>CM044400.1:3577500-6365000 GCA_024322285.1 Musa beccarii
TAGATGATTCCACTCTTGCTCAGTGTTATATGACTACTGAGTTACAGAGATAGTATGAAAATATGGATGCTAATTCTATACTCCTGTTTAAGGAATAGGAAAGAACTCAACGATATGAGATATCAAAGAGTCTTTTCCATGCTAGGATAACTGAGGGGATACTGGTTCAGAATTATGTCCTTAAGATGATTGAGTGGATTGAGAATCTCATAGGTCTAGGAATGGTCCTAGAGAATAACCTATGTGTGGACCTTATGCTTTAGTCCTTACCAGATTCCTTTTCTCAATTTATAATGAATTTTAATATGAACAAACTTGAGGTGACCCTCCCAAAGCTCCTCAATATGTTGAGAGAAGCAGAGAGCACCATCAAGAAAGAGAAGCCAGTTCTCTATGCTGGTGAGACCAGAAAGAAAAGGAAGGTTGAGAAGTCCCTTAAGAAGGGCAAGGGCAAGGGCAAAATGGGTAAGGCAAAGGTTACTAAGAAAGACCCAAAAAAGGACAAAGGCCAGTGCTTCCACTGTGGCAAAAATGGACACTAGAAGAGGAATTGCAAAGAGTACCTTACAGAGAGGGCAAAACAAAAGCTTAGAGAAGCTTCAGGTACATTCATGATCAGTCTCCATTTGTTAAAATTTTATGATAACACATGGGTATTGGATACCGAGAGTGCTTATCATATCTACAATTCATTGTATGTTTTGGTAGGACCTAGGAGATTGAACAGAGGTGAGATGGACATTAAGATGAGCAATGAAGCAAAGGTTACTACAGTGGCTATTGGCAAGGTCACCTTACATCTACTTGGTGGAGCTATTATTGTATTAGATGCATGCTATTATGTTTCTTCTATTATTAAAAATATTATTTTCATTTCATGTTTGATAATTAGTGGATATAAATTAGTTTTTGAGAATAATGGTTGTTTAATAATATTAGATGATGAGATCATCACGAGAGGAACATTGCATAATAGTTTATTTATGCTAGATATAGCTCCACATATCATGAGTGTAAGTGAGACTAAGAGGAAATGGGAAGAGGTGAACCATTGATATCTGTGGCATCATAGGCTAGGTCACATCCATGAGGGAAGAATTCAAAAGTTGCTGAAGAATGGATATCTAGATCCATTTGATTGAGTCATATACGACTTATGAACCTTGCCTTCGGGGAAATATGACCAACTCTCTATTTAGTAGAACTGGAGAGAGAGCCACTGAGTTACTGGAACTCATACATAGTGATGTATGTGGTCCCATATTGACTCATATCATAGGTGGTTACTCCTACTTCATTACTTTCACTGATGATTTCTTAATATATGGACATGTGTACTTGATGAAGTACAAGTCTGAGGCTTTTGAGAAATTCAGGGAATATCAGAATGAAGTAGAGAACCAAACAGGAAAGAGTATTAAAACCCTTCGATCAGATCGAGAAGGTAAGTACTTGAGTATAGAGTTCACCTAGTTCCTCAAAGACTATGGGATTTTATCCCAATGAACACCTCCTTATACATCACAGCATAATGGTGTATCAGAAAGGAGGAATTACACACTATTAGACATGGTGCATTCCATGATGATTTTTGTCGACTTACTAATAGAATCCTAGAGGAATTCTATGTAGATTTGATCTTTGAGGGGGATCAACCCTTTGAACGCTATAGGGGTTTCACCCTCTATGTAGTCGGCCTGGTGGCTGCAATTATAGATGAATCTTCTTTTTCTTATTCCAAAGAGGTGGATGCTACATACTTATATAGGACTCCAACTCAAGACCCTTAGTATAGCTAGAGTTCTCTATTGTTATGACTCTTACTCAAAACTCTTGCTTTTAATAAACTCTTATACTCAAGACTCCTACTTTTAATAAGCTCTCCTACTCAAGACTCCTACTTTTAATGAACTCTTAATGCTTCTCTAAGAAGCAACCTCCTAACTAATCCTAACCCTAGCCGCCCTCTTCACCTCTTTAATAAGGGTCGGCTAGATAGGATTTATATGAATGCCCTTATCAATGAAACTCAATTAGGACTCTCCTAGCTAGAGTCCCAATAGGTTAGGGCTCTCTTAGCTAGAGTGTTAACACATACCCATCTCATTCTGGGGATATGCCCTAGAGACCGTAGCTTACCTTCTGAACAGAATTCTAACTAAGTTAATAATGTCTACTCCATATGAGATATGGAATGGGAAGAAACCCGATCTTAAGGTTGTTAAGATTTGGGGCTGCCCTGCCCACTTCAAGAGACACAACCCCGATAAATTGGAATCCAGGACAGAACGGTGCAAGTTTGTGGGATACCCCAAGGAAACTTGTGGGTATTATTTCTATCACCCTGAGGACCAAAAGGTCTTTATAGCTAAGAGAATAGTGTTCCTTGAGAAGGAACACATTCTTGGTGGAGACAGTGGGAGCATGATAGAGTTGAGCGAGGTTGGAGAACCTAGCTTAAGCACCATTCCACAGCCAAAATTTGTTCAAATACCTAGCACACAAGTTCTAACTTTACATAGGTTTGGTAGAGTATCCCATCCTCCTGAGAGATTTGTGGGACATATCAGAGAAGAGGATATTGAGGATATTGATCCTCAAACCTACGAGGAGGCTATTATGAGCAAAGACTCTGAGAAATGGCAAGAAGCCAAGAATTTAGAAATGGATTCCATGTACTTCGATAAGGTTTGGAACCTAGTTGATGCACCCGAGGGTATTGTACCCATTGGCTGCAAGTTGATCTTCAAGAAGAAGATCGGAGTAGATGGAAAGGTAGAGACTTATAAAGCAAGACTAGTGGCTAAGGGGTATCGTCAAAAGTAAGGTATTGACTATGATGAAACTTTCTCACCTATAGCCATGCGAAAATCCATTTGAATTCTATTGGCTATTACAGCACTCTATGATTATGAGATCTTGCAAATGGATGTCAAAACCACATTCCTCAATGGCAACCTCGAGGAAGAGGTATATATGATACATCCCTAGGGATTCATGTCCAGGGATAACCCAAATAAGGTGTGCAGGTTGCTTAGGTCTATTTATGGACTGAAGCAAGCTTTCCGAAGTTGGAACATAAGATTTGATGAGGCGATCAGATCTTATGACTTCATTACGAACGAAGATAAGCCCTGTGTATACAAGAAGGTAAGTAGGAGCACTATCACCTTTTTGGTATTATATGTGGATGACATCCTGATCATTGGGAATGATGAAGGAATGCTCTCCACAGTAAAGTCTTGGCTATCTAGGCACTTCTCCATGAAGGACTTAGGGGAAGCATCCTACATATTGGGGATACGGATCTATAGAGATAGATCCAAAAGGATGCTTGGCTTATCCCAGTCTAGGTATATAGACACCATTGTTAAAAGGTTTGACATGAAAAATTTTAAAAGAGATCTCATACCAATGAGGCATGGAATATCACTTTCTAGGAGTATATCCCCAAAGACTCTTGAAGAAATGGCACACATGGATATGATACCATATGCCTCAACGATAGGATCTATCATGTATGTTATGCTATATACCAGGCCTGATATAGTACATGCTCTGAGTGTCACGAGTAGGTATCAGGTAGATCCAAGCTTGGAGCACTAAAAAATAATAAAATGTATCCTTAAGTACTTGAGAAGGACTAAGGATTTTTTACTAGTATATAGAGGCAGTAGCCTCAGGGTTGAGGGCTATACGGGCTCAAGCTTCTAGTTCGATGTCGATGATAGGAAGTCTAATTCAGGGTATGTGTTCACCCTGAATGGAGGAGCAGTGAGCTGGAAGAGTTTCAAGTAAGACACTATTGCTGACTCGATCACAAAGGCTGAATACATTGTTGCAGCAAAGGCAGTAAAGGTGGGAGTTTGGATAAAGAAGTTTATTATAGATTTAGGAGTCATATCGAGCAGCGAGGAGTTGATTCCCTTATATTACGACAACTATGAGGTGATTACTCAAATAAGGGAACTCGGGTCTCATAAGAAGTGTTTTGAGGAGGTTCTAGCTTATTAGAGAGATCGTGGCCCAAAGAGATGTAGTAGTGGAAAGAGTTCCATCCGAAGATAACATTGCAGATCCACTAACAAAACCATTGACTTAGATTGTCTTTAAGTGTCACAAAGGTCTGATAGGGATCAGACATGTTGGTGATTAGCTTTAGGTCAAGTGGGAGATTGCTAGTCATATGTGCCCTGCAAGCTAATCACATGAGTGATGACATTTGTGACTTGATATGTACTCTTTCTCTTTGCTTATTATTAGGCATTTTATCACTTTATCTTACATGTTACATATATTGTGATGTCCTTGGATCTGTACAATGGGAATCGGATCGTTATGAGATCACGATAATGAGATCGATTCACATTTAAATATAGACCCTAAATAATCATAGTCATAGGTTACTCGAGAGGGACATCGAGATAACCAAATAGACTGGTGTACTGTATACCCATCCATATGATGGAGGTAGCTAGTCTCATAGCTACTCGTGTAGGGACACTAAGGGTACAGTGCAGGTGCTCATTGGGAAATGAGTTCACTAATTGGTCTGCTTACGGAATATAGGATGGTTATTGAAACCTCACTTCAGACAGTGATTCCGTAGTCCTAATAGTGTATCTGGTCCTTAGACTTGTGATACAAAGGATATCCTATATGAGTACTCCACTCTTTGATACCGGACTTATAGGTTTGGAAAGTTCCAGATATAGTATAGTCAGTTATTGGGAGTGGTAGCCAACCTTATGAGAGCTATTGAGTGTCAATAGAGGATCATCCGCTATCGGTATCATGAGAGGAATATCCCATGTATTCTTGCTCGAACAAATCCTTAGCCAAGGTTATTCAGATTGAGAGAGAAAGAGTTCTCCGGGAGAATTCGACAAGAGCAAGACTTTGTTAGGATCGAAAAGGCACTAAGAGGGGGGGGGGGGTGAATTAGTGCAGCGGATTAAAATCATAATTTTGAAACCGGTTTTTCCAAAAAGACAAGTTCATAGGAAGATTTCGATTCGATGAAAGAGAACTTATAAGAAGTTGCTTGAGTAAAGGAAATAGCAAGGAACTAAGCAATTTGCAACTAAGTAATAAAATGAATCAGAAATGTAAACACTTACACATTCATGAACACAATGATGTATAGTGGTTCGGTCAAATGACCTACATCCACTCTTGAAGCCTTCACGATGAGGCTCCGCACTTCCACTAGCAAATCCTTTGAAGGGGAAGGACCAAATACCCCTTTTTACAACCCTTTACAAGAGATTCACACTCTTACAAGATTTCTCAAGAAGAAGAAGGAGGTGAACACTTAGCAAGAGACAAGGTTTTTCAAGACTATTCAAAGACTTAAAACTCAAGATTCTAACTCTCAAAAGAGTGCCCTTTTAGCTGAGAAAGGGGGGGTATTTATAAGCTCAAAATGGATTCAAATTTGGGCTCCAAATTTGAATATTTTTGAGTTTCCCGATGTCAGCCTGTTAGAGGCAATGGAATCGCCTGTCAGAGGCGGTGCCACTGCTGGCAGACTAACACAACAGGGGCGGTGCTACCGCCCCAATTTGGCGACAGGGGCAGTGCTACCGCCCCAGCCAGGCGGTGCTACCGTGATAGAACCCTAGAGGAATTCTATAGAGATTGATCTTTGAGGGGGATCAACCCTTGGAACGCTATAGGGGTTCCACCCTCCAAGTAGCCTGGTGGCTGCAATTGTAGATTGATCTTTCTTATTCCAAAGAGGTGGAGGCTACAAGCTTATATAAAGCTCCAAACCCTAGCCCTAGGGGTTGCTTCCTAAGTGAACTACCCAATTTGCCCTCAACCTTAGCGGGCCGGCCCAGTAACAAGGGGGGCGGCGGCTAAGAAGCCCAAAGACCCAAATATAAACCCTAGCCTCTCTTCTTTATAGGATAGAGGCGACTAGGTGGGGTTTATTATATTCTCATAGGGTTTTTATTAGCTGCTACATGATTGAGTAGGACCTAACCCTGCTAGGGTCCTATCAAGCCCGTCGTCTTCAAATCAGCCTTGTCCTCAAGGCTGGGGTTCCATGAACTCAGGGAACCAGGACTTCAGCTCCTCATATGATTCCCATGTGGCATCTTCGAGTGGTAAATTAGTCTAATGTACTAGTACTTCAGTAGAGGGACGTCGACGATACATCATGACTCTGCGGTTGAGGATGGCTTGTGGTTGGGCTTGAATATTTTCATCATCAGTGGTGTTGGGTTGTTGGATCTGGGGTGTCTCGTGTTCTCCCAACTTGGGCTTCAAGCATGACACGTGGAAGACAAGGTGAATTTTGGCATCTTCAGGTAATTTAAGTTTGTACGCCACAGCTCCAATATGCTCTATGATCTGATAGGGCCCATAAAAACGTGGAGATAGCTTCATGGAGGCTCGTGTGTTGATGGATAGTTGCTTGTATGGTTGTAGGCGAAGATAAACCCAGTCTCCTACTAAAAATTCTCTTTCACTTCTTCGTGTGTCAACTTGCTGCTTCATTCTAGCTTGAGCGGTAGAGAGATTATCCTTTAGCAGCTGTAGGAGTTTGTCCTGTCAATTAAATCTTGGTTAACCTGATCTACCTTAGCCGAGCCAATTACATACTTTGGAATCACAGGAGCCGGCTAACCATATAATGCTTCATATGGGGTACATTATGTAGATGAATGATATGTAGTATTGTACCACCATTCGGCCCAGGAGAGCCATTTCGTCCACTCCTTTGGTCGATCACTAGCGAAACACCGAAGGTATGTCTCTAAACATCTGTTCACCACTTCTGTTTGGCCGTCAGTTTGTGGATGATATGCAGTACTCATCTTGAGTTTGGTGCCCTGTAACTGAAATAACTCGGTCCAACATTTACTAGTGAAAGCCCTGTCACGATAACTTACGATGGACCTTGGCATCCCATGCAGTTTAACAATATTTTCTATGAAAATCTGAGCAATACTAACAGCAGTGTAGGGATTTCGCACAGCACAAAAATGAGCATATTTCGTAAGTCGATCAACCACCACAAGGATTGTGCTTTTACCTTTGGAAGGTGGCAGCCCTTCGACGAAGTCCATAGAGATGTCAGTCCACACCGAGTCTGGTATAGGTAGTGGTTGTAGTTTCCCTAGACTCGCCACTATTTCATCTTTTTGCTGTTGACATACGTCACATTGTGCTACATATTCAGAAATAATTTTTTTTATCCCTTTCCAAAAAAAGTTTTGCTTCACTCTTTTGTAGATTATTAGAAATCCAGAGTGCCCTACTGAAGGTGTGGAGTGTATTTCGTGCAGAATGACTTTGATGCAAGGGGAGTTTGGTATAAGTACAATATGACCTTTATAGCGTAGATCCCTCGAATCCCAAGTATAGTGAGCTATTGCGCTTGGATCCTCCTCCAATTTTTTGATGATGTTGCTGGTTTCTGGATCCTTCTTCCATTCCTCCCCCTCTGGTTGCTGCTGGAGATGCATAAGAAAGCCACCATTTATCTTGTGTAAAACTTTCTCCATTCGTTGGGTTGAAACGGTAGTTACGTTGCTTCCGCGCTTCCCATGTAGGGTGACCTGTTTACCTTTGCAATAGAATTTCATAATCAATTTGGAAAAGTTCCAAGAGACATCACCTAGTGTCGTCAACCATTCTATGCCCAGCACAGCCTCATAATCATCAATTGGTAGGAGGAAGAAGTCAGCAACAATTTCTTGGTCCTGTAGTAATAGTTTCACCTGCGAGTATCTTTTGTCGTATTTTAGGATTCAGCCGTCGGTGACCTTTATGTCGAACATGCTGCAACCTTCAATGTGGAGCGCCATCTGAGCAGCAACCTTACTGTTTAGAAAGTTATTAGTGCTGCCTGTATCGATGAGAATGATGATCGGTTGTTGTTTGAGCAGGCCTCCAACTTTCATCGTTTGCGGATTTGAGTAGCCGGCTAGCACATGTACCATAAAGTCGACCGATTGTAGCTCTTCTTCCATATCTTCATCCTCATGTTCAAGACTCTCTTCTGGCTGTTCACTGATCTCTTCTTCCACTGGTTCAATCACAAGAAGTCTCCCCTTTTTACAGCGATGCTTGTGGCTCCACGGCTGGTCACAATGCCAACATAACCCCTTGGCAGATCGGCCTCGAAGCTCTTCTCTTATCAACCTTTTTGGTGCAGGAGCTCGGCTGATAGTAGGGGGGGCTGAGGGCTTCAATATTGCTGGTCGGGGAGCAACCCTAGTCCTCCGAGCTTTATGGTTCAATCACTCCTCCTGAAGTTGTGCGAAAGAGATGGCTGCCATAAGCGTGTACGGTTGTCACGCTTTAACTTCTCCTCGGATCTCCGGCTTCAAGCCCTCAATAAATGTCCCCAATAACTATTTTTCAGACCAATCACAAGTTTGATTAGATAACCTTTCAAACCTGGTTTGATACTCCTGGATGGTGGAGGTTTGTCGGATCTTTGCTAGTTGTCCGTCGATGTTCTCGTAATCGGTTGGTCCGAAACGGATCAGCAGTCCTTCTTTGAAATGTCACCATGAGAGGACTCCATGAGTATGTTCAAACCAATCAAACCATTGTATGGCATCTCCTTCAAGATGTATAGCTGCAATTTCGACCATAGATGCATCTGCAATTTTGTGGTACTGAAAATATCGCTCCACGCACGAGATCTAACCAATCGGGTCTCCTTCTTCCCATCTAGGGAAGTCCACCCTCATGCGTGGATAGTGGGGATCGGTCATAGAGCCTCCCCTCTCCTGGAGGTCATCTCTTCGATTAGAGCTCTCCCCTTGATGTGATTTCTTTGGGCTCAGTGGTCGACCCAAACTAAGTTCGACAAAGAGAGTCCGAATCTTCTCTTCTATCCGTGTCTCGAATGCTTCAAATTTAGCATCAATTGCCTCCTCAGATGTCATAGCATATGTCTCCAAATCTGTAATATTAAGATCTCTTTTTTGCTGTTGAGTTAAAGGTATGTATTGGTTGAGAGAAGTGGTGGTTGAAAGGGTTGGTGGATTGGTGAATGTAGGCTGCGGTTTAGGCTTGTTTTGTGGCTGTTTTGGGTGCTGTTTGGGGCTGCGATTTGATGGAGTTTTGGGCTGAGATGGTAGTGGATGAAGGTTAGGGAAGAGGGTTTTAGATCTGTGGTAGCTCGCAGCAAAGATTTGACAAAAATCAGTAGAAATTGCTGCCTATATGCGCTGTCTCATAAGAGCAGAATTGTCATCGAAGAAATAGCAGTTTCTCAATGAAATTTCTAGCGAAAACTCAAGGGTTTGAGGAGGGGGTTTGATGGTAGAATCTTAGTTTAGATAGTAACAAGGATAACAAATTGGATCAAGAAATTTCGGCAGCAAAGTAGTAAAGAAATCGGTGCAAGTTGCGATAGCAGAATTCTCATCAAAAAATTTCAGCAGTTTGTGACGAGAGATTGCAGCAACACACGAATTTATTTTTGTGATGATTTCCACAATAGATCAATCATGGATGGGAGCCAAGATGATCTATGAGGTGCACAAAAAATTTTGTTCAAAAAGGATAAAGATTAGATCGGTTAAAGGCAGCAACACATGGCTGAAATTTTCTGCAGCAATCCTTTGTTCGCAAAGATGGTAACTTTTGCGACGCAAGGAATTCACAGCAAGGGATCAATAGAAAAACTTCTTTTTGATATTTTAGATGAAAAATTGCAGCAGCAAAAGGTATTGGTGGTAGAAAAATACCAGATTTCTGATACAATTAGAGGTGGTGACTGTAGATTGATTTGATCTACGTCAAGAGATGACGGTGGAGACGACGACGTCAAGAGCAATTATGGGAATTGCTTGGCTAATGGTGGGCGGCAGGGATGGCAGCAAAAGTAGCAAGATCGCTGCTCTGATACCAGATGATAGAACCCTAGAGGAATTCTATAGAGATTGATCTTTGAGGGGGATCAACCCTTGGAACGCTATAGGGGTTCCACCCTCCAAGTAGCCTGGTGGCTACAATTGTAGATTGATCTTTCTTATTCCAAAGAGGTGGAGGCTACAAGCTTATATAAAGCTCCAAACCCTAGCCCTAGGGGTTGCTTCCTAAGTGAATACACAATTTGCCCTCAACCTTAGCGGGTCGGCCTAGTAACAAGGGGGGCGGCTGTCACGAACGGGCGTCGCACACTCGCAGCAACTTCGTTCAACGTTCCGTTCGTCGCTTGCCCATGCTTGTATATAACCTTGGCAGCCTGTTTTGCCATGTTTTGGTGTGTTTTTCCTTGTAAAACAGCAGAAAATAGCAGCTGCAACGTAGCAGAACGATCGCTCGCTGCATCTGCCCAGAAATCCAAAAACAGCTCCGTTTTCGTGTGCCGCGGGCTGATTTCTGCAGGCCGCGGCCACGAAAATTTTGTCAGCCATCTCAGCACCCTGGAACCACCCGGGTGGCACATGGCTGGATGGGGCTTCAGTATAGTGTCGGGCGTTGAACACTTTCACAAGTTTGCACGTCAACTTGACGGAAACTTGCCTCGTGCCCGGCACTTGGGGAGTAGTTGTTTGCGGACTTGCAGCTGCTCATTCACCCCTCTAAAGTCCTTGTTTTCCTCCTCTCTTTCTCTGCTTTCTTGCACTCCAAGTGCTCGCTCAATTGCTTGTAAAGCTTCCCTCTTCGCGAGACATCGGGACTTGTCCGTCGCTCGTTCCAACAACTAATCAACTTCTCTTTTTACAGGTCCTACGGGACCTGCACGAGGTTGCAGCTCGGCTGACCCTTTATGGACGCGTATGTCGCAAGGCGCCTCAAGACTTAGGCAATCCAAGCTAAGTCCGATCGAAGTGGGCGCAAAGGCGATTCTTGACTTAGGCAACTTCAGCTAAGTCGGTGGCTTGCCGCAAGGGTGCCTCACCACTTAGGCAATTCTTGCTAAGTGCGTGACATTGTGGTATCAGAGCAGGCAAGCAATTTGAGCAAGCAGCGAAGAAATTTCGCAATCTCGCCATGGCGAAACAGCGTGGTGAATCGAGCAAGATGGGGCAAGCCGGAATGTTGCCCCAAGCAGCTACAGGAGGGCTGCATGTGCAAACTCGCTCTCACGCTGCAGGAGCCGCTCATGAGGAGCGGGGCAGTGAGCGTGAGGAGCGAGAAGTGGGCTGCTCACCACGAGCGGAGGAGGCGCAATCTGGAGCGCCAACCGGAAGAAAGAGCCATAGAGAGAGGGTCACAGCGGTGGAAACCCGCTTGGATGTTCTTGAAGCGAGCTTGGATGAACTCTACCAAGGCCAAAGTAGGCTTCTTGGCGTAGAGAGCTCGCAAGAAGAAGCTGAATCCCGGATCGACAAGGTTGAAGCCTTAGTCGACCGACTGACGGATGACACAAAGGACTCCGTGCAACATTTGCAAGAAATGGTGACGGAACTCACTTCCAAAGTGGCAATGCTCACAAGGGCGTTGAATGCGGGGGGAAGCAACACCCGCGTTGCGCCAACACAAAGCTTCAGGGTGCCCGACCCACATTGTTATGGGGGTGCTAGAGATGCAAAGGAGCTCGAGAACTTCCTGTTTGATATGGAACAGTACTTTCGAGCTACAAGGCCGGACTCTGAGGACACCAAAGTTTCGATAGCGACTATGTATCTGAACGGTGATGCAAAACTTTGGTGGAGAACCCGTTGGGAAGAGATTCAGCAAGGTCGGTGCCGAGTGGACACATGGGATGACTTGAAGCGTGAGTTGAGAACTCAATTCCTTCCCGAGAACACTGAGTTCGTCGCAAGGAGGAAGTTGAGACAGCTCCACCAAACGACTTCCATTCGGGACTATGTGAAGCAATTTTCTGCACTAATGTTGGACATTCAAGATATGTCTGAGAAAGATAAGCTGTTCAGCTTTCTTGATGGCCTGAAGCCATGGGCTCAACAGGAACTTCATCGACGGAATGTCACTGATTTGGTCGGAGCAATTGCAGCCGCAGAAAGGCTTACCGACTTTGCTTCTTCAGAGGACCCGAGGAAGAAGAAGCAGTCCACGGGAAATCACCAACCAAGGCACCCTCCTGGGAAGGAACCTAGGGGTGACCAAAGGAAGAAGAGTTTCCACAAGGGGCCGAACTCAAACAGCAGGACCTCAAAACCTAGGAGATGTTTCTTGTGCGGAGGACCACACAGTGTATGGGACTGCCCGCAAAAACAGGCACTCAATGCCTTGTCGGCTTCTATCAAACCCCCTAAGCCAGACAAGGGCAAGGCAGTTGCCCTCAGTTCGAGTAGCTCCGAGTCGGGCAGCGACGATGAGAAGTCGCAAGGACCCCGAATGGGTGCGATGCGTTTGTTGAATGCATTGCGGGGTCAAGTGGGGGAGAACTTGAAGCCGAAGCAACAAAAAGCAGGAAGCAGTGAGCTGATGTACGTAAACATCAGACTCAATGGCCAAACCACCCGAGCAATGGTGGACACGGGTGCTACTCACAACTTCATCGCCGACCGAGAAGCAAAGCGGCTTGGGTTAATCTTAGAGAAGAACCCAAGTCGGATGAAGGCGGTTAACTCGGAGGCTAAGCGAATCTCTGGGCTAGCAAAGGGAGTCTCCATCAAGATCGGATCGTGGAGCGGGCGCACAAACATGATGGCGGTGCCATTGGATGACTTCCAAGTGATTCTTGGAATGGAGTTCATGCATGCCGCAAAGTTGGTGCCGATGCCGTTCCTAGACTCCATATGTCTAATGGGAGGTGACAACCCTGTGTGGTTTCTGTCACTCGAAGAGGAACCTAGGATCCCCCACTATCGGCGTTGCAGGTGAAGAAGGGCGTACGCAAAGGAGAGTTAACCTTTGTGGCTGCGATGAAGCTGGAAGCACTCGATGGGGAGGCCCGTAAAGAACCTGCTGCGATGGCAAATGTCCTGAAGGAGTTCGAAGATGTTATGCCACCTGAGTTGCCGAAAATTCTGCCACCACGTAGAGGCGTGGATCATCTTATTGAGCTGGAGCCAGGAGTGAAGCCTCCAGCGAGACCACCATACCGCATGCCCCCCCGAGTTGGCGAGCTCGAAAGCGATTAGATGAACGCTAAGCGGTGGTCTCATCCGTAGTTCCAAAGCACCATTCGGAGCTCCAGTTCTCTTCCAAAAGAAACAAGATGGGAGTCTCCGACTATGCGTCAATTATCGAGCCCTTAACAAGGTGACTGTGAAGAACAAATATCCCATCCCTCTCATTGCGGACTTGTTCGACCAATTGGGCAAAGCAAAGTATTTTCGAAACTCGACCTTCTGGTCGGGTATTGGCAAAGCGGATTGCCGAAGGTGATGAAGCGAAGACTACCTGTGTGACCAGGTATGGAGCGTTTGAGTTCTTGGTGATGCCTTTCGGCTTAACCAATGCTCCAGCCACATTCTGTACTCTTATGAACCAACTATTCAAGGAGTATCTGGACAAGTTTGTGGTTGTTTACTTGGACGATATCGTCGTCTACAGCCGAACACTTGAGGAGCATATTGAACACTTCTGAACAATCTTCAAAGTTCTCAGGGAGAATTCTTTGTTCGTGAAAAGAGAGAAGTGCTACTTTGCTCAGAAAGAGATCTTATTCTTGGGGCATCGGATCGGTGACGGTTCCATTCAGATGGATAAAGCAAAGGTGCAAGCAGTTGTGGACTGGCAAACTCCAAAGAAGGTGCCCGAACTGAGATCCTTCCTTGGGTTTGTGAACTACTATCGACGCTTCATATTGGGGTATTCGAAGCGCGCAACTCCACTAACAGAGTTGCTGAAGAAAGAGCAGCCTTGGAGATGGTCCGACAAATGTGAAGCGGCATTCCAAGACCTAAAGGCTGCCATTCTGGAAGAACCAGTGCTAAAATTGCTAGACTATGGGAAGCCCTTCGAAGTCCATACAGATGCTTCAGACTTCGCTATCGGGGGAGTACTTATGCAGGAGGGCCACCCGGTGGCCTATGAAAGCCGTAAGCTCAACGAGACCGAGCGGCGGTATCCTGTACACGAGAAGGAGATGACAGCGGTGATCCACTGCTTACGAGTGTGGCGACACTACCTTCTCGGATCACGATTTGTACTGAGGACAGACAACATCGCTTTGAGTTACTTTCAGACTCAAAAGAAACTCTCCCCAAAGCAGGCACGATGGCAGGACTTCCTGGCAGAATTTGACATGGCAATGGAGTACAAGCCCGGAAGAGCAAATGTCGTAGCTGATGCCTTGAGTCGAAAAGTGGAGGCCGTGAATGCTATGCAACTAGAGGGCAGAGGCCAAGCAAGTCAGTTGCAATCCAACTTCCTTTCCCGAATCAAGGATGGACTGTGCAGTGATCCCCAAGCAGTAACCTTGATGCAGTTGATCCAAGAAGGCAAGGCACGATGATTTTGGGTCCAGGAGGGACTCGTCTACACCAAAGGGAATAGAGTTTATGTTCCTCGGGTGGATAATCTGAGGCGTGAGCTTTTGAAGGAGTGTCATGATTCCCTTTGGGCAGGACATCCGGGTATTCATCGAACATTGGCTCTCATGGAGAGGGCCTTCTATTGGCCAAAAATGGGGACGGATGTGGAGGAATATGTTCGGACGTGCCTAACTTGTCAATAAGACAAAGTGGAGCAACGAAGCGGTGGGACTTTTAGAGCCATTGCGGTACGTGAAAGGCCGTGGGAGAGCATTTCTCTGGACTTCATATCTAGCTTGCCGACAGTAGGGGGACTCGGATCGATACTGGTGGTGGTCGACCGATTTTCAAAGTATGCAACCTTCATTGCCGCACCCCTACACTGTTCTGCAGAGGAAGCGGCGAAGCTAATGATGAAGAATGTGGTGAAGTATTGGGGAGTCCCGCACAATATTATAAGTGATCGAGATGCTCGGTTTCTGGGACGATTCTGGACCGAGTTGTTCAAATTGTTGGGATCGAAGCTATACTTCTCCACAAGCCTCCACCCCCAGACGGATGGCCAAACTGAAAGAATAAACTCGCTCCTAGAGCAATATCTTCGGCACTACGTGAGTGCCAATCAACGAGATTGGGTGAAGTTGTTGGACATAGCCCAATTCTCTTACAACCTGCAGCGGAGCTCTGCATCCAACAAGAGCCCCTTTGAGATCATCACAGGACAACAGCCATCGACTCCTCACACTTTGGCTATTGGATATACAGGGAGTAGTCCGTCCGCATATCACTTGGCAAAAGAATGGCATCGAAATGCAGATATTACGTGGGCCTACTTGGAGAAGGCGGCCAGGAAGATGAAGAAGTGGGCAGACTTGGGAAGGCGACCCCAGGAATACAAAGTCGGCGATTTGGTGTTGGTGAAGCTCCAACCAGCATCACTCCAATTCTTTAGAAACAAGGTTCATAAAGGATTGGTGCGCAAGTATGATGGCCCCTTCCCAATTATCAGTAGGGTGGGCAATGTTTCCTACAAGTTGCAACTGCCGGCGTAGCTCAAGATACATAATGTTTTCCATGCCAGCAACTTGAAAGCCTACCACTCCGATCCGCAAAATGCTTCTCGAGGCGTTTCAACTCGTCAACCTCCCACCAGAGCTTCCTACGAGAAGCGAGTTGAAACCATTTTAGCAGATCGCAGGACAATGCTACCCAATGGAGCTGAACAGATTGAATACTTGGTGAAGTGGCAGAAACTTCCCAAAACCGAAGCCAGTTGGGAGCCAGAAGACACCCTCCGACATGAAGAAGCAGCTATCAAAGCCTACCAAAGAGCGTCAACGAGGGCATCGACAGCTTAAGTGGGGGAGAATGTCACGAACGGTCGTCGCACACTCGCAGCAACTTCGTTCAACGTTCCGTTCGTCGCTTGCCCATGCTTGTACATATCCTTGGCAGCCTATTTTGCCATGTTTTGGTGTGTTTTTCCTTGTAAAACAGAGAAACAGCAGCTGCAGGCGCAGCGAAACGATCGCTCGCATTTGCATCGCCGAGAAATCCAAAAATAGCTCCGTTTTGGTGTGCCGCGGGCTGATTTCTGCAGGCCGCGGCCACGAAAATTTTGTCAGCCATCTCAGCACCCTGGAACCACCCGGGTGGCACATGGCTGGATGGGGCTTTAGTATAGTGTCGGGCGTTGAACACTTTCACAAGTTTGCACATCAACTTGACGGAAACTTGCCTCACGCCCGGCACTTGCGGACTTGTAGCTGCTCATTCACCCCTCTAAAGTCCTTGTTTTCCTCCTCTCTTTCTCTTCTTTCTTGCACTCCAAGTGCTCGCTCAATTGCTTGTAAAGCTTCCCTCTTCGCGAGACGTCGGGACTTGTCCGTCGCTCGTTCCAACAACTAATCAACTTCTCTTTTTATAGGTCCTACGGGACCTGCACGAGGTTGCAGCTCGGCTGACCCTTTGCGGACGCGTATGTCGCAAGGGCGCCTCAAGACTTAGGCAATCCAAGCTAAGTCCGATCGAAGTGGGCGCAAAGGCAATTCTTGACTTAGGCAACTTCAGCTAAGTCGGTGGCTTGCCGCAAGGGTGCCTCACCACTTAGGCAATTCTTGCTAAGTGCGTGACACGGCAGCTAAGAAGGCCAAAGACCCAAATATAAACCATAGCCTCTCTTCTTTATATGATAGAGGTGGCTAGGTGGGGTTTATTACATTCTCACAGGGTTTTTATTAGCTGCTACATGATTAAGTAGGACCTAACCCTGCTAGGGTCCTATCATACCGCCCCAGGCTGGGCGGTTCAACCGCTTGGCCCATTCAGTAAAGGCTGAATGGGCCCTGTTTAAGGCCCAATTTGGCCCAGTAGGAGCCCGATTGGCCCCTACTAAATTTAGACAGGATTATTTCTAAATCCTTGCTCTAATCACGTGCAAACTATAAAATTAAAATATAATTCTAAGTGATTTAACCCGACATTCTTTAAGTCAACTTCCGACGAGCTTTACGGCGAGATTCCGGCGGACTTCCGACACTTCCCTCGGATTTCTTCCAGTGGACTCCTAGCATACTCTCGAATTGTATGGTGAGCTCAACGAGTCTTCGGCTAGCTTCCGAATCTTCCCAGTAAGTTCCGCGAACCTTCGACGATCTTTACGACGAACTTTCGAAAACTTCGGCAAGTCCCTGATTCGATCTTGGATGGTTTCGGCAACACTTCTGACGATTTCTCGAACTTCCGATAAACTCTTGAACACCTGACGGACTTGACCTCGGTAAATCGCTTTATGTTTTCATCCCATCATAGTTATTCCTGCACACTTATCTCGATAAAATAAATTAGAATAAATATTTTACCAATTGACTTCATCATCAAAATCCGAGATTCAACAATCTCCCCCTTTTTGATTATGACAATCAATTGATGATGGAGTTACTCTTAACTCCCCCTATCTATATGCCATAGACAGTAAAAACTGCTTGAATTTAATTTCTTTGAATTCAACACAATAAGTTTAACTTATCTTTCAACATATGAAAGAAAAACTTCATGGTTTACTTAATGATGACAATGTCGATGTATGGACATTCATCATTAATTCAAAAGATGTCAAATAAATAGGTATCAAATGATATCAATGAAGTATACACAATAAAAAAAATGATATCAAGAACCTAAATAAACATTTCAACCATATAACTTGCAATTACTTGTAAAGCATGGCAAATGCATATAACTTTCAACGCATGGCAATTGCATTCACTTGTCACATATTTCTCCCCCTTTGTCATCAACAAAAAGGAAAAGAGGGATTCATATACGAGTGAAAACCGAAAATATTCTGAGTGCATCATCCAAAGATATGTAATAAAAAAGATATCCGAAAAAATATCACAAATGAGGGAAAAGAAATCATTCAGAAATCCGAATATCATACAACATTGATGTCAAAGTTGCATAAAAGTTTACAATGTTCAAAAAGAAAATACAACAAACTACTCCTCTGGAGAAATGCCAAAGTGCCTATACATGTGATCTATCTTTGGGTTCATCTTTCGCATTTCCTTCAAAATTTCAATTTGCTATAATTTAACTTCATTTAATTCTCTCATGATCGGATCGTTAGAAGGTGGAGCTGAAGCTGGCACTGATGGAGCTATATCAACGGGATCAGGAGGAGGAGATTCACTTCCCCTAAAGACTGGTGTTTCAGGATGTTCTATTGGTGGGGGATGTATATCACTTCTCCTAGGTTGTCTAACCCCTATTCCATGCTCAAATGTATACCTAAGTCTCCTAAGTAGTTTCATGTCAATGATGTTAAATCTGTCCACTTGTACTACTTCTTCATCAGGTGGAATACTAATATTATGGGCATGCAACAATCTAGTTATCAATCCTCCATATGGTAACATTAACCCTTTAGAAATGACTTCTATCATGTGTTGCCGGATTAGGTAACCAAAACAATAATTCTGTCTAGTCATGATCCAATATATGGTACCCAACTTGGATAAACTGATCTCATCTTGATGAAACTGTTTAGGAATGATAATGCTTATAAGAATGTGATGTAAAATTTTAGAGTTGAAAGGCAACAAATGTTCATAACTCTTGGAAATTATGCCTAAGTTCGATTTGCAAAGACGGTTTCTAAGGCTTTGGAGTGGGTGGCTCTGATTGTGTCTATGTCCCATTTCCCTCTAAAATAGCATCCTAACTCTTTTTCAACAATTCCAATTAAAGAGCATATTGTACTATCAAATATTTGGATCTCATTTCCTAGAAGATAGGTAGATAAGCCATCTTCATTCACGCTTAAATTAGCATAAAATAATTTAATCAAGCGTGGATAAATAGGTTCAACAATTTACAAAATGGGTAAGACCTCTAAGTCAGCAAACCACATGATGGGTTCAAGGTTCCCTAATTGATTCAAATCAACATATTTCCCTTTATGAATGGTTATAGTAATAAGTTCAGAAAACCTAAGGGATGCTTCTTTTGATTTGAACAAAGATTGGTCAAATGAATCTACCTCCACCCTTTTCCCTTTGTCTCTTGACGATCTTTTAGGAGTCATTTCTAGTGAGGATAGATCAATAATCAATTTAAAGGAAAGAACTAAACTAGGCAAGAAAAAGAGGAGAAAAATTTAGATTTTACCTTAGTTTTGTTCCCTTGAGAGGTAAAGGGCTTGAATCAAGGAAAAATCCCTTTCTTAGGCTTCTAGAGGGAGAGAATAAGACTTGGGAAGTGTTTTGAGGGGATTAGAGAGGTGAGGAAGAGGTCTTTCGGGTTAGGGGGCGGTCCTACTGCTGGCCCTAACTCACCCCTTTTATAAGGGGTGTTCGGGCGGTACTACCGCCTAGACAGGCAGTTTTTTTTAATTTATTCTGAATTTATTTTAAGAGATTTTAAGGATGGGATAATGTCAAAAAGAAATCCGAAATTTCAAAAAGAAATCCGAGAGGAAGGCAAATCGACGAAAATCAAAATTTCAAGGAAAATCTCATATAATAAAGCTAATTTATTAGGAAAATTTAACATGCCTAATTCCCTTCTAATAAAATCAAATCGTTCCTCATTTAAGAGTTTTATAAAAATGTCCGCTAATTGATGATTTGTATCAATAAATTCAAGGGTGACATCTTTACTACTAACATGATCACGTATAAAATGGTGCCTAATGTCAATGTGCTTAGTTCAAGAATGTTGAATTGGATTTTTAGTTAGACAGATAGCACTTGTGTTATCACATTTTATAGGAATGTTTTTTAAATAAATTCCATAGTCTTCTGGCGTATTTTTCATCCAAATAACCTGTGCACAGCATGCACTTGTAGCTATGTATTCGGCTTCTGCCGTAGATAGTGCAACTGAATTTTGTTTCTTGGAAGTCTAAGAAGCAAGTGCATGTCCTAGAAATTGGCATGTTCCAGATATACTTTTTCTATCTATTTTACATCCACCGAAATTCACATCTGCATAAGCTTTCAAATCAAAATTATCGGATTTTGGATACCATAATCTAAGATTCGGAGTCCCTTTAAGATATCTAAGGATTATCTTAACGGCTTTGAAGTGAGATAGCTTAGGATTAGCTTGGAATCTTGCACATAACCCCACACTAAACATGATGTCAGGTATGGTTACAGTGAGATAAAGCAAGCTACCTATCATGCCCCTATATGTTTTTTGATCAAAACTTTCTCTATTTTCATCTATATCTAACTTAGTGGAGAAGCTCATAGGAGTGCTAATGTCTTTTGATCCATCCATGTTAAATCGTTTTAACAATTCTAATATATACTTTGATTGATTTAGAAATATATCATCACTTAGTTGTTTAATTTGTAATCCTAAAAAGAAATTTAGTTCTCCCATTAGGCTCATCTCAAATTCATCACTCATATTCTTGGCAAATGATTCACATAGTGATTTATTAGAAGAACCAAAAATAATATCATCAACATAAATTTAAACAATAAGAAAATTATTTTTAAAATATTTAATAAACAATATAGTATCAACCTTGCCTTTAGTGAAATCATTTGAAATTAAAAAAAGAACTAAGCCTCTCATACCAAGCCCTAGGGGCTTGTTTTAGACCATATAGAGCCTTAGTTAGCTTAAACACATAGTTAAGAAGAAGAGAATTTTCAAATCTGGGTGGTTGTTCGACATACACTTCTTCGAAAATAAAACCATTTAAGAATATACTTTTGACATCCATTTGAAATAATTTGAAATCATTACTACTAGCATAGGCAAGGAGCATCCTAATGGCTTCTAATCTTACCACCGGAGCGAAGGTGTCTTCGTAATCGATACCTTCTTCTTGGTTGAAACCTTTGGCCACTAGTCTAGCCTTGTTTCTAACCACGATACCACATTCATCTTGCTTGTTTCTAAAGACCCACTTAGTACCAATAACTAAGTGGTCATTAGGTCTAGGAACAAGCTTCCATACCTCATTCCTCTTAAATTGATTCAATTCTTCTTGCATTGCGATAACCCAAGAATCATCTTTCAAGGCATCATCAATGCATTTTGGTTCAACTTGAGAAAGAAAAGTGGCATGGGCACAAAAATCTTTGAAGGAAGAGCGAGATTGAACCCCTTTCAATGCATCTCCTATAATTAACTCCTTGGGATGAGCATCTACATACTTCCATTCCTTGGGTAAGGAAGTTTGGGAAGAAGATGCATCCAAGTTGTCATTTTGAGGAGAGGGTTCATTCAAATTTAAATTATCAAAGTCAAAATCATCATCAAAATCTTTCTTCTTAAATTCAGAAATTTCATTAAAAACCACATGAATAGATTCTTCTATAACTAAGGTTCTTTTGTTGAAAACACGAAAAGCTTTAGAAACGGAAGAATAACCAAGAAATATGCCTTCATTGGATTTTGCATCGAATTTTCCTAAGATATCCTTTTCATTTAAAATAAAGTATTTACAACCAAAAACTTTAAAATAAGAAACATTGGGTTTTTTATTATTCCATAACTCATATGGAGTTTTAGATAGGAATGGTCTCACTAGAACTCTATTCATAACATAGCAAGCCGTATTCATGGCTTCAGCCCAAAAATATTTTGGTAAATTATATTCATTTAACATGGTTCTAGCCATTTCTTACAAACTTCTATTTTTCCTTTCCACTACTCCATTTTGTTATGGATTTCTTGGAGTAGAGAAGTTATGGTTATATCCGTTTATTTCACAAAAATTTTGGAAGTCATGATTTTGAAATTCACCTTCGTGATCACTTCGAATTGATGAAATCATAAAACCTTTTTCATTTTGAGTGAGTTTACAAAATTTAGAGAAACATTTGAAACAATCACTTTTGTAAGCCAAGAAATAGGTCCAAGTGTATCTACTATAGTCATCCACAATTACAAAGGTATATTTGCTACCTCCTAGGCTTGTTATGTCAGTTGGTCCAAATAAGTCCAAGTGGATCAATTGCAATGGTCTAGTGGTGCTAATTTGATTTTTTGATTTGAAACTAGTTTTTATTTGTTTTCCTAGTTGACATGTATCACATACCTTGTCCTTAACAAATTTCATGTTTGAGATTCCTCTTACTAACTCTCTAGATGAAATCTTAGAGATTAGTTTCATGCTTGCATGGCCTAATCTCCTATGCCAAAGCCAAGCATCATCATTCAAAACTGAAAAACATATTTCATTACTTAATTCATCAATATTTATGGTGTAGACATTGCTTTGTTTTAAAGCAATCATGGATATGTCATTGTTTGGTTTTTCAATGATGCAAACATTAGATTCAAATCTAACAACATAGCCTTTATCACATAATTGACTAATGCTTAAAAGATTATGTTTTAAACCATCAACTAGTAAGACATCATCAATTGAAAAACTTGATTTGTTACCTATGGTTCCTTTGCTAATGATTTTACCCTTGTTGTTGTCTCCGAAGGTGATATACCATTCTTCTTTGCTAGTGAGCATAGAGAAATGAGATGGATCTCCGGTTATGTGCCTTGAGCATCCACTATCAAGATACCATTTCTTGCTCCTAGCTTGTGAGTTTGTCTACAAAAGAGGATGGTTTTTAGGTTCCCATTTGATTTTGGGTGCCTTACAAATTGATCTACTTAATTTGTAATTCAACATTGAATTGTTTATGGTTCCTTTAGGAACCCATATCAATTTTTGTGGACTAATTTTCTTGAATGGACATTTGTAAGCAACATGTACCGTTTTACCACAAAAATTACATTTCAAATGGGGTGATACATGCAATGTGGGTCCTTTAATGAAGGTGGTGAGATTTTGGTGAGATCCACTCACAAATCCTATTTCACTTCTATTTCCGACGTGACCCTTGTTAGCAAGGATCATGTCCAAGCCCTTGCTACCGACTTTAAACTTGTTTAGGGTCTCTTTGAGTAGCAAGTTCTCCCTTTTTATTGCTTCTAAGTGTTCACACTTAGAGCATGGGAGTAGAGAAGGAGTTTGGAGACTATTGAACTCATTTTGTAATAAAGCATGCTCTTTCTTAAGCAAATTGAACTTCTTACTAATAGTTCTACATTCATTAAATAACTCATGAAAAACGATAGAAAGCTCATCGAAAGATAATTCTTCATTAAATAACTCACTAACCTCTTCTCCAAGGGCCATTAACGCGAAGTTAGCATCCTCTTTGTTGCTTGCTTCTTCGACCTCGGAGTCACTTGAATCATCCCATGTAGCCTTCAATGCTTTCTTCTTCTTGGGTTGCTTCTTCTTGGCTTGAGGGCATTCATTCTTGAAGTGTCCCGGCTTCTTACATTCGTAGCAAATAACTTGGTCTTTTTTGTGTTCAAATTTATTCTTTGTGTCATTTTTAAATTTGTTCTTTCTTATAAATTTCTTAAACTTTCGAGTCAAAAGTGCAATATCATTGTCACTGTCCTCATCACTTGATGTTCCTTTCAAGTGGTTCTCTTGTGTTCTAAGTGTCATATCCTTCCTGTTCTTTGGAAGGGGGTTCTCAAGCTCCTCATGAGCATGGCACGTCATCTCGTAGGTCATTAGAGACCCAATAAGTTCTTCAAGCGAAAATATTTTAAGATCCTTGGCATCTTGAATGGCCGTAACTTTTGGATCCCAACTCTTTGGAAGGGATCTTAAAATTTTAGTTACCAACTCAAAATTTGAAAAACCTTTACCAAGAGCTTTAAGTCCATTGATGACATCCGTAAAGCGGGTGTACATGTCTCCAATGACTCATTTGGTTTTATACGAAAAAGTTCATAAGAATGCACAAGAATGTTGATTTTGGACTCTTTCACTTGGCTAGTGCCTTCATGAGTGATTTCAAGAGTGCGCCAAATATCAAATGCCGATTCGCAAATAGAAACCCGATTAAACTCATTCTTATCAAGCGCACAAAATAAGGCATTCATAGCCTTTGCATTGAGAGCAAAAATCTTCCTTTCCGACTCATTCCATTCACTCATCGGAAGAGAAGATTTTGCAAAGCCATTTTCAACAATGTTCCAAAGTTCGAAGTCCATAAAAATGAGAAAAATCCTCATACGAGTCTTCCAATACATATAATCCGACCCATTAAACATAGGCGGACGAGTAATGGAGTGACCCTCTTGTATACCGGAGTAGGCCATCTCTCTTGGGTTTTAAACCAATATGAGAATAAACCTTGCTCTGATACCAATTGTTAGGATCGAAAAGGCACTAAGAGGGGGGGGGGTGAATTAGTGCAGCGGATTAAAATCGTAATTTTAAAACCAATTTTACAAAAAGACAAGTTCATAGGAAGATTTCGATTCGATGAAAGAGAACTTGTAAGAAGTTGCTTGAGTAAAGGAAATAGCAAGGAACTAAGCAATTTGCAGCTAAGTAATAAAATGATTCAGAAATGTAAACACTCACACATTCATGAACACAATGATGTATAGTGGTTCAGTCAAATGACCTACATACACTCTTGAAGCCTTCACGATGAGGCTTCGCACTTCCACTAGCAAATCCTTTGAAGGGAAAGGACCAAATACCCCTTTTTACAACCCTTTACAAGAGGTTCACATACTTACAAGATTTCACAAGAAGAAGAAGGAGGTGAACACTTAGCAAGAGACAAGGCTTTTCAAGACTATTCAAAGACTTAAAACTCAAGATTCTAACTCTTAAAAGGGTGCCCTTTCAGCTGAGAAAGGTGGGGGGGTATTTATAGGCTCAAAATGGATTCAAATTTGGGCTCTAAATTTGAATTTTTTGAGTTTCCCGATGTCAGCCTGTCAGAGGCGGTGGAACCGCCTATCAAAGGCGGTGCCACCGCCTGTGTCAGTCTAGCAGACTGACATAGCAGGGGCGGTGCCACCGCCCCAGGCTGGGTAGTTCAACCGCTTGGCCCATTCACAAAGGCTGAATGGGCCCTGTTTAAGGCCTAATTTGGCCTAGTAGGAGCCCGGTTGGCCTCTTCTAAATTTAGACAGGATTATTTCTAAATCCTTGCTCTAATCATGTGCAAACTATAAAATTAAAACATAATTCTAAGTGATTTAACCTAACATTCTTCAAGTTAACTTCCGGCGAGCTTTACGGCAAGATTCCGGCGGACTTTCAACACTTCCCTCGGATTTCTTCCAGCGGGCTCCCAGTATACTCCCGATTGTATGGCGAGCTCAACGAGTCTTCGGCTAGCTTCTAAATCTTCCCGGTAAGTTCCACGAACTTTCGACGATCTTTGCGACGAACTTTCGAAAACTTCAACAAGTCCCTGATTCGATCTTGGATGGTTCCGGCAACACTTTCGATGATTTCTCAGACTTCCGATAAACTCTTGAACACCCGACGGACTTGATCTCGGTAAATCACTTTATGTTTTCATCCCATCGTAGTTATTCCTGCACACTTATCTCGACAAAATAGATTAGAACAAATATTTCACCAATTGACTTCATCATCAAAATCCAAGATTCAACAGACTCGAGAAGAGACCGTATGGGCCTGACAGCACCATACCCGGTATAGGGTCTCTGGGATATTAGATGGATGAGGGACTATAGATACATGGATAAGCCCCTGAATTATTGGATCCTAAGATAAGATCCAATATTTGCTAATAAGAGATTATTGGGTAGAGACCTACTAATCCAAGAGGTTTGTGTAATTGGATGGAGATCCAATACCCAATAGGGCAAGATCCATTAGGGTTTATAGGGGGCCTCTATAAATAAGAGGGAACCAAAGCTCTATAGGCTAGGGGTTTCTTTTTGGTGGCCACCTCTTATTCTCCTCTCCCCAAAGAGGTGCATTGTTGTAGTCCCTACCATGTGGATACTGCTAGAGAGGAGGACGTTTGACCTTCTTTATCCTCCCCTGCAGATCTATAGGGATTCAGGGATATACAATCTCCCTAGGTATTTTCTTTTACATATGCAGTTTTCGCGGATTTGTGATGCACCAATCTTCGCACAACGATGGAACCTTTCTACGGGAAATCTATGGTTTTGTCTTTTATTCTTCCGCTGTGCATAAGATGTCGCCCCATAGGATTTCCCAACAATTTTTACTTGCTCTAGCAAAATTCTTTCTCTCATGATGCATAAGCTAGCAAGCATTTGCCTTAAGTTAGCAATCTTTCTCCCCCTATGTCATTGTCAAAAAGAAGTGGAGGATGCAATGATATAAAAATTTCTTTTACAAAATATCAATCTTTCAAAATGTCAAACTCATCAACCATGATTCAAAATATTTATTTTCAAGCTTTGATAAGGAATAGTAAATCAATTATTCAATCATATCCCTCTTAAGTTATTAAGATCATGAATTCATAAAGATTCAAGTATTGTGTTCCAATAAATCAAAAGACAAGTTGCATCTCATTTGAAAAATTCTCTTTTGATAACCGGAAGAAACATGATAAATGATCTTGATATATAAAGAATTTCATGGTATAATTGTCACGATCATGATTTCAATAAAATTTCCTTATAGCAAAATAAAATCTTTTAGAACTTGATTAAAGTATTATGTATATCTCAAAAAGTCATAATTTCCAAGAGATTAAGAGAGGAGTCATGAATCATTAAAAGAAAAATCATTCAAGTTTAATTCGATAACTCCATAATCAAATCATCAAAATCATTTTCGTGATGCAAAACATAATATGCATGGATTCATCATTTGTCTTCTATCAAAAAATCGAAAAACTCTAGAGATAGAAAGATTTCAAGAAACATGCATTTTCATTTTATGATTCATTTCATATGAGCAAGCCTTTGTCTTTTATTGTAAAATAAAATAAAAATATCAACATTCAACACCGAAAGACAAACTTCATCACAAAATTCGTGAAGACAAAAATATAACATATTATTTCAAAACATAAGATTCAATTTATCATAATGTGTTTTATTTTATAATCAAGCCTTTTCCTTTAATAAAAACAAGTATTAACATCAATAGTGAAAAGGCAAATTTTGTCACAAAGATCATTAAGAGCAAAAAATATAGCACATTACACATAAGGCATCTTCCAACTAAAAATCGATTCAACATGATAATGTGTTTCATTTTAAGTTATTTTTTTTATATAAGTGAGCTCATGTTTTAAATATTTTATTTAAAGGATGAGTATTACATTAAGAACAAAAAGGCATCATCAAAATCATTTTACAAATAAAAAAAATAAGTTTCATCATCATATATAACACCTTAAAAGATCATTACTTCAAAAACTCATGCAAGATATAAAATTGTCAAGTATCATGATTAGAACTGAAAACCAATATAAAACATCAAAATACACTTACATGGGTTAATCCTATTAGGTGTACATACAATCATCATTCATATTTTTAATTTTCAAAAATTACTAGAGAAAAGCATGATATAATTTTTGAAAATAACTTTTTTATTTCCTACTATCTAAATTTAGCACTCATGAAAAGACATCATGTAATTTTAAAATAGTTCAAGGGAGTTAAGTTGCTTACCTTGTAGTCGAAGCCCATCAAAGCACAATATGCCATTTGCCTTTCAGAAGTTCTCGATTCGTCCTTGGGTGCCTTCCTCTTCTTTGGCCTTTTCCTCCATTCAGGTTCATTTTTATTTTAGATTTTTATTTATTAAACTTATTAAAATTGATTAAAAGTTTAATATCCTCTTCATTGTCCTCATCACTTGAGTCATATTCTTTGGAAGGTGGTTCATGTGTTCATAGGTTTCAAAGAAACTCATTTCATAGGTCATTAATGAGCCAATGAGTTCTTCCAATGAAAAATCATTTAAATTTTTAGTCTCTTGTATTGCCATTACTTTAGGATCCCACCTTTTTAAAAGGGATCTTAGAATCTTGTTAGTGAGTTTAAAATTCAAAAAATATTTACCAAGACTTTTCAAGTTATTGACGACATCCGTGAAACGGGTGTACATGTCATCGATAGACTCGCTTGGTGTTATTCGAAAGAGCTTAAAATCATGCAATGAGAGATTTGCTTTCGAGTCTTTGACTCTACTAGTTCTCTCGTACATGATTTCAAGTATGTGTCAAATATTAAAAGTCGTTTCACAATTAGAAATCCGATTGAACTCGTTTTTGTCTAAAGCACAAAATAAGGCATTCATAGCCTTTGCATTTAAAGAAAAAAAAAATTTCTCTAAATCTGACCATTCGTTCATTGGTTTAGAGGGAAGTCGAAAGCCATTTTTAATAATATTTCATAAGTTTAAATCTAGAGAAATCAAGAAAACTCTCATTCAAGTTTTTCAATATGTGAAGTCCGATCAGTTAAATAACGGAGGACGAACAATCAAAAAACCCTCTTGAAAGCCGTAAAGAGCTATTTCTCGCGGGTGTGAATTCGAAAGAAAAACAACGAGGCTCTGATACCAATTATTGGGATCTAGAGCGGCACTAAGAGTGGGGGTGAATTAGTGCAGCGGATAAAGATGAAAAATTTTAACGATTTAAAACAACTTTCAAAAACTTCGTACGATAAAACTAATTTAATTGCGTTGAAAGCGTATGTAAGAAGATGAAGAGGAAGTCAAGTAAGTAAGGCAGTAAAGTGAAGATGGTTTGCAGTAAAGTAAATTGCAAGAAGTAAATGCAAACTGATTTATAGTGGTTTGGCCATACAACCTACGTCCACTCCCGATTCCTCTTCACTTGAGGCCACCGGCTTTTGCATAGCTATCCACCTTCAATGGGTGAGGACCAACTCCCTTACAGCACTCTCCTTTTGATTAGCTTAGGAGGAAACCGTTACAAGCACTCTCTCCTATCTTTTAACTTGAATACAAGTGAAGTCTAGAGGAGGGGATTTCTAGAAAGAATTCTATAGCAATTTCTTGCTTTCAAAGTGTATGTGCTTATATGTTCTAACCAGGGATGAGAGAGGTATTTATAGACCCCAAGAGGATTCAAATTTGGAGCCCAAATTTGAATCACCCTGGATTTCAAGGGTATTGGCGGTACCACTACTAGTGCTAGGCGGTACCACCGCCTAAGCTTTTTGCCCCTGTCAGTGTATTGGGTGGTACCACCGCCCAGCCAATGGTGCCACCGCCCGGGTACTCTGCCCCAAGTGGTACCACCGACCCAGACTACTTGGGAAGTTGGACCTGGGTGGTGCCACCGCCAGACAGTGTCCAGCACTCTTGGTTGGGCCTTAAACCTGGCCCAAACCGATCTAATACAGGGCCCAATTGGCCCCTAATAGGGTTAAAGGATTAACACTTGATCCTAATCCTAATTATGTACTAACTATAAAATTAAAGATATTTTCTAAGCTATTACAAAGTTCGCAAGTCAAGGCTTCTTTCTTTGGCAAGCTTCCGGCGAACTTTCAGTGGTCCTCCGACGAACCCTCGGATACCATTTTGTGGACTCCCGACAAGCTCTTGGACTTCACGATTGATCTTGGTGAGTTTCGACAAGCTTCTTCGGCAAGCTCCGATCTTTCTCGATGAGCTCCGCGAACTTCTAACAAACCATCTAGCGAACTTCCAAAAACCCTTCGGCAAGCTCCCTACTCGTTCTCGACTAGTTCCGGCGACACTCCGACAAATCATCAGACTTTCATCGAACTCTTGAACTCCCAATGATTTCATCGTACTTGACTCCGGCCTTTGTTTCACTTTATGTTTCATCATTATCGTAGTTATTCCTACACACATAAAACTTAACTCTACTTCGATCTAAATAATTATTACAACACGAATTTATATTTTGTTGCTTGGCACATCATTGATCGGCGCTTCGTCCGATTCTTCAGTGCATCGTCCTCTCTTGCGGCTTATTGCCCAATCGGTGGTTGACCTCCATAACCCTGATATCCTTGGCGTAACACCACTCTTCTTGGCCCGATGCTCGACGTCCGAAGGCTTCTGCCAATTATCGACCGAACCTCCGGCTCGACGTCCAATATCCTGATGTGATTTCCTCTGGCGCAACGTTAATTCCTCCTACATTAACTATCTAATCCTGATCGAGTAGGCCTGCATGATTTAAAATGGAGTTAGACAATAAAACAAAATCAATTAGTTTCATCATCAAAATCCAAGACCCAACACTCCTCTCCCCAGAGAGGAGCATCTTCACAACCCTGTCATGTGGATCACTACTAAAGAGGAGGACCTAAGCAATCTACATACTTTATTTGGACTTTTCTTAGACACGAATCTCTCAGGTTATATCATATACACCTCCTCTGAGAGGTAGCTGTTAAGGAACACGATTTTCACATGCATTTGCTAGATCTCATAATCATAGTGTGCTATAATGGCCAACAAAATTTCAATAAATTTCAACATGGCTATAGGTGAAAAGGTTTCGTTATAGTCAACACTCTACCTTTGACGATACTCCTTGGCCACTAGCCTTACCTTATAAGTCTCTATCTTTCTATCTACTATGATCTTCTTCTTGAAGATCCACTTACAACCAATGGGTACGATACTCTTAGGTGTATCAATTAGGTTACAAACCCTATTGGAGTATATGAAATCTATCTCGAAATTCAAGGCTTCTTATCACTTGTCGGTGTTTATACTTATAATAGCTGCCTTGTACATTTGAGGATTGATATTCTTAGTGTCGTTACCCTTGATATGTCTTACATATCTCTCAAGAGAGTTAGACACTTTATTGGACCTATACAAAGTTGAAACTTATCTGCTAGGTACCTGAATAGACTCATCCTGTAGAATGGTACTTAAGCTTAGTTCTCTAACCTCGCTTAACTCTATCACGCTTCCATTATTTCCACCAAGAATATGCTCCTTCTCAAGGAACACTGCTTTCTCAATAACAAAGACTTTTTGGTCCTCGTGATGATAGAAATAACACTTATAGGTTTCCTTCGGGTATCCCATGAATTTGTATTGTTCCATCCTTGATTCCAACTTGTTGAGGTTATGTCTTCTAACATGGGTAGGGTAGCCCTAAATCTTAACAATTTTAAAATTGGGCTTCTACCATTTACATATCTTTTATGGTATAGATACTACCACTTTAGATATAATTCTATTTAGAATGTAAACTACGAACTGTAGAGCGTATCCCTAGAAAGAGATGGGTAGGTCGGTGAAACTTATCATGGATTGCACCATATCTAACAACATGTGATTCGTTCTTTCTGATGCACTATTTTAAGCTTAGGTGTAAAAGGAGGAGTTTATTGGGACAGGATCCTAAATATTTTGGAACATATCAATGATGTATGAAATGTTTCGAAGCATATCAAGGGCAAATGAAACATTTCAGAATATATCAAGGACGTATGAAATGTTTCAGAGTATATCAAGGGCAAATGAAATATTTCGGAACATATCAATGATGTATAAAATATTTTAGAGTATATTACGGGTAAATGAAATATTTTGGAATATATAAAGGATGTATGAAATGTTTTGGAGCATGTTAAGGGCAAATAAAATATTTCAGAGCATATTAATGATGTATGGAATGTTTCGGAGTATATCAAGGGCAAATGAAACATTTCAGAATATATCAAGAACTTATGAAATGTTTCAGAACATATCAATGACATATGAAATATTTCAAAGCATATCAATAGTATATGAAATGATTCGGAATATATTTTAAAGCATAACAATGACATATGAGATATCTCAGAGTATATTAGTATAACAAATAAGAAACAGAAGCTCAAATACCATATCTGATGTTTTATTCATTTCATTCTCATCCAAAGTGCACATATAAACACATAAGTAATGCTTTGGATATCATATCAAAAACACAAAGGGTGCAGTGGGATCTTAAACAAAATCTTCCACGTTTGGGAGTGTCATCTATCCACGTCTGGATGAAGCCAAAGGGGGTTGGCAAAGCATCGCAGGCTCTAAGCATATATCCTTTACCATTTCTAGCAAAGGTCCAAACAATCCCATAGTCACCAAAGTACAAAAGGATAATGTGAACAATAAAACTAGCACATATCGGAAGCATATGCGGAACAACGAAATATACATATGCCCATATGAAATAATTTGATACAAATATAAACTTTACATAATAGATTCAGGTTTGCAATAACTGGAGGACAAGAGTATATAGGAATTCAAAACAATAATGTGTAGCTCAATGGAAGTAAGGATTTCAGCTAAAATCAATTTCCAAAGGGATAAAACATGAATAGGTAAAATCGATAAAAACTCAATTTTGGCAGAATTTGAGAGACATACTTCAAGAATTATTTGGACAATCAGTTAAGCTCCAAATTACTCAAAATATATTTTATTTGAAATATATATCAATCTAGTTTTAGGTAAATCAGGTTTTATAGGAATTGAGTTTCCAACAAGAAGTTATAAACGGTTTAATAACCAAAGGTCAGAGAACAATATCTCTGTTTTGCAAAATTTATAGAGATAATTAGAATATATATTTCAATAGAAATTTTTATCTCAAATATTTCAATACTGGTTTTAAAAGAAAGATCTATGAGTCTAGTTTTTCATTAAATAGGTTTTAACATAATTAGATTCTTTGATAGTGAGTTATAAGTAAAAGAGTACCAAAAGGTCAGAACCGATAGTCTATGTTTTATTGATTTCATAGGGTCAGCTGAAATAATAGTTTGGATAAGTATTTAGATTCTAAATTTATCAATCTTAGTATCAAAAGAAAGATATTTGAGTTTATTTTCCGATGAATTAGGTTATTCCTAAATGAGAGAGCTATCATATACAAAGCCAAAATCTTTCAAATTTTTTTCAGAATTGAGATGAAATTAGAGTTCAAGATTGCTATAGGATGGGGTTAGAATACTTACCTTAGAAAAATTTGATTCTTAAATGTGAGGAATTGATTCAAAACCTCAAGCCAATGCAAAACTTCTTCTTAAACTTCAATTCCTTTTCCCTTCTCTTCTCAAGTCTATGTTAGTTGCAGCAAGTTTCCCTTATATATTAAGTTTTCTTTTAGTTTCTCCTCTAATTGCTTAGGTTTAACTAATACAAAGATAGTAAGATAGCAAGCATGCATGATGGAAGCTTATATGTTATCCATAGAACAAATATAAGTAGCACAATCCTTGGGTTAGCTAGCGACACATGTCCTCCATTTTTTTTTCTTTTAACTTAATATGAATCTTTCATAAATCATATCCAATTGCTAAGATTCATACTTTGGTCAGTAGCAATAAACTTTCAATATAAAATTATTTAGTATAAAAGAATTATTAAACAATCCTCATATTTATAAATAGGTCCTTGCATTACAAATAACCCCTTATAAAATTTTTAAAAATGAGGAATGTTATACTCACCTCCTTAATCTGATCGAAACATCTTAATACTCTCTCTAGTCTGGTTTTCTATCTCATTCTTATATTTCCTGAATTTCTCGAAAGCTTCAGACTTATGCTTTATTAAATACACATGTTCATATCTTGAGAAATCATCAATGAATGTAGTAAAGTTTGAATAACCACCTATGGCCTAAGTTGACATAGAACCATATACATTAGTATGTATGAGTTGTAGCAACTCAGTAGCTCTCTCTCTAGTTCTACTAAATGGAGAGTTGGTTAATTTTTCTTTGAAAAGTGTATTTTTTAACTTTTCTGCTCATAAGTGGTTCCACCGCTAGTTTGGCGGTGCCACCACCTGTAGCAACTTTTGAGTCACTAAATAGGCCTTCCAAAGAGCTAAAATCAGTTCTAATTTAGGCCCAATTAGTCCATAATTGAGTTAGCATGGTTACACTTGAATCTAACTCAATTTTGACCTAATCTTCAACAATTAAGAGATAAATAACTAAAGACAAGAATTCTTTGTGTCCCGGCATGTCATTTCATCTGAACATCATCCGAACTTCCAATATGTCATCTAAATCTTTAGCGTATCCCTTGATCCTTCGACATGTTGACTCCTGTAACTTACGATCTTGGCGCAACGTCTAATTCTTCCTACTCGATGCCTAATTTCTGACTCCAACCTAACGTCTGATCTTACTTTAATTATTTTATCTTTTCTAATCGAAGTTAGTCTTGCATCACTTATCTCAAAGCATAGGATAGATCACAAACATATTAATTACATCACCAAAATTCGAGATTCAACACGCTTGACATAGTCTTAAAGATTGTGTCTTAGAGACTGAGCCACCGACAGTTCTATCGCTTGTTCTGGTAGTGCCACCACCTAACCCACCTTTTGGGTCACTGATTAGGCCTTTCTCTTGGCCCAACACAACCCTAACTTAGGCCCAATGAGCCCCAAATTGAGTTGGCCTAATTCCAACCCAATTACAACTTAATTGGGTTGTCTAGCATGAATCATATGTTGTCTAGCATGTCATTGGTTCATCGATGCTTCATCCGATCCTTCGGCGCATTGTCCTCTCTTACGGCCTATTGCCCAATTGGTATATTAACCACCATAATTCTAATCTCCTTGGCACAATGTCTTCTTTTCTTGGCCCAATGCCCAAACTCATGGCATAAAGCCTTCTGCTGATATATCGATCGATCCTCCACCTTGACTTCCAATCTTTTGACATGTTCCACTCCGGCTTTGACGTTCGATTCCTCCTGCTTAATCATTTCTGCATGATCGAAGTGGACTGCATTACTCAAAACATAGATTAGATTATAAACTCTATCAGTTGGTTTCATCATCAAAATCTGAGATTCAACAAAACGAACATAGGCTACCTAAATATTTTTGGGTCGAAGCCATTAACATGACATGCTATGTCATGAATAGGGTTCTCGTAAGACTATTACTTTCGTATTTTAAAACTCCTTATGAATTGTGAAAAAATAAAAGATGTAATAATTCGTATTTTAAAGTTTTTGGTTATAAATATTTTATTTTAAACGAAAAAGATGCCTTAGGAAAATTTGATGCAAAATCTGATAAAGGCATATTTCTTGATTATTCCTGTATTTCTAAAGATTTTTTTCTTTAATAAAAGAACTTTGGTTACAAAGGAATCTATTCATGTTATCTTTAATGAGTTTTTTGAATTTAAGAAAAGTAATTTTGATGATGATTGTGAGTTTGATGTTTTAAATTTGAATGAAAACTCTCCTCTCCCGAGCAACTTAGATGCATCTTCTTCCAAAGATTCCTTACCTAAGGAATGGAAGTATATAAATGCTCATCCTAAGGAGCTAATTATAGGAGATACATTAAAAGGTGTTCAAACTCGCTCTTCATTTAAAAATTTTTATGCTAACGTTGCCTTTTTATCTTAAATTGAACGAAAATATATTGACGAAGCCGTAAAAGATGATTCATGCATTATCGCAATACAAGAGGAGTTAAATCAATTTAAGAGAAATGAGGTGTGAAAGCTTATTTCTAGACCTAGTGACCATTTGGTAGTTGGTACCAAAAGGATCTTTAGAAACAAGCAAGATGAACTTGATATCATAGTTAGAAATAAGGCTAGGTTAGTGGTCAAAGGTTTCAACTAAGAAGAATGTATCGATTACGAAGAAACCTTCGCTCCTATGGCTAGACTTGAAGCTATAAGGATTTTCTTTGCCTATACATGTTGTAATAATTTTAAGTTATTTCAAATGGATGTTAAAAGTGCTTTTCTTAATGGCTTTATTTTTTAAAAAGTTTATGTTGAGCAACCACCCGGATTTGAAAATATTCATTTTCCAAATCATGTTTACAAGTTATTTAAGGCTCTCTATGAATTGAAACAAACCCCAAGGGCTTGGTATAAGAGACTTAGTTCATTTCTTATTAAGAATGATTTTTTGAAAGGCAAGATCGATACTACATTATTTATTAAATATTTTTAAAATAATTTTTTCATTGTTCAAATTTATATTGATGATACCATTTTTGATTCTTCAAATAAAACTTTATGTAAATCTTTTGCCAAAAGTATGAGCCAAGAATTCAAAATGAGCCTAATGGATAAATTAACTTTTTTCTTAGAATTACAAATTAACTAATTAAGCAATGAAACTTTTATTAGTTCAACTAAGTATGCTTTAGATCTATTAAAATGATTTAATATGGATAGTGCTAAGGCTATTAATACATCAATGAGCACTTTCACAAAGTTAGATATAGACCATGATAGAGAAAATTTTGATAAAAAAACATGTAGAGGTATGATAGGTAGTTTACTATACCTCACCGCAACTAGATTGGACATTATGTTTAGTGTTAAATTTTATACTAGATTTCAATCTAATCCTAAGCAATCTCACTTTAAAGCTATTAAAAGGATTTTTAGATACCTAAAAGGAACTCCTAATATAGGATTATGGTATCCAAAATTTTGAATTAATTGCTTATGTCAATGCTGATTTTGCTAGATGTAGAATAGATAGAAAAAGTACATCTGAAATATGTTAACTCTTAGGTCATTCACTTGTCTCTTTGCCTTCCAAGAAACGAAACTCAGTTGCATTATCTATTGGGATCAAGAACAGCACTAAGAGGGGGGTGGCAGGGTGTGAATTAGTACAGCAAATAAAACTCGATGATTTGAACAATTTCGAAAAACATCATATGATTTTTCATTCGATGAAAACCGTTTAGGAAAAACGTTGATTTGAGTGAGTTCGTAAGAGAGTAGAGAAGGGAAGATTGAACAATAGTAATGAAGCAAGAATGACTGTAGCAAATGAAACTTACATACCAAGAGAAGAATGCAGTAATTTTATAGTGGTTCGATTGTTTGACCTACATCCACTTCTGATACCTCCTCCGATGAGGTTACTAGCTTCCACTATCGATCTTTCTCGAAAGGGAAAGATCAATCACCCCTTTTACATAACTTTACAAGTGGCTCACTCTCCTTTTACAGACTTTTACACTTAGAGAAAGGTGGAGGTAAACACTCAACTTTTGAAAGCTATTTCAATATAGTTTCGGTCCAGTTCTTATCACTTCTCAATGTGCTTAACTAGCTAAGAAGTAAGAATTATTTATAGCCTCAATTAACTTCAAAATTAGAGCCAAATAGGTCTCATCTCGGATTTTTGGATATTGGCAGTACCACTGCTTGTCCCTGGCGGTACTATCACCATTTGACCCTATCATTGGTCGATACCACCGCCCAATCTGGCGGTACTACCACCTAATAGAGTCTTGGGTTTTATGGTAGGGCGGTACCACCGCCTAGCCGGTGGTACCACCACTTGACCCAGGTGGTACCACTGCCCCAGTCTGGTGGTGCCACCACCAGAAAGGGTCCAACAACCTGGATGGGCCTTGAATCTAGCCCAATCCAATCCAATTACGGGCCTAGTTGGCCCCTACCAATTTTAATGGGATTAGCAACCAATTCTAACCCTAATTATGTGCTAATTATAAAATTTAAGTCATTTTCTAAGTAAAACAAAATCCAGAATGCCAAGGCTTCTTCCGTTGAGCTTCCGGTAAACTTTTAATGAACTCTTAGACATCTTCCAATAGACTCTTGGCAGGCTCCTAGACTTCATGATGATCTTGGCGAGTTCTGATGAGCTTCTTTGGTGAGCTCCGATCTTTCTTAGCGAGCTCTCCGAATGTCCGACAAACTTTCTGTCGAACTTCTGATGAACCCTTCGGCAAGCTCCAAACTCATTCTCAGCCAATTCTAGTAGCACTCCTGATGAACCTTCGATCTTCCGACGAACTCTTGAACTCCTAACGATTCGATCATACTTGACTCCATCACTTTGTTTTGCTTTATGCCTTCATCACTATCGTAGTTAATCCTGCACACCTTTCTCAATATATGGATTAGATAAAATAATTTATCAATTGATATCATTATCAAAATTCGAGATTCAACAATCTCTCCCTTTTCGATGATGACAATCAATTGATGACGGAGTTAACCTTAACTCCCCCTATCTATATGCCATACTTGAGAAAAGACATACTTGAATTCAAGGCCTTTGAATTCAAGCCCAAACCGATATGTTACATGCATTTGAACTTATTGACATGCTCAACAAGCATGTTTCTTCATCCAAAATTTGATATGTGGTATCGTTCATAATACAAAAATTATGTCAAAGCATGACATCCATTTTCAAGTCCAATTTCAAATGATGATAGACAATCATCATTTCAACAAATGATACCAACTTCAATTTTGAAATTTAGTAATATTCAAATGATTTCAAATAAATCACCATTCCAAGGCATAATATCAATTAATAATTTATCATTCAATAGCATGATACAAACTTCAAAAATGTAACCAAATGATAACTTATCGTATCGAGGCATGATACCAATTTCAAATAGGATAATTAAGCATGATATGATAATGATCATAGAAAAATTATCATTTTAAGCATACAAGATTCATTTCAATCATTTGTGATGCATACGATACATTTCATACATTTGTGATACACTTCAAGTATTTACAATACTTTTGATGATACCAAGCATTTTATGATACAAAGCATGAAGTTACCTTTATCATCAACAAAAAGGAAATGGGCCATTGTTTTATGCAAGATATCAATTATTATGATAGAATTCTTCTTGAAGGAGCAAAAAGAGAAAGAAAAAATCCACGATACCATCAAGAAGAATTAAATTTTCATGAATCATACAACAGAAAACAATTCATTCGTGCTCTTAAAAATTCATACAAAAAAAGGATTTGCAATAAGAGCTAATTACAAATTTCCATCAAATAAAATTCTTGAAGTAGAAAAGAGAGATCATTCAAGCAAAAAATTCATGAAAGCTCATGACATAAAAATTCATACAAGAGTCATGAATGTCCATTCATAAATGATGTCAATGATGTTTCTTAAAAAGAAAATCATACATCACTTTTATCCTAACATTAAATTCACATTTTGAGAAGTGAATGGAATCTGTATTGAATTCAAGAAAAAGAGAGCATTCAAAAAGCTTTTCTTATTCATAAAGAGCTTATGACAAAAAGATATGTATAAAGAGAAGAAGTTCGTGAATCATGAAAGTAATTCGTTCAAGCTATCAAGAATTTATCAAACTTCAATTTTTCATTTAAAATCTCATGACATAAAAATGTGAAAAGTGAATTATGAAAGCAATCTGTTCGAGCTAAAGGAAATTAAGTTCATTAAGAGCTAATATGTATCTTTTCATAGAATCCATGAATGCCACATATATTATTACACAAGTATTTGCACAAGAATCAAATAAGATCCGAGAGTGACATTTTCATGAAGTAAAGTTTGCGAATGGTGTTTCTATTAAATAAATTCATAATCTTTGCCAAAATTCCTGAGTCATTAAAATACATTTCTTATCAAAACATCACAAGTGTGAAATACAAAGATTCATGAGTGAAGATTCTTGAATAAGGGGAGGATTAAAAAGTGTCAAAAATCATCAAACGATAGAATCGAGTTCGATATAAATTCAAAAAGTCATCAAATGTGTAAGATATAAAAAAAAATTGTCAAACGATGGAATCAAGAGTATCAAACATCCATGAAGTAAATTAAATATCAAGATAGGAGGAAGATAAGCTCATGAAAGCTCCATTTATGAAATCGAAAAGATGATACAAAATCAAAAAATTTCTGAAATAGGCATACAACAAACTCATGCATTAGGACAATTTAGCATGCCTAATTCCCTTCTAATAAAATCAAATTATTCTTCATTTAAGGGTTTTGTAAAGATATCCACTAATTGGTGTCTCGTATCAATAAATTATAAGGTTACATTACTGTTATTGACATGATCTCATATAAAGTGATGCCTAATGTCAATATGTTTAGTTCTAGAGTATTGAATAGGATTTTTTAGTTAAACATATTGCACTTGTGTTATAATATTTTATGGGAATATTTTTTAAATAAATTTCATAATCTTCTAATATATTTTTCATCCATACAACTTGTGTACAACATGCACTTACAACTATGAATTCGGCTTCGGTCGTAAATAGTGCAATCGAGTTTTGTTTCTTGGAAGATCAAGAGACAAGTGCATGTCCTAAGAACTGACATATTCTGGATATGCTTTTTCTATCTATTCTATATCTGACAAAATCGACATCCACAAAAGAAATTAAATCAAAGTTTTTGGATTTTGGATATCATAATCCTAGGTCAGGGGTTCCTTTAAGATATCTAAGAATTCTTTTAATGGCTTTAAGATGAGATAACTTAAGATTAGCTTGAAATCTAGTATAAAGTCCTACACTAAACATGATGTCCGGTCTAGTTATGTTGAGGTATAGTAAACTACCTATTATACCCCTATAAGTTTTTTTTATCAAAGCTTTCCCCACTTTTGTCCATGTCTAACTTAGTGGAGGTACTCTAGGAGTATTGATTGCTTTTGATATATCCATATTAAACTATTTTAGTATTTCTAATGCATATTTGGTTTCACTAAGAAAAATATCATCACTATGTTGTTTGATTTGTAAGCTCAAAAAGAAAGTTAGTTTACCCATTAAACTCATTTCAAACTCTTGGCTTATGCCCTTGGCAAATGATTCATATAAGGATTTATTTATAAAATCAAAAATAATATCGTTAACATAAATTTGAATAATAAAAAATTTATTTTTAAAATTTTTAATAAACAATGTAGTATTGACCTTGCTTTTAGAGAAATTATTTTGAATAAGAAACAAGCTAAGTCTCTCATACTAAGCTCTTGGGGCTTGTTTTAATCCATTTAGAGCCTTAGTTAACTTAAACACATGATTAGGAAAAAAAGAGTTATCAAATTTGAGAGGTTGTTCAACATACACTTCTTTGGAAATGAAGCCATTTAAGAAAGTTCTTTTGACATCCATTTGAAATAGCTCAAAATTATTACTACTAGCATAGGCAAGGAGCATCCTTATAGCTTCTAATCTTACCACCGGAGCGAAGGTTTCTTCGTAATCAATACCTTCTTCTTTGTTGAAATCTTTGGTCACTAATTTAGCCTTGTTTCTAACCATGATACCAAATTCATCTTGCTTGTTTCTAAAGACCCATTTAGTACCAATAACTAAATGGTCACTAGATTCTAGAAACAAGCTTTCATAACTCATTTTTCTCAAATTGGTTCAATTCCTCTTGCATTGCGATAACCCAAGAATCATCTTTCAAGGCCTCATCAATGCATTTAGGTTCAACTTGACAAAGAAAAGTGGTATTGACACAAATTTTTTTTAAAAAAGAATGAGTATGAACTCCTTTTAATGTGTTTCTTATAATTAGCTCCTTAGGATGGGCATCTATATACTTACATTCCTTAGGTAAGGAAGTTTCAGAAGAAGATGCATCCAAGTTGCTATTTGAAGGAGAGGTTTCATTTAAATTCAAACCATTAAAATCAAGATCATCATCAAAATCATGTTTCATAAATTTAAAAACTTCATTGAAAATAACATAAATAGATTCTTCTATAACCAAATTTCTTTTATTAAAGACACAAAATGCCTTAGAAATAGAAGAATAACTAAGAAAAATACCTTCATCAGATTTTGTATCAAACTTTCCTAAGGCATCTTTTTTATTCAAGGTAAAACATTTACAACCGAAAACTTTAAAATATGAAACATTGGATTTTTTGTTATTCTATAATTTATAGGATGTTTTAGAGAGTAATGGTCTTACTAGAACACTATTCATGACATAGCATGCGGTATTAATGGCTTCGACCTAAAAATATTTTGGTAGGCTATATTCGTTCAATATGGTTCTTGTTATTTCTTATAAACTCCAATTCTTTCTTTCTACTACTACATTTTGTTAAGGATTCCTCGGAGTAGATAAATTATGGTTGTATCCATTAGATTCACAAAACTTTTGGAAATCAATGTTTTGGAATTCACCACTGTAATCACTTCGAATTGTTGAAATCATAAAACCTTTTTCATTTTGAACAAGTTTGCAAAATTTTGAAAACATTTGAAGTAGTCACTTTTGTGTGCCAAGAAATATGTCCAAGTGTATCTATTATAGTCGTTTATAATTACAAAGGCGTATTTGCTATCTCCTAGGCTTGTTGTATAAATTGGTCTAAACAAATCCATATGAATCAATTACAATGGTCTAGAGGTGCTTATTTGATTCTTTGCTTTGAAACTACCTTTCATTTGTTTTCCTAATTGACAAGCATCACACACTTTATCTTTAACAAACTTAATGTTAGGAATACCTCTTACAAGTTCTCTAGATGAGATATGAGCGATTAGTTTCATGCTAGCATGACCTAATCTCCTATGCCAAAGCCAAGCATCGTCATTCAAAACCAAAAATCACATTTCATTGCTAAGATCATTAATGCTAATGGCATAGACATTATTTTATTTTAGGATAATCATAGATGTGTTATTGTATAGTTTTTCTATAATACAAGTATTAGATTCAAATCTTATAATGTATCCTTTTTCACACAATTGACTAATGCTCAAAAGATTATACTTTAAGCCATATGCTAACAACATCATCAATTAAAAATTTTGATTTATTACCTACAGTTCTCTTGCCAATGATTTTACTTTTATTGTTGTCTTCGAAGGTGATATATCCTTCGTCTTAGCTAGTGAGCTTAGAGAATTGAGATGGATGTCCAGTCATGTGCCTTGAGCATCCACTATCAAGGTACCATCTCTTGCTCCTAGCTTGTGAATGTGGATGTGTCTACAAAAAAGGATGGTTTTTAGGTATCCACTTAAACTTTGGTGCCTCAAAATTTGATCTAATTAACTTATCATTTTATATTGAATTTCTTACAGTCCCTTTAGGAATCCAAATCAATTTATATGGACTATACTTTCTAAATGGACATTTATAAGTAAAATATCCAAGTTTACAACAAAAGTTGTATTTGGTGTGAGGTGACATATGCAAGGTAGGGCCTTTAATGAAGGTGGTTGGTTTTTGGTGAGAGCCACTCACAAATCCGATTCCACCTCTTCTATGAACATGACCCTTATTGGCAAGAACATGTTCAAAGACTTATTACCAACCTTAAATTTTTCTAGGGTTTCTTTGAGTAACAAGTTTTCCTTCTCAAGTACCTCTAAGTGCTCACACTTAGTGCATGGAGGCAATGAAGGAGTATCATGTTTAAAATTTTTAAATTCATTGATTAAAAAGGCATGCTCCTTTTTCAAAGAATTAAACTGGTAGTTATAAGTGCCCTACAAACCAATCACGTGAGTGATGACACTTGAAATACGTTGTGTTAATATCTTTACTTATGATTATTGATATTTTCTCATATTATCTGGATGTATATTGTGATGTCTTTGGATCTATACAACGGGAATCATATCATGATGAGATCACTATAATAAGACAGATTCACCTTTAAACACAGACCCTAAATAATCCTGGTCATAGGTTACTCGAGAGGGATATCGAGATAACCGAACAGATTAGTGTGTTGTATATCCATCCATATAATGGTGGTGGCTAGTCTCAGAGCTACTCATGTGAGGACAATAAGGGTACATTATAGGTGCTCATTAGAGAATGAGTTCACTGATTGATCCGCTTACGGAATGCTGGGTGGTTATTGATACCTCACGTCAGACAACGATTCCATTATCCCATTAGTGTATCTGATCCTTGGACTTGAGACACCAAGGATGTCCTATATGAGTACTCCACTCTTTGATATCGAACTTATAGGTTTGGAAGTTCTAGATCTAGTATAGCCAGTTATTGGGAGTTGCAGCCAATCTTACGAGGGCTATTGAGTGTCAATAGAAGATCATCCACTCTCGGTATCATGAGAGGAATATCTCATATGTTCTTGCTTAGGCAAATCCCTAGCCAGGGTCATTCAAATTAAGAGAGAAAGAGTTCTCCGGGAGAATCCGATTAGAGCGAGACTCGATTAGAAACCATATGGGCTTGACAGCACTATACCCGATATACGGTCTCTGGGATATTAGATGGATGAGGGACTATAGATTTATGGTAATTGAGGGCAGATAGGTCTAAAGGATTAGATTCTCTTATATCGTTTAGGGACTACAGTGTAGTGGCCTAGTACGTTCGTAGTCGATGAGTCGAATGAATTATTATAGAGATAAAATTCACTGAGTCAGAGGGAGTTTTGACATGTATGACTCACGGCCAGCTTGATATTGGGCCTAGAGGGTCACACATATATGATATGTGTTACGATAAGTAGAGGTTCAGATATGAGATATCCGCTAGAGCCCCTATCTTATTTGATATCCATTAAGCCCATGATTTATTGGATCCTAAGATAAGATCCAATGAGAGTAAATAAGAGATTATTGGATAGAGACCCACTAATCCAAGAGGCTTAGATAATTGGATGGAGATCCAATACCCAATAGGGCAGGATCCATTAGGATTTATAGGGGTCCTCTATTAATAGGAAGGAACAAAGGCCCATGGTTGAAAAATATAAAATCTAAGAAAGAAAAATGGAAAACTCTATTATAATAGTGTCAAAATCTTCTCTCTAAGCTTTAAGTGTGATCTAGTCCAAGAGAGGGGTAAGAGGCCTTGTAAGGGTTACCTCCCAAGCCCATCAAAAGGAGAGTGTTGTAAGGGAGTTGGTCTTCGCCCTTGGAAGGAAGACAACTAGTAGAAAAGCCGATGACCTCAAGAGGAGAGGAATCGGTAGTGGACGTAGGTCGTATGATCGAACCACTATAAAATTGGTTAAAGCATTTACTTTATTGCTCTTTATCTTTCTACAAACCTATTTACTTTACTTATTCACTGCCCTCCTTCTTCTCTTAATGCTTTCAAGCTAAACACTTTTCAATACGATTCAATTGAAACCAGGTTTTTATCGAAACGAAGTTTTCAATGTTCAAAGTTTCCGAAAGCATTATTTTAAATCACCGAAAATTATCATACTTAACCGCTGCACTAATTCACCCCCTCTCTTAGTGCCACTCAAGATCCTAACACTATTAAGGTATCATCTCTTGCTCCTAGCTTGTGTGGGTGAATATGTCTACAAAAGAGGATAGTTTTTAGGTACCCATTTGAACTTGGGTGTCTCAAAAATTGATCTACTAATCTTGTCATTGTTCATTGAGTTCCTTATAGTTCTTTTAAGAACCCATATCATGTTATGTGAGCGAAGTTTCTTAAATAGACATTTGTAAATAACATATCCAGGTTTGCAACAAAAGATGCATTTTGAGTGAGATGATACATATAGTGTACGTCCTTTAATGAAGGTAGTTGGATTTCGGTGAGATCCACTCACAAATCCATTTCCACTTCTTTTTTTTGACATGTCCCTTTTTTGCAAGGATCATGTCCAAGCCCTTGTTACCAACCTTAAATTTATTTAAAGTCTTTTTGAGTTGCAAGTTCTCCTTCTTAATAGCCTCTAAATGTTCACACTTAGAGTATAGAGGTAAAGAGGGAGTATCAAGTTTAAGATTATCAAGTTATTCAACTAAGAGAACATGCTCCTTTTTTAGCAAATTAAACTTTTTACTAATAACTTTACACTCATCAAATAATTCATGAAAGGCATTTGAAAGCTTGTCAAAGGTTAAATTTTCATTAACTAAATCACATTCCTCTTCTCCGAAAGCCATTAAAGTGAAGTTGGCCACCTCCTTGTTGCTTGCTTCTTCGTCTTTGGAGCCACTTGAGCCATCCCATGTTGCCTTTAGAACATTCTTCTTCTTAGGTTGCTTCTTCTTGGCTTGGGAGCATTCACTTTTGAGGTGCCCCGGCTTCTTGCATTCATAACATGTCACTTGTTCCTCTTTGGGTTTAAGTTTATTTTTAATGTCATTTTTAAATTTATTCCTTCTTATAAATTTTTTGAATTTCTGAGTCAAGAGTGCAAGTTCATCATCAAGGTCCTCATCACTTGAAGATTCTTTCAAGTGGTCTTCTTGTATTCTCAATGTCATATCCTTCCTGTTCTTTAGAAGGGGGTTCTCGAGCTCATCATGAGTATGGCATGTCATTTCGTTGGTCATCAATGACCCAATGAGTTCTTCAAGAGGAAAATTCTTTAGGTCTTTGGCCTCTTCAATGTCCGTAACTTTTGGATCCCAACTTTTTAGGAGAGATCTTAAGATTTTAATTACAAGTTCAAAATTAGAAAAACCTTTCCCAAGTGCTTTGAGTCAATTGACGACATCCGTAAAATGGGTGTACATGTCAATGATGGACTCACTTGGTTTTATCTGAAATAATTCATAAGAATGCACCAAAAGATTCATTTTAGACTCTTTCACTCGGTTAGTGCCTTCATGAGTGATTTCAAGATTATGCTAAATATCAAAAGTCGATTCACAAATCGAGATATGATTAAATTCATTTTTATAAAGAGCACAAAACAAGGCATTCATAGCCTTTGCATTAAGAGCGAAAAATTTCTTCTCTGATTCATTCCATTCGTTCATCGGAAGTGAAGATTTTTGAAAGCCATTTTCAATAATATTCCAAAGTTTAAAATTCATGAAAATAAGAAAAATCTTCATGTGAGTCTTCCAATAGGTGTAATCCGACCCATTAAACATAGACGAACGTGTAATTAAATAACCCTCTTGTATACCAAAAAATATCATCTCTCTTGGGTTTTAAACCAATTGAGAGTGACCTTGCTCTGATACCAACTATTAGGATCTAGAGTGGTACTAAGAGGGGGGGTGTGAATTAGTGCAGCGAATAAAAATCATAAATTCAAATCAATTGCGAAAAGAGTTTTGCGTTGAGAAGTTTCGGTCCGACAAAAATGATTTCGGCAAAGTAAATGTTTCAATTGAATATGAAAGAGAGTTGAGAGAAGGAGATTGAGATATTGCAACCAAGTAAGAATTGAAATGCAGCAATTTAAAAACTCACACCAAGTGAAGTACGCAACGATTTATAGTGGTTCGATCAAATGACCTATGTCCACTTCCGAAACCTCCTCCGATGCGATTCCCAACTTCCACTATCAATTTTTCTTAAAGGGGAAGGACCAAGCACCCCTCTTACAGACTTTTATAAGTGGTTCACACTCTCTTATAGAACTTTAATAAATGAGACTTTGGGAGGTGAACACTCAAACTTTTGAAAGTAATTTCACTAGAGTTTTGACTCAATTCTTATCACTTCTCAATATGCTTAGCCAGATGAGAAGGGGTATTTATAGGCTTAATTGGCTTCAGAATTGGAGTAAAAAAGAGTCACATCCCAGATTTTTGGGTACTAGCGATACCACCGCCTAGCACTGGCGGTACCACCGCCAGTTGACCCTTCTTTGTCACTGTACTAAGTAGTATCACTGCCTAGTATGGTGATACTACTGCTTGACAGGGTCCTCGAGCTATATGGAGGGGTGGTACCACCGCTGACAAGTAATAACTGTCAACGATACCACTGCTGACCTAGGGCAATACCACCGCCCAAACCACCTGGGAATCTGTTCCTAGGGTGGTGCCACCACCCCAATCTAGTGGTGCCCTCACCAAACATGGTCCAGCACTACTGAATGTGCCTTGAATCCGACCCAATCTAGTCTAATTAAGGCCTAGTTGGCCCCTATTTGGATTAATTAGGATTATTACTTAATTATAATCCTAATTATATGCTAACTATAAAATTAAAAATATATTCTAAGCAAAATATAATCTGACGATGTCGAGTCTTCTTCCAGCAAGCTTCTAGTGAACTTCTTGCAGACTTTTGACACACCCTTGGATACCTTCCGATGGACTCCCAGTAGGCTCCCGAACTTTATGGCGAGTTTCGACAAATCTTTTGGCAATCTTTCAAACTTTCTCGATGAGCTCCGTAAACCTTCGTTAAACCTTCCAGTGAACTTCCGAAACCTTTGGAAGTCCCCAATTCATTCTCGGCCAGTTCCGACAGCACTTCCGATGAACCTTCTAACTTCCGATGAACCTTCTAACTTCCGATGAACCTTCTAACTTCCGATGGACTCTCGAACTCCCAACGTACTTGACTCTGGTAATTTGCTTAATGTCTTCATTACTATCGTAGTTAATCCTACACACTTATCTTAATAATACAGATTAGATCAAATAACCTATCAATTAACTTCATCATCAAAATCCGAGATTCAACAGATATGTTACATATGGTCAAAATTATTTCACTTGAATTCAAAGGTTATTATTATTCTTTTTGAATTTAAGTTAACCTTATTTCGATATGGCATATAGATAAAGGGATTTAAGTTTAACTCCGTCATTAATTGGTTGTTATCATAAAAAAGGGAAAGGTTGTTGAATCTCGAATTTTAATGATGAAATCAATTGATAAGTTTGTGATCTAATCTGTGCTTTGAGATAAGTGATGTCGGACTAACTTCGATTAGAAAAGATAAAATAATTAAAGCAAGATCATATGTTGGGCCAGAGTCAGAAATTACGCATCGGGCTAGAAGAATCGAAGGTTGTAGGAGTCAACATGCTAAAGGATTGGGCGATGTGCCAGAAGTTCAGATGATGTTTAGATGAAATGACATGCCAGGCAACAAAGAATTTTTGTCTTTAGTTGTTTGTCTTAATTATCGAAGGTTAGGTTAAAATTGAGTTAGATTTAAGTGTAACCATGCTAACTCAATTATAGGCCAATTGGGCCTAAATTAGGATTGATTTTGGCTCCTTGGGAGGCTCATTCAATGATCCAAAAGTTGCTACAGATAGTGGTACTGCCAAACTAGTGGTGGAACCGCCTATGAGTTAGAAAAGTAAAAAAATGTACTTTTCCAAGCTGTAGGTAGTGGTACCGCCTAGTCTAGGTGGTGGCACTACAAGTATTAAAGTTGCCAAGTGGTGGTACCACCCAAGCTAGCAATAGCACCACCAGAACCTCTATTTTTTAGGTTCTATAGGTGGCAGCACCGCCCAATGCAGGCGATGGTATCGCCCGTACCCAAAAGATCCGAAAATTTAAATTTTGGCTTCGTTTATGAAGCCATTTAGGGCCTATAAATACTCCACTCATCCCTGCAAGGATTACATAAGAAAAAGTTATTAAATCTTGAATTTTGATGATGAAACTAATTGATAATGTTTTGTGATCTAATTGCATTTCAGGTGATGTAGGTCTACTTTCGATCAAGATTAGACAATTGAAGTAGGAAGAATCGATGTTAAGCTAGAGAAAAATATGTCAGAAGATTGAATGTCGATTGGAGGATCGATCGACGTATCGGCAGATGGCTTCAGACAAAGGATTCAAGCAACGGACCAAGAAGAGTGGAGTTATGCCAAGGAGATCGTAGTTGCAGAGGGCAATTGCCGATTGGGCAACAGGCCACAAGAGAGGATGATGCACTGAAGTTTTAGATGAAATGCCGATGGACCAATGACGTGTCAAACAACGAATGGATTCAAAGCTTTATAATAATTGTCTAGATCGAAGTAGATTTTATGTCAAATTGAGTTGGTTTTGGGTGTAAGCATGCCAACTAAATTAGTGGCCAATTAGGCCTAAATTGGGACTGATTTTGCTCATTGGGAGGCCTATATAGTAGCCCAAAAGTTGTTGTAGGTGATGGCACCACCAAACTGGCGGTGGAACCATCTATGAATTGGAAAAGTGAAAAAGCACACTTTTCTAGGCTGCAAGCGATGGTACTGCCTAGTCTGGGTAGTAGTATCGCCTAGTCTAGGTAGTGGTACCACCTAGCATTAAAGCTGCCAAATGGTGATATCATCCCAAGCTAGCAGTAGCACAGTTAGAACCTTTTTTTCGAGGATCTACGAGCGGTGGCACTTGTTGAATCTTGGATTTTGATGATGAAACTAATTGATAGTGTTTTGTTATCTAATTATATTTTAGGTGATGTAGGTCTACTATCAATCAGGATTAGATTATTGACACAAGAGGAATCGAAGTTACATCATAAGAAATCATGTCAGGATTATGGATGTCGAGCCGAAGGACCAGTCGATAATCAGTAGAAGACTTCGAGCATCGGGTATCGGGCCAAGAAGAGTAGTGTTGTGCTAAGAAGATCGAGGTTGCAGAGGTCAAGCACCAATTAGGCAATAGGATGCAAGAGAGGATGGTGCACCGAAGAACTAGATGAAGCACCGACTAATGATGTGTTGGGCAATAGGATATTGATTTGTATACTAATTATCTAGATCGAAGTAGGGTTAAGATTTACTTAGTGTGCAGGATTAACTATGATAACGATGAAGACATAAAGTGAAACAAAGTGTTGGAGTCAAGTACGATGGAATTGTTAGGAGTTCGAGAATTTGATGGAAGTCTGAAGATTCATCGGGAGTGCTGCTGGAACTGGCCGAGAGTGAGTAGGGAGCTTACCGAAGGGTTTTCGAAAGTTCGCCAGAAAGATTCGTCCGAAGTTCACGAAGCTCACCTAGAATGATCAGAGCTTGCTAAAGAAGCTTAACGAAACTCTTCAAGATCATCATGAAGTCTAGGAGCTTGTTGGGAGTCCGCAGAATGGTGTCCAAGGGTTCATCGGAAGACCGCCAGAAGTTCGTCGGAAGCTCGCCGGAGGAAGACTTGATGTGCCGGACATTGTATTAGCTTAGGAAATATCTTTAATTTTATAGTTAGTATGTAATTAGGGTTAGGATTAGGTATTAATCCTATAACCCTAATAGGGGCCAACTAGGCCTGGTAATGGCTTGGCTTGGGCTAGGTTTAAGGCCCAACTAGAAGTGTTGGACCTTTTTCTAGTGGTGGCACCGCTAGATTGGGGCGATGGCACTGCCCTAGGTCTAGCTCCCTAAAATGTACTGGGCAGTGGTACCACCCAATACACTGACTGTGGCAATGTGTCAGGTGATAGTACCAACAAACCTGGCAGTGGTACCACCTAGTGTCAAGGTCAAACTAGTGATGGTACCGCTAGTATCCAGTAAACCCAAGATGGGAAGGTTTTTGGCTCCAAACTTAAATCAGATTGGAGCCTATAAATACCCCTCTCATCCCTGGGTTGAATAGATAAGCACACACACTTTAAAAGTATAAAACATTGTTCAAATATCTAAAAATCCCCTCCTCTAGTCCTTACTTTTATTCAAGTTAAAAGAGAGGATTAAGTGCTTGTAAGGGTTATCTCCTGAGCCCATCAAAAGGAGAGGTATTGTAAGAGAATTGGTATTCTCCTGTTGAAAGGAAGACAACTAGTGGAAAAGCCAGTGGCCTCAAGAGAAGAGAAATTAGGAGTGAACGTGGGTCGTATGACCGAACCACTATAAAAATTAGGTTTGTATTTACTTATTGTTCTTTATATGTCAGCAAACCTTATTTACTTGCCACTCCACCTCCTCATCACCTTCTTACGAATCATTTTAAGCCTAAACACAATCGAAATAGGATTTTATTGAAATAAAGTTTTTAACGTATGAAGTTGTTGGGAAATCCAAGGGGGCGACATCCCATGCGAAGCGAAAGAATAGAAAACAAAAAATCCTAGATTTCCATGAAAGGATGTTATCGTGCGAAGATCGATGCATCAAAACAAATCTGCGAATCCGAAAACTATGTGTAAGAAGAACGATAGTACCTAGGGAGATCATATATCCATGAGTTCCCATAGATCCATGGGGGAGGATGAAGGAGGTCAAGCGTCCTCCTCTCTAGCGGTATGTACATGGCAGAGACTGCAATGATGCTCCTCTCTTGGGAAGAGGAGAATAGAAGGCGGCTACTAAGAAAAACCCTAGCCTATGGGCCTTTGGTTCCCTCCTATTTGTAGAGGTCCCCTATCAACCCTACTGGATCCAGCCCTATTGGATATTGGATCTTTATCAAATTACCCAAGCCTCTTAGATCAATAGGTCTCTACCCAATAATCTAGCTCTTATTGAATCTCATCCATAGGATCCAATAATATAGGGGCTTATTGGATATCCAATAATATAGGAGCTCCGATGGATATCTCATATCCGAACCTCTACTCGTCGTAACACCTACCATATGTGTGTGACTCTGTAGGCCCAATATCGAACTAGCTGTGAGTCATATCCATCAGAACTCCTTCTGACTTGGTGAATTATTATCTCTATAATAATTCACTTGACTCATAAACTACAGACGTTCTAGGCCACTACATCATTGTCCTAGACGATATAGGGTAATCCAATCCTTCGGACCTATCTGTTCTCAGTTGCCATGTATCTATAGTCCCTCATCCATCTAATATCCTAGAGACCATATATCGGGCATGGTGCTGTTAGTCCCATATGATTTCTAATTGAGTCTCGCTTTAGTTAGATTCTCCCGAAGAACTCTTTCTCTCTCAATCCGAATGACTCTGGCCAAGGATTTGCCTGAGCAAGAACACATGGGATATTCCTTTTATAATACCGAGAGTGGATGATCATTTATTGACACTCAATTGCCCTCATAAGGTTGATTGCTACTCCCAATAACCGATTGTACTAGATTTGAAACTTCCAAACCTATAGTCCGGTATTAAAGAGTGGAGTACTCATACAAGACATCCTTGGTGTCTCAAGTCTAAGGTCCAGATACACTACTGAGACTACAGAATCACTGTTTATTGTGAGATATCAATAACCATCTAGTATTTTGTAAGTAGATTAATCAGTGAACTCATTCTCCAATGAACACCTATATTGTATCCTTAGTGTCTCCACACGAGTAGCTATGAGACTAATCACCTCCATCATATGGATAGGTATACAGCACACTAGTCTATCTAGATATCGCGATGTCCCTCTTGAGTAACCTATAACCGGAATTATTTAGGGTTTGTGTTTAAAGGTGAATCGGTCTCATTATCATGATCTCATCATGATCTGATTCCCATTGCACAGAGCCAAGGACATCACAATATACATCGATATAATATGAGAAAATGCAAATAATTATAAGCAAAGAGATTAATGTAGCATATTACAGGTGTCATCACTTATGTGATTGGCTTGTAGGGCACCTATAACTTGCAATCTCCCACTTGAACTAAAGCCAATCACCTATGTGTCTGATCTCCATTAGACCTCTGTGACACTCAAAGATAATCTGAGTCAATGACTTTGTCAATAGATCTACAATATTATCTTCGGATAAAACTCTTTCCACTGCTACATCTCTTTAGGCTACGATCTCTCTAATCAGTTGGAACCTCCTCAGAACACTTCTGATGAGACCCGAGTTCCCTTATTTGAGTAATCACCCTGTAATTGTCATAATATAAGGGAATCAGGCCTCGCTGCTCAGCATGACTCCCAGATCTGTGATGAACTACTTCATCCAGACTCCTACTTGACTACCTCTATTGCAGAATGTACTCCACCTCTATGGTCGAGTCAATAATAGTATCTTGCTTGGAACTCTTCCAACATACTACTCCTTCATTCAGGATAAACACATGCCCTGAATTGGCTTGCCATCATCAACATCAAACTAGAAGGTTGAGTCCATTCAGCCCTTAACCCTAAGGCTATTTTCTCCATATACTAGTAAAAGATCCTTATTCCTCCTCAAATACTTAAAGATACTCTTTACTGCTTTCCAGTGCTCCAAGCTTGGATCTGCCTGATACCTGCTTGTGGCACTCAGAGCATGCGCTATATCAGGCCTGGTACATAGCATAACATACATGATAGTTCATATCGCTAAGGCATATGGTATCCTATCCATGTGTACCCTTTCTGGGAGCCTTTGGGGATATACTCCTAGAAAGTGATAACCTATGTCTCATCGGTATGAGATCTCTCTTAGAATTTTCCATGTTAAACCTTTTGACAATGGTGTCTATGTACTTGGACTGGAACAAGCTAAGCATCTACTTAGATCTATCTCTATAGATCTGAATCCCCAATAAGTAGGATACTTCCCCTAAGTCCTTCATGGAGAAATGTCTAGATAACCAAGCTTTTAGCATGGAGAGTATTCCTATATTATTCTCAATGATTAGGGTGTCATTTACATACAACACTAAAAAGGTGATAGTGCTCCCACTTACCTTCCTGTACACACAAGACTCATCTTCATTCTTAATGAAGTCATAAGATCTAATCGCCATATCAAATCTTATGTTCCAACTTTAGGAAGCTTGCTTCAGTCTATAGATGGACCTAAGTAACCTACACACCTTATCTAGACTGTCCTTGGACATAAATCTCTCAGGCTATATCATATATACCTTCTCCTCGGGATTGCTGTTGAGGAACATAATTTTTATATCCATTTGCTAGATCTTATAATCAAGGAATGTTACAATAGTCAATAGAATTTGGATAGATTTTAGCATGGCTATGGGTGAGAAGGTTTCATCATAGTCAACACCTTGGCTTTGACGATACTCCTTATCCACTAGCCTTACTTTATAGCTCTCTATCTTTCTAGCTACTCTGATCTTCTTCTTGAAGATCTACTTGCAGCCAATGGGTACGATACCCTCGGGTGCATCAACCAGGTTTTAAACCTCATTAGAGTACATGGAATCCATCTTTGAATTCATGACTTCTTACCACTTCATGGAGTCTATACTTGTAATAGGCTCCTCGTAGGTCTGAGGATCAATATTCTCAACATCTACTCTTCTGATATGTCCCATATATTCTTAGGAGGATGGGATACTCTATCGCACATATGTAAAGTCAAAAAACTTATGTGCTGCTAGGAACCTGAACAGATTCTAGCTATGGAATAGTGCTTGAGCTTAGTTCTCTAACCTCGCTCAACTCTATCATGCTCTCATTGTCTCCACCAAAAATGTGTTCCTTTTCAAGGAACACTACTCTCTTGTCTACAAAGACCTTTTGGTCCTTGGGGTGATAGAAATAATACCCTTTAAGTTTCCTTAGGGTATCTCATGAACTTGCACCGTTCCATTCTAGATTTTAACTTATCGGGTATATGTCTCTTAACATAGGTAGGGCAGCCCTAAATCATAACAACCTTAAGATCAAGCTTCCCTTTCCATATCTCATATGGTGTAGACACTACCGACTTAGTTAGAACTCTGTTCAGAAGGTAAGCTGCGGACTCTAGGGCATACCCCCAAAATAAGATGGGTAGGTCGACAAAACTCATCATGGACTATACCATGTCTATGATAGAACCTTAGAGAAATTCTATGTAGATTGATCTTTAAGGGGGATCAACCCTTGGAACACTATAGGGGTTCCACCCTCCAAGTAGGCTGGTGGCTGCAATTGTAGATAATTCTTCTTATTCCCAAGAGATGGAGGCTACATGCTTATATAGAGCTCCAAACCCTAGCCCTAGGGGCTACTTCCTAAGTAAACTACCCAATTTGCCCTCAACCTTAGCGGGCTGGCCCAGTAACAAGGGGGGTGGCAGCTAAGAAGCCCAAAGACCCAAATGTAAATTCTAGCCTCTCTTCTTTATAGGATAGAGGCGGCTAAGTAGTGTTTATTATGCTCTCATAGGGTTTTTATTAGTTGCTACATGGTTGAGTAGGACCCAACCCTGCTAGGGTCCTATCAAGCCTGCCCTCTTTAAATCAGCCTTGTCCTCAAGGTTGGGGTTCTATGAACTCAGGGAACAGAGTCTTTAGCTCCTCATTTGATTCCCATGTGGCATCTTCGAGTGATAAATTAGTCAAATGTACTAGTAACTCAGTAGAGGGACATCGACGATGCATCATGATTCTGTAGTCGAGGATGGCTTGTGGTTAGGCTTCAATATTTCCATCATCAGTGTTGTTAGGCAGTTTGATCTGGGGTGACTTGTGCCCTCCCAACTTGGGCTTCAAGCATGGCACGTGAAAGACAAAGTAAATTTTGACATCTTCAAGTAATTTAAGTCTGTACGCCACAACTCCAATACGCTATATGATTTGATAGGGCCCATAAAAACGTGGAGATAGCTTCATAGAGGCTCGTGTGTTGATGGAGAGCTGCTTGTATGGTTGTAGGTGAAGATAAACCCAATCTCCTACTGAAAATTCTCTTTCGCTTCGTTGTATGTCGGCTTGCTATTTCATTCTGGCTCAAGCGATAGAGAGATTATCCTTTAGCAATTGTAGGAGTTCGTCCTTATCAATTAGATCTTGGTCGACCTGATCTACCTTGGCTGAGCCAATTACATACTTTGGAATCACAAGGGCCGGCTGACCATACAATGGTTCATATAGGGTACATTTTGTTGATGAATGATATGTAGTATTATACCACCATTCGGCCTAGGGGAGCCATTTCATCCACTGTTTCGGTCGATCACTAGCGAAATACTGAAGGTACGTCTCTAAACACCTGTTCACCACCTCTGTTTAGTCATTAGTTTATGGATAATATGTTGTGCTCATCTTGAGTTTGGTGCCCTACAACTAGAATAACTCAGTCCAAAATTTACTAGTGAAGACCCTATCACGATCACTTACAATGGACCTTGGCATCCCATGCAATTTAACAATATTTTCTATGAAAATCTGATCAATACTAGTAGTAGTGTAGGGATTTCGTACAGTATAAAAATGAGCATATTTCATAAGTCGATCAACCATCACGAGGATTGTGCTTTTACCTTTGGAAGGTGGTAGCCCTTCGATGAAATCCATAGAGATGTTAGTCCACACTGAGTCCAGTATGGATAGCGGTTATAGTTTCCCTGGACTCGCCACTGTTTCACCCTTTTGCTGTTGACATACATCACATTGTGCCACATATTCAGAAATAAATTTTTTATCCCTCTCTAATAAAAATTTTGCTTCACTCTTTTGTAGGTTCTCAAAAATCTAGAGTGTCCTGCTGAAGGTGTGGAGTGCATTTCGTGCAGAATGACTTTGATGTAAGGGAAGTTGGGTGTAAGCACAATACAACCTTTGTAGCATAGATCTCTCGAATCCCAAGTATAGTGAGCCATTATGCTTAGATCCTCCTCCAATTTTTTAATGATGTTGCTAGTCTCTAGGCCCTTCTTCCATTCCTCCCTAATGTTCTCAAGGAAGCCGGTGGTAGGAAGTGAGACGGCTAAAAATTCAGCTTGCTTAAGTAGCCGTAAGAGCGTAACTGCAACAATATTTTCTTTCCCTTTTTTGTAAATAATTTCATAATCAAATCCTAAAAGTTTGGTTACCCATTTTTGCTACTCCGAGGATGATATCTTCTACTCCAAAAAGTACTTGAGGCTTCTATGGTCGGTTTTAATCTAAAATCGTTGACCGATTAGGTAGGTCTCCACTTTGTTACTACGTGCGCAATGGCAAGCATCTCCTTATCATAGATAAATATTTTTTGATGGGAGGGAGACAATGCCTTACTGGTGTATGCGAGCGGTTGACCCTCTTGCATGACAACAGCCCCAATTTTGACTCAAGATGCGTCGGCCTCAATGATGAAGGGTCGGCTAAAATCTGGTAATGCTAGCACTGGCATCGTCATCATGGCTGTCTTACATTTATCGAAGGAAGAAGAAGCTTTGTTCAACAATTGGAAGACATCTTTTTTCAGTAGAGAAGTGAGGGGTGCACTGATCTTCCCATAGTTCTTCACAAATTTTCGGTAGTAGACCGTTAGTCCAAGGAACCCATGCAGCAATTTCACATTTGTAGGTTTCGGCTAGCTTTGCATTACCTCAATTTTTGTTGGGTCTACTGCCACTCCTTCTAATATTATGTGCCCAAGGTACTCTACTGTTTCCTGGAGAAAGCTGCACTTTGATAATTTAACAAAAAGAGTATTCTCCCAAAGGATCGTCAGAACAGACCATAAATGCTGAAAATAAGTCTCAAGAGAAGGGCTGTAAATGAGAATATCATTGAAAAATACTAGCACGAATTTACAAAGAAAGCTCTGAAAAATATCGTTCATGAGACTTTGGAAAGTTGAAGGAGCATTAGTGAGCCCAAAAGGCATTACCAAGAATTTTTTGACGAGAATTCTACTATCGCAACTTGCACCGATTTCTTTGTTGTTATGCTGCTGAAATTTTCTTAATCCAATTTGTCATCATCACTGTTATCTAAACTAAGAATTTGCTATCAAATTCCCTCCTCAAATCTCAGAATTTTTGCTGAAAATTTCATCGAGAAACCATTGTTTCTTTGATGATAATTTTGCTCTTATGAAGCAACACATATCTATAGCAACTTCTACCGAATTGCTACCAAAATTTTCTTCATCCAATTTGTCATCCTTGCTATTATCAAAATTGAGATTCTACTATCAAATCCCCTCCTCAAATCTCTAGGTTTTCGCTGGAAATTTCATCGAGAAACCGTTGCTTTTTCGATGACAATTCTGCTCTTTTGAGATAGCGCATATTAGTAGTAACTTCCACTAAATTCTGTCAAATCTCTGCTGCCATCTACCATAGATCTAAAATCCTCTTCCCTAACCTTCATCCACTACCATCACAGCCCAAAACTCCATTAAACTACACCCCCAAACTACACCCAAAACAGCCACAAAACAAGCCTAAACCACAGCCTACATCCACCAATCCACCAACCCTTTCGACCACCACTTCTTTCAACTAATACATGCCTTTAACCTAGCAACAAAAGAGAGATCTTAATATTACAGATCTAGAGGCATATACTATGGCATTCGAGGAGGTGATCAATGCTAAATTCAAAGCCTTCGAGACGCGAATGGAGTATAAGATTCGGGCTCTCTTTACCGAACTCAGTTTGGGTCGATCACCGAGCCTGAAGAAATCTCATTAAGGAGAGAGCTCTGACTGAAGAGATAACTTCTAGGAGAGGGGAGGTTCTATGATCGATCCCTATTATCCACGCATGAGGGTGGACTTCCCTAGATTTGTTAGATCTCGCGCGTAGAGCAATACTTTCAGTACCACAAAACCGTGGATGTATCTATGGTGGAAATTACAGCTATACATCTTGAAGTGGATGCTATACAGTAGTTTGATTGGTTTAAATATGCTCATGGAGTCCTCTCATGGTGATAATTCAAAGAAGGACTGCTGATCTGCTTCAGACCAACCGATTACGAGAACATCGACGGACAACTAGTAAAGATCTGACAAACCTCCACCAATCAGGAGTATCAAACTAGGTTTGAAAGGTTATCTAACCCAACTTATGATTGATCTAAGAAACAGCTATTGGGGACATTTATTGAGGGCTTGAAGATGGAGATCTGGGGAGAAGTTAAAACATGACAACCATACACGCTTATGGCAGCCATCTCTTTCGCATGACTTCAAGAGGAGCGATTGAACCACGAAGCCCAAAGGACTAGGGTCACTTGACTAGCAATATTGAAGCCCTCAGCCCCCCTTACTGTCAGCCGAGCTCCTACACTAAAAAAGTTGACAAGAGAAGAGCTTCGGGAGCAATCTACAAAGGGGCTATGTGGGCATTGCGATGAGCCGTGGAGCCACGAGCATCACTATAAAAAAGGGAAAATTCTTGTGATCGAACCAGTGAAAGAAGAGGTCATTGAATAGCCAGAAGAGAGCCTTGAACATGAGGAAAATAATGTGGAAGAAGAGCCACAATCGACCAACTTTATGGTATATGCGTTAACCGGCTACTCAAATCTGCAAACGATGAAAGTTGGAGGCCTTCTCAAACAACAACCAATCACTATTCTCATTGACACGGGCAGTACTAATAACTTCCTAAATAGTAAAGTTGCTACTCGGATGGCACTCCACATCGAAGGTTGCAGCAAGTTCAACGTAAAGGTCGCCGATGGCTGAATCCTAAAGTGCGGCCAAAGATGCCCGCAGGTGAAACTATTACTGCAAGACCAAGAAATTGTTGCCAACTTCTTCCTCCTACCAATTGATGATTATGAAGCCGTGCTAGGCATAGAATAGCTAACGATGCTAAGTGACATCTCTTGAAACTTTTTTAAGTTAATTATGAAATTCTATTGCAAAGGCAAATAGGTCATCCAACGCGGGAAACGCGGAAGGAACATAACTACCGTTTCGACCCAACGAATAGAGCAAAAGATATCATCTCCTGAGTAGCAAAATTGAGTAATCAAACTTCTAGGATTTGATTATGAAATTATTTACAAAAAGGGGAAAAAATATTATTGTAGATGTACTCTCACGACTACCTGAGCATTTTGAATTTTTAGCCATCTCTCTTCCTACCACTGGCTTCTTCGAGGATATTAGAGAGGAATGGAAGAAGCCAACAACATCATTAAAAAATTAGAAGAGGATCCAAGTACAATAGCTCACTATACTTGGGATTCGAAGGATCTATGCTATAAAGACCGTATTGTACTTATACCCGACTCCCCTTGCATCAAAATCATTCTGCACGAAATGCACTCTACACCTTCAGTAGGGCACTCTGGATTTCTGAGAACCTACAAAAGAGTGAAGAAAAATTTTTATTGAAAAGGGATGAAAAAAATTATTTCTAAATATGTGGCACAATGTGATGTACGTTAACAGTAAAAAGCTGAAATAGTGGTGAGTCTAGGGAAACTACAACCACTACCCATATCAGACTTAGTGTGGACTGACATCTCTATAGACTTCATCGAAGGGCTGCCACCTTCTAAAGGTAAAAGCACAATCCTCATGTTGGTTGATCGACTTATAAAATATGCTCATTTTTGTACTGTGCGAAATCCCTACACTACTACCAGTATTGCTCAGATTTTCACAGAAAATATTATCAAACTACATGGGATGCCAAGGTCCATTGTAAGTGATCGAGACAGCATCTTCACTAGTAAATTTTAGAATGAGTTATTTTAATTATAGGGCACTAAACTTAAGATGAGTACAACATATCCTCCGCAAACTGACAACCAAACAAAGGTAGTGAATAGGTGTTTAGAGATGTATCTTTGGTATTTCGCCAATGATCGACCAAAGGAGTGGACTGTCATGCCCCCCCTGAAATTATCACATTCAGGAGGTGTGACACTGTCTTAAAATTCATAATATTAAAATTCAAACAACAAACCATTCCCAGGATCCACAACGATATTTGAGGACACTAACAATCATTTAAGTCATAAATCACATCTAAAACTCATAATTCATAAAACCTGTGCAATTAATAATTCATATACCACATCACTCCAGGATTCATGAAATCCAAAGTCATCTCAACTAAACAATATCCACATCATAAAATCCATAAGTGATGGAATCCATATAACTACAAAACTAACATTTATCACAAGCTCATATCATCATACCATTTAAACTTAACATTACAAATCCTAACATGAGGGGTCCTTCAACCTATACAAACATATAAGTTCAGAGGTACCATCAACATTTCACTAAAAACAAAATGTACTTATACAACAAAAACATATCCACCACTACAGATCAACCCAAAATCTTCTAGTTTTCTCTTCCTCAGCCCAACTTAAACATCCCAGAGTCTGATAAGCTAATCTGAAAATATTATATAACAACGGGGTGAGCATGACAAAGCTCAGCAAGTGACTAACATATCCATAGGGAAGGAGAATAGCTTTAAATAGGCTTGATATCAAAATGCAATGCCAAATACAAGCAAACATATATATCATCGGATCAGATGCTGAAGCACGAATGTCCTCTTATTCAAACTTATTTAATTCATAGCAAATGGAGTAAAGAATAATTAGAGCATATCCGATGACACACAGGACAATACGATACATATCAATGGTGCGTGGGAGATCTTTCAGAACGTATCAATATAACAAACAAGTAACAGAAGCTCACATGTCATATCGGATCATTCACTTTCGTATCATCCAAAGCGCATATATAAACACAAACAATGCTTTGGATATCATATCAAAAAAACATAGAGGGCGCTGTGGGATCACATACATAACATGAATCATCCATTTCTGGATGATCACCAAACAATAGTCTCCCACGTCTGGGAGCTCAAACCACCCACGTCTGAGTGAAGTCATTGGGGCCGGCAGAGCAATCGCGGGCTCTATACATAACTCCCCTTACCATTTCTGGCAAAGGTTCACATTATCCCACAAGACACCAAGTACAAAAGGACAAAGCGAACAATAATCTGACACATATCGGAAGCACATGCGGAACAATAAAACGTACATGCACCTTTACGAAACAAATACGATGCTAGTATACTCCTGTCACGATGCATATAAATTTGAAATAAAAATAAGGGCATGAGTAAACAAGGATTTGAAACAAGAGTATACAGCTCAATCGAAAGAAAGGGCTTTAGCTCAATTCAGTTTCTAACCAAAAGAACAAAACAAGAATAGGCAAACTTGACAAAAGAAAATCTGGTTCGTTAAGACATGAATTGAGAAGTATAATTACTGAGTTATTTGAGTAACCAAATATACTTCAAATTGCTCTAAATTAGTGTCATTAGAAAGATATAATAATCTAGATTCGGATTAACAAAGTTTGGTATGAATTAAAGGTCCCCACTTGACGTTACAATTCATTTAGTGACAATAGGTCAGAAAACATCATCTCTGTTTTACAGTATGTATAGAACCGACTAAAACAGACATTTTCAGTTGGTATCTGTACTCAAAATATTGCAAATAAGATATGCACAGAAAGATTTATGAGTCTACTTTCCAGTAAGGTTAATTTTATCACCATTGAATTTGTTCACAGTGAGTTACAGGTGATAGTATGGCCAAAGGTCAGTACTCGGAATCTCTATTTGACAGATTCATTGGGGTCAACTCAAACAAAAGTTTAGATAGGTAATTGAACTCCAAATTCATACATCCTGGTCTCAAAATAAAGATATATAAGTGTATTTTCGGATGGATTTAACTTTTCTCAAATACGAGATCATTACAGAAAGTTATAGACATGAAAAGGCAGCAAGGACAGAATCTGGAAAAAAACTCAGATTCACTGTTTGATACATAATTTGCAGAAATATCATTATGAAACTTTAATCCTCTAAAATTTTCAGGATTAGGATGAGAACAGGGATCAAATTAACTGTAGGAAGGGGTTAGAACACTTTCCTTTGATCAATTTTGATTCCAATGAAAACTATTGCGCACAAAAGACCCTAAATCCCCAATTCTCCTCCTCTTCTTCTCCTTTTCTTCTTCTCTCTTTCTCTTCCTTTCTTCTCCATGTAGGATGCCTTCTCAGTTTCCTTAGGGATGAAGGCAGAGAGTCTTAAATGGTGGGATTTGTAATTTTGTGCATTTTGCAGTTTAGTCCTTGTGTTACATATTTTTACAATTAAGTCCTCCGAATTTTACAAATAGGTCCTCAGAATTTTACAAACAGATCCTCACATCTTATAAATAGGTTTTCAATTTCATTCAAACTCATCTATCAAATTTAAAATGCATAGTAACTTTGCTATTAAACTCTTATACGAAAATTTAGAAACGAGGAATGCGAGGGATGTTACACTCTCCCCCCCTTAAAAGAAATTTAGTCCTCTAAATTTATCATACCTCTATCAATGACAAGATGAGGATAAACTTTCTTCATTTCCTCCTCTAGCTCCCAAGTTGTTTCTTCCCCAGAATGATGTTTCCAGATCACTTTAACAAGAGGGATGACCCGATTCCTTAGGATTTTATCCTTCTTATCAATAATCTGAGTGGGCTCCTCCAAATAGGATAAATCCTTATCAATCACAATCGGCTCATACTGTATGATATGAGAGGGATCGTGTATATACTTTCTAAGCATTGAAACATGAAAAATATCATGGATATGGCATAGGGATGGTGGCAAGACAATCCTGTAAGCGACAGAACCAATTCTTTCAAGGATCTCAAAAGGTCCAATAAACCTTGGGCTTAACTTTCCTTTTTTCCCAAATCTTGCTACACTTTTAGAAGGGGAGACCTTCAGAAATACAAAATCCCCTACTTGAAACTCAATATCCCTTCGTCGGTTATCAGCATAGCTCTTTTGGCGACTCTGAGCAGTCTTTAGCCTTTTTCTTATAACTTGGATCTTTTCAGTAGTCTCTTGTACTTTATCTGGCGCTAACAACTTTTTATCGCCAACTTCCTCCCAACATATAGGCGTTCTACACTTCCGCCCATACAAAGCTTCATAAGGAGCCATCGAATGCTTGAATGGTAATCATTATTGTAAGTGAACTCAATAAGGGAAATATCTTTATCCCATTCACCTCTCCAATCCATGACATAAGCTCTGAGCAAGTCCTCAAGTATTTGAATTATTCTTTCAGATTGACCATCGGTTTGAGGATGATAGGCGGTGCTAAACTTTACTTTGGTGCCCATAGACTCTTGTAATCTCCTCCATAATCTAGAGAGAAATCTGGAGTCTCTATCAGAGATGATTTCCTTTGGAACACCATGAAGTCTTACTATTTCATCAACATATAAATCGGCAAGTCGATCAGTTTAATAAGTCATATTGATTGGTAAGAAATGTGCAGATTTAGTTAACCTATCAATAATGACCCAAAGCGCATCATGTTTCCTAGAAGTTCGGGTAGTCTGAAACAAAGTCCATGGTAACACATTCCCATTTCCATACCGGAATATCCAAAGGTTGTAACAAACCTCCGTGTCTTTGATGTTCTCGCTTTGATTTGTCGACAAGTCAAATACTTTGAAACATACATTGCAATTTCCTTCTTCATGCCTTCCCACCAATAATGACTTTGAAGATCTCTATACATTTTTGTGCTACCGGGATGCATGGTATATTTTGAATTGTGACCCTCCATCAGATTTGGTTCTTGATATCTCGGGTCATTAGGAACACATACTCTATTCCCAAATCTCAAGAGACCATCCTCTAAAATTTGAAAATTTGGCTTCAATCCCTTTTCAACTTCATTCCTAAAGTATGTTAAGTGTGGATCTCGTAGTTGCCCTTCTTTAATTTGCTGCGTGAGATCAGACCGCACTTGAATAGAGGCCATCAACATCATTGAATTTTGCCCTTTTCTCATGACATTCAAATCACCATTTTCTTCTAAGAACCTCCATTGTTTCATAATCAGGCTAGCCATAAAACTTGTAGATTTTCTACTAAGTGCATCAGCTACAACATTGGCTTTACCTGGGTGATAATGGATGGTACAATCATAATCCTTTAGAAGTTCTATCCATCTCCTTTGCCTCATGTTCAACTCTTTCTGAGTAAAAATATACTTTAAACTTTTATGATCAGTAAGGATTTCAAATGTCTGCCCATACAAGTAATGTCTCCAAATTTTTAGAGCAAAGATGATTGCTGCTAATTCTAGATCATGAGTTGGATAATTCACTTCATAACTCTTTAGTTGTCTCGAAGCATAATCAATTACTTTCCCTTGCTGCATTAAAACACATCCCAGGCCCTTTCTTGAAGCATCGGTATAAACTACAAATCTTTTATTACCACTTGGAATAGTGAGAATAGGGGCACTGGTCAATCTTCTTTTTAGCTCTTGGAAACTTTGTTCACAATCATTACCCCATTCAAATTTCATATTCTTCCGAGTCAGTTTGGTGAGGGGATGAGCAATTTGAGAAAATCCCTCCACAAATCTCCTGTAATAACCTGCCATACCTAAGAAACTTCTAACTTCAGTTACATTTGTTGGTACTTCCCAATTAACTACTGCTTCCACCTTCTTTGGATCAACAGATATGCCCTTTCCTGAAATTACGTGGCCTAAGAAAGCAATTTCCTTCAACCAAAATTCACATTTGCTGAACTTTACATACAGCTTCTTTTCTTTTAATATGGATAATACATTTCTCAAGTGTTTTTCATGCTCCTGATTACTCCTTGAATACACTAATATGTCATCAATGAATACAATTACACAGTCATCCAAGAGTGGCTGAAATATCCTGTTCATCAGTTCCATAAAAGCTGCAGGGGCATTAGTCAAGCCAAAAGGCATTACTAAAAATTCATAGTGACCATATCGAGTTCTAAAGGCTGTTTTCAGAATATCCTCCTTCTTGACCTTCAACTGATAGTAACCTGATCTTAGGTCAATCTTGGAGAATACTTGTGCACCCTGCAATTGATCAAACAAATCATCAATCCTGGGTAGGGGATACTTGTTTTTGATGGTTACCTGATTCAATTATCTATAATCAATGCAAAGCCTCAACGTCCCATCCTTCTTCTTAACTAATAGCACTGGAGCACCCCACGGTGAAACACTGGGTCGAATGAAACCCTTATCTAATAACTCTTGTATCTGCTTCTTCAATTCCTCGAGCTCGAGTGGTGCCATTATGTAGAGAGGTTTAGATATTGGGGTCGTCCCGGGGACTAAATCAATAACAAATTCACCTTCCCGCCTGGTGGTAATCCAAGCAAATCCTCCAGGGAATACATCGGGAACCCTTTAACCACGTAAATTTCATCTAGGTGAGTTTCTTGTTCTGAATGCTCCTTTACATATATAACATAACAAAACATCCTTTCGCATAAGGCGTTGAGTTTGAAGTGCCGATATTAAGCAAGGAGGCAAATCATGCCTAATACCCTCAAAGTAGAAGATAGGCTGATTTGGTACGTAGAACATAATTATTTTTGAATAGCAATCAATACTAGCATGATAGGAAGATAACCAATCCATGCCTAGTATAATATCAAAACCTTGGATTTCTAGGAGTATCAAATTAGCAAAGAGCTCATGTTCTCCAATAGAAATCAAACAGGATGGATAAACCAAATTTGTAGTCAAGGAATCCCCAACAGCAGTAGTTACATGTAGCAAATAATCTAGTGGTTTAGGTTGAATGCCCAAGTGACAAGCAAAATAGTGCGAAACAAAAGATAAGTTGGAACCAGGATCAAACAAAACTTTTGCATTTCTATTAGAAACATATAGAATACCTTCAACCACTGATTTAGAGGCTCTGGAATCTTGTTCTGTGATAGCATATACTCTAGCATGGGCTGTTGGCTTAGGGGGCTGTGGCTCTTTCTTCTTGTTTAGTGGGCAGTCTCTTACTTTATGATCCAACTTTCCACAGGCAAAACAAGCTCCAGTCACCCGAAAACACTCACTTGTTTCATGTTTACGTCCACATTGTGCACACGATAGAGTTCTTTGTGATAGATTTCCTTTCTCAAATCTAGGCACCTTTACCCATTTGCTACTTCTTTCTGTTTCATTTCCTCTCTTACTTCTACCAACAAATTTAAACTTGCTATTCTTGTCCCTGATTTCTTGGATATCCTCCAAGTCTTTTTCAAGTATGAAGGCTCTTTCTACCACCTCAGAATATGCCTGAAGTTTTAAAACTGATATTCGACTTCTTATGGCTGGCCTTAACCCCCTTTCAAACCTTCTTGCCTTCCTAGATTCATCGTCAATCATATGCGTGGCAAATCTAGAGAGCTCAGTGAATTTAGACTCATATTTGGCTACTGTCAAATTTCCCTGGATAAGATTCAGGAACTCCAATTCTTTCTGCTCTCTAATACAATCTGGAAAATACTTATCATTGAACTTTTCTGTAAATGTTTTCCAAGTGAATGGCTCATGTCTCATTTCAGAAATCCTCCTTATTGTTCTCCACCAGTGTTCAGCCTCTCCCTCTAACATAAAGGTAGCAAGAGAAACCTTCAGATCATCAGGGCAATTTAAAACGTCAAATATTTTCTCTATCCGCATCACCCATTGTTCTGCTACCATTGGATCAGGCTCACCAATAAAACTAGGAGGACTGAGCTTCTTAAACTGTTCAATTCCTAACCCAATCCGGTTTGAAGTCCCCGCTCCATCATTTCTTTCCGGTCGAACTTGTTGTTGCATTACTTGTGTCATAGCCTCTAGAGATTTCATAATCCCACTCAATTGATCAGAAGTAGATGCAACAGGAGAACCAAACGACCTCGTCATTCTTATTTCCTAAAAACAACAAAAGAGGAATTTTGATCAATCTCCAAATAAAAATCACTAAACCTCAAAATTTACTATGCATCTAGATTATCAAATTCTTAGTAATCCTCAAATCATGCTCTGATACCACCTCTGTCACGCCCCCCCTGAAATTATCACATTCAGGAGGTGTGACACTGTCTTAAAATTCATAATATTAAAATTCAAACAACAAACCGTTCCCAGGATCCACAACGATATTTGAGGACACTAACAATCATTCAAGTCATAAATCACATCTAAAACTCATAATTCATAAAACCTGTGCAATTAATAATTCATATACCACATCACTCCAAGATTCATGAAATCCAAAGTCATCTCAACTAAACAATATCCACATCATAAAATCCATAAGTGATGGAATCCATATAACTACAAAACTAACATTTATCACAAGCTCATATCATCATACCATTTAAACTTAACATTACAAATCCTAACATGAGGGGTCCTTCAACCTATACAAACATATAAGTTCAGAGGTACTATCAACATTTCACTAAACACAAAATGTACTTATACAACAAAAACATATCCACCACTACAGATCAACCCAAAATCTTCTAGCTTTCCCTTCCTCAGCCCAACTTAAACATCCCAGAGTCTGATAAGCTAATCTGAAAATATTATATAACAACGGGGTGAGCATGACAAAGCTCAGCAAGTGACTAACATATCCATAGGGAAGGAGAATAGCTTTAAATAGGCTTGATATCAAAATGCAATGCCAGATACAAGCAAACATATATATCATCGGATCAGATGCTGAAGCACGAATGTCCTCTTATTCAAACTTATTTAATTCATAGCAAATGGAGTAAAGAATAATTAGAGCATATCCGATAACACACAGGACAATACGATACATATCAATGGTGTGTGGGAGATCTTTCAGAACGTATCAATATAACAAACAAGTAACAGAAGCTCACATGTCATATCGGATCATTCACTTTCGTATCATCCAAAGCGCATATATAAACACAAACAATGCTTTGGATATCATATCAAAAAAACATAGAGGGCACTGTGGGATCACATACATAACGTGAATCATCCATTTCTGGATGATCACCAAACAATAGTCTCCCACGTCTAGGAGCTCAAACCACCCATGTCTGAGTGAAGTCATTGGGGCCGGCAGAGCAATCGCGGGCTCTATACATAACTCCCCTTACCATTTCTGGCAAAGGTTCACATTATCCCACAAGACACCAAAGTACAAAAGGACAGGTGTGAACAATAATCTGACACATATCGGAAGCACATGCGGAACAATAAACGCGTACATGCACCTTTATTTAAACAAATACGATGCTAGTATACTCCTGTCACGATGCATATAAATTTGAAATAAAAATAAGGGCATGAGTAAACAAGGATTTGAAACAAGAGTATACAGCTCAATCGAAAGAAAGGGCTTTAGCTCAATTCAGTTTCTAACCAAAAGAACAAAACAAGAATAGGCAAACTTGACAAAAGAAAATCTGGTTCTGACAGAATTGAGAAGTATAATTACTGAGTTATTTGAGTAACCAAATATACTTCAAATTGCTCTAAATTAGTGTCATTAGAAAGATATAATAATCTAGATTCGGATTAACAAAGTTTGGTATGAATTAAAGGTCTCCACTTGAAGTTACAATTCATTTAGTGACAACAGGTCAGAAAACATCATCTCTGTTTTACAGTATGTATAGAACCGACTAAAACAGACGTTTTCAGTTGGTATCTGTACTCAAAATATTGCAAATAAGATATGCACAGAAAGCTTTATGAGTCTACTTTCCAGTAAGGTTAATTTTATCACCATTGAATTTGTTCACAGTGAGTTACAGGTGATAGTATGGCCAAAGGTCAGAACTCGGAATCTCTATTTGACAGATTCATTGGGGTCAACTCAAACAAAAGTTTAGATAGGCAATTGAACTCCAAATTCATACATCCTGGTCTCAAAATAAAGATATATAAGTGTATTTTCGGATGGATTTAACTTTTCTCAAATACGAGATCATTACAGAAAGTTATAGACATGAAAAGGCAGCAAGGACAGAATCTGAAAAAAACTCAGATTCACTGTTTGATACATAATTTGCAGAAATATCATTATGAAACTTTAATCCTCTAAAATTTTCAGGATTAGGATGAGAACAGGGATCAAATTAACTGTAGGAAGGGGTTAGAACACTTGCCTTTGATCAATTTTGATTCCAATGAAAACTATTGCGCACAAAAGACCCTAAATCCCCAATTCTCCTCCTCTTCTTCTCCTTTTCTTCTTCTCTCTTTCTCTTCCTTTCTTCTCCACGTAGGCTGCCTTCTCAGTTTCCTTAGGGATGAAGGCAGAGAGTCTTAAACGGTGGGATTTGTAATTTTGTGCATTTTGCAGTTTAGTCCTTGTGTTACATATTTTTACAATTAAGTCCTCCGAATTTTACAAATAGGTCCTCAAAATTTTACAAACAGATCCTCACATCTTATAAATAGGTTTTCAATTTTATTCAAACTCATCTATCAAATTTTAAAATGCATAGTAACTTTGCTATTAAACTCTTATACGAAAATTTAGAAACGAGGAATGCGAGGGATGTTACATGGACGAAATGGCTCCTATGGGCCGAATGGTGGTATAATACTACGTATCATTCCTCTATAAAATATACCCCATATGAAGCATTGTATGGTCGATTGGCCCTTGTGATTCCAAAATATATAATTGGCTCAGCCAAGGTAGATCAGGTCGACCAAGATTTAATTGACAGGGATAAACTCCTACAGCTACTAAAGGATAATTTCTTTGTCGCTAAAGCTAGAATAAAATAGCAAGCTAACACACGACGAAGCGAAAGAGAGTTTTCAGTAGGAGATTGGGTTTATCTTAGCCTATAGCCATACAAGTAACTCTCCATCAACACACGAGCCTCCATGAAGTTATCCCCATATTTTTATGAGCCCTATCAGATCACAGAGTGTATTGGAGCCATGGCATGCAGACTTAAATTGCTTGAGGATGCTAAAATCCACCTTGTCTTCTATGTGTCATGCTTGAAGCCCAAGTTAGGAAAACACAAGTCACCCCAGATTCAATTGCCCAACACCACTAATGATAGAGATATTCAAGCCCAACCATAAGCTATCCTCAACCGCAGAATCGTGATGCATTGCCGACGTCCCTCTACTGAAGTACTAGTGCATTGGAATAATTTACCACTCGAAAATGCCACTTGGGAGAACTATGACGACTTGAAGATCAAATTCCTAGAATTCATGGAGCATCAACCTCGAGGACACGGCTGATTTGAAGAGGATAAGTCTATTAAGAATCTAGTTAGGAGAGTCCTAACCTGTTGGGACTCTAGCTAGGAGAGTCCTAATTGAGTTTCATTGATAAGGGCATTCATGTAAATCCTATCTAGCCAACCCTTATTAAAGAGGTGAAGAGGGCAGTTAGGGTTAGGATTAGTTGGGAGGTTGCTTCTTAGAGAAGCATTAAGAGTTTATAAAAAGTAGGAGTCATGAGTAGGAGAATTTATTAAAAGTAGGAGTCTTGAGTAATGAGTCCTAACAATAGAGAACTCTAGCTATACTAGGGATCTTGAGTTGGAGTCCTATATAAGCATGTAGCCTCCACCTCTTTGGAATAAGAAAAAGAAGATTCATCTACAGTTATAGCCACCAGGCCGACTACTTGAAGGGTGGAACCCCTATAGCGTTCCAAGGGTTGATCCCCCTCAAAGATCAAATCTACAGAGAATTCCTCTAGGGTTCTATCATATATCCCTAAAAATTTTAGATCCGATATAGAGGATGAAGGAGCACTAGCGTATTCCTCTCTAGTAGTAATCCACACAGCGGACGCAACAACGATGCTCCTCAGATCACTGCGGGATCTCTCTCCATGTGCACCATAAGGTTGCTAGAGACAAGGAGGAGGAGAGGAGACTGAGGAGAATAGGAGGATGACTACCAAGAGCTCTTAGCCTATAAACCAAGAGGATCCTCCTATTTATAGAGGTGGATAAAGCTTATCCTTAATAGATCCTGTTTACACTGGATCTTTATCTAATTGGATCTCATTAGATCTTATCCATAGGATCCAATTTGATCTCATCTAATTAGATCTTATCCAATCATTTAATTGGATCTCATCCAATTACCTAATTGGATCTCATCAATAGGATCCAAACTAGGGGCTTCGTAGATATCTCATATCCACACTTCTACTCATCGCAACACTCACCTTATGTGTGTGACGCTCTAGGCCCGATACCAAGCTGACCGTGAGTTACTCCTATCAGAACTCCTTCAGACTCCGAACACCTTCTGATATAGTGAATTATTATCTTCATAATAATTTACTCGACTCATCGACTATGGATGTACTAGCCCACTACGCCATAGTCCCCAAATGGTACAGGGGGATATAATCTATCAGACCTATTTATCCTTAGTTACCATTTATCTATAGTCCCTCATCCATCTAATATCCCAGAGACTGTATATTGGGCTTGGTAGAGTTAGGCTTATACGAAATCCTGTCCGAGTCTCGCTCTAATCGAATTCTCCTAGAGAACTCCTCTCTCAATCCGAATGACCCTAGCTAGGGATTTTGCCTCAGCGAGCACATGTAAGATATATCTCTCATGATACTGAGAGTGGATGATCATCTATTGACACGAAATTATCATTGTAAGGTTGGCTACCATTCTCGAGAACCGGCTATACCAGATCTGGAGCTTTCCAAACCTATAAGTCCAGTGTCAAAGAATGGAGTACTCAAACAAGACATCTTTGGTGCCTCAAGTCTAAGGACCAGACACACTACTAGAACTATAGAATCGCTGTCTGACATTAGGTATCATTAACCATATAATATTCTGTAAGCGGATCAATTAGTGAACTCATTCTCCAATGAGCACCTGTATTGTACCCTAGTGTCCCCACACAAGTGGCTATAAGACCAACCACCTCCATCATATAGATGAGTATACAGTGCACCAATCTATCCGGTTATCATGATGTCCTCATTGAGTAACCTATAACTAGGATGATTTAGGATTTTTGTTTAAAGGTATATCGGTCTCATTATCATGATCTCATCATGATCTGATTCTCATTGCACAGATCCATGGACATCACAATATTCATCTAGATAATGTGAGAAAATACCGATAATAATATGTGAAGAGATCGACGTAACATATAACAGGTGCCACCACTCACATGATTGGTTTGTAGGGCACCTATAACCAACAATCTCCTACTTGACCTAAAGCCAATCACCTATGTGTTTGATCCCCATCAGACTTCTATGATGCTCAAATATAATCTGAGTCAACAGTTTTGTCAGTGGATCTGTAATGTTATCTTCGGATGGAACTCATTCCACTGCTACATCTCCTCGGGCCACGATCTCTCTGATCAAGTGGAACCTCCTCAGAATGTTTTTGATGAGACCTGGATTCCCCAACTTAATTGATCGCCTTGTTATTATCGCCATATATGGGAATCAACTTCATGCTGTTCGACATGACTCCTAGATCTACGATGAACTTCTTCATCTAAACTCCCTCCTTTGCTGCCTCAGCCGCAATAATATACTCTGCCTTTGTAGTCGAGTCAGCAGTAGTATATTGCTTGGAACTTTTCTAGCATACTGCTCCTCCATTCAAGGTGAAAATATATCCTAAATTCAACTTGCTATTATCGACATCGGACTGGAAGCTCAAGTCTTTGTAGCCCTTAACTCTGAGGCTACTACCTCCATATACTAGTAAAAGATCCTTAGTCCTTCTCAAGTACTTAAGGATACACTTTACTATTTTCTAGTGCTCTAAGCCTGGATCTGCTTGATACTAATAGAACCCTAGAGGAATTCTATGAAGATTGATCTTTGAGGGGGATCAACCCTTGGAACGCTATAGGGGTTCCACCCTCCATGTAACCTAGTGGCTGCAATTGTAGATTGATCTTTCTTATTCCAAAGAGGTGGAGGCTACAAGCTTATATAGAGCTCCAAACCCTAGCCCTAGGGGCTGCTTTCTAAGTGAACTATCCAATTTGCCGTCAACCTTAGCAGGCCGGCCCAATAACAAGGGGGCGACGGCTAAGAAGCCTAAAGACCCAAATATAAACCCTAGCCTCTCTTCTTTATAGGATAGAGGTGGCTAGGCGGGGTTTATTACATTCTCACAGGGTTTTTATTAGCTGCTACATGGTTGAGTAGGACCTTACCCTCCTAGGGTCCTATCAAGCCCGCCCTCTTCAAATCAGCCTTGTCCTCAAGGCTAGGGTTCCATGAACTCAGGGAACCGGGACTTCAGCTCCTCATATGATTCCTATGTGGCATCTTCGAGTGGTAAATTAGTCCAATGTACTAGTACTTCAGTAGAGGGACGTCGACGACGCATCACGACTCTGCGGTCGAGGATGGCTTGTGGTTGGGCTTGAATATTTCCATCATCAGTGGTGTTGGGCAGTTGGATCTGGGGTGTCTCGTGTTCTCCCAACTTGGGCTTCAAGCATGACACGTGGAAGACAGGGTGAATTTTGGCATCTTTAGGTAATTTAAGTCTGTACGCCACAGCTCCAATATGCTCGATGATCTGATAGGGCCCATAAAAACGTAGAGATAGCTTCATGGAGGCTCGTGTGTTGATGGATAGTTGCTTGTATAGTTGTAGGCGAAGATAAACTCAGTCTCCTACTAAAAATTCTCTTTCACTTCTTTGTGTGTCAGCGTGCTGCTTCATTCTAGCTTGAGCGGTAGAGAGATTATCCTTTAGCAGTTGTAGGAGTGTGTCCCTGTCAATTAAATCTTGGTCGACTTGATCTACCTTAGTCGAGCCAATTACATACTTTGGAATCACAGGGGCCGGCCGACCATATAATGTTTCATATGGAGTACATTTTGTAGATGAATGATATGTAGTATTGTACCACCATTCGGCCCAAGGGAGCCATTTCGTCCACTTCTTTGGTCGATCACTAGCGAAACACCGAAGGTATGTCTCTAAACATCTGTTCACCACTTCTGTTTGGCCGTTAGTTTGTGGATGATATGCAGTGGTCATCTTGAGTTTGGTGCCCTGTAACTGAAATAACTCGGTCCAAAATTTACTAGTGAAGACCCTATCATGATCACTTACGATGGACCTTGGCATCCCATATAGTTTAACAATATTTTCTATGAAAATCTGAGCAATACTAACAGTAGTGTAGGGATTTCGCACAGCACAAAAATGAGCATATTTCGTAAGTCGATCAACCACCACAAGGATTGTGCTTTTACCTTTGGAAGGTGGCAGCCCTTCAATGAAGTCCATGGAGATGTCAGTCCACACCGAGTCTGGTATGGGTAGTGGTTGTAGTTTCCCTGGACTCGCCACTGTTTCACCTTTTTGCTGTTGACATACATCACATTGTGCTACGTATTCAGAAATAATTTTTTTCATCCCTTTCCAATAAAAGTTTTGCTTCACTCTTTTGTAGGTTCTTAGAAATCCGGAGTGCCCTACTAAAGGTGTGGAGTGCATTTCGTGCAGAATGACTTTGATGCAAGGGGAGTTTGGTATAAGCACAATATGACCTTTATAGCGTAGATCCCTCAAATCTCAAGTATAGTGAGCTATTGCGCTTGGATCCTCCTCCAATTTTTTGATGATGTTGTTGGTTTCTAGATCCTTCTTCCATTCCTCCCCCTCTGGTTGCTGCTGGAGATGCATAAGAAAGCCACCATTTATCTTGTGTAAAACTTTCTCCATTCGTTGGGTTGAAACGGTGGTTACGTTGCTTCCGCGCTTCCCGCGTAGGGTGACCTGTTTACCTTTGCAATAGAATTTCATAATCAATTTGGAAAAGTTCCAAGAGATATCACCTAGTGTCGTCAGCTATTCTATACCTAGCATAGCCTCATAATCATCAATTGGTAGGAGGAAGAAATCGGCAATAATTTCTTGGCCCTGCAGTAATAGTTTCACCTGTGGGCATCTTTGGTCGCATTTTAGGATTCAGTCGTCGGCAACCTTTACGTTGAACTTGCTGCAACCTTCGATATAGAGCGCCATCCAAGCAGCAACCTTACTATTTAGAAAATTATTAGTACTGCCTGTATCGATGAGAACGGTGATTGGTTGTTGTTTGAGTAGGCCTCAAACTTTCATCGTTTGCGGATTTGAGTAGCCGGCTAGCGCATGTACCATAAAGTCAATTGATTGTGGCTCTTCTTCCACATCTTCATCCTCATGTTCAAGACTCTCTTCTGGCTATTCACTGATCTCTTCTTCCACTGGTTCAATCATAAGAAGTCTCCCTTTTTTACAGCGATGCTCGCGGCTCCACAGCTCGTCACAATGCCAACATAACCCCTTGGCAGATTGGTCTCAAAGCTCTACTCTTGTCAACCTTTTTGGTGCAGGAGCTCGACTGATAGTAGGGGGGCTGAGGGATTCGATATTGCTGGTTGGGGAATGACCCTAGTCCTCTGGGCTTTGTGGTTCAATCGCTCCTCCTGAAGTCGTGCGAAAGAGATGGCTGCCATAAGCGTGTACGGTTGTCGTGCTTTAACTTCTCCCCGGATCTCTGGCTTTAAGCCCTCAATAAATGTCCCTAATAATTGTTTTTCAAACCAATCACGAGTTTGATTAGATAACCTTTCAAACCTGGTTTGATACTCCTGGATGATGGAGGTTTGTTGGATCTTTGCTAGTTGTCCGTCGATGTTCTCGTAATCGGTTGGTCCAAAGCGGATCAGCAGTTCTTCTTTGAATTGTCACCATGAGAGGACTCCATGAGTATGTTCAAACCAATCAAACTATTGTATGGCATCCCCTTCAAGATGTATAGCTGCAATTTCTACCATAGATGCGTCCGCAGTTTTGTGATACCGAAAATATCGCTCCACGCGCGAGATCCAACCAATCGGGTCTCCTTCTTCCCATCTAGGGAAGTCCACCCTCATGCGTGGATAGTAGGGATCAGTCATAGAGCCTCCCTTCTCTTGGGAGTCATCTCTTCAGTCAGAACTCTCTCCTTGATGAGATTTCTTTGGGCTCGGTGTTCGACCCAAACTGAGTTTGGCAAAGAGAGCCCGAATCTTATCCTCCATTCGTGTCTCGAAGGCTTCGAATTTAGCATTTATCGCCTCCTCGGATGCCATAGTATATGCCTCCAGATCTGTAATATTAAGATCTCTCTTTTGTTGTCGGGTTAAAGGCATGAATTGTTTGAGGGAAGTGGTGGCCGAAAGGGTTTATGGATCGGTGGATATAGGCTGCGGTTTAGGCTTGTTTTGTGGCTGTTTTGGGTGCTGTTTGGGGCTGCGATTTGATGGAGTTTTGGGCTGAGATGGTAGTGGATAAAGGTTAGGGAAGAGGGTTTTAGATCTGTGGTAGATCGCAGCAAAGATTTGACAAAAATCAGTGGTAATTGCTGCCTATGTGCGCTGCCTCGTAAGAGCAGAATTGTCGTCGAAGAAATAGTGATTTCTCGACGAAATTTCTAGCGAAAACTCAGGGATTTGTGGAGGGGGTTTGACAGTAGAATCTTAGTTTAGATAGCAACAAGGATAACAAATTGGATTAAGAAATTTTGGCAGCAAAGCAGTAAAGAAATCGGTGCAAGTTGCGATAGCAGAATTCTCATCGAAAAATTTTAGCAGTTTGCGATGAAAGATTGCAGCAACACACGAAATTTTTTTTTGATGAATTCCACAATAGATCAATCATGGATGGGTGCCAAGATGATCTATGAGGTGCACAAAAAATTTCGTTCAAAAAGGATAACAATTAGATCGGTTAAATGCAGCAACACGCGGCTAAAATTTTCTGCAACGATCCTTCATTCGCAAAGATGGTAACTTTTGCAACGCAAGGAATTCATAGGCAAGGGATTGATAGAAAAACTTTTTTTTGATATTTTAGATAAAAAATTACAGCAGCAAAAGGTATTGGTGGTAGAAAAATACCAGATCTTTGATGCAATTAGAGGTGGCGACTGTAGATTGATTTGATCTACGTCAAGAGATGACGGTGGAGACGACGACGTCAAGAGCAATTGTGGGAATTGCTTGGCTAATGGTAGGCGGCAGGGATGGAAGCAAAAGTAGTCAGATCGCTGCTCTGATACCAGATGATAGAACCCTAGAGGAATTCTATGGAGATTGATCTTTGAGGGGGATCAACCCTTGGAACGCTATAGGGGTTCCACACTCCAAGTAGTCTGGTGGCTGCAATTGTAGATTGATCTTTCTTATTCCAAAGAGGTGGAGGCTACAAGCTTATATAGAGCTCCAAACCCTAGCCCTAGGGGCTGCTTCCTAAATGAACTACCCAATTTGCCCTCAACCTTAGCGGGCCAGCCCAGTAACAAGGGAGCGACGGCTAAGAAGCCCAAAGACCCAAATATAATCCCTAGCCTCTCTTCTTTATAGGATAGAGGTGGCTAGGTGGGGTTTATTACATTCTCACAGGATTTTTATTAGCTGCTACATGGTTGAGTAGGACCTTACCCTGCTAGGGTCCTATCAGATACCTCCCCATGACACTCAGAGCATGCGCTACATCAGGCCTGGTATATAGCATAGCATACATAATAAACCCTATCGCTGAGGTATATGATATTCTATCCATGTATGCCCTTTCTTCAGGAGTCTTTGGGGATATACTCCTAGAAAGTGATATTCCATGTCTCATAGGTATGTGACCTCTCTTGAAATTTTTCATGCCAAACCTTTTGACAATGGAGTCTATGTACCTGGACTGGGACAAGCCAAGCATCCTCTTGGATCTATCTCTATTGATCTGAATCCCTAGAATATAGGATGCTTCCCCTAAGTCCTTCATGGAAAAGTGTCTAGATAGTCAAGCTTTTATTGTGGAGAGCATTCCTACATCATTCCCAATGATTAAGATGTCATCCACATATAACACCAAGAAGGTGATAGTGCTCCCACTTACCTTCCTATACACACAAGGCTTATCTTCGTTCTTAACGAAGTCATAAGATTTGATCGCCTCATCAAATCTTATGTTCTAACTTTAGAAAGCTTACTTTAGTCCATAAATGGACTTAAGTAATCTGCACACCTTATTTGGACTATGCTTAGATATGAACCCCTTAGGCTGTACCATATATACTTCCTCTTCAAGGTTGCTATTGAGGAATGTAGTTTTCACGTCCATTTGTCAGATCTCATAGTCATAATGTGTTGCAACAGCCAATAGAATTTGACTGGATTTTAGCATAGCTATGGGTGCAAAGGTTTCGTCATAGTCAACACCTTGCTTCTGATAATATCCCTTAGCCACTAGCATTGCCTTATAGGTCTCCACCTTTTCATCTACCTCGATCTTCTTCTTGAAGATCCATTTGTAGCCAATAGGTACAAGACCCTCAGGTGCATCAACAAGGTTCCAAACTTTGTTGAAGTACATGGATTCTATCTTAGAATTCATGACTTCTTGCTACTTCCGGGAGTCTATACTCATACTAGCCTCCTCGTAGGTCTGAGGATCATTGTCCTAAATGTCCTCTCCACTAATATGTCCCACATATCTTTCAGGAGGGTGTGACACTCTACCAGTCCTATGCAAAATTAGAACTTGTGTGTTAGGTACCTGAATAGACTCGATCTCTAGAATGGTGCCTCAGTTAGGTTCTCCAACCTCGCTCAATTCTATCATGCTCCCACTATTTCCGCCAAGAATGTGTTCCTTCTCAAGAAACACTACTCTCTTAGCAACAAAGACCTTTTGGTCCTTAGGGTGATAGAAATAATAACCATAAGTTTCTTTGGGGTATCTCACGAACTTGCACCGTTCCATCCGAGATTCCAATTTATCGGGATCGTGTCTTTTAACGTGGGCAAGGCAGCTCCAAATCTTAACAACTTTAAGATCGGGCTTCTTCCCTCTCCATATCTCATATGGTGTAGACACTACCGATCTAGATGAAACTCTATTCAGAAGGTAAATTGTGGTTTGTAGAGTATATTCCCATAATGAGATGGGTAGGTTAGCGAAACTCATCATGGATCACACCATATCTAATAGTGTGTGATTCCTCCTTTCTGATACACCATTGAGCTGTGGTGTATAAGGAGGTGTCCATTGGGATAGAATCTCATGGTCCTTGAGGAACTAGGTGAATTATGTACTCAGGTATTCTCCTCTTCGATCTGATCGAAGAGTTTTAATACTCTTTCCAGTCTGGTTCACTACTTCATTCTTACACTCCTTGAATTTCTCGAAGGCTTCAGACTTATACTTCATTAAGTACACATGTCCATACCTAGAGAAATCATCAATGAAAGTAATGAAGTAGGAATAACCACCTATGGCATGAGTTGACATAGGACCACATACATCACTATGTATGAGTTCTAGTAACTCAATGGCTCTCCAGTTCCACTAAATGGAGAGTTGGTCAATTTTCCACGAAGGCAAGGCTCGCAAGTTGTATATGACTCATAGTTAAATGGATCTAACTATCCATTTTTCAACAACTTTTGAATCCTTCCCTCATGCATATGACCTAAGCTACAATGCCACAAATATGCATTGTTTACCTCTTCTCGTTTCCTCTTGGCCATACTTATATTCATGATGTGTGAAGTAGTATTTAGCATAAACAAACCATTATGCAATGTCCCTATAGTAATGATCTTATCATTCTTACTAATTGAACAACTATAGTTCTCAAAAAGTACTTTATAACTATTTAATATCAAACATAAAATGGAAATAATATTTTTGATAATAGAGGGAACAAAATAACATGCATCTAATCTAATAATAGCTCCATTAGGTAGGTGTAGAGTGACCTCGCCGATAGCAACAACAACTTCTCTTGCTCCATTGTCCATCTTGAGGTCCTTCTCACCTTTTGCCAATCTCCTATGCCTTGTCAGAACTTGCAACGAATTACAGATATGATAAGCACTACTGGTATCAAATACCCATGTATTATCACAAGAATCTGACACATAGAGACTGATCATGAAAGTACTTGAAGCTTTTCCAAGCTTCTGTTTCACTTTATCTGCAAGATACGCCTTGCAGTTCCTCTTCTAATGCCTATTTTGATCGTAGTGGAAGCACTAGCCTTTGTCCTTTGTTGGGTCAATTTTGGTAAACTTTGCCTTACCCCGTTTGCCCTTACACTTACCCTTCTCAAGGGTCTTCCCGGCCTTCCTTTTCCTTTTGGTCTCACCAACATAGAGAACTAATTTCTCTTTCTTGATAGTGCTCTTGACCTCCCTCAACATATTGAGGAGCTCAGGGAGAGATACCTCAAGTTTGTTCATATTGAAATTCATGATGAACTGAGAAAAAGAATCTAATAGGGATTGAAGTATAAGATCAACATAGGTTATCATCTAGGACCATTCCTAGACTTTTGAGTTTTTCAATCCACTCTATCATCTTCAGGACATGGTTCTAAACCGGTGTCCCCTTAGTCATCCTAACATGGAAGAGACTCTTGGATATCTCATTATCGTTGAGTTCTTCCCTGTTCCTCAAATAGTTTATGGAGGTGCAAGAGTATGGAATGAGCATCCATGTTTTCATGTTGTCTTTGTAACTCAGGAGTGAGGCTAACATGTAACAATAGGCGAGAGTGGAATCATCTATATACTTTGCATATTAGGCAAACTCTTCTTGAGGAGCTTCTGCCTTAGGTTGGGGTATGACCGTATCTAAGACATATGCGATTTTCTCCACTATAAGAACTATTCTTAGGTTGTGGGCCAATCCTTATAATTTGGACCAGTGAGGCAGTTGGCATCAAGTATGCCACATGGAGGGTTTGATGATGACATATTTCTGATAAACAAGAGATATAACATAAGTAAATAACACACAGATTTCATAAAAATAAATAATCAAGACATGGACTTCTATCTTGACATGCTCCCACTAATTTTTTTAGCGAGTCACATGACACCCTCATGCACGTGAAATGGAAATCTCTAGCAGACTTCTAGTGGGGATCGGGATCCAATCGGCATCTTAGTGCAACCTCGAGGGACTCGACCAATCACACTAAGCCCAAAAGGTAGGCAACTCTTGCTAATCACAACTCCTTGTGATTCCCGTCATATTTGGCCTCCTAACCACCATGGCCTCGAGAGACTCGACCAACCATGATGTCCAGTTAAGTCATTACCATCATTATAAGATGAGTCTGATTCGGTAATATGCCCTCGAGGGAATCGATCAAGCATACCATATCCTCAGGTCACCGGTGATATCTCTATGTCGAAGATAAAATAGCGAGACGTGAAATAGGTGAGCCTCGATGGACTCGACCAACTCAGCCTACGTTAGAAATCGATTCCTGCCCCTAACGATGGAAGACCACGTGGGTCAATCTTATTGCCTTATGCTTACCGACATAATATTATCATAGGAGGGGTTTTAGGTTCGGTCTCGTGATATGACATGTCACACATATATATATTTTAATATATTTACATCGCATGCAAATATATATATATATATATATATATATACTTATCTAGTAGGTGTATAGTATTTACATGAACAAGCACACTAGATAATCATAGACTTCAACCTAATATGATTAGGCCTGAGCCAATAGGCCTAATCACTTACATCAGGATCTATATGCATATCAGTGCATCTCTATGCATAATGATCATCCATCTCATCATCATCGGATCTGTCGGCACCTCGACACATCTCCATATGTCGCGATCGTCTGAATCGGCTTCACGGGTCCCGCTACCACCTCTAGGTTCTACCGTGCCTCTAGGATAATTACAACATAATTACAGGCACACAGTGACAATCAATGAAAAATAAAGGCTCGTAAGCCCCAATAATCATATACACATATCATAAAGTCCATGTTCATCTTCCCACATCACATCACAATAGATGTATATATCATGTAGGATTACTAGATAAATAATAATAGTTACTTAAACCTTTTAAATAACTAAATTTTGAAATCATGGACATGTAGAAAATTTTCTAAATTCTGAGGGGTATTTTGGTCATTATATCATAAAGGACAAAATTAGAATTTTGAAAATTCTGAGGGGCAAAATTATCTTTTGGTCCAAAAACTCTAATCCCCTCCCTTTCTTGCTGCTGCATTACCATCGCCGCCACCCTATCGGCGACAACATGCACGCGGGGGGTGTCGCCCATGCATGTGGGCGGCTCGCCCGTGGGTGGTGTCCCTGCGGGTGGCGTTGCTACGGGCAGACACTACCCTCACGTGCGTCTATGGCGGCTTGCCCATAGGGGGCACCGCCCATGCTTGCGGGCAGTGTGTCCACGGGTGGTGCCGCTGTTGGCAGACGTTGCCCCCGCACGCGGCTATGACAGTTCGCCCATGGGGGTCGCCGCCTGCAACCTACAGGTCCCCTTTGCCTGCAGCCATTGTCGCTGCAAGCAGGCCGCCGGTGGCAGTTATGGCTACAAGCAGCCCTGTGAACGTAGCAATAGTTGATGTCATTTTTTGCTTTTGCATCGATGAATTTGGCGTCAAAAGCATATCCAAAACACAACACATGTAGTTTATAAGCCAATCATCACACGACAAACTTGGCTCTGATATCACTATTGGAAAATCAAGAGATTCGGCATCTCATGCATAGTGGAAAATAAAAACAAGTTCGAATTTATCATAGTTACGTACTTGGCTATCGTGCGACGATTAGTGCGCAAAAATCATAAATCCAAAAAATCCGCATGTATCATGTCAGAGGTGTTACCTGGGGAGATCGTATATCCCCAAAACTTTCAGATCTGATCGATGTAGAGGATGAAGGAGCACTAGTGTACTCCTCTCTAGCGGTAATCCACATAGTGGACACAACAACAACGATCCTAAGATCATTGTGGGATCTCTCTCCACGTGCACCACAAGGCTACCGGAGCTAAGGAGGAGGAGAGAAAACTAAGGAGAATAGGAGGATGACTACCAAGTGCTCTTAGCCTATGAACCAGGAGGTTCCTCCTATTTATAGAGGTGGAGGAAGATTATACATAACAGATCCTATTCACACTTGATCTCGATCCAATTGGATCTCATTGGATCTTATCCATAGGATCTAATTTGATCTCATCCAATTAGATCTTATCCAATAATTTAATTGGATCTCATCTTATTTCCCAATTGGATCTCATCCACAGGATCCAAACTAGGGGCTTCGCAGATATCTCATATCTGCACCTCTACTCATCGCTATATCCACTTTATATGTGTGACTCTCTAGGCTAGATACCGAGCTAGCCATGAGTCGCTCCCGTCAAAACTCCTTCTGACTCAAAACACCTTCTGATATAGTGCATTATTATCTTCATAATAATTCACTCGACTTATCGACTATGGATGTACTAGGCCATTATGCCATAATCCCCAAACGGTATAGGGGGATATAATCTATCGGACCTGTCTATCCTTAGTTACCATGTATCTATAGTCCCTCATCCATCTAATATCCCAGAGAACATATATTGGGCATGGTAGAGTCAGGCCCATACGGAATCTTGTCTAAGTCTCAATCTAATCGGATTCTCCCGGAGAACTCCTTTTCTCTTAATCCGAATGACCCTAGCTAGGGATTTTGCCTAAATGAGCACACGCAGGATATATCTCTCATGATACTAAGAGTGGATGATCCTCTATTGACACGTAATTGCCTTTGTAAGGTTGGCTATCATTTTCGAGAACTGGCTATACCATATCTAGAGCTCTTCAAACCTGTAAGTTCGGCATCATAGAATGAAGTACTCAAACAAGGCATCTTTGATACTTCAAGTCTGAGGACTAGACATGTTAGGTTCGAAGCGGCACTAAGAGGGGGGGGGGTGAATTAGTGTAGCAGATTAAAGTTAGAAAGTTTGAAAACCGATTCTGAAAATTCGTATAGGAACTTGATTCAACGAAAGAGACTTTAACTTGAAATGATTCAGTTAAATGAAATAGAAGGTAACGAGAAGAAATTCGATCAATTTGCAGCTAAGAAATTTACGATACAGAAATTTAAACACTCACAACCAATGAACGCAGCGATGTATAATGGTTCGATCAAAAGACCTACGTCCACTCTTGAAGCCTCCTCCAATGAGGCTCCCAACTTCTATTACCAAGTCTCTTGAATAGGAAGGACCAAACACCCCTTTATAGCCTTTTACAAGAGGTTCCCTCTCTTTACAGAATTTTTACAAGGAGAAGAAAAGAGGTGAACACTTGAGCAATTGAAAGCAGGAATTTGCTATAGCTTAGACTCGATTCTAGCACTACAAAAAGGTGCTCTACCAGCTAGAAGTAAAGGGGTATTTATAGACTCTTTTGGGATTCAAAAATGGTGCTCAAAAGAGTCCCATCTCGAATTTTTGGGGTGCAGGCGGTACAACCGTCTAGCACTGGCGGTACTATCGCCTGACACAGGTGGTTGCAACCACCTGTCAGGCGATTCCACCACCTGACATTGGTGGTACTACCACCTGACACAAGTGGTTGCAACCACCTATCAGGTGGTACCACCGCTTGCCTGGGGCGGTGCCACCGCTTGGCCTTCGACCATCTGGCGGTGCCACTGCTTGGGTCTGGCGGTGCCACCATGGGTCTGGCGGTGGCACCGCCAGACCTTCCCAGATGCTGTGTGGGCCTAAATTTCGACCCAACATAGTCCATTAAAGATCCAGTTGGCCCATTACAGGTTTAGACAGGATTAACACCTAGTCTATACCCTAATCAAGTGCTAACTATGAACTTAAAGCTAAATTAAATCAACATCATCAAGTTATTTTCTAAAGAGCTTTCCGACGATCTTTCGACGGACTTCCGATACTCGGATTTCTTCCGGCGAACTCCCAGTAGGCTCCCGGATTCAATGGCGAGTTCAATAAGTCTTTGGCAGCCTTCCGAACCTTCTCAGTGATCTCCGCGAACCTTTGACAATCTTTCCGGCGAACTTCCGAAACCTTCAGCAAGCCCTCGATTTCATCTCAGTTGGCTCCGGCAGTACTTCCGATGATCCTTCGGACTTCCGGTGGACTCTTGAACTTCCAGCGACTTGACTCCGGTAATTTGCTTTATGTTTATCATAGTTAATCCTGCATATTTATCTTAGAAATGGATTAGATAAAATAACCATCAATTGACTTCATCATCAAAATCCGAGATTCAACAATCTTCCCCTTTTTTATGATGACAATCAATTGATGACGGAGTTATTCTTAACTCCCCCTATCTATATGCCATATCATGAGAAAGTAAAAATATTTGAATTCAATCTCTTGAATTCAAGCCAAAACTGATAAGTTTCATCCGTTGAACTTATCATTAATGCTCAACAAGCATGAGGTTTCATTCATGCTTGAAATTAATTTTTAAGTCGAAGGATGATAACATCTATCACTTCGACAAAAGATACTAATAATTTGAAATTACAACAAGGATCTAATGATTGAAAAGTGTGATATCATATTGGATACATCATGAGACGAAAACTTATCATGTCATTTGAAAAATGCCATTTGATAAACATGATATAGTAAGAATTCCAACTTTAAATTTCAAAATGTGATGCATGTGATGTATTACAGTACTAAAAAGTTCATTGCGATGCATTTTAAGGATTGCAACTTGTTTTTGACACAAAGCATGGCAAGAGCAATTGAATTGCAAAATTAAATCTTATGAGACATTTTTTTCATTACACTTTATTTATCAAGTCATCAAATTATTTTGCATTCAACAAGTCATCAATTTCACATTTTTCTCCTCCTTTGTCATCAACAAAAAGGATGTGATTAAAGTATATAAAATAGAAACTTGATACCAAAATATAAATCATAATGCCAAAATATGTCATTCTCGATAGACAAATCTAAAAAATATTTTGATCATTTTTATTCATGCTTATAAAATCCGAAAAATGATCATTGAGGCGAAAATGGATAAGAATTTTAGGTGATCATTCATGGTTCAAGACTTAAAAAAATCCAAGCATAAGCATAAAGCCAAAGGATGCATCACTTGTCATTTGTGAAGGGAGAAGATATCATAAACAAAAAGCCAATCATCAAACATGTTCAAAAAAAAAAGAGAGAGATATCAAAATTCATGATGACATTCAACTTATCATTTATGAAGAGAGAAGATCATAAAACCTTGAGTCATAATGATTAGCACATGAATAAAATCTTAAATAAACATTTAAGAGCTTGATTTTTATGCAGAATTCATGACATTGATCTATGCATATGTCAAGTTTCATATTTAAATTATATAATCTATTTAGTCATCACAAAGGAGAGTATGATGTTATATATGCATCATCAAAAGACATGATCTTTATTGAAGGGCATGATGTTAAAAAAATGAGAATATTAAAACCAAAGTTGAAATAGTTTTATCAACATGAAGGCTTCATCATCTTTTAATCATTCAAAACATCATCATGAAGGCTTCATCAGAAATATTTATTGAAACATTTCAATCGAAGGATGAGTTTTTCATTCAAAACAAAATATTAAGATCAATGATTAAAAATGAAAATTTCTTTATATCATTTGAAAGTCCGAATGGATAATATAACGGTGAAACTATCAAAACCAAAGTTTAAACATTTTGGAAAACAAACATACACTTTTAAACATTAGGACAAATTTAGCATGCCTAATTCTCTTCTAATGAAGTCAAATTGTTCTTCATTTAGTGGTTTTGTGAAGATGTTTGCTAATTGGTGTTTTGTATCAATAAATTCTAAAGTGACATCATTATTATTGATATGATCTCGTATAAAGTGATGCCTAATATCAATGTGCTTAGTTCTTGAGAGTTGAATGAGATTTTTGGTTAGACAAATAGCACTTGTATTATCATATTTTATGGGAATATTTTTTAAATTAATTCCATAGTCTTCTAAAGTATTTTTCATCCAAAAAACTTGTGCACAACATGCACTTGCAACTATGTATTCGGCTTCCGCCGTAGATAGTGCAACCGAATTTTGTTTCTTGGAGGTCCAAGAAATAAGTGCATATCCTAGAAATTGGCATGTTCCGGATGTGCTTTTTCTATCTATTCTACATCCGCCAAAATCGACATCCGCATAAGCTTTTAACTCAAAGTTATCAGATTTTAGATACCATAATCCTAGATTAAGAGTTTCTTTTAGGTACCTAAGAATTCTTTTAATAGCTTTAAGGTGAGATAACTTAGGATTAGCTTGGAATCTTACACATAGACCTACACTAAACATGATATCCCGTCTAGTTGTAGTGAGATAGAGTAAGCTATCTATCATTTCCTTATATGTTTTTTGATCAAAACTTTCTCCATTTTCATCCAATTCTAACTTAGTGGAAGTACTCATTGGAGTGTTGATGGCTTTTGAACTATCCATGTTAAATCATTTTAACAATTCTAATGTATACTTTGTTTGATTAAGAAATGTACCCTCATTAAGTTGTTTGATTTGTAATCCTAAAAAGAAGTTTAATTCACCCATTAGACTCATTTCAAATTCATGACTCATACACTTAGAAAATGATTCACATTATGATTCATCCGAAGTACCAAAAATAATATCATCAACATAAATTTGAACAATAAGAAAATTATTTTCAAAATATTTAATAAACAATGTAGTATCAACCTTGCCTTTAGTAAAATTATTTGAAATTAAAAAAGAACTAAGCTTCTCATACCAAGCCCTAGGGGCTTGTTTCAATCCATAGAGATCCTTAGTTAGTTTAAAAACATGATTGGAAAGAAGAGAGTTTTCAAATCTGGGTGGTTGTTCAATAGACAATTCTTCAGAAATAAAGCCATTCAAAAAAGTACTTTTGACATCCATTTGAAAAAGCTTAAAGTTATTACTACTAGCATAGGCAAGGAGCATCCTAATGGTTTCTAATCTAGCCACAGGAGCGAAGGTTTCTTCATAATCGACACCTTCTTCTTGGTTGAAACCTTTGGCTACTAATCTAGCCTTATTTCTAACCACGATACCATATTCATCTTGCTTGTTTCTAAAGACCCATTTAGTACCAATAACTAAATGGTCACAAAGTCTAGGAACAAGCTTTTACACCTCATTTCTCTCAAATTGGTTCAATTCCTCTTGCATTGCGATAACCCAAGAATTATCTTTCAAGGCTTCGTCAATGCTTTTAGACTCAATTTGAGAAAGAAAAGCGGTATTAGCACAAAAATTTTTAAAAGAGGAACGAGTTTGAACCCCTTTCGAAGTGTCTCCTATAATTAGCTCCTTAGGATGGGCATCTACATACTTCCATTCCTTAGGTATGGAAAATTCGGAAGAAGATGCTTCCAAGTTGCTATTTTGAGGAGAGGGTTCATTTAAATTCAAATTATTGAAACCGAAATCATCATCAAGATCATTTTTCTTAATTTCGAAAACTTCATTAAAAACCACATGAATAAACTCTTCTATAACTAAGATTCTTTTGTTAAAAACATAAAAAATTTAGAAACGAAAGAGTAGCCAAGAAAAATGCCTTCATCGGATTTAGCATCGAATTTTCCTAAGGCATCATTTTCATTTAAAATAAAGCATTTGCAACCAAAAACTTTAAAGTAAGAAACATTAGTTTTTTATTATTCCATAATTCATAAGGAGTCTTGGATAGAGATGATCTTACTAGAACCCTATTCATGACATAGCAAGCCGTATTTATGACTTCAGCCTAAAAATATTTGGGTAAACTATGTTTATTTAACATGGTTCTTGCCATTTCTTATAAATTTCTATTCTTTCTTTCTACTACTTCTTTTTATTGAGGATTCCTTGGAGTAGAGAAGTTGTGGTTATACCCATTTGATTCGTAAAAATTTTGGAAGTCACGGTTTTAGAATTCACCACCATGATCACTCCGAATTGATGAAATCATGAAACCCTTTTCGTTTTGAGTGAGTTTACAAAATTTAGAAAAACATTTAAAACAATCACTTTTGTGAGTCAAGAAATAGGTCAATGTGATCTACTATAGTTATCTACAATCACAAAGGCATATTTGCTACCTCCTAGGCTTGTTGTGTCAATTAGTCCAAATAAATCCATATGGATTAATTGTAATAGTCTAGAGGTACTTATTTGATTTTTTGGTTTGAAGCTAATTTTAATCTGCTTTCCTAGTTGACAAGCATCACATACTTTATCTTTAATGAACTTAACCTTGGGAATGCCTCTTACAAGGTTTTTAGATGTGATTTGAGAGATTAGTTTCATGCTAGCATGACCTAATCTTCTATGCCAAAGCCAAGCATCATCATTCAAAGCCGAAAAATATATTTCACTACTAAGGTCATCAAGGTTAATAGTGTAGATATTATTTTGCTTGACTGTAATTATAGATGAGTTGTTGTGTGGTTTTTCGATGATATAAGCATTAGATTCAAATCTTACAATATAACCATTATCACATAATTGACTAATGCTCAAGAGATTATGTTTTAAACCATCTACTAATAACACATTATCAATTGAAAAGGTTAATTTGTTACCTAAAGTACCCTTGCCAATGATTTTATTCTTGTTGTTGTCTCCAAAGGTGACAAACCCTTCATCTTAGCTAGAGAGCTTAGAGAATTGAGATGGATCTTCGATCATGTTCCTTGAGCATCCACTATCAAGGTACCATCTCTTGCTCCTAGCTTGAGTGGGTGTTTTTGTCTACAAGAAAGGATGGTTTTTAGGTACCCATTTTGACTTGGGTGCCTCAAAAACTGATCTACTAAATTTATCATTATCCAACGAGTTCCTAATTGATCCTTTAGGAACCTATACTAATTTATGTGGGCTAAGTTTCCTATATGGACATTTATAAATAATATGTCCGAATTTGCAACAAAAATTACATTTTAAATGAGAGGATACATGTAATGTTGGCTCTTTAATGAAGGTGGTTTGAGTTCAGTGAGATCCACTCATGAATCTAATTCCACATCTATTTTCAATGTGACCCTTGTTTGCAAGGATCATGTCTAAGCTCTTGTTGTAACATCCCTCTCATTCCTCGTTTCTAAATTTTCATATAAGAGTTTAATAGCAAAGTTACTATCCATTTTAAATTCTATAGATGAGCACAAATGAAACTGAAAACCTATTTATAAGATGTGAGGATCTGTTTATAAAATTCTGAGGACCTATTTGTAAAATTTGAGGACCTAATTATAAAAATAAGTAATACAAGAACTAAACTGTAAAAATACATAAAATAACAAATCCCACCGTTTAAGACTCTCTGCCTTCATTCCTAAGGAAACTGAGAAGGCAACCTATGTGGAGAAGATAGGAAGAGAGAGAGAAGAAGAAGAAAAGGGAAGAAGAGAAGAAGAATTGGGGATTAAGGTCTTTTGGGCTCAAAACTTTTCATTGTGATCAAAATTGATCAAAGGCAAGTGTTCTAACCCCATCCTAAAGTAAGTTTACTCCTTGTTCTTATCTTAATCCTAAAAATTTTAGAAGATTGAAGTTTCATAATGATATTTCTGCAATTTATGTATCAAACAGTGAATCTGGATTTCTTTTCCAGATTTTGTCCTTTCTGCCTTATCATGTCTATAACTTTCTATATTGAATTTGTATTTAAGAAAAATTAAATCCATCCGAAAATATACTTGTATATCTTTATTTTGAGACATGTATGAATTTGGAGTTCAATTGCCTATCCGAACTTTTATTTGAATTGACCCCATAGAATCTGTAAAATAGAGATTCCAAGTTCTGACCTCTGGGTATTCTATCACTTGTAACTCACTGTGAACAAATCCAATTGTGATAAAACTAACCTTATTGGAAAGTAGACTCAAAAGCTTTCTGTGTATATTTTATTTGAAATATTTGGGGTACAGATACTAACTGAAACATCTATTTTAGTTGACCCTATAGATTTAGTAAAATAGAGATGATATTTTCTGACCTATTATCACTAAATTATTTGTAACATCCTGTGGAGACCTCTAATTCATACCAAACTTTCTTAATCTTATCTAGATTATAATATCTTTCAAATGACACTAATTTAGAGTAAATTGGAGCATACTTGGTTACTCAAATAACTCAGGAAATATACCTCTCAAATTCTGTCAGAACCAAATTTTTGTCAAGTTTGCCTATTCTTGTTTTGTCCTTTCTATTGGAAACTGATTTCAGCTAAAGTCCTTCCTTCAGTTGAGCTTTATACTACTGTTTCAAATCCTTGTATACTCATGCCATTATTTTCATTTTAAATTTGAATGCATTGTGAAAGAATATGCTTGCATCGTATTATTTTGTAAAGGCACATGTACATTTTATTGTTTCGCATGTGCTACCGATATGTGCCAATTTATTGTTCACACCTATCCTTTTGTACTCTGGTGTCTTGTGGGATCATGTGAACCTTTGCCAGAAATGGTAAAGGGAGTTATGCATAGAGCCCGCGATGCTCTACCGGCCCCTTCTAACTTCACCTAGACGTGAGTGAATGGAGCTCCCAAACGTGGGAGACTTCTGTCTGGTGGTCATCTTGAAATGGATGGACCATATTCTGTTTGAGATCCTACTGCACCCTATGTGTTTTTGATATGATATTCAAAACATTGTTTATGCGTTTATATGTTCGCTCTGGTTGATAAGAAAATGAATGATCAGATATGACATCTGAACTTCTGTTACTTGTTTATTATTTTTATATGCTCTGTGAGATCTCATAGGCACCATTGATATACTTCGTAATATCCTATGTTTCATTTGATATGCTCCGAAACACCATTATCATCATCTGATATGCCCCAATTACTCTTTACTCCATTTGTTATGAATTAAATAAGTTTGAATAAGAGGACATTTGTGATTCAGCATCTGATACAATGATATATATGTTTTCTTGTATCTGACTTTGCATTTTGATATCAAGTTTATTGAAAACTATTCTCCTTCCCTATGGATATGTTAGTCATTTGCTGAGCTTTGTTATGCTCACCCCATTATTATATAATATTTTTAGGTTAGCTTATCAGTCTCTGGGATGTGAAAATTAGGCTGAGGAAGGGAAAGCTAGAAGATTTTGGGTAGATCTTTAGTGGTTGATATATTTTTGTTGTATAAGTACATTTTATGTTTAGTGAAATATCGATGGTAAATCTGAACTTATATGTTTTGTAAAAGTTGGAGGACCTCTCATGTTAGGACTTGAAATGTGAAGTTTAAATGGTATGATGATATAAACGTGTGGTAAATGTTAGTTTTGTAGCTATATGGATTTTCTCACTTGTGGATTTTATGATGTGGATATTGTTTAGTTGAGTTGGCTTTGAATTTTATGAGTCCTGGAGTGATGTGGTGTATGAATTATAAACTGCACAGGTTTTATGAATTATGGGTTTTGGATATGCTTTACGACTTGAATGATTGTTAGTGTCTTCAAATATCAGTTTAGATCCTGGGATTGTTTGTTGTTTAAATTTTAATATTATGAACTTTAGGACAGGATCACACCTCCTGAATGCGATAATTTCAGGGGGGGCGTGATAGAGGTGGTATCAGAGTATGATTTAAGGATCACTAAGAATTTTGATATGCTAGATGCATAATAAATTTTGTGGTTTAGTGATTTTTATTTAGAGATTGATTAAAATTTCTCTTTTGCTATTTTTAGGAAGCAAGAATGACGAGGTCATATGGTTCTCCTGTTGCATCTACTTCTGATCAATTGAGTGGAATTATGAAAACTCTAGAGGCTATGACACAAGTAATGCAACAACAAGTCTGACCGGAAAGAAATGATGGAGCAGGGACTTTAAATCGGATTGGGTTAGGAATTAAACAGTTTAAGAAGCTCATTCTTCCCAGTTTTAGTGGTGAGCCTGATCCAATGGTAGCAGAACAATGGATGATGCGGATAGAGAAAATATTTGACATTTTAAATTGCCTTGATGATCTAAAGGTTTCTCTTGCTACCTTTATGTTAGAGGGAGAGGCTGAACACTGGTGGAGAACAATAAGGAGGATTTTTGAAATTAGACATGAGTCATTCACTTGGAAGACATTTACAGAAAAGTTCAACAATAAATATTTCCTAGATTGCATTAGAGAGCAGAAAGAATTGAAGTTCTTGAATCTCATTCAGGGAAATTTAACGGTAGCAAAATATGAATCTAAATTCACTGAGCTCTCTAGATTTGCCACACATATGATTGATGATGAATCTAGAAAAGCAAGGAGGTTTGAAAGGGGATTAAGGCCAGCCATAAGAAGCCGAATATCAGCTTTAAAACTTCAGGCATATTCTGAGATGGTAGAAAGAGCTTTGATAATTGAAAAAGACTTAGAAGAGATCCAAGAAATCATGAGCAAGAACAGTATGGATAAGTTTTTTTTATAAAAATAAGAGAGGAAATGAACCTGAGAGAAGTAACAAGAGGGTAAAGGTATTTGGATTTGAGATGAGAAAGCTACCACAAAGGATTCCATTATATGCAAAATGTGGAGGCAATCATAAAACAAGTGTTTTCGGGTGATTGGAGCTTGTTTTGCTTATAAAAAGTTAGATGACAAAATAAAAGCTACCCATTTAAGAAAAAGGAAGAACCACTACCTCCCAGATCATCAGCCCATGCTAGAGTATATGCTATCACTGAGCAGGATGCTAGAGCCTCTAAATCAGTGGTCGAAGGTATTCTTCATGTTTCTAGTAAAAATGTAAAAGTTTTGTTTGATCCTAGCTCTAATCTATCTTTTGTTTCACCACATTTTACTTGTCATTTGAGTGTTCTACCTAGACCATTGGATTATATGTTGTATGTAACTACTGTTGTTGGGAATTCTTTGATAGCAAACTTGATTTATCCATCCTGTTTGATTTCTATTAGAGAACATGAATTCCTTGCTGATTTGATCCTCCTAGAGATCCAAGGTTTTGATATTATACTTGGCATGGATTGGCTATCTTCCTATCATGCTAGTATTAATTGTTATACAAAAATGATCACTTTTTGCCTACCGGATCAGCCCATCTTTTATTTTGAGGGAATCCGACATGATTTGCCTCTTTATTTGGTATCAGCACTTCAAGCTCATTGTCTTATGCAAAATGGTTATTTTTGTTATCTTATATGTGTAAAGAAGCATTCAGATCAAGAAACTCAACTAAATGAAACTTCGGTGGTCAAAGAGTTCCTTGATGCATTTCTGGATGACTTGCTTGGATTACCACCAGAGAGGGATGGTGAATTTGTTATTGAAGTAGTCCCCGGGACAATCCCAATACCTAAGCCTCCCTATAGAATAGCGTCCCTCGAGTTAGAGGAGTTGAAGAAACAAATACAAGAATTGTTAGATAAGAGTTTCATTCGACCCAGCGTCTCACCATGGGGTGCTCCAGTGCTATTAGTTAAGAAGAAGCATGGGACATTGAGGCTTTGTATTGACTATAGACAGTTGAATCAGGTGACCATCAAAAACAAGTATCCTCTTCCAAGGATCGATGACTTATTTGATGAATTGTAGGGTGCACAAGTATTCTCCAAGATCGATCTAAGATCGGGTTATTATCAGTTAAAGATCAAGAAGGGGGATATTCCGAAAACAGTCTTTAGGACCCGATATGGACACTATGAATTCTTGGTAATGCCTTTTGGCTTGACTAATGCCCCTGCAGCTTTTATGGAATTGATGAACAAGATATTTCAGCCACTCTTGGATGACTGTGTAATTGGATTTATTGATGACATATTAGTGTATTCAAAGAGTAATCAAAGCATGAGAAATACTTGAGAAACGTATTATCCATACTAAGAGAAAAGAAATTGTATGCAAAGTTTAATAAATGTGAATTTTGGTTGAAGGAAATTACTTTCTTAGGCCATGTGATTTCAGGGAAAGGCAAATCTGTTGATCCAAAGAAGGTAGAAGCAGTGGTTAAGTGGGAAGTATCAACAAATGTAATAGAAGTTAGAAGTTTTCTAGGCATGGCAGGTTATTATAGGAGATTTGTGGAGGGATTTTCTCAAATTGCTTCTCCCCTCACCAAACTGACTCGGAAGAATATGAAATTTGAATGGGGTGATGATTGTGAGTAAAGTTTCCAAGAGGTAAAAAGAAGATTGACCAGTGCCCCTATTCTCACTATTCCAAGTGGTAATGAGGGATTTGTAGTTTATACCGATGCTTCAAGAAAGGGCCTGGGATATGTTCTAATGCAGGAAAGGAGAGTAATTGCTTATGCTTCTAGACAGCTAAAGAGTTATGAAGTGAATTATCCAACTCATGATCTAGAATTAGCAGTAATCATCTTTGCTCTAAAGATTTGGAGACATTACTTGTATGGGTGAACATTTGAAATCCTTACTGATCACAAAAGTTTAAAGTATATTTTTACTCAGAAAGAGTTGAATATGAGGCAACGGAGATGGATAGAACTTCTAAAGGATTATGATTGTACCATCCGTTATCACCCAGGTAAAGCTAATATTGTAGCTGATGCACTTAGTAGAAAATCTACAAGTTTTATGGCTAGTCTAATTGTAAAACAATGGAAGTTCTTAGAAGAAAATTGTGATTTGAATGTCATGAGAAAGGGGCAAAATTCAATGATGTTGATGGCCACTATTCAAGTGCAGTCTGATCTCATGCAACAAATTAAAGAAGGACAACTACAAGATCCACATTTAATATACTTGAGGAATGAAGTTGAAAAGGGATTGAAGCCAAATTTTCAAATTTTAGAGGATGGTCTCTTGAAATTTGGGGATAAAGTATGTGTTCCAAATGACCCAGATATCAAGAACCAAATCCTAATGGAGGGTCACAATTCAAAGTACACCATGTATCCTGGTAGCACTAAAATGTATAGAGATCTCTAAAGTCATTATTGGTGGGAAGGCATGAAGAAGGAGATTGCAATGTATGTTTCAAAGTGTTTGACTTGTCAACAAATCAAAGCAAAACATCAAAGACCTAGAGGTTTATTACAGCCTTTAGATATTCCTGAATGGAAATGGGAATGTGTTACCATGGACTTTGTTTCAGGACTACCCAGAATCTCTAGGAAGCATGATGCTGTTTGGGTCATTATTGATAAGTTAACTAAATCTGCACATTTCTTACCGATCAATATGACTTATTCACTTGATCGACTTATCGATTTGTATATTGATGAAATAGTAAGACTTCATGGTGTTCCAAAGGAGATCATCTCTGACAGAGACTCCAGATTTCTTTCTAGATTGTGGAGGAGATTACAAGAGTCTATGGGCACCAAAGTAAAGTTTAGCACAGCCTATCACCCTCAGACCGATGGTCAATCTGAAAGAATAATTCAAATACTTGAGGATTTGCTCAGAGCCTATATCATGGATTGGAAAGGTGAATGGGATAAAAATATTTCCCTTATTGAGTTCACTTAAAATAATAATTACCATTCAAGTATTCAGATGGCTCCTTATGAAGCTTTGTATGGGCGAAAGTGTAGAACGCCTATACGTTGGGAGGAAGTTGGTGATAAAAAGTTGTTAGCACCAGATAAAGTACAAGAGACTACTGAAAAGATCCAAGTTATAAGAAAAAGGCTAAAGACTGCTCAGAGTCGCCAAAAGAGCTATGCTGATAACCGACAAAGAGATATTGAGTTTCAAGTAAGAGATTTTGTATTCCTAAAGGTCTCCCCTTCTAAAGGCATAGCAAGATTTGGGAAGAAAGAAAAATTAAGCCCAAGGTTTATTGGACCTTTTGAGATCTTTGAAAGAATTGGTTCTGTCGCTTACAGGATTGTCTTGCCACCATCCTTATGTCATATCCATGATATTTTTCATGTTTCAATATTTAGAAAGTATGTACATAATCCCTCTCATATCATAAATTATGAGCCGATTGTGATTGATGAAGACTTATCCTATCTGGAGGAGCCTACTCAAATTATTGATAAGAAGGATAAAATCCTAAGAAATCAGGTCATCCCTCTCGTTAAAGTGATATGAAGACATCATTCTGGGGAAGAAATAACTTGGAAGCTAGAGGAGGAAATGAAGAAAGTTTTTCCTCATCTTGTCATTGATAGAGGTATGATAAATTTACAGGACTAAATTTTTTTTAAGGGGGGGAGAGTGTAACATCCTTCGCATTCCTCGTTTCTAAATTTTCGTATAAGAGTTTAATAGCAAAGTTAGTATCCATTTTAAATTCTATAGATGAGCTCAAATGAAATTGAAAACCTATTTATAAGATGTGAGGATCTGTTTGTAAAATTCTGAGAACCTATTTGTAAAATTTGAGGACTTAATTGTAAAAATAAGTAATACAAGGACTAACCTGCAAAATGTACAAAATAACAAATCCCACCATTTAAGACTCTCTGCCTTCATTCCTAAGGAAACTGAGAAGGCAGCCTACATGGAGAAGATAGGAAGAGAGAGAGAAGAAGAAGAAAAGGGAAGAAGAGAAGAAGAATTGGGGATTAAGGTCTTTTGGGCTCAAAACTTTTCATTGTGATCAAAATTGATCAAAGGCAAGTGTTCTAACCCCATCCTAAAGTAAGTTTGTTCCTTGTTCTTATCTAAATCCTGAAAATTTTAGAAGATTGAAGTTTCATAATGATATTTTTGTAATTTATGTATCAAACAGTGAATCTGGATTTCTTTTCCAGATTCTGTCCTTTCTGCCTTGTCATGTCTATAACTTTCTGTACTGAATTCGTATTTAAGCAAAATTAAATCCATCAGAAAATATACTTGTATATCTTTATTTTGAGACTAGGATGTATGAATTTGGAGTTCAATTTCCTATCTGAACTTTTATTTGAATTGACCCCATAGAATCTGTAAAATAGAGATTCCAAGTTTTGACCACTGGGTATTCTATCACTTGTAACTCATTGTGAACAAATCCAATTGTGATAAAATTAACCTTATTGGAAAGTAGACTCATAAATCTTTCTATGCATATCTTCTTTGAAATATTTGGGGTAGAGATACTAACTGAAACATCTGTTTTAGTCGACCCTATAGATTTAGTAAAATAGAGATGATGTTTTCTGACCTGTTGTCACTAAATTATTTGTGACTTCCTGTATAGACCTCTAATTCATACCAAACTTTCTTAATCCGAATCTAAATTATTATATCTTTCAAATGACACTAATTTAGAGTAAATTGGAGTATACTTAGTTACTCAAACAACTCAGGAAATATACCTCTCAAATTTTGTTATAACCAAATTTTTGTCAAGTTTTCCTATTCTTGACTTATCCTTTCTGTTGGAAACTAATTTCAGCTAAAGTCCTTCCTTCAGTTGAGCTTTATACTACTATTTCAAATCCTTGTATACTCATGCCAATATTTTCATTTCAAATTTGAATGCATTGTGAAAGAATATGCTTGTATCGTATTATTTTGTAAAGGCACATGTACGTTTTATTGTTTCACATGTGCTTCCGATATGTGCCAATTTATTGTTTACATCTATCCTTTTGTACTCTGGTGTCTTGTGAGATCATGTGAACCTTTGCCAGAAATGGTAAAGGGAGTTATGCATAGAGCCCGCGATGCTCTGCCGGCCCCTTCTGACGTCACCTAGAAGTGGGTGGATGGAGCTCCCAGACGTGGGAGACTTCTGTCTGGTGGGCATCCAGAAATGGATGGACTATAGTCTGTTTGGGATCCAATTGCACCCTCTGTATTTTTGATATGATATCCAAAGCATTGTTTATGTGTTTATATGTACGCTCTGGATGATAAGAAAATGAATGATCAGATATGACATCTGAACTTCTGTTACTTATTTGTTATTCTGATATGCTTTGAGAGATCTCATATGCACCATTGATATGCTTCGTAATGTCCTATGTTTCATTTGATATGCTCCGAAATACCATTATCATCATCTGATATGCCCCAATTACTCTTTACTCCATTTGTTATGAATTAAATAAGTTTGAATAAGAGGACATTTGTGATTCAGCATCTGATACGATGATATATATGTTTTCTTGTATCTGACTTTGCATTTTGATATCAAGTTTATTGAAAATTATTCTCCTTTCCTATGGATATGTTAGTCACTTGCTGAGCTTTGTTATGCTCACCCCATTATTATATAATATTTTCAGGTTAGCTTATCAGTCTCTGGGATGTGTAAATTAGGCTGAGGAAGGGAAAGCTAGAAGATTTTGGGTAGATCTTTAGTGGTTGATATGTTTTTGTTGTATAAGTACATTTTGTGTTTAGTGAAATATCGATGGTAAATCTGAACTTATATGTTTTGTAAAGGTTGGAGGACCTCTCATGTTAGGACTTGAAATATGAAGTTTAAATAGTATGATGATATAAATGTGTGGTAAATGTTAATTTTATAGCTATATGGATTTCCTCACTTGTGGATTTTATGATGTGGATATTGTTTAGTTGAGTTGGCTTTGAATTTTATAAGTCCTGGAGTGATGTGGTATATGAATTATAAACTGCACAGGTTTTATGAATTATGGATTTTGTATATGATTTATGACTTGAATGATTGTTAGTGTCCTCAAATATCAATTTAGATCCTGGGATTGTTTGTTGTTTGAATTTTAATATTATGAACTTTAAGACAGGATCACACCTCCTGAATGTGATAATTTCAGGGGGGGCGTGACACTTGCTATAGACCTTAAACTTATTTAGGGTCTCTTTGAGTAAAGTGCTTCTAAGTGATTACACTTAGAGCATGGGAGTAGAGGGAGAGAATCATGCTCAAGACTCTTAAATTTATCTAGCAATAAAGCATGTTTCTTTTTTAAAGAATTGAATCTTTTTGTAACAGTTCTACATTCATCAAATAATTCATGGAAAGTAATTAAAAGCTCATCGAAAGATAAATCTTCATTAAGTAAATCACTTACCTCTTCTCCCAAAGCCATTAGAGCAAAGTTGGCCTCCTCTTTGATGCTAGCTTCTTCATCCTCAAAGTCACACGAGTCATCCCATGTAGCCTTCAATGCCTTCTTCTTCTTGAGTTGCTTCTTCTTGGCTTGGGGACATTCTTTTTTGAAGTGGCCTGGCTTCTTGCACTCATAACATATGACTTGGTCCTTTTTTGGTTCAAGTTTGTTTTTGAATTCATTTTTAAATTTCCCTTTTTTAGTGAATTTTTTAAATTTTCTAGTTAAAAGTGCAACGTCTTCGTCAAAGTCCTCATCACTTGATGTTCCTTTCAAGTTGTCTTCTTGAGTTCTTAATGTGATATCCTTCCTATTCTTTGGAAGGGGGTTCTCTAGCTCATCATGAGCATGGCATGTCATTTCATAGGTCATTAAAGATCCTATGAGTTCTTCGATAGGAAAAGTTTTAAGGTCCTTGGTCTCTTGAATGGCCGGAACCTTTGGATCCCAACTTTTCGGAAGGGATCTCAAAATTTTTATTACTAGTTCAAAATTCAAAAAATCTTTACCAAGTGCCTTGAGTCCATTGATGACATCCGTGAAGCAGGTGTACATGTCTCCAAATGGACTCACTTGGTTTTATTAAAAAAAGCTCATAAGAAAGCATAAGAATGTTGATTTTGGACTCCTTCACTCAGCTAGTGCCTTCATGAGTGATCTCAAGAGTGTGCCAAATATCAAAAGCCAATTCACAAATCGAAACGCGATTAAATTCGTTTTTGTCTAGTGCATAAAATAAGGCATTTATGGCCTTTGCGTTTAAAGCAAAAACCTTCTTCTCTGACTCATTCCACTTGCTCATCGGAAGAGAAGATTTTTGAAAACCATTTTCAATGATATTCGAAAGCTCAAAATCTATAGAAATAAGAAAGATCCTCATACGAGTTTTCCAATATGTATAATCCGACCCATTAAACATAGGTGGATGAGTAATGGAGTGACCCTCTTGCATGCCAGAATAGGCCATCTCTCTTGGGTTTTAAACCAAATATGAGAGTGAACCTCACTCTGATACCAATTGTCAGGTTCGGAGTGGCACTAAGAGGGGGGGGGTGAATTAGTGCAGTGGATTAAAGTTAGAAAGTTTGAAAATCAATTCTGGAAATTCATATAGGAACTTGATTCAACGAAAGAGACTTTAACTTGAAATGATTCAGTTAAATGAAATAGAAGGTAGCAAGAAGAAATTTGATCAATTTGCAGCTAAGAAATTTGCGATACACAAATTTAAACACTCACAACTAATGAACGCAGCGACGTATAGTGGTTCGGTCAAATGACCTACGTCTACTCTTGAAGCCTCCTCCAATGACGCTCCCAACTTCTACTACCAAGTCTCTTGAAGGGGAAGGACCAAACACCCCTTTATAGCCTTTTACAAGAGGTTCCCTCTCTTTACAGAATTTTTACAAGGAGAAGAAAAGAGGTGAACACTTGAGCAATTGAAAGTAGGAATTTGCTATAGCTTAGACTCGATTCTAGCACTGCAAAAAGGTGCTCTACCAGCTAAAAGTAAATGGGTATTTATAGACTCTTTTGGGATTAAAAAATGGCACTCAAAAGAGTCCCATCCTGAATTTTTGGGGTGCAGGCGGTACAACCGCTTGGCACTGGTGGTACTATCACCTGACAAAGGTGGTTGCTGTTAAATCTCGGATTTTGATGATGAAATCAATTGGTGAAATATTTGTACTAATCTCTTTGTTGAGATGAGTGTGCAGGAATAACTACAATGGAAAGAAAACAAAATGTGATTTACCGAGGCCAAGTCCGTCGGGGGTTCAAGAGTTCATCGAGAAGTCGAGAGATTTTGAAAGTTTCTTTGGAACCATCCAAGATCAAATCAGGGACTTGTCGAAGTTTTCAAAAGTCCATTTCAAAGATCGTCAAAGGTTCATGGAACTTCCGGGAAGATTCGGAAACCAGCCGAAGACTAGTTGAGCTCGCCGGAGTATGCTAGGAGACCACTGGTAGCAATCCGAGGGAAGCATCGGAGGCCTGCCGGAATCTCACCGTAGAACTCGCCGGAAGTCGACTTGAAGGGTGTCCGATCAAATCACGTTAAGTTATGTTCATAATTTGCACATGAGTAGAGCAAGGATTTAAGAAATAAATCCTGCCCAAAATTCAGTAGGAGCCAACCGGGCCACTACTGTGTCAAGTTGAGATCTAAACAGGCCCCATTCAGCTCTGTCCGAATGGGGCAAGCGTGGAACCGCCCAAGCCTAGGCGGTGGAACCGCTAAGCTGGGGCGGTGGAACCGCCACTGAAGCGATAGCACCGCCCTGCACACACACAAGCGGTGGAACACTTTGTCTAAAGGGCGGTAGCACCGCCAGACATCGACGGCGGTGGAACCGCTGGCTGGTGGTGGCACCGCCTAGTCACCGGATCGAGTGGTAGCACCGCTGCTCGGGCGGTGGCACCGCCTTCGACGTCGGCCAAGATCGACACAGCGGTGGCACCGCTTCGACAAAGCGGTGGCACCACCTTGACCACTAGAAACATGGGAACTCCAAATTCACTTGGAATTTGGAGCCCAATTTGAATCCACTTTGGATCTATAAATACCCCCTTTCTCAGCTGAAAGGGTACCCTTTTGAGCAAGAAAAAGTTTGAGTCTTGAGCTTTTGAAGAGTTTTGAAAAGTGTTGTTTTCTTTGCTAAGTGTTCACCTTCTTCTTCTTCTTGAGAGATCTTGTACAAGTGTGAACATCTTGTAAAGGGTTGTAAAAAGGGGTGTTTGATCCTTCCCCTTCAAAGGACTTGCTAGTGGAAGAGCGGAGCCTCATCACAAAGGCTTCAAGAGTGGATGTAGGTCATTTGACCGAACCACTATACATCATTGTGTCCTTAAATGTGTGAGTGTTTATATTTCTGAAATCATTTCATTTCTTGGCTGCAAGTTCATAGTTAGTTTCTTTTCACAAGCAATTACTTTCAAGTTCTCTTTCGTCGAATCGAAATCTTCTACGAACTTGTGTTTCTTTGCGAAATCGGTTTCAAGAATACGAGTTTAATCCGCTGCACTAATTCACCCCCCCCCCCTCTTAGTGCCTTTTGATCCTTTCAATTGGTATCAGAGCAAGGTTTGCTCTCATATTGGTTTAAAACCCAAGAAAGATGGCCTACTCCGGTATGCAAGAGGGTCTCTCCATTACTCGTCCACCTATGTTCAATGGGTCGGATTATACGTATTGGAAGACTCGTATGAGGATTTTTCTTATCTCCATGGACTTCGAACTTTGGAACATTGTCGAAAATGGCTTCGCAAAATCTTCTCTTCCGATGATTGAATGGAATGAGTCGGAGAAGAAGATTTTCGCTCTCAATGCAAAGGCTATGAATGCCTTATTTTGTGCACTTGATAAGAATGAGTTTAATTGGGTTTCCGTTTGTGAATCGGCTTTTGATATTTGGCGCACTCTTGAAATCACTCATGAAGGCACTAGCCGAGTGAAGGAGTTCAAAATCAACATTCTTGTGCATTCCTACGAACTTTTTCGGATGAAACCAAATGAGTCCATTGGAGACATGTACACCCGCTTTACGGATGTCATCAATGGACTTAAAGCTCTTGGTAAAGGCTTTTCGAATTTTGAATTGGTAACTAAGATTTTAAGATCCCTTCCAAAGTGTTGGGATCCAAAGGTCACGGCCATTCAAGAGGCCAAGGATCTTAAAGTATTTCCCATTGAAGAACTTATTGGATCTCTAATGACTTACGAGATGACGTGCCATGCTCATGAAGAGCTTGAGAACCCCCTTCCAAAGAACAGGAAGGATATGGCACTTAGAACACAAGAAGACCACTTGAAAGGAACATCAAGTGATGAGGATAGTGACAATGACATTGCACTTCTAACTCGAAAGTTTAAGAAATTCATAAGAAAGAACAAATTCAAAAATGACACAAAAGCAAATTTGAACACAAAAAGGACCAAGTCATTTGCTACGAATGCAAGAAGCCGGGACACTTCAAGAATGAATGCCCTCAAGCCAAGAAGAAGCAATTCAAGAAGAAAAAGCCTTGAAGGCCACATGGGATGATTCAAGTGACTCGAGGTTGAAGAGGCTAGCAACAAAGAGGAGGCAAACTTCGCTCTAATGGCATTTGGAGAAGAGGTTAGTGAGTTACTTAATGAAGAGTTATCTTTCGATGAACTTTCTATGGCTTTTCATGAGTTGTTTGATGAATGTAGAACTATTAGTAAGAAGTTCAATTTGCTTAAGAAAGAGCATGCTTTATTACAAAGTAAATTCAATAGTCTTCAAAACCCTTCTCTACCCCCATGCTCTAAGTGTGAAGACTTAGATGCAACAAAAGGAGAACTTGCTACTCAAAGAGACCTAAACAAGTTTAAGGTCGGTAGCAAGGGCTTAGACATGATTCTTGCTAACAAAGGTCATGTCGGAAATAGAAGTGGTATCGGATTTGTGAGAGGTTCTCACCAAAATCCCACCACCTTTGTTAAAGGGTCTACATTGCATGTATCACCCCATTTGAAATGTAATTTTTGTTGCAAAACGGGACATGTTACCTACAAATGTCCATTCAAGAAAATTAGTCCACAAAAGTTGATATGGGTTCCTAAAGGAACCATAAACAATTCAATGATAAATTACAAAATAAGTAGATCAATTTGTAAGGCATCCAAAATCAAATGGGTACCTAAAAACAATCCTCTTTTGTAGACAAACTCACAAGCTAGGAGCAAGAAATGGTATCTTGATAGTGGATGCTCAAGGCACATGACCGGAGATCCATCTCATTTCTCTATGCTCTCTATTAAAGAAGAAGGATATGTCACTTTCGGAGACAACAACAAGGGTAAAATCATTGGCAAGGGAACCATAGGTAACAAATCGAGTTTTTCAATTGATGATGTGTTACTAGTTGATGGTTTAAAACATAATCTTTTAAATATTAGTCAACTATGTGATAAAGGTTATGTTGTTAGATTTGAATCCAATGTTTGCATTATTGAAAAACCCAACAACAACATATCCATGATTGCTTTAAAACAAAACAATGTCTACACCATAAATATTGATAAATTAAGTAATGAAATGTGTTTTTCGGTTTTGAATGATGACGCTTGGCTTTGGCATAGGAGGCTAGGCCATGTAAGCATGAAACTAATCTCTAAGATTTCATCTAGAGATTTAGTAAGAGGTATCCCAAACACGAAATTTGTTAAGAATAAGGTATGTGATGCATGTCAACTAGGAAAACAAATAAAGACTAGTTTCAAATCAAAAAATCACATTAGCACCACTAGACCATTGCAATTGATCCACTTGGACTTATTTGGACCAATTGACATAACAAGCCTAGGAGATAGCAAATATGCCTTTGTAATTGTGGATGACTATAGTAGATACACTTGGACCTATTTTTTGGCTCATAAAAGTGATTGCTTCAAATGTTTCTCTAAATTTTGTAAACTCACTCAAAATGAAAAAAGGCTTTATGATCTCATCAATTCGAAGTGATCATGGAGGTGAATTTCAAAATCATGACTTCCAAAATTTTTGTGAAACAAACGGATACAATCACAACTTCTCTACTCCAAGAAATCCACAACAAAATGGAGTAGTAGAAAGGAAAAATAGAAGTTTGCAAGAAATGGCTAGAACTATGTTAAATGAATATAATTTACCAAAATATTTTTGGGCCGAAGCCGTGAATACGGCTTGCTATGTGATGAATAGAGTTCTAGTGAGACCATCCCTATCCAAAACTCCATATGAATTATGGAATGATAAAAAACCCAATGTTTCTTACTTTAAAGTTTTTGGTTGCAAATGCTTTATTTTGAATGAAAAGGATGCCTTAGGAAAATTCGATGCAAAATCCAATGAAGGCATATTTCTTGGTTATTCTTCCGTTTTTAAGGCTTTTCGTGTTTTCAACAAGAGAACCTTACTTATAGAAGAATCTATTCATGTGGTTTTTAATGAAGTTTCGAATTTAAGAAAAAGATTTTGATGATGATTTTTGTCTTGATGATTTGAATTTGAATGAACCCTCTCCTCAAAATAACATCTTGGATGCATCTTCTTCCCAAACTTCCTTACCAAAGGAATGGAAGTATGTAGATGCTCATCCCAAGGAGTTAATTATAGGAGATGCATCGAAAGGGTTCAAACTCGCTCTTCTTTCAAAAATTTTTGTGCCCATGCTGCCTTTCTTTCTCAAGTTGAACCAAAATGCATTGTTGATGCCCTAAAAGATGATTCTTGGGTTATCGCAATGCAAGAAGAATTGAATCAATTTGAGAGGAATGAGGTATGGAAGCTTGTTCCTAGACCTAATGACCACTTAGTTATTGGTACTAAGTGGGTCTTTAGAAACAAGCAAGATGAATGCGGTATCGTGGTTAGAAACAAGGCTAGACTAGTGGCCAAAGGTTTCAACCAAGAAGAAGGTATCGATTATGAAGAAACCTTCGCTCTGGTGGCAAGATTGGAAGCCATTAGGATGCTCCTTGCCTATGCTAGTAGTAAAGATTTTAAATTATTTCAAATGGATGTCAAAAGTGCATTCTTAAATGGTTTTATTTCGAAGAAGTTTATGTTGAACAACCACCCGGATTCGAAAACTCTCTATTTCCTAACCATGTGTTTAAGCTAACTAAGGCCTTATATGGTCTTAAACAAGCCCCTAGGGCTTGGTATGAGAGGCTTAGTTCTTTCTTGATTTCAAATAATTTCACTAAAGGCAAGGTTGATACTACATTGTTTATTAAACATTTTGAAAACAATTTTCTTATTGTTCAAATTTATGTTGATGATATCATTTTCGGATCTTGTAATAAATCACTATGTGAATTATTTGCTAAGGATATGAGTGATGAATTTGAGATGAGCCTAATGGGAGAACTAAATTTCTTTTTAGGACTTCAAATCAAGCAACTAAGTAATGGTATATTTCTAAATCAATCAAAATACACATTGGAATTGTTAAAACGATTTAATATGGATGGATCAAAAGAAATTAGCACTCCTATGAGCACCTCCACTAAATTAGATATGGATGAAAATGGAGAAAGTTTTGATCAAAAAACTTATAGGGGCATGATAGGTAGCCTGCTTTATCTCACTACAACCAGACCTGACATCATGTTCAGTGTAGGGCTATGTGCAAGATTCCAAGCTAATCCTAAGCTATCTCACTTGAAAGCTGTCAAGAGGATTCTTAGATATCTTAAAGGGACCCCTAATCTTGGATTATGGTATCCAAAATCTGAAAATTTTAGTTTGAAAGCTTATGCAGATGCGGATTTTGGTGGATGTAAACTAGATAGAAAAAGCACATCCGGAACATGCCAATTTCTAGGACATGCACTTGTTTCTTGGACTTCCAAGAAACAAAATTCGGTTGCACTATCTACAGCAGAAGCTGAATATATAGCTGCTAGTGCATGTTGTGCACAAGTTATCTGGATGAAAAATACACTAGAGGACTATGGAATCTACTTAAAAAATATTCCTATAAAGTGTGATAACATGAGTGCAATTTGTCTAACTAAAAATCCAATCCAACACTCTCGCACTAAGCACATTGACATCAGGCATCACTTTATACGTGATCATGTAAGTAGTAGAAATGTCACTCTTGATTTTGTTGATACAAATCATCAATTAGCGGACATCTTTACGAAACCTTTAAATGAGGAACAATTTGATTTTATTAGAAGGGAATTAGGCATGCTAAACTGTCCAAGTAAGTAACTTTTTTTTATGATGTCTTTTCTTGAAATTATGTTTAAACTATGATTTCCATCGATTTGATTCGGATTGTCCCATGGATTTATTCCTTTTGACTTCATCCCATCTACGAGACTTTAAAAAAAAAAAAAAAGGGAAAAACATGAAATCCGAATTGGTTTTTGTGTACTCGGCAGTGTAGCACCGCACAATGTGTGACGGTGGAACCGCCTGGGTAGTCAGCCCAAAGCGTGGAATCACTTTCTTTGAAGCTGTAGTACCGCCGAACACCTGCTATAAAATGTGTTAGGGCCGGCGGTAGAACCGCCCCTAATCTGTGAACCGCCTCTCCTCACTCTTCCAAACTCTTCCAAACTTCAAATTGGTGTCATTTCTTCCTATCTAGAAGCCTAAGGAGGAGATTTTATCGTGATTCAAGCTTCCTACATCTCAAAGAACCAATCTAAGGTAAAAACAGAATTATTTCTCTTTCCTTTTCTTGTGAAGTTTCATTCCTTTCTTCAATTAATTTTTTATCATTCCTGAATAGAAATGGCTCCTAGAAGAACATCAAGAGACAAAGGAAAAAGGATGGAGGTAGATTCATTTGACCAATCCTTGTTTAAATCACAAGAAGCCTCCCTTAGATTTTCTGAATTTGGTTCTAGACCCATTCATAAAGGAAAGTATGTTGATTTGAATCAATTAGGAAACTTAGAACCTCTCATGTGGTTTGCAGACTTATCTATTCTGCAAATTATTGAACCTATTTATCCACGTTTAGTTAAGTTGTTCTATGCTAATTTAACTGTGAATGATAATGGCTTGTCAACTTATCTTCTAGGTAATGAGATTCAAATATGTGATAATACTATATGCTCATTAATTGGAATTGTTGAAAAAGAGTTAGGGTGTTATTTTCGGGGAAAATGGGATATGGACACAGTTGGTGCCACTCACTCTGAAGCTTTAGAAACTGTGTTTGCAAACCCAAATTTAGGAATAATTCCCAAGAGTTGTGAACATTTATTACCTTTTAACTCTAAAATTTTGCATCACATTCTAATAAGCATTGTTATTCCTAAGCAGTTTCATCATGATGAGATCAGTTTCACTGAATTAGGTACCTTATATTGGATCATGACTAGACAACATTTCTGTTTTGGTTACCTAATCAGGCAGCACATGATAGAGGTCCTTTCTAAAGGATCAATGTTACCATATGGAGGTTTAATAACTAGACTATTGCATGCCCATAACATCTGCATTCCACCAGATGAAGAAGCAATACAAGTCGAAAAATTTAATATTATTAACGTTAAACTACTGAGACGACTTAGATGTACTGTCGAGCATGGAATAGGGGTTAGGCAACCTAGGAGATGTGATATACCTCCCCCAGCCGTAGACCATCCTGAAACACCAGTCCTTAGGGGAAATGAATCTCCTCCTCCTAATCCTTTTGTTGCAGCTACATCAGTGACATTTTCTGCTCCATCTTCTACTGATCCGATCATGAGAGAGTTAAATGAAGTAAAACTACAGCAAATTGAAATTTTGAAGGAAATACGGAAGATGAACTTAAAGATCGATCACATGTATAGGCATCTTGGCATTCCTCCTGAGGAGTAGCTTGCTGTGTTTTCTTTTGAACGATGTAAACTTGTGTTGTATGTTGACATTTATGTTGTATTCCTTACATCGTGACATCTTCTTGTTGACATCTATGTTGTCTTAACTTCATGCTGTGTGTTATCTTACATCTTTTCGCCACCTGTGTGGAATGGTTTGCGGTTTTCGATTTCCTTTTCCACATTTGTGATGTTTTTCGACCCTCCTTATTGTTATGATTCCCTCGTTTCCTTTTTGTTGATGACAAAGGGGGAGAAATGATATGTGTATTGCCATATGATATGCGTTGTCCAACATAAACTTAGTTGGGTTCTTGATATCATGTTTTTTGATTATGTATACTTCATTGATATCCTTGATATCTATTTTGAAATCTTGAAATTAAAATTAATTATGTTGAATTCAAAAATTGAATTCAAGCAATTTTTCTTTATGGCATATACATAGGGGGAGTTAAGAATAACTCCATCACCAATTGATTGTCATCATCAAAAAGGGGGAGATTGTTAAATCTCGGATTTTGATGATGAAATCAATTGGTGAAATATTTGTACTAATCTCTTTGTTGAGATGAGTGTGCAGGAATAACTACGATGGAAAGAAAACATAACGTGATTTACCGAGGCCAAGTCCGTCGGGGGTTCAAGAGTTCATCGGAAGTCCGAGAGATTTTCGGAAGAGTTGCCGGAACCATCCAAGATCAAATCAGGGACTTGTCGAAGTTTTCGAAAGTCCATTTCAAAGATCGTCGAAGGTTCGCAGAACTTCCGGGAAGATTCGGAAACCAGCCGAAGACTAGTTGAGCTCGCCGGAGTATGCTGGGAGACCACTGGTAGCAATCCGAGGGAAGCATCGAGGCTGCCGGAATCTCGCCGTAGAACTCGCGGGAAGTCGACTTGAAGGGTGTCCGATCAAATCACGTTAAGTTATGTTCATAATTTGCACATTAGTAGAGCAAGGATTTAAGAAATAAATCCTGCCCAAAATCGAGAGGAGCCAAGGGCCACTACTATGTCAAGTTGAGATCTAAACAGGCCCCATTCAGCTCTGTCAGAATGGGGGCAAGCGATGGAACCGCCAAGCACTGGCGGTGGAACCGCATAAGCCTGGCGGTGGAACCGCATAAACTGAAGCGTAGCACCGCCAAGACACACACACAAACAGGCGGTGGAACACTTTGTCAAGCGTAGCACCGCCAGACACCGAACGGCGGTGGAACCGCTGGCAAGGCGTGGCACCGCCCGATCCACCGGACTAAGCGTAGCACCGCTGCTCGGGCGGTGGCACCGCATCGTCACGTCGATCAAAGATCGACACAGCGGTGGCACCGCCGACAAAGCGGTGGCACCACCTTGACCACCAAAAACATGGGAACTCCAAATTCACTTGGAATTTGGAGCCCAATTTTGAATCCACTTTGGATCTATAAATACCCCCTTTCTTCAGCTGAAAGGGTACCCTTTTGAGCAAGAAAAAGTTTGAGTCTTGAGTTTTTGAAGAGTTTTGAAAAGTGTTGTTTTCTTTGCTAAGTGTTCACCTTCTTCTTCTTCTTGAGAGATCTTGTACAAGTGTGAACATCTTATAAAGGGTTGTAAAAAGGGGTGTTTGATCCTTCCCCTTCAAAGGACTTGCTAGTGGAAGAGCGGAGCCTCATCACAAAGGCTTCAAGAGTGGATGTAGGTCATTTGACCGAACCACTATACATCATTGTGTCCTTAAATGTGTGAGTATTTATATTTCTGAAATCATTTCATTTCTTGGCTGCAAGTTCATAGTTAGTTCCTTTTCACAAGCAATTACTTTCAAGTTCTCTTTCGTCGAATCGAAATCTTCTATGAACTTGTGTTTCTTTACGAAATCGGTTTCAAGAATACGAGTTTAATCCGCTGCACTAATTCACCCCCCCCTCTTAGTGCCTTTTGATCCTTTCAGTTGCAACCACCTATCAGGCGATACCACCGCCTGACACTGGTGTTACTACCACCTGACACTGGTGGTACTACCACCTGACACAGGTGGTTGCAACCACTTGTCAGGCGATACCACCACTTACCTAGGGCGGTGCCATTGCTTGGGTCTGGCGGTGCCACTGCCAGACCTTCCCAGATGCTGTGTGGGCCTAAATTTTGACCCAACACAGCCCCTTAAAGACCCAGTTGGCCCATTACAGGTTTAGACATGATTAACACCTAGTCTATACCCTAATCACGTGCTAACTATGATCTTAATGCTAAATTAAACTGACATCGTCAAGTTATTTTTTGAAGAGCTTTTTGGCGATCTTCCGATGGACTTCCGATACTCTCTCGAATTTCTTCTAGTGGACTCCTAGCAGGCTTCTGGATTTTTTGGCGAGTTCAACGAGTCTTTGGTAGCCTTACGAACCTTCTCAGTGATCTCCGCGAACCTTCGGCGATCTTTTCGGTGAATTTTCGAAACCTTCGGTAAGTCCTCGATTTCATCTCAGTTGGCTCCGGCAGCACTTCCGATGATCCTTCGGACTTTCGATGGACTCTTGAACTTCCAGCAACTTAACTCTGGTAATTTGCTTTATGTTTAGCATAGTTATTCCTGCACACTTATCTTAGAAATGGATTAGATCAAATAACCATCAATTGACTTCATTATCAAAATTCGAGATTCAACAAGACACACTATTGGGACTATGAAATTGTTGTCTGATATTAGGTATCATTAACCATGCAGCATTCTGTAAGTGGATCAAACAATGAATTCATTCTCTAATGAGCACCTACACTGTATCTCTAGTGTACCCACACAAGCAACTATAAGACCAGTCGCCTCCATCATATAGACGAGTATACAACACACTAGTCTATCCAGTTATCTCGATGCCCTCATCGAGTAACTTATGTCCATGATGATTTAGGATCTATGTTTAAAGGTATATCGGTCTCATTATTATGATCTCATCACAATTTGATTCCCATTGCACAGATCCATGGACATCATAATATTCATCCAGATAATGTGAGAAAATATCAATAATAATATATGAAGAGATCGACATAATATATTACCGGTACCACTACTCATATGATTGGCTTGTAGGGCACCTATAACTAACACCTTAGGCATAGGCATCACTATATCAAGGACATATGTGATTTTCTCTATCATGAGAACGATTCTCAACTTACGGAGCCAATCCATATAGTTTTGACCAGTGAGGTAGTTGCCATCAATATGTCACATAGAGAATCAAATAGTGACATTTTCAAAAAATAAAGATGTAGCATAAATACATAACATGCAGATTTGTAAAAATATAAATAATCAAGATATGGACTTCTATCTTAATGTACTCCCACTATTTTTCTAGCGAGTTACGCGATACCCTCAACATGTGAAACAGAAGTCTCCAGCAGACTTCTAGTGGGAATTGAGATCCAATCAGCATCTTAGTATAACCTCGAGAGACTCGACCATTCACACTAAGCCCAAAAGGTAGGCAACTCCTGCCAATCACAACTCCTTATGATTCTCATCCTATTCGTCCTCCGAACTACCATGGCCTCGAGGAACTCGACCAACTATGATGTTCGGATAAGTCATCACCATCATTACAAGATAAGTCTGATTCGATGATATACCCTCGAGGGACTCGATCGAGTATACCATGTCCTCAGGTCATCGGTGACATCTCTATATCGTAGATAAGATAGTGAATCGTGATATAGGTGAGTCTCGAGGGACTCGACCAACTCAACATGCACCGGGAATTAGTTCCTACCCATAACGATGGAAGGCCACATGGGGCAATCTAATTACCTTATGTTTATCGACTTAATATTATCGAGAAAGAAAATTTTTGATTTGGTCTCCTAATATAATGTGTCACATACATACATATTTAATATATATCTACATCGTATGTAAATATATATATATACATATCTAGTAGGTATATAACAAATCACACATCACATGAGTAATCACACCAGATGAGTATGGACCACATCCTAATGTGATCAAGCCCGAGCTAGTGGGCCCAATCACTCATATCAAAATCTATGTGTGCTTAGGTGTATCTCCAGGCCCTATGATTGTCCATCTCGCTTTGTTGGTTATGTTGGTATCTCAATGCATCTCTATGCGTTAAATCGTCTGTCTCAACCTCATGGGTCCCGCTCTCACTACGCCTCCTTGTGTAATTACAATATAATTATTAGCACGCAAGTCCGATAATAAATGAGAAAAATAAAGGCTCGTAGCCCTCAATAATAATAATCACATGTATACACATCACATCACATGGTCCATGATCATCTGTCCACATCATACATCACATGTATATGTTATTATATAGGACTACTAGATAAATAATAATAGTTAATTAAAAATTTTAATTAACTAATATTTTTCTAAAAATAGAGATATACAAGGAATTTTCTTAAAGCTAAAGGGTATTTTGGTCATTCGGCCAGACTAAAATTTCTGAAATTTTTAAGGGCAAAACTATCTTTTGCTCAAAAACCCTAATCCCTCCTCTTGCTGCATGCTGTGTTGCAGCTATGGTTGTCACCACCCTGCCGGCGTCGGCTATGTGCACGGGGCGTCGTGGGGGGCGGGATGCCGCCCTTGCCTACAGGTGGCTCGCCCATGAGAGGTGCCGCCACTGCATGCAGGCGCTGTCCCACAGGCCTCACCGCGAGTGCCCTTGCAGCGCTATCCCATGGGTGGGTGCCCTTGCAACATTGCCCCGTGGGTGGGCGCCCCTGCGGGGGCTTGCCCTTGGGTGACATCGTCACTGCGGCGAGGCTGCCCCATGTGGGCTCAGCACCTTTCAGCGCCCCCTACCCATGCGGGCGTAGCGCCCACAGGTGATGCTCGTGCGGGCGACCTCCCGCAGGCGACGCTCGTACGGGCGACCACCCACAGGTGCCGCTAGCCATGCATGCGCTTCTGTCCACGAGCGCAGCGCCCGTAGGCGGTGCCAGCCCTTGCGGGTAGACTGACTGCAAGCAGGCACTGCTTGCCCCTTGTAGTGAGGCCGTAGGCAGCATGCAGGTGCTGCTTGATTGCGGCCCGTAGCTCGCTAACCGACTGCATGCAAACCACCGACGGCGACCAAGGCTACAAGCAGCCTTTGGCCGTTCTGCGATGCAGCAACAATTGCTACCCTTTTCTTGCAGTTGCGTCAACAATTTTGACGTCAAAAGTATATTCAAAACACAACAAACATAGTTAAAATCCAATCTTCACACGAACAACCTGACTTTGATGCCACTATTGGGAAATCCAAGGGCTGACATCACATGCGTAGTGGAAGAATAGAAAACTAAAAATCCTAGATTTCTACAAAAGGTTCCATCATCGTGAGAAGATTAGTGCGTCAAAACAAATTCGCAAATCCAAAAACTACGTATGTAAGAAGAACGATAGTACCTAGGGAGATTGTATATCCCTGAGTTCTTATAGATCCATGGGGGGGGATGAAGGAGGTCCAGCGTCCTCCTCTCTAGCGGTATCCACACAGTAGGGACTACAACGATGCTCCTCTCTTGGGGAGAGGAGAATAGAAGGTGGCTACTAAGAAAAACCCCAACCTACGGGCCTTTTGTTCTCTCCTATTTATAGAGGCCCCTTATCAACTATAATGGATTAAACCCTATTGAGTATTGGATCTCTATCCAATTACCAAATCCTCTTAGATCAATGGCTCTCTACGCAATAATCTAGCTCTTATTGGATCTCATCCATAGGATCTAATAATACAAGGGCTTATTTGATATCTAATAAGATAGGGGCTCCAACGGATATCTTATATCCGAACCTCTACTCGTCGCAACACCTACTATATGTGTGTGACCCTCTAGGCCCAATATCGAGTTGGCCATGAGTCAAACCCATCAGAACTCCTTTTGATTCTATGAATTATTATCTCTATAATAATTCACTCGACTTATCGACTACGGATGTACTAGTCCACTACGCCGTAGTCCCCAAACGATACAGGGGAATCCAATCCTTTAGACCTATTTGTCCTCAATTACCATATACCTATAGTCCTTCATCCATCTAATATCCTAGAGACTGTATATTAGGTATGGTGCTGTCAGGCCCATACGATTTTTAATCGAGTCTTGCTCTAGTCAGATTCTCCCGGAGAACTCTTTCTCTCTCAATCCGAATGACCCTGACTAGTGATTTGCTTGAGCAAGAACACATGGGATATTCCTCTCATGATACCGAGAGTGGATGATCCTTTATTGACACTCAATTGCCCTCGTAAGATTGGCTATCACTCCCAATAACCGATTGTACTAGATTTGGAACTTCCAAATCTATAAGTCTGGTATCAAAGAGTAGAGTACTCATACAAGACATCCTTGGTGTCTCAAGTCTAATGACCAGATACACTATTGGAACTACAAAATCGCTGTCAGATGTGAGATATCAATAACCATCCAACATTCCGTAAGCGGATCAATCAGTGAACTCATTCTCCAATGAGCATCTGTACTATATCCTTAGTGTCCCCACACGAGTAGCCATGAGACCAACCACCTTCATCATATGAACGGGTATACAGCATACCAGTCTATATGGTTATCTCGATGTCCCTCTCGAGTACTTATAACCAAGAATATTTAGGGTCTGTGTTTAAAGGTGAATCGGTCTCATTATTGTGATCTCAACACGATCCAATTCTCATTACATAGATCCAAGGACATCATAATATATATCAAGATAATGTGAGAAAATACTAATAATTATAAGAAAAGAGATTGACGCAGCATATTATAGGTGCCATCACTCCTTGTAGGGCACCTATAACTAGCAGAAATTTTTTGAAATCATTTTAAATCATCATAATTTATCGTACTTAACCATTGCACTAATTCACCCCCCCCCCTCTTAACATCGCTCAAGATCTCAACAGCACCGCCCAATGCAGGCAGTGGTACCGCCCACATACTCGGAAGACTCAGAAATTTGAATTTTGGCTTCAATTTTTAAGCCAATTGAGGCCTATAAATACCCCTTACTTCTCAACTGCTTGGACATAGAGATACGAACAAGATAGAACCGAAACTATAGTGAACTAGCTTAGAAAAAGTTAAGAGTTCACCTCCACTATTTATAAGTGTAAAAGTTTGTAAAAGGAGAGTGAGCCACTTGTAAAAGTTCTGTAACAGGGTGGTTGATCTTTGCCCTTCAAGAAAGATCAATAGTGGAAGCCGGTGTCCTTATCGGAGGAGATATCGGGAGTGGACATAGGTCAGACGACCAAACCACTATAAAATTAGCATATTCTCTTCATAGTACATTCTTTACTTTTGCTATATTCTGTTTTACTTCATTACAACTGTCCAATCTTCTTATCTCTATTCACTTACAAACTTATTCAAATTAAACATCTTTCCGAAATGATTTTTGTCGACTGAAATATTTTCATCGTACAAAGACTTTCGAAATCATTTAAATCATTTGTTTTATCCGTTGCACTAATTTACTCCCCCCCTCTTAGTGTCATTTTTGATCTTAACAAAAGTGAGCTAAAACTTTGGTGAATCAAAGTTGTAATCTTGAAAAGTGTTGAGTGTTCCTTCTCTCCTCTTGAAAAGTTTAGAATTTTATCTAAAGGAGGTGTCAGACTTACAAAGATTATCTCATAAACTTTTAAAAAGGAGAAAGAGTTGTAAAAGGGTGGTTGATCTTTGTCCATTGAAAGAAGATCATTAGTGAAAGCTGATGTCCTTGACGGAGGAGGAATCGGGAGTGGACATAGGTCAAAGGACCGAACCACTTTAAAACTGGTGTGCTCTTTTCCCTTTATGCTTTTTACTCTTATTACTTGTTAAGCTAGTTACTCAATACTTTTATTTACATTCTAAGTCAAAACACATTTTTGATACATGTCATCGAATGAATTTTTCAAATAGATGTAATTTTTCGAAAGCACTAATTCACCCCCTGTTAGGACTCTAGCTATGAGAGTCCTAATTTAGGTTCATTGATAAGGGCATTTATGTAAATCCTATCTAGCCGAAACCTATTAAAGAGGTGAAGAGGCCGGCTAGGTTAGGGTTAGGTTGCTTCTTAGAAAAGGAGTCATATTAGAAATAGGAGTCCTATTAGAAGTAGAAGTCCTATTGAGAGAGACTCCTATTAGAAGTAGGAGTTCTATTAGAGAAAGAGTCATATTAGAAGTATGAGTCCTATTAGGGAAAGAGTCCTATTAGAATTAGGAGTCCTACTAGAGAAGGAGTCTTAATTAGAAGTAGAAGTTGGTTAGACGTAGGAGTCTTGAGTAAGAGTCCTATTAGGAGTTGGAGTTTAGAAGCCCTATAAATAGCAATGTATTCAACCTTTTTTCATCATGAATAGATCAATCTTTTAGCAGCCTTTAAGCAGCAACTTTGAGGAAGGAACCACTATAGAGTTCCAAGGAGGCCGATGTTAGGGATTGAGTGGCACTAAGAGGGGGGGGGTGAATTAGTGCAGCGGTAAAGAATGATAGATTTTTCAGCGATTAACACAAGTTCGAAAACTTCGTACGAATGAATGCAGCGTTTCGTTTGAACCCGGAAAGATTGCGTTTTAACTTTAAAGCATACGTTAGAAGATAAAGATAAAGTTGAGTAAATAAGGCAACATATTAAAATGGTTTGCAGCAAGGTAAGTTGTGAGAAAGTAAATGCAAACCGATTTATAGTAGTTCGGTCATCCGACCTACATCCACTTCCGAAGCCTTCTTCGATGAGGCTCCCAACTTCCACTAGCAAATCCTTTTGAAGGGGAAGGACCAAATACCCCTCTTACAACCCTTTTACAAGAGGTTCACACTCTTATAAGTTTTTACAAAGAGAAGGAAATGAGGTGAACACTTAAGCAAATGAAGAACAAGACTTTCCCAAGACTTATTTGCTCAAAATCTAACTCTCAAGGGTTCTTCTTTCAGCTGAGAAAGGAGGGGTATTTATAGACTCAAAGAGATTTAAATTTGGGCTCCAAATTTGAACCCAATTTGAGTTTTCCGATTTCAGGCGGTGCTACGCCTATCATCTGGCAGATCGACATAGCAAAGTCTTGAGTACTACCCTACCTGACACAACAGGGGTGGTGGTACCGCCCCAGCCAAGCGGTGCTACCACCTGGCTTTCCAAGCGCTGGGCGGTGCTACGCCAGGTCAAGGTGGTGCTATCACCAAGACGCGATTGTATGGGCGGTGCTACCGCCAATCAGGTCTTTGGTTCGATTTGGGCCAAAAAACTTTGGCCCAAACTAGTCCAAATCAAGGCCCAATGGCCCCTACTTTGGGTTTATAGGATTAATACCTAATCCTAACCCAAATTAATATGCTAACTACGAATTTAAAGACATTCCTAAGCTATTACAAAGTTCGTAAGTCAAGACTTCTTCCGGCGAGCTTCCAGCGAACTTCCGGTGGTCTTCCGACGATCCCTCGGAAACCATCCTACGGACTCCTGGCAAGCTCTCGGACTCCATGATGATTTTGGCGAGTTCCCCCGAGCTTCTTTGGCAAGCTCCGATCTTTCTTGGCAAGCTCCGCGAACTTCCGACGAACCTTCCGGTGAACTTTCGAAAACCCTTCGGCAAGCTCCTTACTCCTTCTCGGCCGGTTCTAGTAGCACTCCCAATGAATCTTCAGACTTCCATTGAACACTCGAACTCCCAACGATCCATCGCACTTGACTTCGGCCCTTTCTTTTGCTTTATGTCTTCATCCTTATAGTAGGTACTCCTGCACAAACAAATAACCTACTTCGATCTAGACAATTATTACAACGTGAATTGACATTCAGTTGCCCGGCACATCATTGGTCGACGCTTCGTCCGATCCTTCGGCACATCGTCCTCTCTTGCGGTCCGTTGCCTAATCAGCGATTGACCTCTACAACCCCGATATCCTTGGCGCAACATGCTCTTCTTGGCCCGATGCCCGACGTACGAAGCCTTCAGCCGATTATCGACCGAACCTCCGACTCGACATCCAATATCCTGACGTGATCACCTCCGGCGCAATGTCAATTCCTCCAGCGTCAACTATCTAATCATGATCGATAGTAGGCCTACGTAACTCAACACGCAGTTAAACAACAAAACACAATCAATTAGTTTCATCATCAAAATCCGAGATTCAACAATCTCCCCCTTTTTGATGATGACAACTAATTGATGACTAATGGAGTTAACCTTAACTCCTCGAAGTTTAACCAAACTCTCCCTATTAATATGCAATTGATAGAACCCTTGGATTATCCCAAATCCAAGTAACTTGTATCATTCATGTAGTGAGAAATATAAATCCATCATGCAAATATAGAAAATATTCAAGCATCATTACATTGCATGAAGTCATCAATCTACTTCTCCCCCTATGTCATCAACAAAATGGAGAAGTAACATCATAGCTAGTTTTCAAGGATATGCAAATATTACGAACATACTAGCTATTAATCACATCATATAACATTTAGGCATCACAAGTTTATCATGATAGGCAAGATAGCACTTGTCGTGATGATAGCAAGTTTTTCTATGTTCCTTTGAGAAGTGCAAGCAAATTGTATTCAAAGATGTGTATTTTCTTGACTTCTTTTGCGATATGCATGCAATTTTGTAATTTCTTTCTTCTCTTTTGAGAAGAGCAAGCTTGCAAGTTTTGCTTTCGTTACATGCTAAGACTTTTGCATTCATTTGTAATATGTAATCTAGCAAAAGCCTTCTCCCCCTTTATCAATGTCAAAAAGAAAGGGAGGATTAATACTACAAATAATCTTGCATGAGATTCAACAATAATTTGTAACAAAGATGCAAGTAATTTTGTTGAAAAAAGTGAAGTTGAGAAAGATTTTTGCCTTTCTTGAGATAGCAACATTTTACTTCTCAATGTTTAAGCTCACAAATTTTTCTCTTTTGATACACAAGTTAGCAATTTAACTCCCCCTTTATCATTATCGAAAAGAAGGGAGGAACCAATGAAAAATTTGCATCAATCAATATATCAATCATCACATGATGCATACAAGATGGTATTGAAACATAAGAAATCATGTCATGAAGGATATCAATATGTAAATTCAACAAGAATCAAAACCAAAAGATATCATCCATGATTCATAACTTTTCATTTTAGCAAGATCAAGATCATGATTGTAAAACAAATTCTAAGCATATAGTTCCGAGAAATCAAAATCATAATTCATAAATATTTTCTTTAGTATCAAGTTCCAATTCATGATAAAGGATATACAACCTAGAATCATGATGCATAAGAACATAGCATTCTCATAGATCAAGTCATGATTCAATGATTCTTCATCATAAAGTAAATTTCATTTATCAAATATTTAATTTACCACACAAGACAAAGAAATCATGTCACTTCTAGGATCATGAAATATATGACATCAAGGCTTATGATTCATTTGAAAAGATATAGCACAAAGAGCAACTTGATTCATGTATAGGAATTTTCATCAAGATCACATTTTATAAGAATCAAGATATTTTCTTTAGCAAAGAATCACATAAGCATTTCATTATTGTATAAGAGATCTCATTGCATCATGATTTATAAATTTTTTTCTCTACAACATAAATCATGGGAGGTATAATAGCAATGATAAAAAGAAGCAATTAAGGAGGAGAATATTTTGATTCTCAAAAATATCTCAAGTCAAGAATTCAAGGTCATGATTTCAAGAGATCAAGAGATGAATCAAGAATCTTTAATAAGTCTTATTCAAATTCATAAAAGATATCAAGTCAAGCAAAAATTTCTTTTAAATCAATATTCCAAACATGACAAGTGATATTTTAAGTGTTTGCATTAATATTTCAATCATCAAGTCATGTGTATTGAAACATAGGAGAAAAATCAAATTGTGCATGCAATGTTTCAATCTTCAAAACATATTTTCTCAAGTTGAGTATCAATAAGTTAAGAGAAAATAATTTATGATTCATTTGGATTTTTTCTTCAACAACATGAGAGAATCATGGTATGAAGTGAGAGATCGTGAAAGACTCAAGTTATCAAGATCACAATGTAGTTTAAGCTCATTCAAATCAAATTATTAACTTGGAACTCATAATCGAATCATCAAAATCAATTTCGAGATTCACAAAATATCATGAAATCATTAATCTCGATAAGATAGGAAAAATATCTTCTTTTTAAGTTGTTTGTTTCATACAAGTGTGCTCATGTTTCTAAAATGAGTATCAAATTTAAGACCAAAACATGAATTTGTCATCAAGATATAATGCCTTAAAAAACTCATGATATCATAAAATCATTAAGCATGACAACCAACTATCATTATCAATGATGATTACATAAGGTATGTCCAATTATTTATATGAAAGTCATCATTGTATTACTTTGAAATACAAGTTGTCATTTAGCCTATTAAGATCAAAAGCATTACACGTAAAGCATCATGATAGTGCAATTTCTCTTTTTTTTTATGTGTTCCATTTCAAGTGATTTGACGTTCATATGAGTATACTCATGTTTTTCATATATGTCCAAAGAGCAAGTTTTAAGAGAAATCATTAATACCGAAAACATGAGGCACATTTTTTAAAATATTCATCATGTTTATTTTCATGAGATTCACAAGACTCATAACATGAATTCATTCATCTCAATAAAATGAAAAAATACATTTTCATTTTAAGCAATTTGATGTGAGCATATTCAAAATTTTTATGAAAACATGTATCAAAATAAAACACAAGCTTAGTCATAAAACCGTCAAGACCAAATACATAAAAATGATAACACACTTTCAATTTTTATGTTAAAAGGCCATGTTCAAATTTTTGTCAAAATCATGCATCAATTTATAAATTCGAAAAATAAGTTTCATCATCACAATATGACACTTTATTACTTCAAAAGCTCATGCATGATATAAAATCATCAAGCATCATAAAAAGCAATAAACACATTAAGATACACATACGTGGATTAATCATAATAGGTGTACAATCATTATCACAAATCATCATACATCATTCATCAAAAAATTTATTTTTAAAAAATCCTAGAAAGAAAAAGCATAAAATAAAACTTTATTTCCTACTAACTAAGTTAAGCACTCAAGAAAAACATCATGTAATTTCATAACAACTCAAGGGAGTTAAGTTACTTACCTCAATGACGAAGCCCATTAATGCGTAGTTTGCTTCTTCTTTCCTTGATTCTTCTCGGTGAGCCTTCTTCTTCTTCATTGGTCTCTTCCTCCGTTCAAGTTCATTGTTAATTTTAGATTTTTGTTTAATGAACTTATTAAAATTGATTAAAGGTTCAAGGTCCTCTTCATTGTCCTCATCACTTGAGTCATCACTCAAGTGGCATTCTCTTGTTCGAAGTTCAAAAACCTTCTTGTTCTTTAGAAGGTGCTTCAAATATTCATCATGTTCCAAGAGTGTCATTTCATAGGTCATTAATGACCTGATTAGTTCTTCAAGTGAATAATCATTCAAGTTTTTAGACTCTTGAATAGCCATAATTTTTGGATCCCAACTCTTTGAGAGGGATCTTAAAATCTTGTTAGTGAGTTCAAAGTTAGAAAAATATTTACCAAGATTTTTTAAGCTATTGACGACATCCGTGAACCGGGTGAACATATCGCCAATAGTTTCGCTTGGTGTCATTCGGAAGAGCTCAAAATTATGCAATAAGAGGTTCACTTTCGAGTCTTTAACTCTACTAGTTCCCTCATGCGTGATTTCAAGAGTTTGCCAAATGTCAAAAGCCGTTTCACACATAGAAATCTAATTAAATTCGTTCTTGTCTAAGGCGCAAAATAAGGCATTCATTACCTCTGCATTCAAAGAAAAAGATTTTCTCTCTAAGTCCGACCATTCGTTCGTCGGTTTAGAGGGAAGTTGAAAACTATTTTGAATAATGTTCCATAAATCTAAGTCCATTGAAAGTATGAAAACTCTTATTTGAGTTTTCTAATAAGTGTAGTCCGATCTGTTAAAGAACGGTGGAGGAAAAATCGAAAAGCCCTCTTGAAAACCATTTAGAGCCATTTCTCACGGGTGTAAATCCGAAAGAGAAAGAACGTGGCTCTGATACCAATTGTTAGGGATTAAGTGGCACTAAGAGGGGGGGGAGTGAATTAGTGCAGTGGTAAAGAACGATAGATTTTTCAGCGATTAACATAAGTTTGGAAACTTCATACGAATGAATGCAGCGTTTCGTTTGAACCTGGAAAGATTACGTTTTAACTTTAAAGCATATGTAAGAAGATGAAGATGAAGTTGAGTAAATAAGGCAACATATGAAAATGGTTTGCAGCAAGGTAAGTTGCGAGAAAGTAAATGCAAACCGATTTATAGTGGTTTGGTCATCCGACCTACATCCACTTCCGAAACCTTCTTCGATGAGGCTCCCAACTTCCACTAGCAAATCCTTTTAAAGGGGAAGGACCAAATACCCCTCTTACAACCCTTTTACAAGAGGTTCACACTCTTATAAGTTTTCACAAAGAGAAGGAAATGAGGTGAACACTTAAGCAAATGAAGAACAAGACTTTCCTAAGACTTATTTGCTCAAAATCTAACTCTCAAGGGTTCTTCTTTCAGCTGAGAAAGGAGGGATATTTATAGACTCAAAGAGGTTCAAATTTGGGCTCCAAATTTGAACTCAATTTGAGTTTCAGTCTTTCAGGCGGTGCTACGCCTGTCGATCGGGCAGATCGATGACAAGCAAGGGCGGTACTATCGCCTTGACCAGACACTAACAGGGGAAGTGCTACGCCCAAAGACGCGTGCACGCTAGGCGGTGCATCTTGCCCAGAGTATCTTTGAGTTGATTTAGCCAAAAACTTTGGCCCAAACTAGTCCAAATCAAGGCCCAATGGCCCCTACTTTGGGTTTATAGGATTAACACCTAATCCTAATGTAAATTAATACGTTAACTATAAATTTAAAGACATTCCTAAGCTATTACAAAGTCTGTAAGTCAAGTCTTCTTTCGGCGAGCTTCCGGTAAATTTCCGACGGTCTTTCGACGATCCCTCGGAAACCATCCTGCGGACTCCCGGTAAGCTCTCGGAATCCACGATGATTTTGGCAAGTTCCCCCGAGCTTCTTTGGTAAGCTCCGATCTTTCTTGGCAAGCTTCGCAAACTTCCAACGAACCTTCCGACGAACTTCCGAAAACCCTTCGGCAAGCTCCCTACTCGTTCTCGGCCAGTTCCGACAGCACTCCCAATGAATCTTCGGACTTCCATCGAACACTAGAACTCCCAATGATCCATCGTACTTGACTTCGGCCCTTTGTTTCGCTTTACGTCTTCATCCTTATCATAGTTACTCCTGCACAAACAAACACCCTACTTCGATCTAGACAATTATTGCAACGCGAATTGACATTCAGTTGCCCGGCACATCATTGGTCGACGCTTCATCCGATCCTTCGGCACATCATCCTCTCTTGCAATCCATTGCTCAATCGGCAATTGAACTCCACAACCCTGATATCCATGATGCAACATGCTCTTCTTGGCCCGATACCCGACGTACGAAGCCTTCAGTCGATTGTCGATCGAACCTTCGGCTTGACATCCAATATCTTGACATGATCACTTCTGGCGCAACGTCAATTCCTCCAGCGTCAACTGTCTAATCCTAATCGATAGTAGACCTACGAAACTCAACACACAGTTAAACAACAAAACATAATCAATTAGTTTCATCATCAAAATTCGAGATTCAACAACCGATCCCTTATAGAGATCAACCCCAAGCTTAGAATCCGCAAGGGTTCTAACACTTGGTATCAGAGCAGCATTCTTGGCATCTCGCTGCCCTTCCACAGCCATCCACAACTGCCCAAAGCAATTCCCACAATTGCTTAGAAGATCATCGTCGAATTCCACCGTCATCTCCACCACTATAAATCATCTTTTGATCTTCCCGTGAATTGCAATAGGTATATGCTATGGCTTCTCAAGATCTAATTGATGCCAAATTTAAAGCATGGGAATCTCATATTGAATCACGGCTTGAATCGTGATTAGAAGACAAATTGCATGCTTTGTTTGCATAATTTAGAATTGGACAACCATTGAGTCCAACCAAATTGCAGCAATGAGAGAATTCAGAAAAGACCCCAGAGAAGGAGGGACAACCCTCGGACATGCTTCAACCACACATGAGGGTGGACTTCCCACGTTAGAAAGAAGGAGACCCGACGGGGTAGATTTCGCATGCCGAATGTTACTTTCACTACTACCGAACATTGGATAATACTATGGTGGAGATTGCTATCATCCACCTTGAAGGAGATGCTATTAAATGGTACAATTGGCTAGAATATAATCATGGGGCTTCGACATGGAATCAATTTAAGAACGCATTGCTGAACCGTTTTGGACCTACGAAGTATGAAAATATTGACGGCCAACTCGTAAAGATTTGATAAACCTCTATGATTCAAGAGTACTAAACTAGGTTTGAGAAGCTATCTTACCTTGCTCATGATTGGACTAACTATCAATTGTTAGGAACATTCATCGAAGGACTCAAGCCAGAGATAAAAGGGGAAGTTAAGGTGCAACAGCCCCGTATCGTGATGGCTGCGATTTCTTTTGCCCGAATACAAGAAGAACGACTCAGCTAAGATGCTCGAAGGATGAGAACCACTTATAGAACCTTAGCATATATACCCCCTTCTACTCCCAGCCATCCTTCGCTGCCAAAAAAATTGGCAAGAGAAGAACTACGTGACCAATCAGCAAAGGGTCTTTGTTGGCATTGCGACGAGCCATGGAACCACAATCATCGTTGCAAAAGAGGCTGCCTTCTATTGATTGAATCTCTTGAAGACATGGAGGAGGAGGTCTAGGAGCATGAGGAAGAGGTCACGAATGAAGAACAATAGCCAATTGATATTACGATGCATGCCCTTGCCGGTTACGCGAACCTATAAATAATTAAAGAGGGAGGATTTCTGAAGTAACAACCAATCACCATTCTTATTGACATTGGGAGCATTAATAATTTTATGAATAGTAAGGCTGCTGTCTAGATGGCCTTACCAATTGAGAATTGTAGTAGGTTTGATGTTAAGGTCACAGATGGACAAATTTTGAAGTGTGATCGTAGGTGCTCACGGGTGAAACTATTACTGCAGGACCAAGAGATAATTGCATATTTTTTCCTCCTCCCTCTCAATGATTATGAGGCTGTACTTGGTATCGAATGGTTGACGACATTAAGTGATATTTCGTGGAATTTTTTGAAATTAATTAAGAAATTTTACAGTAAGGGGAAACAGGTGAAACTGTGCGGGAAATGTGGGGGCGACGTAACGATGATTTGCACACAACGAATGGAGAAAGTTTTGCATAAAGTATGCAGTGGCTTTTTGGTACAACTTGAGCAGCAATCTAAGGGTGAGCCAACCAAATTTGAAGATCCAAACCTACTTCCCTTGCTTGCTGAATTTTCAGATATATTTGACGAACCATGCAGCCTACCTCTTAACTGCCGGCATGATCATTGTATACCGATTCTTCCAGGCAAACCTCTAGCAAATGCTTGACCATATCGGTATCCACATCTCCAAAAAGATAAAATAGAAAGAATTATAAAAGAGATGCTTGAAACAAGAGTTATTCAGCCAAGTTGCAGCCCCTACTCTTCACCGGTGCTCCTCGTACGAAAGAAAGATGGAACATGGCGAATGTGCGTTAATTATCGAGCTCTCAATGGCATAACCGTCAAGGACAAGTACCCTATTCCAGTAGTAGATGAATTGCTCAATGAATTAAAGGGAGCATGAGTCTTCACAAAGCTGGACGTTCGATCCGGGTATCATCAAATATGAGTATGCGAAGAAGACATACCGAAAACTGCCTTTCGAATGCACAACGGTCACTACAAAATTCTAGTAATACCCTTTGGTCTCACCAATGCTCCCTTCACCTTCCAGAACCTTATAAATGATATTTTCCAAAGTTATCTTCGAAAGTTTGTACTAATTTTCTTTGATGATATCCTTATTTACAGCCCTTCTCTTGAAAGTCATATTTAGCACTTACAACTTGTTTTGACAATTTTGCAAGAACATGTTTTCTTTGTCAAAAAAATAAAGTGCATCTTTCTTCAATAAAAGGTGGAATATATTGGGCATATCATATCAAAGGAAGGGGTGGCAGTGGACTCCTCCAAAATTGAAGTAATGCAGAACTGGCCGACCCCGAGGAACATAAAATTGCTGCGTGGCTTTCTCGGTTTAATAGGTTACTACCGTAAGTTCATGAAAAACTATGGAAAGATCAGTGCACCCCTTACTTCCTTGCTAAAAAAAGATGCTTTCCAGTGGTTGGACAAAGCCACCATCGCCTTCGACAAACTTAAAGTCGCAATGATAACAACACCAGTACTAGCGTTACCCGACTTCGGCAAGACTTTTATTTTTAAAGCCGATGCCTCCGGAGTAGGAATTGGTGCTGTACTAATGCAAGATGGCCACCCCCTCGCTTATACTGGTAAGGCTTTATCTCCTTCCCATCTCAGGATGACTATTTATAACAAGGAGATGCTCGCGATTGTGTATGCGGTGTCCAAATGGTGACCATACTTGATCGGGCGACGCTTTCAAATCAAGATCGACTATAAAAGCCTAAAATATTTCTTGGAGCAGAAGATATCTTCCCCTGAGCAGTAAAAATGGGTAACAAAGATTTTTGGATATGATTATGAAATAACTTACAAAAAGAGGAAAGATAATGTTGTTGTAGATGCGCTTTCACGGCTACCCGAGCAAGCTGAATTTTTGGTTGTTTCACTTCCGACCCATGACTTCCTTGAGGATATTAGGAGGGAATGATAAGATAATCCAGAAACAAGTAAAATTATAAAAAAATGGAGGAAGCACCAAGCTCCATGGCTCATTACAGTTGGGACTCAAAGGACTTGTGATGTAAAGGATGCATTGTGCTTGTGCCAAATTCTACTTGTATAAAGACCATCCTTCAAGAGATGCATTCCACACCTGCGGCCAGGCACTCTGGGTTCCTTAGAAACTATAAAATAATTAAGTAAAATTTTTATTGGATAGGGATAAAAAATATTATTGCTGAATTTGTAGCGATATGTGATGTATGTCAACGACACAAAGGTGAGAAAGTGGCAAGTCCCAGAAAGTTGTAACCTCTACCCATCCCAGAATCAATATGGACTGATATATCAATGGATTTCATCAAAGGACTTCCCTCATCACAAGAAAAAGGTATAATTTTTGTCGTGGTTGATCGCCTTACAAAGTATGCTCACTTTTGTGTCATCTGTAATCCTTACAATACTTCTAGTATTACTCAAATCTTTATGGAGAATATTGTAAAATTACATAGGATGCCGAGATCTATTATAAGTGATCATGATAGGGTCTTTACGAGCAAATTTTGGATAGAGTTATTCCAGATGCAGGGCACTAAATTAAAGATGAGTACGACATACCACCCATAAACCAATGGCCAAACTAAAGTGGTGAACAGGTGTTTGGAGACATACCTTAGATGCTTCACCAGTGACCGACCAAAAGAATGGACAAAGTGGCTTCCCTAGGTCGAGTGGTGGTATAATACAACTTATCATTCCTCCACAAAATGTACTCCCTATAAGGCCATGTATGGCCTACCCCCCCTCCCCCCTGTAATTCCAAAATATGTGTTGGGCACCTCTAAAGTAGAACAAGTAGACAGGAAACTACAAGACAGAGATAAAATGCTGAAGTTACTAAAAGATAATCTCACTACAGCACAAGCAAGGATGAAACAACAATATGATCAACACAAAGGCGAAAGAGAATTTTTAATAGGAGATTGGGTCTTCCTACGGCTTCAGCCATACAAGCAAACATCAATCTAAACCAGAGCATCTATGAAGCTTTCACCTCGGTTCTATAGACCCTACCAAATTTTGGAGCACATCGGAGCAATAGCATATAGATTGGACTTACCCGCCATCTCCCGAATCCATCTAGTCTTCCATGTATCATGTTTGAAGCTCAAGTTGGGACAACATGAGACAACTCAAAGCCATCTACCAAATATAACTATCCAAGGAGAACTCCAAACCCAACCAAGTGCTATTATTGATCGACGGATCGTGACTCAATGATGACGACCTGCTGCTGAAGTGTTAATGCAATGGGCAAACCTACCTGCTGAACTATGACGACTTGAAGATCAAATTCCCAGAATTCATGGAACATCAGCCTCGAGGACAAGGCTGATTTGAAGAGGGCGGGTTTGTTAGGACTCTAGCTATGAGAGTCCTAATTTAGTTTCATTGATAAGGGCATTCATGTAAATCCTATCTAACCAACCCCTATTAAAGAGGCGAAGAGGCTAGCTAGGTTAGGGTTAGGTTGCTTCTTAGAAAAGGAGTCCTATTAGAAATAGGAATCCTATTAGAAGTAGGAGTCCAATTAGAGAGAGACTCCTATTAGAAGTAAGAGTCCTATTATAGAAAGAGTCATATTAGAAGTAGGAGTCCTATTAGAGGAAGAGTCCTATTAGAATTAGGAGTCCTACTAGAGAAGGAGTCCTAATTAGAAGTAGGAGTTGGTTAGAAGTAGAAGTCTTGAGTAAGAGTCCTATTAGGAGTTGGGGTTTAGAAACCCTATAAATAGCCATGTATTCACCCTCTTTTCATCATGAATAGATCAATCTTTTAGTAGCCTTTGAGCAGTAACTTGGAGGAAGGAACCCCTATAGAGTTCCAAGGAGGCCGATCCCCTATAGAGATCAACCCCAAGCTTAGAATCCGCAAAGGTACTAACACCCCCCCTCTTAGTGCCATTACAATCCTAATAAGGTGGTGGTACTGCTAAACTAGGTAATGGTACCACCTAGTGTTAGGGTAGATCGGACGATATCGGGATGAGACTGGTTTTGGCTCCAAGTTTAAATCCATTTGGGGCCTACAAATACCCTTCTCATCCCTACTTAGAATACACATGAACTGAGAGTAAAAACTTGGGAAAATGCAATGAAAATCTTGTGAGAATTCCCCTCCTTTAGCTCAAGTGTTGAATTCTATTTAAGAGAGGGGTGAGTGCCTTGTAAAGGTTGTATCCTAAACCTATGAAAAGGAGAAGAGGATTGTAAGAGGATACTTGATCTTCGCTTATTAAAGGAAGACCGTTAGTGGATACTGGTGGCCTCGACGAAGGAGGAATCGGGAAGTGGATGTAGGTCACGATGACCGAACCACTATAAAATTAGTATGCCTCCCTTTCTTTGCTTGTTTACTTACTTTGCAACAGCATTACTTCTACATCACTCTCTGACAAACATCTTTAAGTTTAAACATCTTTCTAGTATGGCTTTATTATTGTTAGGGATCGAGCGACACTAAGAGGGGGGGGGGGTTGAATTAGTGCAGCAGTAAATATTGATAAATTCGACGATTTAAAACAACTTTCAGAAACTTCATGCGTTAAAATGATGCTTCGATTAAATCTGCAACAAAAGATTCTTAAGAAGTAAATTGATTCGTAAGAAGGAGATGAGAAGGTAGAGCACCAAAGTGAAGATGGTTTGTAGTAAAGTAAATTGCAAGAATATAAACGCAAACCGATTTATAGTGGTTCGGTCATAAGACCTATGTCTACTCTTGATTCCTCTTCACTTAAGCCACCGACTTTTCCACTAGGTATTCTTCTTCCAACGGGTGAGGATGAACTCCCTTATAGCACCTCTCCTTTTGAAAGGCTTAGAAGATAACCCTTACAAGGCCTCTTACCCCTCTCTTGAACTAAAACAATCTTAAAGCTTAGAGGGAAGATTTAACAAGAGTTTTTCATTTTTCTTTCTAAGTTCTAGACCCCCTTTCAATCATGAATGAGAGGGGTATTTATAGGCCTTAAGAGGATTCAAATTTGGAGCCCAAATTTGAATCACTTTCATTTTTCCTGGTGCTGGTGGTGCCACCGCCTATCAGTGGTGGTGCCACCGCCTGCCAGACATTGACACTTTCAGTGTACTGGGCAGTGCCACCGCCTGAGCTTTCGGGCTCTTGGCGGTGCTACCGCCCAGCCTTTTCAGCACATTGGTTTGGGCCTTTAACTCGGCCTAAACTAGTCCGAAACAAGGCCCAATTGGCCCCTACTTGGTTTATAGGATTAACACCTAATCCTAAACCAATTTACATACTAACTATGAATTTTAAAGATATTTCCTAAGCTATTATAAAGTCCACAAGACAAGACTTCTTTCGGCGAACTTCTAGTGGTCTTTCGACAAACCCTTGGAAACCATTCTGCGGACTCCCGGCAAGCTCTTGGACTTCACGATGATCTTGGCGAGTTCCAAGGAGCTTCTTTGGCAAGCTCTGATCTTTCTTGACTAGCTTCACGAACTTTCGATGAACCTTCTAACAAACTTCTAAAAACCCTTCAGCAAGCTCTCTACTCGTTCTCGGCCAATTCCGGCAGCACTCCTAATGAATCTTTGGACTTCCGTCGAACTCTCAAACTCCCAATGATCTATCACGCTTATCTTCTAGCACTTTGTTTCGTTTTACGTATTCATCGTTATCATAGTTAATCCTGCACACACACAAACAAAACTCTACTTCGATCTAGACAATTATTACAATGCGAATTGACATTCAGTTGCCCGGCACGTCATTATTCGGTGCTTCGTTCGATTCTTCGATGCATCATCCTTGTTGAATCTTGGATTTTGATGATGAAACTAATTGATTATGGTTTATTGTTTAACTACGTTTTTGAGTTACACAGGTCTACTATCGATCAGGATTAGATAGTTGACACTAGAGGAATTGATGTTGCATTGGGTGATCACATCTAGATATTGGATGTCGAGCTGGAGGTTCGGTCGATAATTGACGAAAGGCTTTGTACATCGGGCATCAGGCCAAGAAGAGCATATTACACCAAGGATATCGGGGCTGTAAAAGTCAACTGTTGATTGGGCAACGGATCGCTAGAGAGGACGATGTGCCAAAGAATCAGACGAAGCATCGATAAGCCAATGACGTGCCGGGCAGCTGAATGTCAATTCGCATTGTAATAATTATCTAGATCAAAGTAGAGTTTTGGTTTATGTGTGCAGGATTAACTATGATGACGAAGAAGACATAAATTGAAACAAAGTGCCGGAAGATAAATGGGATGGATCATTGGGAGTTCGAGAGTTCGATGAAAGTCCGAAGATTCATTGGGAGTGTTGCCGGAATCGGCCGAGAATGAGTAGGGAGCTTGCCGAAGGGTTCTCGAAAGTTCGTCGGAAGGTTTGTCGGAAGTTCACGGAGCATGCCAAGAAAGATCGGATCTTGCCAATGAAGCTCGTTGGAACTCACCAAGATCATCATGTAGTTCAGGAGCTTGCCGAGAGTCCATAGAATGGTTTCCAAGGGTTCGTTGGAAGACCATCGGAAGTTCACCGAAAGCTCGTTGAAAGAAGTTTTGTCTTATGGACTTTGTAATAGCTTAGAAAATGTCTTTAAAATTCGTAGTTAGCATATAATTTGGTTTAGGATTAAGTGTTAATCCTATAAACCAAATTTGGGCCAATTCGGACTTCATTTAGACTGATTTCGACCGAGTTTTCGGCCCAAACTACTGTGCTGAAATGACTTGGGTGGTGGCACAGTGGCCTAACCTTGGGCAGTGGAACCACCCCAGGCTGGCGGTGGTACTACCCAGCACTCGAGGACACCAGCAGTAGCACCGTTGGATGGGCGGTGGCACCGCCCAATACTGCCAGAATGCGAAAACCAAGGTGATTCAAATTTTGTGGTTCAAATTTGGGCTCCAAATTTGAATCCTCTTGAGGCCTATAAATACCCCTCTCATTCATGGATGAAAGGGGGTCTAGAACTGAAAAAAAAAGGTAAAAACTCTCTTGAAAGTGTGTCAAATCTTCCCTCTAAGTTTTAAGAGTGTTCTAGTCCAAGAGAGGGGTAAGAGTGCTTCTAAGGGTTATCTCCTAAACCCGTCAAAAGGAGAGGTGCTATAAGGGAGTTCATCCTCGCCTGTTTAAAGGAGCATAGCTAGTGGAGAAGCCGGTGGCCTCAAGTGAAGAGGAATCAGGAGTGGACGTAGGTCGCATGACCGAACCACTATAAATCGGTTTGTATTTACTTTCTTGCAACTTACTTTGCTGCAAACCACCTTCATTTGCTATCTTACTTACTCAACTTCTTCTTCTTCTTCTTACATATGCTTTAAAGTTAAAATGCAATCGAATCGGTTTCAAACGAAGCGTTTCTTTCATCGTACGAAGTTTCTAAAAATTGTTTTAATCGCCGAAAATCTATCGTCCTTTACCGCTACACTAATTCACCCCCCCCCCCTCTTTGTACCGCTCGATCCCTAACAACTGGTATCAGAGCCACGCTATTTCTCATTCGAATTTACACCTGTAAGAAATGGCTCTTCATGGCTTTCAAGAGGGCTTTTTGGTTTTTCGTCCACCGTTCTTTACCGGTTCGGACTACACATATTAGAAAACTCGAATGAGAGTTTTCTTGATTTTTCTTGATTTAAACTTATGGAACATCGTTAAAAATGGATTTCTACTTTCCTCTAAACCGACGAACGAATGGTCGGATTTGGAGAAAAGATCGTTTTCTTTAAATGCAAAGGTTATGAATGCCTTATTTTGTGCTTTAGACAAAAATGAGTTCAACTAGATTTCTATATGTGAAATAGCTTTTGACATTTGGCGAACTCTCGAAATCAGACACGAAGGAATGAGTAGAGTTAAAGACTCGAAAGTTAATATTTTGATGCACGATTTTGAGGTTTTTCGAATGGCACCAAGCGAGACTATCGATGACTTGTTCTCCCGTTTCTCGGATGTTATCAATAGTCTAAAAGCTTTTGGTAAATGTTTTTCAAATTTTAAACTCATAAGCAAGATTTTAAGATCCCTTCCAAAAAGGTGGGATCCTAAAGTAACCGCAATACAAGAGGCTAAATATTTAAATAATTTACCTATTGAAGAACTAATTGGCTCACTAATGACATATGAAATGAGCCTCCTAGAACATTTTGAACTCGATAAACACTTGAACCACCTTCTAAAGAACAGGAATGATTTGGAACTCCGAACTATGAAATGCCACTTGAGTGATGACTCAAGTGATGAGGACAATGAGAACTTTGAACCTCAAACACTAAATCTTAATTAGTTCATTAAACAAAAATCTAAAATAGATAATGAACTTGAATGAAGGAAGAGGCCAAAGAAGAAGAAGAAAGCTTGCAAAGAAGAATCAAGTAAAGAAGAGGCGAAATGGGCTTTGATGGTTTTCGACAATGAGGTAAGAAACTCACCCAAGTTACTTTTACCTTATTTTGAAATTACATTATGCTTTTTCCATGAATGCTTAACTTAGTTAGTAAAATTTTTTCATGCTTTTATTGTGTTTTTGGAAATTTTAAAAAAAATTGTTTTAAAATTATACTATGCTTTTCTTTCTAGTATTTTTGAAAAATAAAAATTATGAATGATACTTGCATGATTTGTGATATTGCCTAGGATTAATCCATGCATGTGTATCTTGATGTTTTATATTTCATTTCTAAACATGATGCTTGATCTTTAAATTTTTGTATCATGCTTAATGAGGAATTGAAATGATGAAGATTAAAATCCTACATTTTGGAATAATGTATATTTGGACTTGATGGTTTTCATGATGAAATTATTTTTCAGATTTATAAAATGATGTATGATTTTACCAAAAATTTGAGCATCGATCATCTTGTTATAACTAATGTAAGAAAGAATTAAAATGATTTTGATAATGTTTTCGTTTTTGAATATGATGCATGACATTTTCGTATGATAAATTTGAACATTCTTATGAAAGATCAAATCACTTAAACTGAAACTCTAAAGATGAGAAAATGCATTATCATGATGTTTGATGCATTTGATCTTAATGGGTTTAATGACAAACTTGTATTTTGAATTTATACAATGATGACTTTCATATAAATATTTGAACATATCTTATGAAATCATCATTGATAATGATAAAATGAAAATGTTAAAAGTTTATTGTCATGCTTAATAAATTTTATGATATCATGAGGACTTGAAGTTGTTATATCTGGATGACAAACTCATGTTTTGGTTTTAAAATTTGATACTCATCTTTTGAAACATGAGTACACTTATATGAAATATACAACTTAAAATGAAGTACATTATCATGATAAATTGAATCTCATGTTTTGAAATAATGTGTTATATTTTTGTCTTGATAATTTTTATAATGAAGGTTGCCTTTCGCTTTTAAATACTTATTTTGATTTGGCATAAAAAGACAAAGGCATGTTTATACAAAATAAATGAAAATCACTAAAAGAGAAATGCATGTTTATTGAACATCTCTCTTTCTCTAAAGTTTTTTATTTTCCATGAAATACAAGTGATAAATTCATTAATGATATTTTATGAATCACTTAAATTATGAACAAGATTTTGATTTCATGCTTTTCTCATCTTATCGAGATTAATGATTTCATAATATCTTGAGAATCTCATAAATTATAAAAGTGATTTCGATGAATTGATTATGAGTTGATTAATTGAACTAGAATGAGTTTTGTTTATATCTAGATCTTGATAACTTGAGTTTCTTTTTTCAAGACCTCTTATTTTATACTATGATTCTCCTATGTCATTGAAGAGAAATTCAAATGAATCATAAGTTATTTTCTCTTGACTTATTGATACTCAACTTGAGAAAATGTGTTTTGAATGTTGAAACATTACACGTGTAATTTAAAATTTTCTCTCATATTTCAATACCACTTTGCATGCTTCATGAATTGATGATTGAAATATTGATGTAGACTTTTGATGTATCACTTGTCATGATTAATGCAAATTGCTATCATTTTGAATCTTGAAAATGATTTTGATTTAATTATGAATCTCAAGTTGACAAAATGAGTTTGAATGATTTTATGACTTTTTGAGATATATATAATACTTGAATCAAGTTCTAAAATATTTCATTTTGGTATAAGGAAATTTTATTGAAATCATGATCTTGATGATTTTAACATGGAATTCATTATATATCAAGATCATTTATCATATTTCTTCCGGTTATCAAAAGAGAATTCTTTAAATGAAATGTATCTTGTCTTTTGATTTCTCAGAATTCAATGAATTCATGATCTTGATATCTTGATTCTTATGAAATGTGATTTTGATGAAAAATCTTATGCATGAATCAAGGTGCTCTTTGTGCTATCCATTCTCAAATGAATCATGTTCTTCTTGAGCCTGATATCATATCTTAGAAATAACATAATTTCTTTACCTTATGTGATAATTAAAAATTGATATATAAAAAAAATAATTTTTTTTGCTTTATGATGAATCCAAGAATCATGACTTCATCTATGAGAATGTTATACTTTTATATATCATGATTCTTGGTTGTATGACATTTGTCTTGAATTGAAAATGGATAAATATGAATCTTGATCTTGCTAAAAGGAAAGTTATGAATCATGAATGATATCTTTTGGTTTTAATCCTTATTGAATTTACATATTGATATCCTTCATAACATGATTTCTTTGCATTGTTATCTTGTATGCATCATGTGATGATTGACATATTGATTGATGCAAATTTATAATTGATATAAAAAATGGCTTGTATAATGATTGAAATTTTTAGCCATTTAGTCCTCCCTTCTTTTTGACAAAGACAAAGAGGGAGAAAAATTGCTACCTTGCAAATTTCACAAGAAGTTAAGGATTGCTATCTCAAAAGCTGCAAATATTGCTGTCTTAACTATCTCAAAAGAAGCAAAATGCAAAACTTCAAAAATTTGGAATGTTACACTTGCCATGCCTTTATGTTTATATGTTTTAATGAAAAGTTAGCATACATGTTTAAAATGATTATACATAATTGCTAGCTCATTGCAAACAAAAAGTTGATAGCTTGTAAAAGCAAAACTTAGTTACAAAAGAGAAGAATTAAAAGGAAGCTAGCTTACGTATCGCAAAGTATGTTAACTTGCTTTTCATTATTGATTGCTTGCTTATCATCTTTTTCCCTCATTTCATGATTTTTGACTCCCTTGAATTCATGACTTAATATGTTGAAAATTCATGTTGTAAATTTGTTATTTTGTCATGATCAAAGTATTGATGTAAGAGACTATTTGTACTCTACTTCTTTTTGACAAAAACAAAGGGGGAGAAGATTTATTGCTAGCTCGCGACTTCAATGAAAAATTTGCTAGCTTCAATGAAAAACTTCAAGGAACATCCTATCATGAACATTTCAAAAGTTGCTAATATGCTACAAAATCAAAGTGCAAACTTGCACAAGAAGCAAGTGATAAAAAAAATTGCTATCTTGATTATCTTTAGAAAGAATTTAAAAACTTGCTATGATTGAATGTTTTAAAGTGATGTATGTTGAATATCTTGATTAATAGCTAGTATGATTATAAAATTTGTATATCTTTTAAACTATCTATGATGATTACTTCTCCTTTTTGTTGATGACATAGGGGGAGAAGTAGATTGATGACTTCATGCATTGAATTGAATATTTTATATATTTGCATGATGGTTTGATGTATTCTCTTAATTGTGATGAATGTTGCTTGGATTTGGGATAATCCAAGTATTCTATCAATAGCATATTGATAGGGGGAGTCTGGTTAAACTCTGGGAAGTTAAGGTTAACTCCGTTAGTCATCAATTAGTTGTCATCATCGAAAAGGGAGAGATTGTTGAATCTCGAATTTTAATGATGAAATTAATTGATTGTGGTTTATTGTTTAACTTTGTTTTTGAGTTATGCAGGTCTACTATCGATCAAGATTAGACAGTTGATGCTGGAGGAATTAACGTTGCACCGGGTGATCATGTCTGGATATTGGATGTCGAGCCGGAGGTTCGATTGATAATCGACGAAAGACTTCGTACGTCGGGCATCGGGCCAAGAAGAGCTATTACGCCAAGGATATCGGGGTTGCGGAGGTCAACTGCCAATTGGGCAATGGATCGTTAGAGAGGATAATGTGCCGAAGAATCGGCGAAGCGCTGATAAGCCAATGACATGCCGGGCAACTGAATGTCAATTCGCGTTGTAATAATTGTCTAGATCAAAGTAGAGTTTTGGTTTATGTGTGTAGGATTAACTATGATGACGATGAAGACATAAAGCGAAACAAAGTGCCAGAAGACAAGTGGGATGGATCATTGGGAGTTCGAGAGTTCGACGGAAGTCCGAAGATTCATTGGGAGTGTTATCGGAATGAGTAGGGAGCTTGCTGAAGGGTTTTCGGAAGTTTGCCGGAAGGTTTGTCGAAAGTTCACGGAGCTTGCCAAGAAAGATCAGAGCTTGCCAATGAAGCTCGTTGGAACTCGCCAAGATTATCATGTAGTTCGGGAGCTTGCCGGGAGTCCATAGAATGGTTTCCGAGGGTTCGTCGGAAGACCATCGGAAGTTCACCGAAAGAAGTCTTATCTTATGGATTTTGTAATAGCTTAGAAAATGTCTTTAAAATTCATAGTTAGCACATAATTTGGTTTAGGATTAGGTGTTAATCTTATAAACCAAATTTGGGCCAATTCGGACTTCATTTCGGTCGAGTTTTCGACCCAAACCACTGTGCTGAAATGACTTGGGCGGTGGCACCCCCTAGTGGTCGAACCTTGGGCGGTGGAACTGCCCTAGGCTGGCGGTGGTACCACCTAGCATCCAAGGGCACCAGCAGTGGCACCGCTGGATGGGTGGTGGCACCGCCCAATACCACCAGAATGCGAAAACCAAGGTGATTCAAATTTTGTGGTTCAAATTTGGGCTCCAAATTTGAATCCTCTTGAGGCCTATAAATACCCCTCTCATTCATAGATGAAAGGGGGTCTAGAACTGAAAAAAAAAGAAAGGGAAACTCTCTTAAAAGTGTGTCAAATCTTCCCTCTAAGTTTTAAGAGCGTTCTAGTCCAAGAGAGGGGTAAGAGTGCTTGTAAGGGTTATCTCCTAAACTCGTCAAAAGGAGAGGTGCTATAAGGGAATTCATCCTTGCCTGTTAGAAGGAGAATAGCTAGTGGAGAAGCTGGTGGCCTTAAGTGAAGATGAATCGGGAGTGGACGTAGGTCGCATGACCAAACCACTATAAATCGGTTTGCATTTACTTTCTTGCAACTTACTTTACTGCAAACCACATTCATTTGCTGCCTTACTTACTCAACTTCCTCTTCATCTTCTTACGTATGCTTTAAAATTAAAATGCAATCGAATCGGTTTCAAATGAAATGTTGCTTTCATCATACGAAGTTTTCAAAACTTGTTTTAATCACCGAAAATCTATCGTTCTTTACCGCTACACTAATTCACCCCCCCCCTCTTAGTGCCGCTAGATCCCTAACAGTCCTCTCTTGCATTTTATTGCCCAATCGATGGTTGACCTCCGTAACCTCGATATCCTTGGTGCAATATGCTCTTCTCGGCCCGATGCCCGACGTACGAAGCCTTCTATCGATTATCGACCGAACCTCCGGCTCGATATCCAATATCCTGACGTGATCACCTAGGGCAACGCTAATTCCTCCAGCATCAACTGTCTAATCCTGATCAACAGTAAACCTACGTAACTCAAAATGCAGTTATATCATAAAACACAATCAATTAGTTTCGTCATCAAAATCGAAGATCCAACAATCTCCCCCTTTTTTATGATGACAACTAATTGATGACTAACGGAGTTATCCATAACTCTCCAGAGTTTAACCAAACTCTCCCTATCAATATGCCATTGATAGAACACTTGGATTATCCCAAATCCAAGCAACATTCATCATAAATTATGAGAATTATCAAAATATCATGCAAATATATAAAATATTCAATTCAATGCATGAAGTCATCAGTTTACTTCTCCCCCTATGTCATCAATAAAAAGGAAAAGTTGCATTATAGCTAGTTTTCAAGGATATGCAAATTTTACAACCATACTAGCTAAATTTTCATGAACATTCAACATTCAATCATGGCAAATTTCTCATGATAGGCAAGATAGCACTTGTTGTGATTGTGTTCATGATAGCAAGTTTTTGTTTGTTCCTTTGAGAAGTGCAAGCAAATTATATTCAAGGATGTGCAATTTGCACCTTCTTTGTTTCCTTTGCGATATGCAATCAATTTGTGTAAGCATTTTATTACTTTAAATATGCAAGCAAAAATTACAACAACAAGCATAGAAGCATAGCAAGTGTAGGAATGTAAATTTTCTAAGTTTTACATTTTCTCTTCTTGAGATGGGCAAGATAGCAATATTTGTATCCTTTGAGATAGCAATCCTTAGCTTCTTGTGAAGTAGTAATTTTTCTCCCCCTTTGTCTTTGTCAAAAAGAAGGGAGGATTAAATGGCTAAAAAGTTCAATCATTATGCAAGCCATATAAGGAAATCATGTCATGAATGATATAATATCAAGAAAAGTCAAAAGGACATGATTTATTTGCCAAATCTTTTTAATAGAGTAAAAGAATTATACAATCAAGGATCATGATAAAAATATATCAATATCATAGATTAAGTCATGATTCATGATTTATCATAAAGCAAATTAATTTACATCATCACATTTGGCATGCAAGCTAAAATAATCACGTCATTTCTAAGTCATGAAAGATATGGCATCAAAGCTTAAGAGAATCAACAAGAATATAATTCATGTGACATGCCCTTTTAATAATGATTCATCAGTAAAGATATCAAGATCATAAATTCATTAAAATTTAAGTATTTAAGTTTCAAGAAATCAAAAGACAAGTTGCATTTTATGTGAAAATTTTTCTTTTGATAAAACGGAAGGAGCATGATAAATGATTTTGATTTATAAAGAACTTCAAGTTATAATTTGTAAGATCATAATTTTAATAAAATATCTTTATACAAAAATAAAATCTTTTAGAACTTGATTCAAGCATTAAATACATCTTAACAAGTCATAATTCCAAAAGATTCAAGAATTACTAAAAGAAAAATCATTCAAGTTCAATTTGACTACTTCATACTTGTCATTAAAATCATTTTCATAGATTCATATAGATGGATTATTTAACACATCATCAAAATCTCATTCATAATTCAAGTGATTCACAAAATATCATAAATGAATTCATCACTTGTCTTTCATGAAAAAATCAAAAATTTCAAGAATCATACATTTCATTTTTTTTTATGATTTGCATTGATTTCGTATAAATATGCATTTGTCTTCTTTTATGTTAAATATTCATTTTCAAGCCATGATAAAAAGAGTAAGTCAAAGATTCAATCATATCATGTCATGAATTCCAAAAGGCATCACATTAAAAAGGATATTTCAAAAAAGATATATCGATAAGTAATTCATTTGTATCATTTCATTTGAATTCATGATTCATTTGGAAGGTTCTCCTCTTTAGTAAGTAAAAAGGAATTATAGGAGAACAAAATGAATCAAGGGAGATAGAACATGGTTGTGTTGAATCTCGGATTTTGATGATGAAACTAATTGATTGTGATTTGTGGTCTAATTGTGTTTTGAGTTACATAGGTCTACTATCGATCAGGATTAGACAATTGATGCTGGAGGAATTGATGTTGCATCGGAGGTGATCACGTCAGGATATTGGATGTCGAGCCAGTGATTTGGTCGACAATCGATAGAAGGCTTCGTACGTCGGACATCAAACCTAGAAGAGCGTGTTGCGCCAAGGATATCGGGGTTACGGAGGTTAACCGCCGATTGGGCAATGGATCGGAAGAGAGGATGATATGCCAAAGAATCGGACAAAACACCGACCAATGATGTCCGGGCAACTGAATGTCAATTCGCGTTGCAATAACTGTCTAGATCGAAGTAGAATGTTTGTTTGTGTGTGTGCAGAATTAACTATGATAGTGATGAAGATGTAAAGTAAAACAAAGTGTGAGAAGACAAGTGTGATGGATGGTTGGGAGTTTGAGAGTTCGACGAAAGTCCGAAGATTCGTTGGGAGTGTTGTCGGAACCGGTCGAGAACGAGTAGGGAGCTTGTCGAAGGGTTTTCGGAAGTTCGCCGAAAGGTTTGTCGAAAGCTCACAGAGCTTGCCAAGAAAGATCGGAGCTTGCCAATTAAGCTTGTTAGAACTCGCCAAGATCATTGTGAAGTCCGAGAGCTTGCCGGGAGTCTATAGAATGGTTTCCAAGGGTTCCTCGGAAGACCGTTGGAAGTTTACCGAAAGCTCACCGAAAGAAGTCTTGTCTTGTGAACTTTGTAATTGCTTAAAAAATATATTTAAAATTTGTATTTAGCACATAATTTGGTTTAGGATTAGGTGTTAATCCTATAAACCAAATTTGGGCCAATTCAGACTTTATTTGGATTAGTTTCGGCCGAGTTTTCGGCCGAAACCAATGTGCTGAAATAGCCTGGGCGGTGGCACCGCCCAACGGCCGAGAGCTGGGTGGTGGAACCACCCCAGGCTGGCTGTAGCATCGCCCAGCACCCGTGGGCACCAGCAATGGCACCGCTAGATGGGCGGTGACACCGCCCAGTACCGCCAGAATCGGGAAAACTAAGGCACTTCAAATTTGAACTCCAAATTTGGGCTCCAAATTTGAATCCTCTTGAGGCCTATAAATACCCCACTCATTCAGAGTTTAGAGGGTGTCTAGAACTAAAAAAAAGAAGGGTGAAACTCTCTTGAAAATGTATCAAATCTTCTCTCTAAGTCTTAAGAGTATTCTAGTCCAAGAGAGGGGTAAGAGTGCTTGTAAGGGTTATCTCCTAAGCCCGTCAAAAGGAGAGGTGCTGTGAGAGAGTTCATCCTCACCCGTTGGAAGGAGGATAGCTGGTAAAAAGTCGGTGGCCTCAAGCAAGAGGAATCGGGAGTGGACATAGATCGGATGACCGAACCACTATAAAAATCTGATTTGCATTTACGTTCTAGTTATTTACTTTGCTACAAACCCTTTCCACTTAATTTGATACTCTACTTCTCATCTCTACAAACATCTTTAAGTTAGAGCTTTTCTTATATGATTCCACCGATATGGCTTTCATAATACGAAACAAAGTTTTTACCATACGAAGTTTCCAAAACTTGTTCAAATCGTTGAAAATTTATCGTTCCTTACCGCTGCACTAATTCACACCCCCCCTCCTCTTAGTATCACTCAATCCTTAATAATTAGTATCAGAGCCACGTTATTTCTCATTCGGATTTACACCTGTGAGAAATAGCTCTAAATGGCTTTCAAGAGGGCTTTTCGATTTTTCGTCCACTGTTCTTTAATGGTTTAGACTACACATATTGAAAAACTCGAATGAGGTATTCTTGCTTTCTATAGATTTGGATTTATGGAACATCGTTAAAAATGGATTTTAACTTTCCTCTAAACCGACGAACGAATGGTCGGATTTGGAGAAAAGAACATTTTCTTTGAATACAAAGGCTCTGAATGCCTTATATTTTTCCTTAGATAAAACTGTATTTAATCAGATTTCTATGTGCGAAATGGTTTTTGACATTTGGCAAACTCTTGAAATCATGAACAAAGGAACGAATAGAGTCAAAGATTCGAAAGTTAATATTTTGATGCATGATTTTGAGGTTTTTCGAATGGCACCAAGTGAGACTATTGATGACATATTCTCCCGCTTCACGGATGTCGTCAATAGCTTGAAAAGTCTTAGTAAAAGTTTTTCAGATTTTGAACTCGTAAACAAGATCTTAAGTTCCCTTCCAAAAAGGTAGGATCCTAAAGTAACCGCTATACAAGAAGCTAAAAATTTAAATGACTTGGCTCTTGAAGAACTCATTGGGTCTTTAATGACCTATGAAATGGTATTCTTAGAACACAATGAACGTGATAAACATTTGAACCACCTTCTAAAGAATAAGAAGGTTTTGGAACTCGGAACTTTGAAATGCCACAAGAATGATGACTCAAGTGATGAGGACACTTTTGAGAACTTTGAACTTCCAACACTAAATCTTAATAAGTTCATAAAATAAAAATCAAAAATTAACAATAAACTTGAATGCAAGAAGAGGCCAAAGATGAAGAAGAAGCGCAAAGAAGAATCAAATGACGAAACGGCGAATTGGGCTTTAATGGGATTTAACTACAAGGTAAGTAACTTAACTCCCTTGAATTACTTTGAAATTACATGATGCTTTCCATGAATGCTTAACTTAGTTAGTAGGAATTTTTTTTTTCATGCTTTTCTTGTGTTTTTGGAAATTAAAAAAAATGTTTTAAAAAATTATATCATGCTTTTTTTTCTAGTACTTTTGAAAAGTAAAATTTTTGAATGGTGTATGCAACATTATGAATGATGATTTTATGATTTGTGATAATGTTTGTATACCTAATAGGATCAACCCATGCATGTGTATCTTGATGGTTTACATTGTCTCTAAACATGATGCTTGATGATTTTATATCATGCATGAGTTTTTTAAGTGATGTTGATTTGAAAACTTCTATCTTGGATTAATGGGTCTTAACCCTTTTTATGATGAAATTTTTAGTTGATGCATCTTCATGAAATCAATTGCACAACTAAAAGACCTAACCCACAAATTTTCAAAATGAAAGAAATGTGGTTTTGATATTGCCTTATGTTATATTTGGACTTAATGGTTTTCATGACAAAAATTATTTTTCAGATTTTTAAAATGATGTATGATTTTAGCAAAAGTTTGAGCACCAGTTATCTTGTTATAACTAATGTAAAAAAGAATAAAAATGATTTTGATGATATTTTTATTTTTGAATATGATGCATGACATTTTCATATGAAAATTTTGACATCACTTAAATTAAAACTCATAAAGATGAGAAAATGCACTATCATGATGTTTGATGCATTTGATCTTGATGGGTTTAATGACAAACTTGTATTTTGAATTTATACAATGATGGGTTCCATATAAATGTTTGAACATATATTATAAAATTATCATTGAAATAAAAATATTAAAATTTTGTTATCATGCTTAATGACCTTGTGATATCATATCTTGATGACAAACTCATGTTTTGGTCTTAAATTTGATACTCATCTTTTGAAATATGAGTACACTTGTTTGAAACAAAATGAAACACATTAGCATGATAAATTGAATCTCATAATGTGTTATATTGTTGTCTTGATAATTTTTATAATGAAGTTTGTCTTTCAGTTTTGAATATTTTGATTTGGCATATAAAGGCAAAAGACATACTTATATGATGAAACATAAAGAAATTATATTTACTATCTTATCGAGATTAATGATTTCATGATATCTTAAGAATCTCGTAAATTATAGAAGTGATTTCGAAGAATTGATTATGATTTGATGATTTGAACTTTTCTCTCATGTTTCAATACTACTTTGTATGCTTCATGACTTATTGATTGAAATATTGATGTAGACTTTTAATGTATCACTTGTCATTATTAATGCAAATTGCTAGCATTTTGAATCTCGAAAATGATTGCTTCTTTTTTTTCATTTACTAAAGAGGAAAACAATTCAAGTCTTGATATATTGATAAGTGATACTTGAAATTATTTTTATGATTCATGATGAATTTAGATCTATCATGTATAAATCAAGTTGTTGCTTTTACTATCAAATGAATCATGAGCGTTGACATCACATCTTTCATGATATAAAAATGACATGATTTCCTTACCTTGTATGCCTTTTGTGATGATTTGAACATTGATGTAAAACAAAATTTATATTCTTCCCTTTCCCTTTATTTCCTTCTTTAAAGACAAAAAGGGAAATAAAGCATGTTAACATCATTAATCATGACTTGATTTTGATTTCTTGGAACTATATATCTGAGATTCTATTTATGAAAACATGATTGTGATGATTTGAAAACTCCTACATGTAAATCAAGATTTTCTTCATGACAAATATATATAAATTTTGTTTATTAATGAATTGATCTTTAATGACATGACTTCCTTATGTGATGATTGAAAATTAATTTTCTTTATGATGAATCATTGAATCATGACTTGATCTATGAGAATGCTATTTTTTTTTATATATATCATGATTCTTGATTGTATACCCTTTATCATGAATTGAAAATTGACAATAAAGAAAGTATTTGTTAATCATGATTTTGATTTCTTGGAACTATATATTTAGAATTTGTTTTAAAATCATGATCTTGATCTTGCTAAAATGAATGGTTATGAATCATGAATGATATCTTTTGATCCTTGTTGATTTTTCATATTGATATCTTTTATTACATGATATGATTGAATGATTGATTGATACAAATTTAAATGATGTGAAAAGTTGTTAAAGGAAGAAAATAATCTAAATTTTGATATTTCAATATTTGATACTTGGAATATTTTAAAATGTGTTCTTAATGAGAATGTTTGAAATTGCTCTTTTTATCTCATGAATCTTCATCTTGATCTTGTTAAGAAAAATTTTAATGAACCATGAATCATATCATTGGTATTCACGAATTAATCCTTATTGATATCTTTCATGAATTCTTTGAATCTATTGCCTTGAACTTTTGAATTGTGATAAATCAAAAAATTTTCTCCTATATGACTTCTTCTCCTATATGTCATGCTTTGAATATTGATGAAGATTTTTTATTGATGGAAGTTGATAAATGATATGAAAAGAGGATGCAAAAGAAAATCTTTGTATTTGATCCTCCTATTCTTTTTGACAAAAACAAAGGGGGAGGAGATTTATTGCTAGCTTGTAACTTCAATGAAAAATTTCGTAGCTCGATCATTGAAATGAAGGAACATCCTATCATGAATATTTTAAATGTTGCTAGCATGCTACAAAAGCAAAGTGCAAACTTGCTATGATGAATTGTAAGAAGCAAGTGATGGATTGCTATGCTTGGACATCCTTGAAAAACTTGCCATGATTGAATGTTGAATGTTAATGAAAATTTAGCTAATATGATTGTAAAACTTGCATATCTTTCAAACTAGCTATGATGATTACTTCTCCTTTTTGTTGATGACATAGGGGGAGAAGTAGATTGATGACTTCATACATTGATTGAATATTTTATATATCTGCATGATGGTTTGATGATTCTCTTAATTGTGATGAATGTTGCTTGGATTTGGGATAATCCAAGGTTTCTATCAATGGCATATTGATAGGGCAAGTTTGTGTTAAACTTCGAGGAGTTATGGTTAACTCCGTTAATTAGTTGTCATCATAAAAAAAGGGTAGATTGTTGAATCTCAGATTTTGATGATGAAACTAATTGATTATGATTTATGGTCTAACTGCATTTTGAGTTATGCAGGTCTACTATCGATCAGGATTAGACAGTTGACACTGGAGGAATTGACGTTTTGCCGGAGGTGATCATGTCAAGATATTGGATGTCAAGCCAGAGATTCGGGCGACAATCGACAGAAGGCTTCGTACGTCGGGCATCGGACCTAGAAGAGTGTGTTGTGCCAAGGATATCAGGGTTGCGGAGGTCAACTGCCGATTGGGAAATGGATCGCAAGAGAGGACGATGTGCCAAAGAATCGGACGAAGTGTCGACCAATGACGTGCCGGGTAACTGAATGTCAATTCGCATTGTAATAACTGTCTAGATCGAAGTAGAATGTTTGTTTATGTGTGTGCAGGATTAACTACGATAGCGATGAAGATGTAAAGTGAAATAAAGTGCCGGAAGACAAGTGTGATGGATGGTTGGGAGTTTGAGAGTTCGACGGAAGTCCGAAGATTCATTGGGACTGTTACCAGAACTGACCGAGAACGAGTTGGGAGCTTACCGAAGGGTTTTCGGAAGTTCACCGAAAGGTTTGTTGAAAGTTCACGGAGCTTGCCAAGAAAGATCGAAGCTTGCCAATGAAGCTTGTTGGAACTCGCCAAGATCATTGTGAAGTCCGGGAGCTTGTCGGGAGTCCGTAGAATGGTTTCCAAGGGTTCGTTGGAAGACCACCAGAAGTTTGTCGAAAACTCACCGAAAGAAGTCTTGTCTTGTGGACTTTGTAATATCTTAAAAAAATTCTTTAAAATTCATAGTTAGCACATAATTTGGTTTAGGATTAGGTATAATCCTATAAACGAAAATTTGGGCCAATTCGGACTTCATTTGGACCGGTTTCGGCCGAAACTAGTGTGCTGAAATGACCTGGGCGGTGGCACCGCCCAGAGGCCGAGAGCTAGGTGGTGGAACCACCCCAGGCTAGCGGTAGCACCGCCTAGCACTCGCGGGCACCAGCGATGGCACCGCTGGATGGGCGGTGGCACTGCCGGATGGGCGGTGGCACCGCCCAATACCTTCAGAATCAGGAAAACCGAGGCACTTCAAATTTGAGCTCCAAATTTGAATCCTTTTTAGGCTTATAAATACCCCACTCATTCAGAGTTTAGAGGGTGTCTAGAACTGAAAAAAGAATGGGGAAACTCTCTTGAAAGTGTGTCAAATCTTCCCTCTAAGTCTTAAGAGTGTTCTAGTCCAAGAGAGGGGTAAGAGTGCTTGTAAGGGTTATCTCCTAAGCCCATCAAAAAGAGAGGTGCTGTGAGGGAGTTCATCCTTGTCGTTGGAAGGAGGATAGCTAGTGGAAAGCCAGTGGCCTCAAGCAAGAGGAATCGGGAGTGGATGTAGGTCAGATGACCGAACCACTATAAAAATCTGGTTTATATTTACGTTCTTACTATTTACTTTACTGCAAACCCTTTCCACTTAATTTGATGCTCTGCTTCTCATCTTTGCAAACATCTTTAAGTTAGAGCTTTTCTTATATGATTCCACCGATATGGCTTTCATAATATGAAATAAAGTTTTTACCGTACAAAGTTTTTGAAACTTATTCAAATCATTGAAAATTTATCGTTCCTTACCACTGAACTAATTTACCCCCCCCCCCTTAGTGCCGCTCGATCCCTAACAGGTTAAAGCATTGAACATGATTCATGTCTAAAATGTATCTCACATCGTAAATATGAATCAAGCATTTGTCAAATCTGAAATCATCCTCAAAATTCACATTCAATAAATTCATACATGACAAGCATAGATTTATTGAAGAATCGATAGGATAGAGGATTGCATTTCATTTTTATAAATTTCTATTCATATGATTTGCTTCTTGTAAGCATGCCTTTGCCTTAAAATAAAATGTCAATATTCAAGATGGAAAGACAAATTTTGTCATAAAGATCATTGAATCACATTAAGCATGTGGCATTTTCCAAAAGATTCGATTCAAGAGATTCACTTTATTATGATAATGTGTTTCATTTTAAGTTGTTTATTTCATATATGTGTACCCATGTTTCTAAAGATGAGTATCAAATTTTAAAACCAAACCATGAGTTTGTCATCAAGATATAACAACTTCAAATCCTCACGATAATACATTTTCCTATTTTTATGTGTTTCAATCTAAGTGAACATGTTCCGATTTTTATCCAAAGACCAAGCAATATATCAAAAACCGAAATCATCACATACATTTATTATTTTCATTTCATGCAAAATGTATTCATAAGGTATGTTCAAGTTTTTACCAAATCAATGCAAATATCCATGTTCAAGTGCGAGAGGTAAACTTTATCAAAAGATCATCAAGCATGATATCATCATTCTAATTCCAATGATAATTCTTTTATTTTCAGAATATCGATCTTTTTAACTCATTCAAGCATTATTTAATCATCAAGAAATTTCATGTGTCAAATAAAGGACAAAGATTTTTTATTCATATATTTAAACCATTATCAAAATTTCTTTCATAATTCAATAGATTCATAACATGCATATATGTGTATCATGTATAAAATCAAAACACATGTTTTGTTATCAAAACCAAAAATATGATACGTCATAAAAAAAAATCATAAAAGTGATAAAAAAAATATATGGAGTATCATTAAGCAAAAGACTTGATTCATCATAATAATACATTTTACTTTCCCCTTTTTTATGTGTTTCAAGCATGTTTAGATTTTCATGTAAAATCAAAATCATCAATATGCTTGCTTCTTTCTTTTAATCATATTTGGTGTATAAGCATTATCATGAATTATGCGATTATCATGATAATTGATTTTTTGTGTAAAAAACAATGCATCTTATTTTAAATTGAAAGCATCATTATATTTAGAAATGATTTCATCATAAAAATGATTAAGACCCATTAATCCAATATAGAGGTTTTTAAATCATAAGAATGATACAAACATCCATTATCAAAAGACTTTAACGAAATCCATACATAGATATGTATCATGTTTAAAATTGAAAATCAATACGGAAAAGCATACATGGAATTTATTCTTTTAGGTGTTTATGCATTATGTCATCTTAATTGAACATGAGAACGATTAATTTAAAAACACGTTAATCCAAAACATAGAGTTTCAAATCAACATACTTGAAAAACTCATGCATGATATAAAATAGTCAAGCATCCTGTTTAGAACGAAATATAAAACATCAAGATACACATGCATAGATTAATCCTAGGTAATATCACGAATCATGCAAGTATCATTTTAATTAATTTTTTTACTTTTCAAAAATTACTAGAAAGAAAAAGCATAAAAAAATTCCTATCAACTATATTAAGCAACTCATGAACGGATCATGTAATCTCAAAGCAATGTAAGAACATTTTAGGTGAGTTACTTACCTTGTTGTTGAAACCCGTTAAAACCCAATTTGCCGTTTCACCTTTGGAAGTTCTTGATTCGTCCTTGGGTGTCTTCCTCTTCTTTGGCCTTATTCTCGGTTCAAGTTCATTTTTATTTTTAGATTTTTGTTTGATGAACTTATTAAGATTCATTAAAAGTTCAATGTCCTCTTCATTGTCCTCATCACTTGAGTCATCACTCAAGTGACATTTTATAGTCTGGAGTTCTAAATCCTTTCTGTTCTTTGGAAGGTGATTCATATGTTCATTATGTTCCAAGAAACTCATTTCATATGTCATTAAGGATCCAATGAGTTCTTCAATAAATAATCATTTAAATCTTTAGTTTCTTGTATCGTCATTATTTTATGATCCCACCTTTTTGGAAGGGATCTTAAGAACTTGTTAGTGAGTTCAAAATTCAAAAAACATTTGCCAAGAGCTTTTAGACTATTGACGACATCCGTGAAATGGGTGTACATGTCGTCGATAGTTTTGCTTAATTTCATTCGAAAAAGCTTAAAATCATGCAATAAGAGGTTTACTTACGAGTCTTTGACTCTACTAGTTCCCTCGTGCGTGATTTCAAGTGTTCACCAAATGTCATAAGCCGTTTCGCACAAAGAAATTTGATTGAACTCATTTTTGTCTAAAGCGCAAAATAAGACATTCATAGCCTTTGTATTTAAAGAAAAAGATTTCTTCTCTAAATCCGATCATTCGTTCATCGATTTAGAGGGAAGTTGAAAATGGTTTTCAACAATGTTCCACAAATCCAAATCCATTAAAAGCAAGAAAACTCTCATTCGAGTTTTCCAATAGGTGTAGTTCTATCCGTTAAAGAATGATGGACGAACAACCGAAAAGTCCTCTTGAAAGCCATTAAGAGCCATTTTTCATAGGTGTAAAACCGAATGAGAAATAATGTAGCTCTGATACCAATTGTTAGGGATCGAGCGGCACTAAGAGGGGGGGGGTGAATTAGTGTAGCGGTAAAGAACGATAAATTCAATGATTTAAAACAACTTTCGGAAACTTCATACGTTGAAAATGATGCTTCAATTAAATCCACAATAAAAGATGCTTAAGAAGTAAATTGATTCATAAGAAGGAGATGAGAAGGTAGAGCACTAAAGTGAAGATGGTTTACAGTAAAATAAATTGCAAGAATATAAATGCAAATTGATTTATAGTGGTTCGGTCATAAGACCTATGTCCACTCTCGATTCCTCTTCACTTGAGGCCACCGGCTTTTCCACTAGCTATCCTCCTTTCAACGAATGAGGATGAACTCCCTTATAGCACCTCTCCTTTTGCCGGGCTTAAGAGACAACTTTTACAAGGCCTCTTACCCCTCTCTTAGACTAGAACACTCTTAAAGCTTAGAGGGAAGATTTGACAAGAGATTTCCCTTTTTCTTTCTAAGTTCTAGACCCCCTTTCAACCATGAATGAGAGAGGTATTTATAGGCCTCAAGAGGATTCAAATTTGGAGCCCAAATTTAAATCACTTTCATTTTTTCCGATGCTGGCGGTGCCACCGCTTGTCAATGGTGGTGCCATCGCCTGTCAGACACTGACACTATCAGTGAATTGGGTGGTGCCACCGCCCGAGCTTGCTGCCCAGCGGCGGTACCACTGCCTGGGCTCTCGGGCTTTGGGCTGTGCCACCACCCCAACCTGGGCGGTGCCACCGCCTGGGCTCTCGACCACTGGGCAGTGCCACCGCCTAGCCTTTCTAGCACACTGGTTTGGGCCTTAAACTCTACCCAAACCAGTCCGAAACAAGGCTCAATTGGCCCCTACTTGGTTTATAAGATTAACACCTAATCCTAAACTAATTTACATGCTAACTATGAATTTTAAAGATATTTCCTAAGCTATTACAAAGTCCACAAGACAAGACTTCTTCCAGCGAGCTTCAGGCGAACTTCCGACGGTCTTCCGACGAACCCTCGGAAACCATTCTGCGGACTCCCGGCAAGCTCCTGGACTTCACGATGATCTTGGCGAGTTCCAACAAGCTTCTTAAGCAAGCTCTGATCTTTCTTGGCAAGCTCTGCGAACTTCCAACGAACCTTCCGGTGAACTTCCGAACACCCTTCGACAAGCTCCCTACTTGTTCTCGACCAGTTCCGACAGCACTCCCAACGAATCTTTGGACTTCTGTTGAACTCTCGAACTCCCAACGATCCATCACACTTGTCTTTTGGCACTTTATTTTGCTTTACATCTTCATCGTTATCGTAGTTAATCTTGTACACACTCAAACAAAATTCTACATCAATCTAGATAATTATTACAATGCGAATTGACATTCAGTTGCATGGCACGTCATTGGTCGGCGCTTCGTTTGATTCTTTGGCGCATCGTCCTCTCTTGCATTTTGTTGCCCAATTGGCGGTTGACCTCCGCAACCCTAATATCCTTGGCGTAATATGCTCTTCTTGGCCTGATGCCCAACGTACGAAGCCTTCTGCCGATTGTCGACCGAACCTCTGGCTTGACATCCAATATCCTGACGTGATCACCCGGTGCAACGTCAATTCCTCTAGCATCAACTGTCTAATCCTGATCAATAGTAGACCTGCATAACTCAAAACATAGTTAGATCACAAAACACAATCAATTAGTTTCATCATCAAAATCCGAGATTCAATAATTATATGAGTTTTTGAATTGCCAATGATTTTATGTATGCATTAATTTACCCCCCCCCCCTCTTAGTGCCAACTTGATCTTAATAGTTAGTATCAAAGTCATATTTTTCTCATATGGTTTAACATTGAAAGAGAAATAACTTTTTTTTGGCTTTCAAGAGGGTCTTTCTATCGTTCATCCTCCTATGTTCAATGGGATGGACATGTATTGGAAAACTCGAATGAGAGTTTTCTTGCTTTCTTTAGAATTGAATTTATGAAATATTATCAAAAATAGTTTTCAAAAGTCTTTCAAACTAATGAATGAATAGAATGATTTAGAAAAGAAGACATTCTTTAAATGCTAAAGTGTTGAATGCTTTATTTTGCACTCTTGATAAAAATGAATTTAATCGGATTTCGATTTATGAAACTGCACATGAGATTTGGCACACTCTTGAAATCACACACGAACATACAAGTAGAGTAAAAGATTCTAAAATAAATATTTTGATGTATGATTTTGAATTATTTCATATGAAACCAAGTGAGACTATTGGAGACATGTACACTTGTTTTACGGATGTCATTAATGGTCTAAAAGCACTTGGTAAAGGTTGTTCTAATTTTGAACTTATTAACAATATTCTAAGATCCCTTCCAAAGAGTGTTAGGATCTAAAGCAGCACTAAGAGGGGGGGGGGGTGTGGGGTGAATTAGTGCAACAGAAAAAAAACTAATAATTTAAACCTACTCGGAAAAAGCATTATGCGTTGAGAAGTTATGTCCGACAAAAGCGATTTGTGTAAAGAGGATTATTTGAGTGAATACAAAAGAGATTTGAGAGAAGGAGATTAAAAGATTGCAGCCAAGTAAAAATTAAAATGCAAAAATTTAAAAACTTACACACCGAGATAAGCACGCAGCGATTTATAGTGGTTCGATCAAATGACCTACGTCCATATCCGAAACTTCCTTCAATGAGATTCCCAGCTTCCACTATCAATCCTTCTTGAAGGGAAAGGATCAAACACCCCTCTTATAAACTTTTACAAGTGGTTCACACTCTCTTATAGAACTTTTTCAAGTGAGAAATCAAGAGGTGAACACTCAAGCGTTCCAAGGCTGTTCCACTAGAGTTTTGACTCAGTTTTTATCACTTCTCAATGTACTAAGCTAGCTGATAAGTAAGAGATATTTATAGATTCAATTGGCTTCAGAATTGAAGCCAAAAAAGGTCACATCCCATATTTTCAGGTGCTGGCGGTACCATCGCTTGGCACTGGAAATACCACCGCTTGTCACTTATGGTACCACTGCTTGGCACTAGCGGTAGCACCACTAGTTGACCCTGGTTCTGTTAGTGTACTAGGTGGTATCACCACCCAATCTGGTGGTACTACCACTTGATAAAGTCTCGGGGTCTGTAGAGGGGTGGTATCGCTACTTTTCAGGCGGTACCACCGCTTGGCAGGTAATAACTACCGACGGTACCACCGCACAAAGCACTTGGGAATATATTCTCAAGGTGATGCCACCACCAGACAAGTCTAGCACTTCTGGATGGGCCTTGAATTCAGTGTAATCCAGTTAATCTACAAGCCCAATTGGCCTCTACCAAGGTTTGAAGGATTAACACCAAATCCTAACTCTAATTACGTACTAACTACAACATTAAAGATATACACAAAGCAAAAACCTAAATCGGCACATCAAGTCTTCTTCCAATGTACCTCTAGTGGACTTCCAACGAACCCTCGGACAACTTCTGGTGGACTCCCAGTAGGCTCTCGGACTTTACGACAACCTTGTTGAGTTTCGATGAGTCTTCTTCGGCAAGCTCCAATCTTTCTCGTTGGACTCCGCGAACATCCGATGAAGCTTTAACCCTATAACAAAAGAGAGATCTTAATAGTACAGATTTAGAGGCATATACTATGGCATCTGAGGAGACATTCAATACTAAATTTGAAGCCTTCAAGACACGAATAGAGGATAAGATTCGAACTCTCTTTGCTAAACTCAGTTTGGACCGATCACCAAGCCCGAAGAAATTACATCAAGGAGAGAGCTCTGACTGAAGAGATGACTTCTAGGAGTGGGGAGGCTCTATGATCGATCTCTACTATCCATGCATGAGGGCAGACTTCTCTAGATGGGAAGGAGACCCGATTGGTTGGATCTCGTGCGCGGAGCGATATTTTTGATACCACAAAATCACAGACGCATCTATAGTAGAAATTATGGCTATACATATTGAAGGGAATGCCATACAATGGTTTGATTAGTTTTAACACACTCATGTAGTCATCTCATGGCGATAATTCAAAGATGAACTATTGATCCACTTCGGACCATTCAATTACAAGAACATTAACGGACAATTAGCAAAGATCCGACAAACCTCCACCATTCAGGAGTATCAAACTAGATTTAAAAGATCATATAATTAAACTTGTGATTAGTCTAAAAAACAACTACTAGGGACCTTTATTGAGGGCTTGAAGCTAGAGATCCGGGGAGAAGTTAAAGCACGACAACCATATACGCTTATGGCAACCATCTCTATCGCAAGACTTCAAGAGGAGCGATTGAACCATGACGCCCAGAGGACTAGGGTCACTCCCTAACTAGCAAAATTGAAGCCCTCAGCCCCCCCTACTATTAGCCGAGCCCCTGCACCAAAAAAGTTGCCAAGAGAAGAGCTTCGGGAGTGATTTGCAAAGGAGTTATGTTGGCATTACGACGAGCTATGGAGCCATGAGCATCTTTGTAAAAAACGGAGACTTCTTATGATTGAACAAGTGGAAGAAGAGGTCACTGAACTCCTAGAAGAGAGCCTTGAACACAAAGAAGAAGATGCAAAAGAAAGCCATAACCAACTGACTTTATGGTACATGCGCTTGCCGGCTACTTAAATCCATAAACGATGAAAGTTAGAGGCCTTCTCAAATAACAACTGATCACTGTTCTCATTGACACGGGCAACACTAATAACTTCTTAAATAGTAAGGTTGCTACTTGGATGGTGCTCTGCATCGAAGGTTGCAACAAGTTCGACGTAAAGATCGCCGACGGCTAAATTCTAAAGTGCGACCAAAGATGCCCGCAGGTGAAACTATTACTATAAGACCATGAAATTATCGCCGACTTCTTCCTCCTACCAATTGATGATTATGAGACTATGCTTGGCATGGAATGGCTGATGATGCTAGGTGACGTCTCTTGGAACTTTTCCAAATTAATTATAAAATTCTATTGCAAAGGCAAATAGGTCATCCTATATGAGAAGCGTAGAAGCAACGTAACCAATATTTCAACCCAACGAATGGAGAAAGTTTTACACAAGGTATATGGTGGTTTTTTAATACATCTCCAGCAGCAACTAGAATTGAAGATCAAAATCTCTCCTAATTGCTTGCTGAATTTGACGATGTTTTTACTGAACTGTGCGGTCTTCCTCCTACTTAGCAACATGACCACTGGATTCTAATTCTTCTGGGCAAACCACCAGCGAACACTCGGCCATACCACTATCCTTACCTCTAGAAGGATGAAATTGAAAAGATCATAAAGGAGATGCTTGAAACAGGGGTGATTCAGCCAAGCTATAGCCCCTATTCCTCACCGGTGCTACTTGTACGCAAGAAGGATGGAATTTGACGGATGTGCATCAATTACTGAGCTCTAAATGGCATCACTGTCAAGGATAAGTATTGGGATCTAGAGCGGCACTAAGAGGGGGGGGGTGAATTAGTGTAGCGGTTAATAATAATAAATTTTGACAATTTAAACAAGTTCGTATGTTAAAAGCTTCATAGGATAAAATTACATTTTGATGAAAATCGATTACGATTAAAGCGTATTGGAAACGTGTTTAGCTTGAAAGCATTAAGAGAAGGAGGGCAATGAACAAGTAAAGAAAATAGGTTTGCAGAAAGATAAAGAGCAATAAAGTAAATGTAAATTGATTTTTATAGTGGTTTGGTCATCCGACCTATGTCCACTTCCGATTCCTTTTCGCTTGAGGCCATCGGCTTTCCACTAGCTACCTTCCTTCCAATGAGCGAAGGCAAACTCTCTTACCAACTCTTTTACAAGGTTTCCCTCAACCACCTCACTTGAGACCAACTCTTTAAAGTTTAGGAGGAGGGATTTCATCCAAGAATTATAGAGTTTTCCCGTAGTTTTCTTTTCCAATTCTAACTGTCCCAAGCAAGAACATCTGGGGTATTTATAGACCCTAAGAGGATTTAAATTTGGAGCCTAAATTTGAATCACCTCGGATTTAGGGGCATTGGTGGTACCAAAGCCTGACACTAGCGGTACCACCATCAATACACTCTGGTTCTGTCAGTGTACTGGGCGCTACCACCCCCCAGTCTGGTAGTACCACCGCTTGACACACTGACATGGTCAATGTACTGGGTGGTACCACCGCCCAGCCAATGATGCCACTACACCAGGCACTCTACCCAGGGTGATACCACCACCCCAGACTACCTGGGAAGCTAGACCTAGGCGGTGCCGCAGCTAGATAGTGTCCAGCACTCTTGGTTGGGCCTTAAACCTGGCCCAAACCGATCCAATACTGGGCCTAATTAACCCCTAATAGGGTTAAAGGATTAATACCTAATCCTAACCCTAATTATGTGCTAACAACAAAATTAAGGACATTTCCTAAGCTATTACAAAGTATAAAAAGTCAAGACTTCTTCCGGCGAGCTTTTGATGAACTTCCGGTAGTCTTCCGATGAACCCTAGGATACCATTCTACGGACTCGCGGCAAGCTTCTGGACTTCATGATTGATCTTGGCAAGTTCCGACGAGCTTTTTCGATAAGCTTTGATCTTTCTCAGTGAGCTCTGCAAACTTTTGATAAACCTTCCGGCGAACTTCCGAAAACCTTTCGGCAAGCTCCCTACTCGTTCTCGGCCAGTTCCGATAGCACTCCCAATGAATCTTCGGACTTTCATTGAATTCTCGAACTCCCAATGATTCCATCGTACTTGACTCTGGCCATTAGGGACATACTCCTAGAAAGTGATATTCCATGTCTCATTGGTATGAGTTCTCTCTTGGAATTTTCTATACCAAACCTTTTGACAATGGTGTCTATGTACCTGGACTGGGACAAGCCAAGCATCCTCTTGGATCTATCTCTATAGATCCATTTCCCCAATATGCAGGATGCTTTCTTTAAGTCCTTCATGAAGAAGTGCCTAGATAACCAAGTCTTTACTGTGGAGAGCATTCCTACATCATTCCCAATGATCAGGATGTCATCCACATATAATACCAAAAAGGTGATAGTGCTCCCACTTACTTTCTTGTATACACAAGGCTCATCTTTATTCTTAACGAAATCATAAGATCTGATCGCCTCATCAAATCTTATGTTCTAACTTCGAAAAGCTTGCTTCAATCTATAAATGGACCTAAGCAACCTGCACACCTTATCTGGGTTATCCCTGGACACGAATCCCTTAGGCTGTATTATATACAACTCCTCCTCAAGGTTGCCATTGAGGAATGCGGTTTTGACGTCCATTTTTCAGATCTCATAATCATAGTGTGCTGTAATAGCCAATAGAATTTGAATGGATTTTAGCATGGCTACAGGTGAGAAAGTTTCATCATAGTCAACACCTTGCATTTAACGATACCCCTTAGCCACTAGCCATGCTTTATAGGTCTCTACATTTCCATCTACTCCAATCTTCTTTTTGAAGATCCACTTGTAGCCAATGGGTACAATACTCTCGGGTGCATTAACTAGGTTCCAAACCTTATTGGAGTACATGGAATCCATTTCTGAATTCATGGCTTCTTGCCATTTCCCGGAGTCTATACTCATAATAGCCTCCTCGTAGGTCTGAGGATCAATATCCTCAACATCCTCTCTTCTGATATGTCCCACATATCTCTAAGGAGGATAGGATACTCTATCTGTGAGCCATATGTGCCCTGCAAGTCAATCACATGAGTGATGGCACTTGTGACTTGATATGCACTTTTTTTCTTTGCTTATTATTAGGTGTTTTATCACTTTATCATGCGTGTTGCATATATTTTGATATCCCTGGATCTATACAAAGGGAATCGGATCGTGATGAGATCACGATAATGAGACCAATTCACCTTTACACACAGATCCTGAATTATCCTGGTCATAGGTTACTCGAGAAGGACATCGAGATAACTAGATAGACTGGTGTGCTGTATACCTATCCATATGATGGAGATAGCTGGTCTTATAGCTACTCGTGTAGGGATAATAAGGGTACAGTACAGGTGCTCATTGAGGAATGAGTTCACTGATTGATCCGCCTACGGAATGTTGGATGGTTATTGATACCTCACATTAGACAATGATTCCGTAGTCCTAGTACTGTATCTGGTCCTTAGACTTGAGACACTAAGGATGTCCTGTATGAGTACGCCACTCTATGATACCGAACTTATAGGTTTGGAAAGTTCCAGATCTAGTACAGCCAGTTATTAGGAGTGGCAGCCAACCTTACGAGGGCTATTGAGTGTCAATAGAGGATCATCCGCTCTCGGTATTATGAGAGGAATATCATATGTGTTCTTGCTCAAACAAATCCTTGGCCAAGGTTATTCAGATTGAGAGAGAAAGAGTTCTCAAGAAGAATCCGACAAGAGCAAGACTCGAGGAGAGACCATATGGGTCTGACAGTACCATGCCCGGTATAGGGTCTCTGGGATATTGGATGGATAAGAAACTATAGATACATGGTAACTGAGGACAGAAAGGTCCAAAGGATTGGATTCCCCTATATCGTCTGGGGACCACGGCATAGTGGCTTGGTATGTCCGCAATTGATGAGTTGGGTGAATTATTATAGAGATAATAATTCACTAAGTTAGAAGGAGTTCTGACAAGTATGACTCACGGCTAGCCCGATATTGGGCCTAGAGGGTCACACACATATGGTAGGTGTTGTGATGAGTAGAGATTCGGATATGAGATATTCGCTGAATCCCCTATCTTATTGGATATCCATTAAGCCCCTGAATTATTGGATCCTGAGATGAGATCCAATAATTACTAATAAGAGATTATTGGGTAGATACCCACTATCCAAGAGGCTTGGGTAATTGGATGGAGATCCAATACCCAATAGGGCAAAAGATCCATTAGGGTTTTCAAGGGGCCTCTATAAATAGGAGGGAACCAAAGCTCTATAGGCTGAGGGTTTCTTTGGTAACCACCTCCTGTTCTCCTCTCCCTAGAGAGAGAGGTGCATCATTGCAATCCCTGTTGTGTAAATACCGCTAGAGAGGAGGACGCTTGACCTCCTTCATCCACTCTCACAGATCTGCAGGAATTCAGGGATATACGATCTCCCTAGGTATCTTCTATTACACATGCAATTTTGTGGATTTATTTTTGATACACCGATCTTCGCACGACGATGGAAACTTTCTATGGGAAATCTGGGGTTTTGTTTTCTGTTCTTCCGCTGTGCATGTGATGTTGCTCCCCTTAAGGATTTCCCAGCAGGACCTATGTAAAGTTGGAACTTATGTGTTAGGTATCTGAACAGATTCTGGAATGGTGCTTTAGCTAAGTTCTCCAATCTTGCTCAACTCTATCATGCTCCCATTGTCTCCACCAAGAATGTGTTCCTTCTCAAGGAACACTACTCTCTTGGCTACAAAAACCTTTTGGTCCTCAGGGTGATAAAAATAATACCCATAAGTTTCCTTAAGGTATCCCACGAACTTGCACCATACCGTTCTGGATTCCAACTTGTCAAGGTTGTGTCTCTTAATGTGGGAAGGGCAGCCCCAAATCTTAACAATCATAAGATCAGACATCTTCCCATTCCATAGCTCATATGGAGTAGACATCACTAACTTGGTTGGAATTCTGTTCAGAAGGTAAGCTACGGTTTCTAGGGTATATCCCCAAAATGAGATAGGTAGATCGACGAAACACATCATGGAACGCACCATGTCTAACAATGTGCGATTCCTCCATTTTGATACACCATTAAGTTGTGGTGTATAAGGAGGTGTCCATTGGGATAAGATCCTCATAGTCTTTGAGGAACTAGGTGAACTCTGTACTCAATTACTCACCTCCTCGATCTGATCAAAGGGTTTTAATACTCTTTCCTATTTAGTTCTCCACTTCATTTTTATATTCCCTGAAATTCTTAAAAGCTTCAGACTTGTACTTCATCAAGTACACATGTCGGTATCTTGAGAAATCATCAATGAAAGTAATGAAGTAGGAGTAACCACCTATGGCATGAGTCGACATGGGACCACATACATCACTTTGTATGAGTTCTAGTAACTCATTGGCTCTCTCTCCAGTTTCACTAAATTGAGAGTTGATCATCTTTCCCCGAAGGCAAGGTTCACATGTCGTATATGACTCATAGTCAAATGGATCTAGATATCCATCTTTTAGCAACTTTTGAATCCTTCTCTCATGGATGTGACCTAGCCTACAATGCCAAAGATATGCATTGTTCACCTCTTCTCGTTTCCTCTTAGACTCACTTACACTCATGATATGTGGAGCTGTATCTAGCATAAATAAACCATTATGCAATGTTCCTCTCGTGATGATCTGATTATCTAATATTATTGAATAACTATTATTCTCAAAAACTAATTTATATCCACTAACTGTCAAACATGAAATGAAAATAATGTTTTTGATAATAGAAGGAACATAATAGCATGCATCTAATGTAATAATAGCTTCACCAAACAGATGTAAAGTGACCTTGCCAATAGCCACTATAGCAATCTTTGCTCCATTGCCCATCTTAAGGTCCATCTCGCCTCTGTTCAATCTCCTAGGTCCTGCTAGAACCTGCAATGAATTGCAGATATGATAAGCATTCCCAGTATCCAATACCCATATGTTATCATAAGATTCTGACAAATGGAGATTGATCATGAATGTACCTGAAGCTTCTCCAAGCTTTTGTTTCGCCCTTTCTGTAAGGTACTCTTTGCAGTTCCTCTTCCAGTGCCCATCTTTGCCATTGTCCTTTGTTGGGTCTTTCTTGGTAACTTTTGCCTTACCCATTTTGCCCTTGCCGTTGTTAAGGGTCTTCTCAGCCTTCCTTTTCTTTCTGGTCTCACTAGTGTAAAGAACCGGCTTCTCTTTCTTGATGGTGCTCTCTACTTCTCTCAACATATTGAGGAGCTCTGGGAGGGTCACCTCAAATTTGTTCATATTAAAATTCATTCTGAACTGAGAAAAAGAATCTGGTAGGGACTAAAGTACAAGATCCACACACAGGTTATCCTCTAGGACCATTCCTAGACCTGTGCTAGGACTCTAGCTATGAGATTCCTAATTTAGTTTTATTGATAAGGGCATTCATGTAAATCCTATCTAGCCGACCCCTATTAAAGAGGTGAAGAGGCCGGCCAGGTTAGGGTTAGGCTGCTTCTTAAAAAAGGAGTCCTATTAGAAATAGGAGTCCTATTAGAGAAAGAGTCCTATTAGAAGTAGGAGTTCTATTAGGGAGAGAGTCCTATTAGAATTTGGAGTCTTATTAGGAAAAGAGTTCTATTAGAAGTATGAGTCCTATTAGGGAAAGAGTCCTATTAGAATTAGGAGTCCTACTAGAGAAGAAGTCCTAATTAGAAGTTGGTTAGAAATAGGAGTCTTGAGTAAGAGTCTTATTAGGAGTTGGGGTTTAGAAGCCCTATAAATAGCCATGTACTAATCCTCTTTTCATCAATGAATAGATCAATCTTTTAGTAGCCTTTGAGTAGCAACTTGGAGGAAGGAACCCCTATAGAGTTCCAAAGAGGTCGATCCCCTATAGAGATTAACCCCAAGCTTAGAATCCACAAGGGTTCTACCACTTTGTATTAGAGCTAGGTTCTTGGTGTCTCGCTACCCTTCCACAGCCATCCACCAGCCCTCCATAATCACCTAAAGCAATTCCCAGCATTGCTTAGAAGATCATCACTGAATTCCGCCATCATCTCCACCACCGTAGATCATCCTTTGATCTTCCCGTGAATTGCAACAGGTTTTGGTTATCTACCTAACTGATGCTGCAATTTAGTTATTCTTATTAAAAAAAATCCAAAAAATTCGTTCCTATATTGCTGCATAAACTTTTCATCGTAAAGTTTTCATCTCTACAACGAAAATTGCACTGCAGAATTTCAGCCGCATAGCATTGTCTTTTTGATCTTGCTACTATATTTTTTCTATCCAAATCTCTATGAAATTTTTATGACAGCTTTGACACTTCCTAATATTAGTTTTCCCTTTAGTTTTGTCAAAAAATTCTTAATATAAACCACTTATCTTTTACATCCAAGCTGCTGCACTTTAGACGTAAAAATCTACTATAATACCTCTCCGTGATCCTCAATTTTGCCGAACCTCTTGCTGTCGTTTCTTTCTACGAAATTTTTAACAGCATTACCTCTTCCTTATCAGTAGATCCCCTTTGAGTTTTACTTGAATCTCCTTTAAAAATTTCTGGAAAAAATTACATCTTTACTGCTGGAATTTTTTTGGTGAAAAATTTCCTTTGTCCTTTTTTCTTCTCCGTAACCTACCAAACCCTAGCCACCTTACTGCCATAAGCCAAGACATCTTTAGGGCATCCCTCTAGCCTTAAGATGCAGCCATCATAACCTAGTTTCATAACCCTAACAGCATCAAAAACCATACCCCAAAATAGTAAACAATTACAACTGAACCCTTTAATCACCGATCTATTGTCTGAACCTTCCACCAACCCATGCCATTAACCCATCAATAGAAAAAAGACAAGGGTATTTTTGATCTACAGGTATATGCTATGGCTTCTCAAGATCCAATTGATGCCAAATTTGAAGCATGAGAATCTCGGATTGAATCACGGCTTGAATCACACTTGGAAGACAAATTGCGCGCTTTGTTTGCATAATTCAGAATTGGACAACCACCGAGTCCAACCAAACTGCAGCAAGGAGAGAATTTAGAAAGGACCCCAGAGAAGGTAGGACAGCCCTCAGACATGCTTCACCCATGCATGAGGGTGGACTTCCCACGATGGGAAGGAGACCCGGCGAGTTGGATTTCGTGTGCCGAACGTTACTTTCGCTACTATCGAATGTCGGATAATGCTATGGTGGAGATTGCTGTCATCCACCTTGAAGGAGATGCTATTCAATGATACAATTGGCTGGAATATAATCATGGGGCTCCGACGTGGAATCAATTTAAGAATGTACTACTGAACTGTTTCGGACCTACGGAGTATGAAAATATCGACGGCCAACTCACAAAGATTTGACAAACTTCTATGATTCAAGAGTACCAAACTAGGTTTGATAATCTATTCTACCTTGCTCATGATTGGATTGACCATCAATTGTAAGGAACATTTATCGAAGGACTTAAACCAGAGATATAAGGGGAAGTTAAGGCGCGACAGCCCCGTACCGTGATGGCTGCGATTTCTTTTGCCCGAATACAAGAAGAACGGCTTAGCCAAGATGCTCGGAGGATGAGAACCACTCCTAGAACCTCAGCATATAAACCCCCTTCTACTCCCAGCCATCCTCCGCTGTCCAAAAAATTGACAAGAGAAGAACTACGTGACCGATCAGCAAAGGGTCTTTGTTGGCATTGCGACGAGTCGTGAAACCATGATCATCGTTACAAAAGGGGCCGCCTCCTATTGATTGAATCTCTTGAAGACATGGAGGAGGAAGTCCAAGAGCATGAGGAAAAGGTCACGGATAAAAAACAGCAGCCAATTGATATTACGATGCATGCCCTTGCCGGTTATGCAAACTTGCAAATAATGAAAGTGGGAGGATTTCTGAAGCAACAATCGATCACCGTTTTTATTGACATCGGGAGTACTAATAATTTTATGAACAACAAGGTTGCTGTCCAGATGGCCTTACCTATTGTGAATTGCAACAGGTTCGATGTTAAAGCCGCAGATGGACATATTTTGAAGTGTGATCATAGGTGCCCATGGGTGAAACTGTTGCTGCAGGACCAAGAGATAATTGTAGATTTTATCCTCCTCTCTCTCAATGATTATGAGGTCATGCTTGGCATCGAATGGTTGATGACATTATGTGATGTTTCCTAGAATTTTTTGAAATTAATTATGAAATTTTAAAATAAGGGGAAACAGGTGATACTGTGCGGGAAACCTGGGGGCGACGTAATGATAATTTGCACACAACGAATGGAGAAAGTTTTGCACAAAGCATACAGTGGCTTTTTGGTACAATTGGCACAGTAATCTAAGGGAGAGCCAACCAAATTTGAAGATCTAAACTTACTTCACTTGCTTACTAAATTTTCAGATATATTTGACGAACCACGCAGCCTACCTCCTAACTGCCGGCATGATCATCATATACCGATTCTTCCAAGAGTTATTCAGTGAAATTGCAGCCCCTACTCTTCACCGGTGCTTCTCGTACGAAAGAAAGACGGAACATGGTGAATGTGCATTGATTACCAAGCTCTCAACGACATAACCGTCGAGGACAAGTATCCTATTCTAGTAGTAGATGAATTGCTTGATGAATTAAAGGGAGCACGAGTCTTCACAAAGCTGGACCTTCGATCCGGGTATCATCAAATACGAGTATGCGAAGAAGACATACCGAAAACTGCCTTTCGAATGCATAACGGTCATTACGAATTTTTGGTAATACCCTTTGGTCTCACCAATGCTCCCTCCACCTTCCAGAGCCTTATGAATGATATTTTTCGGAGTTATCTTCGAAAGTTTGTGCTAGTTTTCTTTGACGATATCCTTATTTATAGCCCTTCTCTTGAAAGTCATATTCAGCACTTATGACTTGTTTTGATAATTTTGTGAGAACATGTTCTTTTTGTCAAAAAAATAAAGTGCAGCTTTCTTCAACAAAAGGTGGAATATCTTGGGCATATCATATCAGAGGAAGGGGTGGCAGTGGACCCCTCCAAAATTGAAGCAATGCAGAACTGGCCAACCTCGAGGAACATAAAATCGCTACGCAGCTTTCTCGGTTTAACAGGTTACTACCGTAAGTTCATGAAAAACTATGGAAAGATCAGTGCACCCCTTACTTCCTTGTTGAAAAAAGATGCTTTCCAGTGGTTGGACAAAGCCACCACCGCCTTCGATGAACTTAAAGTCGTAATGATAACAACACTAGTGCTAGCATTACCTGACTTCGACAAGACTTGTATTATTGAAGTTGATACCTCCGGAGTAGGAATTGGTGCTGTACTAATGCAAGATGGCCACCCCGTCGCTTATACTAGTAAGGCGTTATCTCCTTCCCATCTCAAGATGACTATTTACGACAAGGAGATGCTCGCGATTGTGCATGCGGTATCCAAATGGAGACCGTACTTGATCGGGCGACATTTTCAAATCAAGACCGATCATAAAAGCCTAAAATATTTCTTGGAGCAAAAGATATCTTCCCCTGAGCAAAAAAAAGGGGTAACAAAGCTTCTTGGATATGATTATGAAATAACTTACAAAAAGAGGAAAGATAATGTTATTGCAGATGCGCTTTCAAGGCTATCCAAGCAAGCTAAATTTTCGGCTGTTTCACTTCCGACCAACGACTTCCTTGAGGATATTAGGAGGGAATGGTAAGATAATCCAAAAATAAGTAAAATAATAAAAAAATTGAAGAAAGCACTGAGCTCCATGGCTCATTATAGTTGGGACTCAAAGGACTTGCGATATAAAGGACGCATTGTGCTTGTGCCAAATTCTACTTGCATAAAGACCATCCTTCAAGAGATGCATTCCACACTTATGATTGGGCACTCTGGGTTCCTTAGAACCTATAAAAGAATTAAGCAAAATTTTTATTGGATAGGGATGAAAAATATTATTGCTGAATTTGTAGCACAATGTGATGTATGTCAACGACACAAAGGTGAGACAGTGGCAAGTCTCGGAAAGTTACAACCTCTACCCATCCCAGAATCAATATGGACTGATATATCAATGGATTTTATCGAAGGGCTTCCCTCATCACAAGGAAAAGGTACAATTTTTATCATGGTTGATCGCCTTACAAAGTATGCTCACTTTTGTGTCATCCGTAATCCCTACATTACTTCTAGTATTGCTCGAATCTTTATGGAGAATATTGTAAAATTACATGGGATGCCGAGATCTATTGTAAGTGATTATGATAGGGTCTTCACGAGCAAATTTTAGACAGAGTTATGTTAAATCTCAGATTTTGATGATGAAGCTAATTGATTATGATTTGTGGTCTAACTATGTTTTGAGTTACGCAGGTCTTCTATCGATCAGGATTAGATAGTTGACGCTGGAGGAATTGATGTTGCACCGGGTGATCATGTCTGGATATTGGATGCCGAGCCGGAGGTTCGGTCGACAATCGATGGAAGGCTTCGTACGTCGGGCATCGGGCCTAGAAGAGTATGTTGCGCTAAGGATATTGGGGTTACGGAGGTCAACCATCGATTGGGCAATGGATCGCTAGAGAGGACGATGTGCCAAAGAATCGGACGAAGCGCCGATAAGCCAATGATGTGCCGGGTAACTGAATGTCAATTTGTATTATAATAACTGTCTAGATCGAAGTAGAATGTTTGTTTGTGTGCGTGTAGGATTAACTACGATGATGATGATGTAAAGTGAAACAAAGTGCTAGAAGACAAGTGTGATGGATTGTTGGGAGTTCGAGAGTTCGATGGAAGTCTGAAGATTCATTGGGAGTGTTGCCGGAACCAGCCGAGAACGAGTAGGGAGCTTGCGGAAGGGTTTTTGGATGTTCACCAGAAGGTTTGTCGGAAGTTCACGGAGCTTGCCAAGAAAGATTGGAGCTTGCCAATGAAGCTTATTGGAACTTGCCAAGATCATCTTGAAGTCCAGGAGCTTGCTGGGAGTCCACAGAATGATTTCTGAGGGTTCGTCGGAAGACCGTCGGAAGTTCATCGAAAGCTCACTGAAAGAAGTCTTATCTTGTGGACTTTATAATAGCTTAAAAAATATTTTAAAATTCATAGTTAGCATATAATTCGGTTTAGGATTAGGTGTTAATCCTATAAGCCAAATTTGGCCAATTCGGACTTCATTTGGACCGGTTTCGGCCGAGTTTTCGGCCGAGTTTTCGACCGAAACTACTGTGCTGAAATGAACTGGGCGATAGTATCGCCCAGGCTGGGCGGTAGTACCGCCCAGTGACCGAGAGCCAGGCAATAGCACCGCTTGGCTGGGGCGGTAGCATCATCCAGCACTGGGCACAGTAGTAGCATGCATTGGATGGGCGTATAGCATCCATTGGATGGGTGTAGCACCGCCCAAGATCTTGCCAAACACAGAAAATTCAAAATGGTTCAAATTTTGGCTCCAAGTTTGGGCTCCAAATTTGAATCACTTTGAGGCCTATAAATACCCCACTCATTCAGAGTTTAGGGGGCGTCTAGAACTTAGAAAAAGAAGGGGGAAACTCTCTTGAAAGTGTGTCAAATCTTCCCTCTAAGTTTTATGAGTATTCTAGTCCAAGAGAGGGGTGAAAGGCTTTGTAAGGGTTATCTCGTAAGCCCATCAAAAGGAGAGGTGCTGTGAGGGAGTTTATCCTCGCTTGTTGGAAGGAGGATAGCTAGTGGAAAGCCGGTGGCCTCAAGCAAGAGGAATCGGGAGTGAACATAGGTCGGATGACCGAACCACTATAAAAATTTGGTTTGCATTTACGTTCTTGCTATTTACTTTGCAACAAACCCTTTCCACTTAATTTGATGCTCTACTTCTCATCTTTGCAAACATTTTTAAGTTAGAGCTTTTCTTATATGATTCCACCGATATGGCTTTCATAATACGAAACGAAGTTTTCACCGTACGAAGTTTCCGAAACTTGTTCAAATCACTGAAAATTTATTGTTCCTTACCACTGCACTAATTCAATCCCCTTCCCTCTTAGTGCCGCTTGATCCCTAACAATTGGTATCAGAGCCACGTTATTTCTCTTTCGGATTTACATCCGTGAGAAATAGCTCTAAATGGTTTTCAAGAGGGCTTTTCGGTTTTTCATCCACCGTTTTTTAACGGTTCGGACTACATATATTGGAAAACTTGAATGAGAGTTTTCTTGATTTCTCTCGATTTAAACTTATGGAACATTGTTGAAAATGGATTTCAACTTTCCTCTAAACCAATAAACGAATGGTCGGATTTGGAGAAAAGATCGTTTTCTTTAAATGCAAAGGCTATGAATGCCTTATTTTGTGCTTTAGACAAAAATGAGTTCAACCGGATTTCAACGTGTGAAATAGTTTTTGATATTTGGCGAACTCTTGAAATTACGCACGAAGGAACGAGTAGAGTCAAAAACTTGAAAGTTAATATTTTGATGCATGATTTTGAGGATTTCCGAATGGCACCAAGTGAGACTATCGATGACATGTTCTCCCGCTTCATGGATGTCATCAATAGCTTGAAAAGTCTTGGTAAAAGTTTTTTAGATTTTGAACTCGTAAACAAGATCTTAAGATCCCTTCCAAAAAGGTGGGATCCGAAAGTAACCGCTATACAAGAAGCTAAAAATTTAAATGACTTGGCTCTTGAAGAACTCATTGGGTCTTTAATGACCTATGAAATAACATTCTTGGAACACAATGAATGTGATGAACATTTGAACCACCTTCTAAAGAACAAGAAGGTTTTGGAACTCCGAACTTTGAAATGCCACTTGACTGATGACTCAAGTGATGAGGATACTATTGAGAACTTTGAACTTCCAACACTAAATCTTAAAAAGTTCATGAAACAAAAATCTAAAATTAACAATGAACTTGAACAGAGGAAGAGGCTACCAAAGAAGAAGAAGGATCCCTAAGAAGAATCAAATAAAGAAGAAACGAACTACACTTTGACGATATTCGACAACAAGGTAAGCGACTTATCTCCCTTGAATTATTTTGAAGTTACATGATGCTTTCATGAGTGTTTAATTTAGTTGGTAGGAAACAAAAATTGTTTTTAAAAATTATATTATGCTTCTTTTTTAGCAATTTTGAAAAATTAAAAATTGATCATGAAAATTATATTGTTAAAGTTTCATGCCTGTTATGATTCAAAATTATGAATGATGTATGCAATATTATGGATGATAATTACATGATGTGTGATAATATGTGTCAACCTAATAGGACTAATCCATGCATGTGTATCTTGATAAGTTACATTGGTTTTCCGTTCTAAACATGATGCTTAACGATTTTATATCATGCATGTTATGTTTTGAAATTTTGAATGATGCAATTTTATGAATGATGGTTGCATGATTATTGACAATGCTTGTACAAGTTTAATCCCATGAATATTTATGATTTTCATATCAGATTTTGATGTATGGTTTTGACATGAAAATTAATTAGCATGATTATGATTGTGTATTTTGGTTTTCATGCTTGATGATGCATGAGGATTTGAAATAATAACTTGAAATCTCACATTTTGAAACAATATGTTTGTCTTGATAATCTTCATGATGATATCGGTTTCGAACAAGATGTATGATTTTTGTCACTAAAAATTAATGGCATGTTTCAAGGTAATGCTTGCACACCAAATATGATTAAAAGATAAAAGCAAGCATATTGATGATTTCGTTTTTACATGAAAATTTGAACATACATATATATAAGATCAACCACATAAAATAAAACATAAAAGTTAAAAATATTTTAATCATGATGTTTTATTTTTGATGTGTTTGGTCATAACGGTTTTTATGATGAAACTTACGTCTTGCATTTGAAATGTTGATACATTCTCACATGTAATCAATTTATGTTGCTCTTATTAAAATTTTCGAATAAAAGATTTTGATGCATTTGATCTTGATGGGTTTAATGACAAACTTGTATTTTGAATTTATACAATGATGGGTTCCATATAAATGTTTGAACATACATTATGAAATCATCATTGAAATGAAAATATTAAAAGTTTGTTATCATGCTTAATGACTTTGTGATATCATATCTTGATGACAAACTTATGTTTTGGTCTTAAATTTGATACTCATCTTTTGAAACATGAGCACACTTGTTTGAAACAAAATGAAACACATTATCATGATAAATTGAATCTCATAATGTGTTATATTTTTATCTTGATGAATTTTATGATAAAGTTTATCTTTCAATATTGAATGTTGATATTTCTATTTTATTTGACATTAAAGACAAAGGCATGCTCATATGAAATAAATCATAAAATGGAAATGCATGTTTCTTGAAATCTTTCTATCTCTAAAGTTTTCAATTTTTGATGAAAGATAGGTGATAAATTCATTTATGATATTTTGTAAATCACTTGAATTATGAATGAGATTTTGATGATACGGTAATGACTTTATTCATGTTATGAATCTCAAAAATGATAATTTGATTATGAGTCTTGAGTTGATGAATTGAACTTGAATGATTTTTCTTTTAATGATTCTTGAATCTTTTGGAATTATGACTTGTTAAGACGTATTTAATGCTTGAATCAAGTTCTAAAAGATTTCATTTTTCTATAAAGAAATTTTATTGAAATCATGATCTTGACAACTATAACTTGAAGTTCTTTATAAATCAAGATCGTTTACCATGCTCCTTCCATTTTATCAAAAGAAAATTCTTTAAATGACATGTAACTTGTCTTTTGATTTCTCAGAATTCAATACTTGAATTTTTATGAATTCGTGTCTTGATTCTTATGAAATGTGATCTTAGCAAAAATTCTTATGTATAAATCAAGATCTTGTGTTTGATCTCCTAAGACTTCCACTTGTTATTTCCTAAAAAGGAGACTTGTCAAAATGATTCATGAACCTTTTGATTTATGACTTTTGGATTCATGACTCAAGATCGAAGATTGAAACATTATTTGTTAAAATTATTTTTTTTATTATTTCAATACTTCCATAAATGCCTTATGTGATGATTGAAAATTTGATGAAAAAGAAATGTGCTTAATATTTGAATCATTGATTTATTCTTTTATCATGGCTTAAAAATGAATGAAAAGAAAATATGTTAGCACTTATAATCATGACTTGATCCTTGATATTGATATGCTTTTATATATCATAATTCTTGGTTGTATGACATTTATCTTGATATTTGATACTTGAAATTCTTATGTATAAATCAAGTTGCTCTTTATGCTATATCTTTTTAAATGAATCATGAGCCTTATTATCATATATTTCATAATATAGAAATGACAAGAATTCTTTGGCTTGTATGTCTTATGTGGCAATTGAAAAATTGATGATTGAAAAGAAATTTGGCTTATGATGAATCAATGAATCATGACTTGATCTATGAGAATGATATGTTTTTATGCATCATGATTCTTGGTTGTATACCCTTTATTCATGAATTGATCTTTAATGACATGTCTTCCTTGTGTGATGATTGAAAATTAATTTTCTTTATGATGAATCATTGAATCATGACTTGATCTATGAGAATGCTATTTTTTTTATATATATCATGATTCTTGATTGTATATCCTTTATCGTGAATTGAAAATTGATGATAAAGAAAGTATTTGTAAATCATGATTTTGATTTCTCGGAACTATATGTTTAGAATTTGTTTTAAAATCATGATCTTGATCTTGCTAAAATGAATGGTTATGAATCATGAATGATATTTTTCGATCCTTGTTGATTTTTCATATTGATATCTTTTATTACATGATATGATTGAATGATTGTTTGATACAAATTTAAATGATGTGAAAAGTTATTAATGTTAGGATCGGAAAGGCACTAAGAAGGCGGGGTGAATTAGTACAGCGGATTAATATCATAATTTCGAAACCGATTTCCCAAAAAGACAAGTTCGTAGGAAGATTTCGATCCGACGAAAGAGAACTTGAATGAAGTTGCTTAAGTAAAGGAAATTGAAAGGAACTAAACAATTTGCGGCTAAGTAATGAATTAATTCAGAAATGTAAACACTCACACATTCATGAACATAATGATGTATAGTGGTTCAGTCAAATAACCTACATCCACTCTTGAAGCCTTCACGATGAGGCTCCGCACTTCCACTAACAAGTCCTTTGAAGGGGAAGTACCAAATACCCCTCTTACAACCATTTACAAGTTGGTTCACACTCTTACAAGATTTCACAAGGAGAAGAAGGAGGTGAACTCTTTAGCAAAAGAAGAGACAAGACTTTGCCAAGACATTTCAAAGACTTTTTCTCAAGATTCTCACTCTCAAACGGGTGCCCTTTCAGCTGAGAAAGGGGGAGTATTTATAGGCTCAAAGAGGTTCAAATTTGGGCTCCAAATTTGAACTCAATTTGAGTTTCCCAATGCTGGGCGGTTCAACCACCTATCAGAGGCGGTGCAACTGCCTGTCAGTCTGGCAGACTGACACAGCAGGGGCTGTGCTACCACCCTAGCCAGGCGTTCCTACCGCCACAAACTGGCGACAGGGGCAGTGCTACTGCCCTAGGCTGGGCGGTTCAACCGCCTGGCCCATTCAGCAAAGGCTGAAGGGGCCTTATTTAAGGCCCAAGTTGGCCTAGTAAGAGCTCGGTTGGCTCCTACCAAATTTAGGCAGGATTATTTCTAAATCCTTGCTCTAATCACGTGCAAACTATAAATTTAAAACATAATTCTAAGTGATTTAACTCGACATTCTTCAAGTCAGCTTCCGACGAGCTTTACGGTGAGATTCCGACGGACTTCCGACACTTCCCTCGGATTTCTTCTGGCGAACTTCCAGCATACTCTCGGATTGTATGATGAGCTCAACGAGTCTTTGGCTAGCTTTTGAATCTTCCCGGTAAGTTCTGCGAACCTTCGACGATCTTTGCGACGAACTTTCGAAAACTTCGGCAAGTCCCTGATTCGATCTTCGTTGGTTCCGGCAATACTTCCGACGATCTCTCGAACTTCCGATGAACTCTTGAACACCCGACGGACTTGACCACGGTAAATCACTTTATGTTTTCATCCCATCGTAGTTATTCCTGCACACTTATCTCAATAATATATATTAGAACAAATATTTCATCAATTGACTTCATCATCAAAATCCGAGATTCAACAATCTCCCCTTTTTTGATGATGACAATCAATTGATGATGGAGTTACTCTTAACTCCCCCTATCTATATGCCATAGATAGTAAAAACTACTTGAATTCAATTTCTTTGAGTTCAATACGATAAGTTTAACTTATCGTTCAACATATGAAAGAGAAATTTCATGGTTTACTTAATGATGACAATGTTGATGTATAACACTTATAGACATTCATCATTAAGTCAAAGGATGTCAAATAGACAGGTATCAAATGATATCAATAAAGTATACACAATAAAAAAATGATATCAAGAACCTAAATAAGCATTTTAAGCATATAACTTGCAAAGCATGACAAATGCATATAACTTGCAAAGCATGGCAAATGCATTCACTAGTCATATATTTTTCCCCCTTTGTCATCAACAAAAAGGAAAAGAGGGATTCATATACGAGTGAAAACTAAAAATATTATGAGTACGTCATTCAAAGATATATAAAAAGATATCCAAAAAATATCACAAATAAGGGAAAAGAAATCAGTCAAAAATCGAATAGATAATATCATTCCACAATGCCCAAGGTAGATAAAATGTAGTAAAGATAATTTCAAAGTTGCATAGATGTCAAAATTGTATAAAAGTTTACAACGTTCAAAAAGAAAATATAATACAACAAACTACTTCGGAGAAATACCAAAGTTCCTACACATGTAATCTATCTTTTGGTTCATCTTTTGCATTTCCTTCAAAAGTTCAATTTGCTGCAATTTAACTTCATTTAATTCTCTCATGATTAGATCATCAGAAGGTGGAGCTGAAGCTGGTATTGATGGAGCTATATCAAAGGGATCAGGAGGAGGAGATTCACTTCTCCTAAAGACTGGTGTTTCAGGATGTTCTACTGGTGGGGGAGGTATATCAATCCTTCTTGGTTGTCTAACCCCTATTCCATTCTCAAATGTACACCTAAGTCTCTTAAGTAGTTTCATGTCAATGACGTTATATCAATCCACTTGTACTACTTCTTCATCAGGTGGAATACTAATATTATGGGCATGCAACAATCTAATTATCAATCCTCCATATGGTAACATTAACCCTTTAGAAATGACTTCTATCATGTGTTGTCGGATTAGGTATCCAAAATAATAATTCTGTCTGGTCATGATCCAATATATGGTACCTAACTTAGTTAAACTAATCTTATCGTGATGAAACTGTTTAGGAATGATAATGCTTATAAGAATGTGATATAGAATTTTAGAGCTAAAAGGCAACAAATGTTCACAGCTCTTGGGAATTATGCCTAAGTTCGGATTTGCAAAGGCGATTTCTAAGGCTTCGGAGTGGGTGGCTCCGATTGTGTCCATGTTTCATTTCCCTCTAAAATAGCATCCTAACTCTTTCTCGACAATTCCAATTAGAGTGCATATCATACTATCAAATATTTGAATTTCATTTCCTAGAAGATAGGTAGATAAGCCATCATCATTCACGCTTAAATTAGCATAAAATAATTTAATCAAGCATGGATAAATGGGTTCAATAATTTACAAAATGGGTAAGACCTCTAAGTTAGCAAACCACATAATGGGTTCAAGGTTCCCTAATTGACTCAAATCAATATATTTCCCTTTATAAATGGTTCTAGTAACAAGTTCTAAAAACCTAAGGGATGCATCTTTTGATTTGAAAAGAAATTGGTCAAATGAATCTATCTCCATCCTTTTCCCTTTGTCTCTTGAAGATCTTTTAGGAGCCATATCTAGTGAGGATAGATCAATAATCAATTTAAAGGAAAGAACTAAAGCTAGAGAAGAAAAGGGGAGAAAATTTTCAGATTTTTACCTTAGATGTGTTTCCTTGAGAGGTAGAGAGCTTAAATCAAGAAAAAATCTCTTTCTTTGGCTTCTAGAGGGAGAGAATGAAGCTTGGAAGAGGTTTGAGGGCTTTAAAGAGGTGAAAAAGGGTGCTCTTGGGTTGGGGGCGGTTCTACCGCCAACCCAAACTCACCCCTTTTATAAAGGGGTGTTCGGGCGGTTCAACTGCCTGGGGTCCGACTACCCAGGCGGTGCTACCGCCGGTAGCACAAAAAATATTTTATTTTTTTTTAAAAAAAATTATTTTGAATTTGTTTTCAGAAGTTTTAAGGATGGGATGATGTCTTAGAAAAAAAAATCGAGAAGAAACCAAATCAATGAAAGCCAAATTTTTGAAGAAAAATCTCATACAATAAAGCTCACTTATTAGGACAATTTAACATGCCTAATTCCCTTCTAATAAAATCAAATTATTCTTCATTTAAAGGTTTTGTAAAAATATCTGCTAATTGATGATTTGTATCAATAAATTCAAGGGTGACATCTTTATTACTGACATGATCACGTATAAAATGATGCCTAATGTCAATGTGCTTAGTTCGAGAGTGTTGAATCGGATTTTTAGTTAGACAGATAGCACTCGTGTTATCACATTTTATAGAAATGTTCTTTAAATAAATTCCATAGTCTTCTAGTGTATTTTTCATCCAAATAACCTGTGCACAGCATGCACTTGTAGCTATGTATTCGGCTTCTGCCATAAATAGTGCAACCGAATTTTGTTTCTTGAAAGTCTAAGAAACAAGTGCATGTCCTAGAAATTGGCATGTTTCGGATGTACTTTTTCTATCTATTTTACATCCACGAAAATTTGCATCTGCATAAGCTTTTAAATCAAAGTTATCGGATTTTGGATACCATAATCCAAGATTCGGAGTCCCTTTAAGATATCTAAGGATTCTCTTAACGGCTTTGAAATGAGATAGCTTAGGATTAGCTTGAAATCTTGCACATAGCCCTACACTAAACATGATGTCAGGTCTGGTTGTAGTGAGATAAAGCAGGCTACCTATCATGCCCCTATATGTTTTTTGATCAAAACTTTCTCCATTTTCTTCCATATCTAACTTAGTGGAGGTACTCATAGGAGTACTAATGTCTTTTGATCCATCCATGTTAAATCGTTTTAACAATTCTAATGTATACTTAGATTGATTTAGAAATATACCATCACTTAGTTGCTTAATTTGTAATCCTAAAAAGAAATTTAGTTCTCCCATTAGGCTCATCTCAAATTCATCACTCATATTCTTGGCAAATGATTCACATAGTGATTTATTAGAAGAACCAAAAATAATATCATCAACATAAATTTGAACAATAAAAAAATTATTTTCAAAATGTTTAGTAAACAATGTAGTATCAACCTTGCCTTTAGTGAAATCATTTGAAATTAAAAAAGAACTAAGCCTCTCATACCAAGCCCTAGGGGCTTGTTTTAGACCATATAGAGCCTAAGTTAGCTTAAACACATGGTTAGGAAGAAGAGAATTTTCAAATCCAGGTGGTTGTTCGACATACACTTCTTCGGAAATAAAACCATTTAAGAATGCACTTTTGACATCCATTTGAAATAATTTGAAATCATTACTACTAGCATAGGTAAGGAGCATCCTAATGGCTTCTAATCTTGCCACAGGAGTGAAGGTCTCTTCGTAATCGATACCTTCTTCTTGGTTGAAACCTTTGGCCACTAGTCTAGCCTTGTTTCTAACCACGATACCACATTCATCTTGCTTGTTTCTAAAGACCCACTTAGTACCAATAACTAAGTGGTCATTAGGTCTAGGAACAAGCTTCCATACCTTATTCCTCTCAAATTGATTCAATTCTTCTTGCATTGCGATGACCCAAGAATCATCTTTTAGGGCATCATCAATGCACTTAGCTTCAATTTAAGAAAGAAAAGCGGCATAGGCACAAAAATCTTTGAAAGAAGAGCGAATTTGAACCCCTTTCGATGCATCTCCTATAATTAACTCCTTGGGATGAGTATCTACATACTTCCATTCCTTGGGTAAAGAAGTTTGGGAAGAAGATGCATCCAAGTTGTCATCTTGAGGAAAGGGTTCATTCAAATTTAAATTATCAAATCCAAAATCATCATCAAAATCTTTTTTCTTAAATTCAGAAATTTCATTGAAAACCATATGAATAGATTCTTCTATAACTAAGGTTCTTTTGTTGAAAACATGAAAAGCCTTAGAAACGGAAGAATAACCAAGAAATATGCCTTCATTGGATTTTGCATCGAATTTTCCTAAGGCATTCTTTTCATTTAAAATAAAGTATTTACAACCAAAAACTTTAAAATAAGAAACATTGGGTTTTTTATTATTCCATAATTCATATGGAGTTTTAGATAGGGATGGTCTCACTAGAACTCTATTCATAACATAGCAAGCTGTATTCACGGCTTCGGCCCAAAAATATTTTGGTAAATTATATTCATTTAACATAGTTCTAGCCATTTCTTGCAAACTTCTATTTTTCCTTTCCACTACTCCATTTTGTTGAGGATTTCTTAGAGTAGAAAAGTTATGGTTATATCTGTTTATTTCATAAAAATTTTGGAAGTCATGATTTTGAAATTTACCTCCGTGATCACTTCAAATTAATGAAATCATAAAACCTTTTTCATTTTGAGTGAGTTTATAAAATTTAGAGAAACATTTGAAACAATCACTTTTGTGAGCCAAGAAATAGGTCCAAGTGTATCTACTATTATCATCCACAATTACAAAGGCATATTTGCTACCTCCTAGGCTTGTTATGTCAATTGGACCAAATAAGTCCAAATGGATCAATTGCAATGGTCTAGTGGTGCTAATTTGATTTTTTGATTTGAAACTAGTTTTTATTTGTTTTCCTAGTTGACATGCATCACATACTTTGTCCTTGATAAATTTCATGTTTGGAATTCCTCTTACTAACTCTCTAGATGAAATCTTGGAAATTAGTTTCATGCTTGCATGGCCTAATCTCCTATGCCAAAGCCAAGCATCATTATTCAAAACCGAAAAACACATTTCATTACTTAATTTATCAATATTTATAGTGTAGACATTGTTTTGTTTTAAAGCAATCATGGATATGTCATTGTTTGGTTTTTCAATGATGCAAACATTATATTCAAATCTAACAACATAACCTTTATCGCATAATTGACTAATGCTTAAAAGATTATGTTTTAAACCATCAACTAGCAACACATCATCAATTGAAAAACTTGATTTGTTACCTATGGTTCCCTTGCCAATGATTTTACCCTTGTTGTTGTCTCCGAAGGTGACATACCCTTCTTCTTTGCTAGTGAGCATAGAGAAATGAGATGGATCTCCGGTCATGTGCCTTGAGCATCCACTATCAAGATACCATTTCTTGCTCCTAGCTTGTGAGTTTGTCTACAAAAGAGGATGATTTTTAGGTACCCATTTGATTTTGGGCGCCTTACAAATTGATCTACTTAATTTGTAATTTATCATTGAATTGTTTATGGTTCCTTTAGGAACCCATATCAATTTTTGTGGACTAATTTTCTTGAATGGACATTTGTAAGCAACATGTCCCATTTTACCACAAAAATTACATTTCAAATGGAGTGATACATGCAATGTGGGTCCTTTAATAAAGGTGGTGGGATTTTGGTGAGATCCACTCACAAATCTTATTCCACTTTTATTTTCAACGTGACCCTTGTTAGCAAGGATCATGTCCAAGCCCTTGCTACCGACCTTAAACTTGTTTAGGGTCTCCCTTTTTTATTGCTTCTAAGTGTTCACACTTAGAACATGGGGGTAGAGAAGGGGTTTGGAGACTACTAAACTTATTTTGTAATAAAGCATGTCTTTATTAAGCAAATTAAACTTCTTACTAATAATTCTACATTCATCAAATAACTCATGAAAAGCAATAGAAAGTTCATCGAAAGATAACTCTTCATTAAATAACTCACTAACCTCTTCTCCTAAGGCCATTAGTGCGAAGTTGGCCTCCTCTTTGTTGCTAGCTTCTTCAACTTCGAAGTCACTTGAATCATCCCATGTGGCCTTCAAAGTTTTCTTCTTCTTGAATTGCTTCTTCTTGGCTTGAGGACATTCATTCTTGAACTGCCCAGCTTCTTGTATTTGTAGCAAATAACTTGGTCCTTTTTGTATTCAAATTTATTTTTTGTATCATTTTTAAATTTATTCTTTCTTATAAATTTCCTAAACTTTCGAGTTAAAAGTACAATGTCATTATCACTGTCCTCATCACTTGATGTTCCTTTCAAGTGGTCTTCTTGTGTTCTAAGTGTCATATCCTTCTTGTTCTTTGGAAGGGGGTTCTCAAGCTCTTCATGAGCATGGCACGTCATCTAGTAGGTCATTAGAGACCCAATAAGTTCTTCAAGCAGAAATATTTTAAGATCCTTGGTCTCTTGAATGGCCGTAACTTTTGGATCCCAACTCTTTGGAAGGGATCTTAAAATTTTAGTTACCAACTCAAAGTTAGAAAAACCTTTACCAAGAGCTTTAAGTCCATTGATAACATCCATAAAGCAGGTGTACATGTCTCCAATGGACTCATTTGGTTTCATCCGAAAAAGTTCATAAGAATGCACAAGAATGTTGATTTTGAACCTTTCACTTGGCTAGTGCCTTCATGAGTGATTTCAAGAGTGCGCCAAATATCAAATGCCGATTCGCAAATAAAAACCCGATTAAACTCATTCTTATCAAGCACACAAAATAAGGCATTCATAGCCTTTGTATTGAGAGCAAAAATCTTCCTTTCCGACTCATTCCACTCACTCATTGGAAGAGAAGATTTTGCAAAGCCATTTTCAACAATGTTCCAAAGTTTGAAGTCTATAGAAATGAGAAAAATCCTCATACGAGTCTTCTAATACGTATAATCCGACCCATTAAATATAGGCGGACGAGTAATGGAGTGACCCTCTTGCATACCGGAGTAGGCCATCTCTCTTGGGTTTTAAACCAATATGAGAGTAAACCTTACTCTAATACCAATTATTAGGATTGGAAAGGCACTAAGAGGGGGGGGGTGAATTAGTGTCGCAGATTAATATCATAATTTCGAAACCGATTACGCAAAAAGATAAGTTCATAGGAAGATTTCGATCCGATGAAAGAGAACTTGAATGAAGTTGCTTGAGTAAAGGAAATTGAAAGGAACTAAATAATTTACAGCTAAGTAATTAATTAATTCAGAAATGTAAACACTCACACATTCATGAACACAATGATGTATAGTGGTTCGGTCAAATAACCTACATCCACTCTTGAAGCCTTCACGATGAGGCTCCACACTTCCACTAACAAATCCTTTGAAGGGGAAGGACCAAATACCCCTCTTATAACCCTTTACAAGTTGGTTCACACTCTTACAAGATTTCACAAGGAGAAGAAGGAGGTGAACAAGACTTTGCCAAGACATTTCAAAGACTTTTTCTCAAGATTCTCACTCTCAAAAGGGTGCCCTTTCAGTTGAGAAAGGGGAGGGGGGTATTTATAGGCTCAAAGATGTTCAAATTTGAGCTCCAAATTTGTACTCAATTTGAGTTTCCTGATGCTGGGCGGTTCAACCGCTTGTTAGAGGCATTTCAACTGCCTGTCAGAGGCGGTGCAATCGCCTATTAGTCTAGCAGACTGACACAGTAGGGGCAGTGCTACCACCCTAGCCAGGCGGTCCTACCACCCCAGACTGGCGACAGGGGCGGTGCTACCGCCCTAGGCTGGGCGGTTCAACCGCCTGGCCCATTTAGCAAAGGCTGAATGGGCCTTGTTTAAGGCCCAAGTTGGCCCAATAAGAGCCCGGTTGGCCCCTACCAAATTTAGGCAGGATTATTTCTAAATTCTTGCTCTAATCACATGCAAACTACAAATTTAAAACATAATTCTAAGTAATTTAACTCGACATTCTTCAAGTCAGCTTCTGGTGAGCTTTACGGTGAGATTTCGACGGACTTCCGACACTTCCCTCGGATTTCTTCCGGCGGACTTCCAGCATACTCTCGGATTGTATGGCGAGCTCAACGAGTCTTTGGCTAGCTTCCGAATCTTCCCCGTAAGTTCCGCAAACCTTCGACGATCTTTGCGACGAACTTTTGAAAACTTCGGCAAGTCCCTGATTCGATCTTGATTGGTTCCGGCAACACTTCCGATGATCTCTCGGACTTCCGATGAACTCTTGAACACCCGACAGACTTGACCACGGTAAATCGCTTTATGTTTTCATCCCATCGTAGTTATTCCTGCACACTTATCTCGACAATATATATTAGAACAAATATTTCATCAATTGACTTCATCATCAAAATCCGAGATTCAATAGTTAAAGGAAGAAAATAATCTAAATTTTGATATTTCAATATTTGATACTTGGAATATTTTAAAATGTGTTCTTGATGAGAATGTTTGAAATTGCTCTTTTTATCTCATGAATCTTCATCTTGATCTTTTTAAGAAAAATTTTAATGAACCATGAATCATATCATTGATATTCATGAATTAATCCTTATTGATATCCTTCATGACATGATTTCTTTGCATTGTTATCTTATTTGCATCATGTGATGATTGAACAATTGATGTATATTTTTATTGATGCAAATTTATAATTGATATAAAAAATGGCTTGTATAATGATTGAAATTTTTAGCCAATTAGTCCTCCCTTCTTTTTGACAAAGACAAAGGGGGAGAAAAATTGCTACCTTGCAATTTCACAAGAAGTTAAGGATTGCTCTCTCAAAGGATGCAAATATTGCTATCTTGATTATCTCAAAAGAAGCAAAATGTAAAACTTCAAAAATTTGAAATGTTACACTTGCCATGCCTTTATGTTTGTATGTTTTAATGAAAAGTTAGCATATATGTTTAAAGTGATTATATATAATTGCTAGCTCATTGCAAACAAAAAGTTGGTAGCATGCAAAGGTGAAACTTAGTTACAAAAGAGAAGAATTAAAAGGAAGCTAACTTGCGTGTCGCAAAGTATGTTAGCTTGCTTATCATTATTGATTACTTGCTTATCATCTTTTTCTCTCGTATCATGAGTTTTGACTCCCTTGAATTCATGACTTATTTGTTATTTTATCATGATCAAAGCATTAACTATTTGTACTCCACTTTTTTTACGAAACAAAGGGGGAGAAGATTTATTGCTAGCTTATGTATCGCAAAGAAAAATTTTGCTAGCTAGAACATGCAAAGGAAGCAAAGAAAGTGCAACTTGCACATCTCAAGAAGCAAGTGAAAAAATTGCCATCATTGCCCATCCTTAAAAACTTGCTATGATTGAATGGTATGATTGGATGTTGTATTGCAAAGCTATGCTTGAGTTATGATGTGATTGATAGCTAGTATGATTGTAATATTTGCATATCCTTGAAAACTAGCTATGATGTTACTTCTTCTTTTTGTTGATGACATAGGGGGAGAAGTAGATTAATGACTTTATGCATTGATTGAATATTTTATATATTTGCATGATGGTTTGATGTTTTCTCTTAACATTATGATGAATGTTGCTTGGATTTAGGATAATCCAAGGTTTCTATCAATGGCATATTGATAGGAGGAGTTTGGTTAAACTCTGGGGAGTTATGGTTAACTCCGTTAGTCACTAATTAGTTGTCATCATCAAAAAGGGGGAGATTGTTGAATCTCGAATTTTGATGATGAAACTAATTGATTATGATTTGTGGTCTAACTGCATTTTAAGTTATGCAGGTCTACTATCGATCAGGATTAGACAGTTGATGCTGGAGGAATTGACGTTGTGCCGGGTGATCACGTCTGGATATTGGATGTCGAGCCGGAGGTTCGGTCGACAATCGATGGAAGGCTTCGTACGTCGGGCATCGGGCCTAGAAAAGCATGTTGTGCTAAGGATATCGGGGTTATGGAGGTCAACCATCGATTGGGCAACGGATCGCTAGAGAGGATGATGTGCCGAAGAATTGGACGAAGCGCCGATAAGCCAATGATGTACTGGGCAACTGAATGTCAATTCGTGTTGTAATAACTGTCTAGATCGAAGTAGAATGTTTGTTTGTGTTTGTGCAGGATTAACTATGATGATGATGAAGACGTAAAGTGAAACAAAGTGCTGGAAGACAAGTTTGATGGATCGTTGAGAGTTCGAGAGTTCGACAGAAGTCCGAAGATTCATTGGGAGTGTTGTCGAAACTGGCCGAGAACGAGTAGGGAGCTTGCGGAAGGGTTTTCGGAAGTTCACTGGAAGGTTTGTCGAAAGTTCACGGAGCTTGCCAAGAAAGATCGAAGCTTGCCAATGAAGCTTGTTGAAACTCGCCATGATCATCATGAAGTCCGGGAGCTTGCTAGGAGTCCGCAGAATGATTTCCGAGGGTTCATCGGAAGACCACCGGAATTTCGTCGAAAGCTCACCGAAAGAAGTCTTGTCTTGTGGACTTTGTAATAGCTTAAAAAATGTATTTAAAATTTATATTTAGCACATGATTTGGTTTAGGATTAGGTGTTAATCCTATAAACCAAATTTGAGCCAATTCGGACTTCATTTGGACCGGTTTCGGCCGAGTTTTCAGCCAAAACTATTGTGCTGAAATGACCTAGGCAGTAGTACCGCCCAGTGACCGAGAGCCAGGCGGTAGCACTGCCTGGCTGGGGTGGTAGCACTGCCCAGCAGCCACGGGCACTAGCGGTAGCACCCCTGGATGGGCGGTAGCACCGCCTAGTACTGCCAGCACTAGGAAATTTAAAATGGTTCAATTTTTGGCTCTAAGTTTGGGCTCCAAATTTGAATCACTTTGAGGCCTATAAATACCTCACTCATTCAGTGTTTAGGGGGTGTCTAGAACTTAAAAAAAAAGGGAAAAACTCTCTTGAAAGTGTGTTAAATCTTCCCTTTAAGTTTTATGAGTGTTCTAGTCCAAGAGAGGGGCGAAAGGCTTTGTAAGGGTTATCTCCTAAGCCTATCAAAAGGAGAGGTGCTATGAGGAAGTTCATCCTCGCCCATTGGAAGGAGGATAGCTAGTGGAAAGCCGATGGCCTCAAGCAAGAGGAATCGGGAGTGGACGTAGGTCGGATGACCGAACCACTATAAAAATCTGGTTTGCATTTACGTTCTTGCTATTTACTTTACTGCAAACCCTTTCCACTTAATTTGATGCTCTACTTCTCATCTTTGCAAAAATCTTTAAGTTAGAGCTTTTCTTATATGATTCCACTGATACGGCTTTCATAATACGAAATGAAGTTTTCACCGTACGAAGTTTTCGAAACTTGTTCAAATCGCTAAAAATTTATCGTTCCTTACCGCTGCACTAATTCACCCCCCCTCTTAGTGCCGCTCAATCCCTAACAAGTTATTCCAGATGCAGGGCACTAAATTAAAGATGAGTACGGCATATCACCCATAAACCGACGGCCAAACTGAAGTGGTGAATAGGTGTTTGGAGACATACCTTAGATGCTTCACCAGTGACCGACCAAAAGAATGGACAAAGTGGCTTCCCTGGGCCGAATGATGGTATAATACAACTTATCATTCCTCCACAAAATGTATTCCCTATGAGGCCATGTATGGCCGACCCCCCCTGTAATTCCAAAATATGTGTTGGGCACCTTTAAAGTAGAACAAGTAGACAAGGAACTACAAGATAGAGACAAAATGCTGAAGTTGCTAAAAGATAATCTCACTGCAGCACAATCAAGGATGAAACAGCAATATGATCAACACAAAGGTGAAAGAGAATTTTCAGTAGGAGATTGGGTCTTCCTACGGCTCCAACCATACAAGCAAACATCAATCCAAACCAGAGCATCTATGAAACTTTCACCTCGGTTCTATGGACCCTACCAGATTTTGGAGCGCATCGGAGTAGTAGCATACAGATTGGACTTACCCGCCAGCTCCTGAATCCATCCAGTCTTCTATGTATCGTATTTGAAGCTGAAGTTGGGACAACAAGAGACAGCCCAAAGCCATCTACCAAATATAACTACCCAAGGAGAGCTCTAGACTCAACCAAGTGCCATTATTGATCGACGGATCGTGACTCGATGACGACGACTTACTACTGAAGTGTTAATACAGTGGGCAAACCTACCAGCAGAAGATGCCACTTGGGAGAACTTTGATGACTTGAAGATCAAATTCCTAGAATTCATAGAATGTCAGCCTCAAGGACAAGGCTGATTTAAAGAGGACGGGTCTGTTAGGACTCTAGCTATGAGAGTCCTAATTTAATTTCATTGATAAGGGCATTCATGTAAATCCTATCAAGCCAACCCCTATTAAAGAGGTGAAGAGGCTGGCTAGGTTAGGGTTAGGTTGCTTCTTAGAAAAGGAGTCCTATTAGAAATAGGAGTCCTATTAGAGAAAGAGTCTTATTAGAATTAGGAGTCCTATTAGGGAAAGAGTCCTATTAGAATTAGGAGTCCTATTAGGAAAAGAGTCCTATTAGAAGTAGGAATCCTATTAGAGAAGAGTCCTATTAGAAGTAGGAGTCCTATTAGGGAAAGAGTCCTATTAGAATTAGGAGTCCTACTAGAGAAGGAGTCCTAATTAGAAGTTGGTTAGAAGTAAGAGTCTTGAGTAAGAGTTATTAGGAGTTGGGGTTTAGAAGCCTTATAAATAGCCATATATTCATCCTCTTTTCATCAATGAATAGATCAATCTTTTAGCAGCCTTTGAGTAGCAACTTAGAGGAAGGAACCCCTATAGAGTTCCAAGGAGGCCGATCCCCTATAGAGATCAACCCCAAGCTTAGAATTCGCAAGGGTTCTACCACCTGTGAGTTTCTCGATCCACTCAATCATCTTAAGGACATGGTTCTGAACCGGTGTCCCCTCAGTCATTCTGGCACGGAAAAGACTCATTGATATCTCATATCGCTCAGTTCTTCCCTGTTCCTCAAATAGTTTACGGAGATGTAGGATTATGGAATTAGCATCTATATTTTCATACTGTCTTTGTAAGTCAGTAGTCATAGAGACCAATATATAATATTGAGCAAGAGTGGAATCATCTAAGTACTTCACATAACGAGCGATCTCATCCACGCTTACCCCTTCGTTAGGCGTAGGGATCAATGTATCAAGGACATACGCGATTTTCTTTGCCGTGAGAACAATTCTCAAATTACGAAGCCAATTCGTATAATTTGGACTAGTGAGGCAGTTGGCATCAAGTATGCCACGTAAAGGATTTGAAAGTGATATTTTTCTGAAATAAAAGATGTAGCAGAAATAAATAACATGCAGACTTTGCAGAAATTTAAGCAATTAAGATAAGGACTTCTATCTTAATGTATTCCCACTAAATTTTTTTGTGAGACACACAACACCCTCTGGTATGTGAATCGGAGACCCCCGGCAAATCTCTAGTGGGGATCGGGATCCAATCAGAGTCTTAACATAATCTCGAGGAACTTGACCAATCACGTTAATCCCATAAAGATATGCAACTCTTGCTAATCACAACTCCTTGTGATTCCCATCCTATTCGGCCTCCGAACCACCATGGCCTCGAGGGACTCGACCAACCATGATATTCGGATAAGTCATCACCATCGTTACACGATGAGTCTAATTCGGTGATATACTCTCGAGAGACTCGACTAAGCATACCATGTCCTCAGATCACTGGTGACATCTCTATGTCATAGATAAGATAGCGAGATGCGATATAGGTGAGTCTTGAGGGACTCGACCAACTCAACCTATATTGAGAATCGATTCCTACCTACAACGATGGAAGGCCACGTGAGTCAATCTAATTGTCTTATGTTAACCGACTTAATATTATTAATGGAGAGGATTTTTGATTTGGTCTCCTAACATAATGTGTCACACACATACGTATTTAATATATATATATATATATATATACATATATATATATATATATATAGTAGGTGTATATCTAATTACACATCACATGAGCAATCACACTAGATGATCATGGATCACATCCTAATGTGATCAGGCCCGAGCTAGTGGGCCCAATCACTCACATCAAGATCTATGTGTACTTCAGCGCATCTCTATGCCCTGTGATCGTCCATCTTGCTTGGTCGGATCCGTCAACATCTCAACGCATCTCCATGCGTAGGATCGTTCGTCTCGACCTCGTGAGTCACGCTACTGCTGTGCCTCCTGATGTAATTACAACATAATTACAAGCACGCAAGCCTGACAATAAATAAGAAAAGAATAGAGGCTCGTAGGCCCCAATAATAATAATCATATGTACACACATCACATCACAGGTTCATGATCATCTGTCCACATCATACATCACATGTATATATTATTTTATAGGGCTACCAGATAAAGAAAATAATAGTTAATTAAACTATTTAATTAACATATTTATTTTTTTTGAAATCAAGGACATAAAGGGAATTTTAGAATTTCCAGGGGTATTTTGGTAATTTGGCCAAAAGGTATTTTGGTAATTTTGTCAAAAAGGGACAGAATCTAGAATTTCTAAAATTTCGAGGGGTAAAACTATCTTTTGCCCTAAAATCCTAATCCCTCACGCTCACTGTGCCTACGGCCGTCGCCACCTTGCCGGCGGCACCCCTTACGCGTGGGGAGGGCGACGGCGCCGCTGCTACCCCGTGGGCGCCAAAGACGCGGCACCTACTGGCGTTGACCAGGGCACGAGCGCCAAAGATCGGCGCTCTGCAGAAGATCGGTCCGCGGGCGCCAAAGACCGGCGCCTCTGCAAAGATCGGGTCGCGGGCGCCAAGATCGCGCGCTTTGCTGCGGCACCTAGCATCGGCGCCTTTGCGCGCGGGTGCAGCGCTTGCCTGCGCCGCTATGGGCAGGCCGCAGGCCGTCGGTGCAGGCAGCCTGCCTACAACCAGCAGCCCATCGGCCGGTGGCTACTGCCTGTGTAGGTAGCAAGGCTGCAAGTAGCCTTGCGATTGTTGCACGAGCGCAGCAAGGGTAGCAACAGTTGCAGCCCTTCCTGGCCCTTTTGCGCCAACGATTTTGGCATCAAAAGCAGATCCAAAACACAACATATATAATTTAAGATTCGATCTTCGCACGAACAACCTAGCTCTGATACCACTGTTGGGAAATCCGTTAAGGGAGCGACATCACATGCGTAACAGAATAACAGAAAACAAAAAATCTCAGATTTCCCGTAAAAAGTTTTCATCATCGTGCGAAGATCGATGCGTCAAAACAAATCCACGAAAAACTGCACATGTAAAAGAAAGTACCTAGGGAGATCATATATCCCTGAATCCTTGCAGATCTGTAGGAGAGGATGAAGGAGGTCAAGCGTCCTCCGCTCTAGCGGTATCCACACAACAGGGACTGCAATGATGCAACTCTCTCTCTGAAGAGAGGAGAACAGGATGTGGCTACAAAAAAAAACCCTCAGCCTATAGAGCTTTGGTTCCCTCCTATTTACAGAGGCTCCTTGAAAACCCTAATGGATCTTTTGCCCTATTGGGTCTTGGATCTCCATCCAATTACTAAGCCTCTTGGATTAGTGGGTCTCTACCCAATAATCCCGTATTAGCAATTATTGGATCTCATCTCAGGATCCAATAATTCAGGGGCTTAATAGATATCCAATAAGATAGGGGGTTCAGCGGATATCTCATATTCGAACCTCTACTCGTCGCAACACCTACCATATGTGTGTGACACTCTAGGCCCAATATCGAGCTGGTAGTGAGTCATACTTGTTAGAACTCCTTCTGATTTAGTGAATTATTATCTCTATAATAATTCACCCAACTGATCGATTGTGGACGTACTAGGGCACTATGCCGTGGCCCCTAGACGATACAAGGGAATCCAATCCTTTGGACCTATTTGTCCTCAGTTACCATATATCTATAGTCCCTCATCCATCCAATATCCTAAAGACCCTATACCGGGCATAGTGCTATTAGGCTCATACGGTCTCTCCTCGAGTCTTGCTCTAGTTGGAATCTCCCAGAGAACTCTTTCTCTCTCAATCCGAATAACTTTGGCCAAGGATTTATTCGAGCAAGAACACATGGGATATTTCTCTCATAATACCGAGAGCGGATGATCCTCTATTGACACTCAATAGCCCTCGTAAAGTTGGCTACCACTCCCAATAACCGGCTATATTAGATTTGGAACTTTCAAAACCTATAAGTCCGATATCAAAGAGTGGAGTACTCATATAGGACATCCTTGGTGTTTCAAGTCTAAGGACCAGATATACTACTGAGATTATGGAATCATTGTCTAACGTGAGGTATCAATAACCATCTAGCATTCCGTAGGTGAATCAATCAATGAACTCATTTCCCAATGAACACCTACACTGTACCCTTAGTGTCCCCACACGAGTAGCTATGAGACCAGCTACCTCCATCATATGGATGAGTATACAGCATACTAGTCTATCCGGTTATCTCGATGTCCTTCTCGAGTAACCTATGACTAGGATAATTCAGGGTCTGTGTTTAAAGGTGAATCGATCTCATTATCGTGATCTCATCACGATTCGATTCTCATTGCATAGATCCAAGGACATCACAATATATGCAACATGCAAGATAAAGTGATAAAACGCCTAATAATAAGCAAAGAAAAAAAATGCATATCAAGTCACAAGTGCCATCACTCATGTGATTGGCTTGTAGGGCACATATGACTAGCACCGACAATGTCCTGAACATTATGGCAAGTTTGATGAATCTTTTTGGTGACCTTCCGAACTTCCTCAGTGAACTCCATGAACCTCCGATGAACCTTCTAGCAAACTTCTGAAACCTTCGACAAGTCCTCAATTTATTCTCAGTCAGTTCCTTCAGACTTCCGATGATCCTTCAGACTTCCGACGGGCTCTCGAACTCCCAACATACTTGACTCCGATAATTTGCTTTATGTCTTCATTGCTATCATAGACAATCCTGCACACTTATCTCAATAATATGGATTAGATCAAATAACCTATCAATTGACTTCATCATCAAAATTTAAGATTCAACAATCTCCCCCTTTTTTACAATGACAATCAATTAATGACGGAGTTAACCTTAACTCCCCCTATCTATATGCCATATTATGAGAAGCGAAACACTTGAATACAATCTTCTTGAATTCAAGCTGAAACTGATAAGTTGCATTCCTTGAACTTATCATCATGCTTAGCAAGTATGATTTTTTCATCCATAAATACGAAACTTCATATTTTTCATATTTTGAAAGCGATTTCAAGACATGACACCCATTTTTTCCAGTTCAATGATGATAGACATTTATCACTTCGACAAATCATACTAATTTTAATTTTGAAATGATACAAGGATCAAATGATATCAAAATAAAATTACACAAATGCAAGGCATGATATCATTTTATGATACATCATCAAATGAAATGAAAACTTATCATATCAATGAAAGATACTAAATTTAAACATGATATAATAATAATTTTATAAAATTAACATGTAAAGCATGTATGAACCATTTGCGATGCATGTGATATATTCCAATTGCGATACACTTCATATTGAGATATATTGCAATGCTTTTAAGGATAGCAATCAATTTTTAATACAAAGCATTTGTGATACATCATTCAATATGATAAATACAAAGCATTTATATTCCATCAATCAAGTCATTAATTCATCTTGTCATATTCTTCTCCCCCTTTGTCAGCAACAAAAAGAGAATAGGCCTTAATAAAAATGGCAAAAAGAAAAGAATACCAAAGAGCAATTCAATCATTTGTTTGAAAATTGGTGCCAATGAAATCATAAGATAGATCATTAAAGCCAAATTCAATAAAATTTTCTAAGATCTCATGAAGAGTTAATTTTGCATAATAATTCTTGAATTGAATCATTTAAGTCAATAGAAATTTATTCAAGAATTGTTTCTACCAAATGAAACTAGAAAAGAGATGAAATCAATAAAACTCATAATAAGAACTATAAGAGTTCATTCAAGAATGATTGAAATGAACGGTTCAAGAGCCAATTTGAAAATTTAAGCCATAAAATCATAAAGTGAAAAAGATACATTATTGAAGCCAAGATATTCATCAAATATTTCGTCAAGAGCTCATAAAGTTTATTTAAAAAATTTGTAAAGATAATATCAAGATGAGTTCATGAAAACGAAAGTTGAAAAACTTCAGAAAAGAAACATAAAATAACCTCATGGATTAGGACAATTTAGCATGCCTAATTCTCTTCTAATGAAGTCAAATTATTCTTCATTTAAAGGTTTTGTAAAGATGTCTGCTAATTGGTGTTTTGTATGAATAAATTTTAGAACAACATCATTATTGTTGACATGATCTCATATAAAGTGATGCTTAATGTCAATATGCTTAATTCTGGAGTGTTGAATGAGATTTTTGGTTAAACAAATAGTACTTGTATTATCACATTTTATGAGAATATTCTTTAATTGAATTCTATAGTCTTTTAAATTATTTTTCATCTAAACAACTTGTGCACAACATGCACTTGCATCTATGTATTCGGCTTCAACCGTAAATAGTACAACCAAGTTTTGTTTCTTGAAAGTTTAAGAAATAAGTACATGTCCTAAAAATTGACATGTTCCATATGTGCTTTTTCTATCTTCTACATCCGCCAAAATCCGCATCCGCATAGGCTTTTAAATTAAAGTCATTAGATTTTGGATACCATAATCCTAGATTAGGAGTTCCTTTAAGATATCTAAGAATTCTTTTAACGACTTTAAGGTGAGACAACTTAAGATTAGCTTAAAATCTTGTACAAAGTCCTACACTAAACATGATATTCGATCTAGTTGAAGTGAGGTAAAGTAAACTACCGATCATTCTCCTTTTTTTTTAATCAAAATTTTCTCTACTTTCATCCATGTCTAACTTAGTGCAAGTACTCATAGGATTGTTTATGGCTTTTGAACCATCCATATTAAATCATTTTAACAATTCTAATGTATATTTAGATTGATTAAAAAATATACCATCACTAAGTTGTTTAATTTGTAATCCTAAAAAGAAGGTTAATTCACTCATTAGACTCATTTCAAATTCATGACTCATACACTTGGTAATTGATTCACATAGTGATTCGTTAGTAGAACCAAAAATAATATTATCAACATAAATTTGAATAATAAAAAATTATTTTTAAAATGTTTAACAAATAATATAGTATTAACCATGCCTTTAGTAAAATTATTTAAAATTAAAAATAAGCTAAGTCTCTCGTACCAAGCTCTTGGGGCTTGTTTTAACTCATAGAGAGCCTTAGTCAATTTAAACACATGATTAGGAAAAGGAGAGTTTTCAAAACTGGGTGGTTATTCAACAAACACTTCTTCAGAAATAAAACTATTTAAGAAAGCACTTTTGACATCCATTTGAAACAACTTAAAATTATTGCTACTAACATAGGCAAGGAGCATCCTAATGGGTTCTAATCTTGCCACAAGTGCAAAGGTCTCTTCGTAATCGATATCTTCTTCTTGGTTGAAACCTTTGGCCACTAATCTAACCTTGTTTCTAACCACGATACTAAATTCATATTGCTTGTTTCTTAAAAACCAATTTAGTATCTATAACCAAATGGTCACTAGATCTAGGAACAAGCTTCCACATCTCATTCCTCTCAAATTGGTTTAATTCCTCTTGCATTGCGATAATCTAAAAATCATCTTTCAAGGCTTCGACAATGCACTTAGGTTTAATTTGAGAAAGAAAAGCGGTATTGGCACAAAAATTGTTAAAAGAAGAACAAGTTTGAACTCCTTTTGATATATCTCCTATAATTAGCTCCTTTGGATGGGCATCTACATACTTCTATTCCTTTGGTAAGGAAATTTGGGAAGAAGATGCATCCAAGTTGCTATTTTGATGAGAGGTTTCATTCAAATTTAAACCATCAAAATCAAGATCATCATCAAAATCATTTTTCTTAAATTCAAAAATTTTATTGAAAACAATATGAATAGACTTTTCTATAACTAAGGTTCTTTTGTTAAAAATACGAAAAGGTTTAGAAATGGAAAAATAACTAAGAAAGATGCCTTCATCGGATTTTGTATCGAACTTTCCTAAGGCATCCTTTACATTCAAGATAAAGCATTTGCAACCAAAAACTTTAAAGTAAGAAATGATTGGTTTTTTATTATTCTATAATTCATACGAAGTTTTGGATAGAGATGGTCTTATTAGAACCCTATTCATGACATAGCAAGTCGTATTAACGGCTTCGGCCCAAAAGTATTTGGGTAAACTATGTTTATTTAATATAGTTCTTATCATTTCTTGTAAATTCCTATTCTTTCTTTCTACTACTCCATTTTGTTGAGGATTTCTCGGAGTAGAGAAATTATGGTTATATCCATTAGATTCGTAAAAATTTTAGAAGTCATGGTTTTGAAATTCACTACCATGATCACTTCGAATTGATGAAATCATAAAACCCTTTTCGTTTTGAGCAAGTTTAGAAAATTTAGGGAAACATTTAAAGCAATCACTTTTGTGAGCTAAGAAATAGGTCTAAGTGTATCGACTATAGTCATCTATATTTACAAATGCATATTTGCCACCTCTTAGGCTCGTTGTGTTAATTGATCCAAATAAATCCATATGGATCAATTGCAATGGTCTAGAGATGCTTATTTGATTCTTTGGCTTGAAGCTACTTTTTATTTATTTTCCTAGTTGACATATATAATACACTTTGTCTTTAATGAATTTAACATTGGGAATGCCTCTTATAAGTTCTTTAGATATGATTTAAGAGATTAGTTTCATGCTAGATGTCCTAATCTCGTATACCAATGCCAAGCATCATCATTCAAAATCGAAAAACACATTTCATTACTAAGATCATTAATGTTTATGGTGTAGATATTATTTTATTTTAGTGCAATCATAGATGTGTTGTTATACAGTTTTTTAATAATACAAGCATTAGATTCAAACTTCATAATATATCCTTTATCACATAATTGACTAATGCTCAAAAGATTATGCTTTAAACCATCTACCAACAATACATCAATAATTAAAAAGCTTGATTTGTTACCTATAGTTCCCTTGCCAATGATTTTACCATTGTTGTTGTCTCCGAAGGTGACATACCCTTCATCTTGGCTAGTGAGCTTACAGAATTGAGATGGATCTCCGATTATATGCCTTGAGTATCCACTATCAAGGTACTATCTCTTGCTCATAGCTTGTGTGGGTGAATATGTCTACATAAGAGGATGGTTTTTAAGTATCTATTTGAACTTGGGTGCCTCAAATATTGATGTACTAATCTTGTCATTATTCATTAAGTTTCTTATAGTTCCTTTAGGCACCTATATTAACTTATGTGGATAAACTTTCTTAAATGGATATTTGTAAACAACATGTCCACACTTGCAACAAAAGTTGCACTTTGAGTGAGATGAAACATGTAGTGTTGGTCCTTGAATAAAAGTGGTAGGATTTCGGTGAGATCCACTCACAAACCCAATTCCACTTCTATTTTCGATGTGACCCTTATTTGTAGGGATGAAATCCAAGCCCTTGCTACCAATCGTAAACTTAATTAAGGTCTCTTTAAGTAGTAAGTTCTCCTTTTTTATTGTCTCTAAAGAGGGAGTATCAAGTTCAAGACTTTCAAGTTTATCTAATAAGATAGCATACTCTTTTTTCAATAAATTTAACTTTTTACTAATAGCTCTACACTCATCAAATAATTCATAAAAAGCAATTAAAATTTCATCAAAAGTTAAATCTTCATTAAATAACTCATATACCTCTTCTCCCAAAGCCAACAATGCGAAGTTTGCCTCCTCTTTATTGCTTGCTTCTTCATCTTTGGAGCTACTTGAGTAGTCCTATATTACCTTTAGAGCCTTATTCCTCCTTGGTTGCTTCTTCTTGGCTTGGGGGCATTCACTTTTAAAGTGCCCCGACTTCTTGCATTCGTAACATATTACTTATTCTCTTTTAGATTCAAGTTTGCTTTTAGTGTCATTTTTAAATTTATTCTTTCTTACAAATTTTTTGAATTTTCGAGTCAATAATGCAAGTTCATCATCAAGGTCCTCATTACTCGAAGATTCTTTCAAGTGGTCTTCTTGTGTTCTTAATGTCATATTCTTCCTATTCTTTCGAAGGGGGTTCTCGACACATCATGAGCTTGGCATGGAAAACTTTTTAGATCCTTGACCTCTTGAATGGCCGTAATTTTGGATCCAAACTCTTTGGAAGGGATCTTAAAATTTTAGTTACAAGTTCGAAATTAGAAAAATCTTTTCCAAGTGCTTTGAGTCCATTGATGACATCCGTGAAACGGGTGTACATGTCTTTGATTGACTCACTTAGTTTTATCCGAAATAATTCATAAGCGTATACCAAAAGATTGATTTTGGACTCTTTCACTTGGCTAGTGCCTTTCATTAGTGATTTCAAGTGTATACCAAATATCAAAACCTGATTCATAAATCAAAACACGGTTAAACTCATTTTTATCAAGTGCACAAAACAAGGCATTCATAGCCTTTGCATTAAGTTCAAAAACCTTCTTATCCATTTCATTCCATTCGTTCATCAGAAGAGAAGATTTTTTAAAGCCATTTTCAAAAATATTCCAAAGTTCATTGGTCGGTGCTTCGTCCGGTTCTTCGACGCATCATCCTCTCTTAGGGCATATTGCCCAATCGATAGTTGACCTCCGTAACCCTAATCTCCTTGGCACAACTTCGTACTTCTTAGCCTGATGTTCGAATTCTTTGTCTAAAGCTTTCTGTCGATCGTCGACTGGACCTCCAACTCAACGCCCAATCTCCTAATGTGTTCTCTGATACAACGTTAATTAATCCTGTTTCAATTATTTAATCCTGATCGAGAGTAAACCTGTGTGGCTCAAAACACAATCAATTAGTTTCATCATCAAAATCTGAGATTCAATATTGAGATGAAGATTCATGCTTAATACCATGTTATGCATGATGATATGTTGAAATGCATATAACTTATCAACTAGAACTTGAATTCAAAGGTTTTGAATTCAAGCGTCTCTTTTCTAGTGTAGCATATAGATAGGGGGAGTTAAGATTAACTCCATCATCAATTAGTTGTCATCATAAAAAAGGGAGAGATTATTGAATCTTAGATTTTGATGAAATCAATTGATAAATTATTGATCTAATTTATATGTTAAGAAAAGTGTGTAGGATTAACTATGATAGCGGTCAAGGCATAAAGCAAACATAGTGCCGGAGTCAAGATCAAACGATTCTTTGGGAGTCTAAGAGTTCGTCGGGAACTTGCCAAAATGTACATCAAAAGTTCGTCGAGAAGTTAATCAGAAGTTCGCGAGAGCTTGCCGAGAAAATTGAAGCTTACCAAAGAAGCTCATTAGAACTTGTGAAGAAGATCGTTGGGAGTCCAAGAGATTGCTAGGAGTTTTCTAGAAGATTATCGAGTGTTTATCGAAAGTCCATCGGAAGCTCGCTGAAAGAAATTTTGACCTGCTGAACTTATGTGCTTTAGTATATGCCTTAAATATTATAGTTAGGGTGTAATTAGAGTTAGATTTGGGAGGTAATCCTATTAACTCTGTTAGGAGCCAAATGGGCCCATAATCAGACTGGTTTGGGCTAGACTCATGGCCCAAATAGTATTGCTAAACTTTGTTTGGCAGTGCTACTGCTAGACTGGGTGGTGGAATCACCCAGGGCTTAATGTCCCAGGTGTCTGGGTGGTGGTACCACCTAGTATTAGAGTTAACTAGTGGTAGTACCGTTAGAATAGGTAGTGGTACCGTCAGTACCCCGAAAATTCAAGATGAGACCATTTTTTGCTCTATTTTTTAGGCCAATTGAGGCTTATAAATACCCCTTGCTTTTCTACTTATTGGATATAGAGAAGTGAACAAAAAGAACTGAGACTATAGTAAAATTACTTGTAAACGTTGAGAGTTTACTTCCACCGATTCTAAGTGTTAGAAGTTGGAATAAGGAGAGTGAGCTACTTGTAAAAAGTTATGTAAAGGGGTGATTGATCTTTGCCCTTGAAGAAAGATTAATAGTGGAAGCTGGTGATCTCATCGGAGGAGGTATCAAGAGTGGACGTAGGTCGGACGACCAAACTACTATAAATTGGTGTTCTCTTCTTATTGTGCTAGTTTCATTTACTACTTATCTTCTTTGCTTTATTGTGACTGCACTACTTCTTCTTCTCTACTCACTTATGAATATATTCAAGTTAAACGCCTTTCCAAAATGAGTTTTCATCGAACAAAATATTTTCACCAAAATGGTTTTCCGAAATCGATGTTTTTAATCGTTGCATTAATATACAACACCCCCCCCCCCCTCTTATTGTTGTTCTTGATCCTAACAACTAGAACTCATACATAGTGATGTATGTGGTCCCATGAGTTCCTTATGGTTCCTTTAGGAACCCATATCAATTTATGTGGACTAACTTTCTTGAATGGACACTTGTAAACAACATGTCTAGGCTTGCAATAAAAACAACATGTCTAGGCTTGCAATAAAAGGTACATTTCGAGTGAGATGATATATGTAGTGTAGGTCCTTTAATAAAAGTGGTTGGATTTTGGTGAGATCCACTCACAAATCCAATTCCACTTCTTTTTCCAACATGACCCTTGTTTGCAAGGATCAAGTCCAAGCCCTTACTACTGACCTTAAACTTATTTAAGGTCTCTTTAAGTACTAAGTTCTCCTTCTTAGTTGCCTCTTAAGTGTTCACACTTCAAGCATGGAGGTAAAGAGGAGTATCAAGTTTAAGACTATCAAGTTTATCGACTAAGAGAGCATGCTCCTTTTTTAATAAATTAAACTTTTTATTAATAGCTCTACACTCAACAAATAATTCATGAAAGGTAATTGAAAGCTTGTTAAAGGTTAAATTTTCATTAACTAAATCATATACCTCTTCTCCGAAAGCCATTAAAGCAAAGTTAGCCACCTCTTTGTTACTTGCTTCTTCATCTTCGGAGCTACTTGAGTCATCCCATATTGCCTTTAGAGCTTTTTTCTTAGGTTACTTCTTCTTGGCTTGGGGGTATTCACTTTTGAAGTGTCCTAACTTCTTGCAATCATAACATATCACTTGTTCCTTTTTGGGTTCAAGTTTATTTTTAGTGTCATTTTTAAATTTATTCCTTCTTATAAATTTTTTAAATTTTTGAGTCAAGATTGCAAGTTCATCATCAAAGTCCTCATCATTGAAGATTCTTTCAAGTGGTCTTCTTGTATTCTCAATGTCATATCCTTCCTGTTTTTTAAAAGGGGGTTCTCGAGCTCATCATGAGCATGGTGTGCCATTTCGTAGGTCATCAATGACCCAATGAGTTCTTCGATAGGAAAATTTTTTAGGTCCTTGGCCTCTTGAATGGCTGTAACTTTTGGATCCTAACTTTTTAGGAGGGATCTTAAGATTTTAGTTATAAGTTCAAAATTAGAAAAACCTTTCCCAAGTACTTTGAATCCATTGACGACATCCGTAAAACGAGTGTACATGTCTTCGATAGACTCACTTGGTTTCATTCGAAATAATTCAAAAGAATGCACCAAAAGGTTTATTTTGGACTCTTTCACTCGGCTAATGCCTTCATGAGTGATTTCAAGAGTATACTAAAAATCCAAAGTCAATTCATAAATCAAGACATAATTAAATTCATTTTTATCAAGAGCGCAAAACAAAGCATTCATAGTCTTTGCATTAAGAGTGAAAACCTTCTTCTATGATTCATTCCATTTATTCATCGGAAGAGGAGATTTTTGGAAGCTATTTTCAATAATATTCCAAAGTTCAAAATCCATGAAAATAAGAAAAACCTTCATGCGAGTCTTCCAATAAATGTAATCTGACCCATTAAACATAGGTAGACGTATAATTGAATGACCCTCTTGCATGTCGAAAAATGGTATCTCTCTTAGGTTTTAGATGAAATGAGAGTGACCTTGCTTTGATGTCAACTGTTAGGATCTAGAGCGACACTAAGAGGGGGGGGGGGTAAATTAGTGTAGCGGATAAAAACCGTAAATTTAAATCAATTCCAAAAAGAGTTGTGCATTGAGAAGTTTCTGTCCAACAAAAAAGATTTCGACAAAGTGAATGTTTCAATTGAATATGAAAGAGAGTTGAGAGAAGGAGATTGAGAGATTGCAGTTAAGTAAAAATTGAAATGGAGCAATTTAAAAACTCACACCAAGAGAAGTACGCAATGATTTATAGTGGTTTGGTCAAATGACATACGTCTACTTCCGAAACCTCCTCCAATGGGGTTTTCAACTTCCACTATTAATTCTTCTTGAAAGAAAATGACCAAGCATCTCTCTTATAGACTTTTATAAGTGGTTCACACTCTCTTACAGAACTTTTACAAATGAGACTTGGGAGGTGAACACTCAAACTTTAAAAGGCAATTTTGCTAGAGTTTTGACTCAATTCTTATCACTTCTCAATGTGCTTAGCCAGTTGAAAAGTAAATGATATTTATAGACTCAATTGGCTTCAGAATTAGAGTAAAAAAGAGTCACATCCTGGATTTTCGGGTACTAGCGATACCACCACTTGGCACTAGCGGTACCACCACCAGTTTACCCTACTCTATCACTGTACTGGGTAGTACCACTACCCAGTCTGGTGGGACTACTGCTTGAGAGGGTCCTCGGGATCTATGGAGGGGCAGTACCACCACTTGTCAAGCGATACCACTATTGATAGGTAATAACTGTCAACGGTACCATCATTGACTTGGGGTGGTACCACCGCCCAGACCACCTGGGAACCTATTCCTAGGGAGGTGCCACTGCCCCAGTCTGGTGGTGTCACTACCAGACATGGTTCAGCACTATTGAATGGGCCTTGAATCCGGCCTAATCCAGTCCAATTAAGACCCAATTGGCCCCTACTAGGGTTAATTAGGATTATCACTTAATCCTAACCCTAATTACGTGCTAACTATGAAATTGAAAATATATTCTAAGAAAAAATGTAAATCAGCACATCAGGTCTTATTCCAATGAGCTTCCGGCGGACTTTCGACGAACCCTTGGATAGTCTTTCGGTGGACTCCTAGTAGGCTCCCAGACTTTGGGGCGAGTTCCGATGAATCTTTTGGCAAGCTTCCGAACTTTCTCGGTGAGCTCCATGAATCTCTGACGATCCTTCCGGTGAACTTCCGAAACCTTTGACAAGTCCTTGATTCATTCTCGGCCAATTCCGATAGCAATTTTGATGAACCTTCGGACTTCCTACGGACTCTCGAACTCTCAACGTACTTGACTCCGGTAATTTGCTTTATGTCTTCATTGCTATTGTAGTAAATCCTACAACTTATCTTAATAATATAGATTAGATCAAATAACCTATCAATTGACTTCATCATCAAAATCCGAGATTCAACACAAATATGTTTAAAAGATAGAAGCATGCATATTGATGATTTCATTTTCGACATAATGCATGCCTTTTTATATAAAAATTTGAACATACTCATATGTGATCAATCATATGAAATAAAACATATAAAAATCAAAAAATATGCTATCATGATGTTTTATGTTTGATGATGAAATCACCTTTTTTAATGCGTGCGTGGGCGAGTGACTTCGAGTAGAAAATTTCAAGACTGCGCGACTTCGGAAAAATGGGCGTAACTTCTTCAATACAGGTCGGATTGACCCGATTCAAAAGCCACCGATCAAGGACTCGTAGATCTACAACTTTTGTGTTTTGAGTTCCCACAAATGAGTTCTGTGGAGTGAGCGATTCTGGGAGGAAGTGGACGAGGCACTATGTTTGTGGGGATGTAAATAACTCTAGGATATGGAAGGTTTATCACCTAAGCCTAGAGGCACAAGCCATCAGCCAAGGAAAAAAGGACCGAGATAATTGTAGTTCACTACCAAGGCTTAAAGGAAATTTCACTGGCCAAGGATAAAGAACTGTTTGATTCACCACCAACGATGTTGGATAAAGAATCGAGATAAAATTCAACTCACAAGAGGAATTTTCATTCATTCAACCAGTCCCCCTACAAATGAGAATATGTCTCATTATATAGATATTAGACTCAGAAAATAACATGGGAACTACACTGAAGTAAGTTGTAACCGAAGTAAGTTGTAACCGAAGTAAGTTGTAACCGAAGTAAGAAAACAACACTGAATTTTGATATTGGTATCATCATTCCTTATCCCATCGAAGTAAGTTGTAACCGAAGTTAGTTTTGGCATGAATAAGTACCGATAGTGTTTATTTTGGCGAAGGAATCAGTTCATGACTTAAGGATTGATCAGTAGTCTCGGATGCTCCCGCATCAGGACTTAAGGATTGATCAGTAGTCTCGGATGCTCCCGCATCATTCTCCCCGGGTTGTTTGAGATTTGTCCTCAAATCTGACAAGTCATCATCGTCCAAGTAAGGAGAAAGATCACCTACATTAAAAGTTGTCGAAACTCCATATTCTCCAGGAAAATCAATCTTGTAAGCATTTTCGCCAATTTTCTCGAGAACTTCAAATGGACCGTCAGCTCTGGGCATAAGCTTATTCTTCCGTTGAGAAGGAAATCTTTCCTTCTTTAAATGTAACCACACAAGATCACCTGGTTGGAAATGAGTCTTCCTTCGATGTTTATTAGCTTTCTTCCTATAAGACTCGTTAGCCTTCTCGATCTTACTTCGAATCTGCTCATGGAGTTTTTTTATTGATTCAGCTCGCTCTTTGCCATCAAAGTTCACTTGTGAATTGGATGGAATAGGAATTAAATCATCGGTGTGAGCGGATTGATTCCATACATAATTTTGAAGGGTGATCGACTAGTAGTATAAGTCGGCGATCGATTATAAGCGAACTCAGCATGTGCAAGCTTCAAATCCCAATCTTCTAGGGATTTACTAACCATTCCTCGAAGTAATATAGTGAGAGTGCGATTGGTTACCTCCGTTTGGCCATCGGTTTGAGGATGACAAGTGGTGCTGAATAGAAGTCTGGTTCCAAGCATTCTCCATAAGGTCTTCCAGAAATAACTTAAAAATTTAGAATCATGATCAGATATAATGGTCTTTGGTACTCCATGAAGGCGAATGATCTCCCTGAAATAAAGATCAGCCACATGAGATGCATCATCCGTCTTGTGGCATGGAATAAAATGGGCCATTTTAGAAAACCGATCAACAACCACCATAATGGCATCTTTTCCCCTCTGAGTTCTTGGAAGAGCCACAATAAAATCCATGCTCACATCTTCCCAAGGCTGTAATGGTACTGGAAGGGGAGTATACAGCCCTTGGTGGAAATGACTCTTTGCTCTTTGACAAGTTGCACACCTCAAGATGATAGCATGTACGTCTCCACTCATCTTTGGCCAATAAAAGTGCTCTTGAAGGATTTCAAGAGTTTTGTTCATCTTTGAAGTGACCAGCCAGACCTCCACCATGTGCTTCTCGGATCAACAATTCTCTAAATGAACTCTTCGGCACACATAATCGATTTCCCTTGAAAAGAAAACCATTTTGGACAGAATATGTACCTTGAATTCCATGTTTGCAACTATCGATAATAGTAGAGAACTCCGGGTCTTCAGAATATAGTTCTTTCATGGATTGAAAACCAAGAATTCTAGAATCAAGAACAACAAGCATAGAGTATCTTCTTGATAAAGCATCCGCAACAACATTAGTATGGCCAGGTTTATATTTCGAAACAAAAGAAAAGGATTGAAGAAATTCTACCCATTTGGCATGCCTTGAGTTGAGCTTGCGTTGGCCACTAATAAACTTTAAAGCCTCATGGTCAGAATGAAGTACAAACTGTTTAGGCCTTAAATAGTGACTCTAATGATCAAGAGCTCTCACAATGGCGTAGAACTCCTTATCATAAGTTGAGTAGTTCTTCTTGAATCGGTTAACTTTTCCTTTGAAATATGCCAATGGCCTTTGTTCTTGAACAAGAACAGCTCCAATGCCAACTCCACTTGCATCACATTCAACTTCAAATACTTTATCAAAATTAGGAAGGGCAAGAACGGGGGACTCACATAGCTTCAGTTTGATGAGTTCAAAAGCGGCATGAGCAGCTCTTGTCCATTCAAAAGAACCCTTCTTCATGCATTCAGTGATAGGGGCCATGATTGTACTGAAGTTCTTCACAAACGACGATAGAAAGAAGTAAGGCCATGAAAACTCCTTACATCGGTGATGGATTTCGAAACCGGCCAGGTTTTCATTGCATCCACTTTCAATTGATCAACGAAAATTCCATCTTTCGAAACCACATATCCAAGGAATATAATGCTGGAAGAGAAGAACTCACACTTCTCCATTTTGGCATAAAGCTTCTGTTCTCTCAAGGCTTTAAAGACCTGTTTCAAATGAGAAATATGCTCCTCCTCGCTTTGACTATAAACAAGGATATCGTCAAAGTATACAACAACAAATCGACCAATGAAGGAACGAAGAACCTCGCTCATAAGCCTCATGAACGCATTTTGGAGCATTAGAAAGTCCAAATGGCATAACCAACCATTCATATAAACCTCCCTTAGTCTTGAAAGCTGTTTTCCACTCATCTCCTTTCTACATTCGGATCTGGTGATAGCCACTTCACAAATCTATCTTTGAAAACACAGTAGAACCATATAATTCATCAAGCATATCATCAAGTCTAGGTATAGGATACCTGTACTTAATAGTGATGTTGTTGATGGCTCGGCTATCGACACACATTCTGAATGTTCCATCCTTCTTTGGTACGAGTAGAGCCGGAACAGAACATGGGCTCATACTTTCTCGAACATATCCCTTGTCAATAAGTTCATTGACTTGTCTTTGCAACTCCTTTGTTTCCTCCGGGTTGTATCTATATGTTGCTTTGTTTGGTAGAGGGGCAATGGGCAGCAAGTCAATTTGGTGCTCAATACCTCTTATTGGAGGTAATCCAGATGGCAATTCTTCGGGGAACACATCTGCAAAGTCTCTTAACAAGGAATGCATTTTCGGATGTATAGGTCTCTCTTTCTCACTCTTTTTCTCAACCATAAGCAAAGCAAATACATTTTTCTGTTTGGTAATGGCTCTCTTAACCTGTGTTTCACTCAAGAAGAGATTTTCCTTACTAGTGTTTCCCTTCCCAGGTTGATTTCGATGTATCATGCTCGGTTTCAAAGATTCAAGAGTAATGCACTTTCGTTCCTTGTGAAAAGAGTATGTGTTTTTATGCCCATCATGTACAGCCTTTCTATCATATTGCCAAGGTCTACCTAACAACAAGTGACAAGCATCCATGGGAATAACATCGCATAGAACTTCATCTTGATAATTCTTCCCAATGGAAAATGATATAAGGGCTCGTTTGGTTACCTTCACATCACTTCCTTTGCTAAGCCACTGAAGCTTGTAAGGTTGAGGATGTTTTGATGTTGGTAGCTTCAGTTTTTCAATCATGGTTGTCAAGGAGACATTGGTGCAGCTTCCTCCATCGATAATCATTATACACACCTTCCCGTTAATAGTGCAACGGGTGTGGAAGATGTTCTCCCTTTGCTCATTCTCTTCGGGAGATATCTCAGCATGTAATGCTCTCCGTATCACCAACAACTCACCATCATCAGCTTTTTCAATGATATTCTCAGATTCTTCGGCTTCAGAATCATTCTGGTCATGTTCATCGTTGGCCTCTTGAAGTTCCAAATCAATCTTCTCAATTTCTTGAAGAGTCATAACTCTCCGATTTGGACAATTAGCTTGCAAATGCCCATAGCCATGACACTTAAAACACTTCCTTGTGTCACCATCAACTTTCTTGCTAGTTCCTTTGATGGGTTCCACCAACTTCTCTTTACCCTTAGCTCGATTTGAAACACCTTCATATTTGCTTGAGGAAGCACCCTAAAGTAGGATGTCCCCTTCGAGGAGGTTCGGAAGAAAACCTCTTACTACTCTTTAGTTGTTTCTCAACTTTCATTGCTAGCTTGCAAACATCTTGAAGGACCAATAAGGTGAAGTTCAACCAAATCAGCAATTTCGATTCATGCCACCAAGGAATCGAGCGATGGTTTGCTCGGGAACTTCTGGAACTTCGCATCTCATCATGAGTTGTTCGAACTCACGAATATATTCTTCAATACTCATCCCTTGTTGTCTTAGGGAATTCAACTTGAGAAACAGATTTTGCTTATAGGTATCGGGCAAGAACCTTTTCTTTATAAGTTTCTTGAGTTTATCCCAAGACTTGATTCGGCTTTTTTCTTCTCTAGCTCGCTGACGCTTTAAATTCTCCCACCATAGAGAAGCATATTTAGTGAGTTTCAAAACAGCGACCTTGCACCTCTTCTCATCCGAGTATGACTTGAAGTCAAAACTCGCTCAATGGCAAGGAGCCAATCAACAAAGTTGTCGGATTGAGACTACCCTCGAACTCAGGTGCATCCGCTTTAATCTCATGGTCATTCTCATGGTATCTTCTTCTTCTTCTCCGAACTCGGTGCTCAGAAGCACTAGAGTTGCCTCCAGTGGAATCAGAATCATCATTAGAATTGTGATGCGAATCTGATTCGTCATGGTGTCACTGATCATTGGGACGCCTTGCTGGTTGCTCTTGTCTCTCCGGGTACTCTAGGAGATTGAGAACTCGCTCCATTTGCCTTTGGAGATTCTCTATAGCACGATCTCGCCTTAGGTCGTGCGCTTGCTCCAAAGTCAAGCCTCATGGAACTTGTTCGTCACCCATGGTAAGTAGAAGATAACAACACAAAGGAATCACTCAAGATAAGTTCAACCTTGAGCTCTGATACCAACTTGATGCGTGCGTGGGCGAGTGACTCCGAACAGAAAATTTTAGGACTGCGCGACTTCGGGAAAATGGGCGTAACTTCCTCAATACAGGTCAGATTGACCTGATTCAAAAGCCACCGATCAAGGACTCGTAGATCTACAACTTTCGTGTTTTGAGTTCCCACAAATGAGTTCTGTGGAGTGAGCGATTCTGGGAGGAAGTGGACGAGGCACTGTGTTTGTGGGGATGTAAATAACTCCAGGATATGGAAGGTTTATCACCTAAGCCTAGAGGCATAAGCCACCAGCCAAGGAAAAAAGGACCGAGATAATTGCAGTTCACCACCAAGGCTTAAAGGAAATTCCACCGGCCAAGGATAAAGAACTGTTTGATTCACCACCAATGATGTTGGATAAAGAATCGAGATAAAATTCAACTCACAAGAGGAATTTTCATTCATTCAACCAGTCCCCCTACAAATAAGAATATGTCTCATTATATAGATATTAGACTCAGAAAATAACATGGGAACTATACTGAAGTAAGTTGTAACCGAAGTAAGTTGTAACCGAAGTAAGTTGTAACCAAAGTAAGAAAACAATACTGAATTTTGATATTGGTATCATCATTCCTTATCCCATCGAAGTAAGTTGTAACCGAAGTTAGTTTTGGCATGAATAAGTACCGATAGTGTTTGTTTTGCCGAAGGAATCAGCTCATGACTTAAGGATTGATCAGTAGTCTCGGATGCTCCCGCATCATTTTTGGTTTTAAACTTGACACACATCTTTTATACAAAAAGGACTTGAGCATGCTTACGTGTAATCAATTTACTTTGCTCCTAACAAATTTTGTAAATGAAAGATTTTGATGACAATTTTTTATTTATATAATGATTCATATCTTTTGAACAAAAAATTGAACATACCTTACGAAGTCATACTTGATGATGAAAATGTTAAATGTATGTGTATGATTTTGATTTTTGACTTGATGCTTGGCTCTTGTATAAGAAATTTGAACATTTCTATGTAAGACCAAATTGCATGAATTGAAACACATAAAAAGAGGAATGTTTTTGTAAAAATTCCCTCTCTTTAAAGTTTTGACAAAATTTTCAAATTAAATGAGTTAAAAAATGATGAATATCTTGACAATAAAAAGTTTGTTATCATTTTATGATATCATGCATGAGGATTTGAATGTGTTATATCTTGATGACGAAACTCATATTTTGGTTTTAAATATGATACTCATCTTTTAAAATATGAGCACACCTATATGAAACAAACAACTTAAAATAAAACACATTATGCATGATGAGTGACTTTTACGTTTTTGAACTAATGTGTTTCTAGTCTTAATTTTTTTGATGAATTTTTCATATGACGTGTTATATTTTTCGACTTTAAAAGTTTTAATGATGAATTTTGCCTTTTACTCTTGAATGTGATACTATTTTTATTAATGGCAAAGGCATGCATATATGAAATAAATCATAAAAAGAAAATACATGATTCTTGAAATTTGTCTATCTCTAAAGTTTTTGATTTTTTGATAAAAGACTAATGATGAATCCATATATATTTTGTGAATCTCTTATGAATGAGATTTTGATGATGTGTTAAAGAATCCATTTATATGAATCTATAAAAATGATTTTAATAATGAGTATGGAGTTGCCGAATTGAACTTGAATGATTTTTCTTTTAATGATTCTCGACTCCTCTCTTAATCTCTTGGAATTATGACTTTTTAAGATATATATATATATATATGATGCTTGAATCAAGTTCTAAAATATTTCATTTTGCTATAAAGAAATTTTATTGAAATCATGATCTTGATTATTATAACATGAAGTTCTTCGTATATCAAGATCGTTTATCATGCTTCTTCCAGTTATCAAAAGAAAAATTTTCAAACGAAATACAACTTGTCTTTTGATTTCTCGGAACTTAATACTTAAATTTTTATATATAACATAATCTTAATATCTTGTTAATTGAATTTTTGTATATAATGTGATCTTGGTATCTTGATACTTGGAATTTGTTTTTGTGAAATCTTGATGAGAATTTTCATGCATGAATCAAGTTACTTTTCTTGCTATTTATTACCAAATGAATCATGATCTTGATACTTCTAAAAGGAATATTCATGAATCTTAATCTTGATCTTGTTAAAATGAATATGAACCATGAATGATATTCATGAATTGATCCTTATTGATTTTTCATTGATATCCTTCATGACATGATTTCCTTGCTTTCATTTTTTTTTTTTGCCTTGTATGCACCATGTGATGATTAAAAGATTGATGTAGAATTTTGATAGAACCCTAGAGGAATTCTATAAAGATTGATCTTTGAGAGGGATCAACCATTGGAACGCTATAGGGGTTCCACCCTCCAAGTAGCCTGGTGGCTACAATTGTAGATTGATATTTCTTGTTCCAAAGAGGTGGAGGCTACAAGCTTATATAGAGCTCCAAACCCTAGCCCTAAGGGCTGCTTCCTAAGTGAACTACCCAATTTACCCTCACCTTTAGCCGACCGGCCCAATAACAAGGGGGGTGACGGCTAAGAGGCCCAATAGCCCAAATATAAACCCTAGTCTCACTTATTTATAGAATAGAGGTGGCTAGGTGGGATTTATTACACTCATAGGATTTTTATTAGCTGCTACTTGATTGAGTAGGACCCAACCCTACTAGGGTCCTATCAAGCCCATCCTCTTCTAATCAGCCTTGTCCTCAAGGCTGAGGTTCCATGAATTTAGGGAACTAGGTCTTCAGCTCCTCATATGATTCCCATGTTGCATCTTCGGATGGTAAATTATTCCAATGCACTAATCTTCAGTAGAGGGACGTCAGGGACGCATGATGATTTTGCGATCGAGAATAGCTTGCGGCTGGGCTTGGATATATCCATCATTAGTGGTATTGGGCAGTTGAATCTGGGGTGACTCGTGTTCTCCCAACTTAGGCTTCAAGCATGACACGTAGAAGACAAGGTGAATTTTGGCATCCTCAAGCAATTTAAGTCTGTACGCCATAGCTCCAATACACTCTACGATTTGATAGGGCCCATAAAAACATGGAGATAGCTTCATGGAAGCTCGTGTGTTGATGGATAGTTGTTTGTATGGCTGTAGGCAAAGATAAACCCAATCTCCTACTAAAAATTCTCTTTCGCTTCTTCGTGTGTCAGCTTGCTGCTTCATTCTGGCTTGAGCGATAGAGAGATTATCCTTTAGCAGCTGTAGGAGTTTGTCTCTGTCAATTAAATCTTGGTCGACCTGACCTACCTTAGCTAAGCCAATTACATACTTTGGAATCACAGGAGCCGACCGACTATATAATACTTCATATGGGGTACATTTTGTAGATGAATGATATATAGTATTTACCACTATTTGGCCCAGGGGAGCCATTTCGTCCACTCCTTTGGTCGATCATTAGCGAAACACCGAAGGTACGTCTCTAAACACTTGTTCACCACTTTTGTTTGACCGTCAGTTTGTGGATGATATGCTGTGCTCATCTTGAGTTTTTGGTGCCCTGCAACTAAAAATAACTCGGTCCAAAATTTACTAGTGAAGACCCTATCATGATCACTTAGAATAGACCTTGGCATCCCATGTAGTTTAACAATATTTTCTGTGAAAATCTGAGCAATACTAACAGTAGTGTAGGGATTTCGCACAGCACAAAAATGAGCATATTTTGTAAGTCAATCAACCATTACAAGGATTATGATTTTATCTTTGGAAGGTGGCAGCCCTTCGATGAAGTCCATGGAGATGTCAGTCCACACCGAGTCTGGTATGGGTAGTGGTTGTAGTTTCCCTGGACTCACCACTGTTTCACCTTTTTGCTATTGACATACATCACATTGTGCTATGTATTCGGAAATAATTTTTTTCATCCCTCTCCAATAAAAGTTTTGCTTCACTCTTTTATAGGTTCTTAGAAATCTGGAGTGCCCTACTGAAGGTGTGGAGTGCATTTCGTGCAGAATGACTTTGATGCAAGGGGAGTTTGGTATAAGCACAATACGACCTTTGTAGCGTAGATCCCTCGAATCCTAAGTATAGTGAGCTATTGCGCTTGGATCCTCCTCTAATTTTTTGTTAATGTTGTTGGTTTCGGGATCCTTCTTCCATTCCTCCCTAATGTCCTCAAGGAAGCCGGTGGTAGGAAGAGAGACGACTAAAAATTCAGCTTGCTTAGGTAACCATGAGAGCGTATCTGCAACAACATTTTCTTTCCCCTTTTTGTAAATAATTTCATAATCAAATCCTAGAAGTTTGGTTACCCATTTTTGCTACTCCGGGAATGATATCTTCTACTCCAAAAAGTACTTGAGGCTTCTATGGTCGGTTTTAATCTGAAATCGCTGGCCAATCAGGTAGGGTCTCCACTTTATTATAGCGTGTACAATGGCGAGCATCTCCTTATCATTTATAGACATATTTTGATGGGAGGGAGACAACGCCTTACTAGTATATGCGAGTGGTCGACCATCTTACATGAGAACGACTCCAATTCCAACTCCAGATGCATCGGCCTCGATGATGAAGGGTCGGTTGAAATCTGGTAGCGCTAGCACCAGTGTCGTCATCATGGTTGCCTTAAGTCTGTCGAAGGCAGTGGAGGCGTTGTTCGACCATTGGAAGACATCTTTTTTCAATAGAGAAGTAAGGGGGGCACTAATCTTCCCATAGTCCTTCATGAATTTTTGGTAGCAACTCGTTAGTCCAAGGAACCCACGCAGTAATTTCACATTTGTAGGTTTCGGCTAGCCATGCATTGCTTCGATTTTTGTTGGGTCTACGGCCACTCATTCTTCTGATATTATGTACCCAAGGTACTCTACTTTTTGTTGGAGAAAGCTGCACTTTGATAGCTTAACAAAAAGAATATTCTCCTGAAGGATCGTCAAAACAAATCATAAGTGCTAAAAGTGAGTCTCAAGAGAAGGGCTGTAAATAAGAACATCATCAAAAAATACTAGCATAACTTTGTGAAGAAAGCTCCAAAAAATATCGTTCATGAGACTTTGGAAGGTTGAAGGAGCATTAGTGAGTTCCAAAGGGCATTACCAAGAATTCATAATGGTCGTTATGAGTGCGAAAGCAATTTTTGAGATGTCATCTTCACATACCCGAATTTGGTGGTAACCGGATCGGAGGTCCAACTTTGTGAAGACTCGAGCTCTTTTTAATTCATCAAGAAGTTCATCCACCACTGGTATTAGATACTTATCCTTAATGGTGATGTCATTTAGAGCTCGGTAGTCAATGCACATCCGCCAAGTTCCGTCTTTCTTGCGCACAAGTAGCACCGGTGAGGAGTAGGGGTTGCAGCTTGGCCGAATCACCCCTGTTTCGAGCATCTCCTTCACGATCTTTTTAATTTCATCCTTCTAGAGGTGAGGATAGTGGTAAGGCTAAGTGTTTGCTGGTGGTTTGCCCAGAAGGATTGGAATTCGATGGTCATGTTGCCGAGTAGGAGGAAGACCGCGCGGTTCAGCAAAAACATCATCAAATTCAACAAGTAGTTAGGTGAGATTTTGACCTTTAATTTCTGTTTTCTCCCCCACTGGTTGTTGCTAGAGATGCATAAAAAAGCCACCATTTATCTTGTGTAAAACTTTCTCCATTCGTTGGGTTGAAACGGTGGTTACGTTGCTTCCGCGCTTCCCGCGTAGGGTGACCTATTTGCCTTTGTAATAGAATTTCATAATCAATTTGGAAAAGTTTTAAGAGACATCACCTATCGTCATTAGTCATTCTATGCCCAGCATAGCCTCATAATCATCAATTGGTAGGAGGAAGAAGTCGGCAATAATTTCTTGGCCCTGCAGTAATAATTTCACCTGCAGGCATCTTTGGTCGCATTTTAGGATTCGGCCGTCGGCAACCTTTATGTCGAACTTGCTGCAACCTTCAATATGGAGCACCATCTGAGTAGCAACCTTACTGTTTAGAAAGTTATTAGTGCTGCTTGTATCGATGAGAACGGTGATCGGTTGTTGTTTGAGCAGGCCTCCAACTTTCATCGTTTGCGGATTTGAGTAGCCGGCTAGCGCATGTACCATAAAGTCGATCGATTATAGCTCTTCTCCCACATTTTCATCCTCATGTTTGAGACTCTCTTGTGGCTGTTCACTGATCTCTTCTTCCATTGGTTCAATCATAAGAAGTCTGCCTTTTTTACAGCGATGCTCGCGGCTCCACGGCTCGTCACAATGCCAACATAACCCCTTAGCAGATCGGTCTCGAAGGTCTTCTCTTGTCATCCTTTTTAGTGCAGGAGCTCAGCTGATAGTAGGGGGGGATGAGGGCTTCGATATTGCTGGTCGGGGAGTGACCCTAGTCCTCTGGGCTTCGTGGTTCCATTGCTCCTCTTGAAGTCATGCGAAAGAGATGGCTACCATAAGCGTGTACGGTTATCGCACTTTAATTTCTCCCCGGATCTCCGGCTTCAAGCCCTCAATAAATGTCCCCAATAATTATTTTTTAGACCAATCACGAGTTTGATTAGATAACCTTTCAAACCTGGTTTGATACTCCTAGATGATGGAGGTTTGTCGGATCTTTGCTAGTTGTCCGTCGATGTTCTCGTAATCAGTTGGTCCGAAACGGATCAGCAATCCTTCTTTGAATTGTCACCATGAGAGGACTCCATGAGTGTGTTCAAACCAATCAAATGATTGTATGGCATCCCCTTCAAGATGTATAGCTATAATTTCTACCATAGATTCATCTGCGGTTTTGTGGTACCGAAAATATCGCTCCGCGCACGAGATCCAACCAATCGGTTCTCCTTCTTCCCATCTAGGGAAGTCCACCCTCATGCGTGGATAGTGGGGATCAGTCATAGAGCCTCCCCTCTCTTGGAGGTCATCTCTTCAATCAGAGCTTTCTCCTTGATGTGATTTCTTTGGGTTCGGTGGTCGACCCAAACTAAGTTCGGCAAAGAGAGCCCGAATTTTCTCCTTCATTCGTGTCTCGAAGGCTTCAAATTTAGCATCAATTGCCTTCTCGGTTGCCATAGCATATGTCTCCAAATCTGTAATATTAAGATCTCTTTTTTGTTGTCGAGTTAAAGGCATATATTGGTTGAGAGAAGTGGTGGCTGAAAGGGTTGGTGGATTGGTGGATGTAGGCTACGGTTTAGGCTTGTTTTGTGGCTGTTTTTGGTGCAGTTTGGGGCTGCAGTTTGATGAAGTTTTTGGGCTGTGATGGTAGTGGATGAAGGTTAGGGAAGAGAGTTTTAGATCTGTGGTAGATCCCAGCAAAGATTTGACAAAAATCAATGGAAATTGCTGCCTATATGCGTTGTCTCGTAATAGCAGAATTGTCATCGAAGAAATAGCGGTTTCTCAACGAAATTTCTAACGAAAACTCAGGGATTTGAGGAGGGGGTTTGACGGTAGAATCTTAGTTTAGATAATAGCAAGGATAACAAATTGGATCAAGAAATTTCAGCAGTAAAACAGAAAAGAAATCGGTGCAAGTTGCAATAACAGAATTCTCGTCAAAAAATTTTAGCATTTTGCGATGAGAGATTGCAGCAACACACGAATTTTTTTTTTTATGAATTTCATAATAGATCAATCATGGATGGGAGCCAAGATGATCTATAAGGTGCACAAGAAATTTTGTTCAAAAAAAATAACAATTAGAACGGTTAAAGGCAGCAACACGCGGCTGAAATTTTCTACAGCGATCCTTCGTTCGCAAAGATGGTAACTTTTGCGACGCAAAGAATTTGCAGGCAAGGGATAGATAGAAAAACTTCTTTTTGGTATTTTAGATGAAAAATTACAATAGCAAAGGCTATTGGTGTTAGAAAAATACCAGATCTCTGATGTAATTAGAGGTGGCGATAGTAGATTGAATTGATCTACGTCAGGAGATGACGGTGGAGACAACGACGTCAAGAGCAATTATGGGAATTGCTTGGCTGATGGTAGGCAGCAGGGATGGCAGCAAAAGCAGCAAGATCGCTGCTCTGATACCAGATGATAGAACCCCAGAGAAATTCTATGAAGATTGATCTCTGAGGGGGATCAACCCTTGGAACGCTATAGGGGTTCTACCCTCCAAGTAGCCTGGTGGCTGTAATTATAGATTGATATTTTTTGTCACAAAGAGGTGGAGGCTACAAGCTTATATAGAGCTCTAAACCCTAGCCCTAGGGGCTACTTCCTAAATGAACTACCCAATTTACCATCACCTTTAGCCGACCGGCCCAGTAACAAGGGAGGCGGTAGCTAAGAGGCCCAATAGCCCAAATATAAACCCTAGCCTCTCTTCTTTATAGGATAGAGGCGACTAGGTGGGATTTATTACACTCACAGGGTTTTTATTAGCTGCTACTTGGTTGAGTAGGACCCAACCCTGCTAGGGTCCTATCATTCCTCTTCTCTTGAGGCCATCAGCTTTCCACTAGTTGTCTTCCTTCTAATGGGCGAAGACCAACTCCCTTTTACAGTACTCTCTCCTTTTGATGGGCTTAGGAGGTAATCGATACAAGCATGGTTCTCTCTTTAGATTGAAATCTATCTAAGCTAGAGGAGAAAAGTTTTGAAGAGGTTTTTACAGCATTTTCTTTCTTTCAAATTCTCTATACTTATCTATGCAACCCAGGGATGGGAGGGGTTTTTATAAGCTCCAATCTGATCCAAACTTAGAGCCAAAAACCTTTCCATCCTGGGTTTATCGGGTACTGGTAGTACCACTACCTATGACTGGTAGTACCATCGTCAATTTGACCATGACACTAGGTGGTACCACCGCCTAGTCTAGCGATGCCACCATTTGGACACACTTCTCTATTAGTGTACTAGGTGATACCACCACCTAGGCTCAGTCTTGAAGATTGAGCCTTCTGGTGGTGCCACCGCCTGACATGGCAGTTAGGCACTGTTTGGGCCTTTCATTCGGCCCAATACAACCCTAATGCAGGCCTAATTGGCCCCTAACTGGGTTGACCCAATTACAACCCAATTATACCAAATCCTACTTTGATCTAGATAATTATTATTACAACACGAATCAAAATATCGCTTGACATATCATTGGCTCATCGGCGCTTCATCCGACACTTCGGCGCATCGTCCTCTCTTGCAGCTTGTTACCCAATCAGTAGTTGACCTCTACAGCCCCGATCTTCTTGATGCAACTCTGCTCTTCTTGGCCTGATACCCGATTTCATTATCTGAAGCCTTCTGTCGATTGTTGACTGAACCTCCAGCTCGACATCCAATCTTCTAACGTGATTTCCTCTGGTGCAATGCTGATTTATCCTATGTCAATTGTCTAATCCTGATCGAGAATAGACTTGCGTGACTTAAAATGTAATTAGGTTAACAAAACACGATCAATTAGTTTTATCATCAAAATCTGAGATTCAACAATCTCTCCCTTTTTTTATGATGACAATTAATTGATGACAAAGTTAACCTTAACTCCTAGAGTTTAAACAAACTTCCCCTATCAATATGCTATATTGATAGAACCCTTGGATTATGCCAAATCTAAGAAACATGTTATGAAAAACATCAAATCATAATACAAATATATAAAATATTCATTACTTTATTCATTGCATGAAATCATCAATCTACTTCTCCTCCTTTGTCATCAACAAAAAAGAGAAGTTGCATCTTAGCTAGTTTTAAGGATGTCCAAATTTTACAACACACTAACAAGATTCAATCATAGCAAGTTTTAAGTTCATGCAAGTTTTACAACATCAAGCTAGATTTTCATCACAACATACAATTATAGCAAGTTTTTTAATTCTAGCATAGCAATTTTTACTTGCTTCTTGAGATGTGCAAGTTTGCACTTAGTTTCTCACGATAAGCAAGGTAGCAATTTTTGTGATGTTCGAGATAGCAAGTAATGCTAGCAATATTTGTAACTTGAGAGATAGCATTTTTTACTTCTCTTTATGATATTTATACTAGCAATATTTGTATGCAATGAGCTAGTAATTTTGTAAAGTTTGCATCACTTTAAACATGCAAGCTTAAAGAAATTTTCAGCTTTGTAATTTCTTTCTTCTCTTTTGAGAAGTGCAAGCTTGCAAGTTTTGCTTCCTTAGTATGCTAGCAATTTTGCTTTCATTTTCAATGTGCAAGCTAGCAAACCCTTCTCCCCCTTTGTCAATGTCAAAAAGAAAGGAAGGATTAATACTTTAAATAATTTTGCATGAGATTCAACAATTGGTAACAAAAATGCAAGTAATTTTGTTGAAAAATTGCAGTTGAGCAAAATTTTTGCCTCTCTTGAGATAGCAACTTTTTGCTTCTCAATGTTCAAGCTAGTAAACTTTTCTCTTTTGATGCACAAGCTAGCAATCTAACTCCCCCTTTATCATTATCGAAAAGAAGGGAGAAACCAATGATATAGACTTTTACATCAATCGTAAATTTGCATCAATCAATATTTCAATCATCACATATGCATACAAGACAACAATGAAAAGAAATCATGTCATGAAGGATATCAATATGAATATTCAACAAGGATCAAAACCAAAAGATATCATTCATGATTCATAACTTTCTTTTTAGCAAGATCAAGATCAAGATTCATATATATCAATTTTCAATTCATGACGAAGGGTATATATCCAAAACATATCAATATCAAGTCATGATTCATTTGAAATCATCTTATTCATAAAAGAATCATATGAGAACATATTTCTTACATAAGAATTCTCATCAAGATCATATTTCAAAAAATTCCAAGTATTAAATATCAAGATATCAAGATCATGAAAAAGAAATTTGAAGAAAAGAATAAAAAATTATTGATTCATGCATTCAAACCAGATAAGTCATGATTTAACAAATTAAAATTGTGATTCTGCAAATTTAAAAATAAAAGTCATGAATCATCAAGAAGTCATCAAGAAATCAAGTGACATATCAAGTCATTAAAATCACAAAAAAAAAATTCGATCATATATTTCTGAGAAATCAAGGGACAAGTCAAATTTCATTTGAAAAATTCTCTTTTGATAAATGAAATAATCCTGGTATACGATCTTAATTTATAAAAGTTTCAAGTTATAATTATCAAGATCATGAATCGTAAATATTTTCTTTAGCAAAGAATCACATGAGCACTTGATTATTGCATAAGAAATCTCACTACATCATGATTTATAAATTCTTTCTCTACAACATGAATCATAGGAGGTATAATAGCAATGATTTCAATCATGATTCATTTGGTAGCAAATAGTAAAGAGAACAATTTATTTCATGCATCTCGATTCATAAAAGTTAGGTTATGATTCTAAGAGATTAAGAGATGTGTCAAGAAAAAAAAAATCATTCAAATTTAACTCGACAACTCCATACTCATCATTAAAATTATTTTCAAGAGTCAAGAGATTTACATGAACATAATATGCATGGATTCATCATTTGTATTTTATCGAAAAATCAAAAAACTCTAGAGATGGAAAATTTTCAAGAAATATGTATTTTCTTTTTATGATTTACTTCATGTAAGCATATCTTTGCCTTTAATAAAATCAAGTATCACATTCAAGAGTGAAAGGTAAATTTCGTAAAACAAATCATCAAGCATAATCACATAAATTCGAAATCATAAAAAAATCTTTCATTTGGAAAATATTTTAAGAGCAACGAAGATTGATTTCATGTAAGCATGCTCAAGTCCTTTTAGTATAAAAGATGTGTATCAAGTTCAAAAACCAAAACAAAAGTTTCATCAAAAATGACACATCATCTAAAAATTTCATCATAAAAACCATTAAGGGCAATATAGCATGTCAATCATACATCATCTTCAATGATAATATATTATCCTTTTTATGTGTTTGATTTCATGAAATTTGATTTCATATAATCATGTTCAAATTCTTATATGAAAACCATCATCGTATAAATTTAAAATACAAGTTTTATCATCAAAATCATCAAGACCAAATACAACACGTCATCAAAAAAAAAACATTCATCATGAAAGCTATTAAGACCAAAAACACATTAATTTAAAATGTAAAATTCACTCATCATGCATAATGTGTTTCATTTTAAGTTATTTGTTTCATATGAGTGAGCTCATGTTTTAAAAGATGAGTATCATGTTTAAAATCAACACATGAGTTTCGTCATCAAGATATAACACATTATAAGGTCATTACTTCAAAAACTCATGCATGATATAAAATCGTCAAGCATCATGATTAAAACTGAAAAATAATATAAAACATTAAGATACACATGCATGGATTAATCCTATTAGGTGTACAAGCATTATCACAAATCATTTAAATTTAAATTTTTTACTTTTCAAAAACACTAGAAGGAAAAAAACATGATATACATTTTTTTGAAAACAATTTTTATTTCCTACTAACTAAATCAAGCAATTCATGAAAGGCATTAAGTGATTTCATAATAAATCAAAGGAGTTTTGGTTAAGTTGCTTACCTTGTAGTCGAAGCCCGTCAAATCGTAATTTGCCATTTCCCCTTTGGAAGTTCTTGATTCATCCTTAGGAACCTTCATCTTCTTTGGCCACTTCTTCCATTCAAGTTCATTTTTGTTCTTTAATTTTTGTTTCATAATTTTTTTAAAGTTCATTGTCAAAAGGTCAAAGTTCTCATCATCATCGTCCTCATCACTTGAGTCATCACTCAAGTAGTATTTTATAGTTCGAAGTTCCAAACCCTTCCTGTTCTTTGGAAGGTGGTTCATATGTTCATTATGTTCCATAAGTGTCATCTGATAGGTCATTAATGACCTGATTAGTTCTTTCAATAAAAAATTATTTAAATCTTTAGTTTCTTGTATCACCGTTACTTTAGGATCCCACTTTTTTGGAAGGAATCTTAAGATCTTGTTAGTGATTTCAAAATTCAAAATAAATTTACCAATACTTTTTAAACTATTGACGACATCTATGAAACGGGTGTACATATCATTGATAGTCTCGTTTGGTGTTATTCGGAAAAGCTCAGAATCATGCAATAAGAGGTTTACTTTCAAGTCTTTAACTCTACTAGTTCTCTTGTGCGTGATTTCAAGTGTTCGCCAAATATCAAAAGTTATTTCACACGTAGAAATTCAATTAAACTCAGTTTTATCTAAGGCACAAAATAAAGCATTCGTAGCCTTTACATTTAATGAAAATGATTTTCTCTCTAAATCCGACCATTCGTTCATTGGTTTAGAAGGAAGTTGAAAATCATTTTCAGTAATATTCCATAAGTCTAAATCTAAAAAAGTTAGGAAAACTCTCATTCGAGTTTTCTAATATGTGTAGTCTGATCCATTAAACAATGGAGGATGAACGATCGAAAAACACTCTTGAAAACCGTGAAGAGCCATTTCTCGCTAGTGTGAATCTGAAAGAGAAATAACGTGGCTTTGATACCAAATGTGGGGATCAATTTGGCAATAAGAGGGGGAAGGGGGTGAATTAGTGCAGCAGTTATGAACGATAAATTTTGACAATTTAAAATGATTTCGAAAACTTCGTATGAAAAGAAAGATATTTCATTTTGATTAAATCCAAAATGAAAGGATGCTTTAAACTTGAAGCTGATTGTAAGAAGGAGAAGCAAAAGAAGTAAGGTGGTTTGCATATATGTAAATTGCAAGAAGATAAATTGCAAACCCAATTTTTATAGTGGTTCAGTTATACGAACTCTGTCCACTCCCGATTCGTCTTCTCTTGAGGCCACCGGCTTTCCACTAGTTGTCTTGCTTCCAACGGGCGAAGACCAACTCCCTTTTATAGTGCTCTCTCCTTTTGATGAGCTTAGGAGATAACCCTTACAAGCACACTCCTCTTTTTAGGTTGAAATCTATCTAAGCTAGAGGAAAAAAGTTTTAAAGAGGTTTTTACATCATTTTCTTTCTTTCAAATTCTTTGTGCTTATCTATGCAACTCAAGGATGGGAGGAGTTTTTATAGGCTCCAATCTGATTCAAACTTAGCACCAAAAACCTTCCCGTCTTGGGTTTATTAGGTACTAGAGGTACCACCGCCAGATTGACCCTGACACTAGGCGATACCACTGCCCAGTCTGGTGATACCACCACTTGGGCACACTGCTCTGTCAATGTACTTAGCGGTACCACTACCCAGGTATACTAACACTGGGTGGTACCACCACCCAAACTCAGTCTTAAAGATTGAGCCTTCTAACAGTGCCACCGCCAACCCTAGCGGTGCCATCGCTTGATGTGGCACTTAGGCACTGTTTGGGCTTTTCATTTGGCCCAACACAACCCTAATGCAGGCCTAGTTGGCCCCTAACTAGGTTAGCTCAATTACAACCCAATTAGACCTAATCCTATTTCGATCTAGACAATTATTATTGCAACGTGAATCAAAATGTCGCCTGGCACATCATTGGCCCATCGGCGCTTCGTCCGACACTTCGGCTTATCGTCCTCTCTTGTGGCTTGTTGCCCAATCAGCATCTGACCTTCGCAACCCTGATCTTGTTGGCGTAACTCTGCTCTTCTTAGCCCGATGTCTGATTTCATTATCTGAAGCCTTTTGTCGATTGTCAACTGGACCTCCAGCTCGACGTCCAATCTTCTAACGTGATTTCCTCCAACGCAATGCTGATTCATCCTGTGTCAATTATCTAATCCTGATCGATAGTAGACTTGTGTGACTCAAAACATAGTTAGGTAACCAAAACATGATCAATTAGTTTCATCATCAAAATCTGAGATTCAACATCCTTGATATGATTTCTTCGGGCTTGGTGGTCGGCCCAAACTGAGTTTGGCAAAGAGAATCTGAATCTTATCCTCCATTCACATCTCGAAGGCTTCGAATTTAGCATTGATTACCTTCTCAGATGCCATCGTATATACCTCTAAATCTATAATGTTAAGATCTCTTTTTAATTGTTAGGTTAAAATCATGTAATGGTTAAGAGAAGTGGTGGCTGAAAGGGTTGGTGGATTGGTGGATTTAGGCTATGGGTGTGGTTTGGGGGACTTTAGGGCTGTGATGGTAGTGGATGAAGGTTAGGGAAAAGATTTTTAGATCTATGGTAGATGGCAGAAAATGTTTGATAGAAATCGGTGGAAGTTGTTGCAGATAGGTGATGTCTTGTAAGAGCAAAATTATCGTCAAAGAAATAGCAGTTTCTTGACAAAATTTTCAGCAAAAACTAAGAGATTTGAGGAGGGAATTTGATAGCAAAATCTCGATTTAGATAACAGCAATGATGACAAATTTGATCAAGGAAATTTTGACAGCATAACAGCAAGGAAATCGGTGCAAGTTACGATAGTAGAATTCTCGTCGAAAAATTCTATTGGTTTGCAATGAAAATTTACAATAATACAAGAACGTTTCAGAGATGAATTCCACAATAGATCAATCATAAATAAAAGCTAAGATGATCTATGAAGTGTATAAGAAATTTTGTTCAAAAAGGATAGCAAATAGATCGGTTTAAAAGCAACAATATGCGGTTGAAATTTTCTGCAGCAATCCTTTATTCGCTAAGATAATAACTTTTACGACGAAAGGAATTCACAACAAAGGATAGATAAAAAGACTTCTTTTTGATATTTTTAATAAAAATTTATAGTAATAAAAGGTATTGGTGATAGGAGAATACTATATCTCTGATATAATTAGAGGTGGTGATAGCAAATTGATTTGATCTACGGTAGAAGATGATAGTGGAGATAGTGACATCAAAAGCAATTATGGGAATTGCTTGGCTGATGGTGGATGGCAGGAATGGTAGCAAAAGCTGCAAGATCACTGCTCTGATACCAAATGATAGAACCCTAAAAGAATTCTATATAGATTGATCTTTGAGAGGGATCAACCCTTGGAACGCTATAGGGGTTCCACCCTCCTTGGTAGTCAGCCAGATGGTTGAATTTATAGATTGATCTTTTCTTATTCAAAAGAGGTGGAGACTATATGCTTATATAGGACTCCAAACCCTAGCCCTAGGGGGCTACTTCCTAAGTAAATTATCCCTTTTTTCCTTAAACCTAGTGACCTACCTAATAAAGAGGGCAACGGCTAGGAAGCCCTAGGGCCCCAAATATAAACCCTAGCCACTCTTCTTTATAGGATAGAGGTGGCTAGGAGGGGTTTATTACAATCTCACAAGGGCTTTATTAGCTACTACTTGGTTGAGTATGACCCAACCCTGCTAGGGTCCTATCAAGGTGCCATCACTCACGTGATTGGCTTATAAAGCACCTATAACTAACAATCTCACACTTTACCTAAAGTCAATCACCTATGTGTCTGATCCCCATCAGACCTCTGTAACACTCAAATACAATCTGAGTTAATGGCTTTGTCAGTGGGTCGGTAATGTTATCTTCAGATGAAACTCTTCCCACTGCTATATCTCTCTAATAAGCTAGTTACCTCCTCAGAACACTTCTGATGAGACCCGGATTCCCTCATTTGAGTAATCACCTCATAGTTATTGCAATATAAGAGAATCAACTCCTCATTGCCCGGCATAACTCATAGATCTATGATGAGCTTCTTTATCCAGACTTCCTCCTTTGCTGCCTCTATCATAATAATGTACTCTGCCTTTGTGGTCAAGTCAATAGTAGTATCTTGCTTGGAACTCTTTCAGCATACTGCTCCTCTATTCAGGATAAATATATATCCTGAATTAGACTTATTATCATTGACATTGGACTAGAAGCTCGAGTCCGTGTAGCCCTCAACCTTGAGGCTACTTTCTTCATATACTAGTAAAGGATCCTTAGTCCTCAAGTACTTAAGCATACACTTTACTACTTTCTAGTACTCTAAGCTTAGATCCACCTAATACCTACTCATGACACTCAGAGTATATATTTTATCAGGCCTAGTACATAGCATCGCATACATAATAGACCCTACTACTGAGGCATAAGGTATCCTATCCATATGTACTCTTTCTTTAGGAGTCTTTAGGGACATACTCCTATAAAGTGATAGCCTATGTCTCATCGGTATGAGACCTCTCTTGAAATTTTTTATGCCAAACCTTTTGACAATGGTGTCTATGCACCTAAATTGGGACAAGCCAAACATCCTCTTGGATCAATCTCTATAGATCTGAATCCCTAATATTCAAAATGCTTCCCCTAAGTCATTCATGGAGAAGTGTCTAAATAGCTGAGCATTTACTATAGAGAGCATTCCTATATCATTCCCAATGATTAGAATGTTATCCATATACAATACTAAAAAGGTGATAGCGCTCCTACTCACATTCCTATACACACAAGCTCATCTTCGTTCTTAGCGAAGTCATAAGATTTGATCGCCTTTTCAAATCTTTTGTTCCAACTTCGAAGAGCTTGTTTTAGTTCATAGATGAACCTAAGCAATCTGTACACCTTATCTGGACTATCCTTGGACATGAATCCCTCGAGCTGTATCATATACATCTCCTCCTCATAGTTGATATTGAGGAACGTAATTTTCACATCCATTTGTCAGATCTTATAATCATAGTGTGCTATAATAGCCAATATATTTCGGATAGATTTTAGCATAGCTACGGGTGAGAAAGTTTCATCAAAGTCAACACCTTACCTTTGACAATACCTCTTAACCACTAGTTTTGCTTTATAGGTCTCTACCATTCCATATACTCCAATATTCTTTTTGAAGATCCACTTGTAGCCAATAGGTACAATACCCTTGGGTGCATCAACAAGGTTCTAAAGCTTGTTGGAGTACATGGAATTCATATTTGAACTCATGGCTTCTGAGAATCAATATCCTCAATATCTTCTCCTCTGATATATCCAACATATCTCTTAGGAGGATGGGATACTCAACTGGACCTATGTAAAGTCCAAACTTGTATACTAAGTACTTAAACAAACACTGACTGTAGAATGATGCTTGAGCTAGGTTCTCTAACCTCGCTCAACTCTATCACGCTCCCATTGTCTCACCAAGAATGTGTTCCTTCTTAAAGAATATTGCTTTCTTAGCTACAAAGACCTTTTAGTCCTTAGGGTGATAGAAATAATGCCCACAAGTTTCCTTAGGGTATTGATAGAACCCCAGAGAAATTCTATGGAGATTGATCTTTGAGGGGGATCAACCCTTGGAATGCTATAGGGGTTCCACCCTCCAAGTAGCCTGGTGGCTGCAATTGTAGATTGATCTTTCTTATTCCAAAGAGGTGGAGGCTACAAGCTTATATAGAGCTCCAAACCCTAGCCCTAGGGGCTACTTCCTAAGTGAACTACCCAATTTACCCTCAACCTTAGCGGGCCGGCCCAGTAACAAGGGGGGCGGCGGCTAAGAAGCCCAAAGACCCAAATATAAACCCTAGCCTCTCTTCTTTATAGGATAGAGGCGGCTAGGTGGGGTTTATTACATTCTCACAGGGTTTTTATTAGCTGCTACATGGTTGAGTAGGACCTAACCCTGCTAGGGTCCTATCAAGCCCGCCCTCATCAAATCAGCCTTGTCCTCAAGGCTGGGGTTCCATGAACTCAGGGAACCGGGACTTCAGCTCCTCATATGATTCCCATGTGGCATCTTCGAGTGGTAAATTAGTCCAATGTACTAGTACTTCAGTAGAGGGACGTCGACGACATATCACGACTCTACGGTCGAGGATGGCTTGTGGTTGGGCTTGAATATTTCCATCATCAGTGGTGTTGGGCAGTTGGATCTGGGGTGTCTCGTGTTCTCCCAACTTGGGCTTCAAGCATGACACGTGAAAGACAGGGTGAATTTTGGCATCTTCGGGTAATTTAAGTCTATACGCCACAGCTCCAATACGCTCTATGATCTAATAGGGCCCATAAAAACATGGAGATAGCTTCATGGAAGCTCGTGTGTTGATGGATAGTTGCTTGTATGGTTGTAGGCGAAGATAAACCCAATCTCCTACTAAAAATTCTCTTTCACTTCTTCGTGTGTCAGCTTGCTACTTCATTCTAGCTTGAGCAGTAGAGAGATTATCCTTTAGTAGCTGTAGGAGTTAGTCCCTGTCAATTAAATCTTGGTCGACCTGATCTACCTTAGCCGAGCCAATTACATACTTTGGAATCACAGGAGCCGGCCGACCATATAATGCTTCATATGGGGTACATTTTGTAGATGAATGATATGTAGTATTGTACCACCATTCGGCCCAGGGGAGCCATTTCGTCCACTCCTTTGGTCGATCACTAGTGAAACACCGAAGGTATGTCTCTAAACATCTGTTCACCACTTTGGCCGTCGGTTTGTGGATGGTATGCAGTGCTCATCTTGAGTTTGGTGCCTCAGAATCTGAAATAACTCGGTCCAAAATTTACTAGTGAAGATCTGTCACGATCACTTACAATGGACCTTGGCATCCCATGCGGTTTAACAATATTTTCTATGAAAATCTGAGCAATACTAACAGTAGTGTAGGGATTGCGCACAGTACAAAAATGAGCATATTTCGTAAGTCGATCAACCACCACAAGGATTGTGCTTTTACCTTTGGAAGGTGACAGCCCTTCGATGAAGTCCATGGAGATGTCAGTCCACACCAAGTCTGGTATGGGTAGTGGTTGTAGTTTCCCTGAACTCGCCACTGTTTCACCTTTTTGCTGTTGACATACATCACATTATGCTACGTATTCAGAAATAATTTTTTTCATCCCTTTCCAATAAAAGTTTTTCTTCACTCTTTTGTAGGTTATTAGAAATCCGGAGTGCCCTGCTGAAGGTGTAGAGTGTATTTCATGCAGAATGACTTTGATGCAAGGGGAGTTTGGTATAAGCACAATATGACCTTTATAGCGTAGATCCCTCGAATCCCAAGTATAGTGAGCTATTGCACTTGGATCCTCCTCCAATTTTTTGATAATGTTGTTGGTTTCGGGATCCTTCTTCCATTCCTCCCTAATGCCCTCGAGGAAGCCGATGGCAGGAAGAGAGATAGCTGAAAATTCAGCTTATTGAGGGAGCTGTGAGAGTGCATCTGCAACAACGTTTTCTTTCCCCTTTTTGTAAATAATTTCATAATCAAATCCTAGAAGTTTGGTTACCCATTTTTGCTACTCTGGGGATGATATCTTTTGCTCCAGAAAGTACTTAAGGCTTCTATGGTCAGTTATAATCTAAAATCGTCGGCCAATCAGGTAGGGTCTCCACTTTGTTACTGCGTGCACAATTGCGAGCATCTCCTTATCATAGATAGACATTTTTTGATGGGAGGGAGACAATGCCTTGCTAGTGTATGCGAGTGGTCGACCATCTTGAATGAGAACAGCTCCAATTCCAACTCCAGATGCATCGACCTCAATGATGAAGGGTCGGTTGAAATCTGGTAGTGCTAGCACCAGTGTTGTCGTCATGGCTGCCTTAAGTCTATCGAAGGAAGCGGAGGCTTTGTTCGACCATAAGAAGGCATCTTTTTTCAGTAGAGAAGTGAGGGGGGCACTAATCTTCCCATAGTCCTTCATGAATTTTCGGTAGTAGCCTGTTAGTCCAAGGAACCCACGCAGGAATTTCACATTTATAGGTTTCGGCCAGTCTTGCATTGCTTCGATTTTTGTTGGGTCTACGGCCACTCCTTCTGATATTATATGCCCAAGGTACTCTACTTTTTGCTAGAGAAAGCTGCACTTTGATAGCTTAACAAAAAGAGTATTCTCTCGAAGGATCGTCAGAATAATTCGCAAGTGCTGAAAGTGAGTCTCAAGAGAAGGGCTGTAAATGAGAATATCATCGAAAAATACCAGCACAAATTTGCGAAGAAAGCTCCGAAAAATGTCGTTCATGAGACTTTGGAAGGTTGAAGGAGCATTAGTGAGTCCAAAGGGCATTACCAAGAATTCATAATGCCCGTTGTGAGTGCGGAAAGCAGTTTTTGGGATGTCGCCTTCACATACCCGAATTTGATGATAACCGGATCGAAGGTCCAACTTCGTGAAGACTCGAGCTCCTTTTAATTCATCAAGAAGTTCATCCACCACTGGTATGGGGTACTTATCCTTGACGGTGATGTCATTTAGAGCTCGGTAGTCGATGCACATCCGCCAAGTTCCGTCTTTCTTGCGCACAAGTAGCACCGGTGAGGAGTAGGGGCTGCAGCTTGGTTGAATCACCCCTGTTTTGAGCATTTCCTTCATGATTTTCTCAATTTCATCCTTCTGGATATGAGGATAGCGGTAAGGCTGAGTGTTTGCTGGTGGTTTGCCCGGAAGGATTGGAATCCGATAGTCATGTTGTCGAGTAGGAGGAAGACCGTGCGGTTCAGCAAAAACATTATCAAATTCAACAAGCAGTTGGGTGATATTTTGATTTTTAATTTCTATTTTCTCCCCCTTTGGTTGCTGCTAGAGATGCATAAGAAAGCCACCATTTATCTTGTGTAAAACTTTCTCCATTCGTTGGGTTGAAACGGTGGTTACGTTGCTTCCGCGCTTCCCACGTAGGGTGACCTGTTTACCTTTACAATAGAATTTCATAATCAATTTGGAAAAGTTCCAAAAAACATCACCTAGTGTCGTTAGCCATTCTATGCCCAGCACAGCCTCATAATCATCAATTGGTAGGAGGAAGAAGTTGGCAACAATTTCTTGGTCCTGTAGCAATAGTTTCACCTGCGGGCATCTTTGGTCGCATTTTAGGATTCAGTTGTCGGCGACCTTTACGTCGAACTTGCTGCAACCTTCAATGTGGAGCGCCATCCGAGCAGCAACTTTACTGTTTAGAAAGTTATTAGTGCTGCCTGTATCGATGAGAACGGTGATTGATTGTTGTTTGAGCAGGCCTCCAACTTTCATCGTTTGCGGATTTGAGTAGCCGGCTAGCGCATGTACCATAAAGTCGACCGATTGTGACTCTTCTTCCACATTTTCATCCTCATGTTCAATACTTTCTTCTAGCTGTTCACTGATCTCTTCTTCCACTGGTTCAATCACAAGAAGTCTCCCCTTTTTACAGCGATGCTCGCGGCTCCACGACTCGTCACAATGCCAACATAACCCCTTGGCAGATCGGTCTCGAAGCTCTTCTCTTGTCAACCTTTTTGGTGCAGGAGCTCGGATGACAGTAGGAGGGGCTGAGGGCTTCAATATTGTTGGTCGAGGAGCGACCCTAGTCCTCTGGGCTTCGTGGTTCAATCGCTCCTCCTGAAGTCGTGCGAAAGAGATGGCTGCCATAAGCGTGTACGGTTGTCGTGCTTTAACTTCTCCCCGGATCTCTGGCTTCAAGCCCTCAATAAATGTCCCCAATAACTATTTTTCAGACAAATCATGAGTTTGATTAGATAATCTTTCAAACCTGGTTTGATACTCCTGGATGGTGGAGGTTTGTCGGATCTTTGCTAGTTGTCCGTCGATGTTCTCGTAATCTGTTGGTCCGAAGTGGATCAGCAGTCCTTCTTTGAATTGTCGCCATGAGAGGACTCCATGAGTGTGTTCAAACCAATCAAACCATTGTATGGCATCCCCTTCAAGATGTATAGCTGTAATTTCCACCATAGATGCATCCGCGATTTTGTGATACCGAAAATATCGCTCCGCGCGTGAGATCCAACCAATCGGGTCTCCTTCTTCCCATCTAGGGAAGTCCACCCTCATGTGTGGATAGTAGGGATCAGTCATAGAGCCTCCCCTCTCCTGGAGGTCATCTCTTCGATTAGAGCTCTCCCCTTGATATGATTTCTTTGGGCTCGGTGGTCGACCCAAACTAAGTTCGGCAAAGAGAGTCCGAATCTTCTCCTCTATTCGTGTCTCGAAGGCTTCGAATTTAGCATCAATTGCCTCCTCGAATGCCATAGCATATGTCTCCAAATCTGTAATATTAAGATCTCTTTTTTGCTATCTAGTTAAAGGCATGTATTGGTTGAGAGAAGTGGTGGTTGAAAGGGTTGGTGGATTGGTGAATGTAGGCTGCGGTTTAGGCTTGTTTTGTGGCTATTTTGGGTGCTGTTTGGGGCTGCGATTTGATGGAGTTTTGGGCTGAGATGGTAGTGGATGAAGGTTAGGGAAGAGGGTTTTAGATCTGTGGTAGCTCGCAGCAAAGATTTGATAAAAATCAGTAGAAATTGCTGCCTATATGCGCTGTCTCGTAAGAGAAGAATTGTCGTCGAAGAATAGCGATTTCTCGATGAAATTTCCAGCGAAAACTCAGGGGTTTGAGGAGGGGGTTTGATGGTAGAATCTTAGTTTAGATAGCAACAAGGATAACAAATTGGATCAAGAAATTTCGGCAGCAAAGCAGTAAAGAAATCGGTGCAAATTGCGATAGCAGAATTCTCGTCAAAAAATTTCAGCAGTTTGTGACGAGAGATTGCAGCAACACACGAATTTGTTTTTGTGATGAATTCCACAATAGATCAATCATGGATGGGAGCCAAGATGATCTATGAGGTGCATAAAAAATTTCGTTCAAAAAGGATAACAATTAGATCGGTTAAAGGCAGCAACACACGGTTAAAATTTTCTGCAGCAATCCTACGTTCGCAAAGATGGTAACTTTTGCGACGCAAGGAATTCGCAGCAAGGGATCAATAGAAAAACTTCTTTTTAATATTTTAGATGAAAAATTGCAGCAACAAAAGGTATTGGTGGTAGAAAAATACCAAATCTCTGATGCAATTAGAGGTGGCGACAGTAGATTGATTTGATCTACGTCAGGAGATGACGGTGGAGATGATGACGACAAGAGCAATTGTGGGAATTGCTTAGCTGATGGTGGGCGGTAGGGATGGCAGCAAAAGCAGCAAGATTGCTGCTCTGATACCAGATGATAGAACCCTAGAGGAATTCTATAGAGATTGATCTTTGAGGGGGATCAACCCTTGGAACGCTATAGGGGTTCCACCCTCCAAGTAGCCTGGTGGCTGCAATTGTAGATTGATCTTTCTTGTTCCAAAGAGGTGGAGGCTACAAGCTTATATAGAGCTCCAAACCCTAGCCCTAGGGGCTGCTTCCTAAGTGAACTACCCAATTTACCCTCAACCTTAGCGGGCCGGCCCAGTAACAAGGGGGGCGGCGGCTAAGAAGCCCAAAGACCCAAATATAAACCCTAGCCTCTCTTCTTTATAGGATAGAGGTGGCTAGGTGGGGTTTATTACATTCTCACAGAGTTTTTATTAGCTGCTACATGGTTGAGTAGGACCTAACCCTGCTAGGGTCCTATCAGTTCCACCCTCCTAGTAGTCGGCTTGGTGGCTACAATTGTAGATGAATCTTGTTCTTCCAAAGAAATGGAGGCTACATGCTTATATAGGGCTCCATATCCTAGCCCTAGGAGGTACTTCTTAAGTGAACTATCCATTTTGCCCTCAACCTTAGCCGATCGACCTAGTAAAGGGAGGCACCGGCTAAGAAGCCCAAAGGCCTAAATGTAAACCCTAGCCACTCTTCTTTATAGGATAGAGGTGGTTAGGTGGGGTTTATTACACTCTCATAGGGTTTTTATTAGCTGCTACTTGGTTGAGTAGGACCCAACCCTGCTAGGGTCCTATTAACCCCGCCCTCTTCAAATCAGCCTTGTCCTCACGGCTGAGATTTCATGAACTTAGGAAATTGGGTCTTTAGCTCCTCATATGATTCCCATATGGCATCTTCAAGTGGTAAATTATTCCAATACACTAGTACTTCAGTAGAGGGATGTCGGCGATGCATCACGATTCTACGGTCGAGGATGGCTTGTGGTTGGGCTTGAATATCTCCATCATCAATAGTGTTGGGCAGTTAAATCTCGGGTGAGTCGTGTTTTCCCAACTTGGGCTTCAAGCATGACACATGGAAGACAAGATAGATTTTGGCATCCTCAAGCAATTTAAGTATGTAAACCACAGCTCCAATCTGCTCTATCATATCATAGGGCCCATAAAAATGTGGGGATAGCTTCATGGAGGCTCGTGTATTGATGGAGAGTTGCTTGTATGGTTGTAGGTGAAGATAAACCCAATCTCCTACTGAAAATTCTCTTTTGCTTCGTCATATGTCGACTTGTTGCTTTATTCTAGCTTGAGCAGATTATCCTTTAGTAGTTGTAGGAGTTTGTCCCTATCAATTAAATCTTGGTAGACCTAATTTACCTTGACCGAGCCAATTACATACTTTGGGATCACAGGGGCCGGCCGACCATACAATGCTTCATATGGGGTATATTTTATAGATAAATGATACATAGTATTATATTACCATTTGGCCTAGGGAAGCCATTTCATCCACTCCTTTGGTCGGTCACTAGCGAAACACCGAAGGTACGTCTCTAAACACCTATTCACCACCTCTATTTGGCCGTTAGTTTGTGGATGATATGTTGTGCTCATCTTGAGTTTGGTGCCCTGTATATGAAATAACTCGATCCAAAATTTACTAGTGAAAACCTTGTCATGATCATTTACAATGGACCTTGGCATCCCATGCAATTTAACAATATTTTCTATAAAAATCTGAGTAATACTGGCAACAGTATAGGGATTTCGCATAACACAAAAATAAGTAAATTTCATAAGTCGATCAACCACCACGAGGATTGTGCTTTTACCTTTTGAAGGTGGCAGCTCTTCGATGAAGTCCATGGAGATGTTAGTCCACACTGAGTCTTGTATGGATAGTGGTTGTAGTTTCCCTAGACTCGCCACTGTTTCACCATTTTGCTGTTGGCATACATCACATTGTGCCACGTATTTAGAAATAATTTTTTTCATGCCTCTCCAATAAAAATTTTGCTTCACACTTTTGTAAGTTCTCAGAAATCTGGATTGCCCTACTGAAGGTGTGGAGTGCATTTCGTGCAGAATGAATTTGATATAAGGGGAGTTGGGTATAAGTACAACACGACATTTGTAGCGTAGATCCCTTGAATCCCAAGTATAGTGAGCTATTGCACTTAGATCCTCCTCTAATTTTTTAATGACGTTGCTGGTCTCTAGATCCTTCTTCCATTTCTCCCTAATGTCCTCGAGGAAGCCGGTGGTAGGAAGAGAGATGACTGAAAATTCAGCTTGCTCAGGTAGCCGTGAGAGTACATCTGCAACAATGTTTTCTTTTCCTTTTTTGTAAATAATTTCATAATCAAATCCTAGAAGTTTGGTTACCCATTTTTGCTACTCTGAGGATGATATCTTATGCTCCAAAAAGTAATTGAGGCTTCTATGGTCAATTTTAATCTGAAATCGTCGGCCGATCATGTAGGGTCTCCACTTCGTTTCTGCGTACACAATGGTGAGCATCTCCTTATCAATCTTCTCAATTTCATCCTTTTGGAAGTGAGGATAGTGGTACAGCTGAGTGTTCACTGGTGGTTTGCCCAAATGAATTAGAATTCGATAGTCATGTTGCCGAGTAGGAGGAAGACCATGCGGTTCAACAAAAACATTGTCAAATTTAGTAAACAATTGGGTGAGATTTTGATCTTCAATTTTCATTTTCTTCCTCTCTGGTTGCTACTGGAGATGTATCAAAAAGCCACCATTTATCTTATATAAAACTTTCTCCATTCATTGGGTTGAAATGGTGGTTATGTTGCTTCTGCACTTCTTGCGTAGGATGACCTATTTGCCTTTGTAGTAGAATTTCATAATTAATTTGGAAAAGTTCCAAGAGACATCACATAGTGTCATTAGCTATTCTATGTCCAACACGGCCTCATAATCATCAATTGGTAGGAGGAAGAAGTCAACGATAATTTCTTGGTCTTGTAGTAATAGTTTTACCTGCAGGCATCTTTGGTCGCACTTTAGGATTCGACCGTCGACATCCTTTACGTCAAACTTGCTACAACCTTCGATGCAGAGTGCCATCCAAGTAATAACCTTACTGTTTATGAAGTTATTAGTACTGCTATATCAATGAGAACAGTGATTGATTGTTGTTTGAGAAGGCCTCCAACTTTCATCGTTTGCGGATTTGAGTAGCTGGCAAATATGTGTACCATAAAGTTGGTCGATTGTGGCTCTTCTTTCACATCTTCTTCTTCATACTCAAGGCTCTCTTCTGGCTATTCAATGACCTCTTCTTCCATTGGTTCAATCACAAGAAGTCTCCCTTTTTTATAGCGATGCTCGTGGCTCCATGACTCGTTGTAATGCTAACATAACCCCTTCGTAGATCGGTCCCGAGGTTCTTCTCTTGCCAACTTTTTTGGTGCAGGGATTTGGATGACAGTAGGGGGGGCTAAGATCTTTGATATTGCTAGTTGAGGAGTGACCCTAGTCCTTTGGGCTTCGTGGTTCAATCGCTCCTCTTGAAGTCATGTGAAAGAGATGGCTGCCATAAGCGTGCACGGTTGCGCACTTTAACTTCTTCTCGGATCTCCGACTTCAAGCTCTCAATAATTGTCCCCAATAGCTATTTTTCAGACCAATCATGAGTTTAATTAAATAACCTTTCAAACCTGATTTGATACTCCTGAATGGTGGAGGTTTGTCGGATCTTTGCTAGTTGTCCGTCAATGTTCTCATAATCGGTTGGTCCGAAGCGGATCAGTTGTCCTTCTTTGAATTATTGCCATGAGAGGACTCCATGTGTATGTTCAAATAAATCAAACCATTGTATGGCACCCCCTTCAAAATGTATAATTGCAATTTTCACCATAGATGCATCCGTGGTTTTGTGGTATCGAAAATATCGCTTCGCGTGCGAGATCCAACCAATCGGGTCTCCTTCTTCCCATCTAGGGAAGTCCACCCTCATGCGTGGATAGTAGGGATCGGTCATAGAGCCTCCCCTCTCCTGAAAGTTATTTCTTCGGTCAAAGCTCTCTCCTTCATGTGATTTCTTCGGGCTTGGTGATTGGCCCAAACTGAGTTCGGCAAAGAGAGTCTGAATCTTATCCTCTATTCACGTCACAAAGGCTTCGAATTTAGCATTGATTGCCTCCTCAGATGCCATAGTATATGCCTCCAAATCTATAATGTTAAGATCTCTCTTTTGTTGCTAGGTAAAAGGCATGTATCGGTTGAGGGAAGTGGTGGCCGAAAGGGTTGGTGGATTGGTAGATGTAGGCTGCAGTTTAGGCTTATTTTATGGCTATTTTGGGTGCGGTTTGATGGAGTTTTGGGCTGTGATGGTAGTGGATGAAGGTTAGGGAAGAGGGTTTTAGATCTGTGATAGATGGTAATAACTGACAAAAATTAGTGGAAGTTGTTGTAGATATGTGTTGTCTCGTAAGAGCAGAATTATCGTCGAAGAAATAGTAGTTTCTCGACAAAATTTCCAATAGAACCCCCAAGATTTGAAGAGGGAATTTGACAAAAAATTCTTGGTTTAGATAACAGCAATGATGACAAATTGGATCAAGAAAATTTTGGTAGCAAATCAGTAGAAGTTGCTGCAGATATGTGCTATCTCGTAAGAGCAGAATTGTTATCGAAGAAACAGCGATTTCTTGATGAAATTTCTAGCAAAACCCCCAAGATTTGAGTAGGGGATTTGACAGCAAATTCTTGGTTTAGATAACAGTAATGATGACAAATTGAATCAAGAAAGTTTCGGTAGCATAACAGCAAGGAAATTGGTGCAATTTGCGATGGCAGAATTCTCGTCGAAAAATTTCAGCGGTTTGCGATGAAAATTTGCAGCAACACTAGAATGTTTCAGAGATGAATTCTATAATAGATCAATCACAGATGAAAGCCAAGATGATCTATCAAGTTCAGAAGAAATTTTTTTCAAAAAGGATAGCAAATAGATCAGTTTAAAGGTAGCAATATGCGGCTGAAATTTTCTACAGCAATCCTTCATTTGCAAAGATGATAACTTTTACGATGAAAGGAATTCGCTGCAAAGGATAGATAGAAATACTTCTTTCTAGTATTTTAAATGGAAAATTACAGTAGCAAAAGGTATTGGTGATAGGAAAATACCAGATTTATGATGCAATTGGAGGTGGCAGTAGTCGATTGATTTGATCTACGGTAGAAGATGACGGTGGACACAGCGATATCAAGAGCAATTATGGGAATTGCTTAGTTGATGGTGGGCAGTAGGGATGGCAGAAAAAGTAGCAAGATCGCTGCTCTGATACCAGATGATAGAACCCTAGAGGAATGCTATGTAGATTGATCTTTGAGGGGGATCAACCCTTGGAACGCTATAGGGGTTCCACCCTCCTAGTAGTTGGCCTGGTGGCTGCAATTATAGATGAATCTTATTTTTCTAAAGATATGGAGCCTACATGCTTATATATAGCTCTAAACCCTAGCCTTAGGGGCTACTACCTAAGTGAACTACCCAATTTTCCCTCAACCTTAGCCGATCGGCCCAGTAAAGGGTGGCGGTGGCTAAGAAGCCCAAAGGCCCAAATGTAAACCCTAGCCACTCTTCTTTATCAGATAGAGGTGGCTAGGTGGGGTTTATTATACTCTCATAGGATTTTTATTAGTTACTACTTAGTTGAATAGGACCCAACCCTGCTAGGGTCCTATTAGTCGAGTCCCTCGAGGCCATGGTGGTTCGGAGGCCAAACAGGATGAGAATCACAAATAGTTGTGATTGGCAAGAGTAGCCTACCTTTTGGGCTTAGTATGATTGGTCGAGTCCCTCGAGGTTACACTAAGATGCTGATTGGATCTCGATCCCCACTAAAAGTCTTCTGGAGACTTCCGTTTTACGTGCTGTGGGGGTTGCTTGACTCGCTAGAAAAATAGTGGGAGCATACCAAGATAGAAGTTCTTATCTTGATTGTTTATATTTCTACAAAATCTGTATATTATTTATTTCTGCTGCATTTTAATTTTTTGTTATCATTAGACCCTCTATGTGGTATACTTGATGCCAACCGCCTCACTGGTCAAAACTATGTGGATTGGCTCCATAACCTGAGAATAGTTCTCATAGTGGAGAAAGTCACATATGTCCTTGATATAGTGATGCTTACACCCAATGAAGGGACAAGCGAGGAAGAGATCGCTCATTATGTGAAGTACACATATGACTCCACTCTTGTTCAGTGTTACATGTTAGGCTCCATGACTCCCGAGTTATAGAGACAACATGAAAAGATGGATGGCAGATCTATACTCTTGCATCTTCGTAAATTGCTCGAGGAATAGGAAAAAACTTAACGATATGAGATATCGAAGAGTCTCTTCTATAGCAGGATGACTGAGAGGACATCGGTTCAGAACTATATCATTAAGATGATTGGATGGATAGAGAAACTCACAGGTCTAGGAATGGTTATAGAGGATAACCTATGTGTGGATCTTATACTTCAATCTCTACTAGATTCCTTTTCATAATTTTCTTTGTTGGTAAGACCAGAAAGAAAAGGAAGATAGAAAAGTCCCTTAAGAAGGGCAAGGGCAAGGGCAGACTAGGTAAAGCAAAGGTTGCTACGAAGGACCTGACAAAGACAAAGACCATTGTGGCAAAGACAAGCATTGGAAGAGGAATTGCAAAGAGTACATTATAGAGAAGGTGAAACAAAAGCTTAAAGAAGCTTCAGATATACATTTATGATTAGTCTCTACTTGTCAGACTTATATGATAACATATGAGTATTGGATATCGATAGTATTTATCATATCTAAAATTCATTATAGTTTCTGACAAAACCTAGGAGATTGATAAAAGGCAAGATGGACCTCAAGATGGGCAACAAAGCAAGAGTTACTACTGTTGCTATTTACGAGGTCATCTTACATTTGCTTGGTGGAGCTATTATTGCATTGGATGCATGTTATTTTATTCTCTCTATCATCAAAATTATTATTTTTATTTCATATTTGACATTGAATGGTTATAAAGTAGTTTTTGAGAATAGTAGTTGTTTAATTATTAAGGATGATGAGATTATCATGAGAGAAACCTTGTATAATGGTTTGATTATGCTAGATACTACTATACACGTCATTAAAGTAAGTGAGTCCAAGAGGAAATAAGATGAGGTGAATAGTGCATGCCTATGGCATTGTAAGCTAGGTCATATCCATGAGAGAAGTATTTGACTATGAGTCATATACAACTTGCAAACCTTGCCTTTGTGGAAAGATGACCAACTTTCCATTTAATGGAACTAGAGAGAGAGAGTCATTGAGTTGTTGGAGCTTGTACATAGTGATGTATGTGGTCCTTTATCAACTTAGGCTATAAGTGGTTATTCCTACTTCATTATTTTCACTGATAATTTCTCTAGGTATGGATACATGTACTTGATGAAGTATAAGTTTGAAGCCTTCAAGAAATTCAGGGAGTATTAGAATGAAGTAGGGGTCCAGACTAGAAAGAGTATCAAGACTCCTCGATCAGATCAAGGAGGTGAGTACTTGAGTATAGAGTTCACTTAGTTCCTCAAGGACTATATGATTCTGTCCTAATGGATACCTCCTTATACACCCTAGCTCAATGGTGTATTTGAATGGAGGAATCACACATTATTAGACATTGTGCAATCCATGATGAGTTTCGTCGATCTAACCATCTCATTCTAGGGATACACTATAGAGTTCGCAGCTTACCTTCTGAATAGAGTTCCAACTAAGTCAATAGTGGCTACACCATATGAGATATGGAAAGAGAAGAAGCTCTATCTTAAGGTTGTTAAGATTTGGGGTTGCCCTACCCATGTTAAGAGATACAATCTCGATAAGTTGAAATTCAGGATGGAACGATGTAAGTTCGTGGGATATCCCAAGGAAACTTATGGGTATTATTTCTATCACCCCGAGGGCCAAAAGGTTTTTGTAGCTAAGAGAGTGTGTTCCTTAAGAAGAAACACATTCTTGGTGGAGATAATGGGAGCATGATAGAATTGAGCGAGGTTGGAGAACCTAGCTCAAGCACCATTCCATAATCAGAATATGTTCAGGTACCTAGCACACAAGTTCCAACTTTACGTAGGTTTGATAGAGTATCCTATCCTCCTGAGAGATATGTGGGACATATTAGAGCAGAGAATGTTGAGGATATTGATCCTCAAACCTATGAGGAGGCTATTATGAGTATAGACTCTGGGAAGTGGCAAGTAGCCATGAATTCAGAGATGGATTCTATATACTCTAACAAGGTTTGGAATGCAGTTGATGCACCCGAGGGTATCATACCCATTAGCTACTAGTAGGTTTTCAAGAAGTAGATCAGAGTAGATGGAAAGGTAGAGACTTATAAAGCAAGGCTATTGGCTAAGGGGTATCATCAAAGGCAAGGTGTTGACTATGATGAAACCTTCTCACTCGTAGTCATGCTAAAATCTATCAAAATTCTATTGACTATTGCCACACACTATGATTATGAGATCTAGCAGATAGATATGAAAATTACGTTCTTCAATGGCAACCCCAAGGAGGAGGTGTATATGATACAACCAGAGGGATTTATGTCTAAGGACAGTCCAGATAAGGTTTGCAGGTTGCTTAGATCTATCTATGGATTGAAGCAAGCTTTTCGAAGTTGGAATATAAGATTTGATGAGACGATCAGATCTTATAACTTCGTTAAGAATGAAGATGAGCCTTGTGTGTATAGGACGGTAAGTGGGTGCTAGTTATAGGTGCCCTACAAGCCAATCACATGAGTGATGGCACTTGTAACATGTTGCGTCAATCTCTTTGGTTATGATTATTGGTATTTTCTTATATTATCTAGATGTATATTGTGATGTCCTTGGATCTATGCAATGAGAATCGGATCATGATGAGATCACGATAATGAGATCGATTCACCTTTAAACACAAACCTTAAATAATCCCGATCATAGGTTACTCGAGAGGGACATCGAGATAACCGGACAGACTGGTGTGCTGTATACCTGTCCATATGATGGAGATGGCTAGTCTCATAGCTACTCATGTTGGGACACTAAGGATATAGTACATGTGCTCATTGGAGAATGAGTTCATTGATTGATCCGCTAACGGAATGCTGGATGGTCATTGATACCTCACATTAGATAGCGATTCTGTAGTCCCAATAGTGTATCTGGTCCTTAGACATGAGACACCAAAGATGTCTTGTAGAGTACTCCACTCTTTGATACCAGACTTATAGGTTTGGAAGTTTCAGATCTAGTACAACCGGTTATTAGGAGTGGCAGCCAACCTTACGAGGGCAATTGAGTGTCAATAAAGGATCATCCACTCTCGATATCATGAGAGGAATATCTCATATATTCTTGCTCAAGCAAATTCCTAGCCAGGGTCATTCGGATTGAGAGAGAAAGAGTTCACCGGAATAATTCGACTAGAGCGAGACTCGATTGGAAATTGTATGGGCCTGACAAAACCATGCCCAATATATAATTACTGGGATATTAGATGGATGAGGGACTATAGGTACATGGTAATTGAGGGCAGATAGGTCCAAAGGATTGGATTCCCCGGTATCGTTTGGGGACTACGACGTAGTGGCCTAGTACATTTGTAGTCGATGAGTCGAGTGAATTATTTTAGAGATAATAATTACTAAGTCAGAAGAAGTTTTGATAGGTATGACTCATAGCTAGCTTGATATTGGGCCTAGAGGGTCATACACATATGGTAGGTGTTGCAACAAGTAGAGGTTTGGATATGAGATATCCGCTAGAGCCCCTATCTTATTGGATATCCAATAAGCCCCAATATTATTGGATCCCATGGATGAGATCCAATAAGAGCTAGATTATTGGGTAGAGACCCATTGATCTAAGAGGTTTGGGTAATTGGATAGAGATCTAATACCTATTAGGGCTAGATCCATTAAGGTTGATAGGGGGCCTCTATAAATAGGAGGGAACTAAAGGCCCATAGGTTGGGGTTCTCTTGGTAGCCATCTTTGATTCTCCTCTCCCAAGAGAGGAGTATCGTTGCAGTCCCTACCGTGTGGATACTACTAGAGAGAAGGATGCTTGACCTCCTTCATCCTCTCCCATGGATATATAGAAACTCAGGGATATACGATCTCCCTAGGTACTATCATTCTTTTCATACATGCAGTTTTTGGATTTGCAGATTTGTTTTGATGCACCAATCTTCACACGACGATGGAACCTTCTTCGAAAATCTAGGGTGTTTTGTTTTCTATTCTTCCGCTACGCATGAGATGTCACCCCCCTAGATTTCCCAATAGTGGGAGCACTATCACCTTCTTGGTGTTATTTATGGATGACATCCTAATAATTGAGAATGTGTTAGGACTCTAGCTATGAGAGTCCTAATTTAGTTTCATTGATAACGGCATTCATGTAAATCCTATCTAGCCGACCCTTATTAAAGAGGTGAAGAGGTCGGCTAGGTTAGGGTTAAGTTACTTCTTAGGAAAAGAGTCATATTAGAAGTAGGAGTCCTATTAGGAAAAGAGTCCTATTAGAAGTAGAAGTCATATTAGGAAAAGAGTCCTATTAGAAGTAGGAGTCCTATTAGGAAAAGAGTCCTATTAGAAGTAGAAGTCCTATTAGGGAAAGAGTCCGATTAGAAGTAGAAGTCCTATTAGGGAAAAAGTCCTATTAGAATTAGGAATCCTACTAGAGGAGTCCTAATTAGAAGTTGGTTAGAAGTAGGAGTCTTGAGTAAGAGTTCTATTAGGAGTTGGGGCTTAGAAGCCCTATAAATAACCATATATTCATCCTCTTTTAATCAATGAATAGATCAATCCTTTAGCAGCCTTTGTGCAGCAGCTTGGAGGAAGGAACCCCTATAGAGTTCCAAGGAGGCCGATCCCCTATAGAGATCAACCCCAAGCTTAGAATCCGCGGAGGGTTCTAACACTTGGTATTAGAGCAGCATTCTTGGCGTCTCGCTGCCCTTCCACAGCCATCCACTAGCCCTCCACAACCGTGCAAAGTAATTCCCACAATTGCTTAGAAGATCATCACTGAATTCCGTCGTCATCTCCACCACCGTATATCATCCTTTGATCTTCCCGTGAATTGCAACAGGTTCTGGTTATCTACCCTACTACTGCTGCAATTTAGTTATCCTTATTCAAAAATCCAAAAAATTCGTTCCTATAATTGCTGCATAAACTTTTCGTCGTAAAGTTTTCATCTCTACAACGAAAGTCGCACTATAGAATTTCAGCCGCATAGCACTGCCTTTTTGATCTTGTTACTGCATTTTTTCTATCCAAATCTCTATGGAATTTTTATGGTGGCTTTGACACTTCCTAACAGTGGTTTTCCCTTTGGTTTTGTCGAAAAATTCTTAATAAAAACTATTTATCTTTTATGTCCAATCTGCTGCACTTTAGACATAAAAATCTGCTATAATACCTCTCCGTGATTCTTAATTTTGCCGAACCTCTTGCTGTCGTTTCTTCCTACGAAATTTTTTACAGTATTACCTCTTCCTTATCAGTATATCCCCTATAGAGATCAACCCCAAGCTTAGAATCCCCTTTGAGTTTTACTTGAATCTCTTTTGAAAATTTCTGGAAAAATTACATCTTTACTGCTGGAATTTTTTTGGCGAAAAATCTGGTATTGCACCTTGGTCCTTTTTTCTTCTCCGTAACCTACCAAACCCTAGCCACCTTGCTGCCACAAACCAAGACATCTTTAGGGCATCCCTCTAGCCTCAAGATGCAGCCATCATAACCTAGTTTCATAACCCTAACAAACATCAAAACCACAGCCCAAAACAAGTAAACCATTACTTTGAACCCTTCAATCACCGATCTATTGTCCGAACCTTCCACCACCCTATGCCATTAACCCATTAACAGAAAAAAGACAAGGGCATCTCTGATCTATAGACATATGCTATGGCTTCCCAAGATCCAATTGATGTCAAATTTGAAGCATGGGAATCTCGGATTGAATCATGGCTTGAATCGCGCTTGGAAGACAAATTGCGCGCTTTGTTTGCAGAATTCAGAATTGGACAACCATCGAGTCCAACCAAACTGTAGCAAGGAGAGAATTTAAAAAGGACCCCAGAGAAGGAGGGACAGCCCTCGAACATGCTACAGCCACGCATGAGGGTGGACTTCCCACGATGGGAAGAAGGAGACCCGGCGGGGTGGATTTCGCGCGCAGAACGTTACTTTCGCTACTACCGAACGTCGGATAATGCTATGGTGGAGATTGCTGTCATCCACCTTGACGGAGATGCTATTCAATGGTACAATTGGCTGGAATATAATCATGGGGCTCCGACATGGAATCAATTTAAGAATGCACTGCTGAACCGTTTCGGACCTACGGAGTATGAAAATATCAACGGTCAACTCGTAAAGATTCGACAAACCTCTATGATTCAAGAGTACCAAACTAGGTTTGAGAAGCTATCTTACCTTGCTCGTGATTGGACTGATTATCAATTGTTAGGAACATTTATCGAAGGACTCAAGCCAGAGATAAAAGGGGAAGTTAAGGCACGACAGCCCCGTACCGTGATGGCTGCGATTTCTTTTGCCTGAATACAAGAAGAATGACTCAACCAAGATTCTCGAAGGATGAGAACCACTCCTAGAACCTCAACATATAAACCCCCTTCTACTTCCAGCCATCCTTCGCTGCCCAAAAAATTGACAAGAGAAGAACTACATGATCGATCAGCAAAGGGTCTTTGTTGGCATTGCGACGAGCTGTGGAACCGCGATCATCGCTACAAAAGGGGCCGCCTCCTATTGATTGAACCTCTTGAAGACAGGGAGGAGGAGGTCCAGGAGCACGAGGAAGAGGTCATGGATGAAGAACAGCAGCCAATTGATACTATGATGCATGCCCTTGCCGGTTATGCGAACCCGCAAACAATGAAAGTGGGAGGATTTCTGAAGCAACAACCAATCAACGTTTTTATTGACACCAGGAGCACTAATAATTTTATGAACAGAAAGGTTGCTGTCCGGATGGCCTTACCTATTGAGAATTGCAGCAGGTTCAATGTTAAATTCGCAGATGGACGAATTTTGAAGTGTGATCGTAAGTGCCCACAGGTGAAACTGTGCTGCAGGACCAAGAGATAATTGCAGATTTTTTCCTCCTCTCTCTCAATGATTATGAGGCTGTGCTTGGCATCAAATGGTTGATGACATTAGGTGATGTTTCTTGGAATTTTTTGAAATTAATTATGAAATTTTACAGCAAGGGGAAACAGGTGATACTGTACGGGAAACGTGGGGGCGACGTAACAACAATTTGCACACAACGAATGGAGAAAGTTGTGCACAAAGCATGCAGTGGCTTTTTGGTACAACTTAAGTAGCAAAAATGGGTAACAAAGCTTCTTGGATATGATTATGAAATAACTTACAAAAAAGGGAAAGATAATGTTGTTGCAGATGCGCTTTTACGACTACCCGAGCAAGCTGAATTTTTGGCTATTTCACTTCTGACTAGCGACTTCCTTGAGGATATTAGGAGGAAATGGCAAGATAATCCGGAAATGAGTAAAATCATAAAAAAAAATTAAAGGAAGCACCAAGCTCTATGGCTCATTACAGTTGGGACTCAAAGGACTTGCGATATAAAGGACGCATTGTGCTTGTGCCAAATTCTACTTGCATAAAGACCATCTTTCAAGAGATGCATTCCTCACCTGCAGCCGGGCACTCCGGGTTCCTTAGAACCTATAAAAGAATTAAGCAAAATTTTTATTGGATAGGGATGAAAAATATTATTGCTGAATTTGTAGCACAATGTGATATATGTCAACGACACAAAGGTGAGACAGTGGCAATTCCTGGAAAGTTACAACCTCTACCCATCCCAGAATCAATATTGACTGATATATCAAATGGATTTCATCGAAGGGCTTCCCTCATCACAAGGAAAAGGTATAATTTTTGTCGTGGTTGATCGCCTTACAAAGTATGCTCACTTTTGTACCATCCGTAATCCCTACACTACTTCTAGTATTGCTCGAATCTTTATGAAGAATATTGTAAAATTACATGGGATGCCGAGATCTATTGTAAGTGATCGTGATAGGGTCTTCATGAGCAAATTTTGGACAGAGTTATTCCAGATGCAAGGCACTAAATTAAAGATGAGTACGACATATCACCCACAAACCGACGGCCAAACTAAAGTGGTGAACAGGTGCTTGGAGACATACCTTAGATGCTTCACCAGTGACCGACCAAAAGAATGGACAAAGTGGCTTCCCTGGGCCGAGTGGTGGTATAATATAACTTATCATTCCTCCACAAAATGTACTCCCTATGAGGCCATGTATGGCCGACCCCCCCTGTAATTTCAAAATATGTGTTGGGCACCTCTAAAGTAGAACAAGTCGATAGGGAACTACAAGATAGAGACAAAATGCTAAAGTTGCAAAAAGATAATCTCACTGTAGCACAAGCAAGGATGAAACAGCAATATTATCAACACAAAGGCGAAAGAGAATTTTCAGTAGGAGATTGGGTCTTCCTACGGCTCCAGCCATACAAGCAAACATCAATCCAAACCAGAGCGTCTATGAAGCTTTCACCTCGGTTCTATGGACCCTACCAGATTTTGGAGCGCATCGGAGCAGTAGCATACAGATTGGACTTACCCGCCAGCTCCCGAATCCATCCAGTCTTCCATGTATCATGTTTGAAGCTCAAGTTGGGACAACACGAGATAGCCCAAAGCCATCTACCAAATATAACTACCCAAGGAGAGCTCCAAACCCAACCAAGTGCCATTATTGATCGACGAATCGTGACTTGACGACGACGACCTGCTACTAAAGTGTTAATACAGTGGGCAAACCTACCAGCAGAAGATGCCACTTGAGAGAACTATGACGACTTGAAGATCAAATTCCCAGAATTTATGGAACGTCAACCTCGAGGACAAGGCTGATTTGAAGAGGGCGGGTCTGTTAGGACTCTAGCTATGAGAGTCCTAATTTAGTTTCATTGATAAGGGCATTCATGTAAATCCTATCTCTAGCCCTTATTAAAGAGGTGAAGAGGCCGGCTAGGTTAGGGTTAGGTTACTTCTTAGGAAAAGAGTCCTATTAGAAGTAGGAGTCCTATTAGGAAAAGAGTCCTATTAGAAGTAGAAGTCCTATTAGGAAAAGAGTCCTATTAGAAGTAGGAGTCCTATTAGGAAAAGAGTCCTATTAGAAGTAGAAGTCCTATTAGGGAAAGAGTCCGATTAGAAGTAGAAGTCCTATTAGGGAAAAAGTCCTATTAGAATTAGGAATCCTACTAGAGAAGGAGTCCTAATTAGAAGTTGGTTAGAAGTAGGAGTCTTGAGTAAGAGTCCTATTAGGAGTTGGGGCTTAGAAGCCCCATAAATAACCATGTATTCATCCTCTTTTAATCAATGAATAGATCAATCCTTTAGCAGCCTTTGTGCAGTAACTTGGAGGAAGGAACCCCTATAGAGTTCCAAGGAGGCCGATCCCCTATAGAGATCAACCCCAAGCTTAGAATCCGCGGAGGGTTCTAACAGAATGATGAAGGATTGCTCTTAATGGTAAAGGCTTGGCTATCTAGACACTTTTCTATGAAAGACTTTGGGGAAGTATCATACATATTGGGGATTCGGATCTATAGAGAAAGATCCAAGAGGATGCTTGGCTTATCCTAGTCTAGGTACATAGACACTATTATCAAAAGGTTTGGCATGAAAAATTTCAAGAGAGATCTCATACTGATGAGACATAGGCTATCACTTTCTAGGAGTATATCCCTAAAGACTCCTAAAGAAAGGGCACACATGGATAGGATATCCTATGCCTTAGCGATAGGGACTATCATATATGTTATGCTATGTACCAAGCCTAATATAGAGCATGCTCTGAGTGTCATGAGCAGGTATCAAGCTGATCCAGGCTTGGAGCTTTGGAAAGCAGTAAGGTATATCCTTAAGTACTTGAGAAGGACCAAGGATCTTTTACTGATATATGGAGAAAATAGCCTTAGGGTTGAGGGCTTCACGGACTCGAACTTCTAGTCCGACATCGATGATGGCATGTTTAATTCAGGGTATGCACTCTGAATGCAGGAGCAGTATGCTGGAAGAATTCCTAGCAAGATATTACTATTGACTCGACCATAGAGGCAAAGTACATTGCTACAGTAGAGGCAACAAAAGAGGGAGTCTGGATGAAGTAATTCATCATAGATCTGGGAGTCGTGTCGAGCAATGAGGAGATGATTCCCTTATATTATGACAACTATAGGGTGATTGCTCAAATAAGGGAACCCAGGTCTCATCAGAAGTGTTCTGAGGAGGTTCCAACTTATTAGAGAGATCGTGGCCCAAAGAGATGTAGCAATGGAAAGAGTTCCATCCAAAGATAACATTACAGATCTACTAACAAAGTCATTGACTCAGATTATCTTTGAGTGTCATATAGGTCTGATGAGGATCAGATACATAGGTAATTGGCTTTAGGTCAGGTGGGAGATTGCTAGTTATAGATGCCCTACAAGCCAATCATGTGAGTGATGACACCTGTAACACATTGCATCAATCTCTTTGCTTATGATTATTCATATTTTGTTACATTATCTAGATGTATATTGTGATGTCTTTGGAATTGTGCAATCGGAATTGGATCATGATAAGATCACGATAATGAGACCGATTCACCTTTAAACACAGACCCTAAATAATCCTGGTCATAGGTTACTCGAGAGGGACATCAAGATAGCCAGACAAATTAGTGTGTTGTATACCTGTCCATATGATGGAGGTGACTGGTTTCACAACTACATGTGTGGGGACACTAAGGGTACAATGCAGGTGCTCATTGGGGAATGAGTTCCTGATTGATCAGCTTACAAAATGCTGGATGGTTATTGATACCTAATGTTAGACAGTGATTTCGTGGTCCTAGTAGTGTATCTGGTCCTTAGACTTGAAACACCAAGGATGTCTTGTATAAGTATTCGACTCTTTGATACTGAACTTATAGGTTTGGAAGTTCCAGATCTAGTATAGCCAATTATTAAGAGTGACAACCAACCTTATGAAGGCTATTGAGTGTCAATAGAGGATCATCCACTCTCGGTATCATGAGAGGAATATCGAATGTGTACTTGCTTAGACAAATCCCTAGCCAAGGTCATTTGGATTGAGAGAAAAGGAGTTCTTCAAGAGAATCCAATCAGAGTGAGACTCGATTGGAAACCATATGAGCTTGACAGCACAATACCCGATATATGGTCTTTGGGATATTAAATGGATGAGAGACTATAGGTACACAATAACTAAGGATAGATAGGTCCAAAAGATTGGATTCTCCTGTATCGTCCTGGGACTACAGCGTAGTGACCTAGTACGTCCATAGTCAATGAGTCGAGTGAATTATTATTGAGATAATAATTCATTGAGTCAGAAGGAGTTTTGATAGGCATGATTCATGACTAGCTCGATATTGGCCCTAGAGGGTCACACACTTATGATAGGTGTTGTGATGAGTAGAGGTTTATATATGAGATATTTGCCGGAGCCCCTATCTTATTGGATATCCAATATGCCCCTATATCATTGGATTCCATGGATGATATCTAATAAGTGCTAATAAGAGATTATTGGGTAGAGACCCATTAATCGAAGAGGCTTGGGTAATTGGATGGATATCCAATACCCAATAGGGTAGGATTCATTAGGGTTGACAAGGGGCTTCTATAAATAGGAGGGAACTAAAGGTCCATAGGCTGGGGTCTTCTTAGTAACCACCTCCTATTCATCTCTCCCCATAGAGGGGCATCTTTGCTGTCCTACAATGTGGATCACTGCTAGAGAAGAGGACGCTTGACCTCCTTTATCTACCCCATGGATCTGCAGGAATTCAGGGATATATGATCTCCCTAGGTACTATCTTTTTACATATGCAGTTTTCAGATTTACAGATTTATTTTTGTGTATCGATCTTCGCACGATGATGAAACCTTTTCCGTGGAAATATAGGATGTTTTATTTTCATTGTTCCACTATGCATGAGATGTCACCCTTGGGTTTTCCAATAGCCAGAACTCATACATAGTAATGTATGTGGTCACATGTCAACTAAAGCTATAGATGGCTATTCCTACTTCGTTACTTTCACTGATGGTTTCTCTATGTCTGGACATGTGTACTTGATTAAGCACAAGTCCGAAGCCTTTAAAAAATTCAATGAATATAAGAATGAAGTAGAGAACTAGACTGGAAAGAATATCAAGACTCTTCGATTGGTGAGGAGGTGAGTACTTGAGTACAGAGTTCATCTAGTTCCTCAAAGACCATGCGATTTTGTCTTAATGGACACCTCCTTATACACTCTAGCTTAATGGTGTATCTGAAAGGAGGAATCACATAATATTAGACATAGTATGGTCCATGATGAGTTTCACTGACCTAGTCATCTCATTTTGGGGATATGCCATAGAGTCTGTAGTTTATCTTTTGAATAGAGTTCCAACTAAATCGATAGTATTGACACCATAAGAGATATGGAAAGGGAAGAAACTTGATCTTAAGGTTGTTAAGATTTGGGGCTACGCTGCCTACGTTAAGAGATGCAATCCCGATAAGTTAGAATCTAGGATGGAACGATGCAAGATTGTGGGATACCTGATAGGACCCTAGCAGGGTTAGGTCCTACACAACCATGTAGCAGCTAATAAAAACCCTGTGAGAATGTAATAAACCCCACCTAGCCGCCTCTATCCTATAAAGAAGAGAGGCTAGGGTTTATATTTGGGTCTTTGGGCTTCTTAGCCGCCGCCCCCCTTGTTACCGGGCCAGCCCGCTAAGGTTGAGGGTAAATTGGGTAGTTCACTTAGGAAGCAGCTCCTAGGGCTAGGGTTTGGAGCTCTATATAAGCTTGTAGCCTCCACCTCTTTGGAATAAGAAAGATCAATCTACAATTGCAGCCACCAGTCTACTTGGAGGGTGGAACCCCTATAGCGTTCCAAGGGTTGATCCCCCTCAAAAATCAATCTCCATAGAATTCCTCTGGGGTTCTATCATCTGATATCAGAGCAGCGATCTTGCTGCTTTTGCTGCCATCCCTGCCGCCCACCATTAGCCAAGCAATTCCCACAATTGCTCTTGATGTCGTCATCTCCACCGTCATCTCTTGACGTAGATCAAATCAATCTACAGTCGCCACCTCTAATTGCATTAGAGATCTGGTATTTTTCTACCACCAATACCTTTTGCTGCTGCAATTTTTCATCTAAAACATCAAAAAGAAGTTTTTCTATCAATCCCTTGCCTGCGAATTCCTTGCGTCGCAAAAGTTACCATCTTTGCGAACGTAGGATTGCTGCAGAAAATTTCAGCCGTGTGTTGCTGCCTTTAACCGATCTAATTGTTATCCTTTTTGAATGAAATTTTTTGTGCACCTCATAGATCATCTTAGCTCCCATCCGTGATTGATCTATTGTGGAATTCATCACAAAAACAAATTTGTGTGTTGCTGTAATCTCTCGTCACAAACTGCTGAAATTTTTTGACGAGAATTCTGCTATCGCAACTTGCACCGATTTCTTTACTGCTTTGCTGCCGAAATTTCTTCATCCAATTTATTATCCTTGTTGCTATCTAAACTAAGATTCTACCATCAAACCCCCTCCTCAAACCCCTAAGTTTTTGCTAGAAATTTCATCGAGAAATCGCTATTTCTTCGACGACAATTCTGCTCTTACGAGACAGTGCATATAGGCAGCAATTTCTACTGATTTTTGTCAAATCTTTGCTGCGAGCTACCGCAGATCTAAAACCCTCTTCCCTAACCTTCATCCACTACCATCTCAGCCCAAAACTCCATCAAATCGCAGCCCCAAACAGCACCCAAAATAGCCACAAAACAAGCCTAAACCGCAGCCTACATTCACTAATCCACCAACCCTTTCAACCACCACTTCTCTCAACCAATACATGCCTTTAACTCGACAGCAAAAAAGAGATCTTAATATTACAGATTTGGAGACATATTCTATGGCATCCGAGGAGGCAATTGATGCTAAATTCGAAGCCTTCAAGACACGAATAGAGGAGAAGATTCAGACTCTCTTTGCCGAACTTAGTTTGGGTCGACTAAAGAAATCACATCAAGGGGAGAGCTCTAATCGAAGAGATGACCTCCAGGAGAGGGGAGGCTCTATGACTGATCCCTACTATCCACGCATGAGGGTGGACTTCCCTAGATGGGAAGAAGGAGACCTGATTGGTTGGATCTCGCGCGCAGAGCGATATTTTCGGTATCACAAAATCGCGGACGCATCTATGGTGGAAATTGCAGCTATACATCTTGAAGGGGATGCCATACAATGGTTTGATTGGTTTGAACACACTCATGGAGTCCTCTCATGTCGACAATTCAAAGAAGGACTGCTGATCCACTTCGGACTAACAGATTACGAGAACATCGACGGACAACTAGCAAAGATCCGACAAACCTCCACCATCCAGGAGTATCAAACCAGGTTTGAAAGATTATCTAATCAAACTCATGATTGGTTTGAAAAACAGTTATTGGGGACATTTATTGAGGGCTTGAAGCCAGAGATCCGGGGAGAAGTTAAAGCACGACAACCGTACACGCTTATGGCAGCCATCTCTTTCGCACGACTTCAGGAGGAGCGATTGAACCACGAAGCCCAGAGGACTAGGGTCGCTCCCCGACCAGCAATATTGAAGCCCTCAACCCCTCCTACTGTCATCTGAGCTCCTGCACCAAAAAGGTTGACAAGAGAAGAGCTTCGAGACCGATCTGCCAAGGGGTTATGTTGGCATTGTGACGAGTCGTGGAGCCGCGAGAATCGCTGTAAAAAGGGGAGACTTCTTGTGATTGAACCAGTGGAAGAAGAGATCAGTGAACAGCTAGAAGAAAGTATTGAACATGAGGATGAAGATGTGGAAGAAGAGCCACAATCGGTCGACTTTATGGTACATGCGCTAGCCGGCTACTCAAATTCGCAAACGATGAAAGTTGGAGGCCCGCACAAACAACAATCAATCACCGTTCTCATCGATACAGGCAGCACTAATAACTTTCTAAACAGTAAAGTTGCTACTCGGATGGCGATCCACATTGAAGGTTGCAGCAAGTTCGACGTAAAGGTCGCCGACGGCCGAATCCTAAAATGCGACCAAAGATGCCCGCAGGTGAAACTATTACTACAGGACCAAGAAATTGTTGCCGACTTCTTCCTCCTACCAATTGATGATTATGAGGCTGTGCTGGGCATAGAATGGCTAACGACACTAGGTGATGTTATGAAATTCACCCTACGTGGTTCTTGGAACTTTTCCAAATTGATTATGAAATTCTATTGCAAAGGTAAACAGGTCACCCTACGCGGGAAGCGCGGAAGCAACGTAACCACCGTTTCAACCCAACAAATGGAGAAAGTTTTACATAAGATAAATGGTGGCTTTCTTATGCATCTCCAACAGCAACCAAAGGGGGAGAAAACAGAAATTAAAAATCAAAATATCACCCAACTGCTTGTTGAATTTGATGATGTTTCTGCTGAACCGCACAGTCTTCCTCCTACTTGGCAGATGTGCATCGACTACCAAGCTCTAAATGACATCACCGTCAAGGATAAGTACCCCATACCAGTGGTGGATGAACTTCTTGATGAATTAAAAGGAGCTCGAGTCTTCACGAAGTTGGACCTTTGATCCAGTTATCATCAAATTCGGGTATGTGAAGGTGACATCCCAAAAACTGCTTTCTGCACTCACAACGGGCATTATGAATTCTTGGTAATGCCCTTTGGACTCACTAATGCTCCTTCAACCTTCCAAAGTCTCATGAACGACATTTTTCGGAGCTTTCTTCACAAATTTGTGCTGGTATTTTTCGATGATATTCTCATTTACAGCCCTTCTCTTAAGACTCACTTTCAGCACTTGCGAATTATTCTGACGATCCTTCGAGAGAATACTCTTTTTGTTAAGCTATCAAAGTGCAGCTTTCTCCAGCAAAAAGTAGAGTACCTTGGGCATATAATATCAGAAGAAGGAGTGGCCGTAGACCCAACAAAAATTGAAGCAATGCAAGGCTGGCCGAAACCAACAAATGTGAAATTGCTGCGTGGGTTCCTTGGACTAACAGGCTACTACCGAAAATTCGTGAAGAACTATGGGAAGATTAGTGCACCCCTCACTTCTCTACTGAAAAAAGATTGCCTTCCTATGGTCGAACAAAGCCTCCGCTGCCTTCGATAGACTTAAGGCAGCCATGACGACAACACCGGTGCTAGCACTACCAGATTTCAGCCGACCCTTCATCATTGAGGTCGATGCATCTGGAGTTGGAATTGGAGCTGTTCTCATGCAAGATGGTCGACCACTCGCATACACTAGCAAGGCTTTGTCTCCCTCCCATCAAAAAATATCTATCTATGATAAGGAGATGCTTGCCATTGTGCACGCAGTAACAAAGTGGAGACCCTACCTAATTGGCCGACGATTTCAGATTAAAACTGACCATAGAAGTCTTAAGTACTTTTTGGAGCAGAAGATATCATCCCCGGAGTAGCAAAAATGGGTAACCAAACTTCTAGGATTTGATTATGAAATTATTTACAAAAAGGGGAACGAAAACATTGTTGCAGATGCACTCTCACGGCTCCCTCAGCAAGCTGAATTTTTAGCTATTTTTCTTCCTGCCACCGGCTTCCTCGAGGGCATTAGGGAGGAATGGAAGAAGGATCCAGAAACCAGCAACAACATCAAAAAATTGGAGGAGGATCCAAGTGCAATAGCTCACTATACTTGGGATTCGAGGGATCTACGCTATAAAGGTCGTATTGTGCTTATACCAAACTCTCCTTGCATCAAAGTCATTCTGCACGAAATGCACTCCACACCTTCAGCAGGGCACTCCGGATTTCTAAGAACCTACAAAAGAGTGAAGCAAAACTTTTATTGGAAAGGGATGAAAAAAATTATTTCTGAATATGTAGCACAATGTGATGTATGTCAACAGCAAAAAGGTGAAACAGTGGCGAGTCCAGGGAAACTACAACCACTACCCATACCAGACTCGGTGTGGACTGACATCTCCATGGACTTCATCGAAGGGCTTCCACCTTCCAAAGGTAAAAGTACAATCCTTGTGGTGGTTGATCGACTTACGAAATATGCTCATTTTTGTGCTGTGCGCAATCCCTACACTGCTGTTAGTATTGCTCAGATTTTCATAGAAAATATTGTTAAACTGCATGGGATGCCAAGGTCCATTGTAAGTGATCATGACAGGATCTTCACTAGTAAATTTTGGACCGAGTTATTTCAGATTCTAGGGCACCAAACTCAAGATGAGCACTGCATACCATCCACAAACCGACCAAGCCAAAGTATGGTGAGCAGATGTTTAGAGACATACCTTGGTGTTTCACTAGTGATCGACCAAAGGAGTGGGACGAAATGGCTCCCTGGGCCGAATGGTGGTACAATACTACATATCATTCATCTACAAAATGTACCCCATATGAAGCATTATATGGTGGTGGCTCCTATAATTCCAAAGTATGTAATTGGCTCGGCTAAGGTAGATCAGTCGACCAAGATTTAATTGATAGGGACAAACTCCTACAATTTGCTAAAGGATAATCTCTCTCTTTGCTCAAGCTAGAATGAAGCGACAAGTGACACACGAATAAGTGAAAGAGAATTTTTAGTAGGAGATTGGGTTTATCTTCGCCTACAACCATACAAGCAACTATCCATCAACACACGAGCCTCCATGAAGCTATCTCCACGTTTTTATGGGCCCTATCGGATCATAGAGCGTATTGAGCCGTGGGCGCATGAGACTTAAATATCCGAAGATACCAAAATTCACCCTGTCTTTCACGTGTCATGCTTGAAGCCCAAGTTGGGAGAACACGAGACACCCCAGATCCAACTGCCCAACACCACTGATGATGGAAATATTCAAGCCCAACTACAAGCCATCCTCGACCGCAGAGTCGTGATACATCGTCGACATCCCTCTACTGAAGTACTAGTACATTGGACTAATTTACCACTCGAAGATGCCATATGGGAATCATATGAGGAGCTGAAGTCCCAGTTCCACGAGTTCATGGAACCCACCTTGAGGACAAGGTGATTTGAAGAGGGCGGGCTTGATAGGACTCTAGCAGGTTAGGTCCTACTCAACCATGTAGCACTAATAAAACCCCCTGTGAGAATGTAATAAACCCCACCTAGCCGCCTCTATCCTATAAAGAAGAGAGGCTAGGGTTTATATTTAGGTCTTTGGGCTTCTTAGCCGCCGCCCCTTGTTCCTGGGCCGGCCCGCTAAGGTTGAGGGTAAATTGGGTAGTTCACTTAGGAAGCAGCCCCTAGGGCTAGGGTTTGGAGCTCTATATAAGCTTGTAGCCTCCACCTCTTTGGAACAAGAAAGATCAATCTACAATTGCAGCCACCAGGCTACTTGGAGGGTGGAACCCCTATAGCGTTCTAAGGGTTGATCCCCCTCAAAGATCAATCTCTATAGAATTCCTCTGGGGTTCTATCAGGAACCCCTATAGCGTTCTAAGGGTTGATCCCCCTCTAAAATCAATCTAAATAGAATTCTTCTAGAGTTCTGCGTACTTCACATAGTAAGCGATCTCTGCCTCGCTTGTCCCTTCTTGGGCGTAGGCATCACTATATCAAAGACATACGCGACTTTCTCCATTGTGAGAACTATTCTCATATTATGGAGTCAATCCGTATAGTTTTGACCAGTGAGGCAGTTGGCATCAAGTATGCCACATAGAGGGTCTAATGATAACAAAATAAAGATGCAGTAGAAATAAATAACATATATATTTTACAGAAATATAAACAATCAAGATAAGGACTTCTATCTTGGCGTGCTCCCACTATTTTTCTAGCGAGTCAAGCGATACTCTTAACACGTGAAACGGAAGTCTCCGACAGACTTCTAGGGGGGATCAAAATCCAATTAGCATCTTAGTGTAACCTCGAGGGACTCAACCAATCACACTAAGCCCAAAAGGTAGGAAACTCTTGCCAATCACAACTCTTTGTGATACCCATCCTATTTGGCATTCGAACCACCATGGCCTCGAGGGACTCGACTAACCATGATGTTCGGTTAAGTCATCAACATCATTACATTATGAATCTGATTCAATGATATACCCTCGAGGGACTCGACTAAGCATACCATGTCCTAAGGTCATTAGTGATATCTCTATATCGTAGATAAGATAGTGAATCATGATATAGGTGAGTCTCGAGGGATTTGACCAACTCAACCAACATCGGGAATCGGTTCTTACCTATAACGATGGAAGGATATGTGGGTCAATCTAATTACCTCACATTTACTGACTTAATATTATCGAGAGAGGGGATTTTTTATTTGGTCTCCTAATATGACGTGTCATACACATACATATTTAATATATCTATATCGCATGCAAATATATATACATATCTAGTAGGTGTATAACCAATCACACATCACATGAGCAATCACACCAGATGATCATGGACCACATCCTAATATGATCAAGCTCCAGGCAGTGGGCACAATCACTCATATCAAGATCTATGTGTGTAGCGGTGCATCTCTATGCCTTGTGATCATCCATCTCATCCTTATCGGTTCCGTCGGCATCTCCATGTATCGTAATCATTCGTCTCAGCCTCGTGGGTCCTGCTATCACTTCCACACTCCCGCTATACCTCCTTGTGTAATTACAACATAATTACAGGTACGTAGGCCTGACAATAAATGAGAAAAATAGAGGCTTACAGGCCCTAATAATAATAATCACATGTACACACATATCACATGGTCCATGATAATCCGTCCACATTATACATCACATGTACATATCATCATCATGTAGGACTACTAGATAAATAATAATCATTGATTAAACTTTTTAATTAACTATTTTTTTTTCTGAAAATAGGGATATATAAGGAATTTTCATAATTCTGAAAGGTATTTTGGTCATTCGGCCAGAAGGGGTACAGAATAGAATTTCTAAAATTCTGAGGGGCAAAATAATATAACCCTAGAGGAATTATATGTAGATTGATCTTTAAGGGGGATCAACCCTTAGAATGCTATAGGAGTTCTACCCTCCTTGGTCAGTAGATTAATCTTTTCTTATTCAAAAGAAGTGGAGGCTACTGATAGAACCCTAGAGGAATTCTATGTAGACTGATCTTTGAGGGGGATCAACTCTTGGAATGCTATAGGGGTTCCACCCTCCAAGTAGTCGACCTTGTGGCAGCTGCAAAGTAGATTAATATTTTATTATTAAAAAGAGGTGGAGGCTATATGCTTATATAGGACTCCAAACCCTAGCCCTAGGGGCTGCTGCCTAAGTGAACTATCCATTTTACCCTTAACCTTAGCCATCCGGCCCAGTAAAGGGGGGGTGGCGGCTAAGAAGCCCAAAGGCCCAAATATAAACCCTAGCCACTCTTCTTCATAGGATAGAGATGGCTAAGTGAGGTTTATTACACTCTCATAGGGTTTTTATTAGCTATTACTTGGTTGAGTAGGACCCAACCCTACTAAGGTCCTATCAAGCCTGCCCTCTTCAAATCAGCCTTGTCCTCAAGACTGAGGTTCTATGAACTCAGGGAACTAGGTCTTTAGCTCTTCATATGATTCTCATGTGGCATCTTCGGGTGGTAAATTATTCTAATGCACTAGTACTTCAGTAGAGGGACATTGGTGATGCATCACGATTCTACGGTCGAGGATGGCTTTTGTTTAGGCTTGAATATCCTCATCATCAGTGGTATTGGGCAATTAAATCTAGGGTGATTCGTGTTTTCCCAACTTGAGCTTTAGGCATGACACGTGGAAGATAAGGTGGATTTTGGCATCCTCAAGCAATTTAAGTCTATACACTATAGCTCCAATATACTCTATGATCAGATAGGACCCATAAAAATATAGGGATAACTTCATGGAGGCTCGTGTGTTAATGGAGAGTTGCTTGTATGGCTGTAGGCGAAGATAAACCCAATCTCCTACCGAAAATTCTCTTTCACTTTATCGTGTGTCAGCTTGCTACTTCATTCTAGCTTGAGCGGTAGAGATATTATCCTTTAGTAGCTGTAAGAGTTTGTCCCTGTTAATTAAATCTTGATCGATCTAATCTACCTTGGTCGAGCCAATTACATACTTTGGAATCACAAGGGCCAGCCGAACATACAATACTTTATATGGGGTACATTTTGTAGAGGAATGATACGTAGTATTATACAACCATTCAGTCCATGGGAGCCATTTCATCCACTCCTTTAGCCGATCACTGGCGAAACACTGAAGGTACATCTCTAAACACCTGTTCACCACTTCTGTTTGGCCATCAGTTTGTGGATGATGTGCTGTGCTCATCTTGAGTTTGGTGTCTTACAACTAAAATAACTCAGTCCAAAATTTACTAGTGAAGATCCTGTCTCAATCACTTACAAAGGACCTAGGCATTCCATGTAGTTTAATAATATTTTCTATGAAAATCTGAGCAATACTAGTAGTAGTGTAAGAATTTTGCACCATACAAAAATGAGCATATTTCGTAAGTCGATCAACCACCACGAGGATCGTGCTTTTACCTTTGGAAGGTGGCAGCCCTTCAATGAAGTCCATGGAGATATCCATCCACACTGAGTCCGGTATGGGTAGTGGTTGTAGTTTCCCTAGACTCGCCATTGTTTAACCCTTTTGCTGTTGACATACATCACATTGTGCAACGTATTCAGAAATAATTTTTTTCATCCCTCTCCAATAAAAATTTTGCTTTACACTTTTGTAGGTTCTCAGAAATCCAGAGTGCCCTACTGAAGGTGTGGAGTGCATTTCGTGCAAAATAACTTTGATGCTAGGGGAGTCAGGTATAAGTACAATACGACCTTTATAGCGTAGATCTTTTGAATCCCAAGTATAGTGAGCTATTGCACTTAGATCCTCCTCTAATTTTTTTTAATGATGTTGCTGGTCTCTTGATCCTTCTTCCATTCCTCCCTAATGTCCTTAAGGAAGCCGATGATAGGAAGAGAAATGGCTGAAAATTTAGCTTGCTCAGGTAGTCGTGAGAGTGCATCTACAACAACGTTTTCTTTCCCCTTTTTGTAAATAATTTCATAATCAAATCCTAGAAGTTTGGTTACTCATTTTTGCTACTCTAGGGATGATATTTTCTGCTCCAAAAAGTACTTGAGGCTTCTATGGTCAGTTTTAATTTGAAATCGTTGGTCGATCATGTAGGGTCTCCACTTCATTACTGCGTGCACAATGGCGAGCATCTCCTTATCATAGATTAATATTTTTATGGGAGAGAGATAGCACCTTGCTGGTGTCTGCGAGTGGTTGATCATCTTGCATGAGAATGACTCTAATTCTGACTCAGATGCATCGGCCTCAATGATGAAGGGTTGGCTGAAATCTAGTAGTGCTAGCATGGGCGTCATCGTCATAGCTGCCTTAAGTTTATCAAAGGTAGTGGAGGCTTCATCTAACTATTGGAAGGCATCTTTTTTTAGTAGAGATGTGAGGGGTGCACTGATCTTCCCATAGTCCTTTTCAAATTTTTGGTAGTAGCTTGTTAGTCCAAGGAACCCACGCAGTAATTTCACATTTGTAGGTTTCGGCCAGCCCTCCATGGCTTTGATTTTTGTTGGGTCTACCGCCACCCCTTCTTCTGATATTAGGTGCCCAAGATACTCTACTTTTTGCTGGAGAAAGCTGCACTTTGATAGCTTAACAAAAAGAGTTTCTCCCGAAGGATCGTTAGAACAAACCGTAAGTGTTGAAAGTGAGTCTCAAGAAAAGGACTGTAAATGAGAATATCTGTTAGAACCCTCCGCGGATTCTAAGCTTGGGGTTGATCTCTATAGGGGATCGGCCTCCTTGGAACTCTATAGGGGTTCCTTCCTCCAAGCTGCTGCACAAAGGCTGCTAAAGGATTGATCTATTCATTGATTAAAAGAGGATGAATATATGGTTATTTATAGGGCTTCTAAGCCCCAACTCCTAATAGGACTCTTACTCAAGACTCCTACTTCTAACCAACTTCTAATTAGGACTCCTTCTCTAGTAGGATTCCTAATTCTAATAGGACTTTTTCCCTAATAGGACTTCTACTTCTAATAGGACTCTTTTCCTAATACGACTCCTACTTCTAATAGGACTCTTTTCCTAATAGGACTCCTACTTCTAATATGACTCTTTTCCTAATAGAACTCCTACTTCTAATAGGACTCTTTCTCTAATAGGACTCCTTTTCTAAGAAGCAACCTAACCCTAACCTAGCCGGCCTCTTCATCTCTTTAATAGGGGTCAGCTAGATAGGATTTACATGAATGCCCTTATCAATGAAACTAAATTAGGACTCTCATAGCTAGAGTCCTAACAGACCCGCCCTCTTCAAATCAGCCTTGTCCTCGAGGCTGACGTTCCATGAATTCTGGGAATTTGATCTTCAAGTCGTCGAAGTTCTCCCAAGTGGCATCTTCTGCTGGTAGGTTTGCCCACTATATTAAAACTTCAGTAGCAGGTCGTCATCGTCGAGTCATGATCCATCGATCAATAATGGCACTTGGTTGGGTCTGGAGCTCTCCTTGGGTAGTTATATTTGGTAGATGGTTTTGAGCTGTCTCGTGTTGTCCCAACTTGAGCTTCAAACACGATACATGGAAGACTAGATGGATTCGGGAGCTGGCGGGTAAGTCCAATTTGTATGCTACTACTCCGATGTGCTCCAAGAAATATTTTATGCTTTTATGGTCGGTCTTGACGTGAAAGCGTCGCCCAATTAAGTACGGTCTCCATTTGGACACCGCATGCACAATCGCAAGCATCTCCTTGTCATAAATAGTCATCTTGAGATGGGAAGGAGATAACGCCTTACTAGTATAAGTGAGGGGTCGGCCATCTTGTATTAGTACAGCACCAATTCCTGCTCCGGAGGCATCAGCTTCAATAATAAAAGTCTTGTCGAAGTCGGGTAATGCTAGTACTGGCGTTGTTATCATTGCGACTTTAAGTTTGTCGAAGGCGGTGGTGGCTTTGTCCGACCACTGGAAAGCATCTTTTTTCAGCAAGGAAGTAAGGGGTGCACTGATCTTTCCATAGTCTTTTACGAACTTACGGTAGTAACCTGTTAAACCGAGAAAGCCGCGTAGTGATTTTATGTTCCTCGGGGTTGGCCAGTTCTGCATTGCTTAAATTTTGGAGGGGTCCACTGCCACCCCTTCCTCTGATATGATATGCCCAAGATATTCCACCTTTTGTTGAAGAAAGCTACACTTCGTTTTTTTGACAAAAAGAACATATTCTCGTAAAATTGTCTAAACAAGTCGTAAGTGCTGAATATGACTTTCAAGAGAAGGGTTGTAAATAAGGATATCGTCAAAGAAAACTAGCACAAACTTTCGAAGATAACTCTAGAAAATATCATTCATAAGGCTCTGGAAGGTGGAGGGAGCATTGGTGAGACCAAAGGGCATTACCAGAAATTCATAGTGACCGTTGTGCGTTCGAAAGGCAGTTTTCGGTATGTCATCTTCGCACACTCATATTTGATGATACCCGGATCGAAGGTCCAACTTTATGAAGACTCATGCTCCCTTTAATTCGTCAAGCAATTCATCTACTACTGGAAAAGGATACTTGTCCTTGATGGTTATGTCGTTGAGAGCTCGGAAATCAACGCACATTCGCCATGTTCCTTCTTTCTTTCGTACGAGGAGCACTGGTGAAGAGTAGGGGCTACAACTTGGCCGAATAACTCTTATTTCAAGCATCTCTTTTACAATCCTTTCTATTTCATCTTTTGGAGATGTGGATACCGATATGGTCGAGTATTTGCTGGAGGTTTCCCTAGAAGAATCGGTATATGATGATCGTGCCGGCGGTTAGGAGGTAGGCTGCGTGGTTTGTCAAATATATCTGAAAATTTAGCAAGCAAGGGAAGTAGGTTTGGATCTTCAAATTTGGTTGGCTCTCCCTTAGATTGCTGCTCAAGTTGTACCAAAAAGCCGCTGCATGCTTTGTGCAAAACTTTCTCCATTCGTTGTGTGCAAATTATCGTTACGTCACCCCCACGTTTTCCGTACAATATCACATGTTTCCCCTTGCTGTAAAATTTCATAATTAATTTTAAAAAATTCTAGGAAACATCACCTAATGTTGTCAACCATTCAATGCCAAGCACGGCCTCATAATCATCGAGAGAGAGGAGGAAAAAATCTGTAATTATCTCTTGGTCCTGCAGCAACAGTTTCACCCGTGGGCACTTACGATCACACTTCAAAATTCGTCCATTTGTGACTTTAACATCGAACCTGCTGCAATTCTCAATAGGTAAGGCCATTCAGACAACAACCTTGCTGTTCATAAAATTATTAGTGCTCCCGGTGTCAATAAGAACGGTGATCGGTTGTTGCTTCAGAAATCCTCCCACTTTCATTGTTTATGGGTTTGCGTAACCGGCAAGGGCATGCCTCATAATATCAATTGGTTACTGTTCTTCATCTATGACCTCTTCCTCATGCTCTTGGATCTCCTCCTCTATGTCTTCAAGAGGTTCAATCAATAGGAGGCGGCCCCTTTTGTAGCGATGATCGCGGTTCCACGGCTCGTCGCAATGCCAACAAAGACCCATTGCTGATCGGTCACGTAGTTCTTCTCTTGTCAATTTTTTGGGCAGCGAAGGATAGCTGGGAGCAGAAGGGGGTTTATATGTTGAGGTTCTAGGAGTGGTTCTCATCCTCCGAGCATCTTGGTTGAGTCGTTCTTCTTGTATTCGGGCAAAAGAAATCGCTGCCATCATGGTATGGGGCTATCGTGCCTTAACTTCCCCTTTTATCTCTGGCTTGAGTCCTTCGATAAATGTTCCTAACAATTGATAGTCAGTCCAATAACGAGCAAGGTAGGATAGCTTCTTAAACCTGGTTTGGTACTCTTGAATCGTAGAGGTTTGCCGAATCTTTGCGAGTTGGCCGTCGATATTTTCATACTCCATAGGTCCGAAACGGTTCAACAGTGCATTCTTAAATTGATTCCATGTCGAAGCCCTATAATTATATTTCAGCCAATTGTACCATTGAATAGCATCTCCTTCAAGGTGGATGATAGCAATCTCCACCATAGCATTATCCGACGTTCGGTAGTAGCAAAAGTAACGTTCTGCGCGCGAAATCCACCCTGCTGGGTCTCCTTCTTCCCATCATGGGAAGTCCACCCTCATGCATGGCTGAAGCATGTCCAAGGGCTATCCCTCCTTCTCTGGGGTCCTTTCTAAATTCTCTCCTTGCTGTAGTTTGGTTGGACTCGATGGTTGTCCAATTCTGAATTCTACAAACAAAGCGCGCAATTTGTCTTCCAAGCACGATTCAAGCCGTGATTCAATCCGAGATTTCCATGCTTCAAATTTAGCATCAATTGGATCTTGAGAAGCCATAGCATATGTCTGTAGATCAGAGATGCCCTTGTCTTTTTTCTGTTGATGGGTTAATGGCATGGGGTGGTGGAAGGTTCGGATAATAGATCGGTGATTGAAGGGTTCAGCTGTAATGGTTTACTGTTTTGGGCTGTGGATTTTGATGCTATTCGGGTTATGAAACTAGGTTATGATGGCTGCGTCTTGAGGCTAGAGGGATGCCCTAAAGATATCTTGGCTTGTGGCAGCAAGGTGGCTAGGGTTTGGTAGGTTACAGAGAAGAAAAAAGGACAAAGGTGCAATACCAGATTTTTCGCCAAAAAAATTCCAGCAGTAAAGATGTAATTTTTTCCAGAAATTTTCAAAAGAGATTCAAGTAAAACTCAAAGGGGATCTACTGATAAGGAAGAGGTAATACTGTAAAAAACTTCGTAGGAAGAAACGATAGCAAGAGGTTTGGCAAAATTGAGAATCACGGAGAGGTATTATAGTAGATTTTTACGTCTAAAGTGCAGCCAATTGGACGTAAAAGATAAGTGGTTTATAATGAGAATTTTTCAACAAAACTAAAGGGAAAACCACTGTTAGGAAGTGTCAAAGCCGCCGTAAAAATTTCATAGAGATTTGGATAAAAAAAATATATTAGCAATATCAAAAAGGCAGTGCTATGCGGCTGAAATTCTGCAGTGCGACTTTCGTTGTAGAGATGAAAACTTTGCAACGAAAAGTTTATGCAGCAATATAGGAAGGAATTTTTTGGATTTTTTGAATAAGGATAACTAAATTGCAGCAGCAGTAAGGTAGATAACTAGAACCTGTTGCAATTCACGGGAAGATCAAAGGATGATCTACGGTGGTGGAGATGACGGCGGAATTCAGCGATGATCTTCTAAGCAATTGTGGGAATTGCTTTGCACGGTTGTGGAGGGCTGATGGATGGCTATGGAAGGACAGCGAGACACCAAGAACGCTGCTCTGATACCAAGTGTTAGAACCCTCCGCGGATTCTAAGCTTGGGGTTGATCTCTATAGGGGATCGGCCTCCTTGGAACTCTATAGGGGTTCCTTCCTCCAAGTTGCTGCTCAAAGGCTACTAAAAGATTGATCTCTTCATTGATTAAAAGAGGATGAATACATGGCTATTTATAGGGCTTCTAAGCCCCAACTCCTAATAGGACTTTTACTCAAGACTCCTTCTAACCAACTTCTAATTAGGACTCCTCTAGTAGGATTCCTAATTCTAATAGGACTTTTTCCCTAATAAGACTTCTACTTCTAATAGGACTCTTTTCCTAATAGGACTCCTACTTCTAATAGGACTCTTTTCCTAATAGGACTTCTACTTCTAATAGGACTCTTTTCCTAATAGAACTACTTCTAATAGGACTCTTTCTCTAATAGGACTCCTTTTCTAAGAAGCAACCTAACCCTAACCTAGCCGGCCTCTTCACCTCTTTAATACGGGTCGGCTAGATAGGATTTACATGAATGCCCTTATCAATGAAACTAAATTAGGACTCTCATAGCTAGAGTCCTAACAATATCATCAAAAAATAACAGCATAAATTTACGAAGAAAGCTCCAAAAAATATCATTCATGAGACTTTGGAAGGTTGAAGGAGCATTAGTGAGTCCAAAAGGCATTACCAAGAATTCATAATGGCCGTTATGTGTGCAGAAAGTAGTTTTTTGAATATCATCTTCACATACCCGAATTTGGTGGTAACTGGATCGGAGGTCCAACTTCGTAAAGACTCAAGCTCCTTTTAACTCATCAAGAAGTTCATCCATCACTATTATTGGGTACTTATCCTTGAAGGTGATGCCATTTAGAGCTCGATAATCGATGCACATCCACCAAGTTCCATCCTTCTTGCATACAAGTAGCACCGGTAAGGAATAGGGGCTGTAGCTTGGCCGAATCACTCTTGTTTCAAGCATTGCCATTACAATCTTCTCAATTTAATCCTTCTGGAGGTGAGGAGAGTAGTACAGCTGAGTGTTCACTGGTGGTTTGCTCTGAAGAATTAGAATTCAATAGTCATGTTATCGAGTAGGAGGAAGACCACGTGGTTCAACAAAAACATCATCAAATTCAGCAAGCAATTGGACAAGATTTTGATTTTTAATTTCTATGTTCTTTCCCTCTAGTTGCTGCTGGAGATACATCAAAATTCTACCATTTATCTTTTGTAAAACTTTCTCCATTCGTTGGGTCAAAATGGTAATTACGTTGCTTCGACGCTTCCTGCATAGGATAACCTGTTTGCCTTTGCAGTAGAATTTCATAATTAACTTAGAAAAGTTCTATGAGATGTCACCTAGTATCGTTAGCCATTCTATACCCAGCACGACCTCATAATCATTAATTGGTAGGAGGAAGAAGTCGGCAATAATTTCTTGGTCTTGCAGTAATAGTTTCACTCGTGGGCATCTTTGGTCGCACTTTAGGATTCGGCCTTCGACGATCTTTACGTCAAACTTGCTGCACCCTTCGATGTAGAGCATCATCCGAGCAGCAACCTTACTATTTAAGAAGTTATTAGTGCTACCCGTATCGTTAAGAACAATGATCGGTTGTTATTTGAGAAGGCCTCCAGATACTCTTGAATGGTGGAGGTTTGTCAGATCTTTGCTAGTTGTTCGTCAATGTTGTTGTAATCGGTTGGTCCGAAGCGGATCAGTAGTCTTTTGAATTGTCGCTATGAGAGGACTCTATGAGTGTGTTTAAACTAATCAAACCACTGTATGGCATCCCCTTCAAGATGTATAGTTGTAATTTCCACCATAGATGCATTCGTGATTTTGTGGTACCGAAAATATCGCTCCGCTTGCGAGATTCAACCAATCGGGTCTCCTACTTCCCATCTGGAGAAGTCCACTCTCATGCATGGATAGTAGGGATCGGTCATAGAGCCTCTCCTCTCTTGGAAGTCATCTCTTCTGTTAGAGCTCTCTCCTTGATGTGATTTCTTCGAGCTCAGTGATCGGCCCAAACTGAGTTCGACAAAGAGAGTCCGAATCTTATTCTCTATTTGCATCTCGAAGGCTTCGAATTTAGTATTGATTGCCTCCTCAGATGCTATAGTATATGCCTCCAAATCTGTAATATTAAGATCTCTCTTTTGTTGTCAGGTTAAAGGCACATATTGGTTAAGAGAAGTGGTAGCCAAAAGGGTTGGTGGATTAGAGGATGTAGGCTGCAGTCTAGGATTGTTTTGTAACTATTTTGGGTGTAGTTTAGGGGTGTGATTTGAAAGAGTCTTAGGGCTATAATGGTAGTGGATGAAGGTTAGGATGAGAGTTTTAGATCTGTGATAGATGGTAGCAAAGGTTTGACAGAAATCAGTAGAAGTGGTTGCAAATATGTGCTGTCTCGTAAAAGCAGAATTATCGTCGAAGAAACAGCAGTTTCTCGACAAAATTTTTCAACAAAAACCTAGAGATTTGAGGAGGGAATTATTAAATCTCAAATTTTGATGATGAAATCAATTGGTGAAATATTTGTTCTAATTTATATTATCAAAAATAAGTGTGCAGGATTAACTACGATGGGTTAGACACATAAAGCGATTTACCGAGGTCAAGTCCATCGGGTGTTCAAGAGTTCATCGGAAGTCCGAAGGATCATCGGAAGTATTGCCGGAACCAACCGAGATCAAATCAAGGACTTACCGAAGTTTTTGGAAGTTCGCTGCCAAGATCGTCGAAGGATTCGCAGAGTTTGCCAAGAAGGTTCGGAAGCTTGCCGAAGACTCGTTGTGCGCGCCATACAAGCCGAGAGCATACTGGGAATTCACCGGAAGAAATCCGAGGGAAGTATCAAAAGACCGCCGAAGCCTCATCGTAAAGCTCATCGAAATAAGACGTGAAGAATGTCGATTCAAATTACTATTAATTATGTTTCAATTTCATAGTTGGCACGTACTTAGGGCAAGGATTTCAAATTAATCCTGTTCAAATCTGGTAGGGGCCAACCGAGCTCTTACTGAGCTCTTACTGCCAGGTGGTGGAACCGCCTGTGCCAGTGCTAGGCGGTAGTACCGCCCAACTATAGTGCGCAGAGGCAGTAGTACCACTTGGCACAGGCGGTAGCATCGCCTGTGCACTATCAATCTGACGACCGACAAAGCGGTAGCACTGCCAGCACCGGGAACTCCAATTTGATTTCAAATTTGGAGTCCAAATTTGAATCCACTTTGGATCTATAAATACCCCCCTCTTCTCAGTTGAAAGGGTACCCTTTTGAGAGTTAGAAATTGAGCTAAAGTCTTGCAAAAGTCTTATTTTCAATAGCTTGTGTTCATCTCCTTCTTTCTCTTTGGAAAATCTGTAAGAGTGTGAACTTCTTGTAAAAGGGTTGTAAGAGGGGTGTTTGGTCCTTCCCCTTCTAAAAGATTTGCTAGTGGAAGTTGAGAGCCTCATCGGAGAAGGCTTCGGAGGTGGATGTAGGTCACTTTGATCGAACCACTATACATCGCAGCGTCTTGAATGTGAGTGTTTAAATTTCTGTTTCATCTCTTTACTTGGTTGCAAACCATTCAGTTTTTTCATTACCTTTACTCAAGTTACTTCAACTAAGTTATTTTTTATTGAATCGAAGTTTTCATATGAACTAGCCTTTTACCGAAATCGGTTTCAAGCTTACGATTTTAATCCGTTGCACTAATTCACCCCCCCTCCCTCTTAGTGCTTGTCTGATCCTAACAATTGGTATCAGAGTGGGTTTACTCTCATATTTGGTCTAAAATCCAAGAGAGATGGCCTATTCCGATATGCAAGAAAGTCATTCCATTATACGTCCGCCTATGTTTAATGGATCGGATTATACGTATTAGAAGACTCATATGAGGATCTTTCTTATTTCTATGGATTTTGAGCTTTGGAATATCGTTGAGAATGGTTTTCAAAAATCTTCTCTTTCGATGAGCGATTGGAATGAGTCAGAGAAGAAGGTTTTTGCTTTAAATGCAAAGGCTATAAATGCCTTATTTTATGCACTAGACAAAAACGAATTTAATTGCGTATCAATTTGTGAATCGGCTTTTGATATTTGGCGTACTCTTAAGATCACTCATGAAGGCACTAGCCGAGTGAAAGAGTCCAAAATCAATATTCTTGTGCATTCTTACGAACTTTTTCGAATGAAACCAAGTGAGTCCATTGGAGACATGTACACTCCCTTTACGGATGTCATCAATGGACTTAAGGCACTTGGTAAAGGTTTTTCTAACTTTGAACTTGTAACTAAGATTTTAAGATCCCTTCCAAAGAGTTGGGATCCAAAAGTTACAGCCATACAAGAGGCCAAGGACCTTAAGACTTTTTCCCTTGAAGAACTTATTGGGTCTCTAATAACCTACAAAATGACGTGCCATTCTCATGAAGAGTTCAAGAACCCCCTTCCAAAGAACAGGAAGGATATGACACTAAGAACACAAGAAGACCACTCGAAAGGAACATCAAGTGATGAGGACAGTGACAATGACATTGCACTCTTAACTCAGTAAATTTAAAAAGTTCATAAGAAAGAACAAATTTAAAAATGACACAAAAAACAAACTTGAACATAAAAAGGACCAAGTTCTTTGCTACGAGTGCAAGAAGCCAGGGCACTTCAAATATGAATGCCCCCAAGCCAAGAAGAAGCAACTCAAGAAGAAGAAAGCATTGAAGGCTACATAGGATGATTCAAGTGACTCTGAGGTTGAAGAAGCAAGCAACAAAAAGGAGGCTAACTTTGCGCTAATGGCCCTTGGAGAAGAGGTTAGTAAGTTATTTAATGAAGAATTATTTTTCGATGAGCTTTCTATCATTTTTCATGAGTTATTTGATGAATGTAAAACTATTACTAAGAAGTTCAATTTGCTTAAGAAAGAGCATGCTTTATTACAAAATAAGTTCAATAGTCTCTCCAAACTCCTTCTCTACCCCCATGCTCTAAGTGTGAACACTTAGAAGTAATAAAAAGGGAGAACTTGCTACTCAAAGAGACCCTAAATAAGTTTAAGGTCAGTAGCAAGGGCTTGGATATGATCCTTTCTAACAAGGGTCATGTCAGAAATAGAAGTGGAATCGGATTTGTGAATGGATCTCACCAAAATCCCACCACCTTCATTAAAGGACCACATTGCATGTATCACCCCATTTGAAATGTAATTTTTGTGGTAAAACGAGACATGCTGTTTACAAATGTCAATTCAAGAAAATTAGTCCACAAAAATTGATATGGGTTCCTAAAGGAACCATAAACAATTCAATGTTGAATTACAAATTAAGTAGATCAATTTGTAAGGCACCCAAAATCAAATGGGTACCTAAAAACCATCCTCTTTTGTAGACAAACTCACAAGCTAAGAGCAAGAAATGGTATCTTGATAGTGGATGCTCAAGGCATATGACCGGAGATCCATCTCATTTCTCCATGCTCACTAGCAAAGAAGAAGGGTATATCACCTTCGGAGACAACAACAAGGGTAAAATCATTGGCAAGGGAACCATAGGTAACAAATCAAGTTTTTCAATTGATGATGTGTTGCTAGTTGATGGTTTAAAACATAATCTTTTAAGCATTAGTCAATTATGTGATAAAGGTTATGTTGTTAGATTTGAATCTAATGTTTGCATCATTGAAAAACCAACAATGACATATTCATGATTGCCTTAAAACAAAATAATGTCTACACCATAAATATTAATGAATTAAGTAATGAAATATATTTTTTGATTTTGAATGATGATGCTTGGCTTTGGCATAGGAGATTAGGCCATGCAAGCATGAAACATATCTAAGATTTCATCTAGAGAGTTAGTACGAGGAATTCTCAATATGAAGTTTGCCAAGGACAAAGTATGTGATGCGTGTCAACTAGGAAAACAAATAAAAACTAGCTTCAAAACAAAAAATCAAATTAGCACCACTAGACCATTGCAATTGATCCATTTGGACTTATTTGGACCAATTGACATAACAAGATTAGGAGGTAGTAAATACGCCTTCGTAAATATGGATGACTATAGTAGATACACTTGGACATATTTCTTGACTCACAAAAGTAATTATTTCAAATGTTTTTCAAAATTTTGTAAACTCACTCAAAATGAAAAAGGTTTTATGATTTCATCAATTCGAAGTGATCACGGAGGTGAATTTCAAAACCATGACTTCCAAAATTTTTGTGAAATAAATGGATATAACTATAACTTCTCTACTCCAAGAAATCCTCAACAAAATGGAGTAGTAGAAAGAAAAAATAGAAATTTGCAAGAAATGGCTAGAACCATGTTAAATGAATATAATTTATAAAAATATTTTTGGGCCGAAGCCGTGAACATGGCTTGCTATGTTATGAATAGAGTTCTAGTGAGACTATCCCTATCTAAGACTCCATATGAATTATGGAATAATAAAAAATCTAATATTTCTTACTTTAAAGTTTTCGGTTGCAAATGCTTTATTTTAAATAAAAAGGATGCCTTAGAAAAATTCGATGCTAAATCCGATGAAGGTATCTTTCTTGGTTACTCTTCTATTTCTAAAGCTTTTCGAGTTTTCAACAAAAGAACTTTAGTTATAGAAGAATCTATTCATGTGGTTTTTAATGAATTTTCCGAATCAAAGAAAAAAGATTTTGATGATGATCTTGGTTTTAATGATTTGAATTTGAATGAACCCTCTCCTCAAAATGACAACTTGGATGCATCGTCTTCCCAAATTTCCTTACCCAAGAAATGGAAGTATGTAGATGCCCATCCCAAGGAGTTAATTATACGAGATATATGTAAAGAGGTTCAAACTCATTCTTCATTTAAGAATTTTTGTGCCCATGCCGCTTTTCTTTCTCAAGTTGAACCAAAATGCATTGATGATGCCTTGAAAGATGATTCTTGGGTCATCGCAATGCAAGATGAGTTAAATCAATTTGAGAGTGTTAGGGATCGAGCGGCACTAGGGGGGGGGTGAATTAGTGCAGCGGTAAAGAATGATAGATTTTTCAGCGATTAAAACAAGTTTGGAAACTTCATACGAATGAATGCAACATTTCGTTTGAACCCGGAAAGATTGCGTTTTAACTTTAAAGCATACGTAAGAAGATGAAGAGGAAGTTGAGTAAGTAAGGCAGCAAACGAAGATGGTTTGTAGAAAAGTAAATAGCAAGAACGTAAATGCAAACCAGATTTTTATAGTGGTTCGGTCATCCGACCTACGTCCACTCCCGATTCCTTTTGCTTGAGGCCACCGGCTTTCCACTAGCTATCCTCCTTCCAACGGGCGAGGATGAACTCTCTTACAGCACTTCTCCTTTTGATGGGCACAGGAGATAACCCTTACAAGCACTCTTACCCCTCTCTTGGACTAGAACACTCTTAAGATTTAAAGGGAAGATTTGACACACTTTCAAGAGAGTTTCTCCCTTTTTTTCAGTTCTAAACATCTTTCATCCAAGAATGTGAGGGGTATTAATAGGCCTCAAAGTGATTCAAATTTAGGCTCCAAATTTGAATTTTTTTTTAGTTTCCCGGTGTCGGGTAGTTCAACCACCTGTCAGAGGCGGTTCTACCGCCTGTTAGTCTAGCAGACTGACACAGCAGATACTGGGCGATGCTACCACCTGCTTGGGGCGGTTCCGCCACCCAGGTCTCGGCCTCGGGCGGTGCCACGCCAGACTGAAGTGTTCAACCGCCAGTCATTTTTTTTAACCACAGTGGTTTCGTCGAAAACTCGACCGAAACCGGTCCAAACGAAGTCCGAATTGGCTCAAATTTGGTTTATAGGATTAACACCTAATCCTAAACCAAATATGTGCTAACTACAAATTTTAAAGATATTTTTTAAGCTATTTCAAAGTCCATAAGATAAGACTTCTTTCGGTGAGCTTTCGGTGAACTTCCGGCGGTCTTCCGATGAACCCTCGGAAACCATTCTGCGGACTCCCGGCAAGCTCCTGGACTTCATGATGATCTTGGCGAGTTCCATCGAGCTTCTTTGGCAAGCTCTGATCTTTCTTGGCAAGCTCCGTGAACTTTCGACGAACCATCCGGCGAACTTCTGAAAACCCTTCGGCAAGCTCCCTACTCGTTCTCGGTCGGTTCCGGCAACTACTCCCAACGAATCTTCAGACTTCCATCAAACTCTCAAACTCCCAATGATCCATCCCACTTGTCTTCCGGCACTTTGTTCCACTTTACGTCTTTATCTTCATCGTAGTTAATCCTGCACACAAATAAACAAATACTCTACTTCGATCTAGACAGTTATTACAACACGAATTGACATTCAGTTGCCTAGCACATCATTGGTCGGCGCTTCGTCTGATCCTTCGGCACATCATTCTCTTTTGCGATCCATTGCCCAATCGGCGGATGACCTCCGCAACCCCGATATCCTTGGCACAACATGCATCTTGGCCTGATGCCCGACGTACGAAGCCTTCTGCCGATTGTCGACCGAACCTCCGGCTCGACATCCAATATCCTAACGTGATCACCTCTAGCACAATGTCAATTCCTCCATCATCAACTATCTAATCCTGATCGATACTAGACCTGCATAACTCAAAAAGCAATTAAACAATAAACCACAATCAATTAGTTTCATCATCAAAATCTGAGATTCAACAATCTCCCCCTTTTTGATGATGATAACTAATTGATGACTAACGGAGTTAACCATAACTCCCCGAAGTTTAACCAAACTCCCCCTATCATTATGCCATTGATAGAACACTTAGATTATTCCAAATCCAAGCAACATTCATCACAATTAAGAGAATAAATCAAACCATCATGCAAATATATAAAATATTCAATCAATGCATGAAGTCATCAATCTACTTCTCCCCCTATGTCATCAACAAAAAGGAGAAGTTGTATCATAGCTAGTTTAAAAGATATGCAAATTTTATAATATACTAGCTATCAATCTAGATATACATCATACAACATTTAAGCATAGCTTTGCATTACAACATCCAATCATACCATTCAATCATAGCAAGTTTTTAAGGATGGGCAATGATGGCAATTTTTTACTTGCTTCTTGAGATGTGCAAGTTGTACTTTCTTTGCTTCCTTTGCATGTTCTAGCTAGCAAAATTTTTCTTTACGATACACAAGCTAGCAAATAATCTTCTCCCCCTTTGTTTTGTCAAAAAGTGGAGTACAAATAGTCAATGCTTTGATCATGACAAAATAACAAATTTACAACATGAATTTTCAGCATATTAAGTCATGAATTCAAGGGAGTCAAAAATCATGATATGAGAGAAAAAGATGATAAGTAAGCAATCCATAATGATAAGCAAGCTAACATTCTTTGCGACATGCAAGTTAGCTTCCTTTCAATTCTTCTCTTTTGTAACTATGTTTCGCCTTTGCAAGCTATCAACTTTTTGTTTGCAATGAGCTAGCAATTATGTATAATCACTTTAAACATATATGCTAACTTTTCATTAAACATACAAACATAAAGGCATGGCAAGTGTAACATTCCAAATTTTCAAAGTTTTGCATTTTGCTTCTTTTGAGATAGTCAAGATAGCAATATTTGCATCCTTTGAGATAGCAATCCTTAACTTCTTATGAAATTGCAAGGTAGCAATTTTTCTCCCCCTTTGTCTTTGTCAAAAAGAAGGAAGGACTAAATGGCTAAAAATTTCAATCATTATATAAGTTATTTTTCATATCAATTATAAATTTGTATTAATAAAAATATATATCAATTGTTCAATCATCACATGATGCAAATAAGACAATAATGCAAAGAAATCATGTCATGAAGGATATCAAAATGTAAATTTAACAAGGATCAAAACCAAAAGATATCATTCATGATTCATGACTTTCTTTTTAACAAGATCAAAATTCACATTTATCAATTTTCAATTCAAGATAAATGTCATACAACCAAGAATCATGATATATAAAAGCACATCTATATTATAGATCAAATCATGATTCATTGATTCATCATAAGGCAAATTTCTTTTATATCAATTCTTCAATTGCCACATAAGGCATACAAGCCAAAGAATTCTTGTCATTTTATTATCATGCAAGATATGATGTCAAGGCTCATGATTCATTTAAAAAGATACAGCACAAAGAGCAACTTGATTCATCCATAGGAATCAAGATTATATTTTATGAGAAGTTTCAAGTATCAAATATCAAATACACGAATTCATTCAAGTATGAATTATCGAGATATCAAGACTTGGATTATATTCCTCTTTAGTTAATGGTAAAAGGAAGCAATCATAGAGGAAAATATTTTGATTTGCAAAGATATCTCAAGTCAAGAATTCAAAGTCATGATTTTAAGAGATCAAGAGAGGAGTCATAAAATCATTCAAACTCATTTTGTCAACTCGAAACTCACAATCAAATTATCAAAATCATTCTCGAGATTCAAGAGACTTATATGAACATAGTATACATGGATTCATCAATTGTCTTATTATGCCAAATCAAAATAAGTATTCAAAAAACAAAAGGCAAACTTCATTATAAAAATCGTCAAGACAAAAATAAAACACATTATTTCAAGATATGATATTCAATTTTTCGTGATAATGTGTTTCATTTTGTTTCAAACAAGTGTGCTCATATTTCAAAAGATGAGTATCAAATTTAAGACCAAAACATGAGTTTGTCATTAAGATATGATATCACAAAGTCATTAAGCATGATAACAAACTTTTAATATTTTCATTTCAATGATGATTTCATAATGTATGTTCAAATATTTATACGGAAGCCATCATTGTATAAATTCAAAATACAAGGTTGTCATTAAACCCATTAAGATCAAATGCATCAAAATCTTTCATTCAAAAATTTTAATAAGAACAACATAAATTGATTACATGTGAGCATGTATCAACTTTTCAAAGCAAGACGTAAGTTTCGTCATAAAGACCGTTAAGACCAAACACATCAAAAATAAAACATTATGATAGTGCATTTTCTTATTTTTAAGAGTTTCAATTTACATGATTTGATCTTTTATAAGAATGATCAATGTCATGCATCATATTTAAACATGAGAGCATCATCATATTTAGAAATGAATTCATCATTAAAATCATTTCACTTCTTTCTTTCATTTGTTATAACAAGATGATCAATGCTCAAATTTTTGCTAAAATCATACATCATTTTAAAAATCTAAAAAATAACTTTCGTCATGAAACCCATTAAGTCCAAATATAACACAAGGCAACATCAAAGCCACATTTCTTTCATTTTGAAAATTTGTGGGTTGGATCTTTATAATTGATTTCATGAAGACATGTATCAATAAAAATTTCATCATTAAAAAGGGTTAAAACCTACTAAACCAAGATGGAAGTTTTCAAATTATAATCAAGATACATACATCTATCATCAAAAGATTTTCAAGAAAATCATACATAGATATGTATCATGTTTAAGATTGAAAACCGATATGGAAAGTATACATGAAATTTCATCATCTCAAAATGTCATCTTAATTTGTCATGAAAACAATTAGACCAAGAATACGTTAATCCACATCATAGAGTCAAATCAACATTACTTCAAAAACTAATGCATGTTACAAAATCATCAAGCATCATGTTTAGAAATGAAATATAAAACATCAAGATACACATGCATGGATTAATTCTAGGCAATATCACAAATCATGCAAATATCATTCATAATTTTTACTTTTCAAAAATACTAAGAAGGAAAAAGCATAAAAAAAATCCTACCAACTATTTCAAGCAACTCATGAAAGGATCATGTAATTTCAAAATAAGGTAAAAACAACTTGGGTGAGTTTCTTACCTTATTGTCGAAAACAGTCAAAGCCCATTTTGCCTCTTCTTTACTTGATTCTTCTTTGCAAGCCTTCTTCTTCTTCTTTGGCCTCTTTCTCCGTTCAAGTTCATTTGTGTTTTTTAATTTTTGTTTAATGAACTTGTTAACATTCATTGTTATGTGTTCAATGTCCTCATTGTCCTCATCACTTGAGTTATCACTCAAGTGGCATTCATTTGTCCGATAATCCAAATCCTTCTTATTCTTTAAAAGGTGGTTCATATGTTCATCATGTTCCAAATGTTCCAAGAAACTCATTTCATAGGTCATTAATGACCCGATTAGTTCTTCCAATGAAAAATCATTTAAATTTTTAATCTCTTGTATTGCAATTACTTTTGGATCCCACCATTTTGGAAGGGATCTTAAAATCTTGCTTATGATTTCAAAATTCAAAAAATATTTACCAAGAGCTTTTAGACTATTGATGACATCCGAGAACCGGGAGAACATGTCATCGATAGTCTCACTTGGTGCCATTCGGAAAACCTCAAAATCGTGCATCAAAATATTAACCTTCGAGTCTTTAACTCTACTTATTCCTTCGTGTGTGATTTCAAGAGTTCGCCAAATGTCAAAATCCGTTTCGCATGTAGAAATCCGGTTGAACTCATTTTTGTCTAAAGCACAAAATAAGGCATTCATAGCCTTTGCATTTAAAGAAAACGATCTTTTCTCCAAATCCGACCATTCATTCGTCGATTTAGAGGGAAGTTGAAATCCATTTTCAATGATGTTCCATAAGTTTAAATCAAGAGAAATCAAGAAAACTCTCATTCGAGTTTTCCAATATATGTAGTCCGAACTGTTAAAGAGCGGTGGACGAAAAATCGAAAAGCCCTCTTGAAAACTATTTAGAACCATTTCTCACAGGTGTAAATCCGAAAGAGAAAGAACGTTGCTCTAATACCAATTGTTAGAGATCGAGCGGCACTAAGAGGGGGGGGGGTGAATTAGTGCAACGGTAAAGAACGATAGATTTTTTAGCGATTAAAACAAGTTCGGAAACTTCATATGAATGAATGCAACGTTTCGTTTGAACTCAGAAAAATTGCATTTTAACTTTAAAGCATATGTAAGAAGATGAAGAGGAAGTTGAGTAAGTAAGGTAGCAAATGAAGATGGTTTGCAGAAAAGTAAATAGCAAGAACGTAAATGCAAACCAGATTTTTATAGTGGTTCGGTCATCCGACCTACGTCCACTCCCGATTCCTCTTGCTTGAAGCCACTGGCATTCCACTAGCTATCCTCCTTCCAACGGGTGAGGATGAACTCCCTTACAGCACTTCTCCTTTTGATGGGCTTAGGTGATAACCCTTACAAGCACTCTTACCCCTCTCTTGGACTAGAACACTCTTAAGATTTAGAGGGAAGATTTGACACACTTTCAAGAGAGTTTCCCCCTTCTTTTTTTTAGTTCTAGACACTTTTCATCCAAGAATATGAGGGGTATTTATAGGTCTCAAAGTGATTCAAATTTGGGCTCCAAATTTGAATTTTTTGGAGTTTCCCGGTGTCGGCCAGTTCAACCGCCTGTCAGAGGCAGTTCTACCACCTGTCAGAGGCAGTTCTACCACCTGTCAGTCTAGCAGACTGACACAGCAGGTGCTGGGCAGTGCTACCGCTTGCCTGGGACGGTTCCACTGCCCAGGTCTCGGCCTCTGGGTGGTGCCACCGCCCAGGTCATTTTTTTCAGCACAGTGGTTTTACGAAAACTCGGCCGAAACTAGTCCAAACGAAGTTTGAATTGGCTCAAATTTGGTTTATAGGATTAACACCTAATCCTAAACCAAATTATATGCTAACAAAAAATTTTAAAGATATTTTTTAAGCTATTTCAAAGTCCATAAGATAAGACTTCTTTCAGTGAGCTTTCGGCGAACTTCCGGCGGTCTTCCGACGAACCCTCGGAAACCATTCTGCGGACTCCCAGCAAGCTCCCAGACTTCATGATGATCTTGGCGAGTTCCATCGAGCTTCTTTGGCAAGCTCCGATCTTTCTTGGCAAGCTCTGCGAACTTTCGACGAACCTTCCGGTGAACTTCCGAAAACCCTTCGGCAAGCTCCCTACTCGTTCTCGGTCAGTTCCGACAACTACTCCCAACGAATCTTTGGACTTCCATCAAACTCTCAAACTCCCAATGATCCATCCCACTTATCTTCCAACACTTTGTTCCACTTTATGTCTTTATCTTCATCGTAGTTAATCCTGTATATAAATAAACAAACACTCTACTTCGATCTAGACAGTTATTACAACACGAATTGACATTCAGTTGCCCGGCACGTCATTGGTCGGTGCTTCATCTGATCCTTCAGTACATCATCCTCTTTTGCGGTCCATTTTCCAATCGACAGATGACCTCCACAACCCCGATATCCTTGGCGTAACATGCATCTTGTCCCGATGCCCGACGTATGAAGCCTTCTGTCGATTGTCGACCGAACCTCTAGCTCGATATCCAATATCCTAACGTGATCACCTTCAGCACAACGTTAATTCCTCTAGCGTCAATTGTCTAATCCTGATCGATAGTAGACCTGTGTAACTCAAAAAGCAGTTAAACAATAAACCACAATCAATTAGTTTCATCATCAAAATCCAAGATTTAACAGAGAGGAATGAGGTATGGATGCTTGTTCCTAGACCTAATGACCATTTAGTTATTAGTACTAAATGGGTCTTTAGAAACAATCAAGATTAATATGGTATTGTGGTTAGAAACAAGGCTAGATTAGTGGCCAAAGGTTTTAACTAAGAAGAAGGTATTGATTATGAAGAGACCTTCACTCTTGTGGCAAGATTAGAAGCCATCAGGATGCTCCTTGCCTATGCTAGTAGTAATGATTTTAAACTATTTCAAATGGATGTCAAAAGTGCTATTTTAAATGGCTTTGTTTCCGAATAAGTATATGTTGAATAACCACCTGGATTCAAAAAAAATTTTCTTCATAATCATGTGTTTAAATTAACTAAGACTCTCTATGGACTAAAATAAGCTCCTAGAGCTTGGTATGAAAGGCTTAGCTCCTTTCTTATTTCTAATAATTTTACAAAAGGCAAGGTTGATACTACATTGTTTATCAAATATTTTGAAAATAATTTTCTTATTGTTCAAATTTATGTTGATGACATTATTTTTTGCTCTTCGGATGAATCACTATGTGAATCTTTTGCTAAGTGTATGAGTCATGAATTTGAGATGAGTCTAATGGGAGAATTAACCTTCTTTCTTGGATTACAAATTAAACAACTTAGTAATGGCATATTCATTAATCAATCCAAATATACATTAGAATTGTTAAAATGATTTAATATAGATAGTTCAAAAGCCATCCACACTCCAATGAGTACTTCCACCAAGTTAGACTTGGATGAAGGTGGAGAAAATTTTAATCAAAAGACATATAGGGGGATGATAGGTAGCTTACTCTATCTTACTGCAATTAGACCAGATACCATGTTTAGCATAGGACTTTGTGCAAGATTTCAAGCTAATCCTAAAGTGTCTCACCTTAAAGCCGTTAAAAGAATTCTTAGATATCTTAAAGGCACTCCTAATCTAGGATTATGGTATCCAAAATCTGATAACTTTGATTTGAAAGCCTATGCAGATGCAGATTTTGGTGGATGTAGAATAGATAGAAAGAGCACATCCGGAACATGCCAATTTTTAGGACATGCACTTGTTTCTTGGACTTCCAAGAAACAAAATTCGGTTGCACTATCTATGGTGGAAGCCGAATACATAGCCACAAATGCATGTTGTGCTCAAGTCATTTGAATGAAAAATACACTAGAAGATTATGGAATTCATTTAAATAACATTCCTATAAAATATGATAATACAAGTGCTATTTGGCTAACCAAAAATCCTATTCAACACTCTAGAACTAAACACATTGACATAAGACATCACTTTATACGAGATCATGTTAACAGTAACGATGTCACTCTTGAATTTATCGATACAAAAAATCAATTCGTAGACATCTTTATGAAACCTTTAAATGAAGAATAATTTGACTTCATTAGGAGGGAAATAGGCATGTTAAATTGTCCTTGTAATTGAGCAGCATTTTTTCTTTTGGCTTTTGTGGATTTTACGAAAACTCAGCTCTCGTGGATTTGCCTCCCTCATTTTAATTCTATATCTCAAGGAGTGATCTATGATTACATCTTATTTCAACCCTAGAAAACAAATTTAAAAAAAAATTTTTGGGGGCAGCGGTAGCACTGCCAGAACCGACGGTAGTACCGCCTGGGTACTCGGCTCACAAGCAGTAGCTCTGCCTGGTTGGCGGTAGTACCGCTCGAACACCCCCATATAAAAGGGGGTGTTAGGGTCGATGGTAGAACCCACCGAAAACATCCTCCCTTTCATCCTTCTTCCTCCTAAGCTCCTCCAAACTCTCTCCTCTCCATTTCTTCCTCCTCCTAAAGGGCTATCAAAGACATTTTCTTGATCCAAGCTCCTCACCTCCCTAGGAAACACAAACAAGGTAAAATCTGAAATTTTCTCTTCTACTCACATTTGCTTGTCTTTTCCTTATTGTTTCCTTTTGATTCTTCATCATGAATAGATATGGCTCCTAAGAAATCAACAAGAGGCAAAGGAAAAAGGTTGGAAGAAGATTCATTTGACCCAACCCTTTTTAGATCTAATGAGGTAGCCTTAAGATACCCAAATTTTGATTGTAAAGCCATACATAAGGGTAAACATGTTGATCTAGGTGAACTAGGAAACCTAGAACCTATTAGATGGTTTGCTAATCTAAATGCTCTACCTATCTTGCAAATTAATGAACCAATCTACCCTAGGTTGGTTAAGTTATTTTATACTAACATGATTATTGAAGATGATGTTTTGACTACCTATGTGTTAGGAACCACAATTCAGATTTCTGATCGTACCATATATGAGCTACTTGGAATTGAAGAAAAAAATAGAGGATGTTATTTTAGAGGGCAATGGGATATGGATACAATCGGAGCAACCCACTCCAAAGCCTTAGAAATGATCTTTACTAATCCTAACCTAGGCATCATTCTTAAAAGCTGCGAGTACTTATTACCTTTTAATTCGAAATTACTTCATCACATTATTATTAGCATTCTACTTCCGAAGTAGTTTCACCCTGATGAAATGAGTATGTTAGAACTAAGTATGATGTATTGGATCATGACTAGACAAAACAACTGCTTTGGTTATTTGATTAGACAACACATGATAGAAATTTTCTTTAGAGACTCAATGTTGTCATATGGCGGGTTGATCACTAGATTTATTTTTGCCCATAACATTTGTGTGCCACCCGACGAGGAAATAATGCAGGTTGATAGATATAACACAATTAATAGAAGTCTCCTGAAGCGAGTTAGATGCACCTTTAGAGATGGCATATGGATTAGGCAACCTATAAGGGTTGATATAGTTCCCCCACCGGTAGAGCGACCTGAAACATCAATTTTTAGGGGAAATGAATCTCCTCCGCCTAGTCCCGTTGATCCAGCACCATCTGAGCCGGCTCCTGCTCCATCTACTGAAGATCCAATCTTGCTTGCCCTAAATCAAATCACATCGCAATAAGCTGAAATTTTGAAGGAAGTGCAACAAATGAACCGCAAAATAGATCACTTGTATAGGCATTTTGGCATTCCCCCTCCGGAATAGCTATTGTTCTCTTTTTAAACACTTGTCCTATTATGCTTATGACTACTATGGATGATGTTGCATGATGTTATTTTCATTTCATCTAATCAGCTTTGAATGAATTTTCTTTTTGGTTTGATCGTAATTTTTGGATGACACTTTCATATTACTTTATGACTTGATATCCTCCTCGAACAATTTCATGGCTCAATAATTGATTGACTTTTGTATTCTCCCTCTCATGGCCTAATAAATGAGTTTTTTTCTTTTCTTCTACGAAGTAATGAATGGTTTCTCCACCTCCATTATTTTTGTTGATGACAAAGGGGGAGAAAAATGTAAATTGCTATGATGGAGTAATTGTTGCTATGTTGGAGTAAATACTTAAAGTGAAATATGAATCAATTGTATTGCATCAAATGCTTAAAAATTCTTATTCTTAAGATAAGCTACTTTTTCATTTGATATCATGTCTTAATATTGAAACACTCTTTTGGATATCACTTGATTCTTATCATGTTGGAATTAATATTTCTTGTTATTATAGGTGTAAATACCTTGACATTATTTAAAATATGAAGTTTTCGTATTTATGCCTAAGCTTGTTTATTAAGCTTTATGTTAAATGAAATCTATCGGATTTGGCTTGAATTCAAAAGATTGAATTCAAGTGCTTTTACCTTCTAATGATATGGCATATAGATAGGGGGAGTTAATAGTAACTCCATCAATTGATTGTCATCATCAAAAAGGGGGAGATTGTGGAATCTCAGATTTTGATGATGAAATCAATTGGTGAAATATTGTTCTAATCTATATTGTCAAAGATATGTGTGCAGGATTAACTACGATGGGTTAGAAACATAAAGCGATTTGCCGAGGTCAAGTTCGTCGGGTGTTCAAGAGTTCATCGGAAGTCCGAAGGATCGTCGGAAGTATTGTTGGAACCAACCAAGATCAAATCAGGGACTTACCGAAGTTTTCAGAACTTTGCTGCAAAGATCGTCGAAGGATTCGTGGAGTTTACCGAGAAGGTTCGGAAGCTTGCCGAAGACTCGTTGAGCGTGCCATACAAGCCAGGAGCATGCTGAGAATTCACCGGAAGAAATCCGAGGGAAGTATCGGAAGACCGTCGAAGCCTCATCGTAAAGCTCACCGGAATAAGACATGAAGAATGTCAGTTCAAATTACTATTAATTATGTTTCAATTTTGTAGTTGGCACATACTTAGGGCAAGGATTTCGAATTAATCCTACTCAAATCTGGTAGGGGCCAACCGGGCTCTTACTGGGCCTTTTTGGGCCTTGAACAAGGCCCATTCAGCAATCAGGCGGTGGAAACGCCTGTGCCAGGCGGTGGAACTGCCTGTGCCAGGCGGTGCCGAGTGCTGGGCGGTAGTACCACTCAGTTGCAGTGCGCAGAGGTGGTAGTACCGCCTAGCACAGGTGGTAGCACAGCCTATGCACTGTCAGTCTGACGACTGACAAGCGATAGCACCGCCAGCACCAGGAACTCCAATTTGATTTCAAATTTGGAGCCCAAATTTGAATCCACTTTAGATCTATAAAACCCCGCCCCCCTTTCTCAACTAAAAGGGTACCCTTTTGAGAGTTAGAAATTGAGCTAAAGTCTTACAAAAGTCTTATTTTCAATAGCTTGTGTTCACCTCCTTCTTTCTCTTTGGAAAATTTGTAAGAGTGTGAACTTCTTGTAAAAGGGTTGTAAGAGGGGTGTTTGGTCCTTCCCCTTCAAAAGGATTTGCTAGTGGAAGTTGGAAGCCTCATCGGAGAAGGCTTCGGAAATGGATGTAGATCACTTTGACCGAACCACTATACATCGCAGCATCTTGAATGTGTGAGTGTTTAAATTTCTATTTCATCTCTTTACTTGGCTGCAAACCATTCAGTTTTTTCATTACCTTTACTCAAGTAACTTCAACCAAGTTATCTTTCATTGAATCAAAGTTTTCATACGAACTAGCCTTTTACCAAAATCTGTTTCAAGCTTACGATTTTAATCCGCTGCACTAATTCACCCCTCACCCCCCTCTCTTAGTGCTTGTCCGATCCTAACAGGATTTTGATAGCAAAATCTTAGTATAGATAACAGCAATGATGACAAATTGGATTAAGAAAATTTTGGTAGCAATTTGGTAGAAGTTGCTATAGATATGTGCTATCTCGTAAGAGCAGAATTATCGTCGAAGAAACAGCAGTTTCTCGATGAAATTTTCAGCAAAAATTCTGAGATTTGAGGAGGGAATTTGACAACAAATTCTCGGTTTAGATAACAGTGATGATGACAAATTGGATCAAGAAAATTTCAGTAGCAATTCAATAGAAGCTGCTGCAGATATGTGATGTCTCGTAAGAGCAGAATTGTCGTCGAAGAAACAGTGGTTTCTCGATGAAATTTCTAGCAAAAATTCTGAGATTTGAAGAGGGAATTTGACAGTAAATTCTTGGTTTAGATAACAGAGATGATGACAAATTGGATCAAGAAAATTTTGACAGTATAACAGCAAGGAAATTGGTGCAAGATGCGATGGCAGAATTCTCATCAAAAAATTTCAGCGGTTTGCGATGAATATTTGCAGCAACACGGGAATGTTTCAAAGATGAATTCCATAATAGATCAATCACAGATAAAAGCCAAGATGATCTATGAAGTGCACAAGAAATTTCGTTCAAAAGGATAGCAAATAGATCAGTTTAAAGGCAGCAATATGCGGTTGAAATTTTCTATAGCAATCCTTTGTTCGCAAAGATGATAACTTTTGTGACGAACAGAATTCACAGTAAAGGATAGATAGCAATACTTCTTTTAGGTATTTTGAATGGAAAATTGTAGCAGCAAAAGGTATTGGTGATAGGAGAATACCAGATCTCTGATACAATTGGAGATAGCGATAGTAGATTGATTTGATCTACAACAGAAGATAACGATGGAGACGGCGACATCAAGAGCAATTGTGGGAATTGCTTAGTTGATGGTGGGCAGTAGGGATAGCAGCAAAAGCTGTAAGATCGTTGCTCTGATACCAGATGATAAAACCCTAGAGGAATTCTATGTAGATTGATCTTTGAGAGGGGATCAACTCTTAGAACGCTATAGGGGTTCCACCCTCCAAGTAGTCGACCTTGTGGCTGTAAAGTAGATTGATCTTTTCTTATTAAAAAGAGGTGGAGGCTATATGCTTATATAGGACTCCAAACCCTAGCCCTGGGGGCTGCTTCCTAAGTGAACTACCCATTTTACCCTCAACCTTAGCCAACCGACCCAATAAGGGGGGGGGGAGGCGATAGCTAAGAAGCCCAAAGACTCAAATATAAATCTGGAGCCACTCTTCTTTATAGGATAGAGGTGGCTAGGTGGGATTTATTACACTCTCATAGTATTTTTATTAGCTGCTACTTGGTTGATAGGACCCAACCCTCCTAGGGTCCTATCAGCTATATGCTTATATAGAACTCCAAACTCTAGCCCTAGTGGCTATTTCTTAAGTAAAATATCCCTTTTGCCCTCAACCCTAGCCAATCGATTGGTTTTAATCTGAAATCGCTGGTTGATCTGGTAGGGTCTTCACTTCGTTACTGCATGCATAATAGAGAGCATCTCCTTATCATAGATAAATATTTTTTGATAGGAGGGAGATAATGCTTTACTGGTGTATGGGAGTAGTCAACCATCTTGTATGAGAACGGCTCCAATTCTGACTTCAGATACATAGACCTCAATGATGAAGGGTCGGTTGAAATATGGTAGTGCACGGTGTCGTTGTCATGGCTGCCTTAAGTTTATTGAAGATAGCGGAGGCTTCGTCCTACCAATAGAATGCATCTTTTTTTAGTAGAGAAGTGAGGAGTGCACTGATCTTCCCATAGTCCTTCACAAATTTTTGGTAGTAACCTATTAGTCCAAGGAACCCATGTAGTAATTTCACATTTGTAGGTTTCGGCCAGCCCTGCATTGCCTTGATTTTTGTTGGGTCTACTACCACTCCTTCTGATATTATGTGCCCAAGGTACTCTATTTTTTGTAGGAGAAAGATGCACTTTGATAGCTTAACAAAAAGAGTATTCTCCCAAAGGATCATCAGAATAAACTGCAAGTGTTGAAAGTGAGTCTCAAGAGAAGGGCTGTAAATGAGAATATCATCAAAAAATACCAGCATAAATTTGTGAAGAAAGCTCCAAAAAATATCGTTCATGAGACTTTGGAAAGTTGAAGGAGCATTAGTTAGTCCAAAAGGCATTACCAAGAATTCATAATAGCTATTATGAGTGTTGAAAGCTGTTTTTGGAATGTCATCTTCATATACCCTAATTTGGTGGTAACCGGATCAGAGGTCCAACTTCATGAAGACTCGAGCTCCTTTTAACTCATCAAGAAGTTCATTAACCACTGGTATTAGGTACTTATCCTTGGCGATGATGTCATTTAGAGCTTGGTAGTTGATGCACATCCTCCAAGTTCCGTCCTTCTTGTGTACAAGTAGCACCAGTGAAGAATAGGGGCTATAACTTGGCCGAATCACCCATGTTTCAAGCATCTCCTTTATAATCTTCTCAATTTCATCCTTCTGGAGGTGAAGATAGCAGTATGGCCGAGTGTTCACTGGTGGTTTGCCCAGAAGAATTGGAATTCGGTGGTCATGTTGCCGAGTAGAAGGAAGACCGCGCGGTTCAGCAAAATCATTATCAAATTCAGCAAGCAATTGGGCAAGATTTTTAACTTCAATTTCTATTTTCTTCCCCTCTAGTTGCTGTTGGAGATGCATCAAAAAGCCACCATTTATTTAGTGTAAAATGTTCTCCATTCGTTGGGTCGAAACGGTGGTTACGTTGCTTCCGCGCTTCCCATGTAGGATGACTTGTTTGCCTTTATAGTAGAATTTCATAATTAATTTTGAAAAGATCCAAGAGATGTCACCTAGTGTTGTCAGCCATTCGATGCCCAGTATGGTCGCATAATCATCAATTAGTAAGAGGAAGAAGTCGGTGGCGATTTCTTGGTCTTGTAGTATTAGTTTCACCTACGGGCATCTTTGGTCGCACTTAGGATTCGACCATCGACGACCTTTACGTCGAACTTACTACAACCTTCGATGTGGAGTGCTATCTGAGTAACAACCTTTCTATTTAGGAAGTTATTAGTGATGCTCGTGTCTATGAGAATAGTGATCGATTGTTGTTTGAGAAGGCCTCAAACTTTCATTGTTTGCGGATTTGAGTAGTCGGCTAACGCGTGTACCATAAAGTCAATCGGTTATTGCTCTTCTTCCGTATCTTCTTCTTTATGTTTAAGACCCTCTTCCAGCTGTTCAATAGCCTCTTCTTCCACTGGTTCAATCACAAGAAATTCCCTTTTTTATAGCAATGCTCATGGCTCCACGGCTCGTCATAATGCCAATATAACCCCTTTGCAGATCGCTCCCGAAGCTCTTCTCTTGTCAACTTTTTTAGTGCAGGAGCTTAGCTAACAGTAGGGGGGGCTGAGGGCTTCGATATTGCTGGTTAGAGAGTGACCCTAGTCCTTCGAGCTTCGTGGTTCAATCGATCCTCTTAAAGTCATGCGAAAGAGATGGCTGCCATAAGCGTATACAATTGTCGCGCTTTAACTTCTCCCTGGATCTCCAGCTTCAAGCCCTCAATAAACATCCCCAATAGCTATTTTTTAGACCAATCATGAATTTAATTAGATAACCTTTCAAACCTAGTTTGATACTCTTGAATGGTGGAGGTTTGTTGGATCTTTTCTAGTTGTCCGTCAATGTTCTCATAATCGGTTTGTCCGAAGCGGATCAGTAGTCCTTCTTTGAATTGTCACCATGAGAGGACTCCATGAGTGTGTTCAAACTAATCATACCACTGGATGGCATCACCTTCAAGATGTATAGCCATAATTTCTACCATAGATGTGTCCGGGATTTTGTGATATCGAAAATATCGCTCCACACGCGAGATCTAGCCAATCGAGTCTCCTTCTTCCCATCTAGGGAAGTCCACCCTCATGCATGGATAGTAGGGATCAGTCATAGAGCCTCCCCTCTCTTGAAAGTCATCTCTTCGGTCAGAGCTCTCTCCTTGATGTGATTTCTTTAGGCTCGATGGTCGACCCAAACTGAGTTCGGCAAAGAGAGTCCGAATCTTATCCTCTATTTGCATCTCGAATGCTTCGAATTTAGCATTGATTGCCTTCTCAGATACCATAGTATATGCCTCCAGATCTATAATATTAATATCTCTCTTTTGTTGTTAGGTTAAAAGCTTATATTGGTTGAGAGAAGTGGTGGCCGAAAGGGTTGGTGGATTGGTGGATGTAGGCTGCGGTTTAGGCTTATTTTATGGCTATTTTAGGTGTGGTTTAGGGGTGCGGTTTGATGGAGTTTTGGGTTGTGATGGTAGTGGATGAAGATTTGGGTAGAGGATTTTAGATCTGTGGTAGATGGCAGTAAAGATTTGACAGAAATCAGTGAAAGTTGTTGCAGATATGTGCTGTCTCGTAAGAGCAGAATTGTCATCGAAGAAACAGCGGTTTCTCAACGAAATGTTTAGCAAAACTCCAAAGATTTGAGGAGGGGATTTGATAGCAAAATCTCAGTTTAGATAACAGCAATGATGATAAATTAGATCATGAAAATTTTGGCAGCATAACAGCAAAGAAATCGATGCAAGTTGCGATAACAGAATTCTCGTCGAAAAATTCCAATAGTTTATGACAAAAATTTACTGCAACACAAGAACATTTCAAAGATGAATTCTATGATAGATTAATCATAGATGAAAGTCAAGATGATTGGTTTTAAGGATAGCAAATAGATCGGTTTAAAGGTTGCAATATGCGGCTGAAATTTTCTACAGCAATCCTTCATTCGCAAAGATGATAACTTTTACGACAAAAGGAATTCACAGCAAGGGATAGATAGAAAGACTTCTTTTTGGTATTTTGAATGGAAAATTAAAGCAGCAAAAGGTATTGGTGATAGGAGAATATCAATTTTCTAATACAATTGGAGGTGGCGGTAGCAGATTGATTTGATCTACGGCAGAAGATGACAATGGAGACGACGACGTCAAGAGCAATTATGAGAATTGCTTGGTTGATGGTGGGTGGCTGGGATGGCAGCAAAAGTAGCAAGATCGCTACTCTAATACCATATGATAGAACCCTAGAGAAATTCTATATAGATTGATCTTTGAGGGGGATCAACCCTTGGAACACTATAGGGGTTCCACCCTCCATGGTAGTCAGCCAAATGGCCACAAAGTAGATTGATCTTTTCTTATTCAAAAGAGGTGGAGGCTACATGCTTATATAGGACTCCAAACCCTAGCCCTAGTGGCTACTTCCTAAGTAAAATATCTTTTTTGCCCTCAACCCTAGCCAACCGACCTAGTAAAGGGGGGGGTGCTTAGGAAGCCCAAAGGCCCAACTATAAACACTAGTCATTCTTCTTTATAGAATAAAGATGGCTAGGTGGGGTTTATTATAATCTCACACGATTTTTATTAGCTGCTACTTGGTTGAATAGGACCCGACCCTGCTAGGGTCCTATCGTAAAACTATCTTTTGCCCCAAAAAAAGACCTAGCTCCCTTCACTACCTACGCTACAGTGTAGTTGCCACCACCCTACCGGCAACGGCCTTTGCACGGGGGCACCGCCCATGCCCGTGGGTAGCTCGCCTGCTGGCAGCGCCATCGTAATTATTAAATCTCAAATTTTGATGATGAAAATAATTGATTGAGTTTAGTTGTCTAATTGCATTTTGAGTGACACAGGTCTACTATTGATCAAGATTAGACAGTTGACACAGGATGAATCAGTGTTGCACCAAAAAAGATCACATCAGTATATTGGATGTTAAGCTAAAGGTCCAGTCGATAATCGACAGAAGGCTTCAGACATCAGGCATTAGGCCAAGAAAAGTAGTGTTGCACCAAGGAGATCGGGGTTATAGAGGTCAACCGTCGATTGGGCAACAGGCCGCAAGAGAGAATGATGTGCCGAAGAATTGGATGAAGTGCTAACCAATGACATGCTGGGCAATAGGAGGTTGATTCGTGTAACTGACAAGATCGATATAGAGTTCAGGTCTATGTGTGTAGGATTAACTATAATAACAATGAAGACATAAAGTGAAACAAAGGCTGGAGTCAAGTACGATGGTATCGTTGGGAGTTTGAGAGTTCGACGGAAGTCCAAATATTCATCAGGAGTACTACCGGAATTGGCTGAGAATGAGTAGGCTTGTCGAAGGGTTTTCAAAAGTTCATCAGAAAGATTCATTTGAAGTTCGCAGAGCTCACCGAAAAAGATCAGAGGTTGCCGGGAGTCGGTAGAATGGTGTCCGAAGGTTCGTCGGAAGGTCACTAGAAGTTTGCCGGAAGAAGTCTTAACTTTCTGGACTTTGTATTAGCTTAAGAAATATCTTTAAATTCTTAATTATCATGTAATTAGGGTTAGGATTAAGTGTTAATCCTATAACCCTAGTAGGGGCCAATTGGGCCTGGTATTAGACTGGTTTGGGCCAAGTTTAAGGCCCAACTAGGTGTGCTAGACTAGGGCGATGGCACTGCTAGACTAGGGCGATGGCACCACCTAGGTCCAACTCCCCAAGTTGTACTAGGCGATTATACTGCCCAGTACACTGACCATGTTAGTGTGTCTGATAGTGGTACCGCTAAACTAGCGGTAGTACTGTTAGTGTCATGGTCAAACTGATGGTGGTACCGCAGTGACAAGTGGTGGTACCGCCAGTACCCGATAAACCGAAGATGAAAAGGTTTTTAGCTCTAAGTTTGAATCAGATTAGAGCCTATAACAACCCCTCCCATCCCTAGATTGAACACACAAGCACATATACTTTGAAAGTAGAGAAACTCTGTTTAAATCTCTAGAAATCCCCTCCTCTAGTCCTTACTTGTTTTCAAGTTAAAAGAGAGGAGAGATGCTTGTAAGGTTACCTCCTAATCCCGTCAAAAAGAGAGAGTGCTGTAAGGGACTTGTCTTCGCCCGTTGGAAGGAAAACAACTAGTGAAAAGTCAGTAGCCTCAAGTGAAGAGGAATCGAGAGTGGATGTAGGTCGTATGACCAAACCACTATAAATTTGGTTTGCATTTATTTTCTTGTAATTTATATTTTAGCAAACTATCTTCACTTGTTGCTCCATTTCTTCATCTCTAAATGCATGCAAGTTAATTACATTTTTGATACGCTTTGATCGAAATTGGTTTTCATCGAAATGTGATTTTATCCTTCGAAGTTTTCAACATACGAACATGTTTGAATCGTCAAAAATTTTCATTATTAACCACTGCACTAATTCACCAATCCTAACAATTAGTATTAGAGCCTCGTTATTTCTCTTTCGGATTCACACCCGCGAGAAATGGCTCTTCACGGGTTTCAAGAGGATTTTTCAATCTTTCATCCTCAGTTGTTTAACAGATCGGACTGCACATATTGAAAAACTTGAATGAGAGTTTTTTTTATTTCTTTAAATTTGGATTTATGGAACGTTATTGAAAATAGTTTTCAACTTCCCTATAAACCGATGAACGAATGGTCGAAATTAGAGAGAAAATCTTTTTTATTAAATGCAAAGGCTATGAATGTCTTATTTTGCACTCTATATAAAACTAAGTTTAATCAGATTTTTACGTGTGAAACAGCTTTTGATATTTGGCACACACTTGAAGTCACACATAAAGGAATAAGTAGAGTCAAAGACTCGAAAGTTAACATTTTGATGCACGATTTTGAGCTTTTTCGAATGAAACCAAGCAAGACTATCAGGGACATGTACACCCGTTTCATGGATGTCATCAATAGTTTGAAAAGTCTTGATAAATCTTTTTCAAGTTTTAATCTCATTAACAAGATTTTAAGATCCCTTCCAAAGAGTTAGGATCCAAAAATAAAAGCTATTCAAGAGTCTAAAGACTTGAACGTTTATTCACTTGAAGAACTAATCGAGTCTTTAATGATCTATGAAATGAATCTTGAACTTGATGAACATGAGAGCCACCTTCCAAAGAATATGAAGGATTTGGCACTTCAAACAAGAGAATGCCACTTGAGTGATGACTCAAGTGCTGAGGACAATGTTGAGAACTTTAAATTTTTGATATTAAAATTTAAAAAGTTCAATAAAGAAGAATTAAAGAACACTAACTCTTGCTATGAATGCAAGAAACCAGAATGCTCCAAAGATGAGTACACAAAAATGAAGAAGAGAAAAGCGCGTAAAAAGGATAAAGACGCAAACTACACTTTAACTGTTTTCGGTAATAAGGTAAGAAACTCACCCAAAATGTTTGTACGTTGTTATGAAATTACTTGATATTTTTTTTATGAATTTCTTAACTTAGTTAGTAGGAAATAAATAATTTTTTCTCAAAAAATTATATCATGCTTTTCTTTCTATATTTTTGAAAAATAAAAATTAAAATGATACTTGCATGATTTGTGATAATGCTTAGGTTTAATCCACGTATGTGTATCTTGATGTTTTATATTGGTTTTCATTTCTAAACATCATGCTTGATGATTTTATATCATGGATGAGTTTTTGAAGTAATGTTAATTTGAAAACTTCCTTCTTGGATTAATAGGTCTTAATCGTTTTCATGATGAAATTTATAAAATGATGTATGATTTTAGCAAAAATTTGAGCATTGATCATTTTGTTATAACTAATGAAAGAAAGAATTAAAATGATTTTGATGATGCTTTCATTTTTAAATATGATACATGACATTTTCATATGAAAATTTTAAACATTCTTATGAAAGATCAAATCACTTAAATTGAAACTCATAAAAATAAGAAAATGCACTATCATGATGTTTTATGTTTTATGTGTTTGTTCTTGATGGCTTTGAGGAAATCAACTTTTCAATCATAAACTTGATACACAACTTTTATATAAAGAGGATTAGAGCACGCTTACATGTAATTAATCTACATTATTCTAAATAAAATTTCTGAACGAAAGATTTTGATAATAATATCCAATTTGTATGATGATACATGACTTTCGAATAAAAATCTTGGTCATACCTTTTGAAATCATACTTGATGATGAATATCTCGATATTAAAAGGATGATATCATGCTTGAAATTTATGGAATCATGCTTGATGAATTAATTTATGAAATTTGCCTTTTCGCTCTTGAATATTGATACTTGTTTTTTTTTAAGGCAAAGGCATGATTATAGGATAAAACACATAAAAAGAGATTGCATTTTCTATCCTATAGAGGATAATGAATTCATTTTATGAATGTTATGAATCTCTTGAAGATAATCTTGATGAATGTTTTGAAAACAAATGTGTGCATCATGTTTTTGGTCTTAGTGATTTCTCTTGAAACTTGATTTTAGATTTATACGATAATACATATTATGATTTATTTTATGAAATTTTGCCTTTATGTCTTAAACTTTCATGATTGTCTCAATTTGACATTAAAAGATAAAGGCATGCTTATATGAAGTAAATCATAAAAAAAGAAATGCATGTTTCTTGAACATCTCCCTTTCTCTAAAGTTTCTGATTTTTCAATAAAAGACAAGTGATAAATTCATTTATGATATCCTGTGAATCACTTAAATTATGAATGAGATTTTGATGATGTGTTAAAGAATCTATTTAAATGAATCATGTTCATCTTGATTTTTCTTGAGCCTTGATAACTTAGAAATGACATGATCACTTTGGCTTGCATGCCTTATGTGGTGATTTAAAATTAATTTGTTTTATTATGAATCATTGAATTATGATCTTGATGCCTCCTAAAAGGAATATTTATGAACCATGAATGATATCTTTTGATCCTTGTTGATCTTTCATATTGATATCTTTCATGACATGATATGATTGAATTATTGATTTATTCTTTCTATCATAGCTTAAAAATACATGCAAAGAAAATATGCTAGCATTGGTATCCATGACTTGAATTTGATTGAAACATTGCATGCTTAAATCGATTTTTCTCCTATGTTTCAATACTTCTTTGTATGCTTCATGACTTGATGATTGAAATAGACTTTTGATGTATCACTTGTATGATTAATACAAATTGCTAGCATTTTGAATCTTGAAAATGATTTTGATTTGATTATGGGTTTTAAGTTGTCAAATTAGTTTGAATGAGATTTTTGTTTTAACCGAATCATGAACCTTCTTTTGACTTCTTGACTTGAGAAATTTCAAGAAATGTGATTATTGCTTGATATTTGATCCTTAGAATTTGTTATGAAATGTGATCTTATTGAGATTTCTTATGCATGAAACAAATTGTTCTCTTTGCTATTTGCTACCAAATGAATCATGATTGATATCATTGCTATTATACCTCCTATGATTCATGTTGTAGAGAAAGAATTTATAAATCATGATGCATTAAGATTTCTTATGAAATAATCAAGTGCTCATGTGATTCTTTGCTAAAGAAAAATATTTATGATTCATGATCTTGATAATCACAACTTGAATTCCGCTTTAATCAAGATCCTTTTAAGAGAATTTTTATCTATATTGTGATCTTGATATCTTGATGATTGAAATCCTTCTTTATGAAATGTGATCTTGATATCTTTATGATGAATCATGACTTGATCTATGATATTGATATATTTTTAGCATGATCCTTAGTTGTATAATTTTTTTGCTTTATTAAAAATATTTTCCAAATGAATCATGTCCTTCTTGAATTTTCTTGATATCATAACATGATTTCTTTATATGGCTTGTATAATGATTGAAATTTTTAGCCATTGAGTCCACTTCATTTTGACAAAAACTAAGGGGAAGCTAGCTTGTTGAATTCATATTCATGACTTAAATTTTGATGATTGAAATATTTATATCAATATTATTTTTTTTAATCTCATTTGTCATGATTTGAAAATTTGATGAAAAAGGAAATGAATTACAACATTACATTTTCCCTTTCTTTTAACAATGATAAAGGGGAGATAAAATTGCTAGCTTGGCATATCACAAAGAAATCAAAGTACAAACTTGCTATCCTGCTAGCCTACAAAAGAGGGAAAGAACTTGCTATCTATCTTGAATATAAAAAATTGCTACCTTGCGAATTCAAGAAAAGCAAAATGCAAACTTGCACAAGAAACAAGTGTTGAATTGTCATAATTACACATCCTTAAAACTTACCATAATTGAATGTTTTAAAGTGATATATGTTGAACATCTAGATTGATAGCTAGTATGATTGTAAAACTTGCATATCTTTTAAACTAGCTATGATGCAACTTCTCCTTTTTGTTGATGACATAGGGGAAGAAGTAGATTGATGACTTCATGCAAAGATTGAATATTTTATATATTTGCATGATGTTTTTTATAGCATGATTTTGATACATGTTGCTTGGATTTAGCATAATCCAAGTATTCTATCAATATGACATATTGATAGAGGGAGTTTGGTTAAACTCCGGGAGTTAAAGTTAACTCAGCCATCAATTAGTTGTCATCATCAAAAAGGGAAAGATTATTGAATCTCAGATTTTAATGATGAAACTAATTGATTATATTTAGCTATCTAATTATGTTTTGAGTGATGCAGGTCTACTATCGATTAGGATTAGACAGTTGACATAAGATGAATCAATGTTGCATCGGAAGAGATCACGTCAATATATTGGACGTCGAGCCAGAGATCCAATTGACAATCGGTAGAAGACTTCAGACATCGGACATTGGGCCAAGAAGAGTGGTGTTACGCTAAGGAGATCGGGGTTGCAGAGGTCAACCACTGATTGGACAACAGGCCACAAGAGAGAATGGTGCACCGAAGAACTAGATAAAGCATCGACCAATGATGTGTCGGGCAATAGGAGGTTGATTCATGTAACTGACTAAATCAAAGTAGAGTTAAGGTTTATGTGTGTAGAATTAACTATGATAACGATGAAGATAAAAAGTGAAACAAAAGTCGGAGTCAAGTACGATGGAATCGTTGGGAGTTTGAGAGTTCGATAGAAGTCCGAAGATTCATCAAGAGTGCTACCGAAACTAGCCAAGAATGAGTAGAGAGCTTGCCGAAGGGTTTTCAAAAGTTCACCAGAAAGATTTGTTGGAAGTTCACGGAGCTCGTCGAGAAAGATCGAAGCATGCCAAAGAAGCTCGTCGGAACTCACTAAGATCATCGTGAAGTCCAGGAGCTTGCTGGGAGTCCGCAGAATGGTGTCCGAGGGTTCGTCGGAAGACCATCGGAAGCTCACCGGGAGAAGTCTTGACTTTTCGGACTTTGTATTAGCTTAAAAAATATCTTTAATTTTGTAGTTAATATATAATTAAGGTTAGGATTAAGTGTTAATCCTATAACCCTAGTAGGAGCCAATTGGGCTCGGTATTGGACTGGTTTGGACTAGGTTTAAGGCCAAACCAGGTGTGTTAGACCTGTCTGACGGTGGCACCACGAGATTAGGGTGGTGGCATCACCCAGGTCCAGCTCCCGAGGTTATACTGGGTAGCGGTATCACCTAATGACAAAGTACCTAGGCGGTACCACTACCTAGTACACTGATCATGTCAATGTGTCAAGCGGTAATACCGCCTAACTGGCGGTAGTACCGCCAATGTCAGGGTCAAACTGGCAGTGGTACCACTAGTGACAAGCGATGGTACCGCTAGTACCCTGTAAACCCGAGATGGAAAGGTTTTTGGCTCTATGTTTGAATCAGATTGGAGCATATAAAAACCCCTCGTATCCCTGGGTTGAACACATAAACACAAACACTTTGAAAGTAGAGAAACTCTATTTAAATCTCTAGAAATCTCCACCTCTAGTCCTTACTTGTTTTCAAGTTAAAAGAGAGGAGAGAGTGCTTGTAAGGGTTACCTCCTAAGCCCATCAAAGGAGAGAGCACTGTAAAGTACTTGTCTTCACCTATTGGAAGAAAGACAACTAGTAAAAAGTCGGTAGCCTCAAGTAAAGAGGAATCAGGAGTGGATGTAGGTCGTATGACCGAACCACTATAAATTAGGTTTGCATTTACTTTCTCATAATTTACATTTCAGTAAACCATCTTCACTTGCTGCTCCATTTCTTCATCTCTAAATACTTGTAAGTTAATTACGTTTCCGATACGCTTTGATCGAAATCAATTTTCATCAAAATGTGATTTTATCCTATGAAGTTCTCAACATACGAACTTGTTTGAATCGTCAAAAATTTTCATTATTAATCGCTGCACTAATTCACGCCCCCGCCCCCCTCTTAGTGCCGCTCTGGATCCTAACAGCAATAGGCAAGTACAGCGCCCACAGGCATTGCCCTTGTGTTATGATTCTAGCTAGGAGATTCCTAATTCAGTTTCATTTAAGGGGGAAAACATGTAAATCCTAAGGTCATTCATGTAAATCCTATCTAACTAACCCCTATTTAAGTGGTGAAGAGGCCGACTAGGTTAGGATTAGTTTGGAGGTTGTTTCTTAGAGAATAAGTCCTATTAGAAGTAGGAGTCCTATTAGAGGAGTCATATTAGAAGTAGGAGTTGATTTGAAGGAGGGGTCTTGAGTAGGAGTCATATTAGGAGTTGAGGTTTAGAAGCCCTATAAATAGTAATGCATTCACTCTCTTTTCATCATGAATAGATCATCCTTTTAGCAGCCTTTGAGCTGCAACTTGGAGGAAGGAACCCCTATAGAGTTCCAAGGAGGCCGATCCCCTAAAGAGATCAACCCCAAGCTTAGAATCCGCAAGGGTTCTAACACCCTACCGTGGGCGGCCCGCATAAGGTGCCACCCCCTTGCGGGTGATCGTCGCTTGCGCAGAGGCCACTACGGGCGCCGCCCGCAAGCAGCGTTGTCCGCAGGCTGGCGCCCCCTTTGCGGGTGCCACCCTCCTTGCAGGTAGGTCGCCCACAGGCGAAAGCGGGCTGCCCAAGCAGTCTTTGCTACCCCGCCAAAGACACCCCACCCCCATGGGTAGGCCGCTGCATGCACTACCGCTATGGCTCAGTAGCCTGCCAACCGGCTGCATGCAGATCGTCGGTGGCGGCCAAGGTTGTAAGCGGCCTTTGGCCATTCTGCAAGGGTAACAGCCCATTCTTCAAGGGCAGCAATAGTTGCTGCCCGTTTCTTGCTATTGTGTCAAAAATTTTAGCATCAAAAGCTATTCTAAATCACAACAAACGTAGTTTAAAATCTGATCTTTACACGAATAAACTAGCTCTAATACCACTATTGGAAAATCCAGGGGCAACATCTTATATGCAATGGAAGGACGAAAACAAAACATCCTAGATTTCTATGAAAAAGGTTTCGTTGTCATGCGAAGATCAATGTGCAAAAATAAATCTGCAAATCTGAAAACTATATATGTAAAAAGAAAGTGCTTAGGGAGATCGTATATCCCTGAATTCTTACAGATGCATAGGTTGGATGAAGGAGGTCAAGCATCCTCCTCTCTAGTGGTGATCCACATGGCAAAGCTACGAAGATGCTTCTCTTTGAGGAGAGGAGAATAGGAGATGGCCACCAAGAAGACCTCAGCCTATGGACCTTTGGTTCTCTCCTATCTATAGAGGTCCCTTGTCAACCCTAATGGATCTTACCCTATTGGGTATTGGATCTCCATCCAATTACCCAAGCTTCTTAGATTAATGAGTCTCTATCCAATAATCTCTTATTAGCTCTTATTGGATCTCATCCATGGGATCCAATAATATAGATGCTTATTGGATATCTAATAAGATATGGGCTCCGACAGATATCTCATTTCCGAACCTCTACTCGTCGTAACACCTACCATACGTGTGTGACCATCTAGGCCCAATATTGAGCTGGCCGTGAATCATGCCTATCAGAACTCCTTCTGACTCAATAAATTATTATCTCTATAATAATTCACTTGACTAATCGATTACGGATGTACTAGGCCACTACATCGTAGTCCCTAGACGATACAAGAGAATCCAATCCTTTAGACCTATCTATCCTTAGTTATCGTGTACATATAGTGCCTCATCCATCTAATATCCTAGAGATTATATATCGGACATAGTGCTATTAGGCCCATACGGTTTCCAATCGAGTCTCGCTCTAATCGGATTCTCCCGGAGAACTCTTTCTCTCTCAATCTGTCTGAGTAAGAACACATTGGATATTCTTCTTATGATATTGAGAGTGGATGATCCTCTATTGATACTCAATAGCCCTGGTAAGGTTGGCTACCACTCCTAATAACCGGTTGTACTAGATCTAGAACTTCCAAACCTATAAGTCTGGTTTCAAAGAGTGGAGTACTCATATAGGACATCCTTAGCGTCTCAAGTCTAAGGACCATATACACTACTAGGACCACAGAATCGCTGTCTAATGTCAAGTATTAATAACCATCCAGTATTCCATAAGCGGATCAATCAATGAACTCATTCCCCAATAAGCACCTACACTGTACCCTTAGTGTCCTCACACAAGTAGCTATGAGGCCAGCCACCTCCATCATATAGATAGGTATAAAGTATACAGTTTGTCCAGTTATCTCAATGTTCCTCTCGAGTAACCTATGACCAGGATTATTTAGGGTCTGTGTTTAAAGGTGAATTAGTCTCATTGTCGTGATCTCATCATAATCCAATTCCCATTGTATAGATCCAAGGACATCATAATATACATCTAGATAATATGAGAAAATATAAATAATTATAAGCAAAGAGATTGATGCAGTATGTTACAAGTATCATCACTCATGTGATTGGCTTATAGGGCACCTATAACTAGCAATCTCCTACTTGACCTAAAGTCAATCACCAACATGTCTGATCCCCATCAAACCTATGTAATGCTCAAAGATAATCTGAGTCAATGGCTTTATCAGTTGATTTGTAATATTATCTTCAGATAGAACTCTTTCCATTACTACATCTCTTCAAGCCACGATCTCTCCAATAAGCTAGAACCTCTTCAAAACACTTTTGATGAGACCTATTTGAACAATCATCCTATAGTTGTCGTAATATATGGGAATCACCTCCTTGTTGTTCGGCACGATTCCCAGATCTGTGATGAATTGCTTCATCCAGACTCCCTCTTTTACTACCTCTATCGTAGTAATGTTCTTTGCCTCTATGGTCGAGTCAACAGTAGTATCTTGCTTGGAACTCTTCCAGCATACTGCTTCTCCATTCAGAGTGCATACCCTGAATTAGACTTGTCATCATCGATATCAAACTAGAAACTCGAGTCTGTGTAGCCCTCAATCCTAAGGCTACTTTCTCCATATACCAGTAAAAGATCCTTAGCCCTTCTCAAGTACTCAAGGATACACCTTATTGCTTTTCAGTGCTCTAAGCTTGGATCCACCTAGTACTTGCTCGTGACACTGAGAGCATGCTCTATATCAAGCCTGGTAGGGTGCCGCCTGCCCCAATGAGCGTCGCCTACAAGTGGGCGCTGCCCACCCCTTGCGCACAGGGCGCCTGTAAGTAGGTGCAAGGGCCGCCCGCCCTTGTGGGTAGGCCACCTGTGCTCGATGGTAGCCAAGGCTACAAGCAGCCTTATGAAGGCAGCAAAGACAGTAACAGTTGCTGCACTTTCTTGCCTTTGCATTAATAATTTTGACGACAAAAGCTATTCTAAATTACACATAAGTTTAAAATATGATCTTCGCATGAACAACCTAGCTCTGATACCACTATTGAGAAATCAAGGGGCGACATCACATGCACAATCGAAGAATAGAAAATTCAAAATCATATATTTTCACAAAAAGATTTCGTCATCATGCCAAGATTGATGCATAAAAATCTATGAATCCGAAAACTACGTATATGAGAAAGATAGTACCTAGCGAGATCATTTATCCTTAAGACTCCTACAGATCTATGAGAAAAGATGAATGAGGTCAAGCATCCTCCTCTCTAATGGTGATTCACATGGCATGGGCTGTGAAGATGCTCCTCTATGGAGAGAGGAGAATATGAGGTGGCTATCAGGAAGCCCTAGCCTATGGACTTTTGGTTCCTTTCTATTTATTGAGGCCCCTTGTTAACCCTGATAGATCCTGCCCTATTGGGTACTAGATCTCTATCTAATTATCCAAGCCTCTTAGATTAATGGGTCTCTACCCAATAATCTCTTATTAGCTCTTATTAGATCTTATCCATAGGATCCAATAATTCAGGAGCTTATTCGATATCCAACAAGATAAGGGCTCCGGTAGATATCTCATATCCGAACCTCTACTCGTCGTAACACCTATCATATATGTGTGACCCTCTAGGCCCAATATTGAGCTAGTCATGAGTCATATCTATCAGAACTCCTTCTGATTCAATGAATTAGTATCTCCATAATAATTCACTCGACTTATCAACTATAGACGTACTAGGCTACTACGTTGTAGTCCCCAGACAATACAAGGGAATCCAATCCTTTGGATATATCTATCCTTAGTTACCATGTACCTATAGTCCATCATCCATCTAATATCCCAAAAATCATATATTGGGCATAGTACTGTCAGGCCTATATGGTTTCTAGTTGAGTCTCACTCTAATCGGATTCTCCAGAAGAACTCTTTCTCTCTCAATTTGAATGACCCTAGTGAGGGATTTATCTAAGCAAAAACACATGGGATATTTCTTTCATGATACCAAGAGTGGATGATTCTCTATTGACACTCAATTGCCTTCGTAAGGTTGGCTACCATTCTTAAGAACCGATTGTATTAGATCTGAAACTTTTCAAATCTCTAAGTCCGGTGTCAAAGAATGGAGTACTCATACAAGGCATCTTTGGTATCTTAAGTCTAAGGACCAGACACACAACTTGGACTATGGAATTGATGTTTGACATCATGTATCATTAACCATCCAGTATTCCACAAGCGGATCAATCAATGAACTTATTCTCCAATGAGCACTTGCACTGTACCCTTAGTGTCCCTACATGAGTAGCTATGAAACCAACTACCTCCATCATATGGATGGGTATACAATACACCAGTTTGTCTGATTATCTCGATATCCCTCTCGACTAACCTATGACTAGGATTATTTAGGGTCTATGTTTAAAGGTGAATCGGTCTCATTATCATGATCTCATCACGATCCGATTTCCATTGCATAGATCCAAGGATATCACTATATACATCTAAATAATGTGAGAAAATGCTAGTAATCATAAGCAAAGAATTGATGCAGCATGTTACAGGTCCCATCACTTGTGTGATTGGCTTGTAGAGCACCTATAACTAACACCAACTTCTTAATTCTTTCTGCTTTAGTCAATTTGCCTTTCTATGATCATAGATAGTCCTGCATTACTCAAAATGCTATTTAGATCATAACTATATTAATTGGTTTCATCATTAAAATCTAAGATTTAATAAGAAAGATTTTCCTAGGAGACTCCGATTAAAGCGAGACTCGAGTAGAAACTATTTGAGCTTGATAGCACCATACCCGATATATGATCTCTGGGATATTAGATGGATGAGGGACTATAGGTATATGATAATTGAGGATAGATAGTTCCAAAGGATTAGATTCCCTTGTATCGTCTGGGGATTGTGGCGTAGTGGTCTAATACATTCGCAGTCGATGAGTCAAGTGAATTAGTATGGAGATAATAATTCATTGAATGAAAAGAAGTTCTGACAAGTATGACTTACGACCAACTTAATATTGGGCCTAGAGAGTCACACACATTTGATGGGTGCTACGATGAGTAGAGATTCGAATATGAGATATCCACCGAAGCCCCTATCTTATTGGATATCCAATAAGCCCCTAAATTATTGGATCCTATGGATGAGATCCAATAAGAGTCTATGAGAGATTATAGGGTAGAGACCCACTAATCTAAGAGACTTGTGTAGTTAGATGGAGATTCAATACCCAATAGGTCAGGATCCATTAGGGTTAAGTTACCAAGGGACCTCTATAAACAGGAGAGAACCAAAGGCCTATAGGCTAGGGCTTTCTCAGTTGCCACCTCCTATTCTCTTCCCCCCCCCCCCACCCCTTGAGGAGTATTTTTGCAACCCCTATCATGTGGATCACCGCTAGAGAGGAGGACACTTGATCTTCTTCATCCTCTCCCACAAATCTACAGGAATTTAAGGATATACGATCTCCCTAAATAACATCTTTCTTATATACAGTTTATAATTTTATGGATTTTGCATACTAATCTTTGTACAACGACGAAGCCTTCTTTATGGAAATCTAGAATTTTTATTTTATGCTCTTTCGCTATGCATGTGATATCATCCTTAGATTTTTCAATACCTACAACCAAGGCAGACCGACTACTGTAAGGCTATTACATGCAAGCAGTTATGCATATGACCACCATCGACAGTCGTACCTCATAGTGCTTTCGTTGAGTACAATAGCACTTGTATGCAAGCACTGCCTATGATTGGGCTAACAACTACGACGGGCCACCACCCTCAACAGTACTATTACCAATAACAAGCTATCAATGGTGGTCCATTGATCAAACATAAGGAACCCCACATCACCCCACAAGTAGGTGGTAGGACGAACTAAGTAGAAAAGTATATTGATAGTACAGATAGATTATTCAAGTATCATAAATCAAAATCAAATAAAACCATTTCGTAAGTAATGGGTGCTAATAAATAGATCTAAAGTATTTGATTTTAAAAACATAACTCTAATACTAATTATTAGCATAAAAACCATAGTTATGCTGCATTATGCTAATAACTTTAATGTCAAAAACTAAAATCAAATAACAATAGATCAAATTTATAATGAATATCTTTTGATGCCATTCAAAAAGTCTTTATCTGATCTGTAGGTGCACCACCGTCGAATCTGAAAGCTACAGCAATATCGATCTGCAAGAAGAGCTACACTTATCTTCTCCTCTCTTCCTATCCTTTAAAGGACCATTATGAACGATGGATAGGTACTAAGGGACATTGAGAATAAATCTGTAATCTCAATAGCCAGTGTTTTATCCCTATGAGGACTTGTCCTTTTATAAACGAGAGTAGAGGATCTATAATGATAATTAAGAGAGTCTCTTCCAACAAAGTCATCTCTTAAATATTAGGATAGTAGTCGGCACTAAGAGGGGGGGTGAATTAGTGTAGCAGTACAACAATTCTATTTCAAAAAACTTTAGTTCAATTCAAAACATGTTTCAACGATTAAGTCTGTATCGATGAAATCATATCGGAAATACTTTAAACTTAGAGATATTGGTGAGAGCAATTAAATGATTTTGCAGTAAGAGTAAATAACAAGGAAGAGATTATAGAAAAAGAGCACATCGATTAATAGTGGTTCGGTCATTTAATCTATATCCACTCCCGATTCCTCCTTCATCAAGGCCACTGGCTTTCACTATTGATCTTCCTTCAAACGGGTGAGACCAACTACCCTTACAACTCAATTCTCCTTTTGATAGATTCAGGAGAGAACTTTTACACCCCACACCCCTACTCACCCCTCTCTTAGACTTAACCAGCACTTAAACATAGAGGGGAGGAATTCTTACATAATTACAATAGAGTTTTCCCTCTTTTTTGTTCTCAGTTGGTGTGTATGCTAACCAGGGATGAGAAGGGTATTTATAGGCTTCAAGGGGATTCAAACTTGGAGCCAAAATTTAAATCACCCTAAGTCTTCAGTGTACTAGCAGTGGTGGTAGTACCATCACCCAGTCTACCCTGACACTGGGTGGTACCACCACCTAACATAGTTTTGGAGACTATCTTGGAGACTAAGCCACCGACAATACCATTACTAGTTCTGGCGGTGCCACCGCTTGACCCACCTATTGGGTCATTGTTTAGGCCTTTCACTTAGCCCAACATAACCCAAACTTGGGCTCAGTTGGAATCTAATTGAGTTGGCCCAATTCTAACCTAATTATACTTAAAACCTACTTTGATCTAGATAATTATTATAAAGCTTAATCAAATGTTGTCCAGCATGTCATTAGTTCATCTGACACTTCGTTCGATTCTTCGGTGCATCGTCCTCTCTTGCAGTCTATTGCCCAATCAGCCAGTTGTCTTCTATAACTCTGATCTTCTTGATATAATTTCGCTCTTCTTGGCCTAATGCTCGAACTCATCGTCTGAAGCCTTCTGTCGATACGTCGATCGATCCTTCGACTCGACGTCCAATCATGTGACATGTTCCACCACTCTAGTTTAACATGGATTCTTCCAACTTTAATTATTTTTGTTAGGATCTAGAGCAACACTAAGAGGGGGGTGAATTAGTGTAGCAGATAAAAAATAATAAATTTAAAATGATTTGAAAAGAGTTATGCATTGAGAAGTTTTGGTTCGACAAAAAGATTTCAGTAAAGTGACTCAAGTGAACATGACAGAAGGTAGAGATGAGGAAATCAAGAGATTACATCTAAGAAAAGATTGAAATGTAGTAATTTAAAAATCACATATCAAGAAAAGTACGTAGCAATGTATAATAGTTCGGTCAAATGACCTACATCCACTTCCGGAACCTCCTCCAATGAGATTCCCAACTTCCACTATCAATTCTTCTTGAAGGGGAAGGACCAAGCACCCCTCTTACAAACTTTTACAAGTGGTTCACACTCTCGTACAAAACTTTTTATAAATGAGACTTGTGAGGTAAATACTCAAGCTATCGAATGCAATTTTGCTAGAGATTTAACTTAGTTTTTATCACTTCTTAATGTGTTTTGCCAGTTGAGAAGTAAGGGGCATTTATAGACTCAATTGGCTTCAGAATTGGAGCTAAAAAGAGTCACATCCTAGATTTTCGAGTACTGACGATGCCACCACCTAGCTTTGGCGGTACCACTACCAGTTGACTCTACTCTGTCAATGTACTACTGCTCATTCTGGTGATACTACTATATGATAAGGTCCTCGAACTATGTGTAGGGGTGGTACCATTGCCTATCAAGCGGTACCATCGCTTGTCAAGCGGTACCACTACTGACCTAGGACAGTACCACCACCTAGACCACCCAGGAACTAGTTCCTGGAGTAGTGCCACCACCCCAGTCTGGCGATGCTCCTCCCCAGTCTGGTAGTGCCACTGTTAGACTTGGTCCAACACTAGTAAATGGGCTTTGAATCCAATCCAATTCAATCCAATTAAGGCCCAGTTGGCCCCTACTAGGGTTAATTAGGATTAACACCTAATTTTAACCCTAATTACATGCTAACTATGAAATTGAGATATATTTTCTAAGCAAATTATAATCCAGTGATGTCGAGTCTTTTTTCAATGAGCTTCCAGCAAACTTCCAGCGGACCTCCGACACACCCTCGGATATCTTTCGGCGAACTCCCAGCAGGCTTCTGGACTTTATGGCGAGTTCCGATGAATCTTCTAGCGAGCTTTCGAAGTTCCTTGGTGAGCTTCGTGAACCTCCGACGAACCTTTCAGCGAACTTCCAAAACCTTCGGCAAGTCCTCGATCCATTCTTGGCCAATTCCGGTAGCACTTCCGATGATCCTTCGGACTTCTGGCGGACTCTCGAACTCTCAATGTACTTGACTTCAGCAATTTACTTTATGTTTTCATTACTATCATAGTTAATCCTGCACACTTATCTCAATAATATGGATTAGGTCAAATAAACTATCAATTGACTTCATCATCAAAATCTAAGATTCAACAATCTCCCCCTTTTTGATGATGACAATCAATTGATAATGGAGTTAACCTTAATTCCCCCTATCTGTATGTCATATTTTGAGAAACGAAATACTTGAATTCAATCTTCTTGAATTCAAACCGAAACCAATAAATTGCATCCATTGAATTTATCATCATGCTCAATAAGCATGAACTTTTATCCACAAATATGAAACTTTATATTTTTTTCAATTGAAAATGATGTCAAGGCATGACACACATTTTCAAGTTCAAATGATGTCAATTATAATTTTGAAATGTAACAAGGATCAAATGATATTAATATAAAATGCACAAATGCAAGGCATGATATTATTTTTATGATACATCATGATAAGTTATCATATCAATGAAAGATACCAAATTTAAACATGATATGATAACGATCTTTCAAAAATTTACATTTTAAGCATGTATGAACCATTTACAATGCATGTGATGTTGGGATCTGGAACAGCACTAAGAGGGGGGGTGAATTAGTGTAGCGGTTAAGAATGATAAATTTTGGTGATTTAAAAAAAATACTTTCAGAACTTTCGTATGAAAAAAAGATATTTTGTTGAAAGGCGTATCAAAAACATTTGAGCTTGAGAGTAATTGTAAGAGGATAAAGAAGAAGCCAGATGATTGCAGTAAAATGAAATGGTTTACAGTAATATAAATGACAATAAGTAAACGTAAATCGATTTTTAAAATGGTTCAATCATCCGACCTATATCCACTCCCGATTCCTCTTCACTCAAGGCCACCAACTTTTCCACAAGCTATCTTCCTTCCAATGGGCAAAGACAAGTCCCTTACAGTGCTCTCTCCTTTTGACGGGCTTATGAGGTAACCCTTATAAGCACTTTCACTCCTCTCTTTCAATGGAATACAAATGGGAACTAGAGGAGGGATGTTTAGAAGGATTTTTACAATGTTTTCTTGCTTTTAAAATCTCAGTGCTTGTATCTTTAACCCAGGGATGGGAGGGGTTTTTCTAGGCTCCAATCTGATTTAAACTTGGAGCCAAAAACCTTCCCATCCCGGGTTTACTGGGTACTGGAGGTACCACCGCCTGTCACTAGCGGTACTACTGCCAGTTTGACCTTAATACTAGTGATACTACTATCAGTCTGGTAGTACCACCACCTGACACACTAACATGATTAGTGTATTGGGTGGTACCATCTCTTAGTCTAGGTGATACCACCGCCCAGGTACTCTATCATTGGGTGGTACCATTGCCTAGTTTGGGCAGTACCACCACCCAATATAATCTGAGGAGCTAGACCTGGGTGGAGCCACTGCCAAACAAGGTCCAGCACTTCTAGTTGGTCCTTAAACTCGGCCCAAACCAATCCATTACCAGGCCCAGTTGGCCCCTACCAAGGTTATAGGATTAACACCTAATCCTAACCCCAATAATGTGCTAACTATGAAATTTAAAATATTTCCTAAGCTAATACAAAGTCCGACACATCAAGTCTTCCTCTGGTGAGCTTCTGGCGAACTTCTGATGGTCTTACGATGAACCCTCGGACACCATTCTGTGGACTCCTAGCAAGCTCGTGGACTTCTCGATTGATCTTGGCGAGTTCTGACGAACTTCTTCGGCAAGCTCCAATCTTTCTCGGTGAGCTCCGCGAACTTCCAAGGAACCTTCCAGTGAACTTCCAAAAACCCTTCGGCAAGCTCCCTACTCATTCTCGACCTGTTCCAGCAACACCCCCGATGAATCTTCGAACTTCCATCAAACTCTCTAACTCCCAATGATTCCATCGCACTTGACTCCAACACTTTGTTTCGCTTTATGTCTTTATCGTTATCATAGTTAATCCAACACACTAAGTAAATCTTAACCCTAATTCGATCTAGACAATTATTATATGAATCAACATCCTGTTGCCCAGCATGTCATTGATCGGCGCTTCATCCAGTTCTTTGGTACACCATTCTCTCTTGTGGCCTGTTGCCCAATTGGTGGTTGACCTCTGCAACCCCGATCTCCTTGGTGCAACACCACTCTTTTTGACCTGATGCCCGATGTTCGAAGCCTTCTACCGATTGTCGACCGGACCTTTGACTTGACGTCCAATCTCCTAACGTGATTTCTTCCGACACAATGCTGATTCATCCTATGTCAACTATCTAATCCTGATCGATAGTAGATCTGTGTCACTTAAAACGTAGTTAGATAATAAAACACTATCAATTAGTTTCATCATTAAAATTTGAGATTCAATAATCCCCCCCCCTTTTTGATAATGACAACTAATTGATAACGGAGTTAACCTTACTCCCAGAGTTTAACAAAACTCCCCCTATCAATATGTCATATTGATAGAAACATTGGAATATTCCAAATCCAAGCAACATGTATCAAAATCATATCAAAAAATATCACGTAAGTATATAAAATATTCAATCAACATTACATTGCATGAGTTCATCAATCTACTTCTCCCCCTTTGTCATCAATAGAAAGGAGAAGTTGTATTATAGCTAGTATTAAGGATATGCAAGTTTTACAATCATACTAGCTATCAAGATATATAACATTCAATCATAGCAAGTTTTTAAATTCAAGCATGGTAATTTTTACTTGCTTCTTGAGATATGCAAGTTTGCACTTTGTTTCTCACAATAGGCAAGATAGCACTTTGCTTTCTCTCAGAAATATGCAATCACTAAAAAAATGCAAGTTAAATTTTTATTATAGCATACAAATATAGAAGCATAGTAAGTGTAAGATTGCAAATTTTCTAAGTTTTGTATTTTTGCTTCTTTTGTGATAGCAATTCTTTGCTTCTCTTTAGATTGCAAGATTGTAATTGTTGGTAGTATTCATGTTAGCAAGTCTTTCATTTAAGTGTGTAAGCTAGCCATTCTTGCTCCACCTTTGTCATTGTAAAAAAGAAGTACAGTACAAATAGTCTTTTACATCAATGCTTTGATCATGATAAAATAATAAATTTGCATCATGAATTTTTAACATATCAAGTCATGAATTCAAGGGAGTCATAAATAAATCATGATATGAGGGAAATTGATGATAAGCAAGCAAGCAATAATGATAAGCAAGCTAGCATACTTTGCAATAGACAAGCTAGGTCCCTTTCAATTTTTCTCTTTTGCAACTAAGTTTTGCCTTTGCAAGCTATCAACTTTTTATTTGCAATGAGCTAGTAATTTTTGTAAAATTTACAACATTTTAAACATGCAAGCTCATGAGATAAAAAAATAATAATGCAACTTTGCAATTTCTTTCTTCTCATTTTGAGAAGTGAAAGTTTTGCCTTTTTGCAAGTTCTAGCTAGCTATATATGCTTTCATTTGTAATGTGTAAGCTATCAGACCCTTCTCCCCTTTTGTTAATGTCAAAAAGAAAGAAGGACCCAATGATATAGACTTTTACATCAATTATAAATTTGCATCAATAAGAGTTTATAATAAATCTTTCAATCAACACATGATGCATTCAAGGCAAAAATACAAAGAAATTAGGTCATGAAGGATATCAATGAGAAATCGACAAGGATCAATTCATGAATACCAAAAGTTATAAATCCAAGAAGTCCATGAATCATTTCAATAACTCTCCTTTTCAGCAAGTAACGTGAAGAATTCTTAAAGAATCATGGGCATTAAGTGTAAAGATCATGATTCATTTAAAAGGTTTTCTATTCAAGCATAAGACATCAAGATCATGATACAGATAAAAATTCTCTTAAAAAGGATCTTGATTCAAAAAGAATTCAAGTTGTAATTATCAAGATCATGAATCGTAAAGAATCACATGAGCACTTGATTATTTCAAAAGGAATCTTAATGCATTATGATTTATAAATTCTTTCTCTACAACATGAATCATAGGAGGTATAATAGCAATGATATCAATCATGATTCATTTGGCAGTGTTAGGGATCGAGCGACACTAAGGGGGGGTGGGGGATAAATTAGTGCAGCGGTTAATAACGATAACTTTTTGGTGATTTAAAACAACTTTGGAAACTTTGTGTGATAAAAATACGTTTCGATGAAATCCGATTTTGATTGCATATAAACTTAAAATGATTCGTAAGAAAGTGAGGAGGAAGCGGAGTAAGTAAATGAACAAGTTTGCAGAAATGTAAATAACAATATTGAAATACAAACCAGAATTTTTATAGTGGTTCAGTTATATGACCTACATCTACTCCCGATTCCTCTTCTCTTGAGGCTATCGGCTTTCCACTATGTGTCTTCCTTCCAAGGGTGAAGACCAATTCCCTTTTACAACGCTTTCTCTTTTTGACGGGCTTAGAAGATAACCCTTACAAGCACTCACTCCTTTCTTTTGAATCGAATATAAGAGAAAACTTAAGGAGAGATTTCTAAAGATTTGAATAGAGTTTTTCTGCTTTCAAAGTGTTTGTGCTTGCATGCTGCAACCCAAGGATGGGAGGGGTTCTTATAGGCTACAAGAGGATTCAAATTCGGAGTCTAAATTTGAATCTTCTCAGTTTTCTAGGCTACTGGCTGTACCACCGCCTAGCACTGGCGGTACCACCACTTGATCGAGTCCTCGGGCTCTATGTTCTGATGGTACCACCGCCTGCCAGACATTAAAGTTGATGGTACCACCGTTGACCTAAGGTGGTGCCACCACCTAGAACATCTGGGATTTTGGACCTTGGGTGGTGCTACTACTTGGGTCTGGCAGTGCCATTGCCAAACTATTCCAGCAAGGCTGAATGGGCCCTGACTTCGACCCAAATCAGCCCAAATAAGGCTCAGTTGGCCCCTACAAGAGTTAAATAGGATTATTACCTAATCCTTACCCTAATTACATGCTAACTATGGAATTGAAACATAATTCTAAGTAATTAACAATCAGCAATGTCGAGTCTTCTTTCGGCGAGCTTTCCGGTGAACTTTCGATAGACTTTCGACGCACCCTCGGATTTCTTTCGGCGGATTCCTAGTAGGCTCCCGGACTCTGTGGCAAATTCAATGAGTCTTTGGCAAGCTTCTGAACTTTCTCAGTGAGCTTCACAAACCTCCGACGATCTTTCCGGCAAACTTCCGAAACCATTGGCAAGTTCTCGATTCTTTCTCGGTTGGTTCCGACAGCACCTCTAACGATCCTTCGGATTTCTGGTGGACTCTCAAACTCCTAACTACTTGACTCTAATAATTTGCTTTATGTCTTCAAGCTATCGTAGTTAATCCTGCATACTTATCTCAATAATATGAATTAGATCAAATAACTCATCAATTGACTTCATCATTAAAATCTAAGATTCAATAATCTCTCCCTTTTTTATGATGACAATCAATTGATGATGGAGTTAATTTGAACTCCCCCTATCTATATGCCATATTATGAGAACGAAAACGCTTGAATTCAATCTTTTTGAATTCAAATCGAAACCGATAAGTTTCATCCGTTGAACTTATCATCATGCTCAACAAGAATGATTTTTCATCGATAAATATGAAACTTTATATTTTTTACAATGTCATGACATGACACGTATTTTCAAGTCGAATGATAGACATTTATCATTTCGACAAGAGATACCAATTATAGTTTGAAATACAATATGTATCAAATGATATCGATATAAAAACCATAAATGTGAGGCATGATATCATTAAACGATACATCATCAAATGATAACTTATCATATCAATGAAAGATACTAATTATTAAACATGATATGATAGTAAGATTTAAAAAAATATTGGCGATACATGTGATACATTACTATACGATACACATTTTATTGCAATGCTTTTAAAGATATCAATCAATTTTAAATTATAACGCATGGCAAAAGAAATTAAATTGTAATATAAAACATATAAGACATTTTCATTCCATCATATTACAATACACAGCATATAAGTCATTGCGATATAATACGATATATAAGTTATTTGTTTATTTGTCATATTCTTCTCAATACGATGCATGCAAGACATTTTATCAAGTCATTTGCACATGTCATCAATTTATTTGTATATTCTTCTCCCCCTTTGTCATCAACAAAAAGGAGGTGCATTTGATAAAAGTGGTCATCATAAGGCATCATCATGCATATCAAACACACATGATGTGTCATCCTCGACGGATAAATCCGAAAGATGTTTTGATCATTTTTGTTCATATTTATGAAATCTGGAAAAAGATAAATCATCAAAGATTCATCCATGAAGGAGGATGTAAGGCTTAAGATGCGATTTTGTAAGTTCAAGAATAAAATAATAAAGTGGAAAGATAGATCATGAACATCTCATATCAATTCATCAAACATCTCATATCAATTTTAAGGTAAGATCCATAAAGCTTCAACATGGCATTTATGAATCAACATCAAAAATTTCATAGAAGGATTCAACATGGCATTCTTGTTCATGAGGGGAAGACATTAAGTTTTAAAGCTTCGAATTGTAAAAATCCAAAATAAACATTTAAGAGCTTAATTTTTGTTAAAGCAAAATTCATGACATTAATTTATGCATATGTCAAACTTCGTATAAAATGTAAGCCATGAAATATCTTTTGTCATGCTTAAAGGAGGTGGAGGGAGTATAAAATCAACTTTACTACATCATTAAGATCCATCATTCAAAGAAGGAGGAAAGCAACATCATGATACCAAATCATCCAAAACTTTTATAATATCATAAAGGCTTTAAAAATATTATGATAAAAAATGATAGCTTTATTAAAATATTACAATCGAAGAAAAAAAAGTGAGTATAAAAATATCATCCAAAATAATATCAAGGTTGAGATTTATCAAAATCGATTTTACCGTTTCATCAAAAGGCATGACATAACACAAAAATTCATCAATTGAAGAGGAAAATCAAAGTATTATGATCGAAGGATAAGAATGAGAACTCCACTCAAAAGATGATATTGTAAAGATGTCATCCGAAAACAATAAGATAATATCAAGATGAGATAATGAAAGCCGAAGTTAAAAATTTTTAGAAAAAGAATATATAACATCTTCATGTATTAGGACAATTTAACATACCTAATTCTCTTCTAATGAAGTCAGATTATTCTTCATTTAGGGGTTTTATGAAAATGTCCGCTAATTGATGTTTTGTATCAATAAATTCTAGAAAGACATCATTATTATTGACATGATTTCGTATAAAATGATACCTAATGTCAATGTGCTTAGTTCTAGAGTGTTGAATGGGATTCTTTGTTAAACAAATAGCACTTGTGTTATCATATTTTATGAGAATATTCTTTAAATAAATTCCATAGTCTTCTAAAGTATTTTTCATCCAAACAACTTGTGCACAACATGCACTAGTGGTTATGTATTCGGCTTCCGCCATGGATAGTGCAACCGAATTTTGTTTCTTAGAAGTCCAAGAAACAAGTGCATATCCTAAAAATTGGCATGTTCCGGATGTACTTTTTCTATCTATTCTACATCTGTCAAAATCCGCATCTGCATAGGCTTTTAAATCAAAGTCATTGGATTTTAGATACCATAATCCTAAGTTAGGAGTGCCTTTAAGATATCTAAGGATTCTTTTAACAGCTTTAAGATAAGACAACTCAGGATTAGCTTGAAATCTTGCTCAAAGTCTTACACTAAACATGATATCTGGTCTAGTTACGGTGAGGTAAAGTAAACTAGTTACCTATCATTCCCCTATATATTTTTTGATCAAAATTTTCTCTACTTTCATCCATGTCTAACTTAGTGGAAGTACTCATAAGAGTGTTTATAGCTTTTTAACCATCCATGTTAAATCATTTTAACAATTCTAATGTATATTTAGATTGATTAAGAAATATATCATTACTAAGTTGTTTAATTTGTAATCCTAGAAAGAAGGTTAGTTCACCCATTAGACTCATTTCAAATTCATGACTCATACACTTGGCGAATGATTCACATAATGATTCATTAGTAGAACCAAAAATAATATCATCAACATAAATTTGAATAACAAGAAAATTATTTTTAAAATATTTAACAAACAATGTAGTATCAACCTTGCCTTTAGTAAAATTATTTAAAATTAGAAATAAGCTAAGTCTCTCAGACCAAGCCCTTGGAGCTTGTTTTAAACCATAGAGAGCCTTAGTCAATTTAAACACATGGTTAGGAAAAGAAAAGTTTTCAAAATCGGGAGGTTGTTCAACAAACACTTCTTTGGAAATAAAGCCATTTAAGAAAGCACTTTTGATATCCATTTGAAATAATTTAAAATTATTACTACTAACATGGGCAAGGAGCATTCTAATGGCTTCTAATCTTGCCATAAGAGCGAAGGTCTCTGTTACAAGGGGAGCGACATCACATGTGCAGTAGAAGAACAAAAAACAAAACCCCAGATTTCCCATAGAAAGTTTTCATCATCGTGCGAAGATCGATGTGTCAAAACAAATCTGCGAAAACTGCATGTGTAAAAGAAGATACCTAGGGAGATCGTATATCCCTGAATTCCTATAGATCTGTGGGAGAGGATGAACGAGGTCAAGCATCCTCCTCTCTAGCGGTATCCACACAGCAGGGATTGCGACAATGCACCTCTCTCTCTCTCTGGGGAGAGGAGAATAGGAGGTGGCTACCAAAAAACCCTCAACCTATAGAGCTTTGGTTCCCTCCTATTTATAGAGGCCCCCTGAAAATCCTAATGGATCTTTTACCCTATTGGGTATTGGATCTCCATCCAATAACTCAAGCCTCTTAGATTAGTGAGTCTCTACCCAATAATCTCTTATTAGCAATTATTGGATCTCATCTCAAGATCCAATAATTTAGGGGCTTAATGGATATCCAATAAGATAGGGGGTTCAGCGGATATCTCATATCTGAACCTCTACTCGTCGCAACACCTACCATATGTGTGTGACCCTCTAAGCCCAATATCGAGCTGGCCGTGAGTCATACTTGTCAGAACTCCTACTGACTTAGTGAATTATTATCTCTATAATAATTCACCCAACTCATCGACTGCGAACGTACCAGGCCACTACGCCGTAGCCCCCAAACGATATAGGTGAATTCAATCCTTTGGACCTATCTGTCCTCAGTTACCAAGTATCTCTAATCTCTCATCCATCTAATATCCCAGAGACCCTATATCGGGCATGGTGCTGTCAGGCCCATACGGTCTCTCCTCGAGTCTTGCTCTTATCGAATTCTCCCGAAGAACCCTTTCTCTCTCAATCCGAATAACCTTGGCCAAGGATTTGTTCAAGCAAGAATACATGGGATATTCCTCTCATGATACCGAGAGTGAATGATCCTCTATTGACACTCAATAGCCCTTGTAAAGTTGGCTACCACTCCCAATGACTGGCTGTACTAGATATGGAACTTTCCAAACCTATAAGTCTAGTATCAAAGAGTGGAGTACTCATACAGGACATCCTTAGTGTCTCAAGTCTAAGGACCAGATACACTACTGGTACTACGGAATCACTGTCTGACATGAGGTATCAATAACCATCCAGTATTCCATAGGCGGATCAATCAGTGAACTCATTGTCCAATGAGCACCTATACCATACCCTTAGTGTCCCCACATGAGTAGCTATGAGACCAGCTACCTCCATCATATGAACGGGTATACAGCACACCAGTCTATCCAGTTATCTCGATGCCCTTCTCGAGTAACCTATAACCAGGATAATTTAGGGTCTGTGTTTAAAGGTGAATCGGTCTCATTATCGTAATCTCATCATGATCCAATTCCCATTGCAGAGATCCAAGGACATCACAATATACATCTAGATAATGTGAGATAATACCAATAATCATAAGCAAAGAGATTGACGCAGCGTGTTACAGGTGTAATCACTCATGTGATGGGCTTGTAGGGCACCTATAACTAGCAATCTCCCACTTGACCTAAAGTCAATCACCAATATGTCTGATCCCTATCAGACCTCTGTGATGCTCAAAGATAATCTGAGTCAATGGCTTTGTTAGTGGATCTGCAATGTTATCTTCGGATGGAACTCTTTCCATTACTATATCTTTTCGGGCCACGATCTCTCTAATAAGTTGGAACCTCCTCAAAACACTTCTGATGAGACCTAGGTTCCCTTATTTGAGTAATCATCCCATATTTATCGCAATATAAAGGAATCATATCTCGCTACTGACATGACTCCTAGGTCTATGATGAACCTCTTCATCCAAACTCCCTCCTTTGCTGCCTCTGTCACAGCAATGTATTCCGCCTCTTTGGTCGAGTCAGTAGTAGTGTCTTGCTTGGAACTCTTCCAGCATACTGCTCCTCCATTCAGGGTGAACACATACCCTAAATTAGACTTGCTATCATCGACATCAGATTGGAAGCTCAAGTCCGAGTAGCCCTCAACCTTGAGGCTACTATCTTCATATACCAGTAAAAGATCCTTAGTGCTTCTTAAGTACTTAAGGATACATTTTACTACTTTCCAATGCTCCAAGCCTGGATCTGCCTGATATCTGCTCGTGACACTCAGAGCATGCGCTATATCAGGCCTAGTACATAGTATAGCATATATGATAGATCCTATCGCTGATGCATATAGCATCATATCCATGTGTGCCCTTTCTTTAGGAGTCTTTGGGGACATACTCCTAGAAAGTGATATTCCATGTCTCATTGGTATGAGGCCTCTCTTGGAATTTTTCATGTCAAACCTTTTGACAATGGTGTCTATGTACCTAGACTGGGACAAGCCAAGCATCCTCTTAGATCTATCTCCATAGATCCATATCCCCAATATGCAGGATGCTTCCCCTAAGTCCTTCATGGAGAAGTGCCTAGATAACCAAGTCTTTACTGTGGAGAGCATTCCTACATCATTCCCAATGATCAGGATGTCATCCACATATAATACCAAAAAGGTGATAGTGCTCCCACTTACTTTCCTGTACACACAAGGCTCATCTTCGTTCTTGACGAAGTCATAAGATCTGATCGCCTCATCAAATCTTATGTTCTAACTTCGGGAAGCTTGCTTCAATCCATAAATGGACCTAAGCAACCTGCACACCTTATCTGGGTTATCCCTAGATATGAATCCCTCAGGCTGTATCATATACACCTCCTCCTCGAGGTTGCCATTGAGGAATGCAGTTTTGACGTCCATCTGCCAGATCTCATAATCATAGTGTGCTGCAATAGCCAATAGAATTCAAATGGATTTTAGCATGGCTACAGGTGAGAAAGTTTCGTCATAGTCAACACCTTGCCTTTGACGATACCCCTTAGCCATTAGCCTTGCTTTATAGGTCTCTACCTTTCTATCTACTCCAATCTTCTTTTTGAAGATCCACTTGCAACCAATGGGTACAATACCCTTGGGTGTATCAACTAGGTTCCAAACCTTGTTGGAGTACATGGAATCCATTTTTGAATTCATGGCTTCTTGCCATTTCCCAGAGTCTATACTCATAATAGCCTCCTCATAAGTCTGAGGATCAATATCCTTAACATCCTTTTCTCTAATATATCCCACATATCTCTCAAGAGAATAAGATACTCTATCGGACCTATGTAAAGTTAGAACTTATGTGTTAGGTATCTGAACAGATTCTGGAATAGTTCTTGAGCTAGGTTCTCCAACCTCGCTCAACTCTATCATACTCCCATTGTCTTTACCAAGAATGTGTTCCTTCTCAAGGAACACTGCTCTCTTGGCTACAAAGATCTTTTGGTCCTTAGGGTGATAGAAATAATACCCATAAGTTTCTTTGGGTATCCCACGAACTTGCACCGTTCCGTCTTGGATTCCAACTTGTTGGGGTTGTCTTTTGATGTGAGCAAGGGCAGCCCCAAATCTTAACTACCTTAAGATCAAGCTTCTTCCCATTCCATATCTCATATGGAGTAGACATCACTGACTTGGTTGGAATTATATTCATAAGGTAAGTTACGGTTTCTAGGGCATATCCCCAGAATGAGATGGGTAGGTTGGCGAAACACATCATGGAATGCACCATGTCTAACAGTGTGCGATTCCTCCTTTCTGATACACTATTAAGCTATGGTGTATAAGGAGGTGTCCATTGAGATAAAATCTCATGGTCTTTAAGGAACTAGGTGAACTCTATACTCAAGTACTCACCTCCTCGATCTAATCAAAGGGTTTTAATACTCTTTCTTGTCTGGTTCTCCACTTCTCATTTCCTCTTAGACTCTCTTACACTCACGATATGTGGAGCTGTATCTAGTATAAATAAACCATTATGCAATGTTCCTTTCATGATGATCTGATCATCTAATATTATTGAATAACCATTTATCTGATAATAGAAGGAACATAATAGCATACATCTAATACAATAATAGCTCCACCAAGCAGATGTAAAGTGACCTTACCAATAGCCACTGCAGCAACCTTTGCTGCATTGCCCATCTTAAGGTCCATCTCGCCTCTGTTCAATCTCCTAGGTCCTGCCAGAACTTGCAATGAATTGCAGATATGATAAGCACTCCTGGTATCCAATACCCATGTATTATCATAAGATTCTGATAAATGGAGACTGATCATGAATGTACCTGAAGCTTCTGTAAGCTTCTGTTTCGCCATCTCTGCAAGATACTCTTTGTAGTTTCTCTTCCAATGCCCATCTTTGCCGTAGTGGAAGCACTGGCCTTTGTCCTTTATTGGGTCTTTCTTGGCAACCTTTGCCTTACCCATTTTGCCCTTGCCCTTGCCCTTTTTAAGGGTCTTCTCAGCCTTCCTTTTCTTTCTGGTCTCACTAGTGTAGAGAACTAGATTCTCTTTCTTGATGATGCTCTCTGCTTCTCTCAACATATTGAGGAGCTCTAGGAGGGTCACCTCAAGGTTGTTCATATTAAAATTCATTATGAACTGAGAAAAGGAATCTGGTAGGGACTGAAGCATAAGATCCACACACAGGTTATCCTCTAGGACCATTCATAGACCTATGAGTTTCTCGATCCACTCAATCATCTTAAGGACATGGTTCTGAACCGATATCCCCTAAGTCATCCTAGCACAGAAAAGACTCTTTGATATCTCATATTGCTGAGTTCTTCCCTGTTCCTCAAATAGTTTGTAGAGATGTAGGAGTATAGAATTAGCATCCATATTTTCATGTTGTCTCTGTAACTCAGTAGTCATAGAGGCCAACATATAACACTGAGTAAGAGTGGAATCATCTAAGTACTTCACATAACGAGTGATCTCATCCTCGCTTGCCCCTTCGTCGGGCGTAGGGATCACTGTATCAAGGACATACACGATTTTCTTCGCCGTGAGAATGATTCTTAGATTGCGAAGCCAATCCATATAATTTGAACCAGCGAGGCGGTTGGCATCAAGTATGCCATGTAAAGGATTTGAAAACGATATTTTTTAAAATAAAAGATGTAGCAGAAATAAATAACATGCAGACTTTGCAGAAATTTAAACAATTAAGATGAGGACTTCTATCTTAATGTATTCCCACTAATTTTTCGCGAGACACACAACACCTTCCGGTATGTGAATCGGAGACCCCCGGCGGATCTCTAGTGGGGATCAAGATCCAATCGGCGTCTTAACGTTACCTCGAGGGACTTGACCAATCACGTTAAGCCCATAAAGGTAGACAACTCTTGCCAATCATAACTCCTTGTGATTCCCGTCCTGTTCGGCCTCCGAACCACCATGGCCTCGAGAGACTCGACCAACCATGATGTTTGGTTAAGTCATTAACATCGTTACCATATGAGTCTGATTAGGTGATATACTCTCGAGGGACTCGACCAAGCATACCATGTCCTCAGGTCACCTATGACATCTCTATGTCATAGATAAGATGGCAAGACATGATATAGGTGAGTCTCGAGGGACTCGACCAACTCAACCTACATCGGGAATTGGCTCTCAGTTATAACGATGGAAGGCCACGTGGGTCAATCTAATTACCTCACGTTTACCGACTTAATATTATTAATAGAGGGGATTTTGGTTTGGTCTCCTAATATAATGTGTCTCACACATACTTATTTAATATATATATCTACATCACATGTATATATATATATAGTAGGCGTATAACTAATCACACATCACATGAGCAATCACACTAGTGATTGGGCTCAGGCCCGAGCCAATAGGCCCAATCACTCACATCAAGAACTATGTGTGCTTCAGCGCATCTCCGTGCCCTGTGATTGTTCATCTCGCTTCGTCGGATCCGTCGGCATCTCAACGCATCTCCATGCGTCGGATCGTCCGTCTCGGCCTTGTGGGTCCCACTACCACTGTGCCTCCTTATGTAATTACAACATAATTACAGGCACGCAGGCCCGATAATAAACGAGAAAAATAGAGGCTCATAGACCCCAATAATAATAATCACGTGTACACACATCACATCATAAGTCTATGATCATCTGTCCACATGATACATCACATGTATATGTTACTTTATAGGACTACTAGAAAAAAAATTAAATAATAGTTAATTAAACTATTTAATTAACATATATTTTTCTAAAATAAGAGACAGAGAAGGAATTTTTTGAATTCCCAAGGGCATTCTAGTCATTCGACCATAAGGGATAAAATTAGAATTTTAAAAATTCCTAGGGGTATTTTGATCATTCTGTCAAAAGGGACAAAAACCAAAATTTCTGAAATTTCGAGGGGCAAAACTATCTTTTGCCCAAAAATCCTAACACCTTTCCCTTCTGCAGAGTTGCGGCCGCCACCACCCTGCCGACGGTGGCCACTAAGGCCGGGCGCGCTGCCCCTGCTCGCGGGCGTAGCGCCCGCAAGCGGTCTGTCCCGCACCCCCAATGGGCCCAATCACTCACATCGAGAATAGGAGGTGGCTACCAAAAAACGCTCAGCCTATAGAGCTTTGGTTCCCTCCTATTTATAGAGGTCCCCTGAAAACCCTAATGGATCTTTTGCCCTATTGGGTATTGGATCTCCATCCAATAACCCAAGCCTCTTGGATTAGTGGGTCTCTACCCAATAATCTCTTATTAGCAATTATTGGATCTCATCTCAGGGTCCAATAATTCAGGGGCTTAATGGATATCCAAAAAGATAGGGGGTTCAGCGGATATCTCACATCCGAACCTCTACTCATCGCAACACCTACCATATGTGTGTGACCCTCTAGGCCCAATATCGAGCTGGCCGTGAGTCATACTTGTCAGAACTCCTTCTGACTTAGTGAATTATTATCTCTATAATAATTCACCCAACTCATCGATTGCGAACGTACCAAGGCACTACGCCGTAGCCCCCAGACGACATAGGGGAATCCAATCCTTTGGACCTATCTGTTCTTAGTTACCATGTATCTCTAATCTCTCATCCATCTAATATCCTAGAGATCCTATACCGGGCATGGTGCTGTCAGGCCCATACGGTCTCTCCTCGAGAATTGCTCTTGTCAGATTCTCCCAGAGAACCCATTCTCTCTCAATCCGAATAACCTTGGCCAAGGATTTGTTCTAGTAAGAACACATGGGATATTCCTCTCATGATACTACAAGCGGATGATCCTCTATTGACACTCAATAGCCCTCGTAAGGTTGGCTACCACTCCCAATGACCGGCTGTACTAGATATGGAACTTTCCAAACCTAAAAGTTCGGTATCAAAGAGTGGAGTACTCATACAGGACATCCTTGGTGTCCCAAGTCTAAGGACCAGATACACTACTGGGACTACAGAATCGCTGTCTGACGTGAGATATCAACAACCATCCAGCATTCCAAAAGCGGATCAATCAGTGAACTCTTTCTCCAATGAGCACCTCCATTGTACCCTTAGTGTCCCCACACGAGTAGCTATGAGACCAGCTACCTCCATCATATGAACGGGTATATAGCACACCAGTCTATCCGGTTATCTCGATGTCCTTCTCGAGTAACCTATGACCAGGATAATTTAGGGTCTGTGTTTAAAGGTGAATCAGTCTCATTATCGTCATCTCATCACGATCCAATTTCTATTGCACAGATCCAAAGACATCACAATATACATCTAGATAATGTGAGATAATGTCAATAATCATAAGCAAAGAGATTGACGCAGTGTGTTATAGGTGCAATCACTTATATGATTGGCCTATAGGGCACCTATAACTAACTAGCAGTCTCTTCATAATCGATACCTTCTTCTTGATTTCAACCTTTGGCCTCTAATCTAGTCTTGTTTCTAACCACGATATCACATTCATCTTGCTTGTTTTTAAAGATCCATTTAGTACCAATAACTAAATGGTCACTAGGTTTAGGAACAAGCTTCCATACCTCATTCCTCTTAAATTGATCAATTCCTCTTGCATTGCGATAACCCATGAATCATCTTTCAAGGCATCGTCAATGTACTTAGATTCAATTTAAGAAAGAAAAGCGGCATGGGCACAAAAATTTTTAAAAGAGGAACAAGTTTGAACCCCTTTTGATGTGTCTCCTATAATTAGCTCCTTAGGATGGGCATCTACATACTTCCATTCCTTAGGTAAGAAAAATTCGAAAGAAGATGCATCCAATTTGCTATTTTATTGAGGAGAGGATTCATTCAAATTTAAACCATCAAAACTAAGATCATCATCAAAATCATTTTTCTTAAGTTTGAAAACTTCATTAAAAACTACATTAATAGACTCTTCTATAATTAAAGTTCTTTTGTTAAAAACATGAAAAGCTTTAGAAACGGAAGAATAACCAAGAAAGATGCCTTCATCGGATTTAGCATCGAATTTTCCTAAGACATCCTTTTCATTTAAGATAAAGCATTTGCAACCGAAAACTTTAAAGTAAGAAACATTAGGTTTTTTGTTATTCCATAATCCATATGGAGTCTTGGATAGAGATGGTATGACTAGAACCCTATTCATGAATAGCAAGCCGTATTAACGGCTTCGGCCCAAAAATATTTAGGTAAACTATGTTCATTTAACAAAGTTCTTACCATTTCTTGTAAATTTCTATTCTTTCTTTCTACTACTCCATTTTGTTGAGGATTCCTCGGAGTAGAGAAGTTGTAGTTATATCCATTAGATTCACAAAAAGTTGGAAGTCATGGTTTTGGAATTCTCTACCATGATCACTCCGAATTGATGAAATCATGAAACCCTTTTTGTTTTGAGTAAGTTTACAAAATTTAGAAAAACATTTAAAGTAATCACTTTTGTGAGATAAAAAATAGGTCCAAGTATATCTACTATAGTCATCTATAATGACAAATACATATTTGCTACCTCCTAGACTTGTTGTGTTAATTAGTCCAAATAAATCCATATGGATCAATTGTAATTGTTTAGAGGTGCTTATTTGATTCTTTGATTTAAAGTTAGTTTTTATTTATTTTCCTAGTTGACATGCATCACATACTTTGTCCTTGACAAACTTGATATTAGGAATTCCTCATACTAGTTCTTTAGATAAAATTTTAGATATTAGTTTTATACTTGCATGGCCTACTCTCCTATGCCAAAGCCAAGCATCATCATTTAAAATGGAAAAGCACACCTCATTACTAAGTTCTCCAATGTTAATGGTATAGACATTATTTTGTTTTAACGTAATCATGGATATGTTATTGTTTTGTTTTTCAATGATGTAAGCATTAGATTCAAATCTAATAATGTAACCTTTATCGCATAATTGACTAATGCTCAAAAGATTATGTTTTAATCCATCAACTAGTAACACATCATCAATTGAAAAACTTGATTTGTTACCTATGATTCCCTTGCCAATGATTTTACCCTTGTTGTTGTCTCCGAAGGTGACATACCCTCCTTCTTTACTAGTGAGTATAGAGAATTGAGATGGATCTCCGGTCATATGCCTTGAGCATCCACTATCAAGATATCTATTGCTCCTAGCTTGTGATGGTGAGTGTGTCTACAAAAAAGGATGGTTTTTAGGTACCTATTTGATTTTGGGTGCCTCAAAAATTGATCTACTAACTTTGTCATTTAGCATTGAATTATTTATGATTTCTTTAGGAACCCATATCAATTTGCATGGACTAATTTTCTTAAACAGACATTTGTAAACAACATGTCCAGATTTACAATAAAAATTACATTTCAAACGAGGTGATACATGTAGTGTGGTTCCTTTAATGAAGGTGGTAGGATTTTGATGAGATCCACTCACAAATCCAATTCCACTTCTATTTACGATGTGAACCTTGTTTGCAAGGATCATGTCCAAACCCTTGCTACTGACATTAAACTTATTTAGGGTCTCTTTAAGTAGCAAGTTCTCATTTTTTATTGCTTCTAAGTGTTCACACTTAGAGCATGGAGGTGAAAAGGGAGTTTGAAGACTATCAAGTTTATCTAGTAATAAAGCATGCTCCTTCTTTAATAAATTGAACTTCTTACTAATAGTTCTACACTCATCAAATAATTCATGAAAAGCTATTGAAAGTTCATCGAAAGATAAATCTTCATTAATTAAATCACATACCTCTTCTCCTAAAGCTATTAGCGCGAAGTTGGCCTCATCTTTGTTGCTTGTTTCTTCATTCTCGGAGTCACTTGAGTCATCCCACATCGCTTTTAAAGCTTTCTTCTTCTTCAGTTGCTTCTTCTTGGCTTGGGGGCATTCATTTTTGAAGTGCCCCGTCTTCTTACATTCATAACATATGACTTTGTCCTTTTTGGTTCAACTTTATTTTTAGTGTCATTTTTAAATTTATTCCTTCTTATGAATTTTTAAAATTTTTGAGTTAAGAGTGCAATGTCATCGTCACTATCCTCATCACTTGATATTCCTTTCAAGTAGTCTTCTTATGTTCTTAATGTCATATCCTTCATATTCTTTGGAAAGGAGTTCTCAAGCTCTTCATAAGCATGGCATGTCATTTCATAGGTCATTAGAGACCCAATAAGTTCTTCAAGAGGAAAAGTTTTAAGGTCCTTGGCCTCTTGAATGGTCGTAACCTTTGGATCCCAACTCTTTGGAAGGGATCTTAAAATTTTAGTTACAAGTTCAAAATTAGAAAAACCTTTACCAAGTTCTTTGAGTCAATTGACGACATCCGTGAAACGGGTGTACATGTCTCCAATAGACTCACTTGGTTTTATCCGAAAAAGTTCATAAGAATGCATGAGAATGTTGATTTTGGACTCTTTCACTTGGCTAGTACCTTCATGAGTAATTTCTAGAGTATGCCAAATATCGAAAGCCGATTCACAAATCGAAACACGATTAAACTCATTTTTATTAAGTACACAAAATAAGGCATTCATAGCCTTTGCATTTAAAGCAAAAACCTTCTTCTCCGATTCATTCCATTTGCTCATCAGAAGAGAGGATTTTTTAAATCCATTTTCAATGATATTCCAAAGCTTAAAGTCCATGAAAATAAGAAAGATCCTTATACGAGTCTTCCAATACGTGTAATCCGACCCATTGGACCTGGGTGGACGTGTAATTGAATGACCCTCTTGCATGCCGAAATAAGCCATCTCTCTTGGGTTTTAAACCGGATGAGAGTGACCAAGCTCTGATACCAATTGTTAGGGATCGAGCGGTACTAAGAGGGGGTAAATTAGTGCAGCGGTTAATAACGATAACTTTTCAGTGATTTTAAATAACTTCGAAAACTTTGTGCGATAAAAATATATTTCGATGAAATCCAGTTTCGATTGCGTATAAACTTAAAATGATTCGTAAGAAAGTGAGGAGAAAGCGAAGTAAGTAAATAAACAAGTTTACAGTAATGTAAATAACAATATTGAAATGCAAACCAAAATTTTTATAGTGGTTCGGTCATACGACCTACGTCCACTCTCGATTCCTCATCTCTTAAGGCTACCGACTTTTCACTAGATGTCTTCCTTCTAAAGGCGATGACCAATTCCCTTTTACAGCGCTTTCTCCTTTTGACGGACTTAGGAGATAACTCTTATAAGCACTCACTCCTTTCTTTTGAATTGAATATAAAAGAAAACTTAAGGAGGGACTTCTAAAGATTTGAATAGAGTTTTTCTTCTTTCAAATTGTATGTTCTTGCATGCTGCAACCCAAGGATGGGAGGGGTTTTTATAGGCTCCAAGAGGATTCAAATTTGGAGCCCATATTTGAATCTTCTTGGTTTTCCAAGCTACTGACGGTACCGCCGCCTGACACTGGTGGTACCACCGCCTGATAGAGTCCTCGGGCTCTGTGGTCTGGCGATACCACCGCCTACCATGCATTAAATGGTACCACCATTGACCTAGGGCGGTGCCACTGCCCAAAACACCTAGGATTTCGGTCCTTGGGCGGTGCCACCGTCTATCACATTTCATAAAAAATTTTAAATATCAAATATCAAGTAATAATTATATTTCTTGAAATTTCTCAAGTCAGGAAGTCAAAAGAAAGTTCATGATTTGGTTGAAACAAAATCTCATTCAAGTCAATTCGTCAACTCAAAACTCATAATCAAATTATCATTTTTGAGATTCATAACATGAATGAGATTATTACCACATTATCAAAATCTCATTCATAATTCAAGTGATTTACAAAGTATTATAAATGAATTTATCACTATTCTTTTATAGAAAAATCAAAAAATTTTAGAGGTAGTAAAATTTCAAGAATCATGCATTTCCCCTTTTTTAATTAATTTCATATAAGCATGCTTTTGTCTTTTAATGTCAAATAGATATAGGCATAAAAGTTCAAGACGTAAAGGCAAAAACATCATAAAGATAATTTAGACCAAAAACATATATAACATATTAGTCCAAGACATATGATTCATCATGCATAGCTTTAAAATATGAATTCATCAAGCATTATACAAGCTTTCATTGTTAAGATATTTGTTATTTTTAGCTCATTCAATTTTACAAAACAAATCAAAATCATTCATGAGATTAAAAAAATAAAAAATAAATTATTTAATCTCGATAAGATAGGAAAAGCTTTTTCTTTTTAAGGTATTCATTTCGTCTAAGCATGCATTTGTCTTTATATGCCAGATCAAATAGAAGTAACAACATTCAAAACCGAAACAAACTTCAACATAAAAATCGTCAAGACAAAAATATCACATATTATTTCAAAACATAATATTCAATTTATGATAATGTTTCATTTTACAATCAAGCCTTTGCCTTTAATAAAAACAAGTATTAACATTCAAGAGCGAAAAGGCAAATTTCATAAAACAAATCATCAAGCATGATTCCACAACTTCCAAGTATGATAACATCTTTTTAATATCGATATATTCATCATTTTTATCTTATTCAATTTGACAAATTTGCCAAAACTTTAAAGATAGAGAATTTTCCCAAAAACATTCCACTTTTTATGTGTTTCAATTCGTGCAATTTGGTCTCACATAGAAATGTTCAAATCTTTCATACGAGAGCCAAGCACCAAGTTAACAACCAAAATCATACACATACATTTGATATTTTCATCATCAAGTATGATTTCATAAGATATGTTCAAGATTTTTATTCGAAAGCCATGTATCATCATACAAATTAGATATTATTATCAAAATCTTTCATTCAAAAATTTTATTTAGAATAATGTAGATTGATTACACGTAAGCATGCTTAAGTCCTTTTTATATAAAAGATGTGTGTCAAGTTTAAAACTGAAAAGGTGATTTTGTCATCAAAACCATCAAGACCAAACACACAAAATATCATGATAGCACATTTTCCCATTTTTATGTGTTTTATTTCATATGATTGATCATATATGAGTCTCTTCAAATTTTCATATAAAATGCCATGCCTTATGTTGAAAACAAAACCATCAATATGCTTGCTTCTATCTTTTAATCATGTTTGGTGTACAAGCATTCTCATGAAATATGTGATTATCATGATAATTGATTTTTTGTGTCAAATACAATGTATCTTATTTTAAATTGAAATCATCATCGTATTTAGAAACAATTTCATCATCTAGATCATCAAGACAAATACATTGTTTCAAAATGTGAGATTTCAAGTTATTATTTCAAATCCTCATGCATTATCAAACATGATACCACAAAACATCCTCAAAATTTTTATTCTAATATTCTTTATTTTATTTTCATTAGTTCTAACAAGATTTTTTCTTTCTTATATGATTCTAGCTTAGTGTTAATAAAGAGTCATGCTCAAATTTTTGCTAAAATCATACATCATTTTATAAATTTGAAAAATAAGTTTCATCATCACAATATGACACCTTATTACTTCAAAAATTCATGCATGATATAAAATCGTCAAGCATTATGTTTAGAATTGAAGAGCAATATAAAACATCAAGATACATACTCATGGATTAATCCCATTAGGTGTACAAACATTATCACAAATTATAAAATCATCATTCATATTTTTAATTTTCAAAAATTACTAGAAAGAAAAGCATGATATAATTTTTGAAAATAATTTTTTTTATTTTCCACTAATTAAATCAAGCAACTCATGAAAAGATCATGTAATTTTAAAACAATGTAACAACATTTCAAATGAGTTACTTACCTTGTAGTCAAAGCCCGTCAAAGCACAATTTGCCATTTCTCCTTCGGTTGTTCTCGATTCGTCCTTGGGGGCCTTCTTCTTCTTTGGCCTCTTCTTATATTCAAGTTCACTTTTGTTCATTAGTTTTTGTTTTATAAATTTTTTGAAGTTCATTATCAAAAGTTCAAAGTTCTCATCATCATCGTCCTCATCACTTGAGCTTTCTCTCAAGTGGTATTCCATAGTTCAAAATTTCAAATCCTTCCTATTCTTTGGAAGGTAGTTCATGTGTTCATCATATTCATTGTATTCCAAGAATGTCATCTCATAGGTCATTAATAACCTGATTAGTTCTTCCAATGGAAAATCATTTAGATCTATAGTTTCTTGTATCGTCATTACTTTAGAATCCCAATTTTTCGGAAGAGAATGTAAAATCTTATTAATGAGTTCAAAATTTAAAAAAAATTTACCAAGTGCTCTTAAACTATTGATGATATCCGAGAAATGGGAGAACATGTCATCGATAGTCTCGCTTGGTTCCATTCGAAAAAGCTCAAAATCGTACATCAAAATGTTAAGTTTCAAGCCTTTAACTCTACTCATTCCTTCGTGTGTGACTTCAAGTGTGTGCCAAATATTGAAATTCGTTTCACACGTAAAAATCTGATTAAACTTAATTTTATCTAGAGTGTAAAATAAGGCATTCATAGCCTTTGCATTTAATGAAAAAGATTTTCTCTCCAAATCTGACCATTCGTTCGTCAATTTAGAGGGAAGTTGAAAGTTATTTTCAATGACATTCCATAAGTTTAAATCTAGAGAAATCAAGAAAACTCTCATTTGAGTTTTTCAATATGTGTAGTCCGATCTATTAAAGAATGAAGGACGAACAATCGAAAAACCCTCTTTAAAGTCGTGAAGAGTCATTTCTTGCAGGTGTGAATCTGAAAAAGAAATAACGAGGCTCTGATACTAATTATTGGGATCTAGAGTGACACTCAAAGGGGGGTGAATTAGTGCAGTGGTTAAGAATGATAAATTTTGATGATTTAAAAAAATATTTTCGGAACCTTTATACGATAAAAAGATATTTCGTTAAAAAGCGTATCGGAAACACTTGAGCTTGAGAGTGATTGTAAGAGGATAAAGAAGAAGCCAAATGATTGCAATAAAATGAAATGGTTTGTAGTAATGTAAATGACAATAAGTAAATGTAAACCGATTTTTATAGTGATTCAATCATCCGACCTACGTCCACTCCCGATTTCTTTTCTCTCAAGGCCACCGGCTTTTCCACTAGCTGTCTTCCTTCCAATGGGCGAAGACAAGTCCCATACAACGCTCTCTCCTTTTGACTGATTCAGGAGGTAACCCTTACAAGCACTTTCAATTCTCTCTTTCGATGGAATACAAATGGGAACTAAAGGAGGGATGTTTAGAAGAATTTTTACGGCATTTTTTTGCTTTTAAAATCTCTATGCTTGTATGTTTAACCCAGGGATGGGAGAGGTTTTTATAGGCTCCAATCTGATTTAAACTTGGAGCCAAAAACCTTCCCATCCTAGGTTTACCAGGCACTAGTAGTACCACCTCCAGTTTGACCCTAACATTGGCGGTACTACCACTAGTCTGGTGGTACCACCACCTAACACACTAACATGGTCAGTGTATTAGGCGGTACCATCGCCCAGGTACTCTATCACTTGGTGGTACCACTGCCCAATACAACTTGGGGAGCTAGACCTGGGTGGTGCCACCACTATACAAGATCTAGTACTTCTGGTTTGGCCTTAAACTCAGCCCAAACTAATCCATTACCAGACCTAATTGGCCCCTACCAGGGTTATAGGATTAACACCTAATCCTAACCCCAATTATGTCCTAACTATAAAATTAAAAATATTTCCTAAGCTAATACAAAGTTTAACACATCAAGTCTTCCTTCGGCGAGCTTCCGGCGAACTTCCGATGGTCTTCCGATGAACCCTCGGACACCATTCTGTAGACTCCCGGCAAGCTCGTGGACTTCTCAATTGATCTTGGCAAGTTCCGACAAGCTTCTTCAGTGAGCTTCAATCTTTCTCGATGAGCTCCGTAAACTTCCAATAAACCTTTCGGCGAACTTCTGAAAACCCTTTGACAAGCTCCCTACTCATTCTCGACCAATTCCAGCAGCACTCCCGATGAATCTTCAGACTTCCATCAAACTCTCGAACTCCCAATGATTTCGTCGCACTTGACTGCAGCACTTTGATTCGCTTTATGTCTTCATCATTATCATAGTTAATCCTGAACACTAAGTAAATCTTAACCCTACTTCGATCTAGACAATTATTACATGAATCAACATCCTGTTGCCCGGTGCGTCATTGGTCGGCGCTTTGTCTAGTTCTTCGATGCACCATCCTCTCTTGTGGCCTATTGCCCAATCGGCGATTGACCTCTGCAACCCTGATCTCCTTAGCGTAACACCACTCTTCTTGGCCCGATACCCAATGTTCGAAGCCATCTACTGATTGTCGATCGGACCTTTGGCTCGATATCTTATCTCCTGATGTGATGACTTCCAACGCAACACTGATTCATCCTATGTCAATTGTCTAATCCTGATCGATAGTAGATCTGCATCACTCAAAATGTAGTTAGACAATAAAACACTATTAATTAGTTTCATCATCAAAATCCAAGATTCAACATGTGATACATTGTGATATGCTACATATTATCGCGATATATTGTGATGCTTTTAAGGATAGCAATCAATTTTCGAAACAAAGCATGGCAAATGTGATTACATTGCAATATGATACATATAAGACATTTATCATTCCATCAAGTCATTGTGATTCAATACGATATGATTCATATAAGACATTTATCAAGTTATCAATTCATTTTGCCACATTCATCTCGTTACGATACATACAAGGCATTTATCAAGTCATCAATTCATATTGTCGCATTCTTCTCCCACTTTATCATCAATAAAAAGGAAGTGGTCCTTGATGCCAAATATTATGATTAGAGTTTTTGAAAAAAAAAGACAAAAAGAGAAGAATAAATTCAACAAGAAGAATAATGAAAAGTCATTCATTCATTCATGTCTATAAAATCATAAGATAGATCATCAAGGCCAAAATTCATAAGAATTTCTAAGAGCTTATGAAAGTTTCATACATGAAAAAGTAAATTCTGCATAATAATTCTTGAAGCATAAAAGTGAATTATTCAAGTCATTTAAAGGCTTCCAAGAATCGTTTCTACCAAATAAAATTAGTGAGATAGAAAAGAGATCATAATACAAAATTCATAAGACTCATGATAAGAATTGTGAGTGTTCATTCAAGATGTATTGAGATGAAAAGTTCAAGAGGCAATTTCATTGAAAATTCAAGCATAAGATTATAAAGTGAAAAGATAGATTATTGAAGCCAAGACACATTCATCAAATATTTCATCAAGAGCTCATGACATTTATTCAAAAAATTCATGAGAAAGAGAGATCATTTTAGTTCAAAATTCATGAAAGGAGTGAAAACTCATCTAAAAATTTTATAAGGAGCTAACTTGGTATTCTCATAAGAAAGAATTCATGAAGTGAAAAATAGTCAAACAAGTTATAAAATCTCAAGACGTAGAAATTTAGCACAAGAGTTAAGAGTTCATCAAATTCACATGAATGAAGTCTGAAGAGCGTATTCAAGTAATAAACGATTGAGAGCTTCTTTTATATGCAAAGTTCATGACACTAACATATGTATGGTTCCATGTGTCATGAAGACAAAATCAACAAACATAAAATCCTTTTATTCATGCCATTAGAAGTAGACGGAGTATAAAACCAATTTTACCAAGTCACTAAAAGGGCATGTAATCAATCAACGAAGATTCATGTACATGAAGCTAAAAATCATTAATCAAAGAATGAGTGTCAATGCAAGATCGGAGAAGGATAAAAATGAGAGCTCCGTTCAAAATACAATATCGAAAAGACGTCATCCGAGATATAAAAAAGGTAATATCAACCGAAGTTGAAAATTTTTAAAAAGGAACATACAACAACTTCATGTATTAGGACAATTTAGCATGTCTAACTATCTTCTAATGAAGTCAAATTATTCTTCATTTCAAGGTTTTGTAAAGATGTCTGCTAATTGGTATTTTATATCAATAAATTCTAGAATAACATCATTATTATTAACATGATCTCTTATAAAATAATACCTAATGTCAATATGTTTAGTTCTAGAGTGTTGAATGGGATTTTTGGTTAAGCAAATAGTACTTATATTATCACATTTTATGGGAATATTCTTTAAATGAAGTCCATAGTCTTCTAGTGTATTTTTCATCCAAACTACTTATGCACAACATGCACTTGTGGCTATATATTCGGCTTCAGTCGTAGATAGTGTAACCGAGTTTTAGTTCTTGAAAGTCCAAGAAACAAGTGCATGTCCTAAAAATTGACATGTTCTAGATATGCTTTTTCTATTTCTATATCCGTTAAAATCCACATCCGCATAGGCTATTAAATCAAAGTCATCGGATTTTGGATACCATAATCCTAGGTTATAAGGTCTTTTAAGATATCTAAGGATTCTTTTAATGACTTTAAGATGAGATAACTTAGGATTAGTTTAAAATCTAACACAAAGTCCTACACTAAACATGATATCTGGTCTAGTTGTAGTGAGGTAAAGTAAACTACCTATTATTCCCCTATATATTTTTTTATCAAAATTTTCTCCACTTTCATCCATATCTAACTTAGTGCAAGTACTCATAGGAGTGTATATAGCTTTTGAACTATCCATGTTAAATCATTTTAACAATTCTAATATATATTTAGTTTGATTAAGAAATATACCATCACTAAGTTGTTTAATATGCAATCCTAAAAAGAATGTTAGTTTACCCATTAGACTCATTTCAAATTCATGACTCATACACTTGGCAAATGATTCACATAGTGATTCGTTAGTAGAACCAAAGATAATATCATCAACATAAATTTGAATGATAAAAAAATTATTTTTAAAATATTAATAAATAATATAGTATCGACCTTACCTTTAGTAAAATTATTTGAAATTAGAAATGAGCTAAGTCTCTCATACCAAGCCCTTGGGGCTGTTTTAACCCATAGAGAGCCTTAGTCAATTTAAACACATGATTAGGAAAAAGAGAGTTTTCAAAACCGAGTGGTTGTTCAACAAACACTTCTTCGAAAATAAAACCATTTAAGAAGGCACTTTTGACATCCATTTGAAACAACTTAAAATTATTACTACTAGCATAAGCAAGGAGCATCCTAATGGCTTCTAATCTTGCCATAGGAGCGAAGGTCTCTTCATAATCGATACCTTCTTCTTAGTTGAAATCCTTGGCCACTACTCTAGCCTTGTTTCTAGCCATGATACCGAATTCATCTTTTTTATTTCTAAATACCCATTTAATACCTATAACTAAATGGTCACTAGGTCTACAAATAAGTTTCCACACCTCATTCCTCTCAAATTGGTTCAATTCCTCTTTCATTGCGATAAACCAAGAATCATCTTTCAAGACTTCGTCAATGCACTTAGGTTCAATTTGAGAAAGAAAAGCAATGTTGGCACAAAAATTCTTAAAAGAAGAATGAGTTTGAACTCCTTTTGATGTGTCTCCTATAATTAGCTCCTTTGGATAGGCATCTACATACTTCCATTCCTTAGGTAAGGAAATTTGGGAAAAAGATGCATCCAAGTTGCTATTTGGAGGAGAGGTTTCATTCAAATTAAAACTATTAAAATCAAGATCATCATCAAAATTATTTTTCATAAATTTGAAAACTTCATTAAAAACAACATGAATAGATTCTTCTATAAACAAGGTTCTTTTATTAAAAACACGAAACGCTTTAGAAATGAAAGAGTAACTAAGAAAGATACCTTCATCGGATTTTACATCAAACTTTCCTAAGGCATTCTTTTCATTCAAAATAAAACATTTACAACCGAAAACTTTAAAATAAGAAATATTTGGTTTTTTGTTATTCCACAATTCATAAGAAGTTTTGGAGAGAGATGGTCTTATTAAAATATAATGTCCTTTAAGATATCTAAGGATTCTTTTAATGACTTTAAGATGAGATAACTTAGGATTAACTTAAAATCTAACACAAAGTCCTACACTAAACATAATATCCGGTCTAGTTGTAGTGAGATAAAGTAAACTACTTATTATTCCCCTATATATTTTTTTATCAAAATTTTCTCCACTTTCATCCATGTCTTAATACAAGTACTCATAGGAGTGTATATGGCTTTTGAACCATCCATGTTAAATCATTTTAACAATTCTAATATATATTTAGTTTGATTAAGAAATATACCATGACTAAGTTGTTCAATTTGCAATCCTAAAAGGAATGTTAGTTCACCCATTAGACTCATTTTAAATTCATGACTCATACACTTGGCAAATGATTCACATAGTGATTCATTAGTAGAACCAAAGATAATAATATCAACATAAATTTGAATGATAAGAAAATTATTTTTAAAATATTTAATAAATAATATAGTTTCGACCTTGCCTTTAGTAAAATTATTTGAAATTAGAAATGAGCTAAGTCTCTCATACCAAGCCCTTAGGGCTTGTTTTAACCCATAGAGAGCCTTAGTCAATTTAAACACATGATTAGGAAAAAGAGAGTTTTCAAAACTGAGTGCTTATTCAACAAATACTTCTTCGGTAATAAAAGCATTTAAGAAGGTACTTTTGACATCCATTTGAAACAACTTAAAATTATTACTACTAGCATAAGCAAGGAGCATCCTAATGGCTTCAAATCTTGCCATAGGAGCGAAGGTCTCTTCATAATCGATACCTTCTTCTTAGTTGAAACCCTTGGCCACTACTCTAGCCTTGTTTCTAGCAATGATACCGAATTCATTGTTTTTATTTCTAAATACTCATTTAATACCTATAACTAAATGGTCACTAGGTCTACAGACAAGCTTCCACACCTCATTCCTCTCAAATTGGTTCAATTCTTCTTTCATTGCGATAAACCAAGAATTATCTTTTAAGACTTCGTCAATGCACTTAGGTTCAATTTGAGAAAGAAAAGCAATGTTGGCACAAAAATTCTTAAAAGAAGAACGAGTATGAATTCCTTTTGATGTGTCTCCTATAATTAGCTCTTTTGGATAGGCATCTACATACTTTCATTCCTTAGGTAAGGAAATTTGAGAAGAAGATGCATCCAAGTTTCTATTTGGAGGAGAGGTTTCATTCAAATTAAAACTATTAAAATCAAGATCATCATTAAAATCATTTTTCATAAATTCGAAAACTTCATTAAAAACAATATGAATAGATTCTTCTATAAACAAGGTTCTTTTATTAAAAACACGAAACGCTTTAGAAATGAAAGAGTAACTAAGAAAGATGCCTTCATCGGATTTTACATCAAACTTTCCTAAGGCATTCTTTTCATTCAAAATAAAGCATTTGCAATCGAAAACTTTAAAATAAGAAATATTTGGTTTTTTGTTATTCCACAATTCATAAGGAGTTTTGGAGAGAGATGGTCTTATTAAAATATAAGGTCCTTTAAGATATCTAAGGATTCTTTTAATGATTTTAAGATGAGATAACTTAGGATTAGCTTAAAATCTAACACAAAGTCCTACACTAAACATGATATCCGGTCTAGTTATAGTGAGGTAAAGTAAACTACCTATTATTCCCTATATATTTTTTTATCAAAATTTTCTCCACTTTCATCCATGTCTAACTTAGTGCAAGTACTCATAGGAGTATATATGGCCTTTGAACCATTCATATTAAATCATTTTAATAATTCTAATGTATATTTAGTTTGATTAAGAAATATACTATCACTAAGTTATTTAATTCACAATCCTAAAAAGAATGTTAGTTCACCCATTAGACTCATTTCAAATTCATGACTCATACACTTGGCAAATGATTCACATAGTGATTCGTTAGTAGAACCAAAGATAATATCATCAACATAAATTTGAACGATAAGAAAATTATTTTTAAAATATTTAATAAATAATATAGTATCGACCTTGCCTTTAGTAAAATTATTTGAAATTAGAAATGAGCTAAGTCTCTCATACCTAGCCCTTGGAGCTTGTTTTAACCCATAGATAGCCTTAGTCAATTTAAACACATGATTAGGAAAAAGAGAGTTTTTAAAACTGAATGGTTGTTCAACAAACACTTCTTCGGAAATAAAACTATTTAAGAAGGCACTTTTGACATCCATTTGAAACAACTTAAAATTATTACTACTAACATAAGCAAGGAGCATCCTAATGGCTTCTAATCTTGCCACAGGAGCGAAGGTCTCTTCGTAATCGATACCTTCTTCGTAGTTGAAACCCTTGGCCACTACTCTAGCCTTATTTCTAGCCACGATACTGAATTCATCTTTTTTATTTCTAAATACCCATTTAATACCTATAACTAAATGGTCACTAGGTCTACAAATAAGCTTCCACACCTCATTCCTCTCAAATTGGTTCAATTCCTTTTTCATTGCGATAAACCAAGAATCATCTTTTAAGACTTCGTCAATGCACTTAAGTTCAATTTGAGAAAGAAAAGCAATATTGGCATAAAAATTTTTAAAAGAAGAATGAGTTTGAACTCCTTTTGATGTGTCTCCTATAATTAGCTTCTTTGGATAGGCATCTACATACTTCCATTCCTTAGGTAAGGATATTTGGGAAGAAGATGCATCCAAGTTGCTATTTGGAGGACTGTTTCATTCAAATTAAAACTATTAAAATCAAGATCATCATCAAAATCATTTTTCGTAAATTCAAAAACTTCATTAAAAATAACATGAATAGATTCTTCTATAAACAAGGTTCTTTTATTAAAAACATGAAACGCTTTAGAAATGAAAGAGTAACTAAGAAAGATGCCTTCATCGGATTTTACATCAAACTTTCCTAAGGCATTCTTTTCATTCAAAATAAAGCATTTGCAACCGAAAACTTTAAAATAAGAAATATTTGATTTTTTGTTATTCCACAATTCATAAGGAGTTTTGGAGAGAGATGTTCTTATTAAAACCCTATTCATGACATAGCAAGCTGTATTAATGGCTTCGGCCCAAAAGTATTTGGGTAAACTATCTTCAATCAACATGGTTCTTGCTATTTCTTATAAATTTCTATTCTTTCTTTCTACTACTCCATTTTGTTGAAGATTCCTTAAAGTAAAAAAATTATGGTTATCTCCATTAGATTTACAAAAATTTTGGAAGTCACAATTTTAAAATTCACCATCGTGATCACTCTGAATCGATGAAATCATAAACCCTTTTCATTTTGAGCAAATTTATAAAATTTAAAAAAAATTTAACGTAATCACTTTTGTGAGCCAAGAAATAGGTTCAAATGTATCAAATATAGTCATCTACGATTACAAAGGTATATTTGCTACCTCCTAGGCTCGTTGTGTCAATTGGTCCAAATAAATCCATATAGATCAATTACAATGGTCTAGAGGTGTTTATTTGATTCTTTGGTTTAAAACTACTTTTTATTTGTTTTCCTAGTTGACAAGCATCACACACTTTATCTTTAACTAACTTGACATTGGGAATGCCTCTCACAAGTTCTTTAGATGTTAATTGAAAGATTAGTGATAAGACCCTAGCAGGGTTGGGTCCTACTCAACTAAGTAGCAGCTAATAAAAATCCTATGAGTGTAATAAATCCCACCTAGCTACCTCTATTCTATAAAGAAGAGAGACTAGGGTTTATATTTGGGCTATTGGGCCTCTTAGCCGCCGCCCCCCTTGTTACTGAGTCGGTCGGCTAAAGTTAAGGGTAAATTGAGTAGTTCACTTAGGAAGCAGCCCCTAGGGCTAGGGTTTAGAGCTATATAGAAGCTTGTAGCCTCCACCTCTTGGGAATAAGAAAGATCAATCTACAATTGCAGCCACCAGGCTACTTGAAGGGTGGAACCCCTATAGCGTTCCAAGTGTTGATCCCACTCAAAGATCAATCTCCATAGAATTCCTCTGGGGTTCTATCATCTGGTATCAAAGCAGCGATCTTGTTGCTTTTGCTATCATCCCTGCCGCCCACCATCAGCCAAGCAATTCTCACAATTGCTCTTGATGTCGTCGTCTCCATCATCATCTCCTGACGTAGATCAATTCAATCTACTATCGCCACCTCCAATTGCATCAGAGATCTGATATTTTTCTACCATCAATACCCTTTGCTGTTGTAATTTTTCACCTAAAACACCAAAAAGAAGTTTTTCTATCTATCCCTTGCCTGCAAATTCCTTGCATCGCAAAAGTTACCATCTTTGTGAATGAAGGATTGCTGTAGAAAATTTTAGCCGCGTGTTGCTGCCTTTAACCGATCTAATTATTATCCTCTTTGAACGAAATTTCTTGTGCACCTCATAGATCATCTTGGCTCCCATTCATGATTGATCTATTATGGAATTCATCTTAAAAAAAAAAATTCGTATGTTGTTGCAATCTCTCATCGCAGACTGCTGAAATTTTTCGACGAGAATTCTGCTATCGCAACTTGCACCATTTCTTTACTGTTATGCTGCAGAAATTTCTTGATCCAATTTGTCATCCTTGCTGTTATATAAACTAAGATTCTACCATCAAACCCCCTCCTCAAATCCCTGAGTTTTTGCTAGAAATTTCATCGAGAAACCGCTATTTCTTTTATGACAATTCTGCTCTTACGAGACAGTGAATATAGGCAGCAATTTCCACTAATTTTTGTCAAATCTTTGCTACGATCTACCACAGATCTAAAACCCTCTTCCTTAACCTTCTTCCACTATCATCACAGCCCAAAAACTCCATCAAACCGTAGCCCCAAACTGCACCCAAAACAGCCACAAAATAAGCCTAAACCGCAGCCTACATCCACCAATCCGCTAACCCTTTCAGCCACCACTTCTCTCAACCAATACATGCCTTTAACTCGATAGCAAAAAAGAAATCTTAATATTACAAATTTGGAGACATATGCTATGGCATCCGAGGAGGCAATTGATGCTAAATTCGAAGCCTTCGAGACACGAATGGAGGAGAAGATTCGGACTCTCTTTGCCAAACTTAGTTTGGGTCGACCACCAAGCCCATAGAAATCACATCAAGGAGAAAGCTCTGATCGAAGAGATGACCTCCATGAGAGAGGAGGCTATATGACCGATCTCCACTATCCACGCATGAGGGTGGACTTTCCTAGAAGGGAAGAAGGAGACCCGATTGGTTGGATCTCGCGCGTGGAGCAATATTTTCGGTACCACAAAACTGCAGATGCATCTATGGTAGAAATTATGGCTATACATCTTGTAGGGGATGCCATACAATGGTTTGATTGGTTTAAACACACTCATGGAGTCCTCTCATGGCGATAATTCAAAGAAGAACTACTGATCCGCTTTGGACCAACCGATTACGAAAACATCGACGGACAACTAGCGAAGATCCGACAAACCTCCACCATTCAGGAGTATCAAACCAAGTTTAAAAGGTTATCTAATTAAACTTGTGATTGGTCTAAAAAATAATTATTATGAACATTTATTGAGGGCTTGAAGCCAGAGATCCGGGGAGAAGTTAAAGTGCGACAACCGTACACGCTTATGGCAGCCATCTCTTTTGCACGATTTCAGGAGGAGCGATTGAACCACGAAGCCCAAAGGACTAGGGTCACTCTCCGACCAGCAATATTGAAACCCTCAGCCCCCCCTACTATCAGCCGAGCTCTTGCACCAAAAAGATTGACAAGAGAAGAGCTTCAAGACCGATTTGCCAAGGTGTCACGGACTTAGCTGGTTTTGCCTAAGCCGTGCGGCACCAATGCGTATCACCGCAAAGGTCAGCCTCCCCGAAATCTCCTACAATCCCTTAGGACCAACGAAAGAGAAGACGGGACAGAGAAAGCGCTTCACACGGGATCCGTAAGCCACTCTTTTAGCAAACACTTTATAGCCGATGCACATTCCAACCATGGATATTACAAGCTCAGAACGGTTGCACAACAAAGGCATAAAATTGGTCCACTACAGACCGAATTCTAGTACAAGTATGCACTCGACGCAAGCTTTATGTACAAGCCTACAATGGCTTACAAACTCGCTCAAATGGGGCATTTTGCCTTTGGCAAGCCCTTTACAAGCTTTACAAGTTACAACCAACCAAAAGGGACACGGACATGCATAAGCATTACACCGGACAAGTCGTTTACAATTTTGTCCGTGACATTCTCCCCCACTTATTCCTTCGACGTCCTCGTCGAAGCCTTTGCTGATGCTGCAACTTCTTTTCTTTGTTAGATCTTCGATCTTCTGCTCCTGCTGCGATGCGCCCCTTGGCTCCCAATTGTCCTCCGCTTGTTGTTGTTAAGTCATCGAACTTTAATCTGTCATGCTGTTTCAACTCGCCAATAACTCTGACTCTGGTGTGGGGGTGGTAGAGTTGTGCTGATCCATGCTGGTTCTTGCGAATTCATCTGATGAAGGGAAAAGACCATCTTTGATATGTGCTAGTCTCCAAATTCTTCTTGTCTCTTGAACTGGATAGATGCTTGTTGGAGCTTTAACGAGCATCGCCTCGCAACCTTTAAAGTTTTCTGGTCCTTCCTCCGTAAAATTTGCCCATCGAATCTTCTTCCACTTAGTTGTCTTGCCCAAGTAGGCTCGCATCACTTCCGCTTTCGATTGGCATTCAATTGGGAAATGAAGCGGATGATCTACTACTCGAGTAACTGATCACCGTTGGTGAGGGCTTGACAACTGTTATCTTCCATTAGTCTCTTCGAAGGGTCTTCAAATTTGTGCAGAGCTCCTCTGCCAGATAACTAAGAGAGCTGGGGTACTCGGTTTCGCCCATTCTCTTGAGAGTTGAGAAGGCAAAGGTTACTTGACTTCGCCCGCCTCCTCGAGGTTGTACTTCGTGCATCAAGCTGGTTACTAGACTTCGCCTGCTCTTAGCTCACACTTCCGAAGCACTTGAAGTGTTTGCAATCCTTGCGCTGAGTCAGCTACTATGATTCGCCTTCTCATTGCCCTTGAACTTCTGGAATGCAAGAAGTTATCACTCCAACTTGGAGTAAGTCTCCGATAGATTTGGTCGCCTATGGGATTATACCACCTTCTCCATCATTTCTGTCGCCGACTCCTCTGAGTAGCAAAGGTACAGCACCGCGTACTGCCTGCTCCGATCCTTGGTCATGCACTCTTACATCGACCCGAAGTCCTTCACTTACGGCCATCTTGATGGAAAGTCTGTTGACACCGGTCTTACGAAGTTCTCTGGCTTCTGCCCTTCAGCCTTGTCTTGGTACATGGAGTTTGCCAAAGCATTCTCCTCCTCCACGGCCCATATCATGACCAAGCGCTCTCCCTCTATGAGAGCAAAGGATTGTTGACTCCCCAGAAGTCCCGCCTCTACGGTACCATGACACTACAATGCCCATGGCACTACTATCCGTTGTCTCGCATCTATATCCCTTCTTCGTGATCGGTAGATCTACCTCTACGGTAATGTGGCACTCCTCTGAGTCCACCTTCCTTCTAACCAATGACTGATCTTGGGTAGCTGAGTCCCTCTGGACTCGTCATTGCTTCCTCGCCCTTTTTCGACCATCTGCTTCAACACCTCTGTGTTCTCTGAGCAATTCTACTTGGTCGATGGAAAGACAGACTACAACTCCCATTATGGCCTCTGTCATCATGTTGCAGGGTTTGCACTGCTTCTGTTCTCCTTAGCTTCATTGGTCGCAACGTCGCTTACTCGGCCTTGTCCTCTGACTTACCAGGCTCCCTTAAGCGAATGTGAGCTTTGAAGCAGTTCCACTCTTCAGCCGCTCCGATCATACCTCTGCATGATCCAGTCCTCACATGGGACTCCCTGGTACTTGCATCTAAACTTCTTCCTCGATAGGGCATAGCCCCCATAAGCTGATGTCCAAGGCTTCCATTCAATGCAACATTCGATGCACGCACAGAAGACCCGCCTTTGCGGAACCATGGCATTCACTGCTTGAATCCATAGCTCTTCTTGCCGTCGTGTTGTCCACCGACTTGGAACTCCTAGTCACACTCCCGATCATACCTCTGCATGATCTAGTCCCCCCCATGGGACTCACCATGTGTGTCGACTTGCCACGAACCATTCCACCACGATCCGCTGTATCATGTCATCGCCTGGTGACATCTCCTTGCATTCTGATCCCTGTGGTATGAACTCGAACTGCGATATCTCCATGTGTGGACTCTGCCAACACATCGCAGGGCCTTCGCCAGCTTCGATTCTGTTCGCTCCTTTGGCAATCAACCTTCGTCCACCCACTCTCGGGTCACACTTGGATGAAGCCTAGCTCTAGGACAGTCCATCGCCTACCAGCTCCTCTGAAGTCCCCTGACTTCGCTGAAATAGGTGCACATTTATCTGGATCCTGGGACTCTGCCCCTACCAGCACAATCTCCGCTGCACACCGCTTTCCTCATGGCAACTCGAATAGCAACACTATGGCATATTCTTCAAGAGCATCTGCTTTAGCATCCTCTTGCCCCGTGCCAAGGCCTTCTAACAATAACTTCGCCACTACAAGTTGTATCACCTTAGTTACTCCGTCAAATGCTTCACCAAGACAAGGTGCATATGCCTCGAAGTTCCCTTCGTCTTTGGCACCATATAAGATGAGTCTGCTTCATCAGAATAGAGAACTCATGGAACGACATGATCCTACTCTTGTCTCTGCAAGAGTCCATGTCCTTGACTTCTTTCTAAGGAAAGCTCCACGCCTCCGCTCCACGTTCTATCTTCTTTGCCAACTCCCTTCATGTGGTTTGGGTACATCAACAAGTTACCCCCAAGTTATTCCGCTTCTCGATTTGCATTGCGTTAATGGTGGCCCTCACGCCAACCATTCCACGGGATAGCCCTCTGTTGAGTCCGATCTCGCTATCGGCTCCAAGTGTGCCTTCACTTTGTGTTGCCTGGGTTGCTTCCCCACTTGATCTCGCTATGCGTCCACCAATGCATCACCACTTGCGAGATCATGCAATGACTCCTTACCGCTCACTCGATCCATCGAGCTTCGTCTTTAGGTACTTAACTAATGCGGTTCATTGCACATGATTCTACTTCTGTAGAACCGAGACTTATCCCTCCTGGGTATCTGCCCCATTGGAGCAACTTCTCTCTTCGCATCCTTCCCTTTGGAAGTTTTGGAGACCACCATCCCCTTGGACTACTTCGCCTCTACTGAACAAACTGTGCCCAATTCTACCTTTGCAAATGCACTCGCTAGATTGTGACTCTCCACCAATACAGCTTGCACTACACCCCTCTGGGTCTAGCAACATGCTGAACCTGCTGCACACTTCAGCCTCTTACGAAAGTATCCTGCACATGCCGAAGAGAAAGTTTCAATGCTCCATGGCGCCGACCTTCGGTCGCCTTGGGATGGCCACGGACAGTCCATCGTCCGCATGCAAGGCCTTGCATGAGTATCGAATTCCTTGAGTTTGCAACTCCCCTCACCTCTGTGAGATTTGCACAACTCTTTCGATCGTTGAACAACCCACTCTACCTTGCACAGTCTCATCCTTTGCCAAGCACTCCGCTTGCCTCGAGCACTGTCAAGTCTGGGTGCTAACGTCGAGCCACTGCTCGAACTCAACCATCCCGACCTTTGTGCGCTACGCAATTCCTCTTAGCTTGTTGTACTCGTGGTGCCTCGCTAGGTCCCCCACGTTTGCATGCTAAGTGTTTGTAAGTGGGCTTGTCCGGCTCTGATACCATCTGTCATGGACTTAGCTGGTTTTGCCTAAGCCGTGCGGCACCAATGCGTATCACCGCAAAGGTCAGCCTCCCCGAAATCTCCTACAATCCCTTAGGACCAACGAAAGAGAAGACGGGACAGAGAAAGCGCTTCACACGGGATCCGCAAGCCACTCTTTTAGCAAACACTTTATAGCCGATGCACATTCCAACCATGGATATTACAAGCTCAGAACGGTTGCACAACAAAGGCATAAAATTGGTCCACTATAGACCGAATTCTAGTACAAGTATGCACTCGACGCAAGCTTTATGTACAAGCCTACAATGGCTTACAAACTCGCTCAAATGGGGCATTTTACCTATGGCAAGCCCTTTACAAGCTTTACAAGTTACAACTAACCAAAAGGGACACGGACATGCATAAGCATTACACCGAACAAGCCGTTTACAATTTTGTCCATGATAAAGGGGTTATGTTGGCATTGTGACGGGCCGTGGAGCCACGAGCATCGCTGTATAAAAGGAAGACTTCTTGTGATTGAACCAGTAGAAGAAAAGATCAGTGAACAGCTAGAAGAGAGTCTTGAATATGAGGAAGAAGATGTGGAAGAAGAGCCACAATCGACTGACTTTATGGTACATGCGCTAGCCGGCTACTCAAATCCGTAAACGATGAAAGTTGGAGGCCTGCTCAAACAACAACCGATCACCGTTCTCATCGATACGGGCAGCATTAATAACTTTCTAAACAGTAAGGTTACTGCTCGGATGGCACTCCACATCGAAGGTTGTAGCAAGTTCGACGTAAAGGTCGTCGACGACCGAATCCTAAAATGCGACCAAAGATGCCTGCAAGTGAAACTATTACTGCAGAACCAAGAAATTATTGTCGACTTCTTCCTCCTACCAATTGATGATTATGAGGCTGTGCTGGGCATAGAATGGCTGACGACACTAGGTGACATCTCTTGGAACTTTTCTAAATTGATTATGAAATTCTATTGCAAAGGCAAACAGGTCACCCTACGCAGGAAGCGTGGAAGCAATGTAACCACCATTTCAACCCAATGAATGGAGAAAGTTTTCACAAGATAAATGGTGGCTTTCTTATGCATCTCTAGCAGCAACTAGAGGGGAAGAAAATAGAAATTAAAGATTAAAATCTCACCCAACTGCTTATTGAATTTGATGATGTTTTTGCTAAACCGCACGGTCTTCCTCCTACTCGGCAACATGACCACCAAATTCCAATCCTTCCGGGCAAACCACCAGCAAACACTCGACCTTACTGCTATCCTCACCTCCAAAAGGATGAAATTGAGAAGATCATGAAGGAAATGCTTGAAACAGGGGTGATTCGGCCAAGTTGTAGCCCCTACTTCTCACCGGTGCTACTTGTGCGCAAGAAAGACGGAACTTGGAGGATATGCATCGACTACCGAGCTCTAAATGACATCACCGTCAAGGATAAGTACCCAATACCAATGGTGGATGAACTTCTTGATGAATTAAAAGGAGCTCGAGTCTTCACAAAGTTGGACCTCAGATCTGATTACCACCAAATTCGGGTATGTGAAGGCGACATCCCAAAAACTACTTTTCACACTCATAACGGTCATTATGAATTCTTGGTAATGCCCTTTGGACTCACTAATGCTCCTTCAACCATCCAAAGTCTCATGAACGATATTTTTTGGAGCTTTCTTTGTAAATTTGTGCTGGTATTTTTTTGATGATATTCTCATTTATAGCCCTTCTCTTAAGACTCACTTTCAGCACTTGCGAATTGTTCTGACGATCCTTCGGGAGAATACTCTTTTTGTTAAGCTATCAAAGTGCAGCTTTCTCCAGCAAAAGGTAGAGTACCTTGGGCATATAATATCAGAAGGAGTGGTCGTAGACCCAACAAAAATCAAATCAATGCAAGGCTGGCTGAAACTTACAAATATGAAATTGCTGCATGGGTTCCTTGGACTAACGGGCTACTACCGAAAATTCATGAAGGACTATGGGAAGATTAGTACCCCCCTCACTTCTCTACTGAAAAAAGATGCCTTCCAATAGTCAAACAAAGCCTCCGCTGCCTTCACAGACTTAAGGCAACTATGATGACGACACCGGTGCTAGCACTACCAGATTTTAGCCGACCCTTCATCATTGAGGCCGATGCATCTTGAGTCAGATTTAGAGTTGTTCTCATGCAAGATGGTCGACCACTCGCATACACTAGCAAGGCGTTGTCTCCCTCCCATCAAAAAATGTCTATCTATGATAAGGAGATGCTCGCCATTGTGCACGCAGTAATAAAGTGGAGACCCTACCTGATTGGCCGACGATTTCAGATTAAAACCGACCATAGAAGCCTTAAGTACTTTTTGGAGCAGAAGATATCATCCCCGGAGTAGCAAAAATGGGTAACCAAACTTCTAGGATTTGATTATGAAATTATTTACGAAAAGGGGAAAGAAAACGTTGTTGCAGATGCACTCTCACGGCTCCCTCAGTAAGCTGAATTTTCAGCCATCTCTCTTCCTACCACCAGCTTCCTTGAGGGCAATAGAGAGGAATGGAAGAAGGATCCAAAAACCAGCAACATCATAAAAAAAATTAGAGGAGGATCCAAGCATAATAGCTCATTATACTTAGGATTCGAGGGATCTACATTATAAAGGTCGTATTGTGCTTATACCAAACTCCCCTTGCATCAAAGTCATTCTGCACAAAATGCACTCCACACCTTCAGTAGGGTACTCCAGATTTCTAAGAATCTATAAAAGAGTGAAGCAAAACTTTTTATTGGAAAGGGATGAAAAAAATTATTTCTGAATACGTAGCAAAATGTGATGTATGTCAATAGCAAAAAGGTGAAACAGTGGCGAGTCCAGGGAAACTACAACCACTACCCATACCAGACTCGGTGTGGACTGACATTTCCATGGACTTCATCGAAGGGCTACCACCTTCCAAAGGTAAAAGCACAATCATTGTGGTGGTTGATCGACTTACGAAATATGCTCATTTTTGTGTTGTGCGAAATCCCTACACTACTATTAGTATTGCTCAGATTTTTATAGAAAATATTGTTAAACTACATGGGATGCCAAGGTCCATTGTAAGTGATTGTGATAGGGTCTTCACTAGTAAATTTTGGACCGAGTTATTTCAGTTGTAGGACACCAAACTCAAGATGAGCACAGCATATCATCCACAAACTGACGGCTAAACAGAAGTGGTGAACAGGTGTTTAGAGACATACCTTTGGTGTTTTGCCAGTGATTGGCCAAAGGAGTGGACAAAATGGCTCCCCTAGGGCGAATGGTGGTATAATACTACATTTCATTCATCTACAAAATGTATCTCATATGAAGCATTATATGGTCGGCCAGCTCCTGTGATTCCAAAGTATGTAATTGGCTCGGCTAAGGTAGATCAGGTCGACTAAGATTTAATTGATAGGGACAAACTCCTACAGTTGCTAAATGATAATATCTCTATCGCTCAAGCTAGAATGAAGTAGCAAGCTAACACAAAAAGAAGTGAAAAAGAATTTTTAGTAGGAGACTGGGTTTATCTTCGCCTATAGCCATACAAGCAACTATCTATCAACACACAAGCCTCCATGAAGCTATCTCCATATTTTTATGGGCCCTATCAGATCGCAGAGCGTATTAGAGCTGTAGCGTACAGACTTAAATTGCCTGAGGATGCCAAAATTCACCCTATCTTCCACGTGTCATGTTTGAAGCCCAAGTTGGGAGAACACGAGTCACCCAGATTCAACTACCCAATACCACTAATGATGGATATATCCAAGCCCAGTCGCAAGCCATTCTCGATCGTAGAATCATCATGCATCGTCGACGTCCCTCTACTGAAGTACTAGTGCATTGGAAAAATTTACCACCCGAAGACACCACATGGGAATCATATGAGGAGCTGAAGACCCGGTTCCCTGAATTCATGGAACCTCAGCCTTGAGGACAAAGCTGATTGGAAGAGGGCGGGATTGATAGGACCCTAGCAAGGTTGGGTCCTACTCAACCAAGTAACAGCTAATAAATACCCTATGAGTGTAATAAATCCCACCTAACTACCTCTATCCTATAAAGAAGAGAGGCTAAGGTCTATATTTGGGCTATTGGGCCTCTTAGCCACCACCCCCCTTGTTACTGGGCCGGTCGACTAAAGTTGAGGGTAAATCGGGTAGTTCACTTAGGAAGCAGCCCCTAGGGCTAGGGTTTAGAGCTATATATAAGCTTGTAGCCTCCACCTCTTGGGAATAAAAAAGATCAATCTATAATTGCAGCCACCAGGCCACTTGGAGGGTGGAACCCCTATAGCGTTCTAAGGGTTGATCCCCCTCAAAGATCAATCTCCATAGAATTCCTCTGGGGTTCTATCAATTAGTTTCATGCTAGTATGACCTAATCTCCTATGTCAAAGCCAAGCATCATCATTCAAAGCCGAAAAGCACATTTAATTGCTAAGATCATCAATGTTTATGGTATAGATATTATTTTATTTTAATGCAATCATAGATATGTTGTTGTGCGATTTTCCAATAATGCAAGCATTAGATTCAAATTTTATGATATATCCTTTATCACACAATTGACTAATGCTCAAAAGATTATGCTTTAATCCATCTACCAATAACACATCATCAATTAAAAAGCTTGATTTTATTACCTATGGTTCCCTTGCCAATGATTTTACCCTTGTTATATCCTAAGGTAACATACCCTTCATCTTGGCTAGTGAGCTTAGAGAATTATGATGGATCTCCGGTCATGTGCCTTGAGCATCCACTATCAAGGTACCATCTCTTGCTCCTAGCTTATGTGGGTGAATGTGTTTACAAAAGAGGATGGTTCTTAGGTACCCATTTGAATTTGGGTGCCTCAAAAGTTGATCTACTAATCTTGTCATTATGCATTAAATTCCTTATGGTTCCTTTAGGAACCCATATCAATTTATAGGGACTAACTTTCTTAAACAGATATTTGTAAACAACATGATCGGGCTTGCAACAAAAGTTGCATTTTGAGTGAGATGAAATGTGTAGTGTAGGTTCTTTAATGAAGGTGGTCAGATTTCAATGAGATCCACTCACAAATCTAATTCCACTTCTTTTTCTGACATGACCCTTGTTTGCAAGGATCAAGTCCAATTCCTTGCTACCAACCTTAAACTTATTTAAGGTCTTTTTAAGTAGCAAGTTCTCTTTCGTAATTACCTCTAAGTATTCACAATTAGAGCATGGAAGTAAAGAGGGAGTATCAAGTTTAAGACTATCAAGTTTATCAACTAAGAGAGCATGCTCCTTTTTTAATAAATTGAACTTTTTCCTAATAGCTCTACACTCATCAAATAATTTATGAAAAGCAACTGAAAATTCATCGAAAGTTAAACCTTCATTAAATAACTCACATACCTCTTCTCCAAAAACCATTAATACGAAGTTGGCCATCTCCTTATTGCTTGCTTCTTCATCTTCGGAGCTACTTGAGTCATCTCATATTGCCTTTACAGCCTTCTTCTTCTTTGGTAGCTTCTTCTTGGCTTGTGGGCATTTACTTTTGAAGTGCTCTGACTTTTTGCATTCATAACATATTACTTGCTCCTTTTTGGGTTTAAGTTTGTTTTTAGAATCATTTTTAAATTTATTCCTTCTTATAAATTTTTTGAATTTCTGAGTCAAGAGTGCAAGTTCATCATCAAGTTCCTCATCACTTACAGATTCTTCCAAGTGGTCTTCTTGTGTTCTCAATGTCATATCCTTCTTGTTCTTTGGAAGGGGGTTCTTGAGCTCATCATGAGCATGGCATGTCATTTCATAGGTCATTAATAACACAATGAGTTTTTCAAATTTTTTAGGTCCTTGGCCTCTTAAATGGCCGTAACTTTTGGATCTCAACTCTTTGGAAAGGATCTTAAAATTTTAGTTACAAGTTTGAAATTAGAGAAACCTTTTCCAAGTGCTTTAAGTTCATTGATGACATTCGTGAACCGGGTGTACATGTCTCCGATGGACTCACTTGGTTTTATCCAAAATAATTCGTAAGAATGCACCAAAAGGTTAATTTTGGACTTTTTCACTCGACTAGTGCCTTCATGAATGATTTCAAGAGTATGCCAAATATCAAAAGCTGATTCACAAATTGAAACATAATTAAACTCATTTTTATCAATTGCACAAAACAAAGCATTCATAGCCTTTGCATTAAGAGCAAAAACCTTCTTCTCCAATTCATTCCATTCGTTCAGTAGAAGAGAAGATTTTTTAAAGCTGTTTTCAATAATATTTCAAAGTTCAAAATCCATGGAAATAAGAAAAATCTTTATACAAGTCTTCCAATACGTATAATCCGGCCCATTAAACATTGGCGAACGTGTCATTGAATGACCTTCTTGTATGTCAGAAAATGTCATCTTTCTTAGGTTTTAAACCAAATGAAAGGAACCTTACTCTGATACCAATTGTTAGGATCAAGAGCGGCACTAAGAGGAGGGTGAATTAGTGTAGCGGATAAAAAATCATAAATTCAAAATAATTTAAAAAGAGTTGTACATTGAGAAGTTTTAGTTCGACAAAAAGATTTTAGCAAAGTGATTCAAGTGAACATGACAGAAGGTAGAGAAGAGGAGATCGAGTGATTACAACTAAGAAAAGATTGAAATACAGTAATTTAAAACTCACACATCAAGAGAAGTACACAGCGATGTATAGTGGCTCAGTCAAATGACCTACGTCCACTTTCGGAACCTCCTCTAATAAGGTTCCCAACTTCTACTATCAATTCTTTTTGAAGGAAAAAGACCAAGCACCCCTCTTACAAACTTTTACAAATGGTTCACACTCTCTTACAGAATTTTTTTATAAATGAGACTTGGGAGGTGAACACTCAAACTATCGAATGCAATTTTGCTAAAGCTTTGACTTAGTTTTTATCACTTCTCAATGTGTTTTGCTAGTGAGAAGTAAGGAGGATTTATAGACTCAATTGGTTTCAGAATTAGAGACAAAAAAAGTCACATCTCAGATTTTCAAGTATTAGCGGTACCACTGCCAGTTGACCCTACTCTGTCAGTGTACTGGGTGATACCACTGTCCAGTCTAGCGGTACTACCGCCTGACAGGATCCTCGGACTCTATGGAGGGGCAGTACCACTGCCTATCAAGCAATACCACCATTGACAGGTAATAACTATCAGCAGTACCACCGTTGACTTGGGGTGATACCACCACCCAGACCACTTGGGAACTAGTTTCTAGGATAGTGCTACCACCAGACTTCGTCCAGCACTACTGAATGGGCCTTGAATCCGATCCAAATCAGTCCAATTAAGGCCCAGTTGGCCCCTACTAGGGTTAATTAGGATTAACACCTAATTCTAATCTTAATTATATACTAACTATGAAATTGAGACATATTTCTAAGCAAATTATAATTCAATGATGTCGAGTCTTTTTCTAGTGATCTTTCGACGGACTTCCGACATACCCTCGGATATCTTCCGGTAGATTCCCAATAGGCTCTTGGACTTTATGGCGAGTTCCGATGAATCTTTTGGCAAACTTCTGAACTTTCTCGATGAGCTCTGCGAACCTCTGACGAACTTCTGAAACCTTCGACAAGTCCCTGATCAATTCTCGATCAGTTCCGACAACACTTGCGATGATCCTTCGAACTTCTGTCGGACTCTCAAACTCTCAACGTACTTGACTCTGGCAATTTACTTTGTCTTCATTGCTATCGTAGTTAATCTTGCACACTTATCTCAATAATATGGATTAGATCAAATAACCTATCAATTGACTTCATCATCAAAATTTGATATTCAACACTCTTCCTGATCGAAGCTTCTTACATCACTTAAAACATAGATCAGATCTTAAATACTATCAATTGGTTTCATCATCAAAATATGAGATTCAATAATCTTTCTCTTTTTTATAATGACAACTAATTGAAGACGGAGTTAACCTTAACTCCCCCAATATTGATAGAACTTTTGAATTAAAAAATCCAAGCAACATGTCATCATAAAATCATACATAATCAAAATTTCAATTCAACATTGCATGCATGATCTTCATATCTTCTCCGCCTTTGTCATCAACAAAAAAGGAGAAGTGCATCTAGTTAGTTTTTTAGATATGCAAGTTTTACAACATACTAGCTGGCAATTTAGCAAGATTTACATCACTTTAAACATGCAAGCTAACAAGTTTTAAAATGTGTAAGTTTTCAAATTTGCTTCTCTTGAGATAGCAACTCTTTGCTTCTCTTTACAATGTTCCAAGCTAGCAACTTTTGTTTCTTCTCTTTTGAGAAGTGTAAGTAAGTTTTGTCTTCGTAAACTATCACACCCCCCCTAAAATTATCGCATTCAGGAGGTGTGATCCTATCTTAAAATTCATAATATTAAAATTCAAACAATAAATAATCCCAGGATCCAAACTGATATTTGAGGACACTAACAATCATTCAAGTCGTAAATCACATCCAAAACCCATAATTCATAAAACCTGTGCAGTTTATAATTCATATACCACATCACTCCAGGACTCATAAAATTCAAAGCCAACTCAACTAAACAATATCCACATAATAAAATCCACAAGTGAGGAAATCCATATAGCTATAAAACTAACATTTACCACACATTTATATCATCATACCATTTAAACTTCACATTTCAAGTCCTAACATGATAGGTCCTCCAACCTTTATAAAACATATAAGTTCAGATTTACCATCGACATTTCACTAAACACAAAATGTACTTATACAACAAAAACATATCAACCACTAAAGATCAACCCAAAATCTTCTAGCTTTCCCTTCCTCAGCCCAATTTACACATCCCAGAGACTGATAAGCTAACCTGAAAATATTATATAACAATGGGGTGAGCATAACAAAACTTAGCAAGTGACTAACATATCCATAGGGAAGGAGAATAGTTTTCAATAAACTTGATATCAAAATGCAAAGTCAGATACAAGAAAACATATATATCATCGTATCAGATGCTGAATCATAAATGTCCTCTTATTCAAACTTATTTAATTCATAACAAATGGAGTAAAGAGTAATTGGGGCATATCAGATGATGATAATGGTATTTTGGAGCATATCAAATGAAACATAGGACATTACAAAGCATATCAATGGTGCATATGAGATCTCTAAGAGCATATCAGAATAACAAATAAGTAACAGAAGTTCAGATGTTATATCTGATCATTCATTTTTTATCATCCAAAGTGCACATATAAACACATAAACAATGCTTTGGATATCATATCAAAAACACATAGGGTGCAGTGGGATCTCAAACAGAATATGGTCCATCCATTTCTAGATGACCACCATACAAAAGTCTCCCACGTCTGGGAGCTCCATCCACCCACGTCTAGGTGAAGTCAGAAGGGGCCGACAGAGCATCGCCGGCTCTATGCATAACTCCCTTTACCATTTCTGGCAAAGGTTCACATGATCCCACAAGACACCAGAGTACAAAAGGACAAGTGTGAACAATAAATTGGCATATATCGGAAGCACATGCGAAACAATAAAATGTACATGTGTCTTTACAAAATAATACGATGCAAGCATATTCTTTCACAATGCATTCGAATTTGAAATGAAAATAATGACACGAGTATACAAGGATTTGAAACAGTAGTATAAAGCTCAACTGAAGGAAGGGCTTTAGCTGAAATCAGTTTCCAACAAAAAGGACAAAACAAGAATAGGCAAACTTGACAAAAATTTAGTTCTGACAGAATTTGAGAGGTATATTTCCTGAGTTGTTTGAGTAACCAAGTATACTCCAATTTACTCTAAATTATTGTCATTTGAAAGATATAATAATTTAGATTCGGATTAACAAAGTTTGATATGAATTAGAGGTCTCCACAGGAAGTTACAAATAATTTAGTGACAACAGGTCAGAAAACATCATCTCTATTTTACTGAATCTATAGGGTCGACTAAAATAGACGTTTTAGTTAGTATCTGTACTCCAAATATTTCAAATAAGATATGCACAGAAAGATTTATGAGTCTACTTTCCAATAAGGTTAATTTTATCATAATTGGATTTGTTCACAGTGAGTTACAAGTGATAGAATAGCCAGAGGTCAGAACTTGGAATCTCTATTTTACAGATTCTATGGGGTCAATTCAAATAAAAGTTCGGATAGGCAATTGAACTCCAAATTCATACATCCTGGTCTCAAAATAAAGATATACAAGTATATTTTCGGATGGATTTAATTTTTCTTAAATACGAATTCAGTACAGAAAGTTATAGATATGAAAAGACAAAAAGGATAGAATCTGGAAAAGAAATCCAGATTCACTGTTTGATGCATAAATTGCAGAAATATCATTATGAAACTTCAATCCTCTAAAATTTTCAGGATTAAGATGAGAACAAGGATTAAACTTACTGTAGGATGGGGTTAGAATACTTGCCTTTGATCAATTTTGATCCCAATGAAAAGTTTTGAGCCCAAAAAACCTTAATCCCCAATTCTTCTTCTCTTCTTCTTCTCTCTCTCTTCCTATCTTCTCCACGTAGGCTGTCTTCTCAGTTTCCTTAGGAATGAAGGCAGAGATTCTTAAATGGTGGGATTTGTTATTTTATGTATTTTATAGTTTAGTCCTTGTATTACTTATTTTTATGATTAGGTCCTCAAATTTTTACAAATAGGTCCTCAGAATTTTACAAACAGATCCTCATATCTTATAAATAGGTTTTCAGTTTCATTTGAGCTCATCTATAGAATTTAAAATGGATAGTAACTTTGCTATTAAACTCTTATACAAAAATTTAGAAACAAGGAATGCGAGGGATGTTACATAAGATAGCAAATTTTTGTTTTATTTTCTGAAGTGCAAGCTAGCAAGTCTTTCTCCCCCTTTGTCATTGTCAAAAATAAGGGAATAATACAAAGTTATAAATATTTTTCCTTTACATCAATTTTTAAATCATGACAAGTGAGATATCAAAAGTTTACATCAATATTTCAATAATCAAGTCATGAATATCAATGCTAGCATATTTTCTCTCCCCCTTTTATCACAAAAATGAAAGGAGAAGGGAAGAATTCAAAGGTATAAATATTTCAACCATCACATTAATGAATCAAGCCATGAATCCAAAAGTTATCAATCCAAAAATCCATGAATCATTTTGACAAATCTCCTTTTTAGCAAATAATGAAAAGAAATCTTAGGAGATCAAGGATCTTGATTCATAAAGAAAATACAAGTTATAAATCCGAGATAACAAGAGAACAATCATGATTTATTTAGATACTTCTTCTCTTTAGTAAATGACAAGAAGAAACATAGGAGAACAAACGAAAGATCTTGAATCATACGTAAGAATTCTCAAGTAATCAAGATCATGATTTCATTAAAAAAAATTCAAGTGTATAGTTCCAAGAAATCAAGAGACAAGTCATATTTTATTTGGTTAATTCTCTTTTAATAAAATGGAAGAATCATGATATATGATCTTGATTTATAAAGGTTTCAAGTTATAACTATCAAGATCTGTTGAGTCTCAGATTTTGATGATAAAATTAATTAATTGTGTTTAGTTGTCTAATTATGTTTTGAGTGACGTAGGTCTACTATCGATCAGGATTAGACAGTTGACATAGGATGAATTAGCGTTACGCTGAAGGAGATCACGTCAATATATTGGACATCGTGCCGAAGGTCCGATCAATAATCGACAGAAGGCTTTGGACATCGGGCATCGGGCCAAGAAGAGTAGTGTTGCACCAAGGAGATCAAGATTGTAGAGGTTAACCACCGATTGGGCAACAGGCCACAAGAGAGGACAATGCGCCGAAGAACTGGATAAAGCACCAACCACTGATGTGTCAGGCAACAGGAGGTTGATTCGTGAAACTGACTCGATCAAAGTAGAGTTAAGGTTTATGTATGCAGGATTAACTACGATAATGATGAAGATATAAAGTGAAATAAAGTGCTGGAGTCAAGTGCGATGGAATCATTGGGAGTTCGAGAGTTCGATGGAAGTTCGAAGATTCGTCGGGAGTGCTGGCGAAACTAGCCGAGAATGAGTAGGGAGCTTGCTGAAGGGTTTTCGGAAGTTCACCAGAAGGATCATCGAAAGTTCACGGAACTCACTGAGAAAGATCGGAACTTGCCAAAGAAGCTCGTCGGAACTCGCCAAGATCAATCGAGAAGTCTTGGAGCTTGCCGGGAGTCCGCAAAATGGTGTCTGAGGGATCGTCGGAAGACCACCGGAAGTTCGTCGGAAGGTTACTAAAGGAAGACTTGATGTTCTAGACTTTTTATTAGCTTAAAAAATATTTATAATTTCGTAGTTAGCATGTAATTAGGGTTAGGATTAGGTGTTAATCCTATAACCCTAGTAGGGGCCAACTAGGCCTGGTAATGGACTAGTTTGGGTCGGGTTTAAGGCCCAACTAGAAGTGCTGGACCTTATCTGGTGGTGGCACTGCTAGATTGGGGTGATGGCACCGCCCAGGTCCAGCTCCCCATGTTATACTAGGCGATGGTACCACCTAGTGACAGAGTACCTAGGTGGTAATACCACCCAATACACTGACCATGTTAGTGTGTCAGGCGGTGGTACCGCTAGACTAGTGGTAGTACCTCCAGTGTCAGGGTCAAACAAGTGGTGGTACCACCAGAACCCGATAGACCTAGGATAGGATGGTTTTTGGCTCCAAGTTTGAATCTAATTGAAGCCTATAAAAATCTCTCCCATCCCTAGGTCGAATACACAAGCACATACACTTTGAAAGTATAGAAACTCTAATTAAATCTCTAGAAATCCCCTCCTCTAATCCTTACTTGTTTTCAAGTTAAAAGAGAGGAGAGAGTGCTTCTAAGGGTTACCTCCTAAGCCCATCAAAAGGAGAGAGCATTGTAAGGGATTTGTCTTCGCCCGTTTGAAGGAAGACAACTAATAAAAAGCTAGTGGCCTCAAGTAAAGAGAAATCAGGAGTGGATGTAGGTCGTATGACCGAACCACTATAAATTCAGTTTGCATTTACTTTCTCGCAATTTACATTTCAGCAAACCATCTTCACTTGTTGCTCCATTTCTTCATCTCTAAATGCTTGCAAGTTAAATATGTTTTCGATACGCTTTGATCGAAATTGGTTTTCATCGAAACTTGATTTTATCCTATGAAGTTTTCAACATGCAAACTTATTTAAATTGCTAAAATTTTTTGCCATTGACCGCTGCACTAATTCAAACCCACCCCAAACCCAACCACCCCCCCCCCTCCTCTTAGTGTCGCTCTAGATCCCAACAAGATCATGGGTTATTTGCACAATTCTTCTTTTTAAATTATAAGTAGGAATGATACGTGAACACATAATAAGAGATCTTGATTCATAAAGGATTTCATGTTATAAGTCTAAAAAAAATCAAGATCATGATTTTGATAAAACTCATTGAAATTCAAATAATCAAAATCACTTTCATAGTTTACGAGATTCATAAAATAGATTCATCACTAAGAATCACTTGTTGAAAAATCAAAAAGGTAGAGATAAAGAATTTTTTTAAAAAAAATACTTTTCTCTTTTTAGTTGTTCCAATTCATGCAATTAATTTCATATAAACATATCCAAGTTTTTATGCCAAAACCATACATCATTGTATAAATCCGAAATTTAAGTTTCGTCATAAAAACCATCAAGACCAAAAATATAGCACATTAAACATAAGACATCTTCAAAAAATTCGATTTATCATGATAATATATTTTCTTTTTTATGTGTTTCATTTTATGTGATTAATCTCATATAAGTATGCTCAAGTTTTCTATACAAAAGCCAAGCATTATGTTTAAAACCGAAAAGCAATTTAAAATCATCAAGATACACATGATTACTTCTATCTTTTAAGTCAAATCTATGCATTATATTTGAAATGGAAAAATGATATGGAAATCATCAAGATACATATACATGGAATTAATCTTATTAGGTGTACAAGCATTAGATCAACATTTTATTTTTTTATCATAAAACATATAATTATCATAATTAATAATTTTTTAACAATTTATATATATATATATATTTACTAACTAATTTAAATCAAATCATGAAAAGCATTGAGTTATTTCATGGTAAGGTAAAAAAAGATTGGATTGAGTCACTTACCTCATTGTTGATAGTCGTCAAAGCGTAGTTTACGTCTTCATCTTCGAATGTACTTGATTTGTCCTTGAGTTCTTTCTTGTTCTTTAGCACCTTTTTCTTTTCAAGTTAATTTTTGTTCTTAATTTCTTGTTTTATGAATTTTTTAAATTTTATGGTGATAAATTTAAAGTCATCATCATCATCACTTGAGTTATCACTCAAGTAGTCTTCTTTCATTCTAAGTGTTAAATCCTTCCTGTTCTTATTTATCATGTGTCATAAATGTCATCTCATAGGCCATTAATAACCCGATAAGTTCTTTAATAGGAAAGTTATTTAGATTTTTTGCTTCTTGAATAGCAGTTACTTTAGGATCCCAATTTTTAGGGAGAGAACGTAAAATTTTATTAACAAGTTCAAGATTCGAAAAACTTTTACCAAGTACTTTCAAACCATTGATGACATCCATAAACTGGGTGTACATGTCTCCAATGGTTTCGCTTAGTTTCATATAAAATAATTCAAAATCATGTATCAAAAGATTAATTTTTGAATCTTTAACTCTACTAGTGCCTTTTTGAGTAATTTCAAGTGTGTGTCAAATGTCATGTGCAGTTTCATAAATCAAAACATAATTAAACTAATTCTTATCAAGAGCATAAAACAAAGCGTTCATCGCTTTGGCATTTAACGAAAAAGTCTTCTTCTCCAAATCATTCCAATCAATCATTAGTTTGGAAGACTTTTGAAAGTTATTTTTAATAATATTTCATAAATTTAAATCCAAAAAAAGCAAGAAAACTCTCGGAGACTAGTGGTACTACCACCTGACATAGTCTTCAAGGTACTAGTGGTACTACCACCTGACATAGTCTTGGAGATTGTGTCTCGGAGACTAAGCCACTGATGGTTCTATTGTCTGTTCTGGTAGTGTCGTCGCTTGACTCACCTGTTGGGTCACTATTTGGGCCTTTCACTTGGCCCAACACAGCCCAGCCCAAACTTGGGCCCAGTTGGCCCCTAATTGAGTTGACCTAATTTCAATCCAATTATACTTAAAACTTACTTTGATCTTGATAATTATTATAAAGCTTAATCAAATATTGTCCAGCATGTCATTGGTCTATCCAACGCTTCATTCGATTCTTCGACGCATCATCCTCTCTTACGGTATATTGCCTAATCGGCCAATTCTCTTCCGTAACTCCGATCTCCTTAGTGCAATTCCGCTCTTCTTGGCCCGATGCCTGAACTCATCATCCAAAGCCTTCTGTCGATCGATCTTTCAGCTCGACATCCAATCATCTTATATGTTCTACTTTGGCCCAACATAGATTCTTCCAGCTTTAATTGTCTCTCCCTGATCGAAGCTTACTACGTCACTTAAAACGTAGATTAGATCTTAAACACTATCAATTAGTTTCATCATCAAAATCTAAGATTCAACATTAAGGAATCCTCCTATGATTAAACTTTCTTTTTATTGGTCGATAACCATAATTAGAATTCTATCAAATTTATAATATATTTTACCTAATTAAATAAGTTCACACAATCTAACAAAGAAGAGAAGGGGATGATAAGCACAGGAGGAGGAGCCGATAGGTAGAGACAACAAGCGAAAGTAGCATAGGGCATATGATATCACCTCAAGGTAGGGCAAAAGTGATAATGATGGGAAATGATAGGAAAAAAGAAAAAGATATTTAGAAAATATAAAAAAAATAGATGTTAAACAAAAATGGGAGTCACCATATTGTAAAAAACGGAAATATTTTTTTTCAAAAAATTACCCATTATTTTTATCTATAAAATATGATATTATAATAGGTAATGAATGCATAAACCTTAAGGGCATAATTCTTAAGTTATGGCTAATTAGATTCACTGGTTCTGTTTTAGATTATCAAATCACCCAAAAGAAATTTTTGATAATGTTGTCTCATAAACCTAATATGTCGAGTTCAGACCCACTAAACTAGTCTATCAACGTAAGTCTGTGAGAAATCACATCACTCCATACACTTGTTTTCAAACGTGTGATTCAATCAACCTAAATAATGATGATCCCTACCATAATAATTCCACATTTAAGATGCTCAGTCTCAACGCAAACTCCTTATAGTATAATCTGATCCATACTTTTATGTAATTACGCAAACATATGTAATTCTAAACACGACTAATTCTCATAGGAAAAACCAGGTGTTTTTTATGGGTGCCCATTTCATATTTCATAAGACGTGTTCCTATTTTTTCATAATCCTCGAAATACTTCTGAAAACCAGGTTTTTCTTATAGGTTCCCTTATTCATATTTCCTAAGATGGGTTTATATTTTTTTCATAATCCTCAAAATACTCCTGACATAATATAACAATAATTCCCTACTTTTTGGTGGATCAATTGGAGTGAATTGATCCATTGATTTAGACCAATCTAATTCTTTATTTTTGAATAGGCTAATAATATTTTGAAATATACCATAAATCTATTTAAAAATATTATAAATGATATGAAAGTGTTCTTATTTGTTTGTTCTTGTTCTTAAATCAATAATGATATATATTCAAATTTATTTTTATATAAATTAAATTTTATAGGGTTTTTAGTTCACTTGCTTCAATTAAAGTGCTTTTTAATAGGTTTACATGTTTCGGTGGATATGTCAAAAACATTATAAGTCTATTCAAAAACATTAACTGACACATAACTCCCCATATTAGATTGTTCTTTTTTAATCTAATAAAGATAATTATTTAAAATATTATTTTTATATATAAGTTGATTTATACTAAGTTTTGAGTTTATTTGCCTCATCTATAATGTGTTTGAGTATTTTTGTGGAGGTACTAAAAATACTAAAACCTTATTAGAAAACAACTGACTGTAAGTTACTTTCTATTGTGTTATTCATGTTCATAAACCAATAAGGATAATTACTTGAAATCCTATTTTTGTATATAAGTTGGTTTCTATTGTGTTTTGAGTCAATATATTTTAATCAGTGTTTTTTAATAGACCTTAAAAAAAGATTTTCTTTCAGAAAATCACCCCCTCTAAAAACACAATTATTTTTCAAAACTAAGAAACTCTATTAATTAGAAAAATATACTCAAACCACTTCTTAATTGACTTCTTAATTCAATCCTTAATATATAATAAGAAAATTAAATTAAAAATAGGATCCGGCGAATCAACCTCAACATCTACATTCATAAGTCAAAGTGAAAGCATGCGTTTCAATAGTGTTTTAATTTCCCTGCTCATGCAAGATAAAGATATCATTTCTATTTATTCATGTCATATGTTACACCAGTGGACATCATGGAAGTAGGATGTCTCAATGTCCTGTCCATTGCCAATCATCGTGTGTGCGTGTGTGAGAGAGGGAGTTGGTGGATTGCGTTGATATTAATCTGTCAGATGCGCGCAATCTGGTCACAGTGCTTCCTTCGTCGCTCTACGTCACTGCATGCATGCACAGCAGAAAACAGCGTACGATCCCCCCATCTGCCATCTATCTCCCTGTCATCTGAGCACTGCCTTCTCTTGTCCCGCTACTCTCATCAACACCGCACCAAATCAAGTACTGCAGATTTTTAATGGTGGCTTTCCATACGCATCTTTCCCCTTCCCCACCTCCCACAGAGCGAAGGCCTGTTCATTTTTAGCACGCCTTCCGTTTCCCTCCTCCCACGTCTCTTCTTCTGACCGCAGCAGGCGAGAACCAGATCACAAGCACAACATGCCCAGTGAGCATGAAAAGGAAAGAGGGGAAACCACATCACGTGAAGCAGGTGTACTTCAGATGCTGGATTGGACGCATTGAAGAGGAAGAGAAGACCGAGTGATGAACCATGACAGTCCGTCCCCACCTACTGATCCATGGTTCTGCGGCAAGTCAAATGGTCATCCTTGAGAGCTGTGTTCTCCACTGTGGATCTGCAGAGCTTTAGATAGATATTTCGAGGTTTTCGAGTTAGGGAGCTCGGTCTGGGCGACAGGAATTCGATAAGATCAACCCTGCCCAAACGCTAGAGTGAGTGAAGTCTGCTGTTGATACAACTGTTGCAGCACATAGAATCCAGTACATGTGTGTCAATCACATGAGAAGTGCACAAACTTGTACGTACTAATGATCACAGGTGACCTCAGTGATTGGCGGAGACAAAAGCATGCGAATCTTACGACTCAACATGGCATAGCATAGAGAAGAAGGTAGCAGAATGGGAGGAGAGATAGAGAGTCATTATCCCGTTTCTAACCTTTCTTTCTTCATGCTCCGTCGTATATGCAAACATCCATGGGGTGAGAGAGGGGGTGGAGAAAAGGTAGTGCACGCCATATGGCACCAACCATGAAGGCAACAACACGAGGCTCCTAAGTACTGATCAATTAGCAAAGCTTCCTAAGCAACAGCCAATTTGATGCTTTCAAGTACCAAGTTCTGCTCACTCGGGCCTACAACGGAGTGACCTCCTCTTCCTCCAGATCTTGAGATGCATGAAGCTTCCCCTACCTGATGCCGGGAAGGAACATGGAAGAGGTATGGAAAGATATCAGCCTCAGCACTCTCCACCAAGACGTGCCTTCAACTCCCGTCCTCTCCTTCCACCCCGCCACCACCACCTCCTCCTTTCGAGCCGTCATGCTGCAGGACTTCATCGCCGATGCCTTCAAAGCAGAAAATCGAGCTCCTCCTCCAAGCACCCACAGTCCTCCTGCTTTGCTCAGTCCCACCTCTGACAACTCCCGGCAGTTCTTTAGCTATGATCTCAACGCCAGTGCCAGTGGCAGTAACGCAGCACAGTCTGAGTCCACGAAGAAGCGCTCGCCGGAGAAGCGGCCGAACCGGAGCGTTGACAGACAAAGCGGCGTCGAGCGAAGGAAGAAGCGGATGATCAAGAATCGAGAGTCGGCGGCTCGATCTAGGGCCAGGAAACAGGTGCCATCCCCTCTGCTTCTTCTCAAACGGGTTCAAGGACTCTGATCTTGAGCGCCTTCTACGAGACAGGCCTACAGGAACGAGCTAGAGCTAGAAGCCGCACGTCTGCTGAATGAGAACGAGATGCTGAAGCGAGAGTCCGAACAGGTAATCTTTACCACTATCAAACAAAACGATCCTATGCTTTCTTACGAGATTCTTCAACCTTTGCGGCAGCTGCGCATGACAGTGGCCACTCAGAGCCCCACGGCTTCCAAGCAGACGCTGCAGAGAACCTTAACAGCTCCGTTTTGAGTGAGAGAACTGATCGAGAGAAGTTTCCTTTCACCAGCAAATCGTACATTTCCTTTCACCAGCAAATCCTACACTTCCATTGTCCACAGGAAGCTGAAGTGTTCCAGATTTGTGATCGATCCCCTACATATAGCAGAGTCGTCGAACAAAGAACAGACCAGTTTTAAGTACGCGCGTGTACATGAATACGTCTGCAGTGTTTGCCTTCTTCCAACATACGTCTGTGGTGTTTGCCTTCATCCAACATGTATAATTCTCGCGATGCCGTTTGGTTTGTGCTTGTGTTGATATGGCAATTCCTAGAGCAAAGGACAGCATTTTAGTTGCATAATGGTCTATGTTCTTTACGTATGCCAGCGGTTGCACTCTATGTTTATTAACCAGTGGTGCTTGCATTATTGTATTTCTAGTTGTTGTTCTTATATTTATTCATTAAATATTTTTTATTTTTCTTTTTATTTTATTTTTTTTTTGGTTTAGATTGACTTGGACAAGTTTTACTGACATTGTAGCAGATGGTAAAAATTAGGTATTTGATGGCTTTATACGATATCTTTTCTCTTGTCATCGTTCTTACCATCCTAACTTTTGTATATTTGTAAAATTTTAGATATTTTTATGTTTCTAATATGATACATAATTATATTTTAAAAATATTAAACATACATCTATTGATCCACGGGATCAACTAATGATTGAATGACTCAGATTCGACCTAACTGATATTTGATTCAATTCTGATAAATATGATTTATCGCAGTTTGAAGTTATTTAAATAAGAAAAGAAGTTTTGCTTAAGATATGATGCTGAGCTAAAATGTTATATACTTCAACAAAAGTTCAGCTGAACTTTAAGAAAAGAGGTTTTAAGGTGTCGATGTCTAACCATAGTGTGATTTGAGAAGCATACAAGTTGGAGAGACAAATCTAAGACAAGTTTGAATGCATATGTAACTATTGAGGTAGTCTGCTCATTACCACTCTCGATCAATGTAGGAGGTGGAGTTCCTCAGTATGCACACCTATACGATCGGTTTTAATTGGATTGGAGTATTTATTATTTGGACTAAAATGGTTCCACTAAAGGGTATATCATCCCTTGTCATCATTTTTATTATAATAGGACAAATCTATATCTATTCATGGTGTCCATATACCTTCCAACAGCAATAGTATCAAGAACAACAAGAATTAACAACATCAACCACAACAATAAATGATTAACATCACTATCATAATTATCATTATCTTTATCCCTATCAACAGCATTATCATTATCCCTATCAACAATAGCAAGAATAATAGCATCATCTTTATCATCGCTATTATCAACAAAAGTACCACCATCCAAAAAACAAAACATAAAAGAACAAATCATGGTCCTTATGCAATGAGTGAAGTGGAAGCAAACTTGTGCATAAACAGGGGAGAGAGAGGACTAACTGGTCGTAACGAGAGAGCTTGAGGGCGCATATACAGAGATCATTTGTTGAAGGGGGTGAACGGTGAAATAAAAGATTTACAGCCATGGGTGGAAGTTGAAGAAATCAGAGGTTTTGGCATTTTCTGGCAGTTCAAAAATCAGGTATACTTTATTAGCAATGGCCAAAAGTGGATAGTTTCTTTCCAGTGATAAAAAATAAAAAAGAGTAATACTTTATTTGAGGCAAGAGTCTCCATAGCATCATCATTCATCTCAGGCGTCAAAAAGGAGAACATATTAAAATTAAGTCATGATCTAAAATTAACAATCAGGGAGATGAGGCTCATTTAACAAGAAAAAGTCTAATAAAATAAGACCAACAGCTTATGGTCCAAAAGAAGAAAAAAATTCAAGCAGCGGTAAGCAGCATGACAGAAGATAAAATGGCCTCTGGTAATCAAGTAAGCATGTGTAGTAGCTATAAGGTCATGTTAGGGTCGTAGTTATGAGAGTTCTAATCTAATTTCATTAATAAGGGCATTCATTAAATCCAATCTAGTCGACCCCTATTAAAGAGGTGAAGAGGCCAACTATGTTAAGGTTATGTTGCTTCTTAGAGGAGTCCTATTATAAGTAGGAGTCCTATTAGAGAAAAACTACTATTAGAAGTAGGAGTCTTATTACAGAAAAAATCCTATTAGAAGTAGGAGTCCTATTAGAGAAATACTCTATTAGAAGTAAGAATCCTATTAGAACTAGGAGCCCTATTAGGGAAAGAGTCCTATTAGAATTAGGAGTCCTAATTAGAAGTAGGAGCCTTGAGTAAGAGTCCTATTAGGAGTTGGGGTTTAGAAGCCTTATAAATAACCATGTATTCAACCTCTTTCCAGCATGAATAGATCAATCTTTTAGCAGCCTTTGAGTAGCAACTTAGAGGAAGGAACCCCTATAGAGTTCCAAGGACGTCGATCCCCTATAGAGATCAACCCCAAGCTTAGAATCCGCAAGGGTTCTATCACTTGGTATCAGAGCAGCGTTCTTGGCGTCTCGCTGCCCTTCCACAGCCATCCACCAGCCCTCTAAAACCGCCCAAAGCAATTCCCACCATTGCTTAGAAGATCATCGTTGAATTCCACCGTCATCTCCACCACCGCAGATCATCCTTTGAACTCCCCGCGAATTGCAACAGGTTCTAATTTTTTACTTTACTGCTGCTGCAATTTAGTTATCCTTATTCAAAAAATCCAAAAAATTCGTTCCTATTTTGCTGCATAAACTTTTCGTCGTAAAGTTTTCATCTCTACAACGAAAGGTACACTGCAGAATTTCAGCCGCATAGCATTGTCTGTTTGATCTTGCTACTGCATTTTTTCTGTCCAAATCTCTACAAAATTTTTACGATGACTTTGACACTTCCTAACAATGGTTTTCCCTTTGATTTTGTCAAAAAATTCTCAATATAAACCACTTATCTTTTACGTCCAAGCTGCTGCACTTTAGACGTAAAAATCTGCTGCAGTACCTCTCCGTGATCCTTAATTTTGCTGAACCTCTTGTTGTCATTTCTTTCTATGAAATTTTTAACAGCATTACTTCTCCCTTACTAGTAGATTCCCTTTGAATTTTACTTGAATCTCTTTTGAAAATTTCTGAAAAAAATTATATCTTTACTGTTGGAATTTTTTCGGTGAAAAATCTGGTGTTGCACCTTTGTCATTTTTTCTTCTCCGTAACCTACCAAACCCTAGCCACCTTGCTGCCACAAACCAAGACGTCTTTAGGGCATTCCTCTAGCCTTCAGACGCAGCCATCATAACCTAGTTTCATAACCCTAACAGTATCAAAAACCGCAGCCCAAAATAGTATATCATTATAGTCGAACTCTTCTATCACCGATCTATTGTCCGAACCTTCCACCACCCCATGCCATTAACCCGTCAACAGAAAAAAGACAAGAGATCTCTGATCTATAGGCTTATGCTATGGCTTCTCAAGATCCAATTGATGCCAAATTTGAAGCATGGGAATCTCGGATTGAATCACGACTTGAATCGCACTTAGAAGACAAATTGCGCGCTTTGTTTGCTGAATTCAGAATTGGACAACCACCGAGTCCAACCAAATTGCAGCAAGGAGAGAATTCAGAAAAGACCCCAAAGAAGGAGAGATAGCCCTCGAACATGCTTCAACCGCGCATAAGGGTGGACTTCCCATGATGGGAAGGAGACCCGGCGAGGTGGATTTCGTGCGTCGAACGTTACTTTCGCTACTACCAAACATCGGATAATGCTATGGTGGAGATTGCTGTCATCTACCTTGAAGGAGATGCTATTCAATGGTACAATTGGCTGGAATATAATCATGAGGCTCCGACGTGGAATCAATTTAAGAACACACTGCTGAACCGTTTCGGACCTACATAGTATAAAAATATCGATGGCCAACTCGCAAAGATTCGACAAACCTCTACGATTCAAGAGTATCAAACCAGGTTTGAGAAGCTATCCTACCTTGCTCGTGATTGGATTGACTGTCAATTGTTAGGAATATTCATCGAAGGACTCAAGCCAGAGATAAAAGGGGAAGTTAAGGCGTGACAACCTCGTACCGTGATGGCTGTGATTTCTTTTACCCAAATACAAGAAGAACAGCTCAACCAAGATTCTCGGAGGATGAGAACCACTCCTAGAACCTCAGCATATAAACCCCCTTCTGCTCCCAACCATCCTTCGCTGCCAAAAAAATTAACAAGAGAAGAACTACGTGACCGATCAGCAAAGGGTCTTTGTTGACATTACGATGAGCCGTGGAACCGCGATCATCGCTGCAAAAGGGGCCGCCTCCTACTGATTGAACCTTTTGAAGACATGGAGGAGGAGGTCCAGGAGCATGAGGAAGAGGTCGCGGATGAAGAACAGCAGCCAATTGATATTACGATGCATGCCCTTGCTAGTTACGCGAACTTGCAAACAATAAAAGTGGGAGGATTTCTGAAGCAACAACCAATCACCATTCTTATTGACACCAAGAGCACTAATAATTTTATGAACAGCAAGGTTGCTATCAGGATGGCCTTACCTATTGAGAATTGCAACATGTTCGATGTTAAGGTCGCAGATGGACGAATTTTGAAGTGTGATCGTAGGTGCCCACGGGTGAAACTGTTGCTGCAGGACCAAGAGATAATTGCAGATTTTTTCCTCCTCCCTCTCGATGATTATGAGGTCGTGCTTGGCATCAAATGGTTGACGACATTAGGTGATGTTTCCTAAAATTTTTTGAAATTAATTATGAAATTTTACAGTAAAGGGAAACTGGTGATATTGTGCGGGAAACGTGGGGGCGACGTAACAACGATTTGCACACAACAAATGGAGAAAGTTTTGCACAAAGCATGCAGCGGCTTTTTGGTACAACTTGAGTAGCAATCTAAGGGAGAGCTAACCGAATTTGAAGATCCAAACCTACTTTCCTTGCTTGCTGAATTTTCAGATATATTTGACGAACCACGCAGCCTACCTCCTAACTGTCGGCATAATCATCATATACCGATTCTTCCAAACAAACCTCCAGCAAATACTCGACCATATCAATATCCACATCTCCAAAAAGATGAAATAGAAAGGATTGTAAAAGAGATGCTTGAAACATGAGTTATTCAGCCAAGTTGCAGCCCCTACTCTTCACCGGTGCTCCTCGTACGAAAGAAAGACAGAATATGGCGAATGTGCATTGACTACCAAGCTCTCAACGGCATAACCGTCAAGGACAAGTACCCTATTCCAGTAGTAGATGAATTGCTTAATGAATTAAAGGGAGCACGAGTCTTCACAAAGCTGGACCTTCGATCCGAGTATCATCAAATATGAGTGTGCGAAGAAGACATACCGAAAACTACCTTTCGAACGCACAACGATCACCACGAATTTCTGGTAATGCCCTTTGGTCTCACCAATGCTCCCTCCACCTTCCAAAGCCTTATGAATGATATTTTCTGAAGTCATATTCATAGTTTGTTTTGGTTTTCTTCAACGATATCCTTATTTATAGCCCTTCTCTTGAAAGTCATATTCAGCACTTACGACTTGTTTTGACAATTTTACGAGAACATGTTCTTTTTGTCAAAAAAATGAAATGCAGCTTTCTTCAACAAAAGGTGGAATAGCTTGGGCATATCATATCAGAGGAAGGGGTGGTAGTGGACCCCTCCAAAATTGAAGCAATACAGAATTGGCCGACCCGAAGGAACATAAAATCGCTGGGCAACTTTCTCGGTTTAACAGGTTACTACCGTAAGTTCGTGAAAAACTATGGAAAGATCAGTGCACCCCTTACTTCCTTGCTGAAAAAAGATGCTTTCCAGTGGTCGAACAAAGCCACCATCGCTTTCGACGAACTTAAAGTCGCAATGATAACAACGCCCATACTAGTGTTACCCGACTTTCGCAAGACTTTTATTATTGAAGCCGATGCCTCCGGAGTAGGAATTGGTGTTATACTAATGCAAGATGGCCGCCCCCTCGCTTATACTAGTAAGGCGTTATCTCCTTCCCATCTCAAGATAACTATTTACAACAAGGAGATGCTCGCGATTGTGTATACGGTGTCCAAATAGAGACCGTACTTGATCGGGCGATGCTTTCAAATCAAGACCGACCATAAAAGCCTAAAATATTTCTTGGAGCAAAAAATATCTTCTCCCGAACAGCAAAAATGGGTAACAAAGCTTCTTGGATATGATTATGAAATAACTTACAAAAATAAAAAAGATAATGTTGTTACAGATGCGCTTTCGCGGCTACCCAAGCAAGCTGAATTTTCGACTGTTTCACTTCCGACCAGCGACTTCCTTGAGGATATTAGGAGGGAATGGTAAGATAATTTGGAAACGAGTAAAATCATTAAAAAAATGGAAGCACCAAGCTCCATGGCTCATTACAGTTGGAACTCAAAGGACTTGCGATATAAGGGACGCATTGTGCTTGTGCCAAATTCTACTTGCATAAAGATCATCCTTCAAGAAATACATTTCACACCTGTGACGGGGCACCCCGGGTTCCTTAGAACCTATAAAAGAATTAAATAAATTTTTTATTGGATAGGGATGAAACAGCAATATGATCAACACAAAGGTGAAAGAAAATTTTCAGTAAGAGATTGGGTCTTCCTACGACTCCAGCCATACAAGCAAACATCAATCCAAACCAGAGCATCTATAAAGCTTTCACCTCGATCCTATGGACCCTACCAAATTTTGGAGCGCATCGGAGTAGTAGCATACAGATTGGACTTACCCGCAGCTCTCGAATCCATCCAGTCTTCCATGTATAAGCTCAAATTGGGACAACATGAGACGGTCCAAAACCATCTACCAAATATAACTACCCAATGAGAGCTCCAGACCCAACCAAGTGTCATTATTGATCAACAGATCGTGACTCGACGACGACGACCTACTACTGAAGTGTTAATACAGTGGGCGAACCTACCAGCAGAAGATGCCACTTGGGAGAACTATGACGGCTTGAAGATCAAATTCCCAGAATTCATGGAGCGTCAGCCTCAAGGACAAGACTGATTTGAAGAGGGCGAGTCTGTTAGAACTCTAGCTATGAGAGTTCTAATCTAGTTTCATTGATAAGGGTATTCATGTAAATCTAATCTAGCTAACCCCTATTAAAGAGGTGAAGAGGCCGACTAGGTTAGGGTTAGGTTGCTTCTTAGAGAAGGAGTCCTATTAGAAGTATGAGTCCTATTAGAGAAAGACTCCTATTATAAGTAAGAGTCCTATTATAGAAAAAATCCTATTAGAAATAGGAGTCCTATTAGAGAAAGACTCCTATTAAAAGTAAAAGTCCTATCAAAAAAAGAATCCTATTAGAAGTAAGAGTCCTATTATAATTAATAGTTTTACTAGAGAAGAAGTTCTAATTAAAAATAGGAGTTGGTTAAAAATAGGAGTCTTGAGTAAGAGTCCTATTAGGAGTTAGGGTTTAGAAACCCTATAAATAACCATGTATTCACCCTCTTTCCAGCATAAATAGATCAATTTTTTAACAGCCTTTGAGCAGCAACTTGAAGAAAAAAACCCCTATAGAGTTCTAAAAAAACCGATCCCCTATAGAGATCAACACCAAGCTTAGAATCCGCAAGGATTCTATCAAGTCAATAGAAAAGTAGAATTAGCAAATAAATCATATCATCCTGAACAAAATGATAAGGAAAGAACCAGGGAAAACTTGAGGATCAAGCCAAGCAATCCAATTGTGATTTTGAAGAAAAAACCTTAAAGCAAGCACTATTGCAAACTTAAAAAATCATTTAAGTGAACAAATTGAAATACAATAAACTCAGTATACCATCTTAGCGCAATGAAAATAAATCCAAACAATAGTCCCTAACATTAATGTGAACAAGTCATCTGAAGAAGGAACATGCTTTGCCAGATCAATTGCAGATCACCAAAGTCAAAAGGAGAAACAAACCATTTGACGCACTGAAAATGCTGCTGCATTTGTTGGTTGTATGCTGGTACCAAATTCCCTGAATTTGAAACGAGTCGCCGGAATAAATCGCTGGCTACCACCTTTTGCACGCTCGATTATCACAATATGGAGCAACCTTTCTGTTGCTTTTTTTTCTTCTTTTGCTTGGGTGGCTGAAGCACGACCTTGATGGCCGCATCGAATACTGCCTTGACATTCTACATCACATCATTTTACGTCATGGCAGGAATCCATCAGAAAAATGGAAATGGATTAAAAACGATCAAGAGGAAAAATTAGGGGAACACACTTGCTGAGTCTTTGAACTGCACTCTATGTACGAAGCAGCACCTATTTGCTTCCGCAGCTCCTCCCCCTAGAACATTGTGAGAGCCACTTATTATTGTAAGAAATTCTGATTGAAAAACCACAATAAGATTGATATTGACATAGGAACATGGTTAAGCTTTCTAACATGTCAACAAATTTACCTGAGCAGTACTTATGGGAACAGCACCTGGGTGATCTATAAAGAACTGCTGCTCATCCCGAAGATCTGCAAACAAATCCATTGCAGTCATTGTCGCATGAGAAAACTACGAAGCCATAAGACAGGCTGCAATTTAGCATTGTTAAACATAACAAGTTATATACAATTAAGTCCATAGAAGAAAGACACTGAATAAGCTTGAAGCAAAATATGTGAGACAACAATGTTGTAGAAAATATGTGCTCTATTGGAATTCCGTCACCCAAATATTAGCACTTTTGCACCCAAATATTAGCTCTTTTGCACGAAGATCACCACTTGGCACTTAAAGATGGAAATCATCATATGTGACAACAAGAAACTAGTGTAGCATCCTTGTCCACATTAATATCTCTCCCTTGTGTTTTCATTGTCAGCAATTAAAAACAATAAAACATTCAATAATCCAGAGTTAAGGAAAAGAAGGGAACTTGTGCAGACACATAAGGAAGATTCCCTTACATATGCTACATATTGCACAATATATACTACCCAAGAAAAATGTGAGTATAACCAGGTCTGTACATGCCTTTGAACTTTGTCAAGTTTTCATAGACATATTCAACTAAATCATCGTACTTATTTCCTCAATTAACCCTAATTTTTCCAGTTCCACCCAACTCTTCTAAGTGTTACCAATTGCATCCATTTGGTGTGAATATCATGCGCCATCATCTTAATGTCAAAATGTTCCTCAAAATAATCGAAAACTTTAGTGAGATACGTAAATCAAAGGACTCTGCTTCTGTGAACTGTGTATGAGAATTTCACCTCAAACTGCACATAGATGGACTGATGAAAATTACAGAAATAATTGATAAGGGATCTTTTCTATGCATTTCAATCAATCAAGCATTCCAGTCTGCAGAGTTATCCTTAGATAAACTGTTGAAAATCCTTTGGCTAGCCGTAGGATTTTCAAGGCAACTTAACCAAAATGCATGATATTCTTTTTCCCATTGGATGTTCAATGCCTCATTACCAAATAACGTAAAAACGATTCTGCTTCATTCTAAACACAAGATCATCATCTAAGACCTGACATGCTCAAATATCAAGTAGACATATTATTTTGCTCAGATAGAACGTATCTTATCATCAGTCACATAGACAACCAATAAAGTTTCAACTATTTAAAAAAAAAAAAGGAGAAAAAACACGGCTTTGAGTCATCTATTGTTATAGATCCACAACATTCGCTCAGGCTCCTTTGTTTGTTCAGTGAAGAGCCAACATAATTCTTTATAATTATCCCTTGCCAACTGCTTTCCTCTATGACATTGTGATGTTTGATTCTAACCAAAGATTACATTCCATATGAACACTATAATTTGGTTTTATGAACTTCATGCAAGTAATTTCAGAAGCATCCTTCACAACCAACTTCATAAAGAAAGCTTCCTAAAGAGGGACAATATACACCAATTCTTTACTTGATATTTAACTTGTTTGGGAAGCATATGGAGGGAAGGAAAAAACTAAACCTTAGCCAACCTTAGGCTAATAAAATATTCAACTTTTCACCAAGTTCTGCAAACCTTAGGCTTATAAAAACAAAAAAGATCAAGAACATATAGAGGGCAATGAGAAAACAAAAAAAAAAGATCCAATAGGAGATGACGCTACAAGAGGGAAGAACTAAGTTATTTCGATAAGATAAATGAAAAAAAGAGACAAAACTAGAAAAAACAAACAGATAGTAAAAAGTTATATAGATAAGCATGTGTTTCATTGCATGGAAACTTCCATGGGAAACTTTTGTCCCACAAAACCTTCTTTTCCAATGTTTGACTGGAACACCAAAAAAAAATCTGAAAACAAGTATTCAGATTTTTATAAAAATAGCCTTTTGTTTCACTCATTTTCTCTAGAGATTGAAAAGGTTTCTCCAAGACCCCCTGCTTATGTCTTTCCAATGGTTCTTTCCAATACAAAATAACTTAAACTTTTTCCTGATCAAGACAATCTCAACACCATTAAACCAATTTGGCATTTTCCTGATCAAGACAATCTCAACACCATTAAACCAATTTGGCATTTTCTTCATCAAGACAATCTCAACACCATTCAACCAATTTGGCCGACCCCTATACAAGGGCACCTTGAAGACTCAAAGCCCTGGTTGACCAAGCAAAGCCTAAATCTCAGAAGCCCACTTACCTCAATCCAAGTCCTAATAGGACTCGGATTATGAAAGCCCACACCCAAACAGAAGCAGCCACCAAATAAAGGGGGTGTGGCAACCCTACAAGGAAAGTACTAGTTATGCACACTCTACAAGGAAAATCCTTAAACTCTAAGGACTTTGATCGTCCCTTACCCTATAAAACAAGGGATGTACCCCCATCTAAAGGCAATCAAACAAAGCCCCAACAAGAGCCCAGCCAGCCGTAGCTATTCCAACCTCAACAGAAAGGAGAAGAGAAAAGAAAGAAGAGAGAAGGGAGGAACTCTGCAAGGTGCAACCAGTCCTTCCAGCCATAGCCTTATTCCATGAGTTCCAATAGACGAAGCTCTCCATCAAGCTCCGCCCAAGTGCAATGAGAAGCCCCCAATGCCTGATGCTTGTTGTCCAAACCTCAGGACATGCTTCCAGCAGCGAGAGAGGAGGAGACCGAAACCAGCAACGATATGCAATCTGCCAAGAGCACTCAAGTGTTGTCCAAAGACAATCTGCATTCTCCGCGCCTATTAATCTCCTTATGTGCTTTTAATTCTATTTCCTTAAGTCTTATAGTTAACACTTTAGCTTTATAAGCAATAGAGGCTGTTCATTTTACGATTTTATGCTTGATCTTCCAGCAATAGTTCTCTCCTTTGCCAAAAGTTACATTCGAAAGATGATATCGATTCGATGGATCGTCGAATTGAACCCCATACAGATCCAGTGATATGATAGGAATGACCTTGTGGATGGTGACCACGAGACACGAATATGAAGGATCGAACCAAGAACTACAAGAGTTGGAGTTCACGATATCCTCACCCAGAGGAAGAAACACTGCCGGGATGGTGGCCAACAACCCAATAGCCTTGGTCGACCTTATTGCCCAGATAGCAATATTGGCCCAGTAGATGGAGATCATGATAGGTAGGATGCAAACCCAAACCAACCCTATAGCGAAAGATGATCGAAAAAAGAATATCACTACAAAGCAGTGATTTAAAAAGCACTAGGCGCCAAGGTTTAAAATCGCTCGGGCGCTCGCTCGAGCGAAGCGAGATACTAAAATATAAAAATATATAATATAATTATTTAAATAAAAATATACTATTAAATTAAAAAAATCTAAGGTACAAAATCACAATGTCACATTACTAAAAAGTCTTAAAAACCAAAACAATAAAATTTTACAACAAAGTCATTCATCATAATCAATATTATCGTCATTTTCAAATAAATTATCTTCACAAACTTCTCAAGTAAATCATATATCTCATCTTCAGATTTTACAAAAGATGAAGCATCTATTGACTTTACAAATATAATCCCTAAAGAACAGTTAACCATAAAATTAATTATACTCCTGCGTCTCCTGTCAATCCAAGCATCTGACATAATAGAGCAACCATGTGTTGCCCATGATTCTTTATGACCCTTTAGTAAGTTATTTGTATAATTCAACTCTTTTTGCAACAATGGAACTCGCATCTCATAATAACTTGGAGATTTTAATCCCGCACCGTATCTTCCAAAAGCTTCGATCATTTACTTAAAATTGTCTAAACGAGTAGTACTAAGAGGAAGACCAGCCTGATAGAAGAAGCAAACAATGTGCTGAATTGTTCTTCCTCTTATTTCTTTATCACAAGCATCACTTATATTTGTTTGTCTAAATTTTGAGCCTCCTGCTTGCCCTTGTTGCTTCTATGATCCTTGAAACATATACAGATCCATCGGTCTTTTTTTAGCCTTCTTAGTACTTACAACTTCTTTTCCTTTTTTATCATATATTTTTTTCCCACTTAGGTTAATACTAATAGAATAATCTTCTTCTTCATCCCTGAGATGTTCAACATCATCTCCTGGTAAATTCCCGTAAAATTTATTCTTTTGTATCTTCTTTTTATTAATATAACTCAGCAACTCTTCTTTTACCTCAGGTGGACACCCTTTGCAAGCTGTTGTATTCTTGAAATTTCCTACTAGATGTTGTTTTGTCTGAAAAATACCACCTTTAGTAGTCTTATCGCAGAACATACAGGTCACAGCATTAGGATCTTTCGGATCCTTTAAATAATTATATTTCCATGTAAGATCTTTTTTTTATGTCATTGTAGAATCAATTGAGTTGCTCTGCACACTTGTCATTTATCTTGAAACCTAACAATAATTTCAAATAAATAAAAATTAATAGTATTAAAATCAAAATAATATATTATTAATTTAATAAATAAAAATACTGTTATTAGTATACAATTAGCAGTATACTGTTAATATACTGTTAACAGTATACTATCGAAGCTAGAACTGAGAAGGAAGACCGAGCCTGCTGAGGCAATGGCAACGGTAGCATGCGACAGCGGTGGCTGGAGTGGGAGCAACGAGCGACAGCGACGACAGCAGACGACAGCGACAGCTGAAGCGGGAGCAACGAGCGACAACGACAGCGACAACTAGAGCGGGAGCGACGAGCGACAGCGATAACTAGAGCGGGAGCGACGAGCAACAGCGGACGCTGGAGCGACGAGCAACAGCGAGCGCTGGAGCGACGAGTGACAATGGGCGCGGGAGCGGCGAGCAACAGTGGGAGCGGGAGCGGCGAGTGACAGCGAGAGCAGGAAGCGACAGCGACGAGCGACGACAGTGGTAGCGACAGCAAACACCAGCGGCAGCAAAGACCAATCGCGAGGGTTAGGGTTGGGGAAGTCGATGAAGTCGTGAGAGAGAGACTGATATCGGTGATTTAGTTGGTTTAATCGAACCAACTAAATCACCGGAGACCGAACCAGACCTAAAATTCTGGTTCGGTCGCTTGGTTTAACCCGAGCGCTCGCCCGAAGCCTGGGCTCGGGCGAGCGCCCAAGCGGCGCCTCTTTGAAGCATGCCACCTGGAAGTGAAGCGAGGCGCACGAGCCTCGCCTCGCCTCACCCGAGCGCCCAAGCGAGCGCCCGAGCGCCTTTTGCAATCACTGCTACAAAGGTGAGAGAGTCATCTCAATCCGATACGCGCAATCAGGAAGAAGATACTATCAAACAAAATATCACAACAAGAACTCGACCGTTTTGAGTTGAGGCTCGCATAAACATACCCTCCTACGATGGCTCGATCAATGTTGAGTTATTAGACTCATGAATTTATCAACTCGAAACTTACTTTAATAATATATGATTATAACAGAGAGGATAGGATGATGCTTGCGTAACTCAAGTTGATTGGACAAACTCTCGCATGTTAGAAAGCCTATTGTTGAACCAACAACAATAAAGACATGTCATGGATACAATTGAAAATGCTCATACAAGAATTCTATCCTATAGGACATCTCAAAGAAAGATAAAGTGACACTACCTACGTGAAGGGACCAATATGTGCAAGAATACACTGTCGATTTCGACAACAAGCGATAGCACTGGGTATCTTCCTTGACATTCACTCGATGGTGATAAAATACACCACCGGCCTCCATGCCCAAATCAAAACAAAACTGAGCCTCTTCAAAATTCGCGACTTCACGACGATAAGTGTGATGGCAATGACAATCGAGAAGAAGAATAGAAGCTACATTAAGAACAATGAGAAGAAGGCTAAGGGAAGCACCCGAAAGCTAAGAAGAACACCAAGAGTCGTAAAGCCACATCTTCTTCCAAAAGAAACGATTTATTCTATAATCAATCAAAATCAGAATCACGAGAGAAGTGTTGGAAGGTTCACCCTAAACTCTTCCTGATTAAGTGGAAGAACAATTAGACTCAGCATACAGCAATCACGACCGAGGAGATATCAAATCAAACTAGCACCGGTTTCACACCCGAATCCAAGTCTATTGCTAATGGCTAGACCGAAGGCTATAGACTCAAATCCGACCATCAATCTAGAAGTTCGAGAAGAATGGTTCACTCTCAAAATCTAAGTGTAACAGATTCAATCATCAGCACTAGAAGCCAGAAGCCAAAAGAACCTTATCTCGACAAGCTTGATGCAAAAGCTTGGACTCGAGACCACTTCTCATCTGAAGCCATATCCTTTGGGGTGGATCCACAAATACGTCAAGATGAAGATAGATCACTAGTGCATATTCAAATTTGTGATAACCAACAAGTACAACAAGGTGACATGCGAGGTGGTGCCTCTCGACATATGTCAAGTCATCTTCGAGAGTCAATGCTTGTGGGACCAAGAAGCCATCTACTACCGTCGGCCCCAATAATACATATTCTGGAAGGACAAAAAGAAGTTTATCGTCAAGAAGGATAAAAGCAAATAACCAATCGACTTAGTATTGGCCGCCCAAGCAAAGAGGAAGGTGGACACAAGCCGAAAGTTTGTGCTCGTACTCAACCAGCTAATTACAGTAGTGACACAAAAATTAGCCTTGACTTCGACACAAAACCACAAAAAACAAAGGCCTATAATAGCTCATAAGCAAGTATCCAAAGCTTTTTGAAGAACACAATGGTCTTCCCCTACGACGCATAGTGGAGCATGAAATCCAGCTTCTCTTTGATGCCCCTTAGTCGTATCTTAACATGTACCAAAGTTCGATCATGGAGAACAACAAAATCATAAGAAAGTTGAGCTAATCGAGTGGTGTCATTCAACCTTACGGCTCACCGATGGTGATAGCGCCAAAGAAAGACGAAGGTTGGCACAAGTGAATCGACTATCGTGCCTTAAACAAGATCGCAATGAAGAATCGATAATCGTTGCCATGGATCGACATTTTACAAGAGCAACTACAACCTGCCATGGTCCTGTTAAGGCTGGATCTCAAATCAGGATATCAAGTTTGAATCCAAGAATATACCTGGTAAACAACATTCAAGACAACGAGTTGTTCAAGTAGTTGGGGATGTCTTTCGACTTATGCAATGCATCAGCCACCTTCATGCGACTCATGGAAGATGTGCTGTCATTATATCGAAGATTTTGTCATCATCTACCTTGATGACATCTTTATCTACAGCAAAAAGAACATGTTGAACCAGTGATTTAAAAAGCGTTAGGCACCAAAAGGCACCAAGATCTAAAAACACCCAAGGCGCTAGGCGTATGCCCAAGCAAAGCAAGACACTAAAATATAAAAATATATAATATAATTAATAAATATAATTATTTAAATAAAAATATGATATTAAATTAAAAAAATCTTACAAAATCACAATATCACGTTAACAAAAAATCTCAAAATTCAAAACAATAACAATAATTTCAAATAAATAAAAATTAGTAATATTAAAATCAAAATAATATATTATTAATCTAATAAATAAAAAAATATTTTTACTAGTATACAATTAACAGTATACTATTAACAGTATACTATCGAGTCGATGTGAGAGAAGGGAGTAAGAGTAACAACAGCGGCGAGCAACAGCAGCAACAGTGGGAGCAGCGATAGTGGCGAGCAACAACAGCAACGAGCAGCAATAGTAGCAACGGCAGCGATAGCAAGGGCGTAGCGTAAGACTGAGGATGTTGACTGAGAGAAGCAGCAGCGATAGCAGCAAGCAACGGCAACGGGAGCGGCGAGCGGCAACAGTGGCAATGACAACAGCGACGGCGAGCAACGACAGTGGTAGCGACAGCGATAGTGGAGAGAGGCAATGGCAGTGGAGAGAGGTAGCAACAGCAGAGAGGAAATGTCAGCGATAGAATCGTGAGCAGGCTTAGAATTGGGGAAGTCACGAGAGGGATGCCAGGAAGCTGATATCGGTGCTTTAGTTGATTCAATCGAACCAACTAAAGCATTGGAAACCGAACCAGACATAAAATGCTGGTTCGATCGCCTAGTTTAACACGAACGCTCACCCAAAGCGCCCGGCGCCTAGACTCGGGCGAGCGCCCAAGCGGTGCCTCTTTGAAGCGAGGCGCCTAGACATGAAGCGAGGTGCTCTGGCCTTGCCTCGCCCGAGCGCCTAGGCAAGCACTCGAGCGCCTATTGAAATCGTTGTGTTGAACATAAGCAAAAGATGTTCAAGCTCTTGATGAAACACCAACTGTGACTCAACCTAAAGAAATATGAATTTGGTAAAAGAAAGCTCATCAACCGTGGCTTCATCATTAGTGGAGGAAGAATCCAGATCGACCATCGACCCAAACAAGGTCAACGCGATCCGAGAGTGGCCAAAACCGAGGATGATCATAGAAATTCGAAGCTTTCTAAACGCACACCAATACCTAGTAAGTTCTCCGAAACTTCACTCTTGCGACTCCTTTACATTCCCTCACCAAGGCAACACAAAGATTCAAGTGGATGGAAAAGCATGATGATACATTCTAGTGAGGCACCTGTGCTAACCTTGCCAAGTCTACAATGACCATTCCAGTTAGAGGTGGACGCATTGAAATATGCAATAGGAGCTGTTTTGATGCAAGATGGTCCACCCATGGCATACCACTCTAAGATATTATAAGGATCTCAAAAGTATTATCCCACTTATGACAAAGAATTGCTTGCATCACACCAAACAATAGTGATTTAAAAAGCGCTAGGCGCCTTTTCAAAAGGCACCAAGGTCCAAAAACGCCCGAGGCGCTCGCCCGAGCAAAGCGAGACGCTAAAATATAAAAATATATAATATAATTAATAAATATAATCATTTAAATAAAAATCTAATAATAATTTCAAATAAATAAAAAATAAGAGTGTTAAAATCAAAATAATATATTATTAATCTAATAAATAAAAATACTGTTAACAGTTAGCAATATACTATTAATATACTGTTAACAGTATACTATCGAGAAGAGTGTAAGGAAAGACCAAGGGCGACTGAGAGTAGCGACAGCAACAAAGATAGCAGCGAGCAGCAGGAGTGGGAGCGGCGAGCGGCGAGCGGCGACAGTGGCAGCGGTAGCATCCAGCAACGGGAGCAAGAGCGGGAGCAGCGAGTGGCGACAGTGGCAACGGTAGTGATAGCAGCGAGCGGAGAGCAGCGGGAGCGGGAGCGACGATAGTGGCAACGGCAATGCAGAGCAAGCAGCACGGCAAAAGAGCAACGAGCAAGCGGTAAGCAGCGGTAGAGGAACGCAAAGCGGCGAGCGAGAGCGTAACGACGATAGCGGCAAGCGGCGGCAGCGATAAGCGGCAGCAGCGACAATAGTGGCAACAAGCAGCGGCAACGGGAGCGACGAGCAAGATTAGGGTTGGGGAGGACGCGAGAGAAAGGTGCTTTAGTTGGTTCGATTGAACCAATCAACCAACTAAAGCAGACTGAACCAGTGTTTTAACGCTGGTTCGGTCACCTAGTTTAACCCGGGCGCTCGCCCGAAACGCCCGACGCCTGGGCTCGGGCTCTGGGCGCTCGCCTCTTCGAAGCGCACCGCTTGGAAATGAAGCGAGGCGCTCGAGCCTCACCTCGCCCGAGCGCTTAGGCGAGCGCCCGAGCGCCTATTGAAATCACTGCCAAATAATTAAACATTGGCGTGTGTATCTCTTAGGGAAGGAGACGATTGTCTACACCAACCATCGCCCACTTCAATACCTTTGAATACAATCCAAATTGTAGCAAGCATGGCACATGAAGTGGATTTCATATCTACAATGATTCAACTTGGTGATCAAGTACAAAAAGGGTGTGCAAAACAAGGTAGCTAACATGTTCCACAACCCTCGATCACAAGTCTTTGCTTGTCAGTGCATATGTAAGACGAATCTAGTTTGCACGAAGACTATGCAAACATATACATTAAAGACCCAGAATTTAAAGACATCATGGAGAAAGTCAAATCAAGAACTGACATGAAATTCACTCTTCAAGTGCTCTATAAAGGTGCTTGGCTTTGCACACCGAAAAAAAGAAATCACGTGAATTAGATGCAACAAGCACACTCATCAAAAGTCGTAAAACACTTGGTGTGAACAAGACTTTGAAGAACCTACAACGACATGTTTACTAGTCCCGGATGCAGCAAGATGAGGCATAGTTCGTGCAAGGATGTGTCCTTTGCAACACTTTAAAGTCGACCAATCAAAAATTAGGATTGTACACTCTATTGCCCGTTCCATCACAACCATAAAAGATCATGCCTACGGACTTCTTGAGAAGTCTACCTACGATGAGATGGTGATACGACTATCTCTTTGTGGTGGCCGATACGTTCTCGAAGATGGTGCTGCTCATGCCTTGCAAGAAGATAATTACTGGAGAAGGAATAGCCCAATTATTCTTCCAACACATGTGGACACACTTCAGCCTTCGGAGTTTCATTGTGTTCAACCATAACAATCATTTCTTGACCAACTTTTGGAGTTCATTTATGGACACCAAACTGAAGAAGAGCACAGCTTTCCATCCACAAATCGATAGCCAAACCAAAGTAGTGAACCGCACTATGGCTCATCTCCTTCGAGAATACAACTTCAACACCCGAAGACATGGGATGAAAGCCGATCGTACCTTTAGTTTGCTTTCAATCAGGCGATGCACAATTCTACTAACAAATCACCGTTCGAAGTATGCTCGAGTTATTTACCGCAAAATCCTTTCGATCTGCAGTTTATAATTGATTCAGAATCAGTTACATCCAGCAAAAGCAATGCAACACAACAAGCCTAGAAATTTCTAGAGAACATCCACAAGGCGCATGAAGAGATTGTGTAGCAATTTCAACGAAGCCAACAAAAATACAAACGACACGATCGACACCATGTCAAAGGACGATTCCATGAAGGAGACCTTTTTTGGCTACACCTTGGGAAAGAAAGACTTGAATGAGAAGGAAAGAAGCTAAAACTCATCTGATATGGACCATTCAAAGTCTTGGAGCGGATTAAAAATAACGCATGCCAACTCGAGTTGCCACCTTATATGGAGATGTACCCTGTTGTGAGCATCAAGAACTTGAAATCGTTTGAGCCTTTGATGCTAGACGATGAGATGAATGAGACGCTATCATCTATCGAAGACTTGGTGACCAACCAAGAGAAGCCACTTGAAAAAGATACTATCGTCAAGAAGTTCACTACCACCTAACAAGGCATCAAAGATGTCTTCCAAATTGGACGCAAAGAGTAAAAACCAAGTGCAACAAGATGATTCTACAAAGAAACTACTGAAGCTAAGTTTTCCAAACTTCAAAGCAAGATTCAACGGGCCGTGAATCACCTAACTGGGGGAGTCATGATCAAGATGAGCTTAACACCATTCAACTAGTTTGGCCGACCTCTATCCAAGGGCCCCTTGAAGACTTGGAATGTCACATCCTGGATTTTTTTTTTTTCTCCAAGATTATATCTTTCCACACATACAGAGCCAAATGATTAAACGTCACTTTATTCATCATCATAAACATTTATTACAATCTATTTATTTCATCAAATCATGAGTAAAAAAGTAAGCATCTTGATGTTAATTCGGAGAATCATTCAAGTGGCTCTACCTAGCGGTAGAGGAAGGTCCGCTCTCCACTGGAATCTGATTCAGTGCTAGTAGAAGGCTGCTCTGAAAATCAAAAACAAAGAAAATTCAGCAACGCTAAGTAGGAACCCCAAAAGTCAACTCAAAATAAATGCATAATCAAAAATCCATCATCCCATTGGCGTATATTAAATACCCGAAGGAGCACTCTCCCAATAACGGATGGAGAGGCTTTATCCTACGGGATGAGTTTGTGTTCTCCCAACAGCGGATGGAGACAAACTCATATCACACTCCCAACAGCGGATGGAGTGGCGTCCCTCACCCGCCAAAGTGGGGACGCGTTCCTCCCAACAGCGGATGGAGGAACCGTCCAGCCGTCACGTCTGACGACACGCTAATCCCCGAAGGGAATCGCCCTTCCTGCTCTTAGCAGAGAAATATAATCTCATACTAATCATATCTATTCGGGATGAAACAACACATTCAAAACATCTCTTTTCAATAATATCAATATCAATAATACCAAATAGCCCTCAATTGACTTGAACCCTAGTTAAATCGGTCTAATCAAACTCGATTCACTAGAACCTAACTGGACCGATCTCTAATCCTCATTTAACTGGTCTGGAACCACCCTGGACTAGTATAATTTGGACTAGATTAGGTTCAATTTAGGTTAAACTGACTTGAAAAGTTAAATCAATTCGGAACCACCCTGAATTGATCTAGACTAATCAAGTCTGGTTTAGTTGGGCTGGGTTAACCTGTGGGCTAAGGCCCGACCCATGGGTAGGGCCTAGCCTGCAGGCTGTTTTAACCTAATCCTATCTAATTTTATAATTTCGAATTACAATAACATACATTCACTACTGATAATAATACATCAAAACATAACAACAGATTAAATAAATGATAAGATAAACTTCAACATAAGGAAACAATATTTTTAATTCAATAAGAACTAGAAATCATATGAATAATTTCAACATGATCAAATAATAATATTTTAAATCTCAAAAGGATAAAAATTTTAAATAACATATTCTAATAAAAATTTTAACATCTAAATGATTAAGAATTTCTCTTCTTTTTTTTTTGAACTACTCATATTATATTTAAATCTGAATAAGATTAGAAGGTAACTATAACAAAATGAAATAACATTCTAAAAATCCAATATCATAAAACATATACAATTTCAAAATGTTTAAAAATAAAAATTTTTAAATGGTATCAAAGGGTAAAGTATTTTAATTCAAACTAATATCAATCAAAAAATTTTCAACATGAAATCTAAACAAAAACTTTTAATTTCAAGAAAAGTAGGGAGAACCTACCTCTTTTTAGCAGGATGAAACTCCACGTTCCTCCCGCTGTTGAGTTCTGCTCGGCGAGGAACGAATGAGAGAAATCCCTCCCCTTAAATAGGAGGAGGTGAACCTCCATTAAAGGAAAATTTTCTAAATTTTCGTATTTATTTAATATAAATTATTTTCATTTAATATACTGACAAATATGATCTCATCTTATTTGGAATGCTTAATAAGCATTTCCTAATTCGTAAGAGCAAACAAGGAAATAGGATTATCTTTCTCTAATTTATACTAGCATGTAAGGAAATAATATTTAACTCTTAAATCAAATATTTGACTTGATTACATGGAAGCCTTGTTTGGTCAAGCAAAGCCTAAGTCCCAACAACCCACTTATCTCAATCCAAATCCTAATATAACTCAGATTAGGGTAGCCCTCACCCAAATAGGGGAAGCCACCAAACAATCCGGTCTAACAACCCTACAAGGAAAGTACTAGCTGTGCGTGCCCTACAAAGAAAGTCATTAAACCCTAAGGACCTAAGGCACCCCTTACCCTATAAAACAAGGGGTGTGTTGCCATCTAAAGGCAATCAAAATAGACTCTAGCAAGAGCCCAACCAGCCTAAATTGTTCCAACAATCAGAAGAGAGAAGAAAGGAGAAGAGAGAAGGAACTTTATGAGGTGCAGCCAATCCTTCTGGCCGCTGACTTCTTCCTCGAGTTCCAACAGTCAAAGCTCTGCATTAAGCTCCGCCCAATTGCTATGAGAAGTCACCAACGCTTGTTGCCTAATGTCCAAACCTTAGGAGGAGATTCCAGTAGTGAGAGAGGGGGAGACCGAAACCGATGACGAAATATAATCTACCAAGAGCACCCAAGTCTTGTTCAAAGACAACCTACACTCCACATGCCTATTAGTCTCTTTACACACTTTTAATTTCATTGCCTTAAATCTTATAGTTAGCAGTCTTGCTTTACAAACAATAGAGGTTATTCTTTTTTTCAGTTTTACGCTTAATCTTCAAATAATAGTTCTCTCCTCTGCCAAAACCTTCATCTGTAAGGTGGTATCAAGTTGACAGATCATCAAACTCAAACCCCATACGAATCATTTCCTACACCTCAAACTCGGAAAAGGAAAAGCAAATTGATTTTCATTCCTATTTCCTACAAACCAAACTCCATCAACTAATTCTTTTATGGAAAAATTTTACTGAAAAAAAGATTCTACCCTTTTCCTTGTATTCAAATAGGTCCAAAAAGAAGAAACATATAATATCCGATCAGCTAAGAAAATATCATTAATCAAATTCCACCAATACAAGACTCGTATTGTTAACCACTATAGATTTCATAAACCAAGATAAATTTATGTTTGAAAAATATCATAATCTAAGAAATCCTACATAAGGAGGCCTTTGCAACTCCCTAAATCCTAATCTGACAATTGATATGACTCTAAAGGCACAATAAGACTACCATAAAAAATAATGACTAAAATACATTTGAAAATTACTAAAAGTTAAAAATTAAAAAAAAAGATTTAGATAACTTGAACCTAAGCTCAAACTAACTTGATTATATCTAACTGAACTTGTCATGCTCATACACCACCATATTGCAAGTCCTTATTTTGGGAAAGACACCAAAATCACCTATAGACTTGCATAAAAATGATCCTATTGGTATCATCAAGTTCTCAAATGCTAAATAAGAACACATCATATACTTCCGACTTTGTAAGCCAACTTGATATAGCTCCAACACAAAACATTCATAGACAATCAACTCTATGAAAAATAATTCAAATGACAGTTCTAAGATGGAAGAGAAGACGACATAAGAAGATGATAAAAGCTAAATGTGACCAGTCATTCATAAAGAAATAATGCCCAGCAAATCATAGTAGCTCGATAGGGTGAAGCTCAACGATGATTATACACTATTGTCAGTATCATCGTCAGTGTAGAATGTGCAAGGATAAACATCAAAGCATTGCAATTTAATTCTGTAGCAACTTCACCGCAAGCATGTGTCAAAAAAATAAACTGGACAAACCACAATCCTCACAGATAACAAGAAAAGTAAACACAACAGATCCAAGTTTCAAAAAGTTACATGAGTACTTTGGGTTGCATAGATTAGGGTCAAGCAGTGTTGAGTCCACATAAGTCTTGACCAGGTACATCATCATGTTTAATAAATTTGGTCCTAATCTTAAAGGTCGCTGATATTTCCATAACTCTGTAATCAGTCTTCTCAGAATTGTAATAGAAATCAAACTATTGTATGTTCTTTGTCCGCTAGCAATGGTTGCTCCAAGCCATCTTCACTTTGTCTCCATTCATTTTGCACTGAACATATAGTTGTTAAAGTTCTGTCTGACTCATAACTACCAACCCTCAATACAAAATCCAAAGCAACTAATCTTGAATCTGATACTTATACACAAAGCAGATAGGAGACTACGAGGTCACCAAGTCAAATTCCACCGTAACCACGACAAGATAAATGAAAATAAGAAGCGAAACAAAATATCACAATAACATTACCAAGCTTTGTTCCAACAAGAATTATGGGCACACCAGGTGCATAGTGCCTTAGCTCAGGAATCCACTGAGAAATCAGAATCAAAAAAGAAGAGGAAAAAAAAAGAATCAGCAAACCACAGAATTTGCACCTTTTTTGTAACAAGTTCTATACTTTTAAACAAAGATGTAAGAACGAGGCAAAATCCATCACCTTCTTGGCAACATTTTCATAGCTGGCTTTACTAATAAGAGAGAAAGCAAGCAAGAAAACATCTGCACCACGGTAGCTCAAAGGTCTTAATCTATTGTAATCCTCTTGGCCTGTTTAAAGAAAGCATGATATTTTACTAGTGTGGAAACTTTAAAATATACAAGGAATGTAGGGATTAAAACAAAAAAGGAGGGAATCAACAGGCAAAAGAGAGAAATAAAATTCAATGTACCTGCAGTATCCCACAAACCTAAGTTAACTGTGTTACCATCCACCACTACATTTGCGCTAAAATTGTCAAAAACGGTAGGAACATAATCCTGTTCAGAAGATAAGGAATATAAGTATCTGCAATTGTAGGCCTCCGTAAACTCAAGTCCCTCCAAATGTGTTCTTAACAATGATAGCCTCCTCTAGGAATAAAAACCTTGAGTTAAAATTCCTAATTCAGGACTTATAAGGCCATGATTTCCACATTCTCATCCCTCAAAGACAAAATTAACAATAAAAATTCATCAAGAAATGATCATCTTGAATGAAAATCCTATTTCAAAAAGGCAAAAGTCTAAAGTTACGATCCATAAAGAGCAAACTAACAGTTACTAAAATAATATTAAAAAACTGACATTTAGAGATCACACTTCTGTTACCAGATAATGAAAAAGAAGGTGGATTCGATGCTTAATTGGTCCATAAAGACAGTTACTAGAAGCATTAATGAATTTCCATTAAAAAGATCACATTTTTTTTCCCCACATAATGAAAAAGGTAGATTGGATGCTTGGATGGAACAACTAAGTGAAATGGTGTTGCCACATATTTTGCAGCATGGCATACAATACAATGTTCAACAAAAACTAACGGATTCTTTGGGATTAGAGAAATGAACATAGCCCTCAAACATATGTACAGCTTTCCTCGTAACCCAGAAAAATATCAAACCTTTCAAGCAAACAGAACCAGGAATCATTCTGGCATCTCCAGATCTTCAAACTATTGCTACTTTCAACATCATTTCAAAAAAGAAAAAAAAAACAGAAAGATTCAGAGGTTTCTTTATGCTATGAATAATAAGGACACAAATCCGTATAATTCACATACGTCAGTCCTGAAATACGTCCTAATTAGTTCAAGCATACCATTTTCTTTCACAAAGCCCCTTTTTCTAATCAGCAATCCACAAATATGAATAGAATAATCCCACAATTCTTCAGATCATCAAATTATACACCTGAGAACCCTAGGGATTTGAAATTTCCCTCAGAAGGAATTTTACTACGAACAAGAGGCGAACAACAAATAAAGCCTTTCCAACATAAATTCAACCTCTCCAAGAGCAGATTTTTTTTTTTTCTAGACCACGAGTGTCTTCCTCCCACAGGAAAATATCGAGAAGGTGACGGAAGCAACAAAAGAACCAACAAAAAAGATCGGATTTTTCAGCACTCACCGTGGGGAAAGTGTTGCTGGTGTAGGAGATAAGCATGCAAGTCTTGCCGACGGCACCGTCCCCCACCGTGACGCACTTTATAAACCTCGAGGCGCTCATCTCCTCCGCCGATCTCCTCCACCCTTACCCACCACGACACAGAACTCAAGGGAAAAAAAGGTAAAAAGAAAAAAGCCCCTCACTCTCTTCTCGGCCTCCAACTCGGCCGCCCGCTGCTTCTTCAGCTGCGCACCCGAGACAAACGTCCCGCAGTCAAATCAAAGACCTCCGCCATCGACGACACCGAGAAGGCAAAACAGAAAGGAGCGGCAGCCCTAACTCTCATAGGGAGAGGAAGCAAATCTGCAAAAGAGATCTCCTTCTCTTTCGCGTTCTCTCCGAAAGAGAAAGAGGAGAAGGCCGGGAAATCGTGCGTTCGAAGCGGACTAGGGGAGAGAGATCGAGAGGGCGCGAGGCGGCCGGGAAATCGTCCGCTCGAAGCGGTCGCCCAGGGAGACCAACTCATTTATACATTTATTTTTATTTTTTAGCTCTTTTTAATTATTAACCAATTTCAATATATATATATATATACGTATATATTCACATGTCCTTTATATTTAAAATTCAAATTAATAGTGTAAAAAAAATATCGTTTTGTTCTTTAATTCATGAGCGTAAAAAAATATATATAGTTTGATCTTACATATATTCTTTTATTCATAAATCTATTAGCCCCTTCTTATTGTTTTACGAAGCTATATGCTAATATAATTGTTTGATCATTTTGAATTATTTATATCCTATATGCTTAGAAGATTTACAGGAAAATGGTCTATACAAAGAGATCAAAACTCTAGTTCAAAATAAAATAAAATTTGCAACTTCTACCATTCTTATTTAGATTATTAGTTGTGCCACTGAATTGCTAAAAGAACTTCAACTTTAATACCTTTGAGAGGAACAGTATCGATGATATTAAGGTAGGAAAGGTGGGTTCCTTAATAAAAAACACTCTCACATCACTCGTGAGATGGATTATAAAAATAATATTATATAAAATAACATTTTTATGTATATTTTTATTTAAAACTAATCAAATGGACACTTACTAGCATTACATACCTATGAAAATTGGAGGAATCTTACCGAAAATCTCATTACCGAAAATATAAAACATGGAACATAGAACACAAATATTTTTAGTCTTAGAAAAAGTTTCTCTTTTTCTTAGTTTCGAATATCCAATAACATTTCCTTATCTGGAAGCGAGAGTACTCAAATAACAAAATAGATTGGATTAATTTCATCGAGTCAATTTAACAACTAATAATATTTACATATGTTAGTGTTATAATTTCTAAATCTTATTCTCTCATGTTTCTTTAATTATTTATGTATTTAGGATTTTTTTTTTCCTACAATCATTATCATGACATCTAACACTCGATATCATGGCGTCTTGTCTATTCTTGCACTCCAGTGAAGCCACGATGGCTATAGCATGAGCTGTCGTGCGAGGCCATTTTGAGACCACATCTCGGCGCCCTAAATGTTGGTCACGGGAATTAAAATAGATTGGATGTGATGTTAAATGTGATCACGTGCATTGGTGCCGAAGTCTCTTGTGACCACATCAAACCGTATCAAAGGAGACCGCTGGTTTAGGAAGGTGAGTTCTTCTCACAGGAAGCATGCAGCGTCCCTTTAATTCGTACTTGGTGTTATGGTTTTCTCGTTTACATTAATTAGATCTTGCAATTTCCGTGACTAATCTGTATTAATTAGCATGATGGATCGATTATTAGCTTACTCTTTTCGGATTTGATGATGTGAAAGATAAAGATGGGAGTATGCTAATTTTATTAGGACCTTAAAAGGATATTCGATTCATTATCTCCGATATTATTTTTAAAAAAATTTAATCGAGCATATTAAATTTTTTTAATTATTTTTTTCTTAATTAGTGATATGAGAGTGCCTAATTTGCTATAATCAGATTTTACTGATGCTATGATATTCTTAATAGCCCATAATATTATCTCATAATCTTTAATCTAGCCCACTTAAATATTACAGGAGCATAGTCTTTAGACAAAGTTAAAATTATTTTAAAGTATTTTACTTTATGACCAAATAATGTATCAAAGGAGTTAGTTACCAATTGTAAAATATTTAATTTTTTAGTTCTCTAAACATGACAAGTTGTTTCATGCACTAGTACTTATTTTGGTATTTTAGGATTAGAAAGAAGTTTTAAAAACTAATGATATTGGCATAAGCTCACTTAAAGTTCTTTCTTAAATTTTGTAACTCATAAATGCTTCCTTGAGTAGTGAGTCTTTTATTTTTTTTTCAATTATGTATCCTTTTTTATTATCCTTGGAAAGATGAACTTTCTGTATCTCTTTATGATTTTAAACAGTGCTAAGTTATTTTTTTATTTTATGAAAGTATTATCGTGAGTTCATTTATTTTTTATTCAAAAAACTTATTCTAGCAAATATAACTATATTATTGGCTTTCTTTCAAAATCCATTCTATACTACCCTGATATCAGTTTAGTATCAGAGCTAAATGTTAGATATCATGACAAGACGGAATGGAAAAAATGTAGTTAGTAAAAGGTAACGACTATGAAGATGATGCTGAGTCCTTAAGGCTGCAATTACAAATATTACTGCATAGTCTACAAGAAAAAAATGAAATCATTGAATAATTTTGAAATAGAAACAACTAGCATGAAAATGATACCTAAAAGTATGTTTATGATGATGATTCACCTTATCATTCAAGGGAGTTGACAAGATTTCGGGTACGACATAGAGTCCAAAACGAGTGATAGAATAAATATAACCATAGATTGGATGTTCTAGAGTTTAAAGGTAAAATTAATATTGATAACATTATTGATTAACTTAATACTATGAAAAAAATATTCGTTTTTCATGAATCACAAGAACAAAAGAAGATAAAGCTTATAACACTTAAATTCAGACAAAATGCATCTTTTTGGTGGGACAACTTGAAGAAACAAAGAGAACATGAGGGGGAAGAATAAGATCGTGACATGGGAGAAAATGAAAAGGGAGTTAAAGAGAAAATACTTACTTTACAATTATAGGCAAGAGATCTTTCTCAAAATCTATGATTTCAAATAAAAAGATCTTAGTGTGGAGGAGTATACAGTAGAGTTCGATAATCTTATATTAAAAGAAGAGCTTGTAGAACTAGAAGAGCAAATTATTACAATATATTTAAGAGATCTGAAATATAAGATTATTAAAGTGGTTCAACTCCAGTTATATTGGTCTGTGAATAATGTGAGAAAGTTAGTTTTAAAAGTTGAGAAGCAATAGAAGTTTGAAAAGAGTTTTCGGTATGAGTCAAAAGAAAGCTATACGAAAAGAGAAAATTACAAGCTTAATCTCCAAAGCAAGTGGTATCAAAGGTGCAAGACAAGGGTATTGGCAGCAAACAAACACCTAATTCTTCTACCTCAAGTGGTTGAAAATACTTCAAATGTCATGGTTTTGGGTATATTGCTTCAGATTGACTAAATAGGATGATTGTTACATTGGTTAAAGATCATAGTGATGAAAAAGAAGATAAAACCAACGACAAATCAAAATATGATGATGAGAAAGAGGTTACTTACGTTGATCATGACTTGTCTATTATATTACAACATAGCTTACAAGTGTCCTATGTGATTGAGGATGAAAGTTGGGTAAGAAAGAACATGTTTCATATTAAATGTACTTATTATGGTAAGGTATACTTAGTGATCATTGATAGTGGTAACTTTGAGAATATAGTATCTTTTGATATTGTACAGAAACTAAAGTTGGACATAATCTCTCATCCACATCTTTACCAATTATAATAGCCACAAAAAGAGAATAACAACAAGGTAGCTAAAAGATGTAAAGTTTCATTTATTGAATCTTAAATTTTAATAATAAAATCAATTGATAAGATTTCGGGTGTTGAGAAGATTTCGAGTATGGCATAAAGTCCAAAACAGAGTGATAGAATAAATATGATCATAGATTGGATGTTCTAGAGTTTAAAGGTAAAATTAATATTGATAATTTTATTAATTAGCTTAATACTGTGAAAAGAATATTCATTTTTCATGAACCACAAGAACAAAAGAAGGTAAAGCTTATAGCACTTAAATTCAGACAAAATGCATCTTTTTGGTGGGACAACCTGAAGAAACAAAGAGAATATGAGGGGAAGAATAAGATCGTGACATGGGAGAAAATGAAAAGAGAGTTAAAGAGGAAATACTTACCTTAACTATAGGCAAGAGATCTTTCTCAAAATATATAATTTCAAGCAAAAAGATCTTAGTGTGAAGGAGTATACAATGGAGTTCGATAATCTTATATTAAAAGGAGAGCTTGTAGAACCAGAAGAACAAATTATTGTAAGATATTTAATCTGAAATAGAAGATTACTAAAGTTGTTTAACTCTAGCCATATTGGTCTTTGAATAATATGAGCAAGTTAGCTCTAAAAGTTGAGAAGCAATAGAAGTTTAAAAAGAGTTCTCGGTATGAGTCGAAAGAAAGCTATACAAAAGGAGAAAATTACAAGCTTACTCTCCAAAGCAAGTGGTATCAAAGGTGCAAGACAAGGGGGTATTAGCAGCAAACAAACACCTAATTCTTCTACCTCAAGTGGTTGAAAATGCTTCAAATGTTATGGTTTTGGGTATTGCTTCAGATTGGCTAAATAGGAGGATTGTTACCTTAGTTAAAGATCATAGTGATGGAGAAGAAGATATAGCCAACAACAAATCAAAATATGATGATGAGAAAGAGGTTACTTATGTTGATCATGGTTTGTTTATTATATTATAACATAGCTTACAAGTGTCCTATGTGGTTGAGAAAAAAAGTTAGGTGAGAAAGAACGTGTTTCATGTTAAATGTACTTATTATGGCAAGGTATGCTTAGTGATCATTGATAGTGGTAACTTTGAGAATGTGGTATCTTTTGAGATTATGCAGAAGCTAAAGTTGGACATAATCCCTCATCCACATCCTTACCAATTATACTAGCCATAAAAAGGGAATGATATCAAGGTAGCTAAAAGATGTAAAGTTTCGTTTATTGAATCTCAAATTTTAATGATGAAATCAATTAATAAGTCTATGATCTAATTAGTATTTTAAGAAAAGTGTTATAGGACTAACTTCGATTAGAAAAGATAAAATGATTAAAACAAGATCATACGTTGGGCCGGAGTCAAAAATTGAGCATCAGGCCAGAAGAATTAGACGTTGCGCCAAGATCGAAAGTTGTGAGAGTCAACATACCGAAGGATTGGGTGATACACTAAAGATTCAAAAATAGAGCAAAAAAAGGTCTCATCCCGGATTTCCAGGGTACTAGCGATACCACTGCCTATGCCAGGTGGTCCTATCGCTAGTACTCTTTGATATTGGGCAATACCACCACCTAGTCTGGCGGTACTACTACTAGATAAAGTCTCAACTACTGGACCCAAGCGGTACCACCGCTTGCAGTTATTAACTGCCAGCGGTACCATCGCCCATATCTCCTGGGAGAGTAAGCCCTAAGCAGTTCCACCATCTAGTTTTGGTGGTGCCACCATCAGATAGGATTCAGGTTACTATTTAGGTCATTAGTCTGGTACAAACTAGTTTTGATTCGGGCCCAATTGGCCCCTAACTGAGTTAGTGAGATTACCTCTCAAATATTAACTCAAATCACTTCCTAACTATGATAATTAGATATTAACTAAGCAAATTAAGTCTGATATATTAAATGTTCTTTCGGTGAAATCCCGACAAGCTTCCAGCGATCTTCTAGCAGGCTTCCGATGGAATCTCGATGATCTTCCAGTGAACTCCCGGCAAGCTCTTGAACTCTCAACGATCTTCTCAGCAAACTCTGATGAGCTTCTCAGTGAGCTCCTAATGAACTTCTCGGCGAGCTCTGGTGAACTCCGATGAACTTCTCGGCGAACTCCTGACGAACTTTTCGGCGAGCTCCAGATGAACTTTTCGACGAGCTCCCGATGAACCTCTCGATAAACTCTGACAAAACTCCCAACAAACTTCTTGACGAACTCTTAGACTCCCGATGAATTGTCCGATCTTTGAGTTCGACACAATATCTGCTTTATGCCTTATTTGTTATTAGTAGTTATAGGTGCCCTATAAGCTAATCACGTGAGTGATGGCACCTGTAACAAGCTGTGTCAATCTCTTTGCTTATGATTATCAGTATTTTCTTATATTATCTGGATGTATATTGTAATGTCCTTGGATTTGTGCAATGGGAATCGGATCATAATGAGATCATGATAATGAGACTAATTCACCTTTGAACACAGATCCTAAATAATCCTATCATAGGTTACTTGAGAGGGACATCGAGATAACTGGATAGACTAGTGTGCTGTATACCCGTCCATATGATGGAGGTGGCTAATCTCATAGCTACTCATATGGGGATACTAAGGGTACAGTACAAGTGCTCATTGGATTTGCATATTTATTTTTTACACATCGATCTTCGTACGACGACGAAACCATTTCATAAAAATTTAAGATTTTTATGTTTTATTCTTTCGCTACGCTTGTGATGTCATCATTGGATTTCCCAACAATGGTATTAGAGTCGGGTTGTTCGTGCGAAGATCGGATTTTAACTGCATGTGTTGTGTTTTGATGTCAAAATCGTTGACGCAAAAGTGAAAAAGGGCAGCAACTATTGCTGCCCTTGCGGATGGTAACCTTGGCTACCATCTGCATGCATACGACACCGACGACTGCATGCAGGTGGCCAGCCCGTAAGGGCCGACGTCGCCTGCGGGCATTGCGCCCGCGAGCAGAAGCACCTGTAGGTAGGTGCTCGCCCATAGGTGGTCGGCCACATGGGCGGCCCGCTTGCGGGCACTGTGCCCGCATAGGCAGAGCGCTGCACTCGCTAGGGCAACAGCGCCTATGGGCGATCTACCCGTAATGAGGGTAGCACCCACAAGAGGGGTGCCGATCCACAAGGGCAGCGCCCGCAGGTGCTGCCCCCGCATGCATTGTGACTTTTGTTGTACAGTAAAAGTGAAGATTAGCATAAGCTTTATGTTAATCTAAAGAATGTAATTTCTTTACTCCTAGCGTTGTGTTTTTGAGACATGTTATTTCAAAAGATGAAATCATGATGGATCAAAGTAAGGTCGAGGCTATTCTTAATTAGCCAACACCTGCTTCATTGCATGATGTGAGAAGTTTTCATAGTTTAACTTCCTTTTATAGAAGATTCATTAAGGGTTTCAACTCTATTGTTGCTCCAATCATCGAATGTTTGAAAGGTGATAAATTCAAGTGAACCAGTGAGGCTGATGATGTTTTTGAACTATTAAAAACAAAGTGATTGAAACTCTTATCTTAGTACTACCTAATTTTGAAAAGGTGTTTGAGGTTGAATGTGATGCCTTTAATGTGAGTATCAGTATTATTTTGAGTCAAGAAGGAAAACTCATTTTCTTTTTTAGTGAGAAGCTTAATGATACAAGAAGAAAATATTCTACTTATGATGAGGAGTTCTATGTCATTTATTAAGCTTTATCTCATTGGAGTTAATATTTTCTTATCAAGCTATTTGTTTAATATTCTAATCACGAGGTATTAAAGTTCATTAATCACTGGCATAAGCTAAACAAAAGGTATGTAGCTTGGGTGGAGTTCTTACAATCTTATAACTTTATAATCAAGCACAAATTTGGTATTCAAAATATAGTTGCTGATACATTGAGCATAAAACATTCTTTATTATCAACAATAGAAGTCAAAGTAGTTTGATTTAAGATATTCAAAGATCTTTATAAGAATGATATGGACTTCGACTCAATATGGTAGAATCACAAATCAAGTTCTTTTTAGTAATTTTTTTTTATCTTTGATGGTTTTCCTTTTTGAGCTAATGCCTTGTGTGTTCCATCTTATTTTTTGAGATAAGTAGTTTTAGCTGAAGCTTATGGTGGTGTTTTGGGAGGACATTTTGGTAGAGACAAGGTTCTAGCGCTTGTTCAATCAAATTTTCATTGGCCTGAGATGTTTAGAGATGTGGAGACTTGTAAAACAATACCGAGTGTGTTATTTAACAAAAATAAGAAGTCAAAATTCTGATTTGTACGTTCCATTGCTAGTGCTTAATGCTTCATACGAGGATATAAGTCTTGACTTCATTTTAGGACTACTAAGAACTCAAAGGAACAATGATTATTACTTTGTTCCTTATAATAAATCAAATGATGCATCTCATATTGCTTATTTATATTTCTAGGAGATTATCAGATTGCATAGTATTCCAAGAACTATGGTGTCTTATTGATATTCAAAATTTCTTAATCATTTTTTTAGAACTTTTTGGAGGAAGTTAACTACTTTAAATTTCAACAGCTCACATCATCCACAAACTGATGGGCAAACTGTTGGCAAATCTAGGGGGGCGACATCTCATGCATAGTGGAAGAATAGAAAATAAAACACTCTAGATTTTCATAAAAGGTTCCGTCATCGTGCGTAGATCGATACGTCAAAAACAAATCCACGAATCTAAAAACTAAGTATATGAAAAGAACGATAGTACCTAAGGAGATCGTATATCCCTTAGTTCTTGTAGATCCATAGGGGAGGATGAAGGAGGTCAAACGACCTCTTCTCTAGCGGTATCCACATGACAGGGACTGCAACGATGCTCCTCTCTGGGGAGAGGAGAATAGAATGTGGCTACCAAGAAGAACCCCAACCTATGGGCCTTTGGTTCCTTCCTATTTACAGAGGCCCCCTGTCAACCCTAATAGATCCAGCCCTATTGGGTATTGGATCTCTATCCAATTACCCAAGCCTCTTAGATCAATGGATCTCTACCCAATAATCTAGCTCTTATTGGATCTCATACATGAGATCCAATAATATAGGGGCTTATTGGATATCCAATAAGATAGGGGCTCCGACGGATATCTCATATCTGAACCTATACTCGTCGCAACACCTACCATATATATGTGACCCTCTATGCCTAATAACGAGCTGGCCGTGAGTTATATATGTCAGAACTCCTTCTGACTCAGTGAATTATTATCTCTATAATAATTCACTCAACTCATCGACTGTGAACGTACTAAGCCACTACGCCGCAATCCCCAGATGATACAAGGGAATCCAATCCTTTAGATATATATGCCCTCAGTTACTATGTACCTATAGTCCCTCATCCATCTAATATCCTAGAGATCGTATATCAGGCATGGTGCTGTCAGGCTCATACGGTTTCCACTCGAGTCTCGCTCTAATCAGATTCTCCCGGAGAATTCTTTCTCTCTCAATCTGAATGACCCTAGTTAGAGAATTGCTTAAGCAAGAACATATGAGATATTCTTCTTATGATACCGAGAGTGAATGATCCTCTATTGACACTCAATAGCTCTCATAAGGTTGGTTGTCACTCCCAATAACCGGTTGTACTAGATCTAGAACTTCCAAACATATAAGTCCGGTATCAAAGAGTGGAGTACTCATACAGGACTTCCTTGGTGTCTCAAGTCTAAGGACCAGATACACTACTGCGACTATAGAATTGCTGTCTGATGTGAGGTATCAATAATCATCCAGTATTCCGTAAGCAGATCAATTAGTGAACTCATTCTCCAATGAGCACCTGTACTGTACCCTTAATGTCCCCACACGAGTAGCTATAAGACCAACCACCACCATCATATGGATGGGTATATAGCACACCAGTCTTTCTGGTTATCTCGATCTCCCTCTCGAGTAACCTATGACCAGGATTATTTAGAGTTTGTATTTAAAGGTGAATCAGTCTCATTATCGTGATCTCATCACGATCCGATTCCCATTACATAGATCTAAAGATATCATAATATACATCTAGATAATGTGAGAAAATACTAATAATCATAAGGAAAGAGATTGATGCAGTGTATTACAGGTGTCATCGTTCACGTGATTGGCTTGTAAGGCACATATAACTAACACAAACTAAGGTAACAAATAGAAGCTTGGAAAACTTACTTTGAAACTATGTTGACAAGAACATTGAGTAATGGGATCTCATTCTTTCACAAATTGAGTTTGCATATAATCATTTCATGCATCATAGCATTTATTAGTATGAATCCTTTTGAGGTTGTTTATGTTAATCATACTAGTCCTTTGGACTTAGTCCCTTATTCTACAACTAAGTAATTTAGAAGAGATGCTAATGAGAGGGCTAAGTAGATAAAAAAGCTGCATGAGGGTGTTAAAGTAATTATTAAGAAGCAAAATTAGAGGTACATGCAAGCTGCCAACAAACACAAAAAATACATAGAATTTAATGCAAGTGATATAGTTTGGATTTATTTAAGAAAGGAGAGGTTTCCACTACGCAAATTTGGAAAATTAAAACCAAAGGTCGATGGTTCATTCAAGATGCTTAAGAGAATTGACAAGAATGCTTATGAGATAGAGCTGTCTGAAGATTATAGTGTGCCTCACATTCAATGTGGTTGATTTAAGTCTTTATCATAATTATGTTGATGGAATAAATGAAGACTTGAAGATATGTCTTTTTCAACTAGGAGGGATTAACACGAGAGTGCCTAATTTGCTACAATCAGCTCGTGTGGATCTTGTTGATCCTATGGTATTCTTAACAACTCATAACGTTATCTCATGGCTTTCAACCCAACCCACTCAAATATGACAGCTCATGAGTATATTCTTTAGACAAAGTTAAAGCTGTTTTAAGGTGCTTTACTTCATGATCAAGGAATGCATTAAAAGGGTTAGTTATTGATGTGGGTAATAAATGGGACGTGACGTAAGCCCATACCGCTTGCACCCGGATGGCGTCTCTCCTCGCTCGCCGCATGATCGAGCTTGAGTGGTTGATCGACATATATGACACCACCTGTCCCTCGCAGGCCGCACAACCACCGAGACACATCACCATCCTGCAGGGGCCAGGTCCTCGACGCACTGTTAGACGCAATCAAAGGCGCGACGCCACAACCATGCCAAAGAGCAGCATCTTGGTCCATATAAACTCAAGCAGATGAGCGTAAAAGGGAGAGGTCTTTTCTTCTTCTCAACTAACCACTGCCCTCTAAAGACAATCTTGACTGACTTGATCGTCGGAGGGGTCGGGTGGAGTTCTTCCCGACCCGATCTTTGTGTAGGAACCAGGAGTGAGACGTGGTCGCCATAGGAGTCCTCATCGCCGCCACAGGCCCCAAGGATGCAACCCGGAGATCTCATCCATATTCGAGCCCGAACCCAGCCGCGATAGCCCCGAGGCCACGACATAAAGTTGTTTACACTAACAGATTAGCGCTAGAAGGAGGGCCCGAGGTCGAGAGGTCAGCCGGGTAGCCCGGGAGAGCCCATGTTCGCGGGTCACACTTGGCAGGGGCTCCGGGCGGAGGCTCCCCCCGTAACGAGCCCTGAGCGGAGGACCCTGTCGCGACCACGGAATGTTATTGGCGACTATTCAATGACCCGGGCTTGCTCCTGCCCGGCGCCACTACCACTGACCCATCGCCCGTATCAGCCGAGGCCTTCCAGGACCTCGTCCGCTAAGTTCGAACTCTAGCCGGGATGGTGCAGACCTTCACCCCGCCTGTGTCCTTATCTGCACCACCGCCTCCCGTAGACCCACCACTCCAGTCAAATCCGCCTGCACCGGTCCACTTAACCTCCTCGGCACTCCCGACCCTACCTCGGACGCGACAGGTTCCGTTCGAGGGACAGGTGTTGGATGACCCGAGCAACCATCCCGATCCCGAGGTGTTATCCTCGGACTCAGCCGACTCCCTCCGAGCCCAGCTACGTCTCGTCAGCTAGTGGCTCGACGAGGTACAAAGGGAAGTGCGCAGGTCCAAGGAAGAGCCAAGGGAGGGCATGTACGGGGGATCGCTGTTCACCCCCGAGATACAGGATCAACCGATTCCCCTGAACTTCCGACTCCCCTCCCTCGACGCATATGACGGCGCTGCCGACCCGGCGGATCACGTGGCCACCTTCTGCACCCAAATGGCGGTCTACGGTACTTCGGACGCCTTGATGTGCTGAGCATTCCCCACAACACTGAGGGGGCCAGCCAGGGCATGGTATAGCGGCCTTAAGGCTGGAGCGTTCTCGTCCTTTGACCAGCTCGCCAAGGATTTCGAGCTTAACTTTCTAACGTATGCACGGTCAAAGCCATCCGTCGCCCTACTCTTAGGACTCAACCAAAAGGAGGAGGAGCCACTCTCCCACTTTGTGAATCGTTTCGCCACGGAGATTCGGAAGCTACCGGATGCTCACCCCTCTTTGTTGATGCAGGCATTCATGATTGGGTTGCGACCCTCCAGGTTCTTCTGGTCCCTCATGGAGCGTCCCCCGGTTATGGTGCCAGAGATGCTTCAGCGAGCTAACCAGTTTATTGTGGTAGAAACCTGGATGGCTGGGAAGCGCGAGGAGCATAAGAGACCTCGGCCCGAAACCCCATGGGAGCAGTTGGTTCTCACGCCTCGGAGTAGGATAGGCCGACTCGACCCGCGCGTCCCGAGGTCCCCCCGCTCCACGCTGGGTCCTTCCCAGACAGAGATATTCGTCCAGATAAAGGAGAAGGGGCTGATCAAAGCGCCCACCCCGATGAGGGATCCCCCTGGACTGCGGGATCAGTCCAGATATTGCCGCTTTCATCGACAGCACGGGCATGACACCGAAGAGTGCCATGACCTGCACTGGCAAATTGAGGAGCTCATTCGTAGGGGGCACCTGGGACGCTACCTCCGTAGGGCTGAGAATCTATCGCCGTGCCCCAAGGGCCCCATCGAGTGGCAGATTGATGTAATAACTGGTGGCCCCACCGTCGGGGGAAATAGCATGGTCGGGCGGAAGGCGTACGCCCGAGCGGCCGCCGACGGGAGCTCCAGACAAGGGCCCGGTCCTGAGGTCACATTCCCGGTCGAGGAGCCAGGGCAATCTGAGCACGATGACGCGTTGGTAATAACCGCCAGGGTTGCCAAAGCCCAAGTTAGAAGAATCATGATCGACACGGGAAGTTCGGCCGACATAATCTATGTGGATGCTTTTGAGAAGCTCGACCTGACCAGAGACGTCCTGGAGCCGATGCACTCCACCCTCACTGGATTCGCTGACGATGCAATTTCGCCATTGGGGTCAGTCACCTTACCCCTAACTCTGGGAGACCCACCGAAGACAAAGACAGTGATGACGACATTCTTAGTCATCGACCTGCCCACTGCGTACAATGTGATACTCGGGTGACTGACCCTCAATAGATTTAGAGCGGTCGTATCCACCTACCATCGGACGGTAAAGTTCCCGACCCGTGCTGGGGTCGGCGAAGCCAGGGGAAGTCCCCTTGAGTCCCGGCGATGCTACCTGACAGCGATCTCGCTGCACAAACGGCCAAGGGCCGACCCGCCCATGGAGGACCCCCGGGACGCGAAGAAGCCGGCCCAGCATCCCGAGCCAACAGAGCCAACCATTAGCGTGCCTTTGCGCGAAAGTCGCCCGGACCAAATGGTTCGGTTTGGGTCGGAGCTCCCTGAGCAGGAGCGGAGGCAGCTCGTCAACTTCTTGCAAGAGAACGTTGACATCTTCGCATGGTCCTTAACGGATATGCCAGGAGTCGACCCCAAGGTCACCCAACACCATCTGAACATCTCGCCCGAGGTGCGCCCAGTGAAGCAGAAGCCCCGACAGCTTGCCCCTGAGCGGCAATTAGCTGTTCGAAAGGAGGTGGAGCACCTCTTGGCAGCAGGCTTCGTAGAAGAAGTCAAGTATCCATAGTGGCTCTCTAATGTAGTCCTCGTGAAGAAACCCAATAGGAACTAGAGGATGTGCATTGACCACATCGATCTTAATCGTGCATGTCCGAAGGATTGCTACCCCCTCCTGAGGATTGATTAGCTAGTCGATGCCACCTCGGGTCACGCCCGCCTGCCATTCATGGATGCCTTCTCCGGCTACAACCAAATCAGGATGGCGCCCGAGGATCAGGAGCACACGGCTTTCCTCACCGATCAGGGAGTATACTTCTACCGGGTCATGCCCTTCGGGCTGAAGAACGCCAGAGCCACGTACCAAAGGACCGTAAACAAGATGTTCGCCTGGCAGATCGGATGAAACATGGAAGTTTACGTTGATGACATGATCGTGAAGAGTTGCACGGCCGCAACCCATTTGGCCGATCTGGCGGAGGCGTTCTCCACACTTCGAAAATATGGCTTGCGCCTCAACCCCTCAAAATGCGCATTTGGCATCGGCTCGAACAAATTCCTTGGGTTCATTATACATGAAAGAGGAATCGACGCCAATCCGGAGAAGGTCCAGGCGATCATCGACATGCAGGCACCGCGGACAGTTAAGGAGCTACAAAGACTGAATGGGAGGCTTGCCGCTTTGTCTCGGTTCCTCTCAAGGTCGGGAGATCGGTGCCTCCCCTTCTTCTATGCCCTGAAGAACCCAAAAAATTTCGAGTGGACTACGGACTGTCAGGAGGCCTTCAACTGCATGAAGTAGCACCTATCTGACCTTCCTCGCCTCGCTTTCGTCTCCCCTGGGGAGAAGCTCAGGGTTTACCTGGCCACCTCCCCCCATGCGGTAAGCTCATTTTTAATCAGGGAGACCCAAAAGGAGCAGATGCTGGTCTATTACACCAGCCATGTCTTGAGCGGCCCCGAGGAGCGATACCCGCCCATCGAGAGGCAGGCGCTAACCCTCGTATTGACGGCTCGAAAGCTGCGCCATTACTTCCAGGCTCACCCAATCGAGGTAATCACCGACCAACCACTTCGACAGATTTTGGCTAAGTTTGACTTGGCAGGTCGCCTCCTCACATGGTCAGTGGAGCTCGGTGAGTTCGACATCCGGTATGTGCCGAGGACCGCCATCAAAGCCCAAGCAGTGGTCGACTTTATTTCGGAGATGGTCCGACCCGAAGGCGACGGCCCCGAGCCGGCCGACGCAGGATGGGTCTTGCGCATAGACGGGGCATCAGGCTCAAAGGGCATGGGGGCCGGGCTAGTGTTGCAGGCTCCTGACGGGCGCCTGTTCGAGCATTCCCTCCGTTTCGGCTTCAAAGTCACGAACAACGAGGCAAAGTATGAGTCCCTACTAGTTGGACTCAGATTGGACGCCGAGATGCAGGTGGACACCCTACATGTCCACACCGACTCGCAGCTCATGGCTGAACACCTCAACGGTGGATACAAGGCCCGTGATCCCACCAAGTCGAAGTACCTGGCGGAGGTAAAGAGCCTGGTCACCAACTTCTCCAATTTCTCACTATCTAGGATACCGAGGGGCCAAAATGAGTGGGCAGATGCCCTCGCCAAGCTGGCTTCGAGGTCGGGCCCTGAGGACGAGCCCGACGTCGAGGAGCTCCCCTTCTGCACAATCGCAGTCACCGCGCTAACGATGGCCGATGCACCGACGACCTGGGTGCAGGAGATGCTACAGTTCATGCAGCACGGCACCCTGCCCGACGATGAAGTCGCGGCTCGGCGTCTGCGCCACACCCAGGCCTGGTACTGTGAAGTTAATGGCCGGCTCTATAAGAGGTCATTCTCGCGCCCCCTCTTATGGTGCTTGGACCCCGACGAGGCACAGTCAGTTCTCGCCGAGGTCCACGAGGGGATTTGTGGAGAACACATAGGCGGTTGCACCTTGTCATTGAAAATACTCCACCAGGGCTACTACTGGCCCACCATGTGTCGAGATGCCTGGGCCTATGTCCAATGATGCGACGCGTGCCAGAGGCACGCTCGGATGCCTCGGCAGCCTGCGGTTCCGCTCACACCTATGGACTGCGCGTGGCCTTTCACGTAGTGGGGGATGGATCTTCTTGGACCATTCCTCCCGGCCTCCGGGCAGCGGAGGTACATCATCGTTGGTATAGACTACTTCACCAAGTGGGTCGAAGCCGAGCTACTGGCGACGATTACGAAACGCCATATGGAGAAGTTCGTATGGAGAAATATCGTGACTCGGTTCGGCCTGCCTAAGGCTATCATCACCGACAATGAGACTCAGTTCGCCAGTACCCGATTCAAGGAATTCTGTGCGAGCTACAAGATTCAGCTGAGGTTCAGCTCGGTGGCCCACCCTCAGACAAATGGCCTTGCAGAGGTGACCAACCGATCCATCTTGGACGGGCTCAGGAGAAGGACCCTCGCAGCTCGCTCTGCTTGGGTAGATGAGCTCCCGAACATCCTATGGTCTCTACGCACCACTCCCAAAACCGCAACCGGAGAATCCCCCTACAGCCTCGCATTTGACACCGAGGCCGTCTTGCCTCCCGAGGTAGTCATCCCAACCCCTCGGATGGAAAGATATGAAGAGGGAACCTCGGCCGAGGGGCTCCGAGCAGGACTGGATCTGCTCGAGGAGATGTGAGCCGATGTGCACCTGAAGGCCCTTTCTTACAAGAGAGCCATCGCTAGGATTTACAACCGCAGGGTACGCCCCCGACCCGTCAAGCTCGGTGACTTAGTATTGCGTAAGGTCGAGGTGAGCAACCCGACTCGAGCGCACGGCAAACTCACTCCCAACTAGGAAAGACCTTATCGGGTCACAGGAGTCATCCGAGCGGGGACTTACCGGCTTGCGACGATGGACGGCCACGCCTTGCCATGGACATGGAACATGCAAAACCTCAAGAAGTTTTTCATTTAGAAAATCAAAGGAAAGCAACACAAGAAACCTTTTGGCAAAATGATTTTTCATTAAACTAGAGTCGAGTTACAGGACTAGACGACCCAGACTTACAGACCGACTCCTTCGGGGGTTCTAGGCTGTCATCAAAAGGGACCTCCTCGGGCATCTCCACCCCCGAGTCCTCAGGGAAAGAGGAAAAGGGGTCCTCCGTGACCACAAGGTTGGGATAGCGTGCCCGGAACTGAGCCAGGGTGATCTGGTACCCATATTCATAGGTGACCTGCCCTGATCGGGTCAGCCAGAGTTAGAAGCCCTCGAACTTCTTGTAGTCCTCGATCAACTGCCTGTCCCTCTCTGGCCTCTAACGGGCCTCCTCAGCCAGGGCCTCGGAAGCGGACTTCGCCTTGGCATCCACCGCCTCCAACTGCTTGGTCAGCTTGAGGGCCTCGGCCTTCAGCAGGCGAAGCTCGGTCCACTCCACCCGGAAGAGTCCTTGGAGGCCATCGTGCTGCTCTTTGGCCGCTTGAAGCTCAGCCTGAGGTGAGTCGCCTCTGCGTCCAAGTCGAACGTGCGCTTCTCTGCTGCTGCTATAGCCTCCAGACCCACCGCCGCGCAGGCCTCCTCAAGTTGCTGGCACAGCTCGACGTTGCGGTCGCCCAGCCCGCCGATGATCCGACCGGCATCCCGCACCCGGTCCATTAGTGCCACAACATAGTGGTGGCTCTGCAAACAAGAAGTGTCAGAACGGGTGCACTCCGGTGGCAGTGAGAAGCCTAGGGCATAATACTTACCCACACCACCGACTTGGCGGACTTGCTGAGGAGAGTCTCGGAGGGCAGGGTGTATAGCTCCCCAGCCATCCCGGGGTGAAGCCCTCCTTAGAGGAATGTGGCTGCAGCATCGCCGTCAGCCCACACCCTATCCCCGATGGATAGATTCTCCCAACGGGCCAGCAGGGGGTCGTTCACCACCCCCACTGGCCGGTCCCCCACCACCTGAGCTTGAAAAGGCTCATCCTTAGTGCCGACTAGAAGCTGACACAACTCCCGAACCGAGGGGAGCCGGGGCTCCTTTCCTGCGCCCTCCTGGTTAGGTCCGCCCTCGCCCTGCTTGGGGCCCACCTCTGCCCGCTCTGCGCTGGCCTCCGGTTGTGCTCCTGCCACAGTGGGCCGCTTGGAGGCGAGGACTTTGACCCTCTTCTGTGGACGATCCGCCTTGACCTCCACCGGCGCCTCTCTGGTACCGGTCTTTGGTTCGATCGCTGCGCGCGTGGAGGGGGTTGACGTAACCCGTCCACCACAGACCGATCTGAGGTTCACCATACCTGTAAATGGACATCAGTTAGTATCCACAAAGGATCAGGAATCCTAGGCTGGACATTGCAAGCATACCCTGAGGCATCGAGCTAAGGCCCACCTCGATTAGCCATGACTCAGTTATGTCTTGGTTGGCTGTGGAGGAAGGAAGAATCTCCTTCAGCCGCTGGAGATCCCTGAGCTCGTCATCGCTCAGGCTTGGAGTAGAGTTGTCAATGGCATGAGCCGACCACTGGAGTCCGAAGCCCCAATCCCGTACACAACTCACAAAGAAGAACCGCCCCTTCCACCCCTTGTTACTGGAAGGGGCACCACCTATCCTAAAGCCCAGACAGGCGGAAAGATAATACCCCTCCGATCCTCTAGAGAGGCGGAAGCAAGACAAGAACAGGTTAAGGGACGGGATAATATCGGCGTAGTGTCATTCCCCCAGGAATGCCACCAAACCCCACCAGGAATTGGGTGCCATTTGCGATGGCGAAATACATCACCTAGAGATACAGGAAACAATGATTGGGTGCAGGGGAAAGCGCAATCCCACTTTCAGGGCATCCATGGATAGCGCGAAGCCCCCGGGAATGGCGTCGTATTCCCGTTGTCCTGCCTCCGGGGCCACAAGGACATAGTCCCCCGGGATGCCAAAGTGACCCCGAAGGTCGGAGAGCTGTGACTCGCTCATAGTGGAGTCGAGGTTATGAGGAGACCGCAGGGCCTCAAGGGCCCGCGTCGCCTTCTCGCCAGAAGGTGAGCCGTGACCCTGCGGTGAAGGGTTATGTCCAGTAGAGGAGGTGGAGGAGGAAGCAGGAGAAGAAGAGGTAGCGGGAGAAGAAGCGGAAGCATGTGGAGAAGAGGAAGAGGCCATTTGCATTGACCTTCGGAAGGAAAATGGAAGGGCTGATGCAAACAGGAGTGGTTGTAGAAATCAGAGGAGACGATTGGGCAATGAGATCAATGAAATCTGGAAGGATTAGCTCGAGAGATAAGGGGCGTGCGATGAGGCAACCGCACATCACTTATAGGCAAACTCCCACCAAAAACCCCGACTCTTCGCCTACGCGGAGTGGGCGATAGCCCACTGACGTGATTGCCTACAGGGCACATCACTTCGGGAAGACCATGGGACGCCCTGCCATAAATGAGGCCTAATGTGGCAGCCGTAGGAAGGCACGGTAGGCAGAAGCGCGCAGTCGCCTCGATCCCGGCTCCCAAGAACCCTTTACAGACGTCGTCTCCGGAAGGGTCGAATGACACGAGGAACTGGCCCTTAGGGTCTCACGCAAACCAGCAACTGAGGGATCTCCCACCCCTCAACGGGCGTGACATACGAGTACCACCCCAGCCAACCATCCGCATGGTTCATTACTGGTTCATTGCTACACCATCTACATGGTTCATTGCTGGTTCATTGCTGCACCATCTGCATGATTCATTGCTGGTTTATTACCGCACCAAACAGTTGCTTGGCCAAAAGAAAGCCCGAGCCTCGCCTCGGCCAGAAAGCCTGAGCCTCGCCTCGGCCAAGAAAGCCTGAGCCATGCCTCGGCCGTAGCCTGCCCGCTGCGTACACCTCTGCGTGGTACGCTCGCCTCTGCGCAGTACGCCCGCCTGAGCAGGTACCTCAGCCGCAGCCTGCCCGCTGCATACACCTCTACACGGTATGCCCGCCTAAGCCTATACCTTGGCTGCAGCCTACTCTCTATGTACACCTCTGCGCGGTACGCCCGCCTAAGCTTGTACCTCGGTCGCAGCCTGCCCGCTACATACACCTCTGCGCGGTACGCCCACCTCTGCGTGGTACGCCACGAGCTGACTCGGCCCATACCGCCGCTGCGACACCTCACGCGCAGACGCCCGCCTTTGTGCAGACGTCCTCTCGAGCTTGTACCTCGGGCGCACCACAAAGACCCGCTTCGACCGACCCCAGAGTTAAACACTCCAGTCCCACCTCGTCCCGGATGACGAGCCGGCTGACGTCCGCTGCGAGCCCCTGGAAAGCACTCCCCACGTAGATCAGAACCCCCCTGGTAATCCTCATGGTCTGAAGCTAGCCTCGGACCCCTAGACGAGCACCGAGGCAAGGCTTCCTTCGGGGAGGGAGGAGAATGATGTGGGTAATAAATGGGACGTGACATAAGCCCATACCGCTTGCACCCGGATGGCGTCTCCTGTCTCGCTCGCAGCCGACTATAGCCAGGGTTGATCGACATATATGACACCACCTGTCCCTCGCAGGCCGCACAGCCACCGAGACACATCACCATCCTGCAGGGGCCAGGTCCTCGACGCACTGTTAGACGCAATCAAAGGCGCGACGCCACAACCATGCCAAAGAGCAGCATCTTGGTCCATATAAACTCAGGCAGATGAGCGTAAAAGGGAGAGGTCTTTTCTTCTTCTCAACTAACCACTGCCCTCTAAAGACAATCTTGACTGACTTGATCGTCGGAGGGGTCGGGCGGAGTTCTTCCCGACCCGATCTTTGTGTAGGAACCAGGAGCGAGACGTGGTCGCCATAGGAGTCCTCATCGTCGCCACAGGCCCCAGGGACGCAACCCGGGGATCTCATCCACATTCGAGCTCGAACCCAGCCGCGACGGCCCCGAGGCCATGGCATAAAGTTGTTTACACTAACAGTTATCAACTACATGTTGAATCTTGGATTTTGATGATGAAACTAATTGAGTGTGTTTTGTTGTTTAACTGCGTGTTGAGTTACGCAGGTCTACTATCGATCAGGATTAGACAGCTGATGCTAGAGGAATTGACATTGCGCTGGAAGTAATCACATCAGGATATTGGATGTCGAGCCGGAGGTTCGATCGACTATCGACAGGAGGCTTCGTACGTCGGGCATCGGGCCAAGAAGTACGTGTTGCGCTAAGGATATCGGGGTTGCAGAGGTCAATCGCAAATTGGGCAACAAGCCGCTAGAGAGGGCGATGTGCCGAAGGATCGGACGAAGCGCCGACCAATGATGTGCCGGGCAACTGAATGTCAATTCGCGTTGTAATAACTGTCTAGATCGAAGTAGAGTGTTTGGTGTTTGTTTGTGCATGAGTAACTACGAAAGGGATGAAGACGTAAAGCGAAACCAAGGGCCGAAGTCAAGTGCAATGGATCATTGGGAGTTCGAGAGTTTGACGGAAGTCTGAAGATTCATCAGAAGTTCGCGGAGCTTGCCAAGAAAGATCGGAGCTTGCCAAAGAAACTCGGGGGAACTCGCCAAAATTATCGTGGAGTCCAAGAGGTTGTCGGGAGTCCGCAGGATGGTTTCCGAGGGATCGTCAGAAGACCGTCGGAAGAAGACTTGACTTGCGGACTTTATAATAGCTTAGGAATGTCTTTAATTTCGTAGTTAGCATATCAATTTAGGTGAGGATTAGGGGTTATTCCTTTAACCGAAGTATGGGCCCATTGGCCCTTGTTCGGAACCGGTTTGGGCCAAGTTTTCGGCCCAAACCAAATGTAGATTTATGCTGGGCGGTGGAGCCCAAGCAACCAATGTGCCCAAAGAAGATGTGTGCATGCATGCATTTGGGCTACGTGCATGCATCTTTGGGTGGTAGCACCGCCAAAGAAGATGCGCATGCGTGCATGCATGCTACGCATGCATGCATGCGCATGCATGCATGCTGCAGATGCATGCATGGCGGTGGCACCGCCAAAGCAACTTGTGTCGGGCGTAGCACCGCCCGACTCATCGAGTCCGACCATCGTAGCTCGACTATCGAGCAGCCGTAGCATCGGGGGCGGTGGTACCGCCCCTATGTGTTAGTCAGCAGACTGACACAGGCGGTGGCACCGCCTCTGACACCGCCAAAACCGGGAACTCCAATTTGATTTCAAATTTGGAGCCCAAATTTGAATCCACTTTGGATCTATAAATACCCCCCCTTTTCTTAGCTGAAAAGGAACCCTTTTAGAGCTAGATTTTGAAAATAAGTCTTGGGAAAGTCTTATTCTTCATTTGCTTAAGTGTTCACCTCATTTCCTTCTTCTTGTGAAATCTTGTAAGAGTGTAAACCACTTGTAAAGGGTTGTAAGAGGGGTATTTGGTCCTTCTCCTACAAAAGGATTTGCTAGTGGAAGTTGGGAGCCTCATCGGAGAAGGCTTCGGAAGTGGATGTAGGTCACTTTGACCGAACTACTATACATCGCTGCGTCTTGATTGTGTGAGTGTTTAAATTTCTATTTTACTTTGCTGCAAGCCTTTACTTTACTTGCTCCACTTCCTTTTTATCTTTGTACGCATGCTTTAAAGTTAGAACGCAAAAATCGTTTCAAACGAACGTTGCTTTCATCGCATCGGAGTTTCCAAAGCTTGTTTTAAATTGCTGAAAAATCCATCGTTTTATCCGCTGCACTAATTCACCCCCCCCCCCTCTTAGTGCCGCTTGATCCCTAACAATTGGTATCAGAGCCACATTCTTTCTCTTTCGGATTTACACCCACGAGAAATGGATCTAAATGGTTTTCAAGAGGGCTTTTCGGTTTTTCGTCCACCGTTCTTTAACGGTTCGGACTACACATATTGGAAAACTTGAATGAGAGTTTTCATGCTTTCAATGAATTTGGATTTGTGGAACATTATCAAAAATGGCTTTCAACCTTCCTCTAAACCGACGAACAAATGGTCGGATTTGGAGAAAAGGTCTTTTTCTTTAAATGCAAAGGCTATGAATGCCTTATTTTGCGCTTTAGATAAGAACGAGTTCAATAGGATTTCAATGTGCGAAACGGCTTTCGATATTTGGCGAACTCTTGAAATCACGCACGAAGGAACGAGTAGAGTCAAAGACTCGAATGGCACCAAGTGAGACTATCAATGACATGTTCTCCCATTTCTCGGATGTCATTAATAGTCTAAAACCTCTTGGTAAATAGTTTTCAGATTTTGAACTCGTAAACAAGATTTTAAGATCTCTTCCAAAAAGATGGGATCCGATAATAACCGCAATACAAGAAACAAAAGATCTAAATAACTATCCTATTGATGAACTTATTGGGTCTTTAAAGACCTATGAAATGAGTTTCTTGGAACGTTTAGAATATCATGAACATGATGAACATTTGAACCACCTTCTAAAGAACAAGAAGGTTTTTGAACATCGGACAAATGAATGCCACTTGAGTGATGACTCAAGTGATGAGGACAATAAGGACATTGAACACATAACAATGAATGTTAACAAGTTCATTAAACAAAAATCTAAAATGAACAATGAACTTGAACGGAGGATTATGCCAAAGAAGAATAAGAAGACTTGCAAAGAAGAATCAAGTAAAGATGAGGTGAAATGGGCTTTGATAGTTTTCGACAATGAGGTAAGTAACATAACTCCCTTGAGTTGTTATGAAATTACATGATGTTTTTTTTTTCTTGAGTGCTTAACTTAGTTAGTAGGAAATAAAATTTCATTTTATGTTTTTTCTTTCTAGGATTTTTGAAAAGTAAAAATTATGAATGATATTTACATGATTTGTGATATTGCCTAGAATTAATCTATGCATGTGTATCTTGATGTTTTTAATTGCTTTTCATGATGCTTGACGATTTTATATCATGCATGAGCTTTTAAAGTGTCATATTGTGATGATGAAACTTATTTTTCGAATTTATAAATAGATGCATGATTTTGTCAAAAATTTGAACATGGCCTTTTAACATAAAAATTGAAAGTGTGCTATCATTTTTATGTATTTGGTCTTGACGATTTTATGACTAAGCTTGTGTTTTATTTTGATACATGTTTTCATAAAATTTTTTGAATATGCTTACATCAAATTGCTTAAAATGAAAATATTTTTTTATTGAGATGAATGAATTCATGTTATGAGTCTTGTGAATCTCATGAAAATAAACATGATGAATATTTTTTAAAAAATGTGCTTCATGTTTTTCGTCTTAATGATTTCTCTTGAAACTTGCTCTTTGGACCTATATGAAAAACATGAGTACTCATATGAACATCAAATCACTTGAAATGGAACACATAAAAAAATAAGAAATTACGCTATCATGATGCTTACGTATAATGCTTTTGATCTTAATGGGCCAAATGACAACTTGTATTTCAAAGTAATATAATGATGACTTTCATATAAATAATTGGACATACCTTATGTAATTATCATTGATAATGATAGTTGGTTGTCATGCTTAATGATCTTATGATATCATGAGTATTTAAAGGTATTATATCTTGATGACAAACTCATGTTTCGGTTTTAAAATTTGATACTTATCTTTTGAAACATAAAACATATTATCATGATAAATTGAATCTCATGTCTTGGAATAATATGTTGTATTTTTGCCTTGACAATTTTTATGATAAAATTTGGCTTTCGATTTTGATGAATCCATGTGAATCTTTTTGAATCAAATCCTTTAGAAAATACCATATACTTAATGTGATTTGACTTAATGATCATTAGAAATTTACCTTTCCATCTTGAATGTTGACATTTTGTTTTAAGGCAAAGGCATGTTTATAAGAAACTAATCATATGAATAGAAATTTACAATAACGAAATACAATCCTCTATCTTTTCGATTCTTCAATAAATTTATGCTTATTATGTATAAATTTATTGAATGTGATTTTTGAGGATGATTTTAGATTTAAAAATGCTTGATTTGTATTTATGACATAAGATACATTTTAAATATGAATCATGCTCTATCTCGCTTAATTCATTTTGTTCTCCTATAATTCCTTTTTACTTACTAAAAAGAAGAACCTTCCAAATGAATATGCTTGATAATTTGTGTTATGAGATTTAGCCTTTATGTCTTGAATATTTATGCTTATTTTTTATTCGACATCAAAAGGACAAAGGCATGCTCATATGAAATATTAATGCATGTTTCTTGAAATCTTTCCATCTCTAAAGTTTTTGATTTTTGATGAAAGACAAGTGATAAATTCATTTATGATATTTTGTAAATCACTAGAATTACGAATGAGATTTTGATGATACGGTAATGACTTTATTCATGTTATGAATCTCAAAAATAATAATTTGATTATGAGTCTTGAGTTGATGAATTGAGCTTGAATGATTTTTTTTTATGATTCTTGAATTTTTTGGAATTATGACTTGTTAAGACATATTTAATGCTTGAATCAAGTTCCAAAAGATTTCATTTTGCTATAAAGAAATTTTATTGAAATCATGATCTTGACAACTATAACTTGAAGCTCTTTATAAATCAAGATCGTTTATCATGCTCCTTCCATTTTATCAAAAGAAAATTCCTTAAATGAAATGTAACTTGTCTTTTGATTTCTCGGAATTCAATACTTGATTTTTTATGAATTTGTGTCTTGATTCTTATGAAATGCGATCTTAGTAAAAATTCTTATGTATGAATCAAGATCTTGTGTTTGATCTCCTAAGACTTCCACTTGTTATTTCCTAAAAAGGAGACTTGTCAAAATGATTCGTGAACCTTTTGATTCATGACTTTTGGATTCATGACTCAAGATTGAAGATTGAAACATTATAAGCTAAAATTGATTTTTTATTGTTTCAATACTTCCTTGAATGCCTTATGTGATGATTGAAAATTTGATGAAAAAGAAATGTGCTTAATATTTGAATCATTGATTCATTCTTTTATCATGGCTTAAAAATGAATGAAAAGAAAATATGTTAACACTTGTAATCATGATTTGATCCTTAATATTGATATGCTTTTATATGTCTGATTCTTGGTTGTATGACATTTATCTTGAATTAAAAATTGATAAATATGAATCTAGATCTTGCTAAAATGAAAAGTTATGAATCATGGATGATATCTTTTGGTCTTGATTCTTGTTGAATTTACATATTGATATCCTTCATGACATGATTTCTCATATTTCAATACCATCTTGTATGCATCATGTGATGATTGATATATTGATTGATGCAAATTTTTCATTGGTTCCTCCCTTCTTTTCGATATTGATAAAGGGGGAGAAAAATTATTAACTTGTGTATCAAAAGAAAAAAATTGCTAGCTTAAACATTGAGTAGTAAAATGTTGCTATCTCAAGAAAGGCAAAAATCTTGCTCAACTTCGCTTTTTTTTTTCAACAAAATTGCTTGCATCCTTGTTACAAATTATTGTTGAATCTCATGCAAGATTATTTGTAGTATTAATCCTCCCTTTCTTTTTGATATTGATAAAAGGGGAGAAAGCTTTTGCTAGATTGCATATTACAAATGAATGCAAAAGTCCTAGCATGCAAAGAAAGCAAAACTTGCAAGCTTGCTCTTCTCAAAAGAGAAGAAAAAAATTACAAAATTGCATGCATATTGCAAAAGAAGTCAAGAAAATACACATATTTGAATACAATTTGCTTGTACTTCTCAAAGGAACATAGAAAAACTTGCTATCATCACGACTAGTGCTATCTTGCCTATTATGATAAACTTGCAATGCCTAAATATTGTATAATGTGATTAATAGCTAGTGTGTTGTCAAATTTATATATCCTTGAAAACTAGCTATAATGCTACTTCTCCTTTTTGTTGATGACATAGGGGGAGAAGTAGATTGATGACTTCATGCATTGTATTGAATATTTTATATATTGCATGATGGTTTAAATATATTCTCATAACATTGTGATGAATGCTGCTTGGATTTGGGATAATCCAAGTGTTCTATCAAAGACATATTGATAGGGGGAGTTTATGTTAAACTTCGAGGAGTTATGGATAACTCTGTCAGTCATCAATTAGTTGTCATCATCAAAAAGGGGGAGATTGTTGAATCTCGGATTTTGATGATGAAACTAATTGAGTGTGTTTTATTGTTTAACTGCATGTTGAGTTACGCAGGTCTACTATCGATCAGGATTAAACAGTTGATGCTCGAGGAATTGACGTTGTGCCGGATGTAATCACGTCAGGATATTGGATGTCGAGCCGGAGGTTCGATCGACTATCGGCAGGAGGCTTCGTAAGTCGGGCATCGGGCCAAGAAGAGCGTGTTGCGCCAAGGATATCGGGGTTGCAGAGGTCAACCGCCGATTGGGCAATAAACCGCTAGAGAGGGCGATGTGCTGAAGGATCGGATGAAGCGCCGACCAATGATATGCCGGGCAACTGAATGTCAATTCACATTGTAATAACTGTCTAGATCGAAGTAGATTGTTTGGTGTTTGTTTGTGCAGGAGTAACTACGAAAGGAATGAAGACGTAAAGTGAAACCAAGGGCCGAAGTCAAGTGCAATGGATCGTTGGTAGTTCGAGAGTTTGACGGAAGTCCGAAGATTCATCGGAAGTTCGCGGAGCTTGCCAAGAAAGATCGGAGCTTGCCAAAGAAGCTCGGGGGAACTCGCCAAAATTATCGTGGAGTCCGAGAGGTTGCCGGGAGTCCGCAGGATGGTTTCCGAGGGATCGTCGGAAGACCGCCAGAAGAAGACTTGACTTACGGACTTTGTAATAGCTTAGGAATGTCTTTAATTTCGTAGTTAGCACATCAATTTGGGTTAGGATTAGGGGTTAATCCTTTAACCCAAGTATGGGCCCATTGGCCCTTGTTCGGAACCGGTTTGGGCCAAGTTTTCGGTCCAAACCAAATGTAGATTTGTGCTTGGCGGTGGAGCCCAGCAGCCAATGTGCCCAAGAGAAGATGTGTGCATGCATGCATGCATGCTTGGGCTACGTGCATGCATGCATCTTTGGCGGCACCGCCAAAGAAGATGCGTGTTGCTACGTGCATGCACATTTGGCGGTGGCACCGCCTTCAAAGAACTTGTGTCTGTCGGGCGTAGCACCGCTCGGCTACTATAGCCAGCTCATGTAGTCCGGCTACTATAGCCCTGGCAAAGCTCATCAGTAACCAGCCAGTAGCACCACCTGGTGGGCGGTGGTACGCCACGTGTGTCGCCAACAGATCGACACTGAGCGATGGCACCGCCTCTAACACCGCTAGAACCGGGAACTCCAATTTGATTTCAAATTTGGAGCCCAAATTTGAATCTACTTTGTATCTATAAATACCCCCACTTTTCTCAATTGAAAAGGAACTCTTTTAGAGCTAGATTTTGAAAATAAATCTTGGAAAAGTCTTGTTCTTCATTTGCTTAAGTGTTCACCTCATTTCCTTCTTCTTGTGAAATCTTGTAAGAGTGTGAACCACTTATAAAGGGTTGTAAGAGGGGTATTTGGTCCTTCCCCTACAAAAGGATTTGCTAGTGGAAGTTGGGAGCCTCATCGGAGAAGGCTTCAGAAGTGGATGTAGGTCACTTTGACCGAACCACTATACATCGCTGTGTCTTGATTATGTGAGTGTTTAAATTTCTGTTTTACTTTGCTGCAAGCCTTTACTTTACCTGCTCCACTTCCTTTTTATCTTTGTACGCATGCTTTAAAGTTAGAACGCAAAAATCGATTTCAAACGAAATGTTACTTTCATCGTACGAAGTTTCCAAAACTTGTTTTAAATCGCTAAAAAATCCATCGTTTTATCCGCTGCACTAATTCACCCCCCTCTTAGTCCCTAACACTACAAAGTACTTAATTTCATAATTCTCTATGCACAAAGGGTTGTTTCATACACTAGTACTTATTTAGGTATTTTAGGGTTAGAAAGAAGTTTTAGAAACTGATTATCTTAGCAGAAGCTCTTTTGGAGTTCTCTCTTAGACTTAGTTCTCTCTTAGACTTTGTATCTCTTAGATACTCCTTGAATGGTGAGCTTTTTATTTTCAATTATATATGCTTGCTTATTATCCTTAGAGTGGTTAACTTTTTGTATTCCTTTGTACTTTTAAATTTGAAGGTGAGTTATTTTTTTATTTTATTAAAGTATTATCGTGAATTCATTCGTTTTCTATCTGAAAAATTTATTTTAACAAATATAATTATATTATCAATTTTCTTTCAAAATTTATTTTACAGTATCTTGATATCAATTAGAAACCTTGATTGTACCTTTAAGGATGATGAGTATTAGGCAAAAGAGACAAGACATTCCTCTACCTAATAAGATTTTTTTTAAGACAAAAATTTATGAAATAATAAAAATAATAATTCAGATTGAGTGTTCCTAATACGATAAATACGAGAAGAGCAAAACACACACACACTCTCTCTCTCTAATATATATATATATATATATATATATATATATAGAGTGAACAAAATATTTTGGAAAAGACCAACATAGCATTCCTTGTATGCAACATAAAATTCTTTAAAGACCGACTCATGAAGGTGTTCCTAAGCATGTTTGGAATCTTAACTTTGTTCATCAATTCCATCTTCACCAACTTATTACTTTTCAAGAGATCAACATTAATTCGTAAATTTTACCCTCGAACAGAATCATTTCACCCATTCCCAAGTGAGTTCACAAACAATGCCTTCGCAAGAAACGTGATCCGTTCAATGTTCGACAGAGAAGATAAAGAAGACGGTAGAATCCAACATTGAGGGAGACACCAGTAGGTATGAGTCCAAAACCATTTAATATATAAGCTCCTTCTATCCCACACATATGTTAGGATGGTGTACACTTACATTTCATGAATAACAAAATGCTTGTGTGAGTGGCATGTAGTCCCTATTATGTAGCATTTGACTTTGATATTGATATATTCAAAATCCATGCAACTAATTATTTATTGCATAAAATGGCACAATGTCTCAAAGGTTTCCCTTTTTAAGTCTAAACTACTCGTCCAAGATAATTAAGCCTAAGTTAGTAATAAACTAACTTAATTCTTCATTCATATCACATTTACAATTAAATTATGATAATATATGTTCGATCAGGTTGAGTTTTGTCTATGTAACACTTTGCGTCGGGACAACAAAAATAAGTTGATCAAGCAAAAACCTAATAGAACATCAAGTCCATGTTATAATAAATTTTCAGAAATATAAAAAATTTATACATTTTAGGTTTGAGACGTGCACGAACCCAAAATTTCTTCAAGCATGTCCAACGCCAACCCAATAGCATATTTTTGTAGACCCGAACAAAAATCCAAAATTCATATAGAAAAGCTCAATTATATATAATTTTGGATTGAATATGTAAAATTTAATAAGCATCGAATTGTAGACTAAAGCATACTTATAATTGAATTAATTTACTAATTAAGATAGCCACGGCTCTTTATTTTTATTAAAATATATCTATATTTTCTCAATAATATTTATTTTGAATGAATTCTAAATTTTTTTTTTTGAATTTTCACGGGAGGTACCTCCTGTTTTTTTTTCTTTTAATACTTGAAATACCCCAGCCACTTATCAATTTTCTCTTTTTCTTTTTCTATGAATCGCTCCATAAAATATGATTATGTTATAGTATTTTTTTGATATTATTGAAAACACTCATAATATAAAAATATTATAGTCAGGTTGGTTCATCCAATATACCACGTCCCATAGGAACGTAATGAAAAACAGAGAAAAAGAGATAGGTAGTTGGCTATCAAATCATGATATTTCAATTCGCCCATTTATTTTACCTACCATACTCATTACTCAGCTATCTCCAAATTTCTACCCCGTCCCTATCATTCTCTTTCATTACGTCGAAGAAATTATTTTTGTAATATTACAGTTTTATTATTTATATTTTAAATATAACATATAACCAATTGACATACGTTACGAGTCCAGAGTATCGAGCCAATATCCGTCCTGTTTTGTTAACTATGCACCAAAGGCGGTCAATGGAGAATGTTAGATACGCAGATCAAGAAAAAACCAAAAAAGAACTGATCTCTTATGATTGGAATTTGGAAGTAAACATTAATTATTTAGATTTAAATGGAGGAAACATATGAATATTACTAACAATTAATTAATAATCAAACTTAACACAACAGTTAAATTGGAAATTAGAATAACAAATGTCCAACACAAACCCACCATCAGCAGTTCAACCAAGTCAACAGGCATAACGACAAGCACAACATCCACGCTTTCCACCACCACCCCATCCGCCCTCCGGCCGCCCCGTTGCCCTGCTCCGGCGGCGACGGTGCAGCGGCGGCGGCACCGCCTCCGTCTGAGCTCGAGTTCGCCACGCTAACGGCAAGCCTCATTCCGGCCTGGCAGTGGCCGCTGATGGTGCATATGAACCAGTAGTTCGTGGCCTCGCCCAGCGTCACGCGGTCGTCGCCGCTGGCGTACGTCATTATCACGCCGGTGCTCGAGTCACATGACCGGTACGTCTCCTCCGTCACCTGGTACACGTTGTGCTGCACCTGAACGTACTTGAACACTGCGTGCGTCCGAATACATCGATCAGTAAACGAGAAAGCCGAAGCGGCTGCTTGCAGGAGATGATCGACTCTCATGACGTTACCTAACACGTCGCCGACGGTGAAGTTGTACGTATTGGACCAGAGGAGGTAGTTGATGCCGGTGTCCCATCCGTCGGCGTCGCCGACCGTGTACTCAGCAGCTTCTAAGTGGTGGCGAGCTAAGAGACACAAGAAGAAGAAGGAGGAGGAGGTAGCAGTAAGCCTGGAAGTTAACATGAGATGGGATGCCATGGCTTGCAATGCAATGGATGGAGATGTCTTGCTCTCTGCATAAGTATGATGAAGTCAATGGCGTGATGATAGACGAGGGGCAACTCCACAAGACACGTACATATGACCTCTTCCAAGCAGAGAGCTTTCAGTCGAGATGGTCAGAATTGGTGTGCTCATGTCCTCTTCTTTGCATTACTTCAACTATTCAAATGCTTATACTCTCCAGGACAAAGATTGTTTGATTTCCACGCCGCTAATTATTGCGAGCTGATGACATCTACTCATTCATCATCTAAAACTTAGATTGGATGATTGATAAGATTAAAAACATAGTAGCTTCTCTCCAAAGATTTGTTCCCTGAACTGCCTTTATTTAGTGCAAGTTGGCTGCGGTTGGTGTGCTAAGACCAGGTCTCCATTTTGTTGACAGGCCAAGGAGGCCACCCATGTTTTCTGCATTTATCTTTTACTTTCATTAATTGAGAATGTGGGAAGGATTTATTGGAAGCTTCATTTGTGGGAAAGACTTTGGTACTGATCATTGGACGGATGTTTTTGGAATCTAGTTATCAGTCAGTCCAATCCGTTGCCATGGACTTTAGTTTTCCTTTCTCTAATTACAGTATCATGTTTAAAACAATTTGATAGCAAGCACTACTATTAAATTATTTCTTGGCAGATCTCTCAAGCATGTGCGTGCAGGTTGTGACGCACTATATTAGCATAATATACTTCACTAAGAAGAAGATCATGAACTTGAATTTGGAATCTGAGCAAAATTTGTTTCTCATGCCAATTTTAAGGAATAATGATACTTAAGACATTCTACACAAAATACATGATAATTAGGCCCTCATTTTTCTCAGATCAAGAACTGGTGCAGCCACAAATCCAAAATGGGGAAAGATGAGGAAAATTGTATGTGAAGTTCATGCAACAATCTGCCGACGATTAATCTTAGAGATGTTACTATACTAAAAAGATGTCATTACAAGATAGCACTAAACAATGCTAAAATGGGCAACTCATTAAAAAGAAATGATAGCATGGCTAAGTATTTATCATGCTATCTTTACAAAGGAAACTAAATAAAAGAATGTACTGCTCTATTGATTAGATCTACTATTAGTCTTCTTATAGAAACAAAACTAACAGCTGCCTAGAACTCTTGGGATCATAGAGATTCATTGTGATGCTATATCATGACACAGGAATGGCTAATCCAGAGTTAGGAAACAAATGATGAACTCATCAGAGCAGACATCCGTCCAGACACAAAAGCAGAAATCATGCAGATGATATCAATCTAATTAAGCACCAACAGCACCAGCATGGATTAGTCCGTTCAGTTGAGAATTTCGACCCCTTCCTCGGGTTTGGCCCCTACCACGATCATGACCTGAAATTAGACATCCTCAACAATGTTCAGACGTAGAGCCACTTGATCATGAAAAACCTACTGAACTGAGGCGAAAGGATTAAGATGGATCCATTAGAAACTTTCCAAACACAGCCCATGTTCTATTAGGATGGTCTTCACGAGCTTCGCTGTTAACCAATCTTATGAGCCTGACAAAAACTTACCTCTGCCCCGAACAGGAATAGAACCCTCATTGTCATAGCCACTGGTTTCCGACTGAAAATCAGGCTGGCCACCATAGCCACCTCTGCCACGTCCACGGACACCTTAGCCTCTGCCACAAGAATAGCCACCTCTACCATATCCACGTCCCTTGTTGTCCCGGCTTCCATCGTCATAATCCGTCATATCATTTCCTGAACATGTAACATAAATGAACCTATGAGAATTACATATTACAAGATGGGCACAACAAAATATGTAAATATAGGTTTAATTACTGAATAAAAGTTTCTCCTAATCATCATAATTATCACGAGCCCTTCCCTTGCCATGACCACCGTGGCCTCTACCTCGACTCACAAGTAAGCCCTCTGCGTTTGTAAGTAAGGTGTCAGAGAAAATTGCATGAAAATTATCTAAATAAATATAGTAGAGTGCAATTTACAAAATACCTCCTCCATAGCTGAATCCACCCAAGGGTTTAACCTCATCTTTGAGCAAAGGAGGTTGATACCTGGGGAAAGAAATAATGGCTAGTCAATATAAAGTCTAAAACTAAAGAAAATCTAAAGGAAAGTTATTATGATAAGGGAAATCTAGAAAGGAAAATATCTTAAATCATTTCCGTTCTTGCACTTATGATTCATAATATAAAAATAAGATTAGTAGTCCCATCCAGGTTATTTTATTTACTCCCAAAGTGGAACTTGAATGGATCTTACTGAATAAATGGAGGAATGCAATAAATTGGAAGATGACAATTGCCGGTTAGATGGTAAAATAATATGTTTCCTTCAACTCCTAGTTTCTCCAAGAAAGTTCTTGGAAAGACACAAATCAGGCAATCAGTAAAAGACAAGTTTTTAAATATAGAAAAGTCGGAATAACGTAGATGAAGCTAATTTTGGCAGACTTGTTCAACACATCTCCATTAAAGTGCAGAGATGCTTTGAGGACAAAAGCTGGATGCTAATTCATAAAGGCTAACCAGCAAAAGCTTCAACCTAGTAGCCATGTTAATAGACTTCATACTCAAATGTCACACATAGACATATCAATACTGAGAGGTCATTTAGTACATTGACATATCAATACCGAGCGGTCAGCCTATACAAAGTTCAAAAGAAACTTGAATACAACAAAAACAAGTCATGAGTTCCCAACTAATTGGGGTTGACTACATGGATCATTTTCTGTCAATTGAGTCCTGTATAAGGTAGTATCCTTAGTTAAATCAAAATCATTTAAATCTTTATTTATAGTCACTAACAAAATCCTTTTGAGTCTCCCTCTATTTCACACACCAGTATTAATAATTATCTCACATCATCTAACAACATCTATAGATCTCCTTAGGACATGCCTATACCATCTGAATGATTCAACCTCAACTTATTTGCAATTGAAGGCATGTCTAATTGTTCACGAAAGAAAATAGGTCTTTTTCTTTCTTCCTTAGACAGACAACACATTCATCTCAACATTTTTATCTTAGTGATACAAACCTTTTTTTTACACATTCCTTATCAACCATCCAACACTCAGAGTCAAAGCTAGAAGTAAGAACGTCTTTTCACAAGTTAGAAAGGGCCATATTTATAGGTTTTAATACATTTTTAAGAGAGTAGGAGTCGAAGCTCACTATCTTTTTTTGTTACAAGAGACACGTTTTGCAAAACAAAACAGGAAGGATGCCCCAAATCAATAAACAAGTTTAAGATCGATACTAGCAGAACATGGAAATAAGAGAAGTCTAATGGCAAATATAAGCAAGAAATAAATTTGAATTTGAAACTTCTGAAAATTAAAGCAAACAACTATCTAATGCTACTTCATAACTCTCCTACACCTGGAGCCAACAACCAAACCAGTAATTAAATGTTAACATGATCTAAATACCCAAAAACTACGAGTATCATGTTTTTAAAGGCCTGACATCTACATGCTCATAAAATTAAACAAAAATGAAGATATCCAATAGAGCGAAGTTGTTATTATCAGCATTACAAAGTAGTAAACTATTAGTTAACAAAAGTGATGATGATTTACAAGTGACAACATATACAAAAATACGCAGACTATCAAGTAGAAAAGGTTTTTTTATCAGCATTACAAAGTAATAAACTATTAATTAACTTTTTTTTTTGCAAAAATATAAATTATATATATCACGAAACAAGTATGGGACTTTCAAAAATCAGATCTCAACAGCATAGAAAGCTCCAAAGGCCAAAATTCTCTTGGGAAAAACCTCCATTTGAGTAGCATAAACTGAATTAATTAACAAGGTTGATGATGATTCACAATATACACAAAATACATAGTCCATCATATTCTAATTGCCTTAACAAACAATGATCCCTAAGGTTGACGTAAAGAAGCTTCTCTACCAATGAGGCTATTTTCTTAGTCTCAATGTAAGGTAACTGACAAACAAATGCAAAAGGGACCAACAGATTAACCAGATGATCATGAGAAGATGAAGTATTTGTGAAACTAATTCAATTTTTTAATAAACTATTGCACTTCCAACTGCTCACTATGACTAGGTTGCTCTTATACCAGTCTTCTTGCCTCATTATATTTTGGTTGGTGTACAACTTAACGGTTTAATAAAGGATTTCAACTCAAAAGCACAGGCACCAAAGCCCAAATAATGACTTACTGACTAAACATGTGGAGCAAATACCAAACAAAAAAAAAGAAAGAGATGCATAACTTACAATAATCAAATACTTTCACTTGTAATAAAGTTATATCTATTCCAACAATAGTGCCAGAGTAACAAATGTGTTGGGGGCAGGGGGGGTTGGGTTTGAATTAGTGTAGCGGTTAAGAACAATAAATTTTAGTGATTTAAAACACTTTTGAAAATTTCGTACGATAAACACTACGTTTCGACTAAAACCGATTTCGATTGAAGCGTATCGAAAACATAATTAACTTGAGAGCGTTTAGAGAAAAAGAAAGATAGTGATAAGGAAGTAGGGCAGCTAAATGAAATGGTTTGCAGAAAGATAAAAGCAATTAGTAAAAGCAAACCAGATTTTTATAGTGATTCGGTCATACGACCTACGTCTATTCTCGATTCCTCTTCTCTTTAAGCCACCGGTTTTCTACTAGCTGTCTTCCTTTCAACAGGCGAAGACAAGTCCTTTACAACGCTCTCTCCTTTTAGCGGGCTTAGGAGATAACCCTTTTAAGCACTTCACTCCTCTCTTTCGATGAAATATAAATGAGAACTAGAAGAGGGATTTCTAAAGTGATTTGAGCAATGTTTTTTCACTTTTAAAATATATGTGCTTATGTGTTCAATCCAGGGATGGGAGGGGTATTTATAGGCTCTAATTGGATTCAAACTTGGAGCCAAAAACCATCACATCTCGGGTCTACCGGGTTCTGACGGTACCACCACCTATCACTAGCGCTACCACCGTCAGTGCACTCTGGTTCTGTTAGTGTACTGGGCGGTACCACCACCTGAGCACATTGACATATCGGTGTATGGCGTACCACCGCCGTGTACATCGACACTAGGCGGTACCCTTTGTCGGCTCGATCTAGAAGATCGAGCCTTACAGCGGTGCCACCGCCTGACATGGCACTTGGGCACTGTTTGGGCCTTTCATTTGGCCTAACAGCCCCAATTGAGGCCTAGTTGGCCCTTAACTAGGTTGGTCAAATTATAACCCAATTAAGCTAATCCTACTCCGATCTAGATAATTATTATAATGCGAATCGTAATTAGTTGCTCGGCACGTCCTTGGTCTATCGGCGCTTCGTCCGACACTTCGGCACATCGTCCTCTCTTGCGGCTTATTGCCGAATCAACAGTTGACCTCCACAGCCCCGATCTCCTTGGTGCAACTTCGCTCCTCTTAGCCCAATGCCCGATTTTTTGTCCGAAGCCTTCTACCGATCGTCGATTGGACCTCCGGCTCGACGTCTAATCTCCTGACGTGATTTCCTCCGACGCAACATCAATTTTTTCTACGTCAATTGTCTAATCCTAATCAAGAGTATACCTGCATGACTCAAAACGTAGTTAGATTACCAAAACATAATCAATTAGTTTCATCATCAAAATCCGAGATTCAACAATCTTCCCCTTTTTTATGATGACAACTAATTGATGATGGAGTTAACCTTAACTCCCGGAATTTAACTAAACTCCCCCTATCAATATGCCATATTGATAGGACCCTTGGATTATACCAAATCCAAGTAACATTCATCATATATTATCAAAAACATCATGCAAATATAAAAATATTCAATACATCATATGTTGCATAAAATTATCAATATACTTCTCCCCCTTTGTCATCAACAAAAAGGAGAAGTTGCTCTAACTATTTTAAAAGATATGCAAGTCAACATATAAGCTAGATTTATAATATTCAATCATAGGAATTTTTTTTTTTTTTAAGGATGTCCAAGCATAACAATTCATCACTTGCTTCTTGAAATGTGCACTTCGTTTCTCACGATAGGCAAGATAGCACTTTGTTTGTTCTTCTTTTGAGAGGTGCAAATAGCTTTCCTTTGCTAGCAAGCAATTTTTTTACAAAAATTACATCACTTTAAATATGCAAGCTAACAAATTAAAGAAGAATGTGAAAGTTTACAATTTCTTTCTTCTCTTTTGAGAAGTTCAACCTTTGCCTTTCTTGGCAAGTTCTAGCTAGCAATATTTCTTTCTCTTATGAGACACAAGCTAGCAAGCTAACTCCCCCTTTGTTTTTGTCAAAAAGAAGAGAGGACTCAATGGCTAAAAATATCAATCATTATACAAGCCATATAAAAAAAATCATATCAAAAAAAATCAAGATGAACATTATTCATTTGACAAATCATTTTAATAAAACAAAAGAATTTTACAAGAATGCATTGTGAGAAATCTTGATTCATATAAGGAAAACCTCAAGTTATAAGTCCGAAAAGTCAAGATTATGATTTACAAATATTTTCTTTAGCATCAATTTTAAATTCATGATAAAGGGTATACAACCAATATCAATATCAAGTCATGATTCATTTGGTAGTAAAAAGAACAACTTGATTTATGCATAGTAGATCTAAATTCATCATGAATCATAAGAAATAATTTCAAGTATCAACTATCGAAATATCGAGACTTGGATTGTTTTCCTCTTTAACAAATGATAGAATGAAGGAGTTATAGAGGAAAAGTATTTCGATTCGCATAAAAAATATTTCAAGTCAAGAAATCAAAAGAGAGTCATGATTCGCTTGGACCAAAAGATCTCATTCAAATTAATTTATCAACTCGAAACTCATAATCAAATCAAAATCATTTTTGAGATTCATTAATAAAGTTATTATCACAACATCAACTTTTTAGAGATTCAAAATGATAAATAATTTTTTCATAAAAACTTATTATCAAATCATCAATTTCATGATTCATTTGGAAGGTTTTCCTCTTTAGTAAAGAAATATAGGAGAAAAACTGAATTGAGGGAGATAGAACATGGTTGAAGCATTGAACATGATTGAAGCATGATTCATATTTAAAATGTATCTTACGTCGTAAATATGAATCAAGCATTTGTCAAATCTGAAATCATCCTCAAAATCACATTCAATAAATTCATACATGACAAGTATAGATTCATGAATTTCTTAATAAAAAATCGATAAGATTGAGATAGAGGATTGCATTTCATTTTTATAAGTTTCTATTTATGTGATTTGCTTCTTATAAGCATGCCTTTGTCTTTAATAAAAACAAGTGTCACATTCAAGACGAAAAAGCAAATTTTGTCATAAAGATCATTAAGTTGAATCTCATTAAGCATGTGGCATCTTCCAAAAAAAATTCGATTCAAGAGATTCACATGGATTCATCAAAACCGAAAACTTTAGAGATAGAAGAATTTTAAGAAACATGTTTTTCCTTTTTATGATTTATTTCATGCAAGCATGCTTTTATCATCATATAGATCCGAAAAGCAAGTTTCAAGAGAAATCATTGGGACCAAGAACATGATACATACATTAATTTTCAAAACATTCATCTTGATTATTTTTAAGAGATTCACAAGATTCATGAATTCATTAACCTCAATAAGATCGAAAATACATTTTCATTTCATGCAATTGATTTCATACAATCATGTTCAAACCATCATCGTATAAATTCCAAAATATACGTTTTATCATCAAAACCATCAAAACAAAACATATCAAATATAAAACATCATGATAGTGCATTTTTCCATTTTTATATGTTTTAATTTCATGCGAATTGTTTTTAGTATAAAAGATGTGCACCATGTTTAAAACCAAAAACAGATACAAAGGCATCAAGATACACATACATTTTCATTTATATCGTTATCAACCATGATTTTTCTTAAAACATCATCAAAATCATTTTAATTCTAAAGCTATTTCTTTCATTGTTGTTAACTATAACAAGATGTTTACCATCTTACATGCTTCTAGCTTAGTGTTAAAAAAAATCAGGAGTCATGCTTAAGTTTTTGCCAAAACCATGCATCAATTTACAAATCCAAAAAACAATTTTCGTTATGAAAACCATCAAGTCTAAATATAACACATTAAGCATGCGGCATCTTCCAACAAAAATCCGATTCATCATGATGATGTGTTTCATTTTAAGTTAAGTGTGCTCAAGTTTTACATATGAAAGCCATCATCGTAAAACTTGGAAATTATCGTCAAAATCTTTCATTCGGGAATTTTATTAAGAGCAACATAGATGGATTACATGTAAGCGTGCTCAAGTCCTCTTTCTTTTTATATGTTTCAATTTGAGCCAGCATGTTCAAATTTTTCATGCAAGAGCCAAGCATCGTATTTAGAACCGAAAGCATCATCGTATAAATCCGATTCACAAGTTTTGTCGCAATCTTCAATGCCAAAAACCATGTTGTCCAAAAAAAATCGTCATGAAAGTGATTAAGCCCAAAACACATTAACCCATAACATAAGATTATTACTTCAAATCCTTATGTATAAAACAAAATTGTTTACATTATATTATCAAACATGATTTCATGAAATTAATCTTATTAGGTGTACATGCATTACGTCAACTTAATTTTTCATGAAAACATCATCTTAATTCATCATGAAAACAATTAGACCAAAAACACGTTAATCCAAAACATAGAGTTTCAAATCAACATTACTTCAAAAAACTAATGCATGATATAAAATCGTCAAGCATCATGTTTAGAAACAAAAAGCAAATTAAAACATCAAGATACACATGCATGGATTAATCCTATTAGGTGTACAAATATTATCACAAATCATACAATCATCATTCATATTTTTAATTTTCAAAAATTACTAGAAAGAAAAGCATGATATAATTTTTAAAAATAATTATTTTTTATTTTTTACTAACTAAATCAAGCAACTTATGAAAAGAACATGTAATTTCAAAACAACGTAACAACATTTCGGGTGAGTTACTTACCTTGTAGTCAAAGCCCATCAAAGCACAATTTGTCATTTCGCCTTCGGTTATTCTCGATTCGTCCTTGGGAGCCTTCTTCTTTGGCCTCTTCTTACGTTCAAGTTCATTTTTGTTCTTTAATTTTTGTTTTATAAATTTTTTGAAGTTCATTGTCAAAAGTTCAAAGTTCTCATCACCATCGTCCTCATCACTTGAGCTTTCTCTCAAGTGGTATTCTATAGTTCGAAATTCCAAATCCTTCCTGTTCTTTGGAAGATGGTTCATATGTTCATCATGTTCATTGTGTTCCAAAAATGTCATCTCATAGGTCATTAATAACCCGATTAGTTCTTCCAATGGATAATCATTTAGACTTTTAGTTTCTTGTATTGTCGTTACTTTAGGATCCCACCTTTTTGGAAGGGATCTTAAGATCTTGTTAGTGAATTCAAAATTTAAAAAACATTTACCAAGACTTTTCAAACTATTGACAACATCCGTGAAACGAGTGTACATGTCACCTGTCACATCCTGGATTTTTTTTTTCCAGGATTATATCTTCCCACACATATAGAGTCAAACAAGTAAACATCACTTTATTCATCATCATAAACATTTATTACAGTCTATTTATTTCCTCAATTCATGAGTAAAAAGTAAACATAGTGATGTTAATTCGGAGAATTATTCAAGTGGCTCTACCTAGCGGTAGAGAAAGGTCCGCTCTCCACTGGGATCTGATTCAGTGCTAGCGGAAGGCTGCTCTGAAAATCAAAAACAAAGAAAATTCAGCAACGCTGAGTAGGAACCCCAAAAGTCAACTCAAAATAAATGTATAATCAAAAATCCATCATCCCATTGGCGTATATCAAATACCCGAAGGAGCACTCTCCCAACAGCGGATGGAGAGATTTTATCCTACGGGATGAGTTTGTGATTCTCCCAACAGCGGATGGAGACAAACTCATATCACACTCCCAACAGCGGATGGAGTGGCGTCCCTCACCCGCCAAAGTGGGGACGCGTTCCTCCCAACAACGGATGGAGGAACCGTCCAGCCGTCACGTCTGACGACACGCTAATCCCCGAAGGGAATCGCCCTTCCTGCTCTTGACAGGGAAATATAATCTCATACTAATCATGTCTATTCAGGATGAAACAACACATTCAAAACATCTCTTTTCAATAATATCAATATCAATAATACCAAATAGCCCCCGATTGACTTGAACCCTAGTTAAATCGGTCTAATCAAACTCGATTCACTAGGACCTAACTGGACCGATCTCTAATCCTCATTTAATTGGTCTGGAACCACCCTAGATTAGTATAATTTGGACTAGATTAGGTTCAATTTAGGTTAAACTGACTTGAAAGGTTAAATTAATTCGGAACCACCCTGAATTGATCTAGACTAATCAAGTCTGGTTTAGTTCAATCAATATTTAGGCTCAAATCTAATAATTACATAATATTAGACTAGGTTGAGCCGACTCAAATATTGGTCATGTGCACTGTACATGACTGTACATGCATCACGCCAGGTTGGGTCAACCTCAGCTCATGACTACCCATATTAGGTTGGGCTGGGTTAACCTGTGGGCTAGAGCCCGACCCATGGGTGGGGCCTGGCCTACAAGCTGTTTTAACTCAATCCTATCCAATTTCATAATTTTGAATTACAACAATATACATTCACTACTGATAATAATACATCAAAACGTAACAACAGATTAAATAAATGATAAGATAAGCTTCAACATAAGGAAACAATATTTTTAATTCAATAAGAACTAGAAATCATATGAATAATTTCAACATGATCAAATAATAACATTTCAAATCTAAAAAGGATAAAAATTTTAAATAACATATTCTAATAAAAATTTTAAATAACATATTCTAATAAAAATTTTAACATCTAAAGGATTAAGAATTTTAACAAAAACTTTAATTTCAAGAAAAGTTGGGAGAACCTACCTCTTTTTAGCAAGATGAAACTCCTCGTTCCTCCCATTGTTGAGTTCTGCTCGGCGAGGAACGAAGGAGAGAAATCCCTCCCCTTAAATAGGAGGAGGTGAACCTCCATTAAAGGAAAATTTTCTAAATTTTCGTATTTATTTAATATAAATTATTTTCATTTAATATACTGACAAATATGATCTCATCTTATTTGGAATGATTAATAAGCATTTCTTAATTCGTAATAGCAATCAAGGAAATAGGATTATCTTTCCCTAATTTATACTAGCATGTAAGGAAATAATATTTAATTCTTAAATCAAATATTTGATTTGATTACATCACCGATAGTCTCGCTTGGTGCCATTCGGAAAAACTCAAAATCGTACATTAAGAGGTTTACTTTCGAGTCTTTGACTCTACTAGTGCCCTCGTGCGTGATTTCAAGTGTGTGCCAAATATCGAAGGCCGATTCGTAAGAAGAAACACAATTAAGTTCAGTTTTGTCTAAAGTGCAAAATAAGGCATTCATAGCCTTTGCATTTAAAGAAAAAGATTTTCTCTCTTAATCCGACCATTCATTCATTGGTTTAGAGGGAAGTTGAAATCCGTTTCCAACGACGTTCCATAAATCCAAATTCATATAAAGCAAGAAAACTCTCATTCTGAGTTTTTCAATAGGTGTAGTCCGACCCGTTAAAGAACGGAGGACGAACAATCGAAAAACCCTCTTAAAAACATGAAGAGTCATTTCTCACGGGTGTAAATCCGAAAAAGAAATATCGAAGCTCTGATACCAATTGTTGGGATCTAGAGCGGCACTAAGAGGGGGAGGGGTGAATTAGTGCAATGGTTAAGAACGATCAATTTTAGTGATTTAAAACACTTTTGAAAATTTCGTACGATAAACACTACGTTTCAACTAAAACCGATTTCGATTAAAGCGTATCGGAAACATAATTAACTTGAGAGCGTTTAGAGATAAAGAAAGATAGTGATAAGGAAGTAGGGTAGCCAAATGAAATGGTTTACAGAAAGATAAAAGCAATAAGTAAAAGCAAACCAGATTTTTATAGTGGTTCGATCATACGACCTACGTCCATTTCCGATTCTTCTTCTCTTGAAGCCACCGGCTTTCCACTAGCTGTCTTCCTTCCAACGGGCGAAGACAAGTCCCTTACAGCGCTCTCTCCTTTTGACGGGCTTAGGAGGTAACCCTTTTAAGCACTTCACTCCTCTCTTTCGGTAGAATACAAATGAGAACTAGATGAGGGATTTCTAAAGTGATTTGAATAGTATATTCTCACTTTTAAAGTATGTGTGCTTATGTGTTCAACCCAGGGATGGGAGGGGTATTTATAGGCTCCAATTGGATTCAAACTTAGAGCCAAAAACCATCCCATCCCGGGTCTACCAAGTTCTGGCGATACCACCGCTTGTCACTTCCGGTACCATCGCAAGTACACTCTGATTCTATCAATGTACTGGGTGGTACCACCGCCCAGTCTGGTTGTACCACCGCCTGAGCACACTGATATTAGGCGGTACCACCACCCAAACTCACTCTAGAAGACTGAGCCTTCTGGCGGTGCCACCGCCAACCTTGGCGGTACCACCGCCTGACGTGGCACTTGGGCACTGTTTGGACCTTTCATTCGGCTCAACACAGCCCCAATGTAGGCCTAGTTAGCCCCTAACTAGGTTGGCCCAATTACAACCCAATTAAGTTAATCCTACTTCGATCTAGACAATTATTACAACACGAATCGTAATTAGTTGCCCAGCACGTCCTTGGTCTATCGGCACTTCATCCGATACTTCGATGCATCGTTCTCTCTTGCGGCTTATTGCCCAATCAGCAACTGACCTCCGCAGCCCCGATCTCCTTGGTGCAACTCCGCTCCTCTTGGCCCGATGCCCGATTTCTTTGTCCGAAGCCTTCTGTCGATCGTCGACCGGACCTCTGGCTCAACGTCCAATCTCCTGACTTGATTTCCTCTAGCGCAACATCAATTTTTCCTACGTCAATTGTCTAATCCTAATCAAGAGTATACCCGCGCGACTCAAAACACAGTTAGATTATCAAAACATAATCAATTAGTTTCATCATCAAAATCTAAGATTCAACAAAATGTACATCCAAGAAACACGACAAGTGTAGCAACAAAATTTGTAGCAAACCTACATAATTTGAAACTCAAGGCCATAGAGCAAAGAGAAGAAAATATTAATTAACAGATATCATACAACTGTTTAACTCCAAAAGAAGCTCCCGTTGTGGGAGAAGAGTAAAACTTGTAATGACTTGTATGTGGTGCTAACGTGTAAGTCAAGGAGAAACGTATACATTGTTTATTATTATATCTTCAAATTTCAGCACATATGCTGCAAAAGAATAAGGAGATGCCTGCCGAACTAACCCAACAGCAGATGTATCCAGTTCTTTCTTTGACAAAGTTATACTGATCACAGAGACATGTCTAGTTGTCTCAAGCCTGCAAATAATAATAGTAAGATATAAATAAGGAAAATTTTCAATGTCTAAACATGGAAAAATACATCTAACTTTGCAAGTTATGGACATGCCAATGTCCATGAAAACTTTGATGCTTTGACATTAAAAGTAAGTCTTCTTACAGAAGTAAGCCTTCCTTTAATGGTTCCCATGTATCAGTTATGTCAACAGATCCAATAGCCGTATTTTGATGTAGATCAACTATCCTTCTCTGTGCCATCATTATAGTCAAATAAAAAAGTGAGAGTTTCAAACACTTATTCTCATTTAATTGGGAAAAAGAATAAGCATAATTGAATTTACCAGAAAACCAATAAGATTCCTGTGTATAACACAATTAATCCTTGAGAGCTAGAGAATAAAGCAGATCACCGAGAGGTAATACCTTGATCAGTTCCACAATCATAATAGTCTTGTTGATAGCTCTACCCATTGCCTTCAAGATGATTTCATTTGAATCATTTTCCTTTGGAAGTGAACATAAAAATATTTTAGAAATACTATAAACAGCCAACTTGAGAAGCTTTACTTGATACTAATGCATACAAGACAAAACATGCTGAGCTGATCTAAGTACTATTATTTGCAATTTTGAAGTCCACTTAAGCCAATTCATCATTGTAGTCATCAGGCAAATTTGTGAAAATAAATTTAGTCACTTGAGCATAAGCATTAAACTTATTGGTTCTTTTTGAAAACATAACCTACATGCCATTGAAAAATAAAATTAGATGAGCTGACATTTTAATTTTCAAGAGATATAACTACTTCTCATGTTGCTTTTCTCTAGCATAAATCTAGATGGACAACATGAAACGGTTACAGACCACTGAATATTGCAACAATAACCAGGGTATACACAAGGAGAAAATTAACTTAGACAACTAATTTACAGGCATTGGGCCTTTAGAAAGGACATTTATATTGTAGGTTGTTACAGTAACCACCATTCAAGCTTAAAAGTTAGTAGAGTATATTTCATAATCTTGCTTCCGCACAATATCATAAGTAGAGCTTCTTAATCTCCCATAAACTCATATTATGATCAAAAGAACAAAAAACGGCAAACCTGAAACAGAACTACAAGACTAAAAAAGTATCTTTTTTCTTTCTTTCAGGTGGCGCAAACCTGAAGCATGCTAGTGGCATACGTGATGTAGTTGCGCATCCTCCCCAGCGATGTGATACGGATCTCATTTTCGTTAATCGGGGTCTCCTCCCTGGGTTTCTGCACCCTCTGGTACCGATCTATCTTCCCATCCACCAAAAATCATAAAGATTAAAATTTTGAGCGATAAAACTACACAAGCCGACTAAAAACCTCAGACCACTCATCATAAATCCAACACAAAAAAGAAAAGGAAACACCAACACCTACGATCAAACGGGAAAAAGAAAAATCCGTAAGCATAAAAATCTTTAATCATGCTTCTGTAATGCGAAAAAAACTTTAATGCTAGGATCGAAATCAAAGAACAATAGATCTGTTTTTATAATGTGTACCTTTGATGCCATCCGTAAAGAAAAGAGGAAAGATCTGAATACCTTTCTTAGATCCAACGCCTCCGTCAATTTGCAAGGAGAACTAGACTCCTTCTCCTCTCTTTCTATTCTTTCACAGGACCACTATAATTGATGGCTCAGGGAGATTGAGAGGGAGACTAATCTCTCAATCTATGTCTGTGAAATATTTTCTTTTATGCAACTCTTAAATGCATCAGTGTTGCTAATCTTTACGCAACTCTTAGATATTTCTGTGTTACTTCTCATACTTTAAGTTCCCTGAGATCCTGTCTATTTATAGACGATAGCAGAGGATCTAGGATAAGTTATTAGGGGAGTTCCTTCCATCAAGGACATCCCCTAAGGAATCCTACTTTAATTGGACTTCCTTTCTATTAACCAATAACCATAATAAGAATCCAATCATATCTTTAATATATCTTATCTAATTAAATAATGTCGCATTATCTAACAAAATCCTGCCACGATATATAAAACCAAAAATTCCAAATAAAAACCGAACGAAATCACAGAAATAAAAATCAAAAAATCATTTTGAGAAGATAGGACCCAAAAAGAGCTGGACTACCAGGGAGAGCAGCCAGGACCGAATCAAGCAACGGAAACAACAGAACACAAATAATGAACAGGATTAATTGGGTCCTCCACTCCGCTACCTCGGTCCCGCCGCCTCTCGTGGCCCGCTACGGCTTGTATACTTCCTTTCCGCGCTGGAGAAGGCTTAGCCGCCGACCGCTTCTTCTTATATACTGCAATTCGCGAGGGAGCGGCCGAACTGGTCTCCTTCCGGCTTAGTACTCGTCTCGAATTAGCCGGATGATGGCCCCTGATGGAGTAGTTAATTACCATCAAGTCCACGAAAGCCATCACCGTAGAATTAACAAGATGTACGGAGATCAAGAGCCACATACATTAATGTGTCTTTGGAGTCTCCACAAGTAGGAATAATAGTGTATGACAGGTAAGAGTAGATAAAAGGAAAAACAAGTTAAATTTGCAAATACATATCCAAAATAATTAATTATAATTTGATTAATAAGTGAGCTTATTGTATAATTATAATTTGCTAGCAGTATACTTATTGTTTTCATAGGTAATTATGTCCAATTCGACATAATTAATTTTCGATTTCAGTATAATCAAAAGGTCGGAAGAGATCAAAACATAAATTCACATTCAGAAAGTCATAATAAATAAAATCAAAGTTAAAGGACTGAATTGTAAATTGTCAACATCACAAGCTAATCCAACGGCGGAACCGTTTGCACCACACGGTTGGATGTGGCCACGTGTCCATGATCTGGCCTAATTATTTTGACTAAAAAAGAAAAGAAAAAAAAAACAAACCCTAAATTGGAAGAAATTTAAAGAAGGGGAAGAGTCGGCGACGGTGCTTCGATTCTCGTTCGAGCCCGATCCGAGACTCGCGTTCTGCGGAAGTCGAGAGTGAGAAGAGGAAGAAGGCGATCGGTCGATGGATTGGTAGATCACGATCGAAGGTCACGACATTTACCGGCTACCGGTGTTGATTTCCCCTTTCTAATCCTTGCCCGATCTCCAGGGCGGTCTGGATCTATACTTTAAGCAGGAAACAGAATAGGATTTAGATATGAGGAAGAAGCTCGGCACAAGATTCCCTGCGGTATTTTTCCCTTGTTTGACCATTCCCCTTCTTTTGTGCCTCGTATGAAACTGCGTTTTGCTGGTACCGCAAGGTTCTTTGATGGAGATGCCGTTTGATTTGTAAACTGGCCGTTCTGCTTTGGAATCTCCAGTTTGCTTAATGGCTTGTTTGATTGATGAAACCCTAAACTCCAATCTCGTTGATTCGTTCTTCTGCTGCTATCATTATGCTCTTTTTATCCCTTAACCACGGTCAAATTGCACACACGACCTGATTTCTGATCGAGAGCCTTGTGCTACTGGTAAAATTGGTGCTTTATCATTGGGCAGTGATGTGGAACTGATGGATTTTGCTTGATTTTTGCTCTAACAGTCACGAATAAAGAAGATAATGCAAGCGGATGAAAATGTTGGAAAAATCGCGTTGGCTGTGCCTATTCTTGTTTGTAAGTTTTTGTGCAATTCCATATTCTATAATTTGTCATGCACTAGGATATTTTTCTGTATCTGACTAAGCAAAGTATCTCATCCCATTTAATACATAAAAGTTACGAACTTGCATAGCTTCCTTTACTTGCTGATTGGTCTTTCTATTCCTTCGTTAAAGTTATGTTTTGCTTCGACATCGCATAGATAATCTATTTGTTTTGTGATGATTATTCTTCGTAGCTAAAATTTAGTGGAATTTTACCTCTACAATCTGCATTTATTGGCTTGATTCGACCTTTACTGAACATTATTGAAGGAAACAAGTACTTGGAAGAATGCTTAATCTAGTGAAGTTGCAATTTAATTTGTGGTCTAAATTCATGAGCAGTTTAGGGAAAGGAATGACAAATTTTTGTTACTTCTTAAGGCTTAATTTTGAAGGAACTTGTCTTGCAGAAGAATTAAAGTATTACTCTCTATTTAACAGTTCTTTTAGTGGGTGTAGTTTTAGATTACAGTATGTTGCATTGGAGATTTTTCAAAGGAAGTCAGTGTTTGTTCCATGAGGAACTACTCGAATGGATGGTTTTGTGCGAGAATTCTAGGGAATCTCTTAATTTCCGTATTGTTATTCCTTTGGAATACATGTAGGCCTTGGATTCATCTGTAATGGTGTGTCATTTGTTATGCTCCCATGGCTAATGTTACTTTCTTTTTTGTGTGCAAGTTGGTGCAATAATAATTTACTCTTCAGAGAGCCAAAATGTCTATCATGAAAGCATAGATAGAACTTATCCAATACTTTGGTTTCTTATTTTCAAAAGATTTTAGTTTTTCTCTTTTGTTTGTGATAATAGTAGCCATTTATTAGTAGCTGATCTATTCTTTGTTGACTGGCTGGCAGCAAAAGCTTTGGAATTGTTTTTGCAAGATCTTTGTGACAGGACATACGAAATTACTCTCCAAAGAGGAGCCAAGACATTGAATTCTTTACACTTGTAAGAAAATTCATAATAACCTTTTTTTTTCTTTTAGTGAACTTGCAGCAGTGTAAATTCAGAAGAATTGTGATTATTGCTATATATCTAAGGTTCAAGTATTGAGTTGTTTGAAATATGATCATTGTTTTGATTAAATGATATATTTGACTAGGGCATCGAGAGGATTTTAATTTTAGTACTTCAATTTACTTCATTTTGTACTGTTTGGTTGCATTCTCGTCTGATCACTAATGTTAGATATATGAATATGCCTGAATCACATTTCAATGTGTGTGCTTTGTCTTGTTTAACATTTTGTTGTGTACGGATCAACATTTGTAATACACATTTTCTTGTCTGCTGCCACGTGTTTTCTGCGAACTGAAGTTCTGCCACAACTTAAGTATGTCAACAGAAACCCTATTAGTCTAGAATTTGCATTACAGAATTTCTGGATTTGGCACAGTAATGAGCAGCAACCCTCTTGCTTGAATATGCTTAAGTTGTGCTTTGTAGAATAACCACCGTGAGGTTCTTCTGCCTCTAATTTCATTATTGAGAAATTTGCACAACTTTAAAGGACTTATGGCAATGGCAGGTGATCATGACATTTTTAGTCTTCTGTCTTGCCTTCTTTTATGTCGTTCATAGTAGAATCCATTTTTGATGTAATAGGTCTTGGACAATGATGATGAAGTTTTGAGGTATGTAAAAGTTTAGGTCTGCAGAAATCTTTCACTACTGTTTAGTGAATTAGTTTTTCTTTACTTCAGCAAAGTAAATTCCTGAGTTATTGTTGCTTCCATTCTCAGGTTTTGCTCTTCTCTGTGCTAACATTTGCATGTACTTTGTATACTTTTTAGTCAAAGGATTTGTTGGAGGCTGGTAAATGATAACTAATGATCTGAACTTGGTTTGGCTAAAAGGGTAGCTTAATACTTAAGGCTCCTAACAATATGGGATTTAAGAATGGTCAACATACGGGGCTTTATCTGCATATGGAAAGCAATTTTCATGACTTGAATCTTTATCACTTAGTTGCAATGAAGTAACTTTAACATGATGCCAAGGCTCGCAATTTCTAAATCAAGATTAATCAGCTTCTGTTGTTGAAACCAAAATGATAGTTGCCAATTCTCTGATATTACATCTGATAGGAATAATGACATTGTAAGCAGTACAAGTGCAGTGGGAGTGTATGATTGACTAGGTTAGCAAAAAGAGTTTGTTCAAGAATAGAACAAATAAGCATGCTTGTAGAAGTGGATCTCAGTTAATGGGTAGCCATCAGGTGCTTTACAGTAAGTGGTAGGTTTGATTGCCTGGTAGTGATTTCATAGTGTTTGTGTGAGACTGACAACTGCAATGACACTGCCTTGAAGTTGGAAACTTGCATTTAGTGGTACATTGGGTTTCTGGAATTAACATGAACTCATCCAGTAGTTGTCATAGTTTCTGCTTTTAGACCAAATGAGATTCATCTCTACTTAGCTTTTAGCATACTTGCTGTTTCCTTTTACCATAAGAGTAGTCCTTCAACTAGTCTCAAGTGATCTTATGAAGTTGTTGCACGTGAAATTCATTACATAACTATTCCAGTTAGCTGACAAAATTTTGACTATCTTTTGTTAACTGAGAACATTATGTGACAAGTAAGGTTGGAAATCGATTCAATATGTGTTATAAAATGGAAGTCCAAAGACAGTTCTGTTTAGAAGCGGTAGCGATAACTAGATGGAGAAGATTTGTATGGTCAACCTTAGATTATTATGCATCATTCAAGTGTGGTCAACAAAAAGAGAGATATGCCCAAATATGAGCTGACCTTGACTAGGATTTATTTCTTCAGGCATTCATTTTATGTTGCCTTTTTATGTGGGTTGTAACTTAAATTTGCTGTTAACATATTCCTGAACCAGTCCTATTCTTTTTGCAAATTCTTATAACATATTTCACTTATTACATTTGAAAAGATATCTTATATGTTATGTTGGAAAAATTATCTTATATATTATGTTCAAAAAAATGATCTTACATCTTATGTTTGAAAATTTATTTCGTACATTATGTTAAGAAAATTAAACAAGTATGTGTCTGATTGGACCAGTGAAAGTCACTAGTAATAGTTTATCATTGTCTTCTCCTGAGCTCTCCAGAAAACAATGTGTGAGGACTTATAGTGCTTATGATTTCTTAACTGGTGTTGTCAACAAGGTACCAAACCTTGGTGGCATGGAACCTTGTGAAGATGAAAAAGGAATTTGCCGTAGAAGGTAATTTGTCGATCATGTCCATTTTCTACCTTTTTGTACTATTCTTATTGATGATAAAGCACTGATTAATACAGAAAATGCTCAGGAAGACACTGCCACATGGTGATGAAGTTGAGAGCAATGAGAATTGCCAGTTGAGGTCCTCCAAGATGGTAGTATACTAGTATTTGCTTGATGTTTCTGCAAAGTCATAGTTCTGTTCCTTTCTCTGATATCTGAGTATACTTTACGACAGGCTATGACGAATGCTAGTGTTAGCCCTAGAGGACGTGGAAGGGGTAGAGGAAGAGGTAGAGGACGGCCACCTACAAGGGCAAGAGATATAGGACATGTGAAATTTGAGGATGACAGTAGCATGTTTGGTGATCATGACGAGATCCCTTTGGGGCAGCCTGAAGGAACGAAGGAAAACAGTCATCAGAGTGCACTTCCTTCCTCGACTCCAGTCATGAACGGATCTGCAAATTCAGTTGTGGAGACTAAGCAAGAACAATGTTCAGCTTGGCCTCTCCCTGGTGGCGTGGACAACATCAGCATAGAACCATCAAGACTTGTACAATTAACCATGCAGATAGATGAGGATGAGGATTATGACAATGAAGATTAAAGAATATAATTCCCAGCTACTACTAACAAAGCCACCTGATCCTGTAAATAATTTTACTTTCTGCACATCTGGCCCTTTTTTTAACATCCAGTGCTCCTGTGGTAGGAATGTGTTTTGTGGTTCTTGTTTTGGTTGTTGGATCTACTGCTGCATGTTTCGCGGCATTTCTCAGTGTATACTCTTGTCAGGCCAAGAGTTCAATGACAGATTAGTGTTTGTTTGCTCTGTAATGGGTTCACTGTTCAGCAGTTGTTGTTATTGTATAGTTCCTAAACATTTCCATTTAAAGTGTCAGGGAGAATACAGTACATGACTGAGCATGATCAGATCAATACTCTTTCCTAGCTACTTTGAGATAATTTTGTGACCGAGGACTAAATGGGCCTGAAGATGGAAAATCAATTCATGTAAATCCTTCAGTTTTGTTTCTAATATATGCAAAAAGTTGTTTTACAAAAAGGCTATGAAGTTTGAGTTCTGTATGTTGTACCATTTCATGTCATGCAACTTTGATTTGGTGTTGATATTAGACCCCTGTCAATTTTCCATTCAACTACTTTCGAAAGTGGATGCTTAAAAGGTTATCATTTGGTATTAAATTTGATAAATTGGATCAACTAAAATTGTCAGAATAATATGGAATCTTCTGATTCACTCCATGGATAAGAAGATTCCTGATGGTGTGCTCTTCTTGTTCCCAGCTTCTAAGTTTTATCGAGTGTCTTGAAAGATATAACACCATTCTAGTTTCTATGGTTTTGTGAAACACATCATGTCAACTCCTGCTCAAATTTATTTGTGGTAAAACAATTCCAATGATGCAAAAACCCAAATTGAAGATGTCAACATGGTTTCCTTGTATATCTAAACTGTTGAACATTGTTTGACCTGTAAAATAAAGAATAAAAAAGCATGACAGTAAACAGAGAAAAGAGAAGCCTTTTTAAATGCACAGAAAATAAGTGATGCAAAGAAGCCTTAACACAAATAATGGTCTTGGATCCCACAGATCTTCATGTGCATTGTCCAGAAATACTTATCTAATATATCAGTACGCAATAATCTGTGCTTACAGTTCCATAATTGAAGAAAGAAAAGTTTTATTTCATTAAAATGTCTCTGAGGCATCTCTGAAGAGTGTATGATCCTCTGCAGCAGTATTTATATAATGAATCAAGCACCCACATTTAAATTCTTTGTTCCATCACTAGATTTAAACTTTTGCTTTTTAATTGTCTACCTCTCAAAATGTTCTGATGATAACATATCCTTCCTTTAGACTCGTTGGTCCAAACAGGTAAGCAAGCAACACAGAGAAAATACGAAACTTAAAAAACTATAATACTCTTGATAGCTGATGCTTCGAAGACAGATGCTACAAACAATTTTCACAGATTTGTGGCATTAGTCCTTGACAAATCTTGTTTTTTGTTGTTGATTTTAGGCTTGAACAGGATTCTCCTAGATTAACAATCTTGCAGATATCTGTCTAATCCATTAACTTCTCAACTGTTGAACCATTTCCTTTTAATATTCAATAGATGAACTAAATCACTCGTAAGAAGTGTCAATGCCTGATGAGTGGAGCTCATGTTTGTTAATCCCACTGCATCTTTCTCGTCGAGGACCACAACAGCATTAGTAGCTTTCGAGCAATGATTTGGTCCAACTAAATTCCATTCTCTTTAGGTAACCTATCACGTCCATGATTTGAAGACTTGGAACAGGTACACGAGGCTTTCGTTAATACTGACAACGTCCAACTTACTTGTCATCTCTATCAATTCTTTCTATTTTAAATGGATTTCTAATTCATTACCAAAAAATGTAATTTTCCAGTCCTAAGATTTCTATATTCAGACTTGCTGCCATAAGACTCGCCCACTTAAAAAAACACTTAAACTACTTTCTTTAGGTGCATACGCATACATACATATATATATATATATATATATATATATATATATATATATATATATATATATATATATATATATATATATGCTTATGATAAAATTCTCATTTTTGCTGATAATAATCTTCCTACACTCAGAAATGCAATATTGACATAAAAAATTATTATTGTAAATCAATATCAACACCTACTCAAAAAGTAGGGATGGTTTGTGAGCTTCTAAATCAAACTTCAGATAGAATCATAACAATCGATCCCAGTCTTTAGAAAGGAACCATTAGAAACCATCCTCTTGAAGGCTGGAAGTACCCATCAAAAGTGATTGCTATTAACAAAGAGTTGACAACTATCAGACCTCAGAACATATAAACTAAACTGTAATTTCTTGAACAAAAACTCAATTGTTTAAGAAATTACAGTTTTATATACATATATATATATATATATATATATATATATATATATATATATATATATATATATATACACACACACACAAACATTAGAGTACACTTTAATGAATGAACGAACAAATTTTGTTCTCTCTCTCTCTCTCTCTCTCTCTCTATATATATATATATATATATATATATCCCTCTCTCTCCCTTAGTTCAAAGATTTTTTTTTTTTTTGTAACTTTCAGCTTTTTTATTTAATTTTTGGATCAAGTGTTTTGGTTCCTGGCGTCATAAATTCATGCAGCCATTAGAGTAACCAAAGTGCAGAACTGTGTCTCATGGAGAAGCAAATTACAAGATCCAACTGTCCATGGTGGGGATATTATTGCCTCGAAGAGACAGCTTGTGTTGACATTGATTGCCCATCCTTCTCTAGTGTTTTTCTTCCTGTCATTTTCAATTTCTTTCATCAAAATTTTAACATATAGAGGGCAATGAATAGCAGGATTTGTGTTAAATGGAAATGCTTAAAACTATGAACTAAAATCATTCCTAACAAAGTAAAGTCATGACAAATATTCCCAGAGGTTACTTGAAAAATCTCAATCAGTCATGCTACAATGACCCATTCTCTTCATGCACCAGAAGTTTCTCCATAGAAGTTGACAGTGATGTATCTCAGGTTCCATGGATTCTGCTACACATGCACTGAAGGGCTGTTTTCTCTGTATCCATTTCAAGTGTTGCAGCTGCCCATTCTTTGGTCCAAGATTTCAGATATCATTTAACTAGTGCAAAATCAGCTCTATGCAATTCTCCCGATCATTAAATGTTATTTCTGCAGGTCAAAGGCAAGAAAGGGTAGAATATGAAGTTATCATGACTAGTGTTTCTGCAACTGCAGCTCTACGCAGTTCCCAGTCTTTGGATCTACAATTATCAGAAGCCCAGACTAACACGTCTTAGAACAGTGGTTAAGGCACTAGCTTGTTGTTAAAGAGATGGTGATATTACAAGTCAAACTGAGGCCAGGAGCAAAACTATAGCATAGCAGACTCTTTAGGCATGAGATAAGACACAACTGTTTCTCTGCCTCTTGAATGCTTTACTTTCTGCTGCACAAAAAAGGGTCAGTTTTGTACGGATTGTGCATACATGTTCCATTGCTGAAACACTGCAACATGAGCATGGCTTGAAGAAAGCCAATGTGGAGAACAACCTTGTATTCAAGATTTTATACACACGGACATTGCCTACTGTACCAAGTATGCTTCTGAGAAATTATGCCTGCATAATGGACAGGAACCATGCCTTATGAGCCAGCTATCAATGCAAGGCAAGTGGAATATGTGCTGACACTGAGGCAAAGTCCTGGCTGCCTCGCCTGCTTGAAACTCCTGAAGAGGGAGAAAAATCAAACAGTCGTTAATTCATCAAACGCCACATCCGCATCATATGTGAGAGTCCAGGAGGCACAAGACGCACCTGAAGACAGACTGCACAGCTGATGCTTTCACTCCGTGCATCCACACAGTCCTCCACATGGATGTTGATCTTGGGGAGCTTGTCGACGGAAGCCTTGGGCATGCCTTTCGTGCTGCTGCCGCCAGCCTCGAAGATGTCGTCAAGAACCTCCAAGAAGGGCGCACTCAGAGCACACAGCTGCTCACCATGGCCAAACCTTTTAGCAAGAAGCAGGCAGAAGCTGAACAGATCAGCTTTGCAAAATCTAGTTACAGTATCCACCTCATTAACCAGTCTTCCACTCATAAGGCTATACAGTATCTCACTCTCAAAGAATCCAAAACAACGATCAAAACTATGCTTCAAGATGGATGACTGAATCATGTCACTCACCAAGTACAAGATGCTCCATTGTCCGGACCCGTCGTTTCGCCATATAGCAAGAGAGTCTTCCACGACCTCCACCGACGAAAGCGCTCCGGTGATGGCTCCACTGATGCTTCCACGTAGCACGCCGCTCGCGGTCGCTACGCCGATCAAGGCTCCGGCCAGGGCTCCCAAGAGCACTCCCACTGACACACACAGGAAGAGAGAAGACGGTGCTGAGCGACTCCAAGAGCAACAAATTGGACACAAACTTGTTCTCGTGACAGGCACGCTTGAAACCATGGAAAGAAACACTTCAGACGGTAGCAGAAGCTGGACGAAGGAAATGCACAGTGCTGATCAAGGAACAAGCATAAACCTGTGGCGAAGACGCAGGTGAGGGTGGCACGGATGAGAAGAGCAGATAGTCGCGACAAAGAAAGAGGAGAAGAGAACGTGCATAGAGCAGTGCTTCTGTAATCCATGGTTTTAGTTCTCGGTAGAGTCGCAGAGAGACGACAGCCAAAGAGAAGGTGGTATATAGGAAACATAAGATGCTTAATCTCATATTTTAGTTGTAATATATATATTAATTACATTCTTCTATGGTTTCCCCGTAATCGAAGGGTGATATGTATAATTTAACTGATAAAAGACTTTGAGAGTTTAGTTTTCAAAAGTAATCTTATTCTAATTTGGTTTATAACCACCATTACGAACCTATTTTATACAATATTTCGAACGAATTTTTTAAAAAATAAATTAAATTAAATCATAAAATTATGATTTAATGCGGTGAGCTCTCACATCATACAAGTCCGATTAGATTTTATATTGACATATCAAAATGGTACAATTAAAATTGATTAAGTCGTGGTACAAATGGTATCGATTAAGAGATGGTAAAATAAACACTCCGACAAAGATCACTCCGGGTATCATAAATAAACATATTAAAATTTTTGTCGACAATATTTAGAACAACAAAAGTTCTACCGTCATATTTACAGTTCCACATACCTAAAGATATTTTATGTTTTTGTAGATTTTTTTTCCTCCATAAGAAAACAGAAAAAGCATAATTTGGATTGAGAGTTAAGCCTGCATGGAACCAAACGAACAAAGACATTTGGCGTTCAAGCTGGATCTAGAGGCTAGTTCATGTGATTTCCCTCCCATGGCTTTCCTCTTGCTTCTCTGCTTGCATAGTTCCATGGCGGCATTTCACACACACACACTCAACTGGATTCCACATGAGCTTGGCAGGAGACCATTGAATGGCTGTAAGACTCCTCAAGCAGTCACAAACACCAGTTCACTTGCTTTGCTTCTGCAATCACATCTCTCTCTCTCTCTCTCTCTCTCTCTCTCTCTCTCTCTCTCTCTCTCTCTCTCTCTAACATTCATGTTGAGGGCCGTATCAAGATTCCGGTTTCATGAAACGCCATGTCCTCCGCCCTGCCCTCATTAACTTGGGCGGGAAACAGTAGCAGTTAATTGGTGCAGCGATGTGGAAGCGGATTGATTGAGATCATGTCTTACTTGTTTCTCGTACTGCCGTGCCATGGTGAAATCGATGCAGCAGCAGTGCCGTTTCGGCGAGCCGTGCACATCATATTTAGTTGGGTTTGGTGCTCCACCGTACTCGCGTCATTAAGTCGAACACATTGCAGACGCTTGGCCTAGGAAACAATGGGATCGCACCACGCAAGGCGTTTGCGTCGAGAGCATGACAGCTGTGTCCCACATTTCAACTATTTTTCTTCTCACAAGAAAAATAAAAAGGAGAACAAAATTTACTTAGTTAACAAAAGGCATTTGAATCTAGAGAACTTTTTGAAGCAAAAAGAAACAGACAATTAAGGATTGATAACTTTATAAATGCTTTTATGTATTTTAGGTTACTCATAGGGTTTTCTTTAGCTAATCGATCGACGAAATTTAAATTTGGAAAAACTTTTACTTGAAGCGAAAAAAAAATAAAATTAAGAATTTAATTATTTTATGCTTTCTGAATTTTAGGATTTTCTTTTTAGCTGATAGTTAATGTATGAGAGGTTTTAGGTTAGGTTTGAATTCAATCAAGTCCTTTTCTTTATTTATATTCTTCCTTTACGGTGAACTTAATTTTATTTTTTAAATATAATCAAATAATGTCAAGTCATACAATCTTGCCAGCATTACTTTTATTTTTGTATCTAATTTTATTGATTTATTTATTATTCTTTTAGTACGAGAATTTTCTTCACCATAAACCTATATGCTTGATCTAATTTAGGATACTCATAGGGTTTTCTTTAGTTAAGCTAAATTTTAGTTTAGGCTTGAATTAAATTATTTTTTAATTCATAGTGAAAAATCTTATTTTCTTTTCTTAGGTATAGTTAATGCACATCAAATCATATCATCTTGTGTATAGTATCTTATTTATATTTGATTTACTATTCTTTTGATTGTTCATTTGGACGTAGGAGAGTTTGTTTCTTCTTAAAGTAATATCAAGACATGTCCTGCATAAAAAAGGAACTACGAAGCTTATCAAGATATATCCAATATAATGATTTTTAGATTTAAATACACTTAGATCTGGAGATAATTCCAATTATAACAACAACAGTCCCTATAGAAAAATTATCCATGTTGGTTGACCGATCATTATTTACACCTTCCATCATTAATTTTATTGATTATGACTTAAACCCATAATTATTCTTAGTTCGCTTAAATCTATAATACAACCAACAAAAGGAATGAAATTGGAGACTAAATGCTGGACCACTCTCAAGGGAGAGAAATGCCTCTGTCACCTAACGCAATGGACAACTACCTATTGATCACAGTAAGTTGAGCCTTAAAATGTGGATTAAATGAGACATAGATTCTATCAATTCCATTTTGGCTTAGTTAAAAGTCCATATCAATTAAAATTGACCAATCTTTAATCAAGTTTTGTTAAGAGGAGGTTCAGCAATAGATAGAAACACATCATATAAACTATAAATTATAAATGCTAAAGCCAAGTGACAACTTAAATCAATTAATGCAAGTAAGGTGCAATCTTGCTATCCCATGGTAGGCTTTATGAACCCCATGTGGTCATGACAGTCTTTCATGGGTCATGTGGGCTTTAGGAGAAGTAATTGGTTCTTGTACTTTGTACATATAATCAAGGATTGCTTTGTGATAGGCTAATGTCCCCTAGTAAAACGAAGAGGGTATAAGAAAAGGTGCCAATAGGTGTTTTCCAAAATTAATCCATATGTCAAAACTTCATGATTAAGGTGTTCAAACAAACTAATGAAACACTTCTAAGCAATTGAAGCACATACTTCTAATGAGAATCCAAATTATGTTAGTATATCAATTAAACTTATAAAAAAGATAGAAATTATACTTCACAAATTAATCTTCTTTATTTGCAAAAAATTCTAAGCTTACAACTAACAACAGTCAAACTTCCATTTGGGCTCAGAAAATAGCGGCAACGCTCAGCTTATCACCCCCAACCCCCTCCTTCCCGCCTTTCCCTAAGTACTGCAAAGCCTCGGAACCTAACACACCAGCTAATCTCCTCCATTTTCTCCTCACCATAACCGGGTGTTTCCCCTGCAATGCTGCCCTCATGCTCGCCTTGAAGGCTACGTCTCTTCTTCCATTCGCCCGTGGAGGCAGACCCGTCCACGCTCGCGTGCTTTAGGTCGGACTCGGGACCGACCGACTCGTGCTCACCAGGTGTTTGATACAGTGCTTGTTAAGGATGTTTGATAGAATGGTTATTGCTTGCGATCACCGCGGGGCTTCAGAGGACACCGAATAAGTTTGTGCTCATTGGTGCCTTTTGGGCTTTGGGTGAATGGACATGTTTATCTCATTATGCATCCGTAAGTGAGGCATATACAAATTGTGGAAGGTAGGATTGAAGCTGTTGCTTTGGGATTTGTTTTGTTGAGCACAATTCTCGGAACTTGGAATCTTGGAACACTGTTGGCTGGATTCGTGATAAATGGATGCATAACTTTTACTATGCTCTCTCTTCTCGCAAATGATGAGGTTTGCAGACAAGATCAGTTTGGTTTAACGGAGACTGCGCGCTGTGAGGTAGTCGAAGGTGTTATATTATATGGGTATCAAGCAAAGCTAAAGAACACTGACATCCAAACAGTGTTTATAATGGTAAATGTACAGCGTATTAAGATGTTAAATTTCCGAAGGAGCTCAAAAGAATGAGACTAACGAAGACACATTGGCATGTAAAATAGGTATGGGTATCAACCAATGTTAAGGTACATGATCGAAGGTATTGTTATTAAATTATATGACTCTTTATAATTGAATTAGATATATAATAAAATAAATTAGATTCTAATGATAGACATTCATCAATAGAAAAAAAATTATGTTATAGTAGAATTCCTTAAAAAATGTCCTTGATGGAAGGAACTCTCATAATAACTTATCTTATACCCTCTACTCTCACCTATAAATAGATAGGACCTCTAGAGACTAATAGAAGTATCTTACAAAAAACTATATCAAATAATAGTATCTCAAATAAGAGTACACAGTTGAGAGATTATAATTTCTCTCTCAACCTCCCTAATCCATCAATCTAAATAGTATTGTGAAAAGATAAAAAGAGAAGAGAATGAGTCTAGTTTTCCTTGCAGATTGACAACAGCATTGGATATAATGAAGGTATCCAAATCATATAGAGATCTTTTCTTTTTCAGATGACCTTAAAAGGTGAACATCGTAAAAAGTGATCTAATGTTATTTGATTGCAATCCTAGCATAAAAGTTTTTTCATATTATAAATAGCATGATTATAGAATTTACGCTTACAATTAATATCAGAGCCTATGCTCTTAAAATCAAAAACTTTAGATCTATTGTTTTCTGATTTATGATATTTGAATAATCTGTATTCTATCAATTTGTATTTCTATATATTATGTTTTATCACTTGCTTGCGGATGATTTAGTAAAGCAGTGACGATCATTATGCAGCACTATTGCTAACCTTGTTGTGTACAGCTGGTAGATCTGCTAGCGGTAATAATTGCGCTGGGCAGCATATGCGTCATATCAGCAATAGCAGCCGCAAGCGACCGCACACACGTGACAGCCATGTACGAGCAAGAACCGTGTCCAGGTGGCGACCGCACAAGGGTAGCAACTATGCCTAGGTGGCAACTGCGTCCAAGCGGTAGCCTCGCGTAGATAGAGGGTGCGTCGAGGTGATGGTCGCACGGGCGGTAACCACCCACAGGCAGTGGCGCACTGGCGACACCCACCCACGGGCAAATGCGATGTCGCGCATGAGCACAGACCATGCCACACCGACGGTAGCTGCGCAAGAGGCGACGGAGGCACAGGCCTATTAGAGTTTTTGATAAAATTATAGTTTTACCCTTAGGATTTTTAATCAAAATTATAGCTTTACCTTCAATATTTTATTAATATCTTATAGTATTTTAATAGTTCTACCCTTTACAAATCTCCTAATTCCAGTTTATGTCTGTCAACATATTTATAGTTTTACCCTTATAAAATTGAGAATTTCTTATTTATATCCTCAATTATAAAATTGATCGATAAAATTTAATTAAATTTGATTATGATTATATTTTGATTAATTATTAAATATATTTTTAAATTATATTTTATATTATTATATTGGTCTTATAACCACCAAAGTGACCTAGACCAATAACTTATAAAATGAAATTAAGGAACTAGCCCTAAATGACATCAAGAAAATAACATTCATAATGGTATATATAATTAGGAGATTTAGATAATCCCAAAGGAGAATCTACTTTAAATAGTTATGTGATGGGGTATGATAATACTGTTTTGGATATCTTTATAGTTTATGGTTGTATATCTAAAGGTAATAATACTCTTTCATAAGGATGGTATTAGTCCTCCATAGATGATCTGGAGTGAACACTAGATATGACAATATTTTACTTAAAAGTGAAATAAGATGATATCAATAGTTCATCATATTTTGAAAACTCAAAGTATTAATGTTATTTTATATTTTGCAGTGGTACTTTCATCTGTACATTCTTATGCTTCCAATGTCTCTGTACTCTTTGGATCAAATTATTCAGAATGGTTAGAGCATATGCAATTCACACTAGGCGTATTAGATTTTGACTTAGCATTGCTTATTGAAAAGCCCGCAGACTTGGTTGATGAAAATACTATGAAACAAATTAATGAAATGAAGGCTTGGGAAAGATCTTATAGACTTAGTTTAATGTTCATAAGAATGACGATTGTAAATAATATAGAAACTTTATTACCGATTGCAACTAGTGCACGAGAATATTTAAAGGTTATTAAAGATAGATTTAAATCTACTGATAAATTATTGACTGGTACACTAATGAAAAAACTAACAATGGCTCAGTATGATGACACTCGAGGAATTTAGGATCATATCCTTAATATGGCTAATAAAGTTGTAAAACTTAAAGCATTATGCATGAATGTTGGTGAGTCTTTCCTCGTACAGTTCACTCTTAATTCTCTTTCTTCTTAGTTTGACTAATTCAAGATTTATTATAATACAAATAAGGATAAATGAGAATTGAATAAGTTAACTAGTATGTGTGTTCAGGAAGAATTAAGATTAAGATAGAAAAATTAATGTAATGTCATGACTATTACTAAAGGAGTTCGTAATAAGAAAAGAAAATTGAAGCATCATCCATTAAAGAAATTTGTTAGGTTTGGAAATGTTAAATAGACTAATGAAAGGAAAGCTTCTACAATAAAGTATTTCTTTTATGACAAAAAATGACATACGAAGAAGGATTGCATTACACATAAAACTTGGTTCGAAAAGAAATGTATGAAGTCGACCATTATATGTTTCAAATCAAACATTACAGAAGTTTCTTCTAATACTTGGTAGATTGATTCTAATGCTTCAACTCATGTTACTAATAATATACAAGGATTCCTTTCAATCTGGAAACCAAAAAAGGGCATAAAAGATTCATCATTATGGGAAATCATCTCAAAGTGAAAGTGATATTAGTAGGGACTTATCGCCTATGCCTAGAGATGGGTCATACGATGGATCTTGTTGACACATGTTATATTCTTACTATTTCTAGAAATTTGGTTTCTCTATTTAAAATTGATGAGTTAGGATATTCTCTTTCTTTTAGTAATTGTAAACTCATTATATTTTATGATTTAATAAAAATTAGTTTTGAAATTCTATGTGATAGTTTATATAGAATCAATTTGAATCTTGAGTTTGTAAAGATATTATTGACCCTACAATCAAGTGTTGGATTGAAACGTAGTTTCAATAATAAAAGATCTTCTATATTATGACATAGACGATTAGGGCATATCTCCAAGAAAAGAATTAAAAAAATTAATGAAGGATAATATTTTGAAAGATTTAGACTTCACTGATTTTGATGTTTGTATAGATTGCATTAAGGGAAAGCAAACTAAACATATAAAGAAAAATGTCACAAGAAGTAAAGAACTCCTTGAGATTATTTATACTGATATCTATGGACCACTCAATATTTTCTATTTTAATGGATAAAGGTATTTCATCATATTTATATATGACATATCTAGATATGACTATATTTATCTATTGCATGAAAAGTCTCAAGTCGTTGACACTCTTGAAGTGTACATAAATGAGGTCGAGAGACAATTAGATATAAAAGTTAAAATTATTAGATCTGAAAGGGATGGTGAGTTTTATGACAGATATGATGAATCTGGTCAGAATATTAGTTCTTTCACTAGATTTCTAGTACAATAGGGTATTTGTGCTCAATATGTCTTACCAGGTGTGCCACAATAGAATGATGTTGCTGAAAGACGAAATTATACTCTTATAGATATAATTAGGAGCATGATGAGTTATTCTTTTATATCTGAGTCAATGTGGGATGAAGATCTAAGGACAACTATGTACATCTTGAACAGGATTCCTAGTAAGTCAGTTTTATCAATTCTATTTGTGTTATGGATTGGTAGAAAGCCCAGTTTGAGACATTTATATATTTGGAGGTGTCATGCAGAGATAAGAGTATTCAATCCATATGAAAAGAAATTGGATCCAAGAACTATTTCTGGATATTTTATCGATTATCCAGAAAAGTTCAAAGGATACTAATTTTATTGCCCTAATCACAGTACGAGGATAGAAGAATCTAGTAATGTAAGATTCCTAGAAAATAACGAAATCAGTAGAAGTGAAAAATCTCGAAGGATCAATTTTGATATTGAAGAGATTCAAGTTAGTTCTCCCGTATCATCTCCTATTTAAGAAATTATTATTCTTTAAATAATTAAAAAAATTAATAATGATAAACAATAAAATAACATCGATAAACTCTCACATGATGTTGATGTTATCGCTAATGATATTATAGAATAATCACAGTTGGAGAAGGTCTCAAAGAAAAAGGAAATATGCCATTTCTAATGATTATGTAATATATCTACAAGAATCAAATTATGATATAGGAATAAAAAAAGACCTCTTATCATTTCACAAGTCATAGAAAGTAATGATTTGGAAAAATGATATCATACAATGAAATAAGAGTTAAAATCAATAGACCAGAATGGTGTTTGGGAACTCATTGAATTACCTAATAATTATAAAAGAGTCGATTATAAATAAGTCTTTAAGATAAAATGTGACTCAACAGGTAATATCGAATGATATAAACCAAAACTTATGGACAAAGGTTTTTCTCAGAAAGAAAGCATCGACTATAATGAGACATTTTTTCTAGTTTCTAGAAATAACTTATTGAGAATCGTCATGACATTAGTAGCTCATTATGATCTTGAGTTACATCAGATGGATGTGAAAACAATATTTCTAAATGAGGATCGAAATGAGGAAATCTATAGAGAACAACATGAAGGATTCATATAAAAGGGAAAAAGAAAGTTTGGCTTATAAACTTAAGAAATCTATTTATGGTCTTAAACAAGCTTCAAGACAATGCTATATAAAGTTTCATGATACCATTGCTTCCTTCATATTTAGAAAAAATATTGCTAATCAGTGCATATATCTGAAGGTAAGTCAGAGCAAGTTTATCATATTAATCGATGATATTTTGCTTACAAATAGTGATCTTAGCTTATTGCACAAAACCAATATATTTTTCAACAAGAACTTTAAGATAGTTGATATGAATGAGGTAGTCTATATTATTGGCATTGAGATATTCAAGGATAAATCTCAAGAATTATTAGAACTGTTTCAAAAAAATTATATTAATAAGATCTTGGAGAGATTTAATATATAGCTTTGCTCAGCCAATGATATACCTATTACTAGAGGTGAAAATTTTAATTAAACTAGTGCCCGAAAAATAACTTAGGAAGGAATCAAATGAAGAACATTCATTATGGGTGCACAATTAGAAGTCTATTATATGCTCAAACTTATACAAGACCATATATCAGTTTTGCAATTGTAATATTCAGTGGGTACTAGAGCAACCCGGGAATGGAACATTGGAAATATACAAAGAAAGTAATGAGATATCTGCAAGAGACAAAAAATTATATGCTCACATATAGAGGATCACATCAGCTTGAAGTAATAGGATATTCAGATGTTAATTTTATAAATTACTAGGAAGTCCACTTCAGGATATATATTCATGTTAGCTGGTGGGATAATTTCTTAAAAAAGTATAAAGCAATCAGTTGTTGCATCATCTATAATAGAAGCAGAATTTGTGGTATGCTTTGAGGCCACAAATAAAGCTTTATGGCTATGAAATTTTATCTCAGAACTTGGTGTGGTCGACTCAATTGCTAAGCCACTAAAGATATTTTGTGATAACACTGCAACAATTTTCTTCTTTAAGAATGACAAGTTCTATGGTGGTTCCAAGCATATCGAAATAAAGTACCTAGTGGTTAGAAAAAAAGTCTAGAAACAATAAGTGTCAATTGAAAAAAGTTATTTATTTCTGCTATCCTGTTTATATTTATATTTATGCATATTATAGTTGAATATAATAGCATGATTGTCTTAACAAGACAAATTACAAGGGTCATTATGGACTATATTAAGAAAGATTAATAATATTGTGGTACATAGAAGGGAGTATGACATTGATGATATACAGCCGCTATGATTTGCATTGATAGTTGGACTTAATATAGTATTATTTTGTTTATTAGATTTATTGGCTTGTTTTAAAAATTCATGACCATGTCTAAAATGTTTTTTAAAATTTTTCAGAATCCAATTAGGTAATATTGTTTTCAAATAAATTTTTTTTGTTTATTTTGATTTTAAATATTTTTTTATATCTTATCAATTAATGGGTGAGAGAATGTTAGATTATGTGATCCTTTTATAATTGGATAAGATATATAATAGAACTAATTGGATTCTGGTGATAGATATTGGTCAATAGAAAAGAAGTTCATGTTATAATAGGATTCCTCAGGGGATATTCTTGATGGAAGGAACTCTCATAATAACTTATCCTAGATTATCTATTCTCGTTTATAAATAGACATGACCTCTAGAGACTAATAGAAGTATCTTAGAGAGAACTATCTCAAATAATAATATCTCGAATAAGAGTACGTAGTTGAGAGATTATAATTTCTCTCTCAACCTTCTTAAGTCATTAATCTAAGTAGTCCTATAAAAAGATAAAGAGAGGAAAATGAGTCTAGTTCTCATTGCAGATTGATAATAGTATTGAATCTAAATAAGGTACTGAAGATCTTTTCTTTTTTAGATGGTATTAAAAAGTATATATCGTAAAAAGTGATCTAATATTATTTAATTTTAATTTTAATATAAATTTTTTTTCCGTATATAGCATAATTATAGAATTTATACAATTGTAGCATGGTTCTTAGCGGGAGATGTGTGACACTGGCAATCCAAAAGCTGTTTATAATGAACGTAATATGTTTCATTTCTTAAGAAGCTCAAAAGATGGATGCTCATAAAGAACATTGACAAGTGTGGTTGAAAATGTCGTAACATGAGTTCTTAACAGAAGATATAGATGATACTCTGACAATTCAAACACTGTTTATAACGGGAAGTGTGCACTGTTCGTATATGCTTCATCAATGTAGAAGCTCAAAAGAAGGGTGTTGATAAAGAGAGATTGGCATGTAAAAATGACATGGATTTCAAGCAATTGTTGAGGAACAAGTATGTTTGAAGGTGGCATCAGAGCTGATTCTTTTCAGGACTTCAGAATTTTTCTTATTCGAATTATATATTGAACTAAATATATTATTCTTTTCTCATCATTCTTTATTGAATTATATATTAAACTAAACTTAGTAGGACATTGTGAACTAGAATTTTCAAATAAGATCATATCAATTAACAGTGATAACTTGTACATGGTGCTTGATAGAATGTGGAATCTGTATTTTTATATCGGGCAATACTTGTTAGGACTTATGATCTATTTAGTGGCATGGGAATGTGTCATAGGCATCATTGTTACTTAAGCCGTGCATTATGCAGTGATATGAAATATATATGTTTCATTTTAAGACTAAATTTGTCAGTGATAACTCATCATTTATATTATAACTAATCCTATGGTATAAGATAAGTCTGCTTCTTAAACGATGTTAGAATAAAAGACGAGCCCATACCTCGTTGGCCCTTGCTACTCAACTGAGGTGCCCTCCTTCTAAGAGATTAAATATGATTATTTTTTAATAAAATAAATATATTTATTAGAGTTGAGATGTTATGAACCTTATTTTTATGTCACCAAATATGTAAGAGACTAGCGAGGAATTATTCGCTTGGGCAACCTGTTAGTATCAACAACTTTGCACCGTGATCCCGCGGTCAGGAACTCCTCGTCGAGGGTTCGGGATCGTCGCGGTGTGGTTCGGGTCGGATGTGAAAGAATCCTGCGGACGGGTCCGGGACTCCGAGAGGTCGAAGAGGGTGACGCCAGCTGCCGCCTCCTGCCTCCGGTCCTGCACAAAGGTCGGGTCGATTCGAACTCCGCCCGATCCCTTCGACGCTTAAGTCAGTCGAGGGGGTAGATGAGAGAGTGCTCTTTCATAAAAGTAGAAGTAGCTGTAGCCGCAGTTGTCGCGCCCTCTATCTTTGGCTTCTCCGGGGCTTATATACACCGAGGCACTGCTGCGTCTCTGGTTGCACGGTCCTGCTCCTGCAGGATGGTGATGCGTCTCGGGACTCGTGAAGCTTGAGGTGAACGGTAGGGATCATATATGCAGGTCAACCCGAGCCACAGTCGACGGGCTGAGGAGTGGGGGCGTCATCCTGACATGGACGGCATGGGCTCGCGTCACATCGCTCTTATTACCCATATCATTCTCCCCCCTAAAAGGAAGCTCCTCCTGGGGCTTGCTTCGGGACTCGAGACCGGCTGGGCTGCTAGATTAGAGGGTTCCGAACTGTCAGAAAGATCGCAGCCGAGACGTTGCTCGGGCTTGGTTGCCGAGGCGTTGCTCGGGCTTGGTGGCCGAGGCGTTGCTCGGGCTTGGTGGCCGAGGCGTTGCTCGGGCTTGTGGGGCTTGGTGGTCGAGGCGCTGCTCGGGCTTGGTTGCCGAGGCGTTGCTTGGGCTTGGTGGCCGAGGCGTTGCTCGGGCTAGGTTGCCGAGGCGTTGCTCGGGCCTCTGGAGCCGAGGCGCTACTCGGGCCTCTGGGGCCGAGGCGCTGCTCGGGTCTCTGGAGCCAAGGCGTTGCTCGGGCTTGGTTGCCAAGGCGTTGCTCGGGCCTCTGGGGCCGAGGCATTGCTCGGCCTCTGAGGCCGAGGCACTACTCGGGCCTGGTTACCGAGGCGTTGCTCGGGCTTGGTTGTCGAGGCGTTGCTCTGGCTTGGTTGCCGAGGCGTTGCTCGGGCTGGTGGCCGGGCTGTTGCTCGGCCTCGGGGCCGAGGCCGCCGCCTCGAGGCCGAGGCATTGCTCGAGCTTAGTTCTGCCGAGGCATTGCTCGGGCTTGGTGGTCGAGGCGTTGCTCGGGCCTCTGGGGCCGAGGCGTTGCTCGGGCTTGGTTGCCGAGGCGTTGCTCGGGCTAGGTTGTCGAGGCGTTGCTCGGGCCTCTGGGGCCGAGGCACTGCTCGGGCCTCTGAGGCCGAGGTGTTGCTCGGGCTTGGTTGCCGAGGCGTTGCTCGGGCCTCTGGGGCCGAGGCGTTGCTCGGGCTTGGTTGCCGAGGCATTGCTCAGGCTTGGTGGCCGAGGCGTTGCTCGGGCCTCTGGGGCCGAGGCGTTGCTCGGGCTTGGTTGCCGAGGCATTGCTCGGGCTTGGTGGCCGAGGCGTTGCTTGGGCCTCTGGGGCCGAGGCGCTGCTCGGGCTTGGTTGCCGAGGCGTTGCTCGGGCTTCCGAGGAATGGTGAGTGCGAGTGTGGCGCGGGGAGAAGCGCTTGGACGGTCGATGGCCCGGGGATGTGCTCAGGCAGGCGGGCTGCACAGGGGCGTGCTCGGGTAGTCGACGGCCGAGGTACGTGCTCAGGCAGGCGAGCTGCACAAAGATGTGCTCGGGCGGTCGATGGTCGCGGTACATGCTCAGGCATGCAGGCTGTGCAGAGACGTGCTCAGGCGGTCGACGGCCGTAGTACAAGCTCGGGCAGGCAGGTCGCGTAGGGACGTGCTCGGGCAGTCGACGGCCGAAGTATGCGTCCAGGCAGGCAAGCTGCGTAGAGACACGCCCGGACAGCCGACAGTCGCAGTGCCTTCTCATTCAGGGATATCCTCCTTTCTCTCTCTTTTGACGTGGGCCGCGAAGGATTCTTTAGCCTTCGCGCCCTTTCGAAAGCTAGTCGCACGTATCAGGTGCCGGAACCGAAGCGTCTCTGGCGTGCCGCCCAAGTCGCCCGCTTGGGGGTCGCCACGTGGCCCCCCATTTATGGCGGGGCGTCTTTCGGGCTCCCCGATGTGATGTGGCTGGTGGGCAAGCACGGCAATGGGCTGTCGCCCACTTCAGAAGACGAGGGGGCATCGTCCTCTGGCGGGATCTCGCCTTTAAGTAGCATGCATCGCGCCCCCTTCCCCTCCTCTTGTCAACCGATTTTTCCACTCCAGGTCTCGCCGTCTCTTTTCCTAGCTGCCTTCCTTTTCTCCTGCGTTCTCCATCTCCTTCGATTCGACCTCGCCGCTTTCCCTTTCGGAGGTCAGTAAGGATGGCCTCTTCATCCTCTTCCGCCTTCTGTTCTTCCTCTTCTTCTTCTTCTGACGAGAGGGCGACGCGAGCGCTTGAAGCCTTGATGTGGCCGCATGACCTTGACTCGTATGTGAGTGGCGCGTCGCTGGAGACACTCCGCGAGCGCTACTGCATCCCGGAGGACTACGCCCTCCTGGCCCCGGAACCGGGGCAACGGGCTTATGACCCGATCCCTAAGGGCTTCGCGCTAACCCTAGATGCCCTCGAGGTGGGGTTGCGATTCCCTCTGCACCCCGTCGTCGTCTCTTGCATCTCCTGGTGGCGAATCTCGCCATCACAGGTGGCGCCGAACTCCTGGCGCTACCTGGTGGCATTCCTGGGGGAATGCCACCATGCCAACATAAACCCGACCCGAAATCTCTTCCTTTCTTGTTTTCGCCTCCTTAAAGGGTCGGAGGTGTACTTCCTGTCTGCCCGGAAGGGCTTCCGAGTCGACGGGGCCCCTTCCAATAACAAAGGTTGGAAGGGACGATTCTTCTACGTCTGTTGCGAGAAGGATTGGTGTTTTGGGGTTCGATGGTCCGCAAGGATCATCGATAATACGGTGCCGCGCTTAAGTGCTAGAGAGCGCCAGGACCTGGAGTGGCTTAGGGAAATTCTTCCCTCCTCTCAGGCCATTCGGAACATGACGGAACGATGGCTGGTCAAGGCAGGGCTCAGCCCATCCTCGCTGGGTAGGTCCCCGTCGACTGTCCCCTAGGTGTCTCTGATGGTCATTAGACTATAACCGCCTCTCTGTCCTCTGCAGAAATGGTGAACCTGCAAGCTCTCCGCGTCGGGCGGACCTCGGCGCCTTCGTCTCCACGCCTCGCAGTAGGTCCGCGGGCCGGCACAAAGGACTCTCCGCTAGAGGTGGATGCCGGCCGTCCGAGGAAGAAGGCCAAAGTTGCGGACGCGAAGGAGCCCGAGTGGGCCGCGCCTAGGCCAGCGGGTGCAGCCACGGAGCAGGCCGGGCGAGCGGGTGGGCCTCCCCAGCTCGACGAGGCAAGGCCCAGCCGGGGGGCGGCCGAGAAGGGACCGCGCCCTCCCATCATGAGGGATCTCTGCCGCCTTTCGCCGGGCAAGGAGGAAAGGCAACCCTTCCTGGCACGGGCGATGTGGGAGCTCCCTGCAGGGGAGGTGAGCGATCCTCTGGTCGCCCGTTGGGGAGGACTGTCCCGAGGGGACAAGGTGTGGGCAGGAGGAGATCTCTCGGCCATGTATTTGCGGGGTGCGCTGCATCCCGTCATGGCCCGGGACCTGTACAATCTCCCCTCGGAGTCCCTCCTTGGGAAGTCGGCCAAGTCGCTGATGTGAGTTAATGTCGTACTTCCCGCTCCTCTCTGCCCTTGCAACCGCATTCGTTTTGACTTCACTATTTTTGCAGGGTCTCCACTACACTACGGTGCTGATGGAACGGGTTCGTGACGTCGGCCGGGTCATCGGGGGCCTGTGCGAGCGCAACTCCGAGTTGCGCTGTGAGTTGGATGAGATCCTGGCCGGCACAGACCCCGCGGCGGTTGCGGCGGTGGAGAAACGGGCGTCCGACCTGGATGCTGAAGTAGCCCGCCTGACGTCCGAACTCCAAGCGGCGAGCCGGAAGGACGATGAGCTACAGAAGCTGCTGATGTTGGAGCGGACCGAGCTCCGCCTGCGAAAGATGGAGGCCTCCGATTTGGCCGCCCGGCTAGAGAAGAAGGAGGCCGAGGTGAAGATGGCCTCCGAGGCCCTCGCCGAGGAGAGGCGGCTCCGTTTGGAGAGGGAGAAGGAGGTGGTGGAGGCTTACAAGAAGTCTGAGGGGTTCCAACTCAGGCTAAACCGGACGGGCCAGGTGTCCTACGAATACGGATACAGGATTGCCCTGGCCCGCTTCCGAGCGCGGCATCCGGGCTCAGAGGTCGAGGAAGACCCTTTTACCTCCTGTCCCGAGGATCTGGAAGTGAATATGCCCGAGGAGGTCCCCTTCGACGATAGCTTGGAGGAGCCGAAGGCCTGAAATAGGCCTTCTATTTCTCGTTTTATTGTAACCTCCTCTCAAGGTCTGGTCGGTCTGTAAGTCGGTCAAGTCTTGTAACCGAAGCTTTACTAATCAAGGTTCCCATTTGCCAATACTTGTCTCTAATGTGGATTTTATACAAAGTATTTCATGACATTCTGGATGTTCCACGTTCTTGGCAAGCACTGTCCCGACATTGTTGCTAACCGGAACGTACCCGTTTGGATGACCTTTACGACACGGTAAGGTCCTTCCCACTTTGTCATGGAAAAAATTGTAAACGGCTTGTTCGTGTAATGCTGAAGCTTGTCCGTGTACCTTTTGGTTTGTCATATAATGTAAAGCTTGTAAAGGGCTTGCCCAAAGGCAAAATGCCCCTATTTGAGTGAGTTTGACAGCCATTGTAGGCTTGTACATAAAGTACGCGTCGAGGGAATACTTGTAATAGAAATCGGTCTGTAGTGGACCAATTTTATACCTTTGTTGTGCAACCGTTCTGAGCTTGTGATATCCATTGTTGGAATGTGCATTGGCTATAAAGTGTTTACTAAAAAAGTGGCTTGTGGATCCCGTGTGAAGCGCTTTCTCTATCTCGTCTTCTCTTTTGCAGGTCCTAAGGGATTGTAGGAGATTTCGGGAGGCTGACCTTTGCAGTGATACGCATTGGTGCCGCACGGCTTAGGCAAAACCAGCTAAGTCCGTGACAGTTGGTATCAGAGCGGGATAAGCCCACTTAGAAACACTTAGCATGCAAACGTGGGGGACCTTGTGAGGCACCACGAGGACAACAAGCTAAGAAGAATTGCGGAGCGCACAAAGGTCGGGATAGCCGAGTTCGAGCAGTGGCTCGACGTTAGCACCAAACCTTGATGGTGCTCGAGGCAAGCGGAGTGCTTGGCAAAGGATGAGACCGTGCAAGGTGGAGTGGGTTGTTCAACGATCGAAAGAGTTGTAAACTCAAGGAATTCGATACTCATGCATGGCCTTGCATGCGGACGATGGATTGTTCGCGACCATCCCAAGGCAGCCGACGGTCGGCGCCATGGAGCATTGAAACTTTCTCTTCGGCATGTGTAGGATACTTTCGTAAGAGGCTGAAGTGTGCAAAGAGTTCAAAGATATTGCCGACCAGGAGGGGTGCAGTGCAAGCTGTATTGGTGAAGAGTCACATCTAGCAAGTGCATTTGCAAAGGCAGAATTGGGCACAATTTGTTCAGCAGAGGCGAAGTAGTCCAAGGGGATGGTGGTCTCCAAAACTTCCAGAGGGAAGGATGCGAAGAGAGATATTGCTCCAACGGGGCAGATATCTAGGAGGGATAAGTCTCGGTTCTCCAGAGGGAGAATTATGTGCAATGAACTGCACCAGTTTAGGAGTACCTCAAGACAAAGCTCGATGGATCGAGCGAGCGACGAGGAGTTATCGCATGATCTCGCAAGTGGTGATACGTTGGTGGACGCATAGCGAGATTAAGTGGGGGAGCAACCCAAGGCAACACAAAGTGAAGGCACACTTAGAGCCGATAGTGAGATCGGACTCAACAGAGGGCTGACCCGTGGAATGGTGGGCGCGAGGGCCACCATCAACGCAATGCAAATCGAGATGCGGAACAACTTGGGGGTAACTTGTTGATGTACCCAAACCGTATGAAGGGTGTTGGCAAAGAAGATAGAGCGTGGAGCGGAGGCGTGGAGCTTTCCTTAGACAGAAGTCAAGGACATGGACTCTTGCAGAGACAAGAGTAGGATCATGTCGTTCCATGAGTTTTCTATTCTGATGAAGCAGACTCATCTTGTATGGTGCCAAAGACGAAGGGAACTTCGGGGCATATGCACCTCATCTCGGTGAAGCATTTGACGGAGGAACTAAGGTGATACAACTTGCAGTGGCGAAGTTGGTGTTAGAAGGCCTGGCGCGGGGCAAGAGGATGCAGAGGCGAGATACTCTTGAAGAATATGCCATAGTGTTGCTATTCAAGTTGCCATGAGGAAAGCGGTGCGCAGCGGAGATTGTGCTGGTAGGGACAGAGTCCCAGGATCCAGACAATGGTGCACCTATTTCAGCGAAGTCAGGGGACTTCAGAAGAGCTGCTAGGTGATGGATTGTCCTAGAGCTAGCCTTTGTCCGAGTGTGACTCGAGAGTGGGGGGACGAAGGTCGATTGCCACAGGAGCGAACAGAATCGAAGATGGTGAAGGCCCTGCGATGTGTTGGCGGAGTCCACACATGGAGATATCGTAGTTCGAGTTCATACCACAGGGATCAGAATGCAGGGAGATGTCACCAGGTGGTGACATGATGCAGCAGATCGGGGTGGAAAAGTTCGCGGCAAGTCCACACACACAGTGAGTCCCATGGGGGACTAGATCATGTAGAGGTATGATCGGGAGCGCGACTAGGAGCTCCACATCGGTGAACAACACGACGACAAGAAGAGCTATGGATTCAAGCAGTGAATGCCATGGTACCGTAGAGGCGAGACTTCTGTGCGTGCACCGAATGTTGCATTGAATGGAAGCCTTGGACATCAGCTTATGGGGGCTGTGCACTCTCAAGGAAGAAGTTCAGATGCAAATACCAGGGAGTCCCATTTGGGGACTGGATCATATAGAGGTATGATCGGAGCTGCTGAAGAGTGGAACTACTTCGGAGCTCACATTCGCTTAAGGGAGCCCGGCAAGTCAGAGGACAAGGCCGAGTAAGCGAACATTACAGCCAATGAAGCTAAGGAGAACAGAAATGGTGCAAGTCCTGCAACATGAGTGGCGGTGGCCATACATGGGAGTTGTAGTCTGTCTTTCCAGCGACCAAGTGGAACTGCCCAGAGAACACAGAGGTGTCGAAGCAGGTGGTCGAAATATGGCGAGGAAGCAATGACGAGTCCAAGAGGGACTCAGCTACCCAAGATCAATCATCGGTTAGATTGAAGGTGAACTCAGAGGAGTGTCACAATGCCACAGAGGTGGATCTACCGATCATGAAGAAGGGATGCAGATGCGAGACAACGGATAGTAGTGCCATGGGCATCGCAGTGCCAAGGTACCGCTGAGGCGGGACTTCCGGAGAGTCATCAATCCCTTGCTCTCATAAAGGGAGAGCACTTGGTCGTGATATGGGCCGTGGAGGAGGAGAATGCTTTGGCAAACTCCATGTACCAAGACAAGGCTGAAGGGCAGAAGCCAGAGAACTTCGTAAGACCAATGTCAACAGACTTTCCATCAAGATAGCCGTGAGTGAAGGACTTCGGGTCGATGCAAGAGTGCATGACCAAGGATCGAAGCAGGCAGTACGTGGTGCTGTACCTTTGCTACTCAGAGGAGTCGGCGATAGAAAAGATAGAGAAGGCGGTACAATCCCAAAGGCGACCAAATCTTATCGGAGACTTACTCCAAGTTGGAGTGATAACTTCTTGCATTCCAGAAGTTCAATGGCAATGAGAAGGTGAATTACAAGATGGCGACTCAACAAGAAGGATTGCAAACACTTCAAGTGCTTCGGAAGTGTGAGCTAAGAGCAGGCGAAGTCTAGTAACCAGCTTGACGCACGAAGTACAACCTCGAGGAGGCGGGCGAAGTCAAGTAACCTTTACCTTCTCAATTCCCAAGAGAATGGGTGAAACCGAGTACCCTGAACTCTCTTAGTTATCCAAAGAGGAGCTCGCATGATTTGAAGACCCTTCGAAGACAACTAAGTGGAAGAAGATTTGATGGGCAAATTTTGCGGAGGAAGGACCTAAAAATTTCAAAGGTTGCGAGGCGATGCTTGTTAAAGCTCCAACAAGCATCTATCCAGTTCAAGAGACAAGAAGAATTTGAAGACTGGTGCATATCAATAATGGTCTTTTACCTTCATCGATGAATCCGCAAGAGCCAAAGAAGGATCAAGACAACTCGCCAACCCCACACCAAAGTCAGAGTCATTGGCGAGTTGAAGCAGCATGGTGGATTAAAGTTCGACGACTCAACAACAACAACCGGAGAACAAATGGGAGCCAAGAGGCGCATCGCAGCAGGAGCAGAAGATCGAAGATCCAACAAAGAAAAGAAGTAGCAACGTCAGCAAAGGCTTCGACGAGGACGTCGAAGGAATAAGTGGGGGAGAATGTCACGGACAAAATTGTAAACGGCTTGTTCGTGTGTGTCTTTGAAGCTTGTCCGTGTACCTTTTGGTTTGTCATATAATGTAAAGCTTGTAAAAGGCTTGCCCAAAGGCAAAATGCCCCTATTTGAGTGAGTTTGACAGCCATTGTAGGCTTGTACATAAAGTACGCGTCGAGGGAATACTTGTAATAGAAATCGGTCTATAGTGGACCAATTTTATACCTTTGTTGTGCAACCGTTCTGAGCTTGTGATATCCATTGTTGGAATGTGCATTGGCTATAAAGTGTTTACTAAAAGAGTGGCTTGTGGATCCCGTGTGAAGCGCTTTCTCTGTCCCGTCTTCTCTTTTGCAGGTCCTAAGGGATTGTAGGAGATTTCGGGAGGCTGACCTTTGCGGTGATACGCATTGGTGCCGCACGGCTTAGGCAAAACCAGCTAAGTCCGTGACAACTTGGGGGCAAGCTTACCGCGTGTCCAGGTCGGGTCGCTTACCTCGGCCTTGCATAGGACTAAGTCTCCTAACCCGATGGGTCGGGGGTGCACACCTTTGTTGTAGATTTTAGCGACGCTTCTGTTATGGGAGAGGATCCTAAGGTGCGCGTCGGCTCGGCGTTCCTCGAGTTGGTCTAATGCGGCTCGGACCTCGTCGGCCGAGCTTGCTTCCTGAAAAGCCTCCACCCGAGGGGTGAGAATGACCACCTCGGCTGGCAGGACCGCCTTAGTGCCGAACGCCAAGCTATAGGGAGACTCGCCAGATGCTGTCTTTGGAGTGGTTCACAGGGACCACAGAATGCTCAGCAGTTCGTCGCCCCAGTTGGATCGAGCTGTGAGGGTCCTCTTCCTAAGTCCGTCTAGGATCAACCGGTTGGTTACTTCCGCCAGGTCGTTGGTCTGGGGATGGGCCACCGAGCTGAACCTCAACTGTATCCGGTGAGCCGCGCAGAACTCCCTGAACCGGGTGCTAGCAAACTGAGTTCTGTTGTCGGTGATAATGGCTCTAGGTAAGCCAAACCGCGTCACAATGTTCCTCCACACGAACCGCTCAACCTGGCGCCCCGTGATCGTGGCTAGGGGCTCCACCTCCACCCACTTAGTGAAGTAGTCGACGCCTACAATAATGTACCTTCACTGCCCGGACGCCAGTGGAAAAGGTTCGAGGAGATCCATCCCCCACTGCGCGAAGGGCCAGGCACAATCCAAAGGGGTGAGCGGGACCATTGGGTGCCGAGAGGCTCGCGCGTACCGCTGACATGCGTCGCACCGGCGCACGTAGGCCCTTGCGTCTCGGTGTAACGTGGGCCAGTAGTAGCCCTGGCGAAGTACTTTGAATGCCAGGGCATAGCCGCCGATGTGCTCCCCGCAAATCCCGTCATGGACCTCGGCGAGAACCGAGCAGGCCTCGTCGGGATCCAAACAGCGTAAAAGAGGGCGCGAGAAAGACCTTCTGTAGAGGCGGTTGCCGATCTCGCAGTACCATGCCTGGGTCCGGTGTAAGCGCCGGGCTGCGACGTCATCGGCGGGCAGGACACCATCTCGCTTGTACCGCAACATCTCCTGTACCCATGTGGTCAGGGTGGCAAGCTCGACCACCCCCACGGCGGCGATGGCTCGGTGGGGGAGCTCCTCGACCTCGAGTTCCTCGCTGAAGGCCGACCTTGAGGCCAATTTTGCCAATGCGTCTGCCCGCTCGTTCTGGCTCTTGGGCACTCTAGACAATGTGAAGTGAGAAAAACTAGTTGCGAGGGCTCTTACCTCGGCTAAGTATTTTGTCGTGACCGGATCCCGAGCTTCGTACCCCTCGCTGAGTTGTTCGGCGACTAGCTGGGAGTCGGTGAGGACGTGCATAGTGTCCACCTGCATCTCAGCTGCCAATCTGAGACCTGCCAGGAGCGCCTCGTATTCCACTTCATTGTTGGTGGCTTCGAAGCCGAAGTGGAGGGAACGCTCGAACGAACGGCCGTCGGGAGCCTCCAACACCAGCCCGGCTCCTGCGCCCTTTGAGCCAGACGACCCATCGACTCGCAGAACCCATTCTGTTTCATCCTGTCCGGGGCCTTGCTCATCTGAAGGGGTCAACTCTGAAATGAAGTCGGCCACAGCTTGTGCTTTGATGGCGGTTCTCGGCTTGTACTATAAGTCAAATTCGGACAGCTCCACCGACCACTTGAGGAGGCGACCCGCCACATTGAACTTCGATAAAACCTGTCGGAGTGGTTGGTCGGTCATTACCTCTATCGGGTGGGCCTGGAAGTAGGAGAGTAGCTTCCGAGCCGTGAGAACGAGAGCTAGGGCCAGCTTCTCAAGGGGCGGATAACGCTCTTCTGGCCCTCTCAGGACGTGGCTGGTGTAGTAAATCGACAGCTATTCCCTGGAGGCCTCCTTGACCAGTACGGAACTCACCGCGTGTCAGGAGGCCACCAAATAGACGTACAGCTTTTCCTGGGTGGAGACCGAGGTGAGATGGGGGAGCGAGGACAGATGTTGCTTTAGGTGCGCGAAGGCCTCTTCGCACTCTGTCGTCCACTGGAAGTTCCTCGGGCTTTTCAAGGCTCGGAAAAAGGGGAGGCATCGGTCCCCCGATCGGGATAGGAACCGAGATAGGGCGGCGAGCCTCCCATTGAGGCGCTGGAGCTCCTTGACCGATCGGGGTGCCTGCATGTCGATGATCGCCCGAACCTTCTCTGGGTTGGCGTCGATTCCCCTCTCGTGTACGATGAACCCGAGGAATCTGCCTGATGTAACGCCAAAAACGCACTTGGCGGGGTTGAGGTGCATTCCATACTTTCTCAACGTGGCAAACGTCTCGGCTAGGTCGGCCAGATGAGCTGGTCCGGATCGGCTTTTCACGATCATATCGTCGACGTAAACCTCCATGTTTTGCCCTATCTGATGGGCGAACATCTTGTTCACGGTCCTCTGGTAGGTGGCTCCGGCGTTCTTCAGCCTGAACGGCATGACTTTGTAGAAATAAGTCCCTTGGTTTGTAAGAAAAGCTATGTGCTCTTGATCCTCGGGTGCCATCCTGATCTGATTGTAGTCGGAGAAGGCGTCCATGAACAAAAAGCGAGCGTGCCCAGCGGTCGAGTCGACTAGCTGGTCAATCCTCAGGAGAGGATAGCAGTCCTTTGGACACGCACGGTTGGGATCGGTGTAGTCAACGCACATCCTCCAGCTACCTTTAGATTTCTTCACGAGGACTACATTTAACAACCATTGGGGGTACTTAACTTCCTCGATGAAGTCTGCCGCCAGGAGCCGTTCTACCTCTTCTCGCACGGCCTGTTGCCGCTCGGGAGCGAATAACCGCGGCCTTTGCTTTACAGGGCGCGCAGTCGGAGAGATGCGCAAGTGGTGCTGGGCCACTTTCGGATCGACGCCTGGCATTTCGGCTGGGGACCAGGCGAAGACGTCCGAATTCTCCTGAAGGAGGTTGATGAGCCGAGCCTGCTCCTGTTCATCGAGTTCAGAGCCGACCCCAACTGTCCGGTCGGGACGACTCCCTTGCAGGGGCACATCGAGCGCAGGCTTCGTTGGCTCGGGACGCTGGGTCGGTCGCTTGGCTTCTCGGAGGTCGTCCAGGGGTTGTCCCGGCCTTGTCCTCTTGTGCAGGGAAACCATCGTCAAGTAACATTGCCTGGATTTGCGAGGGCTCCCTCGGACTTCCCCGACTCCGGCATGGGTCGGGAACTTCAGGGTTCAATGATAGGTGGAGATGACCGCCCTGATCTTGTTGAGAGTGGGTCGCCCCAGGACGGCATTGTACGCCGTGGGGAGGTCGACCACTAGGAAGGTTGCCATCACGGTCTTCGTCTTCGGCGCATCCTCGAAAGTCAAGGGAAGGGTGACCGCTCCGAGTGGCGAAATTGAGTTCCCGGTGAACCCCGTGAGCGCCGAATGCATAGGTTCCATAGGACCACTAGGCAGCCCAAGCTTCCGGAAGGCGTCGAGGTAGAGGACATCGGTCGAACTCCCGGTCTCGACCATGATCCTCTTCACCTGCGCATTGGCGATTCTGGCCGATATCACTAGCGCGTCGTCGTGCTCAGGTTGTCCCGTCCCCTCGGCCGGGAACATAATTTTTGGCTCGGGAGCCAGTTCGTGCCCCTCGGGCGCAGCGGCACGGGCGTACGCCTTCCGCCCGGATGTGCTGCAACCCCCGGATGCCGGTCCGCCCGTGATTACGTCGATGTGTCGCTCGACGGGCCCTTCGGGACGGGGGGAGGGTTCTCGATCCTGCTGGAGGTAGGGGCTCAAATGGCCTCTATGAATCAGCTCTTCGATCTGCCGCTTCAGCTCACGGCACTCCTCAGTGTTGTGTCCATTCTGCCGATGGAAGCGACAATATCGAGTTCGGTCCGCCAGCGCACATGGATTTTTCATGGGGTGGGGGGACTTGAGCAACCCCTTCCCCTTTATCTGGAGAAATATCTATGTTCGAGATGTACCCGAGGAGGAGGTTGGGAGCTTCGGCGCGGGATGATCGACGCGATCTACCCTGTGCCTCGGTTGAGCGGGCTGTTGCCCGCGGAGGGGCTCCGGGCGTCCCCTCTTGTGTTCTTCCCTCCTCCCCGACATCCAGGCCTCCACCGAGACGTACTGGCTCGCCCGCTGGAGCATATCCGCGACCGAGGTAGGGGGCCGCTCCACAAGCGACCAGAAAAACCTCGAGGGGCGCAACCCTACCATGAACGCCTGCATCAACAGCGAAGGGTGAGCATCTGGTAGTCTCCGTATCTCTGTAGTAAAGCGGTGCACGAAATGGGAGAGATGTTCATCCTCCCTTTGGTTCAGCCCAAGGAGAAGGGCGATGGATGGCTTCAGGCGGGCTCGGAAAGAGTCTGTTGAGTCCGAAGATACTGCCTCTGGCTCGAGTCGAACGGCCGGGTTTCCTGGGGCCCAGTCTCTGCCCAGGACTGGGTGACCCGAGGGCGAAGCTGGTAACGCGGAAGGCGCGATACGAGCCTGAGGGGTAGACTCAGGCTGCTGGAGGGGCTGGTGCACCGATACGTCCGCTACTCGAGAGGCGAGCGGGACGACGACCTGTATCATTCCCGCCAGGGCTCGTACCTGGTGAGTGAGGTTGCGGAAGGCCTCTGTCGTGACGGGCGAAGAAGTGCCGGGGACGTCCTCAGGGGGGGGGGAGCAGTCCCGGGTCATTGAACAGGCGCCAATAACACTCCGCGGTTGGGGCGGGGTCCTCCATCCTCGATCCAGCAAGGAGGGAGGCCTCTGCTGAGGCTCCCTCGGGATGGGGTCCCTCTCCCGAGCGCTGGACCTGGTCCACCGGGTGATCTCCCAACATCGGGCCCTCCTAGCGCCAATTTGTTAGTGTCAACAACTTTGCACCGTGATCCCGCGGTCGGGAACTCCTCGCCGAGGGCTCGGGATCGTCGCGGTGTGGTTCGGGCCGGATGTGAAAGAATCCCGCGGACGGGTCCGGGACTCCGAGAGGTCGAAGAGGGTGACGCCGGCTGCCACCTCCTGCCTCCGGTCCTGCACAAAGGTCGGGTTGAGTCGAACTTCGCCCGACCCCTCCGATGCTCAAGTCAGTCGAGGGGGTAGATGAGAGAGTGCTCTTTCACAAAAGTAGAAGTAGCTGTAGCCGTAGTTGTCGTGCCCTCTATCTTTGGCTTCTCCGGGGCTTATATACACCGAGGCACTGCCGCGTCTCTGGTTGCATCTGGGGAGGCTGCACGGTCCTGCTTCTGCAGGATGGTGACGCATCTCGGGACTCGTGAAGCCTGAGGTGAATGGTAGAGATCACATCTGCGGGTCAACCCGGGCCACGGTCGACAGGTTAAGGAGTGGGGGCGTCATCCTGACGTGGACTGCATGGGCTCGCGTCACATCGCTCTTATTACTCATATCACAATCCGATGATCTTATTCTTAGCTGAGGGGAAGAACGATACCGATACCTATAATGATTAGAGAGAGAAAATATATTTTTATATTATTATTTTTATTTTGATGTTTACATTTACTTATATTATCATTCATAGAGTTGCGGCAGGACATCAACAACTCCTGCTACCGGTTGATGGACTCGACCAGTGTAGCTCGCGTGACCGGTCCACACTTGTACACCCGATCGTTACATGCGCCCTGCACGTTGAATTCATGGAGACCGGGAACATAGTTCCCACTCGCATTTACTTATATACCCTTCAATAACTGTCAATTACCATTCCATTACGTATAAAGTCCTGTCTCACATACGGTACGATTCCTATCGACGCTAATATACCCTATTTGCTTATTGGCGGAGACAAATGGGGCCCTTAAGTGGTTCCCACGGGAATGCAACAGTAAAATGAGCCACGTATGATCATTTAAAACCAATGACGATTCGTACGAATACAATTTCAAATCGGTAACTGTACCAAACAATTAATTCACATTAATCTGGATGCGTATTTAGAGGTTTATCTTTATTAAAAAATCTGGAATTTCTTATATTTTTTCATCGCATATTGAATTTCTATTCACAATATCCCATTTACGAGAGTTGAAAAAAAAAAAAGAGTCACCCACTCGGGACTTAGTCGAAGACTTAAGATACAACTGGACGATCTGGCCTGCGTCGGGATCGAAGTCATGAAATTATGTTTTTTTTACGGCTTTAATTATTATTAAAAATTAAACATTTTTAAATGTGAAAAATCTAAATTGGTGGGACGGCTAACAACGACGTTTTCGAAAACCTTCAACAGTACTGTTGTAAACTGGCCGATCTCGATCTTGTTCCGCTCCGATATCATCCCACCCTCAAGACTTCCCCAATCTTGATTTCTGTTTGGAGAAGAAACCCCCAATCTTCGTCTCCTCCTCCTCCGTCCCCCGTCCTCACCGGAGCGCGATGGAGTCCGCTTCTGCCGTGGAGGACGTCCTCCTTCACGGAGACCTCCTCCTCACCGTTATCGAGGCCTGCCGTCTCCCCAACATGGACTATTTCTCCGAGCACCTCCGCCGTTGCTACACCTCCTGCCGCCCGCCCCTCCCCGGCTCCACCGCTTCGAAATCCGGTCCGGACGCAACACAGCACCACCAGAACCACCACCACCGAAAGATTATCACCAGCGACCCCTACGTCACCGCCTCCCTCGCCGGAGCCACAGTCGCCCGCACCCGTGTAATTTCCAACTCCGAGGATCCCGCTTGGAACGAGCATTTCAACATCCCCGTCGCCCACCGCGCTTCAACCCTCGAGCTCCAGGTCAAGGACAATGACGTCTTTGGCGCGCAGCTCATCGGCATCGTCTCCATCCCCACTGCCCGTATCGCCGCCGGGAAGAAGATTCAGGACTGGTTCCCTATAATCGGCCCCAGAGGAAAGCCGCCGAAGCCGGAGACCGCTCTCCGCCTTTCCATCGAGTACATTCCCGTCGAGGAGAAACCAGAGTACCAGCACGGGATAGCTGGGGATCCCGAGCAGCTCGGGGTGAGGAATGCCTACTTCCCGCTTCGGAAAGGGGGGTCGGTCACGCTCTACCAGGATGCCCATGTGCGGGACGATGAGCTACCGGAGGTGACGCTCGAGAAAGGTGCCATCTTTAAGCACGAGAAATGCTGGGAGGATATCTGTCATGCGATTCTTGAGGCACATCATCTGATTTATCTCGTTGGCTGGTCGATATATCACAAGGTGAAACTGGTGAGAGAGCCTTCACGGCCGCTGCCCGACGCTAGTAAGCTCACCCTAGGGGAGCTGCTCAAGTACAAGTCGCAGGAGGGGGTGAGAGTCTGTATGTTGGTTTGGGACGACAAGACATCTCATGACAGATTATTCATCAAGACGGTAAGATCACTCCCACTCAAGTATTTTCTTTGGCAAATCATTTGTTTGCCAAAATTTAGCAAACTGAGTCGTGATCAGTAACTCCATCTTCATGCAATGGACGGTTGCTCTGTGTTGTGAATTTGGCTTTCCTGTTTCAATCTCTTCATTTTATCCCCTTTCTGGATTTTGCAAAATAATGGCCTTGTACTTTTCTTGTAAGAAGTCCAAGTTACATGACACTTGAAGTATCAATATTCTCTTGTTCTGAGTTTTAGTGTTTCCTAAATTATAACATGACCATCAAATTTATATCAAATTGTCAATAAAACTTGTATATACGAAAAATTGCATGTAATATATCAAAATTTGACTTTTACTGATTGTAATCTAGAACTCAGAGATAGGGAAATTAATGGATCTAGATGGTGGATTGGTTGTACGTGTATAATTTCCATACAGTGCACTTCTTCAGTTTTGTTGTGTTCCCACCAAGTTCCTCTTCTGGCATATATTCTCTATGCTAGCTACATTTTTTCGTTATTTTTTCATTTAATACATTTGTAGGCACTTATTGTATTGTTGTTAGGATTCTAAACAAAGAGCTATTTTAATGTTGTAGGAATAGTTGGTTATAGTTGTTTGTTGTAGGCAAAGCTATGTAGATTTGACTTGCTGAATCACTTGGGGCTTGAGTATTATTCAACTATATTGATAAAAAATCATAGTTGTGTGTATTTGGTTAAATCTGCCACATTCACATTGTATTGTTGCTTGCTTTAGAGCTGTACATTGTTGACACACTTTGGCATGCTTAAATATTAGAATGCATGATGAAGATAGTTTTGTTGAGAAAACTAAATAGTTGTGTTTGATAAAAATCTATGATGAACTTTACCCCATTTCTCAAATTGCTTATTTCTAGATTTTTAGTAAATTAACTATATTTATGTGAATTAGTTCAACAAGGATGTCGATTCTATTATGTATAAATATTTATGAAATATCGACAGATCCAATGATTAGGCTGCTTTTAGATCAACTATCGGAATTAGATGATTTAATGTAATCAGTTTATCTGCATGTGCATTTAATTTTGCAGGGAGGTGTAATGCAAACTCATGATGAGGAAACTAAAAAGTTTTTCAAGCATTCCTCAGTTATTTGTGTGTTATCTCCACGATATGCCAGCAGTAAGCTTAGCATTGTCAAGCAACAGGCAAGCTTTTCACCACTAAATTCTCTCTGATCTGTTCTACTTTGTCTAAAGCAATCTGGTTAGGTTGTCAGAAAGATCCCTTTGACTAAATAATCAATTATGTGAATAATTAATTTAAATCACATACCCTTTATGTGCATAATCTTGGAGAAATGCTTGAGTTCAAATGTTTTAGACTGAAAATTACTAAATTTAGTGAACAATACAGTTGACAAAGGACTGAAAATTTTATCCTTCTGAGAACTAAATATGATGTCTTATCTTGTATTTTATATGAGGTTAGTGTTAATGTAAACCATAAAGACCAGTCAACAAGGTTATAGTTACAACTTACAACTACTGATAATTAGTGCATATTATTTGACGATATACCATTTGTAACCATCAATTCTGTTTTCTGTGATATACTAGAACTTATATCATTTCATATGAGAAAGAGTGTTTAGGTAATGCAAGTGCCACTTAACCTGAACATATTATGAATTTAGGGTTTATATAGGGAACTACTTTGTAATTACATAATTGGGGTTTCTTCCTTGTTATAATTTTTGATTTTCTTTTGAGGAAATTCTCTGTTGATCTCTTTCCTTAAGTAGGATCCTGAAACATTTTACTCTAAATTTGCCTTTGAACCAAACTCTTTTATTTCTTTGATGATATTAAGCTTATGTTTTTATGAGTAAGGCCTGAGTTTCACTTTAACCGTTAAATGCTTTCATTGAATACTTAATCATTATTCAGTATCTTTTTTTTGTATTTTAATTATGTTTTATATTTTCAACTAGTAATATGTTTCATTGGCTATTGTATTATATTATGAGAATCATCTATGCACATAGAAGGTGGTCCTTCTGTTGTTTTCTTTCTTAACATGGAAGTCACCTATCTTCACAAATACCAGCCTATGTCAAATGGTAACATCCATTCTTCTAAAGTTTCAGGTGGCATCCATTCTTTCTTGCTGGATTAAGGTTTCCAAAACCAATAAATCGGTGAATATTCTTTTCAAGTTGTTCCAGAAGATAAATTGGTGAATATTTTTTGTATCATGCCTCAAAAATGAGCCGAAGCAAACCCATTGAATACCCATGGGTCAGGCTCTCTTAGTTCCAACTACATTAGTCAACTAATTTAATCCACAGTCATATATGGTGAAATCATACAATTTTCTCATGTGTTCCTATCATATATAACATAATTTAAAAGCAAAGCCATTATTTGAAAGCAAGGTTCGTAAGTTTGTACCGTACTGGAGTTTCGAGCTCAGTTCGGTATGGTACGTTTCGGTATACCGCTCTGCCCATGTGAGGAGAAGGAGGTTTCCTTCTCTGTGTGAAGAAAGAAAAAAAAAAGGGTTCGGTTTTTGCCTGCGTGTCTCCCTGCGGAAAAAAAAAGCGACATTGCATCGGTTTCCATGCGCAAAAAAAAAGGAAAGCGATGTCGCCTCGAAAAAAGGGGAAAGGCGACATCGCTCGGTTTCCCTGCGGAAAAAATAGGAAAGGGCGATGTTGCTTGGTTTCCCGCGTGAAAAAAAAGGAAAGGCGATGTCACCGTTTCTGCTCGCGTGGGGAGAAGAAACCATTTCCTTCTCCCCGCACGAAAAAAAAGGCGACATTGGTGATGTTGCTTGATGCCGAGGTCTCATCGCCTCAGACAATGAGGTGACATCATCTGCGGCGCTCAGCGAGGGAGGGCGGCGACGGATCGGGATCGTCGAGGGAGAGCGGGGCCGGGTCTCTAGGTTTTCTCTTTTCTTCTCCCTCGGGTAATATCATCCGGTAGCACGCGGCGACGGTCGAAATCGATTGTCACCGACCGATTTAGGGTGGTAACGAAGCTGAAACAACCTCAATCAATGTTACCATCCGATAGCGAGCGGTCCACACATCGGTCTGCTGATGGATCGTTATGTATCGCTCGGTACGGGCGGTATTACTTGAAATTAAAATCCTTGTTTAAAAAACACTATAGTTTTTTAAATAAGCAAGAGACTAAAGCACCATATATAATGGATTATGTTTAGAGGTCATTATAAATATCATTAAGTGAACAAGAGACTAAAGACACTATAGTTTATTAAATAAAACTATTTTATATTTCTCAAATCATCTTTATAATAACCATCCACTTGCATTAATCTTCAATAAATCATTGGTTGCATCGAAGGATAGGGTTGAAATAAGAAACCCATAGAAATTGTCTTGACTTTATTTAGAATTCAGTTGATGAAAATTTGATTGAATAACATATCAATCAATTTTAGGTTTTAAAAATTTTAAAATAAGAATAATATGATTATGATCCCAATAAAAATATTAATATGATGTATCTAAATAACTAGAGCATTAAATTTGTATCCTCTGCAGAAAAATAAAAAAGAGCATAAAGAACATTATATATCCTTTTCTCATCAAAAACACTATCAAAGTATAATCAAATAATATAAATTTTAGGAGTATAGAAATGGTTTCCTAATATGAACACATCATGAAGTCATCATTGAGATTGATTTCCAAACAATACTAAAAAAATACTAAAATTATATATTTTTTTTCCACAAAAGGGTCTTACCAATTAATGAAATTTTTTTAACCTCAAAGGGTAAATAAGTTAAACTCAAATGAATACAACAACAACAATAACAAAACCGTAAGTCCCAACTATTTGGGGTCAATAATATGGATCTTTTATTGCTATTGAAATATGTACAAAGCCTTATGTTTAGTTAAATTCAGAGTACTTAAATTTTTATATATAGTTTCTATTAAAGTCTTTTTAGGCTTTCCTCTACCTCTCTTATCAGTAATATTAATTATTTCACCACTTTTGACTATTGTATCCGGAGGTCTCCTAAGTGTATGCCCATATTATCTTAAATGATTTTCTCTTATCTTATTCTCTATTAAAGCGATACCTAGTTGTTCACGAATAAAAGTAATTTTTCTATCTTTCATAATAACTCTATACATCCATCTCAACATTCTCATTTTTGCAATATAAGCTTTTTGTATATGTTGTTTCTTAACTACCTGTTAGGACTCTAGCTATGAGAGTCCTAATTTAGTTTCATTGATAAGGGCATTCATGTAAATCCTATCTAGCCGCCCCTTATTAAAGAGGTGAAGAGGCCGGCTAGGTTAGGGTTAGGTTGCTTCTTAGGAAAGGAGTCCTATTATAAGTAGGAGTTCTATTAGGAAAAGAGTCCTATTAGAAGTAGAAGTCCTATTAGGAAAGGAGTCCTATTATAAGTAAGAGTCCAACTAGAGAAGGAGTCCTAATTAGAAGTTGGTTAGAAGTAGGAGTCTTGAGTAAGAGTCCTATTAGGAGTTGGGGCTTAGAAGCCCTATAAATAGCCATGTATTCATCCTCTTTAATCAATGAATAGATCAATATTTTTGCAGCCTTTGTGCAGCAACTTGGAGGAAGGAACCCCTATAGAGTTCTAAGGAGGCCGATCCCCTATAGAGATCAACCCCAAGCTTAGAATCCGCGGAGGGTTCTAACACTTGGTATCAGAGCAGCGTTCTTGGCGTCTCGCTGCCCTTCCACAGCCATCCACCAGCCCTCCACAACCACGCAAAGCAATTCCCACAATTGCTTAGAAGATTATCGCTGAATTCCGCCGTCATCTCCACCACCGTAGATCATCTTTTGATCTTCCCGTGAATTGCAACAGGTTCTGGTTATCTACCCTACTGCTGCTGCAATTTAGTTATCCTTATTCAAAAAATCCAAAAAAAATCATTCCTATAATTGCTGCATAAACTTTTCGTCGCAAAGTTTTCATCTCTACGACGAAAGTCGCACTGCAGAATTTCAGCCGCATAGCACTGCCTTTTTGATCTTGCTACTGTGTTTTTTCTATCCAAATCTCTATGAAATTTTTACGACGGCTTTGACACTTCCTAACAGTGGTTTTCCCTTTGGTTTTGTCGAAAAATTCTCAATATAAACCACTTATCTTTTACGTCCAAACTGCTGCACTTTAGACGTAAAAATCTGCTATAACACCTCTCCGTGATTCTCAATTTTGCCAAACCTTTTGCTGTCGTTTCTTCCTACGAAATTTTTTACAGCATTACCTCTTCCTTATCAGCAGATCCCCTTTGAGTTTTACTTGAATCTCTTTTGAAAATTTCTGGAAAAAATTACATCTTTACTGCTGGAATTTTTTCTGTGAAAAATCTGGTATTGCACCTTTGTCCTTTTTTCTTCTCCGTAACCTACCAAACCCTAGCCACCTTGCTGCCACAAGCCAAGACGTCTTTAGGGCATCCCTCTAGCCTCAAGACGCAGCCATCGTAACCTAGTTTCATAACCCTAACAGCATAAAAAACCACAGCCCAAAACAGTAAACCATTACAGCTGAACCCTTCAATCACCGATCTATTGTCCGAACCTTCCACCACCCCATGCCATTAACCCGTCATCGAGAGAAAAAGACAAGGGCATCTCTGATCTACAGACATATGCTATGGCTTCTCAAGATCCAATTGATGCCAAATTTGAAGCATGGGAATCTCGGATTGAATCACGGCTTGAATCGCGCTTGGAAGACAAATTGTGTGCTTTGTTTGCAGAATTCAGAATTGGACAACCATCGAGCCCAACCAAACTGCAGCAAGGAGAAAATTTAGAAAGGACCCCAGAGAAGGAGGGACAGCCCTCGGACGTGCTTGACCACGCATGAGGGTGGACTTCCCACGATGGGAAGAAGGAGACCCAATGGGTGGATTTTGCTGCAGTAACGTTACTTTAGCTACTACCGAACGTCGGATAATGCTATGGTGGAGATTGCTGTCATCCACCTGAAGGAGATGCCATTCAATGGTACAATTGGCTGGAATATAATCATGGGGCTCCAACATGGAATCAATTTAAGAATGCTTTCGCTGAACCGTTTCGGACCTACTTTGAGTATGAAAATATCGACGCCAACTCGCAAAGATTCGACAAACCTCTACGATTCAAGAGTACCAAACCAGGTTTGAGAAGCTATCTTACCTTGCTCGTGATTGGATCGACCGTCAATTGTTAGGAACATTTATCGAAGGACTCAAGCCGAGAGATAAAAGGGGAAGTTAACGCACGACGGCTTGACTTCTGCATCGCGTGATGGCTGCGATTTCTTTTGCCCGAATACAAGAAGAACGACTTAACCAAGATGCTCGGAGGATGAGAACCACTCCTGGAACCTCAACATATAAACCTCTTTCGCTCCCAACCATCCTTCGCTACCCACAAAATTGACAAGAGAAGAACTACGTGACCGATCAAAGAAAGGGTCTTTGTTGGCATTGCGACGAGCCATGGAACCGCGATCATCGCTGCAAAAGGGGCCACCTCCTATTGATTGAACCTCTTGAAGACATGGAGGAGGAGGTCCAGGAGCATGAGGAAGAGGTCACGGATGATGAAGACAGCTGACCAATTGATATTATGATGCATGCCCTTGCTTGTTACGCAAACCCGCAAACAATGAAAGTGGGAGGATTTCTAAAGCAACAACCAATCACCGTTCTTATTGACACCGGGAGCACTAATAATTTTATGAACAGCAAGGTTGCTTTGTCCGGATGGCCTTACCTATTGAGAATTGCAGCAGGTTCGATGTTAAAGTCGCAGATGGACGAATTTTGAAGTGTGATCGTAAGTACCCACGGGAAAGCTGTTCTTGTCGCAGGACCAAGAGATAATTGCAGATTTTCCTCCTCTCTCTCGATGATTATGAGGCCGTGCTTGGCATCGAATGGTTGATGACATTAGGTGATGTTTCTGGAATTTTTGAAACTAATTATGAAATTTTACAAAGAAGGGGAAACAGTGATATCAGACGGGAAACGTGGGGCGACGTAACGACAATTTGCACACAACGAATGGAGAAAGTTTTGCACAAAGCATGCAGCGTGGCTTTTTGGTACAACTTGAGCAAAGCAACCTAAGGGAGAGCCAACCAAATTTGAAGATCCAAACCTACTTCCCTTGCTTGCTGAATTTTCAGATATATTTGACGAACCACGCAGCCTACCTCCTAACCGACACGATCATCGTATACCGATTCTTCCAGAGAAACCTCCAAAGCAAATACTCGACCATATTGGTATCCACATCTCCAAAAAGATGAAATAGAAAGGATTGTAAAAGAGATGCTTGAAACAGAGTTATTCGGCCAAGTTGCAGCCCCTACTCTTCACCAAAGGTGCTCCTCGTGACGAAAGAAAGACGGAACATGGCGAATGTGCGTTGATTACCAAGCTCTCAACGACATAACCGTCAAGGACAAGTATCCTATTCCAATAGTAGATGAATTGCTTGATGAATTAAAGGAGCACGAGTCTTCACAAAGTTGGACCTTCGATCAGGGTATCATCAAATACGAAAGTGTGCGAAGAAGACATACCGAAAGCGCTTTCGAACGCACAACGGTCACTATGAATTTTTGCTTTCTTCAACAAAAGATAGAATATCTTGGGCATATCATATCGAGGAATGGGTGACAAAGTGGACCCCTCCAAAATTCAAGCAATGCAGAATCGCCAACCCCGAGGAACATAAAATCACCGTGCGGCTTTCTTGGTTTAACAGTTACTATCGTAAGTTCGTGAAAGACTATGGAAAGATCGGTGCACCCTTACTTCCTTGTTGAAAAAAGATGCTTTCAGTTGGTGGACAAAGCCACCACCGCTTCGACGAACTTAAAGTCGTCGCAATGATAACAACACCAATACTAGCATTACCCGACTTCGATGAGACTTTTATTATTGAAGCCGATGCCTCGGAGCAGAATTGGTGTTGTACTAATGCAAGATGGCCGACCCTCGCTTATACTAGTAAGGCGTTATCTCCTTCCCACCTCAAGATGACTATTTACGACAAGGAGATGCTCGCGATTGTGCATGCGATGTCCAAATGGAGACCGTGATTTAATTGGGCGACGCTTTCACATCAAGACCGACCATAAAAGCCTAAAATATTTCTTGGAGCGCATCGGAGCAAAGAGCATACAGATTGGACTTACCCGCCGACTCCCGAATCCATCCAGTCTTCCATGTATCATGTTTGAAGCTCAAGTTGGGACAACACGAGACAGCCCAAAGCCATCTACCAAATATAACTACCCAAGGAGAGCTCCAGACCCAACCAAGTGCCATTATTGATCGATTTACGGCGACACACTGCCATCAAGTGTTAATACGGTGGGCAAACCTACCAAAGAAAAGATGCCACTTGGGAAAACTACGACGACTTGAAGATCAAATCTACCAAATATAACTACCCAAGGAGAGCTCGCACTCCAACCAAGTGCCATTATTGATCGACTACGGCTTACGACGACGACTGCCATCGAAGTGTTAATACGGTGGGCAAACCTACCAAAGAAAAGATGCCACTTGGGAAAACTACGACGACTTGAAGATCAAATTCCCGGAATTCATGGAACGTCACCTCGAGGACAAGGTTGATTTCAAGAGGCGGGTGTTAGGACTCTAGCTATGAGAGTCCTAATTTAGTTTCATTGATAAGGGCATTCATGTAAATCCTATCTAGCCGCCCCTTATTAAAGAGGTGAAGAGGCCGGCTAGGTTAGGGTTAGGTTGCTTCTTAGGAAAGGAGTCCTATTATAAGTAGGAGTTCTATTAGGAAAAGAGTCCTATTAGAAGTAGAAGTCCTATTAGGAAAGGAGTCCTATTATAAGTAAGAGTCCAACTAGAGAAGGAGTCCTAATTAGAAGTTGGTTAGAAGTAGGAGTCTTGAGTAAGAGTCCTATTAGGAGTTGGGGCTTAGAAGCCCTATAAATAGCCATGTATTCATCCTCTTTAATCAATGAATAGATCAATATTTTTGCAGCCTTTGTGCAGCAACTTGGAGGAAGGAACCCCTATAGAGTTCCAAGGAGGCCGATCCCCTATAGAGATCAACCCCAAGCTTAGAATCCGCGGAGGGTTCTAACACTACCTAACACGTAAATCCATAAAGCATTGTTGGTTTCACAACTGTCTTATAAATTTTTTTTTTAATTTCAGAGGCATCTGATGATTACACAAGACTTATGACATCTCTCGTCATTTTAACTATCCTGTTTTTACTCTATAAATAATATCTTTATCGATCTCTCCATCTGAAATAGTACTAATACTACTAATAGTAATATCATTATAAAGGAATTCATAGTAATATCAGTTGAATAAGTTTTGATTAAATAGGCCTTATTGAGGACTAATCATTAAAAAATAGGAATAAGTTTTGATGGGAATAATAGGCTTGAATTGACCAATAATTACATGATTTGGACCTCTTAAGGAGAAGACATATATTGATTTATAAATTGACTCTTTATCCTAGTTGAATAAGTTTTGATTAAATAGGCCTTATTGAGGACTAATCATTAAAAAATAGGAATAAGTTTTGATAGGAATAACAGGCTTGAATTGATCAATGATTACATGATTTGGACCTCTTAAGGAGAAGATAGATATTGATTTATAAATTGACTGTTTAACTTAGTTGTGTCAAGGTGAGATTCATGGATAGACAATTTAGATCCTATTTTTTTTATGTGAACACACTTATTGTGTGAAAGTAGGAGTTACTAGTTAGCCAACTACAATCCAGCCATAACTCCTAATAAGTTGTCTTATATGGTAAGTGGATAACATTCCTTAAGCAAAAAATGTTAATTTTTTTCTCCTATTTTGTTATGCACTATGTTACATTGTTTTCCTCCATACACAGGTGGTAGGGACCCTTTTCACACACCATCAGAAATGTGTATTGGTTGATACACAGGCTTCTGGAAATATGAGAAAGTTAACTGCTTTCATAGGAGGTCTTGATCTTTGTGATGGTCGCTATGATACACCAGAGCATAGACTTTTTCTTGATCTTGACACAACCTTTTTAAATGATTTCCATAATCCCACATTCGCTGTGAGTTCATTTAGACTTTCTGCTTTCTTCTTTTAAAGTCCTCAAGGGTTTTCAGTCGTATACTTGCCAGGTTTGTTTGGTATGTAAATTTCATTTACCGAGTAGCATCTCAAAGTTTCAATAGTTGGAAATTTTTGTTTGTGACTATTATTTGTCTTGGTTATCAATTCTATCCTCTCTATTTTTCAGTCATTTAGTTTGATATGTTTATAAAGAGGAGATCTATCAAACTTACATATGTGCTATTTGGCTTAGACATTCTATCATGCTACACTACTGAATACCTAGCAATTTGGGCTTTTTGCTATTTTATAAACCTTTAGATCTTGGCAATGATATGTTTTCCAATTTATGTTGCAGTTGTAATTAACAGTGTTATGCATTGCGTGCAATATTAAGTTAAGTTACCATGCATGAAATTTGTCAAAGTTTTTATTTTTGAAATATTCTAATTACCATAGCAACAGATCAGTAAATTCCGATCAATAAATGAAGTTTTTATTTCAAATAATTGATGTCATAAAGCAGTTGGGATGCAACTAAGGGAATGTTCCAAATGGAGATTCACTTTACACATCTATTCATTATCTTGACTTCATAACTGGTTGCAGAACAAAATAATCATTTGATACCTATTTGGATATCATAGTTAATAATTCCAAAATAGATAATAGAATGTGTGGAACTACCTTTTGGTACAGGGACCTGTACCGAAGTTTCTAAATATTATACCATACCGATGTACTGAGTTTTGCTTGGTACGGGGTACCGAGCGATACTCTAGGGTGTATCGAGCGGTACTCTAGGGCTTACCAAGCGGTATGCCTAAAAAAGGCATAAAACCCATCGAAAATACTTGCAAAATAGAAAAGAGTGAGGATATGATTTTTAATTTAGAAATAAACATACATTTAGTATAGTTTTAGCAAAACTAAGGTAAATTAGGTAAGAATAGTGCCATATATCTTTTTTGGGTTATGAAGAATAGCCTTGTGCAAGATTTGCAATTTCGGTATGTTCTGGATCATCCTTATGTTAATATTGAATTATCTATAAAAAAAATATTTGAATTGTTAGATTATTTTGTACACAACTTAAATTTTAAGATTCAAATGAATTAAGAAATCACATGTGTAGATATATTTGATTTTACCACCAAAACGAATGATGGGCTTCCACAGGTTGTGGATCGGGGTGCTCGATCCTATGTATCTGCATATCAATATGATATGTTTGTCGGACCCAATCCTGAAATTGATCCCATGATATAGTGTCTTGATACATTGTATGTCATTGGTGCATCAATGTGGTGATGGTCGTAGGTTGTTCGTCGTGAATCACATGTGTTCGAGGTAGCTCCTTTGGCATGTATTGGTGAATGTTAGAACTTTTACTTTCACTACTGATTTGCTGTTTTGTTTCATATTGTTGCTCGGAGAAGTATGACCAACTATCACTGTACTACTATTAGCTATAAGATCCTCGATAATATGACGACTGTGAATATGATGAGCTTCGTCCTATGTCTAAGTCGTGTAGGCTCTGTCGCATCTGCTCAAAATCATCTACTGGCTTCCCCTTCCCCTTCCCCTTCTCTTTCCCCTTCCATGCATAAACTTGACCAGTACCTTGTTGAGTTCCATGATTTGAATCTTGGGTAGCATGTGTAAAATATTGCTCCTCGGTCCATGCACCACCCTCAAATTGTATAGATGGGACTAACGATTCCTTGGCGTTACTGCCATCATTGGTCGAGGCACTATTATCCACGTTGTTGCCATGTCTCTGGACCGAGCGAGTTGCTGAATACAATTGCGAAGGTGTTTGTGACAGTTGGGTGTCTTTAGTTCTTAGAGTAGTTTGACTCAATCTTGTCTGGCTCCTTTTGTCACGTTCTGACCGAGGGGGATTTTCTTTTTGTTGGGGATGTGCTTCCTCTTCTTTTATTGCCTCGGTGATAAAATGCGAAGGACGTTGAGGATCTCCTGCCTCATCAAGTAGAGGATCCTCTTAGTTCGTCGCTGCTTCGACCTACTCTAACATTGGCTCTGAATCTTCGTTGTAGGATTGGAGGTTGATGGGATCAATCTCTGGTTCCTTTGGTTTCTTATTCAGCTTGACACACCGCAACCTTAACCGCATGTTTTAGTGGACATATACCAGTTTCTCCAACCGTCTATATGATAGTCTGTTCGGACCTTTGTGTGAATCAATGCGAATGTTGACCAATTACGTTTGCAACCACTAGATGTCGTCGTTTGTGAAAGTACATGAACGACAACCTTCTTTAAATTTGGTGCATCCCCTCCAAATTATATCCATCACTCGATTGCAAAAAGATATAAATAAGATTTTATTAACATTTACATAACAAATAATTAATATCAAATATAGTCGATAATCAATATGTGTAACTTTTCCTTACCAGGATTCATAATGTAACGATATGATACAGTTATAACATCGGAGAATGAACCAATTGTATCTTGGAATAATCAGCCCTCCATCGTAGCATTGGCTACATCAACAGTGTTTGAAAAGAGTCGATTTATAATGTTTCTTAGTGTCATTAGTAAATCATTTTGTGTTGCTAGAGTATATCGATATCAAATTGTCGGGTTTAGAAAATATGCTACAAGATATAATATTATTAGTAGGAATTTTTTATACAATAAAAAATTATGAATTAAATTACACTGAATATAAATTTATCTGCATTATGGATATCTTGATCCATATAAACTTCAGTCTGATGATCAATGATCTGTATGTATTGGTTGACTTTAAAATCATCTTTGAATGCTTTCCTGACCTCCTCTCTTGTTGTAATCAACATATTTTAAGATAAGGCATTTGTGGACGCTTGTCCATATTGACCTTACAGAGGACAACATAAAATGGTTCCACACCTTTTATGATTTCAATCATGGTCTCCCAAAATCTAGAAGAAAGAATGGCTTTTTTCATATTTTTCCATCGCTCAATCTTGAATACCCAGAATCATACCATTCTTGTGTGGTGACTATTACTTAGAGTCCCTGCCTCTTTTGCTATAATGACTTTAATGCAATGAAATTGGTAGCAAACCAAGTGACTCCAGGTCGGAGCATCTCACCATTTACATACTTTTGCATTAAAGAGTGGACTCAATGATAATTATACATAAACTTTATAATTGATTATGCTCAAGCTACATACTTTTTGACCATGTCCAGCTTACCAATATCCTTTAGCATTAAATCTATGCAATAAGCTGCGTATGGAGTTTGAAACAATGTTTTTCTTTTTTCCATCAATTGCAAATTGACCTTCTTGAAATTCAATCCATTGTAGGTGACTATTTGGACAATGTATTGTGGTCTAATCTCCTCTACTACGCTATCCATCAAGCTCTCAATATAGTATGCATCTTGGATCTTGTCAGATGTATTAACTGACTTATGAAGCACCACCCGTCTATTTCAATAAACAAGAAAGTTGATGATACTCATTCTTGTTGGCCCTGTCCAATTATTACACATCAGTGTCACTTCATATTCGTTCCATTGCCTCTTGAACAATTTGATCCAATCCTTCAGTTCTGCCACCTCCTTATCTAAATACACACCGTGAATCTCTCTTGATGTTAGAGGTTGGATCGTCGTGCTAGACTTTTGAATAGAGGAGATCATGTTCCGGCAATATGGACCTTGGCTGTGTTTGCTGGAATCCTGTGGAAGTTGAACCATTTTGAAATTACATTTTTGATATTCCGCTTCTTTTCTTTTGTATATGCATCGTCAATTCGTATTTGTTTTGTTGTTTGTGGAGGATAAGCTTGCGGATCAATATCAACAATATCTGATGTGGACCTCCTGCCAAGATCTCTCATAAAACCACGGAGTCCACCATGCCTCATTGATGAAAATCATCAACTTAGTAACCATACACCTTGATAGCTAAAGAGCTACGATACATATGGAATGCAAATTGACACCCTTCAACGAATTGAAAACAAGGTGGACCGTTTAAGATTGAAGTAAGGGAAACTGTTTTAATCACTTATCAATAGAAAATTAATAAAATAAATAGAATAGCACTTTGATTCCCTTAGAACACTACAAACTAACAAGTTTGATAAGTTAAAAGGAAAAGCAAAGATTTTGGTTTTGAACACCACAAGTAGAAAAGCCTGATAAGTTCCAAAGTTCATACAAGAACTTAAAAACAAAACACTCATCGGTGTTGAAGAATTATTATACTTCTTAAATTGTGTTTTTACAATGGGAGTCAGCCTCGTTTATATGGTATGAGGCTAAGTACAAAGGGAATGAATGCATTAAATGATATTCATATTCCTAATTCATGAATTTTGTCCAACATTGTTGAATGGACTTTTATTCTTCAAGATGAGGTCTTCAAATTTGTCCTTCTCTCTTCATGATCATATTGACCATTTTAGGCTCTTCTTGCAACCATAGAACCTTGACCGAGTCTTGACTAGCTTGATCTTTTTAAATTCTTTCCAATAAACAAGTTAAAGTTTCTTTCATCCTTTTGTCATTGGTCATCCATGAATAGTTAAAGGGTCTTTAGTAGAATTATGATCAACTTGCTGGTTCATATAATTCCCCCTTTCCTCGAAAAGATTCGTCCTCGAATCAACGCCTCTATCACCTACATCAAACAAAGATAAATCAGAAACATTGAATGTTGCATTAATATTGCTATACTCACCTGGTAGTTTCAGCTTGTATGCATTGTCATTGATTTTTTGAAGGACTTGAAATTGACCATCTCCTCTTAGCATTAGTTTAGACCATGGTCTGCAATACCGTACCGTACAGGAGTTTCGACACTTCTCCGGTACAGTACGGTATCGTATACCGAATGGTATGCCGAAACGTACCGTTCGGTATATATATTTATAATTATAAATAATATATATATATAAATAGATATATATATTTTTTCCCTCGGCGACATCGCCCGAGATGTCAACGGGCGACGTCGCCTCCCGTCTCGGGTGACGTCGCCTCCCGTCTCGGGCGACGTCGCCTCCCGTCTCGGGTGACGTCGCTCGAAAAGTAAAAAAAAAATGATTTTTTTATTAGAAAATAGAAAAATGACGTCGCCCGTGCAATGTCGCCTCGGGAGCGTCGCCTTCCTTCTCGGGCAATGTCGCCCGAGAAGTCCCCTCGGCGACGTTGCCCGAGCCTAAAAAAACCAAAAAAATATTTTTTAATTATTTTTTAATTAAAAAATTAAAAAATCGTATCGATTGGTAGCGGACGGTCTGTGTACCGGTATCCTGTCGGACAGGTACGTACCGCTCGTACCGGGCGGTGCCAGTCGGTATTGCATACCTTGGTTTAGACTTCCTATGACTAGGAAATCTTTCCTTAAGTGTACCAAAACCCAATCACCAGGTTCAAATACTACTTGCTTTCGACCTTGTTGTGCTGTTTCTCATATTGTAGAGTTTTCTTTTCAATTTGTGTTCGGACTTTTTCATGCAATGCTTTGACAAAATCAGGTTTTTGCTAACCATCCAAATTGGCCTTTTCCAAAGGTAAAGGTAGCAAATCCATAGGAGTTAATGGATTGAACCCATACACAACTTCAAATGGGGTATGGTTTGTTGTAGCATGCATACTTCTATTATAAGCAAACTCCGCATGTGGCAAACATTCCTCCCAAAATTTCAAATTCTTTTGAATTATGGCCCTCAAAAGTATTGATAAAGTTCGATTTACCACCTTCGTTTGTCCATTTGTTTGTGGATGACAAGTGGTTGAATACAATAGTCTTATACCCAACTTACTCCAAAGTGTTTTCCAAAAGTAGCTAAGGAACTTTACATCTCTATCACTCACAATTGTCCTTGGGATGCCATGTAATCTCATAATTTCTTTGAAAAACAGCCTTGCAACATGTGTTGCATCATCTGTTTTGTGGCAAAGAATGAAATGTGCCATCTTGCTAAATCTATCAACAACAACAAAAATAAAATCTCTCCCTCCTTTTGACCTAGGTAAACCTAAGACAAAGTCCATGGATATATCAACCCAAGGCTCACTAGCTATAGGAGGGGGTGTATACAACCCATGAGGCATTACTTTAGATTTAGCTTGTTTACAAGTGATGCATTTCTCACACAATCTTTCAACATCTTTTTTCATGCATGACCAAAAAAATTATCACTTAACACATCTAAAGTTTTTCTAACTCCAAAATGTCCCATTAAACCTCCACTATGTGCTTTTCTCACAAGTAATTCTCTCATTGAACATTGAGGAACACACACCTTGTTTTCTTTGAACAGAAAATCATCATGCCTGAAGAACTTATCAAAACCCATTTTCTTACATGCCCCATAAACATTAGTAAAATCATGCTCAGAATTGTATAAATCTTTAATGTATTCAAAACCCAATAATTTTGCATTAAGTTTAGAATTAGAGCATACCTTCTCGAAAGAGCATCGGCAACCACATTTTTCTTACCTTGTTTGTACTTGATGATGTACGGAAAGGATTCAATAAACTCCACCCATTTTGCATGCCTACGACTTAGCTTTCCTTGTCCTTTGAGATATTTCAAAGACTTATGATCAGTGTGTATAATGAATTTATTATACTAAAGATAGTGCTGCTATGTCTCTAACACTCTTACCAGAGTATAAAATTCCTTATCATATGTCGGGTAGTTAAGACTTGCTCCATTTAGCTTCTCACTAAAGAATACAATGGGTCTGCCTTCTTGCATTAAGACTCCTCCAATACTTATTCCACTCGCATCACACTCAATCTCAAAAGTTTTAGCAAAGTTAGGTAAAGCAAGCAAAGGTGCTGAACTGAGTTTACCTTTAAGTAAGTTAAAAGGAACATCTTGTTGTTTACCCCATTTGAATCCCGTATTCTTTTTGATGCATTCAGCTAATGATGCAGCAATTGTAGAAAAATCTTTAATGAATCTTCTATAAAAGCTAGCAAGACCATGAAAACTTCAAACATTACTAACACTAGTGGGTTTTGGTCACTCTTTGATTACTTTTATTTTTTCTTGATCAACATGTATCCCCTTATCGTTAACAACATATCCAAGAAAAGTAATTTCATTAGTGCAAAAAGTGCATTTCTTTAGATTAGCATATAACTTTTCTTTTCTAAGCACTTCAAAAACAGCTTTTAAATGTGTTACATGTTCATTTAAAATTTTGCTATACACAAGTATATCATCAAAATAAACCACTACAAAATTTTCAATGTAAACACGTAAAATATGATTCATCAATCTCATGAAAGTGCTAAGTGCATTAGTTAGGCCAAAAGGCATCACTAACCAATCATATAAACCATGTTTAGTTTTGAAAGCAGTTTTCCATTCATCACCTACACACATTCTTATTTGATAATATCCAGATTTTAAATCAATATTTGAAAATAGATAAGAACCATGCAATTCATCCAACATGTCATCTAGCCTAGGAATAGGATGTCGATACTTTATTGTGATTTTGTTGATGATTCTACAATCAACACACGTTCTCCAAGATCCATCCTTTTTAGACACCAATAGAACAGGAACTGCACATGGACTAATGCTTTCTCGCATATACTCTTTTTCCATAAGCTCACTTACTTGCTTTTGGATTTCCTTGGTCTCTTCGGGGTTACATCTATATGCTGCCCTATTTGGTACGCTTGCACCTGGAATGAAATCAATTTGATGCTCAATTCCTCTAATTGGTGGCAAACTATTAGGAACTTCTTCGGGAAAGATATCCTCATTTTCTTGCAAAAGATCAACAATAACACTAGGTAAACTTTTGTCAATTTTATTAGAAGAAATCAAAACGTCCTTGTACATAAGTACAAGGGCTACCTCATGGTTAAGGCATTTTTCACATCACTCATTTTGGCATAAACACTCATTTTTCTTTCACTCAAGCCTTCCTTATTTTCTCTCCCCTTGTGTTTCCCAATATTCTCATTTTTATCACTCATCTTATCCTTTTCTTTTTTCTCTTTCTTGCTCCCTCCCTAAAGTTTTGATTAATGAAGACTCAAGCTCCTCATATTATTGTTTTACACGCATTTGGTCTTCAAGAATTATCTTCGGAGGCAAAGGTCCAAGCTGATATTTCTGTCCATTCATGATTAAGGAATAACGGTTCTTGAACCCATAATGTATTACCCTACGATCATATTGCCATGGTCTCCTCAACAACATGTGACCAGCGTACATAGGTACCACATCACACCAAACTTCATCCTTATATCTGCCAATTGAGAAAAAAACTAACACTTGCCGATTTACCTTTACTATACCACTATCATTCAACCATTTTAACTTATAAGGTTTTGGATGTTTGATAGTAGGCAATTTCAGTTTCTCCACGAGCAAGGTACTTGTCACATTTGTACAACTTCCGTTATCAATAATCACATTACACAATTTGTTAGCAATCAAACAATGAGTATGAAATAGATTTTCACGTTGTTTACCATGTTTATCATTTTTACTTTATAAACTAAGTTGGCGTTGAATGACTAAAATTTCACCTTTAGTATACTCTACATCACTAGCATCCTTTGGAATGTCATCATCATCCTCTCTCTCACTTTCAGATTCCACAATCTCATTCCTCATGATCATAACTCTCTTATTAGAACATTCACGTGCTACATATCCATGCCCAAGGCACTTAAAACACTTGATACCTCTACTTGATGAGGTTGATTCTCACCTTTACCCTTACTGCCTAATTCATTTTTGTCTTTAATTCCATCAATTTTAGGCTTAACAATGGGTTTATTATCCTTTTTACTCCAATTCGATTTCCAAGAAGAAGAAGAACCCGAATAAGGTTTTAAATCATACCTTATGCCATTTCTTTTGAGTTGCCTCTCAATCTTCATGGCCATATTCACCATATCCTCAATCTCCACATAATGTTGCAACTCCACAAGATCAGCAATGTTCTTGTTTAATCCACTCAAGAATTGAGCCATGGTAGCCTCACGGTCTTCCTCCACGTTAGCTCTTATCATGGCTATCTCCATCTCCTTGTGATATTTATCAACACTCATGGAATCTTGTGTCAAAGTTTGCAGCCGTTGATGCAAATCTATAGTAATGGCTAGGGACAAATCTCCTCCTCATGATTTGTTTCATCTCTAACTAAGTCTCTACGGGCCTTTCACCATTTATACGTTTGTCTTTACATAATTGATCTCACCAAATTATAGCATAATCATAAAATTCAACAACGGCTAATTTTACCTTTTCCTCTTCAGAGTAGTTGTGACATTCAAAGATCAACTCCACTTTTCGTCCCTGCTCCAAATAAGCATCTGGATTATTCTTTTCTTGAAAAGGAGGAATTTTCATTTTGATGCTGCTTATGTTTCTGTCCATACCATCAAAACGTCCTCTTTTAGTTTGTCTCCTAGGATTAACATCTTGATCAATTAGAGTGACTTGGTCATCGTCGATGTCATCTCCACCATCATATTCATCGTGGATGAAGGCTAGTTGTCTCCTACGCCGTGGTTCACCTTGCAATATATTAATTGCATCATCATGCCTTTCTAGATAATCTCTTACATCTCCTATCACTTTGAACATATGTTCAAATTGTTGTTGCATTGCTTAAAGCAAAAGATTATTTGATAAAGAACTCACTTCTTTATTTTTAGACATGTTTACAACCTGAAAAACAAAGTTAGAATAGCCTCACCAACACTCCCTCACGTGTTTCACTCAAGATTTGATTCACTCCACTCGTGTTTTCACATAGTGTTTGGCTTTTCTTGATATTGATCTCACCACTCTTGCCTTTTACCTCTCTTGTTTTGTTCTTTGAGTTCTTAGATTAACTAAGAAACTTAAACAAATAATTCAGATTATGGCAATTCAAGTGTATTGAAATTGGGCATAAAAGCAAACAAAAGGTAAGCCAATTTAAAGGTGTGTGTAATGCACTTCAATCATAAGCAAAGATTTGAATTCAAGTATCAAATGAATAAAGAAAATTTTTTGGAATGAAAAAAAAAATTTCCAAACTTGAAACAAGAATTCAAAATAATGAAGATAAAATTCTGTAATTTGCAAGAAGTCTTTGAATTCACAATTTTTTTTTAAATTTTGATCTTTTCGTTTTTTTTTTTGGACCTTTGATCTTCTTCTCTCTCTCTCTTTTAATCTTTGCTTTCCTCTTTTTTTTTACTTTTGATTTTCTCTCTTTTTTTTACTTTTGATTTTCTCTCTCTCTTTTTTTTTACTTTTGATTTTCGCCCACTTTTTTTTTGACTTTCTGCTTTTTTTTATACTATAAAGTGAGGGGAAAGAAAAAAAAATAATGAAGTACAATAATAACAGAAGAAATATAAAAATAAAGAAGAAGGAAGAATATCAATTATAGATATCATGATAAAAGAAGAAGAAGAGAAAAGAGAAAAGCTAAAAGATAACAAATAAATGGATAAGCAAATCCCAAACTTGAGCCGTGCTCTAATACCAAATGATCGAAATCATCAACTGAGCAACAATACACCCCGATAGCTAAAGAGCTATGATACATATGGAATGCAAATTGACACCCTCCAATGAATTAAAAACAAGGCAGATCGATCAAGATTGAAGGGAAACTATTCTAATCATTTATCAATAGAAAATCTATAAAATAAATAGAATAGCACTTTGATTCCCTTAAAACACCATAAACTAACAAGTTTGATAAGTTAAAAGTGTTGAATCTCGGATTTTGATGATGAAGTCATTTGATAGGTTATTTGATCTAATCCATATTATTAATATAAGTGTGCAGGATTAACTACGATAGCAACGAAGACATAAAGCAAATTGCCGGAGTCAAGTACGTTGGGAGTTCGAGAGTCTGCTGGAAGTTCGAAGTATCATCGGAAGTGCTACCGGAACTGGCCGAGAATGAATCGGGGACTTGCCGAAGGTTTTGAAAGTTTGTTGAAAAAATCGTCGGAGGTTTGCGGAGCTCACCGAGAAAGGTCGGAAGCTTGCCAAAAGATTCGTTGAACTCGCCATAAAGTCCGGGAGGCTGCTGGGAGTCCGCTGGAAGATATCCGAGAGTGTATCGAAAGTCCGTCGGAAGTTCGCCGGAAGCTCGTCGGAAGAAGACTCGATGTTACCAGATTAGAATTTGCTTAGAAATATGTTTCAATTTCGTAGTTAGCACGTAATTAGGGTTAGAATTAGGTGATAATCCTAATTAACCCTAGTAGGGGCCAATTGGGCCTTAATTAGATTGAATTGGGCTGGATTCAGGGCCCATTCAACAATGCTGGACCATGTCTGGCGGTGGCACCGCAAGGCTGGGGCGGTGGCAACGCCCCAGGAACTAGTTTCCAGGTAGTCTGGGTGGTGGTACTGCCCTAGGTCAGCGGTGGTACCGTTGACAGTTATTACCTGTCAGCGATGGTACCACCTGATAGGCGGTGGTACCGCCCCTCCACAGAGTCCAAGGACCCTTTCAGGCGATAGTATCGTTAGACTGGGCGATGGTACCATCCAGTACAATGACGGAGCAGGGTCAACTGGCGGTAGTACTGCTAGTGCTAGGCGGTGGTACCGCTAGTACCCGAAAATCCGGGATGTGACTCTTTTTGGCTCCAATTCTGAAGCCAATTGAGTTTATAAATATCCCTTACTTTTCAGTTGGCTAAGCTTATTGAGAAGTGATAAAAACTGAGTCAACACTCTCCACCTCTCTACTTTCTGTAGTATTCACTCGAATCACTTTACTGAAATCATTTTCGTCGAACCGAAACTTCTCAACGCACAACTCTTTTTATAATCGTTTTTGAATTTACGGTTTTTATCTGCTGCACTAATTCACCCCTCCCTCTTAGTGCCGCTCTAGATCCTAACAATTGGTATCAGAGCAAGGTCACTCTCATTTGGTTTAAAACCCAAGAGAGATGGTGTATTCGGGCATGCAAGAGGGTCATTCAATTATACGTCTGCCTATGTTTAATGGGTTGGATTACACTTATTGGAAGACTCATCTGAAGATTTTTCTAATTTTTATAGATTTTTAACTTTGGAATATTGTTGAAAATGACTTTCAAAAATCTTCTCTTCCGATGAACAAATGGAATGAATTAGAGAAGTCTTTTGCTCTTAATGCAAAGGCTATGAATGCCTTGTTTTGCGCACTTGATAAAAATGAGTTTACTCGTGTTTCGATTTGTGAATCGGCTTTTGATATTTGACATACTCTTGAAATCACTCATGAAGGCACTAGCCGAGTGAAAGAGTCCAAAATCAACCTTTTGGTGCATTCTTACGAATTATTTCAGATGAAACCAAGTGAGTCCATCGGAGACATGTACACCTGTTTCACGGATGTTGTCAATGAACTCAAAGCACTTGGAAAAGGTTTTTATAATTTCGAACTTGTAATTAAAATTTTAAGATCCCTTCCAAAGAGTTGGGATCTAAAAGTTATGGCCATTCAAGAGGCCAAGGACCTAAAAAATTTTCCTCTCGAAGAACTCATTGGGTCATTGATGACCTACGAAATGACATGCCATGCTCATGAAGAGCTCGAAAACCCCCTTCTAAAGAATAGAAAGGATATAATATTGCGAACACAAGAAGACCACTTGAAAGAATCTTCAAGTGATGAGGACCTTGATGATGAACTTGCACTCTTGATTCAGAAATTCAAAAAATTTATAAGGAATAAATTTAAAAATGATACTAAAAATAAATTTGAACCCAAAAAGGAACAAGTAATATGTTATGAATGCAAGAAGCTAGGGCACTTCAAAAGTGAATGCCCCCAAGCCAAGAAGAAGCAACCAAAGAAGAAGAAGGCTCTAAAGGCAACATGGGACGACTCAAGTAGCTCCGAAGATGAAGAAGCAACCAACAAGGAGGTAGCTAACATTGCATTGATGGCTTTGGGAGATAAGGTATGCGAGTTATTTAATGAAAATTTAACTTTCGACGAACTTTCAATTGCTTTTTATGAATTATTTGATGAGTGTAAAGCTATTAGTAAAAAGTTTAATTTATTAAAAAAAGAGTATGCTCTCTTAGTCGATAAACTTAATAGTCTTAAACTTAATACTCCCTCTTTACCTCCATGCTCTAAGTGTGAACGCTTAGAGGCAATCAAGAAAGAGAACTTGCTACTTAAAGAGACCTTAAATAAGTTTAGCAAGGGCTTGAACTTGATCTTTGCACACAAGGGTTATGTCGGAAAAAGAAGTGGAATTGGATTTGTGAGTGGATCTCACCAAAATCCAACCACCTTCATTAAAGGATCTACACTACATATATCATTTCACTCAAATTATAACTTTTGTAGCAAACCGGGACATGTTGTTTACAAATGTTCGTTTAAGAAAGTTAGTCCACATAAATTGATATGGGTTCCTAAAGGAATCATAAATAATTCAATGCACAATGACAAGATTAGTCGATCAATTTTTGAGGCACCCAAGTTCAAATGGATACCTAAAATCCATCATCTTTTGTAGACACATTCACCCACACAAGCTAGGAGCAAGAGATGATACCTTGATAGTGGATGCTCAAGGCACATGACCGGAGATCCATCACAATTTTTTAAGCTCACTAGCTTGGGTAATAAAAGACTTTTGAGAGTTATAAATTGTTAAGGCTAAAATATGCTAGCACTAAGTCTCTTAAAAATGATTTCAATGAAAAAGAGTATCATGCTTGATTTTACAAATTGGAATTCTATGTTTTAGCCGTGATGTTTTTGACGAAATCTTGTTTCGGAACTATACAATGATACTAGGCTTTTATATAAAAAATTTGTTTTTCTCTTTGAACAATTCCTATGAGAAGTCAAATCACTTAAATTGAAATATCTAAAAAAGGAAAATGCTTTTTCCATCTATTCGAGATCTATAAATTCATTTTGTAAATCTCGTATGTGATTTCAATGATGAATTTGGAGCTAGAATGAGATTCCTCAAAATGATTCATTATTTCAAAATTTTTGGAACCACAACTTTATTTTGATTAAAATCATGACTAATTATGCATTGATGGCTTGAATGCATTTGATACTCGAATTTTTTTTTCTTTTGAACTTGATGACTCGATTCTCCTAATGCATACAAATGAGTTACTTATCAATAGTTACGATTGTAACATATTCTCTTTTAAATATCTTTCGGAGATGACTCTTAGTGATAAATGTTTTGAACCATGTTTGACGATCTTATATATGATGAGTGACACATGAATTGTTTGTTTGTTTTTTCGACTCAAAATTTTCTTGATTTCTCGGATGCATAACTGAAAATAGTATAATTCATGATTTTGAACTATGAATGATGTCTTTTGGTTGAATTTTACTTCTTTCATGATTTCACGAATTGATCGTTGTCGATTTTGTTACGCAAGTTTTCATAACCTTCGGAAATCACCCCTCCTTTATCACTCGAGTTTTCTTGTCTTTACATTATTGTTCTCTCTCGATTCTCTCAAGGATAAATTTTCGATGTCTCTTGATTACAACATTTTATAATCATTAATTGATTAAATGATTTGATGAGTCATTGTGCTTAATAAAAATTATCGCATTATTAATATGAGATCGGAAGTGATTCAATGACATCATTCTATTTCAATCAAATACATGATGATCAAATTAGACATCTGTGAGATAGACGTTAAATAAAAAAAAACAAGACAAAATGATCAAGTGGTGCAGCCCCCCCCCCCTCCCTCCAAAAAAAAAAAAAAAGCGTAAGTCTAGGTGCTAACGGTGGCACCGCCAGAACTGGCGGTAGTACCGCCTGGGCATTTTGTTCCCAGGCGGTGGCACCGCCTGAGAGCCCCCTTATGTAAAAGGGCTTGGTCGACGGTAGAACCACTCCCAACTCTTGCAACTGCCCCCAAATACACTTCCCCTCCTCTCAAATCTTCATATTTCCTCTCAAGAAGACCAAGAGAGGCTTCTATCCTCTCAAATCTTTGATCAAGATCTCTATTTCTTAAGAAACCTCTACTAAGGTAATCTTTGACACTCCCTCTTTAATTTCTTGATACATGGCTGCCTCTTTGTAATTCCCTTGTTCTATCATCATTTTTAGATAAATAGCTCCTAGGAGATCATCTAGGGACAAAGGAAAAAGGAGGGAAGGAGATTCATATGACTCATCCCTTTTTAGCTCTAGGGAAAATGCCCTCAGGTACCCTAGTTTTGAAACAAGAAACATGCATAAGGGTAAACATGTTGATTTAAGTGAATTAGGAGACCTAGAGCCCATTAGGTGGTTTGCCAATTTAGATGTCTTGTCTATTTTACAAATCAATGTACCAATTTACCCTAGACTAGTTTGATTGATTTATGCTAATCTAAGCATAGGTGAAGATGACAACATGTCAACCTACCTTCTAGGGAACCAAATTCAAATTACGGACAACACAATTTGTGATCTAATTGGAATATCGGAGAAAAGAGGAGGTTACTTTAGAGGATGCAATCGGAGTAACCTACTTCGAGGCTTTAGGGACCATTTTTGGAAATCCTAACCTAGCTATAGTCCCTAAAAGCTGTGAGCATTTGTTACCATTCAGTTCTAAGGTCCTCCATCATATCATCAATAGTTTCCTAATTGCTAAGCAATGTCACCACGATGAAATTAGTCAAATGGAGTTAAGTACTATGTACTGGATAATGACCGGACAAGATAATTGTTTTGGATACCTAATTTGGCAAAATATGGTGGATATAGCTTCTAAAGATTTAATGTTATCATATGGGGGGTTAATCACTAGATTACTACATGCATATAATATTAGAATACCACCCGACGAAGAAGTAATAAAAGTGGATAGATACAATGCCATAAATAGAAACCTACTTAAAAGATTAAGGTGCACATTTAGGAATGGAATATGGACTAGGCAGCCTAGAAGGATCGATCCAGCTCCCCCTTCAGTAGAAGAATGATAGAACCCCAGAGGAATTCTATGTAGATTTGATCTTTGAGGGGGATCAACCCTTGGAACGCTATAGGGGTTCCACCCTCCAAGTAGTCGGCCTGGTGGTTGCAATTGTAGATGAATCTTCTTTTCTTATTCCAAAGAGGTGGAGGCTACATACTTATATAGGACTCCAACTCAAGACCCCTAGTATAGCTAGAGTTTTTTATTGTTAGGACTCTTACTCAAGACTCCTACTTTTAATAAACTCTCTTACTCAAGACTCCTACTTCTAATAAACTCTTAATGCTTCTCTAAGAAGCAACCTCCCAACTAATCCTAATCCTAGCCGTTCTCTTCACCTCTTTATTAAGGGTTGGCTAGATAGGATTTACATGAATGCCCTTGTCAATGAAACTCTATTAGGACTCTCCTAGCTAGAGTCCCAACAGACCTGCCCTCTTCAAATCAGTCTTGTCCTCAAGGCTGATACTCAATGAATTCTGGGAATTTGATCTTCAAGTCGTCACAGTTCTCCCAAGTGACATCTTCGAGTGGTAAATTATTTCAATGCACTAGTACTTCAGTAGAGGGACGTCGGCGACGCATCACGATTCTGCGGTCGAGGATAGCTTGTGGTTGGGCTTGAATATCTCCATCATCAATGGTGTTGGGCAGTTGAATCTGGGGTGACTCATGTAGAATGATTTTGATGTAAGGGGAGTTAGGTATAAATATAATATGGCCTTTGTAGCGTAGATCCTTCGAATCCCAAGTATAGTGAGCTATTGCACTTGGATCCTCCTCCAATTTGTAATGATGTTGCTGGTCTTTGGATCCTTCTTCCATTCATCCCTAATGTCGTCAAGGAAGCCGGTGGTAGGAAAAGAGATGGCTAAAAATTCAGCTTACTCAGGTAGCCGTGAGAGTGCATTTGCAACAACATTTTCTTTCCCCTTTTTGTAAATAATTTCATAATCAAATCCTACAAGTTTGGTTATCCATTTTTGCTACTCCGGGGATGATATCTTATGCTCCAAAAAGTACTTGAGGCTTCTATGGTTGGTTTTAATTTGAAATTGTCAGTCGATCAGGTAGGGTCTCCACTTCGTTATTGCGTGCACAATGGCGAGCATCTCCTTATCATAGATTGACATTTTTTGATGGGAGGGAGATATCGCCTTGCTGGTGTATGCGAGTGGTCGACCATCTTGCATGAGAACGGCTCCAATTCCGACTCTAGATGCGTTGGACTCAATGATGAAGGGTCGGTTGAAATCTGGTAGTGCTAGCACGGGCGTCGTCGTTATGGCTGCCTTAAGTTTATTGAAGGCAACGGAGACTTCATCTGACCATTTGAAGGCATCTTTTTTTAGTAGAGAAGTGAGGAGTGCACTGATCTTTCCATAGTCCTTCACAAATTTTCGGTAGTAGCCTGTTAGTCCAAGGAACCCACGTAGTAATTTTACATTTGTAGGTTTCGGCCAGCCCTGTATAGCTTCGATTTTTGTTGGGTCTACCGCCACTCCTTCTGGTATTAGGTGCCCAAGATACTCTATTTTTCGCTGGATAAAGCTACACTTTGATAGCTTAACAAAAAGAGTATTCTCCCGAAGGATCGTCAGAACAAACCGCAAGTGCTGAAAATGAGTCTCAAAAGAAGGGCTGTAAATGAGAATATCATCGAAAAATACCAGCACAAATTTGCGAAGAAAGCTCCGAAAAATATCGTTCATGAGACTTTGGAAAGTTGAAGGAGCATTAGTGAGTCCAAAAGGCATTACCAAGAATTCATAATGGCCGTTATGTGTGCGGAAAGCAGTTTTTGGAATGTCGTCTTCACATACCCGAATTTGGTGGTAACCAGATCGGTGGTCCAACTTCATAAAGACTCGAGCTCCTTTTAACTCATCAAGAAGTTCATCCACCATTGATATTGGGTACTTAACCTTGATGGTGATGCCATTGAGAGCTCGGTAGTCGATGCACATCCGTCAAGTTCCGTCCTTCTTGCGTACAAGTAGCACCGGTGAGGAATAGGGGCTGTAGCTTGGCCGAATCACCCCTGTTTCAAGCATCTCCTTTATAATCTTCTCAATTTCATCCTTCTGGAGATGAGGATAGCGATATGGCCGAGTGTTCACTGGTGGTTTGCCCGGAAGAATTAGAATTCGGTGGTCATGTTGCTGAGTAGGAGGAAGATCGCATGGTTCAGCAAAAACGTCGTCAAATTTAGCAAGCAATTGGGCGAGATTTTGATCTTCAATTTCTATTTTCTTCCTCTCTAGTTGCTACTTGAGATGCATAAAAAAGCCACCATTTATCTTGTGCAAAACTTTCTCCATTCGTTGGGTCGAAACGGTGGTTACGTTGCTTCCGCGCTTCCCGCGTAGGATGACTTGTTTGCCTTTGCAGTAGAATTTCATAATTAACTTAGAAAGGTTCCAGGAGATGTCACCTAGCGTCGTTAGCCATTCTATGCCTAGCACGGCCTCATAATCATTAATTAGTAGGAGGAAGAAGTCAGCAACAATTTCCTGGTCTTGCAATAATAGTTTTACCTGCGGGCATCTTTGGTTGCACTTTAGGATTCGACCGTTGGCGATCTTTACGTCGAACTTGTTGCAACCTTTGATGTGGAGCGCCATCCGGGCAGCAACCTTACTGTTTAAGAAGTTATTAGTGCTGTGACCATTAGTACCTGTGCCAATAGGATTGAACCAGTAGAGTATGCTGGTACCATAAGTACTGGTTAGAAAAAGGAAGAAAATAGTAGGAAAAAAGAAAATAACCCTCTTGACTTACACTTGATGCCTTGGAGGAATCACCAACAATTGCATGCCAGTGATGTGCGGATCCTAGAAAGTGTTTTGAGTCAGGGATTTTGATTTGATCAGTGATGGTGGGATGGTGGAGGTGGAAGAGAGAGCTCTTGTGCTCAAAGTCAAATAAGGGATTGGTTTGGTGTGATTTCCTGGACCTTATTATGGTTCTCAATTGGTTTTAACAAAATTACAGAAATTCTAACTGGTTTCAGGTGGTTTTTGACCAAAATTGGTTGAGAGGAGGATTGGTTTAGTACCGTGGGAAATCAGGGGGGTCTGCTTCCCGGACACTGGTTGGACTGATAAATATCACCTGGTTTTGGTGAATGATGATATGATTGTAATTATTGTTTATATGTTTTTGTACAATTTAGGTTAATGAAATGAATTCCTGAGGAATACTTCATACTGGTCCAAGTTATAGTTACTAAACACGTAATCTTGGAGATAATTTCTCTGTAAAGCATGGATCGAAATTAAAACTGGTTGCATTTAGTTTCCTTGGTTGTGTGTGTGACTTTTTTTCTTGGATATTGGCTCACGTATATAGATAATAGATAAATCTGCTTAAATTATATAGGCCACAATGTCATAGCTATAGAAAGTAAGACGTCTGTGTTAGATGTAAACATGTTTACATGTTTTTGTAACCTATAAATCCATCACCCTATCTATAAAGGCCCTAGATTAAACATGTTTGCTCATTGGATTTCCAGGAGATTTGAGATTCTGTTGGTTCTATGTAATTTATTAGCTTCACTTTTCATAGTTTCTGAATTTTTATGATGGAACTCAAGGCCAAGCCCAAGATTGCTCTTCATATGACCCAAGGTTTAAAATATGAATAAGAGTGATACATACTGACTGATATTTACTTGTCCAATTAAGAAACAATAATGGACCATATAAAGTGGTACCAAGCAGTATAGGTCAAAATCCCCATTATACTGGTATATATTGATCCAACAAGATATTGGAGTTGATACCAGATCAGGATTTTAATCTTAGTTTTGACTCAGTAAACTAGGTAAGCTACTTGTGAAGGTCAGTAAACATGTGTGCTCAATAGATTTCTAGGGACCTTGAGCAGTACTGGTTCTATGTAAATTTATCAGGTTTTTGTATTTCTTGTTTATGTTAGGCCGGAATTAAAGCCCCAAGACAACCATGGCATGATTTACATTGCAAGATTGAAGGTCCTGCGGTTTATGATATCCTGAAGAATTTTGAGCAGCGCTGGCGGAAGGCAACAAGATGGCGGGAATTTAGTCTATGTTTAAAAAATCCATCCGGCTGGCACGATGATGCTCTAATAAGACTTGAACGAATTTCATGGATACTTAGTCCTTCACCTTCTGTTCCAGATGATGATCCAAGCCTATGGGTTTCCCAGCAAGAAGATTCTGAACAATGGCATATACAGGTTGTATGTCACTAATAAGCTGGTGAATAACTTCAAGCAAAGTTTGTGTTACATACTCAAAGACTTTTGATTTACTTTTAACTTTTTCAGGTCTTTCGATCTATTGACTCTGGATCAGTAAAAGGTTTTCCTGACAATGTCCAAGAAGCTTCAAAAATGGTCATTCTTTTGCCTTGATGCATATACTGGCATATTTTCTGTTATGGAGCATTAAAAAACTATTTAGCTATATGCCATTGTTTCCTAGTGTGAATCAGTTTGAGCCACGATTTGATTTTATGAAAGCCATATGATTTCCTGTTTTGTACAATGTTCTACAAAATAATATATTAGTTCCCAATACATTATTCTGGTCTTATATACTGTTTATTATCGACTGTTGCAGAATCTTGTCTGTCGAAAGAATCTGGTAATTGATAAGAGCATCCACACAGCATATGTAAAGGCAATCAGATCTGCCCAACATTTCATATATATTGAAAATCAGTATTTTCTTGGTTCTTCATATGGTTGGCCATCTTATAAACATTCAGGTTTGATATAATCCCTTGATGTTATGATTTTTCAGTGATAACAGTTAACATCTTTCTGCCTAAACTTTTAACAGTTAATTATTTTCTAACTTTGTTAGAAAAAATTATGTGGAACCACCAAGAAGTGCATAATTGCGGATAGTTGATTCACTGACAAACTACAAAATTCTGCCATGCATGATATAATGTTCATAAATAGCAACAAATCCTGAACCCTAAACTTTCCATCTAATGATACTGAAAATCACAAAACCAAAAGTCAACCATCTATCTTCTCTGTCAGTTTTTTGTCATTGGATGACAAGAAGCCCAAGTAATAATCTTTTGTAGGTATCATCAAGTACCCTAGAATTGTCTAGTCTTCTATATCTCTTTAGACTAGGGATACTGTGTGAATGCATATCCAAAGAAGGATCCAAATTTTGTCCAATATATTTGACAGAGACATACTACATGTTATCTGTGAGTTCTTGTTTCATAAAGGTTTTCATAGTTTCTGATGTTACATTATATTTTAGCATTAGTAGTGTATATGGATAATCTAATAAGAGAATTATTAGATGTAAGTGATAGATTTGTTTTTCTATTAACCTTAACTTCTGTTATGTAAGGTATTAAATCCGAAAACCACTTGTTGATATTTTGGAGTTTGAACAATGTGAAAACTAGTTTAACAATTTTAATTGTCTGCAACAGCTATGGTCATGATGCTTCTATTTGCTATTAGTCAATGTAAAGCTTCTTTAGTTTTTTTTTAATGTGGTGCTTAAGGTCATCCTTATCTTTGCACATTTATATTTGCAATTCCTGTTTTTTAATAAAATTCTTTATTTAATTTTTGATCAAGGAATCATTGAATTGTAAGCACCAACTAATTTTACTTGGTAGTATTTGGCGGCTGCCAACACGCGTGGAACAGAATTGTTAACATTTGTTACTGCCCAATTTCATTATATCTATTTTTTGCCTGTACTATATTTCAAAATTATTGAGTTATAAACTCCTGAGTATCAACAGGTGCTGATAATCTGATACCGATGGAATTAGCCCTAAAAGTTGCCAGCAAAATTAGAGCCAATGAGCCATTTGCAGTTTATGTGGTTATACCAATGTGGCCTGAAGGAGTTCCAATTACCAATGCTGTGCAAGAAATTCTCTTTTGGCAGGTATTATTTTACTTTAGTCGAATTGTTAAATACTTATCTTTTGAGAAGGTAGACATCTTTTATTCTGTTATTCAGTAAAGAATGATGTGATTTAGCCTTTTTATGAACTTAAATTAAACTTTGCAATTTCCATAGACATATTGACTTTTTTTTTTCTTTCAAATTTTATATCTTAATTCACAAGATACTTAGTACTTAATGGTCATAGTTTAAGTAAAGATCAAAAATAGTTTCCATTGATGGACAAATTTGTTTCTTCCTAAGTGATTTCTTTTTCTGTGATGAATCATCCATAGAATAGGATCTCAAATTCCTCACATGTTAATTCATCAAAAGAGTTGGTGAAAGGAACTTGGTCATTCCTACTTAAATTTACAAAATTTGCAAATGCTTTAAAAATTATCATTTTACAAAAAAAAAAACTTTGTTCATCAAACTTGATCTTAAAAATGTTATAGAAGGCAAATTTTCATAATTTTTAGGTAAGGCAGCAAATGCTGCAACTTTCAATATGTGAAATATATATATTAAGGAAAAGGTTAAAAAAGAAGCCTGAAAGAAGAAGACTACAGAGAGAGCACCTCTTGAAAATTTTGGATGGCACCCTGGAGGTTTCCTTTAAAGAGCCTGTAGTTTCTCTCGTTCTGGATGTACCAGCAGGTCCAGCGGAATAACAGGACTAGACTATCACCAGAAGATCTCTAATTAGAAGCGTAGGTGATAGGGTGCCAGGAGTCTTAAGATCTCAGCAAATGGTAGGAGGCATTAGCTTCCTGCACAAAGGTAGACCAGATTGAGGTAGCCAATAACAAGGCAGTGGGATATGGGCTGATAGGGTGCCAGGAGTCTTAAGAAATCAGCAATGGTAGCAGACATTAGCCTTGTGCACAATGGGAGACCAGATTGAGGTATGCAATAACAAGGTAGTGGGATATGGGCAATGGTCTCGATATTAGCTTTGCAGAGTTGACATATGACGTTTACAATTGATTTCCTTTTGTCAAGGATCTCCATGGAACGCCCCTTATTCATGAGCACCATCCACATAAAGCATTCAGCCTTGGGAATACACTGATTAACCTGTCGGAGGTGACTAAGAATTAGTTTGCAGTAGACCATTTCCAAGAGGTGAAGTCATTAATCCCAAAGAGATGGATCCACTCTAGTCTTTCGATAGGGGACAAAAGAGGGAAAAGCTGTGGAGGCTCTAATGGCCACAAAACCAGATTGGAATATCTTCTGTAGCTCGAGGCCCAGATTGGAGGGCATTGTTGATTGTTAAGTTGGCCTTCCAAATGCAGTTAGGAATGAAAGGCATATTATATTTGATATTCTTTAAGAAAGCATTTTATCTCAACTAAAAGAGAATAAGAACTTCATGAAAAAATAGTTTTCTTTTTAGATGATATTGCACTTCCTTTTGAATTAGGCAGTAGTCAACTAATGTTTTTAGAAGCTACTAGATTTGCTTTTGACCTATACTTAAATAAAGGATGCATATTAATTGAGATATTCCCTAATGGATGCATATTACGAAAGATATGTTAAAACTCAAGTGCTTCTCTTGGAAGTTCTATTGAACCATCAACTAGAGAAGAGCTTCTGTAAAAGCAAACACAAAAGGAAACACACTTTCAGTAACATGAATGTGAATTTTTGTTTAGCATTCTTGATACCATCTTGGCTTGCTGAACTGACTGACCAAATAATTTTGAAAAAACGAGCATTTTCTAGAGACCCTTGCATTGGTCATCTTTGCCTTTGGCTATTGCTAGCATCTTTTATGAGGGTGTACATTAGTATAATTGGTAGGATGCTCCTTTATGACCTCGATGAGGGCTAATTACAAATTATCCCTTGTTGTTAGACCTCCTTAGCATCCTGGTCTCTAGACTTCAAAAATTTATATTGGAATCCCTATATTTATAAAAGTGAAACATCTTGGTCCATTTACCCAAACGTTGTTGGTTTTACCAATGGAAACATGAAAACAATAGGCAAAAAAAATTTCAACGTTCCAATTGGTGGCGGACGATGTCAATGGTGGCAGATGACAGTGTTGCTGGGGGCTGCACGTGGTTGCAATGGATAAGGAGAGCAATGACGAGATATGAGAGTCGCTCTGCATCTGTGTTGACATCGATGCAGTTACCGAGTGGCTTTTTCGCTACTTTGCATATGCATCTGCGTCAGCGTCGATGCAGTTGCCGAACGGTGTCGCTCTGCATCTGTGTCAATGCCAATGTAGATGCCAAGCGGCCTTTTCATCGCTCAACAATTGCGTTGACACCAACATAGTGAGTGGCCCTTTCATTGCTCGGCATTTGCATTAGCGCCGATGCAAATGCAGAGCTGCACGATGCAAAGCAACGTTGCTTGGCAACTATGTTAGTGCTGATGCAAATGCAGAGCGGTGTTGCTCTTCATCGCTTTGCTTTGCATTTGCATTGGCGGCGACGCAGAGTGGCACCGCTCTGTATTGTGCTTCTCTGCATTTGCATTAGCACCGACGCAGACACTGAGCAGCCCTTACATCGCTCGGTAACTGCGTTGATGCCGACGCAGTTGCCGAGTGGCCCTTTCACCGCTCTATATCTGCGACGGCATCAACACAGTTGTCGAGCGACGAAAGGGCCGTTGATATAGATGCCAAGTAGCCCTTTCATCGCTCGATAATTGCGCTAACGTCAATGCAGATGTAGAGTGGCAAAAGGGTTGCTCGACAAACGCGTCAGCACTGACGTAGATGCAGAGTGGCGTGATGCAAAGTGGTGCCGCTCGACAACTGCATCAAAGTTAACGCAGATGTCGAGCGGCCCTTTTGCCGTTTTGCATCTATGTTGGTGTCGACGCAATTGTTGAGCAACGAAAGGGTCGTCGATACAGATGCTGAGTGGCCCTTTCACTACTGACAACTACGTCGACGTTGATGCAAATTTAGAGTTGTCAAAGGGTTGCTCGACAATTGTTTCAGCGTCGACGCAGATGTAGAGCGGCCCTCATCTCTTTCCGTCGCTTTCCTTATCCACAACAGCTACCCATGGCCCCCAGCGATGTCATCTGCCGCCATCAACTGAAATGTTGAAATTACTTTTTTGCCCATTGTTTTCATGTTTCTATCGGTAAAATCAACGGCATTAGGATAAATGGACGTAAATGTTTTGCTTTCATAACTATAGGGATTCAAATATAATGTCTTTAAGTCTAGGGACCAGGATGCTATGGAGGTCTAACTACAAGGGGTAATCTGTAATTAACCCCCTTGATGATCTTTTTTGTGCACTGGTTCACCCTTTTATTTCCATTATTTTTTGGCATGGAGATGTTTTATTTGTAGTTATAAGAATGGAGAGAGGGAGGAGGACATGTAAAAAACTTTGGTTTATAAAATTCTCTTCTTTTTTAAAAAGTATAGCTCTTTTAGATTTGCTTTTCTAGTTCTTCTATTCTCTCTTGGTTTTCAGATTGTCACGACCTTATCCAACATGATAATGGGCCTCTTACTTTGATGAGCATGAATCACTAGCTTAGATAATGATAGCAAATCCATCTACCCCTATAAATTAAGTCAATTCTCGTCGTACATTTGATATGGGACTAAATTGGGGTGACACAGAGTTAGTCTATATTTTCAATCAACCTCTTCCTTCAAAGTCTATATGTATATAAGCTTACCTCCAAATAAGATTGTTTCCTTCAAAGTCTATGTATCAAGGCCTGCACTCATTTGCTTCTTTTTTTAACCTCATCTTATTCTTGCTTAATGTATGATTTGGTTTTCCTTGTACTTCTGATTTATTATCTGTGTTATGTTTCTTTCTTCTCCATCTGTTCTTTATATTTTACTTAAATCAATGTAACTTATCTGACTCTATTTTCTTCATCTGATACTGCTCATGTTTTCTTGTTTACTACACTTGTTATATGTATCCTTTTCTTTTTTCAGATGTACAAATTCTTTTATTGCTCCTTAAGTTTTGTCAATTTTAATTAACTTCAGTCAGAGTTGCTTAAAAATTTATGCAGCTAGTCAGTTTTCTATCTGCTTCTCTAGAGGTGCAAACAGTACATGAAACATATTTGTGGACTGTTATCTTCAGTGTATTTATATTGGTTTTGTCAAATGGGTTTGAGAATCTTCTTCTTAATTAATGCAATGAGGAAATTTTAGTATTATCACTATTTTATTAGAATGGAAATCAAGGTATGCAGTTTCGAGCTGTACCGCCGCCCGATGCAGGCGTACGCATCCGGTCCGACAGGTACCGTGCACGCGGACCGATCCTCTAGGCGAGACGCTGGTATCTCCGTATCGGTTGATACGGAGATATATCGGCGGTAACGGTCGAAATTTCGACCGTTATCGCCGGCGACGGCTTGGTAATCTGCCGATTTCGGACCGAATTTACCGCTGGCACTGGCTTCAGTAAGTTAAGCGGTCGATTTCGGACCGTTATCGATCGGTAATAACGATACTCAAGCGGTCAATTTGACCGTTGGAGCCCTTTCTCGGTACCCGGCGTAATGCTCGATGCGCGACCGCTTCGATGCGCTTCAGATGCACCGCATCTGCGAGCAACTCTTGGTACACCGGTACGGTACGGTATTGCGGACCCTGATGGAAATACATAATATGATGAAATATGAAACTATACTGCTTGGGTTTCGTGGATCGTTATATGCTTTTCAAAATAACATTTTGATGTCCACACAATATGTTGTGATATGCAATCCTATTGCTTGTTTCCCACGGAAATCATTGTTTATAATTCTTATGTTGCTATTCCTACAATGGAAATGATCATGCTCTTATAACAAAATGTGGATGTAATTTTATCTTTGCAAAATTAACTTACCAACTATAATCAACATAGTTCTTAATAAATTCTGGACAATATAATAAACTAGTATGGTTCCATGAACTAAATGTATAATGTTTTGGAGTATGATGATTTTTGCCTTATGGTTTATCTGGAGTTTCTTTTTTGCTTCACAGGTTGTGCTTAGATTGTAGTCTGCTCGACAAAACAGTTTTATATTTTAGTCAATAAATTTCCTTTTAACTCTCCATTGTTTCTTATCTGTGAGATGAATACTTTCATTGAAGGAACATGAGACCATGTCAGGCACTAAACAAAATTTTCTTCCATAATTGTTTCAGTTCCCAATCAGAGATATGTTAGGATCAATTCGGTATTAATCCTACTTCGATCTAAACAATTATTATTACAACGCGAATCAAAATGCCGCCCGGCACGTCATTGGCCCATCGGCGCTTCGTCCGTTTATTCAGTGCATAATCCTCTTTTGCGGCCTGTTGCCTAATCGGATGTTGACTTCCGCAATCCCGATCTCCTTAGTGCAACTCTGCTCTTTTTGGCCCGATGCTCGATTTCTTTGTTCGAAGCCTTTTACTGATCGTCAATCGGACCTTCGGCTCGACGTCTAATCTCCTGACGTGTTCTCCTCCGGCGTAACGCTGATTCTTCCTACGTCAATTGTCTAATCCTGATCGTAGTTAGATCACAAAACATAATCAATTAGTTTCTTCATCAAAATTCGAGATTCAACAATCTTTTCCTTTTTGATGATGACAACTAATTGATGACGGAGTTAACCTTAACTCCCGGAGTTTAAACAAACTCCCCATATCAATATGCCATATTGATAGTACCATTGGATTTCAAAAAATCCAAGTAACATGTCATAAAAAAATCATGCAAATATATAAAATGTTCAATATAGTGCATGATGTCATTAATCTACTTCTCCCCCTTTGTCATCAATAGAAAGGAGAAGTGGCATCTAGCAAGATTAAAATATATGAAAATTTTATAACATTCAAGCTAGATTTCCAACACTTTACAACAATTAAGCATAGAAGTATAGCAAGTGTAAGATTGTAAATTTTCTAAGTTTTGCACTTTTTGCTTCTTTTGAGATAGCAATTCTTTGCTTCTCTTTAGATTGCACGGTTGTAATTTTTGGTAGTGTTAATGATAGCAAGTTTTTCCTTTTGTATTGAGAAATGCAAGTTAGCAAGTTGCTTTTCTTTGCATTGATTGAGCTAGTAATTTTGTAAAATTTTCATCACTTTAAATATGCAAGCTAACAAGTTAAGAAGGTGTGCAACTTTGTAATTTTTTTCTTCTCTTTTGAGAAGTGCAAGCTTTGCCTTTCTTTGTAGGTTCGTAATTTTTATAATACGCTAGCAAGTAGTTTGTGCTTCCTCCTTGAAGTATGCAAGCTAGCAAATTCTTTTCTCCCTCTTTGTTATTGTCAAAAAAAAGGGAGGAAGGAATATAATGATATAAAAATTTTCTTTTCATCCATTTTCAAGTTACAACAAATGAGGCATCACAAATTTTATCCATACTTTAATCATGTCATGAGCATCAAGAAGTCAAATGACATATCATGATTGATTTGAATAAGTCTCTTCTTTTGTAAAGAAGAAGCATAGGAGAGCAAAAAAATCATGATTCATGCATAAAAATTCTCAAGTTATCAAGATCATAAATTCATAAAAATTTAAGTATTTAGTTTCGAGAAATCAAAAGACAAGTTGCATTTCATTTGAAAAATTCTCATTTGAGAGGTAAACGATCTTGATTTATAAAGAACTTCAAGTTATAATTGTCAAGATTATGATTTCAATAAAATTTCTTTATAGCAAAATGGAATCTTTTAGAACTTGATTACGCATTATGTCTCAAAAAGTCATTATTCCAAGAGATTAAGAGAAGAGTCAAGAATCATTAAGAAATCTCATTCAAATTCAACTCGACAACTCTATACTCATCATTAAAATCATTTTCATAGATTTATATGAATGGATTCTTTAACACATTATCAAAATCTCATTCATAATTCAAGAGATTCACAAAACATGATATACATGGATTCACCATTTGTCTTTCATCGAAAAATCAAAAACTCTAGAGATAGAAGAAATTTTCAAGAAACATGTATTTCCCTTTTATGATTTATTTCATATAAGCATGCCTTGTCTTTTTATGCCAAATCAAAACATGCATCAACGTCTAAGATCCATTCACATGTTTCATAAAAAAATCATTAAGACCAAAAACACATTATTCCAAAACATAGAATTTCAATTATCATTGCTTCAAATCCTCATGCATGATACCATACAATCATTAAGCATGATAACAACCCTTTAATCTTTTCATTGTCAAGGATGATTTCATAAGATATGTTCAAAATTTTCATTCGAAAGCCATGTATCATCATATAAATCGGAAATTATCATCAAAATCGTTCATTCGAAAATTTTATTTAGAGCAATGTAGATTGATTACATGTAAGCATGCTCAAGTCCTTTTTTATAAAAGATGTGTATCATGTTTAAAATCGAAAAGGTGATTTCGTCATCAAAACCATCAAAACACATCAAACGTAAAGCATCATGATAGCACATTTTCCCATTTTTATGTCTTATTTCATGTGATTGATCTTACAAGAGTATGTTCAAATTTTTATATAAAAACCAAGCATCATGTTGAAAACCGGAATCATCAATATACTTGCTTCTTTCTTTTAATCCTATTTGGTGTGCAAGCATTACCATGAAATATGCGAAAATTTCTGTTTCTTAACCATACATAAAGATTCAAACAAAAACCGATATGGAAAGCATACGGAAAGCATACATGGCAGCAATGTCTGAAATACTGTACCATACCGGGGTTTCAACACTTCTCCGGTATGGTACGGTATCGTATACCAAACGATACGTTTCGGCGTACCATTCGGTATATATATTTGTAATTATAAATATTATATATATAAATAAATATTATATATATAATTATATATATATTTTTTCGGGCGACGTTGCCCGTGCGACGTCACCTCGGAAGAAGCTTGAGAAGTCAACGGGTGATGTCGCCTCCCTTCTCGGCGACGTCACCTCGACAACATCGCTCGAGAAGTAAAAAAAAAAGATTTTTTCTATTAAAAAATACAAAAACGACGTCGCTTGTGCGAAGTCGCCTCGGGAGACGTCGTCGAGGAGAAGGCGATGTCCATATTAAAAAAATAATAATATTTTTTTTATTAAAAAATAAAAAATTTCTACCGATTGGTAGTTGGTGGTCTGTGTACCGGTATCTTGTTGGATCGGTACGTACCGCCCGATACCAGACCATGCATGGAAGGATACATGAAATCATCCAATCATCATTCAAATTTTTTTTTATTAAAAAAATACTAGAAAAGCATGATATAATTTTTGAAAACCATCTTTAGTTTCTACTAACTAAATTAACAACTCATGAAATGATCAAGTAATTTCATAACAATAAAAAAACAATTCGGGTGAGTTACTTACCTTATAGTCGAATGCCGTCAGTGCGCGGTTCATCACTTCTTCTTCGGATACACTTGATTCTTCTTTGCACGCTTCCTTCTTCACTTTTGTATATTCATCTTTGGAGCTCTCCGACTTCTTGCGTTCATACTTCATAGTAAGAGTTGGGGTTCTTTTTAGGTTCATTTGTGTTTTTTAATTCTTGTTTTATGAACTTTTTAAATTTTAATGTCAAAAGTTCAAGGTCCTCAGCATTGTCCTCATCACTCAAGTGGCATTCTCTTGTTTGAAGTGCCAAATCCTTCCTGTTCTTTGGAAGGTGGTTCATGCGTTCATCGAGTTCCAAAAAGCTCATTTCATACGTCATCAATGAGACAATGAGTTCTTTAATAGGGAGGTCATTTAGATCTTTAGTTTCTTGTATATTGATTACTTTTGGATCTCATCTTTTTGAAAGGGATCTTAAAATTTTATTTACAAGTTCGACATTAGAAAAACATTTACTAAGACTTTTCAAACTATTGACGATATCCGTGAAACGGTTGTACATGTCGTCGATAGTCTCGCTTGGTGCCATTCGGAAAAGCTCAAAATCGTGCATTAAAAGGTTTACTTTCGAGTCTTTGACTCTACTAGTGTCTTCGTGTGTGATTTTGAGTGTGCACCAAATATTGAAAGCCGTTTTACAAGTAGAAACACGATTAAACTCAGTTTTGTCTAAAGCGCAAAATAAGACATTTATAGCCTTTTGCATTTAAAGAAAATAATTTTTTCTCAAGTTCATTCCATTCGGACCTACGTTTAGAAGGAGTTTGAAAACCATTTTCGATAATGTTCCATAAATCCAAATCCAAGGAAAGCAAGAAAACTCTCATTCGAGTTTTCCAATAAGTATAGTCCGACTCGTTAAACAAGTGAGGACGAACGATCGAAAAACCCTCTTGAAAATTGAAAAGAGTCATTTCTCTTGAGTGTAAATCCAAATGAGAAATACCGGGCTCTCTGATACCAACTGTTAGGATCAATTCGGCACTAAGACGGCAGGGGGGGGGGGGTTTGAGAGGAGGGGGTGGGTGAATTAGTGCAGCGGTAAAGTACGACAAATTTTAGGCGATTTCGAAAAACTTTGTACGATAAAAATCACGTATCGACTAAAACCGTTTCGATTGCATTTTAACTTAAACACGTACGTAAAAAAGGTGAAGAGGAAGTGGAGCAAGTAAAGTAAAAGCTTGCAGCAAAGATAAACAATAAAAAGTAAATGCAAACTAGATTTTTATAGTGGTTCGGTCATTCGACCTACGTCCACTCTCGATTCCTCTTCACTTGAGGCTATCGGCTTTCCACTAGTAGTCTTCCTTCCAACGGGCGAAGACTAAGTCCCTTACAATGCCTTCTCCTTTTGACGGGCTAAGGAGATAACCCTTACAAGGCCTCTCACCCTTCTCTTAAACTTAGCCAATACTTAGAGTTTGAGGGGAGGATTTATCTCAAGTTTACAACAGAAGTTTCTCTCTTTTTGTTCTCAGTTGTGTGTTATCCAACCATGGATGAGATAGGTATTTATAAGCCTTAAGGTGATTCAAATTTGGAGCCCAAATTTGAATCACCTGGGATTTCAGGGGTATTGGCGGTACCACCGCCTAGGCTTTCTGCCCCTGTCAGTGTACTAGGCGGTACTATCGCCCAGACAACCGTGGAGACCGAGCCCTAGGCGGTACCATCGCCAGACAAGGTTCAGCACCCCTGTTTGGGCCTTGAGTTCGGCCCAAACCTGTCCGGGTATGGGCCCAATTGGCCCATAACTGGGTTGGCCCAATTACAACCCAATTAGACTTAATCTTACTTCGATCCAGACAATTATTATTACAACGTGAATTAAAATGTCGCCCGGCACGTCATTGGCCCATCGGCGCTTCGTCCGTTTCTTCAGCACATCGTCCTCTCTTGCGGCCTGTTGCCCAATCGGACATTGACTTCCGCAACCTCGATCTACTTGGCGCAACTCCGCTCTTCTTGGCCCGATACCCGATTTCTTTGTCCGAAGCCTTCTGTCGATCGTCGACCGAACCTCCGGCTCGATGTCCAATCTCATGACGTGTTCTCCTCCGACAACGTTGATTCTTCCTGCGTCAATTGTCTAATCCTAATCAAGAGTAGACCTGCATGACTCAACGCAATTAGATCACAAAACATAATCAATTAGTTTCATCATCAAAATTCAAGATTCAACAAGATCAATCTATTGCTCTTAAGATGCCATATAAAATGAAACTGAATTAACTTGTTCCATGAGTACATTAATAAAAATAAATATTTTTTGGCCCCATCAAGATAAAGATAGAATTACGGGAGTGCCATTTAGGTTGGAAGCATTTCTGATGACTTCCAGTCTATCAGTGCATGCCATTTCATGTATTGTTTTCTTCCATAAGGGTTTTATACTCCACACCATATAATCAAAGTAGCCATTCCCATTTCCATGCTCTTCCATCTGCTATATCAATGTTTTTAATTTCGAATGATACCGCCCGTATTGAGCGGTACATATCGGTTCGCCAGTAGACTGGTACGTAGATCGCCCGCTCCCAAGCGGTACCGTCGATTGGGGCTATTTCTGATAACATATAGGATTTCCTCAACTGCACGAGGAAATCTCGGTGGACAGTTGAGGAAAATCCTCTCTTTTTATGTGTATAAATAAGGCTCTATTCAGCCATATTCAATATACTCTTGTTTTACAATTCAATCTAACATGGTATCAGAGACCTTGCATTAAGCAAGAGCTTTTTCTTTCTTCCTTTTTTTTCCGCTGTCCAATGACAGCGTCGACGGTAGAGCTTCTTTCTCTGCTCGTATGGTTGACTTCCAGGCGGCGTGAAGAACACCGCGCATCTGGATGTTGGTGCAGAACCCCCCGAAGCAGAGTATTCCTGTGGAGGCGTCTTGCTTCGGTTTAGCACTCTCTTCGCCACCGATTTCCGTAAGTATTGCAGGTGGAGCAGCCCCGGCGCCGTTGTACTCCACCTGGCCGAACCCGCAATCGCCGGTAGCGTAGGAGTTGCGTCCGACCGCATACTCTGCTCTCCTTCCTCGGCAGAAGTAGAGCCCTCTTTGCCTCGCCCTCTCTGTATCGGTAGCCGCTCCGTTCGCTTCACCAACATTGGCAATAGTTTCTTCCACTCCCTCCTTTCTCGCTGCTGCAGCCGCAGCCACTCCTTCCTCCTTCCAATCGCAGCCACTGCACCATCGCGTGGCAGGGCTGAGATCCACCATCACTGCTTCGCGGAGGACAAATCCACCCAGCCATCCAGGCTTGCGCGGCCCTGTCGACCGCTACGCCCTCCGGTCAGCCGCCTTCTCTCCCTCCCTGCACCAAGCGGCTGCCCCCCCTCTCTCGTCGCCACTGCCAGCGACCATCGACGCCGCTGCTTCCTAAAACCGCCGTAGCCAACGTGTGATGTGATAGAAATAGGACAGCTCCGCTGATCTCAGCCTTGGCGCTCTCCTCTGCCGAGAACTCTCTCTCCTCTGCTATCGAACTCCACCGAACGGTACGATCTGCACCGGTTGAGTCTTCGATGCCTGTTTTGCACCAAGCTGTTGCCCCTTCTCCTCCTTCACTGCATCGCTCGCAGTAGAACCAATCCGGCAGGGTGACAACGGTTTCCTCCTTCCTCAATGTCTCGCGACAGTAAACACTTCTCCTTCCTGTAACCAATCGTAGCCGACTGCCTCCTCTGCCGAAGGCTCCTCTCCACTGCCTCTTTTGCCACAACGATCTGCAATAGCAGGACGCCGAGGAAGCTGCCCCTTTAGCTCACATCAAGGCACATCAAGATTGCTACATAGTGTTGTCCACATCTGACAGTCTACATCCGATAAATTTCATAATTGATTGATGCCATCGTATCATCAAATGGCTTCATCGTCTACCTCTAACACTCCAGTCATTGTCCCTGCAAGGAACCATAGCACTTCTCAACTTCCAAACCTCATCACTATCAATGCTGCGGCACTCATTCCTTTCAAGTTATCCAAAAGCGGAAATTACGCATCTTGGCGTGCACAATTTTCTAATATTCTATTTGGATATGACCTCCTAGGTTACATCGATGACTCTCTCCATTGTCCACCTGCAGAGCTCAACATCCCAAGAGGATCCAGTCCAATACCAAATCCAGCCCACAAACTGTGGTTACGTTAAGATCGCCTTATTCTCCAAGCCATTCAAGCCTCAGTTGTTGGGTCCGTCGCCCCACTAATATCTTCATGTACGATTGCTGCAGAAGCATGGTCCAAGTTGCAAACCACATTAGCAAATCGCTCGCGTACTCGCATGCTCGGACTTTTATTCAATATGATGAAAGTGAAACAAGAGGGAAGTACTATTACTGATTACTTATAAAATATCAAAGTTATCATCAATGACTTAACTTTGATAGGTCATTCCCTCAGTGAAGAAGTCCTCATCTACACCCTTAATGGCTTAGGGGACGAATACAAAGAATTGACAGTCGCAATTCGGGCACACGACTCACCAATATCATTCGAAGAGTTTTATGACAAGTTGACTGACTACGAGACATATTTGAAGCGCGATGACAGGTTGCCCGGACCAACTATCATAGCTCAAGTCAGTCAAAAATCCAAAAGGAAGAGCAACCAGTACAATAAGCACATCAATCAAGGTCCGGCTAAGCTGTCTCTTGACCCTATGGGTCCCACACCAAACCTTCCCCATCCACCTCATCAACACTTTCATCCTCACCATCAAGGTGGTAACCCCTACAATCATTAGCCCTGGAGTCCTAACCTCAGAAGCCATCATCTAATCGTCTGTCAGTTGTGTGATAAAGTTGGACATTTTGCAAAAGTCTGTCGATCTCGACCTCGACTCCCTGCTCCAACACAGTGGCCTCTGGCCAATCTCATGACTACTCCGACAACTAGCCAACCTAATTGGATTGTGGATTCTGGTGCATCATATCACATCACCTCTGATTTTCAGAACTTGTCTATCCACAACAATTATGACTTGTGGTATACAACACCTCAAGTTACCCTCTCATACTCCCCAATTAGTTGGTTCTGCTGAACACAAACATCAACATATAGTTGAAACTGAGCTCACACTTCTACATCAGGCCTCTATGCCATCAACTTTTTGGACAGCAGCCTTTCAAACTACTGTCTATCTCATTAATCGTATGCTCACTCTAGTCTTACAAAACAAGTCACCATTTGAGAAACTATTCCACAAGCTTTCAAACCTTCATAAACTCAAAGTCTTTGGTTGTCTATGTTATCCGTGGCTACGTTCTTATGCCTCACATAAGTTAACATCACGATCTAAGCCTTGCATTTTTATTGGATACTCTCTTGAATATAATGCTTTTCGATACTACAAACCACAAACTCAAAAAGTCTTTCTGCCACGTCACGTTATTTTTGTGGAGTCTTCTTTTCCTTTTCAAAATCATGAGTATCCTACCGTGCAAGCTACTCCGATAAACAAACATCACTGGAGTACCTTCCCAAATTCGTCACATGAACCTCCCATAACACCATCCAATCCTAACCCTCCTAGTCAGTACACTCCTGTTCAACAGCTCCTCACTCCTCCCATTATTTCTCCAATCCCTTCTTCACAAGCTTCCCCTATTAATGAAGCAATGCCCTCAGCTACCTTGCCATGTGCTATTGAGGTACCCAGACTAATCCAATTGATCTTGGTGACTCACCACCGACTATACCAACAACCCAACCTACTACTTCTGTAGCTCTTAGTCATCAAATGACAACACGCTCCAAAAGTGGTATTTTTAAATCACGTCAAGTCCTTGATCTACATGCTATAACGAACTCTTCCCTTGAGGCTAGTGAGCCCACCACGATTACTCAAGCTCAAAAATCTCCTCACTAGCGTAAAGCCATGTGTGAAGAATATGATGCTCTACTTCATAACTCTACATAGACTCTAGTGCCCTCTCATCACACACAAAACATCATCGGGTGTAAATGGGTCTTTCGAATTAAGTGGAACTCAGATGGATCTATTGCTAGGTATAAAGCACGTCTAGTCGCCAAAGGGTTTCATCAACGACCTGGTGTTGACTTCACAGAGACATTCAGTCCGGTTGTCAAACCCACAACAATCCGGCTTATCTTGAGCTTGGCTATCTCAAAAGGCTGGCTTATACGACAATTGGATGTTAACAATGCCTTTTTACAGGGGACTCTAACTGTAGATGTCTTCATGCAGCAACCTCCTGACTTCGTTCATCCACAGTGTCCAAGGCATGTTTGTAAACTACAAAAAGCTATTCATGGACTTCGTCAAGCTCCAAGAACTTGGTATAATAAACTTGGCACATTTTTACAATCAACGGGTTTCATCAATTCCAAGTCTGATATCTCGTTATTCCTACGATAACAAAATGAAAACACAATATATCTTCTAGTGTATGTAGATGATATTGTTATCACAGGAAATAATCTTTTGGAGATCCAGGCATTCTTAAAGCAATTAGCCGTTCGATTCTCTCTCAAAGATCTAGGCACCTTGAGCTACTTTCTAGGAGTGGAAGCAACATTCACCTCTTCAGGTCTCCTCCTATCACAGAGAAAGTATATTCAAGACTTATTATCAAAGACAAATATGTAGGATGCTAAAGAGGTTGCAACTCCCCTCTCTACTAGCGAATCACTGAAACTGTGTGATGGAAGCCCTGTTACAGACTCTACTCAATACCAGCAAATACTTGGCTCCTTACAATACTTAGCTCTCACCCGTCCAGACATCTCATTTGTAGTCAATAAATTGTCACAATTCATGCATCGACCATCTAACATACATTGGTCTGTGGTCAAACGATTTTTGCGATATCTTAAGGGGACTCTCAATCATGGCCTCTTTCTCCGTAAACACACCCCGCTTCATCTTCATGCTTTTGTTGATGTTGATTGGGCAGGAAACTTTGATGATAGAACGTCCACGTCTGGGTATATTATCTTCCTTGGAGCTAATCCAATCAGTTGGAGTTCTAAGAAACAAAAGACAGTTGCCCGATCCACAACTGAAGCTGAATACCATGCCATCGCCACAGCTACTGCTGAACTAAATTGGATCACAAATCTGCTCAAGGAACTCAACGTCAACTCTGCCTTTCCTCCTACAATATACTGTAATAATATTGGAGCTACCTATCTATGTGCCAATCCAGTATTTCACTCACGCATGAAGCATATTGCCATTGGCTTCCACTTCGTACGAGATCAAGTTGTCAGGCAACAACTACGTGTTTCTCACGTACATACGACTGATCAACTAGCAGACTCACTCACGAAGCCTCTCGCTCGTAAATTATTTTCATTACATCGGTCCAAGATCAGTGTCCTTCACAGAAGCACAATCTTGCGGGGGCATGATAACAGATATGATTTCCTCAACTGTACGAGAAAATCTCGGTGGACAGTTGAGGAAAATCCTCTCTTCTTATGTGTATAAATAAGGCTCTATTCAGCTATATTCAATATACTCTTGTTTTACAATTCAATCTAACAATTTCCTCCCCGTTACCACTCGAAATCGGTCGGTGATGGTTGATTTCAATCGTCACCGCCCGCTACCGAGTGGTATTAGTCGAGGGAGAAGGAAGAAGAGGGAGAAAAAAAGGGAGAACCTAGAGATCTGACGTTGCTCTCCCTCGACAATCCCGATCCGTCGTTGCCCTCCCTTGTCGGATGTTGCAGATGAGATGTCGCCTCCTCGTTTGAGGCGACAAGGCCTCAGCGTCGTCGGCGACTTCTCCTAATCCACACGGGGAGAAGAAACCTCGACGTGGGAAGAGGAAACATCAGCGACGTCGCTGAGGCTTCGCGAGGAGACCTCGGTATCGTTGGTGACTTCTAATCCGCTTGGGGAGAAGAAGCCTCGGTGTGGGGGAGAAGAAACCTTAGCGACGTCGCCCTTTTTTTATTTTATATATATATATATATATATCTCGAGCGGTATGCCAGAGCGTACTGCTCGGTATACTTGTACCCTGCCATACCGAGCTGAGTTTGATACTCCGGTATGGTACAAAATTACGAATCTTGTGCTTTACAAACTATAAAGTGGATCTGGTCAAGGTTTAAACCCTGATACCACTATCTACATTGAATCTTGCAGATTGATATTGTATTGACTAGAATGATAGAATTCACCAACAACAACAAAGTCATAAGTCTCAACTATTTGGGATGGGGTACATGAAACTTTTCCCATCATTTTGGTAGTAACCAATATACCAAAAGCCATATTAGTAGTAACTAATATAGTTATAACAACAAAGCCGTAAGTCCCAATAATTCACCACCATAATATATCAAGAAAATTTATCAAAAGATTGTTTAATTTGTTGGTAGTAACCATGTTGCTTTGTACATTGGTTTACCAGTACACCATGTGATAAGTTGGTATAGTATATTATTGCCAACTGTAAAACCATAATTCCATAATTGCAATTGGAAAATTTTCTCATTTAAATGCAGTTTCGATGTATATCATTGTCAGGACATGGGAAAACAAGAAGTTCATGTAGCATTAAAAGGAAATTTGTATATTAAGGAATAAGAATATCCCTTATATTTTGTCTCGTGCAACAGGCTGTCCCCCCATTTAAGAATGTCACTTGCATTGTCAACTTGATCTTGACAACATTGGATCCCATTATGCTACAATGTAACTGAGGCTACCTACCTATGTTGATCATATGATCATAATCTTTTAACTTTTGGAACTTATGATTCCTGCAGGGCCAGACAATACAGATGATGTATGAAATTGTGGCACAGACTCTTAAATTCATGAACCTTGAAAATGCACATCCACAAGATTATCTTAATTTCTATTGTCTTGGAAATCGTGAGGAAGTGCCAAAGAATAACTTGCAACAAGATGATCAGTCCTTGGAAAAAATCCCAGAGGTAAAGTATCTATGCCATAATTTGAAATTGTTTTACTTGTCTTTCGGTCATCAAATGGAAGAGTATGAATCATTTACGTTGTATGATAAATTCAGTGGCATGGGTTGCATGACCGTACTTTGTTGGCAAGGCATGCACTGTGCATTTTGTGCAATACCAGCCATGTGCCCATGCATATGCTGAGGTTGCTGACAAGGACATGGTACTAGCATGCACCTCTCGGCATTGGCTGTACACTTTTTTTGCCCCCATTTTCCTCAATTCTTTTCCTTATTCCTTCATCACAAGGGCATAGTGCCAACATAGGCATTCCACTCATCCAACACCTAATGACTACCTTAAATACTTAGAGCTTAGTTTAAAATCTCAGGTATCAGACCCATACCGGTCCCTGGCCGGACTAGTATGGTCCCGTATGAGCCAGCATGCTGACATATGGTGTGCTGGTACATAATGTACCAAAAAGGGAGAGGTGGGGGAGGAGAAGGAGAAGAGGAGGCGAGGAGAAGCAGAGGAGGAATAGGAGACAGAGGAGGAAGAGGAGCAGTACTTGATAGTACTTGGTGGGCTGGTGTGTGGCAGGTGGCACGAGTGAGGTGAGTGCAGGAGAGATTGAGAGAAGGGAGCAGCGGTTGCTTTAACCCTAAATCGACAGGAAAAGAAAGGATTGAACCAATTCAGGAGAGTTAATTACCTGGTAACCAATGAACTGGCCACAAACCACCTGGAAAGGAGTGGTACATATGCTGGTTCACGTCCTTGACCGGTAAATATCATTTGGTATGTAATGGTTAGGGTGAAAATTTATCATCATACTCAAAATTTTCATTGATGTGATTAGAAGAAGTTAGATCTAGTTTCCCATGTACCTAAGAGGATTTCGCTATAGCTTAACCTAAAAATGGGGTGTTACAGCTAAAAATGATCAAAGGCACTGAGGCCTTTTTAAAATATAAAGTCATAAACATGGTTGCAATTTAATTCTGTTTTAAGTATTTTACAATACTTCACTGGACAATCAACAGAACAAATAAAAAGAGAATTCTTTGTTGTTGGCAAGACATATTCCACTATCATACTGGTCGTGAAGAGAAGACGCTTATAAATTAGTTTAGAGATAATGATAAAGCCTGTTAAGAAAGTAATGGTAATGCAGCTGCATCCATAAACGAGTACTAGCAACGATAAGAAAAGTGCAATTATTGTAGAAACAGCACAAATTTTGCTCAAGTTTGAATATTTTATTCACTGGTATTATGCAACCAATAGCCAATGCTGCATGGACACGGGCATCCAAACCCACAATATATGTCAGATATCCACATATTACAGTTACCCAACTTTTTAAGTATGCTATTTGAATGTCAAACAACAAGAACAATACATGAAAGGGATCTTTTTATGATTTCAAAACTGTTTATTCTAGTTCCCAAGAATAGCATTATGATTGACTAGAGACAATATATTGTGGCTTATTTTTATACTGTCAGATCAAGGTGCTGGGATTGGAATTAGACGAAGAACAATCCAAACAATTGATAAAAAGTAGAAAATTATTAAATGCAAAAAAGATTCTTTTAGCTTTTATTTCCTAAGATGAGTTTGCTAATGCAAAAACAAATAAATACATACTTTATTCCAATAAAGTGCTCTTGAAATTTAAGGTTAATAGGGAATCATTATTCTTCTCTAATATGGCATATTTATTTCTACAAAAGGTTAGGGGTTACCTTCTGTTTTTGTTGGCTTACACTAGTTAGTGGTGGTCAAATCCAGCTGTTTTTGTTGGTTTTTATCTTTTCCTGCCAAAACGACCCTTTGATAGCAGCAAAAAGATTTAACTCAAATATTTTATAATTTAAGTTGTTTTAAGTCAATAATTGAACTATTTGGTCATTTGTCAATTTTAAATCATTTTGGCAGAATCCCTCCTGAATATTAGAGCTGAACTGGAGTTATATATATTATATATTCATTAAGACTCTCTTGACTAATTTTCGGAACACTGGTCTGGAATCAATACACCAAAACTTAGTAGACATTTTGAACTAATTTTTTTCATCACAACTTCCACTCATTGCTGCTGCCAGATGAGATGAGTACCAACAACATGTTTTACAGAGTCCTGGCTATTTAAGGGTAAGAACCAAAGATCAATAGGTAATTTGTGCTTGTAAGTAGTAATTTCTGTTGATTTTCATTCGTTAATGTGATGCTATTTTTTCTTGAAGTAAATCTTTGTTCTATGGCTGGCTTAGCAGTTAATTCACTGGTAGGATGATTGTTTAATTAATTATCTTTCATAGTTCATCTTTAATAGTTTTCTTTCAGCGATGAAAACTTCATATTTATAGTGTAGACCATTAGTAATATTGAACAACATTCTAGTTCACCTCCTTTTTTTCTCTTTGCTGTTTCTGTTATGTGGAAACTGTCTAACATTGTAATCAACATGCTCCATGATGCTGAAAAGTAAAATTATATAGCTGTAATAATTATTTAGTTCATAAATTCGCTAATTTCCATAAATGCATTGGAAATATCAGTTTTGAGGGATTAAAATGAATAAAAATAATCATTATTCATTTATGAAGTCCTCAAACATTTTTATCATATTCACTTCATATTACATGACTAGAGCCATTTGAAAAAAATAAACACCAAAGTCCTGTATTGTACATGTTTGATGTGGATGTAATCAAGAATCAGCATACCCAGGTGGTATCGATCCATTGGAGGATTGGTAGATACCAGTCAGTACTGATGTACATATTGTCAGTATGCTAGTATGCACCAGTTTTCTTGAAAAGGCTGAAAAATGGTTGAAAGTTTATAGAAAAATCCTATGATAATTTTATGTTATTTAATTAAGAATAGAGTGTATATGAGGCGTAAATAAATGCATAAGTTAGTGATTAACCTAAATACTCCCAATTTGGGTCTAAATATAAGACTAGCTCTATTTAAGACTAACACAAGAGAATGACCTTAATCATGTTTAATCTTTGTAAATATGTGTTAATACGTCTCTAATTATATTAAATGATAAATAAAACATACAAAGAAGCAAAATACCTTCAAATTGGAGAGAAATTCCATTAGATCTTGAGTTTTAATCCGTTTTTATCCAAATCAATAGCTTGATTACCACTAATCGCTGATTAGAAACTTTAATCACAAGAGAGAGTGTGAGAGAGTGTGAATGAGTGAGTGTAAGTGAGTGTTGTCAATTTGATTGTTGGGGTCAAACTTGACCCGATTTGGATCAGTATCGGTCAAATTTTGATTGTACTGACCCATATCAGTTGATACAGCATGAGTTTTGACCGTATTGGCTGATACATCACCCGTACTTATCGATACTTACCCTTTTCTGCGTGCCTCCTGAAACGGACTGGTCCTCATACAGGTCAGCTAGCGGACCAGTACGTACGGCCATTTCGTACTGTTGTGGGTGGTACGTCAAACATTGAATGTAATTTGAAAGCTGAATATTTATAGCTGGTGAATTTTTGTATTTTAGTTCCATATTTGTCCTGTTGATGCTGTTTTTGACCTGGGAGATCACACTGTTTCCAATAAATCCTCTGTATCTTATGGATTGTCTCAAAATTTTCATGTCCGAAGTTTGAAATTGGCATTATGATCGTCACATTGCGACAAGGGTACTTCTATTTTATTCTCTAATGTGCCTTGCTTAATATTATTTTTGTAAAGACTTACATATCATAGAGGTTTAACTCAAAGGAAATGAGTATCTAGGTTGTCATACTTTATATAGACTACTTTTCGAAAATAACCATGTACTTTTGTACCATCCTTCACATTTAATATCTAAGTATTCCAACTTGAATGAACTCAGGCATTGTCACAAAAGTTTCGGCGGTTTATGATCTATGTCCATGCAAAAGGGATGATTGTAGATGATGAGTATGTTATAATTGGTTCAGCTAATATCAACCAAAGATCGTTGGCTGGTTCAAGAGATACTGAGATAGCCATGGGAGCCTATCAGCCTCATCATACATGGACTAAGAGAAAAAGACATCCACATGGCCAGGTCATTGCCATTTATCATCTTTTATGTTTCATCTTTCTGTATCACTTTATAATTCTAAATCTAAACTTTATCTAATGATCTCCAAACATTTATTATACATTGAATATGTATAATATATGAAAGATTTTAGTATCACTATCATAAAATATATGAGTCTTTTATGTATTCTTCATCATGTGAAACTTGGTATTCTTTTCTAACTAACCTTATAGAACACTGTGCAGTTATGTTATAGTTCATTGCTGATTGAACTTCTTTCTACTGCTAATTTGAGGCATCATTCAAAGAAGTTTGAGTTTAAACATATATTGAGTAACTTAGCATGCTACTGTAAAAATGATCAGCTTTATACCTTTCCACCATATGAAGAAAAATTTATTGAGAAATACCATATTGTTTGGGAAGTACAGGCATCTGGTCCAATTATCAAATTATCCATGAGATGAAACCTTGAGTCCCATGTCTGGGACTTCAAGATTATTAGGATCATTTAGTGAGAATTGTGGTGATATATGGTTAATCATTTTAGAGACAGGTTAAATCATGCTTTTCCATGCTATCTCACAGGCCTGCTGATTGGCATGGTGACATCTGAAAAGGACCTGTATGAGTGAGTTGGTAGATCAACTTAGAATATTAAAGACAAGTCTCCCTTACAGTGGTGTTTGTCCCAACGAATTTCCAGACTCAAGTTTAGGAAAGGTTTCTAACATGCAAAGTGCAAGAAAACAAAAAATGCAAATGTTAAGTGGAAGAATGAAACAGGAAAAGATTGTATTGTCAAAGAATGTGTTGGACAATATGACTACAACATGGATGTAGATAATTAACTATGCCTCCACTTTTGTGTGACTTCACTTTTGAGTTGTTTTTGTTTTGTTTTGTTTTTTCCTTGAAGACCGGCCAAAGTAAATGAAAAACTGCACAATGCCAGACATGTTTACCTTCAAGAAAGCAAGAGATAATTTTGTTTTGGAAATTACGGATTTTGCTCTGTCAAATCACAGAAGAAAGCTTGTGAAGAGACTGCTGGAACAAGAAAAGCTTTGGCATTTCCGATCCTATAAGTGGTTAAAGGTTTAAATAACTCGTGTTGGTTCCTGGAGGATAGATGATGATGTGCTTGAACAGGTACATGTAAGTATTCATTATTTTACAAAAAAATACGAAATAACAATAAAATCCCATCATAGTAAATCCCCAAAATCAATTCAATTCATATCAATATTCCAGTGACAAGAAACTCAACATCAAGTACCCTATGATAGTTGAATACATAAAAAACAAAATCATAACAAATAACTTAATGTTGAATGAAAAATATGGAAAAAGTTAAAAAGTTTGTATTGTTTTCCTACAGCATGTTAGAAATTTCATGATATGTGATGGACCTTAACTCGATTGAAAGAGAGTTCCTTGCCAATGATAAACCCCTATGATAGAAGTGGTGCTGATGCAGTAATAGAATTTTAAATGGAGAATGTTGGAGGTAGTCATATTATGCATTAGCTAGTTTGGTGGGAATAGCTGATACAAAATGATCCAATTCCAGTCACCCTTCCAAGTAGATAAAACCAGGTGCTGGTGGAACAAACTCACTCTACGCAAGATCAATTAAAAGTGTAACTGAAAAAATGGATCTCTCAATAGACTAACTTGCTGATGAATGGGACTCGAGATGCTTTCCTTAATTGGCAAACTAAAGCAGCTGATTGGTTAGCCAGATGGAAAGCTTTGGTGTTTTTGTGGTCATTGTATCAGTACAAAACCAGAAAAGTTTTCTATTTCTTACACGTGTTCCTGCTTTTAGTTCTTGTTGTAGCACTTGTTGCATTTGCAAGGTGGTACTGAAGTACCATCATAGTTTACTTTTTTCAAAGAGAACTTTGATACTGCAGGTATATGGATATAGAATGTCATTGTGGGCAGAACATCTCGGTATGATAGACGACCGTTTCAAGGAACCCAACAGTTTGGAGTGTGTAAAGTTTGTGAACAAGATAGCTGAAGAGAACTGGTCGAGATACACTGCAGAGGAAATAACACCACTGACGGGTCACCTACTAAAATACCCCATCAAGGTGGAAAATGATGGCAAGGTCGGGCCCCTGCCCAACCAGGAATGTTTCCCTGATGTCGGTGGCAAGATTCTTGGAGCTTATACTGCTCTTCCTGATACACTCACCATGTAGCAAGTTTCATTTCTTTACAGTTATCTCAAATCCGCCAACACAATAAAGTTTCTGTAAGAATATATTATTTGAAATATTGTCCATGTGTAACATTATGGTGGAGGAGAGAAGGTTTTAAGTGTTGTTCCTGTATATGTTATTCTCCTTTTGTATTCTACAATTTGTATTGGGCTGCAACTTTGACAAATAAAATTCAACATGGAACTGGATTACTACTTTGTACTCTTATAAAGTAGAATGATGTGATGTTCTGCAGAGTGACATGTGATTTTATGCATCGTGTTACCATTACGTCAACATTTGCATTGTTGTGTGTAATATAGTGATCGTTAGCTACTAAAAAAGCCTTCTAATGTCGACATCTCTGACATGGTGTGAGAGAATTCCTGATCCAACGAAGGGAGAGGCATCTCGAAACCACTGCGTTGTCGACGCGTCCAACACGTCCTAATCCAATCAGGACTGCATCGGTTGGGTCTTCCATGTTATATCGAGAAGCATAACTGCAAAGCCGAACCGCGACAAGAGTTTAAGGAGGCAGTTTGGGCTTTGAACAGCAGCAGCTCGGGTACGGTGATATCTGTTAGAGCTGATCGTAGAAAATTATCACAGGGTAATTTGAGAACCCAATAAAGATAATAAACAGAAAAGAATAAAAGAAACAAGAACACCGAATTTACGTGGTTCGGTCAATTGACCTACGTCCACGGACGAAAAGGAGGAGCAAATCTTTACTAACAATGGGACACTTACAAATGCTTTAGAAAATTGTTCCTAGGCCAAAAACACCTGAAACTACTAAACAAGAAAAGCCCAAAATATTTAATATGGATTTAATAGAAATTAAATCCAAAGCAGCTTTTCTTGTGATGCCTGTGGTGCTTGTGGTGCATCTACCTAGAAAGCCTAGACCCCTTTTTATAGCTGCAATAGGAGATAACCAATCTGATTTTCTCGATGTGGGACTAAAGGACTTGTCAAATTAACAAATCTCCACCTTGGCATGTCCCAACATTAACAATTAGCAGAACTTGCTCCACCTTCTTCACAAAAGCCCCAACGGGCAATCACCAACAATGAATACCAACCAAGTCCAAGCACTGCTTGAACTTGTATACTGGAAGAGGCTTCGTAAGCATATCAGCTGGATTGTACTTCGTATGAATTTTTTGAACAAGGACCTTTCCTTCAGCAATGGTATCTTCACAACAAACTGCATTTGAGTAGGTAGTAGGCTCACCAACTCCACCAGTTTCTTCTGCAACAGACAAAGCATATGCAACTAAATTTGCATATCTTTGTGGTGGTTGAATAACTCTCCGTGGTCTATCATTGGCTATGGAATATTGCTCTTCCTCTGGATCACCTTCGTTAGTAGACTCGGGAGAATTGAAGCTGACTCTTTCCTGCTTTCCAAAAATGTAGTGTTCACAAAAATCCAATGGCCCAGTACTTTGTCCACAAAGAAGACCCTTTTTGCTTAATATGCTCAAACCTTTTTCAGAATTAGACAATGATGATGACGAGACTGCAACTAAGCCTGTGACAGTAATTCCCTGTAAAATATACAAGCTACCAGACCTACAAGCTTTCATAATAATAAGGGCACCTCTAAAAACTTTCATAACTCCATCTTCAGCTGTGTATTTGCACCCAAGAGCCTCTAGGGTGCCTAAAAAGATGAGATTCTTTTTTAAATCAGGAACATGTCTAACATTAGTGAGCGTCCTCACAATACCATCATGCATTTTAATTCAGATTGTGCCTCTACCAATAACATCACATGCGACATTATTGCCCATCAAAACAATTCCACCATTACAAGATTCATATGTTGAAAACAAATCCCTACTGGGACACATGTGATAAGAACAACCCGAATCTAAAATCCATTCATTTTTAGACCTTGTCATGTCATTAGTAGCAAAGAAAATATTTCCAAAATTCTTATCAGCTGCAACACTAGCTTCAGCGGACTCAGTAGTTTTCTCAACAATTTTTTCCTTTTGCTTTAATTTATTTTTTAATTTAAAGCAATCAGTCTTAATGTGCCCCATTTTATGACAATATCTGCATTCCAAATTTCTATGTCTGGATTTAGATCTACTACTGTCAAATTCTCTTTTATCAGTTCTACCCCTGACAACCAGACCCTCGGCCTGATTTCCTCTATTCTCCCCAGTGATATCCCTATCAATCTGCTCCTTAGATTTTAATGCAGATTTAATTTCCTGATATGAAATTGTTTCTTTTCCATAAATCATAGTATCACGGAAATACTTGAAGGATTGGGGGAGAGAATACAAAAGTAATAGGGCCTTATCCTCATCATCAATCTTTGCATCTATATTTTCCAAATCCATAACTAATGAATCAAATTTATCAAGATGTGAGAGTATAGATGTACCTTTAATCATCCGAAGCATATATAAACTCTGCTTTAAGTAAAGATGGTTCTCCATTGTCTTCTTCATATACAAGGCTTTAAGCTTGTCCCACATGCTCTTAGCCGTAGTCTCCGTAGTTACCTCCCGTAAAACCTCGTCAGAAAGATTTAGAATAATGCTAGATCGAGCCTTCTTATCCATATCTGCAAAATCTTCCTCTGACATACCATCTGAAATTTTCTCAGCTCCCTGTAGTTCCAAATCAACTCCGTCTTGAACCAGAATAGCCTCCATCTTGAGCTGCCACATGCCGAAGTTGACATTTCTGTCGAATTTCTCGACAACAATCTTTGTTATTGTCATTGTTGCCAAAAGATCCCAAAACCAAGCTCTGATACCAGTTTGTTAGAGCTGGCCCTAGGAAATTACCATAGGGTAATTTGGCAACTCAATAAAGACAATAAACAGAAAAGAATAAAAGAAACAAGAACACCGAATTTACGTGGTTCGGTCAATTGACCTACGTCCATGGACGAAAAAGAGGAGCAAATCTCTACTAACAATGAGATAATTACAAATGCCTTAGATAATTGTTCCTAGGCCAAAAACACCTAAAACTACTAAATAAAAAAAGCTCAAAATATTTAATATGAATTTAATAGAAATTAAATCCAAAGCGGCTTTTCTTGTGATGCCTGTGGTGCATCTACCTAGAATGCCTAGACCCCTTTTTATAGCTGCAATAGGAGATAACCAATCTGATTTTCCCGATGTGGGACTAAAGGACTTGGCAAACTAACAATATCCATTCTCTTCTTCCCTCATCATTTGAGCCATAATAAATCTACATGTAGTCTGCTCTGGTAGAGGGAGAACCTAGATACAGGTGAGTTAGGGGAGCATCAAGAAATTCCTTCTTCCCTTACCACTACTCTCTCTCTCTATCTATCTATCTATCTATCTATCTATTTATCTCTATCTCTAACTCTCTCATTTTGGAAGACAGATAAGTTTGGCCTCTAAATAGGAGCTCTGCAAGACTCACAGTGACTTCCATCTCTTCTTCTCCTATCATTTGAGCCACAAGATGCACAGTCTGCTCTAGTTAGAGAGAGAACTGGATACAGGCTAGTTAGAGAAGTCGACTTTCTTCTATTCTTCTCTCTCTCTCTCTCTCTTATTTTGAGACAGAAGAGAGAGATCGAGTTTGGCAACTTGAGTTAGCTAGAGACAGTGAAAGAAGGTGGTGGTGCACATAGGTTAATGAGATGGACCAGTGTGCATCAGGTGGGTAGAGTCAACGGGGCAACGGAGATGATGGGCTATTAGATTATATAGTAATATTTGATTAGATAAGATATATTATGGATATGATTAGATTTTGATTATGATCATTGACAAATGGAAAGGAAGTCTAATTATAATAAAATTCCTTAAGAGATGATTTTAATTGGGAGAGAATTTTCTAATTACTTATTCTAGATACTTTACTATCGTCTATAAATAGACATAACCTCCTAGGGACTATACATACACAATAATTAGATATGCGAATATATGGATGAGTGGATACATAATATTATTGAGAGATTATATGACCTCTCTCATCTTTCCTTAATCGCATGAATTAGTCATTAAGATATTACAAATATTCTCTTATATCTCTTTGTCCCTAAATCTATTACTCATAATGGTTTGTGAAGAATAGAAAAAGAGAAGACGAGTCTAGTTCTCCTTGTAGGTCGACATCATTACAGATCTCGGATCTAATGACAGTATGTTAGTAGATCAGAGAAAACATTTTTTGAATAGTATCGAAAGGTACGCATCACAAATTTAGAGATATATTATTATTTGATTTTAAATTTTGGTATTAAAGTTTTTTTTAATAAAAAAATAGCTTATTTTTTTGTTTACAATTGGTATTAAAACCATGATTTTGAAATCAAATACTATAGATATATTTGTTAGCACCTTTCACTTGTCAAGAGGTGTCAATTAATTTTTATTTATGATACATGAATGATTCGTCAATATTGCCAATCTGCTTTTCTATCTAATCCATCGTATCACCTGCTTATGAGCAATGTAAGGTTTCTCGTGTTTGATTGATAGAGCACTGTCAATAGCTTGCTATTGGCAATAGTATTATTGAGGGCGGTGGCCTTCGGTGATCGTCGCCTAATCGTGGGTAGCGATTGTGCAGCTCCACTATGTGCAACGGTTGCACCTCATATATTAGTCACGAATGGTAGTTACGTCGCCACATGTAGGCGATGACCACGCACAATGACGATTGTACAAAGAAAGAGAGATTAGGTTTTTCTTTCGATTAAAAAGATAGTTTTACCCTTAGAAATAAGAAAATTCCTATTTGTGTTCTTAAATTTTACCTTTTGTTTATACCCCTTGAAAATTATAAATTTTCATTATATATCCTATGTCTAAATTATAGTTTTACCCTTTTGAAATTTTAAAAATTTTAATTTATGTCCTCAATTATAAAATTAATTAATTATATTTATTTTAATTAAATATTTTGATTGGACTTAATCATGTCTATATTTTAACTATTTACTAGATTTAGATTTGATCAATCAAGTCTTGATTAAATTTAGAAAAAATTAAATTTTGATCAATTTTGATATTGATAAATTTTAATTTTTGATTGACTTAATTGGGTTGATGTTCAGCCTAATTATGGGCTTACCCATTTAAATAAGATTGACTAGTGTAAGGGTTCATACAAAATTTTAAAAATATAAATTATGATTTTTTAGTTGACTTATTTATTAGATTTTACATGTGATAAATAAAATTTTAATTATTACTATTAGATATTTATTTTGGTTATTCACATGTGTATGTTTAAAATTATGAAATAATATTTATTTTTCTCATAAATGTATGATTATTTTTTATCATGATTACAATTATTATATAAGTTTTTCTTTATGCTAATTAATATTCAATAATTATTATGGTTATTATTTTATTATTAAAAATTTTCAACATAAATTGGATTAAAAAAATTTGACGAATATTATTTATAAATTATATATCTAAGTTTTATTTGATCTGTAGCTACCAAAGTGACATGAGATGATAGATTTATATGATATAATTTATAATAAAGATTTTATCATTTATAGGATATTTTAAACTATATTTTATATTATTGCATAAGTCCCATAGTTGTCAAAGTGATATAGGCTAATAACTTATAAAATTATATTAAAATATTAATTTTAAATGATATTAAAAAAATAATATTCATAATGACACATATAATTAAGAGATTTAGATAATCCTAAATGAGAATCTACTTTGAATAATTATGTGATGGGGCAGGATAATACTGTTTTAGATATTCTTATAATTTAGAGTTGTATACCTAAAGGTAACAATACTATTCTACGAGAATAATATCTGTCATCCATAAATAATTTTGTGTGAATACTAGATATATCAATATTTTATCCAAAAGTGAAATAGAAATGATATCAATAGTTCAACATTATTTGAAAAGCTCATAGCATTATTTTATTATAATAGTATCTCCATTATATTCTTGTAAAATGTCATTATTTTTTTAGATTAAATTATTATAAATGACTTCAGCATACGTAATCTACACTAGGTGTATTAGACCTTGATCATATTAGTTGAAAGGATCACAGACTTAATTATTAAAAGTTTTACTAAATAAATAATTAAGATAATTAATCAAAAAATATTTAAAAGACTAAATTTTATGATAATTACTAATAATATTTATACTTCATTGCAATATACAACTAACACACTGGAATATTTAAAGATCAATTTAAATTTATTGATAAGTCATTAACTAATATATTAATAAAAGGACTAATTGAAATTTCGTATGATAGTATTTAGGGAATTTAGGATTATATCTTTAATATGACTGATAAAGTTATAAGCTCAATAACATTAACTATGAATATAGTTGAGTTCTTTCTCAAATAATTTATTCTTAATTTTTTTTCTTCTTAGTTTTGATTATTTAATATTCACTACAATAAAATTAAAGATAAGTGAAACTTAAATGAGCCAACTAATACATATATTTAGAAAGAATTAAAATTAAAGTAGAAAAAGACTCATAATATTTTGTGTATTATTCAAGGAGTGAGTAATAATAAAATAAAATTGAAGCATAAATCACCTGAGTTTATAAATATTATATAAACTCATAAAAGAAAAATCTTCATAGTAAAGTGCTACTTCTATAGCAAGAAAGGTTATGTGAAGAAGAACTATAAGGTTTGGTTTGAAAAGAAGACCTTTCTATGTTTTAAATCAAATGTTACAAGAATCCTTTGTAAATACTTGGTGGATTGATTTTAATGCTTCAATATATGTTACCAATAATAGAGACTCATTTTAATATGAAAACAAAAAAATAAAATATTTATTATTATAAAAAAATTATCTTAAAGTGAAAGCAATAGTAGTTGGTACTTATCACCTACACCTCACTTGATAGATTTTGAGGATATATGCTATGTTCTTATAATTCTAAAAATTTGGATTCTTTATCTAAAATTGTCAAGATATTGTTTCTCTTTGGTGGTCATAAACTTAATATGATTCAATAAAAGTTAACTTTTGAATTCTGTATAATAGTTTATATAGAATTAATTTGAATCTTGGGTTTACAACAATCCTATAATCAAATATTAGAATGAAATATAGTTTTACAAACTTCTTGAGATTATATATACTTATATCAGTTCTATTTTTGTGTAGAGAGACATTTTATCATATTTATAGATAATATATTGAGATATAACTATATCTAATCTATATAAGGCTTCAGGTTATTGACACCTTTAGATGTACATAAATGAAGTCGAAATATAATTATGTAATAAAAGTCAAAATTATCATATGGTAGGAATGATAAATTTTATAGTAGTTATGATGAATCTGATCATAATTCTAGTTATTTTGCTAGATTATTAGAAAAGTAGGTATTTATATTTCGTATGATTTACCAGATATGTCATAATAGAATAGAATTACTAAAAGGTAAAATCGTACGATATAGTTAGGAGCATGGTGAGTTATTATTAATTCTATTATGTGAGAAGTGTTAGGGATCGAGCGGTACTAAGAGGGGAGGGGAGGGGTGAATTAGTGCAGTAGAAAAATACGATAAACTTTGGTGATTTAAAATAACTTTCGGAAACTTCGTACTATTGAAATCAACGTTTTGTTTGAAATCATTTCGATTGCGTTTTAACTTGAAAGTATACATAAGAAGGAGACAACGAAGTAGACTATCAAAGTGAAGATGGTTTGCAATAATATAAATGACAATAAGATAAATATAAACCGATTTATAGTGGTTCGGTCATACGACCTACATCCACTCTCGATTCCTCTTCGCTTGAGGCCATCGACTTTTCCACTAGCTATCCTCCTTCCAACGGGTGAGGATGAACTCCCTTACAGCACCTCTCTTTTTGACGGGCTTAGGAGATAACCCTTACAAGGCCTCTTACCCATCTCTTGGACTAGAACACACTAAAAGCTTAGAGGGAAGATTTGATAAGAGTTTTCCCTATCTTTTCTCAATTCTAGGCACCCTTTCATCCATGAATGAGAGGGGTATTTATAGGCCTCAAGAGGATTCTAATTTGGAGCCCAAATTTGGAGTCCAAATTTGAATTGCCTCGATTTTCCCGGTGCTAGTGTTACTAGGCGGTGCCACTGCCAGCACTATTCCAAAAGGCTGAATGGCCCTAATTTTGACCCAAATCAACCCAAATAAGGCCCAGTTGGCCTCTACTTGGGTTATAGGATTAACACCTAATCCTAACCCAATAATTATGAATTTTAAAAATATTTCCTAAGCTATTACAAAGTCTGACAAGTCAAGAATTCTTCCGGTGAGCTTCCGGCAAACTTCCGACTGTCTTCTGATGAACCCTCGGAAATCATTCTGTGGACTTTCGACAAGCTCTTGGACTTCATGATGATCTTGGTGTGTTCCACCGAGCTTCTTTGGCAAGCTTCAATCTTTCTTGGCAAGCTCCGTGAACTTCCGACGAACCTTCTGGTGAACTTTCAAAAACCCTTTGGCAAGCTCCCTACTCATTCTCAACCAGTTCTGACAGTACTCCCAACGAATCTTCGGACTTCCGTCGAACTCTCGAACTCCCAACGATCCATCACGCTTGTCTTCCAGCACTTTATTTTACTTTATGTCTTCATCGTCATTGTAGTTAATCCTGCATACACACAAACAAAACTCTACTTCGATCTAGACAATTATTACAATGCGAATTGACATTCAGTTGCCCGGCATGTCATTGGTCGGCGTTTCGTTCGATTCTTCGGTGTATCGTCCTCTCTTGCGTCTTGTTGCCCAATCGACGGTTGACCTCCGCAACCCCGATATCCTTGGCGTAACTCCACTCTTCTTGGCCCGATGCTCGATGTCTGAAGCCTCCTGCCGATTGTCGATCGAACCTCTAGCTCGACATCCAATATCCTGATGTGATTACTTCCACCACAACGTCAATTCCTCCAGCATCAATTGTCTAATCCTGATCGATAGTAGACCTACGTCACTCAAAACACAGTTTGATCATAAAACACAATCAATTAGTTTCATCATCAAAATTCAAGATTCAACAATCTCCCCCTTTTGATGATGACAACTAATTGATGACTAACGGAGTTAACCATAACTCCCTAGAGTTTAACCAAACTCTCCCCTATCAATATGCCATCGATAGAACACTTGGATTATCCCAAATCCAAGCAACATTCATCATATAATATAAGAATCATTTAAACCATCATGCAAATATATAAAGCATTCAATTCAATGCATGAAGTCATCAATCTATTTCTCCCCCTATGTCATTAACAAAAAGGAGAAGTTGCATATTTTACAACACACTAGCTATTAATCAAGATATTCAACATACATCACTTCAAAAACATTCAATCATAGCAAGTCTTTAAATTCTTTCTAAAGATAAACAAGATAGCAATTTTTTATCACATGCTTCTTGTGCAAGTTTGCACTTTCTTGGCTTCCTTTGCGATATACATGCAATTTTGTAATTTCTTTCTTCTCTTTTGAGAAGAGCAAGCTTACAAGTTTTGCTTTCTTTGCATGCTAGGACTTTTGTATTCATTTGTAATATGCAAGCTAGCAAAAGCCTTCTCCCCCTTTATCAATGTAAAAAAAAAGGGAGAATTAATACTTCAAATAATCTTGCATGAGATTCAACAATAATTTGTAACAAAGACGCAAGCAATTTTGTTGAAAAAGTGAAGTTGAGCAAGATTTTTGCCTCTCTTGAGATAGTAACCTTTTACTTCTCAATGTTAAGCTAGCAAATTTTTCTCTTTTGATGCGCAAGCTAGCAATTTAACTCTCCCTTTATCATTATCGAAAAGAAGGGAGGAACCAATGATCAATTATAAATTTGCATCATTCAATATATCAATCATCACAAGATGTGTTGGTTTGGCAAGTCCCATAGTTCCATATCTCTATTTTCTAGTCTACTACCTCCTATTAATGCTATAAATAAGGGCCTAAACTTTGAAACTAGAGGCACCACAAGCACCATAAGAAAAGCCGCTTTAGATTTAATTTTATTAAGTCTATATTAAGTCAAATATTTTGGGCTTTTCTTGTTTAGTAGTTTCAGGTACTTTATGGCCTAGGAATATTTTTCCTAAGGCATTTGTAATTGTCCATTTTATAGTAAGAGTTTGGTCCTCCTTCGTTCGTGGACGTAGGTCAATTGACTGAACCACGTAAATTCTGTGTCCCTGTCTCTTTTATCTTTTTGCTTCATTATCTTTGTTGGGTTACCAAAATTACCCTTTAGTAAATTTCCTGGGGCTAGCTCTAACAAACTAGTACCAGAGCCTTGTTTTGGGATCTTTTGGCAACAATGACAATAACAAAGATCGTTGTAGAGAAATTCGACAGAAATGTCAACTTCAGCATGTGGCAACTCAAGATGGAGGCCATTCTGGTTCATGACGGAGTTGATTTGGCACTATAGGGAGCTGAGAAAATTTCAGATGTATGTCAGAGGAAGATTTTGTAGGTATGGATAAGAAGGCCCGATCTAGCATTATTCTAAATCTCTCTGACGAGGTTTTACGGGAGATAGCTATAGAGACTACGGCTAAGAGCATGTGGGACAAGCTTAAAATCTTGTATATGAAGAGGATAGTGGAGAACCGTCTCTACTTGAAGCAGAGTTTATATATGCTTCGAATGACTGAAGATACATCTATACTCTCATATCTTGATAAATTTGATTCCTTAGTTATGGATTTGGAGAATATAGATGCAAAAATTGATGATGAGGATAAGGCCCTGTTACTTTTGTGTTCTCTCCCCCAATCCTTTAAGTATTTCCGTGATACTATGATTTATAGAAAAAAAATAATTTCGTATCAGGAAATTAAATCTGTATTAAAATCTAAGGAGCAAATTGATAGGGATATCACTAGGGAAAGTAGTGGGAATCAGGCTGAGGGTCTGGTTGTCAGGGGTAGAACTGATAAAAAGAAATTTGACAGTAGTAGATCTAAATCTAGATCTAAATCTAGACATAGAAATTTGGAGTGCAGATATTGTCATAAAATGGGGCACATTAAGGTTGATTGCTTTAAATTGAAAAATAAATTAAAGCAAAAGGAAAAAATTGTTGAGAAAATTATTGAGTCTGCTGAAGCTAGTGTTGCAGCTGATGAGAATTTTGAAAATATTTTCTTTGCTACTGATGATAGGACAAGGTCTAAAAATGAATGGATTTTAGATTCGGGTTGTTCTTATCACATGTGTCCCAATAGGGATTTGTTTTCCACATATGAATCTTGTAATGGTGGAATTGTTTTGATGGGCAATAATGCTGCGTGTGATATTGTTGGTAAAGGCACAATCCGAATTAAAATGCATGATGGTATTGTGAGGATGCTCACTAATGTTAGATATGTTCTTGATTTGAAAAAGAATCTCACCTCTTTAGGCACCCTAGAGGCTCTTGGGTATAAATACGCAGTTGAAGGTGGAGTTATAAAAGTTTCTAGAAATGCCCTTATTGTTATGAAAGCTTGTAGGTCTGGTAGCTTATATATTTTGCAGAAAACTACTGTCACAAGCTCAGTTGTAGTCTCGTCATCATCATTGTCTGATTCTGACATCACTAAATTATGACATATGTGCGAAAAAGGTTTGAGTATTTTGAGCAAAAGAGGTATTCATTGCGGACATAGTACTGGGCCACTAGATTTTTGTGAACACTGCATTTTTGGAAAGTAGAAAAGAGTCAGCTTCAATTCTCTGGCAATTCACAAAATGAAAGGTACTCTTAACTATATTCATTCAGACCTTTGGGGTCCAACTCGTGTTCAGTCTAAGGGTGGTGCCAAGTATATGTTGACTTTCATTGACGATTATTCCAAGAAAGTTTGGGTTTATTTTCTGAAGTATAAAAATGATGTTTTTCTAACCTTTAAACAATGGAAGACTTTGATTAAAAAGCAAACAGATAAACAGATTAAGCGGCTTTGAACAGATAATGGCATGAAATTTTGTGAAGGTGACTTTGATGAATTCTGCAAAAATGAAGGAATTTTTTGGCATCGCACTGTTAGGATGACGCCTCAACAAAATGGTGTGGCCGAACGTATGAACAGAACACTCTTAGAAAGAGTAAGGTGTATGATCTTAAATGCAGGGTTGACAAAGGACTTTTGGGCAAAGACGATTAATATGGCCTGTTACATTGTCAACTGCGCTCCTTCTGCAGCACTTAATTTTAAAACTCCAAAGGAAGTTTGGTTAGGTACTCTTGCTGATTACTCTGATTTTAAAATCTTTGGGTGTCCAATATACATGCATGTAAATAAAGGAAAATTAGAGCCTCGAGCTAAAAAGTGCATTTTCCTTGGGTATGCTTCTGGGGTGAAAGGATACAGATTATGGTGTCCTGATCCAAAATCTCCAAAATTTATAATAAGTAGAGATGTTACTTTTGATGAATTATCTATGTTATCTTCTAAAGAGAAATCTGCTAGTTGTACAAATGATAGTATACAGAAGCAGGTGGAGCTTGAGATTGGTAGTTCTGATTCTTTTCAGTCAAACTCTTCTACTCAGCGAATGCCAGTAGATGGTCTTGAGTCTATTGACAAAGATGTTCCAAAGGAAGAGCAATATTCCATAGCTAATGATAGACCACGGAGAAATATTCGACTACCACAAAGATATGCAAATTTGGTTGCATATACTTTGTCTGTTGCAGAAGAAACAGGTGGAGTTGCTGAGCCTACTACCTACTCAAATACAATTTCTTGTGATGATTCCGCTAAGTGGTTGATTATGATGCTTATGAAGCCTCTTCCGGTTTACAAGTTCAAGCATTGCTTGGACTTGGTTGGTAATTATTGTTGGTGATTGCCTGTTGGGGCTTTTGTGAAGAAGGTGGAGCAAGTTCTGCTAAATTGTCAATGTTGGGACATGCCAAGGTAAAGATTTGTTGGTTTGGCAAGTCCCATAGTCTCACATCTCTATTTTCTAGTCTACTACCTCCTATTGATACTATAAATAAGGGCCTAAACTTTGAAGCTAGAGGCACCACAAGAAAAGCCGCTTTGGATTTAATTTTATTAAGTCAAATATTTTGGGCTTTTCTTGTTTAGTAGTTTTAGGTACTTTATGGCCTAGGAATATTTTTCCTAAGGCATTTGTAATTGTCCCTTTTATAGTAAGAGTTTTGCTCCTCCTTCGTTCGTGGACGTAGGTCAATTGACCGAACCACGTAAATTCGGTGTCCTTATCTCTTTTATCTTTCTGCTTTATTGTCTTTGTTGGGTTACCAAAATTACCCTTTGGTAAATTTCCTGAGGCTAGTTCTAACAAGATGCATACAAGATAATAATGCAAAGAAATCATATCATGAAGATATAAATATGTAAATTCAACAAGGATCAAAACCAAGAGATATCATTCATGATTCATAACTTTCTTTTTAGCAAGATCAAGATAAATGTATCAATTTTTAATTCAAGATAAATGGCATACAACCAAGAATCATAATACATAAAAACATAACATTCTCATAGATCAAGTCATAATTCTTGGATTCATCATAAAGCAAATTTTCTTTTATATCATCACATAAGGCATGCAAGCCAAATAATCAAGTCATTTCTAAGTTATGAAAGATATGACATCAAAGCTTAAGAGAATCAACAAGAACATAATTCATGTGACATGCCCTTTTAAAACGATTCATCATTAAAGATATCAAGATAAAAATTCAAGTATTTTAAGTTCCGAGAAATCAAAAGACAAGTTGCATTTTATGTTAAAATTTTTCTTTTGATAACCAGAAGAAGCATGATAAACGATCTTGACATATATAAAGAACTTTATGTTATAAATTGCAAGATCATGATTTCAATAAAATATCTTTATAGAAAAATGAAATCTTTTGGAGCTTGATTCAAGCATTACAAACATCTCAAAAAGTCATGATTCAAAGTGATCAAGAGAAGAGTCATGAGTAAAAGTTTAAATTCAATTCGTCAACTTCCAGCTCTTCATCAAAATTACTTTCGAGATTCATACAAGGTCATAAATGAATTCATCACTTGTCTTTCATAAAAAATCCAAAACTTTAGAGAAAGAGAGATGTTCAAGAAATATACAATTTTCTTTTAGTGATTTGCATTGATTTTATATGAACATGCATTTGTCCTTTTTATGTCAAATAAAAATGAGCAAGAGCATTTCAGACATAAAGGCTAAATCTCATAAAATATGATTTTAAATATCCATTTTCAAGGCATGATAAAAAGAGTAAATCAAGGATTCAATCATATCATGTCATGAATTCCGAAAGATGTCACAAGTTATCAACATCACATTAAAAAGGATATTTAAAAAAAATATATCGATATGTGATTCATTCATGATTCATTTTTAAAATGTATCTCACGTCATAAATATGAATCAAGCAGTTGTCAAATTCGAAATCATCCTCAAAATTACATTCAATAAATTCATACATGACAAGCATTGAAATATCAATAAGATGGAGGATTGTATTTCATTTTTATAAATTTCTATTCATGTGATTTGCTTCTTATAAGCGTGCCTTTGCCCTTAATAAAAATAAATGTTAACATTCAAGACGAAAAGATAAATTTTATCACAAAGATCATCGAATCATATTAAGCATGTAGCATTTTCTAAAAGATTCGATTCAAGAGATTCACATGGATTCATCAAAACCAAAAACTTTAGAGATAGAAAAGTTTTCAAGATCATGCATTTCGTTTTTATGATTTATTTCAAATAAGCATGCCTTTGTATTTAAATATCAAATTGAGACAATCATGAAAGTTCAAGACATAAAGGCAAATTTCATCATGAAAACCATCAAGATGAAACACATCAAGCATAAGATATCATGATAGTGCATTTTCTCATTTTTATGTGTTTTATTTCATGCAAATTGTTTTCATACGAGTATGCTCATGTTTTCATATAGATCCAAAAAGCAAGTTTCAAGAGAAATCGTTAGGACCTAAAACATGATATACATTTATTTTCAAAACATTGATTATGATTATTTTCATGAGATTCACAAGATTCATGAAATGAGTTCATTAATCTCAATAGGATAGAAAATACATAGCATTTCAATTTATGTGAATCTTCATACAAGTATGCCTTTGCCTTTTAATGTCAAATAGAGATAGGCATGAAGGTTCAAGACATAAAGGGAAAACCTCACCAAATAGATCATCAAAAGCCAAAAATATAGCACATTACACATAAGGCATCTTCCTATGAAAATTCAATTCAATATGATAATGTGTTTCATTTTAATCAAATTTATTTCACTCATCATCGTATAAATTCGAAACACAAGTTTTGTCATTTACACTATTAAGATCAAAATCTTTCATTAGAAAATTTTAATAAGAGCAACGGAGATGGTTTATATGTAAGCATACTCAAGTCCTCTTTGTATAAAGTTGTGTATCAAGTTTAAGACCGAAAAGGTGATTCATCAAAGCCATCAAAAACATAAAAATATCGTGATAGCACATTTTCCATTTTTATATATTTTAATTTTAAAAAAAATGCTAGAAAGAAAAAGCATAAAATAAACTTCCTACCAACTATATTAAGCAACCATGAATGGATCATGTAATCTCAAAACAATGTAAGAACATTTTAGGTGAGTTGCTTACCTCATTGTCGAAAACCGTCAAAGAGTAGTTTGCCTCTTCTTTACTTGATTCTTCTCGGTGAGCCTTCTTCTTCTTCATTGGTGGCCTCATTCTCCGTTCAAGTTCATTGTTTATTTTAAGATTTAGATTTAGTATTCGAAGCTTAAGTTCATCATTGTCCTCATCACTTGAGTCATCACTCAAGTGGCATTTCATAGTTCGGAGTTCCAAATCCTTCTTGTTCTTTAGAAGGTGGTTCATGTGTTCATCATGTTCAATATATTCCAAGAATACCATTTCATAGGTCAATAAAGACCCGATTAGTTCTTCAAGTGAATAAACGTTCAAGTATTTAGACTCTTGAATAGTCGTTATTTTTTGATCCGAACTCTTTGGGAGGGATCTTAAAATCTTGTTAGTGAGTTCAAAGTTCAAAAAATATTTACCAAGACTTTTCAAGCTATTGACGACATCCGTGAAACGGGTGTACATATCATCGATAGTTTCGCTTGGTGTCATTCGGAAGAGCTCAAAATCATACAATAAGAGGTTTACTTTTGAATCTTTGACTCTACTAGTTCCCTCGTGCATGATTTCAAGTATTCGCCAAATGTCAAAAGCCATTTCACACAAAGAAATCCGATTGAACTCATTTTTGTCTAAAGTACAAAATAAGACATTCATAGCCTTTTTATTCAAAGAAAAAGACTTTTTCTCCAAATCCGACCATTCGTTCGTTAGTTTAGAGGGAAGTTGAAAATGATTTTCAATAAGATTCCATAAATCCAAATCTATTGAAAGCAAGAAAACTCTCATTCGAGTTTTCCAATAAGTGTAGTCCGATTCGTTAAAGAAAAGTGGATGTAAAACTGAAAAGCCCTCTTGAAAGCCATGAAGAACCATTTCTTACGGGTGTAAATCTGAATGAGAAATAACGTGGCTCTGATACCAATTGTTAGGGATCGAGCGGCACTAAGAGGGGGTGGGGGGGTGGGGTGTTGAATTACTGCAACGGATAAATACGATAAACTTTGATGATTTAAAATAACTTTTGGAAACTTCGTACTATTGAAATCAACGTTTCATTTGAAACCATTTTGATTGCATATTAACTTGAAAGCATACGTAAGAAGGAGACAACAAAGTAGGGCATCAAAATAAAGATGGTTTGTAGTAATGTAAATGACAATAAGATAAACGCAAACCGATTTATAGTGGTTCAGTCATACGATCTACATTCATTCCCGATTCCTCTTTGCTTAAGGCCACTGGCTTTTCCACTAGCTATCCTCCTTCTAACGGGTGAGGATGAACTCCCTTACAGTACCTCTCCTTTTGATGGGCTTAGGAGATAACCCTTACAAGGCCTTTTAGCCCTCTCTTGGACTAGAACATACTCAAAGCTTAGAGGGAATATTTTGACAAGAGTTTTCTCTATCTTTTCTCAGTTCTAGGCACCCTTTCATCCATGAATGAGAGGGGTATTTATAGGCCTTAAGAGGATTCAAATTTGGAGCTCAAATTTAAATTGCCTCGGTTTTCCCGGTGCTGGCGGTACTAGGTGGTGCCACCGCCCAACCAGCGGTGCCACCGCCAGTGCTCTCGGCCTTTGGATAGTGCTCTGGGCGGTGTCACCACCCAGCTCTTGGCCTCTGGGCAGTGCCAGTGCCAGCACTATTCCAGAAGGCTGAATGGCCCTAATTTCGGTCCAAATCAGCCCAAATAAGGCCCAATTGGCCCCTACTTGGGTTATAGGATTAACACCTAATCCTAACCCAATAACTATGAATTTTAAAGATATTTCCTAAGCTATTACAAAGTCCGACAAGTCAAGACATCTTCCGGTGAGCTTCCGGTGAACTTCCGATGATCTTCCAATAAAACCTCGAAAACCATTCTGCGGACTCCCGGCAAGCTCCTGGACTTCACGATGATCTTGGCGAGTTCCACCAAGCTTCTTTGGCAAGCTCCAATCTTTCTTGATAAGCTCCATGAACTTTCGATGAACCTTCTGGCGAACTTCTGAAAACCCTTCGGCAAGCTCCCTACTCGTTCTCGGCTAGTTCCGACAGCACTCCCAACGAATCTTTGGACTTCTGTCGAACTCTCGAACTCCTAACGATCCATCACGCTTGTCTTTCGGTATTTTATTTTGCTTTATGTCTTCATCGTCATTGTAGTTAATCCTGCACACACAAACAAAACTCTACTTCGATCTAGATAATTATTGCAATGTCAATTGATATTCAGTTGCCCAGCACGTCATTAGTCGATGCTTCGTTCGATTCTTTGGCGCATCGTCCTTTCGTGTAGCTTATTGCCCAATCGGCGGTTGACCTCCGCAACCCTGATATCCTTGGTGCAACTCTGCTTTTCTTGGCCCGATGCCCGATGTCCGAAGCCTCCTACCGATTGTCGATTGAACCTCCGGCTCGACATCCAATATCCTGACATGATCACTTCTGACGCAACGTCAATTCCTCTAGCGTCAATTGTCTAATCCTGATCGATAGTAGACATGCGTCACTCAAAACACAGGTAGATCATAAAACATAATCAATTAGTTTCATCATCAAAATCTAAGATTCAACAAGAAGAAGCTCTAAGGATGATTATGTATATCTTGTATTGGTTCCTAGTAAATTAATTCTATCAATTTATTTTGAGTTATGGATTGATTGGAAACCCAACTTGAGATTTATATATTCAGGATTGTCTTATAAAGATAAAGGTCTTCAATTCATATAAAAATAGATTTAATGACTATTTCTAGTTATTTTATTATTTATCTAAAAAATTTAAAAGGATATATATTGTTGAATCCTGAATTTTGATGATGAAATCAATTAATGAGTTTATGAACTAATGAGCAGTTGAGAAAAGTATGTTAGGATCTAGAGTGGTACTAAGAGGGGAGGGGGGGTGGGAGTGGGGTGAATTAGTGAAATGGATAAACTGTAAATTCAAATCAATTCTAAAAAGAGTTATGAGTTGAGAAGTTGCAATCCGAAGAAAAAGATTTCAGCAAAGTGAATATTTCGATTGAATACGAAAGAGAGTTGAGAAAAGGAGATTAAGAGATTGTAGCCAAGTAAAAATTAAAATGCAGTAATTTAAAAACTCATACCAAGAGAGGCACGTGTTAGGGATCGAGCGGCACTAAGAGGGGGAGGGGGGGTGATAGAACCCCAGAGGAATTCTATGGAGATTGATCTTTGAGGGGGATCAACCCTTAGAACGCTATAGGGGTTCCACCCTCCAAGTAGCCTGATGGCTGCAATTGTAGATTGATCTTTCTTATTCCAAAGAGGTGGAGGCTACAAGCTTATATAGATCTCCAAACCCTAGCCCTAGGGGCTGCTTCCTAAGTGAACTACCCAATTTGCCCTCAACCTTAGCGGGCCGGCCCAGTAACAAGGGGGAGACGGCTAAGAAGCCCAAAGACCCAAATATAAACCCTAGCCTCTCTTCTTTATAGGATAGAGGTGGCTAGGTGGGGTTTATTACATTCTCATAGGGTTTTTATTAGCTACTACATAGTTGAGTAGGACCTTACCCTGCTAGGGTCCTATCAAGCCCGCCCTCTTCAAATCAGCCTTGTCCTCAAGGCTGGGGTTCCATAAACTCAGGGAATCGGGACTTCAGCTCCTCATATGATTCCCATGTGGCATCTTCGAGTGGTAAATTAGTCCAATGTACTAGTACTTCAGTAGAGGGACGTCGACGACGCATCATGACTCTGCGGTCGAGGATGGCTTGTGGTTGGGCTTGAATGTTTCCATCATCAGTGGTGTTGGGCAATTGGATCTAGGGTGTCTCATGTTCTCCCAACTTGGGCTTCAAGCATGACACATGGAAGACAGGATGAATTTTGGCATCTTCAGGTAATTTAAGTCTGTACGCTATAGCTCTAATACGCTCTATGATATGATAGGGCCCATAAAAATGTGGAGATAGCTTCATGGAGGCTCGTGTGTTGATAGATAGTTGCTTGTATGGTTGTAGGCAAAGATAAACCTAGTCTCCTACTAAAAATTCTCTTTCACTTTTTCGTGTGTCAGCTTGCTACTTCATTCTAGCTTGAGCGGTAGAGAGATTATCCTTTAGCAGCTGTAGGAGTTTGTCCCTGTCAATTAAATCTTGGTCGACCTGATCTACCTTAGCCGAGCCAATTACATACTTTGGAATCACAGGGGTCGGCCGACCATATAATGCTTCATATGAGGTACATTTTATAGATGAATGATATGTAGTATTGTACCACCATTCGGCCCAGGGGAGCCATTTCGTCCACTCCTTTGGTCGATCACTAGCGAAACACCGAAGGTATGTCTCTAAACATCTATTCACCACTTTTGTTCGGCTGTCAGTTTATAGATGATATGCAGTGCTCATCTTGAGTTTGGTGCCCTGTAACTGAAATAACTCGGTCCAAAATTTACTAGTGAAGACCCTGTCACGATCACTTACGATGGACCTTGGCATCCCATGTAGTTTGACAATATTTTCTATGAAAATCTGAGCAATACTAACAGCAGTGTAGGGATTTCGCACAACACAAAAATGAGCATATTTCGTAAGTCGATCAACCACCACAAGGATTGTGCTTTTACCTTTGGAAGGTGGCAGCCCTTCGATGAAGTCCATGGAGATGTCAGTCCACACCGAGTCTGGTATGGGCAGTGGTTGTAGTTTTCATGGACTCGCCACTGTTTCACCTTTTTGCTGTTGACATACATCACATTGTGCTACGTATTTAGAAATAATTTTTTTCATCCCTTTCCAATAAAAGTTTTGCTTCACTCTTTTGTAGGTTCTTAGAAATCTGGAGTGCCTTGCTAAAGGTGTGGAGTGCATTTCGTGCAGAATGACTTTGATGCAAGGGGAGTTTGGTATAAGCACAATACGACCTTTATAGCGTAGATCCCTCGAATCCCAAGTATAATGAACTATTGCGCTTGGATCCTCCTCCAATGTTTTGATGATGTTGCTGGTTTCTGGATCCTTCTTCCATTCCTCCCCCTTTGGTTGCTGCTAGAGATGCATAAGAAAGCCACCATTTATCTTGTGTAAAACTTTCTCCATTCGTTGGGTTGAAAGCAGTTGGTTACGAGCTTCAAGCGCTTCCCGCGTAGGGTGACCTGTTTACCTTTGCAATAGAATTTCATAATCAATTTAGAAAAGTTCCAAGAGACATCACCTAGTGTCATCAGCCATTCTATGCCCAGCATAGCCTCATAATCATCAATTGGTAGGAGGAAGAAGTCGGCAATAATTTCTTGTCCCTGCAGTAATAGTTTCACCTGTGGGCATCTTTGGTCGCATTTTAGGATTCGGCTGTCGGCAACCTTTACGTCGAACTTGCTACAACCTTCGATATAGAACGCCATCCGAGCAGCAACCTTACTATTTAGAAAATTATTAGTACTGCCTGTATCGATGAGAACGGTGATTGGTTGTTGTTTGAGCAGGCCTCCAACTTTCATCGTTTGCGGATTTGAGTAGCCGGCTAGCGCATGTACCATAAAGTCGGTTGATTGTGGCTCTTCTTCCACATCTTCATCATCATGTTCAAGACTCTCTTCTGGCTGTTCACTGATCTCTTCTTTCACTGGTTCAATCACAAGAAGTCTCCCTTTTTTACAGTGATGCTTGCGGCTCCACGGCTCGTTACAATGCCAACATAACCCCTTGGCAGATTGGTCTCGAAGCTCTTCTCTTGTCAACCTTTTTGGTGCAGGAGCTTGACTAATAGTAGGGGGGGCTGAGGGATTCGATATTGCTGGTTGGGGAATGACCCTAGTCCTCCGGGCTTCGTGGTTCAATCGTTCCTCCTGAAGTCGTGCGAAAGAGATGGCTACCATAAGCGTGTACGGTTGTCGTGCTTTAACTTCTCCCCGGATCTCCGGCTTTAAGCCCTCAATAAATGTCCCCAATAACTATTTTTCAGACCAATCACGAGTTTGATTAGATAACCTTTCAAACCTGGTTTGATACTCCTGGATGGTGGAGGTTTGTCGGATCTTTGCTAGTTGTCCGTCAATGTTCTCGTAATCGGTTGGTCCGAAGTGGATCAGCAGTCCTTCTTTGAATTGTCGCCATGAGAGGACTCCATGAGTGTGTTCAAACCAATCAAACCATTTTATGGCATCCCCTTCAAGATGTATAGCTGCAATTTCTACCATAGATGCGTCCGCAGTTTTGTGATACCGAAAATATCGCTCCGCGCGCGAGATCTAACTAATCGGGTCTCCTTCTTCCAATCTAGGGAAGTCCACCCTCATGCGTGGATAGTAGGGATCGGTCATAGAGCCTCCCTTCTCTTGGGAGTAATCTCTTCGGTCGGAGCTCTCTCCTTGATGAGATTTCTTTGGTCTCGGTGTTCGACCCAAACTGAGTTTGGCAAAGAGAGCCCGAATCTTATCCTCCATTCGCGTCTCGAAGGCTTTGAATTTAGCATTTATCACCTCCTCGGATGCCTCAGTATATGCCTCCAGATATGTAATATTAAGATCTCTCTTTTATTGCCGGGTTAAAGGCATGAATTGTTTGAGGGAAGTGGTGGCCGAAAGGGTTTGTGGATCGGTGGATGTAGGCTACGGTTTAGGCTTGTTTTGTGGCTGTTTTAGGTGCTGTTTGGGGCTGCGATTTGATAGAGTTTTGGGCTGAGATGGTAGTGGATAAAGGTTAGGGAAGAGGGTTTTAGATCTGTGGTAGATCGCAGCAAAGATTTGATAAAAATCAGTGGCAATTGCTGCCTATGTGTGCTGCCTCGTAAGAGCAAAATTGTCGTCGAAGAAATAGCGATTTCTTGATGAAATTTCCAGCGAAAACTCAGGGATTTGAGGAGGGGGTTTGATAGTAGAATCTTAGTTTAGATAGCAACAAGGATAACAAATTGGATCAAGAAATTTTGGCAGCAAAGCAGTAAACAAATCGGTGCAAGTTGCGATAGCAGAATTCTCATCGAAAAATTTCAGCAGTTTGCGACAAGAGATTGCAGCAACACACGAATTTATTTTTTTGATGAATTCCACAATAGATCAATCATGGATGGGAGCCAAGATGATCTATGAGGTGCAAAAAAATTTCGTTCAAAAGGATAACAATTAGATCGGTTAAAGGCAGCAACACGCGGCTGAAATTTTTCGGCGATCCTTCGTTCGCAAAGATGGTAACTTTTGCGACGCAAGGAATCGTGAGGCAAGGGATTGATAGAAAAACTTCTTTTTGATATTTTAGATGAAAAATTACAGCAGCAAAAGGTATTGGTGGTAGAAAAATACCAGATCTCTGCAATCCTAGATGCAATTAGACCCCTAGATTGTTGCTGGTTTACGCATATCTCGTCAAGAGATGACGATGGAGGCGATCAAGAGATGACGATGGAGACGACGATGTCAAGAGCAATTGTGGGAATTGCTTGGCTAATGGTGGGCGGTAGGGATGGCAGCAAAAGCAGCAAGATCGCTGCTTTGATACTAGATGATAGAACCCCCGGAGGAATTTCTATGGAGATTGATCTTTGAGGGGATCAACCCTTGAACGCTATAGGGTTCCACCCTCCAAGTTAACCTGTGGCTGGCAATTGTAGATTGATCTTTCTTATTCCAAAGAGGTGGAGGCTACAAGCTTATATAGAGCTCCAAACCCTAGCCCTAGGGGCTGCTTCCTAAGTGAAGTACCCAATCTGCCCTCAACCTTGGCGGGCCGACCCAGTAACAAGGGGGAGACGGCTAAGAAGCCCAAAGACCCAAATATAAACCCTAGCCTCTCTTCTTTATAGGATAGAGGTGACTAGGTGGGGTTTATTATATTCTCACAGGGTTTTTATTAGCTACTACATGGTTGAGTAGGACCTTATCGCTAGGGTCCTATCAGGGGTGAATTAGTGCAAGCTCCAAATGAAAGAACGATAGATTTTGAATTAATAAAAGTTAATAGAAGTAATCTTCGTGATTAATACAAGTTGAGCACGTAATGAATGAATGCAGCATTTCGTTTGAACCCGAAAAGATTTTGTTTTAACTTTAAAGCATACGTAAGAAGATGAAGATGACGTTGAGTAAATAAGGCACCAAATGTAAATGGTTTGCAACAAAGTAAGTTGCGAAAAAGTAAATGCAAACCGATTTATAGTGGTTCGGTCATCTGACCTACATCCACTTTCGAAGCCTTCTCCGATGAGGCTCCCAACTTCCACTAGCAAATCCTTTTGAAGGGGAAGGACCAAATACCCCTCTTACAACCCTTTTATAAGAAGTTCACACTCTTACAAATTTTTCAAAGAGAAAGAAGGAGGTGAACACAAGCTATTGAAAACTAGACTTTCCTAAGCCTTTTCCTCAATTTCTAACTATCAAAAAGGTTCTCTTTCAGTTGAGAAAGGGGGGGTATTTATAGATCCAAAATGGATTCAAATTTGGGCTCCAAATTTGAAATCAAATGGAGTTCGGTCTTTGGCGGTGCTCACACTTTGTCGAAGAAGTGTGCTTTCGCTCAAGTTAGTCGTCAGATTTCGATTGCACAGGCGAGCAGTACTACCAGGCGTGGTACTACCACATCATGGAAAAGGAGTATTGCATTCTTATTATTTGGGCGGTACTACCGCTGAGATCATTTTCAAGACATGGTTTATTAAAACTCGACCAAATCGATCCAAATGAAGTCGAATTGGCCCAAATTTGGTTTGTGGGATTAACACCTAACCCTAAACCAAATTATGTGCTAACTATGAATTTTAAAGATATTTTTTAAGCTATTTCAAAGTCTACAAGATAAGACTTCTTTTGGTGAGCTTTCGGTAAACTTCCGGTGGTTTTCCGATGAACCCTCCGAAACCATTCTGCGGACTCCCGACAAGCTCCCGGACTTTACAATGATCTTGGCGAGTTCCAACGTGCTTGATTGGCAAGCTCCGATCTTTCTTGGCAAGCTTCGATAAACCTTCTGGTGAACTTCCGATAAACCTTCTAGTGAACTTCCGAAAACCCTTCGGCAAGCTCCCTACTCGTTCTCGATCTGTTCCGACAACACTCTCAACGAATCTTCGGACTTCCGTCGAACTCTTGAACTCCCAACGATCCATCACACTTGTCTTCCAGCACTTTGTTTCACTTTATGTCCTTATTCTTCATCATAGTTAATCCTGCACACAAATAACAAACATTCTACTTCGATCTAGACAATTATTACAACGTGAATTGAATTTCAGTTGCCGGGCACGTCATTGGTCAGTGCTTCGTCCGATCCTTCGGCACATCATCCTCTCTTGCGGTTCGTTGCCCAATCGGTGGATGACCTCCGCAACCTCGATATCCTTGGCGCAATATGCACTTCTAGGCCCGATGCCCGACGTCACGAAGCCTTCCACCGATTGTCGAGAACCTCATTTCGACATCCAATAGAGCGTGATCACCTCCGGCGCAACGCCAATTCCTCCAACGTCAATGTCTTGATCAATAGTAGACTGCGTAACTCAAAACGCAGTTAGACCATTAAATCACACTCAATTAGTTTCATCATCAAAATCCGAGATTCAACAATCTCCCCCTTTTTGATGATGACAACTAATTGATGACTGACGGAGTTAACCATAACTCCCCGGAGTTTAACACAAACTCCCCCTATCAATATGCCATTGATAGAAACCTTGGATTATCCCAAATCCAAGCAACATTCATCACAATGTTAAGAGAAAACAACAAACCATCATGCAAATATATAAAGTATTCAATCAATGCATGAAGTCATCAATCTACTTCTCCCCCTATGTCATCAACAAAAAGGAGAAGTAACATCATAGCTAGTTTAAAAGATATGTAAATTTTATAACATACTAGCTATCAATCTAGATATACAACATTTAAGCTTAACTTTGCAATACAACATCCAATCATACCATTCAATTATAGCAAGTTTTTAAGGATGGGCAATGATGGTAAATTTTTTTTTTTACTTGCTTCTTGAGATGTGCACGTTGCACTTTCTTTGCTTCCTTTGCATGTTCTAGCTAGCAAAATTTTTCTTTGTGATACATATGCTAGCAATAAATCTTCTCCCCCTTTGTTTTTGTCAAAAAAATGGAGTACAAATAGTCAATGCTTTGATCATGACAAAATAACAAATTTACAATATGAATTTTTAGCATATTAAGCCATGAATTCAAGGGAGGCAAAAATCGTGATATGAGAGAAAAAGATGATAAGCAAGCAAACAATAATGATAAGAAAGCTAACATACTTTGCGACACGCAAGTTAGCTTCCTTTCAATTCTTCTCTTTTGTAACTAAGTTTCACATTTGCATGCTATCAACTTTTTGTTTGCAATGAGCTAGCAATTATATATAATCACTTTAAACATATATGCTAACTTCTCATTAAAACATACAAACATAAAGGCATGGCAAGTGTAACATTTCAAAATTTTGAAGTTTTGCATTTTGCTTCTTTTAAGATAGTCAAAATAGCAATATTTGCATCCTTTGAGATAGCAATCCTTAACTTCTTGTGAATTTGCAAGGTAGCAAAATTTTCTCCCCCTTTGTCTTTGTCAAAAAGAAGGGAGGACTAAATGGCTAAAAATTTTAATCATTATACAAGCCATTTTTCATATCAATTATAAATTTGCATCAATAAAAATATACATCAATTGTTCAATCATCACATAATGCAAATAAGATAACATTGCAAAGAAATCATGTCATGAAGGATATCAATATGTAATTCAACAAGGATCAAAACCAAAAGATATCATTCATGATTCATAACTTTCTTTTTAGCAAGATCAAAATTCATATTTATCAATTTTTAATTCAAGATAAATGTCATATAACCAAGAATCATGATATATAAAAGCATATCAATATCAAGGATCAAATCATGATTACAAGTTCTAACATATTTTCTTTTCATTCATTTCCAAGCCATGATAAAAGAATAAATTAATGATTCAATCATTAAGCACAATTCTTTTACATCAATTTTGAATCGTATAAGGCTTACATGGCAAATATCAATTCATGATAAAGGGTATACTATCTTGAATCATGATGCATAAAAACATATCATTCTCATAGATCAAGTCATGATTCATTGATTCATCATAAGGCAAATTTCTTTTCAATTATCTATTTTTAAATTGCCACATAAGACATACAAGCCAAAGAATTTTTGTCATTTCTATATTATGAAATATATGATAATAAGACTCATGATTCATTTAAAAAGATATAACACAAAGAGCAACTTGATTCATACATAAGAAATTCCAAGTATCAAATATTAAGATATCAAGAGTTTGATTGTGATAAAGCTCATTCAAGTTCGAATCATCAAAATCATTAACATAGTTTATGAGATTCACAAATGACATAAACTTGAATTGTTCTCCTCTTTGGTAAATGATAAAAAGAAGCAATCATAGAGGAAAATATTTTGATTCGCAAAAATATCTCAAGTCAAGAATTCAAAGTCATGATTTCAAGTGATCAAGAGAGGAGTCATAAAATTATTCTAACTCATTTTGTTAATTTGAAACTCCTAATCAAATTATCATTTTTAACATTCATAATATGAATAAAGTCATTACCGTATCATCAAAATCTCATTCATAAGTCAAGTGATTTTCAAAATATCATAAATGAATTTATCACTTGTCTTTTATTTGAAAAATTGAAAGATTTCAAGAAACATGCATTTCCATTCTATGATTTATTTCATATGAGCATGCCTTTGTTTTTTGATGTCAAATAAAATAGAAATATCAACATTCAACATTGAAAGACAAACTTCATCATAAAATTCATCAAGATAAAAATATAACACATTATGAGATTCAATTTATCATGATAATATGTTTCATTTTGTTTCAAACAAGTGTGCTCATGTTTCAAATGATGATTATCAAATTTAAGACCAAAACATGAGTTTGTCATCAAAATATGATATCACAAAGTCATTAAGCATAATAACAAACTCTTAATATTTTCATTTCAATGATGATTTCATAATGTATGTTCAAATATTTATATGGAACCCATCATTGTATAAATTCAAAATACAAGTTTGTCATTAAATCCATCAAGATCAAATGCATCAAATATCATGATAGTGTATTTTCTCATCTTTATGAGTTTCAATTTAAGTGATTTGATTTTTCATAAGAATGTTCAAATTTTTCATATGAAAATGTCATGCATCATATTCAAAAACGAAAATATCATCAAGATCATTTTAATTCTTTCTTACATTAGTTATAACAAGACGATCGATGCTCAAATTTTTGGTAAAATCATACATTATTTTATAAATCTGAAAAATAATTTTCGTCTTGAAACCCATTAAGTCCACATATAACATAAGACAACATCAAAGCCACATTTCTTTCATTTTGAAAATTTGTGGGTTGGGTCTTTATAATTGATTTCATGAAGACATGTATCAATAAAAATTTCATCATAAAAAGGGTTAAAAACCATTAAGCCAAGATGGAAGTTTTCAAATTATAATCAAGATACATACATCTATCATCAAAATATTTACAAGAAATTCATACATAGATATGTATCATGTTTAAGATTGAAAACCGATATGGAAAGTATACATGAAATTTCATCATCTCAAAATGTCATCTTAATTTGACATGAAAACAATTAGACCAAAAAAATATGTTAATCCACAACATAGAGTCAAATCAACATTACTTCAAAAACTAATGCATATTACAAAATCATCAAGTATCATGTTTAGAAACGAAAAGCAATATAAAATATCAAGATACACATGCATGGATTAATCCTAAGCATTATCACAAATCATGCATCATTCATATTTTTAATTTTTTTAAAAAATTACTAGAAAGGAAAAAGCATAAAAAAATCCTACCAACTATTTCAAGCAACTCATGAAAAGCATCATGTAATTTCAAAATAAGGTAAAACCAACTTGGGTGAGTTTCTTACCTCATTGTCGAAAACCGCCAAAGCCCATTTCGCCTCATCTTTACTTGATTCTTCTTTGCAAGCCTTCCTCTTCTTTGGCCTCATTCTTCATTCAAGTTCATTTATATTTTTTAATTTTTCTTTAATGAACTTATTAAGATTTAGTGTTCGAAGTTCAAGTTCATCATTGTCCCCATCACTTGAGTCGTCACTCAAGTGGTATTCATTTGTCCGAAGTTTCAAATCCTTCTTGTTCTTTAGAAGGTGGTTCAAATGTTTATTGAGTTTAAAACGTTCCAAGAAACTCATTTCATAGGTCTTTAAAGACCCAATAAGTTCATCAATAGGATAGTTATTTAGATCTTTTGTTTCTTGTATTGCGGTTATTATCGGATCCCATCTTTTTGGAAGAGATCTTAAAATCTTGTTTACAAGTTCAAAATCCAAAAAACATTTACCAAGAGCTTTTAGACTATTGATGACATCCGAGAAACGGGAGAACATGTCATCGATAGTCTCACTTGGTGCCATTCGAAAAATTTTAAAATCGTGCATCAAAATATTAACTTTCGAGTCTTTGACTCTACTCGTTCCTTCGTGCGTGATTTCAAGAGTTCGCCAAATGTCAAAAGCCGTTTCGCACGTAGAAATCCGGTTGAACTCATTTTTGTCTAAAGCGCAAAATAAGGCATTCATAGCCTTTGCATTCAAGGAAAAAGATTTTCTCTCTAAGTCCGACCATTCATTCGTCGGTTTAGAGGGAAGTTGAAAACCATTTTCAATAATGTTCCATAAATCTAAGTCCATTGAAAGTATGAAAACTCTCATTTGAGTTTTCTAATAAGTGTAGTCTGATCCGTTAAAGAATGGTGGATGAAAAACCGAAAAGCCCTCTTGAAAACCGTTTAGAGCCATTTCTCACAAGTGTAAATCCGAAAGAGAAAGAATGTGGCTCTGATACCAATTGTTAGGGATCGAGCGGCACTAAGAGGGGGGGGGGTGAATTAGTGCAGCGGTAAAGAACGATAGATTTTTCAGCGATTAACACAAGTTCAGAAACTTCGTACGAATGAATGCAGCATTTCGTTTGAACCCGAAAAGATTACATTTTAACTTTAAAGCATACGTAAGAAGATGAAGATAAAGTTGAGTAAATAAGGCAGCAAATGAAAATGGTTTGCAGCAAAGTAAGTTGCGAGAAAGTAAATGCAAACCGATTTATAGTGGTTCAGTCATCCGACCTACATCCACTTCCGAAGCCTTCTCCGATGAGGCTCCCAACTTCCACTAGCAAATCTTTTTGAAGGGGAAGGACCAAATACTCTTCTTACAACCCTTTTACAAGAAGTTCATACTCTTACAAATTTTTCAAAGAGAAAGAAGGAGGTGAACACAAGCTATTGAAAACTAAACTTTCCTAAGCCTTTTCCTCAATTTCTAACTCTCAAAAAGGTTCTCTTTCAGTTGAGAAAGGGGGGGGGGATATTTATAGATCCAAAATGGATTCAAATTTGGGCTCCAAATTTGAAATCAAATTGAGTTTCCGTCTTTGGCGGTGCTACCGAAATCTGTCGAGGCGGTGCTACCCTTTGTTAGTAAATCAGGCCAAGCGATTACCAAAGCGGTACTACTGTTGAATCTCGGATTTTGATGATGAAACTAATTGAGTGTGATTTGTGGTCTAACTACGTTTTGAGTTACGTAGGTCTACTATCGATCAGGATTAGACAGTTGACGCTGGAAGAATTGACGTTGCGCCGGAGGTGATCACGTTAGGATATTGGATGTCAAGCCAGAGGTTTGGTCGACTATCGGTAGGAGGCTTTGTACATCGAGCATCGGGCCAAGAAGTGCGGAATTGCGCCATGGATATCGAGGTTGCGGAGGTCAATCGTCGATTGGGCAACAAGTCGCTAGAGAGGACGATGTGCCGAAGGATCGGACGAAGCGTCAACCAATGACGTGCCGGGCAACTGAATGTCAATTCGCATTGTAATAACTGTCTAGATTGAAGTAGAGTATTTGTTGTTTGTGTGCAGGAGTAACTACGAAAGGGATGAAGACGTAAAGCGAAACCAAGGGCCGAAGTCAAGTGCGATGGATCATTGGGAGTTCGAGAGTTTGACGAAAGTCGGAAGATTCGTTGGGAGTGCTGCCAGAACCAGCCGAGAACGAGTAGGGAGCTTGCCGAAGGATTTTTGGAAGTTCGCCGGAAGGTTTGTCGGAAGTTCGCGGAGCTTGCCAAGAAAGATCGGAGCTTGCCGAAGGAGCTCGGAGAAACTCGCCAAAATCATCGTGGAGTCCGAGAGCTTGCCGGGAGTCCGCAGGATGGTTTCCGAGGGATCATCGGAAGACCATCGAAAGTTCGTCGGAAGCTCGACGGAAGAAGACTCGACTTGTAAACTTTGTAATATCTTAGGAATGTCTTTAATTTCATAGTTAGCACATCAATTTGGGTTAGGATTAGGGATTAATCCTTCAACCCAAGTATGGGCCCATTGGGCCTTGTTCGGAACCAGTTTGGGCCAAGTTTTCGGCCCAAACCAAATGTAGATTTGTGCTGGGTGGTGGAGCCCAGCAGCCAATGTGCCAGAAAGATGTGTGCATGCATGCATGCATCTTTGGGCTACGCGTGCATGCATCTTTGGCGGTTGCATCGCCAAAGCGAGCATGCGTCTGCCACGTGCATGTATCTTTGGCGTAGTAGCCATGGTGGGGTGGAACCAGCCAGCTCTCTTGGGTGGGGTGGTAGTATCGCCAAAAGCATGCATGCATCTTCTTTGTATGCATCGAATCTTGTAACCGGTACTATAGTCCGGTACTATAGCCCGAGATCTGTATGCGGTAGCACCGCTTGGCTAGAGCGTAGCTGCTGGTGCTACCGCCCAGTGCCTAGAAAACCAGGCGGTAGCACCGCTTGGCTGAGGCGGTAGCACCGCCTGGGTGTGTCAGTCTGCCAGGACTGACAGCACCGAAAAAATTCAAAAGATTCAAATTTTTGGCTACAACTTTAGGCTCTAAATTTGAATCACTTTGAGGCTTATAAATACCCCTTCTTTTTCAACTGAAAAGTGAACCCTTTTGAGAAGTTAGAATCTTAGTTTTAAGTCTTGAAAAGTCTTATTCTTGCTAAGTGTTCACCTCATTCTTCTTGTAAAATCTTGTAAGAGTGTGAACCACTTGTAAAGGGTTGTAAGAGGGGTATTTAATCCTTCCCCTTCAAAGGATTTGGTAGTGGAAGAAGGGAGCCTCATCGGAGAAGGCTTCGGAAGTGGATGTAGGTTACTTTGATCGAACCACTATACATCGCTGCGTCTTGATTGTGTGAGTGTTTAAATTTCTGTTTTATCTCTTTACTTTGCTGCAAGCCTTTACTTTACTTACTCCACTTCCTTTTCATCTTCGTACGCATGCTTTAAAATTAAAACGCAATCTTTCCGGGTTCAAACGAAACGTTGCTTTCATCGTACGAAGTTTTCGAAGCTTGTTTTAAATCACTAAAAAATCTATCGTTTTATCCGCTGCACTAATTCACCCCCCCTCTTAGTGCTGCTCGATCTCTAACAATTGGTATCAGAGCCATATTTTTTCTCTTTCGGATTTACACCCGTGAGAAATGGCTCTAAATGGTTTTCAAGAGGGCTTTTCGGTTTTTCATCCACCGTTCTTTAACGGATCAGACTACACTTATTGGAAAACTCGAATGAGAGTTTTCATGCTTTCAATGGATTTGGATTTATAGAACATCATCGAAAATGGTTTTCAACCTTCCTCTAAACCGACGAACGAATGGTCGATTTTGGAGAAAAGGTCATTTTCTTTAAACGCAAAGGCTATGAATGCCTTATTTTGCGCTTTGAACAAGAACGAGTTCAATCGGATTTCTATGTGCGAAACGGCTTTTGACATTTGGCGAACTCTTGAAATCACGCATGAGGGAACTAGTAGAGTTAAAGACTCAAAAGTAAACCTCTTGTTGCATGATTTTGAGCTCTTCCAAATGACACCAAGCGAATCTATCGACGACATGTACACCCGCTTCACGGATGTCATCAATAGCTTGAAAAGTCTTGGTAAAAGTTTTTGGGATTTTGAACTCACTAACAAGATCTTAAAATCCCTTTCAAAATGGTGGGATCCTAAAATAACGGCGATTCAAGAATTAAAGGATCTAAATAATTATTCTATTGATGAACTCATTGGGTCTTTAAAGACCTATGAAATGAAACATGATGAATATGATGAACATGATGAACACATGAATCACCTTCTAAAGAACAAGAAGGTTTTTGAACTCCGAACTATGATATGCCACTTGAGTGATGACTCAAGTGATGAGGACATTGAAGAGGACTTTGAACCTTTAATCGATCTTAATAAGTTCATTAAACAAAAATCTAAAATCAACAATGAACTTGAACGGAGGAAGAGACCAATGAAGAAGAAGAAGACTCACCAAGAAGAATCAAGGAAAGAAGAAGCAAACTACGCTTTAATGGGCTTCGACAATGAGGTAAGTAACTTAACTTCCTTGAATTATTTTGAAATTACTTGATGATTTCCATGAATGCTTATCTTAGTTAGTAGGAATTTTTTTTAATGTTTTTCTTGTGTTTTTAGAAATTCAAAAAAAAAATCAAAATTATACTATGCTTTTCTTTATAGTAGTTTTGAAAAGTAAAAACATGAATGATGCAAGATTTGTGATAATGCTTAGGATTGATCCATGCATATGTATCTTGATTATAGCTTGAAAACTTCAATTTTGGCTTAATGGATTTTAACCCTTTTTATGATGAAATTTTTATTGATACATGTCTTCATGAAATCAATTATAAAGACCCAACCCACAAATTTTCAAAATGAAAGAAATGTGATTTTTATGTTGCCTTGTATTACATTCGGACTTGATGATTTTCATGATGAAAAGTATTTTTCAGATTTTTAAAATGATGTATGATTTTAGCAAAAGTTTGAGCATTGATCATCTTGTTATAACAAATGAAAGAAAGAAGTGAAATGATTTCATTGATAAATTCATTTCTAAATATGATGATGCTCTCATGTTTAAATATAATGCATGACATTGATCATTCTTATGAAAGATCAAATCAAATAAATTGAAACTCTTAAAAATAAGAAAATACACTATCATAATATTCTATTTTTGATGTGTTTGGTCTTAACGGTCTTTATGACGAAACTTACTTCTTGCTTTGAAAAGTTGATACATGCTCACATGTAATCAATTTATGTTGCTCTTATTAAATTTTTGAATGAAAGATTTTGATGCATTTGATCTTAATGGGTTTAATGACAAATTTGTATTTTGAATTTATACAATGATGACTTCCGTATAAATATTTGAACATACATTATGAAATCATCATTGAAATGAAAATATTAAAAGTTTGTTATCATGCTTAAAGACTTTGTGATATCATATCTTGATGACAAACTCATGTTTTGGTTTTAAAATTTGATACTCATCTTTTGAAACATGAGTACACTTACATGAAACAAATTGTTCTCTTTGCTATTTGCTGAATCATGATTGATATTATTGCTATTTTACCTCCTATGATTCACATTGTAAAATTTTATAAATCATGATGCAATAAAATTATTTATGCAACAATCAAGTGCTCATGTGATTCTTTGCTAATGAAAATACTTTAGTGAAATTATGATCTTGCAAATTATAACTTGAAGTTCTTTATAAATCAAGATCATTTGTATCTTGTCTTTTGATTTCTCGGAATTCAATACTTGAATTTTTATGAATTTGTGATCTTGGTATCTTGATTCTTATGAAATGTGATCTTGATGAAAAATCTTATACATGAATCAAGTTTCTCTTTATGCTATATCTTTTCAAATGGATCATGAGCCTTGATGTCATATATTTCATGATCCTAGAAGTGATATGATCTCTTTGCCTTGTACAATGATTGAAAATTAATTTTCTTTATGATAAATTATGAATCATGACTTGATCTATAAGATTGATATGCTTTTATATATCATGATTCTTGGTTGTATGATATTTATCTTGAATTAAAAAAATTGATAAATATGAATTTTGATCTTGCTAAAAAGAAAATTATGAATCATGAATGATATCTTTTGGTTGTGATCCTTGTTGAATTTATATATTGATATCCGTCATGACATGATTTCTTTACATTGTTGTCTTATTTGCATCATGTAGTGATTGAACAATTGATGTATATTTTTATTGATGCAAACTTTTAATTGATATGAAAAATGGCTTGTATAATGATTGAAATTTTTAGCCATTTAGTCCTCCCTTCTTTTTGACAAAGACAAAGGGGGAGAAAAATTGCTACCTTGCAATTTCACAAGAAGAAGAAGGATTGCTATTTTAAAGGATGCAAATATTGCTATCTTGACTATATCAAAAGAAGCAAAATGTAAAACTTCAAAAATTTGAAATGTTACATGCCTTTATGTTTGTATGTTTAAATGAAAAGTTAGCATATATGTTTAAAGTGATCATACATAATTGCTAGCTCATTGCAAACAAAAGTTGATAGCTTGCAAAGGTGAAACTTAGTTACAAAAGAGAAGAATTGAAAGGAAGCTAACTTGCGTGTCGCAAAGTATGTTAGCTTGCTTATCATTATTGATTGCTTGCTTATCATCTTTTTATCTCATATCTTGATTTTTGACTCCCTTGAATTCATGACTTAATATGCTAAAAATTCATATTGTAAATTTGTTATTTTGTCATGATCAAAGCATTGGCTATTTGTACTCCACTTTTTGACAAAACAAAGAGGGAGAAGAATTATTACTAACTTATGTATTGCAAAGAAAAATTTTGCTAGCTAGAACATGCAAAGGAAGCAAAGAAAGTGCAACTTGCACATCTCAACAAGCAAGTGAAAATTACCATGATTGCCCATCCTTGAAACTTGCTATGATTGAATGGTATGATTGGATGTTGTAATGCAAAGCTATGCAAAAATGTTGTATGATATGATTGATAGCTAGAATGTTGTAAAAACTTGCATATTTTTAAACTAGCTATGATGCAACTTCTCCTTTTTTTGATGACATAGGGGGAGAAATAGATTGATGACTTCATGCATTGATTGAATATTTTATATATTTACATGATGGTTTGTTGTTTTCTTACTACATAAATGAATGCTGCTTGGATTTGGGATAATCCAAGTGTTCTATCAATGGCATATTGATAGGGGGAGTTTGTGTTAAACTCCGGGGAGTTTTGGTTAACTCCGTCAGTCATCAATTAGTTGTCATCATCAAAAAGGGGGAGATTGTTGAATCTCGGATTTTGATGATGAAACTAATTGAGTGTGATTTGTGGTCTAACTACGTTTTGAGTTACGCAGGTCGACTATCGATTAGGATTAGATAGTTGACGCTGGAAGAATTGACGTTGCGCCGGAGGTGATCACGTCAGAATATTGGATGTCGAGCCGGAGGTTCGGTCGACTATCGGCAGGAGGCTTCGTACGTCAGGCATCGTGCCAAGAAGTGCGGAATTACGCCATGGATATCGAGGTTGCGGAGGTCAACTGTCGATTGGGCAACAAGCCGCTAGAGAGGATGATGCACCGAAGGATCGGACGAAGCGTCGACCAATGATGTGCCGGGCAACTGAATGTCAATTCGCGTTGTAATAACTATCTAGATCGAAGTAGAGTGTTTGTTGTTTGTGTGCAAGAGTAACTATGAAAGGGATGAAGACGTAAAGCGAAACCAAGGGCCGAAGTCAAGTGCGATGGATCGTTGGGAGTTCGAGAGTTTGACGGAAGTCCGAAGATTCGTTGGGAGTGCTGTCGGAACCAGCCGAGAATGAGTAGGGAGCTTGCCGAAGGGTTTTTGGAAGTTCGCCGGAAGGTTTGTCGGAAGTTCGCGGAGCTTGCCATGAAAGATCGGAGCTTGCCAAAGGAGCTCGGAGAAACTCGTCAAAATCATTGTGGAGTCCGAGAGATTGCCGGGAGTCCGCAGGAGGGTTTCCGAGGGATCGTCGGAAGACCGCCGGAAGTTCACCGGAAGCTCGACGGAAGAAGACTTGACTTACAAACTTTGTAATAGCTTAGGAATGTTTTTAATTTCGTAGTTAGCACATCAATTTGGGTTAGGATTAGGGGTTAATCCTTTAACCCAAGTATGGGCCCATTGGGCCTTGTTCGGAACCGGTTTGGGCCAAGTTTTCGGCCTAAACCAAATGTAGATTTGTGCTGGGCGGTGGAGCCTAGCAGCTAATGTGCCCAAAGAAGATGTGCATGCATGCATGCATGCATGCATTGAGCTACGTGTATGCATCTGGGCGGTTGCACCGCCAAAGAAGATGCATGCGTCTTTGCTATGTGCATGCATCTTTGGCGTAGCACTTGAAGAGAACCAAGAGTCGCTGGTTGGGGCGGTAGCATGCCCAAGAGCACCAAAGAAGCATGCATGCATGCTACGTGCATCTTTGTTGTTGTAGCTCTGCATCAGTAACCCAGTGCATGTAGTCCGGCATCAGTAGTTCGATCTTGTAGCCAGCGGTAGCACCGCTGGTGGGCGAGTAGCACTGGTGCTACCGCCCAGCGCCTGGAAAACCAAGCGGTAGCACCGCCTGGCTGAGGCGGTAGCACCGCCTGGGTGTGTCAGTCTGCTAGGACTGACAGCACCGAAAAAATTCAAAAGATTCAAATTTTTGGCTCCAAGTTTAGGCTCCAAATTTGAATCACTTTGAGGCTTATAAATACCCCTTCTTTCTTAGCTGAAAAGTGAACCCTTTTGAGAAGTTAGAATCTTAGTTTTAAGTCTCGAAAAGTCTTATTCTTGCTAAGTGTTCACCTCATTCTTCTTGTAAAATCTTGTAAGAGTGTGAACCACTTGTAAAGGGTTGTAAGAGGGGTATTTGATCCTTCCCCTTCAAAGGATTTGGTAGTGGAAGAAGGGAGCCTCATCGGAGAAGGCTTAGGAAGTGGATGTAGGTCACTTTGACCGAACCACTATACATCGCTGCGTCTTGATTGTGTGAGTGTTTAAATTTCTGTTTTATCTCTTTACTTTGCTGCAAGCCTTTACTTTACTTACTCCACTTCCTTTTCATCTTCGTACGTATGCTTTAAAATTAAAATGCAATCTTTCCGGGTTCAAATGAAACGTTGCTTTCATCGTAAGAAGTTTCCGAAGCTTGTTTTAAATCGCTAAAAAATCTATCGTTTTATTCGCTACACTAATTCACCCCCCCTCTTAGTGCCACTCAATCCCTAACAACTACCATCTGGAGCAGGCGGTACTACCGCCATTGTTACTGTAGCTGGGCGGTACTACCGCCTGAGTCATTTTTAACCATGATGGTTTGGTAGAAAACTCGTCTCAAAAACCGGTCCAAATGAAGTCCGAATTGGCCCAAATTTGGTTTATAAGATTAACACCTAATCCTAAACCAAATTATGTGCTAACTATAAATTTTAAAGATATTTTTTAAGCTATTTCAAAGTCCACAAGATAAGACTTCTTTTGGTGAGCTTTCGGTGAACTTCCGGCAGTTTTCTGATGAACCCTCGGAAACCATTCTGCGGACTCCCGGCAAGCTCCAGGACTTCACAATGATCTTGGCGAGTTCCAACGAGCTTCATTGGCAAGCTCTGATCTTTCTTGGCAAGCTCCATGAACTTCCGACAAACCTTTCGGCGAACTTTCGAAAACCCTTCGGCAAGCTCCCTACTCGTTCTTGATCGGTTCCGACAACACTCCCAACGAATCTTCAGACTTCCGTCGAACTCTTGAACTCCCAATGATCCATCACACTTATCTTCCGGCACTTTGTTTCACTTTATGTCCTTATCTTCATCGTAGTTAATCCTGCACACAAATAACAAACACTCTACTTCGATCTAGACAATTATTACAACGCGAATTGACTTTCAGTTGCCGGGCACATCATTGGTCGGTGCTTCGTCCGATCCTTCGGCACATCGTCCTCTCTTGCGGTTCATTGCCCAATCGACGGATGACCTCCGCAACCCCGATATCCTTGGCGCAACATGCACTTCTAGGCCCGATGCCTGACGTACGAAGCCTTCCACCGATTGTCGACCGAACCTCCGGCTCGACATCCAATATCCAAACGTGATCACCTCCGGCGCAACGTCAATTCCTCCAGCGTCAATTGTCTAATCTTGATCGATAGCAGACCCGCGTAACTCAAAACGCAGTTAGACCACAAATCACACTCAATTAGTTTCATCATCAAAATTCGAGATTCAACAGTACGTAACGATTTATAGTGGTTTGGTCAAATGACTTACGTCCACTTCCGAAACCTCCTCCGATGAGGTTCCCAACTTTCACTATCAATTCTTCTTGAAGGGGAAGGACTAAGCACCCCTCTTACAGACTTTTACAAGTGGTTCACACTCTCTTACAGAACTTTTACAAGTGAGGCCTTGGGAGGTGAACACTCAAGCTTTCGAATGCGAGTTTCACTAGAGTTTTGACTCAGTTTTCATCACTTCTCAATGTGTTTAGCCAGTTGAGAAGTAAGGGGTATTTATAGGCTCAATTGGCTTTAGAATTGGAGTAAAAAAGAGTCACATCCCAAATTTTCGGGTACTAGCGGTACCACTGCCTGGCACTGGCGGTACCACCGCCAGTTGACCTTGCTATGTCAGTGTAATAGGCAGTACCACCACCTAGTCTGGCTGTACTACTGCCTAATAGGGTCCTTGGGCTCTGTAGAGGGGCAGTACCATCACTTGTCAGGAGGTATCATCGTTGACTTGGTACGGTACCACTGCCCAGACCACCTGGGAGCCTATTCTCGGGGCGGTGCTATCGCCAGACATGGTCCAACACTACTGAATGAGCCTTGAATCTGGCGTAATTCAGTCCAATTAAGACCCAGTTGGTCCCTACAGGGGTTGATTAGTATTATTACCTAATCCTAACTCTAATTACGTGCTAACTATGAAATTGAAATATATTTCTAAGTAAATTATAATCCAGTGATGTCGAGTCTTTTTCCGACGAGCTTCTGGTGAACTTCCGACGGACTTCCGACACACACTTGGATATCTTCCAATGGACTCCCAACAGGCTCCCAGACTTTATGGCGAGTTTCGATGAATCTTTTGGCAAACTTTTGAACTTTTTCGGTGAGCTCTGTGAACCTCCAACGAACCTTCCAGTGAACTTTCGAAACATTTGGCAAGTCCCTGATTCATTCTTGGTCAGTTTCGGCAGCACTTCCGATGATCCTTCGGACTTCCGGTGCACTCTCGAACTCCCAACGTACTTGACTCCAACAATTTGCTTTATGTCTTCAATGCTATCGTAGTTAATCCTATTCACTTAACTCAATAATATAGATTAGATCAAATAACATATCAATTGACTTAATCATAAAAATCTAAGATTTAACAATCTCCCCCTTTTTGATGATGACAATCAATTGATGATGGAGTTAATCTCAACTTCCCCTATCTATATACCATATTTTGAGAAGGGAAATACTTGAATTCAAACCCCTTGAATTCAAGCTGAAACCGATAAGTTACATTCATTGAACTTATCGTCATGCTCAACAAGCATGATCTTTCATAAATACGAAACTTCATATTTTTCTCAGTTTAAAAATGATATCAAAGCATGACATTCATTTTCTAGTTCAATGTCGAATGATGATGGACAATCATCATTTTGACATATGATACCAACTATAATTTTGAAATATAGTAAGGATAAAAAAATATCAAAATAAAATGCACAAATCCAAGATATGATATCATTTTAGATACATCATCAAATGAAATGATAACTTATCATATCAATGAAAGATACCAAATTTAAACATGATATGATAACGATCTTACAAAAATTAACATTTGAAGCATGTATGAGCCATTTACAATACATGCGATATATTCCATACAATTATGATATGCTATAGTCATTTGCAATACACTACATATAATTGTGATACATTGCGATGCTTTTAATGATAGCAGCATTTTACAATACAAAGCATAGCAATTGTGATATATTGGAATACGATACATGCAAAACATTTATCATTCCATCAAGTCATCAATCAACTTGCCATATTTTTCTCCCCTTTTATCATCAACAAAAAGGAAATGGGCCTTGATGCCAAATATTATGATTGGAGTTTTTGAAAAATGACAAAAAGCGAAGGACAAATCCATGAAAGAAGAATAACGAAAAGCGATTTATTCATTCTTATTAAAAATTCATGTCTATAAAATCGTAAGATAGATCATCAAGGCCAAAATTCATAAGAATTTCTAAGAGCTCATGAAAGATTCATACATGAAAATTTTAGCATTAAGAGTTAATTCTACATAATAATTCTTGAAGCATAAAAGTGAATCATTCAAGTCATTAAAAGCTTACAAGAATTGTTTCTACCAAATGAAATTAGTGAGGCAGAAAAGAGACCATTTGATCATATAATTTCTAAAACTCATGATAAGAATTATGAATGTTCATTCAAGAAAGATTTGAGATGAGAAGTTCAAGAGGTAATTTGATTGAAAATTCAAGCCATAAAATCGTAGAGTAGAAAAGATGGATCGTTGAAGCCAAAATATTCATCAAACATTTCATCAAGAGCTCATGACATTCATTCAAGAAAAATTCATGCAGAGGAAAAGAGAGATCATTTAAGCTCAAAGCTCATGAAAGAGTCATGATGATGTTTTCATACTTAAAAAACTCATCCAAAAATTTTATAAAGGGCTAACTTGGCATTCTTATAAGGAAGAATTCATGAAGACTAACTTGGCATTATCATTCATCAAGTTGAAAATAACCAATCAAGCCATTAAAGCTCAAGAGGTAGAATTTTGCACAAAAATTAAAAATTCATCAAATTCGCATGAATGAAATCCAAAGAGAGCATTCAAGAAATAAAAACTTGAGAGCTTTTTCTTTATGCAAAGTTCATGACATAAAGATATGTATAGTCGCATGTGTCATGAAGACAAAATCAACAAACTTCAAATGATACGAAAGTGTGAAAAATCATGAAATCCATTTATTCATGCCAATAGAAGTAGAGGGAGTATAAAATCGATATAGTCAATTTTACCAAGTCATTAAGAGGGCATGATATTAATTAAAGATCATCAACAGAGAATCATGTACATGATACTAAAAATCATTAATCGAAGGAGTATCAATGCAAGGTCGGAGAAAGATAAAAATGAGAGCTCCATTCAAAATACGATATTGAAAAGATGTCATTCGAAATCCAAAAAGATAATATCAAGATGAGTTCATGAAAACCGAAGTTGAAAAATTTCGGAAAAGAAACATACAACAACTTCATGCATTAAGATTAACATGTATGGAACTTTAAAATATGCTAAAATAACATAGAGATTTACAAAATGAGAGCCAAATGCTCCATTACAACTTATGAAGTCAATATAGAGTTTTTACAACTATTTCTCGGGTGGAATACCAAAGTGCTTATACAAATTATCTAACTTCCGATTCATTTGATGCACTTCATTTAGGATTTCAACTTGCTGTGATTTGATTTGATTTATCTCAATCATGATCGGATCTTTAGAAGATAGAGTAGGAGCTGGTTCTGATGGTGCTACACTAAAGGGACTAGGAAGAGGAGATTCATTACCCCTAAATACTGGTGTTTCAAGTTCTTCTGCTGGAGGGGGAGCTAGATCAGTTCTTCTAGACTGTCTAGTCCATATTCTATTCTGAAATGTGTACCTTAATCTCTTAAGTAGGTTTCTGTTTATGGTATTGTATCTATCTATTTTTATTACTTCTTCGTCGGGTGGTATTCTAATATTATATGCATATAGTAATCTAGTGATTAACTCTCCATATGATAACATTAAATCTTTAGATGCTATGTCCATTATATTTTGCTGGATTAGGTATCCAAAATAATTATCTTGTTTGGTCATTATCTAATACATAGTATCTAACTCCATTTGACTAATTTCATCATGGTGATATTGTTTAGGAATTAGAATACTAATGATGATGTGATGGAGGAACTTAGAACTAAATGGTAACAAATGCTCACAGCTTTTAGGGACTATGGCTAGGTTAGGATTTCCAAAAATGGTCCCTAAAGCCTCGGAGTAGGTTACCCCGATTATGTCCAAATCTTACTGTCCTCTAAAATAACAACCCTTTCTCTTCTCCGAGATTCTATTTAGGTCATAAATTATGCTATCCGTAATTGAAATTTAGTTCCCTAGAAGGTAGGTTGACACATTGTCATCTTCATCTATGCTTAGATTAGTGTAAAATAATCGAACTAGTCTAGGGTAAATTGGTTCGCTGATTTGTAAAATAGGCAAGACATCTAAATTGACAAACTAACTAATGGGCTCTAGGTCTCCTAATTCACTTAAATCAACATGCTTACCCTTATACACGTTTCTTGTTTCAAAACTAGGGTACCTAAGGGCATTTTCACTAGAGTTAAAAAGGGATGGGTCATATAAATCTCCTTCCCTCCTCTTTCCTTTGTCCCTAGACAATCAAATCTCCTAGTAGCCATTTGTCTAGACATGATGATAGTGAAAAAGAATTACAAAAGAGCAATCATGTATGAAGAAACTAAAGAGGGAGTGTCAAAGATTACCTTAGTAGAGGTTTCTTGAGAAATAGTGACCTTGATCCAAGATTTGAGAGGATGAAACCCTCTCTTGGTCTTCTTGAGAGGAAAGATGGAGTTTTGAGAGGAGGGGGAGTGTATTTGGAGATAGCTGCAAGGGTTGGGGTCAGTTCTATCATCGACCCTAAAGCTCCTTTATATAAGGGGGCTCTTGGGCGGTGCCACCGCCAATTGAGCGATGCCACCACTTGGGAATAGAATGCCCAAGCAGTGCTATCGCTAGTTCTGGCAGTGCCACCACTGACACCTAGACTTAGATAGTTTTAGGAGGGCTACAATACCTTGATCATTTGATCAATTTGTCCCCCCTTTTTTATTAATTAACATATATCTTATAGATGTCTAATTTGATCGTCATGTATTTGATTGAGATGAAATGATGTCATTTAATTGCTTTCGATGTCATATTAATCATGAGGTAAATTTTTTATTAAGCATATTGACTTGATAAATAATTAATCACATTAAAAGTGTAGTAATCAAGAGACATCGAAAACTTTCTCATCAAGCGGTTCGAGAGAGAATATAATGTAAAGACAAGAAAACTCGAATGATAAAGGTGTTGGGATCGAGGGCGGCACTAAGAGTGGGGGGGTGAATTAGTGCAGTGGTTAAACATGATAAATTTTGATGATTAATGAAACAAGCTTTCAAAAACTTCGTAAGATTAAAATATATTTTGTTGAAAGCCGATTGGAAACGTATTGGACTTGAAAGCGTTTAGAGAAAATAAAATGGAACAACAAGAGAAGATAGTTTGTAGAAATGTAAATAACAATAATAGAAATACAAACTCGATTTTATAGTGGTTCGGTCATACGACCTACGTCCACTCCCAATTCCTCTTCTTTTGAGGCCACTAGCTTTCCACTAGCTATCCTCCTTCCAATGGGCGAGGACAAGTTCCCTTACAGCGCTCTCTCCCTTTGACGGGCTTAGGAGGTAACCCTTACAAGCACTCTCTCCTCTCTTTTAAATTGAATACAAGTGAAGTCTAAAGGAGGGGATTTCTAAAAAGAATTCTACAATGTTTTCTTGCTTTCAAGGTGTATGTGCTTATGTGTTCTAACTAGAGATGGGAGGGGTTTTTATAGGCTCCAATTTGATTCAAACTTGGAGCCAAAAAAATCCCATCGTGGGTCTACCGGGTTCTAGCGGTACCACTGCCTATCATTGGCGGTACCCCCGCCAGTCTGACACTGTCATTGGGTGGTACCACTGCTCAGTCTAGCGGTACCATTGCCTGACATACTAATACAGTCAATGTACTGGGCGGTACCACCGCCCAGCCAGTGGTACCACCGCTCGGGCACTCTGCCCTAAGGCGGTACCACCGCCCAGTCTGGGCGGTACCACCACCCAGATCACCTGGGAGACTGAACCCAGGTGGTACCACTGCCCCAGTCTAGCAGTGCTACCATTAGACAGGGTTAAGTAACCCTGTTTGGGCCTTTCATCCGGCCTAAACCTGTCCGGGTACAGGCCCAGTTGGCCCCTAATAGGGTTAAAGGATTAACACTTAATCTTAACCCTAATTATGTGCTAAATACAAAATTAAAAATATTTCCTAAGCTATTACAAAGTATGAAAGGTCAAGACTTCTTTCGACGAGCTTCCGGTGAACTTCCAGCGATCTTTCGATAAACTCTCGGACACCATTCTGCAGACCCCTAACAAGCTCCTAGACTTCATGATTGATCTTGGCAAGTTCCGACGTGCTTCTTTAGCAAGCTCCGATCTTTCTCGATGAGCTCTGCGAACTTCCGACAAACCTTCCAGTGAGCTTCCGAAAACCCTTCGACAAGCTCCCTACTCATTCTCGGCCAGTTCCGGTAGCACTCTGACGAATCTTCGGACTTCCGTCGAACTCTCGAACTCCTAATGATTCCATCGTACTTGATTTCAGCACTTTATTTTGCTTTATGTCTTCATCATTATCGTAGTTAATCCTGCATACATAAAACTTAACTCTACTTCGATCTAGTCAGTTATTACAATGCGAATTGACATTTTGTTGCCCGGCACGTCATTGGTCGGCGTTCCATCCACTTCTTTGGTGCATCGTCCTCTCTTGCGACCTGTTGCCCAATCGGTGGTTGACCTCTGCAACCCCAATATCCTTGGTGCAACACCACTCTTCTTGGCTCGATGCTCGACATTCGAAGCCTTCTACCGATTGTCGATCGGACCTCCGGCTTGACGCCTAATATCTTGACATGATTTCTTCCAACGCAATGTCAATTCCTCCTGCGTCAACTTTCTAATCCTGATCGAGTAGATCTGCATCACTCAAAACATAATTAGATAATAAAATATAATCAAGTAGTTTCATCATCAAAATTTGAGACCTAACAGTCTCCCCCTTTTTTTGATGACAACTAATTGATGACGGAGTTAATCATAACTCCCCAGAGTTTAAACAAACTCTCCCTATCAATATGCTATTGATAGAATCCTTGGATTATTCCAAATCCAAGCAACATGTATCAAAAATATGTTTATCAAAAATATCATACAAATATATAAAAATATACAATACAACATATATTGCGTAAAGTCATCAATCTCCTTCTCTCCCTTTGTCATCAACAAAAAGGAGAAGTAACATTTAGCTAGTTTAAAAGATTTGCAAGTTTTACAATCATACTAGCTAGATTTTCATCAACATTGAACATTCAACATTCAATCATGGTAATTTTTTTGTCTCATTCTTTCTAAAGATAAGCAAGATAATAATTTTTTATTATTTTCTTGAGATGTGCAAGTTACACTTTCTTTGCTTCCTTTGCAATATGCATACAATTTTTGTTTCTTCTCTCTTGAGAAGTGCAACCTTTACCTTTGCATGTTCTAGCTAGTAAAAACTTTCTCCCCCTTTGTTTTTATCAAAAAGAAAGGAAGAGTATAATTCTTTTCTCTTTACATGAATTTTGAAGTTATGACAATCAACAAAGATAAATATTTATCAAGAGATCAATAGGGTATCAAAAATTAATATTCATGATTCATAAATATTCCATTTAGGAAGTATCAAAATTATGATTCAATGATTCATCATAAAGTAAATTTCATCAATTTTCAATCATCAAAATTCAAGTCATGAATATGAATTGAACATTTTAGCTAACATGACAAAAATTAATCATGACAATCAAGTCTTGAATTGCAATTGATCATTCAACCTAGTATATTTTCTCTCCCCCTTTAGTCAACATTGAAAAGAAGGGAGGAAATGCAATGATATATCAATATTTCAATCATTTCATGATGCATTCAAGTCAAAGAAATCATGTCATTTTTATGATATCAAGAAAAAGTCAAGAAGAGCATGATTCATTTGACAAATCCTTTTATTAATGATTTATTATAAAAGATATCTAGATTGCATTTCATAAAGAAGGATTTCAATCATCAGGATATCAAGATCATGACTTGGATTGTTTTTCTCTTTAGTAAATGGTAAAAGGAGGCAATCATAGAGGAAAAGATTTTGATTTCTGTAAAAGAGTATCTCAAGTCAAGAGTCCAAGAAATCAAAGTTATGATTCATAAACCTCATTCAATTTGTCAAGATCATTTTTAAGAGATTCATAAATGACATAGATAGACTTGAATAAAACTTATTATCAAAACCATTTTTATAAATCAAGAGATTCACATAAATGAGATCAATAATCTCGATAAGATGGAAAAAGTATTTTCCTTTTTTTTGAAGTGATTCTTTTAATATATCATCAAAATCTCATTCATAAGAGATTCTTTTATCCTCAATAGGATAGAAAATGCAATCTCTTTTTATGTGTTTTATCTTATAAACATGCCTTTGCCTTTGACAAGTGTCAACATTTAAGAACAAAAAAGTAAATTTCATAAAACAAATCATTAAGCATGATTCCATAACTTTCAAGTATGATAATATCCTTTTAATATTTTCATTTCATCATTATTAAGGATGATTTCAATATTTTCATTTCATCATTATTAAGGATGATGTCATAAGGTATGCTCAAGTCTTTTATGAAAATATGTTTCAACATTTAAAAAATGAGACATAAGTTTTGCCATAAAACCATCAAGACCAAATACATAAAAAATGATAGGATATTTTTAATTTTTATGTAAAAGGCCATGCATTATGTTGAAAGCAAATCATCAGTATGCTTGCTTCTATCTTTAATCACATTTAGTGTGCAAGCATTATCATGAAACATGCCATTATCATAATGTTTAATTTTTTGTGTAACAAACAATGCATCTTGTTTTGAAACCAAGATCAACATGAATTCATCATGATCATTCATTTTGTTTTTTTTTTATACATGTTTAGGTTGAGTATGTTTAAGAAATATTTATGAAAGTGTCAAGCATCATATTTAGAGCCGAAAGCATCATCATATAAATCTGATTCACAATTTTTGTTAAAACCATCAAGGCATCGTTCCAAAACATAGGATATCATTAATTCAAATTCTCATGCATAATATCATTAAGCATGAAAAATTAAATACACAATCATGGATTAATGCTATTAGGTGTATAATCATGCTAATTGATTTATTATGTCAAAACCATACATCGAGATTGAAACGGGAATCATATTCATGGAATTGCATTATCACACATCATGTAATTATCATCCATAATCATTCAAAGTTTTGAATCATAACATGCATGGAACTTTAACAATATAGTTTTTCATGATCAATTTTTTTTAAATTTTTGAAAAACACTAAAAAGAGAAACATGATATAATTTTTTGAAAAAGAATTTTTTTATTTCCTTCTTTCTAAATTAAGCACCCATGAAAAATATCATGTAATTTCAAAATAAGATAAAGGCAACTTGGGTGAGTTTCTTACCTCATTGTCGAAAACCGACAAGGCATAGTTTGCCGTTTTGCCTTCGGATGCACTTAAATCTTCTTGGAGTTCTTCCTTCTTCTTTAGCCTCTTTTTCTTTTCTTTTGTGTGCTCGTCTTTGGAGCTCTTTGGCTTCTTGCGTTCATAGCAAGAGTTGGTGTTCTTTTTAAGTTTATTTGTGTTTCAATTCTTGTTTAATGAACTTTTTAAATTTTAATATCAAACGTTCAATGTCCTCAACATTGTCCTCATCACTTGAGTCATTACTCAAGTGGTATTCTTTTGTTCAAAGTGTCCAAACCTTCATATTCTTTGGAAGATAGTTCTCATGTTCAGCAAGTTCAAGAGTCATTTCATAGGTCATTAATGACCCGATTAGTTCTTCAAGTGAATAAACATTCAAGTCTTTAGACTCTTGAATAGCCGTTATTTTTGGATCCCAACACTTTAGAAGAAATCTTAAAATCTTGTTAATGAGATCAAAACTTGAAAAAGATTTACCAAGACTTTTCAATCTATTGACGACATCTGTGAAATAGGTGTACATGTCGCCGATCGTCTCGCTTGGTTTTATTCGAAAAATCTCAAAATCGTGCATCAAAATATTAACTTTCGAGTCTTTGACTCTACTCATTCCTTCGTGTGTGACTTTAAGTGTGTGCCAAATATCAAAAGCCATTTCGCAAGAAGAAATCCGATTGAACTTAGTTTTATTTAGAGTGTAAAAAAAGGCATTCATAGCCATTACATTTAATGAAAAAGATTTCTTCTCTAAATCCGACCAATCATTCGTCGGTTTAGAGGGAAGTTGAAAGTCATTTTCAATGACATTCCATAAGTTTAAATCTAGAGAAATCAAGAAAACTCTCATTCGAGTTTTACAATAAGTGTAGTCCGATTCGTTAAAGAACGGTGGACGAACAATCGAAAAATCATCTTGAAAGCCATGAAGAGCCATTTCTCATGGGTGTGAATCCGAAAGAGAAATAACATGGCTCTGATACCAATTGTTAGGATCGAATGTGGTACTAAGGGGGGGGAGAGGTGAATTAATGTAGTGGTTAAATATGATAAATTTTGATGATTAATGAAATAAGCTTTCAGAAACTTCGTAGGATTAAAATATATTTCGTTGAAAGTTGATTGGAAATGTATTGAACTTGAAAGCATTTAGAGAAGATAAAATGGAACAACAAGAGAAGATGGTTTGTAGAAATATAAATAACAATAATAGAAATGCAAACCCGATTTTATAGTGGTTCGGTTATACGACCTGCTAATTATAGATGCCCTACAAGCCAATCACATAAATGATTGCACTTGTAACATGCTGCGTCAATCTCTTTGCTTATAATTATTGGCATTATCTCACATTATCTAGATGTATATTATGATGTCCTTGGATTTGCACAATGGGAATCGGATCATGATAAGATCATGATAATGAGATCGATTCACCTTTAAACACAGACCCTAAATTATCCTAGTCATAGGTTACTCAAGAAGGACATCAAGATAACCGGATAGACTGGTGTACTGTATACCCGTCCATATGATGGAGGTGGCTAGTCTCATAGCTACTCGTGTGGAGACACTAAGGGTATGGTACAGGTGCTCATTGGGGAATGAGTTCACTGATTGATCTGCCTATGGAATGTTGAATGGTTATTGATACCTCATGTCAGATAGCGATTTCGTAGTCCCAGTAGTGTATCTGGTCCTTAAACTTGAGACACCAAGGATGTTCTATATGAGTACTCTATTCTTTGATACTAGACTTATAGGTCTGGAAAGTTTCAGATCTAGTACAGTTTGTTATTGGGAGTGGTAGCCAACCTTATGAGGGCTATTGAGCGTCAATAGAGGATTATTTGTTCTCGGTATCATGAGAGGAATATACCATATATTCTTGCTCAAATAAATCCTTGGCCAAGGTTATTCGGATTGAGAGAGAAAGAGTTCTCCGGGAGAATCCGACAAGAGCAAGACTCGAGAAGAGACCGTATGGGCCTGACAGTACTGTAACATCCCTCATTTTTGAAAAATTTAAAAGGACTTATTTGTAAATATGAAGATTTCTTTTAATAATCCTTTAGCACTAAATATTTTTATATTGAAAGTTTTGTGTTAGGGACCAAAAATGTGAATATTAATAATTATATAGGATTTATGAAAGATTGGTATTTAGTTAAAAAAAAGAAAGAAAAAAAAGAGAGAGGACAAGTGACATTAACTAACATAAGAATGAGCCACTTGTGTTAATTATGTGGATGACACATGTTTTCCTCATGCATGCTTGCCACCTATCCTTGCATTAGCTAAAACTTAAGTAAATAGATGAGGAGTTAAGGAAAACTTAACATGAGAAGCTTGCTGCCAACGTAGAGGAGAAGGAGAAAGAATTGAAGGAGAAGCAATTGAAGGAGAAGAACTTTTATCTTAGCTCAAGGTTTTGCATCAACTCTCCATAGTTGGGAATCAAACTTTTGTAAGGAAAGTGTTCTAACCCCATCCTAGAGATAAATTTTGATCCTTGTTTCATCTTGATTCTGAGAAAAATTGGAAGATTGTAGCTTCATTGAAAATATCTATGCCATTTATACATCAAATGTTGAATCTGGAAATTTTCGGATTTTTCGACCTTTCAGTAATCATGTGGACATAACTTTTTGTACCAAAGCCTAATTGAGGAGAAACCTTTTTCATACAAAAGAAAACTTATAGAGCTTTCATTTGACATAAAAATTTAAAGATTTAGAGTAAATTTATGTATCCAAATATATGAATGAAAAGACCTCATGTATTCGGTGAAACAGATACTACAACTCCTAACCTTTCATTACTAAATGGCTCATAACTCTCTGATGAAAATTATGAATTATGCAAAATTTGATTCTTTAGAAACTAGATTCGTGTATATTTCTTTTGACACCTAATTTGGAAATTTTGAATTATGTTTGCACTCTAAAACATCAGTTTAAATTTATTTTACCAATTCTGCAAAACAGAGATGATTAATTCTGACATTTCTTTACTCTATTTGTTGTAACTTTCTGTTAGAAACTCAAAAATTTACAAATCTGAGTTCATCTGAAAATAGTTTGATACAGATTTCCAATGACATCTATTATGAGCGAATTTGAGTATATTTGGTCACTCAAACAGTTCAGGAAATGTACCACTCAATTTCTAGCAGACCTGAAATTTAGTTAAGTTTTGCCTATTCAAGTTTCATCATATTGGAAATCTAATTTCTGCTAAATTATTCTTCAATTGAGCTTTATAATGGTCCTTTGAAAATTCTTGTATTGTTCATCCTAAAATTGTTTATATACCTGAAATCTATTATGTAATGTTCGTGTTTGTATTATCTTGTTTCGTAAAGGTACACACATATTTTCGTTGTTCTGCATGTGCTTCCGATATGTGCCAATGTTATTGTTCATGCTACCCTTTTGTACTCTGGTGTCTTATGGGATAATGTGAACCTTTGCCAGAAATGGTAAAGGGAGTTATGCTTAGAGCCCGCGATTACTCTACCGGCCCCATTGACTTCACTCAAACGTGGGTGGATAGAGCTCCCAGACGTGGGAGACTAATGTTTGGTGGTCATCCAGAAATAGATGAATCATGTTTTGAATGTGGTCCCATAGCACCCTCTATGTTTATTTGATATGATATCAAAGCTTTGCTTATGAGATTATATTTATGCTTTGGATAAAAATAGAATGCATGCTACATCAAAAATGACATACAAGCTTGTTTTTGTTATTCGGTTCACTTGTTATACTTTGAAGTGCTTCGTATATCATTGTTATGCTCCCAAACACTCTTACACCTTTGATATGTACCTAAATGCTTCTTTTGCTAATGAAATGCTCCAATTTTCTTTCTCCTATTGTTATGTATAATGCCGGTTTCAAATGAGATAACCCTTTGTGATTTTATATCAAATGAGATGCTTTTCATTGAACACTTGTAGCTATGCTTTTGTATTTTGATACCAAGCCTGCTTGAACTGCTCCTATCGCCATGGATATGTTAGTAAACTTCTTTGAGCTCTTTATGCTCACCCGTTGCTATATATAATTTTTTTCAGGTTAGCTTGTCACGTACGGAAAAGCTAGAATTGGGTTGAAGTAAAGAAAGGCTAGAAGATTTTTGGGCTAATCTTTATTAGTTGATAAGTCTTTTGTTGTATAGTATACTTTACTTTTGATGAAATGTTAAGGATATGTTGACACTGATGTGTTGTAAAAGTTTAAATGACCGCTCATGTTGATGGAATGATAAGTTTAAATTGCATAAGGATATGAACTTGCAGTAAATATTATGTTTTGTGATTGTATATATTTCTACGATTATGGATTTGTGTTGTGGTTGATGTTTAGTTGAGTTGGCTTTGGATTTTATGAATCTGTAAGGGAAGTGTAGTATGATATTATGAAATGTACAGGTTGATGAATTGTGAATATTGATTTGAATGGTTCTTTGGATCCTCAAATTGTTAGAATGGATCCTGGATTGAATTGTTGATGAATTATATTATTATGGATTTAAGACAGGATCACACCTCCTGAATGTGATGATTTGGGGGGGGCGTGACAGTTTGGTATCAGAGCATAATTTAAGGATTCCTAAGAAATTTGATATGCTAGATGCGTAATAAATTTTGAGGTTTAGTGATTTCAATTTAGAGACTAATCAAAAGTTTTGTTTTGTTGTTTTAGGAAGCAAGGATGACAAGGTCATCTGGTTCTCCTGTTGCATCTACTTCCGATCAATTGAGTGGAATTATGAAGACTCTGGAGGCTATGACACAAGTGATGCAACAACAAGTCCGACAAGGAAGAAATGATAAAGCGGGGATTTCAAACCAGACTGGGTTGGGAATCGAACAATTTATGAAGCTTAGTCCTCCTAGTTTTAGTGGTGAGCCTGATCCAATGGTAGCAGAACAATGGATGATGCGGATAGAAAAAATATTTGATGATAAGAAGGTTTCTCTTGCTTCCTTCATGCTAGAAGGTGAGGCTGAGCACTGGTGGCGAACCATGAAGAGGATTTCTGAAGCTCGACAGGAGCCAATCACTTGGAAGGTATTTACAAAAAAGTTCAATGAAAAATATTTTTCAGATTGTATTAGAGAGCGAGAAAGAATTGAAGTTCTGAATCTCATCAGGAAAATTGTGAAGAGCCAAATATGAGTCTAAATTCACTGAGCTCTCTAGATTTGCCACGCATATGATTGACGATGAATCTAAGAAAGCAAGAAGGTTTGAAAGGGGACTAAGGCCAGCAATAAGAAGCCGGATATCAGCTTTAAAACTCCAAGTATACACTGACGTAGTAGAAAGAGCTTTCATACTTGAAAAAGACTTGGAGGAGATCCAAGAAATCAGGGACAAGAACAACAAGGATAAGTTTGTTGGTAGAACTAAGAGAGGAAATGAAGTAGAAAGAAGTAACAAGAGGGTGAAGGCACCTAGATTTGAGAAAGGAAATCTATCACAAAGAACTCTATCGTGTGCAAAATGTGGATGTAATCATGAAACGAGAGAGTGTTTTCGGGTGACTGGAGCCTGTTTTGCCTATGGAAAGTTGGATCATAAAGTAAAAGACTGCCCACTAAACAAGAAGAAAGAGCCACAGCCCCCTAAGCCAACAGCCCATGCTAGAGTCTATGCTATCACAGAACAAGATTCCAGAGCCTCTAAATCAGTGGTTGAAGGTATTCTACATGTTTTTAATAGAAATGCAAAAGTTTTGTTTGATCCTGGTTCCAACTTATCTTTTGTATCACACTATTTTGCTTCTCACTTGGGCATTCAACCTAAACCACTAGATTATTTGCTACATGTATCTACTGCTGTTGGAGATTCCTTGACTACAAATTTGGTTTATCCATCATGTTTGATTTCTATCGGAGAACATGAATTCCTTGCTGATTTGATACTCCTAGAAATCTAAGGTTTTGATATTATACTGGGCATGGATTGGTTATCTTCCTATCATGCTAGTATTGATTGCTATACAAAAATAATTACTTTCTGCATACCAAATCAGCCTATCTTCTACTTTGAGGGTATTAGGCATGATTTGCCTCCTTGCTTAATATCGGCACTTCAAACTCAACGCTTTATGCAGAAAGGATGTTTTTGTTATGTTATATATGTAAAGGAGCATTCAGAACAAGAAACTCACCTAAATGAAATTTCCGTGGTTAAAGAGTTCCCTGATGTATTCCCGGAGGATTTGCTTGGACTACCTCCAGATAGGGAAGGTGAATTTGTTATTGATTTAGTCCCCGGGACGACTCCAATATCTAAACCTCCCTACAGAATGGCACCACTCGAGCTCGAGGAATTGAAGAAGCAAATACAAGAGTTATTAGATAAGGGTTTCATATGACCCAGCATCTCACCGTGGGGTGCTCCAGTGCTGTTAGTTAAAAAAAAGGATGGGACGTTGAGGCTTTGTATTGATTATAGACAGTTGAATCAGGTGACCATCAAAAATAAGTATCCCCTACCCAGGATTTGATATGAAACAGATCAAAGCTAGTCAAGACTCAATCAAGATTCTATGGTTGCAAGAAGAGCCTAAAATGGTCAATATGATTATGAAGAGAGAAGGACAAATTTGAAGACATCATCTTGAAGAATAAAAGTCCATTCAGCCATGTTTACCAAAATTCATGAATTAGGAATATGAATGTTATTTAATGCATTCATTCCCTTTGTACTATCCTTATACTATATAAATGAGGTTGACTCTCTTTGTAAGACAGACAATTTGGAAGTATAACAATTCTTCAACACCGGTGAGTGTTTTGTTTTTAAGTTCTTGCATGAACTTTAGAACTTATAAGGCTTTTCTGCTTATGACGTTCAAACCAAATCTTTGCTTTTCCTTTGACTTATCAGACTTATTAGTTTGTGGCGTCTTAAGGGAATTCAAAGTGCTATTCTAGTTATTTCATCAATTTTCTATTGATAAGTAATTAGAATAGTTTCCCTTACTTCATTCTTGAACGATCTGCCTTGTTTCAATTCGTTGGAGGGTGTCAATTTGCATTCCATATGTATCATAGCTCTTTAGCTATCGGGGTGTATGGTTGCTAAATTGATGATTTCCATCATTTGGTATCAGAGCACGGCTCAAGTTTGAGGTTTGCTTATCCATTTATTTGTTATCTTTTAACTTTTCCCTGTTCTCTTATCACGATATCCATAATTGCTATTCTTCCTTTCTTCTTATTGTTGTGTTTCTTGTGCTATTATTGTTTGTTTTTTTCATTTTTTTCCCCTCACTTTATCATCAAAAAAGAAAGAAAGCAGAAAGTTAAAAAAGAGAGAGAGAAAATCGAAAGTAAAAAAAAAGAGGAGAGGAAATCAAAGATCAAAGAAAAAAAAAGAGAGAGAGAGGAGAAGATCAAAGGTAAAAAAAAAGGAAAGAAAGAAAGAGATCGAAATTTTAAAAAAATTATGAATTCGGGGACTTCGTGCAAATTGCAGAATTCTTTCTTCATTATTTTGAATTCTTGTTTCAGTTTGGAATTTTTTTCATTCCAAAAATACTTGAATTCAAATCTTTGCTTATGATTGAAGTGCATCATACTCCTTTAAATTGGCTTACATTATATTTGCTTTTATGTCCAATTTCAATACCCTTGAATTGCCACAATCTGAATTATTTGTTTAAGTTTTTTTTAGTTAATCTAAGAACTCAAAGAACAAAACAAGAGAGATAAAAGACAAGAGTGGCGAGATCAATATCGAGAAAAGCCAAACATTGTGTGAAAACACGAGTGGAGTGAATCAAATCTTGAGTAAAGCACATGAGAGAGTGTTGGTGAGGCTATTCTAACTTTGTCTTTCAGGTTTGCAAATATGTCTAAAGATAAAGAAGCGAGTTCTTCATCAAATGATATTTTGCTTCAAGCAATGCAACAACAATTTGAACGAATGTTCAAAGTGATAGGAGATGTAAGAGATCATCTAGAAAGGCATGATGATGCAATTAATAGATTGCAAGGTGAACCACGGCGGAGGAGACAACCAGCCTTCATCCATGATGAATATGATGGTAGAGATGACATCGACGATGACCAAGTCACTCTAATTGGTCAAGATGTTAATTCTAGGAGACAAACTAGGAGAGAACGTTTTGATGGTATGGATGGAGAAACATAGGCAAAAAGATCAAAATGAAAATTCCTTCTTTTCAAGGAAAGAATAATCCAGATACTTATTTGGAGTGGGAACGAAAAGTGGAGCTGATCTTTGAATGTCACAATTACTCCGAAGAGAAAAAGGTAAAATTAGCTGCTGTTGAATTTTGTGATTATGCTATAATTTGGTGGGATCAATTATGTAAAGACAGGCGTAGAAATGGTGAAAGGCCCGTAGAGACATGGTTGGAGATGAAACAAATCATGAGGAGGAGATTCGTCCCAAGTCATTACTATCGGGATTTGCATCAACGACTGCAAACTTTGACACAAGGTTCCATGAGTGTTGATGAATATCACAAGGAGATGGAGATAGCCATGATAAGGGCTAATGTGGAGGAAGACCGTGAGGCTACAATGGCTCGTTTCCTGAGTGGATTAAACAAGAACATTGCTGATCTTGTGGAATTGCAGCATTATGTGGAGATTGAGGATATGGTGAATATGGCCATGAAGATTGAGAGACAACTCAAAAGAAAAGGCACAAGGTATGATTCAAAACCTTATTCGGGTTTTTCTTCTTCTTGGAAACCGAATTGGAGTAAAAAGGATGATATACCCATTGTTAAGCCTAAAATTGATGGAATTAAAGGCAAAAATGAATTAGGCAGCAAGGGTAAAAGTGAGAATCAACCTAATCAAAGTAGAGGTATTAAGTGTTTTAAGTGCCTTGGCCATGGACATATAGCACGTGAATGTCCTAATAAGAGAGTTATGATTATAAGAGATGGGAATATAGAATCTGAAAGTGAAAGAGAGGATAATGATGACATTCTAGAGGATACTAGTGACGTAGAGTATGCTAAAGGTGAAATTTTGGTTATTCAACGCATACTTAGTTTGCAAAGTAAAAATGATGAACATGGTGATCAACGTGAAAATCTATTTCATACTCATTGTTTGATTGCTAACAAGTTGTGCAATATGATTGTTGATAGCAGAAGTTGTACCAATATGACAAGTACCTTGCTCGTGGAGAAACTGAAATTGCCTACTATCAAACATCCCAAACCTTACAAGTTGCAATGGTTGAATGATAGTGGTGTAGTAAAGGTAAATCAGCAAGTGTTAGTTCATTTTTCAATTGGTAGATATAAGGATGAAGTTTGGTGTGATGTGGTACCTATGTATGCTGGTCACATGTTGTTGGGGAGACCATGGTAATATAATCGTAGGGTAACACATGATGGGTTCAAGAATCGTTATTCCTTGATCATGGATGGACAGAAATATCATCTTGGACCGTTGCCTCCGAAGACAATTCTTGAAGACCAGATGCGCATAAAACAACAATATGAGGAGCTTGAGTCTTCATTAACCAAAACTTTTGGGAGGGAGCAAGAAAGAAAGAAAAAAGAAAAAGATGAGATGAGTGATAAAAATAAGAGTATTGGGAAACTCAAGGGGAGAGAAAGCAAGGAAGGCTTGAGTGAAAGAAAAACGAGTGTTTATGCCAAAATGAGTGATGTAAAAGAAGCCTTAACCATGAAGCAGCCCTTACTTGTACTTATGTAAAAGGACATTTTGATTTCTTCTAACAAAATTGACAAAAGTTTGCCTAGTGTTATTGCTGATCTTTTGCAGGAAAATGAGGATATCTTTCCCGAAGAAGTTTCGAATGATTTGCCACTAATTAGAGGAATTGAGCATCAAATTGATTTCATTCGAGGTGCAAGCATACCAAATAGGCCAGCATATAGATGTAACCCCGAAGAGACCAAGGAAATCCTAAAGCTAAGTCATAGGCATGCAAAATGGGCAGAGTTTATTGAATCTCTTCCATACATCATTAAGTACAAACAAGGTGATGGAGGCTATGATTCAAGGACAAATCTTTTCCAGGAAAGGGGGAATGATATGAAACAGATCAAAGCTAGTCAAGACTCAATCAAGATTCTATGGTTGCAAGAAGAGCCTAAAATGGTCAATATGATCATGAAGAGAGAAGGACAAATTTGAAGACCTCATCTTGAAGAATAAAAGTCCATTCAGCCATGTTTACCAAAATTCATGAATTAGGAATATGAATGTTATTTAATGCATTCATTCCCTTTGTACTATCCTCATACTATATAAATGAGGTTGACTCTCTTTGTAAGACAGACAATTTGGAAGTATAACAATTCTTCAACACCGGTGAGTGTTTTGTTTTTAAGTTCTTGCATGAACTTTAGAACTTATCAGGCTTTTCTGCTTGTGGCGTTCAAACCAAATCTTTGCTTTTCCTTTGACTTATCAGACTTATTAGTTTGTGGCATCTTAAGGGAATTCAAAGTGCTATTCTAGTTATTTCATCAATTTTCTATTGATAAGTAATTAGAATAGTTTCCCTTACTTCATTCTTGAACGATCCGCCTTGTTTCAATTCGTTGGAGTGTGTCAATTTGCATTCCATATGTATCATAGCTCTTTAGCGATCGGGGTGTATGGTTGCTAAATTGATGATTTCCATCAGGATTGATGATTTGTTTGATCAATTTCAAGGTGCACAAGTATTCTCCAAGATTGATCTAAGATCAGGTTACTATCAGTTGAAGGTCAAGAAGGATGATATTCTAAAAACAACCTTTAGAACTCGATATGGTCACTATGAATTTTTAGTAATACCTTTTGGCTTGACTAATGCTCCTGCAGCTTTTATGGAACTGATGAACAAAATATTTCAGCCACTCTTAGATAATTGTGTAATTGTATTCATTGATGACATATTAGTATATTCAAGGAGTAATAAGGAGCATGAGAAACACTTGAGAAATGTATTATCCATACTAAGAGAAAAGAAGCTATATGCAAAGTTCAGCAAATGTGAATTTTGGTTGAAGGAAATTGCTTTCTTAGGCCACGTGATTTTAGGAAAGGGTATATCTATTGATCCAAAGAAGGTGGAAGCAGTAGTTAATTGGGAAGTACCAACAAATGTAACAGAAGTTAAAAGTTTCTTGGGCATGACAGGTTATTACAGGAGATTTGTGAAGGGATTTTCTCAAATTGCTCGTCCCCTCACCAAATTGACTTAAAATAATGTGAAATTTGAATGGAGTGGTGATTGTGAGCAATGTTTCCAAGAATTAAAAAGAAGATTGACTAGTGCCCCTATTCTCACTATTCCGAGTGGTAACGAAGGATTCCTAATTTATACTGATGCTTCAAGAAAGGGTCTTGGATGTGTTTTAATGTAAGAAGGGAAAGTAATTGCTTATGCTTCTAGGCAGCTGAAGAGATATGAATTGAATTATCCGACTCATGATTTAGAATTGGCAGCAATCATCTTTGCTCTAAAGATTTGGAGACATTCCTTGTATGGGCGGACATTTGATATCTTTACTGATCATAAGAGTTTAAAGTATATTTTTACACAAAAAGAGTTAAATATGAGGTAGCGAAGATGGATAAAACTTCTAAAAGATTATGATTGTACCATCCGTTATCACCCAGGTAAAGCAAATGTTGTAGCTGATGCACTTAGTAGAAAATCTACAAGTTTTATGGCTAGTCTGGTTGTGAAATAATGGAAGCTATTAGAAAGAAATTATGATTCGAATGTAATGAAGAAAGGGAAAGACTCAATAATGTTGATGGCCTCTATCCAAGTGCAAACTGATCTCATTCAACAAATTAAAGAAGGACAACTATGAGATCCACATTTAATATACTTGAGAAATGAAGTTGAAAAGGGATTGAAGTTGAATTTTCAAATTCAGATGATGGCCTATTGAGATTTGGGGATAGAATATATGTTCCAAATGACCCAGATTTCAAGGACCAAATCTTGAAGGAAGGTCACAATTCAAAGTATACCATGCATCCAGGTAGCACTAAAATGTATAGAGATCTCCAAAGTCATTATTGGTGGAAAGGCATGAAGAAGGAGATTGCAATATATATTTCAAGGTGTTTGACATGTCAACAAATCAAAGCAGAACACCAGAGACCTGGAGGTTTGTTACTGACCCTTAGATATTCCTGAATGGAAATGGGAATGCATTACTATGGACTTTGTTTCAGGACTACCCAGAACCTCTAGAAAGCATGATGCTATTTGGGTCATTATTGATAGGTTAACCAAATCGGCACATTTCTTAACAATCAATATGACTTATTCCCTTGATAGGCTTGCAGATTTGTATGTTGATGAAATAGTAAGACTTCATGGTGTCCCAAAGGAGATCATCTCGGATAGAGACTCCAGATTTCTTTCTAGATTATGGAGGAGATTACAAGATTCTATAGGCACCAAAGTAAAGTTTAGCATTGCCTATCACCCTCAGACTGATGGTCAATCTGAAAGAACTATTCAAGTACTTGAGGATTTACTTAGAGCCTATGTTATGGATTGGAGAGGTGAATGGGATAAAGATATTTCTCTTATTGAGTTCACTTACAATAATAGTTATCATTCGAGCATTCAGATGGCTCCTTATGAAGCATTGTATGAGCGAAAGTGCAGAACGCCTATATGTTGGGAGGAAGTTGGCGATAGAAAGCTGTTAGCACCAGATAAAGTACAAGAGGCTACTGAAAAGATTCAAATTATTAGAAAGAGGTTAAAGACTGCTCAAAGTCGACAAAAGAGCTATGCTGACAATAGAAGATGAGATATCGAGTTCCAAGTAGGAGATTTTATATTCCTAAAGGTCTCTCCTTCTAAAGGCGTTGTAAGATTTGGAAAGAAAGGAAAGTTAAACCTAAGGTTTATTGGACCCTTTGAAATCCTTGAAAGAATTGGCTCTGTCACTTACAAAATTGCCATGCCACCATCATTGTGTCATATCTATGATATATTTCATGTTTCAATGCTCAGAAAGTATATACCTGATCTCTCTCATGTCATTGAGTATGAGCCGATTGTGATTGAGAAAGACTTATTTTACAAGGAAGAACCCATTCGGATTATTGATAAGAAAGATAAAATCTTAAGAAATAGAATCATTACTCTGGTTAAAGTAATTTGGAAGCATCATTCTACAAATGAAACGACCTAGGAGCTAGAGGAAGAAATGAAGAAAGCTTAGCCTCATCATTTTATCGAAAGAGGTATGACTAATTTAGAGGACTAAATTTTCTTTTAAGGAGGGGAGAGTGTAACATCCCTCATTTTTGAAAAATTTAAAAGGACTTATTTGTAAATATGAAGATTTCTTTTAATAATCCTTTAGCACTAAATATTTTTATATTGAAAGTTTTATGTTAGGGACTAAAAATGTGAATATTAATAATTATATAGGATTTATAAAAGATTGGTATTTAGTTTAAAAAAAAAGAAAGAAAAAAAAAGAGAGAGGACAAGTGGCATTAGCTAACATAAGAATGAGCCACTTGTGTTAATTATGTGGATGACACATGTTTTCCTCATGCATGCTTGCCACCTATCCTTGCATTAGCTAAAACTTAAGTAAATAGATGAGGAGTTAAGGAAAACTTAACATGAGAAGCTTGCTGCCAACGTATAGGAGAAGGAGAAAGAATTGAAGGAGAAGCAATTGAAGGAGAAGAAGAACTTTTATCTTAGCTCAAGTTTTTGCATCAACTCTCCATAGTTGGGAATCAAACTTTTGTAAGACAAGTGTTCTAACCCCATCCTAGAGATAAATTTTAATTCTTGTTTCATCTTGATTCTGAGAAAAATTGGAATATTGTAGCTTCATTGAAGATATCTATGCCATTTATACATCAAATGTTGAATCTGAAAATTTTTGGATTTTTCGACCTTTCAGTACTCATGTGGACATAACTTTTTGTACCAAAGCCAAATTGAGGAGAAACCTTTTTCATACAAAAGAAGACTTATAGAGATTTTATTTGACATAAAAATTTAAAGATTTGGAGTAAATTTATATATCCAAATATATAAATGAAAAGACCTCATGTATTCAGTGAAACAGATACTACAGCTCCTGACCTTTTGTTACTATATGGCTCATAACTCTCTGATGAAAATTATAAATTATGCAGAATTTGATTCTTTGGAAACTAGATTCGTGTATCTTTCTTTTAACACCTAATTTAGAAATTTTGAATTATTTTTGCACTCTGAAACATCAGTTTAAATTCATTCTACCAATTCTACAAAATAGAGATGATTAATTCTTACCTTTCTTTACTCTATTTGTTGTAACTTCCTGTTAGAAACTCAAAAATTTACAAATCTGAGTTCAACTGAAAATAGTTTGATACAGATTTCTAATAACACTTATTATGAGCGAATTTGAGCATATTTGGTCACTCAAACAATTCAGGAAATATACCACTCAATTTCTAGCAGACCTAAAATTTAGTTGAGCTTTGCCTATTCAAGTTTCATCCTATTGGAAATCTAATTTCTATTAAATTCTTCTTCAATTGAGCTTTATAATGGTCCTTTGAAAATTCTTGTATTGTTCATCCTAAAAGTTTATATACCTGAAATCTATTATGTAATGTTCGTGTTTGTATTATCTTGTTTCGTAAAGGCACACGCATATTTTCGTTGTTCCGCATGTGCTTCCGATATGTGCCAATGTTATTGTTCATGCTACCCTTTTGTACTCTGGTGTCTTGTGGGATAATGTGAACCTTTGCCAGAAATGGTAAAGGGAGTTATGCTTAGAGCCCGCGATTGCTCTACCGGCCCCATTGACTTCACTTAGACGTGGGTGGATGGAGCTCCCAGACGTGGGAGACTAATGTTTGGTGGTCATCCAGAAATGGATGAATCATGTTATGAATGTGGTCCCACAGCACCCTCTATGTTTATTTGATATGATATCCAAAGCTTTGCTTATGAGATTATATTTATGCTTTGGATAAAAATGGAATGCATGCTATATCAAAAATGACATACAAGCTTGTTATTGTTATTTGGTTCACTTGTTATACTTTGAAGTGCTTCGTATATCATTGTTATGCTCCCAAACACTCTTACACCTTTGATATGTACCTAAATGCTTCTTTTGCTAATGAAATGCTCCAATTTCCTTTCTCCTATTGTTATGTATAATGCCGGTTTCAAATGAGATAACCCTTTGTGATTTTACATCAAATGAGATGCTTTTCATTGAACACTTGTAGCTATGCTTTTGTATTTTGATACCAAGCCTACTTGAACTGCTCCTATCACCATGGATATGTTAGTCACTTGCTGAGCTCTTTATGCTCACCTCGTTGCTATATATAATTTTTTTCAGGTTAGCTTGTCACGCACGGAGAAGCTAGAATTGGGTTGAAGTAAAGAAAGGCTAGAAGATTTTTGGGCTAATCTTTGTTAGTTGATAAGTCTTTTGTTATATAGTATACTTTACTTCTGATGAAATGTTAAGGATATGTTGACACTTATGTGTTGTAAAAGTTTAAATGACCGCTCATGTTGATGGAATGCTAAGTTTAAATTACATAAGGATATGAACTTACGGTAAATATTATGTTTTGTGATTGTATATATTTCTACGATTATGGATTTGTGTTGTGGTTGATGTTTAGTTGAGTTGACTTTGGATTTTATGAATCTCTAAGGGAAGTGTAGTATGATATTATGAAATGTACAGGTTGATGAATTGTGAATATTGATTTGAATGGTTTTTAGGATCCTCAAATTGTTAGAATGGATCCTGGATTGAATTGTTGATGAATTATATTATTATGGATTTAAGACAGGATCACACCTCCTGAATGTGATGATTCGAGGGGGGCGTGACAAGTACCATGTCCGGTATAGGGTCTTTGGGATATTAGATGTATAAGGGACTATAAATACATGATAACTGAGGACAGATAGGTCCAAAAGATTGGATTCCCCTATATCGTCTGGGGGGCTACATCGTAGTGGCCTGGTAAGTTCGCAATCGATGAGTTGGGTGAATTATTATAGAGATAATAATTCACTAAGTTAGAAAGAGTTCTGACAAGTATGACTCACGGCTAGCTCGATATTAGGCCTAGAGGGTCACACACATATGACAGGTGTTACGACGAGTAGTAGTTCAAATTTGAGATATTTGCTAAACCCCATATCTTATTGTATATCCAATAGGCCCCTGAATTATTGGATCCTATGATGAGATCCAATAATTGCTAATATGAGATTATTGGGTAGAGACCCACTAATCCAACAGGCTTGGGTAATTGGATAGAGATCCAATACCCAACAGGGCAAGATCCATTAGGGTTTACAGGGGCCCTCTATAAATAGGAGGGAACCAAAGCTCTATAGGCTGAGGGTTTCTTTTGGTAGCCACCTTCTATTCTCCTCTCCCCAGAGAGGTGCATCATCGTAGTCCTTGCCGTGTGAATACCGCTAGAGAGGAGGACCTCATTCATCCTCTCCTACAGATCTACAGGGATTCAGGGATATACGATCTCCCTAGGTATTTTATTTTACACATGTAGTTTTCGCGGATTTGTTTTGATGCACCGATTATCGCATGATGACAGAAACTTTCTACGGGAAATCTGGAGTTTTGTTTTCTGTTCTTCCACTATGCATGTGATGTCGCTCCCCAAGATGGATTTCTCAATAGTGGTATCAGAGCCAGGCCATTCGTGCGAAGATCGGATCTTAAACTGCGTGTATTATGCTTTGGATCTGTATTTGAAGCCAAAATTATTGGCACAAAAAGGCGAGGAAGGGCAGCAAGATTGCTGCCCTTGCTGCGCTCGTGCAGCGGCCGCAAGATTGCTTGCACCGGCTACTACCTACACAGGCAGTAGCCGGTGGTCGACGGCAGCCGGCCGACGGGCTGTGGGCCGCAAGCAAAGAGCAAGCAAAGCGCTGCGCCAAATGCCGCCCATTGTCGGTCGACGCCGCTGCGGGCTAGCGCGCGCCGCATGCAGCGGCGGCGCCACCCGTAGGCACGGCAAGCATCGTGCCGCCACCGTCCCCGCGCATAAAGGCCGTCGCTAGTAGGGTGGCGGCGTCCGCAACCGCAACTCAGTGAGATAGGGAGAGGAGTTAGGGTTTTCAGGAAAAAGATGATTTTGCCTCTCGGAATTTCAGAATTTTTTATACTATCCCTTTTGATAGAATTACCAAAATACCCCTCAAAATTTCAAAAATGCTAATTTTATCCTTTTGGCCCAATGACCAAAATACCGTTGGGAATTTAGAAAATTTCCTATATGTCCCTGATTTCAAAAAATAAATATGTAAATTAAATAGTTTAATTAACTATTATTTTTTTCTAGTAGTCCTATAAAATAATATATACATGTGATATATAATGTGGACAGATGATCATGGACTTGTAATGTGATGTGTGTACATGTGATTATTATTATTGGGGCTTGTGAGCTTTTATTTTTTTCTCATTTATTGTCGAGCCTACGTGCCTGTAATTATATTGTAATTACATGAGTTGATGTAGCGGTAGCGGGACCCATGAGGCCGAGATGGACGATCCGATGCATGGAGATGCATTGAGATGCCGACGGATCCGACAAAGCGAGATGGACGATCACAGGGCATGGAGATGCACCAAAGCACATATAGATCTTGATGTAAGTGATTAGGCCCACTAGCTCGGGCCTGATCATATTAGAATGTGGTCCATGATCATCTGGTGTGATTGGTCATGTGATGTGTGATTGGTTATACACCTATTAGATATGTATATATATTTGTATACGATGTAGATATATATATATTAAATATGTATGTGTGTGACACATTATGTTAGGAGACCAAATCAAAAATCCCCTCTATTAATAATATTAAGTCGATAAACATGAGGCAATTTGATTGACCCACGTGGCCTTCCATCGTTATAGGTAGGAATCGATTCTCGGTGTAAGTTGAGTTAGTCGAGTCCCTCGAGACTCACCTATATCACATTTCGCTATCTTATCTACGATATAGAGATGTCACCGGTGACCTGAGGACATGGTATGCTTGATCAAGTCCCTCGAGACTATATTGTTGAATTAGACTCATCTTGTAACGATGATGATGACTTAACTGAACATCATGGTTGGTCGAGTCCCTCGAGGCCATGATGGTTCGGAAGCCGAACAAAATGGGAATTACAAGGAGTTGTGATTGGCAAGAGTTGCCTACCTTTACGGGCTTAACGTGATTGGTCAAGTCCCTCAAGGTTACGTTAAGACACCGATTGGATCCGGATCTCCACTAGAGATCCGTCGAGGGTCTCCGATTCACATACCGGAGGGTGTTGTGTGTCTCGCAAAAAATTAGTAGGAATGCATTAAGATAGAAGTCCTTATCTTAATTATTTAATTTTTACAATGTTTGCATGTTATTTATTTTTGCTACATCTTTAATTTTAGAAAAATATCGCTTTCAAATCCTTTACGTGGCATACTTGATGGCAACTGCCTCACTAGTCTAAATTATATGAATTGGTTTCACAATCTGAGAATCATTCTCATGGTAGAGAAAATCACGTATGTTCTTGATACAGTGATCCCTACGCCCGACGAAAGGGCAAGCGAGGATGAGATCGCTCGTTATGTGAAGTACTTAGATGATTCCACTCTTGCTCAGTGTTATATGTTGGCCTCTATGACTACTGAGTTACAGAGATAGTATGAAAATATAGATGCTAATTCTATACTCCTGCATCTCCGCAAACTGTTTGAGGAATAGGGAAGTACTCAGTGATATGAGATATCAAAGAGTCTTTTCCATGATAGGATGACTGAGGGGATATCGGTTCAGAACCATGTCCTTAAGATGATTGAGTGGATCAAGAAACTCACAGGTCTAGGAATGGTCCTAGAGGATAACCTGTGTAGATCTTGTACTTTAGTCCCTATCAGATTCCTTTTCTCAGTTCATAATAAATTTTAATATAAACAAACTTGAGGTGACCTTCCCAGAGCTCCTCAATATGTTGAGAGAAGCAGAGAGCACCATCAAGAAAGAGAAGCCGGTTCTCTATGCTGGTTTGACCAGAAAGAAAAGGAAGGCTGAGAAGACTCTTAACAAGGGCAAGGGCAAAATGGGTAAGACAAAGGTTGCCAAGAAAAACCCAACAAAGGACAAAGGCCAGTGCTTCCACTATGGCAAAAATGGGCACTGGAAGAGGAACTGCAAAGAGTACCTTATAGAGAGGGCGAAACATAAGCTTGGAGAAGCTTCAGGTACATTCAAAATCAGTCTCCATTTATCAAAATCTTATGATAACATATGAGTATTGGATACCGGAAGTGCTTATCATATCTGCAATTCATTGCAGGTTCTGATAGGACCTAGGAGATTGAATAGAGGCGAGATGGACCTTAAGATGGGTAATGGAGCAAAGGTTGCTGCAGTGGCTGTTGCTAGTCATATGTGCCCTGCAAGCCAATCACATAAGTGATGGCACTTGTGGCTTGATATGCACTTTTTCTCTTTGCTTATTATTAGGCATTTTATCACTTTATCTTGCGTGTTGCATATACTGTGATGTTCTTGGATCTATGCAATGGGAATCGGATCGTGATGAGATCACAATAATGAGACCGATTCACCTTTAAACACAAACCCTAAATTATCCTGGTCATAGGTTACTCGAGAAGGACATCGAGATAACCGGATAGACTAGTGTGCTGTATACCCATTCATATGATGGAGGTAGCTGGTCTCATAGTTACTCGTGTGGGGATACTAAGGGTATAGTGCAGGTGCTCATTGGAGAATGAGTTCACTGATTGATCCGCTTACGGAATACTGGATGGTTATTGATACCTCACGTCAGACAGTGATTCCGTAGTCCCAGTAGTGTATCTGGTCCTTAGACATAAGACACCAAGGATGTTCTGTATGAGCACTCCACTCTTTGATACCAGACTTATAGGTTTGGAAAGTTCCAGATCTAGTACAGCCGGTCATTGGGAGTGGTAGCCAACCTTACGAGAGCTATTGAGTGTCAATAGAGGATCATCCATTCTCAGTATCATGAGAGGAATATCTCATGTGTTCTTGCTCGAACAAATCCTTGGCCAAGGTTATTCAATTGAGAGAGAAAGGGTTCTCCGGGAGAATCTAACAAGAGTAAGACTCGAGGAGAGATCGTATGGGCCTGATAGCACTATGCCCGATATAGGGTCTTTGGGATATTAGATGGATGAGGGACTATAGATACATGGTAACTGAGGACAGATAGGTCCAAAGGATTGGATTCCCCTGTATCGTTTGGGGGCCACGGCGTATTGGCCTGGTACATCCGCAATCGATGAGTTGGGTGAATTATTATAGAGATAATAATTCACTAAATCAGAAGGAGTTCTGACAAGTATGACTCACGGCCAGCTCGATATTGGGCCTAGAAGGTCACACACATATGGTAGGTGTTGTAACGAGTAGAGGTTCGGATATGAGATATCCGCTAAACCCCCTATCTTATTGGATATCCATTAAGCCCGAGAATTATTGGATCCTAATATAAGATCCAATAATTGCTAATAAGAGATTATTGGGTAGAGACCCACTAATCCAAGAGGCTTCGGTAATTGGATGAAGATCCAATACCCAATAGGGCAAAAGATCCATTAGGGTTTTCAGGGGGCCTCTATATATAGAAGGGAACCAAAGCTCTATAGGCTTAGGGTTTCTTTTGGTGTCCACCTCCTGTTCTCCTCTCCCAAGAGAGAGAGGTGCATCGTCACAATCCTTGTCGTGTGGATACCGCTAGAGAGGAGGACGCTTGACCTCCTTCATCCTCTCGCACAGATCTGCAATCTGTAGGAATTCAGGGATATACGATCTCCCTAGGTATCTTCTTTTACACGTGCAGTTTTACGGATTTATTTTTGACGCACCGATCTTCGCACGATAATGGAAACTTTCTATAGGAAATCTGGGGTTTTGTTTTTTGTTCTTCTGGTACACATGAGATGTCGCTCCCCTTGTGGATTTCCCAATAGTGGTATCAGAGCCAGGTTGTTCGTGCGAAGATCGGATCTTAAACTACGTGTGTTGTGTTTTAGATTTGCTTTTGACACCAAAATCATTGGCGCAAAAGGGCCAGGAAGGGCATCAACTGTTGCTGCCCTTGTTGCGCTCGTGCAACGGCTGCAAGGTTGCTTGCGCCTTCTTGCTGCGCATACACAGTGCAAGAATCGCCGGCCGGCGGATCGCCGGTCGCAGTGTGTGTCATGCGCTACTGCGTCGGTGGCTCTGCGCTCGCCGTAGGGGGCGCTGCGCTCTGCAGGTGTAGCGCCAGAGGCACCCGGCCTGGGTGCTCTGTGCGTCGCAGTCAACGCCACAGAGGCGCCGGCGCTGGTCGCCCGCGGGGTAGCGAAGGTGGTGCCGCCCTCCCCGCGCGCAAGGGGCGCCGCCGGCAGGGTGGTGGCGGCCACAAGCGCAGTAAGGATGAGGCATTAGGGTTTTTAGGGCAAAAGACGATTTTGCCTCTCGGAATTTAGAAAATTATAGATTCTGTCCTTTTTGATAGAATTACTAAAATACCCTTCTGAATTTTAGAAATTTCAGATTGTATCCCTTATGTCAGTATTACTAAAATACCCCTCAGAGTTTTAGAAATTTCAGATTCTATCCCTTTTGATAGAATTACCAAAATACCCTTTTGGTCGAATTACCAAAATATCCCTAGGAATTCAAAAATTCCCTTTATGTCCTTGATTTTAGAAAAATTAATATGTTAATTAAATAGTTTAATTAACTATTATTTTTGTCTAGTAGTCCTATAAAATAACATATATATGTGATGTATGATGTGGATAGATGATTATGGACCTATGATGTGATGTGTGTACATGTGATTATTATTATTGAGGCCTACGAGCCTCTATTCTTTTTTTATTTATTGTCAAGCCTGCGTGTCTGTAATTATGTTGTAATTACATAAGGAGGCGCAGCGGTAGTGTGACTCATGAGGCCGAGACGGACGATCTGACGCATAAAGATGTGTTGAGATGCTGACGGATCCGACGAAGCGAGATGGACGATCACAGAGCATAGAGATGCAACGAAGTACACACAGATCTTGATGTGAGTAATTAGGCCCATTGGCTCGGGCCTGATCATACTAGGATGTGATCCATGATTATCTGGTGTGATTGCTCATGTGATGTATGATTAGATATACACCTACTAGATATATATATATATATATATTTGCATGCGATGTAGATATATATATATATATTAAATATATATGTGTGTGACACATTATATTAGGAGACCAAATCAAAATCTCCTCTATTAATAATATTAAGTCGGTAAACGTGAGGCAATTAGATTGACCCACGTGGCCTTTCATCGTTATAGGTAGGAACCGATTCCCGGTGTAGGTTGAGTTGGCCGAGTCCCTCGAGACTCACCTATATTGCGTTTCACTATCTTATCTATGACATAGAGATGTCATTAGTGACTTGAGGACACGGTATGCTTGGTCGAGTCCCTCGAGAGTATATCATGAAATCAGACTTATCTGGTAATGATGGTGATGACTTAACCGAATATCATGATTGGTCGAGTCCCTCGAGGCCATGGTGGTTCGGAGGTCGAACAGGACAGGAATCACAAGGAGTTGTGATTGGCAAGAGTTGCCTACCTTTACGGGCTTAACGTGATTGGTCGAGTCCTTCGAGGTTACGTTAAGACGTCGATTGGATCTTGATCCCCACTAGAGATCCGTCGGGGGTCTCCGATTCACATACCGGAGGGTGTTGTGTCTCGTGAAAAATTAGTGGGAATACATTGAGATAGAAGTCCTTATCTTAATTATTTAAATTTCTACAAAGTCAGTATGTTATTTATTTCTGCTACATCTTTAATTTCCAAAAAAATGTCGCTTTCAAATCCTTTACATGGCATACTTGATGCCAACCCCTCATTGGTCCAAATTATATGGATTAGCTTCGCAATCTAAGAATCATTCTCACGATAGAGAAAATCACGTATGTCCTTGATATAGTGATCCCTACGCCCGACGAAGGGGCAAGCGAGGATGAGATCGCTCGTTATGTGAAGTACTTAGATGATTCCACTCTTGCTCAGTGTTATATGTTGGCCTCTATGACTACTGAGTTATAGAGATAGCATGAAAATATGGATGCTAATTCTATACTCCTGCATCTCCGCAAACTGTTTGAGGAACAGGAAAGAACTCAGCGATATGAGATATCAAAGAGTCTTTTCCGTGATAGGATGATTGAGGGGATATCGGTTCAGAACCATGTCCTTAGGATGATTGAGTGGATCGAGAAACTCACAGGTCTAGGAATGGTCCTAGAGGATAACCTGTGTAGATCTTGTACTTCAGTCCCTACCAGATTCCTTTTCTCAGTTCATAACGAATTTTAATATGAACAAACTTGAGGTGACCCTCCTAAAGCTCCTCAATATGTTGAGAGAAGCAGAGAGCACCATCAAGAAAGAGAAGCCAGTTCTCTGCACTAGTGAGACCAGAAAGAAAAGGAATGCTGAGAAGACCCTTAAGAAGGGCAAGGGCAAGGGCAAAATAGGTAAGGTAAAGGTTGCCAAGAAAGACCCAACAAAGGAAAAAGGCCAGTGCTTCCACTACGACAAAGTTGGGCACTGGAAGAGGAACTGCAAAGAGTACCTTGTAGAGAGGGCGAAACAGAAGCTTTCAGAAGCTTCAGGTACATTTATGATCAGTCTCCATTTGTCAGAATCTTATGATAACACATGGGTATTGGATACTAGGAGTGCTTATCATATCTGCAATTTGTTGCAGGTTCTGGCAGGACCTAGGAGATTGAACAAAGGCGAGATGGACCTTAAGATAGGCAATGGAGCAAAGGTTGCTTTAGTGGCTATTGGCAAGGTCACTTTACATCTGCCTGGTAGAGCTATTATTGCATAGATGCATGCTATTATGTTCCTACTATTATCAGAAACATTATTTCCATTTCATGTTTGATAGTTATTGGATATAAATTAGTTTTTGAGAACAATGGTTGTTCAATAATATTAGATGATCAGATTATCACAAAAGGAACATTGCATAATGGTTTATTTATGCTAGATACAACTCCACATATCATGAGTGTAAGAGAGTCTAAGAGGAAATGAGAAGTGAAGAACCAGACAGGAAAGAGTATTAAAACCCTTCGATCAGATCGAGGAGGTGAGTACTTGAGTACAGAGTTCACCCAGTTCCTCAAAGATTATGGGATCTTATCCCAATGGATACCTCCTTATACACCATAGCTTAATGGTGTATTAGAAAGGAGGAATCGCACATTGTTAGACATGATGCGTTCCATGATGTGTTTTGCCGACCTACCTATCTCATTCTGTGGATATGCCCTAGAAACCACAGCTTACCTTCTGAACAAAATTCCAACTAAGTCAGTGATATCTACTTCATATGAGATATGGAATGGGAAGATACCTGATCTTAAGATTGTTAAGATCTGGGGTTGCCCTGCCCATATTAAGAGACACAACCCTGACAAGTTGGAATCCAGAATGAAACGGTGCAAGTTCATGGGATACCCCAAGGAAACTTGTGGGTATTATTTCTATCACCCTGAGGACTAAAAGGCCTTTGTAGCCAAGAGAGCAGTGTTCTTTGAAAAGGAACACATTCTTGGTGATGACAGTGGGAGTATGATAGAATTGAGTGAGGTTGGAGAACCTAGCTCAAGCACCATTCCACAGCCAGAGTCTATTCAGATTCTAACACACAAGTTCTAACTTTACGTAGGTCCGATAGAGTATCCCATCCTCCTGAGAGATATGTGGGACATATCAGAAGAGAGGATGTTGAGGATATTAATCCTCAAACCTACGAGGAGGCTATTATGAGCATAGACTCCGGGAAATGGCAAGAAGCCATGAATTCAGAAATGGATTCCATGTACTCCAACAAGGTTTGGAACCTAGTTAATGCACCCGAGGGTATTGTACCTATTGGGTGCAAGTGGATCTTCAAAAAGAAGATTGGAGTAGATGGAAAAGTAGAGACCTATAAAACAAGACTAGTGGCTAAGGGGTATCGTCAAAGGTAAGGTGTTAACTATGATGAAACTTTCTCACCTGTAGTCATGCTAAAATCCATTCGAATTTTATTAGCTATTGCAGCACACTATGATTATGAGATCTGGTAGATGGACATCAAAACCGTATTCCTCAATGGTAACCTCGAGGAGGAGGTGTATATGATACAGCTTGAGGGATTCGTGTCCAGGGATAACCCAGATAAGGTGTGCAGGTTGCTTAGGTCCATTTATGGATTGAAGCAAGCTTCCTAAAGTTGGAACATAAGATTTGATGATGCGATCAGATCTTATGACTTCGTTAAGAATGAAAATGAGCCTTATGTGTACAGGAAAGTAAGTGGGAGCACTATCATCTTTTTGGTATTATATGTGGATGATATCCTGATCATTAGGAATGATGTAGGAATGCTCTCCACAGTAAAGACTTGGTTATCTAGGCACTTCTCTATGAAGGACTTAGGGGAAGCATCCTGCATATTGGGGATATGGATCTATAGAGATAGATCCAGGAGGATGCTTGGCTTGTCCCAGTCCAGGTACATAGACACCATTATCAAATGGTTTGGCATAGAAAATTCCAAGAGAGGTCTCATACCATTGAGACATAGAATATCACTTTCTAGGAGTATGTCCCTAAAGATTCCTAAAGAAATGACACACATGGATATGATACCATATGCATCAGCGATAGGATCTATCTGTATGTTATGCTATATACCAGGCCTGATATAGCGCATGCTCTGAGTGTCATGAGTAGATATCAGGCAGATCCAGGCTTGGAGCACTGGAAAGCAGTAAAAAGTATCCTTAAGTACTTGAGAAGGATTAAGGATCTATTACTGGTATATGGAGGTAGTAGCCTCAGGGTTGAGGGCTACACGGACTCGAGCTTCCAGTCCGATGTCGATGATAGCAAGTCTAATTCAGGGTATGTGTTCACCCTGAATGGAGGAGCAATATGCTGGAAGAGTTCCAAGCAAGATACTACTACTGACTCGACCACAGAGGCGGAATACATTACTGCGGCAGAGGCAGCAAAGGAGGGAGTCTGGATGAAGAGGTTCATCACAAACCTAGGAGTCATGTCGAGCAGCGAGGATATGATTCCCTTAAATTGTGACAAATATGGGGCGATTACTCAAATAAGGGAACTCGGGTCTCATCAGAAGTGTTCTAAGAAGGTTCCAACTTATTAGAGAGATCGTGGCCCGAAAGGATGTAGCAATGGAAAGAGTTCCATCCGAAGATAACATTGTAGATCCACTGACAAAGCCATTAATACAGATTGTCTTTGAGCATCACAGAGGTCTGATGGGGATCAGACATGTTGGTGATTGGCTTTAGGTCAAGTGGCAGATTGCTAGTCGTATGTGCCCTACAAGCCAATCACATGAGTGATGGCACTTGTGACTTGATATGTACCTTTTCTCTTTGCTTATTATTAGGCATTTTATCACTTTATCTTGCATATTGCATATACTGTGATATCCTTGGATCTGTGCAATGGGAATCGGATCTTGATAAGATCACGATAATGAGACCGATTCACCTTTAAACATAAACCCTAAATTATCCTGGTCATAGGTTATTCGAGAAGGACATCGAGATAACCAGATAGACTGATGTGCTATATACCCGTTCATATGATGGAGGTAGCTAGTCTCATAGCTACTCGTGTAGGGATATTAAGGGTATAGTGCAGGTGCTCATTGGAGAATGAGTTCACAGATTGATCCGCCTACGGAATGCTGGATGGTTATTGATACCTCACATCAGACAGTGATTCTGTAGTCCCAGTAGTGTATCTGGTCCTTAGACTTGAGACACCAAGGATGTCCTGTATGAGTACTCAACTCTTTGATACCGGACTTATAGGTTTGGAAAGTTCCAGATCTAGTACAACCGGTCATTGGGAGTGGTAGCCAATCTTACGAGGGCTATTGAGTGTCAATAGAGGATCATCTGTTCTAGGTATCATGAGAGGAATATCTCATGTGTTCTTGCTTGAACAAATCTTTGGCTAAGGTTATTCGGATTGAGAGAGAAAGGGTTCTCTAGGAGAATCCGACAAGAGCAAGACTCGAGGGAAGACCGTATGGGCCTGATAGCACCATGCCCGGTATAGGGTCTTTGGGATATTAGATAGATAAGGGACTATAGATACATGGTAACTGAGGACAGATAGGTCTAAAGGATTGGATTCCCTTATATCGTCTGGGGGTCTCGGCGTAGTGGCATGGTATGTCTGTAGTCGATGTGTTGGGTGAATTATTATAGAAATAATAATTCAGTAAGTCAGAAGGAGTTCTGACAAGTATGACTTACGGCCAGCTCGATATTGGGTTTAGAGGGTCACACATTGATAGGACCCTAGCAAGGTTGGGTCCTACTCAACCATGTAGCATCTAATAAAATTCTGTAAGAGTGTAATAAACCCCACCTAGCCACCTCTATCCTATAAAGAAGAGAGGCTAGGGTTTATATTTGGGTCTTTGGGCTTCTTAGCCGCCGCCCCCCCTTATTACTGGGCTGGCCCGCTAAGGTTAAGGGAAAATTGGGTAGTTCACTTAGGAAGCAGCCCCTAGGGCTAGGGTTTGGAGCTCTATATAAGCTTGTAGCCTCCACCTCTTTGGAATAAGAAAGATCAATCTAGAATTGCAGTCACTAGGCTACTTGGAGGGTGGAACCCCTATAGCGTTCCAAGGGTTGATCCCCCTCAAAGATCAATCTCCATAGAATTCCTCTGGGGTTCTATCATCTGATATCAGAGCAGCGATCTTGCTGCTTTTGCTGCCATCCCTGCCGCCCACCGTTAGCCAAGCAATTCCCATAATTGCTCTTGACGTCGTCATCTCCAGCATCATCTCTTGATGTAGATCAAATCAATCTACAATCGCCACCTCCAATTGCATCAGAGATTTAGTATTTTTCTACCACCAATATCTTTTGCTGCTGCAATTATTCATCTAAAATATCAAAAAGAAGTTTTTCTATCGATCCCTTGCCTGTGAATTCCTTGCGTCGCAAAAGTTACCATCTTTGCGAACGAAGGATCGCTGCAGAAAATTTCAGCCACGTGTTGCTGCCTTTAACCGATCTAATTATTATCCTTTTTGAACGAAAATTTTTGTGCACCTCATGGATCATCTTAGCTCCCATCTGTGATTGATCTATTGTGGAATTCATCAAAAAAAAAATTCATGTGTTGCTGCAATCTCTCGTCGTAAACTGCTAAAATTTTTCGACGAGAATTCTGCTATCGCAACTTGCACCAAATTCTTTACTGCTTTGCTGCCGAAATTTCTTGATCCAATTTGTTATCCTTGTTGCTATCTAAACTAAGATTCTACCATCAAACCCCTCCTCAAACCCCTGAGTTTTCGCTGGAAATTTCGTTGAGAAATCGCTATTTCTTCGATGACAATTCTGCTCTTACGAGACAGCGCATATCGGCAGCTATTGCCACTGATTTTTGTCAAATCTTTGCTATAATCTACCACAGATCTAAAATCCTCTTCCCTAACCTTCATTCACTATCATCACAGCCCAAAAAATCCATCAAACCGTAGCCCCAAACTGCACCCAAAACAGCCACAAAACAAGCCTAAACCACATCCTACATTCACTAATCCACCAACCCTTTCAACCACCACTTCTCTCAACCAATACATGCCTTTAACCCGACAGCAAAAAAGAGATCTTAATATTACAGATTTGGAAACATATGCTATGGCATCTGAGGAGGCAATTGATGCTAAACTCGAAGCCTTCGAGACACGAATGGAGGAGAAGATTCGGACTCTCTTTGCCGAACTTAGTTTGGGTCGACCATCGAGCCCAAAGAAATCACATCAAGGAGAGAGCTCTAATCGAAGAGATGACCTCCAGGAGAGGGGAGGCTCTATGACCGATCCCCACTATCCACGCATGAGGGTGGACTTCCCTAGATGGGAAGAAGGAGACCGGATTGGTTGGATCTCGCGCGCGGAGCGATATTTTCGGTACCACAAAACCGTAGATGGATCTATGGTAGAAATTGCAGCTATACATCTTGAAGAGGATGCCATACAATGGTTTGATTAGTTTGAACACACTCATGGAGTCCTCTCATGGTGACAATTCAAAGAAGGACTGCTGATCCGTTTCGGACCAACCGATTATGAGAACATCGATCGACAACTAGCAAAGATCCGACAAACCTCCACCATCTAGGAGTATCAAACCAGGTTTGAAAGGTTATCTAATCAAACTCGTGATTGGTCTAAAAAATAGTTATTGGGGACATTTATTGAGGGCTTGAAGCTGGAGATCCGGGGGAAGTTAAAGCGCGATGATTGTACACGCTTATGACAGCCATCTCTTTCGCACGACTTCAGGAGGAGCGATTGAACCATGAAGCCCGGAGGACTAGGGTCACTCCCTGACCAGAAATATCGAAGCCCTCAGCCCCCCCTACTATCAACTGAGCTCTTGCACCAAAAAAGTTGACAAGAGAAGAGCTTCGAGACCAATCTGCCAAGGGGTTATGTTGGCATTGTGACGAGCCGTGGAGCCACGAGCATCGCTATAAAAAGGGGAGACTTCTTGTGATTGAACTAGTGGAAGAAGAGATCAGTGAATAGCCAGAAGAGAGTCTTGAACATGAGGATGAATATGTGGAAGAAGAGCCACAATCAACCAACTTTATGGTACATGCGCTAGCCGGCTACTCAAATCGACAAACGATGAAAGTTGGAGGCCTGCTCAAACAACAACCGATCTCCATTCTCATTGATACAGGCAGCACTAATAACTTTCTAAATAGTAAGGTTGCTGCTCAGATAGTGCTCCATATTAAAGGTTGTAGCAAGTTCGACCTAAAGGTCACTGACGGCCGAATCCTAAAATACGACCAAAGATGCTTGCAGGTAAAACTATTACTACAGGACTAAGAAATTATTGCCGACTTCTTCCTCCTACCAATTGATGATTATGAGGCTGTGCTGGGCATAGAATGGCTGACAACACTAGGTGATGTCTCTTGGAACTTTTTCAAATTGATTATGAAATTCTATTGCAAAGGCAAACAGGTCACCCAACGCGGGAAGCACGGAAGCAACGTAACCACCGTTTCAACCCAACGAATGGAGAAAGTTTTACACAAGATAAATGGTGGCTTTCTTATGTATCTCCAGCAGCAACCAGAGGAGGAGAAAACAGAAATTAAAGATCAAAATATCACCCAACTGCTTATTGAATTTGACGATGTTTTTGCTGAACCGCACGGTCTTCCTCCTACTCGGCAACATGACCACCGAATTCCAATCCTTCCGGGCAAACCACTAGCAAACACTCGGCCTTACCGCTATCCTCACCTCCAGAAAGATGAAATTGAGAAGATCGTGAAGGAAATGCTAGAAACAGGGGTGATTTGGCCAAGCTACAGCCCCTACTCACTAGTGCTACTTGTGCACAAGAAAGACGGAACTTGGCGGATGTGCATCGACTACCGAGCTCTAAATGACATCACCGTCAAGGATAAGTACCCAATACCAGTGGTGGATGAACTTCTTGATGAATTAAAAGGAGCTCGAGTCTTCACGAAGTTGGACCTTCAATCCGGTTACCACCAAATTCGGGTATGTGAAGGCGACATCCCAAAAATTGCTTTCCGCACTCATAACAGCCATTATGAATTCTTGGAGAATACTCTTTTTGTTAAGCTATCAAAGTGCAGCTTTCTCTAGCAAAAAATAGAGTACCTTGGGCATATAATATTAGAAGGAGTGGCCGTAGACCCAAAAAAAATCGAAGCAATGCAAGGCTGGCTGAAACCTACAAATTTGAAATTGCTGCGTAGGTTCCTTGGACTAACAGGCTACTACCGAAAATTCATGAAGGACTATAGAAAGATTAGTGCCCTCCTCACTTCTCTACTAAAAAAAGATACATTCCTATCATCGAACAAAGCCTCCGCTGCCTTCGACAGACTTAAGGCAGCCATGAAGACGACATCGGTGCTAGCGCTACCAGATTTCAGCTGACCCTTCATCATTTAGGCCGATGCATTAGGAGTTGGAATTGGAGACATTCTCATGCAAGATGGTCGACCACTCGCATACACTAGCAAGGCGTTGTCTCCCTCCCATCAAAAAATATCTATCTATGATAAGGAGATGCTTGTGATTGTGAACGCAGTAACAAAGTGGAGACCCTACCTGATTGGCTGATAATTTTAGATTAAAACTGACCATAGTAGCCTTAAGTACTTTTTGGAGCAGAAGATATCATCCCCGGAGTAGCAAAAATGGGTAACCAAACTTCTCGGATTTGATTATGAAATTATTTACAAAAAGGGGAAAGAAAACGTTGTTGCAGATGTACTCTCACGGCTCCCTCAACAAGCTGAATTTTCGGCCATCTCTCTTCCTACCACCGACTTCCTCGAAGGCATTAGGGAGGAATGGAAGAAGGATCCAGAAACCAGCAACATCATAGAAAAATTAGAGGAGGATCTAAGTGTAATAGATCACTATACTTGGGATTCGAGGGATTTACGCTATAAAGGTTGTATTGTGCTTATACCAAACTCCCCTTGCATCAAAGTCATTCTGCACGAAATGCACTACACACTTTCAGCAGGGCACTCCAAATTTCTAAGAACCTACAAAAGAGTGAAGCAAAACTTTTATTGGAAAGGGATGAAAAAAATTATTTCTACGTAGCACAATGTGATGTATGTCAACAGCAAAAAGGTGAAACAGTGGCGAGTCCAGGGAAACTACAACCACTACCCATACCTGACTCGGTGTGGACTGATATCTCCATGGACTTCATTGAAGGGCTATCACCTTCCAAATGTAAAAGTACAATCCTTGTGGCGGTTGATCGACTTACGAAATATGCTAATTTTTGTGCTGTGCAAACTCCCTACACTACTATTAGTATTGCTCAGATTTTCATAGAAAATATTGTTAAACTGCATGGGATGCCAAGGTCCATTGTAAGTGATTGTGATAGGGTCTTCACTAGTAAATTTTGGACCGAGTTATTTCAATTGTAGGGCACCAAACTTAAGATGAGCACTGCATATTATCCACAAACTAACGGCCAAACAAAAGTGGTGAACAGGTGTTTAGAGACATACCTTCGGTGTTTTGCCAGTGATCGACCAAAGGAGTGGACGAAATGGCTCCCCTGGGTCGAATGGTGGTACAATACTACATATCATTCATCTACAAAATGTACTCCATATGAAGCATTATATGGTCGGCCGACTCCTATGATTCCAAAGTATGTAATTGGCTCGGCTAAGGTAGATCTGGTCGATCAAGATTTAATTAATAGGGACAAACTCCTACAGCTGCTAAAGGATAATCTCTATATCGCTCAAGCTAGAATGAAGCAACAAGCTGACACATGAAGAAGTGAAAGAGAATTTTTTGTAGGAGATTGGGTTTATCTTCGCCTACAGCCATATAAATAACTATCCATCAGCACACGAGCCTCCATGAAGCTATCTCCACATTTTTATGGGCCCTATCAAATCATAGAGCATATTGGAGCTGTGGCATACAGACTTAAATTACCTGAAGATGCCAAAATTCACCATGTCTTCCACGTGTCATGCTTGAAGCCCAAGTTGGGAGAACACGAGACACCCCAGATCCAACTGCCCAACACCATTGATGATGAAAATATTTAAGCCCAACCACAAGCCATCCTCGATCGCAGAGTCGTGATGCATCGTCGACGTCCCTCTACTGAAGTACTAGTACATTGGACTAATTTACCACTTGAAGATGCCACATGGGAATCATATGAGGAGTTGAAGACCTGGTTCCCTGAGTTCATGGAACCCCAGCCTTGAGGATAAGGCTGATTCGAAGAGGGCGGGCTTGATAGGACCCTAGTAGGGTTGGGTCCGACTCAACCATGTAGCATCTAATAAAAACCCTGTGAGAGTGTAATAAACCCCACCTAGCCGCCTCTATCCTATAAAGAAGAGAGGCTAGGGTTTATATTTGGGTCTTTGGGCTTCTTAGCCGTCGCCCCCCTTGTTACTAGGTGGGCCCACTAAGGTTGAGGGCAAATTGGGTAATTCACTTAGGAAGCAGCCCCTAGGGCTAGGGTTTGGAGCTCTATATAAGCTTGTAGCCTCCACCTCTTTGGAATAAGAAAGATCAATCTAGAATTGTAGCCACTAGGCTACTTGGGGGGTGGAACCCCTATAGCGTTCCAAGAGTTGATCCCCCTCAAAGATCAATCTCCATAGAATTTCTTTGGGGTTCTATCACACACATATGGTAGGTGTTGCGACGAGTAGAGGTTCGGATATGAGATATCCGCTGAACCCCCTATCTTATTGGATATCTATTAAGCCCCTGACTTATTAGATCCTGAGATGAGATCCAATAATTGCTAATAAGAGATTATTGGGTAGAGACCCACTAATCCAAGAGGCTTGAGTAATTGGATGGAGATCAAATACCTAATAGGGCAAAAGATCTATTAGGATTTACAAGGGGCCTCTATATATAGGAGGGAACCAAAGCTCTTTATGATGAGGGTTTTTTTTGGTGTCCACCTCCTGTTCTCCTCTCCCTAGAGAGAGAGGTGCATTGTCGCACTCCCTGCCGTGTGGATACTGCTAGAGAGGAGGACGCTTGACCTCCTTCATTCTCTTCCATAGATCTGTAGGAATTCAGGGATATACGATCTCCCTAGGTATCTTCTTTTACACGTGCAGTTTTGCAGATTTATTTTTGATGCACCGATCTTCGCACGACGACGGAAACTTTCTATGGGAAATCTGGGGTTTTGTTTTTTGTTCTTCCGCTATGCATGCGATGTTGCTTCCCTTGTGGATTTCCCAACAACGGTTTCAGAGCCAGATTGTTCGTGCGAAGATCGGATCTTAAACTGTGTGTTGTGTTTTGGATCTGCGTGTGCTGAGGAGGTGAGTACTTGAGTATAGAGTTCACCTAGTTCCTCAAAGATTATGGAATTTTATTCCAATGGATACCTCCTTATACACCACAGCTTAATGGTGTATGAGAAAGGAGGAATCGCACAATGTTAGACATGGTGCATTCCATAATGTGTTTCGCCGACCTACCCATCTCATTATGGGGATATGCCCTAGAGACCGCAGCTTACCTTCAGAACAGAATTCCAACTAAGTCAGTGATGTCTACTCCATATGAGATGCACCGATCTTCGAACGACGACGGAAACTTTCTATGGGAAATCTGGGGTTTTGTTTTTTGTTCTTCCGCTATGCATGTAATGTTGCTTCCCTTGTGGATTTCCCAACAACGGTTTCAGAGCCAGGTTGTTCGTGCGAAGATCGGATCTTAAACTGTGTGTTGTGTTTTGGATCTGCGTGTGCTGAGGAGGTGAGTACTTGAGTATAGAGTTCACCTAGTTCCTCAAAGATTATGGAATTTTATTCCAATGGATACCTCCTTATACACCACAGCTTAATGGTGTATGAGAAAGGAGGAATCGCACAATGTTAGACATGGTGCATTCCATAATGTGTTTCGCCGACCTACCCATCTCATTATGGGGATATGCCCTAGAGACCGCAGCTTACCTTCAGAACAGAATTCTAGCTAAGTCAGTGATGTCTACTCCATATGAGATATGGAATGGGAACAAGCTCGATCTTAAGATTGTTAAGATTTGGGGCTGCCCTGCCCACGTCAAGAGACACAACCTCGACAAGTTAGAATCTAGGATGGAACGATGCAAGTTCATAGGATACCCCAAGGAAACTTATGGGTATTATTTCTATCATACTGAAGACCTAAAGGTCTTTGTAGCCAAGAGAGTAGTGTTCCTGAAGAAGGAACACATTCTTGGTGGAGACAGTGGGAGCATGATAGAGTTGAGCGAGGTTGGAGAACCTAGCTCAAGCACCATTCCATAGCCAGAGTCTGTTTAGGTACCTAACACACAAGTTCTAACTTTATGTAGGTCTGCTAGAGTATCCCATCCTCCTGAGAGATGTATGAAACATATCAGAGGAGAGGATGTTGAGGATATTGATCCTCAGACCTACGAGGAGGCTATTATGAGCATATGGACCTAAGCAACCTTCCCAAAGTTGGAATATAAGATTTGATGAGGCGATTAGATCTTATGACTTCGTTAAGAACGAAGATGAACCTTGTGTATACAAGAAAGTAAGTGGGAGCACTATCACCTTTTTGGTATTATATGTGGATGACATCCTGATCATTGGGAATGATGTAGGAATGCTCTCCACAGTAAAGACTTGGTTATCTAAGCACTTCTCTATGGACTTAGAGGAAGCATCCTGCATATTGGGGATACAGATCTATAGAGATAGATCCAAGAGGATGCTTGGTTTGTCCCAGTCCAGGTATATAGACACCATTGTCAAAAGGTTTGGCAAGGAAAATTCCAAGAGAGTTCCCATACCAATGAGATATGGAATATCACTTTCTAGGAGTACGTCCCTAAAGAATCCTAAAGAAAGGGCACACATGGATATGGTACCATATGTCTCAGCGATAGGATCTATCATGTATGCTATGCTATGTACCAGTCCTGATATAGCGCATGCTTTGAGTGTCATAAGCAAGTATCAAGCAGATCCAAGCTTGGAGCACTGGAAAGTAGTAAAATGTATCCTTAAGTACTTGAGAAGTACTAAGGATCTTTTACTGGTATATGGAGGTAGTAGCCTCAGGGTTGAGGGCTATATGGACGCGAGCTTCCCATTCGATGTCGATGATATGTGTTCAGGGTATGTGTTCATCCTGAATGGAGGAGCAGTATGCTGGAAGAGTTCCAAGCAAGACACTACTACTGACTCGATCATAGAGGCGGAATATATTATTGCGACAGAGGCAGCAAAGGAGGGAGTCTGGATGAGGAAGTTCATCATAGATCTAGGAGTCATCTTGAGTAGCGAGGAGTTGATTCCCTTAAATTGTGACAAACACGGGACAATTACTCAAATAAGGGAACCCAGGTCTTATCAAAAGTGTTCTGAGGAGGTTCTAGCTTATAAGAGAGATCGTGACCCGAAAAGATGTAATAATGGAAAGAATTCCTTTCGAAGATAACATGCCAGATCCATTGACAAAGCCATTGACTTAGATTATCTTTGAGCATCACAGAGGTCTGATGAGGATCAGGCATGTTGGTGATTGGCTTTAGGTCAAGTGGGAGATTGCTAGTTATAGGTGCCCTACAAGCCAATCACATGAGTGATTGCACCTGTAACACGCAGCGTCAATCTCTTTGCTTATGATTATTGACATTATGTCATATTATCTAGATGTATATTATGATGTCCTTGGATCTGTGCAATGGGAATCGGATCGTGATGAGATTACGATAATGAGACCGATTCACCTTTAAACACATACTCTAAATTATCCTGATCATAGGTTACTCGAGAGGGACATTGAGATAACCGGATAGACTAGTGTACTATATACCCATCTATATGATGGAGGTGGCTAGTCTCATAGCTATTCATGTGGGGACACTAAGGGTATAGTACAAGTGCTCATTGGAGAATGAGTTCACTGATTGATCCACCTACGGAATATTGGATGGTTATTGATACCTCACGTCAGACAGCGATTCCGTAGTCTCAGTAGTGTATCTGGTCCATAGACTTGAGACACCAAGGATGTCATGTATGAGTACTCAACTCTTTGATATTGGACTTATAGGTTTAGAAAATTCTAGATCTAGTACAATCAGTTATTGAGAGTGGTAGCCAACCTTACGAGGGCTACTGAGTGTCAATAGAGGATCATCCGCTCTCGGTATCATGAGAGGAATATCCCATGTATTCTTACTCAAACAAATCCTTGACCAAGGTTATTCGAATTGAGAGAGAAAGAGTTCTCCGGGAGAATCCGACAAGTGCAAGACTCGAGGAGAGACCGTATCGGCTTAATAGTGCCATGCCGGCATAGGGTCTCTGGGATATTAGATGGATGAGGGACTATAGATACATGGAAACTGAGGACAGATAGGTCCAAAGGATTGGATTCCCCTGTATCGTCTGGGGCTACGGCCTAGTGGCCTAGTACATCTGCAGTCGATGAGTTGGGTGAATTATTATAGAGATAATAATTCACTAAGTCAGAAAGAGTTCTAACAAGTATGACTCACAGCCAGCTCGATATTGGACCTAGAGGGTCACACACATATGGTAGGTATTACGATATGTAGAGGTTCGGATATAAGATATCCGCTGAACCCCCTATCTTATTGGATATCCAATAAGCCCCTGAATTATTGAATCCTAAGATGAGTTCCAATAATTATTAATAAGAGATTATTGGGTAGAGACCCACTAATCCAAGAGGCTTTGGTAATTGGATAAAGATCTAATACCCAATAGGGCAAGATCTATTAGGGTTTACAGGGGGCCTCTATAAATAGGAGGGAACCAAAGCTCTATAAGTTGAGGGTTTCTTTTGGTAGCCACCTTCTATTTTTCTTTCCCCAGAGAGGTGTATCGTCGTAGTCCCTACCGTGTGGATACCGTTAGAGAGGAGGACACTTGACCTCCTTCATTCTCTCCTACAGATCTGTAGGGATTCAGGGATATACGATCTCCCTAGGTATTTTCTTTTGCACATACAGTTTTCATGGATTTGTTTTGATACACCGATCTTCGCATGACGATGGAAACTTTCTATGAAAAATCTGAGGTGCTTTGTTTTTGTTCATCCACTATGCATGAGATGTCGCTCCCCTAAAGGATTTCCCAACACGACCTATGTTCACTCCCGATTCCTCTTCTCTTGAGGCCATTGACTTTCCACTAGCTATCCTCCTTCCAGCGAGCGACGATAAGTTCCTTTACAGCGCTCTTTCCTTTTGATGGGCTTAGGAGGTAACCCTTACAAACACTCTCTCCTCTCTTTTAACTTGAATACAAGTGAAGTCTAGAGGAGGGGATTTCTAGAAAGAATTCTACAGCGTTTTCTTGCTTTCAAGGTGTATGTGCTTGTGTGTTCTACCAGGGATGGGAGGGGTTTTTATAGGCTCCAATTTGATTCAAACTTGGAGCCAAAAAATATCATATCCTGGGTCTACCGGGTTCTGGCAGTACCACCATCAGTCTGACTTTGACATTGGGAAATACCACCGCTCAATCTGGCAGTACCACTGCCTGACATATTAACACAGGTAGTGTATTGGGTTGTACCATCGCCCAACCAACAGTACCACCGCCTTGGCACTTTGCCCCAAGGTGGTACCACCACCTAGTCTGGGTGGTACCACCGCTCAGACCACCTCAGAGACTAAACCCAGGCAGTACCACTGCCCCAGTCTGGTGGTGCCACCACTAGATAGGGTTCAGCAACCCTGTTTGGGCCTTTTAATCGGCCCAAACCTATCGGGGTACGAGCCCAATTGGCCCCTAACAGGGTTAAAGGATTAACACTTAATCCTAACCCTAATTATGTGCTAACTATGAAATTAAAGATATTTCCTAAGCTATTACAAAGTCTGAAAAGTCAAGACTTCTTCCGACGAGCTTTCGATGAACTTTCAACGGTCTTTCGATGAACCCTCGGACATAATTCTATAGACTCCCAATAAGCTCATAGACTTTATGATCGATCTTGGCGAGTCCGATGAGCTTCTTTGGTAAGCTCCAATCTTTCTCGGCGAGCTCCATGAACTTTCGATGAACCTTCCGGTGAGCTTCCGAAAACCCTTCGGCAAGCTCCCTACTCATTCTCGGCCAGTTTTGGTAGCACTTCGACAAATCTTCGGACTTCCGTCGAACTCTCAAACTCCCAATGATTCCTTCATACTTGACTTCTACACTTTGTTTCGCTTTATGTCTCATCATTATCGTAGTTAATCCTGCATACATAAAACTTAACTCTACTTCGATCTAGTTAGTTATTACAATGCGAATTGACATTCCATTGCCCGGCATGTCATTGGTTGGTGCTTCGTCTGCTTCTTCAGTGCATTGCCCTCTCTTGTGGCATGTTGCCCAATCGACGGTTGACCTTCGCAACCTCGATATCCTTGGCACAACACCACTCTTCTTGGTTCGATGCCCGACGTTCGAAGCCTTCAACCGATTATCGACTAGACCTCCGGCTCGACGTCTAATATCCCGACGTGATTTCCTCTGACACAACGTCAATTCCTCATGCGTCAACTATCTAATCTTGATCGAGTGGACCTGTGTCACTCAAAATGCTGTTAGACAATAAAACACAATCAATTAGTTTCATCATCAAAATCCGAGACTTAACAAAAGGAGTAGTGATTTTTGAAGGTCATGAATACTTGCGTATCATTGTTAAAAGTAACACCGATCAATTCGTGAAATCATGAAGGATGTAAAATTCAACCAAAAGATGTCATTCATAGTATATAAATATCAGAATCATGAATCATGCTATTTTCTGTTAAACATCCGAGAAATCAAGGAAAGGAAATTTTGAGTTGGGAATAAAGACAAATTAACAATTCATGTGTTACCCATCATATATAAGATAAGTAAAAGATCGTCAAACATGATTCAAAACATTTATCACTAAGAGTCATCTCCGAAAGATATTTCAAAGAGCATATATTACAATCATAACTATTGATAAGTAACTCATTTGTATGCATCATCAAATGAGAACAAGATTCATGCATCGAGTCATTAAATTCAAGAAAAAATTCGAGTCTCAAAGGCATTCAAGTTATCAATGCACAATAAGTCATGATTTTAATCAAAATAAAATTATGATTAAAAAGAAATTAGAAGTTATGAATCATTTGAAGAACTCATTCTAGCTCAATTCATTAACTCCAAATTCATCATTAAAATCACATACGAGATTCATAAAATAAATAAATTTATAGATCTTTGCTAGTCATATGTGCCCTGCAAGCTAATCACATGGGTGATGACACTTATGACTTGATATGCACTCTTTCTCTTTGCATATTATTAGGTGTTTTATCACTTTATCTTGCGTGTTACATATATTGTGATGTCCTTGGATTTGTGTAATGAGAATCGGATCGTGATGAGATCACGATAATGAGACCGATTCACCTTTAAACATAGATCCTAAATAATCTTAGTCACAGGTTACTCGAGAGGGACATCGAGATAACCGGATAGACAAGTGTACTGTATACCCATTCATATGATTGAGCTAGTTTGTCTCATAGTTACTCGTGCGGGGACACTAAGGGTATAGTGCAAGTGCTCATTGGGGAATGAGTTCACTAATTGATTTGCCTACGGAATGCTGGATGGTTATTGATACCTCACGTCAGACAGCGATTCTATAGTCCTAGTAGTGTATCTGGTTTTTAGACTTGAGACACCAAGGATGTCCTGTATGAGTACTCCACTCTTTGATATCGGACTTATAGGTTTGGAAAGTTTCAGATCTAGTACAGCCGGTTATTAGGAGTGGTAGCCAACCTTACGAGGGCTATTGAGTGTCAATAGAGGATCATCCGCTCTTGGTATCATGAGAGGAATATCCCATGTATTCTTGCTCGAACAAATCCTTAGCCAAGGTTATTCAGATTGAGAGAGAAAGAGTTCTCCGGAAGAATCTGACAAGAGTAAGACTCGAGGAGAGACCGTATCGGCCTGACAGCACCATGCCCGATATAGGGTCTCTGAGATATTAGATAGATGAGGGATTATAGATACATAGTAATTGAGGATAGATAGGTCCAAAGGATTGGATTCCCCTGTATTGTTTGGGGGCTACGGCATAGTAGCCTAGTACGTCCGTAGTCGATGAGTTGGGTGAATTATTATAGAGATAATAATTCACTAAGTCAGAAGGAGTTTTGACAAGTATGACTTATGGCCAGCTCGATATTGGGCCTAGAGGGTCACAAACATATGGTAGGTGTTACGACGAGTAGAGGTTCGGATATGAGATATCCGCTGGAGCCCCTAACTTATTGGATATCCATTAAGCCCCTGAATTATTAGATCCTAAGATAAGATCCAATAATTGCTAATAAGAGATTATTGGGTAGAGACCCACTAATCCTAGAGGCTTGGGTAATTGGATGGAGATCCAATATCTAACAGGGCAAGATCCATTAGGGTTTACAGAGGGGCTGTTAGAACCCTCCGCGAATTCTAAGCTTGGGGTTGATCTCTATAGGGGATCGGCCTCCTTGGAACTCTATAGGGGTTCCTTCCTCCAAGTTGCTGCACAAAGGCTGCTAAAGGATTGATCTATTCATTGATTAAAAGAGGATGAATACATGGTTATTTATAGGGCTTCTAAGCCCCAACTCCTAATAGGACTCTTACTCAAGACTCCTACTTCTAACCAACTTCTAATTAGGACTTCTTATCTAGTAGGATTCCTAATTCTAATAGGACTTTTTCCCTAATAGGACTTCTACTTCTAATAGGACTCTTTTCCTAATAGGACTTCTACTTCTAATAGGACTCTTTTCCTAATAGGACTCCTACTTCTAATAGGACTCTTTTCCTAATAGGACTCCTACATCTAATAGGACTCTTTTCCTAATAGAATTCCTACTTCTAATAGGATTCTTTCTTTAATAGGACTCCTTTCCTAAGAAGTAACCTAACCCTAACCTAGCCGGCCTCTTCACCTCTTTAATAATGGTCGGCTAGATAGGATTTACATGAATGCCCTTATCAATGAAACTAAATTAGGACTCTCATAGCTAGAGTCCTAATAGACCCACCCTCTTCAAATCAGCATTGTCCTCGAGGCTGACGTTCCAAGAATTCTGGGAATTTGATCTTCAAGTCGTCGTAGTTCTCCCAAGTGGCATCTTCTGCTGGTAGGTTTGCCCACTGTATTAACACTTCAGTAGCAGGTCGTCGTCGTCGAGTCACGATTCGTTGATTAATAATGGCACTTGGTTGGGTCTGGAGCTCTCCTTGGGTAGTTATATTTGGTAGATGGCTTTGGGCTGTCTCGTGTTGTCCCAACTTGAGCTTCAAACATGATACATGGAAGACTGGATGGATTCGGGAGCTGGCGGGTAAGTCCAATATGTATGCTACTATTCCGATGTGCTCCAAAATCTGGTAGGGTCTATAGAACCGAGGTGAAAGCTTCATAGACGCTCTGGTTTGGATTGATGTTTGCTTGTATAGCTGGAGCCGTAGGAAGACCCAATCTCCTACTGAAAATTCACTTTCGCCTCTATGTTGATCATATTGCTATTTCATCCTTGCTTGTGCTGCAGTGAGATTATCTTTTAGCAAAATTAGCATTTTGTCTCTATCTTGTAGTTTCCTATCTACTTGTTCTACTTTAGAGGTGCCCAACACATATTTTGGAATTACAGGGAGGGGTCGACCATACATGGCCTCATAGGGAGTACATTTTGTGGAGGAATGATAAGTTATATTATACCACCACTCGGCCCAGGGAAGCCACTTTGTCCATTCTTTTGGTCGGTCACTGGTGAAGCATCTAAGGTATATCTCCAAACACCTGTTCACCACTTCAGTTTGGCCGTCGGTTTGTGGGTGATATGCCGTACTCATCTTTAATTTAGTGCCTTACATCTGGAATAACTCTGTCCAAAATTTGCTCGTGAAGACCCTATCACGATCACTTACAATATATCTCAGCATCTCATGTAATTTTATAATATTCTCCATAAAGGTTCGAGCAATACTAGAAGTAGTGTAGGGATTATGGATGGCACAAAAGTGAGCATACTTTATAAGGCGATCAACCACGACAAAAATTGTACCTTTTCCTTGTGATGAGGGAAGCCCTTTGATGAAATCCATTGATATATCAGTCCATATTGATTCTGGGATGGGTAGAGGTTGTAACTTTCTGGGACTTGCCACTGTCTCACCTTTGTGTCGTTGACATATACCACATTGTGCTACAAATTCAACAATAATATTTTTCATCCCTATCCAATAAAAATTTTACTTAATTCTTTTATAGGTTCTAAGGAACCGGAGTGCCATTTGCAGTGTGGAATGCATCTCTTGAAGAATGGTCTTTATGCAAGTAGAATTTGGCACAAGCACAATGCGTCCTTTATATCGCAAGTCCTTTGAGTCCCAATTGTAATGAGCCATAGAGCTTGGTGCTTCCTTTAATTTTTTTATGATTTTACTCGTTTCCGGATTATCTTGGCATTCCCTCCTAATATCCTCAAGGAAGTCGCTGGTCGGAAGTGAAATAGCCAAAAATTCAGCTTGCTCGGGTAGCCGTGAAAGCGCATCTGCAACAACATTATCTTTCCCTTTTTTGTAAGTTATTTCATAACCATATCCAAGAAGCTTTGTTACCCATTTTTGCTGCTTAAGTTGTACCAAAAAGCCGCTGCATACTTTGTGCACAACTTTCTCCATTCATTGTGTGTAAATTGTCGTTATGTCGCCCCCACGTTTCCCGTACAGTATCACCTGTTTACCCTTGCTGTAAAATTTCATAATTAATTTCAAAAAATTCCAGGAAACATCACCTAATGTCTTCAATCATTTGATGCCAAGCATGGCCTCATAATCATCGAGAGAGAGGAGGAAAAAATCTGCAATTATCTCTTGGTCCTGCAGCAACAGTTTCACCCATGAGCACTTACGATCACACTTCAAAATTCATCCATCTGCGATTTTAACATCAAACCTGTTGCAATTCTCAATAGGTAAGGCCTTCCGGACAGCAACCTTGCTTTTCATAAAATTATTAGTGCTCCTAGTGTCAATAAGAACGGTGATTGGTTGTTGCTTCAGAAATCCTCCCACTTTCATTGTTTGCGGGTTCGCATAACCGGTAAGGGCATGCATCATAATATCAATTGGTTGTTGTTCTTCATCCATGACCTCTTCCTCATGCTCCTAGACCTCCTCCTCCCTGTCTTCAAGAGGTTCAATCAATAGGAGGCGGCCCCTTTTGCAGCGATGATCGCGGTTCCACGGCTCGTCGCAATGTCAACAAAGACCCTTTGCTGATCGATCACGTAGTTCTTCTCTTGTCAATTTTTTAGGCAACGAAGGATGGCTGGAAGCAGAATGGGGTTTATATGTTGAGGTTCTAGGAGTGGTTCTCATCCTTCGAGAATCTTGGTTGAGTCGTTCTTCTTGTATTCGGGCAAAAGAAATCGTAGCCATCACGGTACGCGGCTGTCGTGCCTTAACTTCCCCTTTTATCTCTGGCTTGAGTCCTTCGATAAATGTTCCTAACAATTGATGGTCAGTCCAATCACGAGCAAGGTAAGATAGCTTCTCAAACCTGGTTTGGTACTCTTGAATCGTAGAGGTTTGTTGAATCTTTACGAGTTGGCCGTCGATATTTTCATACTACTCCGTAGGTCCGAAATGGTTCAGCAGTGCATTCTTAAATTGATTCCATGTCGGAGCCCCATGATTATATTCCAGCCAATTGTACCATTGAATAGTATCTCCTTCAAGGTGGATGACAGCAATCTCCACCATAGCATCATTATCCGACGTTCGGTAGTAGCGAAAGTAACGTTCTGCGCGCTAAATCCACCCCGCTGGGTCTCCTTCCCATCGTGGGAAGTCCACCCTCATGCATGGCTGAACCACGTCCAAGGGCTATCCCTCCTTCTCTAGGGTCCTTTCTAAATTCTCTCCTTGCTATAGTTTGGTTGGACTCGATGGTTGTCCAATTCTGAATTCTGCAAACAAAGCGCGCAATTTGTCTTCCAAGCACGATTCAAGCCGTGATTCAATCCAAGATTCCCATGCTTCAAATTTGGCATCAATTGGATCTTGGGATGCCATAGCATATGTTTGTAGATCAGAGATGCCCTTGTCTTTTTTCTGTTGACGGGTTAATGGCATGGGGTGGTGGAAGGTTCGGACAATAGATCGGTGATTGAAGGGTTCAGTTGTAATGGTTTACTGTTTTGGACTATGGTTTTTGATGCTGTTAGGGTTATGAAACTAGGTTATGATGGCTGCATCTTGAGGCTAGAGGGATGCCCTAAAGACGTCTTGGTTTGTGGCAGCAAGGTGGCTAGGGTTTGGTAGGTTACGAAGAAGAAAAAAGGACCAAGGTGCAATACCAGATTTTTCACCGAAAAAATTCTAGCAGAAAAGATGTAATTTTTCTAGAAATTTTCAAAAGAGATTCAAGTAAAACTCAAAGGGGATCTACTGATAAGGAAGAGGTAATATTGTAAAAAATTTCGTAGGAAGAAACGACAGCAAGAGGTTTGGCAAAATTGAGAATCACGGAGAGGTATTATAGCAGATTTTTACGTCTAAAGTGCAGCAGATTGGATGTAAAAGATAAGTGGTTTTTATTGAGAATTTTTCGACAAAACCAAAGGGAAAACCACTGTTAGGAAGTGTCAAAGCCATCGTAAAAATTTCATAGAGATTTGGATAGAAAAAATGCAGTAGCAAGATAAAAAAGGCAGTGCTATGCGGTTGAATAAGGATAACTAAATTGCAGCAGCAGTAGGGTAGATAACCAGAACCTGTTGCAATTCATGGGAAGATCAAAGGATGATCTACGGTGGTGGAGATGACAGCGGAATTCAGCGATGATCTTCTAAGCAATTGTGGGAATTGCTTTGTGCGGTTGTAGAGGGCTGGTGGATGGCTGTGGAAGGGCAGCGAGACGCCAAGAACGCTGCTCTGATACTAAGTGTTAGAACCCTCCGCGGATTTTAAGCTTGGGGTTGATCTCTATAGGGGATCGGCCTCCTTGGAACTCTATAGGGGTTCCTTCCTCCAAGTTGCTGCACAAAGGCTGCTAAAGGATTGATCTATTCATTGATTAAAAGAGGATGAATACATGGTTATTTATAGGGCTTCTAAGCCCCAACTCCTAATAGGACTCTTACTCAAGACTCCTACTTCTAACCAACTTCTAATTAGGACTTCTTCTCTAGTAGGATTCCTAATTCTAATAGGACTTTTTCCCTGATAGGACTTCTACTTCTAATAGGACTCTTTTCCTAATAGGACTTCTACTTCTAATAGGACTCCTACTTCTAATAGGACTCTTTTCCTAATAGGACTCCTACTTCTAATAGGACTCTTTTCCTAATAGAATTCCTACTTCTAATAGGATTCTTTCTTTAATAGGACTCCTTTCCTAAGAAGTAACCTAACCCTAACCTAGCCGTCCTCTTCACCTCTTTAATAAGGGTCGGCTAGATAGGATTTACATGAATGCCCTTATCAATGAAACTAAATTAGGACTCTCATAGCTAGAGTCCTAACAGGGGCCTATATAAATAGGAGGGAACCAAAGCTCTATATGCTGAGGGTTTCTTTTGGTAGCCACCTTTTGTTCTCCTCTCCCCAGAGAGGTGCATCATCATAGCCCCTACCGTGTGGATACCGCTAGAGAGGAGGACGCTTGACCTCATTTATCTTTCCTACAGATTTGCAAGGATTCAGGGATATACGATCTCCCTAGGTATTTTATTTTACACATGTTGTTTTCGTGGATTTATTTTGACACATCGATCTTTGCACGATGATAGAAACTTTCTATGAAAAATCTGAGGATATTTGTTTTCTATTCTTCCGCTATGCATGAGATGTTGCCCCTAGAAGGATTTCCCAACAGTGGTATCAGAGCCAAGTTATTCGTGTGAAGATTAGATCTTAAATTGCGTGTGTTGTGATTTAGAATAATTTTGCCATCAAAATCATTGGCGCAAAAGGCGAGGAAGGGCAGCAACTATTGTTGCCCTTGCGGCACTCGCACAGCGGCGAAGAAGCTACTTGCAGCCTTACTGCCTGCATCGACGACGACGACTGCGGGCATAGGGCCTGCAGGCAGGTGGCCGTCGGCCCACTCGTAGTAGCAGCCCCTGTGGGGTGGCCTGTCCACAAGGGCGAGCGGCGTCCACTGGGGCAACGCTACCTGTGGCGGCCTGTGGGCATTGCCCCGCCAGCAGAAGAGCCCGTAAGGGTGGCGTGCGCCCGCAAGGGCGGCGTCGCCTGTAGGGGCGATCGCCGCCCGAGGCACAGAGTTGCCAGATGTGCCTGCCTACGGGCGACCAGCCCGTAGTGGTGCCTGCAGGGGCATGTGCCCGTAAGGGTGATGCCAACGGGAGGCAGCATTGCCTGCAAGGGGCAGCGCCGCCCGTGGGCTAGCCACTCGCGGGCAGAGGCCAACGCGCTCGCCGCAAAGTGGCCGCCACCAATAGGGTGGCGACGGTCACATCGCAACAAAGCAGGGAGATGAATTAGGGCTTTCTGAGCAAAAGATAGTTTTGCCCTTGGGAATTTTAGAAATTTTAATTTTATCTTTTTGACTGAATGACCAAAATACCCTCTAGAATTTTAAAAATTCCCTATATATCTCTATTTTCAAAAAAATATTAGTTAATTAAAATATTTAATTAACTATTATTATTTATCTAGTTATCTTATATAATAACATATACATGTGATGTATGATGTGGACAGATGATTATGGATTTATGATGTGATGTGTGTACATGTGATTATTATTATTAGGGCTTGGGAGCCTCTATTTTTTCTTGTTTATTGTTGAGCCTATGTGTCTATAATTATATTATAATACATGAGGAGACATAGCGGGAGTGTGAAAGCGATAGCGGGACCCACAAGGCTGAGATAGATGATCTAACGCATGGAGATGCGTTGAGATGCCGACGGAATCGACGAAGCGAGATAGACGATCACAGGGCATGAAGATATGCCAAAGCATATATGGATCTTGATGTGAGTGATTGGGCCCACTAGCTCGGGCATGATTACGTTAGGATATGGTCTATAATCAGCTGGTGTAATTGCTCATATGATGTGTGATTGATTATACACCTACTAAATATGTATATATATATGCATATGATATAGATATGTATATTAAATATGTATGTGTGTGACATATTATGTTAGGAGACCAAATCAAAATCCTCTCTATTAATAATATTAAGTCGGCAAACGTGAGGCAATTAGATTGACCCACGTGGCCTTCCATCGTTATAGGTAGGAACTGATTCCTAGTGTAGGTTGAGTTGGTCGAGTCCCTCAAGACTCACTTATATCGTGATTTCACTATCTTATCTACGATATAGAGATATCATCGGTGACTTGAGTGTTGAATCTCGAATTTTGATGATGAAGCCAATTGGTGAATTATTTGTTCTAATCCATATTGTCGAGATAAGTGTGTAGGATTAACTACGATGGGATGAAAACATAAAGCAATTTACCGAGGTCAAGTTTGCCAGGAGTTCGAGAGTTCATTGAAAGTTCGAAGGATCATCGGAAGTGCTGCTGGAACCAACTGAGATAGAATCAAGGACTTGCTGAAGGTTTTGAAAGTTCACCGGAAATATCGTTGGAGGTTCACGGAGATCACCAAGAAGGTTCAAAAGATTGCCAAAGACTCGTTAAGCTCGCCACAAAATCTGGGAGCCTGTTGGGAGTCCACCAGAAGAAATCCGAAGGAGTTTCGGAAGTCCACTGGAAGTTCGTAGGAAAAGCTCACCGGAAGAAGACTTGAAGAATGTTGGTTTAAATTGCTTAGAATTATGTTTCAATTTCGTAGTAAGCATGTAATTTGGGTTAGGATTAGGTGTTAATCCTATAACCCAAAGTAGGGGCCCATTGGGCCTTGTTTTGGATCAGTTTGGGTCGAGTTTAAGGCTCAAACCAATATGGTGAAAAGTGCTGGGCGGTGGCACCACTGCCTCAGGCGATGGAACCGCCCAATACATTATCAGTCTATCAACTGACAGGCAGTGGCACCGCCAGTACCGGGAAACCCAAAATGAATTCAAATTTGGTGCCCAAATTTGAATCCTCTTGGGGTCTATAAATACCCCTCCTTTCTTAGCAGAAAGAGCACCCTTTTGAGAGTTAGAAATTGAGCAAAAACTTTGGCAAAGTCTTATTTTCGATAGCTAGTGTTCACCTCCCTCTTTCTCTTTAAAAAATCTATAAGAGTGTGAACCTCTTGTAAAAGGATTGTAAGAGGGGTATTTGGTCCTTCCCCTTCAAAGTGACTTGCTAGTGGAAGTTGGGAGCCTCATCGAAGAAGGCTTCGGAAGTGGATGTAGGTCATTTGACCAAACCACTATACATCATGGTGTTCCTTGAATATATGAGTGTTTAAATTTCTGAATCATTTCTCTACTTAGCTACAAATCATTTAGTTTTCATCTTCTTTACTCAAGTTACTTTAACTAAGTCATCTTTCGTCGAATCGAAATCTTCATACGAACTAGCTATTTACGAAATCGGTTTCAAACTTATGAGTTTTAATCCACTGCACTAATTCACCCCTGCCCTCTTAGTGTGTCTCCAATCCTAACAATTGGTATCAGAGCGAGGTTCACTCTCATATTTGGTTTAAAACCTAAGAGAGATAGCTTATTCCAGCATGCAAGAGGGTCACTCCATTACACGTCCACCTATATTTAATGGGTCGAATTACACATATTGGAAGACTCATAAGAGGATCTTTCTTATTTTCATGGATTTTGAGCTTTGGAGCATCATCGAAAATGGTTTTTAAAAATCTTCTCTTCTGACGAGCGAATAGAATGAATCGGAGAAGAAGACTTTTGCTTTAAACGCAAAGGCTATGAATGTCTTGTTTTGTGCTCTCAATAAAAATGAATTTAATTACGTTTCGATTTGTGAATCAGCTTTTGATATTTAGCATACTCTTGAGATCATTCATGAAGGCACTAGCCGAGTGAAAGAGTCCAAAATCAACATTCTTGTGTATTCCGACGAACTTTTCCGAATGAAGCCAAGTGAGTCCATCGGAGACATGTACACCCGCTTCACGGATGTCATCAATGGACTCAAAGCACTTAGTAAAGGTTTTTCAAAATTTGAACTTATAACTAAAATCTTGAGATCCATTCTAAAGAGTTGGGATCCAAAAGTTATGACCATTCAAGAGGCCAAGGATCTTAAAATATTTCTTCTTGAAGAACTTATCAGGTCTCTAATGACCTATTAAATGACATGCTATACTCATGATGAGCTAGAGAACCCCCTTCTAAAGAACAGGAAGGATATGACATTAAGAACACAAGAAGACCACTTGAAAGGAACATTAAGTGATGAGGACTTTGACGAAGACATTGCACTCTTAACTAGAAAATTTAAAAAATTTATTAAAAAGGGTAAATTTAAAAATGAAACCAAAAACAAACTTGAACCAAAAAAGGACCAAGTCATATGTTATGAATGCAAGAAGCCGGGGCACTTCAAATATGAATGCCCCTAAGCCAAAAAGAAGCAACTCAAGAAGAAGAAACCATTGAAGGCTACATGGGATGACTCAAGTGACTCCGAGGATGAAGAAGCAAACAACAAAGAGGAGGCCAACTTTGTGCTAATGACCTTAGGAGAAGAGGTTAGTGAGTTATTTAATGAAGAGTTATCTTTTGATGAACTTTCTATCACTTTTCATGAATTATTTGATGAATATAGAACTATTAGTAAGAAGTTAAATTTATTAAAGAAAGAACATGCTTTATTGCAAGATAAGTTTGATAGTCTTCAAACTCCTTCACCCCCATGCTCTAAGTGTGAATACTTAGAAGCAATCAAAAATGAGAACTTGCTACTTAAAAAGACCCTAAACAAGTTTAAGGTCGGTAGCAAGGGCTTGGACATGATTCTTGCAAACAAGGGTCACGTTGGAAATAGAAGTGAAATTGGATTTGTGAGTGGATCTCACTGAAATCTTACCACCTTCATTAAAGGACCCACATTACATGTATCACCTTATTTAAAATGTAATTTTTGTTGTAAATCTGGACATGTTATTTACAAATGTCCATTTAGGAAATTTAGTTCACATAAATTAATATGAGTTCCTAAAGGAACCATAAATAATTCATTGCTAAATGACAAAGTTAGTAGATCAATATTTGAGGCACCCAAAATCAAATGGGTACCTAAAAACCATCCACTTTTGTAGAACCATTCACCATCTCAAGCTACGAGCAAGACATGGTATCTTGATAGTGGATGCTCAAGGCACATGACTGGAGATCCATCTCAATTCTCTATACTCAGTAGCAAAGAAGGGTATGTGTTAGGACTCTAGCTAGGAGAGTCCTAATCTATTGGGACTCTAGTTAGGAGAGTCATAATTGAGTTTCATTGATAAGGGCATTCATGTAAATTCTTTCTAGCTGACCCCTATCAAAGAGGTGAAGAGGCCGGCTAGGTTAAGGATTAGGTTGCTTCTTAGAGAAGGAGTCCTATTAGAAGTAGGGAGTCTTATTAGAGAAAGAGTCCTATTAGAAGTAGGAGTCCTACTAGAGAAGAAATCCTATTAGAAGTATGAGTCCTATTAGAGAAAGAGTTTTATTAGAAGTAGGAGTCCTACTAAAGAAGAAGTCCTATTAGAAGAAGGAGTCCTATTAAAGAAAGAGTCTTATTAGAAGTAAGAGTCATATTATAGAAGAAGTCCTAAATAGTAGGAGTTGGTTAGAAGTAGGAGTCTTGAGTAAGAGTCCTATTAGGAGTTGGGGCTTAGAAGCCCTATAAATAGCCATGTATTCATCCTCTTTTCATCAATGAATAGATCAATCTTTTAGCAGCCTTTAAGCAGCAACTTGGAAGAAGGAACCCCTATAGAGTTCCAAGGAGGCCGATCCCCTATAGAGATCAACCCTAAGCTTATAATCTGCAAGGGTTCTAATAGTATGTCACCTTCGGAGACGACAACAAGGGTAAAATCATTGGCAAGGGAACCATAGGTAACAAATCAAGTTTTTCAATTGATGATGTATTACTAGTTAATGGATCAAAACATAATCTTTTGAGTATTAGTCAATTATGCGATAAAAGTTATATTGTTAGATTTGAATCTAATGCTTGCATCATTGAAAAACCAGATAACAACATATCCATGATTGCGTTAAAGTAAAATAATGTTTACACCATTAATATTGAAGAACTTAGTAATGAAATATGCTTCTCTGTTCTAAATGATGATGCTTGGCTTTGGCATAGGAGATTAGGCCATGCAAGCATGAAACTAATATCTAAAATTTCTTCTAAAGAACTAGTACGAGGAATTCCAAATATCAAGTTTGTCAAGGAGAAAGTATGTGATGCATGTCAACTAGGAAAACAAATAAAAACTAGCTTTAAATCAAAGAATCAAATAAGCACCTCTAGACCATTACAATTGATCCATATGGATTTATTTAGACCAATCGACATAATAAGTCTAGGAGGTAGCAAATATACATTTGTCATTGTAGATGACTATAGTAGATATACTTGGACCTATTTCTTGGCTTACAAAAGTGATTGCTTTAAATATTTTTCTAAATTTTGTAAACTTACTCAAAACGAAAAGGGTTTCATGATTTTATCGATTCGAAGTGATCATGGTGGAGAATTCTAAAACCATGACTTTTAAAATTTTTATGAATCTAACGGGTATAACCACAACTTCTCTACTCCAAGAAATCCTCAACAAAATAGAGTAGTATAAAGAAAGAATAGAAATTTATAAGAAATGACAAGAACCATGTTAAATGAACATAGCTTACCCAAATGCTTTTGGGCCGAAGCTATTAATACGGCTTGCTATATCATGAATAGGATTCTAGTAAGACCATCTCTATCCAAGACTCCTTATGAACTATGGAATAATAAAAAACCTATTGTTTCTTATTTTAAAGTTTTTGGTTGCAAATGCTTTATTTTAAATGAAAAGGATGCTTTAGGAAAATTTGATGCTAAATTCGACGAAGGCATCTTTCTTGGTTACTCTTCCATTTCTAAAACTTTTCATATTTTTAATAAAAGAACGTTAGTTATAGAAGAGTCTATTCATGTAGTTTTTAATGAAATTTTTAAATTTAAGAAAAAAGATTTTGATGATGATTTTGGTTTTGATGGTTTGAATTTAAATGAACCCTCTCCTCAAAATAGCAACTTGGATGCATATTCTTCCCAAATTCCCTTACCTAAGGAATGGAAGTATGTAGATGCTCATCCCAAGGAGTTAATTATAGGAGACATATCAAAAGGGGTTCGTTCAAACTCATTTTTCTTTTAAAATTTTTTATGTCAATGCTGCTTTTCTTTCTCAAATTAACCTAAGTGCATTGACGATGCCTTGAAAAATGATTCTTGGGTTATCACAGTGCAAGAAGAATTGAATCAATTTGAAAGGAATAAGGTATGGAAGCTTGTTCCTAACCATTTAGTTATTGGTACTAAATGGGTCTTTAGAAACAAGCAAGATGAATGCGGTATCGTGGTTAGAAACAAGGCTAGACTAGTGCTAAAGGTTTCAATCAAGAAGAAGATATCGATTATGAAGAGACCTTCGCTCCTATGGCAAGATTAGAAGCCATTAGGATGCTTCTTGTCTATGCTAGTAGTAATAATTTTAAGCCTTTTCAAATGGATGTCAAAAGTGCTTTCTTAAATGGTTTTATTTCTGAAGAAGTGTATGTTGAACATCCACTCGGATTTGAAAATTCTCTTCTTCCCAATCATGTGTTTAAACTAACTAAGACTATCTATGGATTAAAACAAGCCCCTAGGGCTTGGTATGAGAGGCTTAGTTCTTTCTTAATTTCAAATAATTTTACTAAAAGCAAGGTTGATACTATATTATTTATTAAATATTCTAAAAATAATTTTCTTACTGTTCAAATTTATGTTGATGATATTATTTTTGGTTCTTCGAATGAATCACCAAGTGAATCATTTGCCAAAGTGTATGAGTCATGAATTTGAAATGAGCCTAATGGGAGAACTAACCTTCTTTTTAGGATTACAAGTTAAACAACTTAGTGATGGTATATTTCTTAATCAAACAAAGTATATATTAGATTTGTTAAAACGATTTAACATGGATGGTTCAAAAGCCATCAACACTCCAATGAGTATTTCCACCAAGTTAGACTTGGATGAAAGTGGAGAAAACTTTGATTAAAAAACATATAGGGGAATGATAGGTAGCTTACTTTACCTCACTGCAACTAGACCAGATATCATATTTAGTGTAGGTTTATGTGTAAGATTCCAAGCTAATCCTAAGTTATCTCACCTTAAAGCTGTTAAAAGAATCCTTAGGTATCTTAAAGGAACTCCTAATCTAGGATTATGGTATCCATAATCCGATAACTTTGATTTAAAAGTCTATGCAGATGCGGATTTTGGTGGATGTAGAATAGATAGAAAGAGCACATCCGAAATATGCCAATTTTTAGGACATGCACTTGTTTCTTGGACTTCCAAGAAATAAAATTCGGTTGCATTATCTACGGTGGAAGCCGAATACATAACTGCAAGTGCATGTTGTGCACAAATTATTTAGATGAAAAATACCTTAGAAGACTATGAAATTTATTCAAAGAACATTCTTATAAAATGTGATAATACAAGCACTATTTGTCTAACCAAAAATCTAATTCAACACTCAAGAACTAAGCATATTGACATTAGGCATCACTTTATATGAGATCATGTCAATAATAATAATGTCACTCTAGAATTTATTGATACAAAACACCAATTAGTGGACGTCTTCATAAACCCCCTAAATGAAGAACAATTTGACTTCATTAGAAGAGAATTAGGCATGCTAAATTGTTCTAATACATGATGTTGTATGTTTCTTTTTTGAAAATTTCCAACTTCGGTTTTGATTGTATCATCTTAATATCACCTCTTCATTTTTTAATGATATCTTTGCAATATCATCTTGGCATTTTGATCTTCCTATTGATGAATTTTTGAGTTATGACTTTTGATGAAATGATTAAATTTTTAGTTTTGATAGTTTCACATTGATATTATATTTTCGCATTTTGATGACATCTTTATATCATGGAGCTCTCATTTTTATCTTTCGATTATAATCTTGATGAAAGCTATCATGATGTTGTCTTCCTCCTTTAAATAGTGGATACTAATGATGTAGTAAAAACTGATTTTATACCCTCATTTAAGTATGACTAAAAATATTTTATGACTTGAATTTTATATGAAGCTTAACATATGCATAAATTAATTACATAATTTATGCAAAATTAAGTTCTTAAATGTTCATTTTCAATTTTTATTCTTGTGCTAATCGATATGATTCAAGGTTTTATGACTTCCTCATGAATCACTACAAGAATACCACGTCGAAGTTTTTCCTTCAAATTTTTGATGTTGATATATTTCATTTGTTGAAGTTTTATGAGTTTTGACATCTCATTCTCATGGAGTTTATCTTAAAATATGAAATCTTTGATGAATGACTTTAATGATCTATCCATTCACAATTCTATGAATTCTCAATCAAAAAAATGAGTCTTATATTCTTCATGTATGAATTCTTCATGAGCATTTTGACACTCAAATGTTTTCTTTCAGATCTCATGAATATGAATAAAAATGATCCAAACATTTTTCGGATTTCTCCATCAAGGATGACATATTATGTATTATGTTCAACTCATTTATCATATGCTTCATAATTGACCACTCATTTTTTTTTGTGGTATGATACTTTATGGTAGCTACTTCACCTCCTTTTTGTTGATGACAAAGGGGGAGAAGAATCTGTAAATTGATGAGACATATGAAAATAACTTAATAAAATATTATGCATAGTATTAAGAAGATTGAATTCAAGTGTTTTGAGATCGATATCATATCATGTTTAAAAATTGAATTCTTTTTATTGATATGATAAGCTAATATTTCATTTGATATCATGCCTTGATCTTATGCACTTCATTGATATCATTTGATCCTTGTGGTAATTCAATTTATGATTAGTTTCTCTTGTCAAAATGATGAATGTCTATCATTCGACTAGAAAATGTATAACATGCTATGACATTATGAAAAATACAAAGTTTCGTATTTATGGATGAAAGATCATGCTTGTTAAGCGTGACGTTAAGTTTAATGAATGAAACTTATTGGTTTCGGTTTGAATTCAAAAGATTGAATTCAAGTGTTTTTACCTTCTCATGATATGGCATATAGATAGGGGGAGTTAAGATTAACTCCATCATCAATTGATTGTCATCATCAAAAAGGGGAGATTATTGAATCTCGGATTTTGATGATGAAGTTAATTGATGAATTATTTGTTCTAATCCATATTGTCGAGATAAGTGTGCAGGATTAACTACAATGGGGTGAAAACATAAAGCAATTTACCGAGGTCAAGTTCGCCAGGAGTTCGAGAGTTCGCCAGGAGTTCGAGAGTTCACCGGAAGTTCAAAGGATCATCGGAAGTGTTATTGGAACCAACTAAGATAGGATCAGGGACTTGTCGAAGGTTTTGAAAGTTCACCGGAAAGATCGTTGGAGGTTCGCGGAGATCACCGAGAAGGTTCGGAAGCTTGCCAAAGACTCGTTGAGCTCGCCACAAAATCCGGGAGCCTGCTGGGAGTCCGACAGAAGAAATGCGAAGGAGTTTCGGAAGTCCACCGGAAGTTTGCAGGAAAAGCTCACCGGAAGAAGACTTGAAGAATATCAGTTTAAATTGCTTAGAACTACATTTCAATTTCATAGTTAGCATGTAATTTGGGTTAGGATTAGGTGTTAATCCTATAACCCAAAGTAGGGGGCCCATTGGGCCTTGTTTTGGACTAGTTTGGGCCAAGTTTAAGGCCTAAACCAATGTGTTGAAAAGTGCTGGGTGGTGGCACCGCCCAGGACCAGCAAGTTGGGCGGTGGCACCGCCCAGTGGCCGAAAGCTAGGTGGTGGCACCGCCTAACACCCGAGAGACTGGGCGGTGGCATCACTACCTCCCTCTTTCTCTTTGAAAAATCTGTAAGAGTGTGAACCTCTTGTAAAAGGATTGTAAGAAGGGTATTTGGTCCTTCCCCTTTAACGTGACTTGCTAGTGGAAGTTGGGAGCCTCATTGAAGAAGGCTTCGGAAGTGGATGTAGGTCATTTGACTGAAGCACTATACATCGTGGTGTTCCTTGAATGTGTGAGTGTTTAAATTTCTGAATCATTTCTCTACTTAGCTGCAAATCGTTCGGTTTTCATCTCCTTTACTCAAGCTACTTTAACTAAGTCATCTTTCGTCAAATCAAAATCTTCATACAAGCTAGCTATTTACGAAATCGGTTTCAAACTTACAAGTTTTAATCTGCTGCACTAATTCACCCCCCTCTTAGTGCCTCTCCGATCCTAACACTGAGGACATGGAATGCTTGGTCGAGTCCCTCGAGAGTATATTACCGAATCAGACTCATCTTGTAACGATGGTGATGACTTAACTGAACATCATGGTTGGTCGAGTCCCTTGAGACCATGGTGGTTCGGAGGCCAAATAGGACGGGAATCATAAGAAGTTGTGATTGACAAGAGTTGCATACCTTTACGGGCTTAACGTGATTGGTCGAGTCCCTCGAGGTTACGTTAAGACATCGATTTGATCCCGATCCCCACTAGAGATCTGTCGGGGGTCTTTGATTCACATACCGGAGGGTGTTGTGTGTCTCACGAAAAATTAGTGAAAATATATTAAAATAAAAGTACCTATCTTAACTGTTTAATTTTTACAAAGTCTGCATGTTATTTATTTCTGCTACATCTTTAATTTCAGAAAAAATATCACTTTCAAATCCTTTACGTGGCATACTTGATGCCAACCGCCTCATTGGTCCAAATTATACGGATTGGCTTCGTAATCTGAGAATCATTCTCAGGACGGAGAAAATCGTATACGTCCTTGATACAGTGATCCCTACGCCCGACAAAGGGGCAAGCAAGGATGAGATCGCTCGTTATGTGAAGTACATAGATTATTTCGCTCTTGCTCAGTGTTATATGTTGGCCTCTACGACTATTGAGTTACAGAGACAGCATGAAAATATGGATGCTAATTCCATACTCTTGCATCTCCACAAATTGTTTGAGGAACAGGGAAGAACTCAACGATATGAGATATCAAAGAGTCTTTTCCGTGCCAGGATGACCGAGGGGACACCAGTTCAAAACCATGTCCTTAAGATGATTGAGTGGATCGAGAAACTCATAGGTCTAGGAATGGTCCTAGAAGATAACCTTTGTGTGGATCTTGTGCTTTAGTCCCTACTAGATTCCTTTTCTTAGTTCATAATGAATTTTAATATGAATAAACTTGAGGTGACCCTCCCAGAGTTCCTTAATATGTTGAGAGAAGTAGAGAGCACCATCAAGAAAGAGAAGCCAGTTCTCTATGCTGGTGAGACCAGAAAGAAAAGGAAGGCTGAGAAGTCCCTTAAGAAGGGCAAGGGCAAGGGCAAAATGGGTAAGGCAAAGGTTGCCAACAAAGGCCCAACAAAGGACATAGGCCAGTGCTTCCACTATAGCAAAGATGGGTACTAGAAGAGGAACTGCAAAGAGTACCTTGCAGAGAGTGTGAAACAGAAGCTTGGAGAAGCTTCAGGTACATTCATGATCAGTCTCCATTTGTTAGAATCTTATGATAACATATAGGTATTGGATACCAGGAGTTCTTATCATATCTGTAATTTGTTATAGGTTCTGGCAGGACCTAGGAGATTGAACAAAGGCGAGATGGACCTTAAGATGGGTAATGGAGTAAAGGTTACTACAGTGGCTGTTAGCATGGTTATCTTACATCTGCCTGGTGGAGCTATTATTGCATTAGATGCATGCTATTATGTTCCTTCTATTATCAAAAATATTATTTCCATTTCATGTTTGACAATTAGTGGATATAAATTAGTTTTTGAGAACAATGGTTGTTCAATAATATTAGATGATGAGATCATCACGAGAGGAACATTGCATAATAATTTATTTATGCTAGATACAGCTCCACATATGATAGGACCCTAGCAGGGTTGGGTCCTACTCAACCAAGTAGTAGCTAATAAAAACCTTGTGAGTGTAATAATTCCCACATAGCTGCCTCTATCCTATAAAGAAGAGAGGCTAGGGTTTATATTTGGGCTATTGGTCCTCTCAGTCGTCGCCCCCATTGTTGCTGGGCCAGTCGGCTAAAGTTGACGGTAAATTGGGTAGTTCACTTAGGAAGCAGCCCCTAGGGCTAGGGTTTAGAGCTCTATATAAGCTTGTAGCCTCCACCTCTTTGGAATAAGAAAGATCAATCTACAATTGCAGCCACCAAGCTACTTGGAGGGTGTAACCCTTATAGGGTTCCAAGGATTGATCCCCCTCAAAGATCAATCTCCATAGAATTCCTCTCGGGTTCTATCATCTGGTATCAGAGTAGCGATCTTACTGCTTTTGTTGCCATCCCTGCCGCCCACCATCAGCCAAGCAATTCCCACAATTGCTCTTAACATCTTCGTCTCCACCGTCATCTCTTGATGTAGATCAATTCAATCTACTATCGCCACTTCCAATTGTATCAAAGATATGATATTCTTCTACCACCAATACCCTTTGCTACTGCAATTTTTCATCTAAAATACCAAAAAGAAGTTTTTCTATCTATCCTTTGCCTGCAAATTCCTTGCATCGTAAAAGTTACAATCTTTGCAAACGAAGGATTGCTGTAGAAAATTTCAGCTGCGTGTTGCTGCCTTTAACCGATCTAATTGTTATCCTTTTTGAACGAAATATCTTGTGCACCTCATAGATCATCTTGGCTCCCATCCATGATTGATCTATCATAGAATTCATCTTAAAAAAAATTTGTGTGTTGCTGAAATCTCTCGTCGCAAACTGCTGAAATTTTTCGATGAGAATTCTGCTATCGCAACTTGCACCGATTTTTTTATTATTATGCTGCAAAAATTTCTTGATCCAATTTGTCATCCTTGCTGTTATTTAAACTAAGATTCTATCGTCAAACCCTCTCCTCAAATCCTTGAGTTTTCATTAGAAATTTCATCGAGAAACCGCTATTTCTTCGACGACAATTCTGCTCTTACGAGATAGCGCATATCGGCAGCAATTTCCACTGATTTTTGTCAAATCTTTTCTACGATCTACCACAGATCTAAAACTCTCTTCCCTAACCTTCATCCACTATCATCACAGCCTAAAACTCCATCAAATTGCAGCCCCAAACTGCACCCAAAATAGCTACAAAACAAGCCTAAACCGCAGCCTACATCCACCAATCCACCAACCGTTTCAGCCACCGCTTCTCTCAACTAATACATGCCTTTAACTCGATAGCAAAAAAGAGATCTTAATATTACAGATTTGGAAACATATGCTATGGCATCCGAGGAGGTAATTGATGCTAAATTCGAAGCCTTCAAGACACGAATGGAGGAGAAGATTCGGACTCTCTTTGCTGAACTCAATTTGGGTCGACCACTGAGCCCAAAGAAATCACATCAAGGAGAGAGCTCTGATCGAAGAGATGACCTCCAGGAGAGGGGAGACTCTATGATCGATCCTTACTATCCACGCATGAGGGTGGACTTCCCTAGATAGGAAGAAGGAGACCCGATTGGTTGGATCTCGCGCGCAGAGTGATATTTTCGGTACCACAAAACCGCAGATGCATCTATGGTAGAAATTGTGGCTATACATCTTAAAGGGGATGCCATACAATGGTTTGATTGGTTTGAACACACTCATGGAGTCCTCTCATGGTGACAATTCAAAGAAGGACTTCTGATCTGCTTCGGACCAACCGATTATGAGAACATCGACGGACAACTAGCGAAGATCCGACAAACCTCCACCATTCAGGAGTATCAAACTAGGTTTGAAAGGTTATCTAATCAAACTTATGATTGGTCTAAAAAAAAGTTATTGGGAACATTTATTGAGGGCTTGAAGCCGGAGATCCGGGGAGAAGTTAAAGCACGACAACCGTACACGCTTATGGCAGCCATCTCTTTCGCATGACTTCAGGAGGAGCGATTGAACCACGAAGCCCGGAGGACTAGGGTCGCTCCCCGACCAGCAATATCGAAACCCTTAGCCCCCCCTACTATCAACCGAGCTCTGGCACCAAAAAGGTTGACAAGAGAAGAGCTTCGAGACCGATTTGCCAAGGGGTTATGTTGGCATTGTGACGAGCCGTGGAGCCGCGAGCATCGCTATAAAAAAGAGAGACTTCTTGTGATTGAACCAGTGGAAGAAGAGATGAGTGAACAGCTAGAAGAGAGTCTTGAACATGAGGAAGAAGATGTGGAAGAAGAGCTACAATCGAGTGACTTTATGGTACATGCGCTAGCCGGCTACTCAAATCCGCAAACGATGAAAGTTGGAGGCCTACTCAAACAACAACTGATCATCGTTCTCATTGATACGGGCAGCACTAATAACTTTCTAAATAGTAAGGTTGCTGCTCGGATGGCACTCCACATTGAAGGTTGCAGCAAGTTCGACGTAAAGGTCACCGACGGCCGAATCCTAAAATGCGACCAAAGATACCCGCAAGTGAAACTATTACTGCAGAACCAAGAAATTGTTGCCGACTTCTTCCTCCTACCAATTGATGATTATGAGGCTATGCTGGGCATAGAATGGCTGACGATGCTGTAACATCCCTCGCATTCCTTGTTTCTAAATTTTCATATAAGAGTTTAATAGCAAAGTTACTATCCATTTTAAATTTGATAGATGAGTTTGAATGAAATTGAAAACCTATTTATAAGATGTGAGGATCTGTTTGTAAAATTCTGAGAACCTATTTGTAAAATTCTAAGGACTTAATTGTAAAATATGTAACACAAGGATGAAACTATAAAATGCATAAAATAACAAATCCCACCGTTTTAGACTCTCTGCCTTCATTCCTAAGGAAACTGAGAAGGCAGCCTACGTGGAGAAGAAAGGGAGAGAAAGAGAGAAGAAGATAAGGAGAAGAAGAGAAGGAGAATTGGGGATTTAGGGTCCTTGGACTCAATACTTTTCATTGGGATCAAAATTGATCAAAGGCAAGTGTTCTAACCCCTTCCTACAGTTAGTTTGATCCTTGTTCTCATCCTAATCCTGGAAATTTTAGAGGATTGAAGTTTCATAATGATATTTCTGCAATTTATGCATCAAACAGTGAATCTGGATTTCTTTTCCAGATTCTGTCCTTTTTGCCTTAGCATATCTATAACCTTCTATACAGTACTCGTATTTAAGCAAAATTAAATCCATCCGAAGATATACTTGTATATCTTTATTTTGAGACTAGGATGTATGAATTTGGAGTTCAATTGCCTATCCTAACTTCTATTTGAATTGACCCTATAGAATCTGTAAAATAGAGATTCCGAGTTCTGACCTCTGGGCATTCTATCCCTTGTAACTCACTGTGAACAAATTCAATGGTGATAAAATTAACCTTACTGGAAAATAGACTCATAAAACTTTCTGTGCATATCTTATTTGAAATATTTTGAGTACAGATACCAACTGAAAACGTCTGTTTTATTCGACCCTATACATTCTATAAAACAGAGATAATATTTTCTGACCTGTTGTCACTAAATTATTTGTAACTTCCTGTGGAGATCTCTAATTCATACCAAACTTTGTTAATCTAAATCTAGATTATTATATCTTTCAAATGACACTAATTTAGAATAAATTGGAGTATATTTGGTTACTCAAATAACTCAGTAATTATACCTCTCAAATTCTAACAGAACCAGATTTTTGTCAAGTTTGCCTATTCTTGTTTTGTCCTTTCTATGGGAAACTGAATTCAGCTAAGTCCTTTCTTTCAAATCCTTGTATGCCTATGCTATTATTTTCATTTCAAATTTGAATGCATTGTGAAAGAATATGCTTGCATCGTACTGTTTCGTAAAGGCGCATGTACGTTTTATTGTTCCGCATGTGCTTCTAATATGTGACAAATTATTGTTCACACCTGTCCTTTTGTACTCTGGTGTTTGTGAGATTGTCTATACCTTTGCTAGATATAGTAAAGGGATTATTTGGACCTTTGCCAGAAATGGTAAAAGGATTGTTTGGACCTTTGCCAGAAATGGCAAAGGGATCGTGCTTAGAGCCTGCGATGCTCTGCCGGCCCCCCTATCGGCTTCATCCAGACGTGGATGATGACTCTCCCAGATGTGGGAGATATCGTTTGAGATCCCACTGCACCCTCTGTGTTTTTGATATGATATCCAAAGTATTATTTGTGTTTATATGTGCGCTTTGGATGATACGAAAATGAATGATCAGATATGACATTTGAACTTCTGTAACTTGTTTGTTATTCTGATATGTTCTGAGAGATCTCCCATGCACCATTGATATGTTTCGTATTATCCTGTGTGTCATTGGATATGCTCCAACTTACCATTATCATCATCTGATATGCTCTAATTATTCCTTACTCTATTTGTTATGAATTAAATAAGTTTGAATAAGAGGACATTCGTGATTTTGATATGATGATATATATGTTTCCTTGTATCTGGCCTTGTATTTTGATATCAAGCTTATTGAAAGCTATTCTCCTTCCCTATGGATATGTTAGCCACTTGCTGAGCTTTGTTATGCTCACCCGTTGTTATATAATATTTTCGAGTTAGCTTATCGACTGGGATGTTTAAATTGGGCTGAGGAAGGGAAAGCTAGAAGATTTTGGGTTGATCTTTAGTGGTTGAAATGTTTTTGTTGTATAAGTACATTTTGTGTTTAGTAAAATATCGATGGTAAACCTGAACTTATATGTTTTGTAAAGGTTGGAGGACCTCTCATGTTAGGACTTGAAATGTGAAGTTTGAATGGTATGATGATATAAACGTGTGGTAAATGTTAGTTTTGTAGCTATATGGATTTCCTCACTTGTGGATTTTATGATGTGGATATTGTTTAGTTGAGTTGGCTTTGAATTTGATGAATCCTGGAGTGATGTGGTATATGAATTATAAACTACACAGGTTTTATGAATTATGGGTTTTGGATGTGATTTACAACTTGAATGACCGTTAGTATCCTCAAATATCGATGTGGATCCTGGGATCGGTTTGTTGTTTGAATTTTAATATTATAAATTTTAAGACAGGGTCACACCTCCTGAATGAGATTAAATTTTGGGGTGGGGCATGACAGAGGTGGTATCAGAGCATGATTTGAGGATCACTAAGAATTTTGATATGCTAGATGCATAATAAATTTTGAGGTTTAGTGATTTTTATTTAGAGATTGATCAAAATTTCCCTTTTTGTTATTTTTAGGAAGCGAGAATGATGAGGTCATCTGGTTCTCTTGTTGCATCTACTTCTGATCAATTGAGTGGAATTATGAAAACTTTAGAGGCTATGACACAAGTAATGCAACAGCAAGTCCGACCAGAAAGAAATGATGGAGCAGGGACTTCAAATCGGATTGGGTTAGGAATTGAACAGTTTAAGAAGCTCAGTCCTCCCAGTTTTAGTAGTGAGCCTAATCCAATGGTAGCAGAACAATGGATGATGTGGATAGAGAAAATATTTGACGTTTTAAATTGTCCTGATGATCTGAAGGTTTCTCTTGCTACCTTTATGTTAGAGGGAGAGGCTGAACACTAGTGGAGAACAATGAGGATTTCTGAGATTAGACATGAGCCATTCACTTGGAAGACATTTACATAAAAGTTCAACGATAAATATTTCCCAGATTGCGTTAGAGAGCAAAAAGAATTGGAGTTCTTGAATCTCATTCAGGGAAATTTAACGATAGCCAAATATGAATTTAAATTCACTGAGCTCTCCAGATTTGCCACACATATGATTGATGATGAATCTAGAAAAGCAAGGAGGTTTGAGAGGGGATTAAGGCCAGCCATAAGGAGCCGAATATCAAAACTTTAGGCATATTCTAAGGTAGTAGAAAGAGCTTTGATAATTGAAAAAGATTTAGAAGAGATCCAAGAAATCATGAGCAAGAATAGTAAGGATAAGTTTTTTTATAAAAATAAGAGAGGAAATGAACATGAGAGAAGTGACAAGAGGGTAAAGGTATCTGGATTTAAGATGAGGAAGCTACCACAAGGGATTCTATTATGTACAAAATGTGGAGGCAATCATGAGACAAATAGGTGTTTTTGGGTGACTATAGCCTGCTTTGGTTGTGGAAAGTTAGGTCACAAAATAAAAGATTGTCCCTTTAAGAAAAAGGAAGAACCACTACCTCCCAAATCAGCAGCCTATGCTAGAGTATATGCTATCACTGAGCAGGATGCTAGAGCCTCTAAATCAGTGGTCGAAGGTATTCTTCATGTTTCTAATAAAAATACAAAAGTTTTGTTTGATCTTAGCTCTAATCTATCTTTTGTTTCACCACATTTTGCTTGTCATTTGAGTGTTCTACCTAGACCACTGGATTATATGTTGTATGTAACTACTACTGTGGGGAATTCTTTGATAGCAAACTTGATATATCCATCCTGTTTGATTTCTATTGGAGAACATGAATTCCTTGCCGATTTGATCCTCCTAGAGATCCAAAGTTTTGATATTATACTTGGCATGGATTGGCTATCTTCCTATCATGCTAGTATCAATTGTTATACAAAAATGATCACTTTTTGCCTACCGGGTCAGCCCATCTTTTATTTTGAGGGAATCTGACATGATTTCCCTCTTTATTTGGTATCAGCACTTCAAGCTCATCGTCTTATGCAAAAGGGTTGTTTTTGTTATCTTATATGTGTAAAGAATCATTCAGATCAAGAAACTCAACTAAATGAAACTTTGGTGGTCAAAGAGTTCCCTGATGTATTTCCGGATGACTTGCCTGGATTACCACCAGGGAGGGATGGTGAATTTGTTATTGAAGTAGTCCCCGGGACAACCCTAATAACTAAGCCTCCCTATAGAATGGCGCCCCTCGAGTTAGAGGAGTTGAAGAAGCAAATACAAGAGTTGTTAGATAAGGGTTTTATTCGACCCAGTGTCTCACCATGGAGTGCTCCAGTGCTATTAGTTAAGAAGAAGGATGGGACATTGAGGCTTTGTATTGACTATAGACAATTGAATCAGGTGACCATTAAAAACAAATATCCTCTTCCAAGGATCGATGACTTGTTTGATCAATTGCAGGGTGCACAAGTATTCTCCAAGATCGATCTAAGGTCGGGTTATTATCAATTGAAAATCAAGAAGGAGGATATTTCGAAAACAGCCTTTAGAACCCGATATGGTCACTATGAATTCTTGGTAATGCCTTTTGGTTTGACTAATGCCCCTGCAGCTTTTATGGAACTAATGAACAGGATATTTCAACCATTCTTGGATGACTGTGTAATCATATTCATTGATGACATATTAGTGTATTCAAAGAGTACTCAAGAGCATGAGGAACACCTAAGAAATGTATTATCCATACTAAGAGAAAAGAAATTGTATGCAAAGTTTAGTAAATGTGAATTTTGGCTGAAGGAAATTGCTTTCTTAGGTCATGTGATTTCAGGGAAAGGCATATCTGTTGATCCAAAGAAGGTAGAAGCAGTGGTTAAGTGGGAAGTACCAACAAATGTAACTGAAGTTAGAAGTTTCCTAGGCATGGCAGGTTATTACAGGAGATTATGGAGGGATTTTCTCGAATCGCTTCTCCCCTCACCAAACTGACTCGGAAGAATATGAAATTTGAATGGGGTGATGATTGTGAGCAAAGTTTCCAAGAGCTAAAAAGAAGATTGACCAGTGCCCCCATTCTCACTCTTCCAAGTGGTAATGAGGATTTGTAGTTTATCTTGATGCTTCAAGAAAGGGCAGGATGTGTTCTAATGCAGGAAGGGAAAGTAATTGCTTATGCTTCTAGACAGCTAAAGAGTTATGAAGTGAATTATCCAACTCATGATCTAGAATTAGCAGCAATCATCTTTGCTCTAAAAATTTGGAGACATTACTTGTATGGGTGAACATTTGAAATCCTTACTGATCACAAAAGTTTAAAGTATATTTTCACTCAGAAAGAGTTGAATATGAGGCAACGAAGATGGATAGAACTTCTAAAGGATTATGATTGTACCATCCGTTATCACCCAGGTAAAGCTAATGTTGTAGCCGATGCACTTAGTAGAAAATCTACAAGCTTTATGGCTAGTCTAATTGTGAAACAATGGAGGTTCTTAGAAGAAAATTGTGATTTGAATGTCATGAGGAAAGGGAAAAATTCAATGATGTTGATGGCCTCTATTCAAGTGCGGTCTGATCTCACGCAACAAATTAAAGAAGGGCAACTACAAGATCCACACTTAATATATTTTAGAAATGAAGTTGAAAAGGGATTGAAGCCCAATTTTCAAATTTTAGAGGATGGCCTCTTGAGATTTGGGGATAGAGTATGTGTTCCTATTGACCCAGATATCAAGAACCAAATCCTGATGGAGGGTCACAATTCAAAATATACCATGTATCCTGGTAGCACTAAAATGTATAGAGATCTCCAAAGTTATTATTGGTGGGAAGGCATGAAGAAGGAGATTGCAATGTATGTTTCAAAGTGTTTGACTTGCCAACAAATCAAAGTAAAACATCAAAGACCTGGAGGTTTGTTGCAGCCTTTGGATATTCCTGTATGGAAATGGGGATGTGTTACCATGGACTTTGTTTCAGGACTACCCAGAACCTCTAGGAAGCATGATGCTGTTTGGGTCATTATTGATAAGTTAACCAAATCTGCAAACTTCTTACCAATCAATATGACTTATTCACTTGATCGACTTGCTGATTTATATGTTGATGAAATAGTAAGACTTCATGGTGTTCCAAAGGAGATCATCTCTAACAGAGACTCCAGATTTCTTTCTAGATTGTGGAGGAGATTACAAGAGTCTATGGGCACCAAAGTAAAGTTTAGCACCGCCTATCACCCTCAAACCGATGGTCAATCTGAAAGAACAATTCAAATACTTGAGGATTTGCTCAGAGCCTATGTCATAGATTGGAGAGGTGAATGGGATAAAGATATTTCCCTTATTGAGTTCACTTACAATAATAGTTACCATTCAAGCATTCAGATGGCTCCCTATGAAGTTTTGTATGGGCGAAAGTGTAGAACGCCTATATGTTGGGAGGAAGTTGGCGATAAAAAGTTGTTAGCACTAGATAAAGTACAAGAGACTACTGAAAAGATCCAAGTTATAAGAAAATGGCTAAAGACTGCTCAGAGTCGCCAAAAGAGCTATGGAGATAACCGACGAAGAGATATTGAGTTTCAAGTAGGGGATTTTGTATTTCTGAAGGTTTCCCCTTCTAAAGGCGTAGCAAGATTTGGGAAGAAAGGAAAATTAAGCCCAAGGTTTATTGGACCTTTTGAGATCCTTAAAAGAATTGATTCTGTCGCTTACAAGATTGTCTTGCCACCATCCTTAGGTCAGATCCATGATATTTTTCATGTTTCAATGCTTAGAAAGTATGTACATGATCCCTCTCATATCATAAAGTATGAGCCGATTGTGATTGATAAAGACTTATCCTATTTGGAGGAGCTCATTCAAATTATTGATAAGAAGGATAAAATCCTAAGGAATCGGGTCATCCCTCTCGTTAAAGTGAAATGGAGACATCATTCTGGAGAAGAAACAACTTGGGAGCTAGAGGAGGAAATGAAGAAAGTTTATCTTCATCTTGTCATTGATAGAGGTATGATAAATTTAGAGGACTAAATTTCTTTTAAGGGGGGGAGTGTAACATCCCTCGCATTCCTTGTTTCTAAATTTTCGTATAAGAGTTTAATAGCAAAGTTACTATCCATTTTAAATTTGATAGATGAGTTTGAATGAAATTGAAAACCTATTTATAAGATGTGAGGATCTTTTTGTAAAATTATGAGGATCTATTTGTAAAATTCTGAGGACTTAATTATAAAAATATGTAACACAAGGACTAAACTGCAAAATGCACAAAATAACAAATCCCACAGTTTAAGACTCTCTGCCTTCATTCCTAAGGAAACTGAGAAGGCAGCCTACGTGGAGAAGAAAGGGAGAGAAAGAGAGAAGAAGATAAGGAGAAGAAGAGAAGGAGAATTGGGGATTTAGGGTCCTTGGGCTCAATACTTTTCATTGGGATCAAAATTGATCAAAAGCAAGTGTTCTAACCCCTTCCTACAGTTAGTTTGATCCTTGTTCTCATCCTAATCCTGGAAATTTTAGAGGATTGAAGTTTCATAATGATATTTCTGCAATTTATGCATCAAACATTGAATCTAGGTTTCTTTTCCAGATTCTGTCCTTTCTGCCTTGGTATATCTATAACCTTCTATACTGAACTCGTATTTAAACAAAATTAAATCCATCCAAAGAAATACTTGTATATCTTTATTTTAAGACTAGGATGTATGAATTTGGAGTTCAATTGCCTATCCTAACTTCTATTTGAATTGACCCTATAGAATCTGTAAAATAGAGATTCTGAGTTCTGACCTCTGGGCATTCTATCCCTTGTAACCCACTGTGAACAAATTCAATGGTGATAAAATTAACCTTACTGGAAAATAGACTCATAAATCTTTCTGTGCATATCTTATTTGAAATATTTTGAGTACAGATACCAACTGAAAACGTCTGTTTTATTCGACCCTATACATTCTATAAAACAGAGATGATGTTTTCTGACCTGTTGTTACTAAATTATTTGTAACTTCCTGTAGAGACCTCTAATTCATACCAAACTTTGTTAATCCGAATTAAATTATTATATCTTTCAAATGATACTAATTTAGAGTAAATTGGAGTATATTTGGTTACTCAAATAACTCAGTAATTATACCTCTCAAATTCTGTCAGAACCAGATTTTTGTCAAGTTTGCCTATTCTTGTTTTGTACTTTCTATTGGAAACTGAATTCAGCTAAGTCCTTTCTTTCAAATCCTTGTATGCCTATGCCATTATTTTTATTTCAAATTTGAATGCATTGTGAAAGAATATGCTTGCATCGTACTGTTTCGTAAAGGCGCATGTACGTTTTATTGTTCTGCATGTGCTTCCGATATATGCCAAATTATTGTTCACACCTGTCCTTTTGTACTCTGGTGTCTATGGGATTGTCTAGACCTTTGCTAGAAATAGTAAAGGGATTATTTGGACCTTTGCCAGAAATGGTAAAGGAATTGTTTAGACCTTTGCCAGAAATGGCAAAGGGATCGTGCTTAGAGCCTGCGATGCTCTGCCGGCCCCCCTATCGGCTTCATCCAGACGTGGATGATGACTCTCCCAGATGTGGGAGATATCGTTTGAGATCCCACTGCACCCTCTGTGTTTTTGATATGATATCCAAAGCATTGTTTATGTTTATATGTGCGCTTTGGATTATACGAAAATGAATGATCAGATATGACATTTGAACTTTTGTTACTTGTTTGTTATTCTGATATGTTCTGAGAGATCTCCCATGCACCATTGATATGTTTCGTATTGTCCTGTGTGTCATTGGATATACTCCAACTTACCATTATCATTGTCTGATATGCTCTAATTATTCCTTACTCTATTTGTTATGAATTAAATAAGTTTGAATAAGAGGACATTCGTGATTCTGATATGATGATATATATGTTTCCTTGTATCTGGCCTTGCATTTTGATATCAAGCTTATTGAAAGCTATTCTCCTTCCCTATGGATATGTTAGTCACTTGCTGAGCTTTGTTATGCTCACCCCGTTGTTATATAATATTTTCAGGTTAGCTTATTAGACTCTAGGATGTTTAAATTGGGCTGAGGAAGGGAAAGCTAGAAGATTTTGGGTTGATCTTTAGTGGTTGATATGTTTTTGTTGTATAAGTACATTTTGTGTTTAGTGAAATGTCGATGGTAAACCTGAACTTATATGTTTTGTAAAGGTTGGATGATGCGGGAGTATCCGAGACTACTGATCAATCCTTGAGTCATGGGCGTAACTTCCTCAATCCTGGAGTTTGTTCGTTGCTGATTGGCATTGCTGAGTCATGGGCGTAACTTCCTCAATCCTGGAGTTTGTTTGGGTAGTTCTATTATTTCCATCTTGTTTGTTTGGGTAGTTTCTATTGTTTGTTTGGGTAGTTCCGTTATTTCAGTTTTGTTTGTTTGGGCAGTTCCATTGTTTGTTTTCTGAGTCTAATGTCTATATAATGAGACATATTCTCATTTGTAAGGGTGGTTGAATGAATGAAAATTGGTGAGACTTCCTCTACGTGAGTGAATATCTTCGGAGAGTGGATAACTCCTTGCGGTCTCTTTATCCTTGGAGCGTGGATTCCTCCTTGGTGGTGAGCCAAAAGCCCTTTATCCTTGGCTGGTGATATCTTTAGGCCTTGGTGGTGAGCTTCTCCTATCCCGAAGTCCTTTATCCTTGGCTGGTGAAATCTTTAGGCCTTGGTGGTGAACTTCGTAGATCCCGATCCTTATCCTTGGTTGGTGGCGTGGCCTTTATACCTTGGAAGAAGATCGTTCTATTTTATTTTTGGTGGTGAACTGCCCATTTTCCCAAAATCGCGCAGATCCTGAAATTTTTCGTCGAGTCACTCGCCCACGCACGCATCAAGTTGGTATCAGAGCTCAAGGTTGAACTTGTTTGAGTGATTCTTTTCTATTTTTCCAATCCTTATTCAATATGGATGATCGGGTTCCAAGAGGCTTGACTTTGGAACAAGCGCACAATGAAAGGCGGGATCGTGCTATCCAAGACCTTCAGCAACAAATGGAGCGAGTCCTCAATCTTCTAGAGGATCCAGCAAGACAAGGCCAACCGGAGAGGCGTCCGAATGATCGACGTCGGCGTGACAATTTAGAATCTTGTCAAAGTTACAGTGGCGATTCCAATTCCACTGGGGGTAACTCTAGTGATTCTGATTCTCATATCCAAAGACGAAGAGGGAGGCATAAGGAAAATAATCGAGACATCAAAGTGGATGTTCCTGAATTTGAAGGTAATCTCAATCCTGATGACTTTGTGGATTGGCTACACACAATCGAACGGATTTTTGACTTCAAGACCTACTCGGATAAGGAGAGGTGCAAGGTTGCTGCCATAAAGTTGACAAAGTATACTTCTCTATGGTGGGAGAATCTAAAGCATCAACGAGCAAGAGAAGGAAAAGGCAAAATCAAGTCTTGGGAAAAACTCAAGAAGTTGATAAAGAAGAGGTTCTTACCCGATAGCTATAAGCAAGATCTTTTCCTAAAACTGAATTCCCTAAGACAACAAGGGATGAGTGTTGAAGAATACATCCATGAGTTTGAACAACTCAAAATGAGATGTGACGTTCCAGAAGTTCCAGAGCAAACCGTCGCTCGTTTCCTTAGCGGCATGAATCGAGAAATTGCTGATTTCGTTGAACTTCAGCCGTATTGGTCCTTTGAAGATATTTGTAAGCTAGCCATAAAAGTTGAGAAGCAACTGAAAGGCAAGAGGTTTTCCTCCAGAATCTCAACCAAGGTGACATCCTATTTTAAGGATGCTTCCTCAAGCAAGATCGAGAGCACGTCAACCAAGTACAAAGGAGAGGAGAAGAGTGCAAAGCCTTCCAAAGAATTCCGGAAGAAACTTGAAGGCGATACAAGGAAATGCTTTAAGTGCCATGGTTTTGGGCATTTTCAAGCAAATTGTCCGAATCGGCGAGTTATGACTCTTCAAGAAATTGAGGAGATCAATTCAGCACTTCAAGAGGCTGAAAGCAATCTAGACCAAAATGGTTCTGAATCTGAAAAAGAAGAAGAAGTTGTGGAGAAAGCAGATGATGGTGAAATATTGATCATACGAAGAGCACTGCATACTGAAGTTTCTCTTGATAATGAGCAAAGGGAGAACATCTTTCACACCCGTTGCACTATTAATGGGAAGATATGTTCAGTGATTATCGATGGTGGGAGTTGTACCAACGTTGCTTCGACAAACCTTGTTGACAAATTGAAGCTTCCGACAACGAAACATCCTCAACCGTACAAACTCCAATGGCTCAATCAAGGAAATGATCTTAAGGTAACCAAATGAGCTTTTATATCGTTTTCGATTGGGATGAACTATCGAGATCAAGCTCTGTGTGATGTGATTCCCATGGATGCATGTCACTTGTTATTGGGAAGACCTTGGCAATATGATATGAATGTTGTGCATGATGGTCGTAAGAACACATACTCTTTTCGGAAAAAACAAAAAGGCATCACCCTTTTGCCCTTGAATCCTTCATTGATACATCGAAATCAACCTGGGAAGGGAAACACTGGTAAGGAAAGTTTGTTCTTAAATGAAACACGGGTTGAGAGAGCCATTAGCAAACAAAAGAATGTATTTGCTTTGCTTATGGTAGAGAAAAAGAGTAAGATAGGGCAACCCATTCATCCAAAGATGCATCGCTTGTGGAAAGATTTTGTAGGTGTGTTCCCGGAGGATTTGCCACCTGGATTACCTCCCATAAGAGGTATTGAGCATCAAATTGATTTGATTCCCGGCGCTCCTCTACCGAACAAACCAGCTTATCGATGCAATCCGGAGGAAACAAAGGAATTGCAAAGACAAGTCGATGAACTTATTGACAGAGGATATGTTCGAGAAAGCATGAGTCCATGTTCTGTTTCGGCTCTACTCGTGCCTAAGAAAGATGGTTCATTCAGAATGTGCATTGATAGCTGAGCCATCAACAACATCACCATTAAGTATAGGTACCCTATACCTAGACTTGATGATATGCTTGATGAATTGTATGGTTCTACTGTCTTCTCAAAGATAGATTTGCGGAGTGGTTATCATCAAATCAAAATGCGAGAAGGTGATGAGTGGAAGATGGCTTTCAAAACCAAGGGAGGCCTTTATGAGTGGTTGGTAATGCCATTCGGGTTATCGAATGCTCCAAGTACCTTCATGAGACTTATGAACGAGATTCTTCGTTCGTTTATTGGTCGATTTATCGTTGTTTATTTCGACGATATTCTTGTTTATAGCAGGAACGAGGAGGAGCATATCTCTCATTTAGAACAGGTCTTTAAAGTCTTGAGAGAACAGAAACTCTATGCCAAAATGGAGAAATGCGAGTTCTTCTCTCCAACCATTGTGTTTCTTGGTTATGTAATTTCCAAAGGTGGAATTTCCATAGATCAATCTAAGGTGGAAGCTATGAAGACTTGGCCGATTCCGAAGTCCATTTCTGATGTAAGAAGTTTTCATGGACGTGTTTCTTTCTATCGACGGTTTGTTAAAAATTTCAGTACCATCATGGCTCGTATAACTGAATGCATGAAGAAGGGAGTTTTTGAATGGACAAAGGCTGCTCAAAATGCTTTTGAGGTAATTAAGCAAAAACTTTATAGAGCTGAGTCGATGAAGAAGCTTCATGAGCAAATTCAATCAAAGATTGAGAAGGCTAATGAGTCTTACCAGAAGAAAGCAAATCAGTTTCGGAAGAAGACCCAATTTCAAAAGGGTGATCTTGTGTGGCCTCACTTAAGGAAGGAGAGATTTCCATCTCGACGCAAGAACAAGCTCATGCCGAAAGCTGATGGTCCATTTAAAGTTATCAAGCGAATTGGCGATAATGCTTACAAGATTGACCTTCCTGGAGAGTTTGGAGTTTCGACAACTTTTAATGTAGGTGATCTTTCTCCTTACTTGGACGATGATGACTTGTCAGATTTGAGGACAAATCTCAAACAACCCGGAGAGAATGATGCAGGAGCATTCGAGACTACTGATCAATCCTTGAGTCATGAGCGTAACTTCCTCAATCCTGGAGTTTGTTCGTTGCTGATTGGCATTGCTGAGTCATGGGCGTAACTTCCTCAATCCTGGAGTTTGTTTGGGTAGTTCTGTTATTTCCATCTTGTTTGTTTGGGTAGTTTCCATTATTTGTTTGGGTAGTTCCGTTATTTCAGTTTTGTTTGTTTGGGCAGTTCCATTGTTTGTTTTCTGAGTCTAATGTCTATATAATGAGACATATTCTCATTTGTAAGGGTGGTTGAATGAATGAAAATTGGTGAGACTTCCTCTACGTGAGTGAATATCTTCGGAGAGTGGATAACTCCTTGCGGTCTCTTTATCCTTGGAGCGTGGATTCCTCGGTGGTGAGCCAAAAGCCCTTTATCCTTGGCTGGTGATATCTTTAGGCCTTGGTGGTGAGCTTCGCCTATCCCGAAGTCCTTTATCCTTGGCTGGTGAAATCTTTAGGCCTTGGTGGTGAACTTCGTAGATCCCGATCCTTATCCTTGGTTGGTGGCGTGGCCTTTATACCTTGGAAGAAGATCCTTCTATTTTATTTTTGGTGGTGAACTGCCCATTTTCCCGAAATCGCGTAGTCCTGAAATTTTCTGTTCGGAGTCACTCGCCCACGCACGCATCATTGGAGGACCTCTCATGTTAGGACTTGAAATGTGAAGTTTAAATGGTATGCTGATATAAACGTGTGGTAAATGTTAGTTTTGTAGCTATATGGATTTCCTCACTTGTGGATTTTATGATGTGGATATTGTTTAGTTGAGTTGGCTTTGAATTTGATGAATCCTGGAGTGATGTGGTATATGAATTATAAACTACACAGGTTTTATGAATTATGGGTTTTGGATGTGATTTACGACTTGAATGATCGTTAGTGTCCTCAAATATCGATGTGGATCCTGGGATCGATTTGTTGTTTGAATTTTAATATTATGAATTTTAAGACAGGGTCACACCTCCTGAATGAGATTAAATTTCGGGGGGAGGGGGCGTGACAGATGCTAGGTGACATCTCTTGGAACTTTTCCAAATTGATTATGAAATTCTATTTCTATTGCAAAGGCAAACAGGTCGCCCTACGTGGGAAGCGCGGGGAGCAACGTAACCACCATTTCAACCCAGCGAATGGAGAAATTTTTACATAAGATAAATGGTGGCTTTCTTATGCATCTCCAGCAGCAACCAAAGGGGAAGAAAACAGTAATTAAAGACCAAATCTCACCCAACTACTTGTTGAATTTGACAATGTTTTTGCTGAACCACGTGGTCTTCCTCCTACTCGGCAACATGACCACCGAATTCCAATCCTTCTGGGCAAACTACTAGCAAACACTCAACCTTACCACTATCCTCACCTCCAAAAGGATGAAATTGAGAAGATCGTGAAGGAAATGCTTGAAACAGGGGTGATTCGGCCAAGCTGTAGCCCCTACTCATCATTGGTGCTACTTGTGCGCAAGAAAGACGGAACTTGGCGGATGTGCATCGACTACCGAGCTCTAAATGACATCTCCGTCAAGGATAAGTATCTAATACCAGTGGTGGATGAACTTCTTGATGAGTTAAAAGGAGCTCGAGTCTTTACAAAGTTGGACCTCTGATCCGGTTACCACCAAATTCGGGTATGTGAAGGCGACATCCAAAAAACTGCTTTCCACACTCATAACGGCCATTATGAATTCATGGTAATGCCCTTTGGACTCACTAATGCTCCTTCAACCTTCCAAAGTCTCATGAATGATATTTTTCGGAGCTTTCTTCGTAAATTTTTAATGGTATTTTTCGATGATATTCTCATTTACAGCCCTTCTCTTGAGAGTCACTTTCAGCACTTGCGAATTGTTCTGACGATCCTTCGGGAGAATACTCTTTTTATTAAGCTATCAAAGTGTAGCTTTCTCTAGCAAAAAGTAGAATACCTTGGGCATATAATATCAGAAGAAGGAGTGGTCATAGACCCAAACAAAATCGAAGAAATGCAAGGCTGGCCGAAACCTATAAATGTGAAATTGCTACGTGGGTTACTTGGACTAACGGGTTGCTACCAAAAATTCGTGAAGAACTATGGGAAGATTAGTGCCCCCCTCACTTTTCTACTGAAAAAAGATGCCTTCCAATGGTCAAACAAAGCCTCTGCTGCCTTCGACAGACTTAAGGTAGCCATGACGACGACATTGGTGCTAGCGCTACCAGATTTCAGCCGACCCTTCATCATTGAGGCCGATGCATCTGGAGTTAGAATTGGAGCTGTTCTCATGCAAGATGGTCGATCACCAGCAGGGCGTTGTCTCCCTCCCATCAAAAAATGTCTATCTATGATAAGGAGATGCTCGCCATTGTGCACGCAGTAACAAAGTGGAGACCCTACCTGATTGGCCGATGATTTCAGATTAAAACTGACCATAGAAGCCTTAAGTACTTTTTGGAGCAGAAGATATCATCCCTAGAGTAGCAAAAATGGGTAACCAAATTTCTAGGATTTGATTATGAAATTATTTACAAAAAGGAGAAAGAAAACGTTGTTGCAGATGCACTCTTACGGCTCCCTCAGCAAGTTGAATTTTCAGCCATCTCTCTTCCTACCATCGGCTTCCTCGAGGGCATTAGGGAGGAATGGAAGAAGGATCCAAAAACCAGCAACATCATAAAAAAATTAGAGGAGGATCCAAGCACAATAGCTCACTATACTTGGGATTCGAGGGATCTACGCTATAAAGGTCGTATTGTGCTTATACCAAACCCCCCTTGCATCAAAGTCATTCTACACGAAATGTACTCCACACCTTCAGCAGGGCACTCTAGATTTCTAAGAATCTACAAAAGATTGAAGTAAAACTTTTATTGGAAAGGGATGAAAAAAATTATTTCTGAATACGTAGCACAATGTGATGTATATCAATAGCAAAAAGGTGAAACAGTGGCGAGTCCAAGGAAACTATGACCACTACCCATACCAAACTCGGTGTGGATTGACATCTCCATGAACTTCATCAAAGGGCTGCCACCTTCCAAAGGTAAAAGCACAATCCTTGTGGTGGTTGATCGACTTACGAAATATGCTCATTTTTGTGCTATGAGAAATCCCTACACTACTGTTAGTATTGCTCAGATTTTTATAGAAAATATTGTTAAACTACAAGGGATTCCAAGGTCCATTGTAAGTGATCATGATAGGGTCTTCACTAGTAAATTTTGGACCAAGTTATTTCAGTTGTAGGACACCAAACTCAAGATGAGCACAGCATATCATCCACAAACTAACGGCCAAACAGAAGTGGTGAACAGGTGTTTAGAGACATACCTTCAGTGTTTTGCCAGTGATCGGCCAAAGGAGTGGATGAAATAGCTCCCCTGGGTCGAATGGTGGTACAATACTACATATCATTCATTTATAAAATGTATTCCATATGAAGCATTATATGGTCGGTCGGCTCCTGTGATTCCAAAGTATGTAATATGCTCGGCTAAGGTAGATCAGGTCGACCAAGATTTAATTGACAGGGACAAACTCCTACAACTGCTAAAGGATAATCTCTCTACTACTCAAGCTAGAATGAAGTAGCAAGCTAACACACGAAGAAGTGAAAGAGAATTTTTAGTAGGAGACTGAGTTTATCTTCGCCTACAACCATACAAGTAACTATCCATCAACACACGAGTCTCCATGAAGCTATCTCCATGTTTTTATGGGCCCTATTAGATCGCAAAGCGTATTGGAGCTGTGGCTTAGAGACTTAAATTGCTTGAGGATGCCAAAATTCACCTTGTCTTCCACGTGTCATGTTTGAAGCCCAAGTTGGGAGAACACGAGTCACCCCAGATTCAACTACCTAATACCACTAATGATGGATATATCCAAGCCCAGCCACAAGCCATTCTCGACCGCAGAATCATCATGCGTCGCCGACGTCCCTTTATTGAAGTACTAGTGTATTGGAATAATTTACCACCCGAAGATGCCACATGGGAATCATATGAGAAGCTGAAGACCCGGTTCCCTGAATTCATGAAACCTCAGTCTTGAGGACAAGACTGTTGGAAGAGGGCGGGATTGATAGGACCCTAGTAGGGTTGGGTCCTACTCAACCAAGTAGCAACTAATAAAAACCCTATGAGTGTAATAAATCCCACCTAGCCACCTTTATCCTATAAAGAAGAGAGGCTAGGGTATATATTTGGGCTATTGGGCCTCTTAGCCGCCGCCCCCCTTGTTACTGAGCCGGTCGGCTAAAGTTGAGGGTAAATTGGGTAGTTCACTTAGAAAGCAGCCCCTAGGGCTAGGGTTTAGAGCTCTATATAAGCTTGTAGCCTCCACCTCTTTGGAATAGAAAGATCAATCTACAATTACAGCCACCAGGCTACTTGGAGGATGGAACCCCTATAGCGTTCCAAGGATTGATCCCCCTAAAAGATCAATCTCCATAGAATTCCTCTAGGGTTCTATCAACATATCATAAGTGTAAGTGAGTTTAAGAGGAAGCGAGAAGAGGTGAACAATGCATATCTTTGGCATTGTAGGTTAGGTCACATCCACGAGGGAAGGATTCAAAAGTTGCTGAAGAATGGATATCTAGATCTATTTGATTATGAGTCATATGTGACATGTGAACCTTGCCTTCGGGAAAAGATAACCAACTCTCTATTAGTAGAACTGGAGAGAGAACCACTGAGTTACTAGAACTCATACATAGTGATGTATGCGGTCCCATGTCGACTCATGCCATAGGTGGTTACTCCTGTTGAATCTCAGATTTTGATGATGAAACTAATTGATTGTGTTTTGTTGTTTAACTGTGTGTTGAGTTACGCAGGTCTACTATCGATCAGGATTAGACAGTTGACGCTGGAGGAATTGACGTTGCGCCGGAGGTGATCATGTCAGGATATTAGATGTCGAGCCAGAGGTTCGGTCGACTATCGGCAGGATGCTTCAGATATCGGGCATCGGGCTAAGAAGTGCAGAGTTGCGCCATGGATATCAGGGTTGCAGAGGTCAACCACCGATTGGGCAACAAGCCACAAGAGAGGGCGATGTGTCGAAGGATCAAAGGAAGTGCCGACCAATGATGTGCCGGGCAACTGGATGTCAATTCGCGTTGTAATAATTATCTAGATCGAAGTAGGGTATTTGTTTATGCAGGAGTAACTACGATAAGGATGAAGATGTAAAGCGAAATAAAGGGCCGAAGTCAAGTGCGATGGATCGTTGGGAGTTTGAGTGTTCGATGGAAGTCCGAAGATTCATTGGGAGTGCTGCCGGAACCGGCCGAGAACGAGTAGGGAGCTTACCGAAGGGTTTTCGGAAGTTCGCCGGAAGGTTCATCGAAAGTTCATGGAGCTTGCCAAGAAAGATCGGAGCTTGCCAAAGAAGCTTGATAGAACTCGCCAAGATCATCATGAAGTCCGGGAGCTTGCCGGGAGTCCGTAGAATGGTTTCCGAGGGTTCGTCGGAAGACCGCCGGAAGTTCGCCGAAAGCTCACCGAAAGAAGTCTTATCTTATGGACCTTGAAATAGCTTTAAAAATGTCTTTAAAATTTGTAGTTAGCACATAATTTGGTTTAAGATTAGGTGTTAATCTTATAAACCAAATTTGGGCCAATTTGGACTTCATTTGGATCGGTTTCGGTCGAGTTTTCGGTCGGAACCACTGTGCTGAGAAAAATGACCTAGGTGGTTGAACCGCCCCAGGCTGGGCGGTAGCACCACCCAGAGGCACAGACCTGGGCGGTGGAACTGCCCCAGGTAGGCGGTAGCACCGCCCAGCACCTGTTGTGTCAGTCTGCTAGACTGACAGGCGATAGAACTGCCTCTGACAGGCGGTTGAATTGCCCGACACCAGGAAACTCAAAAAAATTCAAATTTGGAGCCCAAATTTGAATCACTTTGAGGCCTATAAATACCCCTCACATTCTTGGATGAAAGGTGTCTAGAACTAAAAAAAAGAAGGGGAAAACTCTCTTGAGAGTGTTCAAAATCTTCCCTCTTAGTTTGAAGTGTGTTCTAGTCCAAGAGAGGGTGAAAGGCTTTGTAAGGGTTATCTCCTAAGCCCATCAAAAGGAGAAGTGCTGTAAGGGAGTTCATCCTCACCCGTTGGAAGGAGGATAGCTAATGGAAAGCCGGTGGCCTCAAGCAAGAGGAATCGGGAGTGGACGAGGTCGGATGACCGAACCACTATAAAAATCTGGTTTACATTTACGTCCTTGCTATTTATTTTGCTGCAAACCCTTTCCACTTGCTGTCTTATTTACTCAACTTCATCTTCATCTTATTACGTATGCTTTAAAGTTAAAACACAATCTTTCTGGGTTCAAACGAAACGTTGCATTCATTCTTACGAAGTTTCTGAACTTGTTTTAATCGCTGAAAATTTCTCATTCCTTACCGTTGCACTAATTCACCCCCCCCCCCTCTTAGTATCGCTCAATCCCTAACAATTAGTATCAGAGCCACATTCTTTCTCTTTCAGATTTACACCCGTGAGAAATGGCTCTAAATGATTTTCAAGAGGGCTTTTCGGTTTTTCGTCCACCATTCTTTAACGGTTCGGACTGCACATATTGGAAAACTTGAATGAGAGTTTTCATACTTTCAATGGATTTGGATTTGTGGAACATCATCGAAAATGGCTTTCAACCTTCCTCTAAACCGACGAACGAATGGTCGGATTTGGAGAAAAGGTTGTTTTCTTTAAACACAAAGGCTATGAATGTCTTATTTTGTGCTTTAGATAAGAACGAGTTCAATTGGATTTCAATATGCGAAATAGCTTTCAATATTTGGCGAACACTTGAAATCACGCATGAAGGAACTAGTAGAGTTAAAGACTCGAAAGTAAACCTCTTATTGTATGATTTTGAGCTCTTCCAAATGACACCAAGCGAAACTATCGGCGATATATACACCCGCTTTACGGATGTCGTCAATAGCTTGAAAAGTCTTGATAAATATTTTTTGAACTTTGAACTCACTAACAAGATTTTAAGATCCCTCCCAAAGAGTTGGGATCCAAAAGTAACCGCAATACAAGAGACTAAAAATTTAAATGATTTTTCATTGGATGAACTAATCGGTTCACTAATGACATATGAAATGAGTTTCTTCGAACATTTGAAACATGATGAACATATGAACCACCTTCTAAAGAACAAGAAGGATTTGGAACATCGGACAAATGAATGCCACTTGAGTGATGACTCAAGTGATGAGGACAATGAGGACATTGAACACATAACAATGAATGTTAACAAGTTCGTTAAACAAAAATTAAAAAGCACAAATGAACTTGAATGGAGAAAGAGGCCAAAGAAGAAGAAGAAGGGTTGCAAAGAAGAATCAAGTAAAGAAGAGGCGAAATGGGCTTTGACGGTTTTCGACAATGAGGTAAGAAACTCACCCAAGTTGTTCTTACCTTACTTTGAAATTACATGATCCTTTCATGAGTTGCTTGAAATAGTTGGTAGGATTTTTTTTATGCTTTTTCCTTCCTAGTATTTTTGAAAAGTAAAAATTATGAATGATATTTGCATGATTTATGATATTGCCTAGAATTAATCCATGCATGTGTATCTTGATATTTCATTTCTAAACATGATGATTTTGTAACATGCATTAGTTTTTGAAGTAATGTTGATTTGACTCTATGTTGTGGATTAACGTATTCTTGGTCTAATTGTTTTCATGACAAATTAAGATAACATTTTGAGATGATGAAATTTCATGTATACTTTCCATATCGGTTTTCAATCTTAAACATGATACATATCTATGTATGAATTTCTTGAAAATCTTTTGATGATAGATGCATGTATCTTGATTATAATTTGAAAACTTCCATCTTGGCTTAGTGGGTTTTAACCCTTTTTAATGATGAAATTTTTATTGATACATGTCTTCATGAAATCAATTATAAAGACCCAACCCACAAATTTTCAAAATGAAAGAAATGTGGCTTTGATGTTGCCTTGTATTATATTTGGACTTAATGGGCTTCATGACGAAAGTTATTTTTCAGATTTTTAAAATGATGTATGATTTTAGCAAAAGTTTGAGCATTGATCATCTTGTTATAACAAATGAAAGAAAGAAGTGAAATGATTTTAATGATGAATTCATTTCTAAATATGATGATGCTCTCATGTTTAAATATGATGCATGACATTGATCATTCTTATGAAAGATCAAATCACGTAAATGGAAACTCTTAAAAATAAGAAAATGCACTATCATAATGTTTTATTTTTGATGTGTTTGGTCTTAACGGTCTTTATGACGAAACTTACGTCTTACTTTGAAAAGTTGATACATGCTCACATGTAATCAATTTATGTTGCTCTTATTAAAATTTTCGAATGAAAGATTTTGATGCATTTGATCTTAATGGGTTTAATGACAAACTTGTATTTTGAATTTATACAATGATAGGTTCCATATAAATATTTGAACATACATTATGAAATCATCGTTGAAATGAAAATATTAAAAGTTTGTTATTATGCTTAATGACTTTGTGATATCATATTTTGATGACAAACTCATGTTTTGGTCTTAAATTTGATAATCATCATTTAAAACATGAGCACACTTGTTTGAAACAAAATGAAACATATTATCATGATAAATTGAATCTCATAATGTGTTATATTTTTATCTTGATGAATTTTATAATGAAGTTTGTCTTTCAATGTTGAATGTTGATATTTCTATTTTATCTGACATCAAAAAACAAAGGCATGCTCATATGAAATAAATCATGCAATGGAAATGCATGTTTCTTGAGATCTTTAGATTTTTCAAATAAAAGACAAGTGATAAATTCATTTTGTAAATCACTTGACTTATGAATGAGATTTTGATGATACGGTAATGACTTTATTCATGTTATGAATGTTAAAAATGATAATTTGATTAGGAGTTTCGAATTGACAAAATGAGTTTGAATAATTTTATGACTCCTCTCTTGATCACTTGAAATCATGACTTTGAATTCTTGACTTGAGATATTTTTGCGAATCAAAATATTTTCCTCTATGATTGCTTCTTTTTATCATTTATCAAAAAGGAGAACAATTCAAGTTTATGTCATTTGTGAATCTCATAAATTATGTTAATGATTTTGATGATTCGAACTTAAATGAGCTTTATCATAATCAAACTCTTGATATCTTATTATTTGATACTTGGAATTTCTTATGCATGAATCAAGTTGCTCTTTGTGCTATTCTTTTTAAATGAATCATGAGTCTTATTATCATATATTTCATAATATAGAAATGACAAAAATTCTTTGGCTTGTATGTCTTATGTGGTAATTGAAAAATAGATAATTGAAAAGAAATTTACCTTATGATGAATCAATGAATCATGACTTGATCTATGAGAATGATTTATTTTTATGCATCATGATTCAAGATAGTGTACCCTTTATCATGAATTAATATTTGCCATGTAAGCCTTATACGATTTAAAATTGATGTAAAAGAATTGTGCTTAATGATTGAATCATTAATTTATTTTTTTATCATGGCTTGAAAATGAATGAAAAGAAAATATGTTAGAACTTGTAATCATGATTTGATCCTTGATATTGATATGCTTTTATATATCATGATTCTTGGTTATATGACATTTATCTTGAATTAAAAATTGATAAATATGAATTTTGATCTTGCTAAAAAGAAAGTTATGAATCATGAATGATATCTTTTGGTTTTGATCCTTGTTGAGTTACATATTGATATCCTTCATGACATGATTTCTTTGCATTGTTGTCTTATTTGCATCATGTGATGATTGAATAATTGATGTATATTTTTATTGATGTAAATTTATAATTGATATGAAAAATGGCTTGTATAATGATTAAAATTTTTAACCATTTAGTCCTCCCTTCTTTTTGACAAAGACAAAGGGGGAGAAAAATTGCTACCTTACAAATTCACAAGAAGTTAAGGATTACTATCTCAAAGGATATAAATATTGCTATTTTGACTATCTTAAAAGAAGCAAAATGTAAAACTTCAAAAATTTAAAATGTTACACTTTCCATGCCTTTATGTTTGTATGTTTTAATGAAAAGTTAGCATATATGTTTAAAGTGATTATATATAATTGCTAGCTCATTGCAAACAAAAAGTTGATAGCATGCAAAGGTGAAACTTAGTTACAAAAAAGAAGAATTGAAAGGAAGCTAACTTGCGTGTCGCAAAGTATGTTAGCTTGCTTACCATTATTGTTTGCTTGCTTATCATCTTTTTCTCTCATATCACAATTTTTGCCTCCCTTGAGAAGGAACACATTCTTGGTGGAGACAATGGGAGCATGATAGAGTTGAGCGAGGTTGGAGAATCTTGCTCAAGCACCATTCCACAGCTAGAGTTTGTTCAGGTACCTAGTGCACAAGTTCCAACTTTATGTAGGTCCGGTAGAGTATCTCATCCTCCTAAGAGATATGTGGGACATATTAGAAGAAAGGATATTGAGGATTCTCAGACCTACGAGGAGGCTATTATGAGCATAGACTTTGGGAAATGGTAAGAAGCCATGAATTCAGAAATGGATTCCATGTACTCCAATAAGGTTTGAAATCTATTTGATGCACCAGAGGGTATTGTACCCATTGGCTACAAGTGGATCTTCAAAAAGAAGATTGGAGTAGATAGAAAGGTAGAGACCTATAAAGCAAGGCTAGTGGCTAAGGGGTATAGTCAAAGGCAAGGTCTTGACTATGACAAAACTTTCTCACCTGTAGTCATGCTATAATCCATTCGAATTCTATTAGCTATTGCAGTACACTATGATTATGAGATCTGACAAATGAATGTCAAAACCACATTCCTCAATAGCAACCTCGAGAAGGAGGTGAATATGATATAGCTTGAGGGATTCGTGTTCAGGGATAACCTAGACAAAGTGTGTAGGTTGCTTAGGTCCATTTATGGACTGAAGCAAGCTTCCCAAAGTTGGAAAATAAGATTTGATGAAGCGATCAGATCTTATGACTTCGTTAAGAATGAAGATGAGCCTTGTGTGTACAAGAAGGTAAGCAGAAGCACCATCACCTTTTTGGTATTATATATGGATGACATCCTGATCATTGGGAATGATATAAGAATACTTTCCACAGTAAAGACTTGGTTATCTAGGCACTTCTCCATGAAGGACTTAGGAAAAGCATCCTGCATATTGGGGATATGGATCTATAGAGATAGATCCAAGAGGATGCTTGGCTTGTCCTAGTCCAGGTACATAGACACCATTATCAAAAGGTTTGGCATGGAAAATTCCAAGAGAGGTCTCATACCAATTAGACATGGAATATCACTTTCTAGGAGTATGTCCCCAAAGACTCCTAAAAAAAGGGCACATATGGATATGATACCATATGCCTCGGCGATAGGATCTATCATGTCTGCTATGCTATGTACCAGGCCTGATATAGCACATGCTTTGAGTATTACGAGCAGATATCAAGTAGATCCAGGCTTGGAGTATTGAAAAGTAGTAAAATATATCCTTAAGTACTTGAAAAGGACTAAGGATATTTTACTGATATATGGAGGTAGTAGCCTCAGGGTTGAGGGCTACACAGACTCGAGCTTTCAGTCCGATATCGATGATAGCAAGTCTAATTCAGGGTATGTATTCACCCTGAATGGAGGAGCAGTATGCTAGAAGAGTTCCAAGCAAGATAATACTATTGACTCGACCATAGAGGTAGAATATATTACTGTGGCAGAGGCAGCAAAGGAGGGAGTTTAGATGAAGAAGTTCATCACAGATCTAGGAGTCGTCCCGAGCAGCGAGGATCCGATTTCCTTATATTGTGACAAATACGAGGTGATTACTCAAATAAGGGAATCCGAGTCTCATCAGAAGTATTCTGAGGAGGTTCTAGCTTATTAGAGAGATCATGGCCCGAAAAGATATAGTAATGGAAAGAGTTCCATCAGAAGATAACATTGTAGATCCACTGACAAAACCATTAATTTAGATTGTCTTTGAGTGCCACAGAGGTCTGATGGGGATTAGACATATTGGTAATTGGCTTTAGGTTAAGTGGGAGATTGCTAGTCATATGTGTGTTAGGACTCAAGCTATGAGAGTCCTAATTTAGTTTCATTGATAAGGGCATTCATGTAAATCCTATCTAGCCGACCCCTATTAAAGAGGTGAAGAGGCCGGCTAGGTTAGGGTTAGGTTGCTTTTAGAAAATGAGTCCTATTAGAGAAAGAGTCCTATTGGAAGTAGGAGTTCTATTAGAAAAAGAGTCATATTAAAAGTATGAGTCCTATTAGCAAAAGAGTCCTATTAGAAGTAGGAGTTCGATTAGGAAAAGAGTCCTATTAGAAGTAGAAGTCATATTAGGGAAAAAGTCCTATTAGAATTAGGAATCCTACTAGAGAAGGAGTCCTAATTAGAAGTTGGTTAGATGTAGGAGTCTTGAGTAAGAGTCCTATTAGGAGTTAGGGCTTAGAAGCCCTATAAATAGCTATGTATTCATCCTCTTTTAATGAAGGAAGAGATCAATCTTTTAGTAGCCTTTGAGTAGCAACTTGGAGGAAGGAACCCCTATAGAGTTCCAAGGAGGCCGATCCCCTATAAAGATCCAAGGAGGCCGATCCCCTATAGAGATCAACCCCAAGCTTAGAATCCGCAGAGGGTTCTAACACTTGGTATCATAGCAGCATTCTTGACATCTCGCTGCCCTTCCATAGCCATCCACCAGCCCTCCACAACTGTGCAAAGCAATTCCCACAATTGCTTAGAAGATCATCGCTGAATTCCGCCGTCATCTCCACCACTGTAGATCATCCTTTGATCTTCCCGTGAATTGCAACAGGTTCTGGTTATCTACCTTACTGCTGCTGCAATTTAGTTATCTTTATTCAAAAAATCCAAACAATTCGTTCCTATATTGCTGCATAAACTTTTTGTCGCAAAGTTTTTATCTCTACAACGAAAGTCGCATTGCAGAATTTCAACCGCATAGCACTGCCTTTTTGATCTTGCTACTGCATTTTTTCTATCCAAATCTTTATGAAATTTTTACGGCAGCTTTGACACTTCTTAATAGTGGTTTTTCCTTTGGTTTTGTCAAAAAATTCTCAATATAAACCACTTATCTTTTACGTCCAAACTGCTGCACTTTAAACGTAAAAATTTGCTATAATACCTCTTCGTGATTCTCAATTTTGCCAAACCTCTTGCTGTCGTTTCTTCCTACGAAATTTTTTACAGTATTACCTCTTCCTTATTAGTAGATTGCCTTTGAGTTTTACTTGAATCTCTTTTGAAAATTTCTAGAAAAAATTACATATTTACTGTTGGAAATTTTTCGACGAAAAATCTGGTATTGCACCTTTGTCCTTTTTTCTTCTCCGTAACCTACCAAACCCTAGCCACCTTGCTGCCACAAGCTAAGATGTCTTTAGGGCATCCCTCTAGCCTCAAGACACAGCCATCATAACCTAGTTTCATAACCCTAACAGCATAAAAAACCACAGCCCAAAATAGTAAACCGTTACAGCTGAACCCTTCAATCACCGATCTATTGTCCGAACCTTCCACCACCCCATGCCATTAACTCGTCAACAGAAAAAAGACAAGGGCATCTCTAATCTACAGATATATGCGATGGCTTCTCAAGATCCAATTGATGCCAAATTTGAAGCATGGGAATCTCGGATTGAATCACGGCTTGAATCGCGCTTGGAAGACAAATTGCGCGCTTTGTTTGCAGAATTCAGAATTGGACAACCATCGAGTCCAACCAAACTGCAGCAAGGAGAGAATTTAGAAAGGACCCCAGAGAAGGAGGGACAGCCCTTGGACATGCTTCAGCCACGCATGAGGGTGGACTTCCCACGATGGGAAGAAGGAGACCCAGCGGGGTGGATTTCGCGCGCAGAACGTTTCTTTCGCTACTACCGAACGTCGGATAATGCTATGGTGGAGATTGCTGTCATCCATCTTGAAGGAGATGCTATTCAATAGTACAATTGGCTGGAATATAATCATGGGGCTCTGACATAGAATCAATTTAAGAATGCACTGCTGAACCATTTCAGATCTACGGAGTATGAAAATATCGACGGCCAACTCGCAAAGATTCGACAAACCTCTACGATTCAAGAGTACCAAACCAGGTTTGAGAAGCTATCCAACCTTGCTCATGATTAGACTAACTATCAATTTTTAGGAACATTTATCGAAGGACTCAAGCCAGAGATAAAAGGGGAAGTTAAGACGCGACAGCCCCTTACCATGATGGCTGTAATTTCTTTTGCCCGAATACAAGAAGAACGACTCAACCAAGATGCTCTGAGGATGAGAACCACTCCTAGAACCTCAACATATAAACCCCCTTCTGCTCCCAGCCATCCTTCGCTGCCCAAAAAATTGACAAGAGAAGAACTACATGACCGATCAGCAAAGGGTCTTTGTTGGCATTGCGACGAGCCGTGGAACCACGATCATCGCTGCAAAAGGGGCTACCTCCTATTGATTGAACCTCTTGAAGACATGGAGGAGGAGGTCTAGAAGCATGAGGAAGAGGTCACGGATAAAGAACAGCAGCCAATTGATATTATGATGCATGCCCTTGCTGGTTACGCGAACCCGCAAACAATGAAAGTGGGAGGATTTCTGAAGCAACAACCAATCACCATTCTTATTGACTCCGGGAGCGCTAATAATTTTATGAATAGCAATGTTGCTATCCGGATGGCCTTACCTATTGAGAATTGTAGCAGGTTCGATGTTAAAGTTGCAGATGGACGAATTTTGAAGTGTGATCGTAAGTGCCCACGGGTGAAACTATAGCTGCAGGACCAAGAGATAATTGCAGATTTTTTCCTCCTCTCTCTTGATGATTATGAGGCCGTGCTTGGCATCGAATGGTTGACGACATTAGGTGTTGTTTCCTGAAATTTTTTGAAATTAATTATGAAATTTTACAGCAAGGGGAAACAGGTGATATTGTACGGAAAACGTGGGGGCGACGTAACGACAATTTGCACACAACGAATGGAGAAAGTTTTGCACAAAGCATGCAGCGGCTTTTTAGTACAACTTGAGCAGCAAAAATGGGTAACAAAGCTTCTTGGATATGATTATGAAATAACTTACAAAAATGGGAAAGATAATGTTTTTGCATATACGCTTTCACAGCTACTCGAGCAAGCTGAATTTTTGGCTGTTTCACTTCCGACCAGCGACTTCCTTGAGGATATTAGGAGGGAATGATAAGATAATCTGGAAACAAGTAAAATCATAAAAAAATTAAAGGAAACACTAAGCTCTATGGCTCATTACAGTTGGGACTCAAAGGACTTGCGATATAAAGGACGCATTATGCTTATGCCAAATTCTACTTGCATAAAGACCATCCTTCAAGAGATGCATTCCACACCTGCGGCCGAGCACTCTGGATTCCTTAGAACCTATAAAAGAATTAAGCAAAATTTTTATTGGATAGGGATGAAAAATATTATTGCTGAATTTGTAGCATAATGTGATATATGTCAACGACACAAAGGTGAGACAGTGGCAAGTCCTAGAAAGTTACAATCTCTACCCATCCCAGAATCAATATGGACTGATATATCAATGGATTTCATCGAAGGGCTTCCCTCATCATAAGGAAAAGGTACAATTTTTGTCGTGGTTGATCGCCTTACAAAGTATGCTCACTTTTTTGCTATCCGTAATCCCTACACTGCTTCTAGTATTGCTCGAATCTTTATGGAGAATATTATAAAATTACATGGGATGCCGAGATCTATTGTAGGTGATCGTGATAGGGGCTTCACGAGCAAATTTTGGACAGAGTTATTCCAAATGCAAGGCACAAAATTAAAGATGAGTACTGCATATCACCCACAAACCGACGGCCAAACTGAAGTAGTGAACAGGTGTTTGGAGACATACCTTAGATGCTTCACCAGTGACCGACCAAAAGAATGGACAAAGTGGCTTCCCTGGGCCGAGTGGTGGTATAATACAACTTATCATTCTTCCACAAAATGTACTCCCTATGAGGCCATGTATGGCCGACCCCCCCTGTAATTCCAAAATATGTGTTGGGCACCTCTAAAGTAGAACAAGTAGACAGGAAACTATAAGATAGAGACAAAATGCTGAAGTTGCTAAAAGATAATCTTACTGTAGCACAAGCAAGGATGAAACAGCAATATGATCAACACAAAGGCGAAAGAGAATTTTCAGTAGGAGATTGGGTCTTCCTACGGCTCCAGCCATACAAGCAAACATCAATCCAAACCAGAGCGTCTATGAAGCTTTCACCTCGGTTCTATGGACCCTACCAGATTTTGGAGCGCATCGGAGCAGTAGCATACAGATTGGACTTACCCGCCAGCTCCTGAATCCATCCAGTCTTTCATGTATTGTGTTTGAAGCTCGAGTTGGGATAACACGAGACAGCCCAAAGCCATCTACCAAATATAACTACCCAAGGAGAGCTCCAAACCCAACCAAGTGCCATTATTGATCGACGGATCATGACTCGACGACGACGACCTACTACTGAAATGTTAATACAGTGGGCAAACCTACCAGCAGAAGATGCCAATTAGGAGAACTACGACGACTTGAAGATCAAATTCCCAGAATTCATGGAACGTCAACCTCGAGGACAAGGCTGATTTGAAGAGGGCGGGTCTGTTAGGACTCTAGCTATGAGAGTCCTAATTTAGTTTCATTGATAAGGGCATTCATGTAAATCCTATGTAGCCGACCCCTATTAAAGAGGTGAAGAGGCTGGATAGGTTAGGGTTAGGTTGCTTCTTAAAAAATGAGTCTTATTAGAGAAAGGGTACTATTAGAAGTAGGAGTTCTATTAGGAAAAGAGTCCTATTAGAAGTAGGAGTCCTATTAGGAAAAGAGTCTTATTAAAAGTAGGAGTCCTATTAGGAAAAGAGTCCTATTAGAAGTAGAAGTCCTATTAGGGAAAAAGTCCTATTAGAATTAAGAATCATACTAGAGAAGGAGTCCTAATTAGAAGTTGGTTAGAAGTAGGAGTCTAGAGTAAGAGTCCTATTAGGAGTTGGGACATAGAAGCCCTATAAATAGCCATGTATTCATCCTCTTTTAATGAAGGAAGAGATCAATCTTTTAGTAGCCTTTGAGCAGCACCTTGGAGGAAGGAACCCCTATAGAGTTCCAAGGAGGTCGATCCCCTATAGAGATCAACCCCAAGCTTAGAATCTGTGGAGGGTTCTAACAATGTGCCCTGCAACCAATCACATGGGTGATGGCACTTGTGACTTGATATGCACTCTTTCTCTTTGCATATTATTAGGTGTTTTATCACTTTATCTTGCGTGTTGCATATATTGTGTTGTTCTTGGATCTGTGCAATGAGAATCGGATCGTGATGAGATTACGATAATGAGACCAATTCACCTTTAAACATAGACCCTAAATAATCCTGGTCATAGGTTACTCGAGAGGGACATCGAGATAACCAGATAGACTGGTGTGCCATATACCCGTCCATATGATGGAGGTGACTGGTCTCATAGCTACTCGTGTGGAGACACTAAGGGTACAGTGCAGGTGCTCATTAGGGAATGAGTTCACTAATTGATCTGCCTACGGAATGTTGGATGGTTATTGATACCTCATTGCAGACAGTGATTTCATAGTCCTAATAGTGTATCTAGTCCTTAGACTTGAGATACCAAGGATGTCCTATATGAGTACTCCACTCTTTGATACCAGACTTATAGGTTTGAAAAGTTTTAGATCTAGTATAGCTGGTTATTAGGAGTGGTAGCTAACCTTATGAGGGTTATTGAGTGTCAATAGAGGATCATCCGCTCTCGGTATCATGAGAGGAATATCCTATGTATTCTTGCTTGAATAAATCCTTAGCCAAGGTTATTCGGATTGAGAGAGAAAGAGTTCTCCGGGAGAATCCGATAAGAGTAAGATTGGAGGAGAGACCGTATAGGCCTGACAGCACCATGCCCGATATAGGGTCTCTAGGATATTAGATAGATGAGGGACTATAGATATATGGTAACTGAGGACAGATAGGTCCAAAGGATTAGATTCCCCTGTATCGTTTGGGGGCTACAGCGTAGTGGCCTAGTACATCTACAGTCGCTGAGTTGGGTGAATTATTATAGAGATAATAATTCACTAAGTCAGAAAGAGTTCTGATACGTGTGACTCACAGCTAACTCGATATTAGGCCTAGAGGGTCACACACATATTGTAGGTGTTGCGACGAGTAGAGGTTCGGATATGAGATATCCATAGAAGCCCCTAACTTAATAAATATCCATTAAGCCCCTGAATTATTGGATCCTAAGATAAGATCCAATAATTGCTAATAAGAGATTATTGGGTAGAGACCCACTAATCCAAGAGGCTTGGGTAATTGAATGGAGATTCAATACCCAACAGGGTAAGATCCATTAGGGTTTACATGGGGCCTCTATAAATAGGAGGGAACCAAAGCTCTATATGCTGAGGGTTTCTTTTGGTAGCCACCTTCTGTTCTCTCCCTAGAGAGGTGCATCATCACAGTCCTTGCTATGTGGATACCGCTAGAGAGGAGGACGCTTGACCTCCTTCATCCTTTCTACAGATCTACAAGGATTCAGGGATATATGATCTCCCCAGGTATTTTATTTTACACATATAGTTTTTGCAGATTTGTTTTGACACACCGATCTTTGCACAATGATGAGAACTTTCTATGGGAAATCTGGGTGTTTTTGTTTTTTGTTCTTCCACTATGCATGAGATGTCGTCCCCAGAAGGATTTCCCAACAATCTTGAGTAGATGAAGAATGCAATTTAAGTATAAAGTGAATTTGACTTTTCATAAGAATGTCCAAAGAAGATATATACTTTTTATATAAAAGCCTAATATCATCGTATAGTTCTGAAACAAGGTTTCGTCAAATCCATTAAGACCACATCATTTCAAAACATAGGATTTTAAATTATAAAATGACACCAATGTTCTTATCGAAATTATTTTTTAAGAGACTTAATGCAAGTATGTTTTAGCCTTAGTAATGATGGTGCATAACCAAACAATGTGTAACACTCAAGGGTCTTTTATTACCTGAGCTAGTGAGCTTGATAACGATCAAGAATTGTATCATTACCTACTCCTAGCTTGCAATGGTTAGGATGCCTATAAAGGAGGATTTTTGGGTACCCATTTGATTTTGGGTGCCTCAAAAATTGATCTCCTAATTTTGTCATTTTGCATTGAATTATTTATGGTTCCTTTAGGAACCATATCAATTTATGTGGACTTAGTTTCTTAAATGAACATTTATAAACAATATGTTCGGGTTTGCAACCAAAGTTACACCATGAGTGAGATGATACATGTAGTGTAGGTCCTTTAATGAAGGTGGTTGGATTTCGATGAGATCCACTCACAAATCTAATTCCATTTCAATGAGATCCACTCACACCCTTGATTGTAAAGATCATGTCTAAGCCCTTGCTACCGACTTTAAATTTATTTAGGGTCTCTTTAAGTAGCAAGTTCTCTTTCTTAATTGCCTCTAAGTGTTTACACTTAGAGCATGGAGGTAAAGAGGGAGTATCAAGTTTAAGACTATCAAGTTTATTAACTAAGAGTGCATGCTCCTTTTTTAATAAATTAAACTTTTTACTAATAGTTCTACATTCATCAAATAATTCATGAAAGACATTTGAAAGCTCATCAAAAGATAAATTTTCATTAACTAAATCACATACCTCTTCTCTGAAGGCCATTAAAGCGAAGTTAGCCACCTCCTTGTTGCTTACTTCTTCATCTTTGGAGCCACTTAAGTCATCCCATATTGCCTTTAGAGCCTTCTTCTTCTTTGTTGCTTCTTCTTGGTTTGAGGGCATTCACTTTTGAAGTGCCCTAGCTTCTTGCATTCATAGCATATTACTTGTTCCTTTTTGGGTTCAAGTTTGTTTTTAAAATCATTTTTAAATTTATTCCTTCTTATAGATTTTTTGAATTTCCGAGTTAAGAGTGCAAGTTCATCATCAAGGTCATCATCACTTGAAGATTCTTTCAAGTGGTCTTCTTGTGTTCTTATTGTCATATCCTTACTATTCTTTTGAAGGGGGTTCTCGAGCTCATCATGAGCATGATATGTCATTTCGTAGGTCATCAATGACCCAATGAGTTCTTTGAGAGAAAAAATTTTTAGGTCCTTGGCCCCTTGAATGGCTATAACTTTTGGATCCTAACTTTTTGGGAGAGATCTTAAGATTTTAGTTACAAGTTCAAAATTAGAAAAACCTTTCCTAAGTGTTTTGAGTCCATTGATGACATCTGTAAAACGGGTGTACATGTCTTTGATGGACTCACTTGGTTTCATCTGAAATAATTTGTAAGAATGCACCAAGAGGTTGATTTTGGACTCTTTCACTTAGCTAGTGCCTTCATGAGTGATTTCAAGAGTATACCAAATATCAAAAGCCGATTCACAAATCAAAACACGATTAAACTTATTTTTATCAAGAGCGCAAAACAAGACATTCATAGCCTTTGCATTAAGAGTAAAAAACTTCTTCTCTGATTCATTCCATTTGTTCATCGGAAGAGAAGATTTTTGAAAGCCATTTTCAACAATATTCCAAAGTTCAAAATCCTTGGAAATAAGAAAAATCTTCATGCGAGTCTTCCAATAGGTATAATTTGACCCATTAAATATAGGCAGATGTGAATTGAATGACCCTCTTACATACCGGAATACACAAACTCTCTAAGGGTTTAAACCAAATGAGAGTAACCTTGCTCTGATACCAACTGTTAGGATCTAGAGCGATACTAAGGAGGGGGGGGGAGGGGAGATGAATTAGTGTAGCAGATAAAAACCATAAATTCAAATCAATTCCGAAAAGAGTTGTGCATTGAGAAGTTACAGTCCGACTTAAAATATTTTGGCAAAGTGAATATTTTGATTGAATACGAAAGATAGTTAAGAGAAGGAGATTGAGAGATTGCAACCAAGTAAAAATTAAAATGCAGCATTTTAAAAACTTACACCAAGAGAAGTACGCAGCGATTTATAGTGGTTCTGTCAAATAACCTACATCTACTTCCAAAACCTCCTCTGATGAGGTTCCCAACTTCTACTATCAATTCTTCTTGAAGGGGGACCAAGCACCCCTCTGATAGACTTTTACAAGTGGTTCACACTCTCTTACAAAACTTTTATAAGTGAGGCTTTGGGAGGTGAACACTCAAGCTTTCGAATGCAAGTTTCACTAGAGTTTTGACTCAGTTTTTATCACTTCTTAATGTGCTTAACCAGCTGAGAAGTAAGGGGTATTTATAGGCTCAATTGGCTTCAGAATTAGAGCCAAAAAGGGTCACATCTCGGATTTTCGGGTATTGTCAATACTACCGCTAGTTGACCCTGCTCTATCAGTATACTGGGTGGTACCACCACCTAGTCTGGTGGTACTATCACTTGATATGGTCCTTGGGCTCTGTGGAGGGGTGGTACCACTACCTATCAGGTGGTACCACCGCTTGTCAAGTGGTACCACCACTGATACGTAATAATTATCAGTGATACCACCATTGACTTAGGGCGGTACCACCGCCCAAACCACTTGGGAACTTATTCTCGAGGTGGTGCCACTGCCCCAGTCTAGCAGTGCCACCGCTAGATATAGTCTAGCACTATTGAATGGGGCTTGAATTCAGCCTAATTCAGTCCAATTAAGGTTTAGTTGGCCCCTACAAGTTTTTTTTCCGGCGAGCTTCCGACAAACTTTCGACGAACTTTTGAGACACCCTTGGATATCTTCCGATGACTCCCAGTAAGCTCCCGGACTTTATGATGAGTTTTGATGAATCTTTTGGCAAACTTCTAAACTTTCTCAATGTGCTCTGCGAACCTCTGACGAACCTTTTGGCGAACTTTTGAAGCCTTTGGCAAGTCCCCGATTCATTCTTGGTCAGTTCCGACAGCACTTCTGATGATCCTTCGGACTTCCTGCGGACTCTCGAACTCCCAATGTACTTGACTCTAACAATTTACTTTATATCTTCATTGCTATCATAGTTAATCCTGCACACTTATCTCAATAATATGGATTAGATCAAATAACCTATCAATTGACTTCATCATCAAAATCCATGATTCAACAAGGTGATGTAGGTGAAACTTTGATCATCGACTTGAATCATAAAGGAGGAGAATTAGACATTGGGCCAAATAACACCATGTCAGAGATTAAATGTTGGGCTGGAGGATTGATCAATGTGCTTGAATATGGACTTAATGCCATGAGTTCGGGCATTAGGTTGGAAGGATCGCATAGTGCGCTAAGAAGATCAGATGTTACGGATATCAATATGCCGATGGATCATGCAATACGTCAAAGGAAAGTACAATACGTTGGAGGTTCAGACAAAGTGCCGGATGAACAAATGACATGTCAGACAACGTGCTTAATGATTGTAATTATTAAGTCTTGATCGAAAGTTTAAAGTCTAATTAAGTTGGTTTTGGAGTGTAACCAAGCCAACTTAATTAGGAGCCTAGTGGGCCTAAACCTGGCCTGAATTAGGGTGAAATTGGGCCTATTTGAAAGGCTAATTCAGTGATGTGAAGTTAGGTCAGATGGTGGCACCGCCAAACCATTATTGGGAAATCTAGGGGCAACATCACATGTGCAATAGAAGAACAGAAAAAAATCCTAGATTTTTACAAAAGGTTTCATCATCATGCAAAGATTGGTGTGCAAAAATCGTAAAACCAAAAACTACGTGTATAAGAAAGATATGTTACATAGGGAGATTGTATATCCCTGAATTCTTACAGACTTGTGGGAGAGGATGAAGGAGGTCAACTGTCCTTCTCTCTAGCAGTAATCTATACTATAGGGGCTACGAAGATGATCTTCAAAGGGAGAGAAGAATAGGAGGTGGCAGCCAAGAGGACTAGCTATGGTCCTTTGGTTCCCTCCTATTTATAGAGGTTCCCTATCAACCTAACCCTAATGGAACTTGCCCTATTAGGTATTAGATCTCCATCCAACTACCTAAGCCTCTTAGATTAGTGGATCTTTATCTAATAATCTCTATTAGTTCTTATTGGATCTCATTCAAAGGTTCCAATAATTTAGGGGCTTATTGGATATCCAATAAGATAGGGGCTTTAGTGAATATCTCATATCCGAACCTCTACTCATTGCAACACCTACCATATGTGTGTGACCCTCTATAGGTAATACCGAGCTGGCTGTAAATCATACCTATCAGAATTCCTTCTGACTCAGTGAATTATTATCTCAATAATAATTCATTCGAGTTATCGACTACGATCGTACGACTACACCATAGTCCTCAAACGATATAGGGGAATCTAATCCATTGGACCTATTTATCTTTAGTTACCATATATCTATAATCCCTCATCCATCTAATATCTTAGAGATCGTATACTGGGCATGGTGCTATCAGGCCCATATGACCCTAGCCAGGGATTTTCTTGAGTAAGAACACATGGGATATTCTTCTCATGACACCGAGAGTGAATGTTCCTCTATTGACACTCAATTACCTTGGTAAGATTTGCTATCACTCCTAATGACTAGTATCAAAGAGTGGGGTACTCTTATAAGACATCTTTAGTGTCTTAAGTCTAAGGACTATTGGGAAATCAAGAGATTCGACATCTCATGTGCAGCAAAAACAAAAACAAGATCGGATTTTCCATAGTTATGTACTTGGCCATCGTGCGACGATTGGTGCGCAAAAATCATAAATCCAAAAAATTTACATGTATCATATCAGAAGCATTACTTGGGGAGATCATATATCCCTGAAAATTCTAGATCCGATGAAGAGGATGAAGGAGCATTAGCGTACTCCTCTCTAGCGGTAATCCACACAGCGAACGCAGCAACGATGCTCCTCAGATCACCATGGGATCTCTCTCCATGTATACCACAAGGCTGCCAGAGCCAAGGAGGAGAAGAGGAGACTGAGGAGAATAGGAGGATGACTACCAAGAGCTCTCAACCTATGAACCAGGAGGTTTCTCCTATTTATAGAAGTGGAGGAAGCTTATCCTTAATAGATCCTGTTCACATTGGATCTCTATCCAGTTGGATCTCATTGGATCTCATTCATAGGATCCAATTTGATCTCATCCAATTGAATCTTATCCAATCATTTAATTGGATCTCATCCACAGGATCCAAACTAGGGGCTTCACAAATATCTCATATCCACACCTCTATTCATCGCAACATCCACCTTATGTGTGTGACCCTCTAGGCCCAATGCCGAGCTGGCCGTGAGTCACTCTCATCAGAACTCCTTCTGACTCAGAGCACCTTTTGATATAGTGAATTATTATCTCCATAATAATTCACTCGACTCATCAAGTATAGATGTACTAGGCCACTATGCTATAGTCCCTAGACGGTACAGGGGGATATAATCCATCGGACCTGTCTGTCCTCAGTTACCATGTATTTATAGTCCCTTATCCATCTAACATCCTAGAGACTATATATTGGGCATGGTAGAGTCAGGCCCATATGGAATCCTGTTTGAGTCTCACTCTAATCGGATTCTCCCAGAGAACTCCTCTCTCAATCCAAACGATCCTGGCCAGGGATTTTGCTTGAGCGAGCACACGCGGGATATATCTCTTACGATACCAAAAGTGGATGATCCTCTATTGACACACAATTGCCTTCGTAAGGTTGGCTACCATTCCCGAGAATCAGCTATACTAGATCTTGAGCTCTCCAAACTTGTAAATCATGTTGGGAAATCTATTAGGGGAGCGACATCACATGCGCAGTGGAAGAATAGGAAACAAAAAAACCCTAGATTTCCCATAGAAAGTTTTCATCGTCGTACGAAGATCGGTGTGTCAAAAAAAATCCACGAAAAACTGTACATGTTAAAGAAAGTACATAGGGAGATCGTATATCCCTGAATCCCTGCAGATTTGTAGAAGAGGATGAAGGAGGTCAAGTGTTCTTCTCTCTAGTAGTATCCACATGGCAAGGATTGCAACGATGCACCTCTCTCTCTGGGGAGAGGAGAACAAGAGGTGGCTACCAAAAGAAACCCCCCAGCCTATAGAGTATTGGTTCCCTCCTATTTATAGAGGCCCCCTGAAAATCCTAATGGATCTTTTGCCCTATTGGGTATTGGATCTCCATCCAATTATCCAAGCCTCTTAGATTAGTGGGTCTCTACCTAATAATTTCTTATTAGCAATTATTGGATCTCATCTCAGGATCCAATTATTTAGGGGCTTAATGGATATCCAATAAGATAGGGGGTTCAGCGGATATCTCATATATGAACCTCTACTCGTCGTAACACCTACTATATGTGTGTAACCCTCTAGGCCCAATATCGAGCTGGCCATGAGTTATACTTGTCAGAACTCCTTCTGACTTAGTGAATTATTATCTCTATAATAATTCACTTAACTCATCGACTACGGACGTACTAGGCCACTATGTCGTGGCCCCCAGATGATACAGTGGAATCCAATCCTTTGGACCTATCTGTCCTCAGTTACCATGTATCTATAGTCCCTTATCCATCCAATATCCCAAAGACCCTATACCGGGCATGGTGTTGTTAGGCCCATACGGTCTCTCCTCGAGTCTTGCTCTTGTCGGATTCTCCCGGAGAACTCTTTCTCTTCCAATCCAAATAACATTGGCTAAGGATTTGTTCGAGCAAGAACACATGGGATATTCCTCTCATGATACCGAGAGCGGATGATCCTCTATTAATACTCAATAGCCCTCGTAAGGTTGGCTACCACTCTCAATAACCGGTTGTACTAGATCTGGAACTTTCCAAACCTATAAGTCTGGTATCAAAAAGTGGAGTACTCATACAGGACATCCTTGGTGTCTCAAGTCTAAGGACCCGATATACTTTTGGGACTATAGAATCGTTGTCTGACGTGAGGTATCAATAGCCATCCAGCATTCCGTAGGCGGATCAATCAGTGAACTCATTCTCCAATGAGCACCTGCACTATACCCTTAGTGTCCCCACACGAGTAGCTATGAGACTAGCTACCTCCATCTTATGGATGGGTATACAACACACCAGTCTATCCGGTTATCTCGATGTCCTTCTCAAGTAATCTATGACCAGAATAATTCAAGGTCTGTGTTTAAAGGTGAATCGGTCTCATTATCGTGATCTCATCACGATCCGATTCCCATTGCACAGATCCAAGAACATCATAATATATGCAACACGCAAGATAAAGTGATAAAACACCTAATAATAAGTAAAGAAAAAAAGTACATATCAAGTCACAAGTGCCATCACTCATGTGATTGGCTTAAAGGGTAGATATGACTAGCAATCTCCCACTTGACCTAAAGTCATTCACCAACATGTCTAATCCCCATCAGACCTCTGTGACGCTCAAAGACAATCTGAGTCAATGGCTTTGTCAGTGGATCTGCAATGTTATCTTCAGATGGAACTCTTTCTACTACTACATCTCTTCGGGCCATGATCTCCCTAATAAGTTAGAACCTCCTCAGAACACTTTTGATGAGACCCGGGTTCCCTTATTTGAGTAATCATCCCATATTTGTCGTAATATAAAGGAATCAGCTCTTCGCTGCTCAACATGACTCCCAAATCTGTGATGAACTTCTTCATCCAGACTCCCTCTTTTGCTACCTCTACCGCAGCAATGTATTTCGCCTCTATGGTCGAGTCAGTAGTAGTGTCTTGCTTGGAACTCTTCCAGCATACTACTCCTCCATTCAGGGTGAATACATACCATGAATTAGACTTGCTATCATCGACATCGGACTGGAAGCTTGAGTCCGTGTAGCCCTCAACCCTGAGGCTACTACCTCTATATACCAGTAAACGATCCTTTGTCCTTCTCAAGTACTTAAGGATACTATTTACTGCTTCTAGTGCTCCAAGCCTGGATATGCCTGATATCTACTCATGACACTCAAAGCATGCGCTATATCAGGCCTGGTACATGGCATGGCATACATGATAGATCCTATCGCTGATGCATATGGTATCATATCCATGTGTGCCCTTTCTTTAGAAGTTTTTGGGGACATACTCCTAGAAAGTGATATTCCATATCTCATTGGTATGAGACCTCTCTTGGAATTTTCCATGCCAAACCTTTTGATAATGGTGTCTATGTACCTTGATTGGGACAAGCCAAGCATCCTCTTGGATCTATCTCTATAGATCCATATCCCCAATATGCATGATGCTTCCCCTAAGTCCTTTATGGAGAAGTGCCTAGATAACTAAGTTTTTACATCATTCCCAAAGATCAGGATGTCATCCACATATAATACGAAAAAGGTAATTGTGCTCCCACTTACTTTTCTGTACACACAAGGCTCATCTTCATTCTTAATGAAGTCATAAGATCTGATCGCATCATCAAATCTTATGTTCCAACTTTGGGAAGCTTGCTTCAATCTATAAATGGACCTAAGCAACCTGCACATCTTATCTGGGTTATCCCTGGACACGAATCCTTCAGGCTGTATCATATACACCTCTTCCTCGAGGTTACCATTGAGGAATACGGTTTTGATGTCCATTTGTCAGATCTCATAATCATAGTGTGCTGCAATAGCTAATAGAATTCGAATGGATTTTAGCATGGCTACAGGTGAGAAAGTTTCGTCATAGTCAACACCTTACCTTTAACGATACCACTTAGCCACTAGTCTTGCTTTATAGGTCTCTACCTTTCCATCTACTCCAATCTTCTTTTTGAAGATCCACTTGTAGCTAATGGGTACAATACCCTTGGGTGCATTAACTGGGTTCTAAACCTTGTTGGAGTACATTGAATCTATTTTTGAATTCATGGCTTCTTGCCATTTCCTGGAGTCTATGCTCATAATAGCCTCCTCGTAGGTCTGAGGATCAATATCCTCAACATCCTCTCTTCTGATATGTCCCACATATCTTTCAAGAGGATGGAATACTCTATCGGACCTACGTAAAGTTGAAACTTATGTGTTAGGTATCTAAACAGACTCTGTGTTAGGACTCTAGCTATGAGAGTCCTAATTTAGTTTCATTGATAAGGGCATTCATGTAAATCCTATCTAGCCGACCCCTATTAAAGAGGTGAAGAGGCTAGCTAGGTTAGGGTTAGGTTGCTTCTTAAAAAAGGAGTCCTATTAGAAATAGGAGTCCTATTAGAGAAAGAGTCCTAGTAGAAGTAGGAGTCCTATTAGGAAAAGATTCCTATTAGAAGTAGGAGTCCTATTAGGGAAAGAGTCCTATTAGAATTAGGAGTCCTACTAGAGAAGGAATCCTAATTAGAAGTTGGTTAGAAGTAGGAGTCTTAAATAAGAGTCCTATTAGGAGTTGGGGTTTAAAAGCCCTATAAATAGCCATGTATTCATCCTCTTTTCATCAATGAATAGATTAATCTTTTAGTAGCCTATGAGCAGCAACTTAGAGGAAGGAACCCTTATAGAGAGTTCTAAGGAGGCTGATCCCCTATAGAGATCAACCCCAAGCTTAGAATCCACAAGGGTTCTAACACTTGGTATCAGAGCAGTGTTCTTGACATCTCACTACCCTTCCACAGCCATCCACCAGCCCTCCACAATCGCCCAAAGCAATTCCCATAATTGCTTAGAAGATCATCGCTGAATTCCGCCATCATCTCAACCACCGTAGATCATCCTTTGATCTTCCCGTGAATTGCAACAGGTTTTGGTTATCTACCATATTGCTGCTGCAATTTAGTTATCCTTATTCAAAAAATCCAAAAAATTCATTCCTATATTGCTGCATAAACTTTTCGTCGCAAAGTTTTCATCTCAACAACGAAAGTTGCACTGCAGAATTTCAACCGCATAGCACTGTCTCTTTGATCTTGCTACTGCATTTTTTCTATCCAAATCTCTATGAAATTTTTACGACGGCTTTGACACTTCCTAACAGTGGTTTCTCCTTTAGTTTTGTCAAAAAGTTCTCAATATAAACCACTTATCTTTTACGTCCAATCTGCTGCACTTTAGACATAAAAATCTGCTATAATACCTCTCAGTGATCCTCAATTTTGCCAAACCTCTTGCTGTTGTTTCTTTCCACAAAATTTTTAATAGCATTACCTCTTCCTTATCAATAGATCCCCTTTGAGTTTTACTTGAATCTCTTTTGAAAATTTTTGAAAAAAATTACATCTTTACTACTAGAATTTTTTTGGCAAAAAATCTAGTGTTACACCTTTGTCCTTTTTTCTTCTCCGTAACCTACCAAACCCTAGCCACCTTGCTGCCACAAGCCAAGATATCTTTAAGGCATCCCTCTAGCCTTAAGACATAGCCATCATAACCTAGTTTCATAACCCTAACAGCATCAAAAACCATAGCCCAAAACAGTAAACCATTACAGCTGAACCCTTTAATCACCGATCTATTATTCGAACCTTCCACCAACCAATGCCATTAATCCATCAACAGAAAAAAGATAAGGGCATCTCTGATCTACAGGCATATGCTATGGCTTCTCAAAATCTAATTGATGCAAAATCTGAAGCATGGAAATCTCAGATTGAATCACGGCTTGAATCGCGCTTGGAAGGCAAATTATGCGCTTTGTTTGCAGAATTCAGAATTGGACAATCACTGAGTCCATCCAAACTACAGCAAGGAGAGAATTTAGACAGGACCCCAGAGAAGGAGGGACAGCCCTTGGACATGCTTCAGCCATGCATGAGGGTGAACTTCCCACGATGGGAAAAAGGAGATCCGACGAGGTGGATTTCGCGCGCCGAACGTTACTTTCGCTACTACCGAACATCGGATAATGCTATGGTGGAGATTGCTGTCATCCACCATGAAGGAGATGTTATTCAATGGTACAATTGGCTAGAATATAATCATGGGGCTCTGACATGGAATCAATTTAAGAATGCACTACTGAACCGTTTCAAACCTACGGAGTATGAAAATATCACCAACTCGCAAAGATTCGATAAACCTCTGCGATTCAAGAGTACCAAACTAGGTTTGAGAAGCTATCCTACCTTGCTCGTGATTGGACTAACTATCAATTGTTAGGAACATTTATTGAAGGACTCAAGCCAGAGATAAAAGGGAAAGTTAAGGCGCGATAGCCCCGTACCGTGATGGCTGTAATTTCTTTTGCTTGAATACAAGAAGAATGGCTCAGCCAAGATGCTTGGAGGATAAGAACCACTCCTAGAACCTCAACATATAAATCTCCTTCTACTCCCAGCCATCCTTCGCTGCCCAAAAAATTGACAAGAGAAGAACTATATGACCGATCCGCGAAGGGTCTTTGTTGGCATTGCGATGAGCCGTGGAACCGCGATCATCACTGCAAAAGGGGCTACCTCCTATTGATTGAATCTCTTGAAGGCATAGAGGAGGAGGTCTAGGAGCATGAGAAAGAGGTCATGGATGAAGAACAGCACCAATTGATATTACGATGCATGCCCTTGCCGGTTACGCGAACCCGCAAACAATGAAAGTGGGAGGATTTCTGAAGCAACAACTGATCACCATTCTTATTGACACCGGGAGCACTAATAATCTTATGAACAGAAAGGTTGCTGTTTGAATGGCCTTACCTATTGAGAATTACAACAGGTTCGATGTTAAAATCGCAGATGGATGAATTTTGAAGTGTGATCGTAGGTGCCCACGGGTGAAACTGTTGCTGTAGGACCAAGAGATAATTGTAGATTTTTTCCTCCTCTCTCTGGATGATTATGTGGCCGTACTTAGCATCGAATAGTTGATGACATTAGGTGATTTTTTTGGAATTTTTTAAAATTAATTATGAAATTTTACAGTAAGGGGAAACAGGTGATACTGTGCGGGAAACGTGGGAGCGACGTAACGATAATTTGCATACAATGAATGGAGAAAGTTTTGCACAAAGCATGCAGAGGCTTTTTGGTACAACTTGAGCAGCAATCTAAGGGAGTGCCAACCAAATTTGAAGATCCAAACCTACTTCCCTTGCTTGCTAAATTTTCAGATATATTTGACGAACCACGCAGCCTACCTCCTAACCGCCGGCATGATCATCATATACCGATTCTTCTAGGAAAACCTCCAGCAAATACTTGACCATATTGGTATCCACATCTCCAAAAAGATCAAATAGAAAGAATTGTAAAAGAGATGCTTGAAACAGGAGTTATTTAGCCAAGTTGCAGCTCCTACTCTTCACCGGTGCTCCTCGTACGAAAGAAAGATGGAACATGGTGAATGTGCATTGATTACCGAGCTCTCAACGACATAACCGTCAAGGATAAGTATCCTATTCTAGTAGTAGATGAATTGCTTGATGAATTAAAGGAAGCACGAGTCTTCACAAAGCTAGACCTTCGATCCGGGTATCATCAAATACGAGTGTGCGAAGAAGACATACCGAAAACTGCCTTTCGAACGCACAACGGTCATTACGAATTTCTGGTAATGCCCGTTGGTCTCACCAATGCTCCCTCCACCTTCTAGAGCCTTATGAATGATATTTTCTGGAGTTATCTTCGAAAGTTTGTGCTAGTTTTCTTTGACGATATCCTTATTTACAGCCTTTCTCTTGAAAGTCATATTCAGCACTTATAACTTATTTTGATAATTTTACAAGAACATGTTCTTTTTGTCAAAAAAATGTAGTGCAGCTTTCTTCAACAAAGGGTGGAATATCTTGGGCATATCATATCAGAGGAAGGGGTAGCAGTGGACCCCTCCAAAATTGAAGCAATGCAGAACTGGCCATCCCCGAGGAACATAAAATCGCTGCGCGACTTTCTCGGTTTAACAGGTTACTACTGTAAGTTCGTGAAAAACTATGGAAAGATTAGTGCACCCCTTACTTCCTTGCTGAAAAGAGATGCTTTCCAGTGGTCGGTCAAAGCCACCACCGCCTTCGACGAACTTAAAGTCGCAATGATAACAACACCCGTACTAGCATTACCCGACTTTGGCAAGACTTTTATTATTGAAGCTGATGCCTCCGAAGTCGAAATTGGTGTTGTACTAATGAAAGATGGCCGCCCCCTCACTTATACTAGTAAGGCATTATCCCCTTCCCATCTCAAATGACTATTTACAACAAGAAGATTCTTGCGATTGTGCATGCGATGGCCAAATGGAGATTGTACTTGATCGGGCAACGCTTTCAAATCAAGACCGACCATAAAAGCCTAAAATATTTCTTGGAGCAGAAGATATCTTCCCCTAAGTGGCAAAAATGGGTAACAAAGCTTCTTGGATATGATTATGAAATAACTTACAAAAGGGGGAAAGAGAATGTTGTTATAGATGCACTTTCGTGGCTACCCGAGGAAGCTAAATTTTCGGTCATTTCACTTTCAACCAGTAACTTCCCTGAGGATATTAGGAGGAAATGGCAAGATGATCTGAAGACCAGAGCATCTATGAAGTTTTCACCTCGGTTCCATGGATCCTACCAAATTTTGAAGCACATCGGAATAGTAGCATATAGATTGGACTTACCCGCCAGCCCTCGAATCTATCTAGTCTTCCATGTGTCATGTTTGAAGCTCAAGTTGGGACAAAACGAGATAGCCCAAAGCCATCTACCAAATATGACTACCCAAGGAGAGCTCCAGATCCAACTAAGTGTCATTATTGATCGACAGATCGTGACTCGACGATGACGACCTGCTATTGAAGTGCTAATACAATGGGCGAACCTACTAACAGAAGATGCCACTTGGGAGAACTATGATATCAAATTCTCAGAATTCATGGAGCATCAACCTCAAGGACAAGGCTGATTTAAAAAGGGTGGGTCTGTTAGGACTCTAGCTATGAGAATCCTAATTTAGTTTCATTGATAAGGGCATTTATGTAAATCCTATCTAGCCGACCCCTATTAAAGAGGTGAAGAGGCCAGCTAGGTTAGAGTTAGGTTGCTTCTTAAAAAAGGAGTCCTATTAGAAATAGGAGTCATATTAGAGAAAGAGTCCTATTAGGAAAAGAGTCCTATTAGAAGTAGGAGTCCTATTAGGGAAAGAGTCCTATTAGAATTAGGAGTCCTACTAGAGAAGGAGTCCTAATTAGAAGTTGGTTAGAAGTAGGAGTCTTAAGTAAGAGTCCTATTAGGAGTTGGGGTTTAGAAGCCCTATAAATAGCCATATATTCATCCTCTTTTCATCAATGAATAGATCAATCTTTTAGCAGCCTTTGAGCAGCAACTTGGAGGAAGGAACCCCTATAGAGTTCCAAGGAGGCTGATCCCCTATAGAGATCAATCCCAAGCTTAGAATCTGCAAGGGTTCTAACACTCTGGCTGTGGAATGGTGTTTGAGCTAGGTTCTCCAACCTCACTCAATTCTATCATGCTCCCACTGTCTCCACCATGAATGTGTTCCTTCTCAAGGAACACTGCTCTCTTGGCTACAAAAACATTTTGGTCCTCAGGGCGATAGAAATAATACCCACAAGAATTCTTGGGGTATCTCATGAACTTGCACCATTCCGTTCTAGATTCCAACTTGTTAGAGTTGTGTCTCTTAACGTGGGTAGGGCAGCCCCAAATCTTAACAATCTTAAGATCAGACATCTTCCCATTCCATATCTCATATGGAGTAGACATCACTGACTTGGTTGGAATTCTGTTCAGAAGGTAAGCTGTGATCTTTAAGGCATATCCCCAGAAATAGATGGGTAGGTCGATAAAACACATCATGGAACACACCATGTCTAACAGTGTGCGATTCCTCCTTTCTGATACACCATTAAGCTGTGGTGTATAAGGAGGTGTCCATTGGGATAAGATCCCATAGTCTTTAAGGAACTGGGTGAACTCTGTACTCAAGTACTCACCTCCTCAATCTGATCGAAGGGTTTTAATACTCTTTCCTATTTGGTTCTCCACTTCATTTTTATATTCCCTGAATTTCTCAAAAGCTTTAGACTTGTACTTCATCAAGTACACATGTCCGTATCTTGAGAAATCATCAATGAAAGTAATGAAGTAGGAGTAACCACCTATGGCATGAGTCGACATGGGACCGCATACATCACTATGTATGAGTTCTAGTAACTCAGTGGCTCTCTCTCTAGTTCCACTAAATAGAGAGTTGGTTATCTTTCCCCGAAGGCAAGGTTCACATGTCACATATGACTCATAGTCAAATGGATCTAGATATCCATCTTTTAGCAACTTTTGAATCATTTCCTCGTGGATGTGACCTAGCCTACAATGCCAAAGATATGCATTATTCACCTCTTCTCGTTTTCTCTTAGACTCACTTACACTCATGATATGTGGAGCTGTATCTAGCATAAATAAAACATTATGCAATGTTCCTCTCATGATGATTTGATCATCTAATATTATTGAATAACCATTGTTCTCAAAAACTAATTTATATCCACTAACTGTCAAACATAAAATGGAAATAATATTTTTGATAATAGAAGGAACATAATAGCATGCATCTAATGCAATAATAGCTCTACTAGGTAGATGTAAAGTGACCTTGCCAACAACCACTGCAACAACTTTTGCTCCATTACCCATCTTAAGGCCCATCTCGCCTCTGTTCAATCTCCTAGGTCCTACCAGAACCTGCATCGAATTGCAGATATGATAAGCACTCCCGGTATCTAATACCCATGTGTTATCACAAGATTCTGACAAATGGAAACTGATCATGAATGTACTTGAAGCTTCTCCAAGCTTCTGTTTTGTCCTTTCTACAAGGTACTCTTTGTAGTTCCTCTTCCAGTGCCCATCTATGCCATAGTGGAAGCAGTGGCCTTTGTCCTTTGTTGGGTCTTTCTTAGCAACCTTTGCCTTACCCATTTTGCCCTTGCCCTTGTCCTTCTTAAGTGTCTTCTTAGCTTTCCTTTTCTTTTTGGTCTCACTAGTGTAGAGAACCGGCTTCTCTTTCTTGATGGCGCTCTATGCTTCTCTCAACATATTGAGGAGCTCTAGGAGGGTCACCTCAAGTTTGTTCATATTAAAATTCATTATGAACTGAGAAAAGGAATCTAGTAGGGACTGAAGCACAAGATCCACACACAGGTTATCCTCTAGGACTATTCCTAGACCTGTGAGTTTCTCGATCCACTCAATCATCTTAAGGACATGGTTCTGAACCGGTGTCCCCTCAGTCATCGTGGTACAGAAAAGACTCTTTGATATCTTATATCACTGAGTTCTTTCCTATTCCTCAAACAGTTTGCGAAGATACAAGAGTATGGAATTAGCATCCATATTTTCATGCTGTCTCTGTAACTCAGTAGTCATAGAGGCCAACATATAACACTGAGCAAGAGTGGAATCATCTAAGTACTTCACATAACTAGCGATCTTATTCTCGCTTGCCCCTTCGTCGGGCGTAGGGATCATTGTATCAAGGACATACGATTCTCCGCCGTGAGAACGATTCTCAGATTGCAAAGCCAATCCATATAATTTGGACTAGTGAGGCAGTTGGCATCAAGTATGCCACGTAAAGGATTTGAAAGTGACATTTTCTAAAATTAAATATGTAGCAGAAATAAATAACATGTAGACTTTGCAAAAATTAAACAGTTAAGATAAGGACTTCTATCTTAATGTACTCTCACTAATTTTTCGCAAGACACACAACACCCTCCGGTATGTGAATTGGAGACCCTCGGCGGATCTCTAGTGGGGATCGAGATCTAATCGGCATCTTAATGTAACCTTGAGGGACTCGACCAATCACATTAAGCCCGTAAAGGTAGGCAACTCTTGCCAATCACAACTCCTTATGATTCCCATCCTGTTCGGCCTCCGAACCACCATGGCCTCGAGGGACTCGACCAACCATGATGTTCGGTTAAGTCATCACCATCGTTACAAGATGAGTCTGATTCGATGATATATTCTCAAGTGACTCGACCAAGCATACCATATCCTCAGGTCACCAGTGACATCTCTATGTTATTGATAAGATATCGAGATGTGATATAGGTGAGTCTCGAGGGACTCGACCAACTCAACCTACACCGGGAATTGGTTCCTAGCTATAACGATGGAAGGCCACATGGGTCAATCTAATTGCCTCACATTTATTGACTTAATATTATTAATGGAGAAGATTTTTTATTTGGTCTCCTAACATAATGTGTCACACACATACGTATCTACATCGTATGTAAATATATATATATACATATCTAGTACATGTATATCTAATCACACATCACTTGAGCAATCACACCAGATAATCATGGACCACATCCTAATGTGATCAGGCCCGAGCCAGTGGGCCCAATCACTCACATCAAGATCTGTGTACTTCGACGCATCTCTATGCCTTGTGATCATCCATCTTACTTCATCGGATCGTCCGTCTCGGCCTCGCGAGTCACGCTACCGCCACACATCCTCATGTAATTATAACATAATTACAAGCATGTAGGATTGACAATAAATGATAAAAGAATAGAGGCTCATAGGCCCCAATAATAATAATCACATGTACACACATAACATCACAGGTCTATGATCATCTGTCCACATCATACATCATATGTATATGTTATTTTATATGACTACAAGATAAAAAATAATAGTTAATTAAACTATTTAATTAATATATTTATTTTTTTGAAATCAGAGACATAAAAGGAATTTTTGAATTCCTAGGGGTATTTTGGTAATTCGGCCAAAAGGGTATTTTGGTAATTTTGTCAAAGGGGATAGAAATCAGAATTTCTGAAATTCTGAGGGGCAAAACTATCTTTTATCCAAAAAACCTAATACCTTTCCCTTCTGCAGAGTTGCGGCCGCCGCCACCCTATCGGTGGCGGCCATTACGGCCGGGCGTGCTGCCCTTGCTCGCAGGCGCAGCGCCCGCAGCGGTCTATTCGTCGGCGGCGCTGCCCCTTGCGGGCGGTGGTGCCCCTTGCGGGTGCGCCAACACTTGCGGGCAGGTCGCCCGCAAGCGGCGCTGCCCCTTATGGGTGCAGCGCCTGTGGTGCCCCTACGCATGCGTGCGCTTTTGCCCGCAGTCGCAGTGCCCACAGGCGGCACTGACTCCTACGGGCAGGCCACCAGCGCAGGTAGCTAGCAAGTGCTGCCTACTAGTGGCCCACAGCTTGCTGGCCGGCTGTCGCCTTCACGCAGGCCACCGGACATCGACTGCTACCTGTGTAGACAATAAGGCTCTAAGCAGCCTTGCGGTTGCTGCTTGAGTGGGCAGCAATAGTTGCTGCCCTTTCTCGTCCTTCGTGCCAATGATTTTGAAGTCAAAAGCAAATCTAAAACACAACACATGTAGTTTAAGATCTGATCTTTGCATGAACAACCTGGCTCTGATACCACTGTTGGGAAATCCGTCAAGGGAGCGACATCACATGTGCAGTGGAAGAACAGAAAACAAAAAAACCCTAGATTTTCTATAGAAAGTTTTCATCGTCGTGCGAAGATTGGTGCATTAAAACAAATCTATGAAAAACTGCACGTGTAAAAGAAAGTACCTAGGGAGAACGTATATCCCTGAATCCTTGCAGATCTGTCGAAGAGGATGAAGGAGATCAAGCATCCTCTTCTTTAGCAGTATCCACATGGCAGGGATTGCAACGATGCACCTCTCTCTCTTGGGAGAGGAGAACATGAGGTGGCTACCAAAAGAAACCCCTCAGCCTATAGAGCTTTGGTTCCCTCCTATTTATAAAGGCCCCCTGAAAACCCTAATGGATCTTTTGCCCTATTGGTTATTAGATCTCTATCCAATTACCCAAGCCTCTTGGATTAGTGGGTCTCTACCCAATAATCTCTTATTAGCAATTATTGGATCTCATCTCAGGATCCAATAATTCAGGGGCTTAATGGATATCCAATAAGATAGGGGGTTTAGCGGATATCTCATATCCGAACCTCTACTCGTTGTAACAACTACCATATGTGTGTGACCCTCTAGGCCCAATATCGAGCTAGCCGTGAGTCATACTTGTCAGAACTCTTTCTGACTTAGTGAATTATTATCTCTATAATAATTCACCCAACTCATCGACTGCGGATGTACCAAGCCGCTACGCCTTGGCCCCCAAATGATACAAGGGAATCCAATCCTTTAGACCTATCTATCCTTAATTACCATGTATCTATAGTCGTCATCCATCTAATATCCCAAAGACTCTATACCGGGCATGGTGCTGTCAGACCCATACGGTCTCTCCTTGAGTCTTACTCTTGTTGGATTCTCTTGGAGAACTCTTTCTCTCTCAATCCAAATAACCTTGGCCAAGGATTTGTTCGAGCAAGAACACATGAGATATTCCTCTCATGATACCGAGAGCGTATTGAATCTTGGATTTTGATGATGAAACTAATTGAGTATGTTTTGTTGTTTAACTGTGTGTTGAGTTACGTAGGTCTACTATCGATCAGGATTAGACAATTGACGCTGGAGGAATTGACGTTGCGACGGGTGATCACGTCTGGATATTGGATGTCGAGCCGGAGGTTCGATCGACAATCGACTAAAGGCTTCGTACGTCGGGAATCGGGCCAAGATGCATGTTGTGCCAAGGATATCGGGGTTGCGGAGGTCATCCGCCGATTGGGCAACTGACTGCATAAGAGGACGATGTGCTGAAGCTTCGAACGAAGCACCGACCAATGACGTGCCTGGCAATTGAATGTCAATTCGTGTTGTAATAACTGTCTAGATCGAAGTAGAGTGTTTGTTTGTTTGTGTGCAGGATTAACTACGATGACGATGAAGACAAAAAGCGAAACAAAGTGCTGGAAGATAAGTGGGATGGATAGTTGGGAGTTCGAGAGTTCGATGGAAATCCGAAGATTCGTTGGGAGTAGTTGCCGGAACCGACCTAGAACGAGTAGGTAGCTTGCTGAAAGGTTTTCAGAAGTTCACCGGAAGGTTCGTTGGAAGTTCGCGGAGCTTGCCAAGAAAGATTGGAGCTTGCCAAAGAAGCTCGATGGAACTCGCCAAGATCATCATGAAGTTCGAGAGCTTGTCGGGAGTCCGCAGAATGGTTTCCGAGGGTTCATCGAAAGACTGCTGGAAGTTCATCGAAAGCTCATCGAAAGAAGTCTTGTCTTATGGACTTTGAAATAGCTTAAAAAATATCTTTAAAATTTGTAGTTAGCACATAATTTGGTTTAGGATTAGGTATTAATCCTATAAACCAAATTTGAGCCAATTTGGACTTCGTTTGGACCGATTTCGGCCGAAACCACTGTGTTGAAAATGACTTGGGTGGTAGTACCGCCCAGCCTGGGGCGGTAGTACCGCCCAGCTATAGTAACAGTGGTGGTAGTACCGCCTGTTCCAAGCAGTAGCACCGCGCATGTAATTTGTCGGCCTGACGGCCCGATAGGCGGTAGCACCGCCTCTGACAGGCGGTAGCACCGCCTCTGACAGGAAGTAGCACCGCCTCTGATAGGTGGTAGCACCGCCAGCACCGGGAACTCTAATTTGATTTCAAATTTGGAGCCCAAATTTGAAACCATTTTGGATCTATAAATACCCCCCCTTTCTCAGCTGAAAGGGAACCTTTTTTAGAGTTAGAATTGAGGAAAAGGCTTAGGAAAGTCTAGTTTTCAATAGCTTGTATTCACCTCATTCTTTCTCTTTGAAAAATTTGTAAGAGTGTGAACTTCTTGTAAAAGGGTTGCAAGATGGGTATTTGGTCCTTCCCCTTCAAAAGGATTTGCTAGTGGAAGTTGGGAGCCTTATCGAAGAGGGCTTCGGAAGTGGATGTAGGTCGGATGACCGAACCACTATAAATCGGTTTGCATTTACTTTCTCGCAACTTACTTTGCTGCAAACCATTATCATTTGCTGCCTTATTTACTCAACTTCATCTTCATCTTCTTACATATGCTTTAAAGTTAAAACGTAATCTTTCTGGGTTCAAATGAAATGCTGCATTCATTCGTACGAAGTTTCCGAACTAGTGTTAATCGCTGAAAAATCTATCGTTCTTTACCGCTGCACTAATTCACCCCCCCCTCTTATTGCCGCTCGATCCCTAACAATTGGTATCAGAGCCACATTCTTTCTCTTTCGGATTTACACCCGTGAGAAATGGCTCTAAATGGTTTTCAAGAGAGCTTCTCGGTTTTTCATCCACCGTTCTTTAACGGATCAGACTACACTTATTGGAAAACTCGAATGAGAGTTTTCATACTTTCAATGGACTTAGATTTATGGAACATTATTGAAAACGGTTTTCAACTTCCGACGAACGAATGGTCGGACTTAGAGAGAAAATCTTTTTCTTTAAATGCAAAGGCTATGAATGCCTTATTTTGCGCTTTAGATAAGAACGAGTTCAATCGGATTTCAATATGTGAAACGGCTTTCGATATTTGGCGAACACTTGAAATCACGCACAAGGGAACTAGTAGAGTTAAAGACTCAAAAGTAAACCTCTTATTGCATTATTTTGAGCTATTCCGAATGACACCAAGCGAAACTATCGGCGATATATACACCCGGTTCACGAATGTCGTCAATAGGTTGAAAAGTCTTGGTAAATGTTTTTTGAATTTTGAACTCACTAACAAGATTTTAAGATCCCTCCCAAAGAGTTGGGATCCAAAAGTAACCGCAATATAAGAGACTAAAAATTTAAATAATTTTTTATTGGAAGAACTAATTGGTTCACTAATGACATATGAAATGAGTTTCTTTGAACATTTGGAACATGATGAATATATGAACCACCTTCTAAAGAATAAGAAGGATTTGGAACATCGGACAAATAAATGCCACTTGAGTGATGACTCAAGTGATGAGGACAACGAGGACATTGAACTTTTAATGAATCTTAATAAGTTCATTAAACAAAAATCTAAAATAGACAATGAACTTGAATGGAGGAAGAGGCCAAGGAAGAAGAAGAAGGCTTGCAAAGAAGAATCAAGTAGAGAAGAGGCAAAATGGGCTTTGACGATTTTTGACAATGAGGTAAGAAACTCACCCAAGTTGCTTCTACCTTATTTTGAAATTACATGATGCTTTCCATGAATGCTTAACTTAGTTAGTAGGAATTTTTTCATGCTTTTCTTGTGTTTTTAGAAATTAAAAAAATATTTTAAAAATTATACTATGCTTTTCTTTATTGTATTTTTGAAAAGTAAAAATATGAATGATGATTGTATGATTTGTGATAATGTTTAGACACCTAATAGAATCAACCCATGCATGAGTAACTTGATGGTTTACATTGTCTCTAAACATGATGCTTGATGATTTTATATCTTGCATGAGTTGTTGAAGTGATGTTGATTTTAAAAAAACTTCTATCTTGGATTAATGGACCTAACCCATAAATTTTTCAAATGAAAGAAATGTGATTTTAATGTTGCCTTGTATTACATTTGGACTTGATGATTTTCATGATGAAAATTATTTTTCAGATTTATAAAATGATGCATGATTTTACCAAAAATTTGAGTATCGATCATCTTGTTATAACTAATGTAAGAAAGAATTAAAATGATTTTGATGATATTTTCGTTTTTGAATATGATGCATGACATTTTCATATGAAAAATTTGAACATTCTTATGAAAGATCAAATCACTTAAATTGAAACTCATAAAGATGAGAAAATGTACTATCATGATGTTTGATGCATATGATCTTGATGGATTTAATGACAAACTTATGTTTTGAATTTCTACAACGATGGGTTCCATATAAATGTTTGAACATACATTATGAAATCATCATTGAAATGAAAATATTAAAAGTTTGTTATCATGCTTAATGACTTTGTGATATCATATCTTGATGACAAACTCATGTTTGCTAGGGATCGAGCGGCACTAAGAGGGGGGGTGAATTAGTGTAGCGGATAAAATGATAGATTTTTCAGCAATTTAAATCAAGCTTCGGAAACTTCGTACGATGAAAGCAACATTTCGTTTGAAACCGATTTGATTGCGTTCTAACTTTAAAGCATGCGTACGAAGATAAAAAGGAAGTGGAGCAAGTAAAGTAAAGGCTTGCAGCAAAGTAAAACAGAAATTTAAACACTCACACAATCAAGACGTAGCGATGTATAGTGGTTCGGTCAAAGTGACCTACATCCACTTCCGAAGCCTTCTCCGATGAGGCTCCCTTCTTCCACTACCAAATCCTTTGAAGGGGAAGGATCAAATACCCCTCTTACAACCCTTTCTAAGTGGTTCATACTCTTACAAGATTTCACAAGAAGAATGAGGTGAACACTTAAGCAAATGATGAACAAGACTTTCCCAAGACTTATTTTCAAAATCTAACTCTCTAAGGGTTGTATTTTTCAGCTGAAAGGGAAGGGGTATTTATAAGCCTCAAAGTGATTCAAATTTGGAGCCCAAACTTGGAGCCAAAAATTTGAATCTTTTGAGTTACCGATCTTTGTCGATCTTGGCGGATCGACACACCAGCGGTTTCTCGCCACCTAAGCGGTGTGCTACGCTGGCTTTCCACGCACCAGCGGTGCTACCGCCCGACCCAGCGGTTCTCGCTGGCTACAGAGTCGGGCGGTGCTACACGCTGCTCACGATAACCGGCTACGATAACCGGCTACAAGATACAACTACTGATGCCATGCTAAGATTACCATGCACGTAGCATGCACGTATGCGTTGGTGCTGTTTGGGCCAAAATCTTTGGCCCAATGGCCCCTTCTTCGGGTTAAAGGATTAACACCTAATCCTAACCCAAATTAATATGCTAACTACGAAATTAAAGACATTCCTAAGCTATTACAAAGTCCGCAAGTCAAGTCTTCTTCCATCGAGCTTCTGGCGAACTTCCGGCGGTCTTCCGACGATTCCTCGGAAATCATCCTACGGACTCCCGGCAAGCTCTCGGACTCCACGATGATTTTGGCGAGTTCCCCCGAGCTTCTTTGGCAAGCTCCGATCTTTCTTGGCAAGCTCCGTGAACTTCCGACGAACCTCCCGGCGAACTTCCGAAAGCCCTTCGGCAAGCTCCCTACTCGTTCTCGGCCAGTTCCGGCAACGCTCCCAACGAATCTTCGGACTTTCGTTGAACACTCGAACTCCCAACGATTCATCACACTTGTCTTCGGCCCTTTGTTTCGCTTTACGTCTTCATCCCTATCGTAGTCATTCCTGCACAAACAAACATCAAAAACTCTACTTCGATCTAGACAGTTATTACAACGCGAATTGACATTCAGTTGCCCGGCACATCATTGGTCGGTGCTTCGTCCGATCCTTCGGCACATCGCCGTCTCTAGCGGCTTGTTGCCCAATCGATGGTTGACCTCCGCAACCTCGATATCCATGGCGCAACTCCACACTTCTTGGCCCAATGCCCGACGTACAAAGCCTCTGGCCGATAGTTGACCGAACCTCCGGTGCAACGTCAATTCCTCCAGCGTCAACTATCTAATCCTGATCGATAGTAGACCTGCGTAACTCAAAACACAGTTAGACCACAAATCACACTCAATTAGTTTCATCATCAAAATCCGAGATTCAACAATGTTTTGGTCTTAAATTTGATACTCATCTTTTGAAACATGAGCACACTTGTTTGAAACAAAATGAAACACATTATCATGATAAATTAAATCTCATGTCTTGAAACAATGTGTTGTTTTGACAATGTTTATAATGTAGTTTGTCTTCCGGTTTTGAATATTTTGATTTGGCATATAAAGGCAAAAGACATACTTATATGATGAAACATAAAGAAATTATATTTACTATCTTATCGAGATTAATGATTTCATGATATCTTAAGAATCTCATAAATTATAGAAGTGATTTCGATGAATTGATTATGATTTGATAATTTGAAATTTTCTCTCATGTTTCAATACTACTTTGTATGCTTCATGACTTGTTGATTGAAATAATGATATAGACTTTTGATGTATCACTTGTCATGATTAATGCAAATTGCTAGTATTTTGAATCTCGAAAATGATTATTTCTTTTTATCATTTACCAAAGAGGAGAACAATTCAAGTTTATGTTTTTTTGTGAATCTCATAAACTATGTTAATGATTTTGATAATTCGAACTTGAGTGAGCTTTATCACAATCCAAGTCTTGATATCTTAATACTTGATACTTGGAATTCTTATGCATGAATCAAGTTACTCTTTGTGCTATATCTTTTTAAATGAATCATGAGCCTTGATGTCATATATTTCATGACCCTAAAAGTGATGATTTCTTTGCCTTGTGTGGTAAATTGAACATTTGATATAAATGAAATTTGCTTTATGATGAATCATGAATGATGTCTTTTGGTGTTGATCCTTATTGATATTTCATATTGATATCTTTCATGAATTCTTTGCATCTATGTTTTGTATGCATTATGAAAAAATTGAAATATTGATTGGTGCTAAATTATTTCATTGAAATATTATTCATCCCTTCTTTTCGATAGTGACAAAGGGGGAGTTAGCTTGCTAGCTTATGTATCACAAGTGAAAATGACAAACATAGCTAGCTAGAACTTGCAAAAGGCAAAACTTGCACTTCTCAAAATGAGAAGAAAGAAATTGTAAAATTGCATTATTTTTTAACTCATGAGCTTGCATGTTTAAAATATTATAAATTTTACAAAAATTACTAGCTCGTTGCAAACAAAAAGTTGATGACTTGCAAAAGGGAAACTTAGGTGCAAAAGAAAAAAATTGAAAGGGAGCTAGTTTGCGTATTACAAAGTATGCTAGCTTATCATTATTGCTTGCTTGCTTGTCATAAATTTTCCTCATACCATGATTTGTTTATGACTCCCTTGAATTCATGACTTGATATGTTAAAAATTCATGATGGAAATTTATTATTTTGTCATGATGGAAGCATTCATGTAAAGGGAAAAGAATTGTATTCTTCCCTTCTTTTTGACAAAATCAAAGGAGGAGAAGATTTATTGCTAGCTTGCATGATTAATTTGCTAGCTCATTCAAGAGGAAGAAAATTGCTAGCTTGTGCATCAAAAGAGAAAATTTTGCTAGCTTGAACATTGAGAAGCAAAAAGTTGCTATCTCAAGAGAGGAAAAAATCTTGCTCAATTTTACTTCTTCAAAATTGCTTACATTTTTTTATCTCATGCAAGACTATTTGAAGTATTTGATCCTCCCTTTCTTTTTGATGCTAACAAAGGGGGAGAAAGTTTTTAGCCCGAACATTGCAAAAATTTGCCATCTTGATTCCTATTTTGCAACTTCATGAGAAGCTAAGAATTTTTATATCAAAGGATGCAAATATTGCTATCATGAGAAATAAGGTGCAAACTTGCACATCTCAAGAAGCAAGTGAAAATTATCATCATTGCCCATCCTTGAAACTTGCTATGATTGAATGGTATTATTTAGTGTTGTATTGAAAAAATGTTGTATGATGTGATAAATAGCTAGTGTGTTATAAAAATTTACATATCTTTTAAACTAGCTATGATGCTACTTCTCCTTTTTGTTGATGACATAGGGGGAGAAGTAGATTGATGACTTCATGCAATGTAATGATGCTTGAATATTTTATATATTTGCATGATGAATTTATATTTCTCACTACATGAATGATACATGTTACTTGGATTTGGGATAATCCAAGGGTTCTATCAATGGCATATTGATAGGGGGAGTTTGTATTAAACTCCGGAAAGTTATGGTTAACTCCGTCAATCATCAATTAGTTGTCATCATCAAAAAGGGGGAGATTGTTGAATCTCGGATTTTGATGATGAAACTAATTGAGTGTGTTTTGTTGTTTAAATGTGTGTTGAGTTACACAGGTCTACTATCGATCAGGATTAGACAGTTGATGCTGGAGGAATTGACGTTGCACTGGGTTATCACGTCTGGATATTGGATGTCGAGCCGGAGGTTCGATCGATAATCGGCTAAAGGCTTCGTACGTCGGGCATCGGGCCAAGATACATGTTGCACCAAGGATATCAGGATTGCGGAGGTCATCCGCCGATTGGGCAATGGACCGCAAAAGAGGATGATGTGCCGAAGGTTCGAACGAAGTGCCGACCAATGACGTCTTGGGGGCGTCTAGATCGAAGTAGAGTGTTTGTTTGTTTGTGTGCAGGATTAACTACGATGATGATGAAGACGTAAAGTGAAACAAAGTGCCGGAAGACAAGTGGGATGGATCGTTGGGAGTTCAAGAGTTTGATGGAAGTTCGAAGATTCGTTGGGAGTAGTTGTCGGAACCGACCGAGAATGAGTAGGGAACTTGCCGAAGGGTTTTCGGAAGTTCGCCGGAAGGTTCGTCGGAAGTTCGTGAAGCTTGCCAAGAAAGATCGGAGCTTGCCAAAGAAGCTCGATGGAACTCGCCAAGATCATCATGAAGTCTGGGAGCTTGTCGGGAGTCCGTAGAATGGTTTCCGAGGGTTCGTCGGAAGACCACCGGAAGTTCACCGAAAGCTCACCGAAAAAAGTCTTATTTTATGGACTTTGAAATAGCTTAAAAACTATCTTTAAAATTTATAGTTAGCATATAATTTGGTTTAGAATTAGGTGTTAATCTTATAAACCAAATTTGAGCCAATTCGGACTTCGTTTGGACCGGTTTCGTCCGAGTTTTCGACCGAAACCACTATGTTAAAAATGACCTAGGCGGTAGTACCACCCAGCCTGGGGCGGTAGTACCGCCCAACTACAGTAATAGTGGTGGTAGTACCCCCTGCTCCAGGCGATAGCATTGCTTGTGCACTGTTAGTCTGATGACTGACAGGCGGTAGCACCGCCTTTGACAGGTGGTAGCACTGCCAGCACCGGAAACTCCAATTTGATTTCAAATTTGGAGCCCAAATTTGAAACCATTTTGGATCTATAGATACCCTCCCTTTCTCAGCTGAAAGGGAACCCTTTTGAGAGTTAGAAATTGAGGAAAAGGCTTAGGAAAGTCTAGTTTTCAATAGCTTGTGTTCACCTCCTTTCTTTTTGAAAAATTTGTAAGAGTGTGAACTTCTTGTAAAAGGGTTGTAAGAGGGGTATTTGGTCCTTCCCCTTCAAAAGGATTTGCTAGTGGAAGTTGGGAGCCTCATCGGAGAAGGCTTCGGAAGTGGATGTAGGTCGGATGATCGAACCACTATAAATCGGTTTGCATTTACTTTCTCACAACTTACTTTGCTACAAACCATTTTCATTTGCTGCCTTTTTACTCAACTTCATCTTCATCTTCTTACGTGTGCTTTAAAGTTAAAATGTAATCTTTCCGAGTTCAAACGAAATGCTGCATTCATTCGTACGAAGTTTCCAAACTAGTGTTAATCGCTGAAAAATCTATCGTTCTTTGCTGCTGCACTAATTCACCCCCCCCTCTTAGTGTCGCTCGATCCCTAACAGAGCGGATGATCCTCGATTGACACTCAATAGCCCTCGTAAGGTTGGCTACCACTCCCAATAACCGGCGAGACTAGATCTGAAACTTTCCAAACCTATAAATCCAATATCAAAGAGTGGAGTACTCATACAGGACATCCTTGGTGTCTCAAGTCTAAGGACCAGATATACTACTGGGACTACGAAATCGCTGTCTGACATGAGGTATCAATAACCATCCAACATTCCATAGGCGGATCAATCAGTGAAATCATTCCCCAATGAGCAACTGCACTGTGTCCTTAGTGTCCCCACACGAGTAGCTATGAGACCAGCTACCTCCATCATATGGACGGGTATACAACACACCAGTCTATCCGATTATCTCGATATCCTTCTCGAGTAACCTTTGATCAGGATAATTCAGGGTCTATGTTTAAAGGTGAATCGGTCTCATTATCGTGATCTCATCACGATCCGATTCCCATTGCACAGATCCAAGGACATCATAATATATGCAACACATAAGATAAAGTGATAAAACGCCTAATAATAAGCAAAGAGAAAAAGTGCATATCAAGTCACAAGTGCCATCACTCATGTGATTGGCTTGCAGGGCACATATGACTAGCAAGTCCAGCATCAAAGAATGAAGTACTCAAACAAGGCATCCTTGGTGCCTCAAGTCTAAGGGCCAGACACACTACTGGGACTACAGAATCGTTGTCTGATATTAGGTATCATTAACCATATAACATTCTGTAAGCGGATCAATCAATGAACTTATTCTCCAATGAACACCTGCATTGTACCTCTAGTGTCCCCACATAGCGACTATGAGACCAGTCACCTCCATCATATAGACGAGTATACAGCGCACTAGTCTATCCAGTTATCTCGATGTCCTCATCAAGTAACCTATGACTAGGATGATTTAGGATCTGTGTTTAAAGGTATATCGATCTCATTATCGTGATCTCATCACGATCTGATTCTCATTGTATAGATCTATGGACATCATAATATTCATCAAGATAATGTGAGAAAATACCAATAATAATATGTGAAGAGATCGACGTAACATGTAATAGGTGCCATCACTCACGTGATTGGCTTGTAGGGCATCTACAACCAACAAGGACCAGAAATACTACTAGGACAATAGAATCACTGTCTGACAATGATGTATTATCAACCATTCAGCATTTCGTAAGTAGATCAATTAGTGAACTCATTCTCCAATGAGAACCTGCACTGTATCCCTAGTGTCCCCACATGAGCAGCTATAAGACTAACCGTCTCTATCATATGGACGAGTATACAGCACACTAGTTTATCTAATTATTTCGATGTCCCTCTCGAGGAACCTATTACTGAGATTATTTAGGGTTTATGTTTAAAGGCGAATCGTTCTCATTATCATGATCTCATCACGATTCGATTCCCATTACATAGATCCATAGACTTCACTATATATATATGTGTAACAAGTAATATAAAGTGAGAAAAATGTCAAATAAATAATAAGCAAAAAGAGTGTGTATCATGTCATACGTGTCATCACTCACGTGATTGGCTTGCAGGGCACCTATGACCAGCAATCTTCCACTTCACTTAAATCCAATCACCTAAGTGTCTGATCCTTATCAGACTCATGTGATGCTCAAAGACAATCTGAGTCACCTCAAGCTTGTTTATATATAAATTTATAATGAAGTATAAGATCTACATATAGGTTATCATCTAGGACCATTCTCAGCCCCATGAGTTTCTCTATCCACTCAATCATCTTAAGAACATAGTTTTGAACTAGCGTCCCTTTTGTCATCCTATCACGGAAGAGACTCTTGGATATCTCCTATCGTTGAGTTCTCCTCTATTCTTCAAACAATTTATGGAGATGCAGGAGAGTGGATCTAGCATCCATCTTTTCATGCTACCTTTGTAACTCGGGAATCAATGAGCCCAACATGTAGTATTGAGCAAGAGTGGAGTGTTACGACTCTAGCTAGGAGAGTCCTAATTTAGTTTCATTAAAGGGGGCAAACATATAAATCCTAGGGGCATTCATGTAAATCCTATCTAGCCAACCCCTATTAAAGAGGTGAAGAGGCTAGCTAGGTTAGGATTAATTTGGAGGTTGCTTCTTAGAGAAGCATTAAGAGTTGATTAGAAGTAGGGGTCTTGAGTATGAGTCCTATTAGGAGTTGGGGTTTGGTAACTCTATAAATAGCCATGTATTCACCCTCTTTTCTTCATAAATAGATCAATCCTTTTAGCAACCCTTTGAGCAATAACTTGAAGGAAGGAACCCCTATAGAGTTCTAAGGAGGCTGATCCCTTAAAGATATCAACCCCAAGTTAGAATCCGTAAGGGTTCTAACCTTTGGTATCAGAGCAGCATTCTTGGTGTCTCACTACCCTTCCACAGTCATCCATAGGCCCTCTACAGCCACCCAAAGCAATTCCCACAATTGTTTAAAAGATCATCACCAAATTATGTTGTCATCTCCACCACCGTGGATGATCCTTTGATCTCCACATGAATTGCAATATGTTCTGGTTTCTTACCTTACTACTACTAGAATTTAGTTATCCTTATTCAAAAAATCTAAAAAAATTATTCCTATATTTCTGTATAAACTTTTTGTTGCAAAGTCTTCATCTCTACGACGAAAGATGAATTGTAGAATTCCAACCGTATAGCACTATTTTTTTGATCTTGCTACTACATTTTTTCTTTCCAAATCTCTACAAAATTTTTATGATGGTTTAGACACTTCCTAATAGCAGATTTCCCTTCAGTTTCATCAAAAAATTCTCAATATAAACCATTGATCTTTTATGTCCAACCTGCTACACTTTAGACGTAAAAATCTATTGCAGTACCTTTTTGTGATCCTCAATTTTGCTAAACCTCTTTTTATCGTTTCCTTCTACAAAATTTTTAACAGTATTACCTCTCAATTACCAATAGATTTCCTTTGAGTTTACTTGAATCTCTATTGAGAATTGCTAAAAAAAATTGCATCTTTACTGCTAGAATTTTTTCGGTGAAAAATTTGGAGCGGCACCTTTATCCTTTTTCTTCTCCATAACCTACCAAACCCTAGCCACCTTGCTACCACCAACTAAGTGGTCTTTAGGACATCCCTCTAGCCTTAAGATGCAACCATTATAACCTATTTTCATAACCCTAACTATGTCAAAAACTATAACTCAAAATAGTAAACTATTACAGCCAAACCCTTCTATCACTGATCTATTGTCCGAACCTTCAACCACCCCATGCCATTAACCTATCAACAGAGAAAAGACAAGGACATCTCTGATCTACAAGCATATGCTATGGCTTCTCAAGATCTAATTGATGCCAAATTTGAAGCATTGGAATCTCGGATTGAATCATGGCTTGAATCACACTTGGAGGATAAATTACATGCTTTATTTGCAGAATTCAAAATTGGACAACTACCAAGTCCAACCAAATTTCAGTGAGAAGAGAGTTTAGAGAGGCCTCCAGAGAAGGAAGAATAGTCCTCGGACATGCTTCAGTCATGCATGAGGGTGGACTTCCCATGATAGGAAGAAGGAGACCCGGCTGGGTGGATTTCGTGCGTCAAACGTTACTTTCGCTACTACCAAATGTCAGATGATGCTATGGTGGAAATTGCTATCATCCACGTTGAAAGAGATGCTATTTAATGGTACAATTAGCTAGAATATAATCATGGGGCTCCGACATAGAATCAATTTAAGAATGCACTACTGAACCATTTTGGACCTATGGAGTATGGAAATATCGATAGTCAACTTGCAAAGATTCAACAAACCTCTAGGATTTAAGAATACCAAATTAGATTTGAGAAGATATCCTACCTTACTCATGATTGGACTGACCATCATTTGTTAGGAACATTCATAGAAGCACTCAAGCCAGAGATAAAAGGGGAGGTTAAGGCGCGATAACCCCGTACCGTGATAGTTGCGATTTCTTTCGCCCGAATACAAGAAGACGGTTAAACCAAGATACTCGAAGGATGAGAACCTCTCTTAGGCCTATGGCATATAAACCTCCTTCTACTTACAACCATCTTTCATTGCCAAAAAATTGACAAGAGAAGAACTACATGACCGATCAGCAAAGGGTCTTTGTTGGCAATACGATGAGCGGTGGAACCGCGATCATCGTTGCAAAATGGGCCACCTCCTACTAATTGAATCTCTTAAAGACATGGAGGAGGAGGTCCAGGAGCATGAGGAAGAGGTCACGGATGAAGAATAGTAGCTGGTTGATATTACGATGCATGCCCTTACCGATTACGTGAACTCGCAAATGATGAAAGTGGGAGGACTTCTGAAGCAACAATTGATCACTATTCTTATTGACACTAGTAGCACTAATAATTTTATGAATAGAAAGGTTGCTGTCTGAATGGCCTTACCTATTAAGAATTGTAGTAGGTTTAACATTAAGGTCACCGACGGACGAGTTTTGAAGTGTGATCGTAGGTGCCCATGGGTGAAACTGTTGCTGCAGGACCAAGAGATAATTATAGATTTCTGTTGAATCTCGGATTTTGATGATGAAGTCAATTGATAAGTTATTTGATCTAATTCATATTATTGAGATAAGTGTGCAGGATTAACTATAATAGTAGTGAAGACATAAAGTAAATAGCTAGAGTCAAGTTTGTTGGGAGTTCAAGAGTCCGTTGGAAGTTCGAAGTATCATCGGAAGTGTTGCCGGTACTAGCTAAGAATGAATCAGGGACTTGCCGATGGTTTCAGAAGTTCACCGGAAAGAAGTGGAATTTGGGAACCTCATCGGAGGAGGTTTTAGAAGTAGACGTAGGTCATTTTACTGAACCACTATACATTACTGTGTACTTGTCTTGATGTGTGAGTGTTTAATGTTGCATTTCAATATTTATGTAGTTGTAATCTCTTAATCCTTTCCTCTCTACTTTCTATTGCTTTCACTCGAATCACTTTGCTAAAATCATTTTCGTCGAACCAAAACTTTTCAGCACACAACTCTTTTTCATAATCGTTTTAAATTTATGATTTTTATTTGCTGCACTAATTCACCCCCCCCCCCTCTTGGTGCCACTCTAGATCCTAACAATTGATATCAGAGCTTGGTCACTCTCATTTGGTTTAAAACCCAAGAGAGATGACATATTCTGGCATGCAAGAAGGTCATTCAATTACATGTCCGCATATGTTTAATGGGTCGGATTACACTTATTGGAAGACTCATATGAAGATTTTTCTTATTTTCATAGATTTTGAAATTTGAAATATTGTTGAAAATGAATTTCAAAAATATTCTCTTTTGATGAATGAATGGAATGAATCGGTGAAGAAGGTTTTTGCTCTTAATGCAAAGGCTATGAATGCCTTGATTTGCACACTTGATAAAAATGAGTTTAATCGTGTTTCAATTTGTGAATCAGCTTTTGATATTTGGCATACTCTTAAAATCACTCATGAAGGTACTAGCCGAGTGAAAGAGTCCAAAATCAACCTCTTGGTGCATTGTTATGAATAATTTCGGATGAAACCAAGTGAGTCTATTGGAGAAATATACACCCGTTTCACAGATGTCGTCATTGGGCTTAAAGCACTTGAAAAATATTTTTCTAATTTCGAACTTGTAACTAAAATTTTAAGATCCCTTCCAAAGAGTTGGGATCTGAAAGTTACGACCATTCAAGAGGCCAAGGACCTTAAAAATTTTTCTCTCGAAGAACTCATCGGATTATTGATGACCTATGAAATGATATGCCATGCTCATGATGAGCTCGAGAACCCCCTACCAAAGAACAAGAAGGATATGGCATTGTGAACACAAGAAGATCACTTGAAAGAATCTTCAAGTGATGAGGACCTTGATGATGAACTTGCACCCTTGACTAAAAAATTCAAAAAATTTGTAAGAAGGAATAAATTTAAAAATGACATTAAAAATAAACTTAAACTTAAAAAATAACAAGTAATATGTTATGAATGCAAGAAACTGAGGCACTTCAAAAGTGAATGCCCCCAAGCTAAGAAGAAGCAAACAAAGAGGAAGAAGGCTCTAAAGGCAATATGGGATGACTTAAGTAGCTCCGAAGATGAAGAAGCAAGCAATAAGAAGGTAGCCAACTTCGCCCTAATGACTTTCGGAGAAGAGGTATGTGAGTTATTTAATGAAGATTTAACTTTCGATGAACTTTCAATTACTTTTCATGAATTATTTGATGAGTATAGAGCTATTAGTAAAAAGTTCAATTTATTAAAAAAAGAGCATTCTCTGTTATTAGATAAACTTGAAAGTCTTGTACTTGATACTCCCTCTTTACCTCCATGCTCTAAGTGTGAACACTTAGAGGTAATTAAGAAAGAGAACTTGCTACTTAAAGAGACCTTAAATAAGCTTAAGGTCAGTAGCAAGGGTTTGGACTTGATCCTTGCAAATAAGGGTCACGTCGGAAAAAGAAATGGAATTGGATTTGTGAGTGGATCTCATCGAAATCCTACCACCTTCATTAAAGGACCTACCCTACATGTATCATCTTACTCAAAGTGTAACTTTTGTTGCAAGCCTGAACATATTATTTACAAATGTCCGTTTAAGAAACTTAGCCCACATAACTTAATATGGGTTCCTAAAGGAACTATAAGGAACTCAATAAACAATGACAAGATTAGTAAAAAAAATTTTGAGGCACCCAAATTTAAATAGGTACCTAAAAAACATCCTCTTTTGTAGACATATTCACCCACACAAGCTAAGAATAAGAGATGATACCTTGATAGTGGATGCTCATGGCACATGACCGGAGATCCATCACAATTCTCTAAGCTCACTAGCCAAGACGAAGGGTATATCACCTTCGGAGACAACAATAAGGGTAAAATCATTGGCAAGGGAACCATAGATAACAAATCAAGCTTTTTAATTAATAATGTATTTTTAGTAGATGACTTAAAGCATAATCTTTTGAGCATTAGTCAATTGTGTGATAAGGATATATCATAAAATTTGAATCTAATGCTTGCATTATCGAAAAATCGCACAACAACACATCTATGATTGCATTAAAACAAAATAATATATACACCATAAACATTGATGATCTTAGCACTGAAATGTGTTTTTTAGCTTTGAATGATGATGCTTGCCTTTGGCATAGGAGATTAGGTCATGCTAGTATGAAACTAATCTCTCAAATCATATCTAAAGAACTTGTAAGAGGCATTACCAATGTTAAGTTCATTAAAGATAAAGTGTGTGATGCATGTCAACTAGGAAAACATATAAAAAGTAGTTTCAAACCAAAGAATCAAATAAGCACCTCTAGACCAATGCAATTGATCCATATGGATTTATTTGGATCAATTGATATAATGAGCCTAGGAGGTAGCAAATATGACTTTGTAATTGTAGATGACTATAGTAGAGATACACTTGGACCTATTTCTTGGCTCACAAAATTGATTATTTTAAATGCTTTTCTAAATTTTGTAAACTTGCTCAAAATGAAAAGGGTTTTATGATTTCATCGATTCGAAGTGATCATGGTGGTGAATTTCAAAACTGTGACTTTCAAAATTTTTGTGAATCTAATGGATATAACCATAATTTTTCTACTCTGAGGAACCCTCAACAAAATAGAGTAGTAGAAAGAAAGAATAGGAATTTACAAGAAATAGCAAGAACCATGTTGAATGAACATAGTTTACCCAAATACTTTTGGGCCGAAGTCGTTAAGACGGCTTGCTATATCATGAATAGGGTTCTAATAAGACCATCTCTCTCTAAAACTTCTTATGAATTGTGGAATAAAAAAAACCAAACATTTCTTATTTTAAAGTTTTCGGTTGCAAATGTTTTAGTTTGAATGAAAAGAATGCCTTAGGAAAGTTTGATACAAAATTCAATGAAGACATCTTTCTTAGTTACTCTTTTATTTCTAAAGCTTTTTATGTTTTTAATAAAAGAACCTTGGTTATAGAAGAATCTATTCATGTTGTTTTTAATGAAGTTTTTGAATTTACGAAAACCGATTTTTATGATGATTTTGATTTTAATAGTTTAAATTTGAATGAAACCTCTCCTCCAAATAGCAACTTAGATGTATCTTCTTCCCAAATTTCCTTACCTAAGGAATTGAAGTATGTAGATGACCATCCAAAGGAGCTAATTATAAGGGACACATCAAAAGGAGTTTAAACTCGTTCTTCTTTTAAGAATTTTTGTACCAACACTATTTTTCTTTCTCAAATTAAGCCTAAGTGCATTGACAAAGCTTTGAAAGATGATTCTTGGTTTATTACAATGCAAGAAGAATTGAACCAATTTGAGAGAAATGAGGTGTGGAAGCTTGTTCCTAAACCTAGTGACCATTTAGTTATAGGTACTAAATGGGTATTTAGAAATAAGTAAGATGAATTCAGTATCATGGTTAGAAACAAGACTAGATTATTGGCCAAGGGTTTCAACTAAGAAGAAGGTATCGATTACGAAGAGACCTTCGCTCCTATAACAAGATTATAAGCCATTAGGATGCTCCTTGCTTATGCTAGTAGTATTAATTTTAAGTTGTTTCAAATGGATGTCAAAAGTGCTTCTTAAATGGTTTTATTTCCAAAAAAGTGTTTGTTGAACAACCACTCGGTTTTGAAAACTCTCTTTTTCCTAATCATGTGTTTAAATTGACTAAGGCTCTCTATGGGTTAAAATAAGCTCCAAGGGTTTGGTATGAGAGACTTAGCTCATTTTTAATTTCAAATAATTTTATTAAAGGCAAGGTCTATACTATATTATTTATTAAATATTTTAAAAATAACTTTCTTATTGTTCAAATTTATATTGATGATATTATCTTTGGTTCTACTAATAAATCACTATGTGAATCATTTGCCAAGTGTATGAGTCATGAATTTGAAATGAGTCTAATAGGTGAACTAACCTTCTTTTTAGGATTACAAATTAAATAACTTAGTGATGGTATATTTCTTAATCAAACTAAATATACATTAGAATTGTTAAAACGATTTAACATGGATGGTTCAAAAGCCATAAACACTCCTATGAGTACTTCCACTAAGTTAGACATGGATGAAAGTGGAGAAAATTTTGATAAAAAAATATATAGTGGAATGATAGATAGTTTATTTTACCTTACCGCAACTAGACTGGATATCATGTTTAGTGTAGGACTTTGTAATAGATTTCAAGCTAATCCAAAGTTATCTTATCTTAAAGCCATTAAAAGAATTCTTAGATATCTTAAAGGAACTCCTAACCTAGGACTATGGTATCCAAAATCCGATAACTTTGATTTAATAGCCTATGCAGATGTGAGTTTTGATGGATGTAGAATAGATAGAAAAAGCACATCCGAAATATACTAATTTTTAGAACATGTACTTGTTTCTTGGACTTCCAAGAAACAAAACTCGGTTGCACTATCTACGGCTGAAGCCGAATACATAGCCGCAAGTGCATGTTGTGCACAAGTTGTTTGGATAAAAAATACTTTAGAAGACTATAAAATTTATTTAAAAAATATTATCATAAAATGTGATAACACAAGTGTTATTTGTTTAACTAAAAATCTCATTCGACACTCTAGAACTAAGTATATTGATATTAGGCATCACTTTATACGAGATCATGTCAATAATAATGATGTTATTCTAGAATTTATTGATACAAAACACCAACTAGCAGACATCTTCACAAAACCTTTAAATGAAGTATAATTTAACTTTATTATAAGAGAATTAGGCATACTAAATTGTCCTAATACATGAGGTTGTTGTATGTTTCTTTTCCAAATTTTTTTTTACTTCGGTTTTCATGAACTCATCTTAATATTATTCTTTCAGATTTTGAATGACATCTTTACGATATCGTATTTTTGAATGAAGCTCCCATTTTATCCTTCTCTGACCTTGCATTGATACTCCTCCTTCATTAATTAATGATTCTCCATTGATGATCCTTAATTAATATCATGCCCTTTTAATAACTTGGTAAAATTGATTCTATCGATTTTATACTCCCTTTACTTCTATTGGCATGAATAAATGGATTTCATTATTTTCATATCATTTGAAGTTTGTTAATTTTGTCATGAACTTTGCATAAAGAAGAAGCTCTCAAGTTTTTATTACTTGAATACTCTCTTCGGATTTCATTCATGCAAATTTGATGAACTCTTTACTCTTGACCCAACTTCTATGTCTTGAGCTTGTATGACTTGATTATTTATCCTCTATCTCATGAATTCTTATGAGAATGCCAAGTTGAACTTTTTATGAAATTTTTAATGTTGATGTGCTCTACTTCATAAATTTGTAATGAAAATACCAAGTTGAACTTTTAAAATATGAAAACATCATCATGACTCTCTCATGAATTTTGAACTTAAATGATCTCTCTTTCTCATGAATTTTCTTGAATAAATGACATGAGCTCTTGATGATATGTTTGATGATATGACTTGGCTTCAATGATCTATCTTTCCACTTTATGATTTTATACCTGAATTTTTAATCAAATTGCCTCTTAAACTTTTCATCTCAATCCTTCTTGAATAAACACTCATAATTCTTATCATGAGTTTTATGAATTATATTCAAATGATCTCCCTTCTACTTCACTAATTTCATTTAGTAGAAATGATTCTTGGAAGCTTTATAATGACTTGAATGATTCCCTTTTATGCTTCAAGAATTATTATGCAGAATTTGCTCTTAATTTTTCATATATGAATTTTTCATGAGCTCTTAGAAATTCTTATGAATTTTGGCCTTGATGATCTATCTTATGATTCCATAGATATGAATTTTAAATAAGAATGAACGAATCACTTTTCAGGTTTATCCATCTATTTTTGTCATTTTTCAAAACTCCAATCGTAATCAATGTTGAATCTCGGATTTTGATGATGAAACTAAATGATTATATTTTGTTTATCTAATTGCATTTTAAATCATGCAGATCTACTCGATCAGGATTAGATAATTGACACAGGAGGAATTGACGATGCGTCGAAGAAGCAGATGAAGCGCCGACCAATGACGTACTAGGCAACAGAATGTCAATTTGCATTGTAATAACTATCTAGATCGAAGTAGAGTTTTAGTTTATATGTGCAGGATTAACTATGATAACGATGAAGACATAAAGTGAAACAAAGTGCCAGAGTTAAGTATGATGGAATCATTGGAAGTTCGAGAGTTCGACGGAAGTCCGAAGATTCATCGGGAGTACTACCAGAATTGACCGAGAATGAGTAGGGAGCTTGCCAAAGGGTTTTCAGAAGTTCGCCGGAAGGTTCGTCGGAAGTTCACGGAGCTCACCGAGAAAGATCGGAGCTTGCCGAAGAAGCTCGTCGGAACTCACCAAGATCAGTCATGAAGTCCAGGAGCTTGCCCGGAGTCCACAGAATGGTATCCGCGGGTTCATTGGAAGATCACCGGAAGTTCACCGGAAGCTCGTCGGAAGAAGTCTTGACTTTTTGAACTTTGTAATAGCTTAAAAAGTATCTTTAATTTTATAATTAGTACATAATTAGGGTTAGGATTAGGTATTAATCCTTTAACCCTATTAAGGGCCAATTGGGCCCGGAATTAGATCGATTTGGGTTGGGTTTAAGGCCCAACCAGGAGTGCTGGACATTGTCTAGCGGTGGTATCGCTAGATTGGGGTTGTGACACCACCCAAGCCCAGCCTCCCAAGTAGTCTAGGGTGGTGGTATCTCCCTGAGGTAGAGTGCCCAAGTGGTGGCACCGCTAGCTGGGCCATGGTACCGCCTAATACATTGACCATGTTAGTGTGTCTGGTGGTAGTACCACTAGGCTGGGCAGTGGTACCGCCCAGTATACTGACAGGGGCAAAAAGCCTGGGTGGTGGTATCGCTAGTACCTTTGAAATCCGGGATGATTCAAATTTAGGCTCTAAATTTGAATCTTCTTGAGGTCTATAAATATCCTAGATGTTCTTGCTTGGGATAGCAAAAATTGTGCAAGAAACTAAGGGAAAACTCTGTTAGTTTTAATTGAAATCCCTCCTCCAAAGTTTGAAGTTGTCTTTAAGAGGTGTTGAGGGAAGCCTTGTAAACAAAGTTTGTAAAAGGGAGTTTGTCCTTGCCTGTTTGAAGGAGGATAGCTAATGGAAAAGCTAGTGGCCTCAAGTGAAGAGGAATCGGGAGTAGATATAGGTCGTATGATCGAACCACTATAAAATTGATTTGCAGTTACTTTATTGCTCTTTATCTTTCTGTAAACCTATTTCTTCACTTGTTTACTGCCCTCCTTCTCTTAATGCTTTCAAGCTAAACACATTTCCGATATGATTTAATTGAAATCATTTTTTATTGTACAAAGTTTTTCGAATAAGTGTTCAAATTGTCAAAATTTATCATCTTTATCCGCTGCACTAATTCACCCCCCCCCCCCCTCTTAGTGCCGCTCTCGATCCCAACAATCAAGGCCCACTTCCTTTTTATTGATGACAAAGGGGGAGAAGAATGTTGATGACTTGATAAATACCTTGTATGTATCGTATTGAGAAGAATATGACAAAATAAATTAATGACTTAATAAATGTCTTATATGTATCATATTGTATTGAGAAGAATGTGACAAAATGAATTAATGACTTGATAAATGTCTTATATGTGTCATATTGTATTGAGAAGCATGTGACAAAATGAATTAATGACTTGATAAATGTCTTATATGTATCGTATCGTATTGTATTGAAATGTAATTGCATTTGCCATGCTTTGTATTGAAAATTGATTGCTATCCTTAAAAGCATCGCAATATATCGCAATAATATGTAGTGTATCGTAATTGTATTGGAATGTATCACTTGCATCGCAAATCATTCATAGATGCTTAAAATGTAAATTTTTTAAAGATTGTTATCATATCATGTTTAAATTTGGTATCCTTTATTGATATAATAAGTTATCATTTCATTTAATGATGTATCATAAAATGATATCATGCCTTGCATTTGTATATTTATTTTGATATCATTTGATCCTTGCTACTTTTCAAAATTATAATTGGTGTCATTTGTCGAAATCACTTAACATTGAACTAGAAAATAGGTGTCATACCTTAACATCATTTTTTATTATGAAAAATATGAAATTTCATATTTATGGATGAAAGATTATGCTTGTTGAGTATGACGATAAGTTCAACAGATGCAACTTATCGGTTTTATTAAATTCAAGTATTTTCTTTCTTAAAATATGGCATATAGAAAGGAAGAGTTAAGGTTAACTCCATCATTAATTGATTGTCATCATTAAAAAGGGGGAGATTGTTGAATCTCAGATTTTGATGACGAAGTCAATTGATAAGTTATTTGATCTAATCCATATTATTGAGATAAGTGTGCAGGATTAACTATGATAGTAGTGAAGACAAAGTAAATAGCCAAAGTCAAGTACATTGGGAGTTCAACAGTCCGCTAGAAGTTTGAAATATTTTCAGAAGTGCTGTCAGAACTAGTCGAGAATGAATTAGGGACTTGCCGAAGGTTTCATAAGTTTATCGAAAAAATTGTCGGAGGTTCACGGAGCTCACTAAGAAAGTTAGAAAGATTTCTAAAAGATTCATCAAACTCGTCATAAAGTCTGGGAAGATGTTGGGAGTCCGCCGGAAGATATTCGAGGGTGTGTCAGAAGTCCACCGGAAATTCACCGGAAGCTTGCTGGAAGAAGACTCGATATTGTCGGATTAGAATTTGCTTAGAATATATTTGTAATTTTATAGTTAGTACATAATTAGGGTTAGGATTAGGTGATAATCCTAATTAACCCTAGTAGGGGCCAATTGGGTCTTAATTGGACTGAATTGGGCCAGATTAAGGGCCCATTCAATAGTGCTAGAGCATATCTATTGGTGGCATAGCCCTGGGAACTAGTTCCTAGGTGGTCTGGGTAGTGATACTGCCCCAAGTTAGTGGTGGTACCGTTGACAGTTATTACCTTTCAGTAGTGGTATCACTTGACAAGCGGTGGTACCGCCCCTCAACAGAGTCCGAGGACCCTATCAGGTGGTAGTACCACCAGACTGGGCGGTGGTACCGCCTAGTACACTGACATAGTAGGGTCAATTGGCGGTGGTACCATCAGTACTCGAAAATCCATGACGTGACTCTTTTTGGCTCCAAACCTGATGCCAATTGAGTCTATAAATATCCCTTTCTTCTCAGCTAGCTTAGTACATTGAGAAGTGATAAAAACTGATACAAAGCTCTAATAAAATAGCATTCGATAGCTTGAGCGTTCACCTCCCAAGTCTCATTTGTAAAAGTTTTATGAGTGTGAACCACTTGTAAAATCTGTAAGAGGGGGTGCTTGGTCCTTCCCTTCAAGAAGAATTGATAGTAGAAGTTGGAAACCTCATCAGAGGAGGTTTCGGAAGTGGACGTAGGTCATTTGACCGAACTACGTACTTCTCTTGATGTGTGAGTGTTAATTGCTGCATTTTAATCTTTATGTAGCTATAATCTCTTGATCCTCTCCTCTCTACTTTCTATCGCTTTCACTCGAATCACTTTGCTAAAATCACTTTCATCAAATCGAAACTTTTCAATGCACAACTCTTTTCCGTAATCATTTTAAATTTATGGTTTTTGTTCGTTGCATTAATTCAGCCCCTCCCCCCCTCTTAGTGCCGCTCTAGATCCTAATAATTTCTTCCTCCTCCCTCTTGATAATTTTGAGGCCATGCTCGGCATCGAATAGCTGACGATATTAGGTGATGTTTCCTGAATTTTTTGAAACTAATTATGAAATTTTATAGCAAAGGAAAACATGTGATACTGCGCGAGAAACGTGGGGGCGACGTAACAACGATTTACACACAACGAATGGAGAAAGTTTTACACAAAGCATACAGTTATTTTTTAGTACAACTTGAGCAGCAATCTAAGGGAGAGCCAACTAAATTTGAAGACCTAAACCTACTTCCATTGCTTACTGAATTTTTAGATATATTTGACAAACCACGCGGCCTATCTCCTACCCACCGGCATGATCATCGTATATTGATTCTTCCGAGCAAACCTCTAGAAAATACTCAGCCATATCAGTATCCACAACTCCAGATGGATGAAATAGAAAGGATTGTAAAAGAGATGCTCGAAACAGGAGTTATTCGACCAAGTTGTAGTCTCTGCTCTTCACTAGTGCTCCTCATACGTAAGAAGGACGAAACATGGCAAATGTGCGTTGATTATTGAGCTCTCAACGGCATAACTATCAAGCACAAGTATCCTATTCCAGTAGTAGATGAATTGCTTGATGAATTAAAGGGAGCATGAGTCTTCACAAAGCTGGACCTTTGATCCGGGTATCCTAAAAAATGAGTGTGCGAAGAAGACATACCGAAAACCGCCTTTCAAACGCACAACAGCCACTATGAATTTTTAGTAATACCCTTTGGTCTCACCAATGCTCCCTCCACCTTCTAGAGCCTTATGAATGATATTTTCTGGAGTTATCTTTGTAATTTTATTCTAGTTTTCTTTGATGATATCCTTATCTACAACCCTTCTCTTGAAAGTCATTTTCAATACTTAAGACTTATTTTGATGATTTTACGAGAACATATTCTTTTTGTCAAAAAATTGAAGTGCAGCTTTCATTAATAGATGGTAGAATATCTTGGGCATATCATATCAGAAGGTGTGGCGGTGAACCCCTCCAAAATTGAAGTAATGCAAAACTGGCCGACCTCGAGGAATATAAAATCGCTGCGCGGCTCCCTCGGTTTAATAGGCTACTACCACAAGTTTGTGAAAAACTATAGAAAGATTAGTGCACCCCTTCCTTACTGAAAAAAGATACTTTCTAATGGTTGGATAAAGCCACCACCGCCTTCGATGAACTTAAAGCCACAATGTCGACAACGCCTGTACTAGCGCTCTCGACTTCGACAAGACTTTTGTTATTGAAGCCGATGCCTCCAGAGTCAGAATTGGGGCTGTACTAATGCAAGATGGCCATCCCCTAGCTTATACTAGTAAGGTATTATCTCTTTTCCATCTCAAGATGACTATTTACGACAAGGAGATGCTCGCGATTGTGCATGCGGTGGCCAAATAGAGACCATACTTGATCGGGCGATGCTTTCAAATCAAGACCAACCATAAAAGCCTAAAATATTTCTTAGAGTAGAAGATATCTTCTCCCAAGCAGCAAAAATGGGTAACAAAACTTCTTGAATATGATTATGAAATAACTTATAAATAGGGGAAAGAGAATGTTGTTGCAGATGTGCTTTTACGACTACCTGAGCAAGCTAAATTTTTGATCGTTTCACTTCCGACCAGCCACTTCCTTAAGGATATTAGAAGGGAATGGTAAGATGATCCGAAGACTAATAAGATCATAAAAAAAATTGAAGGAAGCACCAAGCTCCGTGGCTCATTATAGTTTAGACTCAAAAGACTTACGCTATAAGGGATGTATTATGCTTGTACCAAATTCTACTTACATAAAGATCATCTCTCAAGAGATTCATTCCACACCAATGGCCGGGCACTCTGGGTTCCTTAGAACCTATAAGAGAATTAAGCAAAATATTTATTAGGTAGGAATGAAAAATATTATTGCTAAATTTGTAGCACAATGTGATGTATGTCAACGACATAAAAGCAAGACAGTGGCAAGTCCCGGAAAGCTGCAACCTTTACCCATCCTGGACTCAATATGGGCTGATATATTAATGGACTTCATCAAAGGGCTTCCCTCACCACAAGGAAAAGCTCAAGAAAGAATGAAATAACTATATGATCAACACAAAGGCGAAAGAGAATTTTCAGTAGGAGATTGGGTCTTCCTATGGCTCCAGCCATACAAGCAAACATCAATCCAGACCAAAGCATCCATGAAGCACCTTGGTTCTATAGACCCTACCAGATTTTGGAGCGTATCAAAGTAGTAGTATATAGATTGAACTTACCCGCCAGCTCTCGAATCCATCCAGTCTTCTATGTTTCGTGTTTGAAGCTCAAGTTAGGATTAAACGATATAGCCCAAAGCTAGCTACCAAATATGACTACCCAAGGAGAGCTCCAAACCTAGCCGAGTGCCATTATTGATTGATGGATCATGACTCGATGACGATGACCCACTACTGAAGTGCTAGTACAATGGGTGAACCTACCAACAAAAGATGTCACTTGGGAGAAATATGATAACTTGAAGATCAAATTCCTAAAATTTATGTAGCGTCCGCCTCGAGGACAAGGCTGATTTGAAGAGGGTGGGTTTGTTAGGACTCTAGTTAGGACAGTCCTAATTTAGTTTCATTGAAGGGAACAAACATGTAAATCCTAAGGGCATTCATGTAAATCCTATCTAGCCAACCCCTATTAAAGAGGTGAAGAGGCTGGCTAGGTTAGGATTAGTTTAGAGGTTGCTTCTTGGAGAAGCATTAGGAGTTGATTAGAAGTATGGGTCTTGAGTAGGAGTCATATTAGGAGTTGGGGTTTAGAAGCCCTATAAATAGCCATGTATTCACCCTCTTTTTTTATGAATAGATTAATCCTTTTAGCAGCCCTTTAAGTAGTAACTTTGAGGAATGAACCCCTATAGAGTTCCAAGAAGGCTGATTCCCTAAAGAGATCAACCCCAAGTTTAGAATCCACAAGGGTTCTAACTTGGAGTCATCTATGTACTTCACGTAGCAAGAAATCTCATCTTCATTTGTCCCTTCTTTGGGCATAGGCATCATTGTGTCAAGGACGTATAGGATTTTCTTCACCGTTAGAATGATTCTCAGGTTGTGAAGCCAATCCATATAATTTGGACCAGTGAGGTGGTTGACATCAAGTATACCATGTAAGGGGTTTGAAAGCAATATTTTTTGAAAATAAATATATAGTAGAAATAAATAACATACATATTTTATAAAAATAAACAATCAAGATAAGGACTTCTATCTTAATCTACTCTCACTATTTTCTCACGAATCACACAACTCTCTCCGGTATGTGAATTGAACACCCCTGATAGATCTCTAGTGGGGATCAGGATCTAATCAATATTTTAACATAACCTCGAGGGACTCGACCAGCTATGCTAAGACTGAAAAAGTAGGCAACTCTTGCCGATCACAACTCCTTGTATTCTCATCTTGTTCGTGTAACATCCCACGTATTTTTTTTCTCGTTTCTAAATTTTGTATAAGAGTTTAATTATAATATTACTACCCATCTTAAATTCTGTAGATGAGCCCAAATAAATTTTAAATCCTATTTATAAAATATGAGGACTTGTTTGTAAAATTCTAAGGACCTATTTGTAAATATGAGAAATGTTTAACAATTCTTTAGTACTAAATATTTTTTATATTGAAAGTTTAGTGCTAGGGACCAAAATGTGAATACTAATACTTAGATAGGATTTATGAAAGATTTATATTCAGTTTAAGAAAGAAAGAAAGAAAATAAATAAAATAAAAATAGAGGACATGCGGTATTAGTTAACCTAAGAATGAGCCACTTGTGTTTATTCTAAGAATGACACCTAAGCTTTCCTCATGCATGCTTGCCATCTTGCAAATCTTTGCATGAGCCAAACCTTAGTGATTAGAGGAGCAAACTTGCTACCAACATAGAAGAGAAGGAGAAGAAATTGAAGAAGAAAGAACTGAAGGAGAAGAAAAACTTTTGTCTTAGCTCAAGGTTTTGCATCAACTCTCCATAGTTGGAAATCAAACTTTTGTAAGGCAAGTGTTCTAAACCCATCCTAAAGATAAATTTTGATTCTTGTTTCATCTTGATTCTGAGAAAATTGGAAGATTGTGGCTTTATGTAAGATATCTATGCTATTTATACATCAAATGTTGAATCTGAAAATTTTCAGATTTTTTGACCTTTCAGTACTCTTGTGGCCATAACTTTTTGCACCAAATTCTGATTGAGGAAAAAACTTTTTCATATGAAAGAATACTTATAGAGATTTTATTTGATATAGAAATTGAAAGATTTGGAGTAAATTTACCTATTCAAATATATGAATGAATAGACCTCATGTATTCGGTGAAATAGATACTATAGCTCCTAACCTTCTGTTAAAAAATGGCTCATAACTCTCTAATGAAAATTCTGAATTAGAAAAATTTTATTCTTTAGAAATTAGATTCGTGTATCTTTCTTTTGACACCTAATATGGAAATTTTGAAGTATGTTTTCCCTCTGAAACATCTGTTTAAATTGATTCTACAAATTATGCAAAACAAAGATGATCAATTTTGACCTTTCTTTACTCTATTTGTCATAACTTCCTGTTAGGAACTTAAAAATTTACAAATCCAAGTTCATCTAAAAATAGATTGATACATTTCCAATGACACCTATTTTGAGCAAATTGAAGCATAATTGATTACTCAAACAATTCAGGAAATATACCACTCAAATTCTGCCAGAATTAAAATTTTGTTAAGTTTTGCCTATTCAAGCTTGATCCTATTGGAAATTTGATTTCTGCTAAATTCTTCTTCAATTAAGCTTTATATTGGTCCTTTGAAATTCTTATATTATTCATCCTGAAATTATTTGTATATCTGAAATCTATTATGTAATGTTCATATTGGCACTATCTTGTTTCGTAAAGGCACACGCATATTTTCGTTGTTCCGTATGTGCTTCCGATATACGCTAATGTTATTGTTCATACTACCCTTTTGTATTTTGGTATCTTGTGAGATTATTTGGACCTCTACCAGAAATGATAAAGGGATTATTTGGACCTTTACCAGAAATAGTAAAGGGATTATTTGGACCTTTGCCAGAAATGGTAAAGGGTGTATGCTTAGAGCCCACGATGCTCTGTCGGCCCCCTCTGGCTTCATCCAGACGTGGATGTATGATGTTCCCAGACATGGGAGATTCTGTTTGAGATCCCACAGCACCCTTTGTGTTTTTGATATGATATCCAAAGCCTTGCTCATGTGTTTTTATGTACGCTTTGGATAAGAATGAAATGAATGAACGTCAGATATGACAATTTAGCTTATGTTTCTGATTTGTTCTTCTGATATGCTATAAGATATCTCATATGCCATTGTTATCCTTTGAAATATATTCTGAAACCATTTCATATGTTATTTGATATATTTAGAAAGGTTTCATCTATTCTTGATTTGCTCTGAAACATTTCATATGCCATGGATATGTTAGTCACTTGCTGAGCTCTATTATGCTCACTCCAATTGCTATAACCTTTTTTTTCAGATTACCTTATTAGTCTTTGGAATGTTTAAACTTGGTTGAGGAAGGGAATGCTAGAAGATTTTGGCTTGAGCTCTAATGGTTGATAAGTTTTGTTTTACAAGAATATTTTATGCTTAAGAAAATATCTATGATAAATCTGAACTTATGTGTTTTGTAAATGTTAAAGAACCTCTCTATTAGGATTTGGAATGTTAAGTTTAATTTGTATAACAATATGAACTAGTGGTAAAGGTTGGTTTGAGATTGTATAGATTTCCCACACTTGTGGATTTATGATGTGGATGTTATTTAGTTGAGTTAATTTTAGACTTTATGAATCAATGAACGAAGTGGAGTATGATTTATGAAAGTGTACAGGTTTATGAATTATGAATTTAAGGGTTTAAATATTGATTTGAATGGTTCTCAGTATCTTCAAATTGTTAGAATAGATCCTGGATTTGTATTGCTGTTAAAATCTTAATGTTATAGATTTTAAGACAGAGTCACACCTCCTGAATGAGATTAAAATTCAGGAGGGCATGACAGAAGATTTAAATTAGGGATTATTTGGACCTTTGCCAGAAATGGTAACGGGATTATTTGGACCTTTGCTAGAAATGATCAACGGTGTATGCTTAGAGCCCATGATGCTCTGCTGGCCCCCTTTGGCTTCATCTAGATATGGATGTATGACACTCCCTGACATGGGATATTCTGTTTGAGATCCCATAGTACCCTCTGTGTTTTTGATATGATATCCAAAGCCTTGCTTATGTGTTTATATGTACGCTTTGGATAAGAATGAAATGAATGAATGTTAGATATGACAATTGAGCTTATGTTTCTAATTTATTCTTTTGATATGCTTTGAGATATCTCATATGTCATTGTTATCCTTTGAAATATGTTCTGAAACCATTTCATATGCTATTTGATATATTTAGAAATGATTCATGTATTCTTGATTAGCTCCGAAACATTTCATATGCCATGGATATGTTAGTCACTTGCTGAGCTCTGTTATGCTCACTCCGATTGCTATAACCTTTTTTTTAGGTTAGCTTATCAGTTTTTGGAATATTTAAACTGGGTTGAGGAAGGGAATGCTAGAAGATATTGGCTTGAGCTTTAATGGTTGATAAGTTTTGTTGTACAAGAATATTTTATGCTTAAGGAAATGTCTATGATAAATCTGAACTTATGTGTTTTGTAAATGTTAAAGAACCTCTCTATTAGGATTTGGAATGTTAAGTTTAATTTATATAACAATATGAACTAGTGGTAAAGGTTGGTTTTGAGATTGTATGGATTTCCCACACTTGTGGATTTATGATGTGGATGTTATTTAGTTGAGTTAATTTTGGACTTTATGAATCAATGAATGAAGTGGAGTATGATTTATGAAAGTGTACAAGTTTATGAATTATGAATTTAAGGGTTTAAATATTGATTTGAATGGTTCTTAGTATCTTCAAATTGTTAGAATGGATCCTGGATTTGTATTGCTGTTAAAATCTTAATGTTATGGATTTTAAGACATAGTCACACCTCCTGAATGAGATTAAAATTCAGGGGGGCATGACAGAAGATTTAAATTAGGGATTATTTGGATCATTGCTAGAAATGGTAAAGGGATTATTTGGACCGTTGCAAGAAATGATCAACGGTGTATGCTTAGAGCCCGCGATGCTCTGTCGGCCCCCTTTGGCTTCATCTAGATATGGATGTATGACGCTCCTAGACGTGGGAGATTCTGTTTGAGATCCCACAGTACCCTCTATGTTTTTGATATGATATCCAAAGCCTTGCTTATGTGTTTATATGTACGCTTTGGATAAGAATGAAATGAATGAATGTCAGATATGACAATTGAGCTTATGTTTCTGATTTATTGTTCTGATATGCTCTGAGATATCTCATATGTCATTGTTATCCTTTGAAATATGTTCTGAAACCATTTCATATGCTATTTGATATATTTAGAAATGATTCATGTATTCTTGATTAGCTCCGAAACATTTCATATGCCATGGATATGTTAGTCACTTGCTGAGCTCTGTTATGCTCACTCCGATTGCTATAACCTTTTTTTTAGGTTAGCTTATCAGTCTTTGGAATATTTAAACTGGGTTGAGGAAGGGAATGCTAGAAGATTTTGGCTTGAGCTTTAATGGTTGATAAGTTTTGTTGTACAAGAATATTTTATGCTTAAGGAAATGTCTATGATAAATCTGAACTTATGTGTTTTGTAAATGTTAAAGAACCTCTCTATTAGGATTTGGAATGTTAAGTTTAATTTGTATAACAATATAAACTAGTGGTAAAGGTTGGTTTTGAGATTGTATGAATTTCCCACACTTGTGGATTTATGATGTGGATGTTATTTAGTTGAGTTAATTTTAGACTTTATGAATCAATGAATGAAGTGGAGTATGATTTATGAAAGTGTACAGGTTTATGAATTATGAATTTAAGGGTTTAAATATTGATTTGAATGGTTCTTAGTATCTTCAAATTGTTAGAATGGATCCTGGATTTGTATTGCTGTTAAAATCTTAATGTTATGGATTTTAAGACAAAGTCACACCTCCTGAATGAGATTAAAATTTAGGGGGGCATGACAGAAGTGGTATCAGAGCATGATTTGAGGATTTCTAAGAATTTTGATATGCTAGATGCACAATAAATTTTGAGGTTTAGTGATTTCTATTTAGAGACTGATCAAAAGCATCCTTCTGTTGTTTTTAGGAAGTAAGAATGATGAGGTAATCTGGTTCTCCTATTGCATCTACTTCTGATCAATTGAGTGGAATTATAAAAACTCTAGAGGCTATGACACAAGTGATGCAACAACAAGTCCAACAAGGAAGAAATGATGAAGCGGGGACTTCAAACCAGACTGGGTTGGGAATTGAACAATTTTAGAAGCTCAATCCTCCTAGTTTTAGTGGTGAGCGTAATCCAATGATGGCAGAACAATGGATGATGTAGATAGAGAAAATATTTGATGTTTTAAATTGCCCTGATGATAAGAAGGTTTCTCTTGCCACCTTCATGCTAGAAGGAGAGGCTGAGCATTGGTGGAGAACAATGAAGAGGATTTCTGAAATTAGACATGAGCCAATCACTTGGAAGGTATTTATAGAAAAGTTCAATGATAAATATTTCCCAGATTGTATTAGAGAGCATAAAGAATTGGAGTTCCTGAATCTCATCTAGGGAAATTTGACGGTAGCGAAATATGAATCAAAATTCACTCAACTCTCTAGATTTGCCTCACATATGATTGATGATGAATCAAGAAAGGCAAAGTGATTTGAAAGGGGTCTAAAGCCAGCGATAAGAAGCCGGATATCAGCTTTAAAACTTCAAGCATATGCTGATGTGGTAGAAAGAGCTTTAATAATTGAAAAAGACTTGGAAGAGATCTAAGAAATCAAGAGCTGGAATGAAAAAGATAAGTTTATTAGCAAAAACAAGAAAGAAAGTGAACCAGAAAGAAGCAACAAGAGGGTAAAGACATTTAAATTTGAAGAGGAAAAGCTACCACAAAGGACTCAAACATGTACAAGATGTGGGTCAAATCATGAAATAAGCCAATGTTTTTTGGTGACTAGAGCCTGTTTCGTTTGTGGGAAGTTGGATTATAAGATAAAAGACTGCCCATTAAAAAAAAAAGAAAATTTACCCTCATCCTATCATTGATAGAGATATGATAAATTTAGAGGACTAAATTTTTATTTTAAGGGGGGGAGAGTGTAACATCCCTCGTAATTTTTTTCTCGTTTCTAAATTTTGTATAAGAGTTTAATTATAATATTACTACCCATCTTAAATTCTGTAGATGAGCCCAAATAAAATTTAAATCCTATTTATAAAATATGAAGACTTGTTTGTAAAATTCTAAGGACCTATTTGTAAATACGAGAAATGTTTAACAATTCTTTAGCACTAAATATTTTTTATATTGAAAGTTTAGTGCTAGGGACCAAAATGTGAATACTAATACTTAGATAGGATTTATGAAAGATTTATATTCAGTTTAAGAAAGAAAGAAAGAAAATAAATAAAATAAAAATAGAGGACATGTGACATTAGTTAACCTAAGAATGAGCCACTTGTGTTTATTCTAAGAATGACACCTAAGCTTTCCTCATGCATACTTGCCATCTTGTAAATCTTTGCATGAGCCAAACCTTAGTGATTAGAGGAGCAAACTTGCTGCCAACGTAGAAGAGAAGGAGAAGGAATTGAAGAAGAAAGAATTGAAGGAGAAGAGGAACTTTTGTCTTAGCTCAAGGTTTTGCATCAACTCTCCATATTTGAGAATCAAACTTTTGTAAGGCAAGTGTTCTAACCCCATCCTAGAGACAAATTTTGATCCTTGTTTCATCTTGATTCTGAGAAAATTGGAAGATTGTGGCTTCATGTAAGATATCTATGCTATTTATACATCAAATGTTGAATCTGGAAATTTTTGGATTTTTTGACCTTTCAGAACTCTTATAAACATAACTTTTTGTACCAAATTCTGATTGAGGAAAAACCTTTTTCATACGAAAGAAGACTTATAGATCTTTTATTTGAGATAAAAATTGAAATATTTAGAGTAAATTTACCTATCAAAATATATGAATGAATAGATCTCATGTATTCGGTGAAACAGATACTACAACTCCTAACCTTCTATTGCTAAATGGCTCATAACTCTCTGGTGAAAATTATGAATTATGAAAAATTTTATTCTTTGAAAACTAGATTCGTGTATCTTTATTTTGACACATAATATGGAAATTTTGAAGTATGTTTTCCCTCTGAAACATCTGTTTAAATTGATTCAACCAATTCTACAAAATAGAGATGATCAATTCTGACCTTTCTTTACTCTATTTGTTGTAACTTCCTGTTAGGAAATCAAAAATTTACAAATCTAAGTTCATCTAAAAATAGATTGATACAGATTTCCAATGACACTCATTTTTAGCAAATTGGAGTATAATTGATTACTCAAACAATTCAGAAACTATACCACTCAAATTCTGCCAGAATTGAAATTTTGTTGAGTTTTGCCTATTCAAGCTTGATCCTATTAGAAATTTGATTTCTGCTAAATTCTTCTTCAATTAAGCTTTATATTGGTCCTTTGAAATTCTTATATTATTCATCCTGAAATTATTTGTATATCTGAAATCTATTATGTAATATTCATATTGGTACTATCTTGTTTCGTAAAGGCACACGCATATTTTCGTTGTTCCGTATGTGCTTCCGATATATGCTATTGTTATTGTTCATACTACCCTTTTGTATTCTGGTGTCTTGTGAGATTATTTGGACCTTTACCAGAAATGATAAAGGGATTATTTGGACCTTTACCAGAAATAGTAAAGGGATTATTTGGACCTTTGCCAGAAATGGTAAAGGGTGTATGCTTAGAGCCCGCGATGCTTTGCTGGCCCCCTCTGGCTTCATCCAGACGTGGATGTATAATGCTCCCAGACGTGAGAGATTCTGTTTGAGATCCCACAGCACCCTTTGTGTTTTTGATATGATATCCAAAGCCTTGCTTATGTGTTTATATGTACGCTTTGGATAAGAATGAAATGAATGAATGTCAGATATGACAATTGAGCTTATGTTTCTGATTTGTTCTTTTGATATGCTATGAGATATCTCATATGCCATTGTTATCCTTTGAAATATGTTCTGAAACCATTTCATATGCTATTTGATATATTCAGAAATGTTTCATCTATTCTTGATTTGCTCCGAAATATTTCATATGCCATCGATATGCTAGTCACTTGCTGAGCTCTATTATGCTCACTCCGATTGCTATAACCTTTTTTTTCCGGTTAGCTTATCAGTCTTTAGAATGTTTAAATTGGGTTGAGGAAGGGAATGCTAGAAAATTTTGGCTTGAGCTTTAATGGTTGATAAGTTTTGTTGTACAAGAATATTTTATGCTTAAGGAAATGTCTATGATAAATCTGAACTTATGTGTTTTGTAAACGTTAAAGAATCTCTCTGTTAGGATTTGGAATGTTAAGTTTAATTTGTATAACAATATGAACTAGTGGTAAAGGTTGGTTTTGAGATTGTATGGATTTCCCATCCTTGTGGATTTATGATGTGGATGTTATTTAGTTGAGTTAATTTTGGACTTTATGAATCAATGAATGAAGTGGAGTATGATTTATGAAAGTGTACAGGTTTATTAATTATGAATTTAAGGGTTTAAATATTGATTTGAATGATTCTTAGTATCCTCAAATTGTTAGAATGGATCCTAGATTGAATTGTTCTTAAAATTTTAATGTTATGGATTTTTAAGATAGGGTCACACCTCCTGAATGTGATAAATTTGGTAGGGCGTGACAGTTCGGCCTTTGAACCATCATGGTCTCGAGGAACTCAACCAACTATGACATTCAGTTAAGTTATTACCATCGTTATAATATGAGTCTAATTCGATGATATAACATTGAGAGACTCGACCAAGAATACCATGTCCTTATGTCATCGATGACATCTTTATGCCATAGGTAGGATATTAAATCACAATATACATGAGCCTCGAGGGACTTGACCTACTTAACCTATGTTGGAAATTAATTTCTCCCTATAATAATAGAAGGCCATGTGTATCAGTCTAATTGCCCCACGTTTACCGATTCAATATTATAGGCGGGGATTTTTGATTCGGTCTTCTAATATGATGTGTCACACACATTCATATTTAATATATATCTATATCGCATGCAAATATATAGACATATCTAGTAGGTGTATAAGCAATCACACATCACATGAGCAATCACACTAGATGATCATGGACCATAACCTAATATGATCAAACCAGGCTAGTGGGCCCAATCACTCATATCACGATCTACATGTGCATCGACGCATCTCCATGATATGTGATCGTCTATCTAGTCTTCATTAGTTCTGTCAGCATCTCGATGCATCTCCATGTATCGCGATCTTTCATCTTAGCCTCATGGGTCTCACTGTTACTTCCATGCTTCTATTGCACCTCCTTGTGTAATTATAACATAATCATAGGCACGCTGTCATACCCCCTAAATTTTTAATCTTGTTTAGGAGGTGTGACCATGTCTTAAAAATCCAAAACATTAAAATTTTAAGAACAAGTCAATCTAGGATCCATTCTAACAAATTGAAGATACTAAGAACCATTTAGATCAATATTTTAAATCCTTAAATTCAAAATTCGTAAACCTATACAATTTCATAAATCATACTCCACTTCATTCATTGATTCATAAAATCCAAAACTAACTCAACTAAACAACATTCACATCATAAATCCATAAGTGTGAGAAATTCATACAATCTCAAAACCAACCTTTGCCACTAGTTCATATCGTTATACAAATTAAACTTAATATTCCAAATCCTAATAGAGAGGTTCTTTAACTTTTACAAAATACATAAGTTCATATTTATCATAGACATTTCCTTAAGCACAAAATATTCTTGTACAATAAAACTTATCAACCATTAAAGCTCAAGCCAAAATGTTCTAGCATTCTCTTTCTCAACCCAATTTAAACATTCTAGAGACTGATAACCTAATTTGAAAAAAAGGTTATAGCAATCGAAGTGAGCATAATAGAGCTCAGCAAGTGACTAACATATTCATGGTGAAAGATAATAGTTTTAAAACAAAACTTGGAAATTAAAATCAAAGCAAGATACGAGAAAATATATTTATCATCTTATCAGATACTAAATATAAATACCCTCTTATTCAAACCTATTTGATTCAATAACAAATAGAATAAAGAGTAATTGGAACATATCGAAAGATGTACATAGTATTTCGGAGCATATCAAATGATATATAGGACATTATGGAGCATATCAATGACATATGAAATGTTTTGGAGCAAATTAAGAACAGATGAAACATTTCTGAATATATCAAATAGTATATAAAATAGTTTCAGAACATATTTCGAATAATAACAATGGCAAATTAGATATCTCAGAGCATATCAGAAGAACAAATCAGAAACAGAAGCTCAAATATCATATCTGACGTTCATTCATTTCATTCTCATCCAAAGTACACATATAAATACATAAGCAAGGCTTTGGATATTATATCAAAAACATCGAGGATATAGTGGGATCTCAAATAGAATCTCCCACGTCTAGAAGTATCATACATCCATGTCTGGATGAAGACAGATGGGGCCGGCGGAGCATCGCGGGCTCTAAGCATACACCCTTTACCATTTCTAGCAAAGGACTAAATAATCCCTTTACCATTTCTAGCTAAGGTCTCAATCATCCCACAAGATACCAGAGTACAAAAGGGTAGTATGAACAATAACATTAGCATATATCGGAAGCACATGTAGAACAATGAAAATATACGTGTGCCTTTACAAAATAAGATAGTGCCAACATGAACTTTACATAATAGATTTTAGGTATACAAATAATTTCAGGATGGATAATACAAGAATTTCAAAGGACCAATATATAGCTCAATTGAAGAAGAATTTAGTAGAAATCAAATTTCCAATAGGATGAAACATGAATAGGCAAAACTCAACAAAATTTTAATTCTGGTAGAATTTGAGTGATACATTTTCTGAATTTTTTGAGTATCCAATTATACTCCAATTTACTCAAAATAGGTGTCATTAGAAAGCAGTATCAATCTATTTTCATATCAATTTAGATTTGTAAATTTTTGAGTTCCAAACAGAAAGTTACAATAAATAGAGTAAAGTAGGGTCAGAATTTATCATCTCTCTTTTACAGAATTGGTAGAATCAATTTAAACAGATGTTTTGGTAGGAAAATATACTTCAAAATTTCCAAATCAGGTGTTACAAGAAAGATATACAAAACTATTTTCTAAAGAATCAAGTTTTGTATAATTCAGAATATTAACCAGAGAGTTATGAATAATTAAGTAATAAAAGGTCAGAAGTTATAGTATTTATTTTACTGAATTTATGAGGTCCATTCATTCATATGTTTGGACAGGTAAAATAACTCCAAATCTTCCAATTATTATATCAAATGAAATCTATGTAATTTACTTTCGTGTGAAAGAGGTTGTTTCTAAATCAAAATTTGACGCAAAAAGTTATGGCCACAAGAGTACTAAAAGATCAAAATCTAAAACATTTCAGATTCAACATTTGATGTATAAATGGCATAGATATCTTATATGAAGCCACAATCTTCTAATTTTCTCAGAATCAAGATGAAAACAGGAAATCAAAATTTTCTCTAGGATGGGGTTAGAACACTTGCCTTATAAAAGTTTGATTCCAAAATATGGAGAGTTGATGCAAAACTTCAAGCCAATGCAAAAAAACTTCTTCTCCTACTTCAATTTCCTCTTCCTTTCTCTTCTCAAATCCACATTGGTTGCAGCAAGTTTTCTCCTCTAATTACTTAGGTTTGGCTCATGCAAAGATTTGCAAGATGGCAAGCATGCATGAGGGAAGCTTAGGTGTCATCCATTGAATGAACACATGTGGCCCTTCATTAGGTTAGCTAATGACACATCTTCCTCTTTTTTTTTTTAACTTAATGTTAATCTTTCACAAATCACCTCCAATTACTAAGATTCATATTTTGGTCCCCAGCAATAACTTTCAATATAAAACTATTTAGTGCTAAAGAATTGTTAAACATTTCTCGTATTTACAAATAGGTCTTTAGAATTTTACAAATAGGTCCTCATATTTTATAAATAGGTTTTAAGGTTTATTTGGGCTCATCTACAGAATTTAAGATGGGTCATAATATTACAATTAAACTCTTATACGAAATTTAGAAACGAGAAAATGTGAGGGATGTTATACACGTAAGCCTAACAAAACATAAGAAAAAATAGAGACTCATAGGCCTCAATAATAATAATTATATCACACACATACATCACATCACATGATCCATGATTATCCATCCATCCACATCATACATCACATCTACATATCATTATATAGGATACTAGGTAAATAATTATAGTTAATTAAACTTGTTAATCAACTATTTTTTTTAAATTTATGATATATAGAAAATTTTCTAATTTATGAAGGGTATTTAGGTAATTTGAATATAAAGGACAAACCTTAGAATTTTTGAAATTGAGAGGGGTAAAATTATCTTTTGCTAAAAAGGAACTCTAAACCCTTCCTGCCGTGTTGTAGCCATCGGCGGGGTGGCGGTAGTAGTTACCGTTGTTGTCACGAACGGTTGCCGCACACTCGTAGTAACTTCGTTCAACGAATTGTTCATCGCTTGTGCATGCTTGTACATATCCTTGGCAGCTTGTTTTGCCATAGTTTTGGTGTGTTTTACTTGTAAAAATAGAAGAAATGGTAGTTTGCAGCGCTGTAATACGATCACTCATCACACCGGGCAAAACTACCCTAAAAAGCCTTTGTTTTCGCGTGCTACAGCCTGTTTTCTATAGACCGTCGCTACTTGTGAAACGTCAACTATCTCATCATCCTGGAATGCCCTAGGTGGCATGGGGCTAGATGGGGCTTCGGGGTAGTGTCGAGCATTGAACGTTTTCACAAGTTTGTACGTCACCTTGATGGAAACTTGCCTTCGCGCCCAACACCTGGGGAGTAGTTGTTTGTGGACTTACAACTACTCATTCACCCTTCTAAAGTCCTTGTTTTTCTCCTCTCTTTCTCTTCTTTTTTGCACTCTAAGTGTTTGCTGAATTGCTTGTAAAGCTTCCCTCTTCGTGAGACGTCGGAACTTGTCCGCCACTCATTTCAACTCTAATCAAATTTCTGTTTTACAAGTCCTATGAGACCTGTCCGAGGTTGAAACTTGGTTGACCCTTTGTGGACGCGTATGTTACAAGGGTGCCTCATGACTTAGGCAATCTCAACTAAGTCTGATTAAAGTGGGTGCAAGAGTGCCTTATGACTTAGGCAACTCCAACTAAGTCTGGGACTTGCCGCAAGGGTGCCTCACCACTTAGGCAATTCTAGCTAAGTGCGTGATATTGTGGTATCAGAGCAGGTAAGCAATTTGAGCAAGTAGTGAAGAAACTTTGCAATCTTGCCATGGTGAAACATCGTGATGAATCGAGCAAAATGGGGCAAGCTGGACAGTTGCCCCAAGCAGCCATAGGTGGGCTGCATGTGCAAACTTGCTCACTTGCTACTGGAGCCACTCAGGAGGAGCGGGGTAGTGAACATGGTGAGTGAGAAGTTGGCTACTCACCACGAGTGGAGGAGGCACAATCTGGAGCACCAACGGGAAAAAAGACCCAAAAAGAGAGACTTACAATGGTAGAGACCTGCTTGGATATCCTTGAAGTGAGCTTAGAGGAACTATACTAAGGCCAATGAAGGCTTCTTGGGCTAGAAAGCTTGCAAGAAGAAGCTGAGTCTCAGATCGACAAGGTTGAAGCCCTAGTCGACCAACTAACGGATGATACCAAGGACTTCATGCAATATCTACAGGTAGTTGTGATGGAACTTACTTCTGGAGTGACTTTGCTCACAAGGGCACTAAATGGGGGGGGGGAGCAACACCCACGTTGCGCCGACACAAAGCTTCAGAGCACCCGAGCCACATTGCTATGGGGGTGCTAGAGATGCTAAAGAGCTCGAGAATTTCTTGTTTGATATAGAGCAGTACTTCCGAGCTACGAGGCCAGACTCTGAGGACACCAAAGTTTCAATAGCAACTATGTATCTGAATAGAGATGTAAAACTTTGGTGGAGAACCTGTTGGGAAGAGATTCAATAAGGTCGGTGTCGAGTGGACACATGGAAAGACTTGAAGCGGGAGTTGAGAACTCAATTCCTACCGGAGAACACTGAGTTCATTGCAAGGAGGAAGTTGAGACAACTCCACCAAACGACTTCCATTCAAGACTATGTAAAGCAATTTTCTGCACTGATGCTAGACATCCAAGACATGTCTAAAAAAGATAAGCTGTTTAGCTTTCTCGATGGCCTAAAGCCATGGGCTCAACAGGAACTCCATCAATGGAATGTCATCGATATGATCGGAGCAATGGCCGCAGTAGAAAGGCTCATTGACTTTGCTTCTTTAGAGGACTCGACGAAGAAGAAATAGTCTTCAGGAAATCGCCCTCTAAGATATCCTCGTGGGAAGGAATCTGGGGGCGATCAAAGGAAGAAAAGTTTCCATAAGTGGCTGAACTCAAGGGGTAAAGCCTCAAGACCTAGCATATGCTTCTTGTATGGAGGGCCACACATAGTAAGTGAATAACTACAGAGATGGACACTCAATGCTTTAACAGCTTCTATGAACCCCCCCAAACTAGATAAGGGTAAGGCGATCACTCTCAGCTCAAGTAGCTCAGAATCCGGAAGTGACAATGAGGTGTTGCAAGGACCTCGAATGGGAGTGATACATCTGTTGAATGCATTACGGGGTCAAGTGGGGGAGAACATGAATACGAAGCAACAAAAAGTAGGAAGTAGTGAGCTAATATATGTAGACATCAAGCTCAACGGCCAAACTACCCATGTGATGGTAGACACAGGTGCTACCCACAACTTTATTGCCGACCGAGAAGCAAAGCAACTTGGGCTGACCTTGGAGAGGAACCCAAGTCAGATGAAGGCGATCAACTCAAAGGCTAAGCGGATCTCCGGGCTAGTAAAGGGAGTCCCCATCAAGATCAGATCATGGAGCAGGAGCACAAATATGATGGCGGTGCAATTGGATGACTTCCAAGTGATTCTCGAAATGAAGTTCATGCACACAGTAAAGTTGGTGCCAATGCTGTTCCTAGACTCCTTATGTCTGATAGGGGGCGACAACTCCTGTATGGTTCCCATCTCTCGAAGAGGAACCAAGGACCGCCCAACAACTATCGACATTACAATTGAAGAAAGGGGTGTGGAAAGGAGAGTTAACCTTCATAGCTGCTATGAAGCTAGAACCACTTGACGGGGAGGCTATTTAAGAACCTGCTACGGTGGCGAACATCCTGAAGGAGTTCACAGATGTTATGCCACATGAGCTGCGAAAAACTATGCCACCACACAGAGGCGTGGATCATCATATTGAGCTGGAGCCAGGAGTGAAGCCTCTAGCGAGACCACCATATCGCATGTCCCCTCCTGAGTTGGCAGAGCTCAGAAAGCAATTAGATGAACTGCTAAGTGGTGGTCTCATCCATAGTTCCAAAGCACCATTCGGTCCAGTTCTCTTTCAGAAGAAACAAGATGGGAGTCTCCGATATGCATCGACTATCAAGCTCTTAACAAGGTGATGGTGAAGAACAAGTATCCCATCCCACTTATTGCGGACTTGTTCGACCAACTAGGCAAAGAAAAGTATTTCTCTAAACTCGACCTTCGATCGGGGTATCGGTAGATACGTATTGCTGAAGGTGAGGAAGCAAAGACTACCTATGTGACCAGGTACGGAGTGTTTAAATTCTTGGTGATTCCTTTCGACTAACCAACGCTCCAGCCATATTCTATACTCTTATGAACCAGCTATTCAAGGAGTCTTTGGATAAGTTTGTGGTTGTCCACTTGGACGATATCATCGTCTACAGTCAAATACTTTAGGAGCATATTGAGCACCTTCGAATAATTTTCAAAGTTCTTAGGGAGAATACTTTGTTCGTGAAAAGAGAGAAGTACTACTTTGCTCAGAATGAGATCTTATTCTTGGGACATCGAATCGGTAATGGTTCCATTCGAATGGACAAATCAAAGGTGCAAGCTGTGGTGGAATGGAGTAATCCAAGGAAGGTACCAGAGCTGCACCCCTACACTATTTAGTAGAGAAAGCAGCTAAGCTAATGATGAAGAATATAGTGAAGTATTGGGGAGTCCTGCACAATATCATAAGTGATCGAGATGCTCGATTTCTGGGACGATTCTGGACCAAGCCATTCAAATTGTTGGGGTCTAAGCTATACTTCTCCACAAGCCTCCACCCCTAGATGGATGGCCAAACTAAGAGAATAAACTCACTACTAGATCAATATTTTCAGCACTACGTGAGTGCTAACCAACGAGATTGGGTGAAGCTGTTGGAGATAGCCCAATTCTCCTACAACCTATAGTGGAGCTCTACGCCCAACAAGAGCCCCTTTAAAATCATCATAGGATAACAGCCATCAACTCTTCACACTATGGCTATTAGTTATACTAGAAGTAGTCCGTTTGTATATCACTTTGCAAAAGAATAACATCAAAATACAAAAATTGCATGGGCTTACTTGAAAAAGGTGGTAAAAAAGATGAAGAAGTGGGCAGACCTAGGAAGGCGACCACAGGAATTCAAAGTCAGTGATTTGGTATTGGTGCAGCTCCAACCAGCATCACTCAAATTCTTTAGGAACAAGGTGCACAAAGGATTAGTGCACAAGTATGATGGGCCCTCTCGAATTATCAGTAGGTTGGGTAATGTCTCCTATAAGTTGTAGCTGCCGACGTGGCTCAAAATTCATAATATCTTTCATGCCAGCAACTTAAAATCCTACCATTCCAATCCGCAAGATGCTTCCCAAGATATTTCAACTCGATAACCCTCCACCAGAGCCTCCTACGAGAAGCGAGTTGAGACCATCTTAGTGGATCGCAAGACAAAGCTACCTAACGAAGCTGAGTAGATTGAGTACTTGGTGAAGTGGCGGAAGCTTCCCAGAACCGAAGTTAGTTAAGAGCTAGAAGATGCCCTCTGACATGAAGAAGCAGCCATCAAAGCCTACCAGCAAGCATCGATGAGGGCATCGATAGTTTAAGTGGGGGAGAATTGTCACGTGGCCATTACTTTCTCCCCACAAAATTGGTCCACGTCTCCTACAAGTTGCAGCTGCCAGCATGACTCAAAATTCATAGTCTTTCATGCCAGCAACTTGAGAGCCTACCACTCCAATCCACAAGATGCTTCCTGAGGTATTTCAACTCGATAACCTCCCACCAAAGCCTTCTACAAGAAGCGAGTTGAGACTATCTTAGTAGATCACAAGACAAAGCTACCCAACGAAGCTGAGTAGATTGAGTACTTAATGAAGTGGCAGAAGCTTCCCAGAACCAAAGTCAGTTGGGAGCCAAAAGATATCCTCTGACATGAAGAAGCAGCCATCAAAGCCTACCAGCAAGCGTCGATGAGGACGTCGACAGTTTAAGTGGGGGAGAATTATCACGTGGCCATTACTTTCTCCCTACAAAATTGGTCCATTAGGGTGTGCAGCACCAACGCTTATAAGACGCAAGACCTCCCCTTTTCTTACCAATGTGGGACTAAATGCACCTTGCCTACCCCTTTTGGGGCGCACCCCCTCTAGGGTGCTCGGCGGATACCCCCTCTGGGGTGATTAGTGTGATATCCTTGAGAATTCACTCTGCCTACCCCCTCTAGGGCGCTTGGTGTGACACTATGGTGAGCGCCACCTTTGCAGGCACCGATCACCCCTACAGGTGGTGCTGTGGGCAAGGACTGCCCCTACAAAAGGCTTGCTAGTAGGCACTGTGCCTTGTGCTGCAGGCAACCTGCTTGCGAGCACCCTACCTGTAGGTGCCATCGCTACAAGTAGACAACCACCAGCTGCCAGTAGGTGGCTAGGCCAAGAGCAAGGGAGCTCTCGATAAAGGCTGTAAGTAGCCATTGGCCACTCTGTTGTTGCCCTTTCTTGCCTTGTGCGTCAATAATTTTGACGTCAAAAGCCTTTCTAAAATATAATAACTCATCAACAGAAAAAAGGCAAGGACATCTCTAATCTACAGACATATGCTATGGCTTCTCAAGATCCAATTGATGCCAAATTTGAAGCATTGGAATCTTGGATTAAATCGCGGCTTAAATCGTGCTTGGAGGACAAATTACATGCTTTGTTTGCAGAATTCAGAATTAGACAACCACCGAGTCCAACCAAATTTTAGCAAGGACAGAGTTCAAAGAAGCCTCCAAAGAAGGAGGGATAGCCCCTGGACATGCTTCAGCCACGCATGAGGGTGGACTTCTTGCGATGGGAAGAAGGAGACCCGACGGGGTGGATTTCGTGCGTCGAACATTACTTTCGCAACTACCGAATATCGGATGATGCTATGATGGAAATTGCTATCATCCACCTTGAAAGAGATGCTATTCAATGGTATAATTAGCTAGAATACAATCATGGGGCTCCAACATGGAATCAATTTAAGAATGCACTGCTGAACCATTTCGAACCTACGGAGTATGAAAATATTGACAGCAACTCGTAAAGATTCAACAAACCTCTACGATTCAAGAGTATTAAACCAGATTTAAGAAGCTATCCTACCTTGCTCATGATTGGACTAACCATCAATTGTTAGGAACATTCATCGAAGCACTCAAGCCAGAGATAAAAGGGAAGGTTAAGGTGCGGTAGCCCCGTACCATGATGATTGTGATTTCTTTCACTCGAATACAAGAAGAACGGCTCAACCAAGATGCTTGGCAGATGAGAACCTCTCCTAGGCCCATGGCATATAAACCTCCTTCTGCTCCCAGCCATCCTTTACTGCCAAAAAAATTGACAAGAGAAGAACTATGTGATCGATCAGCAAAGGGTCTTTGTTGGCATTGCGATGAGCCGTGGAACTGCGATCATCGCTGCAAAAGGGGATGCCTCCAACTGATTGAACCTCTTGAAGATATAGAGAAGGAGGACTAGGAGCATGAGGAAGAGGTCGTGGATGAAGAACAGTAGCCGGTTGATATTACGATGCATGCCCTTGCCGGTTACACGAACCTGCAAATGATGAAAGTGAGAGGACTTCTGAAGCAACAACCGATCACCATTCTTATTGACACTGGGAGCATGAATAATTTTATGAACAACAAGGTTTCTAATCAAACGGCCTTACCTATCAAGAATTACAGCAGGTTTGACGTTAAGGTCACCGATGGATGAATTTTGAAGTGTGATCATAGGTGCCCGCGAGTGAAACTATTACTGTAGGACCAAGAGATAATTATAGATTTCTTCCTCCTCTCTCTTGATGATTATGAGGCCATGCTCGGCATCGAATGGCTGATGATATTAGGTGATGTTTTCTAAAATGTTTTTGAAACTATTTATAAAATTTTATAGTAAGGGGAAATAGGTGATACTGCATAGGAAACGTGGGGGCGACGTAATGACGATTTGCACACAAATAATGGAGAAAGTTTTGCACAAAGCATGCAACAGATTTTTGGTAAAACTTGAATCGCAATATAAGGGAGAGCCAATAGAATTTGAAGACCCAAACCTGCTTCCCTTGTTGGCTGAATTTTCAGATATATTTGATGAACTGCGTAGCCTATCTCCTACCCGTCAGCATGATCATCGTATATCGATTCTTCTAGGCAAACCTCCAACAAATACTCAGCCATATTGGTATCCACATCTCTAGAAGGATGAAATAGAAAGGATTGTAAAAGATGCTCGAAACAAATGTTATTCGGCCAAGTTGTAGCCCCTACTCTTCACCGATGCTCCTCGTATGAAAGGACAGAACATGACAAATATGTATTTTTTACCAAGCTCTCAATAGCATAATCGTCAAGGACAAGTACCCTATTCTAGTAGTTGATGAATTGCTTGATGAATTAAAGGGAGCATGAGTTTTCACAAAGCTGGACCTTCGATCCGAGTATCATCAAATACGAGTGTGTGAAGAAAACATACCAAAAACTATCTTTCGAACGCACAATGGCCACTATGAATTTCTAATAATGCCCTTTGGTCTCACCAATGCTACCTCCACCATCCAGAGCCTTATGAATGATATTTTTCAGAGTTATCTTCATAAGTTTATGCTGGTTTTCTTCGATGATATCCTTATCTATAGCCCTTCTCTTGAAAGTCATTTTCAGCACTTATGACTTATTTTGACGATTTTGTGAGAACATGTCCTTTTTGTTAAAAAATCAAAGTGCAACTTTCTTCAACAGAAAGTAGAATATCTTGAGCATATCATATCAGAGGAAGATGCGGCGGTGGAACCCTCCAAAATTGAAGCAATGCAGAACTGGCCGACCTTGGGGAACATAAATTCGCTACGTAACTTTCTCAGTTTAATAGGCTACTACTGCAAGTTCATGAAAACCTATAGAAAGATCAGTGCATCCCTTATTTTTTTGTTGAAAAAAGATGCTTTCTAATGGTCGGACAAAGCCACCATCACCTTCGATGAACTTAAAGCCGCAATGTTGACAATGCCCGTACTAGCGCTACCCGACTTCGGCAAGACTTTTGTTATTGAAGCTGATGCCTCCAGAGTCGGAATTGGTGTTGCACTAATATAAGATGGCTGCCCCCTTGCTTATACTAGTAAGGCGTTATCTCCTTCTCATCTCAAGATGACTATTTATGATAAGGAGATGCTCACGATTGTGCATGCGGTGGCCAAATGGAGACCGTACTTGATCGGGCGACGCTTTCAAATCAAGACTGACCATAAAAGCCTAAAATATTTCTTAGAGCATAATATATCTTCCCCCGAGCAGCAAAAATAGGTAACAAAGCTTCTTAGATATGATTATGAAATAACTTACAAAAAGGAGAAAGCGAATGTTGTTGCAGATGCGCTTTCGTGGCTACCCGAGAAAGCTAAATTTTCGATCGTTTCACTTTCGACCAGCGACTTCCTTGAGGATACTAGGAGGGAATGGCAAGATGATCCATAGACTAGTAAGATCATAAAAAAAATTAGAGGGCGCACCAAGCTCTGTGGCTCATTATAGTTGGGACTCAAAAGACTTGCGCTATAAGGGATGCGTTGTACTTGTGCCAAATTCTACTTGCATAAAGACCATCCTTCAAGAGATGCATTCCATACTTGTGGTCGGGCACTCTGAGTTCCTTAGAACCTATAAGAGAATTAAGTAAAATTTTTATTGTGTAGGGATGAAAAATATTATTGGTGAAATTGTAGCACAATGTGATATATGTCAACAACATAAAGGTGAGACAGTGGCAAGTCCTAGAAAGCTGCAACATCTACCCTTCCTGAACTTAATATGGTCTGATATATCAATGGACTTCATCGAAGGGCTTCCCTCATCACAAGGAAAATGAACAATTCTTATCATGGTTGATCACCTTACAAAGTATGCACACTTTTGAGCTGTTCGTAATCCTTACACTATCTCTAGTATTGCTCGAATCTTTATGGAGAATATTATAAAATTATATGGGATGCCGAGAACTATTGTAAGTGATCATGATAGGATCTTCATGAGTAAATTTTGGATAGTGTTATTTTAGATGTAGGGCACGAAATTGAAGATGAGTATGGCATATCAACTACAAATCGATGGCCAGACTAAAGTGGGGAATAGGTGCTTGGAGACATACCTCAGATGCTTCACCAGTGACTGACCAAAAGAGTGGACAAAGTGGCTTCCCTATGTCGAGTGGTGATATAATACAACTTATCATTCATCCACAAAATGTACTCCCTATGAGGCTATGTATGGCTGATCTCCTCTTATAATCCCAAAATATGCGTTGGGCACCTCTAAAGTAGAACAAGTAGATAGGGAACTATAGGACAGAGACAAAATGCTGAAGTTACTAAAAGATAATCTCACTATAGCTGAAGCAAGGATGAAACAGTAATATGATCAACACAAAGGCGAAAGAGAATTTTCAATAGGCGATTGGGTCTTCCTATGGCTCCAGCCATACAAGCAAACATCAATCCAGACCAGAGCATCCATAAAGCTTTCACCTTGGTTCTATGGACCCTACCAAGTTTTTTAGCGCATCAGAGCAGTAGCATATAGATTGGACTTACCCGTCAGCTCCCGAATCTATCCAGTCTTCCATGTGTCATGTTTGAAGCTCAAGTTGAGATAAAACGAGACAGCCAAAAGCTAGCTACCAAATATGACTATCCAAAGAGAGCTTCAGACCAGGCCGAGGGCCATTATTGATCGATGGATCATGACTCGATGACGATGACCCACTACTGAAGTGCTAATATGGTGGGCGAACCTACTAGCAGAAGATGCCATTTAGGAGAACTATGAAGACTTGAAGATCAAATTCTTAGAATTCATGAAGCGTTAGTCTCGAGGACAAGGCTAATTTGAAGAGGGCGAGTCTACTAGGACTCTAGCTAGGAGAGTCCTAATTTCGTTTCATTGAAGGGGGCAAACATGTAAATCCTAAGGGCATTCATGTAAATCCTATCTAGCCAACCCCTATTAAAGAAGTGAAGAGGCTGGCTAGGTTAGGATTAGTTTGGAGGTTGCTTCTTAAAAAAGCATTAGGAATTGATTAGAAATAGGGGTTTTGAGTAGGAGTCATATTAGGAGTTGGGGTTTAGAAGCCCTATAAATAGTCATATATTTGCCCTCTTTTCTAATGAATAGATCAATCCTTTTAGCAGCCTTTGAGCTATAACTTGGAGGAAGGAACCCCTATAGAGTTCCAAGAAGGCCAATCCCCTGAAGAGATCAACCCCAAGCTTAGAATCCGCAAGGGTTCTAATAGCGATACACTATATATAATTGCGATACAATGCGATGCTTTTTATGATAGCAAGCATTTAACAATACAAAGCATGGCAATTGTGATATATTGGAATACGATACATACAAAGCATTTATCATTCCATCAAGTCATCAATTCAACTTGCCACATTTTTCTCCCCCTTTATCATCAACAAAAAGGAAATGGGCCTTGATGCCATATATTATGATTAGAATTTTTGAAAAATGGCAAAAAGATGATAAGTCCATAAAGAAGAATAGCGAAAAGCTGTTCGTTCATTTTTATTGAAAATTCATGTCTATAAAATCGTAAGATAGATCATCGAGGCCAAAATTCATAAGAATTTCTAAGAGCCCATGAAAGATTTATACATGAAAAATTTAGCATTAAGAGTTAATTCTGCATAATAATTCTTAAAGCATAAAAGTGAATCATTCAAGTCATTAAAAGCTTACAAGAATCGTTTCTACCAAATGAAATTAGTGAGATAGAAAAGAGATCATTTGATCATATAATTTACAAAACTCATGATAAGATTTATGAATGTTCATTCAAGAAAGATTTGAGATGAGAAGTTCAAGAGGCAATTTGATTGAAAATGTAAGCCATAAAATCGTAAAGTGGAAAAGATAGATCATTGAAGCAAAAACATTCATCAAACATTTCATCAAGAGCTCATGACATTCATTCAAGAAAAATTCATGAGGAAGAAAAGAGAGATAATTTAAGCTCAAAACTCATGAACGAGCCATGATGATGTTTTCATACTTAAAAAACTCATCCAAAAATTTTATAAAAGGCTAACTTGGCATTCTTATAAGGAAGAATTTATGAAGACTAACTTGGCATTATCTATTAGGACTCTAGCTAGGAGAGTCCTAATTCAGTTTCATTAAAGGGGGCAAACATGTAAATCATAGGGGCATTCATGTAAATCCTATCTAGCCAACCCCTATTAAAGAAGTGAAGAGGCCGGCTAGGTTAGGATTAGTTTGGAGGTTGCTTTTTAGAGAAGGAATCCTATTAGAAGTAGGAGTCCTATTAGAGAAGGAGTCCTATTAGAAGTAGGAGTTGATTAGAAGTAGGGGTCTTGAGTAGGAGTCCTATTATGAGTTCGGATTTAGAAGCCCTTTTAATAACCATGTATTCACTCTCATTTCATCATGAATAGATCATCCTTTTAGCAGCCTTTGAGCAATAACTTGGAGGATGGAACTCCTATAGAGTACTAAGGAGGTCGATCCCCTAAAGAGATCAACCCTAAGCTTAGAATCCGCAAGGGTTCTAACACTTGGTATCATAGCAGTGTTCTTGGCATCTCGTTACCCTTCCACAGCCATCCATCGGCCCTCCATAGTAGCCCAAAGCAATTCTCACAATTGCTTAAAAGATCATCATCGAATTCCGCCATCATCTCGACCATTGCGGATCATCTTTTGATCTCCCTGTAAATTGCACCAGGTTCTTGTTTCCTACCTTATTGCTACTGCAATTTAGTTATCTTTATTCAAAAAATCATTCCTATATTGCTGCATAAACTTTTTGTCGTAAAGTTTTCATCTCTACGACAAAAGATGCACTACATAATTCCAGCCGCATAAGCACTATTTGTTTGATTTTGCTACTGCGTTTTTTCTGTCCAAATCTCTATAAAATTTTTACAATGTCTTTGACACTTCCTAATCGTAGATTCCCCTTTGGTTTCATTGAAAAATTCTCAATATAAACCACTAATCTTTTACGTCCAAGCTGCTACACTTTAGACATAAAAATCTACTATAATACCTTTCCGTGATCCTCAATTTTACCAAACCTCTTGCTATCATTTTCTTCTACAAAATTTTTAATAGTATTATCTCTCCTTATCAGTAGATTCTCTTTGAGTTTTACTTTAATCTCTATTGATAATTTCTGGAAAAAATTGCATCCTTTCTACTGAAATTTTTTCAGTGAAAAATCTGATGCTGCATCTTTGTCTTTTTCTTCTCCGTAATCTACCAAACCCTAACCACCTTGCTGCCACCAACTAAGATGTCATTAGGGCATCCCTCTAGCCCTAAGATGCAGCCACCATAACCTATTTTCATAACCCTAACAGTGTTAAAAACCACAGCAAAAAATAGTAAATCATTACAACCGAACCCTTCTATCACTGATCTATTCTCCGAACCTTCCACCACCCTATGCCATTAACCCATCAACAAAAAAAAGACAAAGATATATTTGATCTAGAGGCATATGCTATGGCTTCTCAAGATCCAATTGATACCAAATTTGAAGCATTGGAATCTTGGATTGAATCGTGCATGGAGGACAAATTGCGCGTTTTGTTTGTAGAATTCAGAATTGGACAACCACTGAGTCTAACCAAATTTAAGCAAGAAGAGAGTTTAGAGAGGCCTCCAGAAAAGGAGGGACAGCCCTTAGATATGCTTCAGCAATGCATGAGGGTGGACTTCCCGCAATGGGAAGAAGGAGACCTGACGGGGTGGATTTCATGCGCCGAAGGTTACTTTCGCTACTACCGAATGTTGGATGATGCATTGGTGAAAATTGCTGTCATCCACCTTGAAAGAGATGCTATTCAATGGTACAATTGGCTGGAATACAATCATGGGGCTCCGACATGGAATCAATTTATGAACACACTGCTGAACCATTTCGGACCTACGGAGTATGAAAATATCGATGGCCAACTCGCAAAGATTCAACAAACCTCTACGATTCAAGAGTACCAAACCAAGTTTGAGAAGCTATCCTACCTTGCTCATGATTAGACTGACTATCAATTATTAGGAACATTCACTGAAGGACTCAAGCTAGAGATTAAAGGGGAGGTTAAGGCGCGGCTGCCCCGTACCATGACGGTCGTGATTTCTTTCGCATGAATACAAGAAGAATGGCTCAACCAAGATGCTTAGAGGATGAGAACCTCTCCTAGACCCATGGCATATAAACCTCCTTATGCTCCCAGCTATCCTTCTCTACCAAAAAAATTGACAAGAGAAGAACTACATGAACGATCAACAAAGGGTCTTTGTTGGCATTGTGATGAGCCATAGAATTACGATCATCGCTGCAAAAGGGGCCGCCTCCTACTTACTGAACCTCTTAAAGACATAGAGGAGGAGGTCCAAGAGCTTGAGAAAGAGCTCATAGATAAAGAATAATAGCTAGTTGATATTATAATGCATGCCCTTGCCGGTTACGCGAACCCGCAAATGATGAAAGTGGGAGGACTTCTGAAGCAACAAACGATCGCCATTCTTATGGACACTGGGAGCACTAATAATTTTATGAATAGCAAGGTTGCTGTCTGGATGGCCTTACCTATCAAGAATTGTAATAGGTTTGATTTAAGGCTGTCGATGGATGAATTTTGAAGTGTGATCGTAGGTGCTTGTGGGCGAAACTGTTGCTGTAGGACCAAGAGATAATCGTAGATTTCTTCCTCCTCTCTCTTGATGATTACGAGGCCATGCTCAACATCGAATGGTTGATGACATTAGGAGATGTTTCTTGAAATTTTTTGAAACTAATTATGAAATTTTACAATAAGGGGATACAAGTGATACTACGTGGGAAACGTGGGGACGGCGTAACGACGATTTGCACACAATGAATGGAGAAAGTTTTACACAAAGTATGTAGTGGCTTTTTAGTACAACTTGAGCAGCAATCTAAGGGAGAGCCAACCAAATTTTGAAGATCCAAACCTACTTCCCTTGCTTGCTGAATTTTCAGATATATTTGATGAACCGCGCAGCCTACCTCCTACCCACTGGTATGATCATCATATACCGATTCTTCCAAGCAAACCTCCAGCAAATACTTGGCCATATCAGTATCCACATCTCCAGAAGGATGACATAGAAAGGATTGTAAAAGAGATGCTCAAAACATGAGTTATTCAGCCAAGTTGCAGCCCCTACTCTTCACCAGTGCTCCTCGTACGAAAGAAGGATGGAACATAGCGAATGTGCATTGATGACCGAGCTCTCAACAGCATAACCATTAAGGACAAGTACTCTATTCTAGTAGTAGATGAATTTCTTGATGAATTAAAGGGAGCACGAGTCTTCACAAAGCTGGACCTTCGATCCGGGTATCATCAAATATGAGTGTGCGAAGAAGACATACCGAAAATTGCCTTTCGAACGCACAACGGCCACTACGAATTTCTAGTAATGCCCTTTGGTCTCACAAATGCTCCCTCCACCTTCTAGAGCCTTATTAATAATATTTTTTGAGGTTATCTTCATATGTTTGTGCTGATTTTCTTCGATAATATCCTTATTTATAGTCCTCTTAAAAGTCATTTTTAGCACTTATGACTTATTTTGACGATTTTATGAGAATATGTTATTTTTATCAAAAAAATCAAAGTGTAACTTTCTTCGATAGAAGGTGGAATATCTTAGGCATATCATATCAGAGGAAGGTGTGGTGGTGGACCCCTCCAAAATTGAAGCAATGCAGAACTGGCCAACTTTGAGAAACATAAAATCGAGCACTACTCGACTTCGGCAAAACTTTTGTTATTGAAACCGATACCTCCGGTGTTGGAATTAGTATTGTACTAATACAAGATGGCCGCCCTCTCGCTTATACTAGTAAGGCTTTATCTCCTTCCCATCTCAAAATGACTATTTACGATGAGGAGATACTCACGATTGTGCATACGGTGGCCAAATGGAGACCGTACTTGATCAGGCGACGCTTTCAAATCAAGATCGACCATAAAAGCCTAAATACTTCTTAGAGTTGAATATATCTTCCCCAGAGAAACAAAAATGGGTAACAAAGTTTCTTGGATATGATTATGAAAGAACTTATAAAAGGGGAAAGAGAATGTTGTTGCAGATGCGCTTTTATGGCTACTCGAGCAAGCTGAATTTTTGACCATTTCACTTCCGATTAGCGACTTCCTTGAGGATATTAGGAGGGAATGGCAAGATGATCTGGAGACCAGTAAGATCATAAAAAAATTGGAGGAAGCACCAAGCTCCATGGCTCATTACAGTTAGGACTCAAAAGACTTGCGCTATAAGGGATGCATTGTGCTTGTGCCAAATTCTACTTGCATAAAAACCATCCTTCAAGAGATGCATTCCACACCTGTGGCCAGACACTCCGAGTTCCTACCTATAAGAGAATTAAGTAAAATTTTTATTGGTTAGAGATGAAAAATATTATTGCTAAATTTGTAGCACATTGTAATGTATGTTAACGGCATAAAGGCAAGACAGTTGTAGGTCCTAGAAAGCTACAACCTCTACCCATCCCAGACTCAATTTGGATTGATATATCAATGGACTTCATCAAAGGGCTTCCCTCATCACAAGAAAAAGGTATAATTCTTGTAGTGGTTGATCACCTTACAAAGTATGCTTACTTTTATGCTGTTCGTAATCTCTATACTACATTGAGTATTGCTCGAATTTTTATGGAGAATATTATAAAATTGCATGGGATACCAAGATCTATTATAAGTGATCATGATAGGGTCTTTACGAGCAAATTTTGGATAGAGTTATTCCAAATGTAGGGCACTAAATTAAAGATGAGTATGACATATCACCCACAAACTGACGGTCAGACTGAAGTGGTGAACAGGTGCTTGGAGACATACCTCAGATGCTTCACTAGTGACTGACCAAAAGAGTGGATAAAGTGGCTTCCCTATGCTGAGTGGTGGTATAATACAACTTATCATTCATCTACAAAATGTACTCCCTATGAGGCTATGTGTGGTCAACCTCCCCCTGTAATCCCAAAATATATGTTGGGCACATCTAAAGTAGAACAAGTAGAAAGGCAACTACAAGACAGAGACAAAATGCTGAAGTTGCTAAAAGATAATCTCACTATAGCTCAAGCAAGGATGAAACAATAATATGATCAACACAAAGTCAAAAGAGAATTTTCAGTAGGAGATTAGGTCTTCCTACGACTCTAGCCATACAAACAAACATCAATCCAGACTAGAGCATCCATAAAGCTTTCACCTCGGTTCTATAGACCCTACTAGATTTTTTAGCACATTGAAACAGTAGCATACAGATTGAACTTACTTGCCAGCTCTCGAATCCATCCAGTCTTCCATGTGTCATGTTTGAAACTCAAGTTAGGATAAAATGAGATAGCCCAAGGCCACCTACCAAATATTACTATCCAAGGAGAGCTCTAGACCTAGCCGAGTGCCATTATTGATTGACGGATTATGACTCAATGACGACGACCTACTACTGAAATACTAATATAATGGGTGAACCTACCAGCAGAAGATGCCACTTAGGAGAAGTTTGATGACTTGAAGATCAAATTCCTAGAATTCATGGAGCGTTAGCCTTAAGGACAAGGCTGATTTGAAGAGGGTGGGTCTGTTAGGATTCTAGCTAGGAGAGTCCTAATTTAGTTTCATTGAAGGGGAAAAACATGTAAATCCTAAAGGTATTCATGTAAATCCTATCTAGCCGACCCCTATTAAAGAGGTGAAGAGGTCGAGTAAGTTAGGATTAGTTTGGAGGTTGCTTCTTACAGAAGCATTAGGAGTGATTAGAAGTAGGGGTCATAAGTAGGAGTCCTATTAGGAGTTGGGGTTTAAAGTCCTATAAATAGCCATATATTCACCTACTTTTCTTTATGAATAGATCAATCATTTTAGCAGCCTTTGAGTAGCAACTTGGAAGAAGAAACCCCTAAAGAGTTCCAAGGAGACCAATCGCCTAAAGAGATCAACCCCAAGCTTAGAATCCGTAAGGGTTCTAACAAAATATTCTTTAAATGAATTCCATAGTCTTCTAATATATTTTTCATCTAAACAACTTATGCACAACATGCACTTGCAGCTTTGTATTCGGCTTTGGCCATTGATAGTGCAACTGAGTTTTATTTCTTGGAAATCTAAGAAACAAGTGTATGTCCTAAAAATTGGCATGTTCCGGATGTGCTTTTTCTATCTATTCTATATCTGCCAAAATCCATATTCACATAGGCTATTAAATCAAAGCCATCAGATTTTGGATACCATAATCCTAGGTTAGGAGTTTCTTTAAGATATCTAAGGATTCTTTTAATGGCTTTAAGGTGAGATAACTTAGGATTAGCTTAAAATCTAGCACAAAATCTTATACTAAATATGATATCTGGTCTAGTTGTAGTGAGGTAAAGTAAACTACCTATCATTCTCCTATATGTCTTCTGATCAAAATTTTCTCCACTTTCATCTATGTCTAACTTAGTGGAGGTACTCAAAGGAGTGTTTATGGCTTTTGAACCATCCATGTTAACTCATTTTAACAATTCTAATATATATTTAGTTTGATTAAGAAATATATCATCACTAAGTTGTTTAATCTGCAATCCAAAAAAGAAGGTTTATTCACCCATTAAACTCATTTCAAATTCATGACTCATACACTTGGCAAATGATTCATATAGTGATTCATTTGTGGAATTAAAGATAATATCATCAACATAAATTCGAACAATAAGAAAATTATTTTTAAAATATTTAATAAATAATGTAGTATTGACCTTGCTTTTAGTAAAATTATTTGAAATAAAAAGAGAGCTAAGTCTCTCATACTAAGCCATTGGGGCTTGTTTTAACCCATAAAGAGCTTTAGTCAATTTAAACACATGATTAGGCAAAGAGAGTTTTCAAAACTGAGTAGTTGTTGAATAAACACTTCTTCGAAAATAAAACCATTTTAGAAAGTACTTTTGACATCCATCTGAAGCAACTTAAAATTATTACTGCTAGCATAGGCAAGGAGCATCCTCATAGCTTCTAATATTATCATAGGAGTGAATGTCACTTCGTAATCGATACCTTCTTCTTGGTTGAAACCCTTGGCCACTAATCTAGTCATGTTTCTAACCATGATACCAAATTCACCTTGTTTGTTTCTAAATACCCATTGAATACCTATAACTACATGTGTTAAATCTCGGATTTTGATGATGAAATTAATTGGTAAAATATTTGTACTAATCTCTTTGTTGAGATGAGTGTGCAGGAATAACTACGATGGAAAGAAAACATAACGTGATTTACCGAGGCCAAGTCCGTCGGGGGTTCAAGAGTTCATCGGAAGTCCGAGAGATTTTCGGAAGAGTTGCCGGAACCATCCAAGATCAAATCAGGGACTTGTCGAAGTTTTCGAAAGTCCATTTCAAAGATCATCGAAGGTTCGCGGAACTTCTGGGAAGACTCGGAAACCAGCCGAAGACTAGTTGGGCTCGTCGAAGTATGCTGGGAGACCACTGGTAGCAATCCGAGGGAAGCATCGGAGGCCTGCCGGAATCTCGCCGTAGAACTCGCCGGAAGTCGACTTGAAGGGTGTCCGATCAAATCACGTTAAGTTATGTTCGTAATTTGCACATGAGTAGAGCAAGGATTTAAGAAATAAATCATGCCCAAAATTCGTGAGGAGCCAACCGGCAGGGCTACTCTTGTGTCAAGTTGAGATCTAAACAGGCCCCATTCGGCTCGTCGAATGGGGCAAGCTGTGGAACCGCCAAGCTGGGGTGGTGGAACCGCCACTGGGCGGTAGCACCGCCTCGCTGACACACACAAAGCGGTGGAATCGCTGTCTAGGGCGTAGCACCGCCTCAGACATCGACTGGCGGTGGAATCGCTGGTGGCGGTGGCACCCGCCCGCCATCGGATCGAGCGGTAGCACCGCTGCTGGGCGGTGGCACCACCTGTGACGTCGATCAAAGATCGACACACAGCGGTGGCACCGCCGACAAAGACAAGGTGGCACCACCTTGACTACAGAAACATGGGAACTCCAAATTCACTTGGAATTTGGAGCCCAATTTTGAATCCACTTTAGATCTATAAATACCCCCTTTCACCTGAAAGGGCACCCTTTGAGCAAGAAAAAGTTTGAGTCTTGAGCTTTTGAAGAGTTTTGAAAAGTGTTGTTTTCTTTGCTAAGTGTTCACCTTCTTCTTCTTCTTGAGAGATCTTGTACAAGTGTGAACATCTTGTAAAGGGTTGTAAAAAGGGGTGTTTGATCCTTCCCCTTCAAAGGACTTGCTAGTGGAAGAGCGGAGCCTCATTGCAAAGGCTTCAAGAGTGGATGTAGGTCATTTGACCGAACCACTATACATCATTGTGTCCTTAAATGTGTGAGTGTTTATATTTCTGAATCATTTCATTTCTTAGCTGCAAGTTCATAGTTAGTTCCTTTTCACAAGCAATTACTTTCAAGTTCTCTTTCGTCGAATCGAAATCTTCCTACGAACTTGTGTTTCTTTGCGAAATCGATTTCAAGAATACGAGTTTAATCCGCTGCACTAATTCACCCCCCCCTCTTAGTGCCTTTTGATCCTTTCAAAATGGTCACTAGGTCTAGGAACAAGTTTCCACACCTCATTCCTCTCAAATTGGTTTAATTCCTCTTGCATTGTGATAACCCAAAAATCATCTTTCAAGGCTTTGTCAATACACTAAGATTCAATTTGAGAAAGAAACGCAATGTTGGCATAAAAATTCTTAAAAGAAGAATGAGTTTGTACTCTTTTTGATGTGTCTCCTATAATTAGCTCCTTTGGATGGGTATCTACATACTTCCATTCCTTAGGTAAGAAAATTTGGGAAGAAGATACATCCAAGTTGCTATTTGGAGGAGAGGTTTCATTCAAATTTAAACCATTAAAATCAAGATCATCATCAAAATTATTTTTCTTAAATTCGGAAACTTCATTGAAAACAACATGAATAGATTCTTCTATAACCAAGGTTCTTTTATTAAAAACACAAAAAGCTTTAGAAATGAAAGAGTAACCAAGAAAGATGCCTTCATCAGATTTTGCATCAAACTTTCCTAAGGCATCCTTTTCATTCAAGATAAAGCATTTGCAACCGAAAACTTTAAAATAAGAAATATTTGATTTTTTGTTATTTCACAATTCATAAGGAGTTTTGGAGAGAGATGATTTTAGTAGAACCCTATTCATGACATAGCAAGTCGTATTAATGTTTTCGACTCAAAAGTATTTGGGTAAACTATGTACATTCAACATGGTTCTTGCCATTTCATGTAAATTCTTATTTTTACTTTCTACTACTCCATTTTGTTGAGGATTCTTTAGAGTAGAGAAATTATGGTTATATCCATTAGATTCACAAAAATTTTAGAAGTCACGATTTTGAAATTCACCACCGTGATCACTGTTAGGATCTAGAGTGGCACTAAGAGGGGGGGTGAATTAGTACAGCAATTAAAAACATTGATTTGTGTAATTTCAGAAAACTTCATTCGAGAAGAATCATGTTTTAATGAAAACCAACTTTGATTACGTTTTAACTTAAAGAGATTCGTAAGTGAAAGAGAAGGATTCGAGTGATTGTAACGAGGTAAAGGATTTGCATAAATGTAAATTGCTAGAGAAGAAATGCAAACTGGATTTATAGTGGTTCGGTCCTCCGACCTACGTCCACTCTCGATTCCTCCTTTGTTGAGGTCACCGGCTTTCACTAATGATCTTCTTTCAATGGGTGAAGATCAACCACCCTTTTATAACTCTTTCTCCTTTTCAAAGGTTTAGGAGATAACCTCTACAAGTCTCACATCTCTCTTAGACAAACTTCTAAACTTTTCAAGAAGAGGGAGAGAACACTCAAGATTTTTTTAAGATTACAACTTGATTTGGTAGAGTTTTAGCTTACTTTTCTTGTGTTATCCTTGCAAGGATGAGTGGGGTATTTATAGGCCCCAAATGGCTCCAAAAAATGAAATCAAAATTCAAATTTTTGGGTCTTCCAGGTACGGGTGGTACTATTGCCTACATTGGGTGGTGCCATCGCATGCAAAACCTCAAAAACAGAGGTTCTAGTAGTACTATCACCAGCCTGGAGTGGCACCACCACTACAGCTTTACTGTTGGGTGATAGCACCGCCCATACTAGGTAGTACCACTGCCTACAACCTGGAAAAGTATGCCTTTTCACTTTTCCAACTCATAGGCAATTCTATCGTCAGTTTGGTGGTACCACCACCTACAACATTGTTTGGGCCATTGAATGGGCCTCTTAATGACCCTAAATCAGTCTCAATTTGGGCCTAATTGGCTCCTAATTGAGTTGGTATGATTTTACCCAAAACTAACTCAATTTTGACTTAACCTTCGACCATTATGACGTAAATAATTACAAGTTACGAATCTAAGTTATCCGGCATGTCATTGGTTCTCCCAGTGAACTTTCGATGAACTTTCGAAGATCTTCTGGTGAGCTTCTAGTGCATCGTCCGAACCTTTGGTGTAGTGCCTAATCCACCAGCATGTTGACTCCTGCAACATCTATTCTTGACGCATTGTCCGATTCTTCCGACCTGATGCCCGAACTTTAACTCCGGCCCAACACTTGATTATTCTTACTTTAATTGTTTTGCCTCTTTTGATTAAGGTTAGTCCTACATCACTTATCTCAAAGCATAGATTAGATAACAAACTTATCAATTGATTTCATCGTCAAAATCTGAGATTCAACATTCTCTCCCTTTTTGATGATGACAACTAATTGATGGAGTTAAACACAACTCCCCCTATCTATATGCCATATTGAAATATGGTAAACTTGAATTCAAAAGTAATAATAACCTTTGAATTCAAGTAAAACAATTTTGATCATATATAATATATTGTATCAAGATTTCATACATTGTGCATCATAATTTCAAATCATCGAAGTCTAATATGCACAATCACAACAAATCAACATCACTTTAGGTATAACATACATGATACCAAAACATTAAGATTTTCAATCATTCATCATTACTTACTTTATTATTACTTTTCAATCATTCATCATTACTTCTCCCCCTTTGTCATCAACAAAAAGGAGGTGAATTAAAAAAAATCATCATAGGGTATCATGATGCATATCATTTATCAAACATATCAAAAACATATGATACATGAGGCTAATATTTGCTTCGAAATCGAGTTGAACATAATGCAAAATATGTCATCCGAGATGGATAAATCCAAAAAATGATTTGATCATTTTTATTCATGTCTATGAAATTCGGAAAATGATCAAGTTATGAAGCATTCATACATGAAAGAGGTTCAAGATATAATTTTAAAAATTCAAACATAAAATTATAAATTGGAAATATAGATCATTGAAGCCATTCATCAAATATACTAATTAGAGCTCATGAAAAAAAAAATTTGTGAGAGAAAGATCATGATAAAGTTCATGAAAAAAGTTCAACTTGGCATTTATGAAGTGTACCGCATCAACATAAAACGTTTCATAGAGAGAGATTCAAATTGGCATTCTCATTAAGGAAAAGAAAAAAAACAATCTAGTCATAAAAGATCAAGAGTTAAGAATAAAATCCGAAGAGAGTATAATAAACTCTTGGGAGTTTAATCATTATGCAAAAATTTCATGACATTAAGCTTCAAATGATATGAAAATCATGAGATTCATTTAATCATTCCAATAGAGGTAGGAGTATAAAGCCAATTTTAATACTTCATCAAAAAGGCATGATCTTCATCAATCGAAGGAGGAGAATCAAAATATTATGATCAAAGTATAAAAATGAGAGCTTCATTCAAAATATGATATCGAAAAAATGTCATCTAAAATTCGAAAATAATATCAAGTTGATATTATGTAAACCGAGGTTAAAAAATTTTGGAAAAGGAACATACAACATCTTCATGCATTAGGACAATTTAGCATGCCTAATTCTCTTCTAATAAAGTCAAATTGTTCTTCATTTAGGGGTTTTATAAAGATATCCACTAATTAGTGTTTTGTATCAATAAATTCTAGAATGACATCATTATCATTGACATGATCTCGTATAAAGTGATGTCTAATGTCAATATGTTTAGTTCTAGAATGTTGAATAGGATTTTTGGTTAGACATGGCACTTGTGTTATCACATTTTATGGGAATGTTCTTTAAATAAATTTCATAATCTTCTAATATATTTTTTATCTAAACAACTTGTGCACAACATGCACTTGCAATCGCTATATATTCAGCTTCGGTCATAGATTGAGCAACCGAGTTTTGTTTCTTAGAAGACAAAGATACAAGTGCATATCCTAAAAATTGACATGTTCCGAATGTGCTTTTTCTATCTATTCTACATCCGCCAAAATTGACATCCGCATAAGCTATTAAATCAAAGTTATTGGATTTTGGATACTATAATCCTAGATTAGGAGTTCCTTTAAGATATCTAAGGATTCTTTTAACGACTTTAAGATGAGATAACTTAGGATTAGCTTGAAATCTAGTATAAAGTCCTACACTAAATATGATATCTGGTCTATTTGCGGTGAGGTAAAGTAAACTACCTATCATTCCCTTATATGTTTTTTTATCAAAACTTTCTCTGCTTTCATCTATGTCTAACTTAGTGGAGGTACTCATGGGAGTATTAATAGCCTTTGAACTATCCATATTAAACCATTTTAGCAATTCTAAAGTATATTTTGTTTGACTAAAAAATATACCATCATTAAGTTATTTAATATGTAATCCTAAAAAGAAGATTAGTTCACTCATTAGATTTATTTCAAATTCTTGGCTCATATACTTGGTAAATGATTCATATAGTGATTTATTAGTAGAACCAAAGATAATGTCATCAACATAAATTTGAACAATGAGAAAATTATTTTCAAAATATTTAATAAACAATGTAGTATCAACCTTGCCTTTAGTAAAATTATTTGAAATTACAAATGAACTGAGTCTCTCATACTAAGCCCTTGGGGCTTATTTTAACCCATAGAGAGCCTTAGTCAATTTAAACACATGATTAGGAAAAAGAAAGTTTTTAAAACTAGGTAGTTGTTCAACAAACACTTCTTCGAAATAAAACCATTCAAGAAAGTATTTTTGACATTCATTTGAAACAATTTATAATTATTACTACTAGCATAGGCAAGGAGTATCCTAATGACTTCTAATCTTGCCACAAGAGCGAAGGCTTCTTTATAGTCGATACCTTCCACTTGGTTGAAACCATTAACCACTAATCTAGTCTTGTTTTGAACCATGATACCAAATTCATCTTGCTTGTTTCTAAAGACCCATTTAGTACCAATAACTAAATGGTCACTAGGTCTAGGAATAAGCTTCCACACCTCATTCCTCTCAAATTGGTTCAATTTCGCTTGCATTGCGATAACCCAAAAATTATCTTTCAAGGCTTCGTCAATGCACTTAGGTTCAACTTAAGAAAGGAAAGCGGCGTTGATATAAAAATTCTTAAAAGAGGAACGAGTTTGAACCCCTTTTGATGTGTCTCCTATAATTAGCTCCTTTGGATGGGCATCTATATATTTCCATTTCTTAGGTATGGAAATTTGAGAAAAAGATGCATCCAAGTTGCTATTTTGAGGAGAGAGTTCATTCAAATTCAAACCATCAAAACCAAGATCATCATCAAAATTATTTTTCTTAAATTCAAAAACTTCATTAAAAACTATATGAATAGACTCTTCTATAACCAAGGTTCTTTTGTTGAAAACACGAAAGACTTTAGAAATGGAAGAGTAACCAAGAAAGATGCTTTCATCGGATTTAGCATCGAATTTTCCTAAGGCATCCTTTTCATTCAAGATAAAGCATTTGCAATCGAAAACTTTAAAATAAGAAACATTTGGTTTTTTGTTATTCAATAATTCATAAGGGGTTTTGGATAAAGATGGTCTTACTAGAACCCTATTCATGACATAGCAAGCCATATTAACGGTTTCAACCCAAAAGTATTTGAGTAAACTATGTTCATTTAATATGGTTCTTGCCATTTCTTATAAATTTATATTATTTCTTTCTACTACTCTATTTTGTTGAGGATTTCTCGGAGTAGAGAAGTTTTGGTTATATCCATTAGATTCACAAAAATTTTGGAAGTCATGGTTTTAGAATTCACCACCATGATCACTCCGAATCAATGAAATCATAAAGCCCTTTTCATTTTAAACAAGTTTTCAAAATTTAGAAAAATATTTAAAATAATTACTTTTGTGAGCCAAGAAATAAGTCCAAGTAGATCTACTATAATCATCTACAATGACAAATGTATATTTGCTACTTCCTAGACTCGTGTCAATTGGTCCAAATAAATCCATATGGATCAATTGTAATGATCTTGAGGTACTTATTTGATTTTTTGGTTTGAAGCTAGTGTTTATCTGTGTTCCTAGTTGACATGCATAATATATTTTGTCTTTAATAAACTTAACATTAGGAATGCCTCTTACAATTCCTTTAGATGTGATTTGAGAGATTAGTTTTATGCTCGCATGACCCAATCTCCTATGCCAAATCCAAGCGTCATCATTCAAAATCGAAAGACACATTTCATTACTAAAATCATCAATGTTTATGGTGTAGATATTATTTTATTTTAGTGCAATCATAGATGTGTTGTTGTATGGTTTTTTAATAATGTAAGCATTAGATTCAAATTTCATAATATATCCTTTATCACATAATTGACTAATGCTCAAAAGATTATGCTTTAAACCATCTACCAATAATACATTATCAATTAAAAAACTTGATTTGTTACTTATAGTTCCCTTGCCAATGATTTTACCCTTGTTGTTGTCGTCGAAGGTGACATACCCTTCGTCTTAGCTAGTGAGCTTCGAGAATTGAGATGGATCTCCGGTCATGTGCCTTGAGCATCCACTATCAAGGTACCATCTCTTGCTCCTAGCTTGTGTAAGTGACTGTGTCTATAAAAGAGGATGGTTTTTAGGTACCCATTTGAACTTGGGTGCCTAAAAAATTGATCTACTAAACTTATTATTATTCATTGAGTTCCTTATTGTTTCTTTAGGAACCCAAATTAACCTATGTGGGCTAAGTTTCTTATACGGACATTTGTAAGCAACATGTCCAGATTTACAACAAAAGTTACATTTCAAATGAGATGATACATGTACTGTGGCTCCTTTAATAAAGGTGGTTGGAGTTCGGTGAGATCCACTCATGAATCCAATACCACTCTTTTTTCCAACATGGCCCTTATTTGCAAGGATCATGTCCAAGCCCTTACTACCGACCTTAAACTTGTTTAGGATCTCTTTAAGTAGCAAGTTCTCATTTTTTATTACCTCTAAGTTTTCATACTTAGAGCATGAGGGTAAAGAGGGAGTTTGAAGACTATCAAGCTTATCTTGTAATACAGCATGCTCCTTTAATAAATTAAACTTTTTACTAATAGTTCTACACTCATCAAATAATTCATGAAATGCTATTGAAAGTTCATCGAAAGATAAATCTTCATTAATTAACTCACATACCTCATCTCTTAAAGCCATTAACGTGAAGTTGGCCGCCTCTTTGTTGCTTGCTTCTTCATCTTTGGAGCTACTTGAATCATCCCACATCGCCTTTAGAGTTTTCTTCTGCTTTAGTAGTTTCTTCTTGGCTTGGGGGCATTCACTTTTGTAGTGTCTTAGCTTCTTGCATTCGTAACATATGACTTAGTTCTTTTTTGGTTTAAGTTTATTTTTAGCATCATTTTTAAATTTATTCCTTCTTATAAATTTTTTGAATTTCCGAGTTGAGAGTGTAAATTCATCATCAAGGTCCTCATCACTTAAAGATTCCTTCAAGTGGTCTTCTTGTATTTTTAATGTCATATCCTTCCTATTCTTTGGAAGGGGTTTCTCTAGCTCATCATGAGCATGGCATGTCATTTCGTAGGTCATTAAAGACCCAATGAGTTCTTCGAGAGGAAAAGTTTTAAAGTCCTTGGCCTCTTGAATGGTTGTAATTTTTTGATACCAACTCTTGGATGGGATCTTAAAATTTTAGTTAAAAGCTCAAAATTAGAAAAACCTTTACTAAGTGCTTTGAGTCCATTGACAATATCCGTGAAACGGGTGTACATGTCTCCGATGGACTCACTTAGCTTCATTCGAAACAATTCATAAGAATACACCAAGAGATTGATTTTGGACTCTTTCATTTGGCTAGTGCCTTTATGAGTGATTTCAGGAATATGCCAAATATCAAAGGCCGATTCATAAATCAAAATATGATTAAACTCATTTTTATCAAGTACACAAAACAAGGCATTCATAGCCTTTGCATTTAGAGCGAAAACCTTCTTCTCCAATTCATTCCATTCGTTCATCAGAAGAGAAGATTTTTGAAATTCATTTTCAACGATATTCCAAAGTTCAAAATCCGTGAAAATTAAAAAAATCTTTATACGAGTCTTCCAATAAGTGTAATCCGTCCCATTAAACATAGGTGGATGTGTAATGGAATGACCCTCTTGCATGCCTATATAAGCCATCTCTCTTGGGTTTTAAACCAAATGAGAGTGACCAAGATCTAATACCAATTATTAGGATCTAGAGTGGCACTAAGAGGGGGGGGGGGGTGAATTAGTGCAGCGGTTAAAAACGTTGATTTGTGTGATTTTGAAAAACTTCGTTCGAGAAGAATCACGTTTCAGTGAAAACCAACTTCGATTGCATTTTAACTTAAAGAGAATCGTAAGTGAAAGAGAAGGATTGAAATGATTATAATAAGGTAAAGGATTTGTAAAAATATAAATTGCTAGAAAAGAAACACAAACCGATTTTATAGTGGTTCGGTCCCCTAACCTACATCCACTCCCGATTCCTCCTTCGTTGAGCTCACCAACTTTCACTAATGATCTTTTTTCAATGGGTGAAGATCAATCATCCTTTTACAACTCTTTCTCCTTTTCAAAGGTTTAAGAGATAACCTCTACAAGTCTCACACCTCCCTTAGGCAAACTTTTAAACTTTTCAAGAGGAGGGAGAGAACACTCAAGACTTTTTCAAGATTACAAATTAATTCACTAGAGTTTTAGCTTACTTTTCTTATGTTACCCTGCAGAGATGAGTGGGGTATTTATAAGCCCCAAATGGCTCCAAAAAACGAAGCCAAAATTCAAATTTTTGGCTCTTCTAGGTACGGGCAGTACCACCGCTTGCATTGGGCAATGCCACTACTCGCAGAACCTCAAAAATAGAGGTTTTGGCAGTACTACCACCAGCCTAGAGTGGTACCACCATTGCAGCTTTACTGTTGGGCGGTGCCATTGCCCAGACTGGGTGGTACCATTACTTGTATCCTGGAAAAGTGCGCTTTTTCACTTTTCCAACTCATAGGTGATTCTAACGCTAGTTTGGTGGTGTCACCGCCTACAGCAATGTTTGGGCCACTGAATGGGCCTCTCAATGAGCCTAAATTAGTCCCAATTTGGGCTCAATTGGCCCCTAATTGAGTTGGTATGATTTTACCTAAAACCAACTCAATTTTGACTTAACCTTCGACCATTAAGATGTAAACAATTACAAGCTACGAATCTAAGTTATCTGGCATGTCATTGGTTCTCTCGGTGAGCTTCCGGTGACCTTCCAGTGATCTTCCGGTGAGCTTCAGGTGCATCATTTGAACCTTCGGTGTAGTGCTTGATCCACCGGCATGTTGACTCCTACAACATCTGTTCTCAGTGCATTGTCTGATTCTTCCGACCCGATGCCCGAACTTTGACTCTGGCCCAACACTTGATCCTTCTTGCTTTAATTGTTTTGCTTCTTTTGATCAAGGTTAGTCCTGCATCACTTATCTCAAAGCATAGATTAGATAACAAACTTATCAATTGATTTCATCATCAAATTCCAAGATTCAACAATCACTCCGAATCGATGAAATCATAAAACCCATTTCGTTTTGAGCAAGTTTACAAAATTTAAAATAATATTTAAACCAATCACTTCTGTGAGCCAAGAAATAGGTCCAAGTGTATCTACTATAGTCGTCTATGATTACAAAGACATATTTGCTACCCCTAAGGCTCGTTGTGTCAATTGATCTAAACTAATCCATATGGATCAATTACAAAGGTTTAGAGGTACTTATTTGATTCTTTGGTTTGAAACTACGTTTTATTTATTTTCCTAGTTGACAAGCATCACACACTTTGTCTTTAATGAACTTAACATTGGGAATGTCTCTTACAAGTTCTTTAGATGTAATTTGAGATATTAGTTTCATGCTACCATAACCTAATCTTCTATACCAAAGACAAGCATCATCATTCAAAGCCAAAAAGCACATTTCATTGCTAAGATCATCAATGTTTATGGTATAGACATTATTTTGTTTTAGTGCAATCATAGATGTGTTGTTGTGTCGTTTTTCAATAATGCAAGCATTAGATTCAAATTTCACGATATATCCTTTATCACATAATTGACTAATGTTCAAAAGATTATGCTTTAAGCCATCTACCAACAACACATCATCAATTAAAAAGCTTGATTTATTACCTATTGTTCCCTTGCCAATGATTTTACTCTTGTTGTTATCTCCGAAGGTGACATACCCTTCGTCTTGGCTAGTGAGCTTAGAGAATTGAGATGAATCTCTGGTTATGTGCCTTGAGCAACTACTATCAAGGAACCATCTTTTGCTCCTAACTTATATGGGTGAATGTGCCTACAAAAAAGGATAGTTTTTAAGTACCCATTTGAACTTGGGTGCCTCAAAAATTAATCTACTAATCTTATCATTATTCATTGAGTTCCTTATAGTTCTTTTAGGAACTCATATCAAGTTATGTGGGCTAAGTTTTTTAAACAGACATTTATAAATAACATATCCAGTTTTGTAACAAAAGTTGTACTTTGAGTGAGATGATACATGTAGTGTAGGTCTTTTAATGAAGGTGGTTGAATTTCGGTGAGATCCACTCACAAATTCAATTCCACTTCTTTTTTTGACATGACCCTTGTTTGTAAGGATCATATCCAAGCCCTTGCTACTGACCTTAAATTTATTTAGGGTCTCTTTAAATAGCAAATTCTCCTTCTTAATTACCTCTAAGTATTCACACTTAAAGCATGGAGGTAAAGAGGGAGTATCAAGTTTAAGACTATCAAGTTTATCAACTAAGAGAGCATGCTCCTTTTTTAAGAAATTAAACTTTTTACTAATAGTTCTACATTCATCAAATAATTCATAAAAGGCATTTGAAAGCTCATCAAAAGATAAATTTTTATTAACTAAATCACATACCTCTTCTCCAAAAGCCATTAAAGCAAAGTTAGCTACCTCGTTGTTTGCTTCTTCATCTTCGGAGCCACTTAAGTCATCTCATGTTGCCTTTAGAGTCTTCTTCTTCTTTGGTTGCTTCTTTTTAGCTTGAGGGCATTCAGTTTTGAAGTGTCCTGGCTTCTTGCATTCATAGCATATTACTTGTTCCTTTTTATATTCAAGTTTATTTTTAGAATCATTTTTAAATTTATTCCTTCTTATAAATTTTTTGAATTTCTGAATCAAGAGTGCAAATTCATTATCAAGGTCCTCAACACTTGAAGATTCTTTCAAGTGCTCTTCTTGAGTTTTCAATGTCATATCCTTCCTTTTCTTTGGAAGGGGGTTCTCGAGCTCATCATGAGCATGACATATCATTTCGTAGGTCATTAATGACCCAATGAGTTCTTCGAGAGAAAAATTTTTTAGGTCCTTGTCTTCTTGAGTGACCATAAATTTTAGATCCCAAATTTTTGGGAGGGATCTTAATATTTTAGTTACAAGTTCAAAGTTAGAAAAATCTTTCCCAAATGCTTTGAGTCCATTAACGACATCCATAAAATGGGTGTACATGTCTCCGATGGACTCACTTGGTTTCATCCAAAATAATTCGTATGAATGCACCAAGAGGTTGATTTTAGACTCTTTCACTCGGCTAGTGCCTTCATAAGTGATTTCAAGAGTATGCCAAATATCAAAAGTCGATTCATAAATCGAAACATGATTAAACTCATTTTTATCAAGAGCGTAAAACAAGGTATTCATAGCCTTTGCATTAAGAGCAAAAACCTTCTTCTCCGATTCATTCCATTCGTTTATCGAAAAAGAAGATTTTTGAAAGTCATTTTCAACAATATTCCAAAGTTTAAAATCCATCGAAATAAGAAAAATCTTCATGCGAGTCTTCCAATAGGTGTAATCTGACCCATTAAATATAGTTGGACGTATAATTGAATGACCCTCTTGCATACCGGAATACATCATCTCTCTTAGCTTTTAAATTAAATAAGAGTGATATCGCTTTGATACCAACTGTTAGGATCTAGAGCGGCACTAGGGGGGGATTAGTGCAGCGGATAAAAATCATAAATTCAAATCAATTCCGAAAAGAGTTGTGCATTGAGAAGTTTTGGTCCGACGAAAAAGATTTTGACAAAGTGAATATTCTGATTGAATACGAAAGAGAGTTGAGAGAAGGAGATTGAGAGATTATAGCCAAGGAAAAATTGAAATGCAGTAATTTAAAAACTCACACCAAGAGAAGTACGTAGCGTGGTTCAGTCAAATGACCTACATCCACTTCTGAAACCTCTTCCGATAAGGTTCCTAAATTCTACTATCAATTTTTCTTGAAGGAGAAGGACCAGGCACCCCTCTTACAGACTTTTATAAGTGATTAACACTCTCTTACAGAACTTTTACAAGTAAGGCTTTGGGAGGTGAATACTCAAGCTTTCGAATGCAAGTTTCACTAGAGTTTTGACTCAGTTTTTATCACTTCTCAATGTGCTTAACCAACTGAGAAGTAAGGGATATTTATAAGCTCAATTAGCTTCAAAATTGGAGCTAAAAAGAGTCACATCCTGGATTTTCAAGTATTAGCGGTACCACTGCCAGTTGACCCTACTCTCTTAGTGTACTAGGTGGTACCACTGCCCAGTCTAGTGGTACTACCGCTTGACAGGGTCCTTGGGCTCTGTGGAGGGGTGGTACCACTGCCTATCAGGCGATACCACCATTGATAGGTAATAACTGTTAGCGGTGCCATCGCTAACTTAGGCGGTAACACCGCCCAAACCACCTGGGAACTTGTTCCCAGGGCAATGCCACCACTAGACATGGTCTAGCACTATTGAATGGGCCTTAAATTCGGTCCAATTTAATCTAATTAAGGCCTAGTTGGCTCCTACTAGGGTTGATTAGGATTATCACCTAAATCTAACCCTAATTATGTGCTAACTATGAAATTAAAATATATTTCTAATCAAATTATAATTCGATGACATCGAGTCTTTTTCTGGGAAGCTTTCGGTTAACTTCCGACGGACTTTCGACACACCCTCGGATATCTTCCAATGGACTCCCAGCAGGGTCCCGGACTTTATGGCGAGTTCCGATGAATCTTTTGGCAAACTTTCGAACTTTCTCGGTGAGCTTTGTAAACTTTCGACAAACCTTCCAGCGAACTTCTGAAACTTTTGGCAAGTCCCCGATTCATTCTTGGCCAGTTCCGGTAGCACTTCTGATGATCCTTCGGACTTTCGACGGACTCTCGAACTCCTAATGTACTTAGCTCTAGCAATTTACTTTATATCTTCATTGGTATCATAGTTAAGCCTGTACACTTATCTCAATAATATGGATTAAACCAAATAACCTATCAATTGACTTCATTATCAAAATCCGAGATTCAACAAAACTTTCTATAAATCTTTCTAGAATTCCCTTTCTGTAGTTTTAAATTTTGATTTCAGTTTGAGAAAAGGGTTAAAGAACTATAAAGGTTGTCTCTTAAATCTATGAAAATGAGAAAAGGATTGTAAGAGGATAATTAGTTTTCACCCATTAAAAGAAGACTATTAGTGGACTCTAGTGGCCTCGATGGAAGAAGAATCAGGAAGTGGTTGTAGGTCACGACGACCAAACCACTATAAACATCGGTGTTCTCTCTTTCTATTTCATTTTGTTCATGCTTTTTATTCTTATCACTCACTATTTTACTTGCTCACTACCCTCACTCTCTTATGAATATTTTTAACATAAATACTTTCTAATATGAGTGTCATCGAAATGAGTTTTTTGAATCGTCGATACTCTTATGTACGCACTAATTCACCCCACCTCTTAATGCCGACTTGATCCTAACAGTTGGTATTAGAGCCTCGTTCTTTCTCGTTTGGTTTAACATTTAAGAGAAATGACTTTTATCGACAATCAAGAGGGACTTTCTATCACTCATCCTCTTATGTTCAATGGGATGAACTACACATATTGGAAAACTAGAATGAAAATCTTTTTGCTTTCTATAGATTTTGATTTATGGAATATCACTAAAAATAATTTTGAAAAGTCTTCCAAACCAATGAACGAATGGAATGATTTAGAAAAGAAGATTTTTTCTTTAAATGCAAAAGTGTTGAATGCTTTGTTTTGCCCTCTTGATAAAAATAAATTTAATCGGGTTTCTATATGTAAAACTACACATGAGATTTGACACATACTTGAGGTCACACACGAAGGCACAAGTAGGGTTAAAGAGTAAAAAATTAATCTTTTGATTCATAATTAAGTTATTTCATATAAAACCAAGCGAGACCATTGGAGACATGTACACTGGGTTTACAAATGTCATCAATGGTCTAAAAGTACTTAGTAAAAGTTTTTCTAACTTTGAAGTTGTTAATAAAATATTAAGATCCCATCCTAAAAGTTAGGATCCTAAAGTAATTACAATATAAGAAGCAAATGACTTGTACAACTTTCTGCTCGGAGAACTTATCGGGTCTTTGATGACCTACGAAATGACATGTATTGCACATGATGAACTTGAGAACAATCTTATGAAGAACATGAAAGGTTTGGCACTTAGAACTAATGAAGACCACTTAGGAGAAAACTCAAGTGGTGATGATGATGATGATGACTCGGCACTTCTTATAAGAAAATTTAAAAAATTCATAAAAAGAAACAAAACTAAATAAGACACTGAGAACAAAAGTGAACTAAAAAAGGACTCAATAATGTGCTATGAGTGCAAGAGGCCGAGACATTTCAAAAATGAATGTCTCCAAATAAAGAAGAAACTCCCAAAGAAAAAGAAGGTGCTCAAAGCTACTTGGGATGACTCAAGTGCATCCGAAGACGAGGAGTCTACCAACAAAGAAGAAGTTGCAAATTACGTGCTAATGACATTTGGCAATGAGGTATGTGACTTAAACAAATCTTCATTGTCTTACGATAAATTATTAAATATCTTTCATGAGTTGTTTGATGAATATAAAATAGTTAGTAAAAAGTATAAATTATTAAAAAAGGATCATGCTTCTCTCTCTATTGAATTTGAAAAATTAAAAAATGAGAATGACAATTATTTGTTAAACTCTTATACTCAATGTGAAGAATTAGAGTCATTTAAAAAGGAAAACTTGTTATTATAACAAACTTTAGAAAAATTTAAAATCAGAAACAAATCCTTAAACATGATCCTTGCTAATATGGGTCATGTTCATATAATGAAAGAAATTGGCTTTATTAGTAACACTCAACAAAAGTCAACTATCTTTGTTAAGGGGCCAACTTTACATGTTTTACCCAAAACAAATGTAACTTTTGTTGTAAATTTGGGTATTAAGCTTATAAATGTTCATTTAAGAGGTATAATCTACATAAATTAATTTGGATTCCTAAAAGAACCATAAATTATTCAATGCCATTAGTTAATATAAATAATGAGGTGCTCAAAGTAAAATGGGTACCTAAAATAAAACCTCCTTTCTTATAGATATATTTTCAATCAAAAGCTAGGAGCAAGAGATGGTACCTTGATAGTGCATGCTCAAAGCACATGATTGGAGATCCAACACACTTCTCTATGCTCACTAGCCAAGATGAAGAATATGTCTGTTGAATCTTAAATTTTGATGATAAATTCAATCAATAAATTAGTGATCTAATCTATATGTTGAGAAAAGTGTGCTGGATTAACTATGATAACGAACAAGGCATAAAGCAAATATAGTGTTGGAGTCAAAGATCAGATGATTTGTTGGGAGTCTGAGAGTTCGTTGAGAGTTCACTGAAAGTTCGTTAGAAGTGTTACTGGAATTTGCCAAGAAGTTCATCAGGAGCTTGTCGAACAATATGTCAGGAGTTCGTCGAGAAGTTTTTCGGGAGTTCGTCAGAGCTCGCCGAGAAATTCGAAGCTTGCCAAAGAAGCTTGTTAGAGTTTACCGAGAAGATCATCAAGAGTCCAAGAGCTTACCAGGAGTCCACTGGAAGATCGCCGAGAGTCTATCAGAAGTCCGCCAAAAGATCGCCGGAAGCTTGCCGAAAGAACTTTTGACCTACTAGACTTGCTTGCTTAAATAGATGTCTTAATTATTCTGGTTAGGGTCTAATTTAAGTTAGGATTGGGAGGTAATCTCACTAACTTAGTTAGGGGCTAACTAGGTCTCAATCCGAATTGGTTTGGGTCGACCCAAACAATTTACTGAACCCTGTCTAGCGGTGGAACCGCCCAGGGCTCAGTCTCCTAGGAGTTTGGACGGTGGTATTGCTGATAGTTATTTCTTGTCAAGTAGTGGTACCACCAGGCATAAGCGGTGGTATCATCCAGATCTAGTAGCCAAGACTTTGTCTAGCGGTAGTACTACTAGACTAGGCGATGGTAACACTTAGTGTCAAAGACCATTGGCGGTGGTATCACTAGGGATAGGCGATAGTACTGCTAGTATCCCAAAAATCCGAGACAAAACCTTTTTTGGCTCCATTTTTTAAGTCAATTGAGGCCTATAAATACCCCACACAGAAAAGTGAACAAAAGAACTGAGATTATAATAAAATCACAGCTTGTAACTTTAAGAGTTCACCTCCACCAGTTCTAAACTTAAAAACTTATATAAGGAGAGTGAACAACTTGTAAAGAGATCTATAAAGGGGTGATTGATCTTTGCCCATTCAAGAAAGATTAATAGTAAAAGCTAGTGACCTCAATAGAGGAGGTATAGGGAGTGGACGTAAGTCAAATGACTGAACTACTATAAATCAGTGTGATCTTTCCTTTCTATACTTTGTTATTTATTGCTCTTTTACTTAATTGCAATCTGCTCTACTTCCTCTCTACTCTTCTACGATTGATTTTGAAGCTAAATGTTTTACCAATACAATTCTTACAAAACCAAAAGATCTTCAAAATTGACATTTTTACTACTGCACTAATTCACCCCCCCCCCTCTTAGTGCCGAACTTAATCATACCAATTAGTTTCAGAGCGAGGTCGCTCTCGATTTGGTTTAAAAACCAAGAGAGATGGCATTTGAAGACAATCAAGAGGGTCATTCAATCACACATCCACTCATATTCAATGGGACGGATTAAACGTATTGAAAAACTAGAATGAGAAATTTTTTGATTTCTATGGATTTCGAATTATGGAACATTATCAAAAATGGATTTCAAAAGTCTTCTCTTCCAATAAATGATTGGAATGAATTGGAGAAGAAGACTTCTCTTTAAACGCTAAAGCTATGAATGCCTTATTTTGTGCTTTAGATAGGAATAAATTTAATCGAGTTTTTATTTGCAAAATGATTTATGACATTTGACATGTTAAATCTTGGATTTTGATGATGAAACTAATTGAGTGTGTTTTGTTGTTTAACTGCGTGTTGAGTTACGCAAGTCTACTATCGATCAGGATTAGACAGTTAACGCTGGAGGAATTGATGTTGCGCCAGAGGTGATCACGTTAGGATATTGGATGTTGAGCTGGAGGTTCGATCGATAATCGGCTGAAGGCTTCGTACGTCGGGCATCGGGCCAAGATGCATGTTACGCCAAGGATATCGGGGTTGCGGAGGTCATTATCCAATTGGGCAACGGACCACAAAAGAGGACGATGTGCCAAAGGTTCGGACGAAGCACCGACCAATGACGTGCCGGGCAACTGAATATCAATTCGTATTGTAATAACTGTCTAGATCAAAGTAGAGTGTTTGTTTGTTTATGTGTAGGATTAACTACGATGACGATGAAGACGTAAAGTGAAACAAAGTGCTGGAAGACAAGTGGGATGGATCATTGGGAGTTCGAGAGTTCGATGGAAGTCCGAAGATTCGTTGGGAGTAGTTGCCGGAACCGACCGAGAACGAGTAGGGAGCTTGCTGAAGGGTTTTCGGAAGTTCGCCGGAAGGTTCGTCGGAAGTTTGTGGAACTTGACAAGAAAGATCGGAGCTTGCCAAAGAAGCTCGATGGAACTCGCCAAGATCATCATGAAGTCCGAGAGCTTATCGGGAGTCCGTAGAATGGTTTCCGAGGGTTCATCGAAAGACTGCCGGAAGTTCACCGAAAGCTCACCGAAAGAAGTCTTGTCTTATGAACTTTGAAATAGCTTAAAAAATATCTTTAAAATTTGTAGTTAGCACATAATTTGGTTTAGAATTAGGTGTTAATCCTATAAACCAAATTTGAGCCAATTTGGACTTCGTTTGGATCGGTTTCAGTAGAGTTTTCGGCCGAAACCACTATGCTGAAAATGACCTGGGCAGTAGTACCGCCCAGCCTGGGGCGGTAGTACCGCCCAGCTACAGCAACAATGGTGGTAGTACCGCCTGTGCACTATCAGTCTGATGATTGACAAGCGGTAGTACCGCCTCTGACAGGCGGTAGCACCACCAGCACCGGGAACTCCAATTTGATTTCAAATTTGGAGCCCAAATTTGAAACCATTTTGGATCTATAAATACCCCCCCTTTCTCAGCTGAAAGGGAACCTTTTGAGAGTTATAAATTGAGAAAAAGGCTTAGGAAAGTCTAGTTTTCAATAGCTTGTGTTCACCTCCTTCTTTCTCTTTGAAAAATTTGTAAGAGTGTGAACTTCTTATAAAAGGGTTGTAAGAGGGGTATTTGGTCCTTCCCCTTCAAAAGGATTTACTAGTGGAAGTTGGGAGCCTCATCAGAGAAGGCTTCGGAAGTGGATGTAGGTCGGATGACCAAACCACTATAAATCAGTTTGCATTTACTTTCTCGTAACTTACTTTGCTGCAAACCATTTTCATTTGCTGCCTTATTTACTCAACTTCATCTTCATCTTCTTACGTATGCTTTAAAGTTAAAACGTAATCTTTCTGGGTTCAAATGAAACATTGCATTCATTCATACGAAGTTTCCGAACTTGTGTTAATCACTGAAAAATCTATCATTCTTTACCGCTGCACTAATTCACCCCCCCCCCTCTTAGTGCCGCTCGATCCCTAACAATTGGTATCAGAGCCACGTTCTTTCTCTTTTGGATTTACACCCGTGAGAAATGGCTCTAAATGGTTTTCAAGAGGGCTTTTCGGTTTTTCGTCCACCATTCTTTAACGGTTCGGACTACACATATTGGAAAACTCGAATGAGAGTTTTCATGCTTTCAATGAATTTGGATTTATGGAACATCATCGAAAGTGGCTTTCAACTTCCCTCTAAACCGATGAACGAATGGTCGGACTTAGAGAGAAAATATTTTTCCTTGAATGCAAAGGCTATGAGTGCCTTATTTTGCGCCTTAGACAAGAACGAATTTAATCGGATTTCTATGTGTGAATCGGCTTTTGACATTTGGCGAACTCTTGAAATCACGCATGAGGGAACTAGTAGAGTTAAAGACTCAAAAGTAAACCTCTTATTGCATGATTTTGAGCTCTTCCGAATGACACCAAGCGAAACTATTGGCGATATGTACACCCGCTTCACGGATGTCGTCAATAGCTTGAAAAGCCTTGGTAAAGATTTTTCAAACTTTGAACTCACTAACAAGATTTTAAGATCCCTCCCAAAGAGTTGGGATCCAAAAGTAATCGCAATACAAGAGACTAAAAATTTAAATGATTTTTCATTGGAAGAACTAATCGGTTCACTAATGATATATGAAATGAGTTTCTTCGAACATTTGGAACATGATGAACATATGAACCACCTTCTAAAGAACAAGAAGGATTTGGAACATCAGACAAATGAATGCTACTTGAGTGATGACTCAAGTGATAAGGACAATGAGGACATTGAACAATGAATGTTAACAAGTTCATTAAACAAAAATTAAAAAGTACAAATGAACTTGAACGGAGAAAGAGACCAAAGAAGAAGAAGAATACTTGCAAAGAAGAATCAAGTAAAGAAGATGTGAAATGGGCTTTGACGGTTTTCGACAATGAGGTAAGAAACTCACCCAAGTTGTTCTTACCTTACTTTGAAATTACATGATCCTTTCATGATTTGCTTGAAAAAGTTGGTAGGATTTTTTTATGCTTTTTCCTTTCTAGTAATTTTTTAAAAATTAAAAATATGAATGATGCATGATTTGTGATAATGCTTAGGATTAACCCATGCATGAGTATCTTGATGGTTTACATTGTCTCTAAACATGATGCTTGATGATTTTATATCATGCATGAGTTGTTGAAGTGATATTGATTTAAAAAACTTCTATCTTGAATTAATGGGTCCTGACCCTTTTTATGATGAAATTTTTAGATGATACATGTCTTCATGAAATTAATTATAGACCTAATCCATAAATTTTCCAAATGAAAGAAATGTGATTTTAATATTGCCTTGTATTACATTTGGACTTGATGATTTTCATGATGAAAATTATTTTTTAGATTTATAAAATGATGCATGATTTTATCAAAAAATTTGAGCATCGATCATCTTGTTATAACTAATGTAAGAAAGAATTAAAATGATTTTGATGATATTTTCGTTTCTGAATATGATGCATGACATTTTCATATGAAAAATTTGAACATTCTTATGAAAGATCAAATCACTTAAATTGAAACTCATAAAGATGAGAAAATGTACTATCATGATGTTTGATGTATATGATCTTGATGGATTTAATGACAAACTTATGTTTTGAATTTCTACAATAATGGGTTCCATATAAATGTTTGAACATACATTATGAAATCATCATTGAAATGAAAATACTAAAAGTTTGTTATCATGCTTAATGACTTTGTGATATCATATCTTGATGACAAACTCATGTTTTGGTCTTAAATTTGATACTCATCTTTTGAAACATGAGCACACTTGTTTGAAACAAAATGAAACACATTATCATGATAAATTAAATCTCATGTCTTGAAATAATGTGTTGTTTTGACAATGTTTATAATGAAGTTTGTCTTCTGGTTTTGAATATTTTGATTTGGCATATAAAGGCAAAAGACATACTTATATGATAAAACATAAAGAAATTATATTTACTATCTTATCGAGATTAATGATTTCATGAAATCTTAAGAATCTCATAAATTATAGAAGTGATTTCGATGAATTGATTATGATTTGATAATTTGAACTTTTCTCTCATGTTTCAATACTACTTTGTATGCTTCATGACTTGTTGATTGAAATAATGATGTAGACTTTTGATGTATCACTTGTCATGATTAATGCAAATTGCTAGCATTTTGAATCTCAAAGATGATTGCTTCTTTTTATCATTTACCAAAGAGGAGAACAATTCAAGTTTATGTTTTTTTGTGAATCTCATAAACTATGTTAATGATTTTGATGATTTGAAATTAAGTGAGCTTTATCACAATCCAAGTCTTGATATCTTAATACTTGATACTTGGAATTCTTATGCATGAATCAAGTTACTCTTTGTGCTATATCTTTTTAAATGAATCATGAGCCTTGATGTCATATATTTCATGACCCTAAAAGTGACATGATTTCTTTGCCTTGTGTAGTAAATTGAACATTTGACATAAATGAAATTTGCTTTATGATGAATCATGAATAATGTCTTTTGGTGTTGATCCTTATTGATATTTCATATTGATATCTTTCATGAATTCTTTGCATCTATGTTTTGTATGCATCATGAAAAAAATTTAAATATTGATTGATGCAAAATTATTGCATTGAAATATTATTCATCCCTTCTTTTCATAGTGACAAAGGGGGAGTTAGCTTGCTAGCTTATGTATCATAAGTGAAAATGACAAACATAGCTAGCTAAAACTTGCAAAAGGCAAAACTTGCACTTCTCAAAATGAGAAGAAAGAAATTGCAAAGTTGCATTATTTTTTAACTCATGAGTTTGCATGTTTAAAATGTTATAAATTTTACAAAAATTACTAGCTCATTGCAAACAAAAAGGTGATCACTTGCAAAAGGAAAACTTAGGTGCAAAAGAGAAAAATTGAAAGAGAGCTAGTTTGCGTATTGCAAAGTATGCTAGCTTATCATTATTGCTTGCTTGCTTGTCATAAATTTCCCTCATACCATGATTTGTTTATGACTCCCTTGAATTCATGACTTGATATGTTAAAAATTCAGGATGGAAATTTATTATTTTGTCACGATGGAAGCATTCATGTAATGGGAAAAGAATTGTATTCTTCCTTTCTTTTTGACAAAATCAAAGGAGGAGAAGATTTATTGCTAGCTTGCATGATTAATTTGCTAGCTCATTCAAGAGGAAGAAAATTGCTAGCTTGTGCATCAAAAGAGAAAATCTTGCTAGCTTGAATATTAAGAAGCAAAAAGTTGCTATCTCAAGAGAGGCAAAAATCTTGCTCAATTTTACTTCTTCAAAATTGCTTACATTTTTGTTACAAATTATTGTTGAATCTCATGCAAGATTATTTGAAGTATTTGATCCTCCCTTTCTTTTTGATGCTAACAAAGGGGGAGAAAGTTTTTAGCTCAAACATTGCAAAAATTTGCCATCTTGATTCCTATTTTGCAACTTCATGAGAAGCTAAGAATTGTTATATCAAAGAATGCAAATATTTCTATCGTGAGAAACAAGGTGCAAACTTGCACATCTCAAGAAGTAAGTGAAAATTACCATCATTGCCCATCCTTGAAACTTGCTATGATTAAATGGTATTATTTGATGTTGTATTGCAAAAATATTGTATGATGTGATAAATAGCTAGTGTGTTGTAAGAAATTTGCATATCTTTTAAAATAGCTATGATGCTACTTCTCCTTTTTGTTGATGACATAGGGGGAGAAGTAGATTGATGACTTCATGTAATGTAATGATGCTTGAATATTTTATATATTTGCATGATGGATTTATATTTCTTACTACATGAATGATATATGTTACTTGGATTTGGGATAATCCAAGGGTTCTATCAATGGCATATTGATAGGGGGAGTTTATGTTAAACTCCGGGGAGTTATGGTTAACTCCGTCAGTCATCAATTAGTTGTCATCATCAAAAAGGGGGAGATTGTTGAATCTCGGATTTTGATGATGAAACTAATTGAGTGTGTTTTGTTGTTTAACTACGTGTTGAGTTACACAGGTCTACTATCGATCAGGATTAGACAATTGACACTGGAGGAATTGAAGTTGCGTCAGAGGTGATCATGTTAGGATATTGGATGTCGAGCCGGAGGTTCGATCGACAATCAGCTGAAGGCTTCGTACGTCGGGCATCGGGCCAAGATGCATGTTGCGCCAAGGATATCGGGGTTGTGGAGGTCATCCGCCAATTGGGCAATGGACCGCAAAAGAGAATGATGTGCCGAAGGTTCAGACGAAGCACCAACCAATGACGTGCCAGGCAACTGAATGTCAATTCGTGTTGTAATACCTGTCTAGATCGAAGTAGAGTATTTGTTTGTTTGTGTGCAGGATTAACTACGATGATGATGAAGACGTAAAGCGAAACAAAGTGCCAGAAGATAAGTGGGATGGATCGTTGGGAGTTCGAGAGTTCGATGGAAGTCCGAAGATTCGTTGGGAGTAGTTGCCGGAACCGACCGAGAACGAGTAGGGAGCTTGCCGAAGGGTTTTCAGAAGTTTACCGGAAGGTTCGTCGAAAGTTCGCAGAGCTTGCCAAGAAAGATCGGAGCTTGCCAAAGAAGCTCGATGGAACTCGCCAAGATCATCATGAAGTCCAGGAGCTTGCCGGGAGTCCGCAGAATGGTTTCCGAGGGTTCATCGGAAGACCACCGGAAGTTCGCCGAAAGCTCACCGAAAGAAGTCTTGTCTTATGGACTTTGAAATAGCTTAAAAAATATCTTTAAAATTTATAGTTAGCACATAATTTGGTTTAGAATTAGGTGTTAATCCTATAAACCAAATTTTAGCCAATTCGGACTTCGTTTGGACCGGTTTCAGCCGAGTTTTCGGTTGAAACCATTGTGCTGAAAATGACCTGGGCAGTAGTACCGCCCAGCCTGGGGTGGTAGTACCACCCAGCTATAGTAACAATGGCGGTAGTACCGCCTGCTCCAGGCGATAGCATCGCCTGTGCACTATCAGTCTGACGATTGACAGGCGGTAGCACCGCCAGCATCGGGAACTCCAATTTGATTTCAAATTTGGAGCCCAAATTTGAAACCATTTTGGATCTATAAATACCCCCCCTTTCTCAGCTGAAAGGGAACCTTTTGAGAGTTAAAAATTGAGGAAAAGGCTTAGGAAAGTCTAGTTTTCAATAGCTTGTGTTCACCTCCTTCTTTCTCTTTGAAAAATTTGTAAGAGTGTGAACTTCTTATAAAAGGATTGTAAGAGGGGTATTTGGTCCTTCCCCTTCAAAAGGATTTGCTAATGGAAGTTGGGAGCCTCATCAGAGAAGGCTTCGGAAGTGGATGTAGGTCGGATGACTGAACCACTATAAATCGGTTTGCATTTACTTTCTCGCAACTTACTTTGCTGCAAACCATTTTCATATGCTGTCTTATTTACTCAACTTCATCTTCATCTTCTTACGTATGCTTTAAAGTTAAAATGTAATCTTTCTGGGTTCAAACGAAGCGCTGCATTCATTCGTACGAAGTTTTCGAACTTGTGTTAATCACTGAAAAATCTATCGTTCTTTATCGCTGCACTAATTCACCCCCCCCCCTCTTAGTGCCGCTCGATCCCTAACATGACATACACTTGAAATTACATATGAAAGCACAAGTAAAGTAAAGGAGTCTAAAATCAATCTTTTGGTTTATAGTTACGGATTGTTTCGCATGCAATGAAGCTAGATCATTGGAGACATGTATACTTGGTTTACGGATGTCGTCAATGGTCTAAAAGCACTTGATAAAAGTTTTTCTAATTTTGAACTTGTTAATAAGATATTAAGATCCCTTACAAAGAGTTGGGATCCTAAAGTAATAACTATTCAAGAAGCCATGGACTTGAACAATTTTCTGCTCGAAGAACTTTGTTAGGACTCTAGCTAGGAGAGTTCTAATTTAGTTTCATTGAATGGGGCAAATATGTAAATCCTTAGGGCATTTATGTAAATCCAATCTAGCCAACCCCTATTAAATAGGTGAAGAGGCCGGCTAGGTTAGGATTAGGTTGAAGGTTTCTTCTTAGAGAAGCATTAGGAGTTGATTAGAAGTAGGGGTTTCGAGTAGGAGGAGTTGATTAGAAGTAGGAGTCTTAAGTAGGAGGAGTTGTTTAGAAGTAGGAGTCTTGAGTAGGTGTCTTATTAGGAGTTAGGGTTTAGAAGCTCTATAAATAGTCATGTATTCACCCTCTTTTCATGATAAATAGATCAATCCTTTTAGTAGCCTTTGAACAGCAACTTAGAGGAAGGAACTCCTATAGAGTTCCAAGGAGGTCGATCCCTTAAAAAGATCAACCCCAAGCTTAGAATCTGCAAGGGTTCAAACACTTGGTGTCAGAGTAATGTTTTTGGCATCTCGCTGCCCTTCCACAGCCATCCATCAGCCCTCCATAGCCACCCAAAGTAATTCTCATAATTGCTTAAAATATCATTATCGAATTCTACTATCATCTCCACCACCATGAATCATTCTTTGATCTCCCTAGGAATTGCAATAGGTTCTACTTTCCTATCTTACTGCTGTTGCAATTTAGTTATCCTTATTAAAAAAATCAAAAAAAAAGTTTCCTATATTACTGCATAAACTTTTCATCGTAAAGTTTTCATCTCTACGACGAAAGATGCACTACAGAATTCTAGCCGCATAGCACTATTTATTTAATCTTGTTATTGTGTTTTTTCTGTCCAAATCTCTATAAAATTTTTATGATAGCTTTGACACTTCCTAACAGTAGATTTTCTTTTGGTTTCGTCGAAGAATTCTCAATATAAACCACTAATCTTTTACATCCAAATTGCTACACTTTAGATATAAAAATCTACACCAGTACTTTTCTATGATCCTCAATTTTGCTAAACCTCTTGCTGTCATTTCCTTCTACAAAATTTTTAACAACATTACCAGTAGATTCTCTTTAAGTTTTACTTGAATCTCTATTGAGAATTTCTGGAAAAAAATGCATCTTTACTGCTAAAATTTTTTTAGCAAAAAATTTGGTGCTGCACCTTTGTCCTTTTTCTTCTCCAACCTACCAAACCCTAGCAACCTTGCTGCCACCATCCAAGATGTCTTTAGGGCATCCCTCTAGCTTAAAGACGCAACCATCATAACCTATTTTCATAACCCTAATAGTGTCAAAAATCATAGCCCAAAACTGTAAACCATTACAACCGAACCCTTCTATCACTGATCTATTCTTCGAACTTTCCACCACCCCATGCCATTAACCCGTCAATAAAAAAATGACAAGGACATCTTTGATCTACAGGCATATGCTATGGCTTCCCAAGATCCAATTGATGCCAAATTTGAAGCATTGGAATCTCATATTAAATCGCGAGTTGAATCGCGCTTGGAGGACAAATTGTGCGCTTTGTCTACAGAATTCAGAATTGGACACCCATTGAGTCCAACCAAATTTCAGTAAGAAGAGAGTTCAGAGAGGCCTCTAGAAAAGGAGGGACAGTCCTCAGATATGCTTCAGCCATATATGAGGGTTGACTTCCCACGATGGGAAGAAGGAGACCCGGTAGGGTGGATTTCGTGCGTCGAACGTTACTTTCGCTACTACCGAACGTCATATGATGCTATAGTGGAAATTATTGTCATTCACTTTGAAGGAGATGCTATTCAATAGTACAATTGGTTGGAATACAATCATGGGGCTCTGACATGGAATCAATTTATGAGTGCACTGCTGAATCGTTTCGGACCTACGGAGTATGAAAATATTGACGGCCAACTTACAAAGATTCGACAAACCTCTATGATTCAAGAGTACCAAACCAGGTTTAAGAAGCTATCCTACCTTGCTCATGATTAGATTGACCATCAGTTAGAAACATTCATTGAAGGACTCAAGCTAGAGATAAAAGGGGAGGTTAAGGTGCGACAGCCCCGTACCGTGACGGTCGTAATTTCTTTTGCCCAAATACAAGAAGAACAGCTCAACCAGGATGCTCGGAGGATGAGAACCTCTCCTAAGCCCATGGTATATAAACCTCCTTATGCTCCCAGCCATCCTTCACTACCAAAAAAATTGACAAGAGAAGAACTACGTGATCAATCAATAAAGGGTCTTTATTGGCATTGTGACGAGGCATAGAACCACGATCATCGCTGCAAAAGGGGCTGCCTCCTACAGATTGAACCTCTTAAAGACATGGTGGAGGAGGTCCAGGAGCATGAGGAAGAGGTTACAGATGAAGAACAGCAACCAGTTGATATTACGATGCATGCCCTTGCTAGTTACGTGAACCTGCAAACGAAAAAAGTGGGAGGACTTCTGAAGCAACAACCGATCATCGTTCTTAGTGACACCGAGAGCACTAATAATTTTATGAATAGAAAGGTTGCTCTCTGGATGGCCTTACCTATTGAGAATTATAGCAGGTTTGACGTTAAGGCTACTGATGGATGAATTTTGTAGTGTGATCGTAGGTGCCTGTGGGTGAAACTATTACTGCAGGACCAATAGATAATTGTAGATTTCTTCCTCCTCCCTCTTGATGATTATGAGACTGCCCTCAGCATCAAATGGATGATGACATTAGGAGATGTTTCCTAGAAGTTTTTGAAACTAATTAGGAAATTTTATAGTAAGGGAAAACAGGTGATACTACATGGGAAACGTGGGAGCAACGTAACGATGATTTGCACACAACGAATGGAGAAAGTTTTGCACAAAGTATACAGCAGCTTTTTAGTACAACTTGAGCAACAATCTAAGGGAGATCCAACCAAATTTAAAGACCTAAACCTACTTCCCTTGTTTGCTGAATTTTTAGATATATTTGATGGACCGCGCAACCTACCTCCTACCTACCGGCATGATCATCGTATGCCGATTCTTCCAGGCAAACCTCTAGCAAATACTTGGTCATATTAGTATCAACATCTCCAAAAGGATGAAATATAAAAGATTATAAAATAGATGCTCAAAATATGAGTTATTCGACTAAGTTGCAGCCCCTACTCTTCACTGGTGCTCCTCGTATGAAAGAAGGACGGAACATGACGAATATGTGTTGATTACTAAGCTCTCAACAGCATAACCGTTAAGGACAAGTATCCTATTCTAGTAGTAGATGAATTGCTTGATGAATTAAAGGGAGCATGAGTCTTTACAAAGCTGAACCTTCGATCCAGGTATCATCAAATATGAGTGTACGAAGAAGACATACCGAAAACCGCCTTTCAAACGCACAACGACCACTACGAATTTTTGGTAATGCCTTTTGGTCTCACCAATGCTCCCTCCACCTTCCAGAGCCTTATGAATGATATTTTTCAGAGTTATCTTCATAAGATTGTGCTAGTTTTCTTCGATGATATCCTTATCTATAGCCCTTCTCTTGAAAGTCATTTTCAGCACTTATGACTTGTTTTGACGATTATGCGAGAACATATTTTTTTTGTCAAAAAATTGAAGTGTAGCTTTCTTCAACAGAAGGTGAAATATCTTGGGCATATCATATCAGAGGAAGGTGTGGCAATAGACCCCTCCAAAATTGAAGCAATGTAAAATTGGCCGACCTTGAGGAACATAAAATCGCTACGCGGCTTTCTCAATTTAACAGGCTACTACCGCAAGTTCATGAAAAACTATGGAAAGATTAGTGCACCCCTTACTTCCTTACTGAAAAAAGATGCTTTCCAATAGTCAGACAAAGCCACCACCGCCTTCGATAAATTTAAAGCTGCAATGTCAACAATGCCCGTACTAGCGCTACCCAATTCGGTAAGACTCTTGTTATTGAAGCTTATGCCTTTGGAGTAGAATTGGTGCTGTACTAATATAAGATGGCCACTCCCTTGCTTATACCAGTAAGGCATTATCTCCTTTCCATCTCAAGATGACTATTTACGACAAGGAGATACTCTCGATTGTGCATGCGATGGCTAAATGGAGACCATATTTGATCGCATGACGCTTTCAAATTAAGACCGACCATAAAAGCCTAAAATATATCTTGGAGAAGAAGATATCTTCTCCTGAGTAGCAAAAATGGGTAACAAAGCTTCTTGGATATAATTATGAAATAACTTACAAAAAGGGGGAAGAGAATATTGTTGTAGATGCATTTTCGTGGCTACTTGAGCAAGCTAAATTTTTGCTATTTCACTTCCAACCAGCAACTTCTTTGTGGATATTAGGAGGGAATGATAAGATGATCCGAAGACCAATCAGATCATAAAAAAATTAGAGGAATCACCAAGCTCCGTGGCTCATTATAGTTGGGACTCAAGACTTGCGCTATAAGGGACGCATTGTGCTTGTGCCAAATTCTACTTGCATAAAGACCATCCTTCAAGAGATGCATTCCACACTTACGGCCGGGTACTCCGGATTCCTTAGAACCTATAAGAGAATTAAATAAAATTTTTATTAGGTAGGGATGAAACATATTATTATTGATGTATGTCAATGACATAAAGGCGCGATAGTGGCAAGTCCCGGAAAGCTACAACCTCTACCCATCCTAGACTTAATATGGACTAATATATCAATGAACTTCATTGAAGGACTTCCCTCATCACAAAAAAAAGCTCAAGTAAGGGTGAAATAGCAATATGATCAACACAAAGGTGAAAGAGAATTTTCAGTAAGAGATTGGGTCTTCCTATGGCTCCAGCCATACAAGTAGACATCAATCCAGACCAGAGTATCCATGAAGCTTTCACCTCGATTCTATGGACCCTACCAGATTTTGGAGCACATCAGAGCAGTAGCATGTTGTTTGGACTTATCCCCCATCTCCCGAATCCATCCAGTCTTCCATGTGTCATGTTTGAAGCTCAAGTTGGGACAAAACGAGACAGTCCAAAGTCACCTACCAAATATAACTACCCAAGGAGCTCCAGACCCAGCCAAGTGTCATTATTGATCGACGGATCATGACTTGATGACGATGACCCACTATTGAAGTGCTAATATAGCGGACGAACCTATTAGCAGAAGATGCCACTTGGGAGAACTATGATGACTTGAAGATCAGATTCCCAGAATTCATAGAGCATTAGCCTCGAGGACAAGGCTGATTTGAAGAGGACAGGTCTGTTAAGACTCTAGCGAGGAGAGTCCTAATTTAGTTTCATTGAAGAGGGCAAACATGTAAATCCTAAGGGCATTCATGTAAATCCTATCTAGCCGACCCCTATTAAAGAGGTGAAGAGGCCGGCTAGGTTAGGATTAGATTGGAGGTTGCTTCTTAGAGAAGCATTAGGAGTTGATTAGAAGTAGGGGTATTGAGTAGGAGGTGTTGATTAGAAGTAGGAGTCTTGAGTAGGAGTCCTATTAGAAGTTAGGGTTTAGAAGCCCTATAAATAGTCATGTATTCACCCTTTTTTCATGATGAATAGATCAATCCTTTTAGCAGCCTTTAAGCAGCAACTTAGAGGAAGAAACCCCTATAGAGTTCCAAGAAGGCCGATCCCCTAAAGAGATCAACCCCAAGCTTAGAATCCGCAAGGGTTCTAACAAACTTATTGGGTCTCTAATAGTTTACAAAAAGACTTGCAATGTACATGAAGAACTTGAGAACAATCTTCCAAAGAATAGGAAGGATTTAGTACTTAGAACTTATGAAGATTACTTAAGAGAAAGCTCCAGTGATGAGAACAACGATGATGATGACTTGGCACTTTTAACAAAAACAATTCAAAAAATTCATTAAAAGAAACAAATCTAAAAGTGAACTTAAGAAGGACCAAATTATTTGCTACGAATGCAAGAAGCCGAGACATTTCAAAAGTGAATGTCCCAAAGTGAAGAAGAAGCAACCGAAGAAGAAGAAAGTGCTCAAAGCTATGTGGGACAATTCGAGCGCTTTCGAAGATGAGTAAAACAACGAGGTTGTAAACTACGTGCTAATGGCATTTGGCGATGAGGTAAGTAGTTCATTTGAAGCTAATTTATCTTTTGATGAATTATTGAGTGTTTTTCATGACTTATTCGATGAATGCAAATTAGTTAGTAAAAAGTATAAATTATTGAAAAAAGAGCATGCCTTTCTAATTAATGAATTTGATAAATTAAAGATTAAGCATGATAATGAGATATCACCTCCATGCACCACATGTGAATATTTAGAGGTACTTAAAAAGGAAAAATTGCTACTAAATGAAACTCTAAAAAAATTTAAGATAGGTAGCAAATCATTAAATATGATTCTTGCTAATAAGAGTCAGGTTCATAGAAGAGATGGAATCGGCTTTGTGAGTAACACTCATCAAAAGCCAACCATCTTTGTTAAAGGTCTAACTTTGTATGTTTCACTCTAAAACAAATGCAACTTTTGTTGCAAACTTGGACATTATGCTCATAAATGTCCATTTAAGAAGTATAGTTCACTTATGTTAATTTGGGTTCCTAAAGGAACCATAAAGGACTCAATGCAAAATAATAAATTAGGTAGATCGATTCATGAGGCACCCAAAGTCAAATGGGTACCTAAAAGACCTCCCTTCTTGTAGATATGTTTAAAATCACAAGCTAGGAGCAAGAGATGGTACTTTTATAGTGGATGCTCAAGGCACATGACCAGAGATCCAACTCAATTCTCTAAGCTCACTAGCCAAGACGAAGGATATGTCACTTTCGGAGACAATAACAAAGGTAAAATCATTGGTAAAGGAACCATAGGCAACAAATCAAACTTCTTGATTAAAGATATATTATTAGTAGATGGTTTAAAGCATAATTTTTTGAGCATTAGTCAATTATGTGATAAAGGATACATCATAAGATTTGAATCTAATGCTTGCATTATTGAAATACCACACAAAAACACATCTATAATGTTAGTTTGGCAAGTCCTTTAGTCCCACATCGGGAAAATCAGTTTTGCTATCCCCTATTGATGCTATAAAAAGGGGTCTAAGCTTTCAAGGTAGAAGCACCACAGGCACCACAAGAAAAGCCGATTTGGATTTAATTTCATTAAGTCCATATTAAACTTTTGGGCTTTTCTTCTTTAGTAGTTTCAGGTGCATTATGGCCTAGGAATAATTTCCTAAGGCATTTGTAATTGTCCCATTTTTAGTAAAGATTTGCTCCTCCTTTCGTCCGTGGACGTAGGTCAGTTGACCGAACCACGTAAATTCGGTTTCCCTGTTTCTTTTATTTTTTCTGTTTATTGTCTTATTGGGTTGCCAAATTACCCTGTGGTAATTTCCTAGGGCCAGCTCTAACATATAATTGTCTTAAAACATAATAACATATATACTATTGACATTGATGATCTTTGTAATGAAATGTGCTTTTCAACTTTAAACAATAATGCTTGGCTTTGGCATAGGAGGTTAGGTCAACTTCGGCATATGGCAGCTCAAGATGGAGGCTATTCTGGTTCAAGACGGAGTTGATTTGGCACTACAGGGAGTTGAGAAAATTCCAGATGGCATGTGAGAGGAAGATTTTGCAGGTATGGATAAGAAGGCTCGATCTATCATTATTCTAAATCTCTCTGACGAGGTTTTGCGGGAGGTAGCTATGGAGACTACGGCTAAGAGCATGTGGGATAAGCTTAAAGCCTTGTATATGAAGAGGACAGTGGAGAACCGTCTCTACTTGAAGCAGAGTTTATATATACTTCGGATGAGTGAAGGTACATCTATAATCTCACATCTTGATAAATTTGATTCTTTAGTTATGGATTTTGAGAATATAGATGCAAAGATTGATGATGAGGATAAGGCCCTATTACTTTTGTGTTCTCTCCCCCAATCTTTTAAGTATTTTCGTGATATAATGATTTATGGAAAAGAAACAATTTCGTATCAGGAAATTAAATCTGCATTAAAATCTAAGGAGCAGATTGATAGGGATATCACTGGGGAGAATAGAGGAAATCGGTAGCCGAGGGTCCAGTTGTCGTGGGTAGAACTGATAAAAGAGAATTTGACAGTAGTAGATCTAAATCTAGATCTAAATCCAGATATAAAAATTTGGAGTGCAGATATTATCATAAAATGGGGCACATTAAGGCTAATTGCTTTAAATTGAAAAATAAATTAAAGCAAAAGGAAAAAATTATTGAGAAAACTCTACGAGTCATTGAAGCTAGTGTTGCGGTGATGAGAATTTTGGAAATATTTTCTTTGCTACTGATGATAGGACAAGGTCTAAAAATGAATGGATTTTAGATTCAGGTTGTTCTTATCACATGTGTCCCAGTAGGGATTTGTTTTCCACATATGAATCTTGTAATAGTGGAATTATTTTGATGGGCAATAATGCTGCGTGTGATGTTATTGGTAAAGGCACAATCCGAATTAAAATGCATGATGGTATTATGAGGATGCTCACTAATGTTAGACATGTTCCTGATTTGAAAAAGAATCTTATCTCTTTAGGCACCCTAGAGGCTCTTGGGTGCAAATACACAGCTGAAGGTAGAGTTATGAAAGTTTCTAGAAATGCCCTTATTATTATGAAAGCTTGTAGGTCTGGTAGCTTGTATATTTTGTAGGGAACTACTATCACAGGATCAGTTGTAGTCTCGTCATCATCATTATCTAATTTTGAAAAAGGTTTGAGCATATTAAGCAAAAGGGGTTTTCTTTGCGGACAGAGTACTGAGCCATTGGATTTCTGTGAACACTGCATTTATAAAAAGCAGAAAAAGGTCTGCTTCAATTCTCCCGAGTCTACTGACAAAGGTGATTCAGAGGAAGAGCAATATTCCATAGTCAAGGATAGACCACGGGAAGTTATTCGACCACTACAAAGATATGCAAATATGGTTGCATATGCTTTGTCTATTGCAGAAGAAACAGGTGGAGTTGCTGAGCCTACTACCTACTCAGATGCAATTTCTTGTGATGATTCCGCTAAGTGGTTGATTACGATGCTTACGAAGCCTCTTCCAGTTCATAAGTTCAAGTAGTGCTTGGACTTGGTTGGTATTTATTGTTGATGATTGCCCGTTGGGGCTTTTGTGAAAAAGGTGGAGCAAGTTTTGTTGGGACATGCCAAGGTAGAGATTTGTTAGTTTGGCAAGTCCTTTAGTCCCACATCGGGAAAATCAATTTTGCTATCCCCTATTGATGCTATAAAAAGGGGTCTAAGCTTTCAAGGTAGAAGCACCACAGGCACCACAAGAAAAGCCGATTTGGATTTAATTTCATTAAGTCCATATTAAACTTTTGGGCTTTTCTTCTTTAGTAGTTTCAGGTGCTTTATGGCCTAGGAATAATTTCCTAAGGCATTTGTAATTGTCCCATTTTTAGTAAAGATTTGCTCCTCCTTTCGTCCGTGGACGTAGGTCAATTGACCGAACCACGTAAATTCGGTTTCCCTATTTCTTTTATTTTTTTTGTTTATTGTCTTATTGGGTTGCCAAATTACCCTGTGGTAATTTCCTGGGGCCAGCTCTAACATATAATTGTCTTAAAACATAATAACATATATACTATTGACATTGATGATCTTTGTAATGAAATGTGCTTTTCAACTTTAAACAATAATGCTTGGCTTTGGCATAGGAGGTTAGGTCATGCTAGCATGAAACTAATCTCTCAAATTTCATTTAGAGAACTTATAAGAGGAATCCCTAGTATTAAGTTTGTCAAAGACAAAGTGTGTGATGTATGTCAACTAGAAAAACAAATAAAAGGTAGTTTTAAATCAAAGAATCAAATAAGAACCTCTAGACCATTACAATTGATTCATATGAATTTATTTGGACTAATTGATACAACAAGCCTAGGAGGTAGCAAATACGCCTTTGTAATGATGGACGATTATAGTAGATATACTTGGACATACTTCCTGTCACATAAAAGTGATTGTTTTAAGTATTTTTTAAAATTTTTTAAACTTGTTCAAAATGAAAAAGACTTTATGATTTCATCGATTCATAGTGATCACGATGGTGAGTTTCAAAACCATGATTTCCAAAACTTCTATGAATCAAATGGGTACAACTACGATTTCTTTACTCTAAGAAACCCATAACAAAATCGAGTAGTTGAAAGAAAGAATAGGATCTTATATGAAATGCCAAAAACCATGTTAAATGAACATAGCCTACCCAAATATTTTTGGGTCGAAGCCATTAACACGGCATGTTATGTCGTGAATAGGGTTCTAGTAAGACTATTACTTTCCAAAACTCCTTATGAATTATGGAATAACAAGACCCAATGTTTCATATTTTAAGGTTTTCGATTGTAAATATTTTATCTTAAATGAAAAAGATGCCTTAGGAAAGTTTGATGCAAAATCCGATGAAGACATTTTTCTTGGTTATTCTTCTACTTCTAAAGTTTTTTATGTTTTTAATAAAAGAACTTTAGTTATAGAAGAATACATTTATGTTATTTTTAATGAAGTTCTTGAATTTTATTTAATTATGAAATTATTTGATTATAAAATTATTTATAAAAAGGGAAAAGAAAATGTTGTTGCAGATGCACTCTCTCGGCTACTTGAGTAAGCTGAATTTTCAGCCATCTCTCTTCCTACCATTGGCTTCCTCGAGGATATTAGGGAGGAATGGAAGAAGGATCCAAAGACCAGCAACATCATTAAAAAATTAGAGGAAGATCCAAGTGCAATAGCTCACTATACTTGGGATTCAAGGGATCTATGCTATAAAGGTCGTATTGTGCTTATACCAAACTCCCCATGCATCAAAGTCATTTTGCACGAAATGCACACTACACCTTCAGCAGGGCACTCTGGATTTCTAAAAACCTACAAAAGTGTGAAGCAAAATTTTTATTGGAGAGGGATGAAAAAAAATATTTCTGAATACGTGGCACAATGTGATATATGTCAACAACAAAAGGGTGAAACAGTGGCGAGTCTAGGGAAACTACAACCACTACCTATACCAGATTCAATGTAGACTGACATCTTCATGGACTTCATCGAAGGGCTACCACCTTCCAAAGGTAAAAGTACAATCCTCGTGATGGTTAATCGACTTACGAAATATGCTCATTTTTGTGTTGTGCAAAATCCCTACACTATTGTTAATATTGCTCAGATTTTCATAAAAAATATTGTTAAACTATATGGGATGCCAAGGTCCATTATAAGTGATCATGGCAGGATCTTCACTAGTAAATTTTGGACCGAGTTATTTCAGTTGTAGAGCACCAAACTCAAGATGAGCACAACATATCATCCACAAACTAACGACCAAACAGAGATGGTGAATAGGTGTTTAGAGATGTATCTTCAGTATTTCGCTAGTGACCGGCCAAAGGAGTGGACGAAATGGCTCTCCTATGCTGAATGGTGGTATAATACTACATATCATTCATATACAAAATGTACCCCATATGAAGCATTGTATGGTCGGCCGACCCTTATGATTCTAAAGTATGTAATTGGCTCAACCAAGATAGATCAAGTTGATTAAGATTTAATTGACAAGGATAACTCCTATAGTTGCTAAAGAATAATCTCTCTACCGCTCAAGCCAGAATAAAGTAGCAAGCTGACACACGACGAAGCAAAAGAGAATTTTCAATAGGAGATTGGGTTTATCTTTGCCTACAGTCATACAAGCAACTCTCCATCAACACACGAGCCTCCTTGAAGCTATCTCTATATTTTTATGGGCCCTATTAGATCATAGAGCATATTGGAGCCATGGCATACAGACTTAAATTACTTGAGGATGCCCAAATTCACCTTGTCTTCCACATGTCATGCCTGAAGCCCAAGTTGGGAGAACATGAGTCATCCTAAATCCAAATGCCCAATACCACTGATGATGGAGATATTCAAGCCCAGCCATAAGCTATCCTTGACCGCAAAATCATGATGCATCGCTAACGTCCCTCTAATGAAGTACTAGTGCATTGGAATAATTTACCACTCGAAGACGCTATATAGGAATCATGGAATGTCAGCCTTGAGGTTAAGGCTGATTTAAAGAGGGCAGGCTTGATAGGATCTTAATAGGGTTAGATCCTACTCAACCAAGTAGTAGCTAATAAAAACCTTGTGAGAGTGTAATAAACCCCACCTAGCTGCCTCTATCTTATAAAGAAGAGTGGCTAGGTTTTATAATTGGGGCCTTAGGGCTTCTTAGCTGTCGCCCCCCTTTACTGGGTCGGTCGGCTAAGGTTGAGGGCAAAATGGGTAGTTCACTTAGGAAGTAGCCCCTAGGGCTAGGGTTTGGAACCCTATATAAGTATGTAGCCTCTATCTCTTTGGAATAACAAGATTCATCTACAATTGTAGTCATTTGGCCGACTTCTAGGAGGGTGAAATTGTTAGGGATAAAGTGCCACTAAGAGGGAGGGGGGGTGAATTAGTGCAGTGGTAAAGAACGATAAATTTCTGTGATTTAAAAACAGCTTTCGGAAAACTTCGTACTATTGAAAGCAACATTTCATTTGAAACCATTTCAATTGCATTTTAACTTGAAAGCATATGTAAGAAGATGAAAAGGAAGTCAAGTAAATAAGACAGTAAAGTGAAGATGATTTGTAGTAAAGTAAGTTGCGAGAAAGTAAATACAAACTGATTTATAGTGGTTCGGTCATGCGACCTACGTCCACTCCCGATTCCTTCATTTCAATGATCGAGCTAGCAAATTTTTCATTGAAGTCACAAGCTAGTAATAAATCTTCTCCCCCTTGATCATTCTCAAAAAGAAGGGAGGATGCAATGTTGTAATTGATTCCCTTTTTCATCAAAATGAAAAATGAGATTTTAGAAACAAATATTGACATAAATGTTTCTATCAAAATTCAAGTCATAAATATGAATTCAATATTCAAGCCAACAAGCTAGCTCCCTCTTAGTTATTGTCAAAATGAAGTGGAGGACTCAATTGCTAAAAAATTTCAAGCCATATAAAGAAATCATGTCACGATATCAAGAAAAATTTAAGAAGGACATGATTCATTTAACAAATCCTTTTAATAGAGTGAAAGAATTATATAATCAAGGATCATGATAAACATATATCAATATCATAGATCAAGTCATGATTCAATGATTCATCATAAAGCAAATTAATTTTCAATTATCACTACAAGAAAGTTATGTCATGAAGGATCAATTCATGAATAATCAAGAATTAGATATATTTATCATGAAGAAAATCTTGACTTATATGTAGGAGTTTTCAAATCATTACGATGATGATTTCATAAAGAAAATCTCAAATATATATTTCCAAGAAATCAAAGTCATGATTTATAAGATTCATACAAACCATCAAAATTACTCTTAAGAGATTCATACAAGGTCATGAATTCAATAAAATTTCTTTATAGCAAAATGAAATCTTTTAAAACTTGATTCAAGCATTAAATACATTTTAACAAGTCATAATTCCAAAAGATTCAAGAATCACTAAAAGAAAAATCATTCAAGTTCAATTTGATAAATCAAGACTCATAATCAAATTATCATTTTTAATATTCATAACATGAACAAAGTTATTACTATCTCATCAAAATCTCATTCATAATTCAAGTGATTTATAAAATATTATAAATAAATTTATCACTTGTCTTTTATTTGAAACATCCAAAACTTTAGAGAAAGAGAGATGTTCAAAAAACATACATTTCTCTTTTAGTGATTTGCATTGATTTTGTATAAACATGCCTTTGTCTTCTTTTATGTTGAATAGAAACAAGCATGAATGTTCAAGACATAAAGGCTAAATCTCATAAAGCAAATTGTCAAGCATGATTTTAAATATTCATTTTCAAGCCATGATAAAAAGAGTAAGTCAAAGATTCAATCATATCATGTCATGAATTCCGAAAGGCATCACATTAAAAAGGATATTTCAAAAAAGATATATCGATAACTAATTCATTTGTATCATTTCATTTGAATTCATGATTCATTTGGTAGGTTCTCCTCTTTAGTAAATAAAAAAGGAATTATAGGAGAACAAAATAAATTAAGGGAGATAGAACATGGTTGAAGCATTGAACATGATTCATATTTAAAATGTATCGCACGTCGTAAATATGAATCTAGCATTTGTCAAATCCAAAATCATCCTCAAAATTATATTCAATAAATTCATACATGACAAGCATAGATTTATTGAAAAATCGATAAGATAGAGGATTGCATTTCGTTTTTATAAATTTCTATTCATATGATTTGCTTCTTATAAGCATGCCTTTGCCTTAAAATAAAATGTCAACATTTAAGATGGAAAGACATATTTCATCATAATGATCATTAAGTCAAATCACATTAAGTATGTGGCATTTTCCAAAAGATTCGATTCAAGAGATTCACATGTATTTATCAAAACCGAAAACTTTAGAGATAGAAGAATTTTCAAGATCATGCATTTTCTTTTTATGATTACTTCATGTAAGCATGTCTTTGTCTATAATAAAAATGAGTATCACATTCAAGAGTGAAAAGATAAAATTTTTAAAACAAATCATCAAGCATGATTCCATAACTTTTAAGTATGATAACATCCTTTTAATATTTTCATTTCATCATTATCAAGAATGATTTCATAAGGTGTGCATAAGTCTTTTATGAAAATATGTTTCAACATTTAAAAAATGAGACATAAGTTTCGTTATAAAACCGTCAAGACCAAATACATAAAAAATGATAGTACATTTTCAATTTTTATGTAAAAGGCCATGTATTATGTTGAAAGCGAAATCATCAATATGCTTGCTACTATCTTTAATCACATTTGGTGTGCAAGCATTATCATAAAATATGTCATTATCATGATGTTTAATTTTTTGTGTAACAGACAATGCATCTTGTTTTGAAACAGAGATCAATATGAATTTATCACGTTTATGTATTTTTTTTACGTGTTTCATTTTAGGTTGAGTATGTTCAAGAGATGTTTATGAAAGTGTCAAGCATCATATTTAGAACCGAAAGCATCATCGTATAAATCCGATTCACAAGTTTTGTCAAGACCATCAAGGCATCATTCCAAAACATAGGATATCATTATTTCAAATTCTCATGCATAATATCATTAAGCATGAAAACCAAAATACACAATCATGGATTAATGCTATTAGATATATAATCATGCTAATAGATTTATTATGTCAAAACCATACATCGAGATTGAAATGGAAATCATATACATGGAATTGCATTAACACACATCATGTAGCATACATCATTCATAATTTTGAATCATAACATGCATGAAACTTTAACAATATAATTTTCATGATCAATTTTTAGTTTTTCAAAATATCTAAAAGAACCATAATATAATTTTTGAAAATAATTTTTATTTCCTACCAACTAAAATAAGCACTCATAAAAAAGTCATGTAATTTCAAAATAATTCAAGGGAGTTAAGTTGCTTACCTTGTAGTCGAAGCCCATCAAAGTGTAGTTTGCGTCTTCTTTACTTGATTCTCCTGCGGGTGCCTTCCTCTTCCCTCTTCTTTGGCCTCTTCCTCCATTCAAGTTCATTTTTAGTTTTAGATTTTTGTTTAATGAACTTGTTAAAATGCATTGTTATGTGTTCAATGTCCTCATCACTTGAGTCATCACTCAAGCGGTATTCAATTGTCCAGAGTTCTAAATCCTTTTTGTCCTTTGGAAGGTAGTTCAAGTGTTCAATGATTTCAAAATATTCTAGGAGGCTCATTTTATATATCATTAGTGAGCCAATGAGTTCTTCTATCGGAAGGTCATTTAGATTTTTAGCTCTTGTATTGTGGTTACTTTAGGATCCCACCTTTTTAGAAGGGATCTTAAGATCTTACTTACAAGTTCAAAATCCAAAAAATATTTACCAAGAGCTCTTAGACTATTAACGACATCCGTGAAACGGGTGTACATGTCGCCAATAGTTTCGCTTGGTTTCATTTGAAAAAGCTCAAAATCATGCAATAAGAGGTTTATTTTCGAGTATTTGACTCTATTAGTTCCCTCGTGTGTGATTTCAAGTATTCGTCAAATTTCAAAAGTCGTTTCGCACGTAGAAATCCGATTGAACTCAATTTTGTCTAAAGCACAAAATAAGGCATTCATAGCCTTTGTATTTAAAGAAAAAGATTTTTTCTTAAAGTCCGACCATTCGTTCATTGGTTTAGAGGAAAGTAGAAAGCCGTTTTCAATATATTCCATAAATCCAAATCCATTGAAAGCAAGAAAACTCTCATTCGAATTTTCCAATAAGTGTAGTCCGATCCGTTAAAGAATGATGAACGAACAACCGAAAAGCCCTCTTGAAAGCCATGAAGAGCCATTTCTTACGGGTGTAAATCCGAATGAGAAATAATATGGCTCTGATATCATTGTTAGGGATCAAGTGGCACTAAGAGGGGGGGGGGTGAATTAGTGTAGTGGCAAAGAACGACAAATTTCTGTAATTTAAAAATAACTTTCGGAAACCTTCGTACTATTAAAAGTAACGTTTCATTTGAAACCATTTCGATTGCATTTTAACTTGAAAGCATATGTAAGAAGATGAAGAGGAAGTCGAGTAAATAAGGCAGTAAAGTGAAGATGATTTATAGTAAAGTAAGTTACAAGAAAGTAAATGCAAACTGATTTATAGTGGTTCGGTCATGCGACCTACGTCCACTCCCGATTCCTCTTCACTTGAGGCCATCAGCTTTCCACTAGCTATCCTCCTTCCAATGGGCGAGGATGAACTCCCTTATAGTACCTCTCCTTTTGATGGGCTTAGGAGGTAACCCTTGCAAGGCCTCTCACCCCTCTCTTGGACTAGAACACACTCAAAGTTTAGAGGGAAGATTTGACAATAGTTTTAACTTTTTCTTTCTCAATTCTAGACTCTTTCAACCATGAATGAGAGGGGTATTTATAGGCCTCAAGAGAATTCAAATTTGGAGCCCAAATTTGAATCACTTTTGTTTTTCCCGATATTGGCGGTGCCACCGCCTGTCAGACACTAACACTGTCAGTGTACTAGGCGGTGCCACTGCCTAGCCCGGCGGTGGCACTACTTAGGCTTCCTGCCCAGCGACAGTACCACTGCCCAGCTCGATGGTGTCACCGCTCGAGCTCTCGGGCACTAGGCGGTGCCACCGCCCGGCTCTTCCAGCTTCACTGGTTGGGCCTTAAACCCGGCCCAAACCAGTCCAAAACAAGGCCCAATTGGCCCCTACTTGCTTTACAGGATTAACACCTAATTCTAAACCAAATTATGTGCTAACTATGAATTTTAAAGACTTTTCCTAAGCTATTACAAAGTCCCATAAGACAAAACTTCTTCTAGCGAGCTTCTGGTGAACTTCCGACGGTCTTCCGACGAACCCTCGGAAACCATTCTGCAAACTCCTGGCAAGATCCTGGACTTCATGATGATCTTGGAAAGTTCCAACGAGCTTCTTTAGCAAGCTCTGATCTTTCTTGGTAAGCTCCATGAACTTCCGACAAACCTTCCAATGAACTTCCGAAAACCCTTCGACAAGCTCCCTACTCGTTCTCGGCCAGTTCCGGCAGCACTCCCAACGAATCTTTGGACTTTCATCGAACTCTTGAACTCCCAACGATCCATCACACTTGTCTTCCGGCACTTTATTTTGCTTTACGTCTTCATCGTTATTGTAGTTAATCCTGCACACACAAACAAAACTCTACTTCGATCTAGACAATTATTACAATGCGAATTGACATTCTATTGCCCGGCACGTCATTGGTCGTTGCTTTGTCCAATTCTTTGGTACATCATCCTCTCTTGCGTTTTGTTGCCCAATCGGTGGTTGACCTCTGCAACCCTGATATCCTTGGCATAACTCCGCTCTTCTTGGCCCGATGCTTGACGTACGAAACCTTCTGTTGATTGTTGATCGAACCTCCAGCTCGACATCCAATTTCCTAATGTGATCACCCGACGCAACGTCAATTCCTCCAGCGTCAACTATCTAATCCTGATCAATAGTAGACCTGCATTACCAAAACATAGTTAAATCACAAAACACAATCAATTAGTTTCATCATCAAAATCTGAGATTCAACAGAAACCCCTATAGCATTCCAAGGGTTGATCTCCCTTAAAGATCAATCTACATAGAATTCCTCTGGGGTTCTATCATCGTAATACAAGAAGAATTGAACTAATTTGAGAGGAATGAGATGTGGAAGCTTGTTCCTAGACCTTGTGACCATTTAGTTATATGGCTCTTTAGAAATAAGCAAGATGAATTCGGTATCATGGTAAGAAACAAGGCTAGACTAGTGGCCAAAGGTTTCAACCAAGATGGAGGTATCGATTACGAAGAGACCTTCACTCTTGTGGCAAGATTAGAAACCATTATGATGCTCCTTGACTATGCTAGTAGTAATAATTTTAAGTTGTTTCAAATGGATGTTAAAAGTGCTTTCTTAAATTATTTTATTTCCAAAAAAGTGTTTGTTGAACAACCAATTAGTTTTGAAAACTCTCTTTCCTAATCATGTGTTTAAATTGACTAAAGTTCTCTATGGGTTAAAACAAGCCCCAAGGGCTTGGTATGAGAGACTTAGCTCATTTCTAATTTTAAATAATTTTACTAAAGGCAAGGTCGATACTATATTGTTTGTTAAACATTTTTAAAATAATTTTCTTATTGTTCAAGTTTATATCGATGATATTATTTTTGGTTCTACTAATGAATCACTATGTGAATCATTTACCAAGTGTATGAGTCATGAATTTGAAATGAGTCTAATGAGTGAACTAACCTTCTTTTTAGAATTGTAAATTAAACAACTTAGTGATGGTATATTTCTTAATCAAACTAAATATATATTAGAATTATTAAAATGATTTAACATGAATGGTTCAAAAGCTATAAACACTCCTATGTATACTTCCACTAAGTTAGACATGGATGAAAGTGAAGAAAATTTTGATCAAAAAACATATAGGGGAATGATAGGTAGTTTACTCTACCTCACCGCAACTAGACCGGATATCATATTTAGTATAGGACTTTATGCAAAATTTCAAGCTAATCCTAAGTTATCTCACATTAAAACTATTAAAAGAATCATTAGATATCTTAAAGGAACTCCTAACGTAGGATTATAGTATCCAAAAATCGATGACTTCGATTTAAAAGCCTATGCGGATGCGAATTTTGGTGGATGTAGAATTGATAGAAAAAGCACATCTGAAACATGTCAATTTTTAGGACATGCACTTATTTCTTAGACTTCCAAGAAATAAAACTCGGTTGTACTATCTACGACCGAAGCCGAATACATAGCCGTAAGTGCATGTTGTGCACAAGTTATTTGGATAAAAAATACTTTAGAAGACTATAAAATTTATTTAAAGAATATTTTCATAAAATGTGATAACATAAGTACTATTTGCTTAACCAAATATCTCATTCAACACTCTAGAACTAAGCACATTAACATTAGGCATCACTTTATATGAGATCATGTAAATAACAATGATGTTATTCTAGAATTTTTTGATACAAAACATTAATTAGCAGATATCTTCACAAAACCTTTAAATGAAGAATAATTTGACTTCATTAGAAGAGAATTAGATATGTTAAATTGTCCTAATGCATGAAGATGTTTATGTTTCTTTTCCGAGATTTTTCAACTTTGGTTTTCATAGTCTCACCTTGATATTATCTCTTCATTTTCGGATGACATCTTTTCGATATCATATTTTGAATGGAGCTCTCATTTTTATCTTTCTTCAATTGTAATATTTTGATACTCCTTCGATTAACGAGTTTTAAGTAATATCATGCCCTTTTTTATGACATGGTAAAAATGGTTTTATACTCCCTCTACCTCTATTGGGATGATTAAATGGATTTCATGTTTCTCAACATTTTCATATCAATTGAAGTTTGTTAGTATGACTATACATTTCATGAACTTTGCATAAAGAAGAAGCTCTCAAGTATTTATTACTTGAATACTCTCTTCGGATTTCATTCTTAACTCTTGTGTTAATCTCTATGCCTTGAGCTTTTATGACTTGATTCTTTATCTTCCATCTAATGAATTTTTATGAGAATGCCAAGTTGAATCTTTCTCTATGAAACTTTTGATATTGATGTGCTCTACTTCATGAATTTATAATACCAAGTTGAACTATTTTCATGAATTTTGAACTAAAATGATCTCTTTCTCTCACGAATTTTTCCTTGAATAAATGATGAGCTCTTAGATGCTATGTTTAATGAATGACTTGGCTTCAATGATCTATCCTTCCACTTTATGATCTTATGCTTGAATTTTTCAATCAAAATTGCATCTTGAACTATCTACTTTTTTTTTCATGTATGAATCTTTCATGAGCAATTACAAATTCTAATGCATTTGGGCCTCAATGTTCTAGCCTATGATTTTATAGACATGAATTTTAATAAGAATGATCAAATCACTTTTCAGGTTTATCCGTCTCTTTTTGTCATCATTTTTCATAATCAAGATTTGATGACAAAGGAGGAGAAGAATGTGATAAAATAAATTGATGACTTGATAAATGCCTTGCGTGTATCATATTGAGAAGAATATGGCAAAATGAATTGATGACTTGATGTATCGTATCATATCGTAATGACTTGATGGAATGATAAATATCTTATATGTATTGCAATATAATTGCTTTTACCATGGTTGGTATCAAAGATTGGTTGCTATCCTTAAAAGCATCGCAATAAAATTTATAGCGTATCACAATGTATCACATGAATCGCAAATGATTCATACATGTTTAACATGTAAATTTTTGAAAGATTGTTATCATATCATGTTTAAAGTTGGTTTCTTTCATTGATATGATAAGTTATCATTTCTTTTGATGATGTATCATAAAATGATATCATGCCTTGCATTTGTGCATTTTATATTGATATCATTTGATTCTTATTGTATTTTAAGTTATAATTGGTATCATTTATCGAAGTGATAAATGTCTATCATCATTCAACATTGAACTAGAAAATGGGTGTCATGACTTGACATCATTTTCAATTAAGGAAAATACAAAGTTTCAAATTTATGAATAAAAGTTCATGCTTGTTGAGCATGATGATAAGTTCAACGGATGCAACTTATCGGTTTCGGCTTAAATTCAAGGAGATTGAATTTAAGTATTTTCCTTCTCATAATATGGCATCTAGATAGGGGGAGTCAAAGTCAACTCTATCATCAATTGATTATCATCATAAAAAAGGGGGCGATTATTGAATTTCAGATTTTGATGATGAAGTCAATTGACAGGTTATTTGATCTAATCCATATTATTGAGATAAGTGTGCAGGATTAACTATGACAGCAATGAAGACATAAAGCAAATTGTCAAAGTCAAGTACATTGGGAGTTTGAGAGTTCGTCGGAAGTTCGAAGGATCATTGGAAGTGCTGCTGGAACCAGCCGAGAATGAATCGGGGACTTGTCGAAGGTTTCAAAAGTTCACCGGAAAGATCGTCAAAGGTTCGTGGAGCTCACCGAGAAGGATCATAGAGCGCATAGAGAAGGTTAAGAAGCATGCCAAAGATTCGTGGAACTCGCCATAATGTCAGGGAGTCTATTGGGAGTTCATCGGAAGAAATCCGATGGTGTGTCAGAAGTCTGCCAGAAGTTCACCGGAAGTTCGTCGGAAGAAAACTTGATGTGCTAGTTTAGTTTTTGCTTAGAATATATTTTCAACTTCGTAGTTAGTACATAATTAGGGTTAGGATTATGTGATAATCCTGATTAACCCTAGTATGGGCCAATTGGGCCTTAATTGGACTAAATTAGGCCTGATTCAGGGCCCATTTAGTAGTGTTGGACCAGGTCTAGCGGTGCCATCGCTAGACTAGAGCAGTGGCACCACCATGGGAACTAATTCTTAGGTGGTCTAGGTGGTGGTACCGCCCCCAAGTCAGCGGTGGTACCATTGATAATTATTACTTGTCAGTAGTGGTACCGCTTGATAGGCGATGGTATGGTACGCCAGTCCACAGAGACCAAGGACCCTGTCAGGCGGTGGTACCATTAGATTGGGTGGTGGTACCGCCCAGTACACTGACAGAGCAGGGTTAATTAGCGGTAGTACCGCTAGTACCAAAAAATCCGAGATGTGACTCTTTTTGGCTCCAATTCTGAAGCCAATTGAGTCTATAAATACCCCTCTCTTCTCAGCTTGCTAAGTGTTAGGATCTAGAGTGACACTAGGGAGTGGGGGGGGGAGGGTGAATTAGTGTAGTTGTTAAGAACGATAAATTTTGATGATTTAAAAATGCTTTCAGAAACTTCTTACGATAAAAATTGATTTCAATGAAAATCGAGTCAGAAAAGCTTTAACTCAAACTTGAGAATATTTAGAGAAGATGAAGGGCAATGAACAAGTAAAGTAAAGGTTTGCAGAAAGTTAAATGCAAGAATATGAATACAAATCGAGTTTTATAGTGGTTCGGTCATTTGACCTAGGTCCACTCCTGATTCCTCTTCTCTTGAGGCCACCAGCTTTTCCACTAGTTGTCTTCCTTCCAATGGGCGAAGACTAACTCCCTTACAACTCAGTTCTCCTTTTATAGGTTCAGGAGTTAACATTTATAAGGCCTCTCACCCCTATCTTGGACTAGATCACACTTAAAGCTTAGAGGGAAGATTTTGATACTATTACAATAGAGTTTTCCCTTTTTCTTTCTCAAGTTTTGTATGTATTTCAACCATGGATGAGAGGGTTATTTATAGTCCAAATTTGAATCACCCAAGATTTTCGGGTCCTAGCGATACCACCGCCTGACATTGGCGGTACCACCACCAGTGCACTCTGGTTCTATCAGTATACTGGGTGGTACTACCGCCCAGTCTAGCGGTACCACTGCCTGACACACTGACACGGTCAATCTACTAGGCGATACCACCGCCTAGCTAGTGGTGCCACTGCCCAAGCACTTTGCCCTATGACTGTACCACCGCCCCAATTTAGCGGTGCCACCGCTAGACAGGGTTCAGCAACCCTATTTGGGCCTTTCATCTGGCCCAAACCTGTTTGGGTACGGGCTTAGTTGACTCCTAAAAGGGTTAAAGGATTAACACCTAATTCTAACCTTAATTATGTACTAACTACGAAATTAAAGGTATTTCTTAAGCTAATACAAAATCTGAAAAGTCAAGACTTCTCCTTTGGCGAGCTTCCGACGAACTTTTGCCAGTCTTCCGACAAACCCTCAGACACCATTCTACGGACTCTCGATAAGCTCCTGGACTTCTCGATGGAATCGCTAGTGAGTTCCAATGAGCTTTTCTAGCAAACTCCAATCTTTCTATGCGAGCTCCACGAACTTCCAACAAACCTTTCGGTGAACTTCCGAAAACCCTTCGGCAAGCTCCCAACTCATTCTCGGCTAGTTCCAGTAGCACTCCGATGAATCTTCAGACTTCTGTCGAACTCTTGAACTTCCAACGATTTTATCGTACTTGACTCTAATACTTTGCTTCACTTTATGTCTTCATCATTGTCGTAGTTAGTCACGTACACATAAACCTTAACTCTACTTCGATCTAGATAGTTATTACATGAATCAACCTTCTGTTGCTCGACACATCATTGGTTGGTGCTTTGTTTAGTTCTTCGACGCACCATCCTCTCTTATGGCCTATTGCCCAATCGGCGATTGACCTTCGCAACCCCGATATCCTTAGCGTAACACCACTCTTCTTGGCTCGATGTCCGATGTCCGAAGCCTTCTACTGATCGTCGACCGAACCTCTAGCTCAACGTCTAATCTCCTAATGTGTTTTCCTTCGATGCAACATTGATTCTTCATGCATCAATTGTCTAAGCCTGATAGAGAGTAGACCTGCATGACTTAAAACGTAGTTAGATAACTAAACACAATCAATTAGTTTCATCATCAAAATTTGAATCCCAACAGTCTCCCCCTTTTTTATGATGATAACTAATTGATGGCTAACGGAGTTAACCTTAACTCCTAGAGTTTAACCAAACTCCCCCTATCAATATGCCATTGATAGAACACTTGGATTATCCCAAATCCAAGCAACATGTATCAAAATCATGTTATCAAAAACATCATACAAAATATATAAAATATTCAATCAACATTAAATTACATGAAGTCATTAATCTACTTCTCCCCCTATGTCATCAATAAAAAGGAGAAGTAACATTATAGCTCGTTTAAAAGATATGAAAGTTTCAAATTCTTTCTAAAGATAGGCAAGATAGAAATTTTTCATTCTTTTCTTGAGATGTGCAAGTTGCACTTTCTTTGCTTCCTTTGCAATATGCATGCAATTTTTGTTTCTTCTCTCTTGAGAAGTGCAAGCTTTGCCTTCCTTTGCATGTTCTAGCTAGCAAAAATGACATCACTTTAAACATGCAAGCTAACTTTTCATTATAACATTCAAGCATAGAAGCATGACAAATGTAAGATTGCAAATTCTCTAAGTTTTACATTTTTGCTTCTATTGATAGGCAAGTTAGCAATATTTGCATCCTTTGAGATAGCAATTCTTAGCTTCTCATGAAATTGTAAGGTAGCAATTTTTTATGTTCGAGATAGTAAGTTCCTTCATTGCAATGAATGAGCTAGCAAATTTTTCATTGAAGGTGCAAGCTAGCAATAAACTTTCTCCCCCTTTGTTTTTGTCACAAAAGAAGGGAAGAGTACAATTCTTTTCCCTTTACATGAATTTTGAAATTATGACAATCAACAAAGATAAATATTTATGGGGTATCAAAAGTTTATATTCATGATTCAAAATCAATTTATGAAAACCAAGTTATGAATTCTATCATCAAAATCAAGTTATGAAGATCAAATTAATCATTCAAGCTAACACTTAAGGTACTCTTTAAGATGCTAGCAATTTTGCAATATGTTAACAAGTAATTTTTGCTTGCTCTAGCAAAATTCTTTCTCTTGTGATGCATAAGCTAGCAAGCATTTGCCTTAAGCTAGCAATCTTTCTTCCCCTATGTCATTGTCAAAAAGAAGGGGAGGATGCAATGATATAAAAATTTCTTTTACATCCACTTTTCATAAAAAAAAAATATCAATCTTTCTAAATGTCAAAGTCGTCAACCATGATTCAAAATATTCATTTTCAAGCCATGATAAGAAAAAGTGAATCAATGATTCAATCATATCATGTTATGAATTCCAAAAGACCTCTTAAGTTATCAAGATCATGAATTCATAAAGATTCAAGTATTGTGTTCCGATAAATCAAAAGACAAGTTGCATCTCATTTGAAAAATTCTCTTTTGATAACCAGAAGAAACATGATAAATGATCTTGATATATAAAGAACTTCATGTTATAATTGTCAAGATCATGATTTCAATAAAATTTCCTTATAGCAAAATGAAATCTTTTAGAACTTGATTCAAGTATTGTATATATCTCAAAAAGTCATAATTCCAAGAGATTAAGAGAGGAGTCAAGAATCATTAAAAGAAAATTCATTCAAGTTCAATTTGACAACTCCATAATCAAATCATCAAAATCATTTTCGTGATGCAAAACATAATATGCATGGATTCATCATTTGACTTCTATCGAAAAATTAAAAAACTCTAGAGATAGAAAGATTTCAAGAAACATGCATTTTCATTTTATGATTCATTTCATATAAGTATGCCTTTGTCTTTTAATGTCAAATAAAATAGAAATATCAAAATTCAACACCGAAAGACAAACTTTATCATAAAATTCATCAAGACAAAAATATAACACATTATTTCAAAACATAAGATTCAATTTATCATAATGTGTTTTATTTTATAATCAAGCCTTTGCCTTTAATAAAAACAAGTATTAACATTCAAGAGTGAAAAGGCAAATTTTTTCATAAAGATTATTAAGTTAAAACTCATAAGCATGCGATATCTTAAAAAACATGATTCAAGAGTTTCATGTCATGCATAGATGCATATCATGTTTAAAATCGAAGCACAAGTTTTGTCATTAAAATCATCAAGACCAAACATAAATAGAACATCATGATAGCATATTTTTAATTTTTATATGTTTTATTTAATGTGGTTGATCTCATACAACCATTTTCAAATTTTCATATAAAAGTCATGCATCATATTTAAAAAACAAAAGCATCATAAAAATTATTTTAATTCTTTCTTTCATTAGTTATAACAAGATGACCAATACTTAAATTTTTGCTAAAATCATGCATCATTTTATAAATCTAAAAAATAATTTTCATCATGAAAATCGAAGTACATAATCATGGATTAACCCTATTAAACATTATCATTCTAATTAACTTTTGTGTTAAAACCATGCATCAAAATCTGATACCAAAATCATAAACATTCACAAAATTAATCTTGTACAAGCATTATCACAAATCATGTAATTATCATCCATAATGTTGCATCATTCAAAATTTCAAAACATAACATGCATGAAACCTTAGCAATATATTTTTCATGATCAAGTTTTTAATTTTTCAAAGATGCTAAAAAGAGAAACATGATATAATTTTTTATTTCCTACTTTCTAAATTAAGCACTCATGAAAAAACATCATGTAATTTCAAAATATGGTAAAAGCATTTTGGGTAAGGCAAAAGAAGGTAAAAACATCATGTATTTCCTACTTACCTTGTTGATGAAAGCCATCAAAGCCCAATTTACCATTTTGCATTCGGATGCACTTGATTCATCCTTGGGTGTCTTCCTCTTCTTTTGCCTCTTCCTCCGTTCAAGTTCATTTTTTATTTTTTATTTTTATTTAATGAACTTATTAAAATTTATTAAAAATTTAAGTTTCTCAATATTGTCCTCATCACTTGAGTCATCACTCAAGTGGCATTTTATAGTCTGAAGTTTCAAATCCTTCATGTTCTTTGGAAGGTGGTTCATGTGCTCATCGAGTTTAATATGTTCCAAGAAACTCATTTGATATGTCATTAAAGGGCCAATGAGTTCTTCAATAGGTAAATTATTTAAATCTTTAGCCTCTTGTATTACTGTTACTTTAGGATCCTACCTTTTTAGAAGAGATCTTAAGATCTTGTTAGTGAGTTCAAAATTTGAAAAATATTTATCAAGACTTTTCATGCTATTGACGATATCCGTGAAACGGGTATACATGTCGCTGATAGACTCGCATGGTATCATTTGGAAGAGCTTAAAATCATACAATAAGATATTTACTTTCAAGTCTAACTCTACTAGTTCCCTTGTATGTGATTTCAAGTGTCTACCAAATATTGAAAGTTATTTCATATGTAGAAATCTGATTAAACTCGTTTTTATCCAAAGCACAAAATAAGGCATTTATAGCCTTAACATTTAAAGAAAAAAAAAATTTCTCCAAATCTGACCATTCATTCGTCGGTTTAGAGGAAAGTCAAAATCTATTTTCAATAATATTCCATAAGTTTAAATCTAGAGAAATCAAGAAAAATCTCATTCGAGTTTTCCAATATATGTAGTATGATCTGTTAAAGAACGGGGGATGAATAATTGAAAAATCCTCTTGAAAGCCGTGAAGAGCCATTTCTCATGGGTGTGAATCCAAAAGAGAAATAACGAGGCTCTGATACCAATTGTTGGGATCTAGAGTGGCACTAAGAGGGGGCGGGGTGAATTAGTGCAGTGGTTAAGAACAATAAATTTTGGCAATTTAAAAATGCTTTCGAAAACTTCGTATGATAAAAATCGATTTCAATGAAAACCATGTTGAAAAAGCTCTAACTCAAACTTAAGAATGTTTAGAGAAGATAAAGGGATGTGAATAAGTAAAGTAAAGGTTTGCAGAAAGGTAAATGTAAGAACATAAACGCAAATCGAGTTTTATAGTGGTTCGGTCATCCGACCTATGTCCACTCCCAATTCCTCTTCTCTTAAGGCCACCGGCTTTTCCACTAGTTGTCTTCCTTCCAATGGGTGAAGACTAACTCCCTTACAACTAAGTTTTCCTTTTACAGGTTCAGGAGTTAACCTTTATAAGGCCTCTTACCCCTCTCTTGGACTAGGTTACACTTAAAGCTTAGAGGAAAGATTTTGACACTATTACAATAGAGTTTTTCCTTTTTCTTTCTCAGGTTTTATGTGTATTTCAACCATGGATGAGAGGGGTATTTCTAGGCCTCAAAGTGATTCAAATTTGGAGCCCAAATTTGAATCATCCCAAATTTTCGGGTGCTGGCAGTACCACTGCCTGACACTGGCGGTACCATCTCCAATGCACTCTAATTATGTCAATGTACTGGGTGGTACCACCACCTGACACACTGACATGGTTAATATATTGGGTAGTACCACCGCTCAACCAGCGGTGCTACCGCCCAAGCACTCTACCCTAGGGTGGTACCACTGCCCCAATCTGGCGGTGCCACTGCCAAACAAGGTTCAGCAACCCTGTTTGGGCCTTTCATCTAGCCCAAACCTATTCGGGTATGGGCCTAGTTGGCTCCTAACAAGGTTAAAGGATTAACACCTACTCCTAATCCTAATTATATGCTAACTATGAAATTAAAAATATTTCCTAAGCTAATACAAAATCTGGAAAGTTAAGACTTCTTCTTCGGTGAGCTTCTGGCGGTCTTCTAACAAACCCTCGGACACCATTCTATGGACTCCCGATAAGCTCTTGGACTTCTCGATGGAATCATTGGTGAGTTCTAATGAGCTTCTTTAGCAAGCTCCGATCTTTCTCGGTGAGCTCCGCGAACTTCCGACAAACCATCTGGTGAACTTCCAAAAACCCTTCGACAAGCTCCCTACTCGTTCTCGGCCAATTTCACTAGTACTCCGACAAATCTTTGAACTTCTATCGAACTTTCGAACTCCCAACGATTTTATCGAACTTGACTTTAGCACTTTGCTTCACTTTATGTCTTTATCATTGTCATAATTAATCCTGCACACATAAACCTTAACTCTACTTCGATCTAGATAATTATTATATAAATCAACCTTTTGTTGCCCGGCACATCATTAGTTGGCGCTTCATCCAATTCTTCGACGCACTGTCCTCTTTTGCGGCCTATTGCCCAATCAGCAGTTGACCTCTACAACCCCGATATCTTTAGTGCAACACCACTTTTCTTAGCCCAATGTCCAATGTTTGAAGCCTCTTGTCAATCGTCGACCGGACCTCCGGCTCAACGTCCAATCTACTAACGTGTTTTCCTCTAGCGCAACATCGATTTTTCCTACATCAATTGTCTAAGCCTAATCGAGAGTAGATCTATGTGACTTAAAATGTAGTTAGACAACTAAACATAATTAATTAGTTTCATCATCAAAATCTGAGACCCAACACTAAAAACATTGAGAAGTGATAAAAACTGAGTCATAGCTATAGAAAAATCGCATTCGATATCTTGAGTGTTTATCTCCCACATTTTAATTTGTCAAAATTCTATAAGAGCGTGAAGCACTTGTAAAAGTTTGTAAGAGGGGTGATTGGTCCTTCCCCTTTAAGAAGATTTGATAGTGGAAGTTGAAAACCTCATCGGAGGAGGTTTTGGAAGTGGACGTAGTGTCACGGACTTAGCTGGTTTTGCCTAAGCCGTGCGGCACCAATGCGTATCACCGCAAAGGTCAGCCTCCCCAAAATCTCCTACAATCCCTTATGACCTGCAAAAGAGAAGACGGGACAGAGAAAGCGCTTCACACGGGATCCACAAGCCACTCTTTTAGTAAACACTTTATAGCCAATGCACATTCCAACAATGGATATCACAAGCTCAGAACAGTTGCACAACAAAGGTATAAAATTGGTCCACTACAGACCGAATTCTAGTACAAGTATGCACTCGACGTAAACATTATGTACAAGCCTACAATGGCTACCAAACTCGCTCAAATGGGGCATTTTACCTTTGACAAGCCCTTTACAAGCTTTATAAATTACAACCAACCAAAAGGGACACGGACAAGCATAAGCATTACACCGAACAAGCCGTTTACAATTTTGTCCGTGACAGTAGGTCATTTGACCGAACCACTATACATTGCTACGTACTTCTCTTAATGTGTGAGTTTTAACTTTCTACACTTCATTCTATACTTGCTGTGATCTCTCAATTTCCTCCTCTCCACTTTCAATAGCATTCACTTGAATCACTTTGTCAAAATCTTTTTCATCAGATTGAAATTTCTCTATTGACAACTCTTTCTGAAATTAATTTCAAAAGTATGATTTTTATCCGTTGCTCTAATTCACCCCCCCCCCCTAGTACTGCTCAGATCCTAACATAGATTAGTGGCCAAAGGTTTCAACCAAGAAGAAGATATCGATTATGAAGAAACCTTTACTCTTGTGGCAAGATTAGAAGCCATAAAGATGCTCCTTGCCTATGCTTGTTGTAATAATTTTAAGTTATTTCAAATGAATGTCAAAAGTATCTTTTTAAATGGCTTTATTTTTGAAGAAGTTTATGTTGAATAACCATCCAGATTTGAGAATACTCTTTTTTCTAATCATGTGTTTAAGTTAACCAAGGCTCTCTATAGATTAAAACAAGCTCCAAGGGCTTGGTATAAGAGACTTAGCTCCTTTCTTATCCAAAATAATTTTTTAAAAGACAAGATCGATACTACATAGTTTATTAAAAATTTTAAAAATAATTTTCTTGTTATTCAAAATTATGTTGATGACATTGTTTTTGGTTCCACAAATGAGTCCTTATATGAATCATTTTCTAAAAGTTTGAGCCAAGAGTTCAAAATGAGCTTAATGGGTAAACTAACCTTCTTCTTAGGTCTACAAATCAAACAACTTAATGATAAAAATTTTCTTAGTCAAACTAAATATGTATTAGAATTGCTAAAACAATTCAATATGGATAGTTCAAAGGCTATCAATATACTAATTAGTATTTCCACTAAGTTAAATATGGATGATAGTGGAGAAAGCTTTGATAAAAAAACTTATAGGGGTATCATGGGTAGTTTACTATATCTCACTACAACTAGATAAGACATTATGTTTAGTGTAAGACTTTGTGCTAGCATTCAATCTAATCCTAAGCTATCCTATTTTAAAGCTGTTAAATGGATTCTTAGATATCTAAAAGGAACTCGTAATCTAGGATTATGGTATCTAAAATCTGAAAACTTTGAATTAACTACTTATGCTAATGCTAATTTTGTAGATGTAGAACAGATAGAAAAAGCACATCTAGAACATGTAAACTCTTAGGTTATGCATTTGTCTCTTGGTCTTCCAAGAAACAAAATTCGGTTGCATTATCTATAGCTAAAGCCGAATACATAGCAGTAAGTGCATATTGTGCACATGTTATATGGATGAAAAATGCATTAGAAGATTACAGAATTCACTTAAAGAATATTCCCATAAAATGTGATAACACAAGTGTAATATGTTTAACAAAAAATCTCATTCAATACTCTAAAACTAAACATATTGATTTTAGGCATCACTTTATAAGAGATCATGTTAATAGCCATGATGTAACCTTAAAATTTATTAATATGAAACATCAATTAGTTGATATTTTTACAAAACCTTTAAATGAGAAACAATTTGATTTCATTAGAAGAGAATTAGGCATGTTAAATCTTTCGAATGCATGAGTTTCTTGTATACATTTTTTAATTTTTGAAAATGGTGCTTTTATTGAGTTCATTTCCTTCTTATTTCATGGATTTTTTATATTCTTGCTTCGTAACTTGATGATCCTTTCCTATAATCCCCCTATACGAAAGAAGATGTGTCATTTATGGATTTTATTGATAAACTTGTTTCCTTTTTGTGTGATGATTATGAACCTCTCTTCTTTCTATCCACATTTTTTCTTATGTCATGAATCCCTTAGTTTTTTATGAAAGTAGAAGTTTGATGAATTTTTTGTAGCTTGAATGGATTCCTTTCCTTATATAATTTATGGATTTTTGATAGCTCGATCCTTCCTGATAGATGAACTCCTCTCTTCTCTTTTCAAGAAGAACCCTGCTCATCCAAAGAAATGTACTAGCAAAGTTGATACTTTCACCTATTTTTCATCTTTGCTAGTTTGTCATTTTCAAAGCTAAAGAGAAGTGCTAGTAAGAGTAGTGCTAGTTTGCACATTCCTTCACAACTGAAAAGTCACTATCTTGCTATCGGAATGATGTAAAACTTGCTTGTGTGAAATGATGTAAAGATAATTGCCCATTTCCTTTATGTTGATGACAAAGGAGGAGAAAATGGTAAATTGATAAATACTTAGTATCGTGAGTATTGTGCTTGAAATGTATCGTGCTTAGTATCATACTTGAAATGTATCATACTTGAAATGATGAATGTTTATCATGCTTAGAAATTAGTATCATGCTTGAAATATTTCATACTTGAAATGATAAATGCTTATCATGCTTTGGCATCATGTTAATAAATTGGTATCATACTTGAAATTGGTATCATGCTTAGCATCATACTTAAAATGATGAATGGTTATCATGATAAATATGTAGTATCATGCTTGAAATGAAGAATCATGATCATGCTTAGTATCATACTTCTAGTATCATATTGTGCATATTGATGAAACTTATCAATTATAGCTTGAATTCAAAGGTTGTGAATTCATGTTTGTCTTTTCTCAAGTATGGTATATAGATAGGAGAGTTAAGGTTAACTCCGTCATCAATTAAATGTTATCATAAAAAAGGGGGAGATTGTTGAATCTCGGATTTTGATGATAAAATCAATTGATAAATTATTGACCTAATCTATATATTTAGAAAAGTGTGAAAGATTAATTATGATAACGAACAAGGCATAAAGAAAATACAGTCCCAGATTCAAAGATCAAATGATTCGTTGAGAGTCTCAGAGTTCATCGAGAGTTCACCGAAAGTTCTTCGAGAGAGTTGCTAGAATTTGTCGAGAAGTTCGTCGGAAGCTTGTCGAATAATATATCAGGAGTTCGTCGAGAAGTTCATCAAGAGTTCACTGGAGCCTACCAAAGAAGCCTATCAAAGTTTGTTGAGAAGATCGTCGAGCGTCCAAGAGCTTGCCGAGAGTCCGTTGGAAGATCACTGATAGTTCGTCCAAAGTCCACCGGAAGATCGCTGGAAGCTCGTTGGAAGAACTTTTGACCTACCAAACTTGCTTGCTCAAGTAGATATCTTAATTATCATAGTTATGGTCTAATTTGAGTTACGATTGAGAAGTCATCCCACTAACTCAGTTAGGGGCCAATTGGGCCCATATCCAGACTAGTTTGGGCCGGACTATTAGCCCAAATAGTTTGCTTAAGCTTGTCTGGCAGTGGCACTACCAGAATTGGGTAGTGGAATCGCCCATGGCTTAGTCTCCTAGGAGTCTGGGCAGTGGCACCACCTTGCACAAGTAGTGGTACCACCCAAGCCCAGAAGCCGAGACTCTATCTGGCGGTACTACCGCTAGACTAGATGGTGGTACTGCTTAGTGTCAAAGACCATTAGCAATGGCACCGCTAGTACTCCAAAAATTCAGGATAAGACCTTTTTAGCTCTATTTTTTAAGCCAATTGAGGCCTATAAATACCATACACTTCTTTGCTTATGAGATATTGAAAAGTAAACAAAAGAACTAAAATTATAGTGAAATCACAACTTGTAACTTTGAGAATTTAGCTCCACCAGTTCTAGACTTAGAAACTTATATAAGGAGAGTAAGCAACTTGTAAAGAGATTTATAAAGGGGTGATTGATCTTTGCCCATTGAAGAAAGATCAATAGTGGAAGCCGATGATCTCAACGGAGGAGGTATCGGGAGTGGACATAGGTCAGACAACTGAACCATAATAAATTGGTGTGTTCTTTCCTTTTTTTGCTTTACTGTTTATTACTCTTTTACTTAATTACAATATGCTCTACTTCCTCTCTACTCTTCTATGATTGATTTCAAAGCTAAATATTTTACCGATACGATTCTTACAAAATCAAAGGATTTTCAAAATTGATGTTTTTACCACTGCACTAATTCACCCCCGTAACCCCCCCCCCCCTCCTAGTGCTGAACTTGTTCCTAATAACGTCACCTTCAGAGACAACAATAAAGAGAAAATTATTAGCAAAGAAACCATAAGTAATAAGTCAAACCTTTTGATTGAAGATGTACTATTAGTAGATGGGCTAAAACATAATCTACTAAGTATTAGTCAATTGTGCGATAAAGGATATATCATCAAATTTGAATCTAATGTTTGTATAATTAAAATACCACATAAAAATAAATCTATGATTGTCTTAAAAAATAATAATGTGTATACCATTGATATTGATGATTTTTGTGAAGAAACGTGTTTTTTTGGCTTTAAACAATGATGCATGGCTTTGGCATAGGAGATTAGGTCATGTTAGTATAAAACTAATCTCTAAAATTTCAACTAGAGAACTTATAAGAGGAATGCCTAATATCAAGTTTATCAAAGATAAAGTTTGTATTGCATGTCAATTAGGAAAACAAATAAAAAGTAGTTTCAAATCAAAAAATCAATTAAGTACCTCTAGACTAGTCTAGGAGGTAGTAAATACACCTTTATAATCGTTAATGATTATAATAGATATTCTTGGACTTATTTCTTGGTACATAAAAGTGATTGCTTTAATTATTTTTTAAAATTTTATAAATTTGTTCAAAACAAAAAAGTTTTATGATTTCATCTATTTGAAGTGATCACGGTGGTGAGTTTCAAAATTATGATTTTCTAAATTTTTGTGAGTCAAATAGATACAACCATAACTTTTCTGCTCTAAGGAATCTATAACAAAATGAAGTAGTTGAAAGAAAAAATATGAGCTTATAAGAGATGGCAAGAACCATGTTAAACGAATATAGCTTACCCAAATATTTTTGGGTTGAAGCCCTTAACACGACAACCTATGTCATGAATAGGGTTCTCGTAAGATCATTATTTTATAAAACTCTTAATGAATCGTGGAATAATTAAAGACCTAACATTTTGTACTTTAAAGTTTTTGGATATAAATATTTTATTTTAAATGAAAAAGTTTCCTTAGAAAAATTTGATACAAAATTCGATGAAGGCATATTTCTTGGTTATTCCTCTATTTCTAAAGTTTTTTGTATATTTAATAAAAGAATCTTGGTTATAGAAGAATCTATTCATACTATCTTTAATGAATTTTTTGAATTTAAGAAAAATAATCTTCATGATGATTTTCATTTTGATGCTTTAAATTTAAATGAAAACTCTCCTCTCCCTAGCAACTTGGATGCATCTTCTTCCAAAGACTTCTTACCTAAGGAATGAAAGTATATAGATGCTCATCCTAAGGAGCTAATCATAGGAGATACATCAAAAGGTGTTCAAACTCTCTCTTCATTTAAGAATTTTTGTGCTAATGCTGCCTTTTTATCTCAAATTGAACCAAAATATATTGATGAAGCCCTAAAAGATGATTCATGGGTTATCGTGATGCAAGAGGAGTTAAATCAATTTGAGAGAAATGAGGTATAGAAGCTTGTTCCTAGACCTAGTGACCATTTAGTAATTGGTACTAATGGGTCTTTAGAAATAAGCAAGATGAACTTAGTATCGTGGTTAGAAACAAAGCTAGATTAGTAGCCAAAGATTTTAACTAAGAAGAAGGTATTGATTATGAAGAAACCTTTACCCCTATGATAAGATTAGAAGTCATAAGGATACTCCTTGCCTATCCTTGTAGTAATAATTTTAAGTTATTTTAAATGAATGTTAACAGTGCTTTTCTAAATTGCTTTTTATCGAAGAAGTTTATATTGAACAACCACCAAGATTTGATAATGTTCTTTTTCCTAATCATATGTTTAAGTTATCTAAAGCTCTTTATGGATTGAAACAAGCACTAAGGGCTTGGTATGAGAAGCTTTATTCTTTCCTTATTCAAAATGATTTCTCAAAAGCCATGGTTGATACTACATTATTTATTAAAAATTTTAAAAATAATCTTCTTATTATTCAAATTTATATTGATGATATTATTTTTGGTTGTTCGAATGAGTCTTTATATGAAAATTTTGTCAAAAGTATGAGCCAAGAGTTCGAAATGAGCTTAATGGGTGAATTAACTTTTTTCTTATGTTTACAAATTAAGCAATTGAGTGATCAAATCTTTCTTAGTTAAAATGATTTAATATGGATAGTTCAAAGGATATTAATATACCTATGAGTACTTTCACAAAGTTAGATATAGATGAGAATGAAGAAAACTTTGATTAAAAAAACTATGGGGGTATGATAGGATATTATATTTAGTGTTCGACTTTACATTAGATTTCAATCTAATCCCAAGCTATCTCACTTTAAAGCTATTAAAAAGATCTTTAGATATCTAAAAGGAATCCCTAATTTAGGATTATGGTATCCAAAGTCCAAGAACTTTGAATTAGTTGCTTATGTAGATACTGATTTTGTTGGATGTAGAATAGATAGAAAAAGTACATCTGAAATATGTCAACTCTTAGGTCATGCACTTGTCTCTTGGTCTTCCAAGAAACAAAATTTGATTATACTATTTATAGTCGAAGCCGAGTATATAGCAACTAGTGCATGTTGTGCACAAGTTATATGGATGAAAAACATATAAGAAGAATATGAAATTCACTTGAAAAACATCCATATAAAATGTGATAACACTAGTGCAATATGTTTAATAAAAAATTTCATTCAGCACTTTAGAACTAAACATATTGACATTAGACATCATTTTATTAGAGATCATGTTAATAATCATAATATATCTTTAGAATTGATTGATACAAAATATCAATTAGCAGATATTTTTACAAAACCTTTAAATGAAGAATAGTTTGATTTTATAAGAAGAGAATTAGGCATGTTAAATCTTTTGAATCCATGAGTTCATCTTTCGAATTTCTCGGTCTTTGAAAATTAAGTTTTCTTTTTATCAAGATCATTTCCTATCTCCTTCTTGCAATTTTATTCATGATTTTTTTTGTGACTCGATGGTATTCATAGATTTCCTATCTTTCATTTGATGATCTTTTCCTATGAAAGAAGAGTTGTTTCTTTATAGACTTTTGGTATATCATTTTCTATGAATGCATCTTCTTCCTATTTACAAGAATATGGATTTGAATCATGAATTTTAGTATGTACATCTCAATCTTTTATGTGATGAATCCTCTCTCTTTCTACAAAATTAAAAGTTTGATTCATGGACTTTCAATTCTTATGATTTTTTTTTATGATGAATGAATTCCTCCTTCTTCTTCTTCTTAGTTTTTATGACAAAGGAACTTGCTAGTATCAAATACTAACATGCACATCTCAAGAAGAATCAAAAGTGCTTGCACATCTAAAGAGAAGTGCTAGCTAGCCTATTTCAAAGCAAAAGAGAAGTGCTAGCAAGAGTAGTGCTAGCTTGCACATCTAAAGCAAAAGTTACTATCTTGCATAAATTTTGCTTAACTTCATTTTTGCTAGCTTGTAAAAAGTGGTGTAAAACATTCTTGTATGGTTCAAATTATAATCACTAATAATTTCTCCCTTAACATAAATTAGTTACTATAAATAATATATTATTTTATTATTAACTTGAATGTTTGTATATTGTAGTTAAGGAAATAATTAAATTTGATTTCCTTAATTATGTAGAAAAATTAAAAATTTTACTAATTAATTAGATTATTAATTAATTTATTTCCTAATAAGTGATATGATTTTTAAGAAGTAAATAGTATGCATTCCATTTTTAAGTGTAAACCATTATAAATGAATATTATGTTTATATATTTGTGTATGAAAAATAAATTTAATATAAAATTAAATATTTACTTACCTTTTAGGGAGATCTCATCTTCTCTTATATAAGTGGGTTCCTTTTTCCTCATTCCTCACTGAGCCTGACAATAAGAGGATTGAGGAGAGAGCTTCCTGAGAAGATGATCTCAAGGAAAGGATAGTCGAGGAGAAGTAGGATCCTTTCTTTTTTAATTAGTTTTGATTTATGTTTTGAAATCTGATATTAGGATTATTATAATTTTATGATGCATAATAATATTTTAATTTCAAAATTTTATGATTAATGAATAATAATAATTGATTCATGATATTATAATGATTATTTTATTAATATTGGTTTCTTAAGTTTAAGTGAGTTTTAATATTGATTTAACTATTAAAATTATTATTTTTTGATTAATGGTTCTAATGTACTTAATTAGATACATATATGTTTTAAGAATTATGTATGAATTTATATGATTTAAGTAGTTTTAAATTTAAGATTATGAATTTAAATTCTTTAATTCATGGATTTGAGTTATTCTTGATAATTTAGATTTTTAAAATATAATTTAATAAGAGGATTCTAATGTGGCTAGGTATGACCTAGTCCATAAGTTAAGCTGATTTGTCAAATTAGATCAACTTAGCCCATGAGGTTATGTACGACCCAACCTATGTAGTTAGGTACAATTAATCTATGTGACTAGGCATAACCCAGCTCATGTAGCCAAGTAGAAGTCAGCCCATGTGGTAAGATATGACCAAACCTTTGTGGCCAGGCTTGATTCAGCCATATGGCTAGGTATGATCCAGTCCATGTGGCCTTGTACGTCCCAACCCATGTGGTAAGGTACGACTTAATCATGTGGCCAAGCATAAGCCAACTCATGTGGCTAGGTATGACCGAGTCCATATGGTCATATATGACCCCAAATCATATGTCTAAGCATGACTTAACTCGTGAGCTAAGCATGACCCAGTTTAGTGGTAAGGTTCTGCCCAACTTATGAGTAAGGCTTAGTCTTGTCCATGAAGTTAAGCTTGCCCAGCGATGCGATTGGCGTTAGATATATCATCGCTCCTTTTTCTAGCTAGTTGTACCTCAACTTAACATATTACTTGGGATAAGCATGTGTAGTGCATGTGACCTATTCAGGACTCAGGTGGGTTGATTTAGTTTGGGCTAGCACTATATGATATAGTCTGATCTCCTCTTTCATTATTGGTTTGAGCTCTTTAATTGACTAAATCAGATATGTTTGATCGGTTAAAGTTAGTTTAGGGTGATCCCAGACTAACTTAACAAATTTAAACCTACTTGACCTAATCGAGATCAATCAAATCTAAATTAGACCAGTCTAGGGTGATTCTAGACTAGTTCTATAAGGATTTGAGATTGGTTCTGTTAGGTCATAATTAAATTGAATTTGGTTTAAGTTAATTGCGCTATTCTAATTATGATTTTGGTTGATTAAAGACTATTGAGAGATTGATGTTTTGTCTTTATGATTTGATGAATTTAAAGGTTTTAATTGAAGATGTCATTTAAAATGATTATTGATTTTTTACTTTTCTTAAGTATATGATATTAACATGATTGTTATCATATAGTAGATATAATTAGGCTAATGGTCTATATTGAAAATACAACCTGTGAAAGGAGCTGCGAGTCCATCATAGTGTGGAGCCACCAATAGACATAGTCTAGTAGACCGTATATAAAACATGGTCTCTTATAATATTTGATCATACTATTTCTTGGATGTATATGTGAATAAATGAATGAATGATTATGGATATTTATGTATCCTTGTCGAAGGCAGGTATGGCGATTCCCTTCTAGGATTAGTGGACTGTCAAACATGATGGTTAGATGGTTCTTCCATCCACTATTGGGAGGAATGTGACTCACTTGGGCGGGTGAGGGATACCACTCCATCCACTGTTGGGAGTGCGATATAGATTATCTCGATCTATTATTAGAAGGAATCCATCCCGTTGAGTATGCATCTCCATCCGCTATTGGGAGAGTGCACAATCGGGTGTGATGTACGCCTTTGTTACCTAGTTATTATGTATGTGCTGCATGTGGTTGATATATGATTTTGCTTAAGAAATTATTATCATTTTCTAATACATAAGTTTTATGATGAATCGATATATTATTATTTATTATTAAATTATTAATATTTATTTTATAAATGTTGAAGATTATTTTTATGATTTTTTTTAGGTTCCTACCAACATGTGTGGTTATTGATATGTTTTTATCTTATATTTATTTTCAATATAATTTACAACTTTGCAATAGATTTGAAGCTTGGGTGGAAGATACTTATAATCCTACCAAGAAGATGTGATCTTTTTTGTTAATAAAATCTTTACTATTGTAAAGGCAAGGATTTGAATTCAAGGATGAAAAAAAAGGAAAGGAGTGTATTCTATAAATTTATGAATAATAAAATGATAATTTATTATATTTTATAAATATGGGATGTGACACAAATACTTATCGAATGTTTGGTATCATGGTATTAAAGTGCTTGCACATCTCTTTTTTGTTGATGATAAAGGGGGAGAAATGATGAATGTTTGGTATCATACCCAAAATTATGTTAGGTTTGGTATCATGCATGAAGTAATAAATACTTTAGTATCATGTATGTTATGCCCAAAATGATGATAATTTTGGTATCATACATGAAGTGATGAATGCTTTAGTCTCATGTAGGTTATGCCCAAGTTGATTAGTTTTTTAGTATCATACATGAAATTGTGCATGTTATACGTTGATGATGCACAAAGTATGATAATTTTGATATATTGCATTTGATCACTATGATTGAAATTGTTTCACTTGAATTCAAAGGTTGTGACTCTTTTTGAATTCAAGTTTGACTTATGTCAATATGGCATATAGATAGGGGGAGTTAAGGTTAACTCCATCATCAATTGGTTGTCATCGTAAAAAAGGGGGAGATTATTGAATCTCAGATTTTGATAATGAAATCAATTGATGAATTATTAAGCTAATCCATGTGTTGAGAAAAGTGATGTAGGATTAACTACGATTATGAAAAAGGCATAAAGCAGAAAAATCAGATGTTGGGCTAGAGTCAAAGAATTAGGAGTTCGCTGAAAGCTTGTCAGAAGTTCACCAAAAGCTCGTTAGGAGTTTGCCGAAAGCTTGCCAGGAGTTCGTCAAGAGTTTGTTAGGAGTTCATCGAAAGCTTGGAAGGAGTTCACCAAGAGTTCGTTGGGAGTTCACCGAAAGTTTGTCAGAAGTTTACCGGAAGCTCGTCGAAAGTTTGCTAGGATTTCGCTAGAAGATTAATTGACATTCTGGACAATTAAGATTGCTTAGTTGATGTCTTAATTGTTAGGATCGAAAAGGCACTAAGAGGAGGGGGGCGTGAATTAGTGCAGCGGATTAAAAACGTAACTTTGAAGTCGATTTCGCACAAAGACTAGTTCGTAAGAAGATTTCGATTTGACGAAAGAGAACTTGAATAAAATAGCTTGAGTAAAGGAACTAAACGATTTGCAGCTAAGTAATGAAATAATTTAGAAATGTAAACACTCACACATTTATGAACACAATGATGTATAGTGGTTCGGTCAAATGACTTACATCCACTCTTGAAGCCTTCACGATGAGGCTCCACACTTCCACTAGCAAATCCTTTGAAGGGGATGGACCAAATACCCCTCTTACAACCCTTTACAAGAGGTTCACACTCTTACAAGATTTCACAAGAAGAAGAAGGAGGTGAACACTTAGCAAGAGATAAGATTTTTCAAGACTATTCAAGACTTTAACTCAAGATTCTAACTCTCAAAAGGGTGCCCTTTCAACTGAGAAAAGGGGGGGTATTTATAGATCCAAAATGGTTTCAAATTTGGGCTCCAAATTTGAAATCAAATTGAGTTCGGTGTTGGCGGTGCTACGCTTTGTCGATCGTCAGGCCCGACGATTACTGCGGTGCTCTTGCCTCGAGTAGGCGATGCTACCGCCTAGAGCAGGCGGTACTACCCTTTGCCTGACATGTAGCCAGGCGGTACTCTGCCTCAGTGGGCGGTAGCACCGCCAAGACATGGCTGCAAGCGGTGCTTGCCATTTTGGCACAAAGCGGTTCTCTGCCGCCCATTCGCTTTCTTTGAATGGGTCATGTTCAAGGCCCAAAAAGCCCAGTAAGGGCCTGGTTGGCCCCTACCAATTTAGAGCAGGATTAATTCAAAATCCTTGCCCTAAGTACATGCCAACTATGAAATTAAAACATAATTAACAGTGATTTAAATCGACATTCTTCAAGTCTTATTCCGGCGAGCTTTACGATGAGACTTCGGTGGTCCTCCGATATTTCCCTCAGATTTCTTCCGGCGGATTCCCAGCTTGCTCCTGGCTTGTATGGAACGCTCAACGAGTCTTCGACAAGCTTCCGAACCTTCTCAATAAATTTTTGCGAACCTTCAATGATCTTTGCGACGAACTTCCGAAAACTTCGACAAGTCCCTGATTCGATCTTGGTTGGTTTCGGCAACACTACCGATGATCCTTTGGACTTCCGATGAACTCTTGAACACCCGACAGACTTGACCTCGGTAAATCACTTTATATTTCTGACCCATCGTAGTTAATCCTGCACACTTATCTTTAACAATATAGATTAGAATAAATATTTCACCAATTGATTTTATCATCAAAATCCGAGATTCAACAATCTCCCCCTTTTTGATGATGATAATCAATTGATGATGGAGTTAAACTCAACTCCCCCTATCTATATGCCATATCATTAGAAGGTAAAAAGCACTTAAATTCAATCTTTTGAATTTAAGCCAAATCGAATAGATTTCATTCAACATAAAGCTTAATAAGCAAGCTTAGGCATAAATACTAAAAACAATATATTTTAAACAATGTCAAAGTATTTACACCTATAATAACCAGAAATATTAATTCAAACATGATAAAGATCAAGTGATATCCAAAAGAGTGTTTTAATATCAAGACATGATATCAAATGAAAAAGTAGCTTATCTCAAGAATAAGAGTTCTTAAGCATTTGCAATGTGATACAATTGATTCATATTTCACTTTAAGCATTTTATTCTAACATAGCAACAATTACTCCATCATAGCAATTTACATTTTTCTCCCCCTTTGTCATCAACAAAAATAATGAAGGTGAAGAAACCATTCATTGTCATGGAGAGAGCAAGAAACCATTCGAGGAAGGTATGAAGTCACAATGATATAAAAGTGTCATCCATAGTAGTCACAAGGAAGAAGGTATCAAGTCAAAATTACGATCAAATAAAAAAAAAACTTCACACAAAAGCTGAGTAGATGAAATGAATGTTACAACATACAACATCATCCATAGTAGTCATAAGCATAACAGGACAAGTGTTTAAAAAGAAAACAACAGCTACTTCGGAGGAGGAACGCCAAGATTCCTGTACAAGTGATCTATTTTGCGGTTCATTTGTTGCACTTCCTTCAAAATTTCAGTTTGTTGTGATGTGATTTGATTCAAGGCACGCATGATCGGATCTTCAGTAGATGGAGCAAGAGCTGGCTCAGACGGTACTGGATCAACGGGACTCGGTGGAGGAGATTTATTTCCTCTAAAAATTGGTGTTTCAGGTTGCTCTACTAGTGGAGGAACTATATCAACCCTTCTAGGTTGCCTAATCCATATGCCATCTCTAAAGGTGCATCTAAGCCGCTTCAGGAGACTTCTATTAATTGTGTTATATCTATCAACTTTCATTACTTCCTCGTTGGGTGACACACAAATGTCATGGGCAAAAATGAGTCTAGTGATCAACCCACCATACGACAACATCGAATCTCTAGAGAAAATTTCTATCATATGTTGTCTAATCAAATAACCAAAGTAGTTGTTTTGTCTAGTCATAATCCAATACATCGTACTCAGTTCCAACATATTCATTTCATCAGGATGAAACTGCTTCGGAAGTAGAATGCTTATCATAAGTGCTCGCAGCTTTTAGGGATGATGCCTAGGTTAGGATTAGCAAAAATCATTTCTAAGGCTTTGGAGTGGGTTGCTCCGATTGCATCCATATCCCATTGCCCTCTTAAATAACATCCTCTATTGGTTTCTTCAATTCCAAGTAACTCACATATGATACGATCAAAAATCTGAATTGTGGTTCCTAACACATAGGTGGACAAAACATCATCTTTAATAATCATGTTAGCATAAAATAGCTTAACCAACCTAGGGTAGATTGGTTCATTAATTTGTAAGATAGGTAGAGCATTTAGATTAGCAAACCATCTAATAGGTTCTAGGTTTCCTAGTTCACCTAGATCAACATGTTTACCCTTATGTATGGTTTTAAAATCAAAATTTAGGTATCTTAAGGCTACCTCAGTAGATCTAAAAAGGATTAGGTCAAATAAATCTCCTTCCAACCTTTTCCCTTTCCCTCATGTTGATTTCTTAGGAGCCATGTCTATATCTATTCATGATGAACAAATAAAAGGAAATAATAAGGAAAAGACAAGCAATTGTGAGTAGAAGAGAAAATTTCAGCTATTACCTTGTTTGTGTTTCCTAGAGAGGTGAGGAGCTTGGATCACAAAAATACCTTTGATTGCCCTTTAGGAGGAGGAAGAATGGAGAGAAGGCCTAGAGGAGCTTAGGAGGAAAAAGAATGAAAGGGAGAGAGTTTTCGGTCGGTTCTACCGTCGACCCTAACACCCCCTTTAATATGGGGGAGTTCGGGCGGTACTACCGCCAACCAGGCGGTGCTACCGCCTGGGAGCCGAATACCCAGGTGGTACTACCGTCGGTTCAGGCGGTGCTACCACTGGCCCCACAAAATATTTTTTTTTAAATTTGTTCTGAATTTGTTTTTAGAGATTTTAAGGATGGGATGATGTTAAAAAGAAATCCGAAATTTCAAAAAAAAATCCGAGAGGAAGTCAAATCGACGAAAACCGAAATTTCAAAGAAAAATCTCATACAATAAAGCTCATTTATTAGGACAATTTAACATGCCTAATTCCCTTCTAATAAAATCAAATTGTTCCTCATTTAAGAGTTTTGTAAAAATGTGCGCTAATTGATGATTTGTATCAATAAATTCAAGGGTGACATCTTTACTACTGACATGATCACGTATAAAATGATGCCTAATGTCAATGTGATAGTTCGAGTGTGTTGAATCGGATTTTCAGTTAGATAGATAGCACTCGTGTTATCACATTTTATAGGAATATTCTTTAAATAAATTCCGTAGTCTTCTAGCATATTTTTCATCCAAATAACCTATGCACAACATGCACTTGCAGCTATGTATTCGGCTTCTGCCGTAGATAGTGCAACTGAATTTTGTTTCTTGGAAGTCCAAGAAACAAGTGCATGTCCTAAAAATTGGCATGTTCTGGATGTACTTTTTCTATCTATTTTACATCCACCAAAATCCGCATCTGCATAAGCTTTCAAATCAAAGTTATCGGATTTTGGATACCATAATCCAAGATTTAGAGTCCCTTTAAGATATCTAAGGATTCTCTTAACGGCTTTAAAGTGAGATAGCTTAGGATTAGCTTGGAATCTTGCACATAACTGATAGGACCCTAGCAGGGTTAGGTCCTACTCAACCATGTAACAGCTAATAAAAACCCTGTGAGAATGTAATAAACCCCACCTAGCCGCCTCTATCCTATAAAGAAGAGAGGCTAGGGTTTATATTTGGGTCTTTGGGCTTCTTAGCCGCCGCCCCCCTTGTTACTGGGCCGGCCCGCTAAGGTTGAGGGTAAATTGGGTAGTTCACTTAGGAAGCAACCCCTAGGGTTAGGGTTTGGAGCTCTATATAAGCTTGTAGCCTCCACCTCTTTGGAATAAGAAAGATCAATCTACAATTGCAGCCACCAGGCTACTTGGAGGGTGGAACCCCTATAGCGTTCCAAGGGTTGATCCCCCTCAAAGATCAATCTCGATAGAATTCCTCTAGGGTTCTATCATCTGGTATCAGAGCAGCGATCTTGCTGCTTTTGCTGCCATCCCTGCCGCCCACCATTAGCCAAGCAATTCCCACAATTGCTCTTGACGTCGTCGTCTCCACCGTCATCTCTTGACGTAGATCAAATCAATCTACAGTCGCCACCTCCAATTGCATCAGAGATCTGGTATTTTTCTACCACCAATACCTTTTTCTTCTGCAATTTTTCATCTAAAATATCGAAAAGAAGTTTTTCTATCGATCCCTTGCCGCGAATTCCTTGCGTCGCAAAAGTTACCATCTTTGCGAACGAAGGATTGCTGCAGAAAATTTCAGCCGCGTGTTGCTGCCTTTAACCGATCTAATTGTTATCCTTTTTGAACGAAATATTTTGTGCACCTCATAGATCATCTTGGCTCCCATCCGTGATTGATCTACTATGGAATTCATCACAAAAACAAATTCGTGTGTTGCTGCAATCTCTCGTCACAAACTGCTGAAATTTTTTGACGAGAATTCTGCTATCGCAACTTGCACCGATTTCTTACTGCTTTGCTGCCGAAATTTCTTGATCCAATTTGTTATCCTTGTTGCTATCTAAACTAAGATTCTACCATCAAAACCCCTCCTCAAATCCCTGAGTTTTCGCTGGAAATTTTGTCGAGAAATCGCTATTTCTTCGACGACAATTCTGCTCTTACGAGGCAGCGCACATAGGCAGCAATTGCTACTGATTTTTGTCAAATCTTTGCTGCGATCTACCACAGATCTAAAACCCTCTTCCCTAACCTTTATCCACTACCATCTCAGCTCAAAACTCCATCAAATCGCAGCCCCAAACAGCACCCAAAACAGCCTCAAAACAAGCCTAAACCGTAACCTACATCCACCGATCCACAAACCCTTTCAACCACCACTTCCCTCAAACAATTCATGCCTTTAACCCAGCAACAAAAGAGAGATCTTAATATTACAGATCTGGAGTCATATACTATGGCATCCGAGGAGGCGATAAATGCTAAATTCGAAGCCTTCGAGACGCGAATGGAGGATAAGATTCGGGCTCTCTTTGCCGAACTCAGTTTCGGTAGAACACCGAGCCCAAAGAAATCTCATCAAGGAGAGAGCTCTGACCGAAGAGATGACTTTCAAGAAAAGGGAGGCTCTATGATCGATCCCTACTATCCACGCATGAGGGTGGACTTCCCTAGATGGGAAGAAGGAGACCCGATTGGTTGGATCTCGCGCGCGGAGCGATATTTTCGGTACCACAAAACCGCAGATGCATCTATGGTAGAAATTGCAGCTATACATCTTGAAGGAGATGTCATACAATGGTTTGATTGGTTTGAACATACTCATGGAGTCCTCTCATGGCGACAATTCAAAGAAGGACTGCTGATCCGTTTCGGACCAACCGATTACGAGAACATCGAAGGACAACTAGCAAAGATCCGACAAACCTCCACCATCCAGGAGTATCAAACCAGGTTTGAAAGGTTATCTAATCAAACTCGTGATTGGTCTGAAAAACAGTTATTGGGGACATTTATTGAGGGCTTGAAGCCGGAGATCCGGGGAGAAGTTAAAGCGCGACAACCGTATACGCTTATGGCAGCCATCTCTTTCGCACGACTTCAGGAGGAGCGATTGAACCATGAAGCCCGGAGGACTAGGGTCGCTCCCCGACCAGAAATATTGAAGCCCTCAGCCTCGCCTACTATCAGCCGAGCTCCTGCACCAAAAAGGTTGACAAGAGAAGAGCTTCGAGACCGATCTGCTAAGGGGTTATGTTGGCATTGTGACGAGCCATGGAGCCGCGAGCATCGTTGTAAAAAGGGGAGACTTCTTGTGATTGAACCAATGGAAGAAAAGATTAGTGAATAGCCAGAAGAGAGTCTTGAACATGAGGATGAAGATGTGGAAGAAGAGCCACAATCAACCAACTTTATGGTACATGCGCTAGCCGGCTACTCAAATCCGCAAGCGATGAAAGTTGGAGGCTGCTCAAACAACAACCAATCACTTTGTTCTCATCGATACAGCAGTACTAATAATTTTCTAAATAGTAAGGTTGCTGCTCGGATGGCGCTCTATATCGAAGGTTGCAGCAAGTTCGACGTAAAGGTTGCCAGACGGCCGAATCCTAAAATGCGACCAAAGATGCCCACAGTGAAACTATTACTGCAGAGGCCAAGAAATTATTGCCGACTTCTTCCTCCTACCAATTAATGATTATGAGGCTGTCTTTGGGCATAGAATGGCTGACGACACTAGGTGATGTCTCTTGGAACTTTTCGAAATTGATTATGAAATTCTATTGCAAAGGTAAACAGGTCACCCTACGCGGGAAGCGTGGAAGCAACGTAACCACCGTTTCAACCCAACGAATGGAGAAAGTTTTACACAAGATAAATGGTGGCTTTCTTATGCATCTCCAGCACCAACCGAGGGGAGGAATGGAAGAAGGATCCAGAAACCAGCAACATCATCAAAAAAATTAGAGGAGGATCCAAGCGCAATAGCTCACTATACTTGGGATTCGAGGATCTATGCTATAAAGGTCGTATTGTGCTTATACCAAACTCCCTTGCATCAAAGTCATTCGCACGAAATGCACTCCATACCTTTTGTAGGGCACTCGGATTTCTAAGAACCTACAAAAGAGTGAAGCAAAACTTTTATTGGAAAGGGATGAAAAAAATTATTTCTGAATACGTAGCACAATGTGATGTATGTCAACAGCAAAAAGGTGAAACAGTGGCGAGTCCAAGGAAACTACAACCACTACCTATACCAGACTCGGTATGGGTGACATCTCCATGGACTTCATCGAAGGGTTGCCACCTTCCAAAGGTAAAAGCACAATCCTTGTGGTGGTTGATCGACTTACGAAATATGCTCATTTTTGTCTTTGTCATGAAATCCCTACACTTCTTTGTTAGTATTGCTCAGATTTTCATAGAAAATATTGTTAAACTACATGGGATGCCAAGGTCCATCGTAAGTGATCGTGACAGGGTCTTCACTAGTAAATTATGGACCGAGTTATTTCAGTTACAGGGCACCAAACTCAAGATGAGCACTGCATATCATCCACAAACTGACGGCCAAATAGAAGTGGTGAACATATGTTTAGAGACATACCTTCGGTGCTTCGCTAGTGATCGACCAAAGGAGTGGACGAAATGACTCCCCTGGGCCGAATGGTGGTATAATACTATATATCATTCATCTACAAAATGTACCCCATATGAAGCATTATATAGTCGGCCGGCTCCTGTGATTCTAATGTATGTAATTGGCTCAGCTAAGGTAGATCAGGTCGATCAAGATTTAATTGATAGGGACAAACTCCTACAGCTGCTAAAGAATAATCTCTCTACCGCTCAAGCTAGAATGAAGTGACAAGTGACACACGAAGAAGTGAAAGAGAATTTTTAGTAGGAGACTGGGTTTATCTTCGCCTACAACCATACAAGCAACTATCCATCAACACACGAGCCTCCATGAAGCTATCTCCACGTTTTTATGGGCCCTATCAGATCATAGAGCGTATGGAGTGTGGCGTCTGAGACTTAAATTATCTAAAGATGCCAAAATTCACCCTGTCTTCCACGTGTCATGCTTGAAGCCCAAGTTGGGAGAACACGAGGCATCCCAGATCCAAATGCCCAACACCACTAATGATGGAAATATTCAAGCCCAACCACAAGCCATCCTCGACCGCAGAGTCGTGATGCGTCATCGACGTCCCTCTCTTGAAGTACTAGTACATTGGACTAATTTACCACTTGAAGATGCCACATGGGAATCATATGAGGAGTGAAGTCCGGTTCCCTGAGTTCATGGAACCCCACCTTGAGGACAAGGTGATTTGAAGAGGGCGGGCTTGATAGGACCCTAGCAGGGTTAGGTCCTACTCAACCATGTAACAGCTAATAAAAACCCTGTGAGAATGTAATAAACCCCACCTAGCCGCCTCTATCCTATAAAGAAGAGAGGCTAGGGTTTATATTTGGGTCTTTGGGCTTCTTAGCCGCCGCCCCCCTTGTTACTGGGCCAGCCCGCTAAGGTTGAGGGCAAATTGGGTAGTTCACTTAGGAAGCAACCCCTAGGGTTAGGGTTTGGAGCTCTATATAAGCTTGTAGCCTCCACCTCTTTGGAATAAGAAAGATCAATCTACAATTGCAGCCACCAGGCTACTTGGAGGGTGGAACCCCTATAGCGTTCCAAGGGTTGATCCCCCTCAAAGATCAATCTCGATAGAATTCCTCTGGGGTTCTATCAATAACCCTACACTAAACATGATGTCAGGTCTAGTTGCAGTGAGATAAAGCAAGCTACCTATCATGCCCCTATATGTTTTTTTATCAAAACTTTCTCCTTTTTCATCTATATCTAACTTAGTGGAGGTGCTCATAGGAGTGCTAATGTCTTTTGATCCATCCATGTTAAATCGTTTTAACAATTCTAATATATACTTTGATTGATTTAGAAATATACCATCACTTAGTTGCTTAATTTGTAATCCTAAAAGGAAATTTAGTTCTCCCATGGTTAAGCTATTTTATGCTAACATGATTATTAAAGATGATGTTTTGTCCACCTATGTGTTAGGAATCACAATTTAGATTTCTGATCGTATCATATGTGTGTTACTTGGAATTGAAGAAATGAATAGAGGATGTTATTTTAGAGGGCAATGGGATATGGATGCAATCAGAGCAACCTACTCCGAAGCCTTAGAAATGATTTTTGCTAATCCTAACCTAGGCATCATCCCTAAAAGCTGTGAGCACTTATTACCTTTTAACTCGAAATTACTTCATCACATTATGATAATCATTCTACTTCCGAAGTAGTTTCATCCTGATGAAATGAGTATGTTAGAACTGAGTACGATGTATTGGATTATAACTAGATAAAACAACTGCTTTGGTTATTTGATTAGACAACATATGATAGAAAATTTCTCTAGAGATTCGATGTTGTCGTATGGTGGGTTGATCACTAGACTCATTTTTGCCCATGATATTTGTGTGTCACCCAACGAGGAAGTAATGAAAGTTGATAGATATAACATAATTAATAGAAGTCTCTTGAAGCAGCTTAGATGCATCTTTAGAGATGGCATATGGATTAGGCAACCTAGAAGGGTTGATATAGTTCCTCCACTAGTAGAGCAACCTAAAACACCAATTTTTAGGGGAAGTGAATCTCCTCCACCTAGTCCCGTTGATCCAGCACCGTTTGAGCAAACTCTTGCTCCATCTACTGAAGATCCGATCATGCGTGCCTTGAATCAAATCACATCACAACAAACTTAAATTTTGAAGGAAGTGCAACAAATGAACCACAAAATAGATCACTTGTATAGGTATCTTGGCGTTCCTCCTCCGGAGTAGCTGTTGTTTTCTTTTTAAACACTTGTCCTGTTATGCTTATGACTACTATGGATGATGTTGTGTGTTGTAACTTTCATTTCATCTACTCAGCTTTTGTATGAACTTATTTTTTGATTTGATCGTAATTTTGACTTGATACCTTCTTCCTTGTGACTACTATGGATGACACTTTTATATCATTATGACTTGATACCTTCCTCGAATGGTTTCTTGCTCTCTCCATGATAATGAATGGTTTCTTCACCTTCATTATTTTTGTTGATGACAAAGGGGGAGAAAAATGTAAATTGCTATGATGGAGTAATTGTTGCTATGTTGGAATAAAATGCTTAAAGTGAAATATGAATCAATTGTATCGCATTGCAAATGCTTAAGAACTCTTATTCTTGAGATAAGCTACTTTTTCATTTGATATCATGCCTTGATATTAAAACACTCTTTTGGATATCACTTCATCTTTATCATGTTTGAATTAATATTTCTGGTTATTATAGGTGTAAATACTTTGACATTGTTTAAAATATATTGTTTTTAGTATTTATGCCTAAGCTTGCTTATTAAGCTTTATGTTGAATGAAATCTATTCGATTTGGCTTAAATTCAAAAGATTGAATTTAAGTGCTTTTTACCTTCTAATGATATGGCATATAGATAGGGGAGTTGAGTTTAACTCCATCATCAATTGATTGTCATTATCAAAAAGGGGGAGATTGTTGAATCTCAGATTTTGATGATAAAATCAATTGGTGAAATATTTGTTCTAATCTATATTGTCAAAGATAAGTGTGCAGGATTAACTACGATGGGTTAGAAACATAAAGTGATTTGCCAAGGTCAAGTCCGTCAGTTGTTAAAGAGTTCATCGGAAGTCCGAAGGATCATCGGAAGTGTTGTCAAAACCAACCAAGATCGAATCAGGGACTTGCCGAAGTTTTCGGAAGTTCGTCACAAAGATCGTTGAAGGTTCGTGAAAATTTGCCGAGAAGGTTCGAAAGCTTGTTGAAGACTCGTTGAGTGTGCCATACAAGCCGGGAGCATGCTGGGAATCCGCTGGAAGAAATCCGAGGGAAATATCAGAGGACCGCCGAAGTCTCATCGTAAAGCTCGTCGGAATAAGACTTGAAGAATGTCGGTTTAAATCACTGTTAATTATGTTTTAATTTCGTAGTTGGCACGTACTTAGGGCAAGGATTTCGAATTAATCCTGCTCTAAATTGGTAGGGGCCAACTAGGCCCTTACTAAATGGGCCAGGCGATAGAACCGCCTGTGCCAGGCGGTGCTACTGCCTGGCAGCCGTGTGTTGGGCGATGCTACCGCCTAGCCTGGGGCGGTAGTACCGCCCGGCTACAGTGTACAATGGCGGTAGCACCGCCTGCTCCAAGCGGTAGCACCGCTTGTGCACTGTCAGTCTGACGATTGACAAAGCGGTAGCACCGCTCGATAGGCGGTAGCACCGGCAAAGACTAGAACTCAATTTGAGTTCAAATTTGGAGCCCAAATTTGAAACCATTTTGGATCTATAAATACCCCCCCCCCCTTTTCTCAGTTGAAAGGGCACACTTTTGAGAGTTAGAATCTTGAGTTAAAGTCTTGAATAGTCTTGAAAAGTCTTGTCTCTTGCTAAGTATTCACCTCCTTCTTCTTCTTGTGAAATCTTGTAAGAGTGTGAACCTCTTGTAAAGGGTTGTAAGAGGGGTATTTGGTCCTTCCCCTTCAAAGGATTTGCTAGTGGAAGTGCGGAGCCTCATCATGAAGGCTTCAAGAGTGGATGTAGGTCATTTGACCGAACCACTATACATCATTATGTTCATGAATATGTGAGTGTTTACATTTCTGAATTATTTCATTACTTAGCTACAAATTGTTTAGTTCCTTTACTCAAGCTATTTCATTCAAGTTCTCTTTCGTCAAATCGAAATCTTCTTACGAATTAGTCTTTGTGCAAAATCAACTTCAAAGTTACGTTTTTAATCCGCTGCACTAATTCACCCCCCCCCTCATAGTGCCTTTTTGATCCTAACATTCGTGTCCAGGGATAACCCAGATAAGGTATGCAGGTTGCTTAGGTCCATTTATGGATTGAAGCAAGCTTCCTGAAGTTGGAACATAAGATTTGATGAGGCGATCAGATCTTATGACTTTGTTAAAAATGAAGATGAGTCTTGTGTGTATAGGAAAGTAAGTAGGAGCATTATCACCTTTTTGGTATTATATATGGATGACATCCTGATCATTGGGAATGATGTAGGAATGCTCTCCACAGTAAAGACTTGGTTATCTAGGCACTTCTCCATGAAGGACTTAGGGGAAGCATCCTGCATATTGGGGATACGGATCAATAGGGATAGATCCAAGAGGATGCTTGGCTTGTCCCAGTCCAGGTACATAGGCACCATTGTTAAAAGTTTTGGCATGAAAAATTCCAAACGAGGTCTTACACCAATGAGACATGGAATATCACTTTCTAGGAGTATGTCCCCAAAGACTCCTAAAGAAAGGGCACACATGGATATGATATCATATGCATCAGCGATAGAATCTATCATGTATGCTATGCTATGTAGCAGGCCAGATATAGTGCATGTTCTGAGTGTCACGAGGAGATATCAAGCAGATCTAGGCTTGGAGCACTGGAAAGCAGTAAAAAGTATCCTTAAGTACTTGAGAAGGACTAAGGATCTTTTACTGGTATATGGAGATAGTAGCCTCAGGGTTGAGGGCTACATGGACTGGAGCTTCCAGTCCGATGTCGATGATAGCAAGTCTAATTCAAGGTATGTGTTCACCCTGAATGGAGGAGCAATATGTTGGAAGAGTTCCAAGCAAGACACTACTACTGACTCGACCATAAAGGCAGAATATATTGCTGAGATAGAGGCAACAAAGGAGGGAGTCTGGATGAAGAAGTTCATCACAGATCCAGGAGTCGACCCAAGTAGTAAGGAGTCGATTCCGTTAAATTACGATAAATACGGGGTGATTACTCAAATAAGGGAACCCGAGTTTCATCAGAAGTGTCCTGAGGAGGTTCTAACTTATTAGAGAGATCATGGCCCGAAGAGATGTAGCAGTGAAAAGAGTTCCATCAGAAGATAACATTGCAGATCCACTAACAAAGCCATTGACTCAGATTGTCTTTGAGCGTCACAAAGGTCTGATGGGGATCAGACATGTTGGTGATTGGCTTTAGGTCAAGTGGGAGATTACTAGTCATATGTGCCTTGCAAGCCAATCACATGAGTGATGATACTTATGATTTGATATGCACTTTTTCTCTTTGCTTATTATTAGGCATTTTACCACGTTATCTTGCATGTTGCATATATTGTGAGGTCCTTGAATCTGTACAATGGGAATCAGATCGTGATGAGATCATGATAATGAGACCGATTCACCTTTAAACAAAGACCCTGAATTATCATAGTCATAGGTTACTCGAGAAGGATATCGAGATAACCGGATAGACTGGTGTGTTGTATACCCATCCATATAATGGAAGTAGCTGGTCTCATAGCTACTCGTGTGGGGACACTAAGGGTACAGTGCAGGTGCTCATTGGGGAATGAGTTCATTGATTGCTCCGCCTACGGAATGCTGGATAGTTATTGATACCTCACGTCAGACAGCGATTCCGTAGTCCTAGTAGTGTATCTGGTCCTTAGACTTGAGACACCAAGGATGTCCTGTATGAGTACTCCACTCTTTGATACTGGACTTATAGGTTTGGAAAGTTTCAAATCTAATACAGCTAGTTATTCAGAGTGATAGCCAACCTTAAGAGGGCTATTGAGTATTAATAGAGGATCATCTGCTCTCGGTATCATGAGAGAAATATCCCATGCGTTCTTGCTCGAACAAATCCTTGTCCAAGGTTATTCGGATTAAGAGAGAAAGAGTTCTCTGAGAGAATCCGACAAGAGCAACACTCGAGGAGAGACCATATGGGCCTGACAACACCATGCCCGGTATAGGGTCTCAAGGATATTGAATGGATGAGAGACTATAGATACATGGTAACTAAGGACAGATGGGTCCAAAGGATTGGATTCTCCTATATCGTCTGGGGGCCGCGGCGTAGTGGCTAGGTACGTCCGTATTAAATGAGTTGGGTGAATTATTATAGAGATAATAATTCACTAAATCAGAAGGAGTTCTGACAAGTATAACTCATAGCCAGCTCGATATTGGGCCTAGAGAGTCACACACATATGGTAGGTGTTACGACGAGTAGAGGTTAGGATATGAGATATCCGCTAAACCCCCTATCTTATTGGATATCCATTAACCTCCTGAATTATTAGATCCTGAGATGAGATCCAATAATTGCTATATTGGGTAAAGACCCACTAATCCAAGAGGCTTGGGTAATTAGATGGAGATCCAATACCCAATAGGGCAAAAGATCCATTAGGGTTTTCAAGGGGCCTCTATAAATAGGAGGGAACCAAAGCTCTATAGGTTGAGGGTTTCTTTTAGTAGTCATCTCCTGTTCTCCTCTCCCTAGAGAGAGAGGTGCATCGTTGCAATCCCTACTGTGTGGATATCGCTAGAGAGTAGGATGCTTGACCTCCTTCATCCTCTCCCACAGATCTACAGGAATTCAGGGATATACGATCTCCCTAGGTATCTTCTTTTACACGTGCAGTTTTGCGGATTTATTTTTGACGCATCGATCTTCGCACGATGACGGAAACTTTCTATGGGAAATCTGGGGTTTTGTTTTCTGTTCTTCTGCTGTGCATGTGATGTCGCTCCCCTTAAGGATTTCCCAACAACTCTTTGATACCGGACTTATAGGTTTGGAAAGTTTCAGATCTAGTACAACCGGTTATTAGAAGTGGCAGTCAACTTTGCAAGGGCCATTGAGTGTCAATAGAGGATTATCCGCTCTCGGTATCATGAGAGAAATGTATCATTTATTCTTGCTTGAACAAATCCTTGGCCAAGGTTATTCAGACTGAGAGAGAAAGAGTTCTCTGGGAGAATCCGACTAGAGCAAGATTTGAGAAGAGACCATATGGACCTGATAGCACCATGCCCGGTAGAGGGTCTTTTGGATATTAGATGGATGAAGGACTATAGATACATGGTAATTGAGGACAAATAGGTCTAAAGGATTGGATTCCCCTGTATCGTCTAGGGACTGCGGCGTAGTGGCCTAGTACGTCCGTAATCGATGAGTCAGGTGAATTATTATAGAGATAATAATTCACTTAGTCAGAAGGAGTTCTGACAAGTATCACTCACTGCTAGCTCGATATTGGGCTTATAGGGTCACACACATATGGTAGGTGTTGCGACGAGTAGAGGTTCGGATATGAGATATCTACTAGAGCCCTTATCTTATTGGATATCCATTAAGCCCCTGAATTATTGGATCCTCAGATGAGATCCAATAATTGCTAATAAGAGATTATTGGGTAGAGACCCACTAATCCAAGAGGTTTGGGTAATTGGATGGAGATCCAATACCCAACAGGGCAAGATCCATTAGGGTTTACAAGGGGCCTCTATAAATAGGAGGGAACCAAAGCTCCATAGGCTGAGGGTTCTTTTTGGTGGCCACCGTTTATTCTCTCTCCCAAGAGAGGAGCATCGTTATAGTCCCTACCATGTGGATACCACTCAAGAGGAGGAGGCTTGACCTTCTTCATCCTCTCCTATAGATCTGTAGGGATTTAGGGATATACGATCTCCCTAGGTATTTTCTTTTACACAGGTAGTTTTCATAGATTTATTTTTGACACATCGATCTTCACACGACGACGGAACCTTTCTATGAGAAATCTGTGATTTTATTTTTTGTTCTTCTGCTGTGCATGAGATGTCGCCTCCTATGGATTTCCCAACAGTGGTATCAGAGCCAGGTTGTTCGTGCGAAGATTGGATCTTAAACCTCATGTGTTGTGATCTAGAATAGGTCTTGTCATCAAAATCATTGGTGCAAAAGGCAAGGAAGGTCAACAACTATTGCTGCCCTTGCTGCGCTCGCACAGCGATGAAGAGGTTGCTTGCAGCCTTGCTGCTTGCACTGGCGACGGCGGCGGCTGCGGGTATAGGGCCAGCAGGCAGGTGGCCGTCGGCCCACCCACAGCAACAGTCCCTGTGGGTGGCCTTTCTGCAAGGGCAGGCGAAGCCCGTCGGAGCAACGCTGCCTGCGATGGCCTACGGGCGCTGCCCTGTGTGCAGAAGAGCCCGCAGGTGTGGCGTGCGCCCGCTATGGCGGCGTCGCCCGCACGAGTGACCGCCGCTCGGGGCACAGTGCCCGCAGGGGCACCCGCCTACTGGCGACCAGCCCGCAACAGTTCCCGTAGGGTGCGCGCCCGCAAGGGTGGCACCAGCGGGAGGCAGCGCTCGCCCGCAAGGTGCATCGTCGCCCGTGGGTCAACCACTTGCGGGCAGAGGCCGGCGTGCTTGCCACGTAGTGGCCGCCGCCGGTAGGGTGGTGACGACCACATCGCAGCAAAGCAGTGAGAGGGAGTAGGGTTTTTAGGCAAAAGATAGTTTTGCCCCTTGGAATTTTGAAATTCCAATTTTGTCCTTTTCAACGAATGACCAAATTACCCTCCAAAATTCTAAAAATTCCCTATATATCCTCATTTTCAGAAAAATATTAGTTAATTAAAATATTTAATTAACTATTATTATTTATCTAGTAGTTCTATAAAATAACATATACATGTGATGTATGATGTGGACAGATGATCATGGACCATTTGATGTAATGTGTGTACATATGATTATTATTATTATTGGGGTCTACGAGCCTCTATTTTTTTCTCATTTATTGTCGGGCCTGCATGCTTGTAATTATATTGTATTACATGAGGAGGCACAGTGGGAGCATGGAAACGATAGCGAGACTCACAAGGCCGAGATGGATGATCCGACGTATGGAGATGCGTTGACATGTCAACGGAACCGACAAAGTGACATGGATGATCATAGGGCATGAAGATGCACCGATGTACACATAGATCTTGATGTGAGTGATTAAGCCCATTAGCTTTGGCCTGATCACATTAGGATGTGGTCTTTGATAATCTGGTATGATTGCTCATATGATGCGTGATTGATTATATATCTACTAGATATATATATATATTTGCATGCGATGTAGATATATATATTAAATATGTATGTGTGTGACACATTATGTTAGGAGACCAAATCAAAATTCCTTCTATTAATAATATTAAGTTGGTAAACATGAGCCAATTAGATTGACCCACGTGGCCTTCCATCGTTATAGCTAGGAACCGATTCCCGGTGTAGGTTGAGTTGGTCGAGTCCCTCGAGACTCACTTATATCGCATTTCGTTATCTTATGTATGACATAGAGATATCACTGGTGACTTGAGGATATGGTATACTTAGTCGAGTCCCTTGAGAGTATATCATCGAATCAGACTCATCTTATAACAATGGTGATGACTTAACCGAACATCATGGTTGGTCACGTCCCTCGAGACCATGATGGTTCGGAGGCCGAACAGGATGGGAATCACAAGGAGTTGTGATTGGCAAGAGTTGCCTACATTTATGGGTTTAACGTGATTGGTCGAGTCCCTCGAGATTACGTTAAGACGCCAATTGGATCCCGATCCCCACTAGAGATCCGTCGGGGGTCTTCGATTCATATACCATAGGGTGTTTGATAGGCCCCTAGCAGGGTTGGGTCCTACTCAACCATGTAGTAGCTAATAAAAATCCGATGAGAGTGTAATAAACCCCACCTAGCCGCCTCTATCCTATAAAGAAGAGAGACTGAGGTTTATATTTGGGTCTTTGGGTTTCTTAGCCGCCGCCGCCCTTGTTACTAGGCCGGCCCGCTAAGGTTGAGAGCAAATTGGATAGTTCACTTAGGAAGCAACCCCTAGGGCTAGGGTTTGGAGCTCTATATAAGCATGTAGCCTCCATCTCTTAAGAATAAGAAGAAAAATCAAACTACAATTGCAGCCACCAGGCTACTTGGAGGGTGGAACCCCTATAGCGTTCCAAGGGTTGATCCCCCTCAAAGATCAATCTCCATAGAATTCCTCTAGGGTTCTATCATCTGGTATCAGAGCAACAATCTTGTTGCTTTTGCTGTCATCCTTGCCGCCCACCATCAGCCAAGTAATTCCCACAATTGCTCTTGACGTCGTCGTCTCCACCGTCATCTCCTAACGTAGATCAATTCAATCTACAATCGCCACCTCCAATTGCATCAGAGATCTGGTATTTTTCTACCACCAATAACTTTTGCTACTATAATTTTTCATCTAAAATATCAAAAAGAAGTTTTTCTATCTATCCCTTGCCTGCGAATTCCTTGCGTCGCAAAAGTTACCATCTTTGCAAACGAAGGATCACTGTAGAAAATTTTAGCCGCGTGTTGCTGCCTTTAACCGATCTAATTGTTATCCTTTTTGAACAAAATTTTTTGTGCACCTCATAGATCATCTTGGCTCCCATCTATGATTGTTCTATCATGGAATTCATAAAAAAAAAATTCGTGTGTTGCTGCTATCTCTCGTCGCAAACTACTAAAATTTTTCGACGAGAATTTTGCTATCGCAACTTGCACTGATTTCTTTACTGCTTTGCTGCCAAAATTTCTTGATCCAATTTGTTATCCTTGTTGTTATCTAAACTAAGATTCTACCATCAAACTCCCTCCTCAAATCCCTAAGTTTTCACTAAAAATTTCATTGAGAAATCGCTATTTCTTTGACAATAATTCTGCTTTTACGAGACAGCGCATATAAGTAGTAATTGCCATAGATTTTTGTCAAATCTTTGCTGTAATCTACCACAGATCTAAAACCCTCTTCCCTAACTTTCATCCACTACTATCACAAAGCAAAAACTCCATCAAACTGCAGCCCCAAACTACACCCAAAACAGCCATAAAATAAGCCTAAACCGTAGCCTACATCCACCAATCCACCAACCCTTTCAGCCACCACTTCTCTCAACCAATATATGCCTTTAACCCAACAGAAAAAAAGAGAACTTAATATTACAGATTTGGAGACATATGCTATGGCATTTGAGGAGGCAATTGGTGCTAAATTCGAAGCCTTCGAGACACGAATGGAGGAGAAGATTTGGACTCTCTTTGTCGAACTTAGTTTGGGTCGACCACCGAGCCCAAAGAAATTACATCAAGGAGAGAGCTCTGATCGAAGAGATGACCTCCAGGAGAGGGGATACTCTATAACCAATCCCCACTATCCATGCATGAGGGTAGACTTCCCTAGATGGGAAGAAGGAGACCCGATTGGTTAGATCTTGCGTGCGGAGCGATATTTTCGGTACCACAAAACCGCAGATGCATCTATGGTAGAAATTGTGACTATACATCTTGAAGAGGATGCCATACAATGGTTTGATTAGTTTGAACACACTCATGGAGTCCTCTCATAGTGATAATTCAAAGAAGGACTGCTGATCCGCTTTGGACCAACCGATTATGAGAACATCGATGGACAATTAGCAAAGATCCGTCAAACCTCCACCATCCAGGAGTATCAAACCAGATTTGAAAGGTTATCTAATCAAACTCATGATTGGTCTAAAAAATAGTTATTGGGGACATTTATTGAGGGCTTGAAACTGGAGATTCGGGGAGAAGTTAAAGTGCGACAACCGTACATGCATATGGCAGCCATCTCTTTCGCATGACTTCAGGAGGAGTGATTGAACCACGAAGCCTGGAGGACTAGGGTCACTCCTCGACCAGCAATATCAAAGCCCTTAGCCCCCCTCTACTATCAGCCGTGCTCCTACACCAAAAAGGTTGACAAGTGAAGAGCTTCGAGACCGATCTACCAAGGAGTTATGTTGGCATTGTGACGAGCCATGGAGCCACGAGCATCATTGTAAAATAGGGAGACTTCTTGTGATTGAACTAGTGGAAGAAGAGATCAGTGAATAGCTAGAAGAAAGTCTTGAACATGAGGATGAAAAAGTGGAAGAAGAGCCACAATCGACCGACTTTATGGTACATGCGCTAGCCGGCTACTCAAATCCGTAAATGATGAAAGTTGGAGGCTTGCTCAAACAACAACCGATCACCATTCTCATCGATACAGGCAGCACTAATAACTTTCTAAACAGTAAGGTTGCTGCTCAGATGGCACTCCACATTGAAGGTTGTAGCAAGTTCGACGTAAAGGTCGCCAATGGTCGAATCCTAAAATCGACCAAAGATGCCTGCAGGTAAAACTATTACTGTAGGGCCAAGAAATTATTGTCGACTTCTTCCTCCTACCAATTGATGACTATGAGATTGTGTTGGGCATAGAATGGCTGACGATGCTAGGTGATGTCTCTTGGAGTATTTCTAAATTGATTATGAAATTCTATAGCAAAGGCAAACAGGTCACCCTACGCGGGAAGCGTGGAAGCAACGTAACCACCATTTCAACCCAATGAATGGAGAAAGTTTTACACAAGATAAATGGTGGCTTTCTTATGCATCTCCAGCAGCAACCAGAGGGGGAGAAAACAGAAATTAAAGATCAAAATCTCACCTAACTGCTTGTTGAATTTGATGATATTTTTGCTGAACCGCATGGTCTTCCTCCTACTTGGCAATATGATCACCAAATTCCAATCCTTCCAGGCAAACCACTAGCAAACACTCAGCCTTACCACTATCCTCACCTCTAGAAGGATGAAATTGAGAAGATTGTGAAGGAGATGCTCAAACCAAGGGTGATTCGGCCAAGCTACAGCCCCTACTCCTCACCGGTGCTACTTGTGCGCAAGAAAGATGAAACTTGGCGGATGTGCATCGACTACCGAGCTCTAAATGACATCACCATCAAGGATAAGTACCCAATACTAGTGGTGGATGAACTTCTTGATGAATTAAAAGGAGCTCGAGTCTTCACGAAGTTGGACCTCCGATCCGGTTACCACCAAATTCGGGTATGTGAAGGCGACATCCCAAAAACTGCTTTCCGCACTCATAACGGCCATTATGAATTCTTGGTAATGCCTTTTGGACTCAGTAATGCTCCTTCAACCTTCCAAAGTCTCATGAATGATATTTTTCAGAGCTTTCTTCATAAATTTATGCTGGTATTTTTCGATGATATTCTCATTTACAGACCTTCTCTTGAGACTCACTTTCAGCACTTGCGATTTGTTCTAACGATCCTTCAGAAGAATACTCTTTTTGTTAAGCTATCAAAGTGCAGCTTTCACTAGTAAAAAGTAGAGTACCTTGGGCACATAATATCAGAAGGAGTGGCCATAGACCCAACAAAAATCGAACAATGCAAGGCTGGCCAAAACCTACAAATGTGAAATTGCTACGTGGGTTCCTTGGACTAACGGGCTACTACTGAAAATTTGTAAAAGACTAGGGAAGATCAGTGCCCCCCTCACTTCTCTATTAAAAAAATATGCCTTCCAATAGTCGAACAAAGCCTCCAAAGGTAAAAGCACAATTATTGTGGTGGTTGATCGACTTACGAAATATACTCATTTTTGTGCTGTGCGAAATCCCTACACTGTTGTTAGTATTGCTCAGATTTTCATAGTAAATATTGTTAAATTGCATGGGATGCCAAGGTCCATTGTAAGTGATCTTGACAGGGGCTTCACTAGTAAATTTTGGACTGAGTTATTTCAGTGGTAGAGCACCAAACTCAAGATGAGCACAGCATATCATCCACAAACTGACGGCCAAACAAAAGTGGTGAACAAGTGTTTAGAGATGTACCATCGGTGTTTCGCCTATGATCGGCCAAAGGAGTGGACAAAATGGCTCCCCTGGGCCGAATGGTGGTATAATACTACATATCATTCATCTACAAAATGTACCCCATATAAAGCATTATATGGTCGACCGGCTCCTATGATTCCAAAGTATGTAATTGGCTCTGCTAAGGTAGATCAAGTCGACCAAGATTTAATTGACAGGGACAAACTCCTACAACTGCTAAAGGATAATCTCTCTACCGCTCAAGCCAGAATAAAGCAGCAAGCTAACACACGAAGAAGCGAAAGAGAATTTTTAGTAGGAGATTGGGTTTATCTTCACCTACAACCATACAAGCAGCTCTCCATCAACACACGAGCCTCCATGAAGCTATCTCCACGTTTTTATGGGCCCTATCAGATCATAGAGCATATTAGAGCTGTGGCATATAGACTTAAATTACCTGAAGATGCCAAAATTCACCCTGTCTTTCACGTATCATGCTTGAAGCCCAAGTTGGGAGAACACGAGTCACCCCAGATCCAACTGCCCAACACCACTAATGATGGAAATATTCAAGCCCAACCACAAGCCATCCTTGACCGCAGAATCGTGATGCATTATCGATGTCCATCTACTGAAGTACTAGTACATTGGAATAATTTGCCACTCGAAGATACCACATGGGAATCATATGAGGAGCTGAAGACCCGGTTCCCTGAGTTCATGGAACCCTAGCCTTGAGGACAAGGCTAATTTGAAGAGGGCAGGCTTGATAGGACCCTAGCAGGGTTGGGTCCTACTCAACTATGTAGCAGCTAATAAAAACCCTATGAGAGTGTAATAAACCCCACCTAGCCGCCTCTATCCTATAAAGAAGAGAGACTAGGGTTTATATTTGGGTCTTTGGGCTTCTTAGCCACCGCCTCCCTTGTTATTAGACCGGCCCACTAAGGTTGAGGGCAAATTGGGTAGTTCACTTAGGAAGCAGCCCCTAGGGCTAGGGTTTGGAGTTCTATATAAGCATGTAGCCTCTATCTCTTGAGAATAAGAAGAAAGATCAAACTACAATTACAGCCACCAAGCTACTTGGAGGGTGGAACCCCTATAAAGTTCCAAGGATTGATCCCCCTCAAAGATCAATCTCCATAGAATTCCTCTGGGGTTCTATCAGTGTTGTGTGTCTCACGAAAAATTAGTAGGAATACATTAAGATAGAAGTCCTTATCTTAAATATTTAATTTTTGTAAAGTCTACATGTTATTTATTTCTGCTATATCTTTAATTTTAGAAAAATATCGCTTTCAAATCCTTTACGTGGCATACCTGATGCCAACTACCTCACTATTCCAAATTATATGGATTGGCTTCGCAATCTGAGAATCATTTTCACGATAGAAAAAATCACGTACATCCTTGATACAGTGATCCCTACACCCGATGAAGGGGCAAGCGAGGATGAGATTACTCATTATGTGAAGTACATAGATGATTCTGCTCTTGCTCAGTATTATATGTTGGCCTCTGTAACTACTGAGTTATAGCTACAGCTCTACATATCATGAGTGTAAGTGAGTCTAGAGGAAACGAGAAGTAGTGAACAATGCATATCTGTGAAAATGTAGGCTACATCATATCCATGAGGGAAGGATTCAAAAGTTGCTGAAGAATGGATATTTAGATCCATTTGACTATGAGTCATATGCGACTTATGAACCTTGTCTTCGAGGAAAGATAACCAACTCTACATTTAGTGGAACTAGAGAGAGCCATTGAGTTACTAGAACTCATACATAGTGATGTATGTGGTCCCATGTTAACTCATATCATAGGTGGTTAATCCTACTTCATTACTTTCACTGATGATTTCTCAAGATACGAATATGTGTACTTAATGAAGTACAAGTTTGAGGCTTTTGAGAAATTTAGGGAATATAAGAATGAAGTAAAGAACCAAACAGGAAAGAGTATTAAAACCATTCGATCAGATCGAGGAGGTAAGTACTTGAGTACAGAGTTCACCCAGTTTCTCAAAGACCATGGGATTTTATCCCAATGGACACCTCCTTATACACTACAGCTTAATGATGTATCAGAAAGGAGGAATCAAGAATCGCATACTATTAGACATAGTGCATTCCATGATGAGTTTCGCCGACCTACTCATCTCATTCTGGGGATATGCCCAAGAGACCATAGCTTACCTTCTGAATAGAATTCCAACTAAGTCAGTAACGTCTACTCTATATGAGATATGGAATTGGAAGAAGCCCAATCTTAAGGTTGTTAAGATTTGGTGCTGCCCTGCCTACGTCAAGAGACATAACCCCGACAAGTTGGAATCCAGGATGGAACGGTGCAAGTTCATGGGATACTCCAAGGAAACTTGTGAATATTATTTCTATCACCCTGAGGACCAAAAAGTCTTTATAGCTAAGAGAGCAGTGTTCCTTGAGAAGGAACACATTCTTGGTGGAGATAGTGGGAGCATGATAGAGTTGAGCAAGGTTGGAGAACCTAGCTCAAGCACCATTCTACAACTAGAATCTATTCAAATACCTAGCACACAAGTTCCAACTTTACGTAGGTCTAGTAGAGCATCCCATCCTCCTGAGAGATATTTGGGATATATCAGCAGAGAGGATGTTGAAGATATTGATCCTTAGACCAACAAGGAGGCTATTATGAGCATAGACTCCGGGAAATGGTAAGAAGCCATGAATTCATAAATGGATTCCACGTACTCTGACAAGGTTTAGAACCTGATTGTTGCACCCGAGGGTATTATACCCATTACCTATAAGTGGATCTTCAAAAAGAAGATTAGAGTAGATGGAAAGATAGAGACCTATAAAGCAGGGCTAGTGGCTAAGGGGTATCATCAAAGGCAAGGTGTTGACTATGATGAAACTTTCTCACTTGTAGCCATGCTAAAATCCATTCGAATTCTATTAGTTATTGTAGCATACTATTATTATGAGATCTGGCAGAAGGATGTCAAAACCGCATTCCCAAATGGCAACCTCAAGGAGGAAGTGTATATGATATAGCCTGAGGGATTCATGTCTAGGGATAACCCAGATAAGATGTGCAGGTTGCTTAGGTCTATTTATGGATTGAAGCAAGCTTCCCGAAGTTGGAACATAAGATTTGATGAGGCGATCAGATAATATGACTTCGTTAAGAATGAAGATGAGCCTTGTGTGTACACGAAGGTAAGTGGGAGCACTATCACCTTTTTGGTATTATATGTGAATGATATCCTAATCATTGGGAATGATATAGGAATGCTCTTCACAGTAAAGGCTTGGCTATCTAAGCACTTCTCTATGAAGGACTTAGGGAAAGCATCCTGCATATTGGGGATACGAATCTATAGAGATAGATCTAAGAGGATGCTTGGCTTATCCCAGTCCAGGTATATAGACATCATTATCAAAAGGTTTGGCATGAAAAATTAAAAAAGAGTCTCATACCAATGAGACATGGAATATCACTTTCGAGGAGTATGTCCCCAAAAACTTCTAAAGAAAGGACACACATGGATATGATACTATATACCTCAGTGATAGGATCTATCATGTATGCTATGCTATGTACAAAGCCTGATATAATGCATGCTCTAAGTGTCATGAGTAGGTATCAGGCAGATCTAAGCTTAGAGCGTTGAAAAATAGTAAAATGTAACCTTAAGTACTTGAGAAGGACTAAGGATCTTTTATTGGTATATGAAGGTAGTAGCTCTGGGTAGAGGTCTACACGGACTCGAGCTTCCAGTCCAATGTCGATGATAGCAAGTCTAATTTAGGGTATGTGTTCACCCTGAATGGAGGAGTAGTATGTTGGAAGAGTTCTAAGCAAGACACTACTATTGACTCGACCATAAAGAGTTCTAATTTAGGGTATGTTGGAATAAATTGCTGCAGTAGAGGCAACAAAGGAGAGAGTCTGGATGAAGAAGTTATCACAAATTTGGGAGTCATCTTGAGCAGTGAGAAGCCGATTCCCTTAAATTGTGATAACTATGGGGTGATTACTTAAATAAGAGAACCCAGGTCTCATCAGAAGTGTTCTAAGGAGGTTCTAACTTATTAGAGAGATCGTGATCTGAAAAGATGTGGTAGTGGAAAGAGTTCCATCCGAAGATAATAATGTAGATCCACTAACCAAGCCATTATCTCAAATTATCTTTGAGCGTCATAGTGGCCTGATGGGGATCAGACATATAGGTGATTGGCTTTAGGTCAAGTGGGAGATTGCTAGTCATATGTGTCCTGCAAGTCAATCACATGAGTGATGACACTTGTGACTTGATATGCACTTTTTCTCGTTGCTTATTATTAGGTATTTTTATCATTTTATCTTGCATATTGCATATATTGTGATGTCATTGAATCTTTGCAATGGGAATCGGATGGTGATGAGATCATGATAATAAGACCGATTTACCTTTAAACACAGACCCTAAATAATCCTTGTCATAGGTTACTCTAGAGGGATATCAAGATAACCAGACAGACTGGTGTGTTGTATAGCCATCCATATGATGGAGATGGCTAGTCTCATTGCTACTTGTGTGGGAAAACTAAGGGTACAGTATAGGTGCTCATTAGGGAATGAGTGTTGGGAAATCCTTCTGGAGGTGACATCTCATACGCAGCGGAAAAATAGAAAACAAAAACACCCAGATTTCTCATAGAAAGTTTCCATCATTGTGCAAAGATCAGTGCATCAAAATAAATCTGCAAAAACTGCATGTATAAAAGAAAATACCTAGGGAGATCGTATATCCCTGAATCTAATCTTTTGTACCTATTTATCCTTAGTTATCATGTATCTATAGTCCCTCATCCATATAATATCCTAGAAACCCTATATCGGGCATGGTGTTGTCAAGCCAATACAATCTCTCCTCGAGTCTTGCTCTTGTCAGTTTCTCCCAAAGAACTCTTTCTCTCTCAATCCGAATAACCTTGGCCAATGATTTATTTGAGCAAGAATACATGGGATATTCCTCTCATGATATCTAGAGCGGATGATCCTCTATTGACACTCAATAGGCCTCGTAAGGTTGGCTGTCACTCCCAATAACCGGTTGTACTAGATCTAGAACTTTCCAAACCTATAAGTCTAGTATCAAAGAGTGAAGTACTCATACAAGACATCCTTGGTGTCTCAAGTCTAAGGACCAGATACACTATTGGGACTACGGAATCGCTATCTAACGTGAGGTATCAATAATCATCCAGCTATCCGTAGGTGGATCAATCAGTGAACTCATTCCTCAATGAGCACCTGCACTATACCCTTAGTGTCCCTACACAAGTAGCTATGAGACCAGCCACCTCCATCATATGGATGGATATACAGCACACTAGTCTATCCGGTTATCTTGATGTCCTTCTCGAGTAACCTATGACCAGGATAATTTAGGGTCTGTATTTAAAGGTGAATCAGTCTCATTATCGTGATCTCATGACGATCCAATTTCTATTGCATAGATCCAAGGACATCACAATATATGCAACACGTAAGATAAAGTGATAAAATGCCTAATAATATACAAAGAGAAAAAGTGCATATCAAGTCATAAGTGCCATCACTCATGTGATTGGCTTGCAGGGCACATATGACTAGCAATCTCCCACTTGACCTAAAGCCAATCACCTATGTGTCTGATCCCCATCAGGCCTCTATGATGGTCAAAGATAATTTAAGATAATGGCTTGGTCAGTGGATTTGTAATGTTAGCTTGAGCCAAGCCAATTACATACTTTAGAATCACAAGAGCCGACCGACCATATAATGCTTCATATGGGGTACATTTTGTAGATGAATGATATGTAGTATTATACCACCATTCGGCCCAGGGGAGCCATTTTGTCCACTCCTTTAGCTGATCACTGGCGAAACACCGAAGGTATGTCTCGAAACACCTATTCACCACTTCTGTTTGGCCGTCAGTTTGTGGATGATATGCTGTGCTCATCTTGAGTTTGGTGCCCTGCAATTGAAATAACTTGGTCCAAAATTTACTAGTGAAGACCCTGTCACGATCACTTACCATGGACCTTGGCATCCAATATAATTTAACAATATTTTCTGTGAAAATCTGAGCAATACTAAAAGCAGTGTACGGATTTCGTACAGCACAAAAATAAGCATATTTCGTAAGTCGATCAACCACTACAATGATTGTGCTTTTACCTTTGGAAGGTGGCAGCCCTTCGATGAAGTCTATGGAGATGTTAGTCCACACCGAGTCTGGTATGGGTAGTGGTTGTAGTTTTCCTGGACTCGTCGCTGTTTCACCTTTTTGCTGTTGACATACATCACATTGTGCTACGTATTCAGAAATAATTTTTTTCATCCCTCTCCAATAAAAGTTTTGCTTCACTCTTTTATAGGTTCTTAGAAATCCGGAGTGCCCTACTGAAGGTGTGGAGTGCATTTCGTGTAGAATAACTTTGATACAAGGGGAGTTTGGTACAAGCACAATATGACCTTTGTAGCATAGATCCCCCGAATCCCAAGTATAGTGAGCTATTGTGCTTGGATCCTCCTCTAAATTTTTGATGATGTTGCTGGTTTCTGGATCCTTCTTCCATTCCTCCCTAATGTCCTCAAGGAAGTCGGTGGTAGGAAGAGAGACGGCTGAAAATTTAGCTTGCTCAAGTAGCTGTGAGAGCATATCTACAACAACATTTTGTTTACCTTTTTGTAGATAATTTAATAATCAAATCCTAGAAGTTTGGTTATCCATTTTTGCTGCTCCGGGGATAATATCTTCTACTCCAAAAAGTACTTAAGGCTTCTATGGTTGGTTTTAATCTAAAATCATCGACCAATCAGGTAGGGTCTCCACTTTGTTACTACGTGTACAATAGCGAGCATCTCCTTATCATAGATAGACATTTTTTGATGGGAGGGAGACAACACCTTGCTGGTGTATGCGAGTGGTCGACCATCTTGCATGAGAACGGCTTTAATTCCAACTCTAGATGCATCGGCCTCAATGATGAAGGGTCAGCTGAAATCTGGTAGCGTTAGCACCGGTGTTGTCATCATGGCTGCCTTAAGTCTATCGAAGGCAGCGGAGGCTTTGTTTGACCATTGGAAGGTGTCTTTTTTCAATAGAGAAGTGAGGGGGGCACTGATCTTCCCATAGTCCTTCACAAATTTTTCGTAGTAGCCCATTAGTCCAAGGAACCCACACAGCAATTTCACATTTGTAGGTTTCAGCCAGCCTTGCATTGCTTTGATTTTTGTTGGTTCTACAGCCACTCCTTCTTCTGATATTATGTGCCCAAGGTACTCTACTTTTTGCTAGAGATAACTTCACTTTGATAGCTTAATAAAAAGAGTATTCTCCTGAAAGATCGTTAGAACAAAGTGCAAGTGCTGAAAGTGAGTCTCAAGAGAAGGTTGAAGGAGCTCTGAAAAATATCGTTCATGAGGCTTTGTGAAGAAAGCTTCGAAAAATATCATTCATGAGACTTTGGAAGGTTGAAGGAGCATTAGTGAGTCCAAAGGGCATTACCAAGAATTCATAATGGCCGTTATGAGTGCGAATAGCAGTTTTTGGGATGTCGCCTTCACATACCCGAATTTGGTGGTAACCAGATCGGAGGTCCAACTTCATGAAGACATGAGCTCCTTTTAATTCATCAAGAAGTTCATCCACCACTGGTATTGGGTACTTATCCTTGACGGTGATGTCATTTAGAGCTCGGTAGTTGATGTATATCCGCCAAGTTCCATCTTTCTTGCGCAAAAGTAGCACTGGTGAGGAGTAGGGGCTGCAACTTTGTCGAATCACCCCTATTTTGAGCATCTTCTTCACGATCTTCTCAATTTCATCCTTTTAGAGGTGAGGATAGTGGTAAGACCGAGTGTTTATGGGTGGTTTACCCAGAAGGATTGGGATTTGATGGTCATGTTGCCGAGTAGGAGGAAGACCGCGTGGTTCAACAAAAATATCGTCAAATTCAACAAGCAATTGGGTGAGATTTTGATCTTTAATTTCTGTTTTCTCCCCCTCTAGTTGCTGCTGGAGATGCATAAAAAAGCCACCATTTATCTTGTGTAAAACTTTCTCCATTCGTTGGGTTGAAACGATGGTTACGTTGCTTCCGCGCTTCCCACGTAGGGTGACCTGTTTGCCTTTGCAATAGAATTTTATAATCAATTTAGAAAAGTTTCAAGAGACGTCACCTAGCTTCGTCAACCATTCTATGCCCAACACAGCCTCATAATCATCAATTGGTAGGAGTAAGAAGTCGGCAACAATTTCTTGGCCCTGCAGTAATAGTTTTACCTGCGGGCATCTTTGGTCACATTTTAGGATTCGGCCGTCGGTGACCTTTATGTCGAACTTGCTGCAACCTTCGATATGGAGTGCCATCTGAGCAGCAGCCTTACTGTTTAGAAAGTTATTAGTGCTTCCTGTATCGATGAGAACGGTGATCAGTTGTTGTTTGTGCAGGCCTCCAACTTTCATCGTTTACGGATTTGAGTAGCTTGTACCATAAAGTCGGTCGATTGTAGCTCTTCTTCCATATTTTTATCCTCACATTCAAGACTCTCTTTTGGCTGTTCACTGATCTCTTCTTCCACTAGTTCAATCACCAGAAGTCTCCCTTTTTTATAGCGATGCTCACGGCTCCACGGCTTGTCACAATGCCAACATAACCCCTTAGCAGATCGGTCTCGAAGCTCTTCTCTTGTCAACCGTTTTGGTGCAGGAACTCAGTTGATAATAGGGGAGGTTGAGGGCTTTGATATTTCTGGTCGGGAGTGGCCCTAGTCTGGGCTTCGTGGTTTAATCACTCTTCCTAAAGTCGTGCGAAAGAGATGGCTGCCATAAGCGTGTACGGTTGTTGTGCTTTAACTTCTCCCCGGATCTCCGGCTTCAAGCCCTCAATAAATGTCCCCAATAACTATTTTTCAGATCAATCATGAGTTTGATTAGATAACCTTTCAAACCTGGTTTAATACTCCTGGATGGTGGAGGTTTGTTAGATCTTTGCTAGTTGTCCATCGATGTTCTCGTAATCGATTGGTCCGAAATGGATCAGTAGCCCTTCTTTGAATTGTCACCATGAGAGGACTCCATAAGTGTGTTCAAACCAATCAAACTATTGTATGGCATTCTCTTCAAGATGTATAGCTGTAATTTCTACCATAGATGCATTTACGATTTTGTGGCACCGAAAATATCGCTCTACGCGCGAGATCCAACCAATCGGGTCTCCTTCTTCCCATCTAGGGAAGTCCACCCTCATGCGTGGATAGTGGGGATCGGTCATAGAGCCTCACCTCTCTTCAAGGTCATCTCTTCGATTAGAGCTTTCTCCTTGATGTGATTTCTTTGGGCTCGGTGGTCGACCCAAACTAAGTTCGGCAAAGAGAGTCCGAATCTTCTCCTTCATTCATGTCTCGAAGGCTTCAAATTTAGCATCAATTGCCTCCTCGAATGCCATAGCATATGTCTCCAAATCTGTAATATTAAGATCTCGTTTTTGCTATCAAGTTAAAGGCATGTATTGGTTGAGAGAAGTGGTAGCTAAAAGGGTTGGTGGATTGGTGGTTATAGGCTGCGGTTTAGGCTTATTTTATGGCTATTTTGGGTGCAGTTTAGGGCTACGGTTTGATAGAGTTTTTGGGCTATGATGGTAGTGGATGAAGGTTAGGGAAGAGGGTTTTAGATCTTTGGTAGATTGCAGCAAAGATTTTACAAAAATCAATGGAAATTGCTGCCTATATGCACTGTCTCGTAAGAGCAGAATTGTTGTCGAAGAAATAATAGTTTCTCAATGAAATTTTCAGTGAAAACTCAGGGATTTGAGGAAGGGGTTTGACAGTAGAATCTTAGTTTAGATAATAGCAAGGATAACAAATTGGATCAAGAAATTTTAGTAGCAAAATAGTAAAGAAATCAGTGTAAGTTGCGATAGCAGAATTCTCATCGAAAAATTTTAGTAGTTTACAACGAGAGATTGCAGCAACACAAATTTTTTTTTGATGAATTCCATGATAGATCAATCACGGATGGGAGCCAAGATGATCTATGAGGTGCATAAGAAATTTTGTTCAAAAAAGATAACAATTAGATCGGTTAAAGTCAGCAACACACGGCTGAAATTTTCTGCAGTGATCTTTCGTTCACAAAGATGGTAACTTTTGCGACGCAAGGAATTCACAGGCAAGGGATAGATAGAAAAACTTCTTTTTGGTATTTTAGATGAAAAATTACAGCAACAAAGGGTATTGGTGGTAGAAAAATACCAGATTTCTGATGCAATTGGAGATGACGACTGTAGATTGAATTGATCTATGTCTGGAGATGATGATGGAGATGACGACGTCAAGAGTAATGGCGGGAATTGCTTGGCTGATGGTGGGTGGTAGGGATGGTAGCAAAAGCAGCAAGATCACTGCTCTGATACCAGATGATAGAACCCCAGAGGAATTCTATGAAGATTGATCTTTGAGGGGGATCAACCCTTGGAACGCTATAGGGGTTCCATCCTCCAAGTAGCCTGGTGGCTGTAATTGTAGATTGATATTTCTTGTTCCAAAGAGGTGGAGGCTACAAGCTTATATAAAGCTCTAAACTCTAGCCCTAAGGGCTGCTTCCTAAGTGAACTACCCAATTTACCCTCACCTTTAGCCGACCAACCCAGTAACAAGGGAGGCGATAGCTAAGAGGCCCAATAGCCCAAATATAAACCCTAGCCTCTCTTTTTTATAGGATAGAGGTGGCTAGGTAGGATTTATGACACTCACAGGGTTTTTTTTAGCTGCTACTTGGTTGAGTAGGACCCAACCCTGCTAGGGTCCTATCAGTTTGATTCGGTGATATACTCTCAAAGGACTCGACCAAGCATACCATGTCCTTAGGTCATTGGTGACATCTCTATGTCATAGATAAGATAGCGAAATGCAATATAGGTGAGTCTCGAGGGACTTGACCAACTCAACCTACACTAGGAATCGGTTCCTAACTATAACGATGGAAGGCCATGTGGGTCAATCTAATTGCCTCACGTTTACTGACTTAATATTATTAATAGAGAGGATTTTGATTTGGTCTCCTAACATAATGTATCACACACATATATATTTAATATATATATCTACATCACATGTAAATATATATATATATATATATATCTAAGGTGTATAACCAATCACACATCACATGAGCAATCACACCAGATGATCATGGACCATATCCTAATGTGAATAGGCCTGAGCCAGTGGGCCCAATCATTCACATCAAGATCTATGTGTGCTTAGGCGTATCTCCATGCCCTGTGATCGTCCTTTTCTCTTCATTGATTCCGTCGGTATCTCAACGTATCTCTATGTGTCGGATCATCCATTTCAGCCTTGTGGGCCCTGCTACCACTACGCCACCTCATGTAATTATAACATAATTACAAGCACGTAGGCCCAACAATAAACGAGAAAATTAGAGACTCATAGGCTCCAATAATAATAATCACATGTACATATATCACATCACAAGTCCATGATCATCTGTCCACATCATACATCACATGTATATATTATTTTATAGGACTACTAGATAAAAATAATAGTTAATTAAACTATTTAATTAACATATATATTTTTCTGAAATCAGAGATAGAGAAAATTTTTAGAATTACCAAGGGTATTTTGGTCATTCAACTATAGGAGATAAGATTGGAATTTCATAAATTCTCAAGGGCAAAACTATTTTTTGCCCAAAATCCTAACCCCTCTCATTGCTTTACTATGATGTGGCCACCGCCGGTGGGCGGCGGCCACTGGGCGGCGAACGCACTGGCCTTTACCTGCGGGTGGCTCACCCACGGGCTATGCTACCCCTTGTGGGCGAGCGTCGCCTCTCGATGGTGTCACCCTTATGGGCGCGCACCCCTGCAGGCACCACTGCGGGCTGGTCACCCTCAGCCGGGCACTACTACAGGCTGGTCGCCCATAGGCGGGGGCCCCTACGGGCTCTGTGCCCCGGGCTGCGGTCGCCCCTATGGGCGAGGCCACCACAACAGACACGCGCCACCCCTGCGTGCTCTTCTGCCCATGGGGCAGCGCACATAGGCCATCACAGGCAGCGTTGCCCCGGTGGGCGCCACCTGCCCTTGCGAACAAGCCACCCCATAGGGGGTGCTGCTGCAGGTGGGCCGACGGCCACCTGCCTACAGGCCCTATGCCCGTAGTTGTAGCCACCACCGCAACCGGTGCAGGCAGCAAGGCTGCAAGCAGCCTCTTCACTGCTGTGCAAGCGCAGAAAGGGTAGCAATAGTTGCGGCCTTTCCTCACCTTTTGCGCCAATGATTTTGATAACAAGACCTATTCTAGATCACAACACACATAGTTTAAGATACGATCTTCGCACGAGCAACTTGGCTCTGATACCATTGTTGGGAAATCCTTCTGGGGGTGACATCTCATGCGTAGTGGATGAACAAAAAGTAAAAACACCCAGATTTTCCGTAGAAAGTTTTCATCATCGTACAAAGATCGATGCATCAAAACAAATCCATGAAAACTACATGTGTAAAATAAAATACCTAAGGAGATTGTATATCCCTGAATCTAATTCTTTGGACCTATCTGTCATCAGTTATCATATATCTATAGTCCCTTATCCATCTAATATCATAGAGACCCTATATCGGGCATGGTGTTGTTAGGCACATACGGTCTCTCTATGAGTCTTGCTCTTGTCGGATTCTCCCGGTGAACTCTTTCTCTCTCAATCCGAATAAATTTGGCCAAGGATTTGTTCGAGCAAGAATATATGGGATATTTCTCTCATGATACTGAGAGTGGATGATCCTCTATTGACACTCAATAGCCATCGTAAGGTTGGCTACCACTCCCAATAACCAGTTGTACTAGATCTGGAACTTTCCAAACCTATAAGTCTAGTATCAAAGAGTGGAGTACTTGTACAGGACATCCTTGGTGTCTCAAGTCTAAGGACTAGATACACTACTGGTACTACGGAATCATTGTCTGACGTGAGGTATCAATAATCATCCAGCATTCCGTAGGCAGATCAATCAGTGAACTCATTCCCTAATGAGCACTTGTATTATACCCTTAATGTCCCCACACGAGTAGCTCTGAGACCAACCACCTCCATCATATGGACGGGTATACAGCATACCAATTTATCTAGTTATCTCGATGTCCTTCTCGAGTAACCTATGACCAAGATAATTTAGAGTCTGTATTTAAAGGTGAATCGGTCTCATTATCGTGATCTCATCACGATTCGATTCCTATTACACAGATCCATAGACATCACAATATATGCAACATGCAAGATAAAGTGATAAAACGCCTAATAATATGCAAAGAGAAAAAGTGCATATCAAGTCACAAGTGCCATCACTCATGTGATTGGCTTGCAGGGTATATATAACTAGCAATGAGTTCACTGATTGATCTGCCTACAAAATGCTAGATGGTTATTGATACCTAATGTCAGACACTGATTCCGTAGTCCCAATAGTGTATCTGGTCCTTAGACTTGAAACACCAAGGATGTCCAGTATGAGTACTCAACTCTTTGATATCAGACTTAGAGGTTTGGAAAGTTTCAGATCTAATATAGCTAGTTATTGGAAGTGGTAGTCAACCCTACGAGAGCTATTGAGTGTCAATAGAGGATCATCCGCTCTCGGTATCATAAGAGGAATATCCCATGTATTCTTGCTCGAACAAATTTTTAGCTAAGGTTATTCGGATTGAGAGTGAAAGAGTTTTCTAGGAGAATCTAACTAGCGCAAGATTTGAGAAGAGACCGTATGGGCCTAACAGCATCATGCTCGGTATAGGGTCTCTAGGATATTAGATAGATGAAGGACTATAGATACATGATAACTAAGGACAGATAGGTCCAAAGGATTGGATTCCCCTGTATCGTCTAGGGACTACGACATAGCGGCCTAGTACATCCACAGTTGATGAGTCATGTGAATTATTATAGAGATAATAATTCACTGAGTCAGAAGGTGTTCTGACAAGTGTCACTCACGGCTTGCTCGATATTGGGCTTAGAGGGTCACGCACATATGGTAGGTGTTGCGATAAGTAGAGGTTCGGATATGAGATATCTGCTGGGGCCCCTATCTTATTGGATATCCATTAAGTCCCTGAATTATTGGATCTTCAGATGAGATCCAATAATTGCTAATAAGAGATTATTGGGTAGAAACTCACTAATCCAAGAGGCTTGGGTAATTGGATGGAGATCCAATACCCAACAAGGCAAGATCTATTAGGGTTTACAAGGAGCCTCTATAAATAGGAGGGAACCAAAGCTCCATAAGCTGGGGGTTCTTTTTGGTAGCCACCTTTTATTCTCCTCTCTTAAGAGAGGAGCATCATTGTAGTCCCTACCGTATGGATACAACTAGAGAGGAGGATGCTTGACTTTCTTCATCCTCTCCTATAGATCTATAGGGATTCATGGATATACGATCTCCCTAGGTATTTTCTTTTACACATGTAGTTTTTATGGATTTGTTTTTGATACACCGATCTTCGCATGACGACGGAATCTTTCTGTGAGAAATCTATGATTTTATTTTTTATTCTTCCGCTGCGCATGAGATGTCGCCCCCTGTGGATTTCCCAACACAATGAGCATGCCCTTAAATTCCTAACCTTTAAGCCTAGAAGTGTCCATAAGGGAAAATATATAGATTTAGAAGAATTGAGTGATTTGGAACCAATTTAATGGTTTGCTAACTTAAATGTCCTTCCAATTCTTCAAATTAGTGAACCCATTTATGCTAGACTTGTTTGGTTATTTTACAATAACTTGTCATGTGAATGAACACGATAGGATATCTACTTATCTCTTAGAGCATAATATACCCATTATGGATAGTGTAATTTATAGCCTTATAGGAATTCCTGAGAAAAGAAAAGGTTGCTATTTTTGAGGACAATGGGACATAGAATCAGTTGGAGTTGCATATTCTGAGGCTTTAGGTACTATTTTTGGAAACCCAAATTTGTCGATCATTCCAAAAAGTTATGAACATTTGCTACCTTTCAACAAAAAATTGCTTCATCACATCATGATAGGTATTCTACTTCCAAAACAACACCATCATGATGAAGTTATTCAAATGAAAGTAGGAACAATGTATTGGATTATGGTAGGACATGATAATTGTTTTAGATATCTGATACGATAAAATATGATTGAACTATCAATGAAAGATATGATGCTTCTATTGAAAAATCTACGATGACATCATATGTACAGTGGAAGAACAAAAACAAAAATCACAGATTTCTTGCAAAAAAGAGATTTTTATTGTCGTGCAAAAGTTGGTGTGCAAAAACTCACGAAACCAAAAATCTATGCATAAAAAAAGGATCTAGGGAGATCGTATATCTCTGAATTCCTACAGATCTGTAGGAGTAGATGAAGGAGTTCAAATGTTCTTCTCTCTAGCAATAATCCACATGGCAAGGGCTATGACGATGTTCCTCAAATTGCCGCCCAAATCTCCTTGCAGTGTGCACTACGCGATCAAGAAGGGGCTGGCCCTTCTTGCTATCCACATGCCCCAAACTGGGGCTGCTAGCTGAGGAGGAGAGGGGGAGGAGAATAGGAGGTGGCTACTAAAAAACCTTAGCCTATGGGTGCTAGTTATAGGTGCCCAGCAAGCCAATCACATTACTAATGACACTTGTGACTTGACATGTACTCTTTCTTTTGCTTATTATTATTAGGTATTTTATCACTTTATTTTTTGTGTTGCATATATTGTGATATCCTTGGATCTGTGCAATGAGAATCGAATCATGATGAGATCATGATAATGAGAACGAATCACCCTTAAAGACAGACCCTAAATAATCCTGGTCATAGGTTACTCGAGAGGGACATCGAGATAATCAGATAGACTGGTGTGTTGTATACCCATCCATATGATAGAGGTGGCTAGTCTCATAGCTACTCGTGTGGAGACACTAAGGATACAGAACAGGTGCTCATTGGAGAATGAGTTCACTGATTGATTCACTTATGGAATATTGGATGGTTATTGATATCTCATGTCAGACAATAATTCCGTAGTCCAAGTAGTGTATCTGGTCCTTAGACTTGAGACACCAAGGATGTCCTGTATGAGTACTCCACTCTTTGATACCAAACTTATAGGTTTGTAAGTTCCATATCTAGTATAGCCAATTATTAAGAGCGGTAGCCAACTTTACGAGGGATATTGAGTGTCAATAGAGGATCATCTACTCTTAGTATCATGAGAGGAATATCCCGTGTATTCTTGCTCAAGCAAATCCTTGGCCAAAGTTATTCGGATTGAGAGAGAAAGAGTTCTCCGGGAGAATCCGATTAGAGCGAGACTCAAGGAGAGACCGTATGAGCTTGACAGCACTATGCCCGGTATAGGGTCTCTAGGATACTAGATATATGAGGGACTATAGATACATGGTAATTGAGGATAGATAGGTCCAATGGATTGGATTCCCCTGTATCATTTGGGTTTTGCGACGTAGTGGCCGAGTACGTCCGTAGTCGATGAGTTGAGTGAATTATTATGGAGATAATAATTCACTAAGTCAGAAGGAGTTCTGACAAGCATGACTCACGACCAGCTCGATATTGGGCCTAGAGGATCACACACAAATGGTAGGTGTCGCGACGAGTAGAGGTTCGGATATGAGATATCCATCGGAGCCCCTAACTTATTGGATATTTATTAAGCCCCTGAATTATTAGATCGTAAGATGAGATCCAATAAGAGCTAATAATATATTATTGGGTAGAGACCAACTAATCCAAGAGGCTTAGATAATTGGATAGAGATCCAATACCCAATAGAGCTGGATCTATTAAAGTTGACAAGGGGCCTCAATAAATAGGAGGGAATCATAGGCCCATAGGCTGGGGTTTTTTTGATAGTCACATTCTATTCTCATCTCCCTAAGAGAGGAGCATCGTTACAGTTCCTACCATGTGGATACCGCTAGAGAGGATGATGCTTGACCTCTGGCAGAACCCATATGGATTCTAAGCTTGGGGTTGATCTCTTTAGGGGATCGGCCTCCTTGGAACTCTATAGGGGTTCCTTTCTCCAAATTGCTGCTCAAAGGCTACTAAAAAGATGATCTATTCATGATGAAAAGAGGGTGAATATATGGCTATTTATAGGGCTTCTAAACTCCAACTCCTAATAATACTTCTACTCAAGACTTCTACTTCTAACCAACTCCTACTTCTAATTATGACTCCTTCTCTAGTAGGACTCCTAATTCTAATAGGACTCTTTCTCTAATAGGACTCTTACTTCTAATAAGGCTCCTTCTTTAAGAAGCAACCTAATCTTAACCTAGCCAGCCTCTTCACCTCTTTAATAGGGGTCAGCTAGATAGGATTTACATGAATGCTCTTATCAATAAAACTAAATTAGGACTCTCCTAGCTAGAGTCCCAACAGATTAGGACTCTCCTAGCTAGATTCCTAACAGACCCACCCTCTTTAAATTAGCCTTGTCCTCGAGGCTAACGTTCTATGAATTCTGTGAATTTGATCTTCAAGTCATCATAGTTCTCCCAAGTGGCATCTTCTACTGGTAAGTCCGCCCACTTTATTAGCACCTCAGTAGTGGGTCATCGTCGTCGAGTCACGATCCATCAATTAATAATGACACTTGGTTGGGCCTAGAGCTCTCCTTGGGTAGTCATATTTGGTAGATGGCTTTGGGCTGTCTCGTTTTATCCTAACTTGGGTTTCAAATATGACACATGGAAGACTGGATGGATTCGAGAGCTAGCGGGTAAGTCCAATCTGTATGCTACTACTCCGATGCACTCCAAAATCTGGTAGGATCCATAGAACTGAGGTGAAAGGTTCATAGATGCTCTGGTCTCTAGATCATCTTGCCATTCCTCCCTATTATCCTCAAGGAAGTAATTGGTCAGAAGTGAAATGGCCAAAAATTCAGTTTGCTTGGGTAGCTGCGAAAGCGCATCTGCAACAACATTCTCTTTCCCCTTTTCATAATCAAATCCAAGAAGTTTTGTTACCCATTTTTGCTGCTCGGGGGAAGATATCTTTTGCTCCAAGAAAAATTTTAAGTGTTTATGGTCAATCTTGATTTGAAAGCATCGCCCGATCAAGTACGATCTCCATTTGGTCACCGCATGCACAATTGCGAGCATCTTCTTGTCGTAAATAGTTATCTTGAGATGGGAAGGAGATAATGCCTTATTGGTATAATTGAGGGGACGGCCATCTTGCATTAGTATAGCACTAATTCCAACTCCGAAGGCATCAGCTTCAATAATAAGAGTCTTGCCGAAGTCGGGTAACGCTAGTATGAGCATTGTCATCATTGTGACTTTAAGTTCTTCGAAGGTGGTGGTGGCTTTGTCCGACCATTGGAAAGCATCTTTTTTTAGCAAGGAAGTAAGGGGTGCACTGATCTTTCCATTGTTTTTTACGAACTTGTGGTAATAGCTTGTTAAACCGAGAAAGCAGCACAGCGATTTTATATTCCTAAGGGTCAGCCAGTTCTGCATTGCTTTAATTTTTGAGGGGTCCACTACCATACCTTCCTCTAATATGATATGACCAAGATATTCCACCTTTTATTGAAGAAAGTTGTACTTCAATTTTTTTGACAAAAAGAACATGTTCTCATAAAATTGTCAAAAAAATTTGTAAGTGCTGAATATGACTTTCAAGAGAAGGGCTATAAATAAGGATATCATCGAAGAAAACCAGCACAAACTTACGAAGATAACTCCAGAAAATATCATTCATAAGTCTCTAGAAGGTGGAGGGAGCATTGGTGAGACCAAAGGGCATTACCAGAAATTCGTAGTGATCGTTATGCGTACGAAAGGTAGTTTTTGGTATGTCTTCTTCGCACACTCATATTTGATGATACCCGGATTGAATGTCCAGCTTTGTGAAGACTCATGCTCTCTTTAATTCATTAAGAAATTAATCTACTACTGGAATATGGTACTTGTCCTTAACGGTCATGCCATTGAAAGCTCGATAATCAATGCACATTCGCTATGTTCCGTCCTTCTTTCGCACGAGGAGCACTAGTGAAGAGTAGGGACTGTAACTTGACCAAGTAACTCCTATTTCGAGCATCTCTTTTACAATCTTTTCTATTTCATCCTTCTGGAGATATGGATACTGATATAGTTGAGTATTTGCTAGAGGTTTGCCCAGAAGAATTAGTATACGATGATCATATCGACGGGTAGGAGGTAGGCTGCACGATTCATCAAATATATCTAAAAATTCAGCAAGCAAGGGAAGTAGGTTTGGATCTTCAAATTTGGTCAGCTCTTCCTTAGATTGCTGCTTAAGTTGTACCAAAAAGTTACAGCATGCTTTGTGCAAAATTTTCTCCATTCGTTGTGTGCAAATTGTCGTTACGTCGCCCCCACGTTTTCCGCGCAGTATCACCTACTTCCCCTTGTTGTAAAATTTCATAATTAATTTAAAAAAATTTTAGGAAATATCACCCAATGTCATCAGCTATTCAATGCCAAACACAGCCTCATAATCATCAATAGGGAGGAGGAAGAAATCTGCAATTATCTCTTGTTTTGTAGCAATAGTTTCACTCGTGGGCACCTATGATCACACATAAAAATTCATCCGTCGACAACCTTAACATCAAACCTGCTATAATTTTTGATAGGTAAGGCCATCCGGACAGCAACCTTATTGTTCATAAAATTATTAGTGCTCCCGGTGTCAATAAAAATGGTGATCGATTGTTGCTTTAGAAGTCCTCCCACTTTCATTATTTGCGGGTTCTCGTAACCGGCAAGGGCATGCATTGTAATACCAATCAAGTACTGTTCTTTATCCATGACCTCTTTCTCATATTCCTGTACCTCCTTGTCCATTTCTTCAAGAGGTTCAATCAGTAGGAGGTGGCCCCTTTTGCAGTGATGATTGTGGTTCCATGGCTCGTCGCAATGCTAACAAAGACCCTTTGCTGATCGGTCATGTAGTTCTTCTCTTGTCAATTTTTTTGGCAGCAAAGGATGATTGGGAGTAGAAGGAGGTTTATATGCTGTAGGCCTAGGAGAGGTTCTCATCATCTGAGCATCTTGGTTGAGCCGTTCTTCTTGTATTCGGGCGAAAGAAATTGCAACCGTCACAGTACGGGGCTATCGCGCCTTAATCTCCCTTTTTATCTTTGGCTTGAGTCCTTCGATGAATGTTCCTAATAGTTGATGGTCAGTCCAATCATGAGCAAGGTAGGATAGCTTCTCAAACCTAGTTTGGTACTCTTGAATCATAGAGGTTTGTCGAATCTTTGCAAGCTGGCCATTGATATTTTCATACTCCATAGATCCGAAACGGTTCAGCAGTGCATTCTTAAATTAATTCCACATCGGAGCCCTATTATTATATTCTAGTCAATTGTACCATTGAATAGCATCTCCTTCAAAGTGGATGATAGCAATTTCCACCATAGCATCATCCGACGTTCGGTAGTAGCGAAAGTAATGTTCGATGCGCGAAATCCACCCCGCCAGGTCTCCTTCCCATCGTGGGAAGTCCGCCCTCATGTATGGCTGAAGCATGTCTGAGGGTTATCCCTCCTTCTATAGAGGCCTCTCTGAACTCTCTCCTTGCTGAGATTTGGTTGGACTCAGTGGATGTCCAATTCTGAATTCTGCAAACAAAGCGCGTAATTTATCCTCCAAGCACGATTCAAGCCATGATTCAATTTGAGACTCTCATACTTCAAATATGGCATCAATTGGATCTTAAGAAGCTATACGATATGCCTGGAGATCAGAGATGTCCTTGTCTTTTTTCTATTGATGGGTTAATGGGATGGGGTGGTGGAAGGTTCGGATAATAGATTGGTGATAGAAGGGTTTGGTTGTAATGGTTTACTATTTTGGGCTACGGTTTTTGACACTATTAGATTATGAAAATAGGTTATGATGGCTGTAACATAAGGCTAGAGAGATGCCCTAAAGATGTCTTGGTTGGTGGTAGCAAGGTGGTTAGGGTTTGGTAGGTTACGGAGAAGAAAAAAGGACAAAGGTGTAGCACCAGATTTTTTCCCAAAAAAATTCTAGTAGTAAATATGTAATTTTTTCAGAAATTTTTGATAGAGATTCAAGTAAAACTCAAAGGGAATCTATTGGTAAGGGAGAGATAATACTGTTAAAAATTTCTTAGAAAGAAACGACAACAAGAGGTTCGGCAAAATTGAGGATCACAAAGAGGTATTGCAGTAGATTTTTACATCTAAAGTGTAGCAGATTGGACATAAAAGATAAGTGATTTATATTGAGAATTTTTCAATAAAACTAAAGGGAAAAATACTTTTAGGAAGTGTCAAAGCCGTCATAAAAATTTTGCGGAGATTTGGATAGAAAAAATGCAGTAGCAAGATCAAATAGACTGGAATTCTATAGTGCACCTTTCGTTGTAGAAATGAAAACTTTACGATGAAATGTTTATGCAGCAATATTGGAATGAATTTTTTGGATTTATTTGAATAAGGATAACTAAATTGCAGTAGTAGTAAGGTAGAAAACTAGAACCTGTTGTAATTCATGGGGAGATCAAAGGATGATCTGCGGTGGTGGAGATGACGGTAGAATTCGGTGATGAACTTCTAAGCAATTGTGGGAATTGTTTTAGGCGGTTGTGGAGGGCTAGTGGATGACTATGGAAGGGCAGCAAGATGTCAAGAATTCTGCTCTAATACCAAGTGGTAGAACCCTTACAGATTCTAAGCATGGGGTTGATTTCTTTAGGGGATCGGCCTCCTTGGAACTCTATAGGGGTTCTTTCCTCCAAATTGCTGCTCAAAGACTGCTAAAAAGATGATCTATTCATGTTGAAAAGAGAGTAAATGTATGACTATTTATAGGGCTTCTAAACCCCAACTCCTAATATGACTCCTATTCAAGACTCCTACTTCTAATAAACTTCTACTTCTAATTAGGACTCCTTCTCTAGTAGGACTCCTAATTCTAATAAGACTCTTTCTCTAATAGGACTCTTAATTCTAATAGGACTCCTTCTCTAAGAAGCAACCTAATCCTAACCTAGTTGACCTCTTCACCTCTTTAATAGGGGTCAGCTAGATAGGATTTACATGAATGTTCTTATCAATGAAACTAAATTAGGACTCTTCTAGCTAAAGTCCCAACAGATTAGGACTCTCCTAACTAGAGTCCCAACAGATTAGGACTCTCCTAGATAGAGTCCTAACAACCTCCTTCATACTCTCCTATAGATCTGCAGGGATTCAGGGATATATGATCTCTCTAGGTACTTTCATTTACACATGTAGTTTTTGGATTTACACATACAGTATTCTGTTCTTCCGCTGTGCATAAGATGTCACCCCCTTGGATTTCCCAACAGTGGTATTAGAGCCATGTTGTTCATGTGAAGATTGGATCTTAAACTACATGTGTTATGATTTAGAACAGTTTCTGCCATCAAAATCATTGGCGCAAAAGGTGATGAAGGGCAACAAGTGTTGCAACCCTAGTTGCCCTCGCATAGCGACTGATTGATTGCTTGTAGCCTTGATGCCTGCAGCGGTGGCCATTATGGGCAAGGAGCCCACAAGCAGGCTGCGGGTGGCAACAGGTGGTCGGTAGCCAAACCCCAACAGTAGCCCCTGCGGGGCGGGTGGCATCGGGCACGGCAAACTACCCGCAAGTGTGGGCGGCGCCTGGTGTGTCAGCATGCCCACAAGGGCTGGTAACGCTTGGGAGGCCCACACGGGCAGATGGACAATCATAAGGCGTGGAGATACGTCGAAGCACACATAGTTCTTGATGTGTGTGATTGGGCCCATTATGTTAGAACCCTTGCGGATTCTAAGCTTGGGGTTGATCTCTTTAGGGGATCGGCCTCCTTGGAACTCTATAGGGGTTCCTTCCTCCAAGTTGCTGCTCAAAGGCTGCTAAAAAGATGATCTATTTATAATAAAAAAAAGGGTGAACACATGGCTATTTATAGGGCTTCTAAACCCCAACTCTTAATAGGACTCCTACTAAAGACTCCTACTTCTAACCAACTCCTACTTCTAATTAAGACTCCTTCTCTAGTAGGACTCCTAATTCTAATGAGACTCTTTCTTTAATAAGACTCTCACTTCTAATAGGACCCCTTCTCTAAGAAGCAACCTAATCCTAACCTAGCCGGCCTCTTCACCTCTTTAATAGGGGTCGGCTAGATAGGATTTACATAAATGCCCTTATCAATGAAACTAAATTAGGACTCTCCTAGCTAGAGTCCTAACAGATTAAGACTCTCCTAACTAGAGTCCCAACAAATTAGGACTCCCCTAGCTAGAGTCCCAACAGATTAGGACTCTCCTAGCTAGAGTCCTAGCACATTAGCTCGGGCCTGATCACATTAGGATGTGGTCCATGATCATTTGTTGTGATTGCTTATGTGATGTGTGATTGATTATACACCTACTAGATATGTATATATATTTGCATACGATGTAGATATATATATTAAATATGTATTTGTGTGACACCTTATGTTAGGAGACCAAATCAAAATCTCCTCTATTAATAATATTAAATCGATAAATGTGAGGCAATTAGATTGACCCACGTGGCTTTCCATCATTATAGGTAGGAACCGATTCTCGGTGTAGGTTGAGTTGGTCGAGTCCCTCGAGACTCACCGATATCACGATTCGCTATCTTATCTACGATATAGAGATGTTACCGGTGACCTGAGGACATGGTCTGCTTGATCGAGTCCCTCGAGGGTATATCATTGAATCAGACTCATCTTGTAATAATGGTGATAACGTAACCAAATATCATAGTTGGTCGAATCCCTCGAGGCCATGGTGGTTCAGAGGCCAAACAGGATGGGAATCACAAGGAGTTGTGATTGGTAAGAGTTGCCTACCTTTATGGGCTTAACGTGATTGGTTGAGTCCCTCGAGGTTACATTAAGATGCTGATTGGATCCTGATCCCCACTAGAGATCCGTCGGGGATCTTCGATTCACATACCGGAGGGTGTTATATGTCTTGCAAAAAATTAGTGGGAGTACATTAAGATAGAAGTCCTTATCTTAATTATTTAATTTTTGCAAAGTATGCATGTTATTTATTTCTGCTACATCGTTAATTTTAGAAAAATATCACTTTCAAAGCCTTTACGTGGCATACTTGATGCCAACCGCCTCACTAGTCCAAATTATACGGATTGGCTCCACAATCTAAGAATTGTACTCACGATAGAGAAAATCGTATACATCCTTGATACAGTGATCCCTATGCCTGATAAAGTGGCAAGCAAGGATGAGATCGCTCGTTATGTAAAGTACAAAGATGATTCCACTCTTGCTCGATATTATATGTTGGCTTCTATGACTAATAAGTTACAAAGACAACATAAAAATATGGATGCCAATTCCATACTTCTGCATCTCGGCAAACTATTTGAGGAACAGGAAAGAACTCAGTGGTATGAGATATCGAAGAGTCTTTTCCATGCCAGGATGACCGAGGGGACACCGATTCAGAACCATATCCCCAAGATGATTGAGTGGATCGAGAAACTCATAGGTCTAGGAATGGTCCTAGAGGATAACTTGTGTGTGGATCTTGTGCTTCAGTTCCTACCAGATTTCTTTTCTCAGTTTATAATGAAGTTTAATATGAACAAACTTAAGGTGACCCTCCTAGAGCTCCTCAATATTTTGAGAGAAGTAGAGAGCACTATCAAGAAAGAGAAGCCAGTTCTCTATGTTGGTAAGACTAGAAAGAAAAGGAAGGCTGAGAAGTCCTTTAAGAAGGGCAAGGGCAAGGGTAAAATGGGTAAGGCAAAGGTTGCCAAGAAAGACCCAACAAAGGACAAAGACCAATGCTTCCATTGTGGTAAAGATGGGCACTGGAAGAGGAACTACAAAGAGTACCTTATAGATAGAGCAAAACAGAAGCTTGGAGAAGCGTCAAGTACATTCATGATCAATCTCCATTTGTCAGAATCTTATGATAACACATGGGTATTAGATACCGAGAGTGATTATCATATCTACAATTCATTATAGATTCTGGTATGACTTAAGAGATTGAAGAGTGGCTAGATGGACCTTAAAATAGGCAATGGAGCAAAGGTTGCTGTAGTGGTTGTTGGCAAAGTCATCTTACATCTGCCTGGTGGAGCTATTATTGCATTAGATGCATACTATTATGCTCTTTCTATTATCAAAAATATTATTTCCATTTCATGTTTGACAGTTAGTGGATATAAATTAGTTTTTGAGAATAATGATTATTCAATAGCATTAGATAATAAGATCATCATGAGAGGAATATTACATAATAGTTTATTAATGCTAGATACAGCTCCATATATCATGAGTGTAAGTGAGTCTAAGAGGAAATGAGAAGAGGTGAACAATACATATCTGTGGCATTATAGGCTAGGTCACATCCATGAGGAAAGGATTCAAAAGTTGTTGAAGAATGGATATATAGATCTATTCGACTATGAGTCATGCGACTTGCGAACCTTGCCTTCGGGGAAAGATGACGAACTCTCCATTTAGTAGAATTGGAGAGAGAGCCATTGAGTTTTTGGAACTCATACATAGTGATGCATGTGGTCCCATGTCGACTTATGCCAAAGGTGGTTACTCCTACTTCATTACTTTCACTGATGATTTCTCAAGATACGGACATGTGTACTTAATGAAGTACAAGTCTAAGACTTTTAAGAAATTCAGGGAATATAAGAATGAAGTGGAGAACTAGATTGGAAAGAGTATTAAAACCCTTCGATTAGATCGAGGAGGTGAGTACTTGAGTATAGAGTTCACCCAGTTCCTCAAAGACCATGGGATTTTATCCCAATGGACACCTTATACACCACAGCTTAATTATATATCAGAAAGGAGGAATCACATACTATTAGACATGGCGCATTCTATGCTGAGTTTCGCTAACTTACCCATCTCATTCTGGGGATATGCTCTAGAGACCGCAGCTTACCTTCTTAATAGAATTCCATCTAATTTAGTATGTCTACTCTATATGAGATATGGAATGGGAAGAAGTCTGATCTTAAAGTTGTTAAGATTTAGGGGCACGCTACCCACATCAAGAGACACAACCCCGACAAGTTGGAATCTAGGATGGAATGGTGCAAGTTCATGGGATATCCCAAGGAAGCTTGTGGGTATTATTTTTATCACCCTGAGGACTAAAAGGTTTTTGTAGCTAAGAGAGCAGTGTTCCTTGAGAAGGAAAACATTCTTGGTGGAGATAGTGGGAGCGTGATAAAGTTGAGCGAGGTTGGAGAACCTAGCTCAAGCACCATTCTACAACTAGAGTCTGTTCGGGTACCTAGCACACAAGTTCCAATTTTACGTAGGTCAAGTAGAGTATCCCATCCTCCTGAGAGATATGTAGGATATATCAAAAGAGAGGATGTTGAGGATATTGATCCTCAGATCTACGAGGAGGCTATTATAAGCATAGACTCCAGGAAATGGCAAGAAGCCATGAATTCAAAAATGGATTCCATGTACTCCAACAAGGTTTGGAACCTAGTTGATCTACCCAAGGGTATCGTACCCATTGGCTGCAAGTGAATCTTAAAGAAGAAAATTGGAGTAGATGGAAAGGTAGAGACCTATAAAGCATGGCTAGTGGCTAAGGGGTATCGTCAAAGGCAAGGTGTTGACTATGATGAAACTTTCTCACCCGAAACCATGCTGAAATCCTTCCGAATTCTATTGGCTATTGCAGCACACTATGATTATGAGATCTAGTAGATGGACCTCAAAATTACATTCCTCAATGGTAACCTCGAGGAGGAGATGTATATGATATAGCCTGAGGGATTCATGTTCAGGGATCACCCAGATAAGGTATGCAGGTTGCTTAGGTCCATCTATGGGTTGAAGCAAGCTTCCTGAAGTTGGAACATAAGATTTGATGAGGCGATCAGATCTTATGACTTCGTTAAGAATGAAGATGAGCCTTGTGTATGTACAGGATGGTAAGTGGGAGTACTATCACCTTTTTAGTATTATATGTGGATGACATCCTTATCATTGGGAATGATGTAGGAATGCTCTCTATAGTAAAGGCTTGACTATCTAGGCACTTCTCCATGAAAGACTTAGGGGAAGCATCTTACATATTAGGGATACGGATCTATAGAGATAGATCCAAGAGGATGCTTAGCTTGTCCCAGTCTAGGTACATTGACACTATTGTTAAAAGGTTTGACATGGAAAATTTCAAGAGAGGTCTCATACCAATGAGACTTGGAATATCACTATCTCGGAGTATGTCCCTAGAGACTCCTAAAGAAAGGGCACATATGGATAAGATATCATATGCCTTAACGATAGGATCTATCATGTATATTATGGTATGTACCAAGCCTGATATAGCGTATGCTCTAAGTGTCACGAGCAGGTATCTGGTAGATCCAGGCTTGGAGCATTGGAAAGAAGTAAAATGCATCCTTAAGTACTTGAGAAGGACTAAGGATCTATTACTGGTATATGACGGCAATAGCCTTAGGGTTGAGGGCTACATGGACTCGAGCTTCCAATTCGATGTCGATGATAGCAAGTCTAATTCAGGGTATGTGTTCATCATGAATGGAGGAGCAGTATGTTGGAAGAGTTCCAAGCAAGATACTACTGCTAACTCGACTATAGAGGCAAAATACATTGCTGCAGCAGAGGCAGCAAAGGAGGGAGTTTAGATAAAGAAATTCATCACAGATTTAGGGGTTGTGCCGAGCAACAAGGAGTCAATTCTCTTATATTGCGATAATGTGGCAATTGCTCAAGCGAAGGAACCCAAGTCTCATTAGAAGTCAAAGCACATTCTGAGGAGGTTCCACTTGATAAGAGAGATTATCGCCCGAAGAGATGTAGTAGTGGAAAGAGTTCCATCTGAAGATAACATTGCAGATCCACTATCAAAGCCATTGACTCAGATTGTCTTTGAGCATCATAGAGGTCTGATAGGGACCAAACACGTAGGTGATTGGCTTTAGGTCAAGTGGGAGATTGCTAGTTATAGGTGCCCTGCAAGCTAATCCAATGAGTGATGACACTTATGACTTGACATGCACTCTTTCTTTTGCTTATTATTATTAGGTATTTTATCACTTTATCTTATGTGTTATAGATATTGTGATGTTCTTGGATATATGCAATGGGAATCAGATCATGATGAGATCACGATAATGAGATCGATTCACTCTTAAACACAGAACTTAAATAATCCTGGTCATAGGTTACTCGAGAGGGACATCGGGATAACCGGATAGACTGGTGTATTGTATACCCATCCATATGATGGAGGTGGCTAGTCTCATAGCTACTCATGTGGAGACACTAAGGGTATAGTACAGGTGCTCATTGGAGAATGAGTTCACTAATTGATTTACTTATGGAATACTAGATGGTTATTGATACCTCATATTAGATAACGATTTTGTAGTCCTAGTAGTATATCTAGTCCTTAGACTTGAGACACTAAGGATGTCCTATATGAATACTCCACTCTTTGATATCAGACTTATAGGTTTAGAAGTTCTAGATCTAATACAGTCGATTATTGGGAGCGATAGCCAACCTTACGAGGGCTATTGAGTGTCAATAGAGGATCATCCGCTCTTGGTATCATGAGAGGAATATCCCATGTATTCTTGCTCAAACAAATCCTTGGCCAAGGTTATTCGGATTAAGAGAGAAAGAGTCCTCTAGGAGAATTCGATTAGAGTGAGACTCGAGGAGAGACCGCATAGGCCTGACAGTACCATGCCCAGTATAAGATCTCTAGAATATTAGATGGTTGAGGGACTATAGATATATGGTAACTAAGGATAGTGATAGGACCCTAGCAGGGTTGGGTCCTACTTAACCAAATAGCAGCTAATAAAAACTGTATGAGATTGTAATAAACCACCTAGCTACCTCTCTCCTATAAAGAAGAGGGCTAGAGTTTATATTTGGGCCTTTGGGCTTCCTAGCTGTCGCCCCCCTTTTTGTTGGCTGGTCGATTAGGGTTGAGGGCAAAAGGGGTATTTTACTTAGGAAGCAACCACTAGGGCTAGGGTTTGGAGTTCTATATAAGCATGTAGCCTCCACCTCTTTTGATCAAGAAATATCAATCTACTTTGGAGTTATCTATCCGACTACTTAGAGGGTGAAACCCCTGTAGCGTTCCAAGGGTTGATCGCCCTCAAAGATCAATCTTCATAGAATTCCTCTAGGGTTCTATAATCTGGTATCAGAGCAGCAATCTTGCTGCTTTTGCTGCCATCCCTGCCACCCACTATCAGCCAAGCAATTCCCATAATTGCTTTTGACGTCGCCGTCTCCACCGTCATCTTCTGCCATAGATCAAATCAATCTACTATCGCCACCTCCAATTGCATTAGAGATCTAGTATTTCTCCTATCACCAATACCTTTTTTTCTATAATTTTTTATTCAAAATTCCAAAAAGAAATCTTGCTATCTATCTCTGGCCTGCAAATTCCTTTCGTCGTAAAAGTTATCATCTTTGCGAATGAAGGATTGCTGCAGAAAATTACAGCCGTATGTTGCTACCTTTAACCAATCTTATTGCTATCCTTTTTTGAACAAAATTTCTTGTGAACCTCATAGATCATCTTGGCTTCTATCTGTGATTGATCTATTGTGGAATTCATCTCTGAAATGTTCTTGTGTTTCTGCAAATTTTCATCACAAACCGCTGAAATTTTTCGACAAGAATTCTACCATCACAACTTGCACCAATTTCTTTGGTGTTATTCTGCCAAAATTTTCTTGACTCAATTTATCATCATTGCTGTTATCTAAACCAAGAATTTTTTGTCAAATCCCCTCCTTAAATCTTGGAGTTTTTGCTAGGAATTTCGTCAAGGAACTGTTGTTTCTTCGACAATAATTCGGCTCTTATAAGACAGCCATATCCACAACAACTTCTACTGATTTGCTGCAGAAATTTTTTTAATCCAATTTGTCATCCTTGCTGTTATCTAAACTGAGATTCTACTGTCAAATCCCCTCCTCAAATCTCTAGGTTTTCACTGGGAATTTCATCAAGAAACCGCTATTTCTTCGATGATAATTCTGCTCGTACGAGATAGCACATATCGGCAACAACTTCCACTGAATTCTGTCAAATCTCTGCCACCATCTACCACAGATCTAAAACCCTATTCCCTAACCTTCATCCACTACCATCACAGCCCAAAACTCTATCAAACCGCACCGCCAAATCACATCCAAAATAGCCACAAAACAAGCCTAAACCGTAGCCTACATCCACCAATCCACCAACCCTTTCGGCCACCACTTCTTTCAACCAATACATGTCTTTAACTAAGCAACAAAAGAGAGATCTTAATATTACAGATCTAGAGGCATATACTATGGCATCCGAGGAGGTGATCAATGCTAAATTCAAAGCCTTCGAGACACGAATGGAGGATAAGATTCGGGCTCTCTTTGTCGAACTCAGTTTGGGTCGATTACCGAGCCTGAAGAAATCATATCAAGGAGAGAGCTATGACAGAAGAGATGACTTCTAGGAGAGGGGAGGCTCTATGAATGATCCCTACTATCCATGCATGAGGGTGGACTTCCCTAGATGGGAAGAAGGAGACCCGATTGGTTGGATCTCACGTGCGGAGCGATATTTTCGGTACCACAAAACCGCGGATGCATCTATGGTGGAAATTACAGCTATACATCTTGAAGGGGATGCCATACAGTAGTTTGATTAGTTTGAACACACTCATGGAGTCCTCTCATGATGACAATTCAAAGAAGGATTGCTGGTCCACTTTGGACCACCCAATTATGAGAACATTGATGGACAACTAGCAAAGATCCGACAAACCTCCACCGTTCAAGAATATCAAACCAGGTTTGAAAGATTATCTAATCAAACTCATGATTGGTCTGAAAAATAGCTATTGGGGACGTTTATTGAGGGCTTGAAGTTGGAGATCCAGAGAGAAGTTAAAGCGTGACAACCGTACACGCTTATGGCAGCCATCTCTTTCGCATGACTTCAAGAGGAGCAATTGAACTATGAAGCCTGGAGGACTAGGGTCACTCCCCTACTGACAATATCAATGCCCTCAGCCACCCCTACTATCAACCGAGCACCTACACTAAAAAGGTTGACAAGAGAAGAGCTTCGAGATTGATCTGCCAAGGGGTTGTGTAGGCATTACGACAAGCTGTGGAGTCACGATCATCATTGTAAAAAAGGAAGACTTCTTGTGATTGAACAGTAGAAGAAGAGATCATTGAATAGCTAGAAGAGAGCCTTGAACATGAGGAAGAAGATGCAGAAGAAGAGCCACAGCTAACCGACTTTATGGTATATGTATTAGCAGGCTACTCAAATCCACAAATGACGAAAGTTGGAGGCCTACTCAAATAACAACCGATCACTATTCTCATTGATACGGGCAGCACTAATAACTTCTTAAATAGTAAGGCTGCTGCTTGGATGGTGTTTCATATCGAAGGTTGCTGCAAGTTTGACGTAAAGGTCACCGACGGCCGAATCCTAAAGTGCGACCAAAGATGCCCGTAGGTGAAACTATTACTGTAAGACCAAGAAAATGTTGCTGACTTCTTCCTCCTACAAATTGATGATTATGAGGCCATGCTGGGCATAGAATGGCTAACGATGCTAGGTCACGTCTCTTGAAACTTTTCTAAGATAATTATGAAATTCTATTGCAAAGGCGAACAAGTTATCCTACGTAGGAAGTGCGGAAGCAACGTAACCACCATTTTGACCCAACGAATAGAGAAAGTTTTAAACAAGATAAATGGTGGCTTTTTGATGAATCTCCAGTAGTAACTAGAGGGGAAGAAAATAGAAATTAAAGATCAAAATCGTGCATAATTGCTTGCTGAATTTGATGATGTTTTTGCTGAACCATGTAGTCTTCCTCCTATTCGGTAACATGACCACCGAATTCCAATTCTTCCAGACAAACCACTAGTAAACACTCGGCCATACTGCTATCCTCACCTCCAAAAGGATGAAATTGAGAAGATTGTAAAGGAGATGCTTGAAATAGGGGTGATTCGGCCAAGCTACAACCCCTATTCCTCACTGGTGTTACTTGTATGCAAGAAGGATGGAACTTGACGGATGTGCATTGACTACCAAGCTCTAAATGGCATCACTATCAAGGATAAGTACCCAATACTAGTGGTGGATGAACTTCTTGATGAGTTAAAAGGAGCTCGAGTCTTTACAAAGTTGGACCTCCGATCCGGTGACCACCAAATTCGGGTATGTGAAGATGACATTCCGAAAACAACTTTCTGCACACATAATGGCCATTATGAATTCTTGGTAATGCCTTTTAGACTCACTAATGCTCCTTTGACTTTCTAAAGTCTCATGAATGATATTTTTCAGAGCTTTCTTCACAAATTTGTGCTAGTATTTTTCGATGATATTCTCATTTATAGCCCTTCTCTTGAGACTCACTTTCAGCACTTGCAGTTTGTTCTGACGATCCTTCAGGAGAATACTCTTTTCATTAAGCTATCAAAGTGCAGCTTTCTCCAGCAAAAAGTAAAGTACCTTGGGCATCTAAAATCAGAAGAAGGAGGGGTAGTAGACCCAACAAAAATCGAAGCCATGCAGGGCTAGCCGAAACCTACAAATGTGAAATTGCTACGTGGGTTCCTTGGACTAACAAGCTACTACTAAAAATTTGTGAAGGACTATTGGAAGATCAGCACACCCCTCAATTCTTTGCTAAAAAAAGATGCCTTCCAATTGTCAAATGAAGCCTTCGCTGCCTTCGATAAACTTAAGGCAGCCATAACGATGATGCCTATGCTAGCACTACTAGATTTTAGCTGACTCTTTATTATTGAGGCTGATGCATCTGGAGTCAAAATTGGAGCCATTCTCATGCAAGATGGTTGACCACTCGCATACACTAGCAAGGCGCTTTCTCTCTCCCATCAAAAAAATATCAATCTATGATAAGGAGATGCTCACCATTGTGCACGTAGTAACGAAGTGGAGACCCTACCTAATCGACCAGTGATTTCAAATTAAAACCAACCATAGAAGCCTCAAGTACTTTTTAGAGCAGAAGATATCATCCTTGGAGCAGCAAAAATGGGTAACCAATCTTCTAGGATTTGATTATGAAATTATTTACAAAAAGGGGAAAGAAAACATTGTTGCAGATGCACTCTCACGACTACCTAAGCAAGCTGAATTTTCAGCCATCTCTCTTCCTACCACTAGCTTCCGCAAGGATATTAGGGAGGAATGGAAGAAGGATCCAGAGACCACAAACATCATTAAAAAATTAGAGGAGGAACCAAGGGCAATAGCTTACTATACTTGGGATTCGAAGGATCTACACTACAAAGATTGTATTGGACTTATACCTGACTCCCCTTGCATCAAAGTCATTCTGCATGAAATGCACTCCACACCTTCAGTAGGGCACTCTAGATTTCTGAGAAACTACAAAAGAGTAAAGCAAAATTTTTATTGGAGAGAGATGAAAAAAAATTATTTCTGAATACATTGCACAATGTGATGTATATCAACAGCAAAAGTGTGAAATAGTGGTGAGTTCAGGGAAACTACAACCACTACCCATACCAGACTCAGTGTGGACTGACATCTCCATGGACTTCATCGAAGGGCTACCACCTTCCAAAGGTAAAAGCACGATCCTCGTGGTGGTTGATCGACTTACGAAATATGCTCATTTTTGTGCTATGCGAAATCCCTATACTATTGCTAGTATTACTCAGATTTTCACAGAAAATATTATTAAACTGCATGGGATGCCAAGGTCCATTGTAAGTGATTGAGATAGGGTCTTCACTAGTAAATTTTGGACCGAGTTATTTCAATTACAAGGCACCAAACTCAAGATGAGCACATCATATCATCCACAATCTAACGGCCAAACAGAGGTGGTGAACAGGTGTTTAGAGACATACCAACAGTGTTTTGCCAATGACCGACCAAAGGAATGGACAAATTGGCTCCCATGGGCTGAATGGTGGTATAATACTACGTATTATTTCTCTACAAAATGTACCCCATATGAAGCATTGTATGGTCGGCCGACCCTTGTGATTCTAAAGTATATAATTAGCTCGGCCAAGGTAGATCAGGTCGATCAAGATTTAATTGATGGGGATAAACTCCTACAGTTGCTAAAGGATAATCTCTCTACCGCTTAAGCTAGAATAAAGCAGCAATCTGACATACGACGAAGCGAAAGAGAATTTTCAATAGGAGATTGGGTTTATCTTCGATTACAACCATACAAGCAACTCTCCATTAACACACGAGCCTCCATGAAGTTATCCCCATATTTTTATGGGCCCTTTCAAATCACAAAGTATATTGGAGCTATGGTGTACAGACTTAAATTGTCTGAGGATGCTAAAATCTTCCCTGTCTTCCATGTGTCATGTCTGAAGCCCAAGTTGGGAAAACACGAGTCACCCCAGATTCAATTGCTCAACACCACTGATGATGGAGATATTCAAGCCCAACCGCAAGCCATCCTCAACCGTAGAATCATGATGCGTTGCCGATGTCCCTATACTGAAGTACTAGTTCATTGGAATAATTTACCATCCGAAGATGCTATATGAGAATCATATGAGGAACTGAAGACCCAGTTCTTTGAGTTCATGGAACCTCAGCCTTAAGAACAAGGTTGATTTGAGGAGGGCGGGCTTGATAGGACCCTAGCAGGTTTGGGTCCTACTTAACTAAATAGTAGCTAATAAAAACCCTGTGTGATTGTAATAAACCACCTAGCCGCCTCTCTCCTATAAAGAAGAGGGCTAGAGTTTATATTTGGGCTTTGGGCTTCCTAGCCATCACCCTCCTTTTTGTTGGTTGGTCGGTTAGGGTTGAGGGCAAAAGAGATATTTTACTTAGGAAGTAGCCACTAGGGCTAGGGTTTGGAGTTCTATATAAGTATGTAGCCTCCACCTCTTTTGATCATGAAATATCAATCTACTTTGCAGTCATCTGTCCGACTACTTGGAGGGTGGAACCCCTACAGCGTCTCAAAGGTTGATCCCCCTCAAAGATCAATCTTGATAGAATTCCTCTAGGGTTCTATTAGACAGATAGGTCCAAAGGATTGGATTCCCCTGTATCGTATGGGGACTGTGGTGTGATGGCCTAGTGTTAGTTATATGTGCCCTGCAAGCCAATCACATGAGTGATGACACTTGTGACTTGATATACACTCTTTCTCTTTGCTTATTATTAAATATTTTATCACTTTATCTTGCGTATTATATATATTGTGATGTCCTTGGATCTGTTTAATGGGAATCGGATCGTGATGAAATCATGATAATGAGACTGATTCACCTTTAAACATAGACTCTGAATAATCCTGGTCATAGGTTACTCGAGAGGGACATCGAGATAACTGGATAGACTGATGTACTATATACTCATCCATATGATGGAGGTGATTGGTCTCATAGCTACTTGTGTGGGGACACTAAGGGTATAGTGCAAGTGCTCATTGGGGAATAAGTGCACTGATTGATCCACCTACGGAATGTTGGATGGTTATTGATACCTCACGTTAGACAACGATTCTATAGTCCCAGTAGTGTATCTGGTCCTTAGACTTGAGACACCAAGGATATCCTAAATGAGTACTCCACTCTTTGATACTGAAATTATAGGTTTGGAAAGTTTTAGATCTAGTATAGTTGGTTATTGTGAGTGGTAGCCAACCTTACGAGGGCTACTGATTGTCAATAGAGGATCATCCGCTCTCGATATCATGAGAGGAATATTTCATATATTCTTGCTCGAACAAATCCTTGGCCAAGGTTATTCGGATGGAGAGAGAAAGAGTTCTCTAGGAGAATCTGACAAGAGCAAGACTCGAGGAGAGATCGTATGGACCTGATAACACCATGCCCAATATAGGGTCTCTGGGATATTAGTTAGATAAGGGACTATAGATACATGGTAACTGAGGATAGATAGGTCCAAAGGATTGGATTCCCCTGTATCGTCTAGGGGTTACGGTGTGGTGGCCTAGTACCTCCATAGTCGATGAGTTAGGTGAATTATTATAGAGATAATAATTCACTAAGTTAGAACGAGTTCTGACAGGTATGATCATGGCTAGCTCGATATTGGACCTAAAGAGTTACACACATATGGTTGTTGAATCTCGAATTTTGATGATGAAACTAATTGAGTGTGATTTGTGGTCTAACTGCGTGTTGAGTTATGCAGGTCTACTATCGATCAGGATTAGACAGTTGACACTAGAGGAATTGACGTTGCACCGGAGGTGATCACATCAAGATATTGGATGTCGAGCCGGAGGTTCGGTCGACTATCGGCAGGAGGCTTCGTATGTCAGGCATCGGGCCAAGAAGAGCGTGTTGCGCCAAGGATATCGGAATTATGGAGGTCAATCACTGATTGGGCAACGTACCGTAAGAGAGGACGATGTGCTGAAGGATCGGACGAAGCGTCGACCAATGACGTGCCGGGCAACTAAATGTCAATTCGTGTTGTAATAACTGTCTAGATCGAAGTAGAGTGTTTGTTGTTTGTGTGCAGGAGTAACTACAATAAGGATAAAGACGTAAAGCGAAACAAAGGGTCGAAGTCAAGTGCGATGGATCATTGGGAGTTCGAGTGTTCGATGGAAGTCTGAAGATTCGTTGGGAGTGCTGCCGGAACTGGCCGAGAACGAGTAGGGAGCTTGCCGAAGGGTTTTCGGAAGTTCGCTGGGACGTTCGTCGAAAGTTCGCAGAGCTTGCTAAGAAAGATCAGAGCTTGCCAAAGAAGCTCGGGGGAACTCGCCAAAATCATCATGCAGTCCGAGAGCTTGCCGGGAGTCCATAGGATGGTTTCTGAGGGATCGTCGGAAGACCGCCGGAAGTTCGCCGGAAGCTCGACGAAAGAAGACTTGACTTGCGGACTTTGTAACAGCTTAGGAATGTCTTTAAGTTTATAGTTTGCACATGAGTAGGGCAACGATTTAGGAAAAATCCTGCCTAAATTCAGTGGGGGCCAACCGAGCCTCTATTGGGCAGGGTTGGGCCTTAAACAGGGCCCATTTAGCCTTGGCTGAATGGGCCAGGCGGTTGAACCACCCAGTCTGGGGTAGTAGCACCGCCTGACTCTGTAGCTTGGCCAGCTCAGCATGAGAGCTCCCTGGTATCTTATGTGCGGTAGCACCGCTTGGTGAAGCGTAGCACCACCCGATTCATATGTGCGGTAGCACCACCTGGCTGAGCCAGTAGCACCGCCTAGCTGAGGCGGTAGCACCGCTTGGGTATGTCAGTCTGCCAGGACTGACAACACCGAAAAACTCAAAAGATTCAAATTTTTGGCTCCAAGTTTGGGCTCCAAATTTGAATCACTTTGAGGCTTATAAATACCCCTTCTTTCTCAGCTAAAAGAAGAACCCTTTTTGAGAGTTAGAATCTTAGTTTTATGTTTTTGAAAAGTCTTGAAAAGTCTTGTTCTTGCTAAGTGTTCATCTCATTCTTCTTGTGAAATCTTGTAAAAGTGTGAACCACTTGTAAAGGGTTGTAAGAGGGTAATTTGATCCTTCCCCTTCAAAGGATTTGGTAGTGAAAGAAGGGAGCCTCATCAGAGAAGGATTCGGAAGTGGATGTAGGTCACTTTGACCGAACCACTATACATCGCTGCGTCTTGATTGTGTGAGTGTTTAAATTTCTATTTTATCTCTTTACTTTGTTGCAAGTCTTTACTTTACTTACTCCACTTCCTTTTCATTTTCGTACGCATTCTTTAAAGTTAAAACGCAATCATTCCGGGTTCAAACGAAACGTTGCTTTCATCGTACGAAGTTTCCGAAGCTTGTTTTAAATTGCTGAAAAAAAATCTATCGTTTTATCTGCTGCACTAATTCACCACCCCCCCTCTTAGTGCCACTCGATCCCTAACAATTGGTATCAGAGCCACGTTCTTTCTCTTTCGGATTTATACCCGTGAGAAATGGCTCTAAATAGTTTTCAAGAGGGCTTTTTGGTTTTTCGTCCACCGTTCTTTAACGGTTCGAACTACACATATTGGAAAACTCGAATGAGAGTTTTCATGCTTTCAATTGATTTGGATTTGTGGAACATCATCGAAAATGGTTTTCAACCTTCCTCTAAACCGACGAACGAATGGTCGGTTTTGGAGAAAATGTCATTTTCTTTAAACGCAAAGGCTATGAATGCCTTATTTTGCACTTTGAACAAGAACGAGTTCAATCGGATTTCTATGTGCGAAACGGCTTTTGACATTTGGCGAACTCTTGAAATCACACATGAGGGAACTAGTAGAGTTAAAGACTCGAAAGTAAACCTCTTGTTGCATGATTTTGAGCTCTTCCAAATGACACCAAGCGAATCTATCGACGACATGTACACCCGCTTCATAGATGTCGTCAATAGCTTGAAAAGTCTTGGTAAAAGTTTTTCAGATTTTGAACTCACTAACAAGATCTTAAGATCCCTTTCAAAATGGTGGGATCCTAAAATAACGGCGATTCAAGAATCAAAGGATCTAAATAATTATTCTATTGATGAACTCATTGGGTCTTTAAAGACCTATGAAATAGAACATGATGAATATGATGAACACATGAACCACCTTCTAAAGAACAAGAAGGTTTTTGAACTCCGAACTATAAAATGCCACTTTAGTAATGACTCATGTGATGAGAACAATGAAGACATTGAACACATAACAATGAATGTTAACAAGTTCATTAAACAAAAATTAAAAAACACAAATGAACTTGAATGGAGAAAGAGGCCAAAGAAGAAGAAGAAGGCTTGCAAAGAAGAATCAAGGAAAGAAGAAGCAAACTACGCTTTAATGGGCTTCGACAATGAGGTAAGTAACTTAACTTCCTTGAATTATTTTGAAATTACTCGATGATTTCCATGAATGCTTAACTTAGTTAGTAGGAATTTTTTTTATGCTTTTCTTGTGTTTTTAGAAATTAAAAAAAAATTTCGAAATTATACTATGCTTTTCTTTATAGTATTTTTGAAAAATAAAAATATGAATGACGATTGTAAGATTTGTGATAATGCTTAGGATTAAACCATGCATGAGTATCTTGATGGTTTACATTGTCTCTAAACATGATGCTTGATGATTTTATACCATGCATGAGTTGTTGAAGTGATGTTGATCTAAAAACATCTATCTTGGATTAATAGGTCTTAACCTTTTTTTTTATGATGAAATTTTTAAATGATACATGTCTTCATGAAATCAATTATAAAGACCTAACCCATAAATTTTCCAAATGAAAGAAATGTGATTTTTATGTTACCTTGTATTACATTTGGACTTGATGATTTTCATGATGAAAAGTATTTTTTAGATTTTTAAAAAATGATGTATGAGTTTAGAAAAAATTTGAGCATTGATCATCTTGTTATAACAAATGAAAGAAAGATGGGAAATGATTTTAATGATGAATTCATTTCCAAATATGATGATGCTCTCATATTTAAATATGATGTATGACATTGATCATTCTTATGAAAGATCAAATCACGTAAATTGAAACTCTTAAAAATAAGAAAATGCACTATCATAATGTATCATTTTTATGTATTTGGTCTTGACGATTTTATGACAAAGCTTGTGTTTTATTTTGATACATGTTTTCATAAAAATTTTGAATATGCTCACATCAAATTGCTTAAAATGAAAATGTATTTTTTCTCATTCTATTGAGGTGAATGAATTCATGTTATGAGTCTTGTGAATCTCATAAAAATAAACATGATGAATATTTTAAAAAATATGCCTCATGTTTTCGGTCTTAATGATTTCTCTTGAAACATGCTCTTTGGACCTATATGAAAAACATGAGTATACTCATATGAACGTTAAATCACTTGAAATGGAACATAAAAAAAAAGAGAAATTGCACTATCATGATGCTTTACGTGTAATGCTTTTGATCTTAATGGGTTAAATGACAACTTGTATTTCAAATTTATACAATGATGGCTTCCGTATAAATATTTGAACATACATTATGAAATCATCATTGAAATGAAAATATTAGAAGTTTGTTATCATGCTTAATGACCTTGTGATATCATATCTTGATGACAAACTCATGTTTCGGTTTTAAAATTTGATACTCATCTTTTGAAACATGAGTACACTTACATGAAACAAATAACTTAAAATGAAACACATTATCATGATATATTGAAACTCATATCTTGAAATAATGTGTTACATTTTTGTCTTTATAATGCCTTATGAGATTTTGCCTTTACATCTTGAACTTTCATGCTTATCTTGGTATATAAAGACAAAGGCATATTTAGATAAAAAAATTACTTGAAAAGAGAATTTTCCAAATGAAATATAACTTATCTCTTGTTTCACAAAACTATGGTTTTGAATTACTTTTATGAGATCATCATCTTGATAACTTGAGTTTTTATCTCTATACTCTCTTATGTTTCTCCCATGTTATATGAAGAAAAATATAAATTATTTTCTCTTAACTTATTGATACTCAATTTGAGAAAATATGTTTTGATGATTGAAACATTGTATGTGCAATTTGAACTTTTCTCTCATGTTTCAATACCACTTTGTATGCTTCATGACATGATAATTAAAATATTGATGTAGACTTTTGATATATCACTTGTCATGATTAATGCATATAGCTAGCATTTTAAATCTCTAAAATGATTTTGATTATGAGTTTCGAGTTGACAAATTGAGCTTGAATGATTTTTCTTTTAACGATTCTTGAATCTTTTGGAATTATGACTTGTTAAGACATATTTAATGCTTGAATCAAGTTTTAAAAGATTTCATTTAGCTATAAAGAAATTTTATTGAAATCATGATCTTGACAACTATGACTTGAAACTCTTTATAAATCAAGATCTTTTACCATGCTCCTTCCGTCTTATCAAAAGAAAATTCTTTAAATGAAATGTAACTTGTCTTTTGATTTCTCAGAATTTAATACTTGAATTTTTATGAATTCGTGTCGTGATTCTTATGAAATATGATCTTGGTAAAGAATTCTTTTGTATGAATCAAGATCTTGTGTTTGATCTCCTAAGACTTCCACTTGTTATTTCCTAAAAAAGAGATTTGTCAAAATGATTCATGAACCTTTTGATTTATGACTTTTGGATTCATGACTCAAGATTGAAGATTGAAACATTATATGCTAAAATTGATTTTTTTTATTATTGTTTCAATACTTCCTCAAATGCCTTATGTGATGATTGAAAATTTGATGAAAAAGAATTGTGCTTAATATTGGAATCATTGATTTATTCTTTTATCATGGCTTAAAAATGAATGAAAAAAAAATATGTTAGCACTTGTAATCATGATTTGATCCTTAATATTGATATGCTTTCATATATCATGATTCTTGGTTGTATGACATTTATCTTGAATTAAAAATTGATAAATATGAATCTAGATCTTGCTAAAATGAAAAGTTATGAATCATGGATGATATCTTTTGGTTTTGATTCTTGTTGAATTTACATATTGATATCCTTCATGACATGATTTCTCATGTTTCAATATCATCTCGTATGTATCATGTGATGATTGATATATTGATTGATGCAATTTTCTCATTGGTTCCTTCCTTCTTTTTGATATTGATAAAGGGGGAGAAAAATTGTTAACTTGTGTATCAAAAGAGAAAAATTTGCTAGCTTAAACATTGAGAAGCAAAAAGTTGCTATCTCAAGAGAGGCAAAAATCTTGCTCAACTTCACTTTTTTCAACAAAATTGCTTGCATCTTTGTTACAAATTATTGTTGAATCTCATGCAAGATTATTTGTAGTATTAATCCTCCTTTTCTTTTTGATATTGATAAAGGGGGAGAAGGCTTTTACAAATGAATGCAAAAGTCCTAGCATGCAAAGAAAGCAAAACTTGCAAGCTTGCTCTTCTCAAAAGAGAAGAAAGAAATTATAAAATTGTATGCATATCGCAAAAGAAGTCAAGAAAATACACAATTTGCTTGTACTTCTTAAAGGAACATAGAAAAACTTGCCATCATCACGACAAGCACTATCTTGCTTATCATGATAAACATGCGATACCTAAATGTTGTATGATGTGGTTACTAGCTAGTATGTTTGTAATATTTGTATATCCTTGAAAACTAGCTATAATGTTACTTCTCCTTTTTGTTGATGACATAGGGGGAGAAGTAGATTGATGACTTCATGCATTGATTGAATATTTTATATTTGCATGATGGTTTGTTGTTTTCTCACTACATAAATGATACATGTTACTTGGATTTGGGATAATCCAAGGATTCTATCAATGACATATTGATAGGGGGAGTTTGTGTTAAACTCCGGGGAGTTTTAGTTAACTCCATCAGTCATCAATTAGTTGTCATCATAAAAAAGGGGGAGATTGTTGAATCTCGGATTTTGATGATGAAACTAATTGAGTGTGATTTATGGTCTAACTGCGTGTTGAGTTACGCAGGTCTACTATTGATCAGAATTAGACAGTTGACACTAGAGGAATTAACGTTGCATCGGAGGTGATCACATCAGGATATTGGATGTCGAGCCGGAGGTTCGGTCGACTATCGGCAGGAGACTTCGTACGTCGGGCATCGGGCCAAGAAGAGCGTGTTGTGCCAAGGATATCGGGATTGCGGAGGTCAATCACCGATTGGGCAATGAACCGCAAGAGAGGACGATGTGCTGAAGGATCGGACGAAGTGCCGACCAATGATGTGCCGGGCAACTGAATGTCAATTCATGTTGTAATAACTGTCTAGATCGAAGTAGAGTGTTTGTTGTTTGTGTGCAGGAGTAACTACGATAAGGATGAAGACGTAAAGCGAAACAAAGGGTCGAAGTCAAGTGCGATGGATCATTGGGAGTTCGAGTGTTCGATGGAAGTCTGAAGATTCGTTGGGAGTGCTGCCGGAACTGGCCGAGAACGAGTAGGGAACTTGCAGAAGGGTATTCGGAAGTTCGCCGGGAGGTTCGTCGGAAGTTCGCGGAGCTTGCCAAGAAAGATCGGAGCTTGCCAAAGAAGCTCGGGGGAACTCGCCAAAATCATCGTGGAGTCCGAGAGCTTGCCGGGAGTCCGCAGGATGGTTTCCGAGGAATCGTCGGAAGACCGCCGGAAGTTTGCCGAAAGCTCGACGGAAGAAGACTTGACTTGCAGACTTTGTAATAGCTTAGGAATGTCTTTAAGTTCGTAGTTTGCAAATGAGTAGGGTAAGGATTTAGGAAAAATCCTGCCTAAATTCAGTGGGGGCCAACCGGGCCTCTACTGGGTAGGGTTGGGCCATAAATAGGGCCCATTCAGCCTTGGCTGAATGGGCCAAGCGGTTGAACCACCCAGCTTGGGGCGGTAGCACCGCACCGGCTATAGCGGCTCTTATAGCAGTGTGCTCTGGCCATCGTAGCAGTGTCTCCTGGTTATGCAGCTAGCAATTCTTTATGTGCGGTAGCACCGCTGGTCAGCGAGAGCACCACCCGGTTACTGTAGCAGGCGGTAGCACCGCCTGGCTGAGGCGGTAGCACCGCTTAGGTGTGTCAGTCTGCCAGGATTGACAACACCGAAAAACTCAAAAGATTCAAATTTTTGGCTCCAAGTTTGGGCTCCAAATTTGAATCACTTTGAGGCTTATAAATACCCCTTCTTTCTCAGCTGAAAGAAGAACCCTTTTTGAGAGTTAGAATCTTAGTTTTATGTCTTTGAAAAGTCTTGAAAAGTCTTGTTCTTGCTAAGTGTTCACCTCATTCTTCTTATGAAATCTTGTAACAGTGTGAACCACTTGTAAAGGGTTGTAAGAGGGGTATTTGATCCTTCCCCTTCAAAGGATTTGGTAGTGGAAGAAGGGAGCCTCATCAGAGAAGGCTTTGGAAGTGGATGTAGGTCACTTTGACCGAACCACTATACATCGCTGCGTCTTGATTGTGTGAGTGTTTAAATTTCTATTTTATCTCTTTACTTTATTGCAAGTCTTTACTTTACTTACTCCACTTCCTTTTCATCTTCGTACGCATGCTTTAAAGTTAAAACGCAATCTTTCCAGGTTCAAACGAAATGTTGCTTTCATCGTACGAAGTTTCCGAAGTTTGTTTTAAATCGCTGAAAAAAAATCTATCATTTTATCCGCTACACTAATTCACCCCCCCCCCTCTTAGTGCCACTCTCGATCCCTAACAATGGTAGGTGTTGCGACGAGTAGAGGTTCAAATATGAGATTTCCGCAAGAGCCCCTATCTTATTGGATATCCATTAAGCCCCTGTATTATTGGATCCTAAGATTAGATCCAATAATTGCTAATAAGATATTATTGGGTAGAGACCCAATAATCCAAGAGACTTGGGTAATTAGATGGAGATCCAATACCCAACAAGGCAAGATCCATTAGGGTTTACAAGGGGCCCCTATAAATAGGATGGAAACAAAGCTCTATAGTCTGGGGGTTTCTTTTTGGTGGCCACCTCCTGTTCACCTCTCCCTAGAGAGGTGCATCATCGCAGTCCCTGCCATGTGGATACCGCAAGAGCGGAGGAAGCTTGACCTTATTCATCCTCTCCTACAGATCTGTAGGGATTCAGGGATATACGATCTCTCTAGGTATTTTTCTTTTATACATGCAGTTTTCGCAGATTTGTTTTGACGCACCGATCTTCGCACGACGATAGAACCTTTCTACGGGAAATCTATGGTTTTGTCTTTGTTCTTCCACTATGCATAAGATGTCGCCCCATAGGATTTCCTAATAGTGATATCAGAGTCAGGTTGTTCGTGCAAAGATCGGATCTTAAACTGTATGTGTTGTGATTTAGAATAGCTTTTGTCATCAAAATCATTAGCGCAAAAGGCGAGAAAGGGCAACAACTATTGCTGCACTTGCTGTGCTCGCACAATGGCCGCAAGGCTACTTGCAGCCATGTTGCCTACAACGGAAGTGGCGGCGGCTGTGGGCAAGGTGCCCGTATGCAGGCTGCAAGCGGTAGTAAGCCGGTGACTTGCCCGCAAGGGTGGGCAGCGCTTGGCGCGGCGGCTTGCCCACAAGGACGGGCGGCGCCCGCGAGGCCCCTATGGGCTGCCTGCTTACATGGGTGGGCGGCAGCATTGCCCGAAGGCAAGCCGCCCGTAGGGGAGGGCAGCGCCTGCAGTGGTGCTCACCCGTAAGGGGCACCGAGCCGCTGCAGGCATTGCCCTGCAAGGGGCAGCGCCAACAGGCAGGCACATCTGCCCGCGATCGGCGCCGCCCATAGGACTATGGGCATGTCTTGGCGCTTGCCATGATGCTCTGCCGGGGAGTGGCGCAGCAGTAGCGCATAACACACTGGTAGAAGAGGGATTAGGCTTTTATGGGCAAAAGATATTTTTGCCCTCGGAATTTTAGAAATTCTTGTTTCTGTCCCTTTTGATAGAATGACCAAAATACCCCTTATAATTTCAAAATTTTTAGTTTTATCCTTTCTATTCGAATGACTAAAATACCCCTTAAAATTTAGAAAATTCTATGAATATCTCTATTTTAAAAATATATATATATTAATTAAATAGTTTAATTAAATATTATTATTTATATAGTAGTCCTATAAAATAACATATATATGTGATATATGACGTGGACAGATGATCATGGACCTTGTGATGTGTTGTGTGTACCTGTGATTATTATTATTGGGACTTGTCAGCCTCTATTATTTTCCTTTATTGTCGGGCCTGTGTGCTTGTAATTATATTATAATTATATGAGGAGGCACAACGGGAGTGTGGAAGAGATAGTGGGACCCATGAGGTCGAGATGGACAATCCGACGCATGAAGATGCGTTGAGATACCAACGGAACCGACGAAGTGAGATGGACGATCACAGGGCATGAAGATGCGCCGAAGCATACATAGATCTTGATGTGAGTGATTATGCCCACTGGCTCGGGCCTGATCATATTAGGATGTGGTCCATGATCATCTGGTGTGATTGCTCATGTGATGTGTGATTAATTATACGCCTACTAGATATGTATATATATTTGCATACGATGTAGATATATATATTAAATATGTATGTATGTGACACATTATGTTAGGAGACCAAATAAAAAATCTCCTCTATTAATAATATTAAGTCAGTAAATGTGAAGCAATTAGATTGACCCACGTGGCCTTCCATCGTTATAGCAATGAACCGATTCCTGGTGTAGGTTGAGTTGGTTGAGTACCTCGAGACTCACCTATATCGCATTTCGCTATCTTATGTATGACATAGAGATGTTATCGATGACCTAAGGACATGGTATGCTTGATCGAGTTCCTCAAGAGTATATCATCGAATCAGACTCATCTTGTAACGATGGTGATAACTTAACCGAACATCATGGTTCGTCAAGTGATAGGACCCTAGCAAGGTTGGGTCCTACTCAACCATGTAGTAGCTAATAAAAACCCTATGAGAGTATAATAAACCCCACCTAGCCACCTCTATCCTATAAAGAAGAGAGGCTAGGGTTTACATTTGGGTCTTTGGGCTTCTTAGCCGCCACCCCCCTTGTTATTGGGTCGGCCCACTAAGGTTGAGGGCAAATTAGGTAGTTCACTTAGGAAGCAGCCCCTAGGGCTAGGGTTTGGAGCTCTATATAAGCATGTAGCCTCCATCTCTTGGGAATAAGAAGAATCATCTATAATTGCAGCCACCAAACTACTTAGAGGGTGGAACCCCTATAGTGTTCCATGGGTTGATCCCCCTCAAAGATCAATCTACATAGAATTTCTCTAAGGTTCTATCATCTGGTATCAGAGCAGCGATCTTGCTACTTTAGCTGCCATCCCCGCTGCCCACCATCAACCAAGCAATTCTCACAATTGCTCTTGACGTCACCATCTCCACCTTCATCTTCTGCCGTAGATCAAATCAATCTACTGCCGTTGCTTCCAATTGCATCAGAAATCTGGTATTCTCTTATCACTAATACCTTTTGCTTTTGCAATTTGCCATTCAAAATACCAAAAAAGGGTTTACTATCTATTCCTTGTTGTGAATTCCTTTCGTCACAAAAGTTATCATCTTTGCGAACGAAGGATTGCTACAGAAAATTTCAGCCGCACATTGCTGCCTTTCAACCGATCTATTACTATCCTTTTTGAACAAAATTTCTTGAGCATCTCATAGATCATCTTGGCTTTTATCTAGGATTGATCTATCATGGAATTCATCTCTGAAACATTACTGTGTTGCTGCAAGTTTTCATCGTATTCTGTTGAAATTTTTCGACGAGAATTCTACTATCGCAACTTGCACCGAATTCTTTGCTGTTATGCTGCCGAATTTTTCTTGATCCAAGTTGCCATCCTTGCTATTATTTAAACTGAGATTCTGCTATCAAATCTCCTTCTCAAATTTTTGGGTTCTCGCTGGAAATTTTATCGAGAAACCGTTATTTCTTCAACGACAATTTTGCTCTTACGAGACAATGCATATCGACAACAACTTCCATTGAATTCTGTCAAATCTCTACTGCCATCTGCAATAGATCTAAAACCCTCTTCCCTAACCTTCATCCACTACCATCTCAACCCAAAACTCTATCAAATTACAACTCCAAACTGCACCCAAAATAGCCATAAAACAAGCCTAAACCACAGCCTACATCCACCAATCCACAAACCCTTTCGGCCACCACATCCCTCAAACAATACATGCCTTTAACCTGACAATAAAAGAGAGATCTTAATATTACAGATTTGGAAGCATATACTATGGCATCTGAGGAGGTAATCAATGCTAAGTTTGAAGCCTTTGAGACGCGGATAGAGGAGAAGATTTGGACCCTCTTTGCTGAACTCAGTTTGGGTCGACCACTGAGCCCAAAGAAATCACCTCAAGGAGAGAGCTCTGATCAAAGAGATAACTTTCAAGAGAGGGGAGGCTCTATGACCGATCCCTACTACCCACGCATGAGGATGGACTTCCCTAGATGGAAAGAAGGAGACCCGATTGGTTGGATCTCGCGCGTGGAGCGATATTTTCGGTACCACAAAACCATGGACGCATCTATAGTTGAAATTGTGGCTATACATCTTGAAGGGGATGCCATACAGTAGTTTAATTGGTTTGAATACACTCATGGAGTCCTCTCATGGTGATAATTCAAAGAAGGACTACTGATCCACTTCGGACCAACCGATTACGAGAACATCAATGGACAACTAGCGAAGATCCAACAAACCTCCACCATTCAGGAGTATCAAACCAGGTTTGAATGGTTATCTAATCAAACTCATGATTGGTCTAAAAAACAGCTATTAGGAATGTTTATTGAGGGCTTGAATTTGGAAATCCGAGGAGAAGTTAAAGCACGATAGCCGTACACGCTTATGACAACCATCTCTTTGGCACGACTTCAAGAGGAGCGATTGCAACATGAAGCCTGGAGGACTAGGGTCACTCCCTGACCAGTAGTACCAAAGCATTCAACCCCCCCTACTGTCAGTCGAGCTCCTGCACCAAAAAGTTGACAAGAGAAGAGCTTCGGGAGCGATCTACAAAGGGGTTATGTTGGCATTGTGATGAGCCATGGAGCCGTGAGCATCACTGTAAAAAGGGGAGAATTCTAGTGATCGAACTAGTGGAAGAATAGGTCATTGAACAAGCAAAAGAGAGCCTTGAACATGAGGAAGAAGATATGGAAGAAGAGGCACAATCGAATGACTTTATGGTACACGCGTTAGCGGGCTACTCAAATCCGCAAACGATGAAAGTTGGAGGCCTTCTTAAACAACAACCGATCACCATTCTCATTGACACGGGCAGCACAAATAACTTCCTAAATAGTAAGGTCACTACTTTGATGACGCTCCACATTGAAGGTTGTAGCAAGTTCGACGTAAAGGTTGCCGACAGCCGAATCCTAAAGTGCGACCAAAGATGCCCGCAGGTGAAACTATTATTGCAAGACCAATAAATTATCACTATCTTCTTCCTCCTACCAATTAATGATTATGAGGCTGTGCTGGGCATAGAATGGCTGACAATGCTAGGTGACGTCTCTTGGAACATTTTCAAATTAATTATGAAATTCTACTACAAGGGCAAACAGGTCACCCTATGCGGGAAGCGAGGAAGCAACGTAACCACCATTTCGACCCAACGAATGGAGAAAGTTTTACACAAGATAAATGGTGGCTTTTTGATGCATCTCCAGCAGCAACTAGAGGGGAAGAAAATAGAAATTGAAGATCAAAATCTCACCCAATTGCTTACTAAATTTAACGATGTTTTTACCGAACCGCACAGTCTTCCTCCTACTAGGCAACATGACCATCGAATTCTAATTCTTCCGGGCAAACCACCAGTGAACACTCTACCGTATCTCTATCCTCACCTCCAGAAGGATGAGATTGAGAAGATCGTAAAGGAGATGCTTGCCATTGTGCGCATAGTAACAAAGTGGAGACCCTACCTAATCAGTCAACGATTTCAGATTAAAATCGACCATAGAAGCCTCAAGTACTTTTTGGAGCAGAAGATATCATTCCTAGAGCAGCAAAAATGGGTAAGCAAACTTCTAGGATTTGATTATGAAATTATTTTCAAAAAGTGGAAAGAAAATGTTGTTGTAGATGTGCTCTCACGGCTATTTAAGCAAGCTGAATTTTCAGCCGTCTCTCTTCCTACCACCGGCTTCCTTGAGGACATTACGAAGGAATGGAAGAAGGACCCAGAGACCAGCAACATCATTAATAAATTAGAGGAGGATCCAGGTACAATAACTCACTATACCTAGGATTTGAGGGATTTACGCTACAAAGGTCGTATTGTGCTTACACCCGACTCCCCTTATATCAAAGTCATTTTGCAGGAAATGCACTCCACACCTTCCGCAGGACACTCTGGATTTCTGAGAACCTACAAAAGAGTGAAGCAAAATTTTTATTAGAGAGGGATGAAAAAATTTATTTCTGAATACGTGGCACAATGTAATGTATGTCAACAGCAAAGGGTGAAACAGTGGCGAGTCTAGGGAAACTACAACCGCTACCCATACCGGACTCAGTGTGGACTGACATCTTCATGGATTTCATCGAAGGGCTACCACCTTCCAAAGGTAAAAGCACAATCCTCGTGTTGGTTGATCGACTTATGAAATATGCTTATTTTTGTGTTATACGAAATCCCTACACTACTACTAGTATTGCTCAGATTTTTATAGAAAATATTATTAAATTACATGAGATGCCATGATCCATTGTAAGTGATCAAGACAAGGTCTTCACTAGTAAATTTTGGACCGAGTTATTCCAGTTGTAGGGCACCAAACTCAAGATGAGCACAACATATCATTCACAAACTAACGGCCAAACAGAGGTAGTGAATAGGTGTTTAGAGATGTACCTTCAATGTTTCGCTAGTGACCAACCAAAAGAGTGGACGAAATGGCTCCCTTGGGCCGAATGGTAGTATAATACTACGTATCATTCATCTACAAAATGTACCCCATATGAAGCATTGTATGGTCAACCGGCCCTTGTGATTCCAAAGTATGTAATTGGCTCAGCCAAGGTAGATCAAGTCGACCAAGATCTAATTGATAGGGACAAACTCCTACAATTGCTAAAGGATATTCTCTCTATCACTCAAGCCAGAATGAAACAGTAAGCTGACACATGATGAAGCGAAAGAGAATTTTCAGTTGGAGATTGGGTTTATCTTCGCCTATAGCTATACAAGCAGCTCTCCATCAACACACGAGCCTCCATGAAGTTATCTTCATATTTTTATGGGCCCTATCAGATCATAGAGCGTATTAGAGCTATGGCGTACAGACTTAAATTACCTGAAGATGCCAAAATTCATCCTGTCTTCCATGTGTCATGCTTGAAGCCCAAGTTGGGAGAACACGAGTCACCCCAGATCCAACTACCCAACACCACTAATGATGGAAATATTCAAGCCCAACCATAAGCCATCCTCGATCGCAGAATCATGATGTGTCATCGACATTCCTCTATTGATGTACTAGTACATTGGACTAATTTACCACTCAAAGATGCCACATGGGAATCATATGAGGAGCTGAAAACTCGGTTCCCTGAGTTCATGGAACCCCAGCCTTGAGGACAAGGCTTATTTAAAGAGGACAGGCTGAATAGGACCCTAGTAGGGTTGGGTCCTACTCAACCATGTAACAGCTAATAAAAACCTTATAAGAGTGTAATAAACCCCACCTAGCCACCTTTATCCTATAAAGAAGAGAGACTAGGGTTTACATTTAGGTCTTTGGGCTTCTTAGCTATTGCCCCCCTTGTTACTGGGCCGACACGCTAAGGTTGAGGGCAAATTGGGTAGTTCACCTAGGAAGCAGCTCCTAGGGCTAGGGTTTGGAGCTCTATATAAGCATGTAGTCTCCATCTCTTGGGAATAAGAAGAATCATCTACAATTACAGCCACCAGGCTACTTGGAGGGTGGAACCCCTATAGTGTTCCAAGGGTTGATCCCCCTTAAAGATCAATCTACATAGAATTCCTCTGGGGTTCTATCATCGAATCCCTCGAGGCCATGGTGGTTCGGAGGCCGAACAGGATGGGAATCTTAAGGAGTTGTGATTGACAAAAGTTGTCTACCTTTAGGGGCTTAACGTGATTGGTCGAGTCCCTCGAGGTTATGTTAAGACGTCGATTAGATCCCAATCCCCACTAGAGATCCATCGGGGGTCTCCAATTCACATACCGGAGGGTGTTGTGCATCTCATGAAAAATTAGTGGGAATACATTAAGTTAGAAATCCTTATCTTATTTATTTAATTTTTGTAAAGTCTGCATGTCATTTATTTTTGCTACATTTTTAATTTTAGAAAAATATCACTTTCAAATCCTTTACGTGGCATACTTGATGCCAACCACCTCATTAATCCAAATTATACAGATTGGCTTCGCAATTTGAGAATCATTCTCACGGCGGAGAAAATAGCAAACGTCCTTGATATAATGATCCCAACACCCGACGAAGGGGCAAGCGAGGATGAGATCGCTCGTTATGTGAAGTACATAGATGATTCCACTCTTTCTCAGTGTTATATTTTGGCTTCTATGACTACTGAGTTACAGAGATAATATAAAATTATGGATGCTAATTCTATACTCCTGCATCTCCACAAACTGTTTGAGGAACAGGGAAGAACTCAGCGATATGAGATATCAAAAAGTCTTTTTAGTGCTAGGATGACTGAGAGGACACTAGTTTAGAACTAAGCCCTTAAGATGATTGAGTGGATTGAGAAACTCACAGGTCTAGGAATGGTCCTAGAGGATAACTTGTGTGGATCTTGTGCTTCAGTCCCTACCAGATTCCTTTTCTCAGTTCATAATGAATTTTAATATGAATAAACTTAAGGTGACCCTCCCAAAGCTCCTTAATATGTTGAGAGAAGCAGAGAGCACAATTAAGAAAGAGAAGCCAGTTCCCTATGCTGGTGAGACCAGAAAGAAAAAGAAGGCTGAGAAGTCCCTTAAGAAGGGCATGGGCAAAGGCAAAATGGGTAAGGCAAAGGTTGCCAAGAAAGACCCAACAAAGGATAAAGGCTAGTGCTTCCACTACGGCAAAGATGGACACTGGAAGAGGAACTACAAAGAGTACCTTGTAGAGAGGGCGAAACAAAAGCTTGGAGAAGCTTCAGGTACATTCATGATCAGTCTCTATTTGTCAGAATCTTATGATAACACATGAGCATTGGATACCGAGAGTGCTTATCATATCTACAATTCATTGTAGGTTCTGGCAGGACCTAGGAGATTGAAGAGAGGCGAGATGGACCTTAAGATGGGCAATGGAGTAAAGGTTGCTGTAGTGGTTGTTGGCAAGATCACCTTACATCTGCTTAGTGGAGCTATTATTGCATTAGATGTATGTTATTATGTTCCTTCTATTATCAAAAATATTATTTTCATTTCATGTTTGACAGTTAATGGAAAATTAGGTTTTGAGAATAATAGTTGTTCAATAATATTAGATAATGAGATCATCATGAGAGGAACATTGTATAATGGTTTATTTATACTAGATACAGCTCTATATATCATGAGTGTAAGTGAGTCTAAGACGAAACGAGAAGAGGTGAACAATGCATATTTATGGCATTGTAGGCTAGGTCACATCCATGAGAGAAGGATTCAAAAGTTGCTGAAGAATGGATATATAGATCCATTTGACTATGAGTCATATGCGACTTATGAACTTTGCCTTCAGGAAAAGATGACCAACTCTCCATTTAGTGGAATTGGGGAGAGAGCCACTGAGTTACTGGAACACATACATAGTGTTGTATGTGGTCCCATGTCGACTCATACCATAGGTGGTTACTCCTACTTCATTATTTTCACTGATGATTTCTTAAGATACAGACATGTGTACTTGATGAAGTACAAGTCTGAGGCTTTTAAGAAATTCAAGGAATATAAGAATGAAGTGGAGTACCAGATGATAGAACCCCTGAGGAATTCTATGTAAATTGATCTTTGAGGGGGATCAACCCTTAGAACACTATAGGGGTTCCACCCTCCAAGTAGCTTAGGGGCTACAATTGTAGATGATTCTTCTTATTCCCAAGAGATGGAGACTACATGCTTATATAGAGCTCCAAACCCTAGCCCTAGGAGCTGCTTCCTAGGTGAACTACCCAATTTGCTCTCAACCTTAGCGGGCCGGCCCAGTAACAAGGGGGGCAATAACTAAGAAGCCCAAAGACCTAAATGTAAACCCTAGCCTCTCTTCTTTATAGGATAAAGGTGGCTAGGTGGGGTTTATTACACTCTCATAGGGTTTTTATTAGCTGTTACATGGTTGAGTAGGACCCAACCCTACTAGGGTCCTATTCAGCCCACCCTCTTCAAATAAGCCTTGTCCTCAAGGCTGGGGTTCCATGAACTTAGGGAACCGGGTTTTCAGCTCCTCATATGATTCCCATGTGGCATCTTTGAGTGGTAAATTAGTCCAATGTACTAGTACATCAATAGAGGAACGTCGATGACACATCATGATTCTGCGATCGAGGATGGCTTGTGGTTGGGCTTGAATATTTCCATCATTAGTGGTGTTGGGCAGTTGGATTTGGGGTGACTCGTGTTCTCCCAACTTGGGCTTCAAGCATGACACATGGAAGACAGGATGAATTTTGGCATCTTCAGGTAATTTAAGTCTGTACGCCATAGCTCCAATACGCTCTATGATCTGATAGGGCCGATAAAAACATGAAGATAACTTCATGGAGGCTCGTGTGTTGATGGAGAGCTGCTTGTATAGCTGTAGGCGAAGATAAACCCAATCTCCTACTAAAAATTCTCTTTCGCTTCGTCATATGTTGGCTTGCTATTTGATTCTGGCTTAGGTGGTATAGAGTTTATCCTTTAGTAATCATAGAAGTTCATCCCTGTAAATTAGATCTTGGTCGACCTGATCTACATTGGCTGAGCCAATTATATACTTTGGAATCATAGGGGTTAGTCGACCATACAATGCTTCATATAGGGTATATTTTGTAGATGAATGATACGTAGTATTATACCACCATTCTGCCCAGGGGAGCCATTTCGTTTACTTTTTCGATCGGTCACTAGTGAAACACTGAAGGTACGTCTCTAAACACCTGTTCACCACCTTTGTTTGGCCATCAATTTATGGATGATATGCTGTGCTCCTCTTAAGTTTGGTGCCCTACAATTGGAATAACTTGATCTAAAATTTACTAGTGAAGACCATATCACGATCACTTACAATGGACCTTAGCATCCCATGTAATTTAAAAATATTTTCTATGAAAATCTAAGCAATACTAGCAGTAGTGTAGAGATTTCGTATAGCACAAAAATGAGCATATTTCATAAGTCGATCAACCACCATGAGGATTATGCTTTTACCTTTAGAAGGTGGCAGCCCTTCGATGAAATCCATGGAGGTGTCAGTCCACACTGAGTCCGGTATGGGTAACGGTTGCAGTTTCCCTGGACTCACCACTGTTTCGCCCTTTTGCTGTTGACATACATCACATTGTGTCACGTATTTAGAAATAAATTTTTTCATCCCTCTCCAATAAAAATTTTGCTTCACTCTTTTGTAGGTTCTTAGAAATTCAGAGTGTCCTGTTGAAGGTGTGGAGTGCATTTCATACAGAATGACTTTGATGCATGGGGAGTCGGGTGTAAGCACAATACGACCTTTGTAGCATAGATCCCTCGAATCCCAAATATAGTAAGCTTTTATGCCTGGATCCTCCTTTAATTTTATAATGATGTTGCTGGTCTTTGGGTTCTTCTTCCATTCCTCCCTAATGTCCTCAAGGAAGACAATGGTAGGAAGAGAGACGGCTGATAATTCAGCTTGCTCAAGTAGCCGTGAGATCGCATCTGCAATAATGTTTTCTTTCCCTATTTTCTAAATAATTTCATAATCAAATCCTAGAAGTTTAGTTACCCATTTTTGCTACTCCGGGGATGATATCTTCTACTCCAGAAAGTACTTGAGGCTTTTATGATCGATTTTAATCTAAAATCGCCGGCTGATTAGGTAGGGTCTCCACTTTGTTACTGCATGCATAATGGCAAGCATCTCCTTATCATAGATAGACATTTTTTGATGGGAGAGAGACAACGCCTTACTAGTGTATGTGAGCAGTCGCCCCTCTTGCATGAGAACAACCCCAATTCTGACTCCATATGCGTCAGCCTCAACGATGAAGGGTCGGCTGAAATCTGGTAATGCTAGCACTTGCGTCATTGTCATGGCTGTATTAAGTTTATCGAAGGTAGAAAATGCTTCGTTCGACCATTGGAAGACATCTTTTTTTAGTAGAGAAGTGAGGGGTGTACTAATCTTCTCATAGTTCTTCACGAATTTTTGGTAGTAGCCCATTAGTCCAAGGAACCCACGCAGTAATTTCACATTTGTATATTTCAGCCAGCTCTGCATTGCCTCGATTTTTGTTGGATCTACTACCACTCCTTCTTCTAATATTATGTGCCTAAGATACTCTACTTTTTCCTAGAGAAAGCTACACTTTGATAGTTTAGCAAAAAGAGTATTCTCCCAAAGGATCGTCAAAACAGATCGTAAATGCTGAAAGTGAGTCTCAAGAGAAGGGCTGTAAATGAGAATATCATCGGAAAATACTAGCACGAATTTGTGAAGAAAGCTCCAAAAAATATCATTCATGAGACTTTGGAAAGTTGAAGGAGCATTAGTGAGTCCAGAAGGCATTACCAAGAATTCATAGTGGCCGTTATGAGTGCGGAAAACTGTTTTTGCGATGTCGTCTTCACATACCCGAATTTGGTGGTAACCGGATCGGAGGTCCAACTTTGTGAAGACTCGAGCTCCTCTTAACTCATCAAGAAGTTCATCCACCACTGGTATTGGGTACTTATCCTTGACGGTGATGCCATTTAGAGCTCGGTAGTCAATGCACATCCGTCAATTTCCATCCTTCTTGCGTACAAGTAGTATCGGTGAGGATTAGGGGTTGCAGCTTAGCCGAATCACCCCTGTTTCAAGCATCTCCTTTACGATCTTCTCAATCCCATCCTTCTGCAGGTGAGGATAATGGTATGGCCGAGTGTTCGCTGGTGGTTTGCCTAGAAGAATTGGAATTCGGTGGTCATGTTGTCGAGTAGGAGGAAGACTATACGGTTCAATAAAAACATCATCAAATTCAGCAAGCAATTGGGTGAGATTTTGATCTTTAATTTCTATTTTCTTCCCCTCTGGTTGCTGCTGGAGATGCATCAAAAAGTCACCATTTATCTTGTGTAAAACTTGCTCCATTCATTGGGTCGAAACGGTGGTTACGTTGCTTCTACGCTTCCCGCGTAGGGTGACCTGTTTGCCCTTGCAGTAGAATTTCATAATTAATTTGGAAAAGTTCCAGGAGACATCACCTAGTGTTGTCAACCATTCTATTCCTAGCATAGCCTCATAATCACCAATTGGCAGGAGGGAGAAGTCAGTGACAATTTCTTGGTCTTGCAATAATAGTTTCACATGCGGACATCTTTGGTCGCACTTTAGGATTCGGCCATCAGTGACTTTACGTCAAACTTGCTGCAGCCTTCGATGTGGAGTGCCATCCAAGCAGTGACCTTACTGTTTAGGAAGTTATTTGTGCTGCCCGTGTCAATGAGAACGGTGATCGATTCTTATTTTAGAAGGCCTTCAACTTTCATCATTTGCGGATTTAAGTAGCCTGCTAACATGTGTACCATAAACTCGATCGATTATGGTTCTTCTTCCGCATCTCCTTCCTCTTGTTCAAGGCTCTCTTCTAGCTATTCAATAACCTATTTTCCACTGGTTCGATCATAAGAATTCTCCCCTTTTTATAGCGATGCTCGCAGCTCCATGGCTCATCGCAATGCCAATATAACCCCTTTGTAGATCGCTCCCGAAGCTCTTCTCTTGTCAACTTTTTTGGTGTAGGAGCTTGACTGACAGTAGGGGGGGCTGAGGGCTTTGATACTACTGGTCGGGGAGTGACCCTAGTCCTCTGGGCTACGTGGTTCAATTGCCCTTCTAGAACTCGTGCGAAAGAGATGGCTGCCATAAGCGTGTACAACTGTCGCGCTTTAACTTCTCCTCGAATTTTTGGCTTTAAGCCCTCAATAAACATTCCCAATAGTTATTTTTTAGACCAATCATGAGTTTGATTAGATAACCATTTAAACCTGGTTTGATACTCCTGAATGGTGGAGGTTTGTCGGATCTTCGTTAGTTGTCTGTTGATGTTCTCGTAATCGGTTGGTCCGAAGCAAATCAACAGTCTTTCTTTGAATTGTCGCCATGAGAGGACTCCATGAGTGTTTTCAAACCAATCAAACCACTGTATGTCATCCCCTTTAAGATGTATAGCTACAATTTACACTATAGATGTGTCCATGGTTTTGTGGTACCGAAAATATCGCTCCGCGCACGAGATCCACCCAATCGGGTCTCCTTCTTCCAATCTAGGGAAGTCCATCCTCATGTGTGGGTAGTAGGGATCAGTCATAGAGCTTCCCCTCTCCTGAAAGTCATCTCATCGATCAGAGCTCTCTCCTTGATGTGATTTCTTTAGGCTCGGTGGTCGACCCAAATTGAGTTCGACAAAGAGGGTCCGAATCTTCTCCATCTGTGTCTCGAAGGCTTCGAACTTAGCTTTGATTGTCTCCTCAGATGCCATAGTATATGACTCAAGATCTGTAATTTAAAGGTATGTATTGTTTGAGGGAAGTGGTGGCCAAAATGGTTTGTGGATTGGTGGATGTAGGCTGCGATTTAGGCTTGTTTTGTGGCTATTTTTGGTGCGGTTTGGGGCTGCGATTTGACAGAGTTTTGGGCTGAGATGGCAGTGGATGAAGGCTAGAGAAGAAGGTTTTAGATCTATGGTAGATGGTAGTAGAGATTTGACAGAATTCAGTGGAAGTTGCTGCCGATATGTGCTGTCTCGTAAGAGCGGAATTGTCATCGAAGAAACAATGGTTTCTCAACGAAATTTCTAGCGAGAACCTAGAAATTTGAGGAGGGGATTTGACAGTAGAATCTTAGTTTAAATAACAGCAAGGATGACAACTTAGATCAAGAAAATTATAGCAAAGAATTCGGTGCAAGTTGCGATAGCAGAATTCTCGTTGAAAAATTTCAGCGGTTTGCGATAAAAACTTGCAGCAACACAGTAATATTTCAGAGATGAATTCCATAATAGGTCAATCCTAGATGAAAGCCAAGATGATCTATGAGGTGCTCAAGAAATTTCATTTAAAAAGGATAGTAATAGATCGGTTTAAAGTTAGCAATATGCGGTTGAAATTTTCTGCAGCAATCCTTCATTCGCAAAGATGATAACTTTTGCAACAAAAGGAATTTGCAGCAAGGGATAGATAGTAAGACCTTTTCTTGGTATTTTGAATGACAAATTGTAGCAGCAAAAAGTATTAGTAATAGGAGAATACCAGATCTCTGATGCAATTGGAAGCGACGGTAGTAGATTGATTTGATCTACGGCGGAGGATGAATATGGAGACGATAATATCAAGAGCAATTGTGGGAATTGTTTGGTTGATAGTGGGCAGCAGGGATGGCAGCAAAAGCAGCAAGATCGCTACTCTGATACCAGATGATAGAACCCTAGAGGAATTCTATGTAGATTAATCTTTGAGAGGGATCAACCCTTGGAACACTATAGGGGTTCCACCCTCCAAGTAGCTTGGTGGCTGCAATTGTAGATGATTCTTCTTATTCCCAAGAGATGGAGGCTACATGCTTATATATAGCTCCAAACCTAGCCCTAGGAGTTGCTTCCCAAGTGAACTACCTAATTTGCCCTCAACCTTAGTGGGCTGGCCCAGTAATTAGGGTGGCGATGGCTAAGAAGCCCAAAGACCCAAATGTAAACCCTAACCTCTCTTCTTTATAGGATAGAGGTGGCTAGGTGGGGTTTATTACACTCTCACAGGGTTTTTATTAGCTGCTACATGGTTGAGTAGGACCTAACCCTACTAGGGTCCTATCACCAGACAAGAAAGAGTATTAAAACCCTTCGATCAGATCGAGGAGGTGAGTACTTGAGTACAGAGTTCACCTAGTTCCTCAAAGGCCATGGGATTTTATCCCAATGGACACCTCCTTTTACACCACAGCTTAATGGTATATCAAAAAGGAGGAATTGCATACTGTTAGATATTGTGCGTTCCATGATGAGTTTCGTCGACCTACCTATCTCATTCTGGGGATATGCCCTAGAGACCGTAGCTTACCTTCTGAATAGAATTTCAACTAAATTAGTAATGTCTACTCCATATGAAATATGGAATGGGAAAAAGTCTGATCTTAAGGTTTTTAAGATTTGGTATTGCCCTGCCCACGTCAAGAGACATAACCCCGACAAGTTAGAATCCAAGATGGAATGGTGTAAGTTTATGGGATACCTCAAGGAAACTTGTGGGTATTATTTCTATCACCTTGAGGACCAAAAAGTCTTTGTAGCCAAGATAGCAGTGTTCCTGAAGAAGGAACACATTCTTGGTGAAGACAGTGGGAGCATGATAGAGTTGAGCGAGGTTGGAGAACCTAGCTCAAGCAACATTCTACAATCAGAGTTTGTTCAGGTACCTAGTGTACAAGTTTTAACTTTACGTAGGTCCGGTAGAGTATCTCATCCTCATAAGAGATATGTGGGACATATTAGAAGAGAGGATATTAAGGATCCTCAGACCTACGAGGAGGCTATTATAAGCATAGACTCCGGGAAATGGGAAGAAACCATGAATTCATAAATGGATTCTATGTACTCCAACAAGGTTTGGAACCTAGTTGATGCACCCGAGGGTATTATACCCATTGGTTGCAAGTGGATATTCAAAAAGAAGATTGGAATAGATAAAAAGGTAGAGACCTATAAAGCAAGGCTAGTGGCTAAGGGGTATCATCAAAGGCAAGGTGTTGACTATGATGAAACTTTTCCACCTATAGCCATGCTAAAATCCATTCAAATTTTATTGGCTCTTGCGGCATACTATGATTATGAGATCTGGCAGATGGACGTTAAAATCACATTCATCAATGGCAACCTCAATGAGGAGGTGTATATAATACAGCTTGAGGGATTCATGTCCAGGGATAACCCAAATAAGGTGTGCAGGTTGCTTAGGTCCATTTATGGACTGAAGTAAGCTTCTCGAAGTTGGAATATAAGATTTGATGAGGCGATCAGATCTTATGACTTCGTTAAGAACGAAGATAAGCCTTGTTTGTACAAGAAGGTAAGTGGGAGCACTATCACCATTTTGGTATTATATGTGGATGACATCTTGATCATTGGGAATGATGTAGGAATGCTCTCCAAAGTAAAGGCTTGGCTATCTAGGTACTTCTCCATGAAGGACTTAGGGGAAGCATCCTGCATATTAGGGATACAGATCTATAGAGATATATCCAAATGGATGCTTGGCTTGTCCTAGTCTAGCTACATAGACACCATTGTCAAAAGGTTTGGCATAAAAAATTTCAAGAGAGGTCTCATACCAATGAGACATTGAATATCCCTTTCTAGGAGTATATCCTCAAAGACTCCTGAAGAAAGGGCACACATGGATATGATACCATATGCCTCAACGATAAGATCTATCATGTATGCTATGCTATGTACCAGGCCTGATATAGCGCATGCTTTGAGTGTCATGAGCAGGTATCAGGTAGATCTAGGCTTGGAGCACTAGTAAAGAGTAAAATGTATCCTTAAGTGCTTGAGAAGGACTAAGGATCTTTTACTGGTATATAGAGGTAGTAGCCTCATGGTTGAGGGCTACACGAACTTGAGCTTCGAGTCCGATGTTGATGATAGCTAGTCTAATTCAGGGCATATGTTCACCCTGAATGGAGAAGCAGTATGATGGAAGAGTTCCAATCAAGACACTACTATTGACTCGACCACAGAGGTAGAATACATTGCTATGACAGAGGCAGCAAATGAGGGAGTCTGGATGAAGAAGTTCATTATAGACTTGGGAGTCATGTCGAACATTGAGGATCTAATTCTCTTATATTGCAACAACTATAGGGTGATTACTCAAATAAAGGAACCCGAGTCTCATTAGAAGTATTCTAAGGAAGTTCTAGCTTATTAGAGAGATCGTGGCCCAAAGAGATGTAGTAATGGAAAGAGTTCCATCCGAAGATAACATTGCAAATCCATTGACAAAGCCATTGACTAAAATTCTCTTTGAGCGTCACAGAGGTCTGATGGGGATCAGACATATTGGTGATTGGCTTTAGGTCAAGTAGGAGATTGCTAGTTATATGTGCCCTGCAAGCCAATCACATGAGTGCTGGCACTTGTGACTTGATATACACTCTTTCTCTTTGCTTATTATTAGACATTTTATCACTTTATCTTACGTGTTGTATATATTGTGATGTCCTTGGATCTATGCAATGGGAATCAGATCGTGATGAGATCACGATAATGAGACTGATTCACCTTTAAATACAAACTCTAAATAATCCTGGTCATAGGTTACTCAAGAGGGACATTGAGATAACCGGATAGACTGGTATGCTGTATACCCATCCAAACGATGGAGGTGGCTAGTCTCATAGCTACTCGTGTGGGGATACTAAGGCTACAATGCAGGTGCTCATTAGGGAATGAGTTTATTGATTGATCCACCTACAGAATGCTGGATGGTTATTGATACCTCACGTTAGACAGCAATTTCGTAGTCCTAGTAATGTATCTGGTCCTTAAACTTGAGACACCAAGGATGTCCTGTATGAGTACTCCACTCTTTGATATAAGACTTATTGGTTTGGAAATTTTAGATCTAGTACAACCAGTTATTTGGAGTGATAGCCAGCCTTACATGGGTTATTGAGTATCAATAGAGTAACATCCACTCTCGGTATCATGAGAGGAATATTTCATGTATTCTTGCTCGTACAAATCCTTAGCTACGGTTATTCAGATTAAGAGAGAAAGAGTTCTCCGAGAGAATCTGATAAGAGCAAGACTCGAGCAGAGACTGTATGGGCCTAATAGCACCATGCCCGATATAGCGTCTCTGGGATATTAGTTGGATAAGGGACTATAAATACATGGTAACTAAGATAAATAGGTCCAAAGGATTAGATTCCCCTGTATCGTCTAGGGGCTACGACGTAGTGGCCTAGTACGTCCGTAGTCAATGAGTTAGGTGAATTATTATAGAGATAATAATTCAATAAATTAGAAGGAGTTCTGATAAGTATAACTCACGGCCAGCTCGATATTGGGCCTAGAGAGTCACACACATATGGTAGGTGTTGCGATGAGTAGAGGTTCGAATATGAGATATCCACTGGAGCCCCTATCTTATTGGATATCCATTAAGCCCCTGAATTATTGGATCCTAAGATAAGATCCAATAATTGCTAATAAGAGATTAATGGATAGAGCCCCACTAATCCAAGAGGCTTGGTAATTAGATGGATATCCAATACCCAACTGGGCACGATCCATTAGGATTTATATGGTGCCTCTATAAACTGGAGGGAACCAAAGCTCTATAGGCTAGTGGTTTTCTTTTGTGGCCACCTCCTGTTCTCCTCTCCCTAGAGAGGTGCATCGTCATAGTCTCTGCCGTGTGGATATTGCTAGAGAGGACGCTTGACCTTCTTCATCCTCTCCTATAGATTTGTAGGGATTCAGGGATATACGACCTCCCTAAGTATTTTCTTTTATACATGTAGTTTTTGCAGATTTGTTTTGATGCACTGATCTTCGCACGATGATGGAACCTTTTGATAGGACCCTAGCAGGGTTGGGTCCTACTCAATCAAGTAGCAGCTAATAAAAACCCTATGAGTATAATAAATGTTGAATCTCAAAATTTGATGATGAAACTAATTGATTGTGATTTGTGGTCTAATTGCATTTTGAGTCACACAGGTCTACTATCGATCAGGATTAGACAGTTGACACTAGAGGAATTGACGTTGCACCGAGTGATCACATTAGGATATTGGATGTCGAGCCGAAGTTCAGTCAACAATCGACAAAAGGCTTCAGACGTCGGGCATCAGGCCAAGAAGAGCGGAGTTGCATCATGGATATTGAGGTTGCGGAGGTTAACTGTCTATTGGGCAACAAGCCACAAGAGAGGACGATGTGCTAAAAAATCGGACGAAGCACCGACCAATGACGTGCCGGGCAACTGAATGTCAATTCGCATTGTAATAATTGTCTAGATCGAAGTAGAGTTTTTGTTTATGTGTGTGTAGGATTAACTATGATAACGATGAAGACGTAAAGTGAAACAAAGTACCGGAAGACAAGTGTGATGGATCTTTGGGAGTTCGAGAGTACGACGGACGTCCAAAGATTCATTGGGAGTGTTGCCAAAACTAACCGAGAATGAGTAGGGAGCTTGTCAAAGGGTTTTCGGAAGGTTCGTCGGAAGTTCACGGAGCTTGCTAAGAAAGATCGGAACTTGCCAAAGATGCTCGGTGGAACTTGCCAAGATCATCATGAATTCTGGGAGCTTGCCAGGAGTCTGCCGAATGGTTTTCGAGGGTTCGTCAGAAAACCGCCGGAAGTTCGCTGAAAGCTCGCCGAAAGAAGTCTTATCTTATGGACTTTGTAATAGTTTAGAAAATGTCTTTAAAATTCATAGTTAGTAGATAATTTGGTTTAGGATTAGGTGTTAATCCTATAAACCGAATTTGGGCCAATTCAAACTTCATTTGGATCGGTTTTGATCAAGTTTTCGGCCTAAACCAATGTGCTAAAATGACCTGGGCGGTGGCACCGCCTAGTGGCCGAACGTTGGGCGGTGGAACCGCCCTAGGCTGGCGGTGGCATCACCCAGCACCCGAGGGCACCAGCGGTGGCACCGCCCAATACCTCCTGAATGTGAAAACTAAGGTGATTCAAATTTTGTGGTCTAAATTTGAATCCTCTTGAGGCCTATAAATACCCCTCTCATTCATGGATGAAAAGGGGTCTAGAACAAAAAAAAAAGGAAGAGGAAAACTCTCTTAAAAGTGTGTCAAATCTTTCCTCTAAGTTTTAGGAGTGTTCTAGTCTAAGAGAGGGGTAAGAGTGCTTGTAAGAGTTATCTCCTAAACCCGTCAAAAGGAGAGGAGCTGTAAGGGAGTTCATCCTCACCCATTGGAAGGAGGATACTTAGTGGAAAGCCGGTGGCCTCAAGCGAAGAGGAATCGGGAGTGGATGTAGGTCGGATGACCAAACCACTATAAAATTAGTTTGCTTTTATCTTATTATCATTTACATTACTACTTTGATGCTCTACTTCATTGTCTCCTTTTTATGTATGCAATCGAAACGATTTTAATGGAAACATTTATTCTTTTCGTGCGAAGTTTTCGAAGTTGGTTTAAATCACCAAAAATCTATCGTCTTTATCCGCTGCACTAATTAACCCCCCCCCCCTCTTAGTGCCGTTTGATCCCTAACAATTAGTATTAGAGCCACGTTATTTCTCATTCAGATTTACACCCGTAAGAAATGGCTCTTCATGACTTTCAAGAGGGCTTTTTGATTTTTCGTCTACCGTTCTTTAACGGATCGGACTACACATTTTGAAAAACTCAAATGAGAGTTTTTTTTATTTCTCTCAATTTAAACTTATGGAATGTTATTGAAAATCATTTTCAACTTCCCTCTAAACCGATGAACGAATGGTCGGATTTGGAGAAAAGGTCTTTTTCTTTGAATGCAAAGGCTATGAATGTTTTATTTCGTGCTTTAAATAAAAATAAGTTCAATCAGATTTCTATGTGCGAAACGACTTTTGAAATTTGGCGAACACTCAAAATCATGCACGAGGGAACTAGTAGAGTCAAAGACTCAAAAGTAAACCTCTTATTGCATGATTTTAAGCTCTTCCGAATGGCACCAAGCGAAATTATCGATGATATATACACCCATTTCACGGATGTCATCAATAGCTTGAAAAGTCTTGGTAAATATTTCTCGAATTTTGAACTCACTAACAAGATCTTAAGATCCCTTTCAAAAAGGTGGGATCCTAAAATAACGACGATACAAGAAACTAAAGATTTAAATGATTATTCTATTGAAGAACTCATTGGATCCTTAATGACATATGAAATGAGTTTCTTGGAACATGTTGAACATGATGAACATTTGAACCACCTTCTAAAGATCAAGAAGGTTTTGGAACTCCGAACTATGAAATGCCACTTGAGTGATGACTCAAGTGATGAGGACAATGAAGAGGACATTGAATTTTTAATGAATCTTAATAAGTTCATTAAACAAAAATCTAAAATGAACAATGAACTTGAACAGAGGAAGAGGCCAAAGATAAAGAAGAAGCGCAAAGAAGAATCAAATGATGAAACGGCGAATTGGGCTTTAACGGGCTTCGACTACAAGGTAAGTAACTTAACTTCCTTGAATTATTTTAAAATTACATGATACTTTCCATGAATGCTTAGCTTAGTTAGTAGGAATTTTTTCATACTTTTCTTATGTTTTTGAAAATTAAAAAAATGTTTTTAAAAAAATTATATCATGCTTTTCTTTCTAGTACTTTTGAAAAATAAAATTTTTGAATGGTGTATGCAACATTATGAATGATGATTGAATGATTTGTAATAATGATTGTACATCAACTATATGTTATTCTTGAAAATGTTTTGATGATAATTTTATAAGTATCATGCTTATGATTTGAAAATCTCTATCTTGGATTAATGGCTCTTAAACATTTTTATGATGAAATTTTTAGATGATGCATACCTATATGAAACAAATGAAACACATAAAAAGAAAAGTATATGATCATGATGAATTCATGATATTGCTTTTAGTTTTAAACAAGGTGCATGTCTTATGTCATGATGAAAATTATTTCTCAAATTTATATGATGATTGGCCTTTGTGTGAAAATGTGAATATGCTTAAACAAGATCAATCAACTTAAAGTGAAACACACTCATGATGTTTTATAGTGAATATGTTTGGATTTGATAGTTTTGATGACAAAACTCAAGTTTTGGTGTTAAACATGGTACTCATCTTTTAAAACTTGAGCTCACCTATATGAAACAAATAACTTAAAATAAAAAATTAAAAATGTGCTATCATGATAATACAATTCCATGCATATGCTTTCCGTATCAATTTTTTATTTGAAACATGATACATATCTATGTATGTTATTCTTGGAAGTGTTGGAATGAAAATGTTTGTATTATGCTTGACTTTAGAATTTGATATGCTATAATGTATTTTTGGCTTTGACGTAATTTGTTTCGTACTTATACAATAATGCATACAATGATTTATTTTACAAAATTTGTCTTTCACTCTTGAATATGATACTAGTTTTTATTAAAGGGAAAGACATACTTATTTGAAGTAAATCATAAAAAGGAAATGCATGATCTTGGAAAATTTTCTACCTCTAAAGTTTTCGGTTTTAATGAATCCATATGAATTTTTTGAATCGAATCTTTTGGAAAATGCCACATGCTTAATGGAATTCCACTTAATGATCTTAATGAGAATTTGCCTTTCCATCTTGAATATTGACATTTTATTTTATGGCAAAGGCATGCTTATAAGAAGCAAATTATATAAATAGAAATTTATAAAAATGAAATGCAATCCTCTATCTTATCGATTTTTTCAATAAATCTATGCTTGTCACATATGAATTTATTGAATGTAATTTTGAGGATGATTTCGGATTTGATAAATGCTTGATTCATATTTACGACATGAGATACATTTTAAAAATGAATCATGCTTCAATTATGTTCTATCTCCCAAATTTCATTTTGTTCTCCTATATATCTTCTTATTTACTAAAGAGGAGAACCTACCAAATGAATCATGAATTCAAATAAAATGATACAAATGAATCACTTATCGATATATCTTTTTGAAATATCCTTTTTAATGTGATGTTGATAACTTAAGATATCTTTTGGAATTCATAACATGAGTTTTAGCCTTTATGTCTTAAATGTTCATGCTTGTTTCTATTTGACATAAAAAAGATAAAGGCATATTCATACAAAATCAATGCAAATCACTTAAAGAGAAATGTATATTTCTTGAACATCTTTCTATCTCTAAAGTTTTTGATTTTTCATAAAAGACAAGTGATGAATTCATTATGATATTTTGTGAATCACTTGAATTATGAATGAGATTTTGATGAAGTGTTAAATTTTCAATCTAATCAAAGATTAATGAACTCATTTATGTGAATCTCTTGATCTATGAAAATGGTTTTCATGATAAGTTGTGTTCAAGTATATCTATGTCATTTATGAATCTCGTAAGAATGATCTTGATGATATAAATAAGGTTTATAAATCATGACTTTGAATTCTTGACTTGAGATATATTTGAGAATCAAAATACTTTCCTCTATGGTTGCTTCTTTTTATCATTTACCAAAGAAGAAAATAATTCAAATCCATGTCATTTATGCATCTAATAAACTATGTTAATTATTTTGATGATTAGAACTCGAATGAGCTTTGTCGCAATCTAAGTCTTGATATCTTGACATCTATATACTTGGAATTTTTTTAAAAATATAATCTTGATAAAAACTATTATGCATGAATCAAGTTGTTTTACTATCTATTCACAAATGAATCATAAATTATTTTCTCTTGACTTTTCAATACTTAACTTGAGAAAATATGCTTTGATGATTGAAACATTGCTTGCATAATTTGATTTTTCTCCTATGTTTCAATACACATGACTTGATGATTGAAATATTAATGCAAACGTTTGATATATCACTTGTCATGGTTTGAATATCAATGTAAAAGAAATGTTGCTCTTCTTGATATCTTTTATGAATTTGAATAAGACTTGTTAAAGATTCTTGATTCATCTCTTAATCTCTTGGAATCATAACTTGACTTGTGTGAATCAAGATGCATGAAATAAATTGTTTTCTTTGCTATTTGGTATCCAATGAATCATGATTGATATTATTGCTATTTTACCTCCTATGATTTATGCTGTAAAAATTTTATAAATCATGATGCAATAAAATTGCTTATGCAATAATCAAGTTGCTCTTTGTGCTATATCTTTTCAAATGAGTCATGAGCCTTGATGTCATATATTTTATGATCCTAGAAGTGACATGATTTCTTTGCCTTGTGTGGTAAATTGAATATTTGATAAATGAAATTTGCTTTATGATGAAGAATCATTGAATCATGACTTGATCTATGAGAATGCTATGTTCTTATGCATCATGATTCTAGGTTATATATCCTTTATCATGAATTGGAACTTGATGCTAAAGAAAATATTTGTGATTCATGATTTTGATTTCTCAGAACTATATGCTTAGAATTTGTTTAAAAATCATGATCTTGATCTTGCTAAAATGAAAAGTTATGAATCATGAATGATATCTTTTGGTTTTGATTCTTGTTGAATTTACATATTGTTATCCTTCATGATATGATTTCTCATGTTTCAATACCATCTTGCATACATCATGTGATGATTGATATATTGATTGATGTAAATTTATAATTGATCATTAGTTCCTCCCTTCTTTTCGATAATGAAAAGGGGGAGTTAAATTGCTAGCTTTTGCATCAAAAGAGAAAATTTTGCTAGCTTAAATATTGAAAAACATAATGTTGCTATCTCAAGAGAGGCAAAAATCTTGCTCAACTTCACTTTTTCAACAAAATTGCTTGCATCTTTGTTACAAATTATTGTTGAATCTCATGCAAGATTATTTGTAGTATTAATCCTCCCTTTCGTTTTGACATTGATAAAGGGGGAGAAGGCTTTTGCTAGATTGCATATTACAAATGAATGCAAAAGTCCTAGCATGCAAAGAAAGCAAAACTTGCAAGCTTGCTCTTCTCAAAAGAGAAGAAAGAAATTACAAAATTATATGCATATCACAAAAGAAGTCAAGAAAATGCACATCTTTGAATATAATTTGCTTGCACTTCTCAAAGGAACATAGAAAAACTTGCTATCATCACAACAAGTACTATCTTGCCTATCATGATGTGATTAATAGCTAGTATGATTGTAAAATTTGCATATTCTTTTAAACTAGCTATGATGCAACTTCTCCTTTTTGTTGATGACATAGGGGGAGAAGTAGATTGATAACTTCATGTATTGTATTGAATATTTTATATATTTGCATGATGGTTTGATAATTCTCATATTCTGTGATGAATGTTGCTTGGATTTGGGATAATCCAAGTGTTTCTATCAATGGCATATTGATAAGGGGAGTTTGGTTAAACTCCAGGGAGTTATGGTTAACTCCGAGGAGTTATGGTTAACTCTGCTAGTTATCAATTAGTTGTCATCATCAAAAAGGGGGAGATCGTTGAATCTCGGATTTTGATGATGAAACTAATTAATTATGCTTTATGGTCTAACAGCATTTTGAGTTATGCAGGTCTACTATCGATCAGGATTAGACAGTTGACGCTGGAGGAATTGACATTGCGCCAGGTGATCACGTCAGGATATTGGATTTTGAGCCGAGATTCGGTCGATAATTGGCAGAAGGCTTCGGACATCAAGCATCAAGCCAAAAAGAGCGGAGTTATGCCATGGATATCAGGGTTGTAGAGGTCAACCGTCGATTGGGCAACAAGCTGCAAGAGAGGACGATGTGTCGAAAAATCGGATGAAGCGCCGACCAATGACATGCCGGGCAACTGAATGTCAATTTGCGTTGTAATAATTGTCTAGATCGAAGTAGAGCTTTTGTTTATGTGTGTGCAGGAATAACTACGATAACGATGAAGATGTAAAGCGAAATAAAGTGCCGGAAGACAAGTGTGATGGATCAATGGGAGTTCGAGAGTTCGACGGAAGTCTAAAGATTCATTGGGAGTGTTGGCGAAACTAACCGAGAATGAGTAGGGAGCTTGTTGAAGGGTTTTTGGAAGGTTCGTCGGAAGTTCATTGAGCTTGCCAAGAAAGATCGGAGCTTACCAAAGAAGCTCGGTGGAACTCACCAAGATCATCGTGAAGTCCGGGAGCTTGCCGGGAGTCCGTAGAATGGTTTCCGAGGGTTCGTTGGAAGACCGCCGGAAGTTCATCAAAAGCTCACCGAAAGAAGTCTTATCTTATGGACTTTGTAATAGCTTATAAAATATCTTTAAAATTCATAGTTAGCACATAATTTGATTTAGGATTAGGTGTTAATCCTATACACCAAATTTGGGCCAATTCGGACTTCAATTAGACCAGTTTCGATTGAGTTTTCAGCCTAAACCAGTGTGCTGAAATGACATGGGTGGTGCCACCATCTAGTGGCCGAACCTTGGGTGGTGGAACCACCCCAGGCTGGTGGTGGCACCGCCCAGCACCCGAGGGCACCAGTGGTGGCACCGCTAGATGGGCGGTGGCACCGCCCAATACCGCTAGAATGCGAAAACCAAGGTGATTCAAATTTTATGGTCCAAATTTGGGCTCCAAATTTGAATCCTCTTGAGACCTATAATTTCCCCTCTCATTCATGGATGAAAAGGGGTCTAGAAGAAAAAAAAACGAAGGGGAAAACTCTCTTGAAAGTATGTCAAATCTTCCCTCTAAGTTTTAAGAGTGTTCTAGTCCAAGAGAGGGGTAAGAGTGCTTATAAGGGTTATCTCCTAAACCTGTCAAATGGAGAAGAGTTGTAAGGGAGTTCATCCTTGCCCATTGGAAGGATGATACTTAGTAGAAAGCCGGTGGCCTCAAGCGAAGAGGAATCGAGAGTGGATGTAGGTCGGATGATCGAACTACTATAAAATCGGTTTGCGTTTATCTTATTGTCATTTACATTACTGGAAACCATCTTTACTTTAATGCTCTGCTTCATTGTCTCCTTCTTACGTATGCAATTGAAATGGTTTTAATCAAAATGTTCATTCTTTTCGTATGAAGTTTTCGAAATTAGTTTAAATCATTGAAAATCTATCGTCTTCATTCGCTGCACTAATTCGCCCCCCCTCTTAGTGCCGCTCGATCCCTAACAATAAATACCACCTAGCCACCTCTATCCTATAAACAAGAGAGGCTAGGGTTTATATTTGGGCTATTGGGCCTCTTAGCCACTGCCTCCCTTGTTACTGGGCCAGTCGACTAAATGTGACGATAAATTGGGTAGTTCACTTAGGAAGTAGCCCCTAGGGCTAGGGTTTGGAGCTCTATATAAGCTTGTAGTCTCCACCTCTTTGGAACAAGAAATATCAATCTATAATTGCAGCCACCAGGCTACTTGGAGGGTGGAACCCCTATAGCGTTCCAAGAGTTGAGCCCCCTCAAAGATCAATCTTCATAGAATTCCTCTAGGGTTCTATCATCTAGTATCAGAGCAGCAATCTTGCTGCTTTTGCTGTCATCCCTGCCGCCCACCATCAGCCAAGCAATTCCCATAATTTCTCTTGACGTCATCATCTCCACCGTCATCTCCTGACGTAGATCAATTTAATCTACAGTCGCCACCTCCAATTGCATCAGATATCTGGTATTTTTCTACCACCAATATCCTTTACTATTGTAATTTTTCATCTAAAATACCAAAAAGAAGTTTTTCTATCTATCCCTTGCCTGTGAATTCCTTGCGTTGCAAAAGTTACCATCTTTGCGAATGAAGGATCGCTGCAGAAAATTTCAACCGCGTGTTGCTGCCTTTAACCGATCTAATTGATATCCTTTTTGAACAAAATTTCTTATGCACCTCATAGATCATCTTGGCTCCCATCTGTGATTGATCTATCATGGACTTCATCAAAAAAGAAAATTCGTGTGTTGCTGTAGTCTCTCATCACAAATTGTTAAAATTTTTCGATGAGAATTCTGCTATTGCAACTTACATCGATTTCTTTACTATTTTTCTGCCAAAATTTCTTGAACCAATTTGTTATCCTTGCTGTTATCTAAACTAAGATTCTACCATCAAACCCCCTCCTCAAATCCCTGAGTTTTTGCTAGAAATTTTGTCAAGAAATCGCTATTTCTTCGACGACAATTCTGCTCTTACGAGACAGCGCATATAGACAGTAATTTTCACTGATTTTTGTCAAATCTTTGCTGCGATCTACCATAGATCTAAAACCCTCTTCCCAAACTTTCATCCACTACCATCACAGCCCAAAAACTCTATCAAACTATAGCCCCAAATTGCACCCAAAATAGCCATAAAACAAGCCTAAACCACGGCCTACATCCACCAATACACCAACCCATTCAGCCACCACTTCTCTCAACCAATACATGCCTTTAACCCAACAGTAAAAAAGAGATCTTAATATTACAGATTTGGAGACATATGCTATGACATCCGAGGAGACAATTGATGCTAAATTCGAAGCCTTCGAAACACGAATGAAGGAGAAGATTTGGACTCTCTTAGTCGAACTTAGTTTGGGTCGACCACCGAGCCCAAAGAAATCACATTAAGGAGAGAGCTCTGATCGAAGAGATGACCTCCAGGAGAGGGGATACTCTATGACCAATCCCCACTATCCATGCATGAGGGTAGACTTCCCTAGATGGGAAGAAGGAGACCCGATTGGTTAGATCTTCTTGCGGAGCGCGATATTTTGTACCACAAAACCGCAGATGCATCTATAGTAGAAATTGTGACTATACATCTTGAAGAGGATGCCATACAATGGTTTGATTAGTTTGAACACACTCATGGAGTCCTCTCATAGTGATAATTCAAAGAAGGACTGCTGATCCGCTTTGGACCAACCGATTATGAGAACATCGATGGACAATTAGCAAAGATCCGTCAAACCTCCACCATCCAGGAGTATCAAACCAGATTTGAAAGGTTTATCTAATCAAACTTGTGATTGGTCTGAAAAATAGTTATTGGGGATATTTATTGAGGGCTTGAAGCCGGAGATCCGGGGAGAAGTTAAAGCGCGACAACCGTACACGCTTATGGCAGCCATCTCTTTCGCACGACTTCAGGAGGAGCGATTGAACCACGAAGCCCAGAGGACTAGGGTCACTCCCTGACCAATAATATCAAAGCCCTCAGCCCCCCCTACTATCAGTCGAGCTCTTGCACTAAAAAGGTTGACAAGAGAAGAGCTTCGAGACTAATCTGCCAAGGGGTTATGTTGGCATTGTGACGAGCCATGAAGCCACGAGCATCGCTATAAAAAAGGGAGACTTCTTGTGATTAAACCAGTGGAAGAAGAGATCAGTGAATAGTCAGAAGAGAGTCTTGAACATGAGGATGAAGATGTGGAAGAAGAGCCATAATTGATCGACTTTATGGTACATGCGCTAGCCGATAACTCAAATCCGCAAACGATGAAAGTTGGAGGCCTACTCAAACAACAACCGATCACCATTCTCATTGATATAGGTAGCACTAATAACTTTCTAAATAGTAAGGTTGCTGCTCGGATGGTGCTCCACATCGAAGGTTGCAGCAAGTTCGATGTAAAGGTCGCCGATGACCGAATCCTAAAATGCGACCAAAGATGCCCATAGGCGAAACTATTACTACAGGGCCAAGAAATTATTGCCGACTTCTTCCTCCTACCAATTGATGATTATGAGGCTATGCTGGGCATAGAATGGCTCAAATACTAGGTGACATCTCTTGAAACTTTTCCAAATTGATTATGAAATTCTATTACAAAGGCAAACAGGTCACCCTACGCAAGAAGCGCGGAAGCAACGTAACTATCGTTTCAACCCAACGAATGGAGAAAGTTTTACACAAGATAAATGGTGGCTTTCTTATGCATCTCCAGCAGCAACCAGAGGGGAAGAAAATAGAAATTAAAGATCAAAATTTCACCAAACTGCTTATTGAATTTGACGATGTTTTTACTAAATCGCGTAGTCCTTCTCCTACTTGGCAATAGGACCACCGAATTCCAATCTTTCTGGGCAAACCACTAGCAAACACTTGGCCTTATCGCTATCCTCACCTCCAAAAGGATGAAATTGAGAAGATCGTGAAAGAGATGCTCGAAATAGGGGTGATTCAGTGATAGAACCCCAGAGGAATTCTATAGAGATTGATCTTTGAGGGGGATCAACCCTTAGAATGCTATAGGGGTTCCACCCTCCAAGTAGCCTGGTGGCTACAATTGTAGATTGATCTTTCTTATTCCAAAAAGGTGGAGGCTACAAGCTTATATAGAGCTCCAAACCCTAGCCCTAGGAGCTACTTCCTAAGTGAACTACCTAATTTGCCCTCAACTTTAGTGGGCCGGCCCAGTAACAAGGGGGGCGACGGCTAAGAAGCCCAAAGACCCAAATATAAACCATAGCCTCTCTTCTTTATAGGATAGAGGGGCTAGGTGGGGTTTATTACATTCTCACAGGGTTTTTATTAGTTGCTACATGGTTGAATAGGACCTAACCCTGCTAGGGTCCTATCATTCAGCCAAGCTGCAGCCCCTACTCTACACCGGTGCTAGCGTTACTAGATTTCAGCGGACCCTTCATCATTGAGACCGATGCATCTGAAGTTGAAATTGGAGCCATTCTTATACAAGATGGTCAACCACTCGCATACACCAGCAAGGCATTGTCTCCCTCCCATCAAAAAATGTCTATCTATGATAAGGAGATGCTCGCCATTGTACATGCAGTAACAAAGTGGAGACCCTACCTGATTAGCCTACGATTTCAAATTAAAATCGACCATAGAACCTCAAGTACTTTTTGGAGCAGAAGATATCATCTTCAGAGTAGCAAAAATGGGTAACCAAACTTCTAGGATTTGATTATGAAATTATTTACAAAAAGGGGAAAGAAAATATTGTTGTAAATACGCTCTCACGGCTACTTGAGCAAGCTGAATTTTTAGTCATCTCTCTTCCTACCACCGGCTTCCTTGAGGACATTAGGGAGGAATGGAAGAAGGATCCAGAAACCAACAATATCAACAAAATATTAGAGGAGGATCCAAGTGCAATAGCTCACTATACTTGGGATTCAAGAGATCTATACTACAAAAGTCGTATTGTGCTTATACCAAACTCCCCTTGCATCAAAGTCATTCTGCACGAAATGCACTCCACACCTTAGTAGGGCACTCCGGATTTCTTAGAACCTATAAAAGAGTGAAGCAAAACTTTTATTGGAAAGGGATGAAAAAAATTATTTCTGAATACATAGCACAATGTGATGTATGTCAACAGCAAAAAGGTGAAATAGCAACGAGTCCCGGGAAACTACAACCACTACACATACCAGACTCGGTGTTGACTGACATCTCCATGGACTTCATCGAAGGGCTGCCACCTTCCAAAGGTAAAAGCATAATCCTTGTAGTGGTTGATCGACTTACAAAATATGCTCATTTTTGTGCTGTGCAAAATCTCTACACTATTATTAGTATTGCTTAGATTTTCACAGAAAATATTATTAAACTGCATGGAATGCCAAGGTCCATTGTAAGTGATCATGACAAGGTCTTCACTAGTAAATTTTGGACTGAGTTATTTCAGTTGTAGGGCACCAAACTCAAGATGAGCACAGCATATCATCCACAAACTGATGGCCAAACCAAAGTGGTGAACAGGTGTTTAGAGTCGTACCTTCGGTGTTTTACCAGTGATCGACCAAAGGAGTGGATGAAATGGCTCCTCTGGGCCAAATGGTGGTACAATACTACATATCATTCATCTACAAAATGTACCCCATATGAAGCATTATATGACCGGTCGGCTCCTGTGATTCCAAAGTATGTAATTGACTCGGCTAAGGTAGATTAGGTCGACCAAGATTTAATTGATAGAGACAAACTCCTATAGCTGCTAAAGGATAATCTCTCTACCGCTCAAACTAGAATGAAGCAGCAAGCTGACACACGACGAAGCGAAAGAGAATTTTTAGTAGGAGATTGGGTTTATCTTCGCCTACAGCGATACAAACAACTATCCATCAACACACGAGCCTCCATAAAGCTATCTCCACATTTTTATGGGCTCTATCAGATCATAGAACGTATTGGAGCTGTGGCATACAGACTTAAATTGCTTGAGGATGCCAAAATTCATCCTGTCTTCCACTTGTCATGCTTGAAGCCTAAGTTGGGAGAACACGAGTCACCCTAGATTCAACTGCCCAATACTACTAATGATGGATATATCTAAGCCTAGCCGCAAGCCATTCTTGACTGTAGAATCATCATGCGTCACCGATGTCCCTCTACTGAAGTACTAGTGTATTGGAATAATTTACCACCCGAAGATGCCACATGGGAATCATATGAGGAGCTGGAGACCCGGTTTCTTGAATTCATGGAACCTCAGCCTTGAGGACAAGGCTGATTGGAAGAGGGCAGGCTTGATAGGACCCTAGCAGGGTTGGGTCCTACTCAACCAAGTAGTAGCTAATAAAAACCTTGTGAGTGTAATAAATCCCACCTAGCCGCCTCTATCCTATAAAGAAGAGAGGCTAGGATTTATATTTGGGCTATTGAGCCTCTTAGCCACCGCCCCCCTTGTTACTGGGCCGATCGACTAAAGGTGAGGGTAAATTGGGTAGTTCACTTAGGAAGCAGCCCCTAGGGCTAGGGTTTGGAGCTCTATATAAGCTTGTAGCCTCCACCACTTTGGAACAAGAAATTTCAATCTGCAATTGCAGCCACTAGGTTACTTGGAGGGTGGAACCCCTATAGCGTTCCAAGGGTTGATCCCCCTCAAAGATCAATCTTCATAGAATTCCTCTAGGGTTCTATCACCTTTCTATGGGAAATTTATGGTTTTATTTTTGTTCTTCCGCTGTGCATGAGATATCGCCCCAAAGTCCCAGTACCTCATGTCAGACAGCGATTCTATAGTCTTAGTACCTAGTATGTCCACAGTCGATGAGTCGAGCAAATTATTATGGAGATAATAATTCACTAAGTCAGAAGGAGTTTTGACAAGTATGACTCATGGCTAGCTCGATATTGGGCTTAGAGTATCGCACACATATGGTAGGTGTCGCGGCGAGTAGAGGTTCAGATATGAGATATTCGCCAAAGCCCCTAACTTATTGGATATCTGTTAAGCCCCTAAATTATTAGATCCTAAGATGAAATCCAATAAGAGCTAATAAGAGATTATTAGGTAGAGACCCACTAATCCAAGAGGCTTGGGTAATTGGATAAAGATCCAATACCCAATAGGGCTGGATCTATTAGAATTGACAAGGGGCCTCTATAAATAGGAGGGAATCATAGGCCCATAGGCTGGGGTTCTTTTGATAGCCATCTTCTATTCTCCTCTCCCTAAGAGAGGAGCATCATTGTAGTCCTTACCGTATGGATACCGCTAGAGAGGAGGATGCTTGACCTCCTTCATCCTCTCCTACAGATCTGTAGGGATTCAAGGATATATGATCTCCTTAGGTACTTTCTTTTCAACATACAGTATCTAGATTAACGGATTTGTTTTTGACTCACCGATCTTCGCATGATGAGGGAACCTTTCATGAAAATCCAAGATTTTTGTTTTTCTGTTCTTCCGCTGCATATGAGATGTCGCCCCCTTGGATTTTCAAACAATGAGCCTTTGGTTCCCACCTATTTATAGAGGTCCCCTATTAACTTAACTATAATGGATCTTACCCTATTGGGTATTGAATCTCCATCCAATTATCCAAGCCTCTTGGATTAGTGGATCTCTACCTAATAATCTCTTATTAGCTCTTATTGGATCTCATCCTAGGATCCAATAATTCAAGGGCATAATGAATATCCAATAAGATAGGGGCTCCGTCGGATATCTCATATCTGAACCTCTACTTGTCGTGACACCTACCATATGTGTGTGATTCTCTAGGCCTAATATCTAGCTTATCATGAGTCATACTTGTTAAAACTCCTTCTGACTTGGTGTATTATTATCTCCATAATAATTCACTTGACTCATCGACTACGGACATACTAGGCCACTACGTCGTAGTCCTTAGACGATATAGGGAAATCCAATCCTTTGGACCTATTTGTCCTCAGTTACTATTGATGCGTGCGTGGGCGAGTGACTCCGAACTGAAACTTTCAGGACTGCGCGATTTCGGGAAAATGGGCAGTTCACCACCAAGGCTTAAAGGAAATTCCACCGGCCAAGGATAAAGAACTGTTTGATTCACCACCAACGATGTTGGATAAAGAATCGAGATAAAATTCAACTCACAAGAGGAATTGTCATTCATTCAACCACCCCCTTACAAATGAGAATATGTCTCATTATATAGATATTAGACTCAGAAAACAGGAACTACCCAAACAAACAAGACTGAAATAGCGGAACTACCCAAACAAACAATGGAAACTACCCAAACAAACAAGACTGAAATAATAGAACTACCCAAATAAACTCCAGGATTGAGGAAGTTACGCCCATGACTCAGCAATTCCAATCAGCAACAAACAAACTCCAGGATTGAGGAAGTTACGCCCATGACTCAGCAATTCCAATCAGCAACGAACAAACTCCAGCATTGAGGAAGTTATGCCCATGACTCAGCAATGCCAATCAGCAATGAATTTTGATATTGGTATCATCATTCCTTGTCCCATTGAAGTAAGTTGTAACCAAAGTTAGTTTTGGCATGAATAAGTACCGATAGTGTTTGTTTTGCCGAAGGAATCAGCTCAGGACTTAAGGATGGATCAGTAGTCTCGGATGCTCCCGCATCATTCTCCCCGGGTTGTTTGAGATTTGTCCTCAAATATGATAAGTCATCATCGTCCAAGTAAGGAGAAAGATCACCAACATTAAAAGTTGCCAAAACTCCATATTCTCCAGGAAGATCAATCTTGTAAGCATTTTCGCCAATTCGCTTGATAACTTTAAACGGACCATCCGCTTTCGGCATGAGCTTGTTCTTGCGTCAAGATGGAAATCTCTCCTTCCTTAAGTGAAGCCACACAAGATCACCCTTTTGAAATTGGGCCTTCTTCCGAAACTGATTTACTTTCTTCTGATAAGACTCGTTGGCCTTCTTAATCTTTGATCGAATTTGTTCATGAAGCTTCTTCATCGACTCAGCTCTATCTTTGCCATCAAAGTTTACTTGAGAGTTAGATGGAATTGGAATCAAATCGATGGGAGTGAGAGGATTGATTCCATAAACAACTTCAAATGGTGATCGTCCAGTAGTGTAACTTGGTGATCGGTTGTAAGCAAATTCAGCATGTGCAAGCTTCAAATCCCATTCTTTCAAAGATTTACTCACCATGCAACGTAGAAGAGTGGTAAGAGTACGATTGGTTACCTCCGTTTGGCCATCGGTTTGAGGATGACATGTAGTGCTGAATAAGAGTTTGGTACCAAGCATTCTCCATAGTGTCTTCCAGAAGTAGCTTAAGAACTTGGAATCACGATCCGACACAATGGTTTTCGATACTCCATGGAGACGAATAATCTCCTTGAAGTATAAGTCAGCAACATGAGATGCATCATCGGTTTTGTGACATGGCACAAAATGAGCCATTTTAGAGAACCGATCGACAACCACCATGATGGTATCTTTTCCCCTTTGAGTTCTCGGTAGAGCCACAACGAAATCCATGCTAACATCTTCCCAGGGCTGCAATGGAACAGGAAGTGGAGTATACAACCCTTGATAGAATTGACTTTTTGCTCTTTGACAAGTTGCACACCTCGAGATAATAGCATGCACATCTCCATTCATCTTTGGCCAATAGAAATGTTCTTGAAGAACCTCAAGAGTTTTGTTAACTCCAAAATGACCAGCCATTCCACCACCATGTGCTTCTCGAATTAGCAATTCACGAAAAGAACTCTTCGGCACACATAATCGATTTCCTTTGAAAAGAAACCCATCTTGTAAGGAATATGTACCTTGAACTCCTCGCTTACAATTGTCGATGGTTGACGAGAACTCAGCATCTTCAAAATAAAGTTCTTTCATCAATTGAAATCCAAGAATCCTAGAGTCGAAAACAGCAAGCATAGAATATCTCCTTGATAAAGCATCTGCTACAACATTAATGTGTCTAGGTTTATACTTAGAGACAAAAGAAAATGATTGAAGAAATTCTACCCATTTTGCATGTCTCGAATTAAGCTTGCATTGGCTGCTAATGAATTTGAGAGCTTCATAATCAGAATGAAGGACAAATTGCTTTGGTCTTAAATAATGACTCCAATGATCAAGCGCTCGAATAATGGCATAAAACTCTTTATCATAAGTTGAATAATTATTCTTCGAGTCAGTCAGCTTCTCGCTGAAATATGCCAAAGGTTTTTGTGCTTGCACAAGAACAGCACCAATGCCAACTCCACTTGCATCACACTCAACTTCAAATACTTTATCAAAATCAGGAAGGACAAGAATAGGGAACTCACAAAGTTTTTGCTTGATTACCTCAAAAGCATTTTGAGCAGCCTTTGTCCATTCAAAAACTCCCTTCTTCATGCATTCAGTTATAGGAGCCATGATGGTACTGAAATTTTTAACAAACCGTCGATAGAAAGAAACAAGTCCATGAAAACTTCTTACATCAGGAATGGACTTCGGAACCGGCCAAGTCTTCATAGCTTCCACCTTGGATTGATCTACGGAAATTCCACCTTTGGAAATTACATAACCAAGAAACACAATGGTTGGAGAGAAGAACTCGCATTTCTCCATTTTGGCATAGAGTTTCTGTTCTCTCAAGACTTTAAAGACCTGTTCTAAATGAGAGATATGCTCCTTCTCGTTCCTGCTATAAACAAGAATATCGTCAAAATAAACAACGATAAATCGACCAATAAACGAACAAAGAATCTCGTTCATAAGTCTCATGAAGGTACTTGGAGCATTCGATAACCCGAATGGCATTACCAATCACTCATAAAGGCCTCCCTTGGTTTTAAAAGCCATCTTCCATTCATCACCTTCTCGCATTTTGATTTGATGATAACCACTCCGCAAATCTATCTTTGAGAAGACAGTAGAACCATACAATTCATCAAGCATATCATCAAGTCTAGGTATAGGGTACCTATACTTAATGGTGATGTTGATGGCTCGGCTATCAATGCACATTCTGAATGAACCATCTTTCTTAGGCACGAGTAGGGCCGGAACAGAACATGGACTCATGCTTTCTCGAACATATCCTCTGTCGATAAGTTCATCGACTTGTCTTTGCAATTCCTTTGTTTCCTCCGGATTGCATCGATAAGCTGGTTTGTTCGGTAGAGGAGCGCCGGGGATCAAATCAATTTGATGCTCAATACCTCTTATGGGAGGTAATCCAGGTGGCAAATCCTCCAGGAACACATCTGCAAAATCTTTCCACAAGCGATGCATCTTTGGATGAATGGGTTGCCCCATCTTACTCTTTTTCTCTACCATAAGCAAAGCAAATACATTCTTTTGTTTGCTAATGGCTCTCTCAACCTGTGTTTCATTTAAGAACAAACTTTCCTAACCAGTGTTTCCCTTCCCAGGTTGATTTCGATGTATCAATGAAGGATTCAAGGGTAAAAGGGTGATGCATTTTTGTTCTTTCCGAAAAGAGTATGTGTTCTTACGACCATCATGCACAGCATTCATATCATATTGCCAAGGTCTTCCCAATAACAAGTGACATGCATCCATGGGAATCACATCACACAGAGCTTGATCTCAATAGTTCATCCCAATAGAAAACGATATAAGAGCTCGTTTGGTTACCTTAAGATCATTTCCTTGATTGAGCCATTGGAGCTTGTACGGTTGAGGATGTTTCGTTGTCGGAAGCTTCAATTTGTCAACAAGGTTGGTCGAAGCAACGTTGGTACAACTCCCACCATCGATAATCACTGAACATACCTTCCCGTTAATAGTGCAACAGGTGTGAAAGATGTTCTCCCTTTGCTCATTATCAAGAGAAACTTCAGTATGCAGTGCTCTTCGTATGATCAACATTTCACCATCATCAGCCTTTTCAATGATATTCTCGGATTCTTCAGCTTCAGAATCATTCTGGTCATGTTCATCGTTGGCCTCTTGAAGTTCCAAATCGATCTTCTCAATTTCTTGAAGAGTCATAACTCTCCGATTTGGACAATTAGCTTGCAAATTGATAGAACCCCAGAGGAATTCTATCGAGATTGATCTTTGAGGGGGATCAACCCTTGGAACGCTATAGGGGTTCCACCCTCCAAGTAGCCTGGTGGCTACAATTGTAGATTGATCTTTCTTATTCCAAAGAGGTGGAGGCTACAAGCTTATATAAAGCTCCGAACCCTAACTCTAGGGGTTGCTTCCTAAGTGAACTACCCAATTTGCCCTCAACCTTAGCGGGCCGGCCCAGTAACAAGGGGCGGCTAAGAAGCCCAAAGACCCAAATATAAACCCTAGCCTCTCTTCTTTATAGGATAGAGGCGGCTAGGTGGGGTTTATTACATTCTCACAGGGTTTTTATTAGCTGTTACATGGTTGAGTAGGACCTAACCCTGCTAGGGTCCTATCAAGCCCGCCCTCTTCAAATCAGCCTTGTCCTCAAGGCTGGGGTTCCATGAACTCAGGGAACCGGGACTTCAGCTCCTCATATGATTCCCACGTGGCATCTTCAAGTGGTAAATTAGTCCAATGTACTAGTACTTCAGTAGAGGGACGTCGACGACGCATCACGACTCTGCGGTCGAGGATGGCTTGTGGTTGGGCTTGAATATTTCCATCATCAGTGGTGTTGGGCAGTTGGATCTGGGATGCCTCGTGTTCTCCCAACTTGGGCTTCAAGCATGACACGTGGAAGACAGGGTGAATTTTGGCATCTTTAGATAATTTAAGTCTGTACGCCACAGCTCCAATACGCTCTATGATCTGATAGGGCCCATAAAAACGTGGAGATAGCTTCATGGAGGCTCGTGTGTTGATGGATAGTTGCTTGTATGGTTGTAGGCGAAGATAAACCCAGTCTCCTACTAAAAATTCTCTTTCACTTCTTCGTGTGTCAGCTTGCTGCTTCATTCTAGCTTGAGCGGTAGAGAGATTATTCTTTAGCAATTGTAGGAGTTTGTCCCTGTCAATTAAATCTTGGTCGACCTGATCTACCTTAGCTGAGCCAATTACATACATTGGAATCACAGGAGCCGGCCGACCATATAATGCTTCATATGGGGTACATTTTGTAGATGAATGATATGTAGTATTATACCACCATTCAGCCAGGGAGCCATTTCGTCCACTCCTTTGATCGATCACTAGCGAAGCAATCGAAGGTATGTCTCTAAACATCTGTTCACCATACTGTTTGGCGTCGGTTTGTGGATGATATGCAGTGCTCATCTTGAGTTTGGTGCCTCAGAATCTGAAATAACTCGGTCCATAATTTACTAGTGAAGACCCTGTCACGATCACTTACGATGGACCTTGGCATCCCATGTAGTTTAACAATATTTTCTATGAAAATCTGAGCAATACTAACAGCAGTGTAGGGATTTCGCACAGCACAAAAATGAGCATATTTCGTAAGTCGATCAACCACCACAAGGATTGTGCTTTTACCTTTGGAAGGTGGCAACCCTTCGATGAAGTCCATGGAGATGTCAGTCCATACCGAGTCTGGTATAGGTAGTGGTTGTAGTTTCCCTAGACTCGCCAACTTTGTTTCACCTTTTTGCTGTTGACATACATCACATTGTGCTACGTATTCAGAAATAATTTTTTTCATCCCTTTCCAATAAAAGTTTTGCTTCACTCTTTTGTAGGTTCTTAGAAATCCGGAGTGCCCTGCAAAAGGTATGGAGTGCATTTCGTGCAGAATGACTTTGATGCAAGGGGAGTTTGGTATAAGCACAATACGACCTTTATAGCATAGATCCCTCGAATCCCAAGTATAGTGAGCTATTGCGCTTGGATCCTCCTCTAATTTTTTGATGATATTGCTGGTTTCTGGATCCTTCTTCCATTCCTCCCCCTCTGGTTGGTTCGGAGATGCATAAGAAAGCCACCATTTATCTTGTGTAAAACTTTCTCCATTCGTTGGGTCGAAACGGTGGTTATGTTGCTTCCGTGCTTCCCGCGTAGGGTGACCTGTTTACCTTTGCAATAGAATTTCATAATCAATTTGAAAAAGTTCCAAGAGACATCACCTAGTGTAAATCGCCATTCTATGCCCAAAGACAGCCTCATAATCATTAATTGGTAGGAGGAAGAAGTCGGCAATAATTTCTTGGCCCTGCAGTAATAGTTTCACCTGTGGGCATCTTTGGTCGCATTTTAGGATTCGGCCGTCGGCAACCTTTACGTCGAACTTGCTGCAACCTTCGATATAGAGCGCCATCCGAGCAGCAACCTTACTATTTAGAAAATTATTAGTACTGCCTGTATCGATGAGAACAGTGATTGGTTGTTGTTTGAGCAGGCCTCCAACTTTCATCGTTTGCGGATTTGAGTAGCCGGCTAGCGCATGTACCATAAAGTTGGTTGATTGTGGCTCTTCTTCCACATCTTCATCCTCATGTTCAAGACTCTCTTCTGGCTGTTCACTGATCTTTTCTTCCACTGGTTCAATCACAAGAAGTCTCCCCTTTTTACAACGATGCTCGCGGCTCCACGGCTCGTCACAATGCCAACATAACCCCTTAGCGGATCGGTCTCGAAGCTCTTCTCTTGTCAACCTTTTTGGTGCAGGAGCTCGGCTGATAGTAGGTGAGGCTGAGGGCTTCAATATTTCTGGTCGGGGAGCGACCCTAGTCCTCCGGGCTTCATGGTTCAATCGCTCCTCCTGAAGTCGTGCGAAAGAGATGGCTGCCATAAGCGTGTACGGTTGTCGCGCTTTAACTTCTCCCCGGATCTCCGACTTCAAGCCCTCAATAAATGTCCCCAATAACTGTTTTTCAGACCAATCATGAGTTTGATTAGATAACCTTTCAAACCTGGTTTGATACTCCTGGATGGTGGAGGTTTGTCGGATCTTTGCTAGTTGTCCGTCGATGTTCTCGTAATCGGTTGGTCCGAAACGGATCAGCAGTCCTTCTTTGAATTGTCGCCATGAGAGGACTCCATGAGTATGTTCAAACCAATCAAACCATTGTATGGCATCTCCTTCAAGATGTATAGCTGCAATTTCTACCATAGATGCATCTGCGGTTTTGTGGTACCGAAAATATCGCTCCGCGCACGAGATCCAACCAATCGGGTCTCCTTCTTCCCATCTAGGGAAGTCCACCCTCATGCGTGGATAGTAGGGATCGATCATAGAGCCTCCCTTCTCTTGGGAGTCATCTCTTCGGTCAGAGCTCTCTCCTTGATGAGATTTCTTTGGGCTCGGAGTTCTACCGAAACTGAGTTCGGTAAAGAGAGCCCGAATCTTATCCTCCATTCGTGTCTCGAAGGCTTCGAATTTAGCATTTATCACCTCCTCGGATGCCATAGTATATGACTCCAGATCTGTAATATTAAGATCTCTCTTTTGTTGCCGGGTTAAAGGCATGAATTGTTTGAGGGAAGTGGTGGTTGAAAGGGTTTGTGGATCGGTGGATGTAGGTTACGGTTTAGGCTTGTTTTGTGGCTATTTTGGGTGCTGTTTGGGGCTGCGATTTGATGGAGTTTTGGGCTAAGATGGTAGTGGATAAAGGTTAGGGAAGAGGGTTTTAGATCTGTGGTAGATCGCAGCAAAGATTTGACAAAAATCAGTAGCAATTGATCCCTATGTGCGCTGCCTCGTAAGAGCAGAATTGTCGTCGAAGAAATAGCGATTTCTCGATGAAATTTCCAGCGAAAACTCAGGGATTTGAGGAGGGGTTTTGATGGTAGAATCTTAGTTTAGATAGCAACAAGGATAACAAATTGGATCAAGAAATTTCGGCAGCAAAGCAGTAAAGAAATCGGTGCAAGTTGCGATAGCAGAATTCTCGTCAAAAAATTTCAGCAGTTTATGACGAGAGATTGCAGCAACACACGAATTTGTTTTTGTGATGAATTCCACAATAGATCAATCACGGATGGGAGCCAAGATGATCTATGAGGTGCACAAAAAATTTCGTTCAAAAAGGATAACAATTAGATCAGTTAAAGGCAGCAACACGCGGTTGAAATTTTCTGCAGCAATCCTTCGTTCGCAAAGACGGTAACTTTTGCGACGCAAGGAATTCGCAGCAAGGGATCGATAGAAAAACTTCTTTTTGATATTTTAGATGAAAAATTACAGCTGCAAAAGGTATTGGTGGTAGAAAAATACCAGATTTCTGATGCAATTGGAGGTGGCGACTGTAGATTGATTTGATCTACGTCAAGAGATGATGGTGGAGACGACGACGTCAAAAGCAATTATGGAAATTGCTTGGCTAATGGTGGGCGGCAGGGATGGCAGCAAAAGCAGCAAGATCGCTGCTCTGATACCAGATGATAGAACCCCAGAGGAATTCTATCGAGATTGATCTTTGAGGGGGATCAACCCTTGGAACGCTATAGGGGTTCCACCCTCCAAGTAGCCTGGTGGCTGCAATTGTAGATTGATCTTTCTTATTCCAAAGAGGTGGAGGCTACAAGCTTATATAGAGCTCCAAACCCTAACTCTAGGGGTTGCTTCCTAAGTGAACTACCCAATTTGCCCTCAACCTTAGCGGGCCGGCCCAGTAACAAGGGGGGCGGCGGCTAAGAAGCCCAAAGACCCAAATATAAACCCTAGCCTCTCTTCTTTATAGGATAGAGGCGGCTAGGTGGGGTTTATTACATTCTCACAGGGTTTTTATTAGATGTTACATGGTTGAGTAGGACCTAACCCTGCTAGGGTCCTATCACAAATGCTCATAGCCATGACACTTAAAACACTTCCTTGTGTCACCATCAAATTTCTTGCTGGTTCTTTTGATGGGTTCCACCAACTTCTCTTTACCCTTAGCGTTCGACGAAACACCTTCATATTTGCTTGAGGAAGTACCCCTAAAGTAGGATGTCCCCTTCGAGGAGGTTCTGGAAGAAAACCTCTTGCTACTCTTTAGTTGTTTCTCAACCTTCATTGCTAGCTTGCAAACATCTTCGAAGGACCAATAAGGCTGAAGTTCAACCAAATCAGTAATTTCACGATTTATGCCACCAAGGAATCAAGCGATGGTTTGCTCAGGAACTTCTGGAACTTCGTATCTCATCATGAGTTGTTTGAACTCACGAATATATTCTTCAATACTCATCCCTTGTTGTCTTAGGGAATTCAACTTGAGAAACAGATCTTGCTTATAGGTATCGAGCAAGAACCTTTTCTTCATAAGTTTCTTGAGTTTATCCCAAGACTTGATTTGGCTTTTTCCTTCTCTAGCTCGCTGACGCTTTAAATTCTCCCACCATAGAGAAGCATATTTAGTGAGTTTCAGAACAGCGACCTTGCACCTCTTCTCATCCGAGTATGACTTGAAGTCAAAAACTCGTTCAATGGCAAGGAGCCAATCAACAAAGTTGTCAGGATTGAGACTACCCTCGAACTCAAGTGCATCTGCTTTAATCTCACGGTGATTCTCATGGTATCTTCTTCTTCTTCTCCGAACTCGGTGCTCAGAAGCACTAGAGTTGCCTCCAGCGGAATCAGAATCATCATTAGAATTGTGATGCGAATCTGATTCGTCATGGTGTCGCTGATCATTGGGATGCCTTGCTGGTTGCTCTTGTCTCTCCGAGTTCTCTAGGAGATTAAGAACTCGCTCCATTTGCCTTTGGAGATTCTCTATAGCACGATCTCGCCTTAGGTCGTGCGCTTGCTCCAAAGTCAAGCCTCGTGGAACTTGTTCGTCACCCATGGTAAGTTGAAGATAACAACACAAAGGAATCACTCAAGATAAGTTCAAACCTTGAGCTCTGATACCAACTTGATGCGTGCGTGGGCGAGTGACTCCGAACAGAAACTTTCAGGACTGCGCGATTTTGGGAAAATGGGCAGTTCACCACCAAGGCTTAAAGGAAATTCCACCGGCCAAGGATAAAGAACTGTTTGATTCACCACCAACGATGTTGGATAAAGAATCGAGATAAAATTCAACTCACAAGAGGAATTGTCATTCATTCAACCACCCCCTTACAAATGAGAATATGTCTCATTATATAGATATTAGACTCAGAAAACAGGAACTACCCAAACAAACAAGACTGAAATAGCGGAACTACCCAAACAAACAATGGGAACTACCCAAACAAACAAGACTGAAATAGCGGAACTACCCAAACAAACTCCAGGATTGAGGAAGTTACGCCCATGACTCAGCAATTCCAATCAGCAACAAACAAACTCCAGGATTGAGGAAGTTACGCCCATGACTCAGCAATTCCAATCAGCAACAAACAAACTCCAGGATTGAGGAAGTTATGCCCATGACTCAACAATTCCAATCAGCAAAGAACAAACTCCAAGATTGAGGAAGTTATGCCCATGACTCAGCAATGCCAATCAGCAATGAATTTTGATATTGGTATCATCATTCCTTGTCCCATCGAAGTAAGTTGTAACCAAAGTTAGTTTTGGCATGAATAAGTACCGATAGTGTTTGTTTTGCCGAAGGAATCAGCTCAGGACTTAAGGATGGATCAGTAGTCTCGGATGCTCCCGCATCAACTATGTACCTATAGTCTCTCATTCATCTATTATCCTAGAGACCCTATACTGGGCATGATGCTGTCAGGCCTATACGGTCTCTTCTCGCTCTAATCAGATTCTCTCGGAGAACTCTTTCTATCTCAATCCAAATAACTTTGGCCAATGATTTATTTGAGTAAGAATGCATGGGATATTTCTCTCATGATATCGAGAGCGAATGATCCTCTATTGACACTCAATAGCCTTCGTAAGGTTAGCTACCACTCCCAATGATCGGTTGTGCTAGATCTCGAGCTTCCAAACATATAAGTTGGTATCAAAGAGTGGAGTACTCATATAGGACATCCTTGGTATCTTAAGTCTAAGGACCAGATACACTGCTAGGACTACGGAATCACTATCTGATAATAAGGTATCATCAACCATCCAGCATTCCGTGGGTGGATCAATCAATAAACTTATTCTCCAATGAGCACTTGTACTGTATTCTTAGTGTCCTCACACGAGCAGTTATGAGACCAGCCGCCTCCATCATATGGATGGGTATATAGTACACTAGTCTATCCAGTTATCTCAATGTTCTTCTCAAGTAACTAATGACCGAGATTATTTAGGATCCGTGTTTAATGATGAATCAGTCTCATTATCATGATCTCATCATGATTCAACTCCCATTCACAGATCCATGGATATCATAATATATGCAACACGTAAGATAAAGTGATAAAATGTCAAATAATAATAAGCAAAAAGAGTGCATGTCAAGTCACACATGTCATCACTCACATGAGATTGGCTTGCAGGGCACATATGACTAGTAATCTCCCACTTGGCCTAAAGCCAATCACCTATGTGTCTGATCCCCATTAGACCCTTATGACTCTCAAAGATTTTAATCTGAGATAACTATTAGGATCTAAAGCGGCACTAAGAGGGGGGGGGGTGAATTAGTGCAACAGTTAATAATGAAAAATTTCTACAATTTAAACAAGTTCGTACATTGAAAACTTCGTACGACAAAATTACATTTCGATGAAAACCAATTTCGATCAAAGCGTATCAGAAATGTATTTAACTTACAAGCATTTAGAGATAAAGAAATGGAGCAGCAAGTGAAGATGGTTTGCTAAAATTTAAATTATGAGAAAGTAAATACAAACCAAATTTATAGTTGTTTGGTCATACAACCTACATCCACTCCCGATTCCTCTTCACTTGAGGCCATCAGCATTCCACTAGTTATCCTCCATCCTACGGGTGAGGACTGACTCTTACAGCGCTCTCTCCTTTTGACGGACTTAGAAGGTAACCCTTACAAGCACTCTCTCTTCTCTTTTAACTTCAAAACAAGTAAGGACTAGAGGAGGGGATTTCAAGAGATTTAAATAGAGTTTCTCTACTTTCAAAGTGTATGTGCTTGTGTTATCTAACCAGGGATGGGAGTGTTAGGATTGGAGAGGCACTAATAGGGGGGGGGGGTTGAATTAGTGTAGTGGATTAAAACTCGCAAGTTTGAAACCGATTTCGTAAATGGCTAGTTTGTATAGAAATTTTGATTCGATGAAAGATGACTTAGTTGAAGTTGCTTGAGTAAAGGAGATGAAAACTGAATGATTTGCAGCTAAGTAAAGAAACGATTCAGAAATTTAACCACTCACACATTCAAGAACACCACGATGTATAGTGGTTCGGTCAAATGACCTATATCCACTTTCGAAGCCTTCTCCGATGAGGCTCCCAACTTCCACAGGCAAATCTTTTTGAAGGGGAAGGACCAAACACCTCTCTTACAACCCTTTTATAAGTGTTCACACTCTTATAGATTTTTCAAAGAGAAAGAGGGAGGTGAACACTAGCTATCGAAAACAAGGCTTAGCCAAAGCTTTTGCTCAATTCTAACACTCAAAACAGGTAATCTTTCTGTTGAGAAAGGAGGGGTATTTATAGACCCTAAGAGGATTCAAATTTGAGCTCCAAATTTGAATTCTATTTGGGTTTCCCGGTGCGGGCGGTGCTACTGCTTGTCAGTGGTGGTGCCACCGCCTGTCAGTTGTTAGACTGACAATGTATAGGGCGGTTCCACCGCCCAAGGCAGCGGTGCCATCGCCCATGTATTCGGGTGCTGGGCAGTGCCACCGCCTAGCTCTCGGCCACTGGGCGGTTCCACCACCCAGCATGGTTGGTTCCACCACCTGGCCCATTCAATGGGCCCTGTTTTAGGCCCAAATCAGCCCAATAAGCGCTCAGTTGGCCCCTACTAGGTTTAAACAGGATTATTTCCTAATCTTTACCCTAATTACGTGCCTACTATGAAATTGAAATATAATTCTAAGTGATTTAAACTGACATTCTTCAAGTCTACTTCCGGCGAGATTCCGGTGGACTTCCGACACTCCTTTGGATTTCTTCCGACGGATTCCCAGCATGCTCCCGGATTGTGTGGCGAGCTCAAAGAGTCTTTGGCAAGCTTCCGAACCTTCTTGGTAATCTCCGCGAACCTCCGATGATCTTTGCGGCGAACTTCCGAAACCTTTAGCAAGTCCCTAATTCGATCTTGGTTGGTTCTAGCAACACTTCTGATGATCCTTCGGACCTCCAGTGAACTCTCGAACTCCCAATGAACTTGACCTCGGTAAATCACTTTATGTTTTCATCCCATCAAAGTTAATCCTGCACACTTATCTCAACAATATAGATTAGAACAAATAATTCACCAATTGACTTCATCATTAAAATTCGAGATTCAAAATCTCCCCCTTTTTAATGATGACAATCAATTAATGATGGAGTTAATCTTAACTCCTCATATCTATATGCCATATCATGAGAAAAAACACTTGAATTCAATCTTTTGAATTCAAGCCGAAACCGATAAATTTCACTTAACGTCAAGTTTAATAAGCAAGCTTAAGCATAAATATGAAAACTTCGTATTTTTCTTAATGAAAAACAATGTCAAGGTATTACACCTATAACCATTATGACAAGAAATATCAATTATTAATTCAAATATGACAAGGATCAAATGATATTAAAAAGAGTGGTCAATATCAAGGCATGATATCAAATGAAGGAATAGCTTATCTCAAGAAAATTTACATTTTTTGTGATATATTGCAATATGAACCATATAAGTTGTTGTGATTCATTTTTCACTCCATCATATCAATTTCACATTTTTCTCCCCCTTTGTCAACAATAAAAAAAAGGTAAAGAATTCATGCATTGCTCCAAAAGAAAAATCTTCATTTATCAAGGCTATGAGTAGGAGATATCAAAATTCGATTAATCATCAGCTTGACATTTATGAAATAAAACATGCTTAAAGTAGGTGAAGGGAGCATGAAATCATTCGAGGAAGATATCAAATCATACAAAATATTACAAAAATATGAAAGCATCATCCAAAAGTTACGATCGAATGAAAAATTCATTCAAAGTCCGAGTAGATGATATGAAAGAAACATCATACTTAGAAACATACAACATCATCTATAGTAATCATCCATAGTAGTCATAAGGTTAACAAAACAAGAGTTAAAGGCAACAACTATTCCTTAGGGGGAATTCCAAAATGCCTATACAAGTGATCTATCTTCTAGTTCATCTATCGTACTTCCTTCAAAATTTCAGCTTGCTGGAAGTTGATTTGATTTTGCTGTGATTTGATTTGATTTAATGCTAGCATGATTGGATCTTCAATGGATGGAGTAGGAGCTGACTCAAATGGTGCTGGACCAAAGGGACTAGGTAGAGGAGATTCACTTCCCCTAATAATTGGTATTTCAGGTCGCTCTACTAGTGGGGGAGCTAGATCAATCCTTCTAGGTTGCCAAATCCATATACCATTTCTAAAGGTGTATCTAAGTCTCTTCAGGAGGTTTCTGTTTATAGTATTATATTTGTCGACTTGTATTATTTCCTCATCGGGTGACACACAAATATCATGTGCAATTATTAATCTAGTGATCAACCTACCATATGATAACATTAAGTCTCTAGAGATAATTTTCATCATGTGTTGTCTGATCAAGTATCCAAAGCAATTATTTTGTCGGGTCATGATCCAATACATGGTGCTTAATTCTAGTATACTAATCTCATCATGGTGAAATTGTTTAGGAAGAAGAATACTTATGATGATGTGATGAAGTATTTTTGAATTGAAGGGTAACAAGTACTCGCAGCTTTTGGGAATAATGCCAAGGTTAGGATTTACAAAAATCATCTCTAAAGCTTCGGAGTGGGTTGCTCCGATTACATCCATATCCCAATGGCCTTTGAAATAACATCTTCTATTCTTTTCTTCAATTCTAATTAGCTCACATATCATATGATCAAAAATTCAAATTTTGGTTCCCAAAAGGTAGGTAGTCAATCCATCATATTCAACACTCATGTTTGCGTAAAATAACTTAACCAACCTAGGGTAGATCGGTTCATCGATTTGCAAGATAGGTAAGACATCTATATCGGTAAACCATCTAATGGGTTCTAGGTTTTCTAGTTCACCTAGATCAACATGTTTTCTCTTATGTATGGCTTTAGATTCAAAATTTGGGTACCTTAGAGTTATCTCATTAGATCTAAAGAGGATTAGGTCATAGGAATCTCCTTCCAACCTTTTCTCTTTGCCTCTTGATGATCTCTTAGGAGCCATATCTATTCATGATGATGGATCAAAAAGAAACAATAAGGAAGAGACCAAGCAATGAGAAGAGAAGAGAAAATTACAAATTTTACCATACCCCATAAATATAGGGTTGTTCGGGTGGTGCCACCGCTAACTAGATAGTGCCACCGCCTAGGAGCCGAGCACCCAGGCGGTGCTACCGTCGGTTCTGGCGGTGCCACCGCTAGCACAAAAAAAAAATATTTTTTTTTAATTTAGTTTTCAAAATTTTTAATGTATTGAATTGAGATAGGATGATGTCTTAGATCACTCTTTGAAATACAAAATCAAAATGAGGGAGGCAAATCCACGAAAGCCAAAATTTCAAAAAATCCATGAAAGCCGAAATTATAAAAAACATACAATGCAGCTCATCCACGAGGACAATTCAACATGCCTAATTCCCTTCTAAGAAAGTCAAATTATTCTTCATTTAAGGGTTTTTTGAAAATATCCACTAATTAATGTTTTGTATCAATAAATTCAAGAGTGATATCATTACTATTGACATGATCTTATATAAAGTGATGTCTAATGTCAATATGCTTAGTTCTAGAGTGTTGAATTGGATTTTTGGTTAGACAAATAGTACTTGTGTTATCATATTTTATGGGAATGTTCTTTAAATAAATTCCATAGTCTTCTAATGTATTTTTCATCCAAACAACTTGTGCATAGCATGCACTTGTAGCTATATATTCGGCTTCCGCCATAGATATTGCAATCAAATTTTGTTTCTTGGAGGTCCAAGAAACAAGTGTATGTCCTAGAAATTAGCATGTTCTAGATGTGCTTTTTCTATCTATTCTACATCCGCTAAAATCGACATTCGCATAAGCTATTAAATCAAGGTTATCGGATTTTGGATATCATAATCCCAGATTAGGAGTACCTTTAAGATATCTAAGAATTCTTTTAACGGCTTTAAGATAAGATAGCTTAGGATCAGCTTGAAATCTCGCATAAAGTCCTATACTAAACATGATATCCGGTCTAGTCGTGGTAAGATAGAGCAAGCTACCTATCATTCTCCTATATGTCTTTTGATCGAAATTTTCTCCACTTTCATCTAAATCTAACTTAGTGGAAGTACTCATAGGAGTATTTATGGATTTTGAACCATCCATGTTAAATCTTTTTAACAATTCTAATGTATATTTAGATTGATTAAGAAATATACCATTACTAAGTTATTTAATTTGCAATCCTAGAAAGAAGGTTAATTCTCCCATTAGACTCATTTCAAATTCATGACTCATACACTTGGCAAATGATTCACATAGTGATTCATCCAAAGAACCAAAAATAATATCATCAACATAAATTTGAACAATAAGAAAATTATTTTTAAAATGTTTGATAAACATTGTAGTATCGACCTTGGCCTTAGTAAAATTATTTGAAATTAAAAATGAACTAAGCCTCTCATACCAAGCCCTAGGGGCGTATTTTAATCTATAGAGAGCCTGAGTTAGTTTAAACACATGATTGAGAAGAGAATTTTCAAATCTGGGTGGTTATTCAACATACACTTCTTCGAAAATAAAACCATTTAAGAAAGCACTTTTGACATCTATTTGAAATAATTTAAAATTATTACTACTAGCATAGGTAAGGAGCATCCTAATGGCTTCTAATCTTGCCATAGGAGCGAAGGTTTCTTCGTAATCGATACCTTCTTCTTGGTTGAAACCTTTGGCCACTAGTCTAGCCTTATTTCTAACCATGATACCGCATTCATCTTGCTTGTTTGTAAAGACCAATTTATTACCAATAACTAAATGGTCATTAGGTCTAGGAACAAGCTTCCATACCTTATTTCTTTTAAATTGATTCAATTCTTCTTGCATTGCGATAACCCAAGAATCATCTTTCAAGGCATCATCAATGCACTTGGGTTCAATTTGAGAAATAAAAGCAGCATGGGCACAAAAATTTTTGAAAGAAGAACGAGTTTGAACCTCTTTCGATATGTCTCCTATAATTAACTCCTTGGGATGGGCATCTACATACTTCCATTCCTTAGGTAAGGAAATTTGGGAAGAAGATGCATCCAAGTTGCTATTTTGAGGAGCGGGTTCATTCAAATCATCAAAACCAAGATCATCATCAAAATCATTTTTCTTAAATTTAAAAAATTCATTAAAAACTACATGAATAGACTCTTCTATAACTAAGGTTCTTTTGTTGAAAACCCAAAACGCTTTAGAAATATAAGAGTAACCAAGAAAGATGCCTTCATTAGATTTAGCATCGAATTTTCCTAAAGCATCCTTTTCATTTAAAATAAAGCATTTGCAACCAAAAACTTTAAAGTAAGAAACATTGGATTTTTTATTATTTCATAATTCATACTAAGTCTTAGATAGAGATGGTCTTACTAGAAATCTATTCATGACATAGCAAGCCGTGTTCACGACTTTGACCCAAAAATGTTTGGGTAAATTATATTCATTTAACATGGTTCTTGCCATTTCTTGTGAATTTTTATTTTTTCTTTCCACTACTCCATTTTGTTGAGGATTCCTCAGAGTAGAGAAGTTATGGTTATATCCATTTGTTTCATAAAAATTTTGGAAGTCACGGTTTTGAAATTCACCACCATGATCACTCCGAATTGATGAAATCATGAAACCTTTTTCATTTTGAGTAAGTTTACAAAATTTAGAAAAATATTTAAAACAATTACTTTTGTGAGCCAAGAAATAGGTCCAAATGTATCTACTATAGTCATCCACAATTACAAAGGCATATTTGCTAGCTCCTTGGCTTGTAATGTCAATTGGTCCAAATAAGTCCAAATGGATCAATTACAATGGTCTAGTGGTGCTAATTTGATTTTTTGATTTGAAACTAGTTTTTATTTGTTTTCCTAGTTGACACACATTACATACTTTATCCTTGACAAACTTCGTATTAGGAATCCCTCGTACTAACTCTAGATGAAATCTTGGATATTAGTTTCATACTTGCATGGCCTAATCTCCTATGCCAAAGCCAAGCATCATCATTTAAAACCGAAAAATATATTTCATTACTTAGTTCATCAATATTAATGGTGTAGACAATATTTTGTTTTAAAGTAATCATGGATATGTTATTGTTTGGTTTTTCAATAATGCAAACATTAGATTCAAATCTATCAACATAACCTTTATCGCATAATTGACTAATGCTTAAAAGATTATGTTTTAATCTATCAACTAGCAATACATCATCTATTGAAAAACTTCATTTGTTACCTATGGTTCTCTTGCCAATGATTTTACCCTTGTTGTTGTCTCCGAAGGTGACATACCCTTCTTCTTTGCTAGTGAGCATAGAGAATTGAGATAGATCTTCGGTCATGTGCCTTGAGCATCGACTATCAAGATACCATCTCTTGCTCTTAGCTTATGATGGTGAATGTTTCTACAAAAGAAAATGGTTTTTAGGTACCCATTTAATTTTGAGTGCCTCAAATATTGATCTACTAACTTTGTCATTTAGCATTGAATTATTTATGGTTCTTTTAGGAACCCATATCAATTTGTGTGGACTAATTTTCTTAAACGAATATTTATAAACAACATGTCTAGATTTATAACAAAAATTATATTTCAAATGAGAGGATACATGTAATGTTGGCCCTTTAATGAAGGTGGTTTGAGTTCGGTGAGATCCACTCACAAATCCAATTTCACATCTATTCCCGACGTGACCCTTGTTTGCAAGGATCATGTCTAAACTCTTGCTATCGACCTTAAACTTGTTTAGGGTCTCTTTAAGTAGCAAGTTCTCTTTTTCGATTGCTTCTAAGTGATTACACTTAGAGCATGGGAGTAAAGGGAGAGAATCATGCTCAAGACTTTTAAATTTATCTAGCAATAAAGCATGTTCCTTTTTTAATAAATTGAACCTTTTTGTAATAGTTATACATTCATCAAATAATTCATGGAAAGCAATCGAAAGCTCATCGAAAGATAAATCTTCATTAAGTAAATTACTTACCTCTTCTCCCAAAGACATTAGAGCAAAGTTGGCCTCCTCTTTGTTGCTTGCTTCTTCATCCTCAGAGTCACTTGAGTCATCCCATGTAGCCTTCATTGCTTTCTTCTTCTTTGGCTGCTTCTTCTTGGCTTGGGGGCATTCATATTTGAAGTGCCCCGGCTTCTTGCACTCATAGCAAATGACTTGGTCTTTTTTATGTTCAAGTTTATTTTTTATGTCATTTTTAAATTTGTTCTTTCTTATAAATTTTTAAAATTTTTGAGTTAAAAGAGCAATGTCATTGTCACTGTCCTCATCACTTGATGTTCCTTTCAAGTGGTCTTCTTGTGTTCTTAGTGCCATATCCTTCTTGTTCTTTGGAAGGGGGTTCTTGAGCTCTTCATGAGCATGGCATGTCATTTCGTAGGTCATTAGAGACCCAATAAGTTCTTCGAGAGGAAAAGTTTTAAGATCCTTAGCCTCTTGAATGACCGTAACTTTTGAATCCCAACTCTTTGGAAGGGATCTTAAAATTATAGTTACAAGTTCAAAATTAGATAACCTTTACCAAGAGCTTTGAGTCCATTGATGACATCCGTGAAGCGGGTGTACATGTCTCCGATGGACTCACTTGGTTTCATTCGAAAAAGTTCATAAGAATACATAACAATATTGATTTTGGACTCTTTCACTCGGCTAGTGCCTTCATGAGTGATCTCAAGAGTATGCCAAATATTAAAAGCCGATTCACAAATCGAAACGTGATTAAATTTATTTTTGTCGAGAGCGCAAAATAAGGCATTCATAGCCTTTGCGTTTAAAGCAAAAGTCTTCTTCTCCGATTCATTCCATTCATTCATCAGAAGAAAAGATTTTTGAAATCCATTTTCGACGATGCTCCAAAGCTCAAAATCCATGGAAATAAGAAAGACCCTCATACGAGTCTTCCAATACGTGTAATTCAACCTATTGAACATAGGTGGACGCGTAATGGAATGACCCTCTTGCATGCCGAAATAGGCCATCTCTCTTGAGTTTTAAACCAAATATGAGAGTGAACCTTGCTCTGATACCAATTGTTAGGATCGGAGAGGCCCTAAGAGGGGGGGTGAATTAGTGCAGTGGATTAAAACTCGTAAGTTTGAAACCGATTTCGTAAATGGCTAGTTTGTATGAAAATTTCGATTCGACGAAAGATGACTTAGTTGAAGTTGCTTGAGTAAAGGAGATAAAACTGAATGATTTGCAGCTAAGTAAAGAAACGATTCAGAAATTTAACCACTCACACATTCAAGAACACCACGATGTATAGTGGTTCAGTCAAGTGACCTACATCCACTTTCGAAGCCTTCTTCGATGAGGCTCCCAACTTCCACTAGCAAATCTTTTTGAAGGGGAAGGACCAAACACCCCTCTTACAACCTTTTTACAAGTGGTTCATACTCTTACGGATTTTTCAAAGAGAAAGAGAGAGGTGAACACTAGCTATCAAAAACAAGGCTTAGCCAAAGCTTTTGCTCAATTCTAATACTCAAAAAGGGTAATCATTTTGCTGAGAAAGGAGGGGTATTTATAGACCCCAAGAGGATTCAAATTTGAGCTCCAAATTTGAATTATGTTTAGGTTTTCGGTCTTTGGCGGGCTACAGCTTGTCATTAAGCGGTGCACACCACATTTGTCAATTGTCGCCCGATAGTGTGCTGAGGCGGTTCCACCACCCAAGGTAGCGGTGCCACCGCCCATACACTCAGGTGCTGGGCGGTGCCACCGCCCAGCTCTCGGTCACTGGGTGGTTCCACTGCTTGGCCCATTCAGCAAAGCTGAATGGGCCCTGTTTTAGGCTCAAATCAGTCCAATAAGAGCCCAATTGGCCCCTACTAGGTTTAAACAGGATTATTTCTTAATCCTTACCCTAATTACATGCCTACTATGAAATTGAAACATAATTCTAAGTGATTTAAACTGACATTCTTCAAGTCTAATATCGGCGAGCTTTCCGGCGAGATTCCAGTGGATTTCTGACACTCCTTCGGATTTCTTCCGGCGGACTCCTAGTATGCTCCCAGATTATGTGGTAAGCTCAACGAGTCTTTAGCAAGCTTCTAAACCTTCTCAGTAATCTCCGCAAACCTCCAACGATCTTTGCGATGAATTTTTGAAACCTTCGGCAAGTCCCTGATTCGATCTTGGTTGGTTCCGGCAACACTTTCAACGATCCTTCGGACTTCCAGTGAACTCTCGAACTCCCGATGAACTTGACCTCAGTAAATCGCTTTATGTTTTCACCCCATCGTAGTTAATCCAACATACTTATCTCGACAATATAGATTAGAACAAATAATTCACTAATTGACTTCATTATCAAAATCCGAGATTCAACAGGGAGGAGTTTTTATAGGCTCTAATTTGATTCAAACTTGGAGCCAAAAAACTTTCCATCCCAATTTTTTCGGGTACAAGCGGTATCATCGCTAGTTTGTACCACTACCCAGTCTAGTGGTACTACCACTTGACACACTAACATGGTCAGTGTACTAGACCATCGCTCACTAGACGGTACCACCACCCAGGTGCTCTATCACTAGGCGGTACGATTGTCTAGTCTAGGCGATACCACCACCTAGGTGCTTTGTCACTAGGTGGTACGATCGTCTAGTCTGGGCAGTACCACTGCCTAGTCTCGGAGGTACCACCACCCAGTACATCATAGGGAGCTAGACCTGGGGCGGTGCCATCGCTAGACAGGGTCCAGCACTTCTGGTTGGGCCTTAAACCCAGCCCAAACTAGTCCATTACCGGGATCAGTTGGCCCCTACCAGGGTTATAGGATTAACACTTATTCTTAACCCTAATTACATGCTAACCATGAAATTAAAGACATTTCCTAAGCTAATACAAAGTCTGACACATCAAGTCTTCCTCTGGTGAGCTTCCGGCAAACTTCTGACGGCCTTTCGACGAACTCTCGGATATCATTTTGTGGACTCCCAGCAAGCTCCTAAACTTCACGACGATCTTGGTGAGTTTCGATGAGCTTCTTCGGCAAGCTCCGATCTTTCTCGGCCAACTCCATGAACTTCTGACGAATCTTTCCTGTGAACTTTCAAAAATCCTTCGGCAAGCTCCCTACTCATTCTCGGTTAGTTCTGGCAGCACTCCCGACAAATCTTTGGACTTTTGTTAAACTCCCAAACTTGCAACGATTCCATCGCACTTGACTCTAACACTTTGTTTCGCTTTATGTCTTCATTGTTATCATAGTTAATCCTACACACATAAAACCTTGACTCTACTTCGATCTAGTCAGTTATATGAATCAACCTCTTGTTGCCTGGCATGTCATTGGTCGATGCTTCGTCCAGTTCTTCGATGCACCATCCTCTCTTACGGTCTATTGTCCAATCGATGGTTGACCTCCACAACCCCGATGTCCTTAGCGTAACACTACTATTCTTGGCTCGATGCCTGATGTCCGAAGCCTTCTACCGATTATCGACCGAACCTTTGGTTTGACATCCAATATCCTAACGTAATTTCCTCTGGTGCAACATCGATTCATCTTGTGTCAACTATCTAATTCTAATCGATAGGAGACTTACGTCACGCAAAACATAATTAGATAATAAAACACTATCAATTAGTTTTATCATTAAAATTCGAGGCTCAACAATAATGGCTTTGTCAATAGATTTATAATGTTATCTTTGAATGAAACTCTTTCCACTACTACATCTCTTCGGGCGACAATCTCTCTTATCAGGTGGAACCTCCTCAAAATATTCTTTGACTTCTGATGAGACTTGGGTTTCTTCACTTGAGCAATCACCCCGTTGTTGTCACAATATAAGGGAATTGACTCTTCGCTGCTCGGCACGACTCCTAGATTTATAATGAACTTCTTCCTCTAGACTCTCTCCTTTGCTACCTTTGTCACAGCAATGTACTCTACCTCTTTGGTGGAGTCAATAGTAGTGTCTTGCTTAGAACTCTTCCAACATATTGCTCCTCTATTCAAAGTAAACACATACCCTGAATTAGACTTGCTATTATCGGCATCAGATTGGAAGCTCGAGTCAGTGTAGCTCTCTACCCTGAGGCTACTGCCTCCATATACTAGTAAAAGATCCTTAGTCATTCTCAAGTACTTAAGGATACACTTTACTTATTTCCAATGCTCCAAGCTTAGATTTGCTTGATACCTGCTCGTGACACTTAGAGAATGTGTTATATCTAGCCCGATATATAGCATAGCATATATGATAAACCCTATCACTGAGGTATAGGGTATCCTATCCATGTCTGCCTTTTTGTTAAGACTCTTTAGGGTTTTAACGCAGAAAGAGGAAGAAGCAGAAGAAAAGGGTTTGATCTCTTCGAGGGGATCAGCCTCCTTAATCACTTCGGGAGGATTGGCCTCCTAGGTTTAGCCAAAAGATTGAATAAATTCTCATTACCCGAAAGAAACAATTACATCCCTATTTATAGAGCCCACTAGGACTCGGACACTTAATAATTAAATATTAAATAAATATATTATTCAAGCTTAGGAAATAAAAGGTTCGTAATAGTTTCGCCCTCGTCAAATCAACCTTATCCTCAAGGCTGAGCGACATCAAATTCGGCACAAGGTATCTGCGGCACATCACAACTCATTGATCATGTACAACCTCCACTTTTTGATGGTATGAGCAACAGGTCAGACACTATTTGATGCTTTCCCGGGTATTATTGGAATCCGATGATCATGATGTCGAAGAGGTGGGAGTCCTTGTGGTTTTGCAAATACATATGCAAACTCATTAAGCAATGATTCAATACTTTTGATTAGAATGTGCCATGCTATTTCTTTATCTATGCGGTATAATGGTACCAAGAAACTAGTGTGTGTCTCCTAAAGAACCTTCTCCATCAGATGGCTAGTGATAGTGGTGATCTTACTTCTACGCTAGCCCTTTAGAATCACATGCTTTCCATTAACAAAAAACTTCATTATTAGTTTAAAAAAGTTTTAGGAAACATCACCCAAGGTTGATAACCATTCGATTCGTAACGCCACTTCATAATCTTCTAAGTGAAGTAAAAAGAAATCCACGAGCAACTCTTGACCCTACATAGTGAGCTTTATCTTTGAGCATTTGCTATCACAGGTTAGAATACATCCATCAGCAACCTTTATTTCAAATTTATCATAGCCTTTGATGTGGTAGGATAATCAAGTGGTGATCTTTCTATCCATAAAATTGTTGGTGCTACTCGTGTCAGCCAAGACAGTGACAGGCTGATGTTTCAATATTCCTACAACTTGTATTGTTTGTGGGTTAGAGTAGCCGGCCAATGCATGCACTGTGTATGTGAAAGGGTCAATATCTTTATCAATTTCGATACTTTCCTAGTTAGAATCTAACTCTTCTGCTTCTAATTCCTCCTTAATTGGCTCAATCATTAGGAGTTTTTCTTGTCTGCAATGGTGCTCCTTACTCCATCTTTCATCACAATGCGAACACAACCCTTTTGCTGATCTTTCCTTGAGCTCTTCTCGAGTGTTAAGGTTGTGGCTAGGAATAGATAGGGTTGGTGGCATGCTGATCATTTATTTGTTATCACTTCTATTTTGACGATATTCCATACTGATTTTATCCTCCTCTATGCATGCAAATGAAATTACAGCTATCATAGTGCAGGATTGTTGGGCCTTAACTTCACATCTGATGTTCGGATTTAGCCCTTCAATAAAGGTACCCACCAGTTATCATTTAGACCAATTTCTAGCTTGATTCAATAATCGCTCAAATCTGCCCTGATATTCCAACATTGTTGAAGTCTGTCAAATTTTTGCAAGCTATGTATCTATATTCTCGTACTCAGATGGTCCAAATCGAACAAGAAGCCCGCTCTTGAATTGCTCCCAAGAGAGAACTCCGTGGCAAGTTTCATACCAGTCATACCACTGAAGTGCGGTATGACTGTCTAACTTGATGGAGGCTATTTCCATCTTGGATTCTTCTAGGGTTCTATAGAAATGAAAGAATTTCTCTGCCCTCGAAATCCAACTGGTTGGGTCTCCATCTTCCCATCTTAGAAAGTCCACCTTAATGCGTGGGTAACTAGAGTCATATTCTTAAGGCCCCTTTCCTGTATCTCCAGATCTATTCATCGTAGAGCTTGAACTTCCATCGTGTTGCAATTTACTAAAATCCTCCAGCAAACTTCTTCTAAATTCATCAAGAGTCTCCTATAGCTGATTCTCAATTCTGATTTCTAATGCTTCCATCTGGGCCTTTACTGCATTGTCGATAGCCATTGCATAAGATTGTAGATCTATAATTCCCCGTTCTTGCTTCTGATGTCTAGTTAAGGGCATCAGCACTGTTGGCGTGAACTATGGCAAGTGCAACATTGAGGCTTACTGCAGTCGGTGTGAGGAGACAAATTTCCATCACTATGTGCTACGTGCGGTGTTGCTACAGGTGCTGTGATGCAAAGAGGCGATCGTCGAGCAACCGGGGTTGAGATTGCGGTGGTGCAGTTGAAAAAAAAATTGGAAGGCAACGTTCATGGGAGAGGGCAGCAGCGTAGTGGCAGCATCGTGGGGAGTAGGGTGCAGCGTCGTGGGTGGCTACAGTAGTCGTGGCGGTTACGGAGTTTGCAAAGGTAATCGGTGCTTGCAACGGTCGTGGGAAGAGTCACCGCAAGGAGGGGGATTGATGGCACTGCCCTATTTTTGTCGCACCACACCCTAGCTGCGACGACTATTATTGAGGCTAGCAGTGAAGAGGGGTGCATGGTTGCCGGTTGAAGTAGCGGTTGAGGGGGGTCACAACCGAGATGCAGGGGTAGTGGGGTGCGAGGGTCGGGCAACAGTGGCGACCCTTCACGCGCTGCAGCAGCCGAAAGTGTTTGCTACCGAGGTTAGGTTGCTAGAGTGGTGGCATGGCTAGATCAGCATTACCGAGGGAACGACGGGGGCTGGGTTGGTCCGTAAGCTGTGGGGGAGTGGCAGCGGTCCCTCTCGGGCTGCAACAGCTGGGGCTGCTAGTTGGAGAGCAGTAGTGGAGGCACGTGGCTTGGAAACAGTGATGGTTGCTGCCAAGATCGGTGGCTGCAATGACGATTGTCACAGAAGGGAAGAGCATGGGTAGAGATCACTGGCCGCAGAAGTGCAGTGGCAACCGGCCGGAGATCAAGGGCAGCGAGGTGCATGGCCACTGGTTGAAGAAAGGGGGGCAGGTGAAACAGGGGTGTTCCACCCCTTGCGTGGCTACCGGTGAGGTGAGGGCAGGGGATGTTGCCATGCGTGGTTGCGTTCTTCTGCGTTTGCCCCTTTCCTTTTTTTTTGAACGATTGGGGCTACGTCAAGGTTGATGTGAAGTTACAGCAAAAATACCGAGGATCACTGCTCTGATACCAAATGTTAAGACCCTTTAGGGTTTTAATGTAAAAAGAGGAAGAAGCGGAAGAAAAGGGTTTAATCTCTTCGAGGGGATCGACCTCCTTGATCACTTTGAGGGGATCGACCTCTTAGGTTTAGCCAAAAGACTAAATAATTTTTCATTACCTGAAAGAAACAATTACATCCCTATTTATAGAGCCCACTAGGACTTGGACACTTAATAATTAAATATTAAATAAATATATTATTCAAGCTTGGGAAATAAAAGGTTCGTAACACCTTTCTTTAGGAATCTTTGGGGATATACTCCTGGAAAGTGATATTCTATGTCTTATTGGTATGAGACCTCTCTTGGAAATTTTCATATCAAACCTTTTGATAATATTGTCTATGTACCTAGATTGGGATAAGCTAAGCATCCTCTTAGATCTATCTCTATTAATCTGAATCCCTAATATGCATCCCCTAAGTCCTTCATAGAGAAGTGTCTAGATAGCCAAGCCTTTACTATGGAGAGCATTCCTATATCATTCCCAATGATTAGGATGTCATCCACATACAACACCAGAAAGGTGATAGCGCCCCCACTTACCTTCCTGTACACATAAGGCTCATCTTCGTTCTTAACGAAGTCATAAGATCTGATCACCTCTATTGAATCTCGAATTTTGATGATGAAGTCAATTGATAGGTTATTTGATCTAATCCATATTATTGAGAAAAGTGTGTAGGATTAACTATGATAGCAATGAAGACATAAAGTAAATTACTGAAATCAAGTACGTTGAGAGTCTGAGAGTCCATCGGAAGTCCGAAGGTTCATTGGAAGTGTTGCCAGAACTAACCGAGAATGAATCGAGGACTTGCCGAAGGATTATCAGAAGTTTGCCTGAAGGTTCATCGGAGGTTCACAGAGCTCACCGAAAAAGTTCGAAAGCTTGCCAAAAGGACTCATCGAAACTCGTCATAAAGTCTAAGAGCCTACTAGGAGTCCATCGGAATATTGTCCGAGGGTTTATCGGAAGTCCGCTAGAAGTTCACCGGAAGCTCGTTAGAAAAAGACTCAACATTGCCGGATTATATTTTGCTTAGAAATATGTTTTCAATTTTGTAGTTAGCATGTAATTAGGGTTAGGATTAGGTGATAATCCTTTAACCTTGGTAGGGGCCAATTGAGCCCCTAATGTAAGTAAATTGGGCCAGATTCAAGGCCCATCCAATATTACTGGACCTATCTAGCGATGGCACTGCCAAACTAGGGTAGTGGCACCACCCTGTGAATAGGTTCCCAGGTGCTCTAGGTGGTGGAACTGCCCTAGGTCAGCGGTATCGCCCCAGGTTAGCAATGGTACCGCTGATAGTTATTACCTTTCAACGGTGGTATCGCTTGACACGCAATGGTACCATCCCTCCATAGAGCCCAAGACTTTATCAGGTAGTAGTACTGCTAGATTGGATAGTGGTAACACCTAGTACCTGATAGAACTAGGGTCAACTAGTGGTGTTACCGCTAACTCTAGGAAATCTAGGATGGGACCTTTTTTAGCTCCAATTTTAAAGTCAATTGAGGCTAAGCATATTAAGAAGTGTTAAGAACTAAGTCAAAACTCTAGCAAAATTACCTTCGAAAGTTAGAGTGTTCACCTCCCGAATTCACAAGTGTAAAATTCTGTAAAAGAGTGTGAGCCACCTGCAATTCTTTAAAAGGAGTGTTTGATCCTTCCCCTTCAAGAAGGATTGACAGTAGAAGTCGGGAACCTCATCGGAGGAGGTTTCGAAAGTGGACATAGGTTATTTGACCGAACCACTATAAATCGCTGCGTACTTCTCTTGGTATGTGAGTTTTTAATTACTGCATTTTAATTTTTACTTGGCTATAATCTTTCAATCTCCTCTTCTCTACTCTCTTTTGCATTCACTTGAATAATTCACTTTGCCAAAATCGCTTTCTTTGGACAAAACTTCTCAACATACAATGCTTTTCCAGAATTGGTTTTAAACTATCATTTTTATTCGTTGCACTAACCCCCCGGATAGAACCCTCACGGATTCTAAGCTTGGGGTTGATCTCTTTAGGGGATCGGTCTCCTTAGAACTCAATAGGGGTTTCTTCCTCAAAGTTGCTGCTATGAGGCTACTAAAAGGATTGATCTATTCATCATGAAAAGAGGCTGAATACATGGCTATTTATAAAGATGCCTTCTAATAATCAGACAAAGCCTCTACTGCCTTCTATAAACTTAAGGCAGCCATGACAATGATGTCAATGCTAGTGCTACCAAATTTCAGTTGATCCTTCATCATTGAGGCCGACGCATCTAGACTCAAAATTAGAGTCATTCTCATGCAAGACAATCGACCACTCGCATACACTAGCAAGGCGTTGTCTCCCTCTCATAAAAAAATATCAATCTATGATAAGGAGATGCTCGCCATTATGCACGCAGTAATGAAGTGGAGACCCTACCTGATCGGTCGATGATTTCAAATTAAAACTGACCATAGAAGCCTCAAGTACTTTTTGGAGCAGAAGATATCATCCCCTGAGCAGCAAAAATGAGTAACCAAACTTCTAGGATTTGATTATGAAATTATTTACAAAAAGGGGAAAGAAAACGTTGTTGTAGATGCATTCTCACGGCTACCAGAGCAAGCTAAATTTTCAGGCATCGCCCTTCCTACCACTGGCTTCCTCGAGGACATTAAGGAGGAATGAAAGAAGGATCCAGAGACTAGCAACATCAATAAAAAATTGGAGGATCCAAGTGCAATAGCTCACTACACTTGGATTTGAGGGATCTATGCTATAAAGGTCGCATTATGTTTATACTCGACTCCCCTTGCATCAAAATCATCCTGCATAAAATGCACTCCACACCTTCAGCAGGGCACTCTAGATTTCTGAGAACCTATAAAAGAGTGAAGCAAAATTTTTATTAGAGAGGGATGAAAAAAAATATTTCTGAATACGTGGCACAATGTGATATATGTCAACAGCAAAAGGGTAAAATAGTGGCAAGTCCAAAGAAACTACAACCACTACCCATACTAGACTCGGTGTGGATTGACATTTCAATGGACTTCATCAAGGGGCTACCACTTTCCAAAGGTAAAAGTACAATCCTCATGATGGTTATTGACTTACAAAATATGCTCATTTTTATGCTATGCGAAATCCCTACATTGCTACTAGTATTACTTAGATTTTCATAAAAAATATTATTAAACTGCATGGGGTGCCAAAGTCCATTGTAAGTGATCATGACAAGGTCTTCACTAGTAAAATTTGGACTAAGTTATTTTAGTTATAGGGCACCAAACTCAAGATGAGCACAACATATCATCCACAAACTGATGACCAAACAAAGGTGGTAAACAGGTGTTTAGAGACGTACCTTCGGTGTTTCACTAATGATCAATCAAAGGAATAGACAAAATGGCTCCCCTAAGCTGAATGGTGGTATAATACTTTGTATCATTCATCTATAAAATGTACCCCATATAAAGCATTGTATGGTCGGCCGACCCCTATGATTCCAAAGTATGTAATCGGCTCGGCCAAGTTAAATCAAGTCAACCTAGATTTAATTAATAGGGACAAACTCTTACTACTGCTAAAGGATAATCTCTCTAACGCTCAAGCTAGAATGAAGTAGCAAGCCGACACATGACGAAGTGAAAGAGAATTTTCAATAGGAGATTGGGTTTATATTCACCTACAGTCATACAAACAACTATCTATCAATACATGAGCCTCCATGAAGCTATCCATATGTTTTTATAGGCCCTATCAAAGCACAGAGCATATTGGAGACATGGCGTATAGACTTAAATTGCTTGAGGATGCCAAAATTCACCGTCTTCCATGTGTCATGCCTAAAGCCTAAGTTGGGAGAACACGAGTCACCCCAGATTCAATTGCCCAACACCACTAATGATGAAGATATTCAAGCCCAATCACAAGCCATCCTCGATTGTAAAATTGTGATGCATCGCCGACATCCCTCTACTAAAGTACTACTATATTGAAATAATTTACCACTTGAAGACGCCATATGGGAATCATATGAGGAGCTGAAAACCCAGTTCCCTGAGTTCATAGAATCTCAGCCTTGAAAACAAGGCTAATTTGAAGAGGGTAGGCATGATAGGACCCTCGCAGGGTTAGGTATGTTAGAACCCTTGCAGATTCTGAGCTTGGGGTTGATCTCTTTAGGGGATCGACCTCCTTGGAACTCTATTGGGGTTCCTTCCTCCAAATTATAACTTAAAGCTTGCTAAAAAGATGATATATTCATGATGAAAAGAGGGTGAACATGGCTATTTATAGGGCTTCTAAACCCCAACTCCTAATAGGACTCCTTCTCAAGACTCCTATTTCCAACCAACTCCTATTTCTAATTAGGACTCCTTCTCTAGTAGGACTCTTAATTCTAATAGGATTCTTTCTCTAATAGGACTCTTACTTCTAATAGGACTCCTTCTCTAAAAAGCAACCTAATCCTAACCTAGCCAACCTCTTCACCTCTTTAATAGAGGTCGGCTAGATAGGATTTACATGAATGCCCCTATCAATGAAACTAAATTAGAACTCTCCTAGCTAGAGTCCTAACAGACCCACCGTCTTGAAATCAGCCTTATCCTCGAGGCTTATGTTCCATGAATTCTAGGAATTTGATCTTCAAGTCATTATAGTTCTCCCGAGTGGCATCTTCTATTTGTAGGTCCGCCCACTATATTAGCACCTCAGTAGTGGGTCATCGTCATCGAGTCATGATCCGTCGATCAATAATGGCACTTGGTTGGGCCTGGAGCTCTCCTTGGGTAGTCATATTTGGTAGATGGCCATGGACTATCTTATTTTGTCCCAACTTGGGCTTCAAAAATAACACATGAAAGACTGGATGGATTCGGGAGCTGGCAGGTAGGTCCAATCTGTATGCTACTACTCCGATGCGCTCCAAAATTTGGTAGGGTCCATAGAACCAAGGTGAAAGGTTCAAAGATGCTTTGGTCTCTGGATCATCTTGCCATTCCCCCCTATTATCCTCAAGGAAGTCGTTGGTCAAAACTGAAATGGTCCAAAATTCAGCTTGCTCGAGTAGTCACGAAAGGACATCTACAACAACATTCTCTTTCCCCTTTTTATAATCATATTCAAGAAGTTTTGTTACACATTTTTGCTGCTCGGGGGAAGATATCTTTTGCTCTAAGAAATATTTTAAGCTTTTATGGTCAATCTTGATTTGAAAGCATTGCCCGATCAAGTACGATCTCCATTTGGCCACCGCATACACAATCGTGAGCATCTCATTATCATGAATAGTTATCTTGAGATGGGAAGGAGATAATGCCTTACTAGTATAAGTGAGGGGGCAACCATCTTGCATTAGTACAATACCAATTCCGACTCCGGAGACATCGACTTCAATAATAAAAGTCTTGTCGAAGTCTGGTAACACTAGTATGGGTGTTGTCATCATTACGGCTTTAAGTTCATCGAAGGTGATGGTGGCTTTGTCCGACCATTAGAAAGCATCTTTTTTCAGCAAGGTAGGGGTGCATTGATCTTTCTATAGTTTTTTATGAACTTGCGGTAATAGCCTGTTAAACCGAGAAAGCCATGTAGTGACTTTATGTTCCACGGGGTCGGCCAGTTCTGCATTACTTCAATTTTGGAGGGGTCTACTGCCACACCTTCCTCTAATATGATATGCCCAAGATATTTCTCCTTTTGTTGAAGAAAGCTGCACTTCAATTTTTTGACAAAGAACATGTTCTCACAAAATCGTCAAAACAAATCGTAAGTGCTAAAAATAACTTTCCAAAGAAGGGCTATAAATAAGGATGTCGTCGAAGAAAACCAGCATAAACTTATGAAGATAACTCTGGAAAATATCATTCATAAGGCTCTGGAAGGTGGAGGGAGCATTGGTGAGACCAAAGGGCAGTACAAAAAATTCGTAGTGACCATTGTGCATTCGATAGGCGATTTTCGGTATGTCTTCTTTACACACTTGTATTTGATGATACCCAGATCAAAGGTATAGCTTTGTGAAGACTCGTGCTCTCTTTAATTCATCAAGCAAATCATCTACCACTCAAATAGGGTACTTATCCTTCATGATCATGCCATTGAGCGCTCAGTAATCAACGTATATTCATCATGTTCCATCCTTCTTTCATACGAGGAGTACTGGTGAAGATTAGGGGCTACAACTTGGCCAAATAACTCCTATTCCAAAGGTCCAGCTTTGTGAAGACTCGTGCTCCCTTTAATTCATCAAGCAATTCATCTACTACTGGAATAGGATACTTGTCCTTGACGGTTATGTCGTTGAGAGCTTGGTAATCAATGCACATTCGCAATGTTCCGTCTTTTTTTTGTACGAGGAGCACCGGTGAAGAATTGGGGCTACAACTTGGTTGAATAACTCTTGTTTCAAGTAGCTCTTTTACAATCCTTTCAATTTCATTCTTCAGGAGATGTGGATGCTGATATGGCTGAGTATTTGCTGGAGGTTTGCTTAGAAGAATCGATACACGATGATCATGCTGGCGAGTAGGAGGTAGGCTGTGCAGTTCATCAAATATATCTGAAAATTCAGCAAGCAAGGGAAGTAGATTTGGATTTGCAAATTTGGTTGGCTCTCCCTTAGATTGCTACTCAAGTTGTACCAAAAAGTCACTGCATGCTTTGTGCAAAATTTTCTCCATTCATTGTGTTCAAATTATCGTTACATCGTCTCCATGTTTCCCGCGTAGTATCACTTGTTTCCCCTTACTATAAAATTTCATAATTAATTTCAAAAAATTTTAGAAAATATCACCTAATATTGTAAGCCATTTGATGCTAAGCACAGCCTCATAATCATCAAGAGGGAGGAGGAAGAAATCTGCAAATATATCTTGGTCTTGTAGCGATAGTTTCACTCGCGGGCACCTACGATCATACTTCAAAATTCGTCCGTCGGTGACCTTAACATCAAACTTGCTATAATTCTCGATAGGTAAGGCCATCCAGATAGCAACCTCGCTATTCATAAAATTATTAGTGCTCCCAGTTTCAATAAGAATGGTGATCAGTTGTTGCTTCAGAAGTCCTCCCACATTTATTGTTTATGGGTTCACGTAACCGGCAAGGGCATACATCGTAATATCAACCGACTACTATTCTTCTTCCTCATATTCCTAGACCTCCTTCTCATCCATATCTTCAAGAGGTTCAATCAGTAAGAGGCAGCCCCTTTTGCAGCGATGATCATGGTTCCACGGCTCGTCGCAATGCCAACAAAGACCCTTTGCTGATCGATCACATAGTTTTTCTCTTGTCAATTTTTTTGGTAGCGAAGGATGGCTGGGAGTAGAAGGGGGTTTATATGCCACAGGCCTAGGAGAGGTTCTCATCCTCCGAGCATCTTGGTTGATCCATTCTTCTTATATTGGGGCTAAAGAAATTACAGCCGTCATGGTACGAAGCTGTCGTGCCTTAACCTCCCTTTTTATCTCTGGCTTGAGTCCTTCGATGAATGTTTCTAATAGTTGATGATCAGTCCAATCACTAGTAAGGTAGGATAGCTTCTCAAACCTGGTTTGGTACTCTTGAATCATAGAGGTTTGTCAAATCTTGCAAGTTGTCCGTCGATATTTTCATACTCCGTAGGTCCAAAACGATTCAGTAATGCGTTCTTAAATTGATTCCACATCAGAGCCCCATGATTGTATTCTAGCCAATTGTACCATTGAATAGCATCTCCTTCAAGGTGGATGACAGTAATTTCCACCATAGCATCATTCAACGTTCAGTAGTAGCGAAAGTAACATTCGGCGCGTGAAATCCACCCCGCCGAGTCTCCTTCCCATCGTGGGAAGTCCACCATCGTGTGTGGCTAAAGCATGTTTGAGGGTTGTCCCTCCTTCTCTAGAGGCCTCTCTAAACTCTCTCCTTATTGAGATTTGGATGGACTCGGTGGTTGTCCAATTTTGAATTCTACAAACAAAGCGCGTAAATTGTCCTCCAAGCGCGATTCAAGCCACGACTCAATTCGAGATTCCCATGCTTCAAATTTGGCATCAATTGGATCTTGAGAAGCCATAGAATATGCTTGGAGATCAGAGATGTCCTTGTCTTTTTTTTTGTTGACGGGTTAATGACATGGGGTGGTGGAAGGTTCGGACAATAGATTAGTGATAGAAGGGTTCGACAGTAATGGTTTACTGTTTTGGGCTACAGTTTTTGACATTGTTAGAATTATGAAAATAGGTTATGATGGCTGTGTCTTAAGGCTACATAGATGCCCTAAAGATGTCTTAGTTGATGGCAGCAAGGTGGCTAGGGTTTGGTAGGTTACGGAGAAGAAAAAAGGACAAAGGGGCAACACTAAATTTTTCATCGAAAAAATTCCAACAGTAAACATGTAATTTTTTCCAAAAATTTTCAATAGAGATTCAAGTAAAACTCAAAGAGAATATAATGGTAAGGGAGAGATAATGCTGTTAAAAATTTTATAGAAAGAAACGACAGCAAGAGGTTTAGCAAAATTGAAGATCACGGAGAGGTACTGCAGTAGATTTTTACGTCTAAAGTGTAGTAGTTTGGACGTAAAAGATAAGTGGTTTATATTGAGAATTTTTTGACAAAACCAAAGTGAAAACCATGTTAGGAAGTGTCAAAGCTGTCATAAAAATTTTGTAGAGATTTGGGTTGAAAAAATGTAGTAGCAAGATTAAACAGATAGTGCTATGCGGTTGGAATTCTACAGTGCACCTTTCGTTGTAGAGATGAAAACTTTACGACGAAAAGTTTATGCAGTAATATAGGAACAAATTTTTTATATTTTTTTGAATAAGGATAACTAAATTGTAGTAGCAGTAAGGTAGAAAACTAGAACCTGTTGCAATTCACGGGGAGATCAAAGGATGATCTGCGGTGGTGGAGATGACGACGGAATTCAGCAATGATCTTCTAAGCAATTGTTGGAATTGCTTTGGGCAGTTGTGGAGGGCTGGTGGATGGCTATGGAAGGGTAGCGAGATGCCAAGAATGTTGCTATGATACCAAGTGTTAGAACCCTTGCGGATTCTAAACTTAGGGTTGATCTCTTAGGGGATCGGCCTCCTTGGAACTCTATAGGGGTTCCTTCCTCTAAATTGCTGCTCAAAGGCTGCTAAAAAGATGATCTATTTAAGATGAAAAGAGGGTGAATATATGGCTATTTATAGGGTTTCTAAACCCCAACTCCTAATAGGACTCCTACTCAAGACTTCTACTTCTAACCAACTCCTACTTTTAATTAAGACTCATTCTCTAGTAGGAATTCTAATTCTAATAGGACTTTTCCTCTAAAAAGTAACCTAATCCTAACCTAGCCGGCCTCTTCACCTCTTTAATAGGGGTCAGCTAGATAGGATTTACATGAATGCCCTTAGCAATGAAACTAAATTAGGACTCTCCTAGTTAGAGTCCCAACATATTAGGACTCTCCTAGCTAGAGTCTCAACAGATTAGGACTCTCTTAGCTAGAGTCGTAACAGGGTCCTACTCAACTAAGTAGCAACTAATAAAAACCCTATGAGATTGTAATAAACCCCACCTAGCCACTTCTATCCTATAAACAAGAGTGGCTAGGGTATATATTTGGGGCCTTAGGGTTTCCTAGTCGTCGCCCCCCTTTACTGGGTAGGTCTGCTAGGGTTGAGGGCAAAAGGGATAATTTACTTAGGAAACAATGACTAGGGCTAGGGTTTGGAATCTTATATAAGTATATAGCCTCCACCTCTTTAGAATAAAAAAGATCAATCCACAATTGCAGCCATCTAGCTGACTACCAAGGAGGGTGGAACCCCTATAGTGTTCCAATGATTAATCCCCCTCAAAATCAATCTACATAGAATTCCTCTACAGTTCTATCAGTTCCATCGAAATAGTTTTTCTAAATCAAATATTTTTATCGATAACACTAATTCACCCCCCCCCTCTCTTAGTGCTAACTTGATCCTAACAATTGGTTTCAGAGCCATGGGTATTTCTCATTTGGTTTAACACCCAACGAGAAATGACTTTTTTTAGCTTTCAAGAGAGTCTTTCTATCGTTCGTCCTCCTATATTCAATCAGATGGACTATACGAATTCGAAAACTCAAATGAGAGTTTCTTGCTTTCTTTGGATTTGAATTTATGGAATATTATCGAAAACGGTTTTCAAAAGTCTTTCAAACCAATGAATGAATGGAATGATTTAGAAAAGAAGACTTTTTCTTTGAATGGTAAAGTAATGAATGCTTTATTTTACGCTCTTGATAAAAATGAATTTAATCGAATTTCTATATGCAAAACTATGCATGATATTTGGCACACTCTTGAAATCACACACGAAGGCACAAGTAGAGTAAAAGATTTGAAAATTAATCTTTTGATACATGATTTTGAATTATTTCATATAAAACCAAGCGAAAACATTGGAGACATATACACCTGGTTTATGGATGTTATCAATGATTTGAAAGCACTTAGTAAAAGTTTTTTGAATCTTGAAATTGTTAATAAAATTTTACATTTTCTTCCTAAAAATTAGGATCCTAAAGTGATGACAATACAAGAGGCAAAGGACTTGAACTATTTACCTCTTGAAGAACTTATCGGGTCTTTAATGATCTATGAAATGACTTGTATTAAACATGACAAACATGAGAACAACCATCCAAAGAACAAGAAGGTAATTATGCTTAGAATAGAAGAAGACCACTCGGGCGAATGCTCAAGTGATGATGACATAGAACTTTTGATGAGAAAATTTAAAAAATTCATAAAACAAGAATCAAATAATAATAACAAACTTAAAAATGAACTTAAAAAGAAAAAAACCATCAAAAAAGAAGAAAGTACTCAAGGATGAATCGAGTGCATCTAAAGACAAAGTGGCGAACTATGCTTTGACGACTTTCGACGACATCATAAGCAACTCAACCAAAACCCCTTTACTTTACTATGAAATTTCTTGATACTTTTTATGAGTTATTTTTAATTAGTAAAAAATAAAAAATATAAAAATATATCATGCTTTTCTTTCTAGTGATTTTGAAATTTTAAAAAAATGAGCATGACTATTGCATATTGATTCCTTGCACGAAGCATAAAGAGTTAAACTCACTTAAGAAGGAAAACATATAATCATTGGAATTAAAATGATAAATTAAATTTTTTATTTAAAAATGCCTTATATTTAATGTGTTATATTTTTGGTCTTGATGATCTTTATGATGAAATTTATTTTTTGGTCTTATACGTTGATGCATGTTTTGAATTAAAAGACAAAGACAAAGACAAAGACATGCTTATATGAAATCAATCACATAAATTGAGACTAAAAAGGAAATACATTTTTCTCTATCTCTAAAGTTTTTCTATTTTTTAATAAAAGATTAATGAATCTATTTATGTTATTTTATGAATCTCGTGAATTGTGAAAGTGATTTTGATGATTTGATGAATTGAATTTGAATGAGTTGAAATTAATGATGAATGTTTTGAAGATAAATGTTTTTGTGTCATGCTTGATAATTTTATATCTTGAAATTATACATGATGAGTTGAAGTAATGATGGTTTGAAAAATATTTATTCAAATACATGAATCGACAATCTTTACTATTTATTTTCATATGATTCTTTCGTTTATTAAAAAGAATATTTATTCACATAAATCATGATTCCTTCACTTGATACTTGAGATTTTTTTTATTAAGATCTCTTATTATTTGATCACTAATGTTCTTTTTGCTATTTTCTAAAGAGGAGAATGATCAAAATAAATCATGGTTTCTATCTTGAATTCTTGGAATTATAACTTGAATTTTATTTATCTTCCATGTTATTAAAGAGAATATTTATCCAAATGAATCATAAGTTATTTTCTCTTGATTCTTCGATACCCACAACTTGAGAAAATATACTTTGATGCTTGAAACATTATATACATAAATTGATTTTTCTCTTATGTTTCAATACTCCCCTGTATTCATGAATTGTATTCCTCATCACAAATTATTTTTTCTTGATATCTTTCATGTGATGATTAGAGCATTGTGGTAAAAAGAAAAATAATATTATTGCATTCCTCCCTTCTTTTTAACAATGACTAAAGGGGAGAAAATCTTGCTAGCTTGCGCATCGCAAATAAAAGCAAAGTTTGCTAGCTTGGACATTTCAAGGAAGCAAAAAAATTGCTAGCTTGCTCATTACAAAGAAAGCAAAAAAAAAAGCTAAACTTACACATCTCAAGAAAGGCAAAATTGCTAACTTACAAAGAAAGGCAAAACTTGCTTATACTTCTCAAAAGAGAAGAAAAAACTTGTTATCTTGAACATCGTAAAGAGAAGCAAAAAAAAATTGCTATCTCAAGAAAACCAAAATTTTGCTTAACTTGCACATCTTTAAAACTTGCTAGCTTGCATGTTCTAAAGTGATAAAAATTTGCTAAATTGCTAGCTTGCACATCTTACCTATCTCAAGAAGCAAAATTTGTAAACTTGCACAACTCAATAGAGAAGCAACAATTGCTAGAGAAGAAAGAACATACTAGTTTGCATGTTCTAAAAATAATATAAAACTTGCTAGTTGCACTTCTCTTTTTTATTGATGACAAAGGGGGAGAAGTTATGATGATCATGCATGGAATGATATATTGAAATTTTGATTATGCATGATTTCATAATGATGCATGCAATACCCATGATTTTTTAAATTTAAAGTTTCTATCAATATGGCATATTGATAGGGGGAGCTAAGGTTAACTCCATTATCAATTTGTTGTCATCATTAAAAAGGGAGAGATTGTTGAATCTTAGATTTTGATGATAAAACCAATTGATAGAGTTTATGATCTAATTTATATTTTGAGTAATACAAGACTAGCTTTGATTATGGAGAGATGATTAAAGTAGGAGGAATTGGACATTGGGCTAGAGTGGAACATGTCAGAAAATTGGATGTCGAGCTGAAGGATCAGTCGATGTATTAGTAGAAGGCTTCATGCCATGAGTTTAGGCATTGGGCCAAGAAGAGCAAACATTGCACTAAGGAGGTCGGAGTTATGGAAGTTAACATGCCGATTGGGCAACAGGTCATAAGAGAGGATGATGCACAGAAGGATCAAACGAAAAACTGATGAACCAATGATATGTCAGACAACAAATGATTCATGCTTTGTAATAATTGTCTAGGTCAAAGTAGATTTAAGTTATAATTAGGTTAGAATTAAGACAACTTAATTAGGGGCTCATTGGGCCTAAGTTAGGGCTATGTTGGGCCAAGAGAAAAGCCCAAACAATGACCCAAAAGGAGGGTCAAGCGGTGGTACCACTAAAACAAGTGGTGGAATCACTATTGGCTTAGTCTCTAAGACACAATCTCCAAGACTATGTCAGGTGGTGGTATTGTCAAACGGTACCACCTAGTGTCAAGGTAGATTGGGCGGTGGTATCGCTAATACCCGGATGACTAGGATGAGACTAGTTTTGGCTCCAAGTTTGAATCCATTTGGGGCCTATAAATACCCCTCTTATCTTAATTAGAACACTGTTAGGACTCTAGCTATGAAAGTCCTAATTTAGTTTCATTGATAAGGGCATTCATGTAAATCCTATCTAGCCGACCCCTATTAAAGAGGTGAAGAGGCCGGCTAGGTTAGGGTTAGGTTGCTTCTTAGGAAAGGAGTCCTATTATAAGTAGGAGTTCTATTAGGAAAAGAGTCCTATTAGAAGTAGAAGTCATATTAGGAAAGGAGTCCTATTATAAGAAAGAGTTTTATTAGGAAAAGAGTCCTATTAGAAGTAGAAGTCCTATTAGGAAGAGAGTCCTATTAGAAGTAGAAGTCCTATTAGGAAGAGAGTCCTATTAGAAGTAGAAGTCCTATTAGGAAGAGAGTCCTAATTAGAAGTTGGTTAGAAGTAGGAGTCTTAAGTAAGAGTCCTATTAAGAGTTGGGGCTTAGAAGCCCTATAAATAGCCATGTATTCATCCTCTTTTAATCAAGGAATAGATCAATATTTTGCAGCCTTTGTGCAGCAACTTGGAGGAAGGAACCCCTATAGAGTTCCAAGGAGGCCGATCCCATATAGAGATCAACCCCAAGCTTAGAATCCGCGGAGGGTTCTATCACTTGGTATCAGAGCAGCGTTCTTAGTGTCTCGCTGCCCTTCCACAGCCATCCACCAGCCCTCCACAACCGCCAAAGCAATTCCCACAATTGCTTAGAAGATCATCGCTGAATTCCGCCATCATCTCCATCACCGTAGGTCATCCTTTGATCTTCCCGTGAATTGCAACAGGTTCTGGTTATCTACCCTACTGCTGTTGAAATTTAGTTATCCTAATTCAAAAAATCCAAAAAAATTCGTTCCTATAATTGCTGCATAAACTTTTCGTCGCAAAGTTTTCATCTCTATAACGAAAGTCGCACTGCAGAATTTCAGCCGCATAGCACTGCCTTTTTGATCTTGCTACTGCGTTTTTTCTATCCAATTCTCTATGGAATTTTTATGGCGGCTTTGACACTTCTTAACAGTGGTTTTCCCTTTGGTTTTGTCGAAAAATTCTCAATAAAAACCACTTATCTTTTACGTCCAATCTGCTGCACTTTAGACGTAAAAATCTGCTATAATACCTCTCCGTGATTCTCAATTTTGCCAAACCTTTTGTTGTCGTTTCTTCCTACGAAATTTTTTACAGTATTACCTCTTCCTAATCAGTAGATCCCCTTTGAGTTTTACTTAAATCTATTTTGAAAATTTCTGAAAAAATTACATCTTTACTGCTGGAATTTTTTCGGCCAAAAATCTGGTATTGCACCTTTGTCCTTTTTTCTTCTCCGTAACCTATCAAACCCTAGCCACCTTGCTGCCATAAACCAAGACGTCTTTAGGGCATCCCTCTAGCCTCAATATGCAGCCATCATAACCTAGTTTCATAACCCTAACACCATAAAAAACCACAGCCCAAAACAGTAAACCATTACAGCTGAACCCTTTAATCACCGATCTATTGTCCGAACCTTCCACCACCCCATGCCATTAACCCGTCAACAGAAAAAAAGACAAGGGCATCTCTGATCTATAGACATATGCTATGGCTTCCCAAGATCCAATTGATGCTAAATTTGAAGCATGGGAATCTCGGATTGAATCACGTCTTGAATCGCGCTTGGAAGACAAATTGCGCACTTTGTTTGCAGAATTCAGAATTGGAAAACCATCGAGTCCAACCAAACTGCAGCAAGGAGAGAATTTAGAAAGGACCCCAGAGAAGGAGGGACAGCCCTCGGACATGCTTCAGCCACGCATGAGGGTGGACTTCCCACGATGGGAAGAAGGAGACCCAGCGGGGTGGATTTCGCGCGCAGAACGTTACTTTCGCTACTACCGAACGTCGGATAATGCTATGGTGGAGATTGCTGTTATCCACCTTGAAGGAGATGCTATTCAATGGTACAATTGGCTGGAATATAATCATGGGGCTCCGACATGGAATCAATTTAAGAATGCACTATTGAACCATTTCGGACCTACGGAGTATGAAAATATCGACGGCCAACTCGCAAAGATTCGACAAACCTCTACAATTCAAGAGTACCAAACCAGGTTTGAGAAGCTATCTTACCTTGCTCGTGATTGGACTAATCGTCAATTGTTAGAAACATTTATCGAAGGACTCAAGCCAGAGATAAAAGGGGAAGTTAAGGCACGACAGCCCCGTACCGTGATGGCTGCGATTTCTTTTGGCCGAATACAAGAAGAATGACTCAACCAAGATTCTCGGAGGATGGGAACCACTCCTAGAACCTCAACATATAAACCCCCTTCTGCTCCCAGCCATCCTTCGCTGCCCAAAAAATTGACAAGAGAAGAACTACGTGATCGATCAGCAAAGGGTCTTTGTTGGCATTGCGATGAGCCGTGGAACCGCGATCATCGCTGCAAAAGGGCCGCCTCCTATTGATTGAACCTCTTGAAGACATGAAGGAGGAGGTCCAGGAGCATGAGGAAGAGGTCATGGATGAAGAACAGTAGCCAATTGATATTATGATGCATGCCCTTGCCGGTTACGCAAACCCGCAAACAATGAAAGTGGGAGGATTTCTGAAGCATCAACCAATCACCGTTCTTACTGACACCGGGAGCACTAATAATTTTATGAACAGTAAGGTTGCTGTCCGGATGGCCTTACCTATTGAGAATTGTAGCATGTTCGATGTTAAAGTCGCAGATGGACGAATTTTGAAGTGTGATCGTAAATGCCCACGGGTGAAACTGTTGCTACAGGACCAAGAGATAATTGCAGATTTTTTCCTCCTCTCCCTCGATGATTATGAGGCCGTGCTTGGCATCGAATGGTTGATGACATTAGGTGATGTTTCCTAGAATTTTTTGAAATTAATTATAAAATTTTACAACAAGGGGAAACAGGTGATACTACACGGGAAACGTGGGGGCGACGTAACGATAATTTGCACACAACGAATGGAGAAAGTTTTGCACAAAGCATGCAGCGGCTTTTTGGTACAACTTGAGCAGCAATCTAAGGGAGAGCCAACCAATTTAAAGATCCAAACCTACTTCCCTTGCTTGCTGAATTTTCAGATATATTTGACGAACCACGCGGGCTACCTCCTAACCATCGGCATGATAATCATATACCGATTCTTCCAGACAAACCTCCAGCAAATACTCGACCATATCAGTATCCACATCTTCAAAAAGATGAAATAGAAAGGATTGTAAAAGAGATGCTTGAAACAAGAGTTATTCAGCCAAGTTGTAGCCCCAACTCTTCACCGGTGCTCCTCGTACAAAAGAAAGACGGAACATTGCGAATGTGCATTGATTACCGAGCTCTCAACGACATAACCGTCAAGGACAAGTATCCTATTCCAGTAGTAGATGAATTACTTGATGAATTAAAGGGAGCACGAGTCTTCACAAAGTTGGACCTTCGATCCGGATATCATCAAATACGAGTGTGCGAAGAAGACATACCGAAAACTGCCTTTCGAATACTTGATCACTATGAATTTCTGTGTAGCTTTCTTCAACAAAAAGTGGAATATCTTGGGCATATCATATCAGAGGAAGGGGTGGCAGTGGACCCCTCCAAAATTGAAGCAATGTAGAACTGGCCAACCCCGAGGAACATAAAATCACTGCGCGGCTTTCTTGGTTTAACAGGTTACTGCCGTAAGTTCGTGAAAGACTTTGGAAAGATCAGTGCACCCCATACTTCCTTGCTGAAAAAAGATGCTTTCCAGTGGTCCGACAAAGCCACCACCGCCTTCGAGGAACTTAAAGTCGCAATGATAACAACGCCAGTACTAGCATTACCCGACTTCGATAAGACTATTATTATTGAAGTTGATGCCTCCGGAGCAGGAATTGGTGTTGTATTAATGCAAGATGGCCGACCCCTCGCTTATACTAGTAAGGCATTATCTCCTTCCTATCTCAAGATGACTATTTACGACAAGGAGATGCTCGCGATTGTGCATGCGATGTCAAAATGGAGACCATACTTAATTGGGCGACGCTTTCACATCATGACCGACCATAAAAGCCTAAAATATTTCTTGGAGCGCATTGGAGAAGTAGCATACAGATTGGACTTACCCGCCAGCTCCCGAATCCATCCAGTCTTCCATGTATCATATTTGAAGCTCAGGTTGGGACAACACGTGACAGCCCAAAGCCATCTACCAAATATAACTACCCAAGGAGAGCTCCAGACCCAACCAAGTGCCATTATTGATCGACGAATCGTGACTCGACGACGATGACCTGCTACTGAAGTGTTAATACAGTGGGCAAACCTACCAGCAGAAGATGCCACTTGGGAGAACTACGATGACTTGAAGATCAAATCCCCAGAAGTCATGGAACGTCAGCCTCGAGGACAAGACTGATTTGAAGAGGGCGGGTCTGTTAAGACTCTAGCTATGAAAGTCCTAATTTAGTTTCATTGATAAGGGCATTCATGTAAATCCTATCTAGCCGACCCCTATTAAAGAGGTGAAGAGGCCGGCTAGGTTAGGGTTAGGTTGCTTCTTAGGAAAGGAGTCCTATTATAAGTAGGAGTTCTATTAGGAAAAGAGTCCTATTAGAAGTAGAAGTCCTATTAGGAAAGGAGTCCTATTATAAGTAAGAGTTTTATTAGGAAAAGAGTCCTATTAGAAGTAGAAGTCCTATTAGGAAGAGAGTCCTATTAGAAGTAGAAGTCCTATTAGGAAGAGAGTCCTATTAGAAGTAGAAGTCCTATTAGGAAGAGAGTCCTATTAGAAGTAGAAGTCCTACTAGAGAAGGAGTCATAATTAGAAGTTGATTAGAAGTAGGAGTCTTAAGTAAGAGTCCTATTAAGAGTTGGGGCTTAGAAGCCCTATAAATAGCCATGTATTCATCCTCTTTTAATCAAGGAATAGATCAATATTTTGTAGCCTTTGTGCAGCAACTTGGAGGAAGGAACCCCTATAGAGTTCCAAGGAGGCCGATCCCCTATAGAGATCAACCCCAAGCTTAGAATCCGCGGAGGGTTCTATCAAACACACAAGAATTGAGAACAAAAACAAAGGAAAGCTCTGTTGTAATCTTGTGAGAATTTCCATCCTCTAGTTTCAAATCTTGATTTCAGTTTAAGAGAGGGGTGAGTAGGTGTTAGAACCATTGCAGATTCTAAGTTTGGGGTTGATCTCTATAGGGGATCGGCCTCCTTGGAACTCTATAGGGGTTCCTTTCTCGAAGCTGCTGCTCAAAAATTGCTAAAAGATTGATCTATTCATTGATGAAAAGAGGATAAATACATGGCTATTTATAGGACTTCTAAACCCCAACTCTTAATAGGACTCTTACTCAAGACTCCTACTTCTAACTAACTTCTAATTAGGACTCCTTCTTTAGTAGGACTCCTAATTCTAATAGGACTCTTTCCCTAATAGGACTCCTATTTCTAATAGGACTCTTTTCCTAATAGGACTCCTAATTCTAATAGGACTCTTTCCCTAATAGGACTATTTTCCTAATAGGACTCCGACTTCTAATAGGACTCTTTTTCTAAGAAGCAACCTAACCCTAACCTAGCCGACCTCTTCACCTCTTTAATAGGGGTCGGCTAGACAGGATTTACATGAATGCTCTTATCAATGAAACCAAATTAGGACTCTCCTAGCTAGAGTCCTAACAGACCCGCCCTCTTCAAATCAGCCTTATCCTCGAGGCTGACGCTCCATGAATTTTGAAATTTTGATATTCAAGTCATCATAGTTCTCCCAAGTGGCATCTTCTGTTAGTAGGTTCGCCAACTGTATTAGCACTTCAATAGCGGGTCGTCGTCGTTGAGTCACGATCCGTCAATCAATAATGGCACTTGGTTGGATCTGGAGCTCTCCTTGGGGAGTCATATTTGGTAGATGGCTTTGGGCTATCTCATTTTGTCCCAACTTGAGCTTCAAACACGACATATGGAAGACTAGATGGATTCGAGGGCTAGTGGGTAAGTCCAATCCGTATGCTACTATTCCGATGTGCTCCAAAATTTGGTAGGATCTATAGAACCGAGGTGAAAGCTTCATAGATGCTCTGGTCTTTGGATCCTCAGGGAAATCATTGGTTGAAAGTGAAATGGCCGAAAATTTAGCTTGCTTGGGTAGCCACGAAAGTGCATCTGTAACAACATTCTCTTTCCCCCTTTTGTAAGTTATTTCATAATCATATCCAAGAAGCTTTGTTACCCATTTTTGCCACTCAGGGGAAGATATCTTCTGCTCCAAGAAATATTTTAGGCTTTTATGGTCGGTCTTGATTTGAAAGCGTCGTCCGATCAAGTACGATCTCCATTTGGCCATCACATGCACAATCGCAAGAATCTCCTTATCGTAAATAGTCATCTTGAGATGGGAAGGAGATAACGCCTTACTGGTATAAGTGAGGAGGTGACCATCTTTCATTAGTACAATACCAATTCCGACTCCGGAGGCATCGGCTTCAATAATAAAAGTCTTACCGAAGTCGGGTAATGCTAGTACGGGTGTTGTTATCATTACGACTTTAAGTTTATCGAAGGCGGGGGTGGCTTTGTCCAACCACTGAAAAACATCTCTTTTCAGTAAGGAAGTAAGAGGTGCACAGATCTTTCCATAGTTTTTCATGAACTTACGGTAGTAACCTGTTAAACCGAGAAAGCCGTGCAGCGATTTTATGTTCCTCGGGTTTGGCCAATTTTGCATTGCTTCAATTTTGGAGGGGTCCACTACCACCCCTTCCTCAGATATGATATGCCCAAGATATTCCACCTTTTGTTAAAGAAAGTTACACTTCATTTTTTTGATAAAAAGAACATGTTCTCATAAAATTATCAAAACAAGTCGTAAGTGCTGAATATGACTTTCAAGAGAAGGGCTATAAATAAGGATATCATCAAAGAAAACTAGTACAAACTTTCAAAGATAACTCCGGAAAATATCATTCATAAGGCTCTGGAAGGTGGAGAGAGCATTGGTGAGACCAAAGGGCATTACCAGAAATTCGTAGTGACCGTTGTGCATTCAAAAGGTAGTTTTCGGTATGTCTTCTTCGCACACTCGTATTTAATGATACTCGGATCGAAGGTCTAGCTTTGTGAAGACTCGTGCTCCCTTTAATTCATCAAGCAATTCATTTACTACTGGAATAGGATACTTGTCCTTGACGGTTATGTCGTTGAGAGCTCGGTAATCAATGCACATTCGCAATGTTCCGTCTTTCTTTTGTACGAGGAGCACCGGTGAAGAGTTGGGGCTACAACTTGGCTTAATAACTCTTGTTTCAAGCATCTCTTTTACAATCCTTTCTATTTCATCTTTTTGAAGATGTGGATACCGATATGGTCGAGTATTTGCTGGAGGTTTGTCTGGAAGAATCGGTATACGATTATCATGCCGACGGTTAGGAGGTAGGCTGCGTGGTTCATCAAATATATCTAAAAATTCAGCAAGCAAGGGAAATAGGTTTGGATCTTCAAATTTGGTAGGCTCTCCCTTAGATTGCTACTTAAGTTGTACTAAAAAGCCACTGCATGGTTTGTGCAAAACTTTCTTCATTCGTTGTGTGCAAATTGTCATTACGTCGCCCCCACATTTCCTACATAGTATCACCTGTTTCCCCTTACTGAAATTAATTTCATAATTAATTTCAAAAAATTCTAGGAAACATCACCTAATATTGTCAACCATTCGATGCCAAGCATGACCTCATAATCATCGAGAGAGAGGAGGAAAAAATGTACAATTATCTATTGGTCCTGTAGCAACAGTTTCACCCATGGGCACCTACAATCACACTTCAAAATTCGTCCATCTATGACTTTAACATCGAACCTGCTGTAATTCTCAATAGGTAAGGCCATCCAGACAGCAACCTTATTGTTCATAAAATTATTAGTGCTCCTGGTGTTAATAAGAACGGTGATCGGTTGTTGCTTCAGAAATCCTCCCACTTTCATTGTTTGCTGGTTTACGTAACCGACAAGGGCCTGCATCGTAATATTAATTTGCTACTATTCTTTATCTGTGACCTCTTCCTCATGCTCCTAGACCTCCTCCTCCATGTCTTCAAGAGGTTCAATCAATAGGAGGCAGCCCCTTTTGCAGCGATGATCGTGGTTCCACGGCTCGTCGCAATGCCAACAAAGACCCTTTGCTGATTGGTCACCTAGTTCTTCTCTTGTCAACTTTTTGGGCAGTGAAGGATGGATGAAAGCAGAAGGGGGTTTATATGTTGAGGTTCTTGGAGTGGTTCTCATCCTCCAAGCATCTTGGCTGAGCCATTCTTCTTGTATTCAGGCAAAAGAAATCGCAGCCATCACGGTACGGGGCTGTCGCGCCTTAACTTCCCCTTTTATCTCTGGTTTGAGTCCTTCGATAAATGTTCCTAACAATTGATGGTTAGTCCAATCACAAGTAAGGTAGGATAGCTTCTTAAACCTGGTTTGGTACTCTTGAATCGTAGAGGTTTGTCGAATCTTTACAAGTTGGCCATCTATATTTTCATACTCCGTAGGTCCGAAACGGTTCAGCAGTGTATTCTTAAATTGATTCCATGTCGGAGCCTCATGATTATATTCCAGCCAATTGTACCATTGAATAGCATCTCCTTCAAGATGGATGACAGCAATCTCTACCATAGCATTATCCGACGTTCGGTAGTAGCGAAAGTAACGTTCGACGCACGAAATCCACCCCACCGGGTCTCCTTCTTCCCATCATGGGAAGTCCACCCTCATGCGTGGCTGAAGCATGTCTGAGGGCTATCCCTCCTTCTCTAGGGTCCTTTCTAAATTCTCTCCTTGCTGTAGTTTGGTTGGACTCGGTGGTTGTCCAATTCTGAATTCTACAAATAAAGCGCGCAATTTGTCTTCCAAGCACGATTCAAGCCGTGATTCAATTCGAGATTCCCATGCTTCAAATTTGGCATCAATTGGATCTTCAGAAGCCATAGCATATGCCTGTAGATCAGAGATGCCCTTGTTTTTTTTTCTGTTGACAGGTTAATGGTATGGGGTGGTGGAAGGTTCGGATAATAGATCGGTGATTGAAGGGTTCAACTGTAATAGTTTACTATTTTGGGCTGTGGTTTTTGATGCTATTAGGGTTATGAAACTAGGTTATGATGGCTGCATCTTAAGGCTAGAGGGATGCCCTAAAGACATCTTGTGGCAGCAAGGTGGCTAGGGTTTGGTAGGTTACGGAGAAGAAAAAAGGACAATAGTGCAACACCAGATTTTTCACCGAAAAAATTTCAGCAGTAAAGATGTAATTTTTTCCAAAAATTTTCAAAAGAGATTCAAATAAAACTCAAAGGGGATCTACTGATAACGAAGAGGTAATGCTGTTAAAAATTTTGTAGAAAGAAACAACAATAAGAGGTTTGGCAAAATTGAGGATCACGGAGAGGTATTATAGCAGATTTTTACGTCTAAAGTGCAGTAGTTTGGACGTAAAAGATAAGTGGTTTATATTGAAAATTGTTTGACAAAACCAAAGGAAAAACCACTATTTGTTCAAAGCCATCATAAAAATTTTATAGAGATTTGGATAGAAAAAATGCAATAGCAAGATCAAAAAGACAGTGCTATGCGGCTGAAATTCTAAAGTGCAACTTTCATTGTAGAGATGAAAACTTTACGACGAAAAGTTTATGCAGCAATATAGGAATGAATTTTTTTAGATTTTTTTGAATAAGGATAACTAAATTGCAGCAGCAGTAAGGTAGATAACCAGAACCTATTGCAATTCATGGGAAGATCAAAGGATGATCTACGGTGGTGGAGATGACAACGGAATTCGTTGATGATCTTCTAAGCAATTGTAAGAATTGCTTTGGGCGATTGTGGAGGGTTGGTGGATGGCTGTGGATGGGCAGCGAGATGCCAAGAATGCTGCTCTAATACTAAGTGTTAGAACCCTTGCGGATTCTAAGCTTGGGGTTGATCTCTATAGGGGATCGGCCTCCTTGGAACTCTATAGGGGTTCCTTCCTCCAAGTTGCTACTCAAAGGCTGCTAAAAGATTGATTTATTCATTGATGAAAAGAGAATGAATACATGGCTATTTATAGGGCTTCTAAACCCCAACTCCTAATAGGACTCTTACTCAAGGCTCCTACTTCTAACCAACTTTTAATTAGGACTCATTCTCTAGTAGGACTCCTAATTCTAATAGGACTCTTTCCCTAATAGGACTCCTACTTCTAATTGAACTCTTTTCCTAATAGGACTTCTAATTCTAATAGGACTCTTTCCCTAATAGGACTCCTACTTCTAATATGACTCTTTTCCTAATAAGACTCCTACTTCTAATAGGACTCTTTTCCTAATAGGACTCTTTTTCTAAGAAGCAACCTAACCCTAACCTAGCTAGCCTCTTCACCTCTTTAATAGGGGTCGGCTAGATAGGATTTACATGAATGCCCTTATCAATGAAACCAAATTAGGTCTCTCCTAGCTAGAGTCCTAACAGTGGGGTTGTGACGGTTGTCTCCTAAACCTGCAAAAAAGAGAAAGGATTGTAATAGGGTAGTTGGTCTTCGCTCATTGAAGGAAGACCGTTAGTGGATGCTGGTAGCCTTGACAGAGGAGGAATCAAGAGTGGACGTAGGTTAGACAACTGAACCACTATAAATTTGTGTGTATTTTCTTTCTATTTTTCGTTATCATTGCTATTACTTTCTAAGTTATTTGCTTATCACACTTACTCAAAGTCAAGTACACTTTCGATATCATTTCTGATATGGTTTTATTGCAATAGTTTTTCTAAATTGAATGTTTTATCGATAGAACTAATTCACCCCCTCCCCCCCCCCTCTTAGTGCCGACTTGATCCTAACATCCTTAACACTACTTGTGCCTTCGTTTGTAACCTCAAGTGTGTGTCAAATCTCATTTGCAGTTTCACAAATAGAAACCTGATTAAATTCATTTTTATCTAAAGCACAAAATAAAGCATTCATCGCTTTAGCATTCAAAGGGAAAGTCTTCTTCTCCATATCATTCCATTCGTTCATTGGATTATAAGACTTTTGAAATTCTTTTTCAACGATATTCCACAACTCAAAATCTATAGAAAGCAAGAAAATTCTCATTCTAGTTTTCCAATACATGTAGTCTATCCCATTGAACAAAGGAGGATGAGTGATAGAAAGTCCCTCTTAATTATTAGTAAAAATCATTTCTCTTGGGTATTAAATTAAACGAGAAGGAATGTGGCTCTTATACCAACTGTTAGGACCGAAATTGACCCTAAAAACGAGTGCCGGGGGGGGGGCGTTGTGTGGGTGGGTGGGTGGGTGGTAAATTAGTGCTTTCGATAAAACAATTTGATTCTAAAAACTTCGTTTTAATAAAAAGCTTTGTTAAATAGAAATCGATATCGAGTGTGCTTTAACTTAAAAAGATTCATAAGTGAGTGAGGGTAGTGATGAAAAGTATAAAACAAAAATAGTAAAGAGCATAATAGAAAGGAGCACATCAGATTTACGATAGTTTGGCATCTTGACCTTCATCCACTTCCTGATTCTCTTCCGTCGAGGACACCGACGTCCACTAATAGTCTTCTTTCAATGGGTGAAGATTAACTACCCTCTTATAATCCTTTTCTCCTTTTCATAAGTTTAGGATATAACCTTACAGTTTTCTAACCCTTCTCTCAAATGGAAATCAAAAATTAAAATTAGAGAAAGGGAACTCGCTAAAGATTTATACAGAGTTTTCTTATAAGTTTTTTTGCTCAAGATCATCTATATTCTGAGCAAGGATGAGAGGGGTATTTATAGGACCTAAATGGCTTCAAAAATAGAGTCAGAAAATGTCTCATCTTAGGTTCTCGATGTACTGGTGGCACTACTACCAGTTTTGGGTGGTACCATTGTCGGGCACACTCTGAACTAGCGGTACCACCACCCAATCTGGGCAGTACCACCACTTGGCACACTTTGCACTACCAATACTACCACCCAGTCTACGTAGTACTACTGCATAGTAGAGTCTCGGAGACTAAGATCTGGCAGTACCACCGCCTGTTGGGAAATCCACAAGGGGCAACATCTCATGCGCAACGGAAGATTAGAAAACAAAAACATCCAGATTTCTCATAGAAAGTTTCCATCTTCATGCGAAGATCGGTGTGTTAAAACAAATCCACAAAAACTGCATGTGTAAAAGAAAATACCTAGGGAGATCATATATCCCTAAATCATTGCAGATCTGTAGGAAGAATGAAGGAGGTCAAGCGTCCTCTGCTCTAGCGGTATCCACACGACACGGACTACGACGATGCACCTCTCTGGGGGGAGGAGAACAGAAGGTAGCTACCAAAAGAAACCCTCTACCTATAGAGCTTTGGTTCCCTCCTATTTATAGAGGCCCCCTGTAAACCCTAATGGATCTTGCACTGTTGGGTATTGGATCTCCATCAAATTACCCAAGCCGCATGGATTAGTGGGTCTCTACCCAATAATCTCTTATTAGCAGTTATTGGATCTCATCTTAGGATCCAATAATTCAGGGGCTTAATGGATATCTAATAAGTTAGGAGCTCTAGCGGATATCTTATATCCGAACCTCTACTCGTCGCAACACCTACCATATGTGTGTAACCCTCTAGGCCCAATATCGAGCTGGCCGTGAGTCATACTTGTCAGAACTCCTTCTGACTTAGTGAATTATTATCTCTATAATAATTCACCTAACTCATCGATTGCAGACGTACTAGGCCACTACACCATAGCCCTGAGATGATACAGGGGAATCCAATCCTTTGGACCTATCTATCCTCAGTTATCATGTATCTATAGTCCCTCATCCATCTAATATCCCAGAGACTCTATATTGGGCATAGTGCTGTCAGGCCCATACGGTCTCTCCTCGACTTTTGCTCTTGTCGGATTCTCTCAGAGAACTCTTTCTCTCTCAATCCGAATAACTTGGTTAAGGATTTGTTCGAGCAAGAATATATGGGATATTCCTCTCATGACACCGAGAGTGGATGATCCTCTATTGACACTCAATAGCCCTTGTAAAGTTGGCTACCACTCCCAATAACCGGCTGTACTAGATCTGGAACTTTCTAAACCTATAAGTCCGGTATCAAAGAGTGGAGTACTCATACAGGACATCCTTGGTGTCTCAAGTCTAAGGACTAGATACACTATTCGGACTACGTAATCACTATTTGACGTGAGGTATCAATAACCATCCAACATTCCGTAGGCGGATCAATCAGTGAACTCATTCCCCAATGAGCACCTACACTGTATGTTAGGGATCAGAGCGGCACTAAGAGGGGGGGGGGTGAATTAGTGCAGCGGATTAAAATGAATAAAGCTTGAAAACCGATTCCGGAGATTTGCTTAAGAACTTGATTCAGCAAAAGAGACTTTAACTTGAAGATATTTAGGTAAATGAACTTGGAAGTAGGGAGAAGAAATCCGATCAGTTTGCAGCTTAAGTAATTTACGATGCAGAATCTTAAGTACTCACACAACAAGTAGACGCAGCGATGTATAGTGGTTCGGTCAAATGACCTACGTCCACTCTTGAAGCCTCCTCCAATGAGGCTCCCAACTTCCACTAGCAAGTCTCTTGAAGGGGAAGGACCAAACACCCCTTTACAGCCTTTTACAAGAGGTTCCCTCTCTTTACAGGATTTTTACAAGTAGAAGAAAGAGGTGAACACTTGAGCAATTGAGAGCAGGAATTTGCTATAGCTTAGACTCAAATCTGACTCTGTAAAAAGTCTCCTAACCAGCTAGAAGTAAAGGGGTATTTATAGAGAATTTTTGGGATTCAAAAATCCCGCTCAAAAAGGTCTCGTCCGAAATTTCGGACTGTAGGCGGTACTACCGCCTGGCACTGGCGATACTACCGCCTACGTGTGTCAGTGTGCTGGCGATACTACCGCTTTAGCATCTGGCGGTACTATCGCGACATGTGGTTGCAAACCACTGTCGGCGGTACCACACCGCTGCACTGGCGATACTACCGCGACACAGTGGTTGCAAACCACTGTCGGCGGTACCACCGCTCACTGAAGCGGTACTACCGCCGATTAGCTCGGTCAACAGCAGCGGTGCTATCGCTTAGGTCCGGCGGTGCCACCGCCGACCCTTACCAGAAACTGTATGGGCCAAACCTTTGGCCCAATACAGCCCACTAAAGGCCCAATTGGCCTAATACAGGTCTAGATAGGTTTAACACCTATTCTATACCTTAATTAAGTGCTAACTATGATCTTTAAAGCCAAATTATACCAACACCATCAAGTTATCTTTGAAGAGCTTTTAGGTGATCTTAGGCGGACTTCCGCAATCCTTGGATTCCTTCCGGCGGACTCCCACCGGTGGCTCCTGAATTCTATGGCGAGTTCAACGAGTCTTTCCAACTCTTCCGAACCTTTTCGGTTATCTCGCATGAACCTCCGACGATCTTTACGGCGAACTTTGAAACCCGGCAAATCCCGATTTCATCTCGGTTGACTCGCAAAGACTTCCGATGATCCTTGGATATCGGTGGACTCTTGAACTTCCAAAGCAACTTGACTTTGGTAATTTGCTCTATCATAGTTAATCCTGCACACTTATCTCAAAAATGGATTAGATCAAATAACCATCAATTGACTTCATCATCAAAATCGAGATTCAACAATCTCCCCTTTTTGATGATGACAATCAATTGATGACGGAGTTATTCTTAACTCCCCTATCGTATGCCATATAATGAGAAGGTAAAGACATTTGAATTCATTCTCTTGAATTCAACCAAAAGCGATAAGTTACTGCGTTGAACTTATCATCTAAATCAACATGAGGTTTCATTCAGTAAACAATATCAAAGCATGACATTTAATATCAAGTCGAAGGATGAAAACCATTTTCATTTCGTCAAAAGATATCAAAAATTTGAGATTACAACAGGGATCTCATGATTGAAAAGCGTGACAACATAACAGATAAATCATGAGATGAAAATTGTCATATCAATCAAAAGATGGCATTTGATAAACATTTAAGGTAGGAATTTTCATTTGCAATGCTTTTCAGGGATTGCAACAAAATATTTTGCTCATAAAAGCCACATTTAACAAATCATCAATTTCATATTTTCTCCCCTTTGTCATCAACAAAAAGGAGATGAAAACTGAAAACCATGATCGCAAGGCTAAAGGATACATCATTAAACTCAATCAATAATGAAGGTGAGAGAGATCAAAATTCATGAAGAGATTCAAAAATAATCATTAAAAAGAAACATCATGAAGGTAACATCATGAAAACCTTTCGATCCAAAGATGAGTTCTTCACAATATATAATAATCAATGATAGTTTCATATATCATTAAAGGTATAAAGATGAAACAATCAAAGATTAAATGTTTTGAAGGACATGCAATATTTAAACATTAAGGCAGATTTAGCATGCCTAATTCTCTTCTAATGAAGTCAAATTGTTCTTCATTTAGGAGTTTTGTGAAAATGTTCACTAATTGGTGCTTTGTATCAATAAATTCTAAAGTGACATCATTATTAGCAACATGATCTCGTATAAAGTGATGCCTAATATTGATGTGTTTAGTTCTTGAGTGTTGAATAGGATTTTTTGTTAGACAAATAGCACTTGTGTTATCGCATTTTATTGGAATGTTTTTTAAATTAATTCCGTAATCTTCTAAAGTATTTTTCATCCACACAACTTGTGCACAACATGCACTAGCAGCTATATATTCGGCTTCCGCCGTAGATAGTGCAACAGAATTTTGTTTCTTGGAAGTCCAAGAAACAAGTGCATGTCCTAAGAATTGACATGTTCCAGATGTGCTTTTTCTATCAATTCTACATCCGCCAAAATCGGCATCCGCATAAGCTTTTAAATCAAAGTTATCAGATTTTGGATACCATAATCCTAGATTGGTAGTTCCTTTAAGATATCTAAGGATTCTTTTAACAGCTTTAAGGTGAGATAACTTAGGATTCGCTTGGAATCTTGCACATAGTCCTACACTAAACATGATATCAGGTCTAGTTGCAGTGAGATAGAGTAAACTACCTATCATTCCCCTATATGTTTTTTGATCAAAGTTTTCTCCATTTTCATCCAAGTCTAACTTGGTGGAAGTACTCATTGGAGTGTTGATGGCTTTAGAACTATCCATGTTAAATCGTTTTACTTGAGTTCCAATGTATACTTGGTTTGATTAAGAAATATTCCATCACTAAGTTGTTTAATTTGTAATCCTAAAAAAAAGTTTAACTCACCCATTAGACTCATTTCAAATTCAAGACTCATACACTTAGCAAATGATTTACATTGTGATTCATCCGACGAACCAAAAATGATATCATCAACATAAATTTGAACAATAAGAAAATTATTTTCAAAATGTTTAATAAACAATGTAGTATCAACCTTGCCTTTAGTAAAATTATTTGAAATTAAGAAGGAACTAAGCCTCTCATACCAAGCCCTAGGGGCTTGTTTCAATCCATAGAGAGCTTTGGTTAGTTTAAAAACATGATTGGGAAGAAGAGAGTTTTCAAAACCGGGTGGTTGTTCAACATAAACTTCTTCAGAAATAAAGCCATTTAAAAAAGCACTTTTGACATCCATTTGAAAAAGCTTAAAGTTATTACTACTAGCATAGGCAAGGAGCATCCTAATGGCTTCTAATCTAGCCACAGGAGTGAAGGTTTCTTCGTAATGGATACCTTCTTCTTGGTTGAAACCTTTGGCCACTAATCTAGCCTTGTTTCTAACCACGATACCATATTCATCTTGCTTGTTTCTAAAGACCCATTTAGTACCGATAACTAAATGGTCACTTGGTCTAGGAACAAGCTTCCATACCTCATTTCTCTCAAATTGGTTTAATTCCTCTTGCATTGCGATAACCCAAGAATTATTTTTCAAGGCTTCGTCAATGCTCTTAGGCTCAATTTGAGAAAGAAAAGCGGCATGAGCACAAAAATTTTTAAACGAAGAACGCGTTTGAACCCCTTTCAATGTATCTCCTATGATTAACTCCTTGGGATGGGCATCCACATACTTTCATTCCTTAGGTAAGGAATATTCGGAAGAAGATGCTTCCAAGTTGCCATTTTGAGGAGAGGGTTCATTTAAATTCAAATTTTCAAAACTGAAATCATCATCAAGATCATTTTTCTTAATTTCAGAAACTTCATTAAACACCACATGAATAGACTCTTCTATAACTAAGGTTCTCTTATTAAAGACCCGAAAAGCTTTAGACACGGAAGAGTATCCAAGAAAGATGCCTTCATCGGATTTAGCATCGAATTTTCCTAAGGCATCCTTTTCATTCAAAATAAAACATTTGCAGCCAAAAACTTTAAAGTAAGAAACATTGGGTTTTTTATCATTCCATAATTCATAAGGAGTCTTGGATAGAGATGGTCTTATTAGAACCCTATTCATGACATAACAAGCCGTATTTACAGCTTCGGCCCAAAAATATTTGGATAAATTATGTTCATTTAACATGGTTCTTGCCATTTCTTGTAAATTTCTATTCTTTCTTTCTACTACTCCATTTTGTTGAGGATTTCTTAGAGTAGAGAAAAAGTGGTTATACCCATTTGATTCACAAAAATTTTGGAAGTCATGGTTTTGGAATTCACCACCGTGATCACTCCGAATTGATGAAATCATGAAACCCTTTTCATTTTGAGTAAGTTTACAGAATTTGGAGAAACATTTAAAAGAATCACTTTTGTGAGCTAAGAAATAGATCCACGTGAATCTACTATAGTCATCAACAATCACAAAGGCATATTTACTACCTCCTAAGCTTATTGTGTCAATTGGTCCAAACAAATCTATATAGATCAATTGCAATGGTCTAGAGGTACTTATTTGATTTTTTGGCTTGAAGCTAGTTTTGATTTGTTTTCCTAGTTGACAAGCATCACAAACTCTATCTTTAAGGAACTTAATCTTAGGAATGCCTCTTACAAGATTTTTAGATGTGATTTGAGAGATTAGTTTCATGCTAGCATGACCTAATCTTCTATGCCAAAGTCGAGCATCATCATTCAAAGCCGAAAAACATATTTCACTACCAAGATCATCAAGATTAATGGTGTAGACATTATTTTGCTTGATTGCAATTATAGATGTATTGTTGTGTGGTTTTTCAATGATGCAAGCATTAGATTCAAATCTTACAATATAACCATTATCACATAATTGACTAATGCTCAAGATATTATGTTTTAAGCCATCTACTAATAGTACATTATCAATTGAAAAGGTTGATTTGTTACCTATAGTACCCTTGCCAATGATTTTACCCTTGTTGTTGTCTCCGAAGGTGACAAACCCTTCATCTTGGCTAGAGAGCTTAGAGAATTGAGATGGATCTCCGGTCATGTGCCTTGAGCATCCACTATCAAGGTACCATCTCTTGCTCCTAGCTTGTGTGGGTGTTTTTGTCTACAAAAAAGGATTGTTTTTAAGTACCCATTTGACTTGGGTGCCTCAAAATCTGATCTACTAATTCTATCATTATTCAATGAGTTCCTAATTGATCCTTTAGGAACCCATACTAATTTATTTGGGCTAAGTTTTCTATATGGACATTTGTAAACTACATGTCCGGATTTGCAACAAAAATTGCATTTGAAATGAGAGGAGACATGTAATGTTGGCCCTTTAATGAATGTGGTTTGTGTTCGGTGAGATCCACTCACGAATCCAATTCCACATCTATTTCTGACATGTCCCTTGTTAGCAAGGATCATGTCCAAGCTCTTACTACCGACCTTAAACTTGTTTAAGGTCTCTTTGAGTAGCAAGTTTTCGTTTTTAATTGCTTCTAAGTGATTGCACTTAGAGCATGGGAGTAGAGAGAGAGAATCATGCTCAAGACTCTTAAATTTATCTAGTAATAAAGCATGTTCCTTTTTTAAAGACTTGAAGCTTTTTGTAACAGTTCTACATTCATCAAATAATTCATGAAAAGCAATTAAAAGCTCATCGAAAGATAAATCTTCATTAAGTAAATCACTTACCTCTTCTCCCAAAGCCATTAGAGCAAAGTTGGCCTCCTCTTTGATGCTTGCTTCTTCATCCTCGGAATCATTCAAGTCATCCCATGTAGCCTTCAAAGCCTTCTTCTTCTTGAGTTACTTCTTCTTGGCTTGAGGGCATTCATTTTTGAAGTGCCCCGGCTTCTTGCATTCATAACATATGACTTGGTCCCTTTTTGGTTCAGGTTTGTTCTTGAAATCATTTTTAAATTTGCCCTTTTAATGAATTTTTTAAATTTTCTAGTTAAGAGTGCAATGTCCTCATCAAGGTCCTCATCACTTGATGTTCCTTTCAAGTGATCTTCTTGAGTTCTTAATGCCATATCCTTCTGTTCTTTGGAAGGGGTTCTCTAGCTCATCATGAGCATGGCATGTCATTTCATAGGTCATTAAAGACCCTATGAGTTCTTCGATAGGAAAAGTTTTAAGGTCTTTGGCCTCTTGAATGGCCGTAACCTTTGGATCCCAACATTTCGGAAGAGATCTTAAAATTTTTGTTACTAATTCAAAATTAGAAAAATCTTTACCAAGTGCCTTGAGTCCATTGATGACATCCGTAAAGCGGGTGTACATGTCTCCAATAGACTCACTTGGTTTCATTCGAAAAAGCTCGTAAGAGTGCACAAGAATGTTGATTTTGGACTCTTTCACTTGGCTAGTGCCTTCATGAGTGATCTCAAGAGTTCGCCAAATATCAAAAGCCGATTCACAAATCGATACGCGATTAAATTCATTTTTGTCTAGTGCACAAAATAAGGCATTCATAGCCTTGGCATTTAAAGCAAACACCTTCTTCTCCGACTCATTCCATTCGCTCATCGGAAGAAGGGATTTTTGAAAACCATTTTCAACGATATTCCAAAGTTCAAAATCCATAGAAATAAGAAAAATCCTCATTCGAGTCTTCCAATACGTATAATCCGACCCATTAAACATGGGTGGACGAGTAATGGAGTAACCCTCTTGCATGCCGGAAAAGGCCATCTCTCTTGGGTTTTAAACCAAATGTGAGAGTGAACCTCGCTCTGATACCAATTGTTAGGGATCGGAGCGGCACTAAGAGGGGGGGGGTGAATTAGTGCAGCGGATTAAAATGAATAAAGCTTGAAAACCGATTCCGGAGATTTGCTTAAGAACTTGATTCAGCAAAAGAGACTTTAACTTGAAGATATTTAGGTAAATGAACTTGGAAGTAGGGAGAAGAAATCTGATCAGTTTGCAGCTTAAGTAATTTACGATGCAGAATCTTAAGTACTCACACAACAAGTAGACGCAGCGATGTATAGTGGTTCGGTCAAATGACCTACGTCCACTCTTGAAGCCTCCTCCAATGAGGCTCCCAACTTCCACTAGCAAGTCTCTTGAAGGGGAAGGACCAAACACCCCTTTACAGCCTTTTACAAGAGGTTCCCTCTCTTTACAGGATTTTTACAAGTAGAAGAAAGAGGTGAACACTTGAGCAATTGAGAGCAGGAATTTGCTATAGCTTAGACTCAAATCTGACTCTGCAAAAAGTCTCCTAACCAGCTAGAAGTAAAGGGGTATTTATAGAGAATTTTTGGGATTCAAAAATCCCGCTCAAAGGTCTCGTCAGAAATTTGGATTTGTAGGTGTACTACCGCTGGCTGGCGTGTACTACGCTGCGTGTGTCGTGTGTCTTTGGCGGTACTACCGCTGGCATTGGCGGTACTATCGCTGGCTTTGGCGGTACTACCGCGACACAGTGGTTGCAACCACTATCAAAGCGGTACCACCGCACACGGGTGGTACTACGCGCTCGACACGGTGGTTGCAACCCACTGTGGTTGCAACCACCTGTCAGGCGGTACCACCGCCTGCCTGGGGCGGTACTACCGTCGGTGCTCGGTCAACAGGCGGTGCTACCGCCTGGGTCCGGCGGTGCCACCGCCGACCCTTACCAGAAACTGTATGGGCCAAACCTTTGGCCCAATACAGCCCACTAAAGGCCCAATTGGCCCAATATAGGTCTAGATAGGTTTAACACCTATTCTATACCTTAATTAAGTGCTAACTATGATCTTCTAAAGCCAAATTATACCAACATCATCAAGTTATCTTTCGAAGAGCTTTCCGGCGATCTTCCGGCGGACTTCCGATAATCCCTTGGATTCCTTCCGGCGGACTCCTAGCTGGCTCCCGAATTCTATGGCGAGTTTAACGAGTCTTTCCAACTCTTCCGAACCTTTTCGGTTGTCTCCGCGAACCTCCGACGATCTTTCTGGTGAACTTCCGAAACCTTCGGCAAGTCCCCGATTTCATCTCGGTTGACTCCGTCAGCACTTCCGATGATCCTTCATATATCTGGTGGACTCTTGAACTTCCAGCAACTTGACTTTGGTAATTTGCTCTATCATAGTTAATCCTGCACACTTATCTCAAAAATGGATTAGATCAAATAACCATCAATTGACTTCATCATCAAAATCCGAGATTCAACACTGTACCCTTAGTATCCCCACATGGGTAGCTATGAGACCAGTCACCTCTATTATATGGATGGGTATATAGCACACCAGTCTATCTGGTTATCTCAATGTCCTTCTCGAGTATCCTATGACCAGGATAATTTAGGGTCTGTGTTTAAAGGTGAATCAGTCTCATTATCGTGATCTCATCACGATCCGATTCCCATTGCATAGATCCAAGGACATCACAATATATGCAACACGCAAGATAAAGTGATAAAATGCCTAATAATACGCAAAGAGAAAAAGTGCATATCAAGTCACAAGTGCCATCACTCATGTGATTGGCTTGTAGGGCACATATAACTAGCAATCTCCCACTTGACCTAAAGCCAATCACCAATATGTCTGATCTCCATCAGACCTCTTTGGTGCTCAAAGATAATCTGAGTCAATGGCTTTGTTAGTGGATCTACAATGTTATCTTCGGATGGAACTCTTTCCATTACTATGTCTTTTCGGGCCATGATCTCTCTAATAAGCTAGAACCTCCTCAGAATACTTCTGATGAGACCCAAGTTCTCTTATTTTAGTAATCGCCCCATATTTATTGCAATATAAGGGAATCGAATCCTCACTGCTCGGGACGACTCCTAGATCTGTGATGAACTTCTTCATCTAGACTCCCTCCTTTGTTGCCTTTGCCGTAGCAATGTATTCCACCTCTGTGGTCGAGTCAGCAATAGTATCTTGCTTAGAACTCTTCCAGTATACTGCTCCTCCATTCAGGGTGAACACATACCCTGAATTAGACTTGCTATCATCGACATTGGACTAGAAGCTCGAGTCCGTGTAGCCCTTAACCCTAAGGCTACTACCTCCAAATACTAATAAAAGATCCTTAGTCCTTCTCAAGTACTTAGGGATACATTTTACTGCTTTCTAGTGCTCCAAGCCTATATCTACCTGATATCTACTCATGACACTCAGAGCATGTGCTATATCAGGCCTAGTACATAGCATAGCATACATGATAGATCCTATCGCTGAGGCATATGGTATCATATCCATGTGTGCCCTTTCTTCAGGAGTCTTTGGGGACATACTCCTAGAAAGTGATATTTTATGTCTCAATGGTATGAGACCTCTCTTGGAATTTTCCATGCCAAACCTTGTGATAATAGCGTCTATGTACCTGGACTGGGACAAGCCAAGCATCCTCTTGGATCTATCTCTATAGATCCGTATCCCCAATATGCAATATGATTTCCCTAAATCCTTCATAGAGAAGTGCCTAGATAACCAAGTCTTTACTGTGAAGAGCATTCCTACATCATTCCCAATGATCAGGATGTCATCCACATATAATACCAAAAAGGTGATAGTACTCCCACTTACTTTCCTGTACACACAAGGCTCATCTTTGTTCTTAATGAAGTCATAAGATCTGATCGCCTCATCAAATCTTATATTCCAACTTCGGGAAGCTTACTTCAGTCCATAAATGGATCAAAGCAATCTACACACCTTATTTGGATTATCCCTGGACACAAATCCCTTAGGCTATATCATATACACCTCCTCTTGAGATTGCCATTGAGGAATGTAGTTTTGACGTCTATCTACTAAATCTCATAATCATAGTGTGCTACAATAGCCAAAAGAATTCGAATGGATTTTAGCATAGCTACAGGTGAGAAAGTTTCGTCATAGTCAACACCTTGCCTTTGACGATACTCCTTAGCCACTAGCCTTGCTTTATAAGTCTCAATCTTTTCATCTACTCCAATCTTGTTTTTGAAGATCCACTTATAGCTAATAGGTACAATACCCTCGAGTGCATCAACTAGATTCCAAACCTTGTTAGAGTATATGAAATCCATTTCTGAATTCGTGGCTTCTTGCCATTTCCCGGAGTCTATGCTCATAATAGCCTACTCGTAGGTCTGAGGATTTTAAACATTAAGTTATGGTGTATAAAGAGGTGTCCAATGGGATAAAATCCTATGGTCTTTGAGGAACTAGGTGAACTCTATACTCAAGTACACACCTCCTCGATCTGATTGAAGGGTTTTAATACTCTTTTCTGTCAGGTTCTCTACTTTATTTTTATATTCTCTAAATTTCTCAAAAGCCTCAAACTTGTACTTCATAAAGTATACATATTCGTATCTTGAGAAATCATCAATGAAAGTAATAAAGTAGGAGTAACCACCTATGGCATGAAATGACATGGGACCGCATACATCACTATGTATGAGTTCCAATAACTCAGTGGCTCTCTCTCCAGTTCCACTAAAAGGAGTGTTGGTTATCTTTCCCCCAAGGCAAGGTTCACATGTTGCATATGACTCATAGTCAAATGAATCTAGATATCCATTCTTCAGGAACTTTTGAATCCTTCCCTTATGGATGTGACCTAGCCTACAATGCCAAAGATATGCATTGTTCACCTCTTCTCATTTCCTCTTAGACTCACTAACACTCATGATATGTGGAGCTGTATCTAGCATAAATAAACCATTATGCAATATTCATCTCGTGATGATCTCATCTAATATTATTGAATAACCATTATTCTCAAAAACTAATTTATAGCCACTAACTGTCAAACATGAAATGAAAATAATATTTTTGCTAATAGAAGGAACATAATAGCATGCATCTAATGCAATAATAGCTCCACTAGGCAAATGTAAGGTGACCTTGCCAATAGCCACTATAGCAACCTTTGCTCCATTACCCATTTTAAGGTCTATCTCGCCTCTCTTCAATCTCCTAGGTCCTGTCAGAACCTGCAATGAATTACATATATAATACGCACTCTCGGTATCCAATACTCATGTGTTTGTAAGGACTCTAGCTAGGAGAGTCCTAATTTGATTTCATTGATAAGGGCATTCATGTAAATCCTATATAGCCGACCCCTATTAAAGAGGTGAAAAGGCCGGCTAGGTTAGGGTTATGTTGCTTCTTAGAAAAGGAGTCCTATTAGAAATAGGAGTCCTATTAGACAAAGAGTCCAATTAGAAGTAGGAGTCATATTAGGAAAAGAGTCCTATTAGAAGTATGAGTCATATTAGGGAAAGAGTCCTACTAGAGAAGAAGTCCTAATTAGAAGTTGGTTAGAAGTAGGAGTCTTGAGTAGGAGTCCTATTATGAGTTGGGGTTTAGAAACCCTATAAATAGCCATGTATTCATCCTCTTTTCATCAATGAATAGATCAATCTTTTAGCAGCCTTTGAGCAGCAACTTGGATGAAAGAACCCCTATAGAGTTCCAAGGAGGCTGATCCCCTATAGAGATCAACCCCAAGCTTAGAATCTGTAAGGGTTCTAACACTTGGTATCAGAGCAGCATTCTTGGCATCTTGCTACCATTCCATAGCCATCCACCAGCCCTCCACAACCGCCCAAAGTAATTACCACAATTGCTTAGAAGATCATCACTGAATTCTGCCATCATCTCCACCACCATAGATCATCGGTTGATCATCCCGTGAATTACAATAGGTTCTGGTTATCTACCTTACTGCTGCTGCAATTTAGTTATCCTTATTCAAAAAATCTAAAAAATTCATTCCTATATTGCTACATAAACTTTTCGTCGTAAAGTTTTCATCTCTACAACAAAAGTCACACTGTAGAATTTCAGCCGCATAGTACTACCTTTTTGATCTTGCTACTGTATTTTTTCTATCCAAATCTCTATGAAATTTTTATGATAGCTTTGACACTTCCTAACAGTGGTTTTCTCTTTGGTTTTGTTGTAAAATTCTCAATATAAACCACTTATCTTTTACATCCAAACTGCTACACTTTAGACACAAAAATCTGCTATAATACCTCTCAGTAATCCTCAATTTTGCCGAACCTCTTGCTATCGTTTCTTTCTACGAAATTTTTAACAACATTACCACTTCCTTATCAGTAGATCCCCTTTGAGTTTTACTTGAATCTCTTTTGAAAATTTCTGAAAAAAATTACATCTTTACTACTAAAATTTTTTCGGCAAAAAATCTAGTGTTGCACCTTTGTCCTTTTCTCTTCTCCGTAACCTACCAAACCCTAGCCACCTTGTTGCCACAAGCCAAGACATCTTTAGGGCATCCCTCTAGCTTTAAGATGTAGCCATCATAACCTAGTTTCATAACCCTAACAGCATCAAAAATCATAGCCCAAAATAGTAAACCATTACAGCTGAACCCTTCAATCACCGATCTATTGTCCGAACCTTCCACGAACCCATGCCATTAACCCGTCAATAGAAAAAAGGCAAGGGAATCTCTGATCTACAAGCATATGCTATGGCTTCTCAAGATCTAATTGATGCCAAATTTGAAGCATGGAAATCTCGGATTGAATCACGGCTTGAATCATGCTTGGAAGACAAATTACGCGCTTTGTTTGCAGAATTCAGAATTGGACAACCACTGAGTCCAACCAAACTATAGCAAGGAGAGAATTTAGAAAGGACTCCAGAGAAGGAGGGACAGCCCTCGAACATGCTTCAGCCATGCATGAGGGTGGACTTCCCACGATGGGAAGAAGGAGACCCGGCGGGATGGATTTCGCACGCCAAACGTTACTTTCGCTACTACCGAACATCGGATAATGCTATGGTGGAGATTGCTGTCATCCACCTTGAAGGTGATGCTATTTAATGGTACAATTGGCTGAAATATAATAATGGTGCTCCGACGTGGAATCAATTTAAGAATGCACTACTGAACTGTTTCGGACTTACGGAGTATGAAAATATCGATGGCCAACTCGCAAAGATTTGATAAACCTCTATGAGTCAAAAGTATCAAACCAGGTTTGAGAAGCTATCCTACCTTGCTCATGATTAGACTGACCATCAATTGTTAGGAACATTTATCGAAGGACTAAAGCCAAAGATAAAATGGGAAGTTAAGGCGCGACAGCCCCGTACCGTGATGGTTGCGATTTCTTTTGCCCGAATATAAGAAGAACGGCTCAGCCAAGATGCTCGGAGGAGGAGAACCACTCCTAGAACCTCAACATATAAACCCCCTTCTGCTCCCAACCATACTTCGCTGTCCAAAAAATTGACAAGAGAAGAACTACGTGACCGATCAGCAAAGGGTCTTTGTTGGTATTGCGACGAGCCATGGAATTGCGATCATCGCTACAAAAGGGGCCACCTCCTATTGATTGAACCTATTGAAGATATGGAGGAGAAGGTCTAGGAGCATAAGGAAGAGGTTACAAATGAAGAATAGCAGCCAATTGATATTACGATGCATGCCCTTGCCGGTTACGCGAACCCGCAAATAATGAAAGTGGGAGGATTTCTGAAGCAACAACTGATCACTGTTCTTATTGACACCGGGAGCACTAATAATTTTATGAATAGCAAGGTTGCTGTCCGGATGGCCTTACCTATTGAGAATTGCAGCAGGTTCGATGTTAAAGTCGTAGATGGACGAATTTTGAAGTGTGATCATAGGTTCCCACGAGTGAAACTATTGCTGCAGGACCAAGAGATAATTGCAGATTTTTTCCTCCTCTCTCTCGATGATAATGAGGTTGTGCTTGCATCGAATGGTTGATGATATTATGTAATGTTTCCTAGAATTTTTTGAAATTAATTATGAAATTTTACAGTAAGGGAAATAGGTGATATTGTGCGGGAAATGTGGGGGCGACGTAACGACAATTTGCACACAAAGAATGGAGAAAGTTTTGCACAAAGCATGCAGCGGCTTTTTAGTATAACTTGAGCAGCAATCTAAGGGAGAGCCAACCAAATTTGAAGATCCAAACCAACTACCCTTGCTTGCTAAATTTTTAGATATATTTGATGAATCACACAGCCTACCTCCTAACCGTCGACATGATCATCGTATACCAATTCTTCTAGAAAAATCTCCAGCAAAGACTCGACCATATCGGTATCCACATCTCTAAAAAGATGAAATTGAAAGGATTGTAAAAGAGATGCTTGAAATAGGAGTTATTCAGCCAAGTTGCAGCCCCTATTCTTCATCGGTGCTCCTCGTACGAAAGAAAGACGGAACATGGCGAATGTGCGTTGATTACCAAGTTCTCAACAATATAACCGTCAAGGACAAGTATCCTATTCCAGTAGTAGATAAATTGCTTGATGAATTAAAGGGAGCACGAGTTTTCACAAAGCTGGACCTTCAATCCGGGTATCATCAAATACGAGTGTGCGAAGAAGACATACCGAAAACTGCCTTTAGAACACATAACTGTCACTACGAATTTCTAGTAATGCCCTTTGGTCTCACCAATGCTCCCTCCACCTTCTAGAGCCTTATGAATGATATTTTCCAGAGTTATCTTCGAAAGTTTATGCTAGTTTTCTTTGACAATATCCTTATTTACAGCCCTTCTCTTGAAAGTCATATTCAGCACTTACGACTTATTTTGATAATTTTATAAGAACATGTTCTTTTTATCAAAAAAATGAAGTACAGCTTTCTTCAACAAAAGGTGGAATATCTTTGGCATATCATATCAGAGGAAGGGGTGGTAGTGGACCCCTCCAAAATTGAAGTAATGCAGAATTGGCCAACCCCGAGGAACATAAAATTGTTGTGCAGCTTTCTCGGTTTAACAGGTTACTACCGTAAGTTCATGAAAAACTATGGAAAGATCAGTGCACCCCTTACTTCCTTGTTGAAAAGAGATGCTTTCTAGTAGTTGGACAAAGCCACTACTGCCTTCGACGAACTTAAAGTTGCAATGATAACAACGCCCGTACTAGCGTTACCCGACATTGGCAAGACTTTTATTATTGAAGTCGATGCCTCCGAAGTCGGAATTGGTGTTGTACTAATGAAAGATGGCCGCCCTCTCACTTATACCAGTAAGGCGTTATCTCCTTCCCATCTCAAGATGACTATTTACGATAAGGAGATCCTCGCGATTGTGCATGCGATGGCCAAATGGAGATCGTACTTGATCGGGCGATGCTTTCAAATCAAGACCGACCATAAAAGCCTAAAATATTTATTGGAGCAGAAGATATCTTCCCCTGAGTGGCAAAAATGGGTAACAAAGCTTCTTGGATATGATTATGAAATAACTTACAAAAGGGAGAAAGAGAATGTTATTACAGATGCACTTTCGTGGCTACTCGAACAAGCTAAATTTTTGACCATTTTACTTTCAACCAGTGACTTCCCTAATGATATTAGGAGGGAATGGCAAGATGATCTGAAGACCAGAGCATTTATGAAGCTTTCACCTCGATTCTATGGATCCTACCAGATTTTGGAGCATATCGGAATAGTAGCTTACAGATTGGACTTACCCACCAGCCCTTAAATCCATCTAGTCTTCCATGTGTCATGTTTGAAGCTCAAGTTAGAACAAATCTATCTACCAAATATGACTACCCAAGGAGAGCTCTAGATCCAATCAAGTGCCATTATTAATCGACGGATCGCGACTCGATGACGACGACCCGCTATTGAAGTGCTAATACAGTGAGCGAACCTACCAACAGAAGATGCCACTTGGGAGAACTATGATGACTTGAATATCAAATTATCAGAATTCATGGATCATCAGCCTCGAGGACAAGGCTGATTTGAAGAGGGCAGGTCTGTTAGGACTCTAGCTAGGAGTGTCCTAATTTGGTTTCATTGATAAGGGCATTCATGTAAATCCTATCTAGCCGACCCCTATTAAAGAGGTGAAGAGGTCGGCCAGGTTAGGGTTAGGCTGCTTCTTAGAAAAGGAGTCCTATTAGAAATAGGAGTCCTATTAGAGAAAGAGTCCTATTAGAAGTAGGAGTCCTATTAGGAAAAGAGTCCTATTAGAAGTAGGAGTCCTATTAGGAAAAGAGTCCTATTAGAAGTAAGAGTCCTATTAGGGAAAGAGTACTATTAGAATTAGGAGTCCTACTAGAGAAGGAGTCCTAATTAGAAGTTGGTTAGAAGTAGGAGTCTTGAGTAAGAGTCCTATTAGGAGTTAGGGTTTAGAAGCCCTATAAATAGCCATGTATTCATCCTCTTTTCATCAATGAATAGATCAATCTTTTAGCAGCCTTTGAGCAACAACTTGGAGGAAAGAACCTCTATAGAGTTCCAAGGAGGCCGATCCCCTATAGAGATCAACCCCAAGCTTAGAATCTATAAGGGTTCTGATAGGACCCTAGCAGGGTAAGGTCCTACTCAACTATGTAGTAGCTAATAAAAACCCTGTGAGAATGTAATAAACCCCACCTAGCCACCTCTATCCTATAAAGAAGAGAGGCTAGGGTTTATATTTGGTCTTTGGGCTTCTTAGCTGTCGCCCCCTTGTTACTGGGCCGGCCCGCTAAGGTTGAGGGCAAATTGGGTAGTTCACTTAGGAAGTAGCCCCTAGGGCTAGGGTTTGGAGCTCTATATAAGCTTGTAGCCTCCACCTCTTTAGAATAAGAAAGATCAATCTACAATTGCAGCCACCAGGCTACTTGGAGGGTGGAACCCCTATAGCGTTCCAAGGGTTGATCCCCTTCAAAGATCAATCTCCATAGAATTCCTCTAGGGTTCTGTCATCTAGTATCAGAGCAGCGATCTTGCTGCTTTTGCTGCCATCCCTGCCGCCCACCATTAGCCAAGCAATTCCCACAATTGCTCTTAACGTCGTCGTCTCCACCGTCATCTCTTGACGTAGATCAAATCAATCTATAGTCGCCACCTCTAATTGCATCAGAGATCTGGTATTTTTCTACCACCAATACCTTTTTCTGCTGAATTTTTCATCTAAAATATCAAAAAAAAGTTTTTCTATCAATCCCTTGCCTGCGAATTCCTTGCGTCGCAAAAGTTACCATCTTTGCGAACGAAGGATCGCTGCAGAAAATTTCAGCCGCGTGTTGCTGCCTTTAACCAATCTAATTGTTATCCTTTTTGAACGAAATTTTTTGTGCACCTCATAGATCATCTTGGCTCCCATCCTTGATTGATCTATTGTGGAATTCATCAAAAAAAAAATTTCATGTGTTGCTGCAATCTCTTGTCGCAAACTGCTGAAATTTTTCGACGAGAATTCTGCTATCGCAACTTGCACCAATTTCTTTACTGCTTTGCTGCCAACATTTCTTGATCCAATTTGTTATCCTTGTTGCTATCTAAACTAAGATTCTACCGTCAAACCCCCTCCTCAAATCCCTAAGTTTTTGCTGGAAATTTCGTCGAGAAATCGCTATTTCTTCGACGACAATTCTGCTCTTACGAGGCAGCGCACATAGGCAGCAATTGCCGCTGATTTTTGTCAAATCTTTGCTGTGATATACCACAGATCTAAAACCCTCTTCCCTAACCTTTATCCACTACCATCTCAGCCCAAAACTCCATCAAATCGCAGCCCGAAACAGCACCCAAAACAGCCACAAAACAAGCCTAAACCGCAGCCTACATCCACCGATCCACAAACCCTTTCGGCCACCACTTCCCTCAAACAATTCATGCCTTTAACCCAGCAACAAAAGAGAGATCTTAATATTACAGATCTGGAGGCATATACTATGGCATCCAAGGAGGCGATAAATGCTAAATTCGAAGCCTTCGAGACGCGAATGGAGGATAAGATTCAGGCTCTCTTTGCCGAACTCAGTTTGGGTCGAACACCGAGCCTAAAGAAATCTCATCAAGGAGAGAGCTCTGACCGAAGAGATGACTCCCAAGAGAAGGGAGGCTCTATGACCAATCCCTACTATCCACGCATGAGGGTGGACTTCCCTAGATGGGAAGAAGGAGACCCGATTAGTTGGATCTCGCGCGCGGAGCGATATTTTCGGTATCATAAAATTGCGGACGCATCTATGGTAGAAATTGCAGCTATACATCTTGAAGGGGATGCCATACAATGGTTTGATTGGTTTGAACACACTCATGGAGTCCTCTCATGGCGACAATTCAAAGAAGGACTACTGATCCGCTTCGGACCAATCGATTACGAGAACATCGACGGACAACTAGCAAAGATCCGACAAACCTCCACCATCCAGGAGTATCAAACCAGGTTTGAAAGGTTATCTAATCAAACTTGTGATTGGTCTAAAAAATAGTTATTGGGGACATTTATTGAGGGCTTAAAGCTAGAGATCCGGGGAGAAGTTAAAGCACGACAACCGTACACGCTTATGGCAGCCATCTCTTTCACACGACTTCAGGAGGAGCGATTGAACCACGAAGCCCAGAGGACTAGGGTCATTCCCCAACCAGCAATATCGAATCCTTCAGCCCCCCCTACTATCAGTCGAGCTCCTGCACCAAAAAGGTTGACAAGAGAAGAGCTTCGAGACCAATCTGCCAAGGGGTTATGTTGGCATTGTGACGAGCCGTGGAGCCGCGACCATCGCTGTAAAAAAGGGAGACTTCTTGTGATTGAACCAGTGGAAGAAGATATCAGTGAACAGCCAGAAGAGAGTCTTGAACATGAGGATGAAGATGTGGAAAATGAGCCACAATCAACCGACTTTATGGTACATGCGCTAGCCGGCTACTCAAATCCGCAAACGATGAAAGTTGGAGGCCTGCTCAAACAACAACCAATCACCGTTCTCATCGATACAGGCAGTACTAATAATTTTCTAAATAGTAAGGTTGCTGCTCGGATGGCGCTCTATATCGAAGGTTGCAGAAAGTTCGACATAAAGGTTGCCGATGGTCGAATCTTAAAATGCGACCAAAGATGCCCATAGGTGAAACTATTACTGCAGGGACAAGAAATTGTTGCCGACTTCTTCCTCCTACCAATTGATGATTATGAGGCTGTGCTAGGCATAGAATGGCTGACGACACTAGGTGATGTCTCTTGGAACTTTTCCAAATTGATTATGAAATTCTATTGCAAAGGTAAACTGGTCACCGTACGCGGGAAGCGCGGAAGCAACGTAACCACTATTTTAACCCAATGAATGGAGAAAGTTTTACACAAGATAAATGGTGGCTTTCTTATGCATCTCCAGCAGCAACCAGAGGGGGAGGAATGGAAGAAGGATCCAGAAACTAGCAACATCATCAAAACATTGGAGGAGGATCCAAGCGCAATAGCTCACTATACTTGGGATTCGAGGGATCTACGCTATAAAGGTCGTATTGTGCTTATACCAAACTCCCCTTGCATCAAAGTCATTCTGCACGAAATACACTCCACACCTTTAGCAGGGCACTCCAGATTTCTAAGAACCTACAAAAGAGTGAAGCAAAACTTTTATTGAAAGGGATGAAAAAAATTATTTTTGAATACGTAGCACAATGTGATGTATGTCAACAGCAAAAAGGTGAAACAGTGGCGAGTCCAGGGAAACTACAACCACTACCCATACCAGACTCGGTGTGGACTGACATCTCCATGGACTTCATCGAAGGGCTGCCACCTTCCAAAGGTAAAAGCACAATCCTTGTGGTGGTTGATCGACTTACGAAATATGCTCATTTTTGTGCTGTGCGAAATCCCTACACTGCTGTTAGTATTGCTCAGATTTTCATAGAAAATATTGTCAAACTACATGGGATGCCAAGGTCCATCGTAAGTGATCGTGACAGGGTCTTCACTAGTAAATTTTGGACCGAGTTATTTCAGTTACAGGGCACCAAACTCAAGATGAGCACTGCATATCATCCACAAACTGACGGCCAAACAGAAGTGGTGAACAGATGTTTAGAGACATACCTTCGGTGTTTCGCTAGTGATCAACCAAAGGAGTGGACGAAATAGCTCCCTTGGGCCGAATGGTGGTACAATACTATATATCATTCATCTATAAAATGTACCCCATATAAAGCATTATATGGTCGACCGGCCCTTGTGATTCCAAAGTATGTAATTGGCTCGACTAAGGTAGATCAGGTCGACCAAGATTTAATTGATAGGGACAAACTCCTACAGCTGCTAAAGGATAATCTCTCTACCGCTCAAGCTAGAATGAAGCAGCAAGCTGACACACGAAGAAGTGAAAGAGAATTTTTAGTAGGTGACTGGGTTTATCTTCACCTACAACCATACAAGCAACTATCCATCAACACACGAGCCTCCATGAAACTATCTCCACGTTTTTATGGGCCCTATCAGATCATAGAACGTATTGGAGCTGTGGCGTACAGACTTAAATTACCTAAAGATGCCAAAATTCACCCTGTCTTCCACGTGTCATGCTTAAAGCCCAAGTTGGGAGAACACGAGACACCCCAGATCCAACTGTCCAACACCACTAATGATGCAAATATTCAAGCCCAACCACAAGCCATCCTCGATCGCCGAGTCGTGATGCGTCATCGACGTCCCTCTACTGAAGTACTAGTACATTGGACTAATTTACCACTCGAAGATGCCACATGGGAATCATATGAGGAGCTAAAGTCCCGGTTCCCTGAGTTCATGGAACCCCAGCCTTGAGGACAAGGCTGATTTGATGAGGGCGGGCTTGATAGGACCCTAGAAGGGTAAGGTCCTACTCAACCATGTAGTAGTTAATAAAAATCCTGTGAGAATGTAATAAACCCCACCTAGTCACCTCTATCCTATAAAGAAGAGAGGCTAGGGTTTATATTTGGGTCTTTGGGCTTCTTAGCCGTCGCCCCCTTGTTACTGGGCCGGCCCGCTAAGGTTGAGGGCAAATTGGGTAGTTCACTTAGGAAGCAGCCCCTAGGGCTAGGGTTTGGAGCTCTATATAAGCTTGTAGCCTCCACCTCTTTGGAATAAGAAAGATCAATCTACAATTGCAGCCACAAGGCTACTTGGAGGGTGGAACCCCTATAGCGTTCCAAGGGTTAATCCCCTTCAAAGATCAATCTCCATAGAATTCCTCTAGGGTTCTATCAAGTTCTAACAGTGTTATCATAAGATTCTGACAAATGGAGGCTGATCATGAATGTACCTGAAGCTTCTCCAAGCTTCTGTGTTAGGACTCTAGCTATGAGAGTCCTAATTTAGTTTCATTGATAAGGGCATTCATGTAAATCCTATCTAGCCGGCTAGGTTAGGGTTAGGTTGCTTCTTAGAAAAGGAGTCCTATTAGAGAAAGAGTCCTATTAGAAGTAGGAGTTTTGTTAGAAAAAGAGTCCTATTAGAAGTAGGAGTCCTATTAGGAAAAGAGTCCTATTATAAGTAGGAGTCCTATTAGGAAAAGAGTCCTATTAGAATTAGGAATCCTACTAGAGAAGGAGTCCTAATTAGAAGTTGGTTAGAAGTAGGAGTCTTGAGTAAGAGTCCTATTAGGAGTTGGGGCTTAGAAGCCCTATAAATAGCCATGTATTTATCCTCTTTTCATCAATGAATAGATCAATCTTTTAGCAGCCTTTGAGCAGCAACATGGACGAAGGAACCCCTATAGAGTTCCAAGGAGGCCGATCCCCTATAGAGATCAACCCCAAGCTTAGAATCCGCGGAGGGTTCTAACACTTGGTATCAGAGCAGCATTCTTGGCATCTCACTGCCCTTCCACAGTCATCCACTAGCCATTCACAACCGCGCAAACAATTCTCACAATTGCTTAGAAGATCGTTGTTGAATTCCGCCATCATCTCCACCACCGTAGATCATCCTTTGATCTTCCCGTGAATTGCAACAGGTTTTGGTTATCTACCTTACTGCTGCTGCAATTTAGTTATCCTTATTCAAAAAATCTAAAAAATTCGTTCCTATATTGCTACATAAACTTTTCATCGCAAAGTTTTCATCTCTACAACAAAAGTCACACTGTAGAATTTCAGCCGCATAGTATTGCCTTTTTGATCTTGCTACTATGTTTTTTCTATCCAAATCTATATGAAAATTTTATGACAACTTTAACACTTCCTAACAGTGGTTTTCCCTTTGGTTTTGTCAAAAAATTCTCAATATAAACCACTTATCTTTTACGTCCAAACTGCTGCACTTTAGATGTAAAAATCTGCTATAATACCTCTCCGTGATTCTCAATTTTGCCAAACCTCTTGCTGTCGTTTCTTCCTACAAAATTATTTACAATATTACCTCTTCTTTATCAGTAGATCCTCTTTGAGTTTTACATGAATCTCTTTTGAAAATTTCTGGAAAAAATTACATCTTTACTGCTGGAATTTTTTCGGCAAAAAATCTGGTATTGCACCTTTGTCCTTTTTTCTTCTCCATAACCTACCAAACCCTAGCCACCTTGCTGCCACAAGCCAAGACATCGTTAGGGCATCCCTCTAGCCTCAAGACACAGCCATCATAACCTAGTTTCATAACCCTAACAGCATCAAAAACCACAGCCCAAAACAGTAAACAATTACAACTGAACCCTTCAATAACCAATCTATTGTCCGAACCTTCCACCACCCCATGCCATTAACCTGTCAACAGAAAAAAGACAAGGGCATCTCTGATCTATAGATATATGCTATGGCTTTTCAAGATCCAATTAATGACAAATTTGAAGCATGGGAATCTCAGATTGAATCACGGCTTGAATCGCGGTTGGAAGACAAATTGCGCGCTTTGTTTGCAGAATTCAGAATTGGACAACCATCGAGTCCAACCAAACTGTAGCAAGGAGAGAATTTAGAAAGGACCCCAGAGAAGGAGGGACAGCCCTTGGACATGCTTCAGCCACGCATGAGGGTGGACTTCCCATGATGGGAAGAAGGAGACCCAGTAGGGTGGATTTCGCGCGCAGAATGTTACTTTCGCTAATACCGAATGTCGGATAATGCTATAGTGGAGATTGCTGTCATCCACCTTGAAGGAGATGCTATTCAATGGTATAATTAGTTGGAATATAATTATGGGGCTCTGACATGGAATCAATTTAAGAATGCACTACTGAACCGTTTCGGACCTACGGAGTATGAAAATATCGACGGCCAACTCGTAAAGATTCGACAAACCTCTACGATTCAAGAGTACCAAACCAGGTTTGAGAAGCTATCCTACCTTGCTCGTGATTGGACTAACCATTAATTGTTAGGAACATTTATCGAAGGACTAAAGCCAGAGATAAAAGGGGAAGTTAAGGCACGACAGCCCCGCACCGTGATGGCTGCGATTTCTTTTGGCCGAATACAAGAAGAACGACTCAACCAAGATGCTTGGAGGATGAGAACCACTCCTAGAACCTCAACATATAAACCCCCTTCTGCTCCCAGCCATCATTCGCTACCCAAAAAATTGACAAGAGAAGAACTACATGACCGATCAGCAAAGGGTCTTTGTTGGCATTGCGATGAGCCATGGAACCGCGATCATCGCTGCAAAAGGGGCTGCCTCTTATTGATTGAACCTCTTGAAGACATGGAGGAGGAAGTCCAGGAGCATGAGGAAGAGGTCACGGATGAAGAACAGTAGCCAATTGATATTATGATGCATGCCCTTGCCGGTTACACAAACCCGCAAACAATGAAAGTTGGAGGATTTCTGAAGCAACAACCGATCACCGTTCTTATTGACACCGGGAGCACTAATAATTTTATGAACAGCAAGGTTGCTATTCGAATGGCTTTACCTATTGAGAATTGCAGCAGATTCGATGTTAAAGTTGCAGATGGACGAATTTTGAAGTGTGATCATAAGTGCCCACGGGTGAAATCGTTGCTGCAGGACCAAGAGATAATTGCAGATTTTTTCCTCCTCTCTCTCGATGATTATGAGGCCGTGCTTGGCATCTAATGGTTGATGACATTAGGTGATGTTTCCTGAAATTTTTTAAAATTAATTAAGAAATTTTACAGCAAGTGGAAACAGGTGATATTGTACGGGAAATGTGGGGGCGACGTAATGACAATTTACACACAATGAATGAATAAAGTTTTGCACAAAGCATGCAGCAGCTTTTTAGTATAACTTGAGCAGCAATCTAAGGGAGAGCCAACCAAATTTGAAGATCCAAACCTACTTCCCTTGCTTGCTGAATTTTTTGATATATTTGACGAACCACGTAGCCTACCTCCTAACCGCTGGTACGATCATCGTATACCGATTCTTCTAGAGAAACCTCCAGCAAATACTCGACCATATTGGTATCCACATCTCCAAAAAGATGAAATTGAAAGGATTGTAAAAGAGATACTTGAAACAGGAGTTATTCGACCAAGTTGCAGCCCCTACTCTTCACCAGTGCTCCTCGTACGAAAGAAAGACGGAACATGGAGAATGTGCGTTGATTACCGAGCTCTCAACGACATAACCGTCAAGGACAAGTATCCTATTCCAGTAGTAGATGAATTGCTTGATGAATTAAAGAGAGCACGAGTCTTCACAAAGTTGGACCTTCGATCCGGGTATCATCAAATACGAGTGTGCGAAGAAGACATACCGAAAACTGCCTTTTGAATGCACAACGATCACTATGAATTTTTGGTAATGCCCTTTGGTCTCACCAATGCTCCCTCCACCTTCTAGAGCCTTATGAATGATATTTTCCGGAGTTATCTTCGAAAGTTTGTGCTAGTTTTCTTTGACGATATCCTTATTTACAGCCCTTCTCTTGAAAGTCATATTCAGCACTTACGACTTGTTTTGACAATTTTGCGAGAACATGTTCTTTTTGTCAAAAAAACAAAGTGTAGCTTTCTTCAACAAAAGGTGGAATATCTTGGGCATATCATATCAGAGGAAGGGGTGGCAGTGGACCCCTCCAAAATTGAAGCAATGCAGAACTGGCCAACCCAGAGGAACATAAAATCACTGCACGGCTTTCTCGATTTAACAGGTTACTACCGTAAGTTCGTGAAAGACTATGGAATGATCAGTGCACCCCTCACTTATACTAGTAAGGCGTTATCTCCTTCCCATCTCAAGATGACTATTTACGATAAGGAGATGATCACGATTGTGCATGCGGTGTCCAAATGGAGACCATACTTAATTGGGCGATGCTTTCACGTCAAGACCGACCATAAAAGCCTAAAATATTTCTTGGAGCAAAAGATATCTTCCCTTGAGTAGCAAAAATAGGTAACAAAGCTTCTTGGATATGATTATTAAATAACTTGCAAAAAGGGAAAAGATAATGTTGTTGTGGATGCGCTTTTACGGCTACCCGAGCAAGCTGAATTTTTGACTATTTCACTTCCGACCAACGACTTCCTTGAGGATATTAGGAGGGAATGGCAAGATAATCTGGAAACAAGTAAAATCATAAAAAAATTAAAAGAAGCACCAAGCTCTATGGCTCATTACAGTTGGGACTCAAAGGACTTGCGATATAAAGGATGCATTGTGCTTGTGCCAAATTCTACTTGCATAAAGACCATCCTTCAAGAGATGCATTCCACACCTGTGGCTGGGCACTCCGGGTTCCTTAGAACCTATAAAAGAATAAAGCAAAATTTTTATTGGATAGGGATGAAAAATATTATTGCTGAATTTGTAGCACAATATGATATATGTCAACAACACAAAGGCGGAAGAGAATTCTCAATAGGAGATTGGGTCTTCCTACGGCTCCAGCCATACAAGCAAACATTAATCCAAACCAGAGCGTCTATGAAGCTTTCACGTCGGTTCTATGGACCCTACCAGATTTTGGAGTGCATCAGAGCAGTAGCATACAGATTGGACTTACCCGCCAGCTCCCGAATCCATCCAGTTTTCCATGTATCATGTTTGAAGCTTAAGTTGGGACAACATGAGATAACCCAAAGCCATCTACCCAATATAACTACCCAAGGAGAGCTCCAGACCCAACCAAGTGCCATTATTGATCGACGGATCGTAACTCGACGATGACAACCTACTACTGAAGTATTAATATAGTGGGCAAACCTACCAGCAGAAGATGCCACTTGGGAGAACTACGACGACTTGAAGATCAAATTCTCAGAATTTATGGAATGTTAGCCTCGAGGACAAGGCTGATTTGAAGAGGGCGGGTTTGTTAGGACTCTAGCTATGAGAGTCCTAATTTAGTTTCATTGATAAGGGCATTCATGTAAATCCTATCTAGCTGACCCCTATTAAAGAGGTGAAGAGGTCGGCTAGGTTAGGGTTAGGTTGCTTCTTAGAAAAGGAGTCCTATTAGAGAAAGAGTCCTATTAGAAGTAGGAGTTTTGTTAGGAAAAGAGTCCTATTAGAAGTAGGAGTCCTATTAGAAAAAGAGTCCTATTAGAAGTAGGAGTCCTATTAGGAAAAGAGTCCTATTAGAATTAGGAATCCTACTAGAGAAGGAGTCCTAATTAGAAGTTGGTTAGAAGTAGAAGTCTTGAGTAAGAGTCCTATTAGGAGTTGGGGCTTAGAAGCCCTATAAATAGCCATGTATTCATCATCTTTTAATGAATGAAGAGATCAATCTTTTAGTAGCCTTTGAGCAGCAACTTGGAGGAAGGAACCCCTATAGAGTTCCAAGAAGGCCGATCCCCTATAGAGATCAACCCCAAGCTTAGAATCTGCGGAGGGTTCTAACATTCTGTTTCGCCCTCTCTGCAAGGTACTCTTTGCAGTTCCTCTTCCAGTGCCCATCTTTAACGTAGTGGAAGCACTGGCCTTTGTCCTTTGTTGGATCTTTCTTGGCAACCTTTGTCTTACCCATTTTGCCCTTACCCTTGCCCTTGCCCTTCTTAAGGGTCTTCTCAGCCTTCCTTTTCTTTCTGGTCTCACAAGTATAGAGAACCAGCTTCTCTTTCTTGATGGTTCTCTCTGCTTCTCTTAATATATTGAGGAGCTCTGTAAGGGTCACCTCAAGTTTGTTCATATTAAAATTCATTATGAACTGAGAAAAGGAATCTGGTAGGAACTAAAGTACAAGATCCACACATAGGTTATCCTCTAGGACCATTCCTAGACCTGTGAGTTTCTCGATCTACTCAATCATCTTGAGGACATGGTCCTAAACCGATGTCCCCTTAGTCATCCTGGCATGAAAAAGACTCTTTGATATCTCATATCGTTGAGTTTTCCCTATTCCTTAAATAGTTTGCGGAGATGTAGGAGTGTGGAATTAGCATCCATATTTTCATGTTGCCTCTATAACTCAGTAGTCATAGAGGCCAACATATAATGCTGAGCAAGAGTGGAATCATCTATATACTTCACATAACGAGCAATCTCATCCTGGCTTGCCCCTTCGTCGGGCGCAGGGATCACTGTATCAAGGACATACGCAATTTTCTCCACCGTGAGAACTATTCTCATATTGCGAAGCCAATCCGTATAATTTGGACCAATGAGGCAGTTGGCATCAAGTATACCACGTAAAGGATTTAAAAGTGATATTTTTTTAAAATTAAAGATGTAGCATAAATAAATAACATGCAGAATTTATAAAAATTAAATAGTTAAGATAAGGACTTCTATCTTAATATATTCCCACTAATTTTTCGCAAGACACACAACACCCTCCGGTATGTGAATCGGAGACCCTTGGTGGATCTCTAGTGGGGATCGGAATCCAATCGGCATCTTAATGTAACCTCAAGGAACTCAACTAATCATGTTAAGTCCGTTAAGGTAGGTAACTCTTGCCAATCACAACTCCTTATAATTCCCATCCTGTTCAGCCTCCGAACCACCATGGCCTCGAGGGACTCAACCAACCATGATGTTCGGTTAAGTCATCACCATCGTTATAAGATGAGTCTGATTCGGTGATATATTCTCGAGAGACTTGACCAAGCATACCATATCTTCAGGTCACCGGTGACATCTCTGTGTCGTAGATAAGATAGCGAAACATGATATAGGTGAGTCTCGAGGGACTCGACCAACTCAACCTACATCAGGAATCGGTTCCAAGCTATAACGATGGAAGGCCACGTGGGTCAATCTAATTGCCTCACGTTTACCGACTTAATATTATTAATAGAGGGGATTTTGATTTGGTCTTCTAACATGATGTGTCACACACATACATATTTAATATATATCTACATCACATGCAAATATATATATATATCTAATAGGTGTATAAGCAATTACACATCACGAGTAATCACACTAGATGATCATGGACCGCATCCTAATGTGATCAGGCCTGAGCTAGTGGGCCCAATCACTCATATCAAGATCTTTGTGTGCTTCGACACATCTCCATGCCCTGCGATCGTTCATCTCGCTTCATCGGTTCAGTCGGTATCTCAACGCATCTCCATGCGTAAGATCATTCATCTCGGTCTCGTGGGTCCCGCTATCGCTTCCACACTCCCACTGTGCCTTCTTATGTAATTACAATATAATTACAGACATGCAGGCCCGACAATAAACAAGAAAAAATAGAGGCTCGCAGGCCCCAACAATAATAATCATATAGTCCATGATCATCTGTCTATATCATACATCACATGTATATGTTATTTTATAGGACTACTAGATAAATAATAATAGTTAATTAAACTCTTTAATTAATATATATATTTTTCTGAAATTAGGGACATAAAGGGAATTTTCTGAATTTCTAAGGGTATGTTGGTCATTCGGCCAAAAGGGACAAAAACTAGAATTTTTAAATTTTAAGGGGTAATTTGGTCATTCGAAAAAGGGGATAAAACTAGAATTTTGTAAATTCGGCCTTGCCTGCCCACTGCACGGCGACACCGTCACTGCATGTGGGCGCAGCGCCCGCAAGTGCTACCCCACGAGCCTATGGGTGGCGCCGCTATGGGCAAGCACCGCCTCCTCTAGTGGCCTTGCCCCCCGCGGGCATCGCCCCTGCGGGTGGTATGCCCACGGGTGGCGCCACCCGCCCGAGGGAGCTTCTGCTCGAGGTCACAGCGCTTGCAGACGGCGCTGACCCTTGCGGGCAAGCCGCGGGCAAGCGGGCGCCGCATGCCCCTTGCAAGCATGCCGTAGGCCGCCAGCACAGGCAGCTTGTAGGTGCTGCCTGCTTGCGGCCCGCATCCTACTAGCCGGCTACCGCCTGCATGTAGGTTGCCTGTTGTCGGCTACCGTCGTGACCGTTCTGCAAGCACAGCAAGAGCAACAACAGTTGCTACCCTTCATCACCTTTGTGTCAATGATTTTGACGACAAGACCCATTCTAGATCACAACACACAGTTTAAGATCTGATCTTCGCACGAACAACCTAGCTCTGATACCACTATTGGGAAATCCACAAGGGGCGACATCTCATGCACAGCAGAAGAACAGAAAACAAAAACACCCAGATTTTCCATAGAAAGTTTCCATCATCATGCGAAGATTAGTGCGTCAAAACAAATTAGCAAAAACTAAAAGTGTAAAAGAAAATACCTAGGGAGATCATATATCCTTGAATCCTTGCAGATCTATAGGAAGGATGAAGGAGGTCAAGCGTCCTCCTCTCTAGCGGTATCCATACGGTAGAGACTACGATGATGCACCTCTCTATGGAGAGGAGAACATAAGGTAGCTACCAAAAGAAACCCTCAACCTATAGAGCTTTGGTTCCCTCCTATTTATAGAGGCCCCTTGTAAACCCTAATGGATCTTACCCTGTTGGGTATTGGATCTCTATCCAATTACCCAAGCCTCTTGGATTAGTGGGTCTCTACCCAATAATCTCTTATTAGCAATTATTGGATCTCATCTTAGGATCCAATAATTCAGGGGCTTAATGGATATCCAATAAGTTAGGGGCTCTAGCGGATATCTCATATCTGAACCTCTACTCGTCGCAACACCTACCATATGTGTGTGACTCTCTAGGCCTAATATCGAGCTGGCCGTGAGTCATACTTGTCAGAACTCCTTCTGACTTAGTGAATTATTATCTCTATAATAATTCACCCAACTCATCGACTGCGGACGTTCTAGGCCACTACGCTGCAGCCCCGAGACGGTACAAGGGTATCCAATCCTTTGGAACTATCTATCCTCAGTTACCATGTATCTGTAGTCCCTCATCCATCTAATATCCCAGAGACCCTATATCGGGCATGGTGCTGTTAGGCCCACACGGTCTCTCCTCGACTCTTTCTCTTATCGGATTCTCCTAGAGAACTCTTTCTCTCTAAATCCGAATAACCTTGGCCAAGGATTTATTCGAGCAAGAATACATGGGATATTCCTCTCATGATACCGAGAGTGGATGATCCTTTATTGATACTTAATAGTCCTTGTAAGGTTGGCTACCACTCCCAATAACTGACTGTACTAGATTTGGAACTTTCCAAACCTATAAGTCCGGTATCAAAAATGGAGTACCCATATAGGACATCCTTGGTGTCTCAAGTCTAAGGACCAGATACACTACTGGGACTACGGAATCGTTGTCTCACGTGAGGTATTAATAACCATCCAGCATTCCATAGGCGGATCAATCAGTGAACTCATTCCCCAATGAGCACCTGCACTGTACCCTTAGTGTCCTCACATTAGTAGTTATGAGACCATCCACCTCCATCATATGGACGGGTATATAACACATCAGTCTATCCAGTTATCTCAATATCCTTCTTGAGTAACCTATAACTAGGATAATTTATGGTCTGTGTCTAAAGGTGAATCGGTCTTGTTATCGTGATCTCATCATGATCCGATTCGCATTGCATAGATCCAAGGACATCACAATATATGCATGCAACACACAAGATAAAGTGATAAAATGTCTAATAATACATAAAGAGAAAAAGTGCACATTAAGTCACAAGTGCCATCACTCATGTGATTGGCTTGTAAGGCACATATGACTAGCACCGCCTGCTTGGGCAATTCTACCACTTGGCAGCATTAACTGCTAGTGGCACCACTACCCAGACCTCCTAGGAGATTGAACCCTAGGCGGTTCCACTGCCTAGTCCTGGTGGTACTACCGCCTGACATTTTTTAGGTCACTATTTAGGCCATCAATCCGGCCTAAATAGACCTGATCTAGGCCTACTTGCCCCCTAACTGAGTTAGTGAGATTACCTCCCAATCCTAACTCAATCTAAGTCCTAACTATAATAATTAAGGTATTAACTAAGCAAACTTAGTTGTCCAATGTGTCAATTATTCTTCCAACGAAAACTCAGCAATCTTCCGATGATCTTTCGGTGTGCTTCTAGCGAACTCTTGGCGAACTTCTAATGAACTCCTAATAAACTTTTGGCAAACTCCCGTCGAACTCTCAGTAAGCTTTTGGCGAACTCCCAACGAACTCTCGGTAAGCTTTTGGTGAACTCTTGATGAATTCCCGATGAACTCTTGGCAAGCTTCGGACGAACTCTCGATAAGCTTCCAACAAACTTCAGTGAGCTTTCAACGAACTCCTAATTCTTTGACTCTAGCCTAACATCTGATTTTTCTGCTTTATACCTTTTTTATGATCATATTTAATCCTACATCACTTTTCTCAATATATAGATTGGATCAATAACTTATCAATTGATTTCATTATCAAATTCCAAGATTCAACAACTTCTTTTTCTTAATTGTGCTCTCAACCTCCTTCAACAAACTGAGGAGCTTAGGGGGAGTTATCTCAAGCTTGTTCATATTAAAATTTATTATGAATTGAGAAAAGAAATATGGTAGGGACTGAAGTACAAGGTCCACATATAGGTTAACCTCTAGGACCAATTCATAGACCTATGAGATTTTCTATCCACTCAATTATCTTAAGGACATAGTTTTGAACCAATGTCCCCTTAAGGTATCCTAGTGCAGAAGAGACTCTTTGATATCTCATATTGCTAAGTTCTTCCCTGCTCCTTAAATAGTTTATGGAGATGTAGGAGTATGGATCTGGCATCCATGTTTTTATGTGAGAGTGGAGTTATTTATGTACTTCATGTAGTAAGCAATCTCATCCTCACTTGCCCCTTCATCAAGCATAGGGATCACAAGGACATATGTAATTTTCTCTACCGTGAGAATGATTCTCAGGTTATAAAGCCAATCCATATGATTTGGACCAGTGAGATAGTTGACATCAAGTATGCCATGTAAAGGATTCAAAAGTGATATTTTTCTGAAAATAAAGATATAGTAGAAATAAATAACATACAGATTTCATAAAAATAAGCAATTAAGATAAGGACTTTTATCTTAATCTATTCCCACTATTTTTTTATGAAACACATAACTCCCTCCGGTATATGAATCGGAGACTCTCAACAGATCTCTAGTAGGGATCGAGATCCAATCGACATCTTAACATAACCTTGAAAGACTTGACCAGTCATGCTAAGCCCATAAAGGTAGGCAACTGTCACGCCCCTCCTAAAATTATCATATTCCAGGATGGAGTGACCCTGTCTTAAAATCCATAACCTTAAAATTTATCACAATCAAATCCCAGGATCCAAACAATTATTTGAGGATATAGAGAAACATTCAAATATCAATCATATCCATAAAATCTATGCAGTTAAAATCATACATCACACGAACCTTTATAAGAACCTAAACCAACTTAACAAAATATCAACCTCACTTATAATTCCACAAGCATAAGAATTTATACAATCAAAACTCTAACCATTTACCATAAATTCATATCATCATACTCTGAACTCAACATTCTAAAATTCCAACCATGTGAGATCTTTAAAAGCTTTTACATAATACATCAATTCAGATTCATCGACAACATTTCATTACATACAAAACATACTTATACAATAATAACATAATAATCCACAAAGGCTTGCCATAATCTGAATACCTTTCCACTACCTTAGCTCAATTTAAACATCTCAGTGAGTGATAAGCTAACCTAAAAAAGGATTATATAATAACGGAGTGAGCTACAAAGCTCAGCAAGTGGGAAAACATATCTAGAATAAGGAATGATAGTTTCAAACAAACTTGGGATCAAAATACAAGACAGAAATATAAGAATTCAAAGGTATCAGCTCATTAGATACAAAATCACATATGTCATTTCATTCAAAACATATTTGATTCGTAACACATGGAGCAGAGAGTAATTGGAGCATATCAAATGATGTAAATAGCATTACGGAGTATATCAAATGACACATAGAACATTACGGAGCATATCATATGGTGTATAGGATATTTCAGAGCATATTAATGACATATGAATGGTTTCGGAGCATATCAGTGATGTATGAATGGTTTCGGAGCAAATCAAAGACAAATGAAATATTTCAGAATATATCAAAGATGTATAAAATGTTACGAAGCATATCAATAGCACATGAACTATCTCGGAACATATCAAATGGCATATGAGATCTCTCGGAGCATATCAGAAGAACAAATAAGAAACAGAAGTTTAAATGTCATATCTGATCATTCATTTTCTTATCATCCAAAGTGCACATATAAACACATAAATAATGCTTTGGATATCATATCAAAAGCACAGAGGGCGGCAGTGGGATCTCAAACAGAATATGGTCCATTCAGAGCATGGACCCAAACAGAAATCAAAGCATCGCGGGCTCTAAGCATATACCCTTTACCATTTCTGGCAAAGGTCCAAATAATCCCACAGCTACCAGAGTACAAAAGGACAGGTGAGCAATAAAATTAGCACATCGGAAGCACATGCGGATCAATAAAACGTACATGTGCCTTTATGAGTCGATACGATGCAGATATAATCTTTTACAATTGCATTCAAACTTGAAAGAAAATAGAAGCAAGAGCATACAAGGATTCAAAGCAATAATATCAAGCTCAGTCAAAGAAAGGATTATAGCCGAAATCAATGTTTCAAAGGAATAAACAAGAATAGGCAGAATCAACCAAAGCTCAATTGTTGGCAGAATTTGAGAGCCACATTTCATGAATTGTTTGGATAACCAATTATACTCCAAATCACTCAAGAAGGATGTCATTAGAAAGTTGAAGCAGTCTACTTTCAGATAAAATAAGTTTCATACAAATAGAAGTTTTAACCAAAGAGTTACAAATGATTCGGTAACCAAGAGTCAAGAAACAAAATCTCTGTTTTCAGAAACGATAGGATCAAATTCAACAGAATTCTGGGCTGTCATTTGAACTCCAAACTTTTCAATCTAGGTATGAAAAGAAAGATCAATAAGTCTAGTTTCCAACAAAGTAAGTTTCACATAAATCAGAGTTTCCAATAGAGACTTATAGGCAGTTTAGTATCTAAAGGTCAGAACTTATAGTCTCTATTTTACAGATTCCATAGAGTTGATTCAATTTGATGTTTGGATAGGCAAATTTACTCCAAATCATACAAATAAGCTGTCCAAAGAAAGGTCTACAAGTCTATATTCAGATCAAATAAGTTTTACCTAAATTGGAAATCTGTACAGAGATTTATAGCTGAAACAAAGTAGAATGGTCAGAATTTTGATAATTTTCCAGATTCAAGCAATTACATTCCAAACAATAAAGATATCAGATTTCAAGGCTAGAACAGTTCAAATTTCTCATATTCAAGGAAAAAGCAAAGATTAGGATTGCAGTAGAAAGGAGTGGAACACTTGCCTTTCGAATATTTCGATCCAACGAAATTATAAGCCCAAATCCTTCTACCTTTCCTCCATCTCCTCTCTTCTTCACCTATCTTATTTCTTCCTCAGCTGCAGCTTGTGCAGAATGCAAGGGGGCACAGTTACCTGTTTTCACTTTCTCTTTTTCCCAACCTTAGCTGCCGCAGTGGCAGCTGCCACAGTCTCTGCCGTAGCCACAACCATGGCCGCACCCACAGCCACAACCACAGTCCCTTCCACTGCTATTTCCGCTCCTCTCTCAGCCATAGCCCCTTCTTCCTTCCTGGCCGCAGCTGCCACAACTGCAGCCACAGTCTCCTCTTCTTCCCTCGTTCTTCTTCCTCTCCTCTTTCTTTGCTTCTTCTTCCCTCTTCTTCTTTCCCCAGCTGCTGCTGATAAATCGTAGCCACACCGCAGCCCTCGTTCCTCTTCCATTCATCCTCTTTTCCCTCTTCTGCTCCTCCTCTTCTTCCCTTTTTCTTCTTCTTTCCCAACTGCAGCTGCCACAGCCGCAGCCACAGCTGCAGCCCTCTTTCCCCTCTTCTTCTTCTTCCCTCTCTTCTCCCTCTCCTTCCTCTTCTTCCTTTCTCTTGTTTCCCAGCATTGAATCGCCACAAAGCAGCATGCCACCACGGCCCTTCTTCCTCTCCTCCTCTACTTCTTTCTCAGCCACAGCTGCCACAACCGCACCCATAGCCTTCCTTCCTTCCACATCTCTTCTTCTTCCCTCCTTCTTCCCCTTCGCTTCTTTTCTTCTTCCTCTCTTTCCCTTCTCCTCCACCGACGCACAGCATCTGTTTCCTCATGCAGAAAACAGGGGTGCAGCAACCCCAGCCGCAACTGCCACACCTACAGCCACAACCACAGTTGCAGCCCTCCTTCCTCCATCTTCTTCTTCCTCTCTTCTTCCTCTTCTTCTCTTCCTTTTCCCTTCTTCTCCACAGCACAGCCCCCTCTCCTCTTCTCTCTTTCTTCTTCTCTTCTTTCCTTTTCCTCCCCTTCTCCCCTTCGACTCACCTCCTCTGTTTTCTTCATGCAAGGAACAGAGGTTTGCACGAGGAAAGAGGTGGTGGGATAACCATCGCTATTTTTCCTTTCTTTTTTTTAATGCAACTTAATAGTTTTATCCCTAAAATTTTAATATTTACAAATAGATCCTCACATCATATAAATAGGTTTTTCAGTATCGTTTGGGCTTATCTACAAAATTTAAAATGAATAGTAACTTTGCTATTAAACTCTTATATGAAAATTTAGAAACGAGGAATACGAGGGATGTTACAGCAACTCTTGCCAATCATAACTCTTTGTGATTTCCATTCTGTTCGACCTCCACACCACTATGGTCTCGAGGGACTCGACCAACCATAATATTCGATTAAGTCATCACCATCGTTACAAAATGAGTTTGATTCGATGATATACCCTTGAGAGACTAGACCAAGCATATCATGTCCTCATGTCACAGTGATATCTTTATGTTATAGGCAAGATAGCGAATCACGATATAGGTGAGCCTCGAGGGACTCGACCAACTCAACCTATGCCGCAAATTGGTCCATACCTATAACAATGGAAGGCCACATGGGTCAATCTAATTACCTCATATTTACCGACTTAATATTATCAAGAGAGGAGACTTTTGATTTGGTCTCCTATGATGTGTCACACACATATATATTTAATATATATCTACATCACATACAAATATAGATATATATATATATATGTATTTAGTAGGTATATTAATAATTACAAATCATATGAGCAATCACACCAAATGATTATAGACCATATCCTAACATGATCAAGCTCGAGCCAGTGGGCTCAATCACTCACATCAATATCTATATATATAACGGCACATATCCATACCCTGTGATCGTCCTTCTCATCTTCATCGATTACGTTGGCATCTTGACACATTTTTATGCATTGCGATTATCCGTCTCAGCCTCGTGGGTCCCACTATCGTCTCCAAGTTCTCGTCATGCCTCCTCGTATAACTACAATATAATTATAGGCATGCAGGTGTTGGGATTTAGAGCGGCACTAAGAGGGGGGGTGAATTAGTGAAGCATAAATAATGATAATTTTTGGAGATTTAAAACGATTTCGAAAACTTCGTACATTGAAAACCAATGTTTCAAAGAAAACCAATTTCGATTGCACGTATTGGAAAGATATGAAGATTTAAACTTGAAGCCGATTGTAACAAGGAGAGGTAGAGGAATAAGGATGGTTTGTAGAAATATAAATTGCAAGAATATAAATGCAAACCCGGATTTTTATAGTGGTTCGGTCATACAACCTATGTCCACTCCTGATTCTCTTCTCTTGAGGCAATCGGCTTTCCACTAGGTATCCTCCTTCCAATGGGTGAGGATTGACTCCCTTTTACAGCACTCTCCTTTTGACAGGCTTATGAGGTAACCCTTACAAAGCCTCTCACCCCTCTCTTGAACTTTTCCAACACTTAGAGTTTGAGGGGAGGATTTCTCTTAAGTTTACAATAGAATTTTCCCTCTTTTTCATTCTCAATTGTGTGTCATTCAACCATGAATGAGAGGGGTATTTATAGGCCTCAATGTGATTCAAATTTGGAGCCCAAATTTGAATCATCTTGGATTTCCAAGTGTTGGCGGTACCACCACAAGTTTGACCCTGACACTGGTGGTACTATCGCTAGCCTAGGTCAGAACCACCATTGCAGCTTTAATATTGGGTGGTACCACCACTCAGACTAGGCGGTACCACTGCCTACGGCTTGGAAAAGTAAGCTTTTTCACTTTTCCAACTCATAGGTGGTTCTACCACCTATAGCAAATTTTGGGCCACTAAATAGGCCTCCTAATGAGCCCAAATCAGTCCCAATTTAGGCTCAATTAGCCCCAAATTGAGTTGATATTATTTCACCCAAAATCAAATCAATTTTGACTCATTCCTACTTCAATCTAAATAATTATTATAACACAAATCGTAATTAGTTGCCTGACACATCATTGGTCCATCGACGCTTCGTCCAACACTTCGATAAATTGTCCTCTCTTGTGATTTTTTACCCAATCAGTAGCTGACCTTCGTAGCCCCAATCTCCTTGGCGTAACTCCACTCCTCTTAGCCTGATGCCCGATTTCTTTGTTTGAAGTCTTTTGTCGATCGTCGACTGGACCTCCAACTCAACATCCAATCTCCTGATGTCATTTCTTCCGACACAACATCGATTCTTCCTATATCAATTGTCTAATCCTAATCAAGAGCAGACTTACATGACTCAAAATGTAGTTAGATAACTAAACATGATCAATTCGTTTTATCATCAAAATTCAAGATTCAACAATCTCCCCCTTTTTGATGATGACAACTAATTGATGATGGAGTTAACCTTAATTCCTCGGAGTTTAAACAAACTCCCCCTATCAATATGTCATATTGATAGAACACTTGGATTATACCAAATCTAAGCAACATGTTATGAAAAACATCAAACCATCATACAAACTTATAAAATATTCAATGCATGAAATCATCAATCTTCTTCTCCCACTTTGTCATCAATAAAAAGGAGAAGTTGCATCTTAACTAGTTTAAAGGATGTCCAATTTTACAACACACTAGCAAGATTCAATTATAGCAAGTTTATAAGATTAAGGATGATAATTTTTACTTGCTTCTTGAGACATGTAAGTTTGCAAGATAGCAATTTTTGTAATGTTCGAGATAGCAAGTAATACTAGCAATATTTGTAACTTGAGAGATAGCAACTTTTTGCTTCTCTTTACGATATTTATACTAGTAATTTTTGTACCCAATGAGTAAGTAATTTCACTTTAAACATGCAAGCTTAAAAAAAAATTTCAACTTTTGTAATTTCTTTCTTCTCTTTTGAGAAGTGCAAGCTTGCAAGTTTTGCTTCCTTAGCATGCTAGCAATTTTGCTTTCATTTTCAATGTGCAAGCTAGCAAACCCTTCTCCCCCATTGTCAATGTCAAAAAGAATGGGAGGATTAATACTTCAAAATAATCTTGGATGAGATTCAACAATTGGTAACAAAAATGCAAGCAATTTTTTTGAAAGAGTGAAGTTTAGCAAAATTTTTGCCTCTTGAGATAGCAACTTTTTGCTTCTCAATGTTCAAGCTAGCAACTTTTGATGCAGAAGCTAACAATTTTTTATGTTAGGGATCGAGCGGCACTAAGAGGGGAGGTGAATTAGTGCAGCGGATAAAATGATAGATTTTTTAGCAATTTAAATCAAGCTTCAGAAACTTCGTACGATGAAAGCAACGTTTCGTTTGAAACCAATTTGATTTCGTTCTAACTTTAAAGCATGTGTACGAAGATAAAAAGGAAGTGGAGCAAGTAAAGTGAAGGCTTGCAGCAAAGTAAAACAGAAATTTAAACACTCACACAATCAAGATGCAGCGATGTATAATGGTTCGGTCAAAGTGACCTACATCCACTTCCAAAGCCTTCTCCGATGAGGCTCTCTTCTTCCACTACCAAATCCTTTGAAGGGGAAGGATCAAATACCCCTCTTACAACCCTTTACAAGTGGTTCACATTCTTACAAGATTTCACAAGAAGAATGAGGTGAACACTTAAGCAAATGAAGAACAAGACTTTCCTAAGACTTATTTTCAAAATCTAACTCTCTAAGGGTTGTGTTTTTCAGCTAAAAAGGAAGGGGTATTTATAAGCCTCAAAGTGATTCAAATTTGGAGCCTAAACATGGAGCAAAAAATTTAAATCTTTTGAGTTTTTCGGTGTTGTCAGTCTTAGCAGACTGACACACCCAAGCTGATTCTATCGCTTCACCAAGCGGTGCTACCGCTGGCTTTCCACGCACCAGCGGTACTACCGCCTGACTAGGTGGTACTACCGCCTGGCTTCGAGAGCGGGGCGGTGCTACGCTTTGCTCTGATGAGTCCGGCTACAATAACCGGCAAACACAAGATAACAACTTCTGATGCCATGCTACGATTGCCATGCTACGATTACCATGCACGTAGCATGCGTTGGTGCTGTTTGGGCCAAAATCTTTGGACCAAACGAAGGCCCAATGGCTCCTTCTTCGGGTTAAAGGATTAACACCTAATCCTAATCCAAATTAATGTGCTAACTACGAAATTAAGGACATTCCTAAGCTATTACAAAGTCCGCAAGTCAAGTCTTCTTCCGTCGAGCTTCCGGCGAACTTCCGGCGATCTTCCGACGATCCCTCGGAAACCATCCTGCGGACTCTCGACAAGCTCTCGGACTCCACGATGATTTTGGCGAGTTCCCCCGAGCTTCTTTGGAAAGCTCCGATCTTTCTTGGCAAGCTCCGCGAACTTCCGACGAACCTCCCGACGAACTTCCAAAACCCTTCGGCAAGCTCCTACTGTTCTCGGCCGCCCAAAAGACTCCCAACGAATCTTCAGACTTTCATCGAACACTCGAACTCCCAATGATCCATCACACTTGACTTCAACCCTTTGTTTCGCTTTGCGTCTTTATCCTTATCGTAGTTACTCCTGCACATAAACAACAAACACACTACTTCGATCTAGATAGTTATTACAACACGAATTGACATTCAGTTGCCCGGTACATCATTGGTCGGCGCCTCGTCCGATCCTTCGGCACATCGTCCTCTCTTGCGGTCCGTTGCCCAATCGGCGATTGGCCTCCGCAATCCTGATATCCTTGGCGTAACACGCTCTTCTTGGCCCGATGCCCGACGTACGAAGCCTCCTGCCGATAGTCGACCGAACCTCCGGCTCGACATCCAATATCCTGACGTGATCACCTCCGGTGCAACGTCAATTCCTCCAGCGTCAACTGTCTAATCTTGATCGAAAGTAGACCTGCGTAACTCAACACGCAGTTAGACCACAAATCACACTCAATTAGTTTCATCATCAAAATCCGAGATTCAACAATCTCCCCCTTTTTGATGATGACAACTAATTAATGACTGACGGAGTTAACCACAACTCCCCGGAGTTTAACCAAACTCCCCCTATCAATATGCCATTGATAGAATACTTGGATTATCCCAAATCCAAGCAACATTCATCACAATATTATGAGAATTGTCAAACCATCATGCAAATATATAAAATATTCAATACAAAGCATGAAGTCATCAATCTACTTCTCCCCCTATGTCATCAACAAAAAGGAGAAGTAATATCATAGCTAGTTTTCAAGAATATGCAAATCTTTACAACATACTAGCTATTTATCACATCATACAACATTTTTACAATACAACATCAAATAATACTATTCAATCATAGCAAGTTTTAAGGATGGACAATGATGGTAATTTTCACTTGCTTCTTGAGATGTGCAAGTAGGCACCTTGTTTCTCATGATAGCAATATTTGCATCCTTTGATATAACAATTCTTAGCTTCTCATGAAGTTGCAAAATAGGAATCAAGATGGCAAATTTTTGCAATGTTCGAGCTAAAAACTTTCTCCCCCTTTGTTAGCATCAAAAAGAAAGGGTGGATCAAATATTTCAAAAAATCTTGCATGAGATTCAACAATAATTTGTAACAAAAAATGTAAGCAATTTTGAAGAAGTGAAATTGAGTAAGATTTTTGCCTCTCTTGAGATAACAACTTTTTGCTTCTCAATGTTCAAGCTAGCAAAATTTTTCTTTTGATGCACAAGCTAGCAATTTTCTTCCTCTTGAATGAGCTAGCAAATTAATCATGCAAGCTAGCATTAAATCTTCTCCTCCTTTGATTTTGTCAAAAAGAAGGGAAGAATATAATTCTTTTCCATTTACATGAGTGCTTCCATCATAACAAAATAACAAATTTCCATCATAAATTTTTAACATATCAAGTCATGAATTCAAGAGAGTCATAAACAAATCATGGTATGAGGAAAATTTATGACAAGCAATAATGATAAGCTAGTATACTTTGCAATACGCAAACTAGCTCTCTTTCAATTTTTCTCATTTGCACCTAAGTTTCCCTTTTGCAAGTAATCAACTTCATGTTTGCAATGAGCTAGTAATTTTTGTAAAATTTATAACATTTTAAACATGCAAACTTATGAGTTAAAAAAATAATGCAACTTTGCAATTTCTTTCTTCTCATTTTGAGAAGTGCAAGTTTTGCCTTTTGCAAGTTCTAGCTAACTATGTTTGCCACTTTCACTTGTGATGCATACGCTAGCAAGCTAACTCCCCTTTGTCACTATCGAAAAGAAGGGATGAATAATATTTCAATGCAATAATTTTGCATCAATCAATATTTCAATTTTTTCCAAGATGCATACAAGATGGTATTAAAACATGAGAAATCATGTCATGAAGGATATCAATATGTAAATTCAACAAGAATCAAAACCAAAAGATATCATCCATGATTAATAACTTTTCATTTTAGCAAGATCTAGATTCATATTTATCAATTTTTAATTCAAGATAAATGTCAAACAACCAAGAATCATGATATATAAAAGCATATTAATATTAAGGATCAAATCATGATTACAAGTGCCAATATATTTTCTTTTCATTCATTTTTAAGCCATGATAAATGATTCAAATATTAAGCACATTTTTTTTTATCAAATTTTCAATCATCACATAAGGCATTCAAGGAAGTATTGAAACAATAAAAAGAATCAATTTTAGCATATAATGTTTCAATCTTCAATCTTGAGTCATGAATCCAAAAGTCATGAATCAAAAGGTTCATGAATCATTTTGATAAGTCTCTTTTTAGGAAATAACAAGTGGACGTCTTAGGAGATCACACACAAGATCTTGATTCATACATAGGAATTTTTACCAAGATCACATTTCATAAGAATCAAGACACGAATTCATAAAAATTCAAGTATTGAATTCCGAGAAATCAAAAGACAAGTTACATTTCATTTAAGGAATTTTCTTTTGATAAGACGGAAGGAGCATGGTAAAAGATCTTGATTTATAAAGAGTTTCAAGTCATAGTTGTCAAGATCATGATTTCAATAAAATTTCTTTATAGCAAAATGAAATCTTTTAGAACTTGATTCAAGCATTAAATATGTCTTAACAAGTCATAATTCCAAAAGATTCAAGAATCATTAAAAGAAAAATCATTCAAGCTCAATTCATCAACTCAAGACTCATAATCAAATTATTATTTTTGAGATTCATAATATGAATAAAGTTATTACTGTATCATCAAAATCATTTGTAATTCTAGTGATTTACAAAATATCATAAATGAATTTATCACTTGTCTTTCTTCAAAAATCGAAAACTTTAGAGATAGAAAGATTTCAAGAAACATACATTAATGTTTCAATCATCAAGTAATGTATATTGAAATATAGGAGAAAAATCAAGTTATGCATGCAATGTTTCAATTTTCAAAACATATTTTCTCAAGTTGAGTATCAATAAGTTAAGAGAAAATAATTTATGATTCATTTAGATTTTTCTTCAACAATATGGGAGAATCATGATATGAAGTGAGAGATCTTGAAAGACTCAAGTTATCAAGATCACAATGTAGTTTAAGCTTAATCAAATCAAATTATTAACTTGGAACTAATAATTGAATCATCAAAATTAATTTCGAGATTCACAAAATATCATGAAATCATTAATCTCGATAAGATAGGAAAAATATCTTCTTTTTAAGTTATTTGTTTCATACAAGTGTGCTCATGTTTTTAAAAAGAGTATCAAATTTAAGACCAAAATATGAGTTTGTCATCAAGATATGATATCACAAAGTCATTAAGCATGATCATAAACTTTTAGTATTTTCATTTCAATGATGATTTCATAATATATGTTCAAATATTTATATGGAACCCATCATTATAGAAATTCAAAACATAAGTTTGTCATTAAATCCATCAAGATTATATGCATCAAACATCATAATAGTATATTTTCTCATCTTTATGAGTTTCAATTTATGTGATTTGATCTTTCATAAGAATGTTCAAATTTTTCATATGAAAATGTCATGCATCATATTCAAAAACGAAAATATCATCAAAATCATTTTAATTCTTTCTTACATTAGTTATAACAAGATGATCGATGCTTAAATTTTTTGGTAAAATCATGCATCATTTTATAAATTTGAAAAATAATTTTCGTCATGAAAATCATCAAGTCCAAATGTAATACAAGGCAACATTAAAATCACATTTCTTTTATTTAGAAAATTTATGGGTTAGGTCTTTATAATTGATTTCATGAAGACATGTATCATCTAAAAATTTCATCATAAAAAGGGTCAAGACCCATTAATCCAAGATAGAAGTTTTTAAATCAACATCACTTCAACAACTCATGCATGATATAAAATCATCAAGCATCATGTTTAAAGACAATGTAAACTATCAAGATACTCATGCATGGGTTGATTCTATTAGGTGTCTAAACATTATCACAAATCATACAATCATCATTCATATTTTATTTTTCAAAAATACTATAAAGAAAAGCATAGTATAATTTCGATTTTTTTTAAAATTTCTAAAAACTCAAGAAAAACATAAAAAAAATTCCTACTAACTAAGATAAGCATTCATGGAAATCATCATGTAATTTCAAAATAATTCAAGGAAGTTAAGTTACTTACCTCATTGTCGAAGCCCATGAAAGCATAGTTTGCTTCTTCTTTCCTTGATTCTTCTTTCCAAGCCTTCTTCTTCTTCTTTGGCCTCTTTCTCCATTCAAGTTCATTTGTGTTTTTTAATTTTTGTTTAATGAACTTGTTAACATTCATTGTTATGTGTTCAATGTCATCATTGTCCTCATCACTTGAGTTATTACTCAAGTGGCATTTCATAGTTCGGAGTTCAAAAACTTTCTTATTCTTTAGAAGGTTGTTCATGTGCTCATTATGTTTATCATATTCATCATGTTCCATTTCATAGGTCTTTAAGGACCCAATGAGTTCATCAATAGAGTAATTATTTAGATCCTTTGATTCTTGAATCGTCGTTATTTTAGGATCCCACCATTTTGAAAGGGATCTTAAGATCTTGTTAGTGAGTTCAAAATCTGAAAAACTTTTACCAAGACTTTTCAAGCTATTGACGACATCCGTGAAGCGGGTGTACATGTCGTCGATAGATTTGCTTGGTGTCATTTGGAAGAGCTCAAAATCATGCAACAAGGGGTTTACTTTCGAGTCTTTAACTCTACTAGTTCCCTCATGCGTGATTTCAAGTGTTTGCCATATATCAAAAGCTGTTTCGCAAGAAGAAATTCGATTGAACTCATTTTTGTTCAAAGCACAAAATAAGGTATTCATAGCCTTTGCATTCAAAGAAAAAGATTTTCTCTCTAAGTCCGACCATTCATTCGTCGGTTTAGAGGGAAGTTGAAAGCCGTTTTCATTGATGTTCCACAAATCCAAATCCATTGAAAGCATGAAAACTCTCATTCGAGTTTTCCAATAAGTGTAGTCCGATCCGTTAAAGAACGGTGGACGAAAAACCGAAAAGCCCTCTTGAAAACCATTTAGAGCCATTTCTCACGGGTGTAAATCCGAAAGAGAAAGAACGTGGTTCTGATACAAATTGTTAGGGATCGAGCGGCACTAAGAGGGGGGGTGAATTAGTACAGCGGATAAAATGATAGATTTTTCAGCAATTTAAATCAAGCTTCAGAAACTTCGTACGATGAAAGCAACGTTTCGTTTGAAACCGATTTGATTTCATTCTAACATTAAAGCATGCGTACGAAGATAAAAAGGAAGTGGAGCAAGTAAAGTGAAGGCTTGCAGTAAAGTAAAACAGAAATTTAAACACTCACACAATCAAGATGCAGCGATGTATAGTGGTTCGGTCAAAGTGACCTACATCCACTTCCGAAGCCTTCTCCGATGAGGCTCTCTTCTTCCACTACCAAATCCTTTGAAGGGGAAGGATCAAATACCCCTCTTACAACCCTTTATAAGTGGTTCACACTCTTACAAGATTTCACAAGAAGAATGAGGTGAACTCTTAAGCAAATGAAGAACAAGACTTTCCCAAGACTTATTTTCAAAATCTAACCCTCTAAGGGTTGTGTTTTTCAGCTAAAAAGGAAGTGGTATTTATAAGTCTCAAAGTGATTCAAATTTGGAGCCTAAACATGGAGCCAAAAATTTGAATCTTTTGAGTTTTTCGGTGCTGTCAGTCTTAGCAGACTGACACACCCAGGCGGTTCTACCGCCCTAGCCAGGCGTTGCTACCGCCTGGCTTTCCACGCACCAAGCGGTACTACCGCCCAGCCTAGGTGGTACTCTTGCTGGCTACGATGAGCCGGGTAGTGCTATCGCTTGAGCAAAGCGGTGCTACCGTCACTACAAAGAGCTTCGGCTACAATAACCTGGCTCACAAGAATAACTACAAAGATGCCATGCTACAGTACCATACACGTAGCATGTGTTGGTGTTGTTTGGGCCAAAATCTTTGGCCCAAACGAAGGCCAAATGGCTCCTTCTGGTTAAAGGATTAACACCTAATCCTAACCCAAATTAATGTGCTAACTACAAAATTAAGGACATTCCTAAGCTATTACAAAGTCTGTAAGTCAAGTCTTCTTCCGTCGAGCTTCCGGCGAACTTCCGGCGATCTTTTGACGATCCCTCGGAAACCATCCTGCGGACTCTCGACAAGCTCTCGGACTCCACGATGATTTTGGTGAGTTCCCCCGAGCTTCTTTGGCAAGCTCCGATCTTTCTTGGCAAGCTCCGCGAACTTCCGACGAACCTCCCGACGAACTTCCAAAAACCCTTCGGCAAGCTCCCTACTCGTTCTCGGCCAGTTCCGGCAGCACTCCCAACGAATCTTCAGACTTCCATCGAACACTCGAACTCCCAATGATCCATCACACTTGACTTCAACCCTTTGTTTCGCTTTGCGTCTTCATCCTTATCGTAGTTACTCCTGCACATAAACAACAAACACTCTACTTCGATCTAGACAGTTATTACAACACGAATTGACATTCAGTTGCCCGGTACGTCATTGGTCGGCGCCTCGTCCGATCCTTCGGCACATCGTCCTCTCTTGCGGTCCGTTGCCCAATCGACGATTGACCTCCGCAATCCCGATATCCTTGGCATAACACGCTCTTCTTGGCCCGATGCCCGACGTACGAAGCCTCCTGCCGATAGTCGATCGAACCTCCGGCTCGACATCCAATATCCTGACGTGATCACCTCCGGCGCAGCGTCAATTCCTCCAGCGTCAACTGTCGAATCCTGATCGAAAGTAGACCTACGTAACTCAACACGCAGTTAGACCACAAATCACACTCAATTAGTTTCATCATCAAAATCCAAGATTCAACATTTTATGCATAAGCTAGCAATCTAACTCCCCCTTTATCATTATCGAAAAGAAGGGATGAACCAATAATATAGACTTTTACATCAATTGTAAATTTGCATCAATCAATATTCTACATCAATCTTCAAATCATGACAACTAATATAAAGAATCAAGATAACAATATCAATGATCAATTTATGATTCATTTCAATATGTCTCTTTTTTTGTAAATAGCAAAAGTTCTTAGGAAAATAAAGAAGAGATTACGATATATGCATTATATTTCTAAATTCATCATGAATCATAAGAAATAATTTTAAGTATCAACTATCAAGATATTAAGACTTGGATTGTTTTTCTCTTTACCAAATGATAGAATGAATGAGTCATAGAGAGAAAGTATTTCGATTTGCATAAAAAAAATTTTCAAGTCAAGAAATCAAAAGAGAGTTCATGATTCGCTTGAAACAAAATCTCATTCAAACCAATTTGACAACTTGAAACCCATAATCAAATTATCATTTTTGAGATTCATAACATGAATAAGGTTATTACCACATCATCAAAATCTCATTCATAATTCAAGTGATTTACAAAATATCATAAATGAATCTATCACTTGTCTTTCATGGAAAAAATCAAAAAACTTTTAGAGATAGTAAAATTTCAAGAATAATGCATTAATTTCATTTAAGCATGCCTTTGTCTTTTAATGTCAAATAGAGATAAGCATGAAAGTTCAAAATATAAAGGCAAAATCTCATAAAACAGCTCATCAAGCATGATTTTAAACATCCATTTTTAAGCCATGATAAAAAGAGTAAGTAGAAGATTCAATCATCTCATGTCATGAATTCCAAAAGACATCTCAAGTTATCAACATCACATTAAAAAGATATTTCAAAAAGATATATCGATAAGTGATTCATTTGTATCATTTCAATCGAATTCATGATTCATTTGGAAGGTTCTCCTCTTTAGTAAATAAAAAGGAATTATAGGAGAACAAAATGAATTAAAGGAGATAGAACATGATTGAAGCATTGAACATGATTCATATTTAAAATGTATCTCACATCGTAAATATGAATCATGCATTTATCAAATCCAAAATCATCCTCAAAATCGCATTCAATAAATTCATACATGACAAGTATATATTTATTGAAAAATTGATAAGATAGAGGATTACATTTCATTTTTATAAATTTTTACTCATGTGATTTGCTTCTTATAAGCATGCCTTTTTCTTTAGTAAAACAAGTGTCAACATTTAAGATGAAAAAGGAAAATTTCATCTTAAAAATCATTAAGTTGAAACACATTAAGCATGATAAAAACTTTTAATATTTTTATTTCATCATTATCAATGATGATTTCATAAGGTATGTTCAATGGACGCCATCATCGTATAAATTCGAAATGCAAGTTTTGTCATTAAAGTTATCAAGATCAAATGTATCAAAATCTTTCATTCAAAAATTTTATCAAGAGCAACGGAGATGATTTACATGTAAGCATGCTCTTGTCTTTTTATACTAGATTCATGTATCATCGTATAGATCCGAAAAATAAGTTTCAAGAAAAATCATTAAGACCAAACACATGATACACACATTTATTTTCAAAATATTCATCATGTTTATTTTCATGAGATTCGCAAGATTGATAAAATGAATTCATTAATCTCAATAGGAAAGAAAATGCATTTCCATTTCATGCAATTAATTTCATGTGAGCATGTTGAAGTCTTTTATGAAAACATGTATCAACATTTAAAAATGGAACATAAGTTTCGTCATAAAACCGTCAAGACCAAACACATTGTTTTAAAATGTGAGATTTCAAGTTATTACTTCAAATCCTCATGCATCATCAAGCATGATACCATAAAACATCCTCATAGTGTATTTTTCATTTTTATGTTTCTCACTTTAAATTGATTGATCTCATAAAAGCATGTTCACATTTTCACACAAAAGCCAAGCATCATATAAATTCAAAATAATTATCAAAGCCATGTTTCTTTCATTCGAAAAATTTATTGATAGCAATGTGGGTTTGGTCTTTTAATTTTGCAATTGATTTCATGTAGACATGCATCATCTAAAAATTTCAACATAAAAATGATCAAGACCCATTAATCAAAGATGTATATTTTCAAATTATAAGCATGATACACATATCTATCATCAAAGACTTTCAAGAAATTCATACATAGATATGTATCATGTTTAAAACCGAAAACCGATATGGAAAGTATACATGGAATTATGTCATCTTAAAACATCATCTTAATTTGTCATGAAAATAATTTGACCAAAAACACGTTAATCCAAAACATAGTGTTTTAAATCAACATCACTTCAAAAACTCATGCATGATATAAAATCGTCAAGCATCATGTTTAGAGACGAAAAATATTATAAAACATCAAGATAAACATGCATGGATTAATCCTATTAGGAGTGCACACATTATCACAAACCATGCAAGTATCATTTTAATTTTTACTTTTCAAAAATACTAGAAAGAAAAACATGATATAATTTTTGAAAATAATTCATTTATTTCCTACTATCGAAATTAGGTACTCATGAAAAACATCATGTAATTTCAAAATAAGGTTAAAGCAACTTGGGTGACTTTCTTATCTCATTATCGAAAACTGATAAGGAATAGTTTGCATCTTCATCCTTTTTGCGCGCTTTCCACTTCTTCATTTTTGTGTACTTATCTTTGGAGCATTCTGGTTTCTTGCATTCATAGCAAGAGTTGGTATTCTATTCATTTGTGTTCTTTAATTCTTATTTAATGAACTTTTTAAATTTTAATGTCAAAAGTTCAAAGTTCTAACATTGTTCTCATCACTTGATTCATCACTCAAGTGGCATTCTACTATTCGAAGTGCCAAATCCTTCCTATTCTTCGGAAGGTGGTACTCATGTTCATCATGTTTAAGAGCCATTTCATAGGTCATTAAAGACCCGATTAGTTCTTCAAGTGAATAAACATTCAACTCTTTAGACTCTTGAATAGCCGTTATTTTTGGATCCTAACTCTTTGGAAGGGATCTTAAAATCTTATTAATGAGATCAAAACTCAAAAAAGATTTATCAAGACTTTTCAAATTATTGACGACATCCGTGAAATGGGTGTACATGTCACCGATAATCTCTCTTGGTTTCATTCGAAAAAGCTCAAAATCGTGCATCAAAATATTAACTTTCGAGTCTTTGACTCTACTCATTCCTTCGTGTGTGACTTCAAGTGTATGCCAAATATCCAAAGCCGTTTCATATGTAGAAATCCGATTAAACTCAGTTTTATTTAAAGAACAATATAAGGCATTCATAGCCTTTGCATTTAAAGAAAAAGATTTTCTTTCAAGATCCGACCATTCGTTTGTCGGTTTAGAGAGAAGTTGAAAGTCATTTTCAATAATATTCCATAAGTTTAAATCGATAGAAATTAAAAAAACTCTCATTCGAGTTTTCCAATATGTGTAGTCCGAATCGTTAAATAACGGAGGATGAACAATCGAAAAACCCTCTTGAAAGCTGTGAAGAGCCATTTCTCATGGGTGTGAATCCGAAAAAGAAATAATGATGCACTAATACCTATTGTTGGGATCTAGAACTGCATTAAGAGGGGGGGGGTGAATTTGTGCAGTAGTAAATAACAATAATTTTTAGCGATTTAAAATGATTTTGGAAACTTCATACATTGAAAACGCATTTTAAAGAAAACTAATTTCGATTGCATGTATTGGAAGGATGTAAAGCTTTAAACTTGAAGCTGATTATAACAAGGAGAGGTAGAGGAATAAGAATGGTTTGCAGATATGTAAATTACAAGAATATAAATGCAAACCCGGATTTTTATAGTGGTTCGGTCATACGACCTACGTCTACTCCCAAATCCTCTTCTCTTGAGGCGATCGACTTTCCACTAGGTATCTTCTTTTCAACAGATGAGGATTGACTCTCTTTTACAGCACTCTCCTTTTGATGAGCTTATGAGGTAACCCTTACAAAGCCTCTCACCCCTCTCTTGAACTTTTCCAACACTTAGAGTTTGAGGGGAGGATTTCTCTCAAGTTTACTACAAAATTTTTCCTCTTTTTTGTTCTCAGTTGTGTCATTCAACCATGAATGAGAAGGGTATTTATAGGCCTCAATATGATTCAAATTTGGAGCCTAAATTTGAATCATCCTGGATTTTCAAGTGTTGGCGTATCACCATTTGACACTAGCGGTACCACTGCCAGTTTGACCCTAACATTGGCGGTACTATCGCTAGCCTAGGATGGTACCACCATTACAGCTTTATTGTTGGGTGGTACCACTACCTAGACTAGGTGGTACTACCACCTGCAGGTTGGAAAAGTACATTTTTTTCCAGCTCATAGGTGGTTCCATCGCCAGTTTGGCGGTGCCACTACTTGTAGCAAATTTGGGCCATTGTATGGGCCTCCCAATGAGCCCAAATCAATCCCAAATTAGGTCTAATTATCCTCAAATTGAGTTGGTATTATTTCATCCAAAACCAACTCAATTTTTACTCAATCCTACTTCGATCTAGATAATTATTACAACATAAATCGTACTTAGTTGCCCGGCACATCACTGGTCCATCGACGCTTCGTCCAACACTTCGACGCATCATCCTCTCTTGCAGTTTGTTGCCCAACCAATAGCTGACCTCCATAGCCCCGATTTCCTTAGTGCAACTTCGCTCCTCTTGGCCCGATGCCCGATTTCTTTATCTGAAGCCTTCTGTCGATCGTTGACTGGACCTCCAACTCGATGTCCAATCTCCTGATGTGATTTTCTCCAGCACAATGTCGATTCTTCCTACGTCAATTATCTAATCTTGATCGAGAGTAGAGCTGCATGACTCAAAACATAATTAGATAATTAAACATGATCAATTAGTTTTATTATCAAAATTTGAGATTCAACAACAGGCTCAATAATAAACGAGAAAAAATCGAAAGCTCGTAGGTCCCAATAATAATAATAATTACATCATATGTACACACACATCACATTATCTAAGATCATTCATCTACATCACACATCACATGTACATATCAACATATAGGACTACTAGATAATAATAATTAATTAAATTATTTAATTAATTATCTTATAGTATTTTTGGGAACTCTACCATAGGGTGCCCCATATGGCAAGTAGTCCCTTATGTCGCTATGAAACCATAGCCACTAGGAACTCCCCTATGGCTAGGAATCCTAGGCCATAGGGCTGCCTTATGTGGCTAGGGTTTGGAGACCTTTACAGCCAGGAAACATTGGCTGTAGGGCAGCCATGGGCAGCCAGGAAAATTGGCCGCTTGCTTGCCCCATGCGACTAGGAATCCTGGCTGCCAAGGCAACCTTTATAGCCAGGAAACCCTAGCCTCCAGGGGTGCCCCTTGCATCTAGGAAACTTGGTTGTAGGGGCTGCCTTCTCCTAGGTCAAGAGCAGCAAGGTGTGCTCTCGGCCAAGGTTATAAGCAACCTTCGGCCAAACCGCAGGGCAACAACAGTTGCTACCCTTTCTTCCCCTTTGTTATCAACTAATTTAATATCAAAAGTTCTCTCTAAAACACCTCTTAATAGTAAGAAAAGGTGCAACATAGATTTGAAATCTATGATAAAAAAATCACAACAATCATGTAAAATAATTCTACATGATTTAAAATAACACACGTAGTTTATAAACTAATCTTTTGTATGAGCAATCTGGCTCTGATACTACTGCTGGAAGATCTGGGATGACATCATATGCATAGTGGAAGAATAGAAATAAAAATCATAGATTTCTCGTATAAAAAAGGTTTCTTATTGTCATGTAAAAATTGGTACACAAAAACCCGCAAAATCGAAAAATTGTGCATAAGGTAATTATCTAGGGAGATAGTATATCTCTGAATTCCTACAGATCTATGGGATTGGATGAAGGAGTTCAAGTGCTCTCCTCTCTAGCGGTGATCCACATAGTAAAGGCTATGACAACACTCCATAAATCTCCTCACTACATACACCACGCAATCAAGAAGGAGCCAGCCCTTCTTGCTATCCACATGCCCCAAACAAGGGTTGCTAGCTAAGGAGGAGAGGGAGATGGAAGAATAGAAGTGGCTACTAAAAAGCCCTAGCCTATGGACCTTTGGTTCTCTCTTATTTATAAAGGTCCCCTATCAACTTAACCTTAATGGATCCTACCATATTGGGTATTGGATCTTCATCCAATTACCCAAGTCTCTTAGATTAATGTGTTTCTACCCAATAATCTCATATTAGCTCTTATTGGATCTCATCTATAGGATTTAATAATTCAAGGGCTTAATGGATATCCAATAAGATAGGGGCTCTAGCGGATATCCAATATTTAAACCTATACTTGTCATAATACCTATCATATATATGTGACCCTCTAGACCCAATATCGAGCTGACCGTGAGTCATACCTATCAAAACTCCTTATTGCTTAATAAATTATTATCTCCATAATAATTCACTCGCCTCATCGACTACAAACGTACTAGGCCACTATGTTTTAATCCCCAAACGATATAGGGGACTCCAATTCTTTGGACTTATCTATCCTCAATTATCATTTACCTATAGTTCCTTATCCATCTTGTTGGGAAATCCGTCATGGGGAGCGACATCACATGCACAACGGAAGAACAGAAAACAAAACCCCAGATTTCCCATAGAAAGTTTCTGTCGTCATGCGAAAATTGGTGTGTCAAAAACAAATCCGCAAAACTACACGTGTAAAAGAAGATACCTAGGGAGATCATGGGAGAGGATGAAGCAGGTCAAGCGTCCTCCTCTCTAGCGGTATCCACACGGTAGGGATTATGATGATGCACCTCTCTCTCTAGGAAGAGGAGAACAGGAGGTGGCTACCAAAAACCCTCAGCCTATAGAGCTATGGTTCCCTCCTATTTATAGAGGCCCCTTGAAAACCCTAATGGATCTTTTTGCCCTATTGGGTATTGGATCTCCATCTAATCACCCAAGCCTCTTGGATTAGTGGGTTTCTACCCAATAATCTCTTATTAGCAATTATTGGATCTCATCTTAGGATCCAATAATTCAGGGGCTTAATGGATATCCAATAAGATGAGGGGTTTAGCGGATATCTCATATTCGAACCTCTACTCGTCGCAACACCTACTATATGTGTATGACTCTCTAGGCCCAATATCGAGGTGGCCGTGAGTTATACTTGTCAGAACTTCTACTAACATAGTGAATTATTATCTCTATAATAATTCACCCAACTCATCGACTGCGAATGTACCAGGCCACTACGCCGCGGCCCCCAGATGATACAAGGGAATCCAATCCTTTGGATGTATCTGTCCTCAATTACTATGTATCTATAATCTCTAATCCATCTAATATCCCAGAGACCCTATACCGAGCATGGTGCTGTCAGGCCCATACGATCTCTCCTCGAGTCTTGCTCTTGTCGGATTCTCCTGGAGAACTCTTTCTCTCTCAATCCGAATAACCTTGGCCAAGGATTTGTTCAAGCAAGAACACATGGGATATTCCTCTCATGATACCGAGAGCGGATTGTTAGGGATCGAGCGGCACTAAGAGGGGGGGGGTGAATTAGTGCAGTGGTAAGGAACGATAAATTTTTCAACGATTTGAAACAAGTTCGGAAACTTCGTACGAATGAATGCAACATTTTGTTTGAACCCGAAAAGATTGCGTTTTAACTTTAAAGCATGCATAAGAAGATGAAGATGAAGTTGAGTAAATAAGGCAGCATATGAAAATGGTTTGCAGCAAAGTAAGTTACGAGAAAGTAAATACAAACCGATTTATAGTGGTTACCGATCTACATCCACTTCCGAAGCCTTTTCCAATAAGGTTCCCAACTTCCACTAGCAAATCCTTTGAAGGGGAAGGACCAAATACCCCTCTTACAACCCTTTATAAGAGGTTCACACTCTTACAAGATTTCATAAGGAGAAGAAGGAGGTGAACACTTAAGCAAAAGAAGAGGACTTTGCCAAGACTTTTCAAAGACTTTTTCTCAAAATTCTAACTCTCAAGGGTTACCCTTTCAGCTGAGAAAGGGGGGGTATTTATAGGCTCAAAATGGATTCAAATTTGGGCTCCAAATTTGAATTTATTTTGAGTTTCCCGGCGTCGGGCGATGCTACCGCCTGTCAGTCTGGCAGACTGACATAGTAGGGGTGGTACTACCGCCCCAGCCAGGCAGTGCTACCGCCCCAGCCAGGCAGTGCTACCACCGCAGCTAGGCGGTGCTACCCCTCCAGCCAGGCGGTTCCACCGCTTGGCCTTTTGGCTGCTGAGTGGTGCCACCGCCCAGCACATAGGTTACTGCTGGGCGGTGCCACCGCCTAGCACACATCAACTTTCTGGTTTGGGCCAAAAACTCAGCCCAAATCGGTCCTAAACAAGGCCCAATGGGCCCATACTTGGGTTAAAGGATTAACACCTAATCCTAACCCAAATTAATATGCTAACTACGAAATTAAAGATATTTCCTAAGCTATTACAAAGTCCACCAAGTCAAGACTTCTTCCGGAGTGCTTCCGGCGAATTTCCTACGGTCTCCCGACGAACCCTTGGAAACCATTCAGCGGACTCCCGGCAAGCTCCCGGACTTCACGATGATCTTAGCGAGTTCCAACGAGCTTCATTGGCAAGCTCTGATCTTTCTTAGCAAGCTCTGAGAACTTCCGACGAACCTTCTAGCGAACTTCCAAAAACCTTCGGCAAGTTCCCTACTCGTTCTCGGCCGGTTCCGGCAACACTCCCAACGAATCTTCGGACTTCCATCGAACTCTCGAACTCCCAACGATCCATCCCACTTGTCTTCTAGCACTTTGTTTCACTTTACGTCTTCATCATCATCGTAGTTAATCCTGCACACAAACAAACAAACACTCTACTTCGATCTAGACAATTATTACAATGCGAATTGACATTCAGTTGCCCGGCACATCATTGGTCGGCACTTCGTCCGATCCTTTAGCACATCGTCCTCTTTTGTGGTTCGTTGCTCAATTGGCGGTTAACCTCCGTAACCTCGATATCCTTGGCGCAACACGCTCTTCTAGGCTCGATGCCCGACGTACGAAGCCTTCCACCGATTGTCGACCGAACTTCCGGCTCGACATCCAATATCCAAACGTGATCACCTAGCGCAACATCAATTCCTCCAGCGTCAACTGTCTAATCCTGATCGATAGTAGACCTGCGTAACTCAAAACATAGTTAGACCACAAATCATAATCAATTAGTTTCATCATCAAAATCGGAGATTCAACAATCTCCCCCTTTTTGATGATGACAACTAATTGATGACTGACGGAGTTAACCATAACTCCCCGGAGTTTAACACAAACTTCCCCTATCAATATGCCATTGATAGAAACCTTGGATTATCCTAAATCCAAGCAACATTCATCACAATGTTAAGAGAAAATAACAAACCATCATGCAAATATATAAAATATTCAATCAATGTATGAAGTCATCAATCTACTTCTCCCCCTATGTCATCAACAAAAAGGAGAAGTAACATAATAGCTAGTTTAAAAGATATGCAAATTTTATAACATACTAGCTATCAATCTAGATATACAACATTTAAGCATAGCTTTGCAATACAACATCCAATCATACCATTCAATTATAGCAAGTTTTTAAGGATGGGCAATGGTGGCAATTTTTTTTTTTTGTACTTGTTTCTTGAGATGTGCACGTTGTACTTTCTTTGCTTCCTTTGCATGTTCTAGCTAGCAAAATTTTTCTTTGTGAAACATAAGCTAGCAATAAATCTTCTCCCCCTTTGTTTTTGTCAAAAAAGTGGAGTACAAATAGTCAATGCTTTGATCATGACAAAATAACAAATTTGCAACATGAATTTTTAGCATATTAAGCCATGAATTCAAGGGAGTCAAAAATTATGATATGAGAGAAAAGAATGATAAGCAAGCAATCAATAATGATAAGCAAGCTAACATACTTTGCGACATGCAAGTTAGCTTCCTTTCAATTCTTCTCTTTTGTAACTAAGTTTCATCTTTGTATGCTATCAACTTTTTATTTGCAATGAGCTAGCAATTATATATAATCACTTTAAACATATATGCTAACTTTTCATTAAAACAAACATAAAGTCATGGCAAGTGTAACATTTCAAAATTTTGAAATTTTGAAGTCAAAATAGCAATATTTACATCCTTTGAGATAGCAATCCTTAACTTCTTGTGAAATTGCAAGGTAGCAATTTGTCTCCCCTTTTGTCTTTGTCAAAAAGAAGGGAGGACTAAATGGCTAAAAATTTCAGTCATTATACAAGTCATTTTTTATATCAATTATAAATTTACATCAATAAAAATATATATCAATTGTTCAATCATCACATTATGCAAATAAGACAACAATGCAAAGAAATCATGTCATGAAGGATATCAATATGTAAATTCAACAAGGATCAAAACTAAAAGATATCATTCATGATTCATAACTTTCTTTTTAGTAAGATCAAAATTCATATTTATCAATTTTTAATTTATGATAAATGTCATACAACCAAGAATCATGATATATAAAAGCATATCAATATCAAGGATCAAATCATGATTACAAGTGCTAACATATTTTCTTTTTATTCATTTTTCAGCCATGATAAAAGAATAAATTAATGATTCAATCATTAAGCACAATTCTTTTACATCAATTTTGAATCATATAAGGCTTACACGGCAAATATCAATTTATGATAAAGGGTATATAATCAAGAATCATGATACATAAAAAAAAGTTCTCATAGATCAAGTCATGATTCGATGATTCATCATAAGGCAAATTTAATTTTCAATCATCACACAAGGCATGCAAGGTAAAGAAATCTTGTCATTTCTATATCATGAAATATATGACATCAAGGCTCATGATTCATTTGAAAAGATATAGCACAAAGAGCAACTTGATTCATGCATAAGAATTTCAAGTATCAAATATTAAGATATCAAGACTTGGATTGTGATAAAGCTCACTCAAGTTCGAATCATCAAAATCATTAACATAGTTTATGAGATTCATAAAAGACATAAACTTGAATTGTTCTCCTCTTTGGTAAATGATAAAAAGAAGCAATCATAGAGGAAAATACTTTGGTTCGCAAAAATATCTCAAGTCAAGAATTCAAAGTCATGATTTCAAGTGATCAAGTATTAAGATATCAAGACTTGGATTGTGATAAAGCTCACTCAAGTTCAAATCATCAAAATCATTAACATAGTTTATGAGATTCACAAAAAATATAAACTTGAATTGTTCTCCTCTTTGGTAAATGATAAAAAGAAGCAATCATTTTCGAGATTCAAAATGCTAGCAATTTGCATTAATCATGACAAGTGATACATCAAAAGTCTACATCAATATTTCAATCAACAAGTCATGAAGCATACAAAGTAGTATTGAAACATGAGAAAAAAGTTTAAATTATCAAATTATAATCAATTCATCGAAATCACTTCTATAATTTATGAGATTCTTAAAATATCATGAAATCATTAATCTTGATAAGATAGTAAATATAATTTATTTATGTTTCATCATATAAGTATGTTTTTTGCCTTTATATGCCAAATCAAAATATTCAAAACCGAAAGACAAACTTCATTATAAAAATCAAGACAAAAATATAACACATCATTTCAAGACATGAGATTTAATTTATCATGATAATGTGTTTCATTTTATTTCAAACAAGTGTGCTCATGTTTCAAAAGATGAGTGTCAAATTTAAGATCAAAACATGAGTTTGTCATCAAGATATGATATCACAAAGTCATTAAGCATGATAACAAACTTTTAATATTTTCATTTCAATGATGATTTCATAATGTATGTTCAAACATTTATATGGAACCCATCATTGTATAAATTCAAAATACAAATTTGTCATTAAACCCATTAAGATCAAATGCATCAAAATCTTTCATTCGAAAATTTTAATAAGAGCAACATAAATTGATTACATGGGAGCATGTATCAACTTTTCAAAGCAAGACGTAAGTTTCGTCATAAGGACCGATAAGAACAAACACATCATAAATAAAACATCGTGATTAAAATATTTTTAACTTTTATATTTTATTTTATGTGGTTGATAAGCATGTTCAAAACTTTCATGTAAAAACGAAATCATCAATATGCTTGCTTCTATTTTTTTAATCATATTTGGTGTGCAAGTATTATCTTGAAACATGCTATTAATTTTTTGTATCAAAATCATGCATCTTGTTTGAAATCAAAAGCAATGTAAAATTATTAAGATTCATGAATTTATCATGATCATATATATAGAGCATTTTCATTTATCAAGTAAGATTTCACATAAGCATGCCCAAAAACTTTTTGCATGAGAGATATGTATCAAGTTTAAAGCCAAAAAGTGATACGAAAATCATCAAGATTCATGGATTCATTATGAATATATTATTTCAAAATATAAGATTTCAAGTCATCAAGTATGATACAAACATTAAGCATGTTTTCATAATGCATCATTTAATTCTTTCTTTTATTTGTAATAACAAGATGATCAATGCTCAAATCTTTACTAAAATCATGCATCATTTTATAAATGTGAAAAATAATTTCGCCATGAAAACCATCAAGTCCGAATATGCATTATTCTAAAATGTAGGATTTTAATCTTCGTCATTTCAATTCCTTATTAAGCATGATACAAAAATTTAAAGATCAAGCATCATATTTAGAGACGAAATATAAAACATCCAGATACACATGCATGGATTAATTTTAAGCAATATCACAAATCATGCAAGTATCATTCATAATGTTGCATACACTATTCAAAAATTTACTTTTCAAAAATACTAGAAAGAAAAGCATGATATAACTTTTTAAAACATTTTTTTTAATTTCCAAAAACACAAGAAAAGCATGAAAAAAAAATTCCTACTAACTAAGTTAAGCATTCATGGAAAGCATCATGTAATTTCAAAATAATTCAAGGGAGTTAAGTTACTTACCTTGTAGTCAAAGCCCGTTGAAGTCCAATTCGTCGTTTCGTTATTTGATTCTTCTTTATGATTCTTCTTCATCTTTGGCCTCTTTCTCCATTCAAGTTCATTGTTCATTTTAGATTTTTGTTTAATGAACTTATTAAGATTCATTGAAAGTTCAATGTCATCTTCATTGCCCTCATCACTTGAGTCATCACTCAAGTGGCATTTCATAGTTCGAAGTGCCAAATCCTTCCTGTTCTTTGGAAGGTGGTCCATGTGTTTATCGAGTTCATTATGTTCCAAGAAAGCCATTTCATAGGTCATTAAAGACCCAATGAGTTCTTCAAGAGATAAGTCATGTAAATTTTTAGCTTCTTGTATTGCCGTTAGTTTTGGATCCCACTTTTTTGGAAGGGATTTTAAAATCTTGTTTACTAAATCAAAACTTGAACAAGATTTACCAAGACTTCTTAGACTATTGACGACATCCGTGAACCGGGTGTACATGTCATCGATAGATTCGCTTGGTGTCATTTGGAAGAGCTCAAAATTATGCAATAAGAGGTTTACTTTCGAGTCTTTAACTCTACTAGTTCCCTCGTGCGTGATTTCAAGAGTTCGCCAAATGTCAAAAGCCGTTTCGCACATAGAAATCCGATTGAACTCGTTCTTGTCCAAAGCGCAAAATAAGGCATTCATAGCCTTTGTATTTAAAGAAAATGATTTCTTCTCTAAGTTCGACCATTCTTTCATCGGTTTAGAAGGAAGTTGAAAGCCATCTTCGATGATGTTCCACAAATCCAAATTCATTGAAAGCATGAAAACTCTCATTCGAGTTTTCCAATAAGTGTAGTGCGAACCGTTAAAGAACGGTAGACGAAAAATCGAAAAGCCCTCTTGAAAACCATTTAGAGCCATTTCTCACGGGTGTAAATCCGAAAGAGAAAGAATGTGGCTCTGATACCAATTGTTAGGGATCGAGTGGCACTTAGTGTAGCGGTAAGGAACGATAAATTTTTTAGCGATTTAAAACAAGTTCGAAAACTTCGTACGAATGAATGCAATGTTTCGTTTGAATCCGAAAAGATTACGTTTTAACTTTAAAGCATACATAAGAAGATGAAGATGAAGTTAAGTAAATAAAGCGGCATATGAAAATGGTTTGCAGCAAAGTAAGTTGCGAGAAAGTAAATGCAAACCGATTTATAGTGGTTCGGTCATCCGACCTACATCCACTTCCGAAGCCTTTTCCGATGAGGCTCCCAACTTCCACTAGCAAATCCTTTGAAGGGGAAGGACCAAACACCCCTCTTACAATCCTTTACAAGAGGTTCACACTCTTACAAGATTTCACAAGGAGAAGAAGGAGGTGAACACTTAAGCAAAAGAAGAGACAAGACTTTGTAAGACTTTTCAAAGACTTTTTCTCAAAATTCTAACTCTCAAGGGTTACCCTTTCAGCTGAGAAAGGGGGGTATTTATAGGCTCAAAATGGATTCAAATTTTGGCTCCAAATTTGAATTTATTTTGAGTTTCCCAATGTCGGGCGGTGCTACCGCCTGTCAGAGGCGGTGCTACTACCTATCAGTCTGGCAAACTAACACAGCAGGGGCGTTACTACCACCCCAGCCAGGTGGTGCTACCGCCCCAGGCTGGGCTACCAAGCGGTTCCATAGCTTGGCCTTTTGGCTGCTGGGCGGTGCTACCGCCCAGCACATAGGCTGCTGCTGGGCGATGCCACCGCCCAGCACACATCAACTTTCTGGTTTGGGCCAAAAACTCAACCCAAATCGGTCCCAAACAAGGCCCAATGGTTCCATACTTGGGTTAAAGGATAAACATTTAATCCTAACCCAAATTAATGTGCTAACTGTAAAATTAAAGATATTTCCTAAGCTATTACAAAGTCCACCAAGTCAAGACTTCTTCCAGTGTGCTTCCGGTGAATTTCCTACGGTCTCCCGACGAACCCTCGGAAACCATTCAACGGACTCTCGGCAAGCTCTCGGACTTCACGATGATCTTGGCGAGTTCCAATGAGCTTCAATGGCAAGCTCCGATCTTTCTTGGCAAGCTCTGTGAACTTCCGACGAACCTTCTGATGAACTTCCGAAGACCCTTCGGCAAGTTCCCTACTCGTTCTCGGCCGATTCCGGCAACACTCCCAACGAATCTTCGGACTTCCGTCGAACTCTCGAATTCCCAATGATCCATCCCACTTGTCTTCCGGCATTTTGTTTCGCTTTACATCTTCATCATCATCATAGTTAATCCTGCACACAAACAAACAAACGCTCTACTTCGATCTAGACAGTTATTACAACGCGAATTGACATTGAGTTGCCCGGCACATCATTGGTTGGCGCTTCGTCCAATCCTTCGGCACATCATCCTCTTTTGCGGTCTATTGCCCAATCAGTGGTTAACCTCCGCAACCCCGATATCCTTGGCACAACACGCTCTTCTCGGCCCGATGCCCGATGTACAAAGCCTTCCACCGATTGTCGACCTGATAGAACCCCAGAGGAATTCTATGGAGATTGATCTTTGAGGGGGATCAACCCTTGGAACGCTATAGGGGTTCCACCCTCCAAGAAGCCTGGTGGCTGCAATTGTAGATTGATCTTTCTTATTCCAAAGAGGTGGAGGCTACAAGCTTATATAGAGCTCCAAACCCTAGCCCTAGGGGCTGCTTCCTAAGTGAACTACCCAATTTACCCTCAACCTTAGCGGGCCGGCCCAGTAACAAGGGGGGCAGCGGCTAAGAAGCCCAAAGACCCAAATATAAACCCTAGCCTCTCTTCTTTATAGGATAGAGGTGGCTAGGTGGGGTTTATTACATTCTCACAGGGTTTTTATTAGCTGCTACATGGTTGAGTAGGACCTAACCCTGCTAGGGTCCTATCAAGCCCGCCCTCTTCAAATCAGCCTTGTCCTCAAGGCTGGGGTTCCATGAACTCAGGGAATCGGGACTTCAGCTCCTCATATGATTCCCATGTGGCATCTTCGAGTGGTAAATTAGTCCAATGTACTAGTACTTCAGTAGAGGGACGTCGACGACGTATCACGACTCTGCGGTCGAGGATGGCTTGTGGTTGGGCTTGAATATTTCCATCATCAGTGGTGTTGGGCAGTTGGATCTGGGGTGTCTCGTGTTCTCCCAACTTAGGCTTCAAGCATGACACATGGAAGACAGGGTGAATTTTGGCATCTTCGGGTAATTTAAGTCTCATGACGCCACACGGCTCCAATACGCTCTATGATCTGATAGGGCCCATAAAAACGTGGAGATAGCTTCATGGAGGCTCGTGTGTTGATGGATAGTTGCTTGTATGGTTGTAGGCGAAGATAAACCCAATCTCCTACTAAAAATTCTCTTTCACTTCTTCGTGTGTCATTGTCGACTAACGCTTCATTCTAGCTTGAGCAAAGAGAGAGATTATCCTTTAGCAGCTGTAGGAGTTTGTCCCTGTCAATTAAATCTTGGTCAACCTGATCTACCTTAGCCGAGCCAATTACATACTTTGGAATCACAGGAGCCGGCCGACCATATAATGCTTCATATGGGGTACATTTTGTAGATGAATGATATGTAGTATTGTACCACCATTCGGCCTATAGGAGCCATTTCGTCCACTCCTTTGGTCGATCACTAGTGAAACACCGAAGGTATGTCTCTAAACATCTGTTCACCACTTCTATTTGGCCGTCAGTTTGTGGATGGTATGTAGTGCTCATCTTAAGTTTGGTGCCCTGTAACTGAAATAACTCGGTCCAAAATTTACTAGTGAAGATCCTATCACGATCACTTACAATGGACCTTGGCATCCCATGCAGTTTAACAATATTTTCTATGAAAATCTGAGCAATACTAACAGTAGTGTAGGGATTGCGCATAGCACAAAAATGAGCATATTTCGTAAGTCGATCAACCACCACAAGGATTGTGCTTTTACCTTTTGAAGGTGGCAGCCCTTCGATGAAGTCCATGGAGATGTCAGTCCACACCGAGTCTGGTATGGGTAGTGGTTGTAGTTTCCTTGGACTTGCCACAGTTTCACCCTTTTGCTGTTGACATACATCACATTGTGCTACGTATTCAGAAATAATTTTTTTCATCCCTTTCCCATAAAAGTTTTGCTTCACTCTTTTGTAGGTTCTTAGAAATCCGAGTGCCCTCATTGAAGGTGTGGAGTGCATTTCATGCAGAATGACTTTGATGCAAGGGGAGTTTGGTATAAGCACAATACGACCTTTATAGCGTAGATCCCTCGAATCCCAAGTATAGTGAGCTATTGCACTTGGATCCTCCTCCAATTTTTTGATGATGTTGTTGGTTTCTAGATCCTTCTTCCATTCTTCCCTAATGCCCTCGAGGAAGCCGGTGGTAGGAAGAGAGATAGCTGAAAATTCAGCTTGCTGAGGGAGCCGTGAGAGTGCATCTGCAACAACGTTTTCTTTCCCCTCTGGTTGCTGCTGGAGATGCATAAGAAAGCCACCATTTATCTTGTGTAAAACTTTCTCCATTCGTTGGGTTGAAACGGTGGTTATGTTGCTTCTGCGCTTCCCGCGTAGGGTGACCTGTTTACCTTTGCAATAGAATTTCATAATCAATTTGGAAAAGTTCCAAGAGACATCACCTAGTGTCGTCAGCCATTCTATGCCCAACACAGCCTCATAATCATCAAGTGGTAGGAGGAAGAAGTCGGCAACAATTTCTTGGTCCTGTAGTAATAGTTTCACCTGCGGGCATCTTTGGTCGCATTTTAGGATTCGGCCGTCGGCGACCTTTACGTCAAACTTGCTGCAACCTTCGATATGGAGAGCCATCCGAGCAGCAACCTTACTGTTTAGAAAGTTATTAGTGCTGCCTGTATCGATGAGAACGGTGATCGGTTGTTGTTTGAGCAGGCCTCCAACTTTCATCGTTTGGATTTGAGAAAGCCGGCTAGCGCATGTACCATAAAGTCGACCGATTGTGGCTCTTCTTTCACATCTTCATCCTCATGTTCAAGACTCTCTTCTAGCTGTTCACTGATCTCTTCTTCCACTGGTTCAATCACAAGAAGTCTCCCCTTTTTACAGCGATGCTCGCGGCTCCACGGCTCGTCACAATGCCAACATAACCCCTTAGCAGATCGGTCTCGAAGCTCTTCTCTTGTCAACCTTTTTGGTGCAGGAGCTTGGCTGATCGTAGGTGAGGCTGAGGGCTTCAATATTTCTGGTCAGGGAGTGACCCTAGTCTTCCAGGCTTCATGGTTCAATCGCTCCTCCTGAAGTCGTGCGAAAGAGATGGCTGCCATAAGCGTGTACGGTTGTCGCGCTTTAACTTCTCCTCGGATCTCCGGCTTCAAGCCCTCAATAAATGTCCCCAATAATTGTTTTTTAGACCAATCATGAGTTTGATTAGATAACCTTTCAAACCTGGTTTGATACTCTTGGATGGTGGAGGTTTGTCTGATCTTTGCTAGTTGTCCATCGATGTTCTCGTAATCGGTTGGTCCGAAATGGATCAACAGTCCTTCTTTGAATTGTCGCCATGAGAGGACTCCATGAGTATGTTCAAACCAATCAAACCATTGTATGGCATCTCCTTCAAGATGTATAGCTGCAATTTCTACCATATATGCATATGCAGTTTTGTGGTACCGAAAATATCGCTCCGCGCGCGAGATCCAACCAATCGGGTCTCCTTCTTCCCATCTAGGGAAGTCCACCCTCATGCGTGGATAGTGAGGATCGGTCATAGAGCCTCCCCTCTCTTGAAGGTCATCTTTTTGATTAGAGCTCTCCCCTTGATGTGATTTCTTTGGGCTTGGTGGTCGACCCAAACTAAGTTCGGCAAAGAGAGTCCGAATCTTCTCCTCCATTCGTGTCTCGAAGGCTTCGAATTTAGCATCAATTGCCTCCTCGGATGCCATAGCATATGTCTCCAAATCTATAATATTAAGATCTCTCTTTTGTTTCCGGGTTAAAGGCATGAATTATTTGAGGGAAGTGGTGGTCGAAAGGGTTTGTGGATTGGTGGATGTAGGCTGCGGTTTAGGCTTGTTTTGTGGTTGTTTTGGGTGCTATTTTGGGTGCTGTTTGGGGCTACGATTTGATGGAGTTTTGGGCTGAGATGGTAGTCGATGAAGGTTAGGGAAGAGGGTTTTAGATTTGTGGTAGCTCGCAGCAAAGATTTGACAAAAAATTAGTAGAAATTGCTGCCTATATGCGCTGTCTCGTAAAAGCAGAATTATCGTCGAAGAAATAGCGGTTTCTCGATGAAATTTCCAGCAAAAACTCAGGGGTTTGAGGAGGGGGTTTGATGGTGGAATCTTAGTTTAGAAAGCAACAAGGATAACAAATTGGATCAAGAAATTTCGGCAGCAAAGTAGTAAAGAAATCGGTGCAAGTTGCGATAGCAGAATTCTCGTCAAAAAAAATTTCAGCACTTTGTGACGAGAGATTGCAGCAACACACGAATTTGTTTTTGTGATGAATTCCACAATAGATCAATCCAGATGGGAGCCAAGATGATCTATGAGGTGCACAAAAAATTTTGTTCAAAAAGGATAATAATTAGATCGGTTAAAGGCAGCAACACACCGCTGAAATTTTCTGCAGCAATCCTACGTTCGCAAAGATGGTAACTTTTGCGCGCAAGGAATTCGCAGCAAGGGATCGATAGAAAAACTTCTTTTTGATATTTTAGATGAAAAATTGCAGCAGCAAAGGTATTGGTGATAGAAAAATACCAGATCTCGATGCAATTAGAGGTGGCATCATGAGATTGATTTGATCTACGTCAAGAGATGATGGTGGAGACGATGACGTCAAGAGCAGTTGTGGGAATTGCTTGGCTAATGGTGGGCGGCAGGGATGGCAGCAAAAGCAGCAAGATCGCTGCTTTGATACCAGATGATAGAACCCCAGAGGAATTCTATGGAGATTGATCTTTGAGGGGGATCAACCCTTGGAACGCTATAGGGGTTCCACCCTCCAAGAAGCCTGGTGGCTGCAATTGTAGATTGATCTTTCTTATTCCAAAGAGGTGGAGGCTACAAGCTTATATAGAGCTCCAAACCCTAGCCCTAGGGGCTGCTTCCTAAGTGAACTACCCAATTTACCCTCAACCTTAGCGGGCCGGCCCAGTAACAAGGGGGGCGGTGGCTAAGAAGCCCAAAGACCCAAATATAAACCCTAGCCTCTCTTCTTTATAGGATAGAGGTGGCTAGGTGGGGTTTATTACATTCTCACAGGGTTTTTATTAGCTGCTACATGGTTGAGTAGGACCTAACCCTGCTAGGGTCCTATCACGACCGAACCTCCGGCTCGACATCCAATATCTAGACGTGATCACCCGACGCAACATCAATTCCTCTAGTGTCAATTGTCTAATCCTGATCGATAGTAGACCTACGTAACTCAAAACACAGTTAGACCACAAATCATAATCAATTAGTTTCATCATCAAAATCTGAGATTCAACACGGATGATCCTCTATTGACACTCAATAGCCCTCGTAAGGTTGGCTACCACTCCCAATGACCGGCTGTACTAGATATGGAACTTTCCAAACCTATAAGTCATGTATCAAAGAGTGGAGTACTTGCTAGATATAAGTGCCTTGCAAGCCAATCACATGAGTGATTGCACTTGTAATACACTGCGTCAATCTCTTTGCTTATGATTATTGGCATTATCTCATATTATCTAGATGTATATTGTGATGTCCTTGGATCTGTGCATTGGGAATTGGATCGTGATGAGATTACAATAATGAGACCGATTCACCTTTAAACATAGACCCTAAATTATCCTGGTTATAGGTTACTCGAGAAGGACATCGAGATAACTGGATAGACTGGTATGCTGTATACCTGTTCATATTATGGAGGTAGCTGGTTGATAGGACCCTAGTAGGGTTGGGTCCTACTCAACTATATAGCAGCTAATAAAAAATCCTATAAGAGTGTAATAAACCCCACCTAGCTGCCTCTATCCTATAAAGAAGAGAGGCTAGGGTTTATATTTGGGTCTTTTGGCTTCTTAGCCGCCGCCCCCTTTGTTACTGGGCCGGCCTGCTAAGGTTGAGGGCAAATTGGGTAGTTCACTTAGGAAGCAGCCCCTAGGGCTAGGGTTTGGAGCTCTATATAAGCTTGTAGCCTCCACCTTTTTGGAATAAGAAAGATCAATCTAGAATTGCAGCTACTAGGCTACTTGGAGGGTGGAACCCCTATAGCGTTCCAAGGGTTGATCCCCCTCAAAGATCAATCTCCATAGAATTCCTCTGGGGTTCTATCATCTGGTATCAGAGCAGCAATCTTGCTGCTTTTGCTGCCATCCCTGCCACCCACCATTAGCCAAGCAATTCCCACAATTGCTCTTGATGTCGTTGTCTCCACCGTCATCTCCTGACGTAGATCAATTTAATCTACAGTCACCACCTCTAATTACATCAGAGATCTGGTATTTTTCTACCACCAATACCTTTTGCTGCTATAATTTTTCATCTAAAATATCAAAAGGAAGTTTTTCTATCTATTCCTTGCCTATGAATTCCTTGCGTCGCAAAAGTTACCATCTTTGCAAACGAAGGATCACTGCAGAAAATTTCAACCGCGTGTTGCTGCCTTTAACCGATCTAATTGTTATCCTTTTTGAACGAAATTTTTTATGCACCTCATAGATCATCTTGCTCCCATCTGTGATTGATCTATCATGGAATTCATCAAAAAAAAAATTCGTGTGTTGCTGCAATCTCTCATCATAAACTGCTAAAATTTTTCGATGAGAATTCTGCTATCGCAACTTGCACCAATTTCTTTATTGCTTTGCTGCCAAAATTTCTTGATCTAGTTTGTTATCCTTGCTGCTATCTAAACTAAGATTCTACTGTCAAACACCCTCCTCAAATCCCTGAGTTTTTGCTGGAAATTTCATCGAGAAACCACTATTTCTTCGACGACAATTCTACTCTTACGAGACAACGCATATAGGCAACAATTGCCACTGATTTTTGTCAAATCTTTGCTGTAATCTACCATAGATCTAAAACCTTCTTCCCTAACCTTCATCCACTACTATCACAGCCCAAAAATTCCATCAAACCACAGCCCCAAACTGCACCCAAAACAGCCTCAAAACAAGCCTAAACCATAGCCTACATTCACCAATCCACCAACCCTTTCAACCACCACTTCTCTCAACCAATACATGCCTTTAACCTGACAACAAAAAAGAGATCTTAATATTATAGATTTGGAGACATATGTTATGGCATCCAAGGAGGCAATTGATGCTAAATTCGAAGCCTTCAAGACACGAATAGAGGAGAAGATTCGGACTCTCTTTGCCGAACTTAGTTTGGGTCGACCACCGAGCCCAAAGAAATCATATCAAGGAGAGAGCTCTAATCGAAGAGATGACCTCCAGGAGAGGGGAGGCTCTATGACCGATCCCCACTATCCACGCATGAGGGTGGACTTCCCTAGATGGGAAGAAGGAGACCCGATTGGTTGGATCTCAGTGTGAGCGATATTTTCGGTACCACAAAACCGCAGATGCATCTATGGTAGAAATTACAGCTATACATCTTGAAGGGGATGCCATACAATGGTTTGATTGGTTTGAGCACACTCATGGAGTCCCCTCATTGTCACACACTTAGCGAGAATTGCCTAAGTGGTGAGGCACCCTTGCGACAAGCCACCGACTTAGCTGAAGTTGCCTAAGTCAAGAACCGCCTTTGCGCCCACTTCGATCGGACTTAGCTGGGATTGCCTAAGTCTTGGGGCGCCCTTGCGACATACGCATCCGCAAAGGGTCAGCCAAGTTGCAACCTCGCGTAGGTCCCGTAGGACCTGTAAAAAGAGAAGTTGATTAGTTTTGAAAATGAGTGACGGACAAGTCCCGACGTCTCGCAAAGAGGTAAGCTTTACAAACAATTGAGCGAGCACTTGGAGTGCAGGAAAGCAGAGAAAGAGAGGAGGAAAACAAGGACTTTAGAAGGGTGAATGAGCAGCTACAAGTCTGCAAACAACTACTCCCCAAGTGCCGGGCACGAAGGCAAGTTTCCGTCAAGTTGAAGTGCAAACTTGTGAAAGTGTTCAACGCCCGATAATATACCGAAGCCCCATCCAGCCCTGTGCCACCTGGGGGGTTCCAGGGTGCTGATGTAATATCCCTCATTTTCAGAATTTATGTAAGGACCTATGTGTAAAATTGAGGACCTATTTATAAATATTAAAATTTCAGGGATAAAACTATTAAGCTGCAAAAATTAAAAAAAAAGGGAAAAAAATAGCGATGGTTATCTCACCGCCTCTTTCCTCGTGCAAACCTCTGTTCCTTGCATGAGGAAAACAAAGGAGGTGAGTCGAAGTGGAGAAGAAGGGAAAAGGAAGAGAAGAAGAGGAAGAAGAAGATGGAGGAGCTGTACTGTGGTCAGAGGTGTGGCAGTTCATGGTGGGTTCTTGCACCCTGTTTCCTGCATGAGGAAACAGATCTTTGCGTCGATGGAAGAGAAGGGAAAAGAGGAAGAAAAGAAGAAGAAGAGAGAGAGAAGAAGAAGAGAAGAGAAGAAGGAGAGGAAGAAGAGAGGAAGGAGGTGGTGCAGCTAGGGCGGCGACACCTCTGTTTCCCGAGGAGGAAATAGAGGAGAATAGTTGTGGTAGCGAGGGAGGAGAAAGGAAGAAGAGGAGAAGAAGAGGAAAAAGGGAGAAGAGAGGAAAGAGGAAGAAGGCAGCAGCTTGGGCTGCAGTTAGGAGAGAAGAAAAGAAGGAGAGAAGAAGAGAAAAAGTGGGAGAAGAGAGGGAAGAAGAAGAGGAAGGAAAGAGGAAATTTGGTGTGGCTACGGCATTTGCTATTAGGAAAGAAGAGAGGAAGAAGGAGGGAAGAGGAGAGGGGCTGTCTTTGTGGAGAAAATAGGGAAGAAGAAGAAGAGAGGGAAGAGGGCTGCGGTTGTGGTGTGGTGTGGCAGCTACGGCTGGGATTGCTGCACCCTGTTTCCTACATGAGGAAAACAGAGGAGGTCTTTGTCTTTGTGGAGAAGAGGGGAAAGAGGCTGGCCTTGGTGTGGCTGCATGTGTGCAGCCGCACTGGGAAAGAAGAAGAGGAAGAAGAAGAAAAGAAAGAGGAGAGGAAGAAGAACGGGGAAGAAGAGGAGGCGTGGCTGCAGCTATGGCAGCTGCGGCCGGGGAGGAAGAAGGGGCTATGGTGAGAGAGGAGCGGAAATAGCAAAGTGGAAGGGACTGTGGTTGTGTGGCGTGGGTGCGGCCATGGTTGTGGCTACGACATGCATGGCTAGCTGCCATGCATGCATGGCACTAAGGTTTGGAAAAAGAGAAAGTGAAAGTAGGTAACTGTGCCCCCTTGCATTCTACACAAGCTGCAACTAAGGAGGAAGAAATAAGATAGGTGAAGAAGAGAGGAGATGGAGGAAAGGTAGAAGGATTTGGGCTTATAATTTCGTTGGATCGAAATATTCGAAAGGCAAGTGTTCCACTCCTTTCTACTGCAATCCTAATCTTTGCTTTTTCCTTGAATATGAGAAATTTGAACTGTTCTAGCCTTGAAATCTGATATCTTTATTGTTTGGAATGTAATTGCTTGAATCTGGAAAATTATCAAAATTCTCACCCTTCTACTTTGTTTCAGCTATAAATCCCTGTACAGATTTCCAATTTTGGCAAAGCTTATTTGATCTGAATATAGACTTGTAGACCTTTCTTTGGACAGCTGATTTGTATGATTTGGAGTAAATTTGCCTATCCAAACATCAAATTGAATCAACTCTACAGAATCTGTAAAACAGAGACTATAAGTTCTGACCTTTTGATACTAAACTGCATATAAGTCTCTATTAGAAATTCTGATTTATGTGAAACTTCCTTTGTTGGAAACTAGACTTATTGATCTTTCTTTTGATATCTAGATTCAAAAGTTTGGAGTTCAAATGACTGCCCAGAATTCTGTTGAATTCGATCCTATCCTTTCTGAAAACAAAGATTTCGTTTCTTGACTTGTGGTTACCGAATCATTTGTAACTCTTTGGTTGAAACGTCTATTTGTATGAAACTTATTTTATCTGAAAGTATACTGCTTCAGCTTTCTAATGACATCCTTCTTAAGTGATTTGGAGCATAATTGGTTATCCGAACAATTCATGAAATGTGGCTCTCAAATTCTGCCAACAATTGAGCTTTGGTTGATTTTGCCTATTCTTGTTTATTCCTTTGAAAAATTGATTTCGGCTATAATCCTTTCTTTGACTGAGCTTGATATTATTGCTTTGAATCTTTGTATGCTCTTGCTTCTATTTTCTTTCAAGTTTGAATGCAATTGTGAAAGATTATGTCTGCATCGTATCGACTCATAAAGGCACATGTACGTTTTATTGATCCGCATGTGCTTCCGATGTGCCACTTTTATTGCTCACCTGTCCTTTTGTACTCTGGTAGCTGTGTGATTATTTGGACCTTTACCAGAAATGGTAAAGGGATTATTTGGACCTTTGCCAGAAATGGTAAAGGGTATATGCTTAGAGCCCGCGATACTCTGATTTCTGTCTGGGTCCATGCTCTGAATGAACCATATTCTGTTTGAGATCCCACTACCGCCCTCTGTGTTTTTGATATGATACCACTTAGTCACATGATTTTGCTTATTCATGTTTCATCTGCCTATTCATGTTTCATCTCTTTGGAAATTGAATCCAGCTAGAACTCTTTCTTTGATTGAGCTTTATATTGTTGCTTCAAATCCTTGAATACTCTTGCTTTTATTTTCCTTTCAAATCTAACTAAATTTGTGAAAGATTATGTTTGTATCGTATTGTTTCGTAAAGGTGCATGTACATTTTATTGATCCGCATGTGCATCCGATGTGCCATTTTTATTGTTCACACCTGTCCTTTTGTACTCTGGTGTCTTGTGGGATAATGTGAACCTTTGCTAGAAATGGTAAAGAGAGTTATGCTTAGAGCCCGCGATTGCTCTGCCGGCCCCACTGACTTCACTCAGACGTGGGTGGATGGAGCTCCCAAACGTGGGAGACTAATGTTGGTGATCATCCAGAAATGGATGAATCACGTTATGTATGTGATCCCACTGCACTCTCTGTGTTTTTGATATGATATCCAAAGCATTGTTGTGTTTATATGTGCGCTTTGGGTGATAAGAAAATGAATGAACATCACATATGATATTTGAGCTTCTATTTCTTATTTGATATATGGATGTGCTCTGAGATATCTCATATGCCATTTGATATATTCCAAAATGTATCATTCGCTCTTGATATGCTCCAAAACCATTCATACATCACTGATATGTTCCGAAATGTTCCCTCTGCTCTCGATATGCTTCGAAACATTACATACGTCTTTGATATATTCCGAAATGTTTCAATGCCCTTGATATGCTCCGAATTAGTTCATACGTTATTGATATGTTCCGAAATGTTTCATATGTTGTTGATATGCCCCGAAACATTTCATACATCATTGATATGCTCTGAAATATCCTATGCACCATTGATATGCTTCGTAATGTCCTATGTGTCATTTGATATGCTTCGAAATACTATTTACGTCATCTGATATGCTCCAATTACTCTGCTTCATTTGTTATGAATCAAATATGTTTTAAATGAAATGACATCTGCGATTTGTATCTAATGAGCTGATACCTATAAATTCTAGTATTTCTGCCTTGTATTTTATACCAAGCTTGTTTGAAACTATCATTCCTTGTTCTGGATATGTTTTCCCACTTGCTGAGCTTTGTAGCTCACTCCGTTGTTATATAACTCTTTTTCAGGTTAGCTTGTGACTCGCTAAATGTTAGAATTGGGCTGAGACAGTGAAAAGCTATTCAGATTGTGGCAAGACTTTGTGGGTTGTGATGTTATTGTTGTATAAGTATGTTTTGTATGTAATGAAATATTGTCGATGAATCTGAATTAATGTATTGTTAGGACTCTAGCTATGAGAGTCCTAATTTAGTTTCATTGATAAGGGCATTCATGTAAATCCTATCTAGCCGACCCCTATTAAAGAGGTGAAGAGGCCGGCTAGGTTAGGGTTAGGTTGCTTCTTAGGAAAGGAGTCCTATTATAAGTAGGAGTTCTATTAGGAAAAGAGTCCTATTAGAAGTAGAAGTCCTATTAGGAAAGGAGTCCTATTATAAGTAAGAGTTTTATTAGGAAAAGAGTCCTATTAGAAGTAGAAGTCCTATTAGGAAGAGAGTCCTATTAGAAGTAGAAGTCCTATTAGGAAGAGTCCTATTAGAAGTAGAAGTCCTATTAGGAAGAGAGTCCTATTAGAAGTAGAAGTCCTACTAGAGAAGGAGTCCTAATTAGAAGTTGGTTAGAAGTAGGAGTCTTAAGTAAGAGTCCTATTAGGAGTTGGGGCTTAGAAGCCCTATAAATAGCCATGTATTCATCCTCTTTTAAGGAAGGAATAGATTAATATTTTTGCAGCCTTTGTGCAGCAACTTGGAGGAAGGAACCCCTATAGAGTTCCAAGGAGGCTGATCCCCTATAGAGATCAACCCCAAGCTTAGAATCCGCGGAGGGTTCTAACATGTATTATGTAAAAGCTTTTAAAGACCTCGTATGGTTGGAATTTTGGAATGTTGAGTTGATTTGGGTCCTTATAAAGGTTCATGTAATGTGATATATGATTATAACTGCACAGGTATTATGTATATGAATGATATTTGAATATTTCTCTGTATTCTCAAATAATTGTTTGGATCCAGGGATTTGATCGTGATAAATTTTAATGTTATGGATTTTTAAGACAGGATCACACCTCCTGAACGAGATAAAAAATTCGGGGGGTGTGACAGCTGAGATGGCTGACGTTTCGCGCGGGGCTGTGGGCTGCAGAAATCAGCCCGCGGCACATGAAAATGGAGCTATTTTTGGGGTTTTTGGGTAGATGCAGTGAGCGATCGTTCTGCAGCACTGCAGTTGCTGTTTCCTACATTTTACAAGGAAAAACATACCAAAACATGGCAAAACAGGCTGCCAAGAATATGTACAAACATGGGCAAGCGACGAATAGAACGTTGATCGAAGTTGCTGCACGAGTGCGACGACCGTTCGTGACATTCTCCCCCACTTAAACTATCGACGCCCTCATTGACACACTTTGGTAGGCTTTGATGGCTGTTTCTTTATGTTGCAGGGTATCTTCTAGCTCCCAACTGGTTTCGGTTCTGGGAAGCTTCCGCCACATCACCAAGTATTCAATCTGCTTAGCTCCATTGGGTAGCTTTATCTTGCGATCCGTTAAAATAATCTCAACTCGTTTCTCATAGGAGGCTCTGGTGGGAGGTTGTCGAGTAGAAACGCCTCGGGAAGCATCTTGCGGATCAGAGTGGTAGGCTTTCAAGTTGCTGGCATGGAAAACATTATGAATCTTGAGCCACGCCGGCAGTTGTAACTTGTAGGAGACATTGCCCACCCTACTGATAATTGGGAAGGGGCCATCATACTTGCGCACCAATCCTTTGTGCACCTTGTTTCTAAAGAATTGGAGTGATGCTGGTTGGAGCTTCACTAGCACCAAATCGCCGACTTCGTATTCCTGTGGTCGTCTTCCCAAGTCTGCCCACTTCTTCATCTTTCTGGCTGCCTTCTCCAAGTAGGACCGCGCAATATCTGTATTTCGATGCCATTCTTTAGCCAAGTGATATGCGGACGGACTACTCCCTATATACCCAATAGCCAAAGTGTGAGGAGTTGACGGTTGTTGTCCTGTGATGATCTCAAAGGGGCTCTTGTTGGATGCAGAGCTCCGCTGCAGGTTGTAAGAGAATTGGGCTATATCCAATAGCTTCACCCAATCTCGTTGGTTGGCACTCACGTAGTGCCGAAGATACTACTCTAGGAGCAAGTTTATTCTCTTAGTTTGGCCATCCGTTTGGGGGTGGATGCTTGTGGAGAAGTATAGCTTTGACCCCAACAATTTGAATAACTCGGTCCAGAACCGTCCTAGAAACCGAGCATCTCGATTACTTATGATATTGTGCGGGACTCCCCAATACTTCACCACATTTTTCATCATTAGCTTCGCCGCTTCCTCTGCTGAACAGTGTAGGAGTGCAGCAATGAAGGTTGCATACTTTGAAAAATCGGTCGACCACCACAAGTATCGAACCGAGTCCCCCTACTGCTGGCAAGCTTGATATGAAGTCCAGAGAAATGCTCTCCCATGGCCTTTCTGGTACGGGCAACGGCTCTAAAAGTCCCACCGGCTTCCGCTGCTCCACCTTATCTTGTTGACAAGTTAGGCACGTTCGAACATATTCCTCCACATCTGTCCCCATCTTCGGCCAATAGAAGGCCCTCTCCACGAGAGCCAATGTTCGGTGAATGCCCGGATGTCCTGCCCAAAGGAAATCGTAAGACTCCTTCAAGAGTTCACGCCTCAAATTTTCCACTCGAGGGATATAAACTCTATTCCCTTTGGTGTAGACGAGTCCCTCCTGGACCCAAAATTAGCGTGCCTTGCCTTCTTGGATTAGTTGTATCAAGGTTACTGCCTGAGGATCACTATACAATCCATCCTTGATCCGGGAGAGGTAGTTGGAGTGCAACTAACTGGCTTGGCTTCTGCTCTCTAGTTGCATAGCATTTATGGCCTCCATTTTCCGACTCAATGCATCGGCTACGACATTTGCTTTGCCGGGCTTGTACTCCATTGCCATGTCAAATTCTGCCAGGAAGTCCTGCCATCGTGCCTGCTTTGGAGAGAGTTTCTTTTGAGTCTGGAAGTAACTCAAAGCGATGTTGTTTGTCCTCAGCACAAATCGCGATCCGAGAAGGTAGTGTTGCCACACTCGTAAACAGTGGATCACCACTGTCATCTCCTTCTCGTGCACTGGATACCGCCGCTCAGTCTCGTTAAGCTTGCGACTTTCATAGGCCACTGGGTGGCCCTCCTGCATAAGTACTCCCCCAATAGCGAAGTCTGAAGCATCTATATGGACTTCGAAGGGCTTCCCATAGTCTGGCAATTTGAGCACTGGTTCTTCCAAAACGGTAGCCTTTAGGTCTTGGAATGCTGCTTCACATTTGTCGGACCATCTCCAAGGCTGCTCCTTCTTCAACAACTCTGTTAGTGGAGTTGCGCGCTTCGAATACCCTAGTATGAAGCGTCGATAGTAGTTCACAAACCTAAGGAAGGATCTCGGTTCAGGCACCTTCTTTGGAGTTTGCCAGTCCACAACCGCTTGCACCTTTGATTTATCCATCTGAATGGAACCGTCGCCGATTCGATGCCCCAAGAATAAGATCTCTTTCTGAGCAAAGTAACACTTCTCTCTTTTTACGAACAAAGAATACTCCCTAAGAACTTCGAAGATTGTTCGAAGGTGCTCAATATGCTCCTCAAGTGTTCGGTTATAGACGACGATATCGTCCAAGTAGACAACAACAAACTTATCCAAATACTTCTTGAAAAGCTAGTTCATAAGAGTGCAGAATGTGGCTGAAGCGTTGGTTAAGCTGAAAGGCATCACCAAGAACTCAAACGCTCCATACCTGGTCACACAGGGAGTCTTCGCTTCATCACCTTCAGCAATCCACACCTGCCAATACCCCGACCGAAGGTCAAGTTTGGAGAAATACTTTGTTTTGCCCAGTTGGTTGAACAAGTCCGCAATGAGCGGGATAGGATATTTGTTCTTCACGGTCACCTTGTTAAGGGCTCGATAATCGATGCATAGTCAGAGACTCCCATCTTGTTTCTTCTGGAAGAGAACTGGAGCTCCGAATGGTGCTTTAGAACTACGGATGAGACCACCACTTAGCAGTTCATCTAACTACTTTCTGAGCTCTGCCAACTCAAGAGGGGGCATATGGTATGGTGGTCTCGCTGGAGGCTTCACTCCTGGCTCCAGCTCAATAAGATGATCCACGCCTCTACGTGGTGGCAGAGTTTTTGGTAACTCAGGTGGCATAACATCTTCGAACTCCTTTAGAACATTTGCCACTGCAGTAGGTTCTTTACAGGCCTCCCCATCGGGTGTCTCCAGCTTCATCGCAGCCACAAAGGTTAACTCTCCTTTGTGTACACCCTTCTTCAATTGCAACGCCGATAGTTGTTGGGGATCCTGGGTTCCTCTTCGAGAGACGGGAACCACACAGGGGTTGTCGCCTCCCATCAAACATATGGAGTCTAGGAATGGCATCGGCACCAACTTTGCTGCATGCATGAACTCCATTCCAAGAATCACTTGGAAGTCATCCAATGGCACTGCCATCATGTTTGTGCGCCCGCTCCATGATCCGATCTTGATGGAGACCCCCTTTGCTAGCCCGGAGATCCGCTTGTCCTCCAAGTTGACCGCTTTCATATGACTTGGGTTCTTCTCCAAGATTAGTCCAAGCCGATTTGCTTCTCGGTCGGCAATAAAGTTGTGAGTAGCACCCGTGTCCACCATTGCTCAGGTGGTTTGGCCGTTGAGTCTGATGTTCACATACATTAGCTCACTATTTTCTGCTTTCTATTGCTTTGGTTTCTTATTCTCCCTCACTTGACCCTGCAATGCATTCAACAAACGCATTGCACCCATTCGGGGTCCTTACGACTTCTCATCATCGCTACCCGATTCAGAGCTACTCGAACTGGGGGCAACTGCCTTGCCCTTGTCTGGCTTGGGGGGGTTGATGGAAGCCGACAAGGCATTGAGTGCCTGTTTTTGCGGACACTCCCATACACTGTGTGGACCTCCGCACAAGAAACATCTTCTAGGTTTGGAGGCCCTGCCATTTGAGTTTGGCCCCTTATGGAAACTCTTCTTCCTTTGTTCACCCTTAGGTTCCTTCCTAGAAGGGTGCCTTGGTTGGTGATTTCCTGTGGACTGCTTCTTCTTCCTCGGGTCCTCTAAAGAAGCAAAGTCGGTAAGTCTTTCTGCAGCTGCAATTGCTCCGACCAAATCAGTGACATTCCGTCGATGAAGTTCCTGTTGAGCCCATGACTTTAGGCCATCAAGAAAGCTGAACAGCTTATCTTTTTCAGACATATCTTGAATGTCCAATATTAATGCAGAAAATTACTTCACATAGTCCTGAATGGAAGTCGTTTGGTGGAGTTGTCTCAACTTCCTCCTTGCGACAAACTCAGTGTTCTCGAGCAAGAATTGAGTTCTCAACTCACGCTTCAAGTTGTCCCATGTGTCCACTCGGCACCGACCTTGTTGAATCTCTTCCCAATGGGTTCTCCACTAAAGCTTTGCATCTCCGTTCAGATACATAGTCGCTATCGAAACTTTGGTGTCCTCAGAGTCTGGCCTTGTAGCTCGGAAGTACTGTTCCATGTCAAACAGAAAATTTTCGAGCTCCTTCGCATCTCTAGCACCCCCATAACAATGTGGTTCGGGTGCCCTAAAGCTTTGTGTCGGCGCAACGTGGGTGTTGCTTCCCCCCGCATTCAACGCTCTTGTGAGCACAGCAACTCTAGAAGTGAGTTCCATCACCATCTCTTGCAAATGTTGCATGGAGTCCTTGGTGTCATCCATCAAACGATTGACTAGGGCTTCAACCTTGTCGATCCGAGATTCAGCTTCTTCTTGCGAGCTCTCTACGCCAAGAAGCCTACTTTGGCCTTGGTAGAGTTCGTCCAAGCTTGCTTCAAGAACATCCAAGCGGGTTTCCACCGCTGTGACCCTCTCTCTATGGCTCTTTCTTCCGATTGGCACTCCAGATTACGCCTCCTCCGCTCGTGGTGAGCAGCCCACTTCTCGCTCCTCATGCTCACTGCCCCGCTCCTCACGAGCGGCTCCTGCAGCGAGAGAGCGAGTTTGCACATGCAGCCCTCCTGCGGCTGCTTGGGGCAACATTCCGACTTGCCCCATCTTGCTCGACTCACCACGTTGTTTCGCCATGGCGAGATTGTAAAGTTTCTTCGCTGCTTGCTCAAATTGCTTACCTGCTCTGATACCACAATGTCACACAGTTAGCGAGAATTGCCTAAGTGGTGAGGCACCCTTGCGACAAGCCACTGACTTAGCTGAAGTTGCCTAAGTCAAGAACCGCCTTTGCGCCCACTTCGATCGGACTTAGCTGGGATTGCCTAAGTCTTGAGGTGCCCTTGCGACATACACGTCCGCAAAGGGTCAGCCGAGTTGCAACCTCGCGCAGGTCCCGTAGGACCTGTAAAAAGAGAAGTTGATTAGTTCTGAAAACGAGCGACGGACAAGTCCCGACGTCTCGCAAAGAGGGAAGCTTTACAAGTAATTGAGCGAGAACTTGGAGTGCAGGAAAGCAGAGAAAGAGAGGAGGAAAACAAGGACTTTTGAAGGGTGAATGAGTAGCTGCAAGTCCGTAAACAACTACTCCCCAAGTGCCGAGCGCGAAGGTAAGTTTCCGTCAAGTTGATGTGCAAACTTGTGAAAGTGTTCAACGCCCGACAATATACCGAAGCCCCATCCAGCCCTGTGCCACCCGGGGGGTTCCAGGGTGCTGAGATGGCTGACGTTTCGCGCGGGACTGCGAGCTATAGAAATCAACCCACGGCACACGAAAATGGAGTTGTTTTTGGGGTTTTTGGGTAGATACAACGAGCGATCGTTCTGCAGCGCTGCAGCTGCTGTTTCCTGCATTTTACAAGGTAAAACACATTAAAACATGGCAAAACAGGCTGCCAAGAATATGTACAAACATGGGCAAGCGACAAACGGAATGTTGATCGAAGTTGCTGTGTGAGTGCGACGACCGTTCGTGACATCATGGCGACAATTCAAAGAAGGACTACTGATCCATTTCGGACCAACCGATTACGAGAACATCGACGGACAACTAGGAAAGATCCGACAAATCTCCACCATCCAGGAGTATCAAACCAGGTTTGAAAGGTTATCTAATCAAACTTGTGATTGGTCTAAAAAATAGTTATTGGGGACATTTATCGAGGGCTTGAAGCCGGAGATCCGGGGAGAAGTTAAAGCGCGACAACCGTACATGCTTATAGCAGCCATCTCTTTCGCATGACTTCAGGAGGAGTGATTGAACCACAAAGCCCGAAGGACTAGGGTTGCTCCCCGACCAGCAATACCGAAGCCCTCAGCCCCCCCTACTATCAGCCGAGCTCCTGCACCAAAAAGGTTGACAAGAGAAGAGCTTCGAGACGATCTGCCAAGGGGTTATGTTGGCATTGTGACGAGCCATGGAGCCGCGAGCATCGCTGTAAAAAGAGGAGACTTCTTGTGATTGAACCAGTGGAAGAAGAGATCAATGAACAGCCAGAAGAGAGTCTTGAACATGAGGATGAAGATGTGGAAGAAGAGCCACAATCGACCGACTTTATAGTACATGCACTAGCCGGCTACTCAAATCCACAAACGACAAAAGTTGGAGGCCTGCTCAAACAACAACCGATCACCGTTCTCATCGATACAGGCAGCACTAATAACTTTCTAAATAGTAAGGTTGCTGCTCGGATGGCACTCCACATCGAAGGTTGTAGCAAGTTCAACGTAAAGGTCACCGATGGCCAAATCCTAAAATGCGACCAAAGATGCCCGCATGTGAAACTATTACTGCAGGACCAAGAAATTGTTGCTGACTTCTTCCTCCTACAAATTGATGATTATGAGGCTGTGTTGGGCATAGAATGGTTGATGACACTAGGTGATGTCTCTTGGAACTTTTCCAAATTGATTATGAAATTCTATTGCAAAGGCAAATAGGTCACCCTACGCGGGAAGCGCGGAAGCAACGTAACCAACGTTTCAACCCAACGAATGGAGAAAGTTTTACACAAGATAAATGGTGGCTTTCTTATGCATCTCCAACAGTAACCAGAGGGGGAGAAAATAGAAATTAAAGATCAAAATATCACCCAATTTCTTGTTGAATTTGATGATGTTTTTGCTGAATTGCGTGGTCTTCCTCCTACTCGGTAACATGACCACCGAATTCCAATCCTTCCGGGCAAACCACCAGCAAACACTCAGCCTTACCACTATCCTCACCTCCAGAAAGATAAAATCGAGAAGATTATGAAGGAAATGCTCGAAACAGGGATGATTCGGCCAAGCTGCAGCCCCTACTCCTCACCGGTGCTACTTGTGCGCAAAAAAGACGGAACTTGGCGGATGTGTGTCGACTACCGAGCTCTAAATGACATCACCGTCAAGGATAAGTACCCAATACCAGTAGTGGATGAATTTCTTGATGAATTAAAAGGAGCTTGAGTCTTCATGAAGTTGGACCTTCGATCCGGTTACCAACAAATTCGGGTATATGAAGGCGACATCCCAAAAACTACTTTCCGCACTCATAACGGCCATTATGAATTCTTGGTAATGTCCTTTGGACTCACTAATGCTCCTTCAACCTTCCAAAGTCTCATAAACGATCGGAGCTTTCTTCACAAATTTGTGTTGGTATTTTTCGATGATATTCTCATTTACAGCCCTTCTCTTGAGACTCACTTTCAACACTTGCGAATTGTTCTGACGATCCTTCGGGAGAATACTCTTTTTGTTAAGCTATCAAAGTGCAGCTTTCTCTAGCAAAAAGTAGAGTACCTTGGGCATATAATATCAGAAGGAGTGGCCGTAGTCCTAATAAAAATCGAAGCAATGCAAGGCTAGCCGAAACTTACAAATGTGAAATTGCTGCATGGGTTCCTTGGACTAATGGGCTACTATCGAAAATTCGTGAAGGACTATGGGAAGATTAATGCCCCCCTCACTTCTATATTGAAAAAAGATGCCTTCCTATGGTCGAACAAAGCCTCCGCTGCCTTCGACAGACTTAAGGCAGCCATGATGATGACACCGGTGCTAGCACTACCAGATTTCAGTCGACCTTTCATCTTTGAGGCCGATGCATCTGGAGTTAGAATTGGAGCCATTCTCATGCAAGATGGTCGACTACTTGCATACACTAATAAGGTGTTGTCTCCCTCCCATCAAAAAATGTCTATCTATGATAAGGAGATGCTCACCATTGTACACGTAGTAATAAAGTGGAGACCCTACCTGATTGGCCGACGATTTCAGATTAAAATCGACCATAGAAGCCTTAAGTACTTTTTGGAGCAGAAGATATCATCTCCGGAGCAGCAAAACTTCTAGGATTTGATTATGAAATTATTTACAAAAAGGGGAAAGAAAATATTGTTGCAGATGCACTCTCACGGCTCCCTCAGCAAGCTGAATTTTTAGCTATCTCTCTTCCTACCACCGGCTTCCTTAAGGGTATTAGGGAGGAATGGAAGAAGGATCCAGAAACCAGCAACATCATCAAAAAATTAGAGGGGGATCCAAGTGCAGTAGCTCACTATACTTGGGATTCGAGGGATCTACGCTACAAAGGTCGTATTGTGCTTATACCAAACTCCCCTTGCATCAAAGTCATTCTGCACGAAATGTACTCCACACCTTCAGCAGGGCACTCTAGATTTTTAAGAACCTACAAAAGAGTGAAGCAAAACTTTTATTGGAGAAGGATGAAAAAAATTATTTCTGAATACGTAGTATAATATGATGTATGTCAACAGCAAAAGGGTGAAACAGTGGCGAGTCCTGGGAAACTACAACCACTACCCATACCAAACTCAGTGTGGACTAACATCTCCATGGACTTCATTGAAGGGCTACCACCTTCCGAAGGTAAAAGCACAATTCTTGTAGTGGTTGATCATCTTACGAAATATGCTCATTTTTGTGTTGTACGAAATCCCTACACTACTGTTAGTATTGCTCAGATTTTCACAGAAAATATTGTTAAACTACATGGGATACCAAGGTACATTGTAAGTGATCGTGACAGGGTCTTCACTAGTAAATTTTGGATCGAGTTATTTTAGTTACAGGGCACTAAACTCAAGATGAGCACAGCATAACATCCACAAACTGATGGCCAAACAGAAGTAGTGAACAGGTGTTTAGAGACATACCTTCGGTGTTTCGCCAAAGGAGTGGACGAAATGGCTCCCCTAGGCCGAATGGTGGTACAATACTACATATCATTTATCTACAAAATGTACCCTATATGAAGCATTATATGATCGGTCGGCCCCTATGATTCCAAAGTATGTAATTGGCTCGGCTAAGGTAGATTAGGTCGACCAAGATTTAATTGGCAGGGACAAACTTCTACAGCTACTAAAGGATAATCTTTCTACCACTCAAGCCAGAATGAAGCAGCAAGCTGACACATGAAGAAGTGAAAGAGAATTTTTTGTAGGAGACTGGGTTTATCTTCGCCTACAACCATACAAACAACTATCCATCAACACACGCACCTCCATGAAGCTATCTCCACATTTTTATGGGCCCTATCAGATCATAGAGCATATTGGAGCTATGGCGTACAGACTTAAATTACCTGAAGATGCCAAAATTCACCCTATCTTCCATATGTCATGCTTGAAGCCCAAGTTGGGAGAACACGAGACACCCCAGATCCAACTGCCCAACACCACTGATGATGAAAATATTCAAGCCCAACCATAAGCCATCCTCGACCGTAGAGTCATGATGTGTCGTCGACATCTCTCTACTGAAGTACTAGTACATTGGACTAATTTACCACTCGAAGATGCCACATAGGAATCATATGAGGAGCTAAAGACCTGGTTCCCTGAGTTTATGGAACCCCAGCCTTGAGGACAAGGCTGATTTGAAGAGAGCGGGCTTGATAGGACCCTAGCAGGGTTGGGTCCTACTCAACCATGTAGCAGCTAATAAAAAACACTATGAGAGTGGAATAAACCCAACCTAGCTGCCTCTATCCTATAAAGAAGAGAGGCTAGGGTTTATATTTGGGTCTTTGGGCTTCTTAGACGTCGCCCCCCTTGTTACTGGGCCGGCTTGCTAAGGTTGAGGGCAAATTGGGTAGTTCACTTAGGAAGCAGCCCCTAGGGCTAGGGTTTGGAGCTCTATATAAGCTTGTAGCCTCCACCTCTTTGGAATAAGAAAGATCAATCTAGAATTGCAACCACTAGGCTACTTGGTGGGTGGAACCCCTATAGCGTTCTAAGGGTTGATCCTCCTCAAAGATCAATCTCCATAGAATTCCTCTGGGGTTCTATCACTAGTCTCATAGCTACTCGTGTAGGGACACTAAGGATATAGTGTAGGTGCTCATTGGAGAATGAGTTTATTGATTGATCCGCCTATGGAATGCTGGATGGTTATTGATACCTCACATCAGATAGTGATTCCGTAGTCCCAGTAGTGTATCTGGTCCTTAGACTTAAGACACTAAGGATGTCTTGTATAAGTACTCCACTCTTTGATACCGGACTTATAGGTTTAGAAAGTATCATATCTAGTACAGTCGGTCATTGGGAGTGGTAGCCAACCTTACGAGGGCTATTGAGTATCAATAGAGGAACATCCGCTCTTGGTATCATGCGAGGAATATCGCATGTGTTCTTGCTCGAACAAATCTTTGGCCAAGGTTATTCGGATTGAGAGAGAAAGGGTTCTCCGGGAGAATCCGACAAGAGCAAGACTCGAGGAGAGACCGTTTGGGCCTACAGCACTATGCCTGGTATAGGGTCTTTAGGATATTAGATGGATGAGAGATTATATATACATGGTAACTAAGGATAGATAGGTCCAAAGGATTGGATTCCCTTGTATCATTTGGGGGCCACGGCATAGAGGCCTGGTACGTTCGCAATCGATGAGTCGGGTGAATTATTATAGAGATAATAATTTACTATGTCAGAAGGAGTTTTGACAAGTATAACTCATGGCCAGCTCGATATTGGGCCTAGAGGGTCATACATATATGGTAGGTGTTGCGACGAGTAGAAGTTCGGATATGAGATATTCGTTGAACCCCCTATCTTATTGGATATTCATTAAACCCCTGAATTATTGGATCCTAAGATGAGATTCAATAATTGCTAATAAGAGATTATTGGGTAGAGACCCACTAATCCAAGAGGCTTGGGTAATTGGATGGAGATCCAATACCCAATAGGGCAAAAGATCCATTAGGGTTTTTCAGGGGGCCTCTATAAATAGGAGGGAAGCAAAGCTCTATAGGCTGAGGGTTTTTTGGTAGCCACCTCTTGTTCTCCTCTCCCCAGAGAGAGAGGTGCATCGTCGCAATCCCTGTCGTGTGGATACCGCTAGAGAGGAGGACGCTTGACCTCCTCCATCCTCTCCCACAAATCTACAAGAATTCAAGGATATACGATCTCCCTAGGTATTTTCTTTAACTAATGCAGTTTTTGCGGATTTATTTTTGATGCACCGATCTTCGCATGATGATAGAAACTTTCTACAGGAAATCTGGGGTTTTGTTTTCTGTTCTTCCGCTATGCATGTGTTGTCGCTCCCCTTGTGGATTTCCCAATAGTACTCATACAGGACATCCTTGGTATCTCAAGTCTAAGGACCAGATACACTACTGGGACTATGGAATCACTGTCTGATGTGAGGTATCAATAACCATCCAGCATTCTGTATGTGGATCAATCAGTGAACTCATTCCCCAATGAGCACCTGCACTGTACCCTTAGTGTCCCCACACGAGTAGCTATGAGACCAGCTACCTCCATCATATGAACGGGTATATAGCACACCAATCTATCCGGTTATCTCGATGTCCTTCTCGAGTAACCTATGACCAAGATAATTTAGGGTCTGTGTTTAAAGGTGAATCGGTCTCATTATCGTAATCTCATCATGATCCAATTCCCATTGCACAGATCCAAGAACATCACAATATACATCTAGATAATGTGAGATAATGCCAATAATCATAAGCAAGGAGATTGACGCAGCGTGTTACAAGTGCAATCACTTATGTGATTGGCTTGTATGGCACCTATAAGTAGCAATCTCTCACTTGACCTAAAGCCAATCACCAACATGTCTGATCCCCATCAGACCTTTGTGACGCTCAAAGACAATATGAGTCAATGGCTTTGTCAGTGAATCTGCAATGTTATCTTCGGATGGAACTCTTTCCATTACTACATCTTTTCGGGCCACGATCTTTCTAATAAGTTGGAACCTCCTCCGAACACTTCTAATAAGACCCGGGTTCCTTTATTTGAGTAATCGTCCCGTATTTGTTGCAATATAAAGGAATCAGCTCCTCGCTACTCGGGATGACTCCTAGATTTATGATGAACTTCTTCATGCAGACTCCCTCCTTTGCTGCCTCTACCGCAACAATGTATTCCGCCTTTGTGGTCGAGTCAGCAGTATTGTCTTACTTGGAACTCTTCCAGCATATTGCTCCTCCATTTAGGGTGAACACATACCCTGAATTAGACTTGCTATCATCGACATCGGACTAGAAGCTCGAGTCCATGTAGCCCTCAACCTTGAGGCTACTACCTCTATATACCAGTAAAAGATCCTTAGTCCTTCTCAAGTACTTAAGGATACATTTTACTGCTTTCCAATTCTCTAAGCCTGGATCTACCTGATATCTGTTCGTGACACTCAGAGCATGCACTATATCAGGCCTGGTACATAGCATAGTCTACATGATAGATCCTATCACTGATGCATATGGCATCATATCCATGTGTGCCCTTTCTTCAGGAGTCTTTGGGGACATACTCCTAGAAAGTGATATTCCATGTCTCATTGGTATGAAACCTCTCTTGGAATTTTTCATCCCAAACCTTTTGACAATGGTGTCTATGTACCTAGATTGGGATAAGCCAAGCATCCTCTTGGATCTATCTCTATAGATCCGTATCACCAATATGTAGGATGCTTCCCCTAAGTCCTTCATGGAGAAGTACCTAGATAACCAAGTCTTTACTGTGGAGAGCATTCCTACATCATTCCTAATGATCAGGATGTTATCCACATATAATACCAAAAAGGTGATAGTGCTCCCACTTAATTTCCTGTACACACAAGGCTCATCTTTGTTCTTAACGAAGTTATAAGATCTGATCGCCTCATCAAATCTTATGTTCCAACTTCGGAAAACTTGCTTCAATCCATAAATGGACCTAAGCAACTTGCACACCTTATTTGGGTTATCCTTGGACACGAATCCCTCAGGCTGTATCATATACACCTCCTCATTAGGGTTACCATTGAGGAATGCGGTTTTGACGTCCATCTGCCATATCTCATAATCATAGTGTGCTGCAATAGCCAATAGAATTCGAATGAATTTTAGCATGGCTATAGGTGAGAAAGTTTCGTCATAGTCAACACCTTGCCTTTGACGATACCCCTTAGCCACTAGCCTTGCTTTAAAGGTCTCTTCTTTCCATCTACTCCAATATTCTTTTTGAAGATCCACTTGCAACCAATGGGTACAATACCCTCAGGTGCATCAACTAGGTTCCAAACCTTGTTGGAGTACATAGAATCCATTTTTGAATTCATGGCTTCTTGCCATTTCCCAGAGTCTATACTCATAATAGCCTCCTCGTAGGTCTGAGGATCAATATCCTCAGTATCCTTTTCTCTGATATGTCCCACATATCTCTCAAGAGGATGAGATACTCTATCGGACCTATGTAAAGCTGGAACTTGTGTGTTAAGTATCTAAACAAATTCTGGAATGGTGCTTGAGCTAGGTTCTCCAACCTCGCTCAACTTTATCATGCTCCCACTATCTCCACCAAGAATGTGTTCCTTCTCAAGGAACACTGCTCTCTTGGCTTCAAAGACCTTTTGGTCCTTAGGATGATAGAAATAATACTCACAAGTTTCCTTGGGGTATCCCATGAACTTGCACCGTTCCGTTCTAGATTCTAACTTGTCAGGGTTGTGTCTTTTAACGTGGGCAGGACAGCCCCAAATCTTAACAATCTTAAGATCGAGCTTCTTTCCATTCCATATCTCATATAGAGTAGACATCACTAACTTAGTTGGAATTTTGTTCAGAAGGTAAGCTGCGGTCTCTAAGGCATATCCCCAGAATGAGATGGGTAGGTCGGTGAAACACATCATGGAATGCACCATGTCTAATAGTATGCGATTCCTCCTTTCTGATACACCATTAAGCTGTGGTGTATAAGGAGGTGTCCATTGGGATAATATCCCATAGTCTTTGAGGAACTGGGTGAACTCTATACTCAAGTACTCACCTCCTTGATCTGATTGAAGGGTTTTAATACTCTTTCCAATCTGGTTCTCCACTTCATTTTTATATTCTCTAAATTTCTCAAAAGCCTCAGACTTATACTTCATCAAGTACACATGTCCGTATCTTGAGAAATCATCAATAAAGGTAATAAAGTAGGAGTAACCACCTATGGCATGAGTCGACATGGGACCACATACATCACTTTGTATGAGTTCCAGTAACTCAGTGGCTCTCTCTCTAGTTCCACTAAATGGAGAATTGGTCATCTTTCCCCAAAGGCAAGGTTCGTAAGTCACATATGACTCATAGTCAAATGGATCTAGATATCCATTCTTCAGCAACTTTTGAATCCTTCCCTCATGGATATGACCTAGCCTATAATGTCAAAGATATGCACTGTTCACCTCTTCTCGTTTCCTCTTAGACTTACTTACACTCATGATATGTGGAGTTGTATCTAGCATAAATAAACCATTATGCATTGTTCCTCTCGTGATGATCTCATCATCTAATATTATTGAACAACTATTGTTCTCAAAAACTAATTTATATCCACTAACTATCAAACATGAAATGGAAATAATATTTTTGATAATAGAAGGAACATAATAGCATGCATCTAATGTAATAATAGCTCCACCAGGCAGATGTAAGGTGATCTTGCCAACAGCCAATGCAGCAACTTTTGCTCCATTGCCCATCTTAAGGTCCATCTCGCCTCTGTTCAATCTCCTAGGTCCTACCAGAACCTGCAACGAATTACAGATATGATAAGCACTCCAGGTATCCAATACCAATGTGTTATCATAAGATTCTAACAAATGGAGACTGATCATGAATGTACCTAAAGCTTCTCCAAGCTTCTGTTTCGCCCTCTCTATAATGTACTCTTTGCAGTTCCTCTTCCAGTGCTCATCTTTGTCGTAGTGGAAGCACTAGCCTTTGTCCTTTGTTGGGTCTTTCTTGGCAACCTTTGCCTTAGCCATTTTGTCCTTGCCCTTGCCCTTCTTAAGGGTCTTCTCAGCCTTCCTTTTCTTTCTGGTCTCACCAGTATAGAGAATCGGCTTCTCTTTCTTGATGGTGCTCTCTGCTTCTCTCAACATATTGAGGAGTACTAGGAGAGTCACCTCAAGTTTGTTCATATTAAAATTCATTATAAACTAATCTACTCAATCATCTTAAGGACATAATTTTGAATCGGTGTCCCCGCAATCATCCTAGCATGGAAAAGACTCTTTGATATCTCATATCGCTGAGTTCTTCCCTGTTCCTCAAATTGTTTACAGAGATGTAGGAGTATGGAATTAGCATCTATATTTTCATGTTGTCTCTATAACTCAGTAGTCATAGAGGCCAACATATAAGACTGAGCAAGAGTGGAATCATCTAAGTACTTCACATAACGAGCGATTTCATCCTCGCTTGCCCCTTTGTTGGGCATCGGGATCATTGTATCAAGGACATACGTGATTTCCTCCGCCGTAAGAACGATTCTCAGATTGCAAAGCCAATCCGTATAAGTTGGACCAGTAAGGCGGTTGGCATCAAGTATGCCATGTAAAGGATTTGAAAGTGACATTTTTCTGAAATAAAAGATGTAGTAGAAATAAATAATATACAGACTTTGTAGAAATTTAAACAATTAAGATAAGGACTTCTATCTTAATGTATTCCCACTAATTTTTCGTGAGACACACAACACCCTCCGGTTTGTGAATCGGAGACCCCCGGCGGATCTCTAGAGGGGATCAGGATCCAATCGACATCTTAACGTAACCTCGAGGGACTCGACCAATCATGTTAAGCCCGTAAAGGTAGACAACTCTTGCCAATCACAACTCTTTGTGATTCCCATCCTATTCGGCCTCCGAACCACCATGGCCTCGAGGGACTCGACCAACCATGATGTTCGGTTAAATCATTAACATTATTATCAGATGAGTCTGATTAGGTGATATACTCTCGAGGGACTTGACCAAGCATACCATATCCTCAGGTCACCTATGACATCTCTATGTCATAGATAAGATGGCGAAATACGATATAGGTGAGTCTCGAGGGGCTCGACCAACTCAACCTACACCGGAATTCGGATCCTAGCTATAACGATGGAAGGCCACGTGGGTCAATCTAATTGCCTCACATTTACCAACTTAATATTATTAATAGAGGAGATTTTGGTTTGGTCTCCTAATATAATGTGTCACACACATACTTATTTAATATATATATCTACATCACATGCAAATATATATATACATATCTAGTAGGTGTATATCTAATCACACATCACATGAGCAATTACACCAGATGATCATGGACCACATCCTAATGTGATCAGGCCCGAGCCAATGGGCCTAATCACTCACATCAAGATCTATGTGTATTTTGGCGCATCTCTATGCCCTGTGATTGTCCATCTCGCTTCGTTGGATCCGTCGGCATCTCAACACATCTTTATGCGTCGGATCATCCGTCTCGGCCTCGTGAGTCACGCTACCACTACGCCTCCTCATGTAATTACAACATAATTACAGGCACGTAGGCCCGACAATAAATTAGAAAAATAGAGGCTCGCAGGCCCCAATAATAATAATCACATGTACACACATCACATCACAGGTCCATGATTATCTGTCTACATCATACATCACGTGTATATATTATTTTATAGGACTACTAGATAAAAAAATAATAGTTAATTAAATTATTTAATTAATATATTTAATTTTCTAAAATCAAGGATATAGAGAAATTTTTTGAATTCCCAAGGGTATTTTGGTAATTCGGCCAAAAGGGTATTTTAGTAATTCTATCAAAAGGGACAGAATCTGAAATTTCTGAAATTTCGAGGGGCAAAACCATCTTTTGCCCTAAAACCCTAATCCCTCACCCTTACTATACCTACGACCGTCGCCACCCTATCAACTGCGCCCCTTGCGCGGGCAGGAGGAGTGCCCGCCGCCAGCGCCTCTACAATGCTAGCTTACGGGCACGGGTGCCCAGCGCCGGCACCTCTGCGACGCTGGCCCGTGGGCGCCTGTGCCTCTACGGTGCTAGCCCACGGGCGCAGCGCCCGTAGGCACTAGCGCCTCTGCTCGCGGGTGTTGTACCCGCTGGTGCCCCTACGGGCGGGCACAGCACCTGCCGGCGCCCCTACGGGCGGGCACAGCACCTGCCGGCGCCCCTACGGGCGGGCACAGCACCCGCTGGCGCCCCTACGGGTGGGCCATAGGTCGCTGCAGTGCGAGCGACCTACTTGCGCCAAGATAGCCGCCTTGAAGGCATTTCTTTGCCAAGACGAGCGCAGCAAGGGCAGTAACAATTGCTACCCTTCCTAGCCCTTTTGCACCAAAGATTTTGGCATTAAAAGCATATCTAAAACACAACACACGTAGTTTAACCTCCGATATTCGTACGAACAACCTGGCTCTAATACCACTATTGGAAAATCCATCATGGGGAGTGACATCACATGCACAACAGAAGAATAGAAAACAAAACCCTAGATTTCTCATAGAAAGTTTCTGCCGTCGTGCGAAGATCGACGCGTCAAAAACAAATCCGTAAAACTGCACGTGTAAAAGAAGATACCTAGGGAGATCGTATATCCCTGAATTCCTACAGATCTGTGGGAGAGGATGAAGGAGGTCAAGCGTCCTCCTCTCTAGCGGTATTCACATGGCAGGGATTGTGACGATGCACCTCTCTCTCTAGGGAGAGGAGAACAGGAGGTGGCTACCAAAAACCCACAGCCTATAGAGCTATGGTTCCCTCCTATTTATAGAGGCCCCTTGAAAACCCTAATGTATCTTTTTGCCCTATTGGGTATTGGATCTCCATCCAATCACCCAAGCCTCTTGGATTAGTGGGTTTCTACCCAATAATCTCTTATTAGCAATTATTGGATCTCATCTTAGGATCCAATAATTCAGGGGCTTAATAGATATCCAATAAGATGAGGGGTTCAGCGGATATCTCATATCCGAACCTTTACTCGTCGCAACACCTACCATATGTGTGTGACCCTCTTGGCCCAATATCGAGCTGGTCATGAGTTATACTTGTCAGAACTTCTTCTGGCATAGTGAATTATTATCTCTATAATAATTCACCCAACTCATCGACTACGGATGTACCAGGCCACCACTTCGCAGCCCCTAGACGATATAGGGGAATCCAATCCTTTGGACCTATCTGTCCTCAGTTACCATATATCTATAATCTCTCATCCATCTAATATCCTAGAGACCCTATACCGGGCATGGTGTTGTCAAACCCATATAGTCTCTCCTTGAGTCTTGCTCTTGTCGGATTCTCCCGGAGAACTCTTTCTTTCTCAATTCGAATAACCTTAGTCAAGGATTTGTTCAAGCAAGAACACATAGGATATTCCTCTCATGATACCGAGAGCGGATGATCCTCTATTGACACTCAATAGCCCTCGTAAGGTTGGCTACCACTCCCAATGACCAGTTGTACTAGATATGGAACTTTCCAAACCTATAAGTCCGGTATCAAAGAGTGGAGTACTCATACAGGACATCCTTAGTGTCTCAAGTCTAAGGACCAGATATACTACTGGGACTACGGAATCGCTGTCTAACGTAAGGTATCAATAACTATCCAGCATTCTGTAGGCGGATCAATCAGTGAACTCATTCCCCAATGAGTACTTGTACTGTACCCTTAGTGTCCCTACATGAGTAGCTTTGAGACCAGCTACCTCCATCATATGAACGGGTATACAGCACACCAGTCTATTTGGTTATCTCGATATCCTTCTCGAGTAACCTATGACTAGGATAATTTAGGGTCTGTTTTTAAAGGTGAATTGGTCTCATTATCGTAATCTCATCACGGTCCAATTCCCATTGCACAGATCCAAGGACATCACAATATACATCTAGATAATGTGAGATAATACCAATAATCATAAGCAAAGAGATTGACGCAGCGTGTTACAGGTGCAATCACTTATGTGATTGGCTTGTAGGGCACCTATAACTAGCACATCTAATATCCTAGAGATTGTATACCGACATGGTGCTATCAAGCCCATACAATCTCTCATCGAGTCTTGCTCTAATCGAATTCTCCTAGAGATCTCTTTCTCTCTCAATCTGAGTGACCTTGGCTAAGGATTTGTCTGAGCAAGAATACATGAGATATTTTTCTCATGATAACGAGAGCAAATGATCCTCTATCGATACTTAATAGCCCTCGTAAGGTTGGCTGCAACTCTTGATGACTAGTTGTACTAGATTTCAAACTTCTAGACCTATAAGTTTGGTGTTAAAGAGTGGAGTACTTATACAGAACATCCTCGGTATCTCAAGTTTAAGGACCAAGTACACCATTGAGACAACAGAATCATTATCTGACAATGAAGTATCATCAACCATCTAGCATTTCGTGAGTAGATTATTCAATGAACTCATTCTCTAATGAGCACCTAAATTGTATCCTTAGTGTCCCCATGTGAGCAGCTATGAGACAAGTCACCTCCATCATATGGACGGGTATACAACACACTAGTTTGTCTGGTTATCTTGATATCCCTCTCGAGTAACCTATGACTAGGATTATTTAGGGTCTGTGTTTAAAGGTAAATCAATCTCATTATCATGATCTCATCACGATTTGATTTCCATTGCATAGATCTATTAATATCACAATATATGTAGCACGTAAGATAAAGTGATAAAATGTTAAAATAATAATAAGCAAAAAGAGTGCATATTATGTCATACGTGCCATCACTCACGTGATTAGCTTGTAGGGCACCTATGATTAGTAGGGGTATCATCAAAGGCAAGGGGTTGACTATAACGATACCTTCTTACCCGTAGCCATGCTGAAATCTATCTGAATTTTGTTGGCCATTGTAGCATATTATAATTATGAGATCCGATAGATAGACATGAAAACCACATTCCTTAACGGAAACCTTAAGGAGGAGGTGCATATGATATAGCCTGAGGAATTCATATCAAAGGAAAGTCTAGATAGGGTGTTAAGATGTTAGAACCCTCCACGGATTCTAAGCTTGGGGTTGATCTCTATAGGGGATCGGCCTCCTTGGAACTCTATAGGGGTTCCTTCCTCCAAGTTGCTGCACAAAGGCTGCTAAAAGATTGATCTATTCATTGATTAAAGAGGATGAATACATGGCTATTTATAGGGCTTCTAAGCCCCAACTCCTAATAGGACTCTTACTTAAGACTCCTACTTCTAACCAACTTCTAATTAGGACTCCTTCTCTAGTTAGACTTCTACTTCTAATAGGACTCTCTTCCAAATAGGACTTCTACTTCTAATAGGACTCTCTTCCTAATAGGACTTCTACTTCTAATAGGACTCTTTTCCTAATAAAACTCTTACTTATAATAGGACTCCTTTCCTAATAGGACTTCTACTTCTAATAGGACTCTTTTCCTAATAGAACTCCTACTTATAATAGGACTCCTTTCCTAAGAAGCAACCTAACCCTAACCTAGCCGGCCTCTTCACCTCTTTAATAGGGGTCGACTAGATAGGATTTACATGAATGCCCTTATCAATGAAACTAAATTAGGACTCTCATAGCTAGAGTCCTAATGAGACCGCCCTCTTCAAATCGGCCTTGTCCTCGAGGTGGCGTTCCCATGAATTCTGGGAATTTGATCTTCAAGTCGTCGTAGTTCTCCCAAGTGGCATCTTCTGCTGGTAGGTTTGCCCACTGTATTAACACTTCAGTAGTAAGTCGTCATCGTCGAGTCACGATTCGTCGATCAATAATGGCACTTGGTTGGGTCTGGAGCTTTCCTTGGGTAGTTATATTTGGTAGATGGCTTTGGGCTGTCTCGTGTTGTCCCAACTTGAGCTTCAAACATGATACATGGAAGACTGGATGGATTCGGAGGAGTGGCGGGTAAGTCCAATCTGTATGCTCTTGCTCGGATGTGCTCCAAAATCTAGTAGGGTCCATAGAACCGAGGTGAAAGCTTCATAGACGCCTCTGGTTTGGATTGATGTTTGCTTGTATGGTGGAGCCGTAGGAAGACCCAATCTCCTCGAAAATTCTCTTTCGCCTTTGTGTTGATCATATTTTGTTTCATCCTTGCTTGTCTTTGCAGTGAGATTATCTTTTAGCAACTTCAGCATTTTGTCTCTATCTTGTAGTTCCCTGTCTACTTGTTCTACTTTAGAGGTGCCCAACACATATTTTGGAATTACAGGGGGGGTCGGCCATACATGGCCTCATAGAGAGTACATTTTGTGGAGGAATGATAAGTTGTATTATACCACCACTCGGCCCGGGAAGCCACTTTGTCCATTCTTTTGGTCGGTCCTTTGGTGAAGCATCTAAGGTATGTCTCCAAACACCTGTTCACCACTTCAGTTTGGCCGTCGGTTTGTGGGTGATATGCCGTACTCATCTTTAATTTAGTGTCTTGCATTTGGAATAACTCTGTCCAAAATTTGCTCGTGAAGACCCTATCACGATCACTTACAATAGATCTCGACATCTCATATAATTTTACAATATTCTCCATAAAGGTTCGAGCAATACTAGAAGCAGTGTAGGGATTACGGATGGCACAAAAGTGAGCATACTTTGTAAGGCGATCAACCACGACAAAAATTGTACCTTTTCCTTATGATGAGGGAAGCCCTTCGATGAAATCCATTGATATATCAGTCCATATTGATTCTAGGATGGGTAGAGGTTGTAACTTTCCGGGACTTGCCCTTTGTCTCACCTTTGTGTCATTGACATATATCACATTGTGCTACAAATTCAGCAATAATATTTTTCATCCCTATCCAATAAAAATTTTGCTTAAATCTTTTATAGGTTCTAAGGAACCCAGAGTGCCCGGCCGCAGGTGTGGAATGCATCTATTGAAGGATGGTCTTTATGCAAGTAGAATTTGGCACAAGCACAATACGTCCTTTATATCGCAAGTCCTTTGAGTCCCAACTGTAATGAGCCATAGAGCTTGGTGCTTCCTTTAATTTTTTATGATTTTACTTGTTTCTGGATTATCTTGACATTCCCTCCTAATATCCTCAAGGAAGTTCTTTGGTCGGAAGTGAAACAGTCGAAAATTCAACTTGCTCGGGTAGCCGTGAAAGCGCATCTGCAACAACCATTATCTTTCCTTTTTTGTAAGTTATTTCATAATCATATCCAAGAAGCTTTGTTACCCATTTTTGCTGCTCAGGGGAAGATATTTTTTGCTCCAAGAAATATTTTAGGCTTTTATGGTCGGTCTTGATGTGAAAGCGTCGCTCAATTAAGTACGGTCTCCATTTGGACATCGCATGCACAATCGCGATCATCTCCTTATCATAAATAGTCATCTTGAGGTGGGAAGGAGATAACGCCTTACTAGTATACGCGAGGGGTCGGCCTTCTTGCATTAGTACAGCACCAATTCCTGCTCCGAAGGCATCAGCTTCAATAATAAAAGTCTTATCAAAGTCGGGTAATGCTAGTACTGGTGTTGTTATCATTGCGACTTTAAGTTCGTCGAAGGCGGTGGTGGCTTTGTCCGACCACTGGAAAGCATCTTTTTTTAGCAAGGAAGTAAGGGGTGCACTGATCTTTCCATAGTCTTTCATGAACTTACGGTAGTAACCTGTTAAACCAAGAAAGCCGCACAGTGATTTTATGTTCCTCGGGGTTGGCCATTTTGCATTGCTTCAATTTTGGAGGGTCCTTTGCCACACCTTCCTCTCGATATGATATGCCCAAGATATTCCACTTTTTGTTGAAGAAAGCTACACTTCGTTTTTGACAAAAGATCATGTTCTCAAAATTGTCAAAACAAGTCTTAAGTCTTTGAATATGACTTTCAAGAGAAGGGCTGTAAATAAGGATATCGTCAAAGAAAACTAGCATAAACTTTCGAAGATAACTCCGGAAAATATCATTCATAAGGCTCTGGAAGGTGGAGGGAGCATTGGTGAGACCAAAGGGCATTACAGAAATTCATAGTGACCGTTGTGCGTTCGAAAGGCGTTTTGGTATGTCTTCTTAGCACACTCATATTTGATGATACCGGATCGAAGGTCCAACTTTGTGAAGACTCATGCTCCTTTTAATTCATCAAGCAATTCATCTACTACTGGAATAGGATACTTGTCCTTGACGGTTATGTCGTTGAGAGCTCGGTAATCAACGCACATTCGCCATGTTCCGTCTTTCTTTCGTACGAGGAGCACTGGTGAAGAGTAGGGGCTGCAACTTGGCCGAATAACTCCTGTTTCAAGCATCTCTTTTACAATCCTTTCTATTTCATCTTTTTGGAGATGTGGATACCGATATGGTCGAGTATTTGCTGGAGGTTTCCCTGGAAGAATCGGTATCGATGATCGTCTTCCGGCGATTAGGAGGTAGGCTGCGTGGTTCGTCAAATATATCTGAAAATTCAGCAAGCAAGGGAAGTAGGTTTGGATCTTCAAATTTGGTTGGCTCTCCCTTAGGTTGCTGCTCAAGTTGTACCAAAAAGCCGCTGCATGCTTTGTGCAAAACTTTCTCCATTCGTTGTGTGCAAATTGTTGTTACGTCGCCCCCACGTTTCCCGTACAGTATCACCTGTTTCCCCTTGCTGTAAAATTTCATAATTAATTTCAAAAAATTCCAGGAAACATCACCTAATGTCGTCAACCATTCGATGCCAAGCACGGCCTCATAATCATCGAGAGAGAGAAGGAAAAAATCTGCAATTATCTCTTGGTCCTGCAGCAACAGTTTCACCCGGGGGCATTTACGATCACACTTCAAAATTCGTCCATCTGTGACTTTAACATCGAACCTGCTGCAATTCTCAATAGGTAAGGCCATCCGGACAGCAACCTTGCTGTTCATAAAATTATTAGTGCTCCCGGTGTCAATAAGAACGGTGATTGGTTGTTGCTTTAGAAATCCTCCCACTTTCATTGTTTGCGGGTTTGCGTAACCGGCAAGGGCATGCATCATAATATCAATTGGCTGCTGTTCTTCATCCGTGACCTCTTCCTCATGCTCCTGGACCTCCTCCTCCCTGTCTTCAAGAGGTTCAATCAATAGGAGGCGGCCCCTTTTGCAGCGATGATCGCGGTTCCACGGCTTGTCGCAATGCCAACAAAGACCCTTTGCTGATCGATCACGTAGTTCTTCTCTTGTCAATTTTTTGGGCAGCGAAGGATGGTTGGAAGAAGAAGGGGGTTTATATGTTGAGGTTCTAGGAGTGGTTCTCATCCTTCGAGAATCTTGGTTGAGTCGTTCTTCTTGTATTCGGGCAAAAGAAATCGCAGCCATCACGGTACGGGGCTATCGTGCCTTAACTTCCCCTTTTATCTCTGGCTTGAGTCCTTCGATAAATGTTTCTAACAATTGACGATTAGTCCAATCACGAGCAAGGTAAGATAGCTTCTCAAACCTGGTTTGGTACTCTTGAATCGTAGAGGTTTGTCGAATCTTTACGAGTTGGCCGTCGATATTTTCATACTCCGTAGGTCAAAGCAGTTCAGCAAAGTGCATTCTTAAATTGATTCCATGTCGGAGCCCCCTGGTTATATTCCAGCCAATTGTACCATTGAATAGCATCTCCGTCAAGGTGGATGACAGCAATCTCCACCATAGCATTATCCGACGTTCGGTAGTAGCGAAAGTAACGTTCTGCGCGCGAAATCCACCCCGCCGGGTCTCCTTCTTCCCATCGTGGGAAGTCTACCCTCATGCGTGGCTGTAGCATGTTCGAGGGCTGTCCCTCCTTCTCTGGGGTCCTTTCTAAATTCTCTCCTTGCTGTAGTTTGGTTGGACTCGATGGTTGTCCAATTCTGAATTCTGCAAACAAAGTACGCAATTTGTCTTCCAAGCGCGATTCAAGCCGTGATTCAATCCGAGATTCCCATGCTTCAAATTTGGCATCAATTGGATCTTGGGAAGCCATAGCATATGTCTGTAGATCAGAGATGCCCTTGTCTTTTTTCTATTGACGGGTTAATGGCATGGGGTGGTGGAAGGTTCGGACAATGGATCGGTGATTGAAGGGTTCAGTTGTAATGGTTTACTGTTTTGGGCTGTGGTTTTTTATGCTGTTAGGGTTATAAAACTAGGTTATGATGGCTGCATCTTGAGGCTAGCGGGATGCCCTAAAGACGTCTTGGTTTGTGGCAGCAAGGTGGCTAGGGTTTGGTAGGTTACGGAGAAGAAAAAAGGACAAAGGTGCAATACCAGATTTTTCGCCGAAAAAATTCCAACAGTAAAGATGTAATTTTTCCAGAAATTTTCAAAAGAGATTCAAGTAAAACTCAAAGGGGATCTACTGATAAGGAAGAGGTAATACTGTAAAAAATTTCGTAGGAAGAAACGACAACAAGAGGTTTGGCAAAATTGAGAATCACGGAGAGGTATTATAGCAGATTTTTACGTCTAAAGTGCAGCAGATTGGACGTAAAAGATAAGTGGTTTTTATTGAGAATTTTTTGCAAAACCAAAGGGAAAACCACTATTAGGAAGTGTCAAAGCCATCGTAAAAATTTCATAGAGATTTGGATAGAAAAAACGCAGTAGCAAGATCAAAAAGGCAGTGCTATGCGGCTGAAATTCTGCAGTGCGACTTTCGTTGTAGAGATGAAAACTTTACGACGAAAAGTTTTATGCAGCAATTATAGGAACGAATTTTTTTGGAGTTTTTGAATAAGGATAACTAAATTGCAGCAGCAGTAGGGTAGATAACCAGAACCTGTTGCAATTCATGGGAAGATCCAAGGATGATCTACGGTGGTGGAGATGACGGCGGAATTCAGCGATGATCTTCTAAGCAATTGTGGGAATTGCTTTGCGCGGTTGTGGAGGGCTGGTGGATGGCTGTGGAAGGGCAGCGAGACACCAAGAACGCTGCTCTGATACCAAGTGATAGAACCCTCCGCAGATTCTAAGTTTGGGGTTGATCTCTATAGGGGATCGACCTCCTTGGAACTCTATAGGGGTTCCTTCCTCCAAGTTGCTGCTCAAAGGCTGCTAAAAGATTGATCTATTCATTAATTAAAGAGGATGAATACATGGCTATTTATAGGGCTTCTAAGCCCCAACTCCTAATAGGACTCTTACTCAAGACTCCTACTTCTAACCAACTTCTAATTAGGACTCCTTCTCTAGTTGGACTTCTACTTCTAATAGGACTCTTTTCCAAATAGGACTTCTACTTCTAATAGGACTCTCTTCCTAATAGGACTTCTACTTCTAATAGGACTCTTTTCCTAATAAAACTCTTACTTATAATAGGACTCCTTTCCTAATAGGACTTCTACTTCTAATAGGACTCTTTTCCTAATAGAACTCCTACTTATAATAGGACTCCTTTCCTAAGAAGCAACCTAACCCTAACCTAGCCGGCCTCTTCACCTCTTTAATAGGGGTCGGCTAGATAGGATTTACATGAATGCCCTTATCAATGAAACTAAATTAGGACTCTCATAGCTAGAGTCCTAACAGTAGATTGCTTAGGTCTATATATGGACTAAAGCAAGCTTTTCAAAGTTAGAACATAAGATTTAATGAGACAATCAGATCTTATGACTTCATTAATAATGAAGATAAACCTTGTGTATACAGGAAGATAAGTAGGAGCGCCATTATCTTCTTGGTGCTATATGTGAATAATATCCTAATCATTAGGAATAATGTAGGAATGCTCTCCACGGTAAAGGCTTGGCTATCTAGATACTTCTCTGTGAAGGACTTAGGGGAAGCATCTTATATTTTAAGGATTGGATTTATAGAGATAGATCTAAGATGATGCTTGGCTTGCTCCAATCCAAGTACATAGATACCATTATCAAAAGATTCAAAAAATTCTAAGAGATGTCTCATACCAATAAGACATAGAATATCACTTTCTAGGAATATATCCCCAAAGACTCTTGAAGAAAGGGTAGGCATAGATAGGATACCCTATGCTTCAGCGATAAAGTCTATAATGTATACTATGCTATGTATCAGGCCTGATATAGTGTATGCTCTAAGTATTACGAGCAGGTATTAGGCCGTTCTAAGTTTGGACTACTAAAATCCATTAAAGTGTATCCTTAAGTATTTGAGAAGGATTAAGGATCTTTTACTAGTGTATGAAGAAAGTTGCCTCAAGGTTGAAGACTACACAAACTCAACTTTCCAATCTGATATTGATGATAACAAGTTGAACTCAGGGTATATGTTTACCCTGAATAGAGGAGTAGTAAGTTGGAAGAGTTTCAAGCAAAATACTACTATTAACTTGACTAAAGAGGCAGAAAATATTACTGTAGCAAAAGTAACAAAGGAGGGAGTTTGGATAAAAAAGTTAGTCCTAGATCTAGAGTTTTTGCTAGGCAGTGAGGAGTCGATTCTCTTATATTGCAATAATAATAGGGTGATTGCTCAAGTGAAGAAACTTAGGTCTCATTAAAAGTCGAAGCACATTTTAAGTGCTAGTCATAGGTGCCCTACAAGCCAATCATATAAGTGATGGTACATGTGACATGCTGTATAGTCTTTTTATATATTATTATTATTGGTATTTTCTTACTTTATATTATATGTTGCATATATTGTGATGTCTATGGATCTATGTGTTGAATCTCATATTTTGATGATGAAACTAATTGATTATATTTTGGTGATCTAATTACGTCTTGAGTCATGCATATCTACTCTCGATCAGGATTAGACAATTGAAGCAGGAAGAATCAACGTTGCACTAGAGAAGAACATGTCAGATGATTAAACATCGAGACGGAGGTCCGATTGATGATCGGTAGAAGGCTTTGGATAAAGAAATCGGGCATCGGGCCAAGAAGAGCGAAGTTGCACCAAGAAGATCGGAGTTGCGGAGGTTAACTACCGATTGGGCAATAGGCCATAAGAGAGGATGATGCACTAAAGAAATGGACGAAGCGCCGATTGATTAATGGCGTGTTGGGCAACTAATTATGATTCACTTTGTAATAATTGTCTGGATCGAAATAAGCGATATAGTCTCCCAAGTAGTTTGGGCGGTGGTACCGCCTAGTGTTAGTGTACCTAGGTGGCGGTACCACTAGCTAGGCAGTGGTACTACCTAGTACACTAACAATGGCAGAAAGCTTGGGCGGTGGTACCGCCTAGCACTTGCGATGGTACCGCCAATAACCTGAAAATTCGAGATGATTCAAATTTGAGCTCCAAATTTGAATCACCTTGAGGACTATAAATACCTCTCTCATCCATGGTTAGACTGCACACAAAAATTGAGAAAGAAAAAGGAAAAACTCTATTATAATAGTGTCAAAATCCTTCCCTACTTGTTAAGTGTTGATCTAGTCTAAGAGAGGGGTGAGAAGCCTTATAAAGGTTAACTCTTGAACCTATTAAAGGAGAACTGAGTTGTAAGATAGTTAGTCTTCACTTGTTAGAAGAGAGACTACTAGTGGAAGCCAGTGACCTCAAGCGAAGAGAAAATCAGGAGTGAACGTAGGTCGGATGACCGAACCACTATAAAAATCAAGTTTTCATTTATTTTTTGCTGTTTATATTTTTAAAATCCTTTACCTTATTGAAATCACTTGGATTCTTCTCTTTCAATTACAAATCCTTTCAAGCTTAACATATTTACGATATGGCTTTCATCAAAATGATTTTTTATCATACAAGGTTTTCTGAAATCAGTGAATTTGTCATATTTTACCATTGCACTAATTCATCCCCCCCTCTCTTAGTGCCTAACTGATCCTAACAGTTGGTATTAGAGCTCAATATTTCTCATTTAGATTTATACCCAAGTGAAATGACTCTTTTCGGATTTTAAGAGGGTTTCTCTATCATTCGTTCTCTCTTGTTTAACGGGTCAGACTACACTTATTGAAAAACTTGAATGAGAGATTTTTTGCTTTTCTTGAATTTGGATTTATGGAATATCATTGAAAATGATTTTTAACAACCTTCGAAACCTATGAACGAATAGTCGGATTTTGAGAAAAAATCTTTTTCGTTAAATGCAAAGGCTATGAATGCCTTATTTTTTGCTTTAGATAAAAACGAGTTTAATTGGATTTCTACTTGCAAAATGGCTTTTAATATTTGGCACACACTTAAAATCATGTCCGAAGGCACTAGTAGAGTGAGAGACTTAAAAGTAAACCTTTTAATATGCGATTTTGAGCTTTTCCGAATGGCACCAAGCATGACTATCGGTGATATATACACCCGTTTCACGGATGTCATCAATAGTCTAAAAGCCCTTCGTAAATCTTGTTAGGATTGGACAAGCACTAAGAGGGGGGGGGGGTGAATTAGTGCAGCGAATTAAATTTGTAAGCTTGAAACCGATTTTGACAAAAGGCTAGTTCATATGAAAACTTCGATCCGATAAAAGATGACTTGGTTGAAGTTGCTTGAGTAAAGGTAATGAAAAACTGAATGGTTTGCAGCCAAGTAAAGAGATGAAACAGAAATTTAAACACTCACACATTCAAGACGCTACGATGTATAGTGGTTCGATCAAAGTGACCTACATCCACTTCTGAAGCCTTCTCCGATGAAGCTCCCAACTTCCACTAGCAAATCCTTTTGAAGGGAAAGGACCAAACACCCCTCTTACAACCCTTTTACAAGAAGTTCACACTCTTATAGATTTTCCAAAGAGAAATAAGGAGGTGAACACAAGATATTGAAAACAAGACTTTTGTAAGATTTTAGCTTAATTTCTAACTCTCAAAAGGGTGCCCTTTCAGCTAAGAAAGGGAGGGTATTTATAGATCCAAAGTGGATTCAAATTTGGGCTCTAAATTTGAAATCAAATTGGAGTTCTCGGTGCTGGCGGTGCTACCGCTTGTCAGTTGTCAGATTGACAGTGCACAGGCGGTGCTACCGCCTATGCCAGGCGGTACTACCGCCTCTGTACACTACAACTGGGTAGTACTACCGCCCAGCACTCGGCTGCCAAGCGGTTCCACCGCCTAGCACAGGCGGTTCTACCGCCTAGCCCATTCAACAATGCTGAATGGGCCTTGTTTAAGGCCCAAAAAGGCCTAGTAAGAGCCCGGTTGGCCCCTACCAGATTTGAGTAGGATTAATTAGAAATCCTTGCCCTAAGTACGTGCCAACTACGAAATTAAAACATAATTAATAGTGATTTAAACTGATATTCTTCAAGTCTTATTCTGGCGAGCTTTATGATAAGACTTCGATGGTCTTCCAATACTTCCCTCAGATTTCTTCCAGCGGATTCCCAGCATGCTCCCGGCTTGTATGGCACGCTCAACGAGTCTTCGGCAAACTTCCGAACCTTCTCGGCAATCTCCGCGAACCTTCGACGATCTTTGCCGCGAACTTCCGAAAACTTCGGTAAGTCCCTGATTCGATCTTAGTTGGTTCCGGCAATACTTCCGACGATCCTTCGGACTTCTGATGAACTCTTGAATACCCGACGGACTTGACCTTGGCAAATTGCTTTATGTTTCTAACCCATCGTAGTTAATCCTGCACAGTTATCTTTGATAATATAGATTAGAATAAATATTTCACCAATTGATTTCATCATCGAAATCCGAGATTCAACAATCTCCCCCTTTTTGATGATGACAATCAATTGATGGAGTTACTCTTAACTCCCCCTATCTATATGCCATATCATTAGAAGGTACAAAGCACTTGAATTCAATCTTTTGAATTCAAGCCAAATCCGATAGATTTCATTTAACATAAAGCTTAATAAACAAGCTTAGGCATAAATACGAAAAATAATGTATTTTAAACAATGTCAAGGTATTTACATCAATAATAACCAGAAATATTAATTCAAATGTGATAAGGATCAAGTGATATCCAAAAGAGTGTTTCAATATCAAGACATGATATCAAAGTAGCTTATCTCAAGAATAAGAATTCTTAAGCATTTGCGATGCGATACAATTGATTCATATTTCACTTTAAGCATTTTATTCCAACATAGCAACAATTACTCCATCATAGAAATTTACATTTTTCTCCCCCTTTGTCATCAACAAAAATAATGGAGGTGGAGAAACCATTCATTACTTCGTAAAAGAAAAAAAACCTCATTTAGCAAGCCATGAGAGGGAGAATACAAAAGTCGATCAATTATTGAGCCATGGAGAGAGCATGAAACCATTCGAGGAAGGTATCAAGTCATAATATGAAAGTATCATCCAAAAATTAAGATCGAACCGAAAAAAGTTCATTTAAAAGCTAAGTAGATGAAATCAAAGCAACATCACACAACATCATCCATAATAGCCATAAGCATAACAAGACAATTGTTTAAAAAGAAAACAACAGCTATTCCGGAGGGGGAATGCCAAAATGCCTATACAAGTGCTATATTTTGCGATTCATTTGTTGCACTTCCTTCAAAATTTTAGCTTGTTGTGATGTGATTTGATTTAAGGCAAGCATGATCGGATCTTCAGTAGATGGAGCAGGAGCTGGCTCAAATGGTGCTGGATCAATGGGACTAGACGGAGGAGATTCATTTCTCTTAAAAATTATGTTTTAGGTTGCTCTACCGGTGGGGGAACTATATCAACCCTTCTAGGTTGCCTAATCTATATGCCATCTCTAAAGGTGCATCTAACTCGCTTCAAGAGACTTCTATTAATTGTGTTATATCTATCAACCTACACTATCTCCTCATCGAGTGACACACAAATGTTATGGGCAAAAATGAATCTAGTGATCAACCCGCCATATGATAACATTGAGTCTCTAGAGAAAATTTCTCTCATGTGTTGTCTAATCAAATAACCAAAGCAGTTATTTTATCTAGTCATAATCCAATACATCGTACTTAGTTCTAACATACTCATTTCATCAGGGTGAAACTGCTTCGGCAATAGAATGCTTATCATGATGTGATGAAATAATTTCGAATTAAAAGGTAATAAGTACTTGCAGCTTTTAGGAATGATGCCTAGGGTTAGGATTAGCAAAGATCATCTCTAAGGCTTCAGAGTGGGTTGCTCCGATTGCATCCATATCCCATTGTCCTCTAAAATAACATCCTCTATTCTTTTCCTCAATTCCAAGTAGCTCACATATGATACAATCAGAAATCTGAATTGTGGTTCCTAACACATAGGTAGTCAAAACATCATCTTCAATAATCATGTTAGCATAAAATAGCTTAACCAACCTAGGGTACATTGGTTCATTAATTTGCAAGATAGGTAGAGCATTTAGATTAGCAAACCATCTAATAGGTTCTAGGTTTCCTAATTCACCTAGATCAACATGTTTGCCCTTATGTATGGTTTTACAATCAAAATTTGGGTATCTTAAGGCTACCTCATTAGATCTAAAAATGGTTGGGTCAAATGAATCTCCTTCCAACCTTTTCCCTTTGCCTCTTGTTGATTTCTTAGGAGCCATATCTATTCATGATGAAGAAACAAAAGGAAATAATAAGGAAAAGACAAGCAAATGTGAGTAGAAGAGAAAATTTCAGCTATTACCTTGTTTGTGTTTCCTAGAGTGGTGAGGAGCTTGGATCAAGAAAATACCTTTGATTGCCCTTTAGGAGGAGGAAGAATGGAGAGGAGAGAGCTTAGAGGAGCTTAGGAGGAAGAAGGATGAAAGGGAGGAGATTTTCGGTAGGTTCTACCGTTGACCCTAACACCCCCTTTAATATGGGGGTGTTAGAGGTACTACCGCCAACCAGCGGTGCTACGCTTTGGGAGCCGAAAGTACCAGCGATACTACATCGATTCAGCGGTGCTACCACTGGCCCCATAAATTTTTTTTAAATAAAAAAAATATTTTCTAGTGTTGAAATGAGATAAGAGGTAATCATAGATCACTCCTTGAGATACATAATTTAAAATGAGGGAGTAAATCCACGAGAGCTGAGTTTTCGTAAAAATCACGAAAGTCGAAAGAAAATCTATATATAATGCTGCTCATACACAATGATAATTTAACATGCCTATTTCCCTCCTAATGAAGTCAAATTGTTCTTCATTTAAAGGTTTCGTAAAGATGTCCGCTAATTAATGTTTTGTATCGATAAATTCAAGAGTGACAACGTTATTATTAACATGATCTCGTATAGAATGATGTCTTATGTCTATATGCGTAGTTCTAGAGGGTTGAATAGGATTTTTGGTTAGACAAATAGTACTTGTATTATCACATTTTATGGGAATGTTATTTAAATGAATTCCATAGTCTTCTAGTGTATTTTTTATCCAAATGACTTGAGCACAATATGTACTTGTGGTTATGTATTCGGCTTCCGTCGTAGATAGTGCAACCAAATTTTGTTTCTTGGAAGTCCAAGAAACAAGTGCATGCCCTAAAAATTGGCATGTTCCGGATGTGCTCTTTCTATCTATTCTACATCCACCAAAATCCGCATCTGCATAGGCTTTCAAATCAAAGTTATTAGATTTTAGATACTATAATCCTAGATTAGGAGTACCTTTAAGATATCTAAGAATTCTTTTAACGGATTTAAGGTGAGACACTTTAGGATTAGCTTGAAATTTCGTATAAAATCCTATGCTAAACATGATATCTGGTCTAGTTGTAGTAAGATAGAGCAAGCTACCTATCATCCCCCTATATGTCTTTTGATTAAAATTTTCTCCACCTTCATCCAAGTCTAACTTGGTAGAAGTACTCATTGGAGTGTGGATGGCTTTTGAACTATCCATATTAAATCATTTTAACAATTCTAATATATATTTAGATTGATTAAGGAATATACCATTACTAAGTTATTTAATTTGTAATCCAGGTTAATTCTCCCATTAGACTCATCTCAAATTCATGACTCATACACTTGGCAAAAGATTTACATAGTGATTCATCCGAAGAACCAAAAATAATGTCATCAACATAAATTTGAATAATAAGAAAATTATTTTTAAAATGTTTGATAAACAATATAGTATCAACCTTGCCTTTTGTAAAATTATTAGAAATAAAAAAGGAGCTAAGCCTTTCATACCAAGCTCTAGGAACTTGTTTTAGTCCATAGAGAGTCTTAGTTAATTTAAACATATGATTAGGAAGAAGAGAATTTTCGAATCCAGGTGGTTGTTTAACATATACTTCTTCGGAAATAAAGCCATTTAAAAAAGTACTTTTGACATCCATTTGAAATAGTTAAAATCATTACTACTAGCAAAGGCAAGGAGCATCCTGATGGCTTCTAATCTTGCCACAGGAGCGAAGGTCTCTTCATAATCAATACCTTCTTCTTGGTTAAAACCTTTGGCCACTAATCTAGCCTTGTTTCTAACCACAATACCGTATTCATCTTGCTTGTTTCTAAAGACCCATTTAGTACTAATAATTAAATGGTCATTAGGTCTAGGAACAAGCTTCCATACCTCATTCCTCTCAAATTGATTTAACTCATCTTGCATTGCGATGACCCAAGAATCATCTTTCAAGGCATCATCAATGCATTTTGGTTCAACTTGAGAAAGAAAAGTAGCATGGGCACAAAAATTCTTAAATGAAGAACAAGTTTGAACCCCTTTAGATGTATCTCCTATAATTAACTCCATGAGATGGGCATCTACATACTTCCATTTCTTGGGTAAGGAAATTTGAGAAGAAGATACATCCAAGTTGTCATTTTGAGGAGAGGGTTCATTCAAATTCAAATCATTAAAACCAAGATCATCATCAAAATCTTTTTTCTTTGATTCGGAAAATTCATTAAAAACCATATGAATAGATTCTTCTATAACTAAAGTTCTTTTGTTAAAAACCTGAAAAGCTATAGAAATAGAAGAGTAACCAAGAAAGATACCTTCATCGGATTTAGCATCGAATTTTCCTAAGGCATCCTTTTCATTTAAAATAAAGTATTTGCAACCGAAAACTTTAAAGTAAGAAACATTAGGTTTTTTATTATTCCATAATTCATATAGAGTCTTAGATAGGGATGGTCTAACTAGAACTCTATTCATAACATAGCAAGCTGTGTTGATGGCTTCGGCCCAAAAATATTTTGGTAAATTATATTCATTTAACATGATTCTAGCCATTTCTTATAAATTTTTATTTTTCCTTTCCACTACTCCATTTTGTTGAGGATTTCTTGGAGTAGAGAAGTTATGATTATATCCGTTTATTTCATAAAAATTTTGAAAATCATAGTTTTGAAATTCACCTCCATGATCACTTCGAATTGATGAAATCATGAAACCTTTTTCATTTTGAGTGAGTTTAAAAAATTTTGAAAAACATTTAAAACAATCACTTTTGTGAGTCACGAAGTATGTCCAAGTATATCTACTATAGTCATCCACAATTACGAAGGCGTATTTGCTATCTCCTAAGCTTGTTATATCAATTGGTCCAAATAAGTCCAAATGGATTAATTGCAATGGTCTAGTGGTGCTAATTTGATTTTTTGGTTTGAAGCTATTTTTTATTTATTTTCCTAGTTGACACACATCACATACTTTGTCCTTGACAAACTTCATATTAGGAATCCCTCGTACTAACTCTCTAGATGAAATCTTAGATATTAGTTTCATGCTTTGCATGGCCTAATCTCCTATGCCAAAGCCAAGCATCATCATTCAAAATCGAAAAACACATTTCATTCTTAATTCATCAATATTGATGGTGTAGACATTATTTTGTTTTAAAGCAATCACGGAGATGTCATTGTTTAGTTTTTCAATGATACAAACATTAGATTCAAATCTGACAACATAACCTTTATCGCATAATTGACTAATGCTTAAAATATTATGTTTTAAACCATCAACTAGCAACACATCATCAATTGAAAAACTTGATTTGTTACCTATGGTTCCCTTGCCAATGATTTTACCCTTGTTGTTGTCTCCGAAGGTGACATACCCTTCTTCTTTGCTAGTGAGTATAGAGAAATGAGATGGATCTCCGGTCATGTGCCTTGAGCATCCACTATCGAGATACCATTTCTTGCTCCTAGTTTATGAGTTTGTCTATAAAAGAGGATGGTTTTTAGGTACCCATTTGATTTTGGGTGCCTTACAAATTGATCTACTTAATTTGTAATTCAACATTGAATTGTTTATGGTTCCTTTAGGAATCCATATCAATTTTTGTGGACTAATTTTCTTGAATGGACATTTGTAAACAATATGTCCAGTTTTACCACAAAAATTACATTTCAAATAGGGTGATACATGCAATATGGGTCCTTTAACAAAGGTGGTGGGATTTTGATGAGATCCACTCATAAATCCAACTCCACATCTATTTCTGATGTGACCCTTGTTAGCAAGGATCATGTCGAAGCCCTTGCTACTGACCTTAAACTTGTTTAGGGTCTCTTTGAGTAGTAAGTTCTCCCTTTTTATTGCTTCTAAGTGTTCACACTTAGAGCATGGGGGTAGAGAAGGAGTTTGGAGACTATTGAACTTATTTTGTAATAAAGCATGTTCTTTCTTAAGCAAATTGAACTTCTTACTAATAGTTCTACATTCATCAAATAACTCATGAAAAGCGATAGAAAGCTCATCGAAAGATAATTCTTCATTAAATAACTCACTAACCTCTTCTCCAAGGGCTATTAGCGCAAAGTTAGCCTCCTCTTTGTTGCTTGCTTCTTCAACCTCGGAGTCACTTGAATCATCCCATGTAGCCTTCAATGCTTTCTTCTTCTTGGGTTGCTTCTTTTTGGCTTAGGGGCATTCATATTTGAAGTGCCGCGGCTTCTTGCACTCATAGCAAATAACTTGGTCCTTTTTATGTTCAAGTTTATTTTTTGTGTCAATTTTAAATTTGTTCTTCCTTATGAACTTTTTGAATTTTTGAGTTAAAAGTGCAATGTCATTGTCACTGTCCTCATCACTTGATGTTCCTTTCAAGTGGTCTTCTTGTGTTCTTAGTGCCATATCCTTCCTGTTCTTTGGAAGGGGGTTCTCGAGCTCTTCATGAGCATGGCACATCATTTCGTAGGTCATTAGAGACCCAATAAATTCTTCAAGAGAAAAAGTCTAAAGGTCCTTGGCCTCTTGAATGGCCGTAACTTTTGGATCCCAACTCTTTGGAAGGGATCTTAAAATCTTAGTTACAAGTTCAAAGTTAGAAAAACCTTTACCAAGTGCCTTAAGTTCATTGATAACATCCGTAAAGTGAGTGTATATGTCTCTAATGGACTTACTTGGTTTCATTCGGAAAAGTTCGTAAGAATGCACAAAAATATTGATTTTGGACTCTTTCACTTGGCTAGTGCCTTCATGAGTGATCTCAAGAGTACACCAAATATCAAAAGTCGATTTATAAATTGATACGCAATTATATTTGTTTTTGTCTAGTGCACAAAACAAGGCATTCATAGCCTTTGCATTTAAGCAAAAATCTTCTTCTCCGATTCATTCCAATCGCTCATCGGAAGAGAAGATTTTTGAAAACCATTCTCAACGATATTCTAAAGCTCAAAATCCATAGAAATAAGAAAGATCCTCATACAAGTCTTCTAATATGTATAATCCGACCCATTAAACATAGGCTGATATGTATTGGAATGACCTTCTTGCATACTGGAATAGGCCATCTCTCTTGGGTTTTAGACCAAATATGAGAGTGAACTTGCTCTAATACCAATTGTTAGGATCGGACAAGCACTAAGAGGGGTGGAGGGTGAATTAGTGCAGCGGATTAAATTCGTAAGCTTGAAACCGATTTCGGCAAAAGGCTAGTTCATATAAAAACTTCGATCCGACGAAAGATGACTTGGTTGAAGTTGCTTGAGTAAAGGTAATGGAAAACTGAATGGTTTGCAGCCAAGTAAAGAGATGAAATAGAAATTTAAACACTCACACATTCAAGACGCTGCGATGTATAGTGGTTCGGTCAAAGTGACCTACATCCACTTCCGAAGCCTTCTCTGATGAGGCTCCCAACTTTCACTAGCTAATCCTTTTGAAGGGGAAGGACCAAACACCCCTCTTACAAACCTTTTACAAAAGTTCATACTCTTACAGATTTTCCAAAGAGAAAAAAGAAGGTGAACACAAGCTATTGAAAACAAGACTTTTGCAAGACTTTAGCTCAATTTCTAACTCTCAAAAGGGTACCCTTTCAGCTGAGAAAGGAGGGGTATTTATAGATCCAAAGTGGATTCAAATTTGGACTCCAAATTTGAAATCAAATTGGAGTTCCCGGTGCTAGCGGTGCTACCGCCTGTCAGGGGTGGTGCTATCGCTTGTCAGTCGTCAGACTGACAGTGCACAGACGGTGCTACCGCCTGTGCCAAGCGGTACTACCGCCTCTGTGCATTGCAGCTAGGCGATACTACCACCCCAGGCTAGGCGGTACTATCGCCCATTCAGCAATGCTGAATGGGCCTTGTTCAAGGCCCAAAAAGGCCCAGTAAGAGCCCGGTTGGCCCCTACCAGATTTGTACAGGATTAATTCAAAATCCTTGCCCTAAGTACGTGCCAACTACAAAATTAAAACATAATTAATAGTGATTTAAACCGATATTCTTCAAGTCTTATTCCAGCGAGCTTTATGATGAGACTTCGATGGTCTTCCGATACTTCCCTCGGATTTCTTCCGGCGGATTCCCAGCATGCTCCCATCTTGTATGGCGCACTCAACGAGTCTTCGACAAACTTCCAAACCTTCTCAGCAATCTTCGCGAACCTTCGACGATCTTTGCCGCAAACTTTCGAAAACTTCGGTAAGTCTTTGATTCAATCTCGGTTGGTTCCGGTAACACTTCCGACAATCCTTCGGACTTCTGATGAACTCTTGAACACCCGACGGACTTGACCTCGACAAATCGCTTTATGTTTCTAACCCATCGTAGTTAATCCTGCACACTTATCTTTGATAATATAGATTAGAACAAATATTTCACCAATTGATTTCATATCAAACTCCGAGATTCAACAAATCTTTCTCGGATTTTGAACTTGTAAATAAATTTTTAAGATCTCTTCCAAAAAGGTGGGATCCAGAAGTAACCGCTATACAAGAAGCTAAAAATTTAAATGACTTTCCTCTTGAAGAACTAATCAGGTCATTTAATGACATATGAGATGTCAAGCTTAGAAAATGATAACCACCTTCCAAAGAATAAGAAGGGTTTGAAACTTCGAACAAAAGATTACCACTTGAGTGATAACTCAAGTGATGATGATGATAGTGACTTTGGACTCTTCACTATTAAATTTAATAAGTTCATTAAACAAGAATTGAAAAACACAAATGAATTTAAAAAGAATACCAACTCTTGCTATGAATGTAAGAAGTCGAAGAGCTTCAAAGACAAGTATACAAAAGTAAAGAAGAGGAAAGTATGCAAAGAAGAATCAAGTGCATCCGAAGGCGAAATGACAAATTGGGCTTTGACAGCTTTTGACAATAAGGTAAGTAACTCACCTGAAATGCTTTTACGTTGCTATGAAATTACATGATCCTTTCATGAGTTGTTTAATTTAGTAGGAAATAAAAATTATTTTCAAAAATATATCATGCTAGTGTTTTTGAAAATTAAAAGTAATACTTGAATGATTTGAGATAATACTTGTACACCTAATAAGATCAATTCCATGTATGTTTTCCATATTGATTTCGATTTTAAATATGATACACATCTATGCATGTTATGAATCTCTTGAATCGAATTTTTGAACATGACGTATGTTTGACATGTTATATTTTTGACCTTGATGATCCTTTTGACAAAATTTGGCTTTTGATCTTGAATGTTGTTGCTTGTTTTTAGGCATGTTTATAAGTAGTAAATGACTTAAAATGAAACACACAAAAAGGTAAGTGCATCATCATGATGAATCGAATTTCTTTGTTAATCAATTTTTTTCGTTAAGGATGCTTTACATTTTTGGTCTTGATGATCTTTATAACGAAAGTTGTCTTTCCATTTTAAATGTTGATACATGTTTTGAGCATGCTTACATGTAATCAATCTATGTTGCTCCTAACAAATTTTTCGAATGAAGGATTTTGATGATAATTTCGAATTTATATAATGATTCATGGCTTTCGAATGAAAATTTTGAACATACCTTATGAAATCATCCTTGATAACGATGAAATGAAAATTTTAAAAAACTTTTGTATCATGCTTAATGATTTTATGGTATCATGCTTGATGATGCACGAGGATTTGAAATAATGACTTGAAATCTCATATTTTAAAATAATGTGTTTGTCTTGATGATCTTTATGACGAAATCGGTTTTAAACTTGACACACATCTTTTATACAAAAAGGACTTGGGCATGCTTATGTGAAATCATGCTTGATAATGAAAATGTTTAACGTATGTGTATCTTGATGATTTTGGTTTTTGACATAATGCTTGGCTTTCATATGAAAATTTTAAACATGCTTATATGTAACCAATTTGCATGAAATGAATCATATAAAAATGGAAAAATGGTATCATGCATGATGAGTGAATCTTATGTTTTGAACTAAAGTGTTTTTGGTCTTGATGGTTTTATGACGAAATCTGCCTTTCAGTTTTGTACGTTGATACTTGTTTTTTTTTTAAGGGAAAGGCTTGCTTATAAGAAGCAAATCATATGAATAGAAACTTATAAAAATGAAATGCAATCCTCTATCTCAATCTTGCCAATTTTTTCAATAAGAAATTCATGAATCTATGCTTGTCATTTATGAATTTTTTTAATGTGATTTTGATGATGATTTCGGATTTGATGAATGCTTGATTCGTGTTTACGACTTAAGATATATTTTAAATATGAATTCATGTGAATCTCTTAAATCATGAAATTGATTTTGATGATTTTCGAGTTGACAAATTGAATTTAAATTTTTTATTATTCATGACTCTTCTCTCTCGAAATCACAACTTTATTCTTTTTGGAATCATGACTTATTAAGTAATGAGGGCTTGAATGCATGAATCGATGATTTTTTTATCTCTTTATTTGATACTGAAAATCTTCATTTGATCTTGATGACTTTTATGACTTGACATCAATGATTGAAACATAGTATGATTAAATATATTTTTCTCCTATGTGTCAATATTTCTTTGAATGCATCATGTGATGATTGAATGATTGACATAGAATTTTTATTGATGCATATTTACAATTGATGTAAAAGTCTATATCATTGGTTCCTCCTTTCTTTTTGACGATGATAAAGGGGGAATTAGCTTACTAGCTTGTGCATCATAAGAGAAACAATTTTGCTAGAGAAAAATGTACTAGCTTAGCATATCGCAAAAATTGCTAACTTGCAAAAGGGCAAAGTTGGCACTTCTCAAAAGAGAAGAATCAAAACTTACTAGAATGGAATGTCTCAAAAGAAGCAAAAAGTGAAAACTTAAAGAACTTGCAATCTTGCACATGTTGGGATCGAGAGCGGCACTAAGAGAGGGGGGGGTGAATTAGTGCAGCAGATAAAGACGATAAATTTTGGTGATTAAAACAAGTTCGAAAACTTTGTACATTGAAAACTTTATTTCGATGGAATCCGGTTTCAATTGTGTATAAACTTAAAATGATTTGTAAGAAAGTGAGGATGAAGCAGAGTAAGTAAAATAAATAGGTTTGCTTAAATGTAAAGAACAATAAGTAAACGCAAACTGATTTTATAGTGGTTCGGTCGTACGACCTATATCCACTCTCGATTCTTCTTCTCTTGAGACCACTGGCTTTCCACTAGGTACCTTCCTTCCAATAGATGAGAATTGACTCCCTTTTGCAGCACTCTCTCCTCTCTTTTAACTTGAATACAAGTGAAGTCTAAAGGAGGGGATTTCTAGAATGATTTCTACAACGTTTTCTTGCTTTTAAAGTGTATATGCTTATGTATTCTAACCAGGGATGGGAGGGGTTTTTATAGGCTCCAATTTGATTCAAACTTAGAGCCAAAAAACTTCTCATCCCAATTTTTTGGGATACTGACGATACCACCGCCTGTCACTGAGCGGTACCATCGCTTAGTTTGGCGATACCACCACCTGACACACTAACACGATCAGTATACTGGGCGATACTACCGCCTAGCCAGCAGTGCCACTGCCCAGCCATCGGTGCCACTGCCCAAGCACTCTGCCCCAAAGCAGTACCACCGCCCAGTCTAGGTGGTACCACCGCCCTAGGCTACTTGGGAAGCTGGACTTGGGTGGTGCCATTACCAGACAATGTCCAGCACTCCTGGTTGGGCCTTAAACCCGGTCCAAACCGATCTAATACTAGGCCCAATTGGCCCCTAACATGGTTAAAGGATTAACACCTAATCCTAACCCTAATTATATGCTAACTACAAAATTAAAGATATTTCCTAAGCTATTATAAAGTCCGAAAAGTCAAGACTTCTTCTGGCGAGCTTCCGACGAACTTCCAGTGGTCTTCCGATGAACCCTAGGATACCATTCTGCGGACTCCCGACTAGCTTCTGGACTTCATGATTTATCTTAGCGAGTTCCGACAAGCTTCTTTGGCAAACTCTGATATTTCTTGGTGAGCTCTGCGAACTTCTGACGAATCTTCCGATGAACTTTCGAAAACCCTTCGGCAAGCTCCCTACTTGTTCTCGGCTAGTTCTGTCGAACTCTCGAACTCCCAACGATCCATCGCACTTGACTCTAGCACTTTGTTTCACTTTGTGTTTTCATCGTTATCGTAGTTAATCCTGCACACATAAAACTTAACTCTACTTTGATCTAAATAGTTATTACAACATGAATTAACAATCTGTTGCCTAGCACGTCATTGGTCAGTGCTTCATCCGATTCTTCGACGCATCATGCTCTCTTGCGGCCTATTGCCCAATCGGCGATTGACCTCCGCAACCCCGATATCCTTGGCGCAACACCACTCTTCTTGGCCCGATGCCCGACGTCCGAAGCCTTTTGCTGATTGTTGACCAGACCTCTAGCTCGACATCCAATATCTTGACGTGATTTCCTCTAGCGCAACGTCAATTCCTCCTGCGTCAATTGTCTAATCATGATCAAGTAGACCTACATCACTTAAAATATAGTTAGACAATAAAATACAACTAATTAGTTTCATCATCAAAATCCAAGACTTATCAGTCTCCCCCTTTTTAATGATGACAACTAATTGATGACTGATGGAGTTAACCTTAACTCCTTGGAGTTTAACCAAACTCCCCCTATCAATATGCCATTGATAGAACACTTCGATTATCCCAAATCCAAGCAACATGTATCAAAATCATGTAAGTAAAAACATCATGTAAATATATAAAATCTTTAATTTAATGCATGAAGTCATCAATCTATTTCTCCCCCTATGTCATTAACAAAAAAGAGAAGTAGCATCTAGCTATATTAAAGATAAGCAAATTTTTGCAACTTGAAGCTAGATTTTCATCACAACATATAAGTTTAAAAGTATAGCAAGTTTTTTAAGTTCAAGCATGATAATTTTTACTTGCTTCTTAAGATTTGCAAGTTTTCACTTCGTTTCTCATGATAGTCAAGATAGCAATTTTTATTCACTTCTTAATATATGTAAATTGCACTTTGTTTCTTCTCTCTTGAGAAGTGCCCTTTAATTTTGCCTTGCATGTTTACAATTTTTGTAAAATTTTTATCACTTAAGCATGCAAGCTAAATTTTCATTGCAACATACAAGCATAGAAGCATGGCAAGTGTAGGATTTTAAATTTTCTAAGTTTTGCACTATTTGCTTCTTTCAATAGGCAAGATCTTTCTTTTCTTTTTAAGAAGTGCAAGCTTGCAAGCTTTGCTTCCTTTGCATGCTAGGAATTTTGTATTCATTTGCAATATGCAAGCTAGCAAAACCTTCTTCCCCTTTGTCAATGTCAAAAAGAAAGGGAGGATTAATACTTCAAATAATCTTGCATGAGATTTAATAATTAGTAACAAATATGCAAGCAATTTTGTTGAAAAAGTGAAGTTGAGCAAAAATTTTACCTTTCTTGAGATAGCAACTTTTTGCTTCTCAATGTTCAAGCTAGCAAACATTTTATCTTTTGATGCACATGCTAGCAATCTAACTCCCCCTTTATCATTATCGAAAAGAAGGGAGGAACCAATGATATAGGCTTTTACATCAATTGTAAATTTGCATCAATCTATATTTCAATCACCACATTATGCATACAAGACAAAGTAATCATGTCATTTCTAAGTCATGAAAGATATAAAATCAAAGCTAAAAAAAACATGATTCATTTGAGAATAGATGGAAAAAAAATTTGATTCATGCACAAGAGTTTTCATCTAGATTACATTTTAAATGAAATTCCAAGTATCTAGATGTCAAGATCAAGATTTCATAAAAGTAATTCAAAAATATAGTTTTGAGAAACAAGAGACAAGTCATATTTCATTTGGAAAATTCTCTTTCGATAAATGAAATAATCATGGTATGCGATCTTGATTTATAAAAGTTTCAAGTTATAATTATCAAGATCAAGATAATAAATATTTTCTTTAGCAAAGAATCACAGAAGCACTTCATTATTGCATAAGAAATCTCATTGCATCATGATTTATAAATTCTTTCTCTACACATGAATCATAGGAGATATAATAGCAATGATATCGATCATGATTCATTTGGTAGCAAATAACAAGGAAAATAATTTGTTTCATGCATAAGAAATCTTAATTTGTCAAGAAATCAAAAGAAGGTTCATGATTCGCTTGAAACAAATGATCTCATTCAAATCAATTTGTCAACTTGACAATCCATCATTAAAATTTTATTCATAGGATATTCAAAAAATATACTAAATGAATTCATCACTTGTCTTTCATGAAAAATCAAAAATGTCAAAAATCATATATTTTCCTTTTTATGATTATTTTTATTTGAACATGCTTTTGTCTTTTAATGTCAAGCATGAAAGTTCAAGACGTAAAAGCAAAAATATTATAAAAACAATTTAGACCAAAGACATATAATATATTAGTCCATGACATATGATTCATCATGCATAGCTTTAAAATGCGAATCAAGCATTAAACAAGCTTTCATTGTTAAGATATTCATTATTTTTAGCTCATTCAATTTTACAAAATGAATCATCAAAATCATTCATGAGATAAAAAAAATTCTTTAATCTCGATAAGATAGGAAAAGTTTTTTCTTTTTAAGTAATTTATTTCATCTAAGCATGCATTTGTCTTTATAAGCCAAATCAAATAGAAGTAACAACATTCAAAACCGAAAGACAAACTTCATCATGAAAATCATCAAGACAAAAATATAACACATTAAAACATAAAATTCACTCATCATGCATAATGTGTTTCATTTTAAGTTATTTGTGTCATATAAGTGTGCTCATATTTTAAAAGATGAGTATTATGTTTTAAAACCAAAACATGAGTTTTGTTATTAAGATATGATATCATAAAATCATTAACCATGATAACAACCTTTTAATATTTTCATTTCATCATTATCAATGATGATTTCATAAGGTATGTTCAAATATTTACATGAAAGCCATCATCATATAAATTCCAAAATGTAAGATTTTAATTTTTAAATCCTCATGCATGATATGAAATCATCAAGCATCATGTTTGAAACCGATATCATCATGAAGATCATTAAGTTGAATCACATTAAGCATATGACATTTTTCAAAAGATTCGATTCAAGAGATTCACATGGATTCATCAAAACCGAAAACTTTAGAGATAGAAAAAATTTCAAGATCATGCATTTCCTTTTTATGATTTACTTCAAATAAGCATGCCTTTGTCTTTTAATGTTAAATTGAGATAATCATGAAAGTTCAAGACATAAAGGTAAAATCCCATCAAAAATATCATCAAGAGCCAAAAATATAGCACATTACACACAAGGCATAAAATTCAATTCAAATTATATTATGGTTAATGAGATTTATCAATAATGGCATGAGTTCATCACTCGTCTTTTATCAAAAACTTTAGAGAAAGAGAGATGTTCAAGAAACATGTATTTCTCTTTTAGTGATTTCAATTCATGCATTGATAATCATGCATTTGCCTTTAATAAAAATGAGTATCACATTCAAGAGTAAGAGGTAAAGTTTATCATAAAAACCATCAAGACGAAACACATCAAGCATAAGACATCATGACAGTACTCTTTGTCATTCTTTTGTATTTCGTTTGATGCAAATTGATTTCATATAAGCATGATTAAATTTTTTTATACAAAAACCATTACCTTGTAAATTTGAGACAATGCTTCATTAAAACCATCAAGACCAAGTGCATGAAACACAAATCATCATGATAGTGCATTTTCTCATTTTATGTGTTTCAATTTGAGTGAGCATGTTCAGATTTTCACGCAAAGGCTAAGCATCATATAAATTCAAAAAACAATTTTCATCATGAAAACCATCAAGTACACAATCATGGATTAATCCCATTAAACACAATCATGCTAATTAACTTTTGTCTCAAACCATGCATCAAAATTCAATATAGAAATCATAAACTAAGCAATCATCATTCATAATTTTTACTTTTCAAAAATACTAGAAGGAAAAGCATAGTATAATTTTTGAAAATAATTTTTTATTTTCAGAAACACAAGAAAAGCATGAGAAAAAAAAATTTTCCTACTAACTAAGTTAAGCACTCAAGAAAAACTTCATGTAATTTCAAAATAAGGTAAAAGCAACTTGGTTGAGTTTCTTACCTCATTGTCGAAAATCGTCAAAGCGCAATATGTCTCTTCTTTCCTTGATTCTTCTTGGTAAGCCTTCTTCTTTTTCTTTGGCCTCTTTCTTCATTTAAGTTTATTTTTTATTTTAAATTTTTGTTTAATGAACTTATTAAATTTTAGTGTTCGAAGTTCAAGTTCATCATTGTCCTCATCACTTGAGTCATCACTCAAGTGGTATTCATTTGTCCAAAATTTCAAATCCTTCCTGTTCTTTGGAAGGTGGTTCAAATATTTGTCATATCCAACATGTTCCAAGAGTGTCATTTTATAGGTCATCAAAGACCCAATTAGTTTTTCAATTGATAAATCATTTCAATTTTTAGCTTTTTGTATAGCGATTACTTTAGAATCCTAATTTTTCGAAAGCAAACGTAAAATCTTGTTAACAAGTTCAAAATTCAAAAAATATTTACCAAGTGCTCTTAGACTATTGACGACATCCGTGAAACGGGTATACATGTCACCTATAGTCTTCCTTGGTTGCATTCGAAAAACCTCAAAATTGTGCATCAAAATATTAACTTTCGAGTCTTTGACTCTACTCGTTCCTTCGTGTGTGATTTTAAGTGTTCGCCAAATATCAAAAGCTATTTCATAAGAAGAAATCCGATTGAACTCAGTTTTATCTAGAACGTAAAATAAGGCATTCATAGCTTTTGCATTTAATTAAAAAGATTTCTTCTCTAAATCCAACCATTCGTTTGTCAATTTAGAGGGAAGTTGAAATCCATTTTCAATAACGCTCCATAAATCCAAATTTAAAGAAATCAAGAAAATTCTCATTCGAGTTTTCCAATATTTATAGTCTGATCCGTTAAAGAATGGAGGATGAACAACCGAAAAGCCTTCTTGAAAGTTATGAAGAGCTATTTCTCACGAGTGTGAATTTAAATGAGAAATAACGAGGCTCTGATATCAATTGTTGGGATCGAGAGCAGCACTAATAGGCGGGGGGTGAATTAGTGCAACGGATAAAGATGACAAATTTTGGTGATTAAAACAAGTTTGGAAACTTTATACGTTGAAAACTTCGTTTTGATGGAATCAATTTCGATTGCATATAAACTTAAAATGATTCATAAGAAAGTGAGGAGGAAACGGAGTAAGTAAAATAAATAGGTTTACAGAAATGTAAAGAATAATAAGTAAATGCAAACCAATTTTATAGTGGTTCGGTCATACGACCTACGTCCACTCCCGATTCCTCTTCTCTTGAGGCCACCGGCTTTCCACGAAGTATCCTCCTTTCAACAGGCGAGGATTGACTCCCTTTTATAGTACTCTCCTTTTGACGAGCTTAGGAGGTAACCCTTACAAGCACTCTCTCCTCTCTTTCAACTTGAATACAAGTGAAGTCTAGAGGAGGGGATATCTAGAAAGAATTCTACAGCGTTTTCTTGCTTTCAAAGTATATATGCTTGTGTATTCTAACCAGGGATGGGAGGGGTTTTTATAGGCTGCAATCTGATTCAAACTTAGAGCCAAAAAACTTTCAATCCTATTTTTCCGAGGTACTGGCGGTACCACACCTGTTATTGGTGGTACCATCGCCAGTCTGACCCTGACACTGGGCGGTACCACCACTCAGTCTAGCGGTACCACCACTTGACACACTAACATGGTGATAGGACCCTAGCAGGGTTGGGCCCTACTCAACTATATAGCAGCTAATAAAAACCCTATGAGAGTGTAATAAATCCTACCTAGCCACCTCTATCCTATAAAGAAGAGAGGCTAGAGTTTACATTTGGGTCTGTGGGCTTCTTAGCCGCCGCCCCCCTTGTTATTAGGTCGGCCCGCTAAGGTTGAGGGCAAATTGGGTAGTTCACTTAGGAAGAAGCCCCTAGGGCTAGGGTTTGGAGCTGTATATAAACATGTAGCCTCCATCTCTTGGGAATAAGAAGAATCATCTACAATTGCAGCCACAAGGCTATTTGGAGGGTGGAACCCCTATAGTGTTCCAAGGGTTGATCCCCCTCAAAGATCAATCTACATAGAATTCCTCTGGGATTCTATCATCTAGTATTAGAGCAGTGATCTTACTACTTTTGCTGCCATCCCTACCGCCCACCATCAACCAAGCAATTTTCTCAATTGCTCTTGACGTTGCCATCTCCACCTTCATCTTCTACCGTAGATCAAATCAATCTACTACCGCCGCTTCCAATTGCATCAGAGATCTGGTATTCTCTTATCACTAATACCTTTTGCTACTATAATTTGCCATTCAAAATACCAAAAAAGGGTCTTACTATCTATCCCTTGCTGCAAATTCCTTTTGTCGCAAAAGTTATCATCTTTACGAACGAAGGATTGTTGCAGAAAATTTTAGCCGTATATCCTTTTTGAACAAAATTTCTTGAGCACCTCATAGATCATCTTGGCTTTTATCTGGGATTGATCTATCATGGAATTCATCTCTGAAACAATACTATGTTGTTGCAAGTTTTCATCGCAATCTGCTAAAATTTTTCGATGAGAATTCTGCTATCGCAACTTGCACTGAATTCTTTACTATTATGGTGCCAAAATTTTCTTGATCCAAGTTGTCATCCTTGCTGTTATTTAAACTGAGATTTTGCTGTCAAATCTCCTCCTCAAATTTTTGGGTTCTTGCTGGAAATTTTGTCGAGAAACCATTATTTCTTCGATGATAATTCTGCTCTTACGAGACAGCGCATATCGGCAGCAACTTCCACTGAATTTTATCAAATCTCTACTGCCATCTACCATAGATCTAAAACTCTCTTCCCTAACCTTCATCCACTACCATCTCAGCCCAAAACTCCATCAAATCGTAGCCCCAAACCACATCCAAAGTAGCCACAAAACAAGCCTAAACCGCAGCCTACATCCACCAATCCACAAACCCTTTTAGCCACCACTTCCCTCAAACGATACATGCTTTTAACCCGACAATAAAAGAGAGATCTTAATATTACAGATCTGGAGGCATATACTATGGCATCTGAGGAGGCAATCAATGTTAAGTTTGAAGCCTTCAAGATATGGATGGAGGAGAAGATTCGGACCCTCTTTACCAAACTCAGTTTGGGTCGACCACCGAGCTCAAAGAAATCACATCAAGGAGAGAGCTCTAATCGAAGAGATGACTTCTAGGAGAGGGGAAGCTCTATGACCAATCCCCACTACCCATGCATGAGGATGGACTTTCCTAGATGGGAATAAGGAGACCCAATTGGGTGGATCTCGCCCGCGGAGTGATATTTTCGATACCACAAAACCACGAACACATCTATGGTGGAAATTTATACATCTTGAAGGGGATGCCATATAGTGGTTTGATTAGTTTGAACACACTCATGGAGTCCTCTCATGGCAAGAAGGACTGCTGATCTACTTCGGACCAACCGATTATGAGAACATCGATGGACAACTAGTGAAGATCCGACAAACCTCCACCATTCAGGAGTATCAAACTAGGTTTGAATGGTTATTTAATCAAACTTATGATTGGTCTGAAAAATAGCTATTGGGAATATTTATTGAGGGCTTGAAGCCAAAAATCTAGGGAGAAGTTAAAGTGCAATAGCCGTACATGCTTATGGTAGCCATCTCTTTCGCACGACTTCAAGAGGAGCGATTGAACCATGAAGCCTGGAGGACAAGGGTCGCTCCCCGACTAGTAGTACCAAAGTCCTCAGCTCTCCTACTGTCAGCTGAGCTCCTGCACTAAAAAAGTTGACAAGAGAAGAGCTTCGGGAGCGATCTACAAAGGGGTTATGTTAGCATTACGATGAGCCATGGAGCCACGAGCATCACTGTAAAAAGGGGAGAATTCTTATGAATGAACTAGTGAAAGAACAGGTCATTGATCAACCAGAAGAGAGCCTTGAACATGAGGAAGGAGATGTGGAAGAAGAACCATAATCGACCAACTTTATGGTACATGCATTAGTAGGCTACTTAAATCCGCAAACGATGAAAGTTGGAGGCCTTCTCAAACAACAACCGATCATCGTTCTCATTGACACGGGCAGCAAAAATAACTTCCTAAATAGTAAGGTCACTGCTTGGATGGCGCTCCACATCAAAGGCCGCAGCAAGTTCGACGTAAAGGTCACCGACGGTCGAATCCAAAAGTGCGACCAAAGATGCCTGCAGGTGAAACTATTATTGCAAGACCAAGAAATTATCGCCGACTTCTTCCTCCTACCAATTGATGATTATGAGGCTGTGCTGGGCATAGAATGGCTGACAATGCTAGGTGACATCTCCTAAAACTTTTCCAAATTAATTATGAAATTCTACTACAAGGGCAAATAAGTCACCCTATGCGGGAAGCGCGGAAGCAACATAACCACTGTTTCGACCCAACGAATAGAGAAAGTTTTACACAAGATAAATGGTGGCTTTTTGATGCATCTCCAACAACAACCAGAGGGGAAGAAAATAGAAATTGAAGATCAAAAGCTCACCTAATTGCTTGCTGAATTTGATGATGTTTTATTGAACCATGCGGTCTTCCTCCTACTCGGCAACATGACCACCGAATTCCAATTCTTTCGGGCAAACCACCAGCGAACACTCAGCCATACCACTATCCTCACCTCTAGAAGTATGAGATTGAGAAGATCATAAAGGAATGCTTGAAACAGGGGTGATTTGGCCAAGCTGCAACCCCTATTCCTCACCGGTACTACTTGTACGTAAGAAGAACATAACTTGGCAGATGTGCATCGACTACTGAGCTCTAAATGACATCACCATCAAGGATAAATACCCAATACCACTAGTAGATGAACTTCTTGATGAGTTCAGAGGAGCTCGAGTTTTCACGAAATTGGACCTCCGATCTGGTTACCACCAAATTCGGGTATGTGAAGACGACATCCCAAAAATAGCTTTTCGCACTCATAACGGCCACTATGAATTCTTGGTAATGCCTTTTGAACTCACTAATGCTCCTTTAATTTTTTAAAATCTCATTTACGATATTTTTCAGAGCTTTCTTTACAAATTCGTGCTGGTATTTTTCGATGATATTCTCATTTACAGCCCTTCTCTTGAGACTCACTTTCAGCATTTGCGATCTATTCTGACGATCCTTCGGGAGAATACTCTTTTTGTTAAACTATCAAAGTGTAACTTTCTCCAAGAAAAAGTAGAATACCTCGGGCACATAATATCAGAAGGAGTGGTAGTAGACCCAACAAAAATCGAGGCAATGCAGAGCTAGCCGAAACCTATAAATGTGAAATTGCTGTGTGGGTTCCTTGGACTAACGGGCTACTACCGAAAATTCATGAAGAACTATGGGAAGAACAGTGCACCCCTCACTTCTCTACTAAAAAAAGATACCTTTCAATGGTTGTACGAAGCTTCCGCTGCCTTCGATAAACTTAAGACAGCTATGACGATGACATCGGTGCTAGCATTACCAGATTTCAGCCGACTCTTCATCATTGAGGCCGACGCATCTAGAGTCAGAATTGGGACTATTCTCATGCAAGAGGGTCGACTGCTCACATACACCAGCAAGGCATTGTCTCCCTCTCATCAAAAAATGTCTATCTATCATTAGGAGATACTTGCCATTGTGCACGCAATAACAAAGTGGAGACCCTACCTAATCGGCCAACGATTTTAGATTAAAACTGACCATAGAAGCCTCTAGTACTTTTTGGAGCAGAAGATATTATCCCTAAAGTAACAAAAATAGGTAACCAAACTTCTAGGATTTGATTATGAAATTATTTACAAAAAGGGAAAAAAAATATTATTGTAGATACGCTCTTATGGCTACCTGAGCAAGCTGAATTTTCAGCCATCTCTCTTCCTACCACCGGCTTCCTTGAGGACATTAGAGAGGAATGGAAGAAGGACCTAGAGACCAACAACATCATTAAAATATTAGAGGAGGATCCAGGCACAATAACTCACTATACTTGGGATTTGAGGGATCTACGCTACAAAGGTCGTATTGTGCTTAAATCTGACTCCCCTTGCATCAAAGTCATTCTGCATGAAATGCACTCCACACCTTCAGCAGGATACTCTAGATTTCTGAGAACCTACAAAAGAGTAAAACAAAATTTTTATTGGAGAGGGATAAAAAAATTTATTTCTGAATACGTGGCACAATGTGATGTATGTCAACAGCAAAAGGGTGAAACGGTGGCGAGTCCAGGGAAACTACAACCGCTACCTATACCGGACTCAATGTGGACTGACATCTCCATGGATTTCATCGAAGGGCTGCCACCTTCCAAAGGTAAAAGCACAATCGTCGTGTTGGTTGATCGACTTACAAAATATGCTCATTTTTGTGCTGTACGAAATTCCTACACTACTGTTAGTATTGCTCAGATTTTCATAGAAAATATTATTCAATTGCATGGGATGCCAAGGTCCATTGTAAGTGATCATGATAGAGTCTTCACTAGTAAATTTTGGACTGAGTTATTCCAATTGTAGGGCACCAAACTCAAGATGAGCACAGCATATCATCCACAAACTGACAGCCAAACAGAGGTGGTGAACAAGTGTTTAGAGATGTACATTAAGTATTTCACTAGTGACCGACCGAAAGAGTGGATGAAATGGCTCCCCTAGGCCGAATGGTGGTATAATACTACGTATCATTCATCTACAAAATGTACCCCATATGAAGCATTGTATGGTCGGCCGGCCTCTGCGATTCCAAAGTATGTAATTGGCTCAACCAAGGTAGATCAGGTCGACCAAGATCTAATTGACAAGGACGAACTCCTATAATTGCTAAAGGATAACCTCTCTACCGCTCAAGCCAGAATGAAACAACAAGCCGATACACGATAAAGCGAAAGAGAATTTTTAGTAGGAGATTGGGTTTATCTTCGCCTATAGCCATACAAGCAGCTCTCCATCAACACACAAGCCACCATGAAGCTATCTTCATGTTTTTATGGGCTCTATTAGATCGTAGAGTGTATTGGAGCTATGGCGTATAGACTTAAATTACCTGAAGATGCTAAAATTCATCTTGTCTTCCACGTGTCATGCTTAAAGCCCAAGTTGGGAGAACACAAGTCACCCTAGATCCAATTGCTCAACACCACAGATGATAAAAATATTCAAACCCAACCACAAGTCATCCTCGACCGCAGAATCGTGATGCGTCGTCGACGTCCCTCTACTAAAGTACTAGTACATTGGACTAATTTACCACTCGAAGATGCCACATGGGAATCATATGAGGAGTTGAAGACCCGGTTCCCTAAGTTCATGGAACCTCAGCCTTGAGGACAAGGCTAATTTGAAGAGGGTGGGCTTGATAGGACCCTAGCAGGGTTGGATCCTACTCAACCATGTAGCAGTTAATAAAAACCCTGTGAGAGTGTAATAAATCCCACCTAGCTACTTCTATCCTATAAAGAAGAGAGGCTAGGGTTTACATTTGGGTCTTTGGGCTTCTTAGCCGCCGCCCCCCTTGTTTCTAGGTCGGCCACATAAGGTTGAGGGTAAATTGGGTAGTTCACTTAGGAAGCAGCCCCTAGGGCTAGGGTTTGGAGCTCTATATAAGCATTTAGCCTCTATTTCTTGGGAATAAGAAAATTCATCTATAATTGTAGCCACTAGGCTACTTGGAGGGCGGAACCCCTATAGTGTTCCAAGGGTTGATCCTCCTCAAAGATCAATCTATATAGAATTCCTCTAGGGTTTTATCACATGGTCAGTGTACTGGATGGTACCACTACCCAGCCAACGGTGCTACTGCCCAAGCACTATGCCCCAGAGTAGTACTATCGCCCAGTCTAAGTGGTGCCACTACCCCTAGATTGTCTAGGAAGCTGGACCTAGGCAGTGCCGCTACCCCAGTCTAGCGGTGCCACCGCCAAACAATGTCCAGCGGTGCCACTGCCAGACAATGTCCATCACTCCTTGTTGGGCCTTAAACCTGGTCCAAACCGATCCAATATCGGGCCCAATTGGCCCCTAACAGGGTTAAAGGATTAACACCTAATACTAACCCTAATTATATGCTAACTACAAAATTAAAGACATATCCTAAGCTATTATAAAGTCCGAAAAGTCAAGACTTCTTCCAGCGAGCTTTCGACGAATTTTCGGCGATCTTCTAACGAACCCTCGAATACCATTCTGCGGACTCCCAACAAGCTCCTGGACTTCACAATTGATCTTGGTGAGTTCCGATGAGCTTCTTTGGCAAGCTCCGATCTTTCTCAGCGAGCTCCGTGAACTTCTAACAAACCTTTCGGCGAACTTCCGAAAACTCTTCGGCAAACTCCCTACTCGTTCTTGGCCAATTCCGGCAGCACTCTCGATGAATCTTTGGACTTTCGTCGAACTCTCGAACTCCCAACAATCCATCACACTTGACTCTGACACTTTGTTTCACTTTTTATCTTCATTGTTATTGTAGTTAATCCTACACACATAAAACTTAACTTTACTTCGATCTAAACAGTTATTACAATGCGAAATGACATTCTATTGCCCGACACATCATTGGTCGGTGCTTTCTCCAATTCTTTGTTGCATCATCCTCTCTTGCGACCTATTGCCCAATCGACAATTGACCTCCACAACCCCAATATCCTTGGCACAACACCACTCTTCTTGGCCCGATGCCTGACGTTCGAAGCCTTCTATCGATTGTCGACTGGACCTCCGGCTCGATGTCTAATATCCTAACGTGATTTCTTCCGGCACAATATCAATTCCTCCTACATCAACTGTTGGGAAATCCTTAAGGGGAGCGACATCACATGCATAGTGGAAGAACAGAAAACAAAACCCTAATTTCCCATAGAAAGTTTCCGTCATCGTGCGAAGATCGGTGCGTCAAAAATAAATCTACAAAACTGCACGTGTAAAAGAAGATACCTAGGGAGATCGTATATCCCTGAATTCCTACAAATCTGTGGGAGAGGATGAAGGAGGTCAAGCGTCCTCCTTTCTAGCAGTATCCACATAGCAAGGATTGCAACTATGCACCTCTCTCTTTGGGGAGAGGAGAACAAAAGGTGGCTACCAAAAGAAACCCCCAGCCTATAGAGCTTTGGTTCCCTCCTATTTATAGAGGCCCCCTAAAAACCCTAATGGATCTTTTGCCCTATTGGGTATTGGATCTCCATCCAATTACCCAAGCCTCTTGGATTAGTGGGTCTCTACCCAATAATCTCTTATTAGCAATTATTGGATCTCATCTCAGGATCCAATAATTTAGGGGCTTAATGGATATCCAATAAAATAGGGGGTTTAGGGGATATATCATATCCGAACCTCTACTCATCGCAACACCTACCATATGTGTGTGACCCTCTAGGCCCAATATCGAGCTGGCCGTGAGTCATACTTGTTAGAACTCTTTCTGACTTAGTGAATTATTATCTCTATAATAATTCACCCAATTCATCGACTACGGACGTACTAGGCCACTACGCCGCGGCCCCCAGACGATACAGGGGAATCCAATCTTTTGGACTTATCTGTCCTCAGTTACCATATATCTATAGTCCCTCATCCATCTAATATCCTAAAGACCCTATACCGGGCATGGTGCTGTTAGGCCCATACGGTCTCTCATCGAGTCTTGCTCTTGTCGAATTCTCCTAGAGAACTCTTTCTCTCTAAATCCAAATAATCTTGGCTAAGGATTTGTTCGAGCAAGAATACATGGGATATTCCTCTCATGATACCGAGAGTGGATGATCCTCTATTGACACTCAATAGCCCTCATAAAGTTGGCTACCATTCCCAATAACCGGCTATACTAGATCTAGAATTTTCCAAACCTATAAGTCCGGTATCAAATAGTGGAGTACTCATACAGGACATCCTTGGTATCTCAAGTCTAAGGACCAGATACACTATTGGGACTACGGAATCGCTGTCTGACGTGAGGTATCAATAACCATTTAGCATTCCGTAGGCGGATCAATCACTGAACTCATTCCCCAATGAGCACCTGCACTGTACCCTTAGTGTTCCCACATGAGTAGCTATGAGACCAGACACCTCCATCATATGGACAAGTATGCAGCACACTAGTCTATCCAATTATCTCGATATCCTTCTCAAATAACCTATGACCAGGATAATTTAGAGTATGTGTTTAAAGGTGAATCGGTCTCATTATCGTGATCTCATCATGATCCGATTTCCATTGCACAGATCCAAGGACATCACAGTATATATCTAGATAATGTGAGATAATGCCAATAATCATAAGCAAAGAGATTGACGCAGCGTATTACAGGTGCAATCACTCATGTGATTGACTTGTAGGGCACCTATAACTAGCATCAATTGTCTAATCTTGATCGAGTAGACTTGCATTACTTAAAACATAATTAAATAATAAAACATAATTAATTAGTTTCATTATCAAAATTTGAGACCTAATAGCAAATGATTGAAACTTGATGTTGTAAAGTGATTGCTTGCTTGTTGTAAAATTTGGACATCTTTAAGACTAGCTATGATGTAACTTCTCCTTTTTGTTGATGACAAAGAGGGAGAAGTAAATTGATGACTTCATGCATTGTAATGATGATTGAATATTTTGAAATATTGCATGATGATTTTTGATGACATGTTACTTGGATTTTTTAAAATCCAAGAGTTTTATCAATATGGCATATTGATACGGGGAGCTTGTTTAAACTTCAGGAGTTAAGGTTAAATCCGTCATCAATTAGTTATCATCATCAAAAAGAGGGAGATTGTTGAATCTTAGATTTTGATAATAAAACTAATTAATCATGTTTTGGTGATCTAACTACGTTTTGAGTCAAGTAGGTCTACTCTCGATCAGGATTAGACAATTGAAGCAGGAAGAATCGATGTTGAGCCGGAGGAAAACACGTTAGATGATTATATGTCGAACCAGAGGTGTTGGGATCTGGAGTAGCACTAAGAGGGGGGGAGTGAATTAGTGCAGCTGTTAAGAATGATAAATTTTAGTGATTTAAAAATGCTTTCACAAACTTTATATGAAAAGAAAGATATTTCATTACAATTAAATCCGTAACGAAGGATGCTTTAAACTTGAAGTGATTCGTAAGAAGAAGATGAGGAAGTAGAGCATCAAAGTGAAGATGGTTTGCAGTAAAGTAAATTACAAGAGTACAAATGCAAACCGATTTATAGTGGTTTGGTCATACGACCTATGTCCACTCCTGATTCCTTTTCACTTGAGGCCACCGGCTTTCCACTAGTTATCTTCCTTCCAATGGGCAATGACTGACTCCATTACAGTGCATTCTCCTTTTGGCAGGCTCAGGAGATAACCCTTACAAGTACTAACATACTCCTCTCTTGAATACAAGTGAAGACTAGAGGAGAGAAAGGATTTTAATAGAGTTTTCCTACTTTTTGGTTCAGTGTGCTTATGTCTTCAACCCAAGGATGGGAGGGGTTTTTATAGGCTCTAATCTGATTCAAACTTGGAGCCAAAAACCTTCCCATCCTGGGTTTACCAGGTACTAGCGGTACCACCACCTGCCATTGGTGATACCACCGCTAGTTTAACCCTCATACTAGTGGTACTACCACTAGTTTGGTAGTACCACCGCTTGACATACTGACATGGTCAGTATACTGGGCGGTACTACTAGTTATAGGTGCCCTATAAGCCAATCACGTAAGTGATGGTACCTGTAACATGCTGCGACAATCTCTTTGCTTATGATTATTGGTATTATCTTACATTATCTGGATGTATATTATCAAGTCCTTGGATCTGTGCAATGAAAATTGGATCATGATGAGATCACAATAATGAGACTGATTGACCTTTAAACACAGACCCTAAATAATCTCGGTCATAGATTACTCGAGAAGGATATCGAGATAATCGGATAGACTAGTGTGTTATATACCCATCTATATGATGGAGGTGGCTGGTCTCATAGCTACTAATGTGGAGACACTGAGGGTACAGTGCTAGTGCTCATTGGAGAATGAGTTCACTAATTAATCCGCTTATGGAATACTGGATGGTTATTGATACCTCACGTCAGAGAGTGATTCTATAGTCCCAGTAGTGTATCTGATCCTTAGACTTGAGACGCCAAGAAAGTCCTATAAGAGTACTCCACTCTTGGATACTAGACTTATGGGTTTGGAAGTTTCAAATCTAGTACAGTCAGCTATTGAGAGTGGTAGCCAACCTTACGAGGGCTATTGAGTGTCAATAGAGGATTATCCGCTCTTGGTACCATGAGAGGAATATTCAATGTATTCTTGCTCGAACAAATCTTTAGCCAAGGTTTTTCGGATTGAGAGAGAGAGTTCTCTGGGAGAATCCAACAAGAGCAAAATTCGAGGAGAGACCGTATGGGCCTGATAGCACCATGCCCGATATAGGGTCTCTCGGATATTAGTTGGATGAGGGACTATATATACATGGTAACTGAGAAGAGATAGGTCCAAAGGATTGGATTCCCTTGTATCGTCTAGGGACTGCAGCGTAGTGGCCTAGTACGTCCGTAGTTGATGAGTTGGGTGAATTATTTTAGAGATAATAATTCACTAAGTCAGAAGGAGTTCTGACAAGTATGACTCACGGCCAGCTCGATATTATTAGGATCGAAAAGGCACTAAGAGGGGGTGAATTAGTGCAGCGGATTAAAATCGTAATTATGAAACCGATTTTATAAAAAGATAAGTTCGTAGGAAGATTTCGATTCGATGAAAGTGAACTTGTAAGAAGTTGTTTGAGTAAAGGAAATAGCAAGGAACTAAGCAATTTGCAACTAAGTAATAAAATGATTCAGAAATGTAAACACTCACACATTCATGAACACAATGATGTATAGTGGTTCGGTCAAATGACCTACATCCACTCTTGAAGCCTTCACGATGAGGCTCCATACTTCCACTAGCAAATCCTTTGAAGGGGAAAGACCAAATACCCCTTTTTACAACCCATTACAAGAGGTTCACACTCTTACAAGATTTCTCAATAAGAAGAAGGAGGTGAACACTTAGCAAGAGACAAGGCTTTTCAAGACTATTCAAAGACTTAAAACTCAAGATTCTAACTCTCAAAAGGGTGCCCTTTCAACTGAGAAAGGAGGGGTATTTATAGGCTCAAAATGGATTCAAATTTGGGCTCCAAATTTGAATTTTTTGAGTTTCCCAATGTCAGCCTATCAGAGGCGGGGGAACCACCTATCAAAGGCGGTGCCACCGCTTGTGTTAGCAGGGGCGGTGCCACCGCCCCAGCCAAGCAGTGCTACCGCCCCAGGCTGGGCGGTTCAACCGCTTGGCCCATTCAGCAAAGGTTGAATGGGCCCTGTTTAAGGCCCAATTTGGCTCAGTAGGAGCCCGGTTGTCCCCTACTAAATTTAGACAGGATTATTTCTAAATCCTTGCTTTAATCATGTGCAAACTATGAAATTAAAACATAATTCTAAGTGATTTAACCCGACATTCTATAAGTCAACTTCCGGTGAACTTTATGGCGAGATTCCGACGGACTTCCGACACTTCCCTCGGATTTCTTCCAGCGGACTCCCAGTATACTCCCGGATTGTATGGCGAGCTCAACGAGTCTTCGGCTAGCTTCTAAATCTTCCTGATAAGTTCCGCGAACCTTCGACGATCTTTGCGATGAACTTTCGAAAACTTCGGCAAGTCCCTGATTCGATCTTGGATGGTTCCGGCAACACTTCCGACGATTTCTCGGACTTTCGATAAACTCTTGAACACCCGACGGACTTGACCTCGATAAATCGCTTTATGTTTTCATCCCATCGTAGTTATTCCTGCACACTTATCTCGACAAAATAGATTAGAACAAATATTTCACCAATTAACTTAATTATCAAAATCCGATATTCAACAATCTCTCCCTTTTTGGTGATGATAATCAATTGATGATGGAGTTACTCTTAACTCCCCCTATCTATATGCCATAGATAGTAAAAACTGGTTGAATTTAATTTCTTTGAATTCAACACAATAAGTTTAACTTATCATTCAATATATGAAAGAAAAACTTCATGTTTTACTTAATGGTGACAATGTCGATGTATGGACATTCATCATTAAGTCAAAAGATGTCAAATAAATAGGTATTAAATGATATCAATGAAGTATACACAATAAAAAAATGATATCAAGAACTTAAATAAGCATTTCAAGCATATAACTTGTAATTACTTGTAAAGCATGGCAAATGCATATAACTTTCAACGCATGGCAATTGCATTCACTTGTCACATATTTCTCCCCCTTTGTCATCAACAAAAAGGAAAAGAGGGATTCATATACGAGTGAAAACCAAAAATATTCTGAGTGCGTCATCCAAAGATATGTAAGAAAAAAGATATCCGAAAAAATATCACAAATGAGGGAAAAGAAATCATTCAAAAATCTGAATATCATTCCACAGTGCCCAATAAAATGTAATAAAGATAATACAACATAGATGTCAAAGTTGCATAAAAGTTTACAATATTCAAAAAGAAAATACAACAAACTACTCCTCTGGAGGAATGCCAAAGTGTCTATACATGTGATCTATCTTTTGGTTCATCTTTCGCATTTCCTTCAAAATTTTAATTTGCTGCAATTTAACTTCATTTAATTCTCTCATGATCGGATCGTCAAAAGGTGGAGCTGAAGCTGGCACTAATGGAGCTGTATCAATGGGATCAGGAGGAGGAGATTCACTTCCCCCAAAGACTGGTGTTTCAGGATGTTCTACTGGTGGGGGATGTATATCACTTGTCCTAGGTTGTCTAACCCCTATTCCATGCTCAAATGTATACCTAAGTCTCCTAAGTAGTTTCATGTCAATGATGTTAAATCTGTCCACTTGTATTACTTCTTCATCAGGTGGAATACTAATATTATAGGCATGCAACAATCTAGTTATCAATCCTCCATATGGTAACATTAACCCTTTAGAAATGACTTCTATCATGTGTTGCCGGATTAGGTAACCAAAACAATAATTCTGTCTGGTCATGATCCAATATATGGTACCCAACTCGGCTAAACTGATCTCATCTTGATGAAACTATTTAGGAATGATAATGTTTATAAGAATGTGATGTAAAATTTTAGAGTTGAAAGGCAACAAATGTTCACAACTCTTGGGAATTATGCCTAAGTTTGGATTTGCAAAAACAGTTTCTAAGGCTTCGGAGTGGGTGGCTCCGATTGTGTCCACGTCCCATTTCCCTTTAAAATAGCATCCTAACTCTTTTTCAACAATTCCAATTAAAGAGCATATTGTATTATCAAATATTTGGATCTCATTTCCTAGAAGATAGGTAGATAAGCTATCTTCATTCATGCTTAAATTAGCATAAAATAATTTAATCAAGCATGGATAAATAGGTTCAACAATTTGCAAAATGGGTAAGACCTCTAAGTTAGCAAATCACATGATGGGTTCAAGGTTCCCTAATTGATTTAAATCAACATATTTCCCTTTATGAATGGTTCTAGTAACAAGTTCAGAAAACCTAAGGGATGCTTCTTTTGATTTGAACAAAGATTGGTCAAATGAATCTACCTCCACCCTTTTTCCTTTGTCTCTTGATGATCTTTTAGGAGCCATTTCTAGTGAGGATAGATCAATAATTAATTTAAAGGAAAGAACTAAACTAGGCAAGAAAAAGAGGAGAAAAATTTCAGATTTTACCTTAGTTTTGTTCCCTTGAGAGGTAGAGGGCTTGAATCAAGGAAAAATCCCTTTCTTAGGCTTCTAGACGGAGAGAATAAGGCTTGGGAAGTGTTTTGAGAGGATTAGAGAAGTGAGAAAGAGGTCTTTCAGGTTAGGGGGCGGTCCTACCACCGGCCCTAACTCACCCCTTTTATAAGGGGTGTTCGGGCGGTACTACCACCCAGACAAGCGGTTCTACCGCCTGGGGTCTGATGACCTAGGCAGTGCTACCGTCAGATCTGGCGATGTTACCGCCAGTAGCACAAAATTTTTTTCCCTTTTTTTAATTTATTCTGAATTTGTTTTTAGAGATTTTAAGGATGGGATGATGTCAAAAAGAAATCCAAAATTTCAAAAAGAAATCCGAGAGGAAGGCAAATCGACGAAAACCAAAATTTCAAGGAAAATCTCATACAATAAAGCTCATTTATTAGGATAATTTAACATGCCTAATTCCCTTCTAATAAAATAAAATTGTTCCTCATTTAAGGGTTTTATAAAAATATCCGCTAATTGATGATTTGTATCAATAAATTTAAGGGTGACATCTTTACTACTAACATGATCACGTATAAAATGATGCCTAATGTCAATGTGCTTAGTTCGAGAATATTGAATCAGATTTTTAGTTAGACAGATAGCACTCGTGTTATCACATTTTATAGGAATGTTTTTTTAAATAAATTCCATAGTCTTCTAGCGTATTTTTCATCCAAATAACCTGTGCACAGCATGCACTTGTAGCTATATATTTGGCTTCTATCGTAGATAGTGCAACTGAATTTTGTTTCTTGGAAGTCCAAGAAATAAGTGCATGTCCTTGAAATTGGCATGTTCCGGATGTACTTTTTCTATCTATTTTATATCCACCAAAATTCGCATCTGCATAAGCTTTCAAATCAAAGTTATCAGATTTTGGATACCATAATCCAAGATTCGGAGTCCCTTTAAGATATCTAAGGATTCTCTTAACGACTTTGAAGTGAGATAGCTTAGGATTAGCTTGGAATCTTGCACATAACCCCACACTAAACATGATGTCAGGTCTGGTTACAGTGAGATAAAGCAAGCTACCTATCATGCCCCTATCTATTTTTTATTCAAAACTTTCTCCATTTTCATCTATATCTAACTTAGTGGAGGTGCTCATAGGAGTGCTAATGTCTTTTGATCCATCCATGTTAAATCGTTTTAACAATTCTAATGTATACTTTGATTGATTTAGAAATATACCATCACTTAGTTGCTTAATTTGCAATCCTAAAAAGAAATTAAGTTCTCCCATTAGGCTCATCTCAAATTCATCACTCATATTCTTGGCAAATGATTCACATAGTGATTTATTAGAAGAACCAAAAATAATATCATCAACATAAATTTGAACAATAAGAAAATTATTTTTAAAATATTTAATAAACAATGTAGTATCAACCTTGCCTTTAGTGAAATCATTTGAAATTAAAAAAGAACTAAGCCGCTCATACCAAGCCCTAGGGGCTTGTTTTAGACCATGTAGAGCCTTAGTTAGCTTAAACACATGGTTAGGAAGAAGAGAATTTTCAAATCCGAGTGATTGTTCAACATACACTTCTTCGGAAATAAAATCATTTAAGAATGCACTTTTGACATCCATTTGAAATAATTTGAAATCATTTGAAATCATTACTACTAGCACAGGTAAGGAGCATCCTAATGGCTTCTAATCTTGCCACCGGAGCGAAGGTCTCTTCGTAATCGATACCTTCTTCTTAGTTGAAACCTTTGGCTACTAGTCTAGCCTTATTTCTAACCACGATACCACATTCATCTTGCTTGTTTCTAAAGACCCACTTAGTACTAATAACTAAGTGGTCATTAGGTCTAGGAACAAGTTTCCATACCTCATTCCTCTCAAATTGATTTAATTCTTCTTGCATTGTGATAACCCAAGAATCATCTTTCAAGGCATCATCAATGCATTTTGGTTCAACTTGAGAAAGAAAAGCGGCATGGGCACAAAAATCTTTGAAAGAAGAGTGAGTTTGAACCCCTTTCGATGCATCTCTCATAATTAATTCCTTGGGATGAGCATCTACATACTTCCATTTCTTGGGTAAGGAAGTTTGGGAAGAATATGCATCCAAGTTATCATTTTGAGGAGAGGGTTCATTCAAATTTAAATTATCAAAGCCAAAATCATCATCAAAATCTTTCTTCTTAAATTCAGAAATTTCATTAAAAACCACATGAATAGATTCTTCTATAACTAAGGTTCTTTTGTTGAAAACACGAAAAGCCTTAGAAACGGAAGAATAACCAAGAAATATGCCTTCATTGGATTTTGCATTGAATTTTCCTAAGACATTCTTTTCATTTAAAATAAAACATTTACAACCAAAAACTTTAAAATAAGAAACATTGGGTTTTTTATTATTCCATAACTTATATGGAGTTTTAGATAGGGATGGTCTCACTAGAACTCTATTCATAACATAGCAAGCCGTATTCATGGCTTCGGCCTAAAAATATTTTGGTAAATTATATTCATTTAACATGGTTCTAGCCATTTCTTGCAAACTTCTATTTTTCCTTTCCACTACTCCATTTTGTTGTGGATTTCTTGGAGTAGAGAAGTTATGGTTATATCCGTTTATTTCACAAAAATTTTGGAAGTCATGATTTTGAAATTCACCTCCGTGATCACTTCGATTTGATGAAATCATAAAACCTTTTTCATTTTAAGTGAGTTTACAAAATTTAGAGAAACATTTGAAACAATCACTTTTGTGAGCCAAGAAATAGGTCCAAGTGTATCTACTATAGTCATCCATAATTACAAAGGCATATTTGCTACCTCCTAGGCTTGTTATGTCAATTGGTCCAAATAAGTCCAAATGGATCAATTGCAATGGTCTAGTGGTGCTAATTTAATTTTTTGATTTGAAACTAGTTTTTATTTGTTTTCCTAGTTGACATGCATCACATACCTTGTCCTTAACGAATTTCATGTTTAGGATTCCTCTTACTAACTCTCTAGATGAAATCTTAGAAATTAGTTTCATGCTTGCATGGCTTAATCTCCTATGCCATATCAATTTTTGTGAACTAATTTTTTTGAATGGACATTTGTAAACAATATGTCCAGTTTTACCATAAAAATTACATTTCAAATGGGGTGATACATGCAATGTGGGTCCTTTAACAAAGGTGGTGGGATTTTGGTGAGATCCACTCATAAATCCTATTCCACTTCTATTTCTGATGTGACCTTTGTTAGCAAGGATCATGTCCAAACCCTTGCTACCGACCTTAAACTTATTTAGGGTCTCTTTTAGTAGCAAGTTCTCCCTTTTTATTGCTTCTAAGTGTTCACACTTAGAGCATGGGAGTAGAGAAGGAGTTTGGAGACTATTGAACTCATTTTGTAATAAAGTATGCTCTTTCTTAAGCAAATTGAACTTCTTACTAATAGTTCTACATTCATCAAATAACTCATGAAAAGTGATAGAAAGCTCATCGAAAGATAATTCTTCAATAAATAACTCACTAACCTCTTCTCCAAGGGCCATTAGCGCGAAGTTAGCTTCCTCTTTGTTGCTTGCTTCTTCGACCTCGGAGTCACTTGAATCATCCCATGTAGCCTTCAATGCTTTCTTCTTCTTGGGTTGCTTCTTTTTGGCTTGAGGGCATTCATTCTTGAAGTGTCCCGACTTCTTGCATTCGTAGCAAATAACTTGGTCCTTTTTGTGTTCAAATTTATTCTGTCATTTTTAAATTTGTTCTTTCTTATAAATTTCTTAAACTTTCGAATCAAAAGTGCAATGTCATTGTCATTGTCCTCATCACTTGATGTTCCTTTCAAGTGGTCTTCTTGTGTTCTAAGTGCCATATCCTTCCTATTCTTTGGAAGGGGGTTCTCAAGCTCTTCATGAGCATGGCACATCATCTCGTAGGTCATTAGAGACCCAATAAGTTCTTCAAGCGGAAATATTTTAAGATCCTTGGCCTCTTGAATGGTTATAAATTTTGGATCCCAACTCTTTGGAAGGGATCTTAAAATTTTAGTTATCAACTCAAAATTTGTAAAACCTTTACCAAGAGCTTTAAGTCCATTGATGACATCCGTAAAGCGGGTGTACATGTCTCCAATGGACTCATTTGGTTTCATATGAAAAAGTTCATAAGAATGCACAACAATGTTGATTTTGGACTCTTTCACTCGACTAGTGCCTTCATGAGTGATTTCAAGAGTGCGCCAAATATCAAATGCCGATTCGCAAATAGAAACCCAATTAAACTCCTTTTTATCAAGCGCACAAAATAAGGCATTCATAGCCTTTGCATTGAGAGCAAAAATCTTCCTTTCTGACTCATTCCATTCACTCATCGGAAGAGTAGATTTTGCAAAGCCATTTTCAACAATGTTCTAAAGTTTGAAGTCCAAAAAAATGAGAAAAATCCTAATACGAGTCTTCCAATACGTATAATCCGACCCATTAAACATACGCGGATGAGTAATGGAGTGACCCTCTTGTATACTGGAGTAGGCCATCTCTATTAGGTATTAAACCAATATGAGAATAAACCTTGCTCTGATACCAATTGTTAGGATCGAAAAGGCACTAAGAGAGGGGGGTGAATTAGTGCAGCAGATTAAAATCGTAATTTTGAAACTGATTTTACAAAAAGACAAGTTCGTAGTAAGATTTCGATTCGATGAAAGAGAACTTGTAAGAAGTTGCTTGAGTAAAGGAAATAGCAAGGAACTAAGCAATTTGTAGCTAAGTAATAAAATGATTCAGAAATATAAACACTCACACATTCATGAACACAATGATGTATAGTGGTTCGGTCAAATGACCTACATCCACTCTTGAAGCCTTCATGATGAGGCTCCGCACTTCCACTAGCAAATTCTTTGAAGGGGAAGGACCAAATACCCCTTTTTACAACCCTTTACAAGAGCTTCACACTCTTACAAGATTTCTCAAGAAGAAGAAGGAGGTGAACACTTAGCAAAAGACAAGGCTTTTCAAAACTATTCAAAGACTTAAAACTCAAGATTCTAACTCTCAAAATGGTGCCTTTTCAGCTGAGAAAGGGGGGGGGGGATATTTATAGGCTCAAAATGGATTCAAATTTGGGCTCCAAATTTGAATTTTTTGAGTTTCCTGGTGTTAGCCTGTCAGAGGCAGTGGAACCGCTTGTCAGAGGCGGTGCCACCGCTTGTCAGAGGCGGTGCCACCGCTTGTCAAAGGCGGTGCCACCGCTTGTGTCAGTCTGGCAGACTAACACAGCAAGGGCGGTGCCACCACCCTAGCCAGGCGGTGCTACCGCCCCAGTCTGGCGATAGGGACGGTGCTACCGCCCCAGCCAAGCGGTGCTACCACCCCAGTCTAGCGACAGGGACGGTGCTACCGGCCTAGCTAGGATGGTGCTACCGCACCGCCAGTGTCAGTCTGGCAGATTGACACAGTAGGGGCGGTGCCACCGCCCCAGCCAGGCGGTGCTACCGCCCTAGTCTGGCGATAGAGACGGTGCTACCGCCCCAGCCAGGCGGTGCCACCGCCCTAGGCTGGGCGGTTCAACCGCTTGGCTCATTCAAAGAAAGTGAATGGGCCCGCATTTAAGGCCCATTTGGCCCGAAAGAGGAGCCTGGTTGGCCCCTACTAAATTTAGATAGGATTATTTCTAAATCCTTGCTCTAATCACGTGCAAACTATGAAATTAAAACATAATTCTAAGTGATTTAACCCAACATTCTTCAAGTCAACTTCCGGCGAGCTTTACGGCGAGATTCCGGCGAACTTCCGATACTTCCCTCGGATTTCTTCCAACGGACTCCTAGCATACTCCCGAATTGTATGGCGAGCTCAACGAGTCTTCGGCTAGCTTCCGAATCTTCCCGGTAAGTTCCGCGAACCTTCGATGATCTTTGTGATGAACTTTCGAAAACTTCGGCAAGTCCCTGATTCGATCTTGGATGGTTCCGGCAACACTTTCGATGATTTCTCGGACTTCCGATAAACTCTTGAACACCCGACAGACTTGACCTCGGTAAATCGCTTTATGTTTTCATCCCATCGTAGTTATTCCTGCACACTTATCTCGATAAAATAGATTAGAACAAATATTTCACCAATTGACTTCATCATCAAAATTCGAGATTCAACAAATATTGGGCCTAGAGGGTCACGCACATATGGTAGGTGTTACAATGAGTAGAGGTTCGGATATGAGATATCCACCGGAGCCCCTATCTTATTGGATATCCAATAAGCCCATATATTATTGGATCCTATGGATGAGATCCAATAAGAGGTTGATTATTGGGTACAAACCCATTGATCTAAGAGGCTTGGGTAATTGGATAGAGATCCAATCCTGAATAAGGCAGGATCCATTAGGGTTTACAAGAGGCCTCTCTAAATAGGAGGGAACCAAAGGCTCATAGGTTGGGATTTTGTTTTGGTAGCCACCGTCTATTCTCCTCTCCCCAGAGAGGAGCATCGTTGTAGTCCCTACCATGTGGATACTGCTAGAGAGGAGGATACTTGACCTCCTTCATCCTCCCCAATGAATCTATAGGAATATCAAGGATATATAATCTCCCTAGGTACTATCGTTTCATTACACACGTAGTTTTCAGATTCGTGGATTTATTTTTGATGTACCGATCTTCTCACGACGATGGAACCCTTTGCAGAAATCTAGGATGTTTTGTTTTCTGTTCTTCCATTATGCATGAGATGTCGCCCCTTTGGATTTTCCAACAGTGGTATCATAGCAAGGTTGTTCATGTGAAGATCGGATTTTAACTGCGTGTATTGTATTTTGACATCAAAATCATTGACACAAAAGTGGAAAAGGACAGCAACTATTATTGCCCTTGCTACCCATGTGGATGGTAGCCTTGGCTACCATCTGCATGCAGGCGATAGCTGGTGGCCTGTGTGCAGGCCACAGTCGACAACCGAAGGCTTGTAGGTGTAAGGGGTAGGCGTTGCGGGTGGCCTACTCGCAATCGTGGCTGGCACCCGTGATGGTAGTGCCGCCCACAAGGGGTAGCGTCGCCCATAAGGGACGGCCAAGCCATAGCAGCAGTGTCACTCGCAGGTGAGCCATCGTAGGGAAGCCACCCCCCATGGGCGAGTAGCCACAACCGTGTGCGGGGATGGCTACTACCTATAGTGGCTTCTGCGGGCAATGCTCACAAAGGGGGCGCCGGCCTGCGGGGCAGGTGTTGTGCCCACAGCCTACGGTGGCATCGCCCGCAGGCAAGGGTGGCACCTGCGGTCGCTACCCCATAGCTACCCGCCTATGGGAGCAGCGCCTACCCGCATCGACCCCACCCGCGGGCACATCGCCCGTGGGCGAGCCGCCCACAAGTAAGGGTGGTGCCCCCCTATGGTGCCCCGCACGTATGGCCATTGCCGACCGGGTGGCGATGGCCACAACGCAGCAAAGCAGCAAAAGGGAGGGATTAAGGTTTTCAAGAAAAAGATAGTTTTGCCCTTGTGAATTTTAGAAATTCTAAATTTGTCCCTTCTGGCTAAATGACCAAAATACCCTTCAAAATTTAGAAAATTCCCTATATATATCCCTATTTTTCGAAAATATTAGTGAATTAAAATGTTTAATTAATTATTATTATTTATCTAGTAGTCCTATATAATGATATGTACATATGATATATGATATGGACAAATGATCATGGGCCGTGTGATGTGTGTATATGTGATTATTATTATTGGGGCTTGCGAGCCTCTAGTTTTCTCATTTATTATTGGGCCTACATATTTATAATTATATTGTAATTATATGAGGAGACACAACGAGAGCGTGGAAGCGATAGCGGGACCTACGAGGCTGAGACGATCAATCTGATGAATAGAGATGCATTGTGATAGGACCCTAGTAGGGTAAGGTCCTACTAAACCATGTAGCAGCTAATAAAAATCCTGTGAGAATGTAATAAACCCCACCTAGCCGCCTCTATCCTATAAAGAAGAGAGGCTAGGGTTTATATTTGGGTCTTTGGGCTTCTTAGCCGCCGCCCCCTTGTTATTGGGCCGGCCCGCTAAGGTTTAGGGCAAATTGGGTAGTTCACTTAGGAAGCAGCCCCTAGGGCTAGGGTTTGGAGCTCTATATAAACTTGTAGCCTCCACCTCTTTGGAATAAGAAAGATCAATCTACAATTGCAGCCACCAGGCTACTTGGAGGGTGGAACCCCTATAGCGTTCCAAGGGTTGATCCCCCTCAAAGATCAATCTCCATAGAATTTCTCTGGGGTTCTATCATCTGGTATCAGAGCAGCGATCTTGCTGCTTTTGCTGCCATCCCTGCCGCCCACCGTTAGCCAAGCAATTCCCATAATTGCTCTTGACGTCGTCATCTCCAGCATCATCTCTTGACGTAGATCAAATCAATCTATAGTCGCCACCTCTAATTGCATCAGAGATCTAGTATTTTTCTACCACCAATATCTTTTGCTGCTATAATTTTTCATCTAAAATATCAAAAAGAAGTTTTTCTATCAATCCCTTGCCTGTGAATTCCTTGCGTCGCAAACATTACCATCTTTGCGAACGAAGGATCGCTGCAGAAAATTTCAACCGCGTGTTGCTGCCTTTAACCGATCTAATTGTTATCCTTTTTGAATGAAATTTTTTGTGCACCTCATAGATCATCTTGGCTCCCATCCATGATTGATCTATTGTGGAATTCATCAAAAAAAAATTTGTGTGTTGCTGCAATCTCTCGTCGCATACTGCTAAAATTTTTCGATGAGAATTCTGCTATCTCAACTTACACCGATTTCTTTACTGCTTTGCTACCAAAATTTCTTGATCCAATTTGTTATCTTTGTTACTATCTAAACTAAGATTCTACCGTCAAACTCCCTCCTCAAATCCCTAAGTTTTCGCTGGAAATTTCATCGAGAAATCGCTATTTCTTCGACGACAATTCTGCTCTTACGAGGCAGCACACATATGCAGCAATTGCCACTGATTTTTGTCAAATCTTTGCTGCGATCTACCACAGATCTAAAACCCTCTTCCCTAACCTTTATCCACTACCATCTCAGCCCAAAACTCCATCAAATCACAGCCCCAAACAGCACCCAAAACAGCCACAAAACAAGCCTAAACCGCAGCCTACATCCACCGATCCATAAACCCTTTCGGCCACCACTTCCCTCAAACAATTCATGCCTTTAACCCGGCAACAAAAGAGAGATCTTAATAATACAGATCTGGAGGCATATACTATGGCATCCGAAGAGGTGATAAATGCTAAATTCAAAGCCTTCGAGATGTGAATGGAAGATAAGATTCGGGCTCTCTTTGCCAAACTCAGTTTGGGTCGAACACCGAGCCCAAAGAAATCTCATCAAGGAGAGAGCTCTGACCGAAGAGATGACTCCCAAGAGAAGGGAGGTTCTATGACCGATCCCTACTATCCACGCATTAGGGTGGACTTCCCTAGATGGGAAGAAGGAGACCCGATTGGTTGGATCTCGTGCGCGGAGCGATATTTTCGGTATCACAAAATCGTGGATGCATCTATGGTAGAAATTACAAGTATACATCTTGAAAGGGATGCCATACAATGGTTTGATTGGTTTGAACACACTCATGGAGTCCTCTCATGGCGACAATTCAAAGAAGGACTGCTGATCCGCTTCGGACCAACCGATTACGAGAACATCAACGGACAACTAGCAAAGATCCGACAAACCTCCACCATCCAAGAGTATCAAACCAGGTTTGAAAGGTTATCTAATCAAACTCGTGATTGGTCTGAAAAATAGTTATTGGGGACATTTATGGAGGGCTTGAAGCTGGAGATCTGGGGAGAAGTTAAAGCACGACAACCGTACACGCTTATGGCAGCCATCTCTTTCGCACGACTTCAAGAGGAGCGATTGAACCACGAAGCCCGGAGGACTAGGGTCGTTCCCCAACCAGCAATATCGAATCCCTCAGCCCCCCCTACTATCAGCCGAGCTCCTGCATGAAAAAGGTTGACAAGAGAAGAGCTTCGAGACCAATCTGCCAAGGGGTTATGTTGGCATTGTGACGAGTCGTGGAGCCGCGAGCATCGCTGTAAAAAAGGGAGACTTCTTGTGATTGAACCAGTGGAAGAAGAGATCAGTGAACAGCCAGAAGAGAGTCTTGAACATGAGGATGAAGATGTGGAAGAAGAGCCACAATCAACCGACTTTATAGTATATGCGCTAGCCGGATACTCAAATCCGCGAATGATGAAAGTTAGAGGCCTGCTCAAACAACAACCAATCACCGTTCTCATCGATACAGGCAGTACTAATAATTTTCTAAATAGTAAGGTTGCTGCTCGGATGGTGCTCTATATCGAAGGTTGCAGCAAGTTCGACGTAAAGGTTGCCGACGGCCGAATCCTAAAATGCGACCAAAGATGCCCACAGGTGAAACTATTACTGCAGGGCCAAGAAATTGTTGCCGATTTCTTCCTCCTACCAATTGATGATTATGAGGCTGTGCTAGGCATAGAATGGCTGATGACATTAGGTGATGTCTCTTGGAACTTTTCCAAATTGATTATTAAATTCTATTGCAAAGGTAAACGGGTCACCCTACGCGGGAAACGTAGAAGCAACGTAACCACCGTTTCAACCCAACGAATGGAGAAAGTTTTACACAAGATAAATGGTGGCTTTCTAATGCATCTCCAGCAGCAACTAGAGGGGGAGGAATGGAAGAAGGATCCAGAAACCAGCAACATCATCAAAAAATTGGAGGAGGATCCAAGCGCAATAGCTCACTATACTTGGGATTCGAGGGATCTACGCTATAAAGGTCGTATTGTGCTTATACCAAACTCCTCTTGCATCAAAGTCATTCTGCATGAAATGCACTCCACACCTTTAGCAGGGCACTCCGGATTTCTAAGAACCTACAAAAGAGTGAAGCAAAACTTTTATTGGAAAGGGATGAAAAAAATTATTTCTGAATACGTAGCATAATGTGATGTATGTCAACAGCAAAATGGTGAAACAGTGGTGAGTCCAGGGAAACTACAACCACTACCCATACCAGACTCGGTGTGGACTGACATCTCCATGGACTTCATCGAAGGGCTGTCACCTTCCAAAGGTAAAAGCACAATCCTTGTGATGGTTGATCGACTTACGAAATATGCTCATTTTTGTGCTGTGCGAAATCCCTACACTACTGTTAGTATTGCTCATATTTTCATAGAAAATATTGTCAAACTACATGGGATGCCAAGGTCCATCATAAGTGATCGTGACAGGGTCTTCACTAGTAAATTTTGGACCAAGTTATTTCAGTTACAGGACACCAAACTCAAGATGAGCACTGTATATCATCCACAAACTGATAGCCAAACAGAAGTGGTGAACAGATGTTTAGAGACATAACTTCGGTGTTTCGCTAGTGATCGACCAAAGGAGTGGACGAAATGGCTCCCCTGGGCCGAATGGTGGTACAATACTACATATCATTCATCTACAAAATGTACCCCATATGAAGCATTATATGGTCGGCCGGCCCATGTGGTTCCAAAGTATGTAATTGGCTCGGCTAAGGTAGATCAGGTCGACCAAGATTTAATTGACAGGGACAAACTCCTACTGTTGCTAAAGGATAATCTCTCTACCGCTCAAGCTAGAATGAAGTAGCAAGCTGACACACGAAGAAGTGAAAGAGAATTTTTAGTAGGAGACTGGGTTTATCTTCGCCTACAACCATACAAGCAACTATCCATCAACACACGAGCCTCCATGAAGCTATCTCCACATTTTTATGGGCCCTATCAGATCATAGAGCGTATTGGAGTTGTGGCGTACAGACTTAAATTACCGAAGATGCCAAAATTCACCCCTGTCTTCCACGTGTCATGCTTGAAGTCCAAGTTGGAAGAACACGAGACACCCAGATCCAACTGCCCAACACCACTGATGATGGAAATATTCAAGCCCAACCACAAGCCATCCTCGACCACAGAGTCGTGATGCGTCGTCGACGTCCCTCTACTGAAGTACTAGTACATTGGACTAATTTACCACTCGAAGATGCCACATGGGAATCATATGAGGAGCTGAAGTCCCGGTTCCTCGAGTTCATGGAACCCTGACCTTGAGGAGGACAAGGCTGATTTGAAGAGGGCAGGCTTGATAGGACCCTAGTAGGGTAAGGTCCTACTAAACCATGTAGCAGCTAATAAAAACCCTGTGAGAATGTAATAAACCCCACCTAGCCACCTCTATCCTATAAACAAGAGAGGCTAGGGTTTATATTTGGGTCTTTGGGCTTCTTAGTCGTCGCCCCCTTGTTACTGGGCCGGCCCGCTAAGGTTGAGGGTAAATTGGGTAGTTCACTTAGGAAGCAGCCCCTAGAGCTAGGGTTTGGAGCTCTATATAAGCTTGTAGCCTCCACCTCTTTGGAATAAGAAAGATCAATCTACAATTGCAGCCACCAGGCTACTTGGAGGGTGGAACCCCTATAGCGTTCCAAGGGTTGATCCCCCTCAAAGATCAATCTCCATAGAATTCCTCTGGGGTTCTATCACATTGTGATGTCGACAAAATCGACGAAGCGAGATGGACGATCACAGGGCATGGAGATGCGCCGAAGCACACATAGATCTTGATGTGAGTGATTGGGCCCACTGGCTCGGGCTTGATCACATTAGGATGCGGTCCATGATCATCTGGTGTGATTACTCTATGATGTGTGATTGGTTATACACCTACTAGATATGTATATATATTTGCTTGCGATGTAGATATATATTAAATATATATGTGTGTGACATATTATATTAGGAGACCAAATCAAAAATCCCCTCTCTCTTTAATATTAAGTCAGTAAACGTGAGGCAATTAGATTGACCCACGTGGCCTTCCAACGTTATAGGTAGGAACTGATTCCTGATATAGGTTGAGTTGGTCAAGTACCTTGAGACTCACCTATATTGTGATTTGCTATCTTATCTATGACATAGAGATGTCACCGGTGACCTGAGGATATGGTATACTTGGTTGAGTCCCTCGAAGATATATCATCGAATCAGACTCATCTTGTAACGATGGTGATGACATAACCAAACATCATAGTTGGTCAAGTCTCTGGAGGCCATGGTGGTTCGAAGGCCGAATAGGACGAGAATCACAAGGAGTTGTGATCGGCAAGAGTTGCCTACCTTTTGGGCTTAGTGTGATTGGTCAAGTCCCTCGAGGTTACACTAAGATGCTGATTGGATCTCGATCCCTACTAGAAGTCTACCGGAGACTTCCATTTCATGTGTTGAGGGTGTCGCATGACTCGCTAGAAAATAGTGGGAGTACATCAAGATATAAGTCCATATCTTGATTATTTATATTTCTGTAAAATCTACATGTTATTTATTTATGCTATATTTTTATTTTTTGAAAATATCGTTACTAGACTCTCTATGTGGCATATTGATGCCAACCGCCTTATTAGTCAAAACTATATGAACTGACTCTGTGACCTGAGAATAGTTCTCACAGTGGAGAAAATCGCATATGTCATTAAAATAGTAATGCCAATACCCAAGAAAGGGGCAAGCGAGGATGAGATCACTCACTACGTGAAGTGCGTAGATGACTCCACTCTTGCTCAGTATTATATGTTGGGCTCCATGACTCCCGAGTTATAGAGAAAATATAAAATGATGGATGACAGATCTATACTCCTACATCTCCGCAAATTATTTGAGGAATAGGGAAGAACTTAATGATATGACATATCGAAGAGTCTCTTCCATGCTAGGAGGACTGAGAGGACATTGGTTCAGAACCATGTCCTTAAGATGATTGAGTGGATAGAGACACTCACAGTTTTAGGAATGGTCCTAAAGGATAACCTATGTGTGGATCTTGTGCTTCAGTCTCTACTCAATTCCTTTTTACAGTTCTCTATGCTGGTAAGACCAAAAAGAAAAGAAAGATAGAGAAGTCCCTTGAGAAGGGCAAAGGGCAAGGGTAGATCGGGTAAAGCAAAGGTTGCTAAGAAGACCCAAAAGAGGACAAAATCCAGTGCTTCTACTATGGCAAAGATGGGCATTGGAAGAGAAACTGCAAAGAGTATATTGCAAAGAAGGCGAAACAGAAGCTTAAAAAAGTTTCAGATATACATTCATGATTAGTCTATATCTGTTAGAATCATATGATACCATATAGGTATTGGATACCGATAATGTTTATCATATCTATAATTCGTTGTAGGCTCTGGCAAGACCTAGGAGATTGATGAGAGGCAAGATGGACCTTAAGATGGGCAATAAAGCAAGAGTTGTTGCTATTACTATTAGCAAGGTTACCATACATTTGTTTGTTGGAGTTACTATTACATTAGATACATCTTATTTTGTCTCTCTATCATCAAAAATGTTATTTCCATTTTATATTTGACATTGAATAGTTATAAAGTAGTTTTTGAAAACAATAGTTGTTCAACTATTGAGGATGATAAGATCATCACGAGAGGAACATTGCATAATAGTTTGATTATGCTAGATACTACTCCACATATCATGAATGTTAGTGAGTCCAAGAGGAAACGAGATGAGGTGAACAGTGCAAACCTATGGCATTGTAGGTTGGGTCATATCTGTGAGGGAATGATTTAAAAGTTGCTGTTATATGGATACCTAGATCCATTTGACTATGAGTCATATGCGACTTACGAACCTTGCTTTCATGGAAAGATGACCAACTCTCCATTTAGTGGAACTAGAGAGAGCCACTGAGTTATTGGTACTTATATATAGTGATGTATGTGGTCCCATGTCAACTCAGGCCAACAATGGTTATTCCTACTTCATTATTTTCATTGACGATTTCTCTAGGTACAAACATGTGCACTTGATGAAGTACAAGTCCGAAGCCTTCGAGAAATTCAGGAAGTATAAGAATAAAGTAAAGGTTCAGACTGGAAAGAGTATCAAGACTCTTCGATCATATCGAGGAGGTGAGTACTTGAGTATAGAGTTCACCTAGTCCTCAAGGACTATGGGATTCTATCCTAATAGACACCTCCTTATACACCCTAGCTTAATGGTATATTCGAAAGGAGGAATCGCACACTGTTAGATATGGTGCAGTCCATGATGAGTTTCATCGACCTACCCATCTCATTCTTGGGATATGCCCTAGATCCATAGCTTACCTTCTGAACAGAGTTCCAACTAAGTCGGTAGTGTCTACACCATATGAGATATTGAAAGGGAAACCCGATCTTAAGGTTAAGATTTGAGGCTACCCTACCTACAATAAGAGACACATACTCGATAAGTTAGAATCCCGGATGGACTGATGCAAGTTCATGGGATACCCCAAGAAAACTTGTGGGTATTATTTCTATCACCCTATCTTTGTAGCTAAGAGAGTTGTGTTCATTAAGAAGGAACACATTCTTGCTAGAGACAATGGGAGCATGATAGAGTTGAGCGAGGTTGGAGAACCTACCTCAAGCACCATTCCACAGCTAGAATCTCTTCAGGTACCTAGCATACAAGTTCCAAATTTACGTAGGTCTGGTAGAGTATCCCATCCTCTTGAGAGATATGTGGGACATATCAGAAGAGAGGATGTTGAGGATATTAATCCTCAAACTATGAGGAGGCTATTATGAGTATAGATTTTGGAAAGTGGTAAGAAGCCATGAATTCAAAGATGGATTCTATGTACTCCAACAAGGTTTGGAACCTAGTTGATGCACCCGAGGGTATCGTACCCATTGTTTGCAAGTGGATCTTCAAGACGAAGATCGGAGTAAATGGAAAGGTAGAGACCTATAAAGCAAGACTAGTGGCTAGGGGTTCTCGTCAAAGCCAAGGCGTTGACTATGACGAAACCTTCTCACCTATAGCTATGCTAAAATTCATCCGAATTCTATTGGCTATTATAGCACACCTTGATTATGAGATCTAGCAAATGGACATGAAAATTGTGTTCCTCAACGGCAACCTCGAGGAGGAGGTGTATATGATATAGCTTGAGGGATTTGTATCCAAGGACAGTCCAGATAAGATATATAGGTTGCTTTGGTCCATCTACGGACTAAACCAAGCTTTCCAAAGTTGAAACATAAGATTTGATGAGGTGATCAAATCTTTTGACTTTGTTGAGAATGAAGATGAGCCTTGTGTGTATAGGAAGATAAGTGGGAGCATTATCACTTTTTTGGTGCTGTATGTAGATGACATCATAATCATTGAGAATGATGTAGGAATGCTTTTCACGCTAAAAGCTTAGCTATCTAAACACTTCTCCATGAAGAACTTGGGGGAAGCATCCTACTTATTAGGGATTTAGATCTATAGAGATAGATCCAAGTAGATGCTTAGCTTGTCCTATTTTAGGTACATAGACACCATTGTTAAAAGGTTTGATATGAAAATTTTCAAGAGATGGCTCATACCAATAAGACATAGGCTATTACTTTGTAGGAGCATATCCCCAAAGACTCTTGAAGAAAGGGCAGACATGGATAGGATACCCTATGCTTCAGCGATAGGGTCTATCATGTATGTTATGCTATGTACCAGGCCTGATATAGCGTATGCTCTGAGTGTCACAAGTAGGTATCAGGCAGATCTAGACTTGGAGTATTGGAAAGCAGTAAAGTGTATCCTTAAGTACTTAAGAAGGACTAAGGATCTTTTATTTGTATATGGAGAAAGTAGCCTCAAGATTGAGGGCTACACAGACTCGAGCTGCCATTCTGATGTTGATGATGGCAAGTCTAATTAAGGGTATGTATTCACTTTGAATGGAGCGGTATGCTGGAAGTGTTCCAAGTAAAACACTACTACTGACTCGACCATAGAGAGGCAAAATAGATTACTGCGGTAGAGGTAGTAAAGGAGGGAGTCTAGATGAAGTAGTTCATCATAGATTTATGAGTCGTGCCGAGAAGCGAGGAGCTAATTCTCTTATATTGTGATAGCTATGGGGCGATTACTTAAATAAGGGAACCCGAGTCCCATCAGAAGTGTTCTAAGGAGGTTCCAGCCTATTAGAAAGATCATGGCCTGAAGAGATGTAGTAGTGGAAAGAGTTTCATCCGAAGATAACATTGCAGATCTACTGATAAAACTATTGACTCAGATTATCTTTGAGCATCACAAAGGTCTAATGAGGATTAGACATAGGTGATTGGCTTTAGGTCAAGTAGGAGATTGCTAGTTATAGGTGCCCTATAAGCCAATCACGTGAGTGATGGCACTTGTAACATGTTGCATCAATCTCTTTGCTTATAATTATTGGTATTTTCTCACATTATCTAGATGTATATTATGATGTCCTTGGATCTATGCAATGTGAATCGGATCATGATGAGATCACGATAATGTGACTAATTCATCTTTAAATATAGACCCTAAATAATCTTAGTCATAAGTTACTCGAGAGGGATATCGAGATAACCGGATAGACTAGTGTGCTATACACCCGTCCATATGATGCAGCTAGCTAGTCTCATAGCTACTCATGTGGCGATATTAAGGGTATAATGTAGGTGCTCATTGGAGAATGAGTTCACTGATTGATCCGTTTACGGAATGCTGGATGGTTATTGATACCTCACGTCAGACAATGATTCTGTAGTCCCAATAGTGTACATGGTCCTTAGAGTTGAGACACAAAGGAAGTCCTGTAAGAGTACTCCACTCTTTGATACCGGATTTATAGGTTTGGAAGTTCCAAATCTAGTACAGTTGGTTATTAGGAGTGGTAGCCAACCTTAAGAGAGCTATTGAGTGTCAATAGAGGATCATCTACTCTCGGTATCATGAGAGGAATATCTCATGTGTTCTTACTTAGGCAAATCCTTTGCCAGGGTCATTTGAATTAAGAGAGAAAGAGTTCTCTGGAAGAATCTGATTAAAGTGAGACTCGATTGGAAATCGTATAGGCCTGACAGCTCCATGCCCAATATACGATCTATAGGATATTAGATGGTTGAGGACCTATAGGTACATGGTAACTGAGGATAGATATGTCCAAAGGATTGGATTCCCCTGTATCATTTGGGGATTGCGCCGTAGTGGCCTAGTATATCTGCAGTCGATAAGTCGAGTGAATTATTATAGAGATAATAATTCATTGAGTTAGAATGAGTTCTGATAGGTATAACTCATGGTTAGCTCGATATTGGGCCTAGAGGGTCACACACATATGGTAGGTGTTGCGAAGAGTAGAGGTTCAGATATGAGATATCCGTCGGAGCCCCTATATTATTAGATATCCAATAAACCCCTATATTATTGGATCCCATGGATGAGATCTAATAAGAGCTAGATTATTGGATAGAGACCTATTGATCTAAGAGGCTTGGGTAATTGGATAGAGATCCAATACCCAATAGGGCAGGATCCATTAGGTTTTACAAGGGGCTTCTATAAATATGAGGGAACCAAAGGCTCATATTCTGGAGGTTTTTTTTTATAGCCACTTTCTATTCTCCTCTCCCTAGAGAGGAGCATCATTGTAGTCCTTGCCATGTGGATACCGCTAGAGAGAACACTTGACCTCTTTCATCCTCCCCCATGGATCTACAGACATTTTAGGGATATACGATCGCCCTAGGTACTATTATTTCTTTTACACACATAGTTTTTGGATTCACAGATTTATTTTTGATGCACCGATCTTTGCATGATGATGAAACTTTTTATGAAAATCTTGGGTGTTTTGTTTTCTGTTCTTCCGCTGCGTATGAGATGTCGCCCCCTTGGATTTCCCAATGGGTACCACCGCCCAGTACAACCTGTGGAGCTAGACTTGGGCAATGCCACCGCTAGAATGGGTCCAGCACTTCTGGTTTAGCCTTAAACCTAGCCCAAACTAGTTCAATACCGGGCCTAATTGGCCTCTACCAGGGTTATAGGATTAACACTTAATCCTAACCCTAATTACATGCTAACTACAAAATTAAAGATATTTCCTAAGCTAATACAAAGTCTGGCACATCAAGTCTTCCTTCGGTGAGCTTCCAGTGAACTTCCGATGATCTTTTGATGAACCCTCAGACACCATTCTGCGGACTCCCGGTAAGCTCGTGGACTTCTCGATTGATCTTGGTAAGTTCTGACGAGCTTCTTCGGTAAGCTTCGATCTTTCTTGATGAGCTCCGTGAACTTCCAATGAATGTTCCAGCGAACTTCCGACAACCCTTCGGCAAGCTCGCTACTCATTCTCGGCTAGTTCCAACAACACTACCGACGAATCTTCGGACTTCCGTCGAACTCCTAACTATTCCATCGCACTTGACTCTAGCACTTTGTTTTGCTTTATGTCTTCATCGTTATCGTAGTAAATCCTGCACACTAAGTAAATCTTAGCCCTATTTCAATCTAGATATTTATTACATGAATCAACATCCTGTTGCCCGGCATGTCATTGGTCAGCGCTTCGTCCAATTCTTCAGTGCATCATCCTCTCTGGCAGCCTGTTGCCCAATCGACAATTGACCTCCACAACTCTGATCTCCTTGGCACAACACCACTATTCTTGGCTCGATGCCCAATGTTCGAAGTCTTCTGCCAATTATCGACCGAACATCCGGCATGATGTCCAATATACTAACATGATTTTCTTAGGCACAACGCTGATTTATCCTGTGTCAACTGTCTAATCCTAATCGATAGTAGACCTCTGTCACTCAAAATATAATTAGATAACTAAATACAATCAATTAGTTTCATCATCAAAATCCGAGACTCAACAATCTCCCCCTTTTTGATGTGACAACTAATTAATGACTAATAGAGTTAACCTTAACTCTTCGGAGTTTAACTAACCTCCCCCTATCAATACGCCATTGATAGAACACTTGGATAATTGCAAATCCAAGCAACATGTATCAAATTCATGTTATCAAAAACATCATATAAATATATAAAATATTCAATCAACATTACATTACATGAAGTCATCAATCTACTTCTCCCCCTTTATCATCAATAAAAAGGTGAAGTAACATTTAGCTAGCTTTTAAGGATATGCAAGTTTTACAACACACTGGCTATCAAGATATACGTCATAGCAAGATTTTAAGTTTAAAAATGATAAGTTTTACTTCTTGTGATGTGCAAGTTTGTATTTTATTTCTCACGATAGGCAAGATAGCACTTTGCTTCCTCGTAGAAATATGCAATCATTATAAAGATGTAAGTTAAATTTTCATTACAACATACAAGTATAGAAGTATTGTTGGGATGTAGAGTGGCACTAAGAGAGGGGGGGTGAATTAGTGTAGCAGTTAAGAATAATAAATTTTGACAATTTAAAAATATTTTTAGAAACTTCGCATGAAAAGAAAGATATTTCATTTCGATTAAATTCGTAATGAAGGATGCTTTAAACTTGAATTGATTCGTAAGAAGAAGATGAGGAAGTAGAGCATCAAAGTGAAGATAGTTTACAGTAAAGTAAATTGCAAGAATATAAACACAAAAAGATTTATAGTGATTCAGTCATACGACCTACGTCCACTCCCGATTCCTCTTCACTTGAGGCCATCGGTTTTCCACTAGCTATCCTCCTTCCAACGGGTGAGGACTGACTCCCTTACAATGCCTTCTCCTTTTGATGGGCTTAGGAGATAACCGTTATAAGCACTAACATACTCCTCTCTTGAATACAAGTGAAGACTAGAGGAGATAAAGGATTTTAATAGAGTTTTCCTTCTTTTTGGTTTAGTGTGCTTATGTCTTCAACCCAGGGATGGGAGGGGTTTTTATATGCTCCAATTTGATTCAAACTTAGAGCCAAAAACTTATCCCAGGTTTATCGGGTATTGGAGGTACCACCACTTGTCACTGGCGGTACCACCGCTAGTTTGACCCTAACACTGGTAGTACTACCGCTAGTCTGGCGGTACCACCACTTGACACACTGGCATGGTTACTACCTAGTACAACCTGGGGAGCTAGACATAAGTAGTGCCACTACCCCAGTCTAGCGGTGCCACCACTAGACAAGGTCCAGCACTTTTGGTTGGGCCTTAAACCCAGCCCAAACCAGTCTAATACCGGACCCAATTGGCTCTTTCCAGGGTTATAGGATTAACACTTAATTCGAACCCTAATTACATGCTAACTATGAAATTAAAGATATTTCCTAAGCTAATACAAAGTCCAACACATCAAGTCTTCCTCCAGCGAGCTTCTGATGAACTTCCGGTGGTCTTCCGATAAACCCTCGAACACCATTCTACGGACTTTCGGCAAGCTTGTGTACTTCTCGATTGATCTTGGCGAGTTCCGACAAGCTTCTTCGACAAGCTCCGATCTTTCTCGGAGAGCTTCACGAACTTTCGACGAACCTTTCGGCGAACTTTCAAAAACCCTTCGGCAAGCTCCCTACTCATTCTCGGCCACTTCCGGCAACACTCCCGATGAATCTTCGGACTTTCGTCGAACTCTCAAACTCCCAACTATTCCATCGCACTTGACTCTAGCACTTTATTTCGCTTTATGTCTTCATCGTTATAATAGTTAATCTTGCACACTAAGTAAATCTTAACCCTACTTCGATCTAGATAGTTATTACATGAATCGACATCATATTACTTGGCACATCATTGGTCGGCAGATCATCTAGTTCTTCAGCACATCATCCTCTCTTCCAACCTGTTGCCCATTCCGTAGTTGACCTCCACAACTCTGATTTCCTTGGTGTAACACCACTCTTATTGGCCCGATGCTTGATGTCCAAAGCCTTCTATCGATTATTGATCGGAGCTCTGGCACGACGTTCAATATATTAACATGATTTCCTCTGGCACAATGCTGATTATTCCTATGTCAACTATCTAATCCTGATCGATAGTAGACCTACGTCACTCAAAATGCAATTAGACAATTACACAATCAATTAGTTTCATCATCAAAATCCGAGACTCAACAGGAGGTCCGATCGAAGATCAGTAGAAGGCTTCGGACAAAAAAATTAGGCATCAGGCTAAGAAGAGTAGAGTTGTGTCAAGGAGATTGGAGTTGTAAAAGTCAATTGCCAATTAAGTAATAGGCCACAAGAGAGGACGATATGCTGAAGAAATGGACGAAGCATCGATAGACCAATGACGTGCTGGGCAACAAAATATTGATTTGCATTGTAATAATTATCTAGATTAATATAGGATTAGATTAATTAGGTTATAATTGGGTCAACCTAGTTAGAGGCCAATTGGTCCTATATCCTGATAGGTTTGGGCTGGACTCAAGGCCTAAACAAGGTTGTTGAATCCTGTTTAACGGTGGCATTGCCAAACTACGGCGGTGGTCCCACCCAAGGTTCAGTCTCTTGGGTGGTCTGGGTCATGGTACTGCCTAGTGTCAGTGTGCTTGTTAAGTGTTGATCTATTGTAATAGTGTCAAAATCCTCCCCTACTTGTTAAGTGTTGATCTAGTCTAAAAGAGGGGTGAGAGGCCATGTAAAGGTTAACTCCTGAAACTATAAAAGGAGAATTGAGTTTTAAGAAAGTTAGTCTTCGTATGTTGGACGAGAGACTACTAGTGGATGCTAATGGCCTCAAGCAAAGAGGAATCGGGAGTGGACGTAGGTTGGATAACCAAACTACTATAAAAATCCGGTTTGCATTTATTCTTTGCTGTTTATATTTCTGCAAACCCTTTACCTTATTGCAATCACTCGGATCCTTCTCTTTCACTTGCAAATCCTTTCAAGCTTAACACATTTCTGATATGGCTTTCATCGAAACATGTTTCTGATCTGGGAGTCCATTGAAAGATTGTCTGAGGGTTCATCAGAAGTCCGCCGGAAGTTCATCGGAAGTCCGTCGGAAGTTCATCGGAAGCTCATCGAAAGCTCACCAGAAGAAGATTTGATATTACCAAATTATATTTTTCTTAGAATATGTTTTCAATTTCATAGTTAGTACATAATTAGGGTTAGGATTAGGTGATAATTCTTTAACCTTGGTAGGGGCCAATTGGGCCCATAATTTAACTGGATTGGGCCGGATTCAAGGCCTATCCAGAAGTGCTAAACCATGTCTAGTGGTGGCACTATCAGATTGGGGTTGTGGCATTACTCCGGGAATAGGTTCCTAGGTACTCAAGGCGCTGGTATCACCCCAGGTCAGTGGTGATATCGTTGATAGTTATTACTTGTCAACGATGGTACCGCTTGACAAGCGATGGTACTGCCTCTCCACAAAGCTTGAGACTCTATCAAGCGATAGCACCATCAGAGTAGGCAGTGGTACCACCTAGTACATTGATAGAACCAAGGTCAATTGGCGGTGGTATTGTCAGTGCCAGGCGGTGATACTGCCAACACCCGAAAATCTAGGATGTGACTCTTTTTTGCTCCAATTTTGAAGCCAACTAAAGCTATAAATACCCCCCTTACTTCTTAACTGGCTGTGCACATTGAGAAGTGTTAAGAACTGAGTCAAAACTCTAGCAAAATTTCCTTCAAAAGTTAGAGTGTTCACCTCCTAAATTTACAAGTGTAAAATTCTATAAAAGAGTGTGAGCCACCTGCAAGTTCTACAAAAAGGAGTGTTTGGTCCTTCCCCTTTAAGAAGGATTGATAGTAGAAGTTGGGAACCTCATCAAAGGATGTTTCAGAAGTGGACGTAGGTCATTTGACCAAACCATTATAAATAGCTACATACTTCTCTTGGTGTGTGAGTTTTTAAATTGTTGCATTTCAATTTTTACTTAGCTGTAATCTTTCAGTCTCCTTCTCTTAATCCTCTTTTGTATTCACTCGAATAATCCACTTTACCGAAATCACTTTCGTTGGACAAAACTTTTCAATGCATAATGTTTTTTGGGAATCAGTTTAAATTATCAGTTTTTATCTGCTGCACTAATTCACCCCCCCCCCCCTCTTACTACCACTCTAGATCCTAACAATTGGTTACTTAAGAGGGACATCGAGATAACCTGATAGATTGGTGTGTTGTATACCTATCCATATAATAGAGATGGTTAGTTTCATAGCTACTCCTGTGGGGACACTAGGGATACAATGGAAGTGCTCATTGAAAAATGAGTTCACTAATTGATCCGCTCACGGAATGTTGGATGGTTGATGATACCTTATTATTAGACAATGATTCAGTGGTCCCAATTGTATGTTTGGTTCTTAGACTTGAGACACCAAGGATATTCTGTATAAGTAGTCCACTCATTGATACTGGACTTATAAGTCTAGAAGTTCTAGATCTAATACAATCGGTCATCGGGAGTGATAGCCAACCTTATAAGAGCAATCAAGTGTCGATAGAGGATCATCTACTCTCACTATCATAAGAGAAATATCCTATGTGTTCTTACTTAGATAAATCTCTAACTAGAGTCATTCGAATTAAGAGAGAAAAAGTTCTCTGGGAGAATCTGATTAGAGCGAGACTCGAGTAGATTCCATTTGGGCCTTATCATGCCTGATATACGATCTCTGGGATATTAGATGAATAAGAGACTATAGATACTTGGTAACTAAGAACAGATACGTCTAATGAATTGGATCCTCTTGTATCATTTGGGGATTATGGCGTAGTTGCCAAGTACATCCATAGTCGATAAGTCAAGTGAATTATTATATTATGAAGATAATAATTCACTAAGTCATAAGAAGTTCTGATAGGTACAACTTACGGTTAACTCGATATTGAGCCTAGAGGATCACACATATATGGTAGGTGTTGCGATGAGTAGAGGTTCGCTTATGAGATATTCACTGGAGCTCCTATTTTATTAGATATCCAATAAGGCTCTGAATTATTTGAACTTTTAGGTGAGACCTAATAAGATTAAATAGAATTATTAGATAGAGATCGTGCAATGATTTAAGGAGCATTTTCACTACATCTACTATGTGGATCAACACTAGAGAGGAGGATAATTAACCTCCTTTATTTACTCCTATAGATCTAAGAGTTTTCAAAGATATATGATCTCCCCAAGTAATAAATTTCCCTTGATACGCATGGTTTTCAGTTTTGTGTTCGGTTTTATTCCCACCAATCTTCACATAATGACAAGGTATTTTTTGAAAAATCTATGCTTTTTAATTTTTTGTTCTTCTACTACACATATGATGCTCTAATCAAATTTCCTAACACTAAGGAGGCTCTACTTGATTAGAGAGATTAATAACCCATGGTAATGTAGTAGTGGAAAGAGTTCGATCTAAAGATAACGTTATAGATCCACTAACACAACCATTGTCTTAGATTATTTTTTAGTACTACAAGAGTCTGATGGGGATCAGACATATTGGTGATTGACTTTAGGTCAAGTGGGAGATAACTAGTTACAGGTGCTCTACAAGCCAATCACATGAGTGATGGCATGCGTGATACGCTACAAAATCTTTTTTGGTTAATATTTATTATGGTATTTTCTTACTTTATATTGGAATGATGTATATATTATGATGTTCTTGGATCTATGCAATGGGAATTGAATCATGATGAGATCATGATAATGAGGTCAATTCTCCTTTAAACATAAACCTAAAATATTTTCGATCATATGTCACTTGAGAGGGATATTGAGATACCTAGACAGACCGGTGTGCTATACACTTGTCCATATGATGGAGGCAGCTAGTCTTATGGCTACTTGTATAGGGATACTAGAGATATAGTATAGGTGCTCATTAGAGTATGAGTTCACTAAATGATCTGCCTATAGATTGTTAATTGGTTAAAGATACCTCATCATCAAACAATAATTCTGTAATCACAATTGTGTGTTTAGTCTTTAGATTTGAGATGAAAGATGTCATGTATGAATATTTCACTCTTTGATATCGGACATATAAGTTTAGAGGTTTCAGATCTAGCATAGTTGGTCATCGGGAGTAGTAGCCAACCTTATGAGAGCAATTGAATATCAATAGAAGATCATCCACCCTCGGTATCATAAGAGGAATATCCATATATTCTTACTTAAGCAAATCCTTAGCTAGGGTCAATCAAATCTGTTAGGAATAAGATGACACAAAGAGGGGGGGAGTGAATTAGTACATACGTTAAAAAATGATTTCGATTTAGAATTCTTTTGGCTTTACAAAAATCATATCGGTAAAGCGTTTAGCTTCAAAAACAATCGTAGAAGTAAGAAAGGCAATAAAGGTAGTATGTAATAAAAGTAATTAGCAAAGAAGGAAAGTGCACACTGTTAGAACCCTTGCGGATTCTAAGCTTGGGGTTGATCTCTTTAGGGGATCGACCTCCTTGGAACTCTATAGGGGTTCCTTCTTCCAAATTGTTGCTTAAAGGCTACTAAAAGGATAAGCTATTCATGATAAAAAGAGGGTGAATATATAGCTATTTATAGGGCTTCTAAACCCCAACTCCTAATAGGACTCCTACTCAAGACCTATACTTCTAATCAACTCCTACTTCTAATAGGACTCCTCTAATAGGACTTGTACTTCTAATATGACTACTTCTCTAAGAAGCAAACTCCAAACTAATTCTAACCTAACTGACCTCTTCACCTCTTTAATAGAGGTTGGCTAGATAGGATTTACATGAATGCCCTTAGGACTTACATGTTTACCCCCTTTAATAAAACTGAATTAGGACTCTCTTAGCTAGAGTCATAATAGACTCGCCCTCTTTAAATCAGTCTTATCCTCAAGGTTGACGCTCCATGAATTTTGAAAATTTGATCTTCAAGTCGTCATAGTTCTCCCAAGTGGCATCTTCTACTAGTAGGTTTGACCATTATATTAACACTTCAGTAGTGGGTCATCGTTATCGAGTCACGATCCGTCGATCAATAATGGCACTCAGCTGGGTCTGGAGCTCTTTTTGGGTAGTCATATTTGGTAGATGGCTTTGGGCTATCTCGTTTTGTCCCAACTTGAGCTTCAAACATAACACATGGAAGACTGGATAGATTTGGGAGTTGGCGAGTAAATCCAATCTGTATGCTACTACTCCGATGTGCTCCAAAATCTGGTAGGGTCCATATAACTGAGGTGAAAGCTTCATAGATGCTCTGGTCTGGATTGATATTTGCTTATATGGCTGAAATCATTGGAAGACCCAATCTCCTACTAAAAATTCTCTTTCACCTTTGTGTTGATCATATTATTATTTCATCCTTGCTTGAGCTACAATGAGACTATTTTTTAGCAAATTTAGCATTTTGTCTCTGTTTTGTAATTCCTTATCTACTTGTTCAACTTTAAAGGTGCCTATCACATATTTTGGGATTACAGGGTGGGTCGGCCATATATAGCCTCATAAGGAGTATATTTTGTGGATGAATGATAAGTTGTATTATACTACCACTCGGCCCAGGGAAGCTACTTTGTCCACTCTTTTGGCTGGTCACTGGTAAAGCATCTGAGGTATGTCTCTAAGCACCTGTTCACCACTTCAGTCTGGCTATTAGTTTATGGGTGATATGCCATATTCATTTTTAATTTAGTACCCTATATTTGGAATAATTATTTTTCTTGTGATGAGGGAAGCCCTTCGATGAAGTCTATTGATATATCAGTCCATATTGAGTCTGGGATGGGTAGAGGTTATAGTTTTCCAGGACTTGTGATAGAACCCCAGAGAAATTCTATGTAGATTTGATCTTTAAGAGGGATCAACCCTTGGAATGCTATAGGGGTTCCACCCTCCAAGTAGTCGGCCTGGTGGCTACAACTGTAGATGAATCTTTTTTTTCTTATTTCAAAGAGGTGGAGGCTATATGCTTATATAGGACTCCAACTCAAGACCCCTAGTATAGCTAGAGTTCTCTATTGTTAGGACTCTTACTCAAGATTCTTATTTTTAATAAACTCTCCTATTCAAGACTCCTACTTTTAATAAACTCTTAATGCTTCTCTAAGAAGCAACCTCCCAACTAATCCTAACCCGAGCCGCCCTCTTCATATCTTTAATAAGGGTCGGCTAGATAGGATTTACATGAATGCCCATATTAATGAGACTCAATTAGGACTCTCCTAGCTAGAGTCTCAATAGGTTAGGACTCTCCTAGCTAGAGTCCTAATAGACCTACCCTCTTCAAATCAGTCTTGTCCTCAAGGTTGACGCTCAATAAATTCTAAAAATTTGATCTTCAAGTCATCACAGTTCTCCCAAGTAGCATCTTCAAGTGGTAAATTATTCCAATGCACTAGTACTTCAATAGAGGAACGTTGGCAATGCATCACGATTCTACGATCGAGGATAGCTTGTGGCTGGGCTAGAATATCTCCATCATTAGTGGTGTTGGGTAATTAAATCTTGGGTGACTCATGTAGAATGATTTTGATGCAAGGGAAGTCGGATATAAGTACAATACAACCTTTGTAGCGTAGATCCTTCGAATCCCTAATATCCTCGAGGAAGTTGGTGGTGGGAAGGGAGATGGCTAAAGATTCAGTTTGCTCCAATAGTCATGAGAGTTCATCTGCAATAATATTTTCTTTCCCCTTTTTGTAAATAATTTCATAATCAAATCCTAGAAGTTTGGTTGCCCATTATTGCTGTTTTGGGGATGATATCTTCTGCTACAAAAAGTACTTGAGGCTTCTATGGTCAGTTTTAATTTAAAATCATCGGCCGATCAAGTAGGGTCTCCACTTCATTACTACGTGCACAATGGCAAGCATCTCCTTATCATAGATTGACATTTTTTTATGGGAGGGAGATAGCGCCTTGCTGGTATATGCGAATGGTCAACCATCTTGCATGAGAATGGCTCCAATTCTAACTCCAGATACGTCTGCCTCAATGATGAAGGGTCAGTAGAAATTTGGTAGTGCTAGCACGGGCATCGTCATCATGGCTGCCTTAAGTTGATCAAAGGCAACGAAGGATTCATCTGACCATTGGAAGGCATCTTTTTTTAGTAGAGAAGTGAGGGGTGCACTGATCTTCCCATAGTCCTTCACAAATTTTTGGTAATAGCCAGTTAGTCCAAGGAACCCACGTAACAATTTCAAATTTGTAGGTTTCAGCCAGCCCTGCATGGCTTCAATTTTTGTTAGGTCTACTGCCACTCTTACTTTTGATATTAGGTGCCCAAGGCACTCTACTTTTTGCTGGATAAAGCTACACTTTGATAGCTTAACAAAAAGAGTATTCTAACGAGGTATCGTCAGAAAAAACCGCAAGTGCTGAATTTGGTGGTAACCGGATTGGAGGTTCAACTTCGTAAAGACTCGAGCTCCTTTTAACTCATCAAGAAGTTCATCCACCACTGGTATTGGGTACTTATCCTTGATGGTGATGCCATTTAGAGCTCGGTAGTCGATGCACATCCGCCAAGTTCCGTCCTTCTTGCGTACAAGTAGCACCGATGAGGAATAAGGGCTGTAGCTTGGCCGAATCACTCCTATTTCAAGCATCTCCTTTATAATCTTCTCAATTTCATCCTTCTGGAGGTGAGGATAGTGGTATGGCTGAGTGTTCATTGGTGGATTGTCAAAAAAGAATTGGAATTCGGTGGTCATGTTGCCAAGTAGGAGGAAGACCACGTGATTTAGCAAAAACGTCATCAAATTCAGCAAGCAATTGGGGGAGATTTTGATCTTCAATTTCTATTTTCTTCCTCTCTAGTTGCTGCTGGAGATGCATCAAAGAGCCACCATTTATGTTGTGCAAAACTTTCTCCATTCGTTGGGTCAAAACGGTGGTTACGTTGCTTTCGCGCTTCCCGCATTGGATGACCTGTTTGTCTTTACAGTAGAATTTTATAATTAACATAGAAAAGTTCTAGGAGATGTCACCAAGTGTCGTTAGCCATTCTATGCCCAACACGGCCTCATAATCATTAATTGGTAGGAGGAAGAAGTTGGCAACAATTTCTTGGTCTTGTAGTAATAGTTTCACCTACGGGCATCTTTGGTCGCACTTTAGGATTCGACCGTCGGTGACCTTTACGTCGAACTTGCTGCAACCTTCAATGTGGAGCACCATCTGAGCAGCAACCTTACTATTTAAGAAGTTATTAGTGCTGCCCGTATCGATGAGAACAGTGATCAGTTGTTATCTGAGAAGGCTTTCAACTTTCATCGTTTGCGGATTTGAGTAGTTGGCTAACGCATGTACCATAAAGTCAGTCGATTGTGGCTCTTCTTCCACATCTTCTTCCTCATGTTCAAGACTCTCTTCTGGCTATTCAATGACCTCTTCTTCTATGGGTTTGATCATAAGAATTTTTCCTTTTTTATAGCGATGCTCGTGGCTCCACGTCTCGTTGCAATGCCAACATAGCCCCTTTGTAGATCGCTCCCGAAGCTCTTCTCTTGTCAACTTTTTTGGTGCAGGAGCTTGGCTGATAGTAGGGGGGTTGAGGGTTTCAATATTACTAGTTGGGGAGCAACCCTAGTCCTCTGGGCTTCGTGGTTCAATCGCTCCTCTTGAAGTCGTGTGAAAGAGATGGCTGCCATAAGCGTGTACGGTTATCATGCTTTAACTTCTCCCTGGATCTCTGGCTTCAAGCCCTTAATAAATGTCCCAAATAGCTGTTTCTTAGACCAATCATGAGTTTGATTAGATAACCTTTCAAACCTGGTTTGATACTCCTAAATGGTGGAGGTTTGTCGGATCTTTGCTAGTTGTCCGTCGATGTTCTCGTAATCGGTTGGTCCGAAGCGGATCAGCAGTCCTTCTTTGAATTGTCACCATGAGAGGACTTCATGAGTGTGTTCAAACTAATCAAACCACTGTATGACATCCCTTTCAAGATGTATAGCCATAATATCCACCATAGATGCATTTACAGTTTTGTGGTATCGAAAATATTGCTCCACACGCGAGTCTAACCAATCGGGTCTCCTTCTTCGCATCTAGGGAAGTCCACCCTCATGCGTGGATAGTAGGGATCGGTCATAGAGCCTCCCCTCTCCTGGAAGTCATCTCTTTGGTCAGAACTCTCTCCTGGATGAGATTTCTTCGGGCTCGGTGATCGATCGAAACAGAGTTCGATAAAGAGAGCCCGAATCTTATCCTCCATTCGCGCCTCGAAGGCTTCGAATTTAGCATTGATCACCTCCTCAGATGCCATAGTATATACCTCTAAATCTATAATATTAAGATATCTCTTTTGTTGCTGGGTTAAAGGCATGCATTGGTTGAAAGAAGTGGTGGCCGAAAGGGTTGTTGGATTGGTGGATGTAGGCTATGATTTAGGCTTGCTTTGTGGCTGCTTTGGGTGTGGTTTAGGGGTGCAGTTTGATGGAGTTTTGGGCTGTGATTGTAGTGGATGAAGGTTAGGGAAGAGGGTTTTAGATCTGTGATAGATGGCAGTAGAGATTTGACAGAATTCAGTGGAAGTTGCTGCTGATATGCGCTGCCTCATAAGAGCAGAATTGTCATCGAAGAAATAGCGGTTTCTCGATGAAATTTCCTACGAAAACCCAGAAATTTGAGGAGGGGATTTGATAGTAGAATCTCAGTTTAGATAATAGCAAGGATGAAAAATTGGATCAAGAAAATTTTGGCTGTATAATAGTAAAGAAATTGGTGCAAGTTACGATAGCAGAATTCTCGTCGAAAAATTTCAGTGGCTTGTGATGAAAACTTACAGCAACACAAGAATATTTTAGAGATGAATTCCACCTTAGATTTATCATAGATGAAAGCCAAGATGATCTATAAAGTGCTCAAGAAATTTCGTTAGAAAAGGATAGCAAACAGATCGGTTTCAAAATAGTAATATGCGGTTGAAATTTTCTGCAGTAATCCTTTGTTCGTAAAGATGATAACTTTTACGATGAAAGGAATTTGCAGCAAAGGATAGATAGCAATACTTCTTTTTGGTATTTTGGATGGAGAATTATAGTAGCAAAAGGCATTGGTGATAGAAAAATACCAGATCTCTGATGCAATTGGAGGTGGCGACAGTAGATTGATTTGATCTATGACAAAAGATGACGGTGGAGATGACGACGTCCAGAGCAATTATGGGAATTGCTTGGCTGATGGTGGGTGACAGGGATGGCAGCAAAAGTAGCAAGATCGCTGCTCTGATACCAGATGATAGAACCCCAAAGGAATTCTATGTAGATTTGATCTTTGAGGGGGATCAAACCTTGGAATACTATAGGGGTTCCACCCTCCAAGTAGTTAGCCTGGTGGCTGCAACTGTAGATGAATCTTCTTTTTCTTATTTCAAAGAGGTGGAGGCTACATGCTTATATAAGACTCCAACTTAAGACCCCTAGTATAGCTAGAGTTCTCTATTATTAGGACTCTTACTCAAGACTCCTACTTTTAATAAACTCTCCTACTCAAGACTCCTACTTTTAATAAACTCTTAATGCTTCTCTAAGAAGCAACCTCCCAACTAATCCTAACCCTAGCCACCCTCTTCACCTCTTTAATAAGGGTCGACTAGATAGGATTTACTTGAATGCCCTTATCAATGAAACTCAATTAGGACTCTTCTAGTTAGAGTCCCAACAGGGTAGGACTCTCTTAGCTAGAGTCCCAATAGGTTAGGACTCTCCTAACTAGAGTCCTAACAACTTGCTATTATCTCACCTTTATGTCATTGATATACATCACATTATGCTACAAATTCAGCAATATTTTTCATTCATACCCAATAAAAAGTTTACTTAATTCTCTTATAGGTTCTAAAGAAGACGGAGTGTCCGGCCGTAGGTGTGGAATGCATATCTTGAAGGATGGTCTTTATGCAAGTAGAATTTGGCACAAGCACAATGCGTCCCTTATAGCGCAAGTCTTTTGAGTCCCAACTGTAATAAGCCACGGAGCTTGGTGCTTCCTCCAATTTTTTGGATTACTTCAATTTTGGAGGGGTCTACCACCACACCTTCCTTTGATATCATATACCCAAGATATTCCATATTCTAGAGATGTAGATACTCATATGGCCGAGTATTTGCTGGAGGTTTGCCCGGAAGAATCGGTATACATTGATCATGCCGGCGGGTAGTTGGTAGGCTGTGCGATTCGTAAAATATATCTGAAAATTCAGCAAGCAAGGGAAGTAGGTTTGGATCTTCAAATTCAGTTGGCTCTCCCTTAGATTACTATTCAAGTAATACCAAAAAGCCACCGCATGCTTTGTGCAAAACTTTCTTCATTCGTTGTGTGCAAATCGTCATTACGTCGCCCCCACGTTTCTCGCGCAGTATCACTTATTTCCCCTTATTGTAAAATTTCATAATTAGTTTCAAAAAATTTTAGGAAACATCACCTAATATCGTCAGCCATTCGATGTTGAGCACAGCCTCATAATCATCAAGAGGGAGGAGAAAGATATTTGCAATTATCTCTTGGTCCTTGAGCAATAGTTTCACCCGTGGGCACCTACGATCACACTTCAAAATTTATCCGTCGGCAACCTTAACATCAAACCTGTTGTAATTCTCAATAGGTAAGGCCATCTAGACAACAACCTTGCTATTCATAAAATTATTAGTGCTCCTGGTGTCAATAAGAATGATGATTGGTTGCTACTTTAGAAGTCCTCCCACTTTCATCGTTTGTGGGTTCGTGTAACCTGCAAGGGCATGTATCATAATATCAATCAGCCACTGTTCTTTATCCACAACCACTTCCTCATACTCCTGGACCTCCTCCTCCATGTCTTTAAGAGGTTCAATTAGTAGGAGGCAGCCCCTTTTGTAGCGATGATCGCGGTTCCACAGCTCGTCGCAATGCCAACAAAGACTCTTTTCTGATCGATCACGTAGTTCTTCTCTTGTTAATTTTTTTGGCAGTGAAGGATGCCTAGGAGCAGAAGGAGGTTTATATGCCATGGGCCTAGGAGAGGTTCTCATCCTCTGAGCATCTTGATTGAGCTATTCTTCTTGTAATCGGGTGAAAGAAATCACAACCGTCATGGTACGAGGCTGCCGCACCTTAACCTCCCCTTTTATCTCTGGCATGAGTCCATCGATGAATGTTCCTAATAATTGATGGTCAATCCAATCATGAGCAAGATAGGATAGCTTCTCAAACCTAGTTTGGTACTCTTGAATCATAGAGGTTTGTTGAATTTTTGTGAGTTGGCTGTCAATATTTTCAGACTCCATAGGTTCGAAATGGTTCAGCAGTGCATTCTTAAATTGATTCCATGTCAGAGCCCCATGATTATATTCTAGCCAATTGTACTATTGAATAGCATCTCTTTTAAGGTAGATGATAGCAATTTCCACCATAGTATCATCCGACGTTCGGTAGTAGTGAAAGTAACGTTCGGCACGCGAAATCCACCCTGCCAGGTCTCCTTCTTCCCATCCCAAGAATCTACCCTTATTTGTTACTGAAGCATGTCTGAGGGCTATCCCTCCTTCTCTAGAGGCCTCTCTAAACTTTCTCCTCACTAAAATTTGGTTGCACAGTGGTTGTCCAATTCTGAATTCTAGAAACAAAGCGTGCAATTTATCCTCCAAGCGTGATTCAAGTCGCGATTCAATCCGAGATTCCCATGCTTCAAATTTGACATCAATTGGATCTTCAAAAACCATAGCATATGCCTGTAGATCAGAGATGCCCTTGTCTTTTTTTTGTTGATGGGTTAATGGCATGGGATGGTGGAAGGTTCAGACAATAGATTGGTGATAGAAGGGTTCAGCTATAATGATTTACTGCCTTGGGCTGTGATTTTTGACACTGTTAGGGTTATAAAAATAGGTTATGATGACTACATCTTAAGGTTAGAGGGATGCCCTAAAGACATCTTGGTTGGTGGTAGCAAGGTGGCTCGGGTTTGGTAGCTTACGGAGAAAAAGGAGGACAAATGTGCAGCACCAGATTTTTTATCAAAAAAATTCCAATAGTAAACATGCAATTTTTTTGAGCAATTCTCAATAGGGATTCAAGTAATACTCAAAGAGAATCTACTAGTAAGGGAGAGGTAATGCTATTAAAAATTTTGTAGAAGAAAATGATAGTAAGAGGTTTGGTAAAAATGAGGATAACGGAAAGGTACTACAGTAGATTTTTATGTCTAAAGTATAGCAGGTTAGACATAAAAGATTAGTGGTTTATATTGAGAATTTTTCGACAAAACTAAAGGGAAATCTGCTATTACAAAGTGTCAAAGCTATCATAAATATTTTATGGAGATTTGGACAGAAAAAATACTGTAGCAAGATCAAATAAATAGTGCTATGTGGCTGGAATTCTATAGTGCATCTTTCATTGTACAAATAAAAACTTTACGACAAAAAGTTTATGCCGCAATATAGGAATGATTTTTTTAGATTTTTTGAATAAGGATAACTAAATTGCAGCAGTAGTAAAGTAGAAAACTAGAACCTAGTGCAATTTACAGGGAGATCAAAGGATGATCCGCGGTGGTGGAGATGATGGTGGAATTCGGCAATGATCTTTTAAGCAATTATGGGAATTACTTTGGGCGGCTGTGGAGGGTAATGGGTGGCTATGGAAGGGCAGCAAGATGCTAAGAATGCTGCTTTGATACCAAGTGTTAGAACCCTCCTTCTCTAATAGGACTCCTACTTCTAATAGGACTCCTTCTCTAAGAAGCAACCTCCAAACTAATCCTAACCTAGTTGGCCTCTTCACCTCTTTAATAGGGGTTGGCTAGATAGGATTTATATAAATGTCCTTATGATTTACATGTTTGCCCCCTTTAATGAAACTGAATTAGGACTCTCCTAGCTAGAGTCCTAACACACACACACACGCACACCAATTTATAATGGTTTGGTCGTCTGACCTACGTCCACTCTCGATTCCTCCGTCGAGGTCATCGGCTTCCACTATTGATCTTTCTTCGATGGGTGAAGATCAATCACCCCTTTTATAGATCTCTTCTCCTTTTAATAGGTTCAGGAGTTAACCTTTTTATAATTCGCTCACCTCTCCTTATACAGAAATCTAAGTTAGAATCGGTGGAGGTGAACTCTCAAAATTACAACAGTGATTTCACTATACTCTTATGTTTTTTGTTCACTTTTCTATGTCCCACAAGCAAAGAAATGTGGTGTATTTATAGGCCTCAATTGGCTTAAAAATTGGAGCCAAAAAAGGTCTTATCTCGGATTTTCAAGGTACTAGCAGTACCATCGTTTGTGCTCTCTGACACTGGGTGGTACCACCACCCAGTCTGATGGTATCATTGCCCATTCTAGTGGTACTATCATCAGACAAAGTCTCGGTTACTGGACCCAAGTGGTACCACCGCTTGGGAATTATTAAATGTCAATGGTATCACTGCCCAATCTGAGTAGTACCACCGTTGAGACCTCCTAGGAGACTAAGCTTTAGACGGTTCCACCACCCAGTTCAGGCGATGCCACCGTCGGACAGGATCCAGGATACTATTTGGGTGAACAGTCTAACCCAAACCTATCACGCCACCCCCCCCCACCCCCCGAAATTATCACATTCAGGAGGTGTGACCCTGTCTTAAAATCCATAACATTAAATTTTGTACCAACAATCCAATCCAGGATCCATACTAACATTTGATGATATAGAGAAATATTCAAATATTAGTCATATCCATAAACCTATGCAGATATAATCATACATCACATCATGCGAACCCTTATGAAAATCCAAACCAACTCAACAAATTATTAACCTCACTTATAATTCCACAAGTGTAAGAATTATACAAAATAGAATTCCAACCATTTATCATAATTCATATCATCGTAAACTAAACTCGACATTCCAAAATTTTATTCATGCGAGATATTTTAAAGCTTTTACATGATACATCAATCCAAATCTGTCGACAATATCACATTTCATACAAAATACATTTATAAAATAATAACATAACAATCCACAATGTCTTGTCATAATCTGAATAGCTTTTCACTACCTCAGCTCAATTCTAACATTTTAGCACGTGATAAGCTAACCTGAAAAAGGGTTATATAATAATGGAGTGAGCTACAAAGCTCAGCAAATGGCAAACAAATCCAGAATAAGAGGAGAATATCTTCAAACTGACTTGGTATCCAAATGCAAGGCAGAGATTCAAGAATTCATAGATATAAGCTCATTAGATATAGAATCACAAATGTTATTTCGTTCAAACATATTTGATTCATAACAAAGGTAGTAAAGAGGAATTAGAACTTATCAGATGATATAAATAGTATTTCGGAGCATATCAAATGACATATGAACCATTTCAGAATATATCAAGGGCATAAGAAGTATTTCAGAACATATCAATGGCGGAAGAAGCATTTCGGAGCATATCAAATGACACATGAACCATTTCGGAACATATCAAGGGTATAAGAAGCATTTCAGAATATATCAATAGCGGAAGAAGCATTTCGGAGCATATCAAATGACTCATAGGACATTACGGAGCATACTAATGGCACTTAGTACATTTCGAAGCATATCGATGTTATAGGGAATGTTTCGGAGCATATCAAGTGTAAATGAAACATTTCAAAATATAGCAAAGACGTATGAAATGTTTTGAAGCATATCAAGAGCAAAGAAAATATTTCAGAATATAGCAAAGATGTATAAAATATTTCAAAACATATCAAGAGCAAAGGAAACGTTTCGGAACATCGCAAGAACGTATGAAATGTTTCGAAACAAATCAAGAACAGATGAAACATTTCTGAATATATCAAATAGCATATGAAATAGTTTCAGAACATATTCTGAAGGATAACAATGACATATGAGATATCTCAGAGCATATCAAAAGAACAAATCAGAAACAGAAGCTCAAATGTCATATCTAACGTTCATTCATTTCATTCTCATCCAAAGCGCACATATAAATACATAAGCAAGGCTTTGGATATCATATCAAAAACACAGAGAGTACAGTGGGATCTCAAACAAAATCTCCCACGTTTGGGAGCGTCATACATCCATATCTGGATGAAGCTAGAGGGGGCCGGCAGAGCATCGCGGGCTCTAAGCATACACCCTTTTCCATTTCTGGCAAAGGTCCAAATAATCCCTTTACCATTTCTAGCAAAAGTCCAAATCATCTCACAAGACACTAGAGTATAAAAGGGTAGTATGAAAAATAACATTGGTACATATCGGAAGCACATGCGGAACAACGAAAATATGCGTGTGCCTTTACGAAATAAGGTAGTGCCAACATGAACATTACATAATAGATTTCAAGTATACAAAAAAATTTTAGGATGAACAATACAAGAATTGAAAATGACTGATATAAAGCTCAGCTAAAGAAGAATTTAGCTGAATCAGTTTCCAATAGGATGAAACATGAATAGACAACATCCATAAAAGAACTTGATTCTGATAGAATTTGAAAGGTACATTGCATGAATTATTTAGATAATCAATTATGCTCCAAATTACTCAAGGAAGGTATCATTGGAAATCTAAATCGATTTAATTTTAGATAAAATAAGTTTCATATAAATAGGAGTTTCAATCAAATAGTTACAAATGATTCGGTAGCCAAAAGTCAAGGAACGAAATCTCTATTTTCAGAAATGATAGGATTGAATTCAATAGAATTTTGGGTAGTCATTTGGACTCCAAACATTTCAATCTAGGTACCAAAAGAAAGATCAATAACTCTAGTTCTCAATAAAGTAAATTTCATATAAATCAAAGTTTCCAATAGAGAGTTATTGGCTATCAAAAGGTCAGAGCTTATTGTCTCTATTTTACAGATTTTGTAGAGTTGACTCAATTTAATGTTTGGATAGGCAAATTTACTCCAAATCATACAAGTAAGCTGTCAAAAGAAAGGTTACAAGTCTATATTCAGATCAAATAAGGTTTACTTATATTGGAATTCTGTACAGGGATTTATAGCCAAAAAATGTAGAAGGGTCAGAATCTTGATAATTTTCAAGATTCAAACATTTACATTTCAAACAATAGAGAAATCAGATTTCAAGGCTAGAATGATTCAAATTTCTCATATCCAAGGCAAAAGCATAGAGTGGAATTATACTAGAAAGGAATCGAACACTTGCCTTTCGAATATTTCGATCCAACGAAATTATAAGCCCAAATCCTTCTACCTTTCCTCCATCTCCTCTCCATGTGTCGTTTTCTTCTCCTATCTTCTTTCTTTCTCCATAGCTGCAGCTCATGCAGAACATAGGAGGTTGCAGTCACCTGCTTTCCTTTTCTTTTTTTTAACCATAGCTGCTGCAGTCACAGTTGCTGTAGTCGCAGCCACAACCGCAGATGCAGCCATGGCCACAGCCACAGCCACAAGCCCCTCTCTTCTTCCTCTCCTCTTCTTCCTTCCTCTTCTTTTTCTTTCCAGCCACAACTGCCATAGCAGCCACAGTCTTCCTTCCTCTGCTTCTTTCCTAGCCACAATTGCAATCACTAATGCATCCACAGCTGCAGCCACAGCCGCAGCCCTCGTTCCTCTTCCCTTCCTCCTCTTTTCCCTCTTCTTCTACTCCTCTTCTTCCCTTTTTCTTCTTCTTTCCCAGCTACAGCTGCCACAATCGCAGCCACAGCCGCAACCCTCTTTCCTCTCTCTTCTTCTTCTTTCCTCTCTTCTCCCTCTCCTTCTTCTTCTCTTCTTCCCTTCTTCTTCTTTTTCTTTCCCAACTGCAGCTACCACAATTGCAGCCATAGCCACAGCCCTCTTTCCTCTCTTCTCCCTCTCCTTCTTCTCCTCTTCTTCCCTTCTTCTTTTTCTTTCCCATTGTGCAATTTACTGCAACAATCATGACCATGACCACAAAGAATAGCCATGAGCACTGCTGTAGCCCTCTTTTCTCTTCTTCTGCTCTTTTCTTCTCCCTCTCCTTCTCTTCTTCTTCTTTTCTTCCCTTCTCCTCCCTGACACACCACACCACTTCTCTTTTGTTTCCTCCTGCAGAAAACAGAGGTGTGCAGCCCTAGCTGCAGCCACCTCCTTCCTCTCTTCTCCCTCTTCTTCTTCTTCTTCTCCTCTTCTTCCCTTCTCTTCCCCGACGCACCATATGTTCCTCTCCTCTGTTTTCTGATGCACCACATGGGAAACAGAGGTGCGTGGGTGGCAGTGGGATGAGACTGCCATTTTTTTTCTTTTTCTTTTTTTTTTAACTTAACAATTTAGCCCTTGAAATTTCTATATTTACAAGTAGGTCCTCTAATTTTATAAATAAGTCTTTGACTTTTATAATTATGTCCTTATGAATAATTTAAAATAAATCCTTATATAAATTCCAGAAATGAGGGATATTACAAAACCAGTCTGAATTCGGGCCTAATTGGCCCCTAATTGAGTTATTGGGATTACCTCCCAATTATAACTCAAATTATATCCTAACTATGATAATTAAGATATTAACTAAGTAAATTAAGCCTGGTTACTCAAAAGTCCTTCCAAGAGCTTTCGACAATCTTTTGGCAGACTTTCAATGGACTCTCGACCATCTTCCAATGGACTCCTAGCAAGCTCTTGATCTCTTGATGATCTTCTCAGTAAACTCCGATGAGCTTCTTTGGCGAGCTCTTGACGAACTTCTCAGCGAGCTCCGGCAAATTCCCAATGAACTTCTCGATGAACTCCCAATGTACTTTACGGTGAGCTCCCGATGAACTTCTCGACAAACTTCGGCAAAACTCCCAACGAACTTCTCGCTGAAGTCCCACTACATATGCTTTATACCTTATTCATTATCATAATTAATCCTGTAACACTTTTCTTAATATATAGATTAGATCAATAATTTATCAATTGATTTTATTATCAAAATCCAAGATTCAACAATCTTCTCTTTTTTTATGATCATAACCAATTGATGATGGAGTCAACCTTAACTCCCCCTACCTATATGCCATACTTGAGAAAAGACAATCTTGAATTCACAACCTTTGAATTCAAGTTTTAACCAATTTTAAATAAAAAATTTCATGCATTATGCATCAATATAGTTTCAAATTATCATGGTATAACATGTACAATTTCATGTATGATACAAGAAATATACATGATGCCAAGCATTCATTATTTAAGCATGAGTATGATTTATGGTACTAAGCATGATACCAAGCATTCATCATGATACCAAACATTTAGGCATGATAAAATTTATCATTTCATACATTCATTTATATAGCATTTCAAATATCTAACCATGATGCCAAGCACGATACCAAGCATTCATCAATTTGTTATTTTCTCCCCATTTGTCATCAACAAAAAGGAAATGTGCAATCATTTTTACATCATTACATCAAATATGCAAGATAGTTTTACACCATTGCGATAGTAAGATAGCGACTTTTCCTTTTGCTAGCAAGATAGCGACTTTTGCTCTTGCAATAACAAAAGGAAATGTGCAAACTAGTACTACTCTTGCTAGCACTTCCTTTAGCTTTAAAATAGGCAAGCTAGCAAAAATGAAGAGAAGAGAGGAGTTCATTCATCACAAGAAAAACCAAGCTATTGAAAAATCCATGAATCATTCATAACATGAAAAGGAATTCATTCAAGCTATCGAAAGTCCATCAAACTTGTACTTTCATAGATAGAGAGCAAAGGAATTTATCATCAAAAATGTGTATAATCAAGGTTCATAAATCAAGTCCCTCTTTTTGTAGAAAAAAGAAGGTGTTAGGGATCGAGTGGCACTAAGAGGGGGGGGTGAATTAGTGCAACGGATAAAACTGAATAAAACTTAAAAACCGATTCCGGAGATTTACTTTAGAACTTGATTCAGCGAAAGAGACTTTAACTTGAAAATATTCAGGTAAGTGCAGTTTGAAGTAGGGAGAAGAAATCCGATCAGTTTGCAGCTTAAGAAATTTATGATGCAGAATTTAAGTACTCACACAGCAAGTAAACGCAGCGATGTATAGTGGTTCGGTCAAATGACCTACGTCCACTCTTGAAGCCTCCTCCAATGAGGCTCCCAACTTCCACTACCAAGTCTCTTGAAGGGGAAGGACCAAATACCCCTTTACAGCCTTTTACAAATGGTTCCCTCTCTTTACAGGATTTTTACAAGGAGAAGAAAGGAGGAGAACACTTGAGCAAATGAAAGCAGAAATCTGCTATAGCTTAGACTCAATTCTAACACTGCAAAAGGTCTAACAACCAGCTAGAAATAAAGGGGTATTTATAGGGAAATTTTGGGATTCAAAAATCCCGCTCAAAGAGGTCTCGTCCGAAATTTTGGACTGTAGGCGGTATTACTACCGCTGCAGCAAGCAGTACTACCGCCTGCGTGTGTCGATGTGCTAAGCGGTACTACCGCTGGCATCGGGCGTGTACTACCGCGACACAGTGGTTGTAACCACTGTCAGCGGTACCACCACCGCTACTGGGCGATACTACCGCGCTACAGAGAGCCGGCTACGAAGAATCGGCTACATAAGAATGGCTCTGATACCACTGGCTACTGATAGCATGCACGTAGCATGCATGCTCAGAGTTGGTTCGGTTTGGGCCAAAATTTTGGCCCAAACTCATCCTAATCAAGGCCCAATGGGCCCCCACTTTGGGTTATCTAATCTTAACCCAAAATATGTGCTAACTACGAATTTTAAAGACGTTTCCTAAGCTATTACAAAGTCCACATGACAACTTCTTCCGCGAGCTTCCGGTCAACTTCCGACGGTCTTCCGACGAACCTTGTAAACTATTCGCGGACTCACAAAGCAAGCTCTCGGACTTCACGATGATCTTGGCGAGTTCCCCGAGCTTCTTTGGCAAGCTCCGATCTTTCTTGGTAAGCTCGTGAACTTCCGACGAACCTCCTAGCGAACTTCCGAAAACCCTTTGGCAAGCTCCTACTCGTTCTCGGCGGTTAAAACAGCGCCCCAACGAATCTTGGACTTCCGTTGAACACTCGAACTCCCAACGATTCATCACACTTGTCTTCGGCCCTTTGTTTCGCTTTATGTCTTCATCCCTATCGTAGTCACTCCTGCACAAACAAACACCAAAAATTCTACTTCGATCTAGATAGTTATTATAACACGAATTGACATTCGGTTGCCTCTAAGCACATCATTGGTGGCGCCCGTCCGATCCTTGACACATCGCCCTCTCTAGCGGCTTGTTGCCCAATCGATGGTTGACCTCCGCAACCTCGATATCCATGGCGCAACTCCGCACTTCTTGGCCCGATGCTCGACGTACGAAGCCTCCTGCCGATAGTCGACCGAACCTCCGGCTCGACATCCAATATCCTGACGTGATCACCTCCGGCGCAACGTCAATTCCTCTAGTGTCAACTGTCTAATCCTGATCGATAGTAGACCTGCGTAACTCAAAACGCAATTAAACAATAAACCATAATCAATTAGTTTCATCATCAAAATCTGAGATTCAACAGAAGGGTTCATAAATGATCATCGTACCAATAATCAAGTATACCAAAAAAAAATTCCGTGAATAAAACTTCTTCTTTTGTGAGTAAAAAAAAAGGGAGGGGGGGTGGGGGGCAGTGGTGGTGTGAGGGGGTGGGTAGGTATGGTGGGATGTTGTGGGTTGGGGGTTGGGTTGGTTTATACGAGAAGATCATCAAGTTATGGAGCAAGAGTATCAAAAATTCATGAATGAGATAAGAAGAAGAAGATAGGAAATGAACTCAATAAAAGCTCTATTTTCAAAAAGTCAAAAAATCTGAAAAAGAATGTATATAAGAAACTCATGCATTTGGAAGATTTAACATGCTTGATTAAATCACATAGTGTCATATTCATCATTATATTAAGAAATATATCATAATATTGATAAAACACATAATGTCATAAAGTGCACTAAGATAAGAGGTACAACATAAGGAGTATAGAACGAGTTTTTCAACAAGAAGAAATATATAAGCTATTCATCTAGAGGTACACCAAAATGTCTAAATAAAGTATTGAGTTGACGATGAATTTACTGCATTTCAGTTAAGATATAATCTTGACATAGTTTAATTTGATCCAATCAAGTCATTATGGGGTCGGCAGATGATGAGGGTGTTGGATCCGTCGGTGGTGCTAGCTCAAAGGGACTGATAGGAGAAGATTGATTTTCCCTATATATGGGTATTTCAGGTTCTGGTTCAGGTGAGGGAGGATCAATTCTCCTAGGAAGTCTAGTCCAAATTTTATTTCTTATTATACATCTTAATCATCTTAGAAGGTTTCTATTAATCACATTAAATCTATCTAGCTTTATAGTTTTCTCTTCCGGTGGAATCACAATATCATGTGTATGTATTAGTCTAGTGATTAAACCACCAAATGGAAGCATCATATCTTTCATTGATAATTCAATCATATTTTGTCATATCAAATATCTAAAATAATTATCATATCCTGCCATAATCCAATAAATCATTCCTAATTCCATTTGACTAACTTCATCATGATGGTGTTGTTTTAGAAGTAAAATTCTTATAATGATATAATGAAACACTTTTGTATTAACAAACAGCAAATGTTCACAACTTTTTGAGGCGATAGACAAATTTGGATTTCCAAAAATAATACCTAATGCTTTAGAGTAAGTGATTTCGACTGAATCTGTGTCCCATTGTCCTTTAAAGCAGCAACCTCTTCTTTTCTTAGTAATTCTTATAAGGTTACAAATTATGCTATCCATAATGGGTATGTGATGCCCTAGGAAGTAAGTTGACACCTATCATCCTCATCTACACACAAATTATTGTAAAATAATCGAACAAGTCTAGGGTAAATGGGTTCACTAATTTGCAAGATAGAAAGGACATCTAGGTTTACAAACCATTAAATTGGCTCTAAATCTTCTAACTCTTCTAGATCTACATATTTTCCCTTATGTACACTCCTAAATTCAAAGGTTAAAAATTTAAGGGCATTCTCATTAGAATCAAAAAGTATGGGGTCATAGGATTCATCTAATCTCCTCTTTCCTTTCTCTCTTGAGGATTGTCTAGGTGCCATAGATCTATATGTATTAATATTGAAAGAAATCCATATAAAAAGAGTAAAATCAAGTCAGGAATTAAGGGAGGGGTTTCAAGGATTACCCTTGTAGTGATCTCCAAAAGGGTTGAGATTGATCCTTAGATTTGTGGAGAAGAGATGTCTTCTTAGTCTTCTAGAGGAGAAGAATAAGAGGTAGAGAGGATTTTTTGAGGTGTGTGAGATGTGTTGGGGGTGGTTCTACCATTGGTCCCAAAGAGCCCTTTTATAGGGTAGTCTCGAGTGGTGCTACCGCCAACTAGGCTAAGCACCTTTTGATAAGTGAAAAAACTGAGTCAAAGCTATAGCAAAATTGTATTTGATAGCTTGAGTGTTCACCTCCCATGTTTTACTTTATCAAAATTCTATAAGAGTGTGAACCACCTGTAAAAGTTTGTAAGAGTGGTGCTTGGTCCTTCCCCTTCAAGAAGATTTAATAGTGGAAGTTGGAAACCTCATCGGAGGAGGTTTCGGAAGTGGACGTAGGTCATTTGACCGAACCACTATACATCGCTGCGTACTTCTCTTGACGTGTGAGTTTTAACTTTCTGCATTTCATTCTATACTTGTTGTGAGCTCTCAATTTCCTCCCCTCTAGTTTCGATAGCATTCACTTAGCCAAAATCTTTTTCGTCGGATCGAAACTCTCTATGGATAACTCTTTTCGAAATCGATTTCAAAAGTACGATTTTTATCGCTGCACTAATTCACCCCCCCCCCCTTCTTAGTGCCACTCAGATTCTATTAATTGGTATCAGAGCTTGGTCACTCTCATTTGGTTTAAAACCCAAGAAAGATGGCTTATTCCGACATGCAAGAGGGTCATTGGAAGACTCGTATGAAGATTTTTCTTATTTTCATGGATTTTGAACTTTGGAATATTGTTGAAAATCAATTTCAAAAATCTTCTCTTCTAATGAATGAAAGGAATGAATTAGAGAAGAAAGTTTTTGCTTTTAATGCAAAGGCTATGAATGCCTTGTTTTGCGCACTTGATAAAAATAAGTTTAATCATGTTTGGAGTTGTGAATTGGCTTTTGATATTTGGCATGTTGAATCTTGGATTTAGATGATGAAACTAATCGATTGTGTTTTATGATCTAATTGTGTTTTGAGTTACATAGGTCTACTATCGATCAGGATTAGACAGTTGACGCTAGAGGAATTGATGTTGCACCGGGTGATCATGTCAGGATATTGGATGTTGAGCCGGAGGTTCGATCGACAATTGGCAAAAGGCTTCATACGTCAGGCATCGGGCCAAGAAGAGTGTAGTTGTACTAAGGATATTGGGGTGGCGGAGGTCAACCGCCGATTAGGCAACAAGCCATAAGAGAGGACGATACATCGAAGAATCAGATGAAGTGCTAACCAATGACGTGCTGGGCAACTGAATGTCAATTCGTATTGTAATAATTGTCTAGATCGAAGTAGAGTTTTGTTTGTGTGTGTGCAGGATTAACTACGATAATGATGAAGATGTAAAGTGAAACAAAGTGCCGGAAGACAAGTGCGATGGATCGTTGGGAGTTCGAGAGTTCGACAGAAGTCCGAAGATTCGTTGGGAGTGTTGCCGAAACTAGCTGAGAACGAGTAGGGAGCTTGCCGAAGGGTTTTAAGAAGTTTGCCGAAAGGTTCATCAGAGGTTCACAGAGCTAGCCAAGAAGGATTAGAGCTTACCAAAGAAGCTCAATGGAACTCACCAAGATCTTCGTGAAGTCCAGGAGCTTGCCGGGAGTCCGCAGAATGATTTCCGAGGGTTCGTCGAAAGATCGCCGGAAGTTCATCGGAAGCTCGTCGGAAGAAGTCTTGACTTGTCGGATGTTGTAATAGCTTAGGAAACGTCTTTAATTTCATAATTAGTATGTTAATTTGGGTTAGGATTAGGTATTAATCCTATAACCCAAGTAGGGGCCAATTGGGCCTTGTTTTGGACCGGTTTGGATCGAGTTTCAGGTCCAAACCAGTGAGCTGGAAGGGCTGGGCGGTGCCACCGCCTAGGACCAGAGAGCTAGGCGGTGGCACTGCCCAACACCCGAGAGCATAGGCGGTGGCGTCGCTGCCTTGGGCGGTGGAACCACCTAGTACACTGTCAGTCTGACAATTGACAGGCGGTGGTATCGCCACTGACAGGCGGTGGCACCGCTAGCACCCGGAAGAACGAAAATGATTCAAATTTAGACTCTAAATTGAAATCCTCTTGAGGCCTATAAATACCACTCTCATTCATGGATGAAAGGTTGTCTAGAACTGAGACAAAAAGAGGAAAAACTCTATTGAAAGTGTGTCAAAATCTTCCCTCTAAGTTTTAAGTGTGTTCTAGTCCAAGAGAGGGGTGAGAGGCCTTGTAAGGGTTACCTCCTAAGCCCATCAAAAGGAGAGGTTCTGTAAGGGAGTTCATCCTCGCCTGTTGGAAGGAGGATAGCTAGTCGAAAGCTGGAGGCCTTTTGTGAAGAGGAATCGGGAGTGGACGTTGGTCGTATGACCGAACCACTATAAATCAGTTTATGCTTATCTTATTGTCATTTACATTACTACAAACCATCTTCACTTTGATGCTCTACTTCATTGTCTCATTCTTATGTATGCTTTCAAGTTAAAATGTAATTGAAACAGTTTTAATCGAAACGTTATTCTTTTCGTACGAAGTTTTTGAAACTTGTTTAAAATCATCGAAGTTTATCATATTTATCTACTACACTAATTCACCCCCCCACCCCCCCTCTTAGTGTCACTCGATCCCTAACAATTGGTATCAGAGCTACGTTATTTCTCATTCAGATTTATATCCATAAGAAATAGCTCTTCATGGCTTTCAAGAGGGCTTTTCGGTTGTTCATCCATCGTTCTTTAACGGATCAGACTACACTTATTGGAAAACTCGAATGAGAGTTTTCTTACTTTCAATGGATTTAGATTTGTGGAATATTGTTGAAAATCATTTTCAACTTCCCTCTAAACCAACGAACGAATGGTCAGACTTAGAGAAAAAAAAATTTTTCTTTAAATGCAAAGGCTATGAATGCCTTATTTTATGCTTTAGACAAAAATGAGTTCAATCAGATTTCTATGTGCAAAACGGCTTTTGAAATTTAGCGAACACTTGAAATCACGCACGAGAAAACTAGTAGAGTCGAAGACTCGAAAGTAAACCTCTTAGTGCATGATTTTGAGATTTTTCGAATGAAACCAAGCAAGACTATCGGCGACATATACACCCATTTCATGGATGTTGTCAATAGTCTAAAAGCTCTTGGTAAATATTTTTTAAATTTTGAACTCACTAATAAGATCTTACAATTCCTTCTGAAAAGGTGGGATTCTAAAATCACGGCGATATAAGAAACTAAAGATTTAAATGATTATTCTATTGAAGAACTCATTGGATCCTTAATGACATATGAACTGAGTTTCTTGGAACATGTTGAACATGATGAACATTTGAACCACCTTCTAAAGAACAAGAAGGTTTTGGAACTCTGAACTATGAAATGCCACTTAAGTGATAACTCAAGTGATGAGGACAATAAAGAGGACATTGAACTTTTAATGAATTTTAATAAGTTCATTAAACAAAAATCTAAAACTAAAAATGAACTTGAACGGAGGAAGAGGCCAAAGATGAAGAAGAAATGCAAAAAAGAATCAAATGACGAAACGACGAATTGGGCTTTGACGGGCTTCGACTACAAGGTAAGTAACTTAAATCTCTTAAATTATTTTGAAATTACATGATGTTTTTCATGAGTGCTTAATTTAGTTAGTAGGAATTAAAAATTGTTTTAAAAAATTATATTATGTTTTTCCTTCTAAAAATTTTCAAATATTAAAAATTTATATGATGATTGCATGATAATGCTTAAATGTCAAATCTTTTATGAATGATAATTCTTGTACAAGAAAAATTTCATGTATGCTTTTCGTATCAATTTTTGATCTTAAACTTGATACACAACTTTATAGAAAGAGGACTTGAGCATGCTTACATATAAACCATCTCCGTTGCTCTTATTAAAATTTTCTAATGAAAGATTTTGATCTTAATAGCGTAAATGATAAAACTTGTGTTTCGAATTTATACGATGATGTGTGAAATAAATTTGATTAAAATGAAACACATTATCATGTTGAATTAAGTTTTTGTAGGAAGATGCCTTATGTGTAATGTGCTATATTTTTGGCTCTTGATGATCTATTTGGTGAGGTTTTCCCTTTATGTCTTGAACCTTCATGCCTATCTCTATTTGACATTAAAAGGTAAAGGCATACTTGTATGAAGATTCACATAAATTGAAATGCTATATATTTTCTATCCTATTGAGATTAATGAACTCATTTCATGAATCTTGTGAATCTTATGAAAATAATCATAATCAATGTTTTGAAAATAAATTTGTATCATGTTTTTGGTCTTAATAATTTCTCTTGAAACTTGCTTTTTGGATCTATATGAAAACATGAGCATACTCGTATGAAAACAATTTGCGTGAAATGAAACATATAAAAATGAGAAAATGCACTATCATAATGTCTTATGCTTGATGTGTTTCATCTTGATGGTTTTCATGATGAAATTTGCCTTTACGTCTTGAACTTTCATGATTGTCTCAATTTGATATTAAAAAACAAAGGCATGCTTATTTGAAACAAATCATAAAATGGAAATGCATGATCTTGAAAACTTTTCTGTCTTTAAAGTTTTCATTTTGATGAATCCATGTGAATCTCTTGAATCGAATCTTTTGGAAAATGCCACATACTTAATGTGATTCAATGATCTTTATGACAAAATTTGCCTTTCCATCTTGAATGTTGATATTTTATTTTAAGGCAAAGGCATGCTTATAACAAGCAAATCATATGAATAGAAATTTATAAAAATGAAATACAATCCTCTATCTTATCGATTCTTCAATAAATCTTTGCTTGTCATGTATGATTTTATTGAATGTGATTTTTTAGCATGATTTCAAATTTGAAAATTGCTTGATTTGTATTTACGACATAAGATACATTTTAAATATGAATCATGCTTCAATAATGTTCTATCTCCCTTAATTTACTTTGGTCTCCTAAAATTTTTTTTTATTTACTAAAGAGGAGAACCTACCAATGAATCATGAATTCAAATGAAATGATACAAATGAATCACTTATTGATATATCTTTTTGAAATATCTTTTTAATGTGATGTTGAAAACTTAAGATGTCCTTTGGAATTCATGAAATGAGATAATTGAATCTTTGACTTACTCTTTTTATCATGGCTTGAAAATAAATATTTAAAATCATACTTGACAATTTGCTTTATGAGATTTAGCCTTTATGTCTTGAACATTCATTCTTGTCTCTATTCAACATAAAAGAAGACAAAGGCATGTTTATACGAAATCAATTGAAATCATAAAAAAGCGAAATGTATGATTTTTAAAATTTTTGATCTTTCATGAAATACAAGTGATGAATTCATTTATGATAGTTTGTGAATCACTTGAATTATGAATGAGATTTTAATGATGTGCTAAACAATCCATCTATATGAATCTATGAAAATGATTTTAATGATAAGTATGAAGTAGTCAAATTGAACTTGAATGATTTTTCTTTTAGTGATTCTTGAATCTTTTGGAATTATGACTTGTTAAGATGTATTTAATGCTTGAATCAAGTTCTAAAAGATTTCATTTTACTATAAAGAAATTTTATTGAAATCATGATCTTAACAATTATAACTTGAAGTTCTTTATAAATCAAGATCATTTACCATGCTCCTTCCGTTATATCAAAAGAAATTTCTTTAAATGAAATGTAACTTGTCTTTTGATTTCTCAGAACTTAAATACTTGAATTTTTATAAATTTATGATCTTGATATCTTTAATGATGAATCATTAGTAAAAGGGCATGTCACATGAATTATGTTCTTGTTGATTCTCTTAAGCTTTGATGTCATATCTTTCATGACTTAGAAGTGACATGATTTCTCTGCCTTGTGTGGTAAATTGAATATTTGATATAAATAAAATTTACTTTATGATGAATCATTGAATCATTCTATGAGAATGATATGTTTTATTTGTATCATGATTCTTGGTTGTATACCCTTTATCATGAATTGAAATTTGATGCTAAAGAGAATATTTACAATTCATAATCTTGATCTCTCGGATTAACAACTTGAATTCTTTTTTGATCAAGATCCTTTTAAGAAAATTGTTATCGATATTGTGATCTTGATGTCTTATTCTTGAATAAAATTTGCTTGATGAATTCATGGATATAAACCTTCATTTTTATCTTATTGATTGTTGTAGGTTCAAAATTCATATAAAGGGAAAAGAATTGCACTCTTCCCTTCTTTTTGACAAAAACAAAGGGGGAGAAGATTTATTACTAGCTTGTGACTTCAATGATAAATTTGCTAGCTCGATCATTGAAATGAAGGAACATCCTATCTTGAACATTTCAAAAGTTGCTAGCATGCTACAAAAGCAAAGTGCAAACTTGCACAAGAAGCAAGTGATGAAAATTTGCTATCTTGCTTATCTTTAGAAAGAATTTAAAACTTGCTATGATTGAATATTTTAAAGTGATGTATGTTGAATATCTTGATTGATAGCCAGTATGATTATAAAATTTGCATATCCTTGAAAACTAGCTATGATGCAACTTCTCCTTTTTGTTGATAACATAGGGAGAGAAGTAAATTGATAACTTCATGCATTGAATTGAATATTTTATATATTTCATGATGGCTTAAATGCTTCTCATAACATGTGATGAATGTTGCTTGGATTTGGGATAATCCAAGGTTTCTATCAATAGCATATTGATAGGGGGAGTTTGGTTAAACTCCGGGGAGTTATGGTTAACTCCGTTAGTCATCAATTAGTTGTCATCATAAAAATGGGGAAGATTGTTGAATCTTAGATTTTGATGATAAAACTAATTGATTGTGTTTTATGATCTAATTACATTTTGAGTTACGTAGGTCTACTATCGATCAGGATTAGACAATTGATGCTTGAGGAATTGACGTTGCACCGGGTGATCACATCAGGATATTGGATGTCGAGCCTGAGGTTCGGTCTACAATTGGCAGAAAGCTTTGTACGTCGGGCATTGGACCAAGAAGTGCGGAGTTGCACCAAAGATATTGAGGTTGTAGAGGTCAACCACCGATTGAGCAACAAGCCGCAAGAGAGGACGATGCACCGAAGAATCGGACGAAGCACCGACCAATGACGTACCGGGCAACTGAAAGTCAATTCGCATTATAATAATTGTCTAGATCAAAGTAGAGTTTTATTTGTGTGTGTGCAGGATTTGCTACAATAACGATAAAGATATAAAATGAAACAAAGTGCCGGAAGACAAGTGTGATGGATCGTTGGGAGTTCGAGAGTTCGACGGAAGTTCGAAGATTCACTGGGAGTATTGTCGGAACTGGCCAAGAACGAGTAGGGAGCTTGCCAAAGGGTTTTTGGAAGTTCACCGGAAGGTTCATCGGAAGTTCACAGAGCTAGCCAAGAAAGATCGGAACTTGCCAAAGAAACTTGGTGGAACTTACCAAGATCTTCGTGAAGTCTAGGAGCTTGCCGGGAGTCCGTAGAATGGTTTCCGAGGGTTCATTGGAAGACCACCGGAAGTTCACCAGAAGCTCGCCGAAAGAAGTCTTGACTTGTCATAATTTGTAATAACTTAGGAAATATCTTTAATTTCATAGTTAGCATATTAATTTTATATTAGGATTAGGTATTAATCTTATAACTCAAGTAGGGGCCAATTGGGTCTTGTTTTGGACCAGTTTGGGCCGAGTTCTAGGCCCAAACTAGTGAGCTAGAAGGGTTGGGCGGTGGCACCGCCTAGGACCAGAGAGCTGGGCGGTGGCACCGCCTAGTACCCGAGAGCATGGGCGATGGCACCGCTGCCTTAGGTGGTGGAACCACCCAGTATATGTTAGGGATCGAGTGGCACTAAGAGTGGAGGGTGAATTAGTGCAGTGGTAAAGAACGATAGACTTTTCAGTGATTAACACAAGTTCGGAAACTTCGTACGAATGAATGCAACATTTCGTTTGAACTCGGAAAGATTGCGTTTTAACTTTAAAGCATACATAATAAGATGAAGATGAAGTTGAGTAAATAAGGCAGCATATGAAAATGGTTTGCAACAAAGTAAGTTGCGAGAAAGTAAATGCAAACCGATTTATAGTGGTTCGGTCATCCGACCTACATCCACTTCCGAAGCCTTCTCCGATGAGGCTTCCAACTTTCACTAGCAAATCCTTTTGAAGGGGAAGGACCAAATACCCCTCTTACAACCCTTTTATAAGAAGTTCACACTCTTACAAATTTTTCAAAGAGAAAGAAGGAGGTGAACACAACCTATTAAAAACTAGACTTTCCTAAGCCTTTTCCTCAATTTCTAACTCTCAAAAGAGTTTTCTTTCAGCTGAGAAAAAGGGGGTATTCATAGATCCAAAATGGATTCAAATTTGGGCTCCAAATTTGAAATCAAATTGGAGTTCCCGGTGCTGGCGGTGCTACCGCCTGTCAGAGGTGGTGCTACCGCCTGTCAAAGGTGGTGCTATCGCCTATTAGTCTGGCAGACTGACACAGCCAGATGGTGCTACCGCCCCAGCCAGGTGGTGCTACCGCCTCACCAGCGGTGCTACGCTGGCTTTCCATTGGCGGTGCTACGCCTGACTTCTTTCGGGTGGTTTGGGCCAAAAACTTTTGGCCCAACCTTGTCCAAATCAAGGCCCAGTGGCCCCTACTTTGGGTTTATAGGATTAACACCTAATCCTAACCCAAATTAATGTACTAACTATGAAATTAAAGACATTCCTAAGCTATTACAAAGTCCGTAAGTTGAGTCTTCTTCCGGTGAGCTTCCGGCGAACTTCCGGCGGTCTTCTGACGATCCCTCAGAAACCATCCTGCGGACTCCCGGCAAGCTCTCGGACTCCATGATGATTTTGGCGAGTTCCCCCGAGCTTCTTTGGCTAGATCCAATCTTTCTTGGCAAGCTCCGCGAACTTCCGACGAACCTTCCGATGAACTTTTGAAAACCCTTCGGCAAGCTCCCTACTCATTCTCGGCTAGTTCCGGCAGCACTCCCAATGAATCTTCGGACTTCCATCGAACTCTCGAACTCCCAACGATCCATCCCACTTATCTTTCGGTACTTTGTTTCACTTTATGTCTTCATCGTAGTTAATCCTGCACACAAACAAACAAACACTCTACTTCGATCTAGACAGTTATTACAATACGAATTGACATTCAGTTGCCAGGCACGTTATTGGTTGGCGCTTCGTCCGAACCTTCAGCACATCGTCCTCTTTTGCGGTCTGTTGCCCAATCGGCGGATGACCTCCGCAACTCCGATATCCTTGACGCTACATGCATCTTGGCCCGATGCCCGATGTATGAAGTTTTCAGCCGATTGTCGATCGAATCTCCGGCTCGACATCCAATATCCAAACATGATCACCCGACGCAATGTCAATTCCTCCAGCATCAACTGTCTAATCCTGATCGATAGTAGACCTGCGTAACTCAAAACGCAGTTAAACAATAAACCACAATCAATTAGTTTCATCATCAAAAGCTGAGATTTAACAATCTCCCCTTTTTTGATGATGACAACTAATTGATGACTAACGGAGTTATCCATAACTTCCCGGAGTTTAACCAAACTCCCCCTATCAATATGCCATTAATAGAAACACTTGGATTATCCCAAATCCAAGCAACATTCATCACAATATTAAGAGAATCAATCAAACCATCATGCAAAAATATAAAATATTCAATCAATGCATGAAGTCATCAATCTACTTCTCCCCCTATGTCATCAACAAAAAGGAGAAGTAGCATCATAGCTAGTTTAAAAGATATACAAATTTTTACAACACACTAGCTATTTATCACATCATTCAACATTCAATCATGGCAAGTTTTTCAAGGATGTCCAAGCATAGCAATCCATCACTTGCTTCTTGCAATTCATCATGGCAAGTTTACACATTCTTTGCTTCCTTTGCATATTCTAGCTACCAAAATTTTTCTTTGCGATGTATAAGCTAGCAATAAATCTTCTCCCTATTTGTTTTTGTCAAAAAAAAAAGTGGAGTACAAATAGTCAATGCTTTGATCATGACAAAATAACAAATTTACAACATGAATTTTCAGCATATTAAGTCATGAATTCAAGGGAGTCAAAAATCATGATATGAGAGAAAAAGATGATAAGCAAGCAATCAATAATGATAAGCAAGCTAACATACCTTGTGACACGCAAGTTAGCTTCCTTTCAATTTTTCTCTTTTATAACTAAGTTTCCCTTTTGCAAGCCATCAACTTTTTGTTTGCAATGAGCTAGTAATTTTTGTAAAATTTATAACATTTTAAACATGCAAGCTCATGAGTTAAAAAATAATGCAACTTTACAATTTCTTTCTTCTCATTTTGAGAAGTGCAAGTTTTGCCTTTTGCAAGTTCTAGCTAGCTATTTTTGTCACTTTCACTTGTGATACATAAGCTAGCAAGCTAACTCCCCCTTTGTCACTATCAAAAAGAAGGGATGAATAATATTTCAATGAAATAATTTAGCATCAATCAATATTTCAATTTTTTTTTATGATGCATTCAAAAGATATCAATATGAATCGATAAGGATCAACACCAAAAGACATCATTCAGGATTCATCATGAAGCGAATTTCATTTATGTCAAATGTTCAATTTACCACACAAGGCAAAGAAATCATGTCACTTCTAGGATCATGAAATATATGACATCAAGGCTCATGATTCATTTGAAAAGATATAGTACAAAGAGCAACTTGATTCATGTATAAGAATTTTCATCAAGATCACATTTCATAAGAATCAAGATATTTTCTTTAGCAAAGAATCACATAAGCATTTCATTATTGTATAAGAGATCTCATTGCATCATGATTTATAAATTCTTTCTCTACAACATAAATCATGGGAGGTATAATAGCAATGATAAAAAGAAGCAGTTAAGGAAGAAAGTATTTCAATTCACATAAAATATCTCAAGTCAAGAATTTAAAGTCATGATTTCAAGAGATTAAGAGAGGAGTCATAAAATCATTCAAACTCATTTTGTTAACTCAAAACTCATAATCAAATTTATCAAAATCGTTCTCGAGATTCAAGAATATAATATACATGGATTCATCATTTGTCTTTTATCAAAAATTTGATAACTTTAGAGAGACAAATTTCAAAAGTCATGTATTTCCTTTTTATGATTTTTATTATCTAAGTATGTTTTTATATGCCAAATCAAAATAAGTATTCAAAAAATGAAAGACAAACTTCATTATAAAAATCGTCAAGACAAAAATATAACACATTATTTCAAGATATGATATTCAATTTTTCATGATAATGTGTTTCATTTTGTTTCAAACAAGTGTGCTCATATTTCAAAAGATGAGTATCAAATTTAAGACCAAAACATGAGTTTGTCATCAAGATATGATATCACAAAGTCATTAAGCATGATAACAAACTTTTAATATTTTAATTTCAATGATGATTTCATAATGTATGTTCAAATATTTATACGGAAGCCATCATTGTATAAATTCAAAATACAAGTTTGTCATTAAACATATTAAGATCAAATGCATCAAAATCTTTCATTCGAAAATTTTAATAAGAGCAACATAAATTGATTACATGTGAGCATGTATCAACTTTTCAAAGCAAGACGTAAGTTTTGTCATAAAGACCGTTAAGACCAAACACATCAAAAATAAAACATTATGATAGTGCATTTTCTTATTTTTAAGAGTTTCAATTTACGTGATTTGATCTTTCATAAGAATGATCAATGTCATGCATCATATTTAAACATGAGAGCATCATCATATTTAAAATTATTTCACTTCTTTCTTTTATTTCTTATAACAAGATGATCAATGCTCAAACTTTTGCTAAAATCATATATCATTTTAAAAATCTGAAAAATAACTTTCGTCATGAAACCCATTAAGTCCAAATATAACACATGGCAATATCAAAGCCATATTTCTTTCATTTTGAAAATTTGTGGGTTGGGTCTTTATAATTGATTTCATGAAGACATGTATCAATAAAAATTTCATCATAAAAAGGGTTAAAAACTATTAAGCCAAGATGGAAGTTTTCAAATTATAATCAAGATACATACATCTATCATCAAAAGATTTTCAAGAAATTCATACATAGATATGTATCATGTTTAAGATTGAAAACCGATATGGAAAGTATACATGAAATTTCATCATCTCAAAATGCCATCTTAATTTGACATGAAAACAATTAGACCAAAAAATATGTTAATCCACAATATAGAGTCAAATCAACATTACTTCAAAAACTAATGCATGCTACAAAATCATCAAGCATCATGTTTAGAAACGAAAAGCAATATAAAACATCAAGATACACATGCATGGATTAATCCTAAGCATTATCACAAATCATGCATCATTTATATTTTTAATTTTCAAAAAATTACTAGAAAGGAAAAGCATAAAAAAAATCCTACCAACTATTTCAAGCAACTCATGAAAGGATCATGTAATTTCAAAGTAAGGTAAGAACAACTTGGGTGAGTTTCTTACCTCATTGTCGAAAACCGTCAAAGCCCATTTCGCCTCTTCTTTACTTGATTCTTCTTTACAACCCTTCTTCTTCTTCTTTGGCCTCTTTCTCCGTTCAAGTTCATTGTCTATTTTATATTTTTGTTTAATGAACTTATTAAGATTCATTAAAAGTTCAATGTCCTCATTGTCCTCATCACTTGAGTCATCACTCAAGTGGCATTCATTTGTCCAATATTCCAAATCCTTCTTGTTCTTTAGAAGGTAGTTCATATGTTCATCATGTTCCAAATGTTCGAAGAAACTCATTTCATATGTCATTAGTGAACCGATTAGTTCTTCCAATGAAAAATCATTTAAATTTTTAGTCTCTTGTATTGTGGTTACTTTTGGATCCCAACTCTTTGGGAGGGATCTTAAAATCTTGTTAGTGAGTTCAAAGTTCGAAAAACATTTACCAAGACTTTTCAAGCTATTGACGACATCCGTGAAGTGGGTGTATATATCACCGATAGTTTCGCTTGGTGTCATTCAGAAGAGCTCTCAATCATGCAATAAGAGGTTTACTTTCGAGTCTTTAACTCTACTAGTTCCCTCGTGTGTGATTTCAAGTGTTCCCCAAATATCGAAAGCCATTTCGCACATTGAAATCCGATTGAACTCATTCTTGTCCAAAGCGCAAAATAAGGCATTCATAGCCTTTGCGTTTAAAGAAAAAGACCTTTTCTCCAAATCCGACCATTCGTTCGTCGGTTTAGAGGAAGGTTGAAAGCCATTTTCGATGATGTTCCACAAATCCAAATTCATTGAAAGCATGAAAACTCTCATTCGAGTTTTCCAATATGTGTTGTCTGAACCGTTAAAGAACGGTAGACGAAAAATCGAAAAGCCCTCTTGAAAACCATTTAGAGTCATTTCTCACGGGTGTAAATCCGAAAGAGAAAGAACGTGGCTCTGATACCAATTGTTAGGGATCGAGTGGCACTAAGAGGGGGGGGGGTGAATTAGTGCAGCGGTAAAGAACGATAGATTTTTCAGCTATTAACACAAGTTCGAAAACTTCGTACGAATGAATGTAACATTTCGTTTGAACCCGGAAAGATTACATTTTAACTTTAAAGCATACGTAGTAAGATGAAGATGAAGTTGAGTAAATAAGGCAGCATATGAAAATGGTTTGTAGCAAAGTAAGTTGCGAGAAAATAAATGCAAACCGATTTATAGTGGTTCGGTCATCCAACCTACATCCACTTCCGAAGCCTTCTCCGATGAGGCTCCCAACTTCCACTAGCAAATCCTTTGAAGGGGAAGGACCAAATACCCCTCTTACAACCCTTTTACAAGAAGTTCACACTCTTACAAATTTTTCAAAGAGAAAGAAGGAGGTAAACACAACCTATTGAAAACTAGACTTTCCTAAGCCTTTTCCTCAATTTCTAACTCTCAAAAGGGTTCTCTTTCAGTTGAGAAAGAGGGGGTATTTATAGATCCAAAATGGATTCAAATTTGGGCTCCAAATTTGAAATCAAATTAGAGTTCTCGGTGCTGGCGGTGCTACCGCCTGTCAGTCTGGCAAACTAACACAGCCAGACGGTGCTACCACCTTGCTTTCCATACGTTGGGCGGTGCTACCGCCCCAGGCTGGGCGGTGCTACCGCCCAGCCTGCTGGTTGGGTTTGGGCCAAAAACTTTTGGCCCAACCTTGTCCAAATCAAGGCCCAATGGCCCCTACTTTGGGTTTATAGGATTAACACTTAATCCTAACCAAAATTAATATGCTAACTACGAAATTAAAGACATTCCTAAGCTATTACAAAGTTCACAAGTCGAGTCTTCTTCCGGCGAGCTTTCGGCGAACTTCCGGCGGTATTCCGGCGAACTTCTGGCGGTCTTCCGACGATCCCTCGGAAACCATCCTGCGGACTCTTGGCAAGCTCTCAGACTCCACGATGATTTTGGCGAGTTCCCCCAAGCTTCTTTGGCAAGCTCCGATCTTTCTTGGCAAGCTCCGTGAACTTCCAACGAACCTTCCAGCGAACTTCCGAAAACCCTTCGGCAAGCTCCCTACTCGTTCTTGACCGGTTCCGGCAACACTCCCAATGAATCTTCGGACTTCCATCGAACTCTTGAATTCCCAACGATCCATCCCACTTGTCTTCTAGCACTTTGTTTCGCTTTACATCTTCATCGTAGTTAATCTTGCACACAAACAAACAAACACTCTACTTCGATCTAGATAGTTATTACAACACGAATTGACATTCAGTTGCCTAGCACGTTATTGGTTGGCACTTCATCCGAACCTTCGGCACATCGTCCTCTTTTGCGGTCCGTTGCCCAATCGGCGGATGACCTCCGCAACCCCGATATCCTTGGCACAACATGCATCTTGGCCCGATGCCCGACGTATGAAGCCTTCAGCCGATTGTCGATCGAATCTCCGGCTCGACATCCAATATCCAGACGTGATCACCTGGTGCAACGTCAATTCCTCTAGCATCAATTGTCTAATCCTGATCGATAGTAGACCTGCGTAACTCAAAACGCAGTTAAACAATATACCACAATCAATTAGTTTCATTATCAAAATCCGAGATTCAACAATATATTATCAGTCTGACAACTGACAGGCGGTGGCACCGCCACTAACAGGCGGTGGCACCGGCAGCACCGGGAAGAACGAAAGTTATTCAAATTTGGTCTCCAAATTTGAATCCTCTTGAGGCCTATAAATACCCCTCTCATTCATGGATAAAAGGCTATCTAGAACTAAGATAAAAAGAGGGAAAACTCTATTAAAAATGTGTCAAAATCTTTCCTCTAAGTTTTAAGTATGTTCTAGTCTAAGAGAGGGATGAGAGGCCTTGTAAGGGTTACCTCCTAGGCCCATCAAAAGGAGAGGTGCTGTAAGGGAGTTCATCCTCGCCCGTTGGAAGGAGGATAGCTAGTGGAAAGCTGGTAGCCTCAAGTGAAGTGGAATTGGGAATGGACGTAGGTCGTATGACCGAACTACTATAAATCAATTTGCATTTATCTTATTATCATTTACATTACTATAAACCATCTTCACTTTGATGCCCTACTTCGTTATCTCCTTCTTACGTATGCTTTCAAGTTAAAATGCAATCAAAACGTTATTCTTTTCATACGAAGTTTCTGAAACTTGTTTAAAATCACCGAAGTTTATCGTATTTATCCGCTACACTAATTCACCCCCCCTCCCCTTTAGTGCCGCTCGATCCCTAATATGGCACACTCTTGAAATCACTCATGAAGGCACTAGCCGAATGAAAGAGTCCAAAATTAATCTTTTGGTCCACTCTTATGAATTGTTTTGGATGAAACCAAGTAAGTCCATCGGAGACATGTACACTCATTTCATTGATGTCGTCAATGGACTCAAAGTACCTAGTAAAGGTTTTTCTAATTTTGTACTTGTAACAAAAGTTTTAAGATCCTTCCAAAGAGTTGGGATCCAAAAGTTATGGCCATTCAAGAGGCCAAGGACCTTAAAAATTTTCCTCTCGAAGAACTTAGTGGGTTTTTAATGACCTATGAAATGACTTACCATGCTTATGATAAGCTAGAGAACCCCTTTCTAAAGAATATGAAGGATATGACATTGAGAATACAAGAAGACCATTTGAAAGAATCTTCAAGTGATGAAGACCTTGATGATGAACTTGCACTCTTGACTCAGAAATTTAAAAAATTTATAGGAAGAAATAAATTTAAAAATGACACTAAAAATAAACTTGAATCCCAAAAGGAACAAGTAATATATTATAAATGCAAGAAACCAAGGCACTTCAAAAGTAAATGTCCCCAAGCCAAGAAGAAGCAATCAAAGAAAAAGAAGGCTCTAAAGGCAACATGGGACGACTCAAGTTGCTCCGAAGATGAAGAAGCAAACAACAAAGAAATGACCAACTTCACATTAATGGCTATCGAAGAAGAGGTATGTGAGTTAATTAATGAAGATTTATCTTTTGATAAACTTTCAATTGCTTTTCATGAATTATTTGATGAGTGTAGAGATATTAGTAAAAAATTTAATTTATTAAAAAAGGAGCATGCTCTCTTACAAGATAAACTTTAAGGTTTTAAATTTGATACTCCCTCTTTACCTCCATGCTCTAAGTGTGAATACTTAGAGGTAATCAAAAATGAGAATTTGCTACTTAAAGAGACTCTAAATAAGTTTAAGGTCGGTAGCAAGGGCTTGATCTTGATCCTTGTAAACAAGGGTCATATCGGAATTGAAATGAAATTGGATTTGTGAGTGGATCTCACCATACTCCAACCACCTTCATTAAAGGACCCACACTACATGTATTATCTCATTTGAAATACAACTTTTGTTATAAATTCGGACATATTATTTACAAATATCCGTATAAGAAACTTAGCCCACATAAGTTGATATGGGTTCCTAAAGGAACTATAAGGAACTCAATGAACAATGACAAGATTAGTAGATCAATATTTGAGGCACCCAAGTTCAAATGGGTGCATAAAAACCATCCTCTTTTGTAGACACATTCACCCACAGAAGCTAGGAGCAAGAGATAGTACCTTGATAGTGGATGCTCAAGGCACATGATTGAAGATCCATCTCAATTCTCTAACCTCACTAGCCAAGACGAAGGGTATGTCACCTTTGGAGATAACAATAAGGGTAAAATCATTGACAAGGGAACTATAGGTAACAAATCAAGCTTTTTAATTGATAATGCATTGTTGGTAGATGGCTTAAAGTATAATCTTTTGAGCATTAGTTGATTATGTGATAAAAAATATATTATGAAATTTAAATCTAATGCTTGTATTATTGAAAAACCACACAACAACGCATCTATGATTGTACTAAAATAAAATAATGTCTACACCATCAACATTGATGATCTTAGCAATGAAATATGTTTTTCGGTTTTGAATGATGATGCTTGGCTTTGGCATAGGAGATTCGATTATGCTAGCATGAAACTAATTTCTCAAATCACATCTAAAGAACTTGTAAGAGGCATTCCTAATATTAAGTTCATTAACGACAAAGTGTGTGATGCTTGTCAACTAGGAAAATAAATAAAAAGTAACTTCAAACCAAAAAAATCAAATAAGCACCTCTAGACTATTGCAATTGATCCATATGGATTTATTTAGACCAATTGACACAACGAGCCTAGGAGATAGCAAATATGCATTTGTAATTATAGAAGACTATAGTAGATACACTTGGACCTATTCTTGGCTCACAAAAGTGATTGCTTTAAATGTTTTTCTATATTTTGTAAACTTGCTCAAAATAAAAAGGGTTTTATGATTTCATCAATTCGGAGTGATCTCAGTAGTAAATTTCAAAACCGTGAGTTCTAAAATTTTTATGAATCTAATGGATATAACCATAATTTCTCTACTCAGAGAAATCCTCAACAAAATGGAGTAGTAGAAAGAAAGAATATGAATTTATAAGAAATAGCAAGAACCATGTTAAATGAACATAACTTACCCAAATACTTTTGGGCCGAGGCCATTAATATGGCTTGTTATATCATGAATAGGGTTCTAATAAAAACATCTCTATCCAAAACTCCTTATGAATTATGGAATAACAAAAAACCAAATATTTCTTACTTTAAAGTTTTTGGTTGCAAATGCTTTATCTTGAATGAAAAGGATGTCTTAGGAAAGTTCAATGCAAAATCCAATGACGATATCTTTCTTGGTTACTCTTCCATTTCTAAAGCTTTTTATGTTTTTAACAAAAGAACCTTAGTTATAGAAGAGTCTATTCATGTTGTTTTCAATGAAGTTTTCAAATTTAAGAAAAATAATTTTGATGATGATCTTGATTTTGATGGTTTAAATTTGAATGAAACCTCTCCTCAAAATAACAACTTGGATGCATCTTCTTCCCAAATTTTCTTACCTAAGGAATGGAAGTATGTAGATGCCCATCCAAAAGAGCTAATTATAAGAGACACATCAAAAGGAGTTCAAACTCGTTCTTCTTTTAAGAATTTCTATGCCAATGCCGCTTTTCTTTCTCAGATTGAACCTAAGTGCATTAACGAAGCCTTGAAGGATGATTCTTGGGTTATCGCAATGCAAGAGGAATTGAACAAATTTAAGAGGAATAAGGTGTGAAAGCTTGTTCCTAGTCCTAGTGACCATTTAGTTATAGGTACTAAATGGGTTGTTAGAAGCAAGCAAGATGAATTCGGTATTGTGGTTAGAAACAAGACTAGATTAGTGGCCAAAGGTTTCAACCAAGAAGAAGGTATCGATTATGAAGAGACCTTCACTCCCGTGATAAGATTAGAAGTCATGAGGATGCTCCTTGCCTATACTAGTAGTAATAATTTTAAGTTGTTTCAAATGGATGTCAAAAGTGCTTTCTTAAATGGTTTAATTTCTGAAGAAGTGTTTGTTGAACAACCACTTGGTTTCGAAAACTCTTTTTTTCTTAATCAAGTGTTTAAATTGACTAAGACTCTCTATGGGTTAAAACAAGCCCCAAGGGCTTGGTATGAGAGACTTAGCTCATTTCTAATTTCAAATAATTTTACAAAAGGTAAGATCGACACTATATTATTTGTTAAACATTTTGAAAATAATTTTCTTATTATTTAAATTTATGTTGATGACATTATCTTTGGTTCTACTAATGAATCACTATGTGAATCATTTGCCAAGTGTATGAGTCATAAATTTGAGATGAATCTAATGGGTGAACTAACCTTCTTTTCAAGATTATAAATTAAATAACTTAGTGATGGTATATTTCTTAATCAATCTAAATATACATTAGAATTGTTAAAATGATTTAACATTGATAGTTCAAAAGCCATAAACACTCCTATGAGTACTTTCACTAAGTTAGACATGGATGAAAGTGGAGAAAATTTTGATCAAAAAATATATAAGAGAATGATAGATAGTTTACTTTACCTCACTACAACTAGACCAGATATCATGTTTAGTATAGGACTTTATGCAAGATTTCAAGCTAATCCTAAGTTATCTCACCTTAAAACCATTAAAAGAATCCTTGATATCTTAAAGGAACTCCTAATCTTGGATTATGGTATCCAAAATCCAATAACTTTGATTTAAAAGCCTATGCGGATGCAGATTTTGACGGATGTAGAATAGATAGAAAAAGTACATCCGGAACATGCTAATTTTTAGGACATGCAATTATCTCTTAGACTTCCAAGAAACAAAACTCAGTTGCACTATCTACGGCCGAAGCCGAATATATAGCCGTAAGTGCATGTTGTGGACAAGTTGTTTGGATGAAAAATACTTTAGAAGACTATGAAATTTAATTAAAGAATATTTTCATAAAATATGATAACACAAGTGATGTTTGTTTAACCAAAAATCTCATTCAACACTCTAGAATTAAGCATATTGACATTAGGCATCACTTTGTACGAGATCATGTCAATAATAATGATGTTATTCTAGAATTTATTGATACAAAGCACCAATTAGCATACATCTTCACAAAACCTTTAAATGAAGAATAATTTGACTTCATTAGAAGAGAATTAGGCATGTTAAATTATCCTAATACATGAGGTTGTTGTATGTTTCTTTTCTGAAATTTTTCAACTTCCGTTTTCATGAGCTCATCATGATATTATCTTTTCGGATTTCGGATGACATCTTTACAATATCATATTTTGAATAGAGCCCTTGTTTTTATCTTCCTTTGATCATGCAATTGATATATCTCTTTCTTTAATTATATGATTCTTTGATTGAGGAGTTTTAAGTAATATCATGCCCTTTTAATGACTTGGCAAATTGATTTTATCGATTTTATACTTCCTCTACCTCTATTGGAATAAATAAATGGTTCTCTTGATTTATTTTATCCACTCTTATGTATCATTTGAAGTTTGATGATTTTGTCTTCTTGATGCATGCAACTATACATATATTAATGTCATGAATTTTGAAGAAGCTTTCTAGTTTGAATACTTTCTTCGGACTTCATTCATGCAAAATTAATGAACTCTTAAGCTTTAATGGCTTGATTGGTTATTTTCAACTTGATGAATAATAATGTAAATTTAGCCTTCATAAATTCTTTCTTATGAGAATGCCAAATTAAATCATTTATGAAATTTTTGATGATGATATGCTGGACTTCATAAATTTGTACTGGAAATACCAAGCTGAACCTTTATAGTATAAAATATTTGATGAATGTCTTAGCTTCAATAATCTTTCTACTTTATGATTTTATGACTGTAATTTTCAATCAAATTACCTCTTGAACTTTTCATTTTGATCCTTCTCGAATAAACATTCAAAATTCTTATCATGAGTTTTATGAATTTTATGTTCAAGTGATCTCTCTTCTACCTCATTGATTTCATTTGGAAGAAACAATTCTTATAAGCTTGTTAGTAACTTGAATAATTCACCTTTATGCTTCAAGAATTATTATCCAGAATTAGCTCTTAATTTTTCACGTATGAATCTTTTATGAGCTTTTAGAAATTCTTATGAATTTTGGCCTCGATGATCTATCTTATGATTCAAAAGATATGAATTTTAAAAAAGAATGAACGAATTGCTTTTCGGGTTTATCCGTCTCTTTTTGCCATTTTTTAAAACTCCAATCGTAATCAAGGCCCACTTCCTTTTGTTAGGATCGGATAGGCACTAAGAGGGGGGGTGAATTAGTGTAGCAGATTAAAACTATAAGTTTGAAACCGATTTCGGTAAAATAGTTAGTTCATATGAAAACTTCGATCCGACGAAAAATGACTTGGTTGAAGTAGCTTGAGCAAGGGTAATGAAAAAACTAAATGGTTTGCAGCCAAGTAAAAGGATGAAATAGAAATTTAAACACTCACACATTCAAGAACGCGAGGATGTATAGTGGTTCGGTCAAAGTGACCTACATCTACTTCCGAAGCCTTCTCTGATGAGGCTCCCAACTTCCACTAGTAAATCCTTTTGAAGGGGAAGGACCAAACACCCCTCTTACAAACCTTTTACAAGAAGTTCACACTCTTACAAATTTTTCAAAGAGAAAGAAGGAGGTGAACACAAGCTATTGAAAATAAGACTTTTGCAAGACTTTAGCTCAATTTCTAACTCTCAAAAGGGTGCCCTGTCAGTTGAGAAAGGGGGGGGGGTATTTATAGATCCAAAGTGGATTCAAATTTGGGCTCCAAATTTGAAATCAATTTGATTTCACGATCTTGGCAAAGTGCTGCTTTGTCAATGGCAAAGTGTTATCGCTGTCGAGGATCGATAGTAGTGCGCAGGTGGTACTACCGCCCCAGGCAAGCGGTACTACCATCACTGCACACTAGTGCTGGGCGGTACTACTGCCCTAGGCTGGGTGGTAGTACCACCCAGCATTCAGTTGCCAGGTGGTTCTACCACCTGGCCCATTCAGTAATGTTGAATGGGCCTTGTTCAAGGCCTAGTAATAGCCCGGTTGGCCCCTACCAGATTTGAGCAAGATTAATTCAAAATCCTTGCCCTAAGTACGTGCCAACTATGAAATTGAAACATAATTAACAGAGATTTGAACCGACATTCTTCAAGTCTTAATCCGGCGAGCTTTACGATGAGACTTCGGCGGTCTTCCGATACTTCCCTCGGATTTCTTTCGGTGGATTCCCAGCATGCTCCCGGCTTGTATGGCGCGCTCAACGAGTCTTTGGCAAGATTCCGAACCTTCTCGGCAAACTCCACGAATCCTTCGATGATCTTTATAGCGATCTTCCGAAAACTTTGGTAAGTCCTTGATTCGATCTCGGTTGGTTCCGGCAATATTTCCGATGATCCTTCGGACTTCTGATGAACTCTTGAATACCCGATGGACTTAACCTCGACAAATCGCTTTATGTTTCTAACCCATCGTAGTTAATCCTGCATACTTATCTTTGATAATATAGATTAGAACAAATATTTTACCAATTGATTTTATCATCAAAATCCAAGATTCAACACCTTTTTGTTGATAACAAAGGAGGAGAAGAATGTTGATGACTTAATAAATGCCTTATATGTATCGTATTGAGAAAAATGTGACAAGTTGAATTGATGAATTGATGAAATGCTTTGATGCATCACAATGAATTGCAAATGTATCGAAAAATTGATTACTATTTTTAGAAGCACAATGTAACATATCGCAATTGTATTGGAATATATCACATGCATCGCAAATGGCTCATACATGCTTAAAATGTAATTTTTTTTTAGATCTTTATAAATTTGGTATCTTTTATTGATATGATAAGCTATTATTTCATTTAGTGATGGATCGTAAAATGATATCATACCTTGCATTTATGAATTTATTTTGATATCATTTGATCCTTACTACTTTTCAAAATTATAATTGGTATCATTTATCGAAATCACTCGATATTGAACTAGAAAATGGGTGTCATATCGTGACATCATTTTCGATTATGAAAAATATGAAGTTTCATATTTATGGAAAATCATGCTTGTTGAGCATAATGATAAGTTCAACGGATGCAACTTTTTGGTTTCGACTTGAATTCAAGGGGTTTGAATTCAAGTGTTTCCTTTCTCAAAATATGGCAAATAAAAAGGGGGAGTTAAGGTTAACTCCATCATCAATTGATTGTCATCATAAAAAAGGAGGAGATTGTTGAATCTCGGATTTTGATGATGAGGTCAATTGATAAGTTATTTGATCTAATCTATATTATTGAGATAAGTGTGCAGGATTAACTACAATAGCAATGAAGATATAAAGCAAATTACTAGAGTCAAGTACGTTGGGAGTCCGAGAGTTCATCAGAAGTCCAAAGTATCATCGGAAGTGCAGTCAGAATTGGCCGAGAATGAATCAGGGACTTACCGAAGGTTTCAAAAGTTCATCAAAAAAATCGTTGGAGGTTTGCGGAGCTCATCGAGAAAGTTCAAAAGCTTGCTAAAAGATTTGTCGAACTTGCCATAAAGTCCGGGAGGCTATTAGGAGTCCGTCGGAAGATATCCGAGGGTGTGTCGGAAGTTCACTAGAAGTTCGCCAGAAGCTCGTCGGAAGAAGGCTCGACATTGCTAGATTAGAATTTGCTTAGAATATATTTTTAATTTCATAGTTAGCACGTAATCAGAGTTAGGATTAGGTGATAATTCTAATTAACCCTAGTAGGGGCCAACTAGGCCTTAATTGGACTGAAATTGGCAAAATTCACATTTAGTAATGTTGGACCATGTTTAGTGATGGTATCGCTCTAGGTTAGTGGTGGTACCACTGATAGTTATTACCTATCAGCGGTGGTACTACTTGACAAGCGTTGATACCGTCCCTCCACAGAGTCCAAGTACCCTGTCAAGTAGTAGTACCGCTAGATTGGGTGGTGGTACCGCCCAGTACACTAACAGAGCAAGGTCAATAAACGGTGGTACCGCCAATGCCAGGCGATAGTACCGCCAGTACTCGAAAATCTAGGATGTAACTCTTTTTAGCTCTAAACCTAAAGCCAATAGAGTCTATAAATATCACCTACTTCTCAACTAGCTAAGCACATTGAGAAGTGATAAAAATCGAGTCAAAACTATAGCAAAATTACATTCGATAGCTTAAGTATTCACCTCCCAAGTTTTACTTTGTCAAAGTTCTATAAGAGTGAGAACCACTTGTAAAAGTTTGTAAGAGAGGTGCTTGATCCTTCTCCTTTAAGAAGAATTAATAGTGAATGTTGGGAACCTCGTCGGAGGAGGTTTCGGAAGTGGACGTAGGTCATTTGACCGAACCACTATACGTCTCTGTGTACTTCTCTTGATATGTGAGTATTAAATTGCTACATTTTAAACTTTACTTAGCTACAATCTCTCGATCTCCCCCTCTCTATTTTCTATTGCATTCACTCGAATCACTTTGCTAAAATCTTTTTTGACAGACCGAAATTTCTCTACGGATAACTCTTTCCGAAATTACTTTCAAAATTATGATTTTTATCTGCTGTACTAATTCACCCCCCCTCTTAGTACCACTTAGATCCTAACAAATATCTCATTATCATGCTCAATTTTTAATTTATCAAATTCACTAACTAGAGAGGCATGCTCCTTTTTTAATAGTTTATACTTTTTACTAACTAATTTGCATTCATCAAATAAGTCATGAAAAGCATTCAACAATTCATCAAAAGATAAATTAGCTTTAAATGAGTTAATTACCTCATTGCCAAGCGCTATTAAAACGTAGTTAGCAACTTCTTTGTTGGAGGGCTCTTTGTCTTCAGATGCGCTTGAATCATCCCAAGTAGTTTTGAGCGCTTTCTTCTTCTTCGGTTGTTTTTTCTTTACTTGGAGACCTTCACTTTTGAAGTACCCCAGCTTCTTGTATTCATAGCAAGTTATCTGGTCCTTTTTTAGTTCATTTTTATTTTCTATGTTATGTTTAGTTTTGTTTTTTTATAAATTTTTTAAATTTTCTTATTAGAAGTGCCAAGTCATCATGATCATCATCATTATCACTTGAGTTTTCTCTCAAGTTATCTTCTTGAGTTCTAACTGCCAAATCCTTCTTATTCTTTGGAAGATTTTTCTCAAGTTCTTTATGTGCATTGTAAATCATTTCATAGGTCATCGAAGACCCGATAAGTTCTTCGAGTGAAAAGTTGTTCAAGTCCTTGGCTTCTTGAATTGTAGTTACTTTAGGATCCTAACTCTTTGGAAGGGATCTTAATGTCTTATTAACAAGTTCAAAATTAGAAAAACTTTTACCAAGTGCTTTTAGACCATTGATGACATCCGTAAACCAGGTGTATATGTCATTAATGGTCTGATAAGACCCCTTAGGGTTTTATCATGGAAGAAACAGAAGAAGCGGATCTGAAGTGAAAGAAGTGGAAGAAAAGAGGATAATTGCTTCGAGGGGATCAACCTCCTTTAATCACTTCGAGGGGATTAGCCTCCTTTGATCGCTTCGAGGGGATCGACCTCCTTTAATCACTTTGAGGGGATCGGCCTCCTTTGATCACTTTGAGGGGATCGGCCTCCTAGGGTTTGCCAAATAGCTGAGATAACTTTTTCATTATTATTTGAAAATAAATAAACACATCCCTATTTATAGAGTTCCACCTAGAGTCCACCAGGACTTGGACTCTTATTAATAAATAAATATTAAATAAATCACTATTCGACTCGCTACTAAACTAAACAACTCCATAAATATTATTTAAAACTTTGAAAATAAAAGGATCGTAACAATTTTGCCTCCTTCAAATCAGCCTTGTCCTCAAGGCTGAGCAGCTTCAAATTCGGGGAGCTTCTCTTTTAACACAAGGTATCTGCGGTGCATCACAACTTATTGATCAAGTAAGTACGACCTTCACTTTTTGATAATATGAGCAATAGGTCAGCCTTTTAGCATAGTAGTCGTTGTAGTCTTTTGGAGAACCCTTTTCATCCGATGGCTAGTAGCAACAGTGGCCTAACTTCTTCATCTTCCCTTTAGGATCATCACTTCGAAGTCTTCCAAGAGTAGTAAAATGAAATCCACCAGTAATTTTTGACCCTGCATAATCAGCTTTATCTTTGAACATTTACTATCACAAATTAAAGTTCGTCCATTAGTGACCTTTACTTCGAATTTGTCACAGTCTTCAATATGATAGGCTAATCTATCGGTAACCTTACTGTCCATAAAATTGTTAGTGCTACCAGTATCAATCAGAATTGTAACAGGTTAATGTTCCAAAATTTCATCAACTTTCATAGTTTGTAGGTTAGAATAGCCAACTAATACATGCACTGTATGTGTAATATGTCTAACATTTTTATCAGAATCCATACCTTCATGATCGGAGTCAATGTTGTTAGCTTTTGGTTCCTCCTTAATTAGTTCAATCATCAGAAGTTGCCTTTGTTTACATCATACTCCTTCCTAGGTGGCTCGCTAATCATTTGTTTGTGGTCACTTTTATTTCGATAATTTTCTCAACTGATTTTTTCCTTATGTAGACGTGCAAATGAAATTATAGCTATCATAGTGCGAGGCTATCGAGCCTTAACTTCACATCTAATATCTTGATTAAGCTCTTAAATAAAGGTATCCACTAGCTATCATTTAGACCAATCTGTGGTTTGATTTGATAATCATTCGAATCTGCCCTGATATTCTAACACTGTAGAAGTCTAACGAATTTTAGCAAGTTGTCCATCTTGTTGAAACTTAATAAAGTTCTCCAGCAGGCTTCTTTTGAATTCATTAAGGGCCTCCTGTAGTCAGTTCTCAATTCTAGCTTCCAAAGCTTCTAGTTAGACTTTCATTGAGTTGTCAGTAATCATTACATAAGACTGTAGTTCTGTAAATCAGTATTGTCGATGCGAAGTTGTCGAGGAAGTGGAAGCCGACGGTAGTGTAAAGGCTTACCATGGTTGTTGCGAGAATGAAAAGTTGCTGCCCTATTCTTGTCACTGTGTGATGCGTGGGGTGAGAGCGCTAGTGGCTAGAAGGAAGCAGTAGAGATTGTGAGCGATTGAGGGAGTAGTAGTGGCTGCGGGCGGTTGAGGAAGCAATGCAGCTGCAGTGGTTGTGGTGGTAGAGGATAAGGGTTGTGGTGGTTGTGGCTATAGAAGCCAAGGGCTGCGGTTGTGGTTGAGGGCAAGGGTTGAGGAAGCTGCGGTGGCTACATCTATAGAGGGCAAGGGTTGCAGTTGTGACCAAAGGGGAGGCAGTGAGGAAGAAGAGCACTGAGGCTGGAAGGTGCCAAGGCTGCTCTATTTCTGTCGCACCATAAAAGGGGGTGTTGGAGACACCGAAGGACGTGGAGACTATGGCGATAGAGGGCAAGGGCTGCGGAGTTTGCAGTCACAGTTGACAGTGAGAAGGGTGTTGGGAAATCCTTAAGGGGAGCGACATCACATGCGTAGCGGAAGAATAGAAAACAAAACCTTAGATTTCCCGTAGAAAGTTTCCGTCGTCGTGCGAAGATCGGTGCATCAAAAATAAATTCGTAAAACTACACGTGTAAAAGAAGATACCTAGGGAGATCATATATCCTTGAATTCCTATAGATCTATGGGAGAGGATGAAGGAGGTCAAGCATCCTCCTTTCTAACGGTATCTACAAGGCAGGGATTGCAACGATACACCTCTCTTTCTAGGGAGAGGAGAACAGGAGGTGGCTACCAAAAGAAAACCCTCAGCCTATAGAGCTTTGGTTCCCTCCTATTTATAGAGGCCCCCTGAAAACCCTAATGGATCTTTTGCCTTATTGGGTATTGAATCTCCATCCAATTACCCAAGCCTCTTGGATTAGTGGGTCTCTACCTAATAATCTCTTATTTAGCAATTATTAGATCTCATCTCAGGATCCATTAATTCAGGGGCTTAATGGATATCCAATAAGATAGAGGGTTCAGTAGATATCTCATATCCGAACCTCTACTCGTCGTAACACCTACCATATATGTGTGACGCTCTAGGCCCAATATCGAGCTGCCCGTGAGTCATACTTGTCAGAACTCCTTCTGACTTAGTGAATTATTACCTCTATAATAATTCACCCAACTCATCGACTGCGGACGTACCAGGCCACTACGCTGCGGCCCCCAGACAATACAAGAGAATCCAATCCTTTGGACCTATCTATCCTTAGTTACCATGTATCTATAGTCCCTCATCCATCCAATATCCTAGAGATCCTATACCGGGCACGGTGCTATCAGGCCCATGCAGTCTCTCCTCGAGTCTTGCTCTTGTTGAATTCTCCCAGAGAACTCTTTCTCTCTCAATCCGAATAACCTTGGCTAAGGATTTGTTCAAGCAAGAACACATGGGATATTCCGCTCATGATACCGAGAGTGGATGATCCTCTATTGATACTCAATAGCCCTCGTAAGGTTGGCTACCACTCCCAATAACCGGCTGTATTAGATCTGGAACTTTCCAAACCTATAAATCCGGTATCAAAGAGTGGAGTACTCATACAGGACATCCTTGGTGTCTCAAGTCTAAGGACCAGATACACTACTGGGACTACGGAATCGCTGTCTGACGTGAGGTATCAATAACTATCCAGCATTCCGTAGGCGGATCAATCAGTGAACTCATTCCCCAATGAGCACCTGCACTGTACTCTTAGTGTCCCCACATGAGTAGCTATGAGACCAGCTACCTCCATCATATGGACGAGTATACAGCACACTAGTCTATTTGGTTATCTCAATGTCCTTCTCGAGTAACCTATGACTAGGATAATTCAGGGTCTGTGTTTAAAGGTGAATCGGTCTCATTATCGTGATCTCATTACGATCCGATTCTTATTGCACAGATCCATAGACATCACAATATATGCAACACGCAAGATAAAGTGATAAAATATCTAATAATAAGCAAAGAGAAAAAGTGCATGTCAAGTCATAAGTGTCATCACTCATGTGATTGGCTTGTAGGGCACATATGACTAGCAATCTCTCACTTGACCTAAAGCCAATCACTAACATGTCTGATCTTCATCAGACCTCTGTGATGCTTAAAGACAATCTGAGTCAATGGCTTTGTTAGTGGATTTGCAATGTTATCTTAGGATGGAACTCTTTCCATTGCTACATCTTTTCTGGCAACAATCTCTCTTATCAAGTGGAACCTCCTCAGAATACTTCTGATGAGACCCGGGTTCCCTTATTTGAGTAATCGCTCCGTAGTTATCATAATATAATGGAATCAGCTCTTCGTTGCTCGGGATGACTCCTAGATCTGTGATGAACTTCTTCATCCAGACTCCCTCCTTTGCTGCCTCTGTCATAGCAATGTATTCCACCTCTGTAGTCGAGTCAGCGGTAGTGTCTTGCTTGGAACTCTTCCATCATACTATTCCTCCATTCAGGGTGAACACATACCCTGAATTAGACTTGCTATCATTGACATCGGACCGGAAGCTCGAGTCCGTATAGCCCTCAACCCTGAGGCTACTACCTCCATATACCAGTAAAAGATCCTTAGTCCTCAAGTACTTAAGGATACTTTTTACTGCTTTCCAGTGCTCCAAGCTTGGATCTGCCTAATATCTGCTCATGACACTTAGAGCATGTGCTATATCAGGCCTGGTACATAGCATAGCATACATGATATATCCTATCGCTGATGCATATGGTATCATATCCATGTGTGCCCTTTCTTTAGGAGTCTTTGGGAAAATACTCCTAGAAAGTGATATTCCATGTCTCATTGGTATGAGACCTCTCTTGAAATTTTTCATGCCAAACCTTTTGACAATGGTGTCTATGTACCTGGACTGGGACGAGCCAAGCATCCTCTTGGATCTATCTCTATAGATTCGTAGATTCGTATCCCCAATATGCAGGATGCTTCCCCAAGTCCTTCATGGAGAAGTGCCTAGAAAACCAAGTCTTTACTATGGAGAGCATTCCTACATCATTCCCAATGATCAGGATATCATCCACATGTAATACCAAAAAGATGATAGTGCTCCCACTTACTTTTCTGTACACATAAGGCTCATCTTAGTTCTTAACGAAGTCATAAGATCTGATCGCCTCATCAAATCTTATGTTCCAACTTCGGGAAGCTTACTTTAATACATAAAGGGACCTAAGCAACCTGCACACCTTATCTGGGTTATCCTTGGACACGAATCCCTCAGGCTGTATCATATACACCTCCTCCTCGAGGTTGCCATTGAGGAATGCGATTTTGACATCCATTTGCCAGATCTCATAATCATAGTGTGCTGTAATAGCTAATAGAATTTGAATAAATTTTAGCATGGCTACAGGTGAGAAAGTTTCATCATAGTCAACACCTTACCTTTGACAATACCCCTTAGCTGCTAGCCTTGCTTTATAGGTCTCTACCTTTCCATCTACTCCAATCTTCTTTTTGAAGATCCACTTGCAGCCAATGAGTACAATACCCTCGGGTGCATTAACTAGGTTCCAAACCTTGTTGGAGTACATGGAATCTATTTCTGAATTCATGGCTTCTTGCCATTTCCCAGAGTCTATGCTCATAATAGCCTCCTTATAGGTTTGAGGATCAATATCCTCAACATCCTTTCTTCTGATATGTCCCACATATCTCTCAGGAGGATGGGATACTCTATTGGACCTATGTAAAGTTAGAACTTGTGTGTTAGGTATCTGAACAGATTCTGGAATGGTGCTTGAGCTAGGTTCTCCAACCTCGCTCAACTCTATCATGCTCCCATTGTCTCCACCAAGAATGTGTTCCTTCTCAAGGAACACTACTCTCTTGGATATAAAAATCTTTTGGTCCTCAGGGTGAAAGAAATAATACCTACAAGTTTCCTTGGGGTATCCCACGAACTTGCACTATTCCGTTCTGGATTCCAACTTGTCAAGGTTGTGTCTCTTAACGTGGGTAGGGCAACCCCAAATCTTAACAATCTTAAGATCATGCATCTTCCCATTCCATATCTCATATGAAGTAGACATCACTGACTTGGTTGGAATTCTGTTCAGAAAGTAAGCTGCGGTCTCTAGGGCATATCCCCAAAATGAGATGGGTAGGTCGGTGAAACACATCATGGAACACACCGTGTCTAACAGTGTACGATTCCTCCTTTCTGATACACCATTAAGTTGTGGTGTATAAGGAGGTATCCATTGGGATAATATCCCATAATCTTTGAGGAACTGGGTGAACTCTATACTCAAGTACTCACCTCCTCGATCTGATCGAAGGGTTTTAATACTCTTTCCTATTTGGTTCTCCACTTCATTTTTATATTCCCTAAATTTATCAAAAGCTTCAGACTTGTACTTCATTAAGTACACATGTCCGTATCTCACGAAATCATTAGTGAAAGTAATGAAGTAGGAGTAACCACCTATGGCATGAGTCGACATGGGACCGCATACATCACTATGTATGAGTTCTAGTAACTCAGTGGCTTTCTCTCCAGTTCCACTAAATGGAGAGTTAGTTATCTTTCCTCGAAGGCAAGGTTCACATATCGCATATAACTCATAGTCAAATGGATCTAGATATCCATCTTTTAGTAACTTTTGAATCCTTCCCTCGTGGATGTGACCTAGCCTACAATGCCAAAGATATGTATTGTTCACCTCTTCTCGTTTCCTCTTAGACCCACTTATACTCATAATATGTGGAGCTGTATCTAGCATAAATAAACCATTATGCAATATTCTTCTCGTGATGATCTGATCATCTAATATTATTGAACAATCATTATTCTCAAAAACTAATTTATATCTAATAACTATCAAACACGAAATAGAAATAATGTTTTTGATAATAGAAGGAACATAATAGCATGCATTTAATGCAATAATAGCTCCGTTAAGCAGATGTAGGGTGATCTTGCCAACAGCCACTGCAACAACCTTTGCTCCATTACCCATCTTAAGGTCTATCTTGCCTTTGTTCAATCTCCTAGGTCCTGCTAAAACCTACAACGAATTGCAAATATGATAAGCACTCCCGGTATCCAATACTCATGTGTTATCAAAAGATTCTGGCAAATGGAGACTGATCATGAATGTACCTGAAGCTTCTGCAAACTTCTGTTTCGCCCTCTCTGCAAGGTACTCTTTGTAGTTCCTCTTCCAGTGCCCATTTTTGCCGTAGTGGAAGCACTAACCTTTGTCATTTGTTAGGTCTTTCTTGGCAACCTTTACCTTACCCATTTTGCCCTTTCCCTTGCCCTTCTTAAGGGTCTTCTTAGCCTTCCTTTTCTTTCTGGTCTAACCAGCATAGAGAACTGGCTTCTCTTTCTTGATGGTACTCTCTGCTTCTCTCAACATATTGAGAAGCTCTGGGAGGGTCACCTTAAGTTTGTTCATATTAAAATTCATTATGAACTGAGAAAAGGAATCTGGTAGGGACTGAAGCACAAGATCCACACATAGGTTATCCTCTAGGACCATTCTTAGACCTGTGAGTTTCTTGATCCACTCAATCATCTTAAGGACATGGTTCTGAACCAGTGTCCCCTTAGTCATCCTAGTATGGAAAAGACTCTTTAATGTCTCATATTGCTGAGTTCTTCCCTGTTCCTCAAACAGTTTGTGGAGATGCAGGAGTATGGAATTAGCATCCATATTTTCATGCTGTCTCTATAACTCAATAGTCATAGAGGCTAACATATAACACTGAGCAAGATTGGAATCATCTAAGCACTTCACATAACGAGCGATCTCATCCTCGCTTGCCCCTTCGTCGGGCATAGGGATCATTGTATCAAGGACATATGCGATTTTCTTCACCGTGAGAACGATTCTCATATTGCGAAGCCAATCCATATAATTTAGACCAGTGATGCGGTTGGCATCAAGTATGCTACGTAAAGAATTTGAAAGTGACATTTTCTAAAATTAAAGATGTAGTAGAAATAAATAACATGCAGACTTTACAAAAATTAAACAAGTAAGATAAGGACTTCTATCTTAATGTACTCCTACTAATTTTTTGCGAGACACCCAACACCCTCCGGTATATGAATCGGAGACCCCCGACGGATCTCTAGTGGGGATCAGGATCCAATCGACGTCTTAACGTAACCTCGAGGGACTCGACCAATCACGTTAAGCCCGTAAAGGTAGGCAACTCTTGCCAATCACAACTCCTTATGATTCCCGTCCTATTCAGCCTTCGAACCACCATGGCCTCGAGGGACTCAACCAACCATGATGTTCAGTTAAGTCATCACCATCGTTACAAGATGAGTCTGATTCGGTGATATACTCTCGAGGGACTCGACAAAGCATACCATGTCCTCAGGTCACCGGTGACATCTCTATGTCATAGATAAGATAGTGAGACACGATATAGGTGAGTCTCGAGGGACTCGACCAACTCAACCTACACCGAGATTCGGTTCCTACCTATAACGATGGAAGGTCATGTGGGTCAATCTAATTACCTCATGTTTACCGACTTAATATTATTAATGGAGAGGATTTTTGATTTGGTCTCCTAACATAATATGTCACACACATACATATTTAATATATATATCTACATCGCAAGCAAATATATATACATATCTAGTAGGTATATATCTAATCACACATCACATGAGCAATCACACCAGATGATCATGGACCATATCCTAATGTGATCAGGCCCGAGCCAGTGGGCCCAATCACTCACATCAAGATCTATGTGTGCTTCGACGCATCTCTATGCCCTGTTATCGTCCATCTCGCTTCGTTGGATCCGTGGGTATCTCAACGCATCTCCATGCGTCGGATCGCCCGTCTCGGCCTCATGAGTTACGCTACCACTGTGCCTCCTCATGTAATTACAACATAATTACAGGCACGCAGGCCCAACAATAAATAAGAAAAGAATAGAGGCTCTTAGGCCCCAATAATAATAATCACATGTACACACATCACATCATATGTCCATGATCATCTGTCTACATCATACATCACATGTATATATTATTTTATAGGACTACTAGATAAAAATAATAGTTAATTAAACTGTTTAATTAACATATTTAATTTTCTAAAATCAGGGACATAAAGGGACTTTTTGAATTCTCAAGAGTATTTTGGTAATTCGACCAAAGGGTATTTTGGTAATTCTATCAAAGGGGACAGAATCTGAAATTTCTGAAATTCCGAGGGGCAAAATTATCTTTTGCCCTAAAACCCTAATCCCTCACCCTTACTACGCCTACTACCGCCGCCACCCTATCAGCGACGACCTTGTGCGCAGGGAGGGCGGCGGCGCCGCCGTTGCCCCACGGGCGGAGCGCCCGCAATGCCCCTGTGGGATGGCCCGCAAGCACGGCTGTGTGTAGGCCGTAGGCCGACAACAAAGGCAGCCTGCCTGCGGCCAGCAACCCCCCGACCGGCGGTTGTTGCCTGTGCAGGAAGCAAGGCTGCAAGCAGCCTTGCGGCCGCTACACGAACACAGCAAGGGCAGCAACATTTGCTACCCTTCCTGGCCCTTTTGCTCCAATGATTTTGGCATCAAAAGCAGATCTAAACCACAACTCAAGCAGTTTAAGATCCGATATTCGTACGAACAACATGGCTTTGATACCACTATTGGGAAATCCTTAAGGGAAGTGACATCACATGTGCAGCGGAAGAACAAAAAACAAAACCCCAGATTTCTCATAGAAAGTTTTCTTCATCGTGCGAAGATCGGTGCATCAAAAAAAAATCCGTAAAACTGCAGGTGTAAAAGAAGATACCTAGGGAGATCATATATCCCTGAATTCCTACATATCTGTGGGAGAGGATGAAGGAGGTCAAGCGTCCTCCTCTCTAGCGGTATCCACACAGCAGGGATTGCAATGATGCACCTCTCTATCTGAGGAGAGGAGAATAGGAGGTGGCTGCCAAAAGAAAACCTTCAGCCTATAGAGCTTTGGTTCCCTCCTATTTATAGAGGTCCCCTGAAAACCCTAATGGAACTTTTGCCCTATTAGGTATTGGATCTCCATCCAATTACCCAAGCCTTTTGGATTAGTGGGTCTCTACACAATAATCTCTTATTTAGCAATTATTGGATCTCATCTCAGGATCCAATAATTCAGGGATTTAATGGATATCCAATAAAATAGGGAGTTCAATGGATATCTCATATCCGAACCTCTACTCGTCGCAACACCTGCCATATGTGTGTGACCCTCTAGGCTCAATATCGATCTGCCCGTGAGTCATACTTGTCAGAACTCCTTCTGATTTATTAAATTATTATCTCTATAATAATTCACCCAACTCATCGACTACGGACATACCAGGCCACTATGCCGTGGCCCCTAGACGATACAGGGGAATCCAATCCTTTGGACCTATCTGTCCTCAGTTACCATATATCTATAGTCCCTCATCCATCCAATATCCCAAAGACCCTATACCGGGCATGGTGTTGTCAGGCCTATGCGATCTCTCCTTGAGTCTTGCTCTTGTCGGATTCTCCTGAAGAACTCTTTCTCTCTCAATCCGAATAACCTTGGCCAAGTATTTGTTTGAGCAAGAACACATGGGATATTTCTCTTATGATACCAAGAGCGGATGATCCTCTATTGACACTCAATAGTCCTCGTAAGGTTGGCTACCACTCCCAATAACCGGTTGTACTAGATCTGGAACTTTCTAAACCTATAAGTCCGGTATCAAAGAGTAGAGTACTCATATAGGACATCCTTGGTGTCTCAAGTCTAAGGACCAGATACACTACTGGGACTACAGAATCACTGTCTGATGTGAGGTATCAATAACTATCCCGCATTCCATAGGCGGATCAATCAATGAACTCATTCCTCAATGAGCACCTGCACTATACCCTTAGTGTCCCCACACGAGTAGCTATGAGACCAGCTACCTCCATCATATGGATGGATATACAGCACACCAATCTATCCGGTTATCTCGATGTCCTTCTCGAGTAACCTATGACCAGGATAATTCAGGGTCTGTGTTTAAAGGTGAATCGGTCTCATTATCGTGATCTCATCACGATCCGATTCTCATTACACAGATCCAAGGACATCACAATATATGAATACGCTAGATAAAGTGATAAAACGCCTAATAATAAGTAAAGAGAAATAGTGCATATCAAGTCACAAGTGCCATCACTTATATGATTAGCTTGCAGGGCACATATGACTAGCAAAGGGGAGGCACTAGGCGTTGTGGCGGCTGTGGTTACGACCCAAGAGTAGGTAGCGAAGAGCGCCGGGACTGAGATTGATGGTGCTACCCTGTTTCTATCACACCACATGTTGACTGTGGTGGTTGAGGAATCAAGGGCAGCAATGGTCACTGCAGTGGCGGCGGTGGAGAGGGGGCAGTGATCGCGTAGCTATGGTGGCTACGGTTGTGACCCAAGAGGAGGCAACGAAGAGCGCCAGGGCTGAGATCGGTAGTGCTACCTTGTTTCTGTCTCATCGCACGTTGGTTGTGGCGGTTGAGGAAGCAATAGTGGTAATGGTCACTGGCAACAGCGACAGTGGAGAGAAGGCAGCGACGGCGATGGTCGCAGCCAAGAAGTAGTGGTCAAGTCGCAGTGAGAAAGAGGTGTGGTTACCGGCTTGGAATTCTCCTTGTGTGGCTACCAGTTTCACCCTTTCTTCTCTTTCTTTCTCATTTTTTTTGGATATTTGTGGTGAAGTTGCAATAAGAATGCCGAGGATCGCTACTCTAATACCAAATGATAAGACCCCTTTGGGTTTTATCATGAAAGAAGCGGAAGAAACAGAGATGAAGTGAAAGAAGTGGAAGAAAAGGGGATGATCGCTTCGAGGGGATCGCCCTCCTTTGATCACTTCAAGGTGATCGGCTTCCTAGGGTTTGCCAAATGGTTGAGATAACTTTTAAATTATTTTCAAAAAATAAATACATACATCTCTATTTATAGAGTTCCACCTAGAGTCCACTAGGACTTGGACTCTTATTAATAAATAAATATTAAATAAATCACTACATGACTCCCTATTGAACTAAATAACTCCATAAATATTATTTAAAGCTTCAAAAATAAAAGGATCGTAACATGGTCTCGCTTGGTTTCATGCAAAATAATTCATAATTATGAACTAAAAGAATTATTTTTAACTCCTTAACCCTATTTGTGTCTTCGTATGTGATTTCAAGTGTATGCCAAATGTCATAAGCCATTTTGCAAATAGAAACTCGATTGAATTCATTCTTATCCAAAGCACAAAACAAGGCATTCGTGGCCTTGGTATTCAAAGAGAAAGTCTTATTCTCCAAATCATTCCAATCGTTCATTAGAAGAGAAGACTTTTGAAATCCGGTTTCAATGATATTCCATAATTTAAAATCTATAGAAATCAAGAAAATCCTCATTCTAGTTTTCTAATATGTGTAGCCCATCTTATTGAACATGGGAGGATATATGATAAAATGACCCTCTTGATTGTCAGCAAAAGCTATCTCTCTTGGGTTTAAAACCAAGTTGAGAGTTGCCTTGCTCTGATACAAATTGTTAAAATCAAGATGGCACTAGGGGGGGGGGGGTGAAACAGTGCATATGTTAAAAACATATTTTGATTTGAAATTCTTTTGGCTTTACAAAAATCGTATCAGTAAAGCATTTAGCTTCAAAAATAATCATAGAAGCAAGAAGGGCAGTAAAGGTAATATACAATAAAAGTAGTCAGCAAAGAAGGAAAGTGCACACCAATTTATAGTGGTTCGGTCATCTGACCAACGTCCACTCCCGATTCCTCCTCAATCGAGGTCACCGGCTTCTACCATTAATCTTCTTTCAATTGGCAAAAATCAATCACCCCTTTTATAGATTCTTCTCCTTTTAACAAGTTCATGAGTCAACTTTTTTATAATTTGCTCACCTCTCCTTATACAGAAATCTAAGTTAGAATCGGTGGAGATAAACTCTCAAAATTACAATAGTGATTTCACTATAATCTCAGGTTTTTAATTCACTTTTTTATGTCCCATAAGCAAAGAAGTGTGGGGTATTTATAGGCCTCAATTGGCTTAAAAAATAAAGTCAAAAAAGATCTTATCCCGAATTTTTGGGGTACTAGCTGTTGGGAAATCCTTCAGTGGGGAGCGACATCACATGCGTAGCGGAAGAACAAAAAACAAAACACCCCAGATTTCTCGTAGAAAGTTTTCGTCGGTCATGCGAAGATCGGTGCATCAAAAACAAATCCGCAAAACTACATGTGTAAAAGAAGATACCTAGGGAGATCATATATCCCTGAATTCCTACAGATCTATGGAAGAGGAAGAAGGAGGTCAAGCGTCTTCCTCTCTAGCAGTATCCATATGACAGGGATTGCGATGATGCACCTCTCTCTCTCTTAGGAGAGGAGAACAGGAGGTGGCTACCAAAAGAAACCCTCAGCCTATAGAGCTTTGGTTCCCTCCTATTTATAGAGGCCCCTTGAAAACCCTAATGAATCTTTTGCCCTATTGGGTATTGGATCTCTATCTAATTACCTAAGCCACTTGGATTAGTGGGTCTCTGCCCAATAATCTCTTATTAGCAATTATTGGATCTCATCTCAGGATCCAATAATTCAGGGGCTTAATGGATATCCAATAAGATAGGGGTTAAGCGGATATCTCATATCCGAACCTCTACTCGTCGCAACACCTACCATATGTGTGTGACCCTCTAGGCCCAATATCAAGCTGGCCGTGAGTCATACTTGTCAGAACTCCTTCTGACTTAGTGAATTATTATCTCTATAATAATTCACCCAACTCATCGACTGCGGACGTAATAGGCCACTACGCTGCGGCCCCTAGATGATACAAGGGAATCTAATCCTTTTGACCTATCTGTCCTCAGTTACTATGTATCTATAATCTCTCATCCATCTAGTATCCTAGAGACCCTATACCGGGCATGATGCTATCAGGCCCATACGGTCTCTCCTTGAGTCTTGCTCTTGTCGGATTCTCCTGGAGAACTTATTCTCTCTCCATCTAAATAACCTTGGCCAAGGATTTTTCGAGCAAGAACACATGGGATATTCCTCTCATGATACCGAGAGTGGATGATCCTCTATTGATACTCAATAGCCCTTGTAAGGTTGGCTACCACTCCCAATAACTAGTTGTACTAGATCTGGAACTTTCCAAACCTATAAGTCCGGTATCAAAGAGTGGAGTACTCATACAGGACATCCTTGGTGTCTCAAGTCTAAGGACTAGATACACTACTGGGACTATGGAATCGCTGTCTGACGTGAGGTATCAATAACCATCCAGCATTCTGTAGGCGGATCAATTAGTGAACTCATTCTCCAATGAGCACCTGTAGTGTACCCTTATTGTCCCCTCACGAGTAGCTATGAGACCAGCTACCTCCATCATATGAACGGGTATACAGCACACCAGTCTATCCGGTTATCTCAATGTCCTTCTCGAATAACCTATGACCATGATAATTTAGGGTCTGTGTTTAAAGATGAATCGGTCTCATTATCATGATCTCATCATGATTCGATTCTCATTGCACAGATCCAAAGACATCATAGTATATGCAATATGCAAGATAAAGTGATAAAACACCTAATAATACGCAAAGAGAAAAAGTGCATATTAAGTCATAAGTGCCATCACTCATGTGATTGGCTTGCATGGCACATATGACTAGCAATCTCCCACTTGACCTAAAGCCAATCACCATGTCTGATCCCTATCTGACCTCTGTGATGCTCAAAGACAACCTGAGTCAATGGCTTTGTTAGTTGATCTTTCCACTACTATATCTCTTCGGGCCACGATCTCTCTAATAAGTTGGAATCTCCTCAGAACACTTCTGATGAGACCTAGATTCCCTTATTTGAGTAATCACCCCGTAGTTGTCGTAATATAAGAGAATCGACTCATCGCTACTCGAGACGACTCCTAGATCTGTGATGAACTTCTTCATCTAGACTCTCTCCTTTGCTGCCTCTGCCACAATAATGTATTCCGCCTCTGTGGTCGAATCAGCAGTAGTGTCTTGCTTGGAACTCTTCCAGCATACTGCTCCTCCATTCAGTGTGAACACATACCCTGAATTAGACATTCTATCATCGACATTGGACTGGAAGCTCAAGTCCGTGTAGCCCTCAACCTTGAGGCTACTACCTCCATATACTAGTAAAAGATCCTTAGTCCTTCTCAAGTACTTGAGGATACATTTTACTGCTTTCCAGTGCTCCAAGCTTGGATCTGCCTGATATCTGCTCGTGACACTCAGAGCATGAGCTATATCAGGCCTAGTACATAGCATAGCATACATGATAGATCCTATCGCTGATGTATATGGCATCATATCCATGTGTGCCCTTTCTTTAGGAGTTTTTGGGGACATACTCTTAGAAATTGATATTCTATGTCTCATTGGTATGAGACCCCTCTTGGAATTTTCCATGCTAAACCTTTTGACAATGGTGTCTATGTACCTGGATTGGGACAAGCCAAGCATCCTCTTGGATCTATCTCTATAGATCCGTATCCCTAATATGCAGGATGCTTCCCCTAAGTCCTTAATGGAGAGGTGCCTAGATAACCAAGTCTTTACTGTAGAGAGCATTCCTACATCATTCCCAATAATCAGGATGTCATCCATGTATAATACCAAAAAGGTGATAGTGCTCCCACTTAATTTCCTGTACACACAAGGTTCATCTTCGTTCTTAACGAAGTTATAAAATCTGATTGCCTCATCAAATCTTATGTTTCAACTTCGGGAAGCTTGCTTCCATCCATAAATGGACCTAAGCAACCTGTACACCTTATCTGGTTTATCCCTGGACACGAATCCCTCAGGCTGTATCATATACACTTCTTTCTCGAGGTTGCCATTGAGGAATGTGGTTTTGATATCCATTTGCCAGATCTCATAGTCATAGTGTGCTACAATAGCCAATAGAATTCGAATGGATTTTAGCATGGTTACAGGTGAGAAAGTTTCATCATAGTCAATACCTTGCCTTTGACGATACCCCTTAGCCACTAGCCTTGCTTTATAGGTCTCTACCTTTCTATCTGCTCCAATCTTCTTTTTGAAGATCCACTTGCAACCAATGGGTACAATACCCTCGGGTGCATCAACTAGGTTCCAAACCTTGTTGGAGTACATGGAATCCATTTTTGAATTCATGGCTTCTTGCCATTTCCCAGAGTCTATGCTCATAATAGCCTCCTCGTAGGTCTGAGGATCAATATCCTCAACATCCTCTCTTTCGATATGTCCCACATATCTCTCATGAGGATAGGATTCTCTATCGAACTTGCGTAAAGTTGGAACTTGTGTGTTAGGTATTTGAACAGACTCTGGCTATGGAATGGTGCTTAAGCTAGGTTCTCCAACCTCACTCAATTCTATCATGCTCCCACTGTCTTCACCAAGAATGTGTTCCTTCTCAAGGAACACTGCTCTCTTGGCTACAAAGACCTTTTGGACCTCAGGGTGATAGATGTTGAATCTCGGATTTTGATGATGAAACTAATTGATTATGGTTTATTGTTTAACTGCGTTTTGAGTTACGTAGGTCTACTATCGATCAGGATTAGACAGTTGACGTTGGAGGAATTAACGTTGCATCGGAAGTGATCACGTCAAGATATTGGATGTCGAGCCGGAGGTTCGATCGATAATCGACAGAAGGCTTCATACGTTGGGCATCGGGCCTAGAAGAGCATGTTGTGCCAAGGATATCGGGGTTACAAATGTCAACCGCCGATTGGGCAATGAATCGCAAGAGAGGACGATGTGTCGAAGAATTAGACGAAGCGCTGACCAATGACGTGCCGGGCAATTGAGTGTCAATTCGTGTTGTAATAATTGTCTAGATCGAAATAGAATTTTTGTTTGTATGTGTGCAAGATTAACTATGATGACGTTGAAGACGTAAAGTGAAACAAAGTGCCGGAAGACAAGTGTCATGGATCGTTGGGAGTTCGAGAGTTCGATGGAAGTCCGAAGATTCGTTGGGAGTATTGTCGGAACCGGCCGAGAACGAGTAGGGAGCTTGCCGAAGGGTTTTCGGAAGTTCGCCGGAAGGTTTGTTGGAAGTTCACGGAGCTTGCCAAGAAAGATCGGAGCTTGCCAATGAAGCTTGTTGGAACTCGCCAAGATCATCATAAAGTCTGGGAGCTTGCCGGGAGTCCACAGAATGGTTTCTAAGGGTTCGTCGAAAGACCGCCGGAAGTTCACCAAAAGTTCATCGAAAGAAGTCTTGTCTTATGGACTTTATAATTGCTTAGAAAATATCTTTAAAATTCATAGTTAGCACATAATTTGGTTTAGGATTACGTGTTAATCCTATAAACCAAATTTGGGCCAATTCGGACTTCATTTGGACTAGTTTCGACCGAGTTTTCGGCTGAAACCACTATGCTGAAATGACCTGGGCGATAGTACCGCCTAGGCTAGGCGATGGCACCGCCCAGAGGCCAAGAGCTGGGCGATGGAACTGCCCCAGGCTGGCGGTAGCACCGCCCAGTAACCGCGGGCACCAACGATGGCACCACTGGATGGGCGGTGGCACCGCCCAATACTGCCAGCACCGGGAAATTCAAAATGGTTCAAATTTTGGCTCCAAGTTTGGGCTCCAAATTTGAATCACTTTGAGGCCTATAAATGCCTCACTCATTCAGAGTTTAGAGGGTGTCTAGAACTAAAAAAAAGAAGGGGGAAACTCTCTTGAAAGTGTGTCAAATCTTCTCTCTAAGTCTTAAGAGTGTTCTAGTCCAAGAGAGGGGTAAGAGTGCTTGTAAGGGTTATCTCCTAAGCCCGTCAAAAGGAGAGGTGCTGTGAGGGAGTTCATCCTCGCCCATTGGATGGAAGATAGCTAGTGGAAAGCCGGTGGCCTCAAGCAAGAGGAATCGGGAGTGGACGTAGGTCGGATGACCGAACCACTATAAAAATCTGGTTTGCATTTACGTTTTTGCTATTTACTTTACTGTAAACCCTTTCCACTTAATTTGATGCTCTACTTCTCATCTCTGCAAATATCTTTAAGCTAGAGCTTTTCTTATATGATTCCACCGATATGACTTTCATAATACGAAACAAAGTTTTCACCGTACGAAGTTTTCGAAACTTGTTCAAATCGCTGAAAATTTATCGTTCCTTGCCGCTGCACTAATTCACCCCCCCCCCCTCTTAGTGCCACTTGATCCCTAACAATTGGTATCAAAGCCACGTTATTTCTCATTCAGATTTACACCTGTAAAAAATGGCTCTTCATGGCTTATAAGAGGGCTTTTCGGTTTTTCATCCATCGTTCTTTAATGGTTCGAACTACACATATTGGAAAACTCAGATGAGAGTTTTCTTGATTTCTCTCGATTTAAACTTATGGAACATCATTGAAAATGGATTTCAACTTTCCTCTAAACCGACGAACGAATGATCAGATTTGGAGAAAAGATCATTTTCTTTAAATGCAAAGGCTATGAATGTCTTATTTTGTGCTTTAGATAAAAATGAGTTCAACTGGATTTCTACGTGCGAAATGGCTTTTGACATTTGGTGAACTCTTGAAATCACGCACGAAGGAATGAGTAGAGTCAAAGACTAGAAAGTTAATATTTTGATGCACAATTTTAAGGTTTTCCAAATGGCACCAAGTGAGACTATCGATGACATGTTCTCCCATTTCACGGATGTTGTCAATAGTCTAAGAGCTCTTGGTAAATCTTTTTCGGATTTTGAACTCGTAAACAAGATCTTAATATCCCTTCCAAAAGGGTGGGATCCTAAAGTAACCGCTATTCAAGAAGCTAAAAATTTAAATGTCTTGGCTCTTGAAGAACTCATTAGGTCTTTAATGACCTATGAAATTGCATTCTTGGAACACAATGAACATGATGAACATTTGAACCACCTTCTAAAGAATAAGAAGGTTTTGGAACTCCAAACTTTGAAATGCCACTTGAATGATGACTCAAGTGATGAGAACACTATTAAGAGCTTTGAACTTCCAACACTAAATCTTAATAAGTTCATGAAACAAAAATCTAAAATTAACAATGAACTTGAATGGAGGAAGAGGCCAAAGAAGAAGAAGAAGGTTTGCAAAAAAGAATCAAGTAAAGAAGAGGCGAAATGGACTTTGAGACAATGAGGTAAGAAACTCACCCAAGTTATTTTTACCTTATTTTGAAATTACATGATGCTTTTCATGAATGCTTAACTTAGTTAGTAGGATTTTTTTTGGAAATTAAAACAAATTGTTTTAAAAAAAATTATGCTTTGCTTTTCCTTTTAGCATTTTTGAAAAATTATAAAAATGATCATGAAAAACTATATTGTTAAAGTTTCATGCATGTTATGATTCAAAACTTTGAATGATTATGAATGATGATTGCTTAGTTTATGATTTCCATATCGTTTGTTGATGCATGGTTTAACACAAAAGTTAATTAGCATGATTATGTTTAATAGGGTTAATCCATGATTGTGTACTTCGGTTTTCATGCAATGAGGATTTGAAGTAATATTGATTTAAAAACATCTATCTTGGATTAATGTGTCTTAATCCTTCTTATGATGAAGTTTTTATATGATGCATGTCTTCATGAAATCAATTGCAAAACTAAAAGACCTAACCCACAAATTTTCAAAATGAAAGAAATATGGTTTTGATGTTACCTTGTATTATATTTGGGCTTAATGGTTTTCATGACGAAAATTATTTTTTAGATTTTTAAAATGATGTATGATTTTAGCAAAAGTTTGAGCATTGATCATCTTGTTATAACAAATGAAAGAAAGAATTAAAATGACTTTGATGATGTATCATGAAAATATGCTTAATGATTGTATCATACTTAAGGACTTGAAATCTCATATTTTGAAATAATATATTCATAATGAATCCATGAATCTTGATGATTTTCATATCACTTTTTGGCTTTAAATTGATACATATCTTTGATGCAAAAAGTTTTTGGGCATGCTTATGTGAAATCTTGCTTGATAATGAAAATGCTCCATATATATGATCATAATATATTCATGAATCTTATTGATTTTATATTGCTTTTGATTTCAAACAAGATGCATGATTTTTGACACAAAAAAAATTAATAGCATGTTTCAAGATAATGCTTGCACACCAAATATAATTAAAAGATAGAAGCAAGCATATTGATGATTTTGTTTTTACATGAAAATTTGAACATGCTTATATAAGATCAACCACATAAAATAAAACATAAAAGTTAAAATATTTTAATCACGATATTTTATTTTTGATGTGTTTGGTCTTGACAAGTTTATGACTAAACTTATATCTCGTTGATACATGTTTTCATAAAAAGATTTGAATATGCTCACATCAAAACAATTGCATGAAATGAAATTTCATTTTCTATCCTATTGAGGTAATAAATTCACTTTACCAATCTTGTGAATCTCATGAAAATAATCATGATGAAAATTTTGAAAATAAATGTGTATCATGCGTTTGGTTTAAACAATTTCCTTGAAACTTACTTTTGGGATCTATACAATGATACATGAATCCAGTAGAAAATGACAAGAGCATGCTTACATATAAACCATCTCCATTGCTCTTAATAAAATTTTCGTATGAAATATTCTTGATGCATTTGATCTTAATGGCCTTAATGACACTTTGTATTTCAAAGTTATACGATGATGGTTTTCATGAAAATATTAGAACATACTTTATGAAATCATCATTAATAATGATAAAATGAAAATGTTAAAAGGTTGTTATCATGCTTAATGACTTTATGATATCATATCTTGATAACGAAACTCATGTGTTGGTTTTAAACATAATACTCATCTTTTAAAACATGAGCTCACTTATATAAAACAAACAACTTAAAACGAAACACATTATCATGTTGAATCGATTTTTAGTTAGAAGATGCATTATGTGTAATGTGCTATATATTTGGCTCTTAATAATCTTTATGATGAAATTTGTCTTTCCATCTTGAATGTTGACATTTTGTTTTAAGATAAAGGCATGATTATAAGAAGCAAATCACATGAATAGAAATTTATAAAAAAAAATGCAATCCTCTATTTTATTGATTTTTCAATAAATCTATGCTTGTCATTGAATATAATTTAGAGGGTGATTTCGGATTTGACAAATGCTTGATTCATATTTACGACGTGAGATACATTTTAAATATGAATCATATTCAATGCTTCAATAATGCTCTATCTTCCCTAATTCATGTTGTTCTATATTTCTGTTTTATTTACCATAGAGGAGAACCTTCTAAATGAAGTATGAAATTGATGATTTGATAATAAGTGTTTATCAAAATTCTATTTATCATTTTGCAATCTCTAAAAAGTTGATAATCACTCATTCATGTTGTGAATCTCAAAAATATTTTTGATTTGATTAGGAGTTTCAAGTTGACAAAATGAGTTTGAATAATTTTATGACTCCTTTCTTGATCACTTGAAATCATGACTTTGAATTCTTGTCTTGAGATATTTTTTTGAATCAAAATATTTTCCTCTATGATTACTTCTTTTTATCATTTACCGAAACGAAGAACAATTCAAGTTTATATCATTTGTGAATCTCATAAACTATGTTAATGATTTTGATGATTTGAACTTGAATGAGCTTTATCACAATCCAAGTCTTGATATCTTGATATTTGATACTTGAAATTCTTATGCATGAATCAAGTTGCTCTTTGTGCTATATCTTTTCAAATGAATCATAAGCCTTGATGTCATGTATTTCATGATATAGAATTAACAAGATTTCTTTGCCTTGCATGCCTTGTGTGATGATTGAAAATTAAATTTGCCTTATGATGAATCATTGAATCATGACTTGATATATGAGAATGCTATTTTTTATGTATCATGATTGTTGATTGTATATCCTTTATTATGAATTGAAAATTGATAATGAAGAAAATATTTATGAATCATGATTTTGATTTCCCGGAATTATATGGCTTATATAATAATTAAAATTTTTAGCCATGGAGTCCTCATTTCTTTTCGACATTGACAAAGGGAGAGCTAGCTTATTAAATTCATATTCATGACTTGATGATTGAAATATTCATGTAGAATTTTGATATGTATCACTTGTCATGATTTGAATATTGAAGTAAAACAAATTGTGTTCTTCTTAATATCTTTTATGATGAATCACGAATCATGACTTGATCCATTAGATTGATGTAAGCTTTTTTATACAAAATTATGTAAAAAGTTTATATCATCATATTTGATCCTCCCTTTCTTTTTGACATTGATAAAGGGGGAGAAAGTTTATTGCTAGTTTGCACCTTAAATGAAAAATTTGCTAGCTCGTTCAAATGGAAGAAAATTGCTAGCTTGGCATATCACAAAGAAATCAAAGAGCAAATTTGCTATCTTGCTAGCCTACAAAAGAGGAAAAGAACCTGAATATCAAAAATTGCTACCTTGCAATTTCAAGAAAAATAAATTGTAAATTTGCACAAAAAGCAAGTGTTGAATTGCTATGCTTGGATATCTTTAAAACCTTACTATGATTGAATGTCTTAAAGTGATATATGTTGTATGATGTGATTAATAGCTAGTATGATTGTAATATTTGCATATCCTTGAAAACTAGCTATGATGTTACTTCTCCTTTTTGTTGATGACATAGGGGGAGAAGTAGATTGATGAATTCATGCATTGAATTGAATATTTTATATATTTGCATGATGGTTTTGTTGTTTTTTCTTAACATTGTGATAAATGTTGTTTGGATTTAGGATAATCCAAGGTTTCTATCAATGACATATTGATAGGGGGAGTTTGGTTAAACTCCGGGGAGTTATGGTGAACTCCGTTAGTCATCAATTAGTTGTCATCATCAAAAAGGGGGAGATTATTGAATCTCAGATTTTAATGATAAAACTAATTGATTATGGTTTATTATTTAACTGCGTTTTGAGTTACGCAGGTCTACTATCGATCAAGATTAGACAACTGACGCTGGAGGAATTGACATTACGCCGGAAGTGATCACGTCAGGATATTAGATGTTGAGCCGGAGGTTCGGTCGACAATCGACAGAAGGCTTCGTACATCGGGCATCGAGCCTAGAAGAGCATGTTGCGCCAAGGATATCGGGGTTGCAGAGGTCAATCGCCGATTGGGCAACGGATCGCAAGAGAGGATGATGTGCCGAAGAATCAGACGAAGCGCCGACCAATGACGTGCCGAGCAACTGAGTGTCAATTCGCATTGTAATAATTGTCTAGATCGAAGTAGAGTTTTTATTTGCGTGTGTGCAGGATTAACTATGATGACGTTAAAGACGTAAAGTGAAACAAAGTGCCGAAAGACAAGTGTGATGGATCGTTGGGAGTTCGAGAGTTCGATGGAAGTCTGAAGATTCGTTGGGAGTATTGCCGGAACCGGCCGAGAACGAGTCGGGAGCTTGCCGAAGGGTTTTCGGAAGTTCGCCGGAAGGTTTGTCGGAAGTTCACGAAGCTTGCCAAGAAAGATCGGAGCTTGCCAATGAAGCTCGTTGGAACTCGCCAAGACCATCATGAAGTCCGGGAGCTTGCCAGGAGTCCACAGAATGGTTTCTAAGGGTTCGTCGGAAGACCGCCGGAAGTTCACCGAAAGTTTGTCGAAAGAAGTCTTTTCTTATGGACTTTATAATTGTTTAGAAAATATCTTTAAAATTCATAGTTAGCACATAATTTTCTTATGGACTTTATAAACCAAATTTGGGCCAATTCGGACTTTATTTGGACTGGTTTCGACCGAGTTTTCAGTCGAAACCACTATGCTAAAATGACCTGGGCGGTGGTACCACCCAGGCTAGGTAGTGGCACCGCCCAGAGGCCAAGAGTTGGGCGATGGAACTGCCCCAGGCTGGCGGTAGAACCGCCCAGCACCCGCGAGCACCAGCGATGGCACCACTGGATGGGCGGTAGCACCGCCCAGTACTGCTAGCACCAGGAAATTCAAAATGGTTCAAATTTTAGCTCCAAGTTTGGGCTCCAAATTTGAATCACTTTGAGGCCTATAAATACCCCACTCATTCAGAGTTTAGAGGGTGTCTAGAACTGAAAAAAAGAAAGGGGAAACTCTCTTGAAAGTGTGTCAAATCTTCTCTATAAGTCTTAAGAGTAGTCTAGTCCAAGAGAGGGGTAAGAGTGCTTGTAAGGGTTATCTCCTAAGCCCATCAAAAGGAGAGGTGCTGTGAGGGAGTTCATCCTCGCCCGTTGGAAGGAGGATAGCTAGTGGAAAGTCGATGGCCTCAAGCAAGAGGAATCGGGAGTGGACATAAGTCGGATGACCGAACCACTATAAAAATCTAGTTTGCATTTATGTTCTTGCTATTTACTTTGCTGCAAATGCTTTCCACTTAATTTGATACTCTACTTCTCATCTCTACAAACATCTTTAAGTTAGAGCTTTTCTTATATGATTCCACTGATACGACTTTCATAATACGAAATGAAGTTTTCACCGTACGAAGTTTTCGAAACTTGTTCAAATCGCTGAAAATTTATCGTTCCTTACCGCTGCACTAATTCACCCCCCCCCCTCTTAGTGCCACTCGATCCCTAACAATAGTAATAATACCCACAAGGTTCCTTGGGATATCCCACGAACTTGCACTATTCCGTTGTAGATTCCAACTTGTCAGGGTTGTGTCTCTTAATGTGGGCAGGGCAGCCCCAGATATTAACATTCTTAAGATCATGTATCTTCCCATTCCATATCTCATATGGAGTATACATTACTGACTTAGTTGGAATTCTGTTCAGAAAGTAAACTGCGGTTTCTAAGACATCCCCAGAATGAGATGGGTAGGTTGGCGAAACACATCATGGAATGCATCATGTCTAACAGTGTGCGATTCCTCCTTTCTGATACACCATTAAGCTGTGGTATATAAGGAGGTGTCCATTGGGATAATATCCCATAGTCTATGAGGAATTAGGTGAACTCTGTACTCAAGTACTCACCTCCTCGATCTGATCGAAGGGTTTTAATACTCTTTCCTGTTTTGTTCTCCACTTCTCATTTTCTCTTAGACTCTCTTACACTCATGATATGTGGAGCTATATCTAGCATAAATAAACTATTATGCAATGTTCCTTTTGTGATGATCTGATCATCTAATATTATTGAACAACCATTGTTCTCAAAAACTAATTTATATCTAATAACTGTCAAACATGAAATGAAAATAATATTTTTAATAATAGAAGGAACATAATAGCATGCATCTAATGCAATAATAACTTCACCAGGTAGATATAAGGTGACCTTACCAACAACCACTGTAACAACCTTTGCTCCATTGCCCATCTTAAGGTCCATCTCGCCTTTGTTCAATCTCCTAAGTCCTGCCAGAATCTGCAACGAATTACAAATATGATAAGCACTCCCGGTATCCAATACCCATGTGTTATCATAAGATTCTAACAAATGGAGACTGATCATGAATATACCTGAAGCTTCTACAAGCTTCTGTTTCACCCTCTCTATAAGGTAATATTTGTAGTTCCTCTTCCGGTGCCCGTCTTTACCACAATGGAAGCACTAGCCTTTGTCCTTTGTTGGGTCTTTCTTGGCAACCTTTGCCTTACCCATTTTGCACTTGCCCTTGCCCTTCTTAAGGGTCTTCTCAGCCTTCCTTTTCTTTCTGGTCTCACCAGTGTAGAGAACCAGCTTCTCTTTTTTTATGGTGCTCTCTGCTTCTCTCAATATATTGAGGAGCTCTGGGAGAGTCACCTCAAGTTTGTTCATATTAAAATTCATTATGAACTGAGAAAAAGAATCTGGTAGGGACTGAAGCACAAGATCCACACACACGTTATCCTCTAGGACCATTCCTAAACCTATGAGTTTCTCGAACCACTCAATCAACTTAAGGACGTGGTTCTGAATCGTTATCCCCTCAGTTATCTTGGTACGGAAAAGACTCTTTGATATCTCATATCGCTGAGTTATTCCCTATTCCTTAAACAGTTTATGGAGATGCAAGAGTATGGAATTAGTATCCATATTTTCATGCTGTCTCTGTAACTCAGTAATCATAGAGGCCAACATATAACACTGAGCAAGAGTGGAATCATCTAAGTACTTCACATAACGAGCGATCTCATCCTCGCTTGCCCCTTCGTTGGGCGTAGGGATCATTGTATCAAGGACATACGTGATTTTCTCCGCCGTAATAATGATTCTCATATTGCGAAGCCAATTTATATAATTTGGACTAATGAGGCGGTTGGCATCAAGTATGCCACGTAAAGGATTTGAAAGCGATATTTTTCTAAAATAAAAGATGTAGCAAAAATAAATAACATGCAGACTTTGTAGAAATTTAAACAATTAAGATAAGGACTTCTATCTTAATGTATTCCCACTAATTTTTCATGAGATACACAACACCCTCTAGTATGTGAATCGGAGACCCCCGGCGGATCTCTAGTGGGGATCAGGATCCAATCGGTGTCTTAACGTAACCTCGAGGGACTCGACTAATCACGTTAAGCCCGTAAAGGTAGGAAACTCTTGCCAATCACAACTCCTTGTGATTCCCGTCCTGTTCGGCCTCCGAACCACCATGGCCTCGAGGGACTTGACGAACCATGATGTTCGGTTAAGTTATCACCATCGTTACCAGATGAGTTTGATTCGGTGATATACTCTCGAAGGACTCGACCAAGCATACCATGTTCTCAAGTCACCAATGACATCTCTATGTCGTAGATAAGATAGCGAAACGCGATATAGGTGAGTCTCAAGAGACTCGACCAACTCAACCTACACCGGGAATCGGTTCCTACCTATAACGATGGAAGGCTATGTGGGTCAATCTAATTGCCTCATGTTTACCGACTTAATATTATTAATAGAGGGGATTTTAGTTTGGTCTCCTAATATAATGTGTCACACACACATATACATATTTAATATATATATATATATATATATATCTATATCGTATGTAAATATATATATATATCTAGTAGGTGTATAACTAATCATACATCACATGAGCAATCACACCAGATGATCATGGACCACATCCTAATGTGATTAGGCCCGAGCCAGTGAGCCCAATCACTCACATCAAGATCTATGTGTGCTTCGGTGCACTCCATGCCCTGTGATCGTCCATCTCGCTTCGTCGGATCCGTCGGTATCTCAATGCATCTTCATGCGTCAGATCGTTCGTCTCGACCTCGTGAGTCACGCTACCGCTGCACCTCCTCATGTAATTACAACATAATTATAGGCGCAAGACCGATAATAAATGAGAAAAGAATAGAGGCTCGTAGGTCCCAATAATAATAATCACATGTACACACATCACATCACAGGTCCATGATCATCTGTCCACATTATACATCTCATGTATATGTTATTTTATAGGACTACAAGATGAAAAAAATAATAGTTAATTAAACTATTTAATTAACATAATTATTTTTTTTAAATTAGGAACATAAAGGGAATTTTTTAATTCGACCAAAGGATATTTTGGTAATTCTATCAAAGGGGACAGAATCTAAAATTTCTAAAATTTTGAGGGGTATTTTAGTAATTCGATCAAAAGAGAGATTCTGGAATTTCTAAAATTTCGAGGGGTAAAACCATCTTTTTCCCTAAAACCCTAATCCCTCACCCTTACTGCGCCTACGGCCGCCGCCACCACGCGGGCGAAGCACTTGCAGCGCCTTGGGCGCTGCTCAGCGCCGCTACCTACATGCATGTTGCTGTCGGTGCTCATGCAAGATCGACTACGGCACAACGCCGGCGCCCCGCGGGCGGAGCGCCCATGCGGGCCGGCCACCGACACCTCTACAGCGCTGGCCTATGGGCATGGGAGCCAAGCGTCGGCGTCTCTAAGGCATTGGCCCGTGGGTGCCCAGCGCCTACGCCTTTGCGGCCCGCCCGCAAGGGCAGCCCTTCCTAGCCCTTTTGCGCCAATGATTTTGGCATCAAAAGCAGATCCAAAACACAATATACGCAGTTTAAGATCTGATCTTCGCACGAACAACCAGGCTCTGATACCACTGTTGGGAAATCCTTCAGTGGGGAGCGACATCAAATGTGTAGTGGAAGAATAGAAAACAAAACACCCCAGATTTCCCATAGAAAGTTTCCATTGGTCGTGCGAAGATCGGTGCGTCAAAAATAAATCCGTAAAACTGCACGTATAAAAGAAGATACCTAGGGAGATCATATATCCCTGAATTCCTACAGATCTGTGGGAGAGGATGAAGGAGGTCAAGCGTCCTCCTCTCTAGCAGTATTCACACGGTAGGGATTGCGACGATGCACCTCTATCTCTAGGGAGAGGAGAACAAGTGGTGGCTACCAAAAGAAACTCTCAGCCTATAGAGCTTTGGTTCCCTCCTATTTATAGAGGTCCCCTGAAAACCCTAATGGATCTTTTGCCCTATTGGATATTAGATCTCCATCCAATTACCCAAGCCTCTTGGATTAGTGGGTCTCTACCCAATAATCTCTTATTAACAATTATTGGATCTCATCTCAGGATCCAATAATTCATGGGCTTAATGGATATCCGAACCTCTACTCGTCGCAATACCTACCATATGTGTGTAACCCTCTAGGCCCAATATTGAGCTGGCTGTGATTCATACTTGTCAGAACTCCTTCTGACTTAGTGAATTATTATCTCTATAATAATTCACCCAACTCATCGACTGCGGACGTACTAGGCCACTACGCCGCGGCCCCTAGACGATACAGGAGAATCCAATCTTTTGGACCTATCTACCCTTAGTTACCATGTATCTATAATCTCTCATCCATCTAGTATCCTAGAGACCCTATACCGGGCATGGTGCTGTCAGGCCCATACGGTCTCTCCTCGAGTCTTGATTGTCCGATTCTCCCAAAGAACCCTTTCTCTCTCAATCCGAATAACCTTGGCCAAGGATTTGTTCGAGCAAGAACATATGGAATATTCCTCTCATGATACCGAGAGCGGATGATCCTCTATTGACACTCAATAGCCCTCGTAAGGTTGGCTACCACTCCCAATGACTGGCTATACTAGATCTGAAACTTTCCAAACCTATAAGTCCGGTATCAAAGAGTGGAGTACTCATACAGGACATCCTTAGTGTCTCAAGTCTAAGGACCAGATACACTACTAGGACTATGGAATCGCTATCTGACGTGAGGTATCAATAACCATCCAGCATTCTGTAGGCGGATCAATCAGTGAACTCATTCTCCAATGAGCACCTATAGTGTACCCTTAGTGTCCCCACACGAGTAGCTATGAGACCAACTATCTCTATCATATGAACGGGTATACAGCACACCAGTCTATTCGGTTATCTCGATGGCCTTCTCGAATAACCTATGACCAGGATAATTTAGGGTTTATGTTTAAAGATGAATGCGTCTCATTATCGTGATCTCATCATGATCTGATTCCCATTGCACAGATCCAAGGATATCATAGTATATGCAATACACAAGATAAAGTGATAAAATGCCTAATAATATGCAAAGAGAAAAAAGTACATATCAAGTCATAAGTGTCATCACTTATGTAATTGGCTTGCAGGGCACATATGACTAGTACTAGCGGTACCACCGCTTGTGCTAGGCAATTCCATCGCTTGTGCTCTATGACACTTGGCGGTACCACCACCTAGTCTGGTGGTACTACTGTCAGATAGAGTCTCAACTATTGGACCCAAGCGGTAAAATATCAAATTAAACTAATCAATTTTATTTAATTTGGACAAACCCAGAATCGAGGTTGATATTAGCCCAATTAAATAAGTCGATCAAAATCAAAATTGATCAAACTTTAATGCTTTCTAAATTTGATCAAAAATTAAATTTAATCCTTTAAGGGTAAAATCATAAATATAATACCAGGACATATACTATAATTACACGATTTATAAAGGGTAGAACTATCAAAATAATAAAGGTAAAACTGTAAATTTAGCATAATGGCAAAACTATAATTTTGTTAAATGGTAAAACTATAATTTTTTTAAAAGAAACCCTAATGGCAAAACTATAATTTTTGCTTAATGACAAAACTGTAATTTTTGCTTAATGGCAAAACTATAATTTTTATATTTTAAAATCCTAATGGCAAATTATAATTTCTGCTAAATAGCAAAACTGTAATTTGACAAAACCCTAACCTAAGGGTAAAACTGTAATTTGCCAAACGCACCTTGCCTGCGCCGTCGTTGCCTATGCATGCACGCACGCCGTGGTGCCGACAGTGCGCGACGCCGCTCATGGGGAGGCCGGTGCTCGCGCGTGGCCGCCGCCTGTGCGGCATTGCTTATCTTGCGCGCGCCAGCAGTGCGGCGACTAATGCTCGCCAAAGACGTGGTCGCCAGTCTTGCCCATGGGCGGGTGTCGCCAGTCTTGCCCATGGGCTGGTGTCACCAACGCGTGGTCGCCGCCTCCTACGGATGGGCGGGCGCTGCCTGCGCCCGCGTAGGGCTGCCGCTAGTGCGGTTATGCCCGCATCACGGCGCGGCGTCTTGGTTGTCGCTGCTGCGCTGCCGCTTTCGCGTCTTTGCCATTTGGCGCACCGCCGTCTAGCGGTCGGCCTTTGCCCGCGCTAGGTTGCCACTCTCGTGCGGCCAATCTGTAGCCCTATGGCTGCTGCGATGCGGTCGCCGACGGCCCTTATGGCCGTACATAACGAGATCGACAAGCCGTCGTTGTTTCCTTAATATCGCCGACAAGTAAACGATAAACCACGACAATAAACCAAAATCGATAGGAATACAGATTTGACAGAATTCGGATTAAACATCGTAAATCAGAAAAATAATAGATCTAAAGTTTTGATTTGATGAACCTAGGCTCTGATACCAATTGTAAGCATAAAATAATCTTTTATCATGCTTCTATGATGTGAAAAACTTTAATTCTAGGATCAAAATCAAAACATCAATAGATAGATCTGTTTTTACGATATGTACCTTTTGATGCCATCCGCAAAGAAAGGAAAAAGATCTGAATACTTTCCTTTAGATCCAACGCCTCTGTCAATCTGCAAGGAGAACTAGACTCTTCTCCTCTCTTCCTATCCTTTCACAGGACCACTCTAATTGATGGCTCAGGGAGATTAAGAGGGAGACTGTAATCTCTCAATCTATGTCTGTGAAATATTTTCTTTTATGCAATTCTTAGAAGCATCTGTGTTGCTAATTTTTACGCAACTCACAGATACTTCTGTGTTGCTTCTGACTCTGTAACTTTAAGTCCCCTGAGGTCCTGTCTATTTATACGCGAGAGCAGAGGGTCTAGGATAAGTTATTAGGGGAGTTCCTTCCATCAAGGGTATCCCCTAAGGTATCCTTTAAAATATGGACTTCGTTTCTATTGACCGATACTGATATCAGAATCCAATTAGTTATATCAAATATCTTATCCGATTATAACGGACCACGTAATCCAACATAATCCAAAGACAAACTTGCTCGAAGGGGTGGAGCTCATATCCTTTGCCCACCGTGTGGATTAAGTCTGAAACCATTGATCATTTGTTATTCTCTCGTCGGTTCTCAGTTTCTTTGTGGCAGCTTCTGGAGGGTAAACTACAGAATACTTTATTGCATGGGAATACTTGCAAAGCTGGTGAGTGGATCCTTGAAGGAATGAATGCAGGCGGTGATTTGGGATTGTTGCACGCAGCGGTGGCTGTCACTGGACTTTGGTGGCTGTGGAGGATCAGGAATGAAGCTTTGCATTCTGCAACCTTCAAACCAATCTCCACTGTTTTCCATTTGATTGTGGGCACGATTTGGGCTTATGACATGGCCAAGACTCCTGATGGGTTTAGGCAAGAGATTATCTTCCGTCAAATATATTGGACTCCTCCTCCTGAGGGGTGTATGAAGATAAATTATGATGGTTCTGTGGGAGAGACCAGCTGGGAGGTTGGGTTTTGTTATCCGGGATCATGGTGCTGATCCTATTTTCGCTCATGTGTTTAGAGAACAGAATGAAGTAGTCATTGGTTGGCTAAATATGTTTAGAAATAAAAGTTCGTCGTTTTTCTAGAGAGGGAAGTGGCTCTCTCCAAGATAGGTTTTCTTCCATTTTGATACTAGGGGAGTTTTTTTGTCCTCCCTAGCCTTTAGTGATGAAATTTCATCAAATAAAAAAGATTGATAGGAATATCATTTATTTTTACATGTTTGTTTCTCAAAAATTTTTATAGAAGATTAGCTTTAGAAAGATTTTTATACATGATTATGATATCTTTTGTTTTGACAATCAAATTTTTTTTTCCCTGTAGACCATGCCTCAGGTGTTTTTCAAAGTTAAAATAAAGTTAAACTAGAGATAAAAGAAATGATACATACAGCAAGGGTGATAGGACCGACATGAGATGTTAGATCTTGTTTGATAGGCCTTCCAGACCGAAACTCATCACTAGGTGTAATTTGTCAAAAACCAATCGGAGAATCAAAAGATATCCATCCATGAACCTTTATGTCCTTATCCTCAGAGGAATATTGGTACTTATCATCCACCTTAAGCCATTTCATGAAATCAGATGGTAAATTAACTGTGTTGTCTAATCTGAAATATTCTTTACCAGAGCTCTAAAAACTTGCTTACCTCTCCTTTTATGTCTGGATTAACTGGGTTAGTTAGTAGAACAGCCTCAGGATATACCAACTTCTGTGATCTATTAGGCATGCGATCATTGGGCATTGGTATGAATCTTTGCCTATTATCTACTATTGCCTAGCGAAACCTGCACTCCTCATAAATATCTAGAGTCACACTTATATATGGAAATAGATAAAAGCTTAACCATGTACGGCACACATCTGTACAATTCGGTCGCCACGGAATTCTAATTTTTACTACTATGTCATGATCATTCCTCAAACTAAGACCATAACCAAGAGAGCAAAAAATGGTACAGTTAAGATGTGATGAATGAGCTAGTCATCCTGCTAATATAGGCATGCTTCATAATGTCATGGCAAAAGCACAGAAACCGGGCTAAGATCATTTACGTGTCCTTCCTAAGCTTGAAAGCAACTCTGGTTTCTGCCAAATCGAAGTCTGGCCATCCTTCCCAGTGCTCATAGATGGCGTAAGTGTAGAAGCCCGAGCAGCCACGGAGCATTATAAACCTACATATAGTAAAATATCAGATACCCGGCAACTGATCAACAGAGAAGTAATTTAAGGAATCTCCACGCACCTTTTATCTATGTTTAAAGGGACAAGCTTGCCTTGGAGGGATGGATCCCAGTTTCTTGTGAAAGAAACTTCTACCTGGTTTTCATCTTCATGAATTATTTCAAAATGTGTGCCCTGGATCCTGTTTACCAATTAGCAGTATGACCTACGTTAAGCTTCATGCTCACCAAGAACTGGAAGTGAAAAGAAATAGACGAAGAAATTCACTCACAAATCGAATATACCAGAACCCTGAGGTTCACTCCATACCACATCCCAGTACCTGCCATTGGAGATGGAATTTAAGTGTTTATTTGTATTCAACGCCTTTTGGAGGTGGTATGAGTTCCACCGTCTATGACATGATCACAGAACTTTATGGCAACCTTTGCTGGTAGAGAAACTAGATAAAATTATATGTGAATCATGTGAAAAATCCCATTGCATTGCATGAAGCAAATACAATAGCAAGTTGAACATCATTAACTTTCGCAATTGAATCGTCAAGAATGATCCTCAAAGTGTATGTAAGAAATCGGTAATCGGGAAAAATTTTAGAAAAAAAAACTTTTTTATTCATTTTTTATGCAACCAGCTGAATTTTTTTCAAAAGGAACAAACCACTATATCTCGTTGAAAACATAAAGAGCATTGTCGAACACGTTTGTAGAATATGATTCTTAATTCGTCACGAGAAATAACTCCCAGCAAGTGTTAACAAAAAATTACTGAACAAGGAGAGCTATGCCAGAAAGAGCAGGAATAATCTATTCTAAAGAAAATTCACGAGTAGGAGGAGCAACGACAGAACATTACCCTCTATTCCCTTCTTTGTTAAGAACTTCCAATAAATTATCTACACCACTGTATCTAACTCCAGTGATGAGCCCCTCAGGATTCGACAAAGTCAATTGGAGAATACCATTATCTATCACAACCTGCACATTTATTTCCTCGACGCAATCAGATACATATGTCCAAAAATATCAAATGAGAGAAGAGATACTTGAGTTAATGTCTTCACATGATCATCTTGGACTCGTATGCTCACCCCAACAGGGGCCATCCTGTAAGCCTCTCCCGAGCAGGATCAACAACTCGTGAAGACTGTGCTGCAAACACATCGCTGCGGTACGCTGTGTCAATCCTGCCTCCAAACAAAACGCAGGAAACGATGAGTAAATATCCGTGAGAGACTCACCTCAGCTTGCGAAGAGCTCGCATTGCGGTGGAGGCGGCGCCTGGCTTTATAGTGGACCTATCGGGATCCTTGCGTGCGTCTTATCCGATTCCATGCAAACAAAGCATGGCTGGCTTGGAAGGTAAGTTCCTCCAGTGCTTGCTGGAGATGGGGATGGGAATTGGGATCGGGAGATGCGTCGCTGTTGTGAGCTTTAAAATTGGAGGTTGGGCATGCAAGTAGCGCGTGGACTCCGTCAAAACCACCACCGGACCGCCCGAGAGAGGGAAAAGGAATATTTTACGGTTTATGACGTTGGATTTCCTGCACATCCAAGGTGTATTGTGTGGATCTCGTAGTTGTTCATGTTGGATTTGCTCACTTCATGTGTGTATGTTTGTTTTCTCGGACTACTTGTGCCGGTAGATTCTCAATGCATCTGTATCACAATCCGATGCCGATTGAAATAGCTTAAATCTTTGAGAGAATATATATATATATATATATATATATATATATATATATATATATATATATATATATATATATTACACATATATTTATTCGTCTATTCTCATCATCCAATGAGCTAATGTAAATAATAGTTGATATTGAATTTGAAAAAGCTTTGATGAAGCTTTCTTATCACTATGCCCACCTTCAACTCACGATAGGTAGTACACAAACAACATTATAGCATACTTAAGGAGAAAAAAAACGAGTATTTTCTTATTACTGTTGAGCTTTCACAGTTGCCCAAAGGGAATTGTTAGATGACAGCTTAGATTATAGAGGAAACGCAAGATTTCTGATTCATATGGGAGAGATAACAATCAATCTGAATGAAGGAGAACCTTATGATTGGACTTGTTCTTCAATCCGAATTTTATTTAATTGGACTGTTTTATTTAATTTTATTTCTTGAATAATTAGCCTGTTTAATGAGCTAAATAATATATGGGATTTTAATGAGTTTTAAAATGATTATATTATGGTCATGTAGGCCATTAAAAATCCAAAAGGATCACTGATTTATGATCTCTTTAATTATGTGGAGGTGTAATGTCTTTAGTTTCTTTTTGTTCAATTTTGTTTTAACTTCCACATCTATTTTTATTTTCTCTAGAAGATTTATCAACCTCTTCACGTTTATTAAGCGTCTTAATCATATTTTAGAGCTGACACGTAACTATCACCTGATTTATTTTCTTTAACTCTCATATAATATATAGGTTTGTTAAACCAAGCTTAGCTTTTAGTTTACTGCTCCAACAACAATAATACATAACTCACTCAGACAATTAAGTTACTGACACTATAACTACATCAATCTGAGGAAACATAGGTGCCCCTTGCGAGCCCGAGAGCAACTTTCCTTTCAAAATAAAATAAAATTAGAAGTTCTATTCTGGCATAAAGTGGCTATTGTTTTCTCTGTACAGAAATTCTCAAAACATCCTTAATTATATTTAATACAATCTTAGGAAAAATAAAATAAAATAAAAAAGCCCTATGTTTTCACTTTTTTTCATAGAGAATTCTATTTTCTATATTCCTACAAAGTGCTCCTTATTTTTAAGAGATAAGATTATTCTTAACTTTCACCCATTGTGATTGCCCTGCTATGCTACACTATGGGTCAACAAGTAATAAGAAGACATGAGTCATATCTTATTCCCTCCTGTACCGTAAGGTGATCATCTCCCATAAGTGAGGCTAGGCTCATGCGTAAAAGGGCATTGCGAACGAAAGTGGTGGCCATGCAAAGGGGCCAAGGAAACTATGACGGCTAATGGAGCAAAGACTAAAGGTAATCTCATCTTTTAAAAAATAAAAAAAATGCTATAAGAGTAAAAACTTAAGAATTTTTTAAAGAATTTTTAAGAATAATTTAATACAGTCTAAGGACTATTAATTTTTTTCCCACAACATGAGTATCAATAAGTCGGATGAAATTTTTCACACATTGGATTCAATGCTAAATAGGCATAGAGTCTATCCGTAATGGCTATAGTTTCCCAAAAGAGGATTCCCTAACTTGTGACATGCCTACAATCAGTAAACAGGCAATTACTAGTATCGTCCCTCAAAATGAAACCAACATCAACTTCTATAAGCGTATCAATAGAACCACCACAATTAGTGAAAATAATTCCTTTGAAGGTTTATCCTATGTAACAAATTTAGGACCACTCTCTATGAGAACCATCGTATTGCATGAAATTATCATGAACCTTCACAAAGAAGATAATCTTACGGAAAGAGGGAAGAGGGAGAAAGAGTTGGCTGGCTCTGCAATATTTCATTCTGTGCTCCCCAACTCAGCCAAAGAGCCTTGTTAATAATGCCCCTAAGGAGAGGCCCCCCTCCTAACTCTTCCCTAGAAAGCCAATTAGGAAAGAATAAGAACTGAACACCCACCCAACTTTTGTTTAATAAGTTGCCATAACAGTAGAGAAAGAAGGAAAAGTGAGAGATTCATAGGGTATATGCAATAATAACAAAAAACACAGAGTCGTGAAAGCTTTGTTTGACGGAGGGAGGCAGCAGTGCAAAAAGCTTGTATCAAAATATTTTAACCCATGGCAACATATGCTAAATCCATCATGAAACCTAAGAATTGTGTTAACATTAATGACAATACTGTGCCGCACGCAAATTAGTTTAGGATATCACACTTCAACCTTCTTAATCTAATCAAAAGGTCTCGTTATCATTTAAAAATATAACCGAAAAGAGCTATTAACAACTGAAACAAAAAGGAAAAGAAAAAGAAAACATTCCTGTAGTTTGGATCATTTGAGATAGATTCAAAAATACCATTTGAAGAATCCTGATTATATTCGGAATACTAATTGAAGAATCCTATACAGATGAGATTTATTTGTGAAGTTATTTACGGGTAAAATTCTGATTGACAAACGATCACGCTGGATTTTTCCACTTGATGCACCATCTACATTCCTTGCAAAGTATCATGAACACAGTAATTATTTCATGTAAAATACAAATAATCAAATCAATAAAAGCTTCTATGTTTGTAATACACGTATATTAGTCATACAATAGATTTGTATCATGTAGTACCATTAGGAACATCAGTTTACTGGACTTGTAGGGATTACAGATCATAAACCAAGCAAAAATTTCCATCGTTTATCATCCAGAAAGATAAGCAAATTATTTGACACAAAATTTGACATGGCTGATAAGCCATAAGCATATCATGCAGCCAACATCCCCATCTTCTGTTCTGTTTATATGCACAATCATAGATGGACTTCGTATGATCAAGCAACAAAATGGCTTTTGCCACTGGAATCCACTTCAGTTAGATAAAGTAGCCATAGAGCTCAATGAAGCAGATACAAAGGTTCCAAACGTTGGCATCACCTGATGCAGGACCGGTCAGAACGACTCGGAAAAACCTAAATGGAAGCAGCGCCATAGGACCAATTACAGGCCATGATGTGAACTGGCCAGACCTACAAATCGTCTGGTCATTGTTGTGAACTCTCAGATTAGTCCAAGTTTTGCCATCCACAGATCCCTGACACAGAAAGAAAAAGCAATGAACTGTCTTCACCAATGAAATAAGATACACCGGAAAAGCCATAAAGGAGAAGGATTACCTGAAAAGCCCAGGATCTTATGTATGTTGAGGAGCCATCCTGCCTCAACGTGTAATAATTGCACATCAGCTGGCACAGAAAAGCAGGAAGAACATGAGCTGAACAGTATTTCAAAGTTTGATTAATACAAGAGATAAAATTATGCATCTGCATTTAACACTATAACAACAAACAGTATCTCAGCAAAGCTTTCAAGGGGCTTGTTCACTATAAATATTTTTGGTAGAGAATACATAGTCCTTTTACACCTACATTGGCAATTTTAGTTTCTAGAATTTTAGCCTGGATTAGTGAATGACTAGTGAAGTTCTCCGGTTAGAATCATAAATAGAGCCCATGGTGGATGCTTGGTTACAGTTCTGGAATTGCTATTGCAATTTTTTCCCCTTGGTTTTTGTTGCTTTTGGTATTGAAACACTTTATCCATCCATGGGCAATGAGTTTCTATCTGTTAAGTTAATTGCATTTGCTGACGCTTTAATATTAGTGCTTGTCCCAAATGCAGTTTCAGTTTATGCATGGCAGCAAGGTGCATCGGAATTGTCATTGCTATCAGAGAATGATCTAGTGCCAAAATACAAAAAAAATGGTCAGCCAAGAAGATGAGGCTCTCACCAAAGTGGAAAACAAATGTGAAACAAGCAAATAAACAATCTGAGAAAATTTAGTGTCCCTGTAGGAATAGTACTTTTGCATTCTTTTGTTAATTTGTGTCTGAGACATTGCATAACATAATGTCTCTCACCACCTTTGGAACCTCCAATGTCTACTTGATTTTGCTATTACAGCTGAATTTATTATCTTTTCTAACCTCAAACCATGTTTGCATACTTTAATATTGGCCACTGGGAAGTAACTAAGGTGTAGAATAATATCTAGTAGTGATTTAAAAAGGCGCTCGGGCGCTCGCCTAGGCGCTCGGGCGAGACGAGGCGAGGCCCGAGCGCCTCGCTTCACTTCCAGGCAGCGCGCTTCAAAGAGACGCCACATGGGCACACGCCCGAGCCCACGTCGGGCGCTTTGGGCGAGCGCCTGGGTTAAACCAGGCGACCGAACCAGAATTTTAGGTTTGGTCGGTCTCCGGTGATTTAGTTGGTTTGATTGAACCAACTAAATCACCGATATCAACCTCTCTCGCGACTTCGTCGACTTCCCCAACCCTAACCCTCACGATTGGTCTCTGTTGCCGCTCGTCGCTCCCGCTGTCACTTCTTGCTCTCACTGTCGCTCGCCACTTCCGCTCCCGCTGTCGCTCATTGCTCCCGCTCTAGCTGCCTTGTTGCTCTCGCTCGCTCAGCTTGTCGCTGCCGCTCGCCGCCTCGCTCCAAGCGCCACTTGTCGCCCGCTCAAAGCAACCAACATCGCGCCGCCGCTTCGCTCCGGTATCGCTATCGCCGACATCGCTATCGCCATCGCTCGCCACTCTCACTCCAGCTACCGTTGTCACCTACTGCCGCTATCGCCTACTACCGCTATCGCCATCGCTCGCCACTCCCACTCCAGCTGCCGTTGTCATCTACTGCCGCTGTCGCATGCTGCCATTGCTTCAACAGGCTCGGTCTTCCTTCTTAGTCCTAGCTTCGACAGTATACTGTTAACAGTCCTAGCTTCGATAGTATACTATTAACAGTATATTAACAGTATACTACTAACTGTATACTAATAACAAAATTTTTTATTTATTAAATTAATAATATATTATTTTGATTTTAATACTATTAATTTTTATTTATTTGAAATTATTGTTAGGTTTCAGGATAAATGGCAAGTGTTCAGAGCAACTTAATTGTTTTGGTTTATGAGACTTTTTAATAATGTGACATTGTGATTTTGTACCTTAGATTTTCTTAATTTAATAGTATATTTTTATTTAAATAATTATATTTATTAATTATATTATATATTTTTATATTTTAGCGTCTCGCTTCGCTCGGACGAGCGTCTAGCTTCTCGGGTGATTTTAGACCTTGGCGCCTTTTGGTGCCTAACGCTTTTTAAATCACTAATATCTAAGTTCATTCATACTCTAATATAGATCCAGGACTCATGGCAATAATATGTTCTGGCTTCTTGAGGTACGTATAAACATAAAGCCAAGAATTATTATTTCAAGTTTCAAAAACAGAAGGTCAAGAATATATTCCATAATCTGCTTCTTATTTTTGTCATAGGTGTTCCAAAATTATGAAACAAAGAACTATTGAAAATGACAATAGGCTTAGGTATTATAGCAAGCCCACAAGCTACTTCAAGAACAATCTAGGCTAATTTTTCATAAGTTATCAAAGGATGAGCAACATTGAAGTGTTTTGAATTTCTAGGTACCTGGTGATCATGTCCGATGTCAACCATCCACCATGCAGAACTATGGCCTCCTTCAATCCGGGGTCCAGCAAAGGAGGTGGCCTATAGAATATATAAAAGTTAATGTTGGAAGTTTGACTTTTCAGGTTTCATCTTATGGATACCACATAAACTACCTGGTATGTCCTTGATACCAGTGCCTTTGGGTCCGTGTACCTAGAAGCAGGGCTGCTGGCTGTCACAGTGACTTTCTGGAATTTAAGATGAATCACAATGTGACAAACATACAACAACAACGACAAAGCCGAAAATTTCCAACATATTTTATGAAAAAAAAAAACTTAAATTCACCATAAAGAATTAAGAAACTCGCCTTAGATAGAACAGGATTTACCCATGGATGTTCTCCATATGACGTCCCAGCAAAATATATTACTCCATTTTTGTCACTATCACATATGTATTGGAGCTCCTTGTAACTAGAATGTCTGTGCTGAAATCTTATACTGAAAGAATACCACTTTAATTAATCTTTAATAACTATATGATTTAAAATAAAAAGTAAATACATAAATGTAAATATATGAAAGAACTCACTTCTGACTGACTTCCGGCATCTTGATTCCACCAGAATATTGAATGGCTTCCTTCACCTTTTGTATCATAGACAGTTGCAATTATTTCAAAGACAACTAGAACCATGAAACATATTTTTTATAAAAAAATTATATAAATGACTCACCAATTCTCCAAACATGGGAATCTGGTTGCTAAGCCTGCTGTCTTCTAGCTGTGTTACATTACATATGTGCAATCAAATTTAGATAACCACAAACCTCAAGCAGAAGCAAAATTCATCCTGGATGCAAAGCTTTACAGCGTACCTTCTCAAGCAAAAACAATGGCATTAACGGAAATCGCACAAATGGTAGCAGCAAGAAAATTGATTGAAACCTCTCTCCAAAAATTTGTTCAGGTGTTGAAGAAATAAGGAGATCATCCACTGTAGCCCAACCAAAGACTTTACAGGCTTGCATGCACCATAGTAATATTGCATCCAAAACCTTCTCTTCTGAGGTTACAGTCATATCAGCATGCTGCAAAACCCATGATGAACGTAACCAAAAGCTTGCATTTGACCACGGACTAAATATCTCCTAAATTACATTTCGTTTTACTATATTTACAATGATAATTTAGATTGCACCTCTTTCAAAACTGAACTGCTATATAGCTGACAAGGTTACAGATGCCCAAGCTGAGAATTACATAATATTGGAGGTGAGATCAGTGCAATTTTTAGGAAACTCACTTCCTCCCTCCCTCTCTGTCTCACACAAACACACACAAAACACAAAGCTACAAGATCTATGCATATACGAGTCTTCATTCATGTTATAACTTTATGTAGCACCAGGAAACTAGCAGAAACCATGAGAAAAGATTGGTCACTTATTAGCTAACTTTTTATTCTTCTCAACACAAAAGAAAACATTCCATGGTGTTGAATTTACAATATGCATGGTGTTTTTATCAAAACATCTATCCTTAGATACTCCAAAGTACTATAGTTTCCAGATGGAACTAAGAATATTGGCATTCTCTAAATATAAGCCACAAAGCAACTAAGCAGTACAGGTCAAACCCAAAACATAATTCACCAAAGAGGTATGATGGAATTAAAAATGTCAGTGCAATAAAGCTGTGTGCATCTTTTCTACAAATGGTCATACGCCCAATAAAACAATAGAAAGCCATGATGATCAGTTACGTCCACTGTAAATGGAACTACATACTATTCAATTTCTAGCGAGAGATTGAATAATGGAGTAATGGAACTTACCAGAAGAATCTCCCTAAAGGTCGCCTCATCTAACAACACAAACTCAGTGCTGGCGGTTGTACAATAATCGAAGTGCATTGCAAAGTTCCTCTTGCATGTTTCTTCAAGGAGTTTATATGATTGGATTGATGAAACTGCTTGTAAAATGGTACACACTATATCCTGCAACAAACTTCAAAAAATTAGTTTCAACACAAGAATCTAGCAACTTCTCCAAAATCTTCAGAAGCCTTGTCCATTATATTTGCAAAACAGAAATAAGTCTTGATCGATGAGCTTGTTCCAGTAGTACAACACCAAACCTGCATAATACATGCACATGAGATGCATTAAGATCTTGTATTTCACCAGAGACAACTATTAGAGTGGTCCCATCTGTGACATTCCACACCATCATGTTGGAACACGTGATATTGAACATACAGATAGATAAAATAAGTGTACGATACTTATATTTTATTATGATGGTGCTGCTGAAATGCATTATCTTTACAGCAACTATAGTAGATTCTTATGAGCTTGTTGATCAAAGACTGATTTCAATGGATGACAGATATATTAACTATAATAAATGTCATGATATATTACCAGCGTGAATTCCACTCTCAAAAGTCACCGGACTTTGATGAGTAAAGTTCTGATCATCTATTCAGTAATCTTTGATTCTTTATACACTATTAGATGGGTTCTGTACTCTTAGAGGATTGCAACAGTTAGCATTTTTGCTTCACCAGAAACTATCATATAAGCCATGGATAGTGCAAGGACTTAATATGAATAAATCATTTCTCACTAACAACATTTAAATTAATTTAATCTATGTACAAAGAATTCACTTTGATCAGCAACCAGTGGGAGTAGTAGGTCCAGGAGACACATCCAGTTTCTTCATATTTATTCCAAAAAATGGGAAAAATGAACATTTTGCTTGTTTTGTCTTAAACCATTGCAAACTAGCACATCTTGTAGCTGATTTGTATGAACTAGAAAATTACCTTGATGTTCCTCTTATTCACACCTTATGAAGATTGAAATTTGATGGTGAAAGAATAAACAATCAGATTCAAAAGAAAAGCACAACTATATAAGATAATTCAAGTGACTGAATACCTCTGAAAGACATTCCATAACTCGTTTGCAGCATTCTCGCTGAAGAACAAAAACACCAAATTGGTCAGCAAGTAGAAGAAGTGGAATTAGTATAGAACCCATTTCTGTGATGTCCATTTCAAGTACTCCGCTGTACATAAACTGTATCATAACCCAAAATGCTTCTGCAGGAACATCCTTTAAATATATGTATGAAGAACTGCTTTCCACCATCCCATTCGTGAACATCTGGAATGTGAATGGTTAAGATTACAGAAAAGAAAATCAATGGTTGTCAAGCACAACATATGCATGTAACTAAGAGAGATGCTCAACCATTGAAAAAGAGAATAGGGCCAAAACCATTTCAAGGAACCTAAATGTGATCAAGTATCTTTATTGTACAGTACAGTATGACAAGAAGAATATACACACCTTTGCAAATGGTGCACTCCATAGACTAAGAATGAGCTTGTGTGACTGCACGACAAGGCCATGATCTTCAATATGTATCTTTATGTCACTATGCTCACCAGTTGCAAGAAAATGCTTCAGCTTTCCCATGTCAAGAGGTACTTCACAAGGAAAGATACCAAATTGCCGAACTTGGGAGTTCAGATTGGTAATTTCGACTTTCTTACCAGAATCAAACAATTTTTTGTTCTTCCTAAAACGATCCATAATTTCTTCGCACCGCTTAACCAATGCTATAACTTTAAATTGTAAGCTCAACTCCTGTAGTGGGCCAAGTTGCCATTCTACAATCTAGGCCAAATTATAAAAACCGACAAAAGAAAAATCAGTAAGGATGTTGCTCAAAGAGAGAAAACATATAGATATCGTTAAATCCTGTATAACATACTTGAGTGCGGCCAGTATATATGTATTCCAAAAAGGCATGGAGAACAGGATATGATGTTGAAGGTAGTTCTATAACATTTTCATCAGTTGATCCTAAGTAGAAATCACCAGTAGCACTCAAAATCACCTTGTGTGCAGGAACAACCTTTCTTTCTGTACCAACTTCAAATAATACATCAGCTAGATCCCAGTTCTCCAAAAAATTAAGAAGCCCCCACCTTCCTAAATTGTCATTCACATTCTCCAGCCCATCATCCTCATCATCCTCTCCTTCAGAATCTTTATAGTCAATGTGGCTCCAAAGGGCATTGTGATGTGATGGCATGTGCAAGATACTGATATTTCTGTATCCAACATGCTTATCCCAGCTGCTTAGACCAATATACTGCACATTAAAATTAGGCTCTGAATCATGCCATTCAAAGACAAGGTTCTGAAAAGGATACTTCCCTTTGCCAATGCTAATCAACCCATCATATATGCTAATCCAATAGCTCTGAAATGCTGATGAACATAACCCCACTCCAGCAACGTCCACAACAGTCTTCCCACTTGCTTCGATCTTTAGCCTTCGATTTCTATGACTACCGAAAATGATGGTATAGTTGGGATTGTTATCCATTTTGTAATGATAGTGTTGGCTCCCCACTTGCTCCCTGAACACCAAAGTCACATCATTTTGAGCAAAAGCTTCAAAGGCAACACAACCACGCCCAGCCTCTTTAAACCTCAACTCCTCACGCCAGACACACTTGAAAGGTGCAACTGTGAGGAACTTCTTCTGCTTCTCCACACTCATTTTTCTGTTAAAGCAAGGAGAACATAGACAGGTGGGGGGTCAGTAACATTTAAGATCAGGAGATTCAGTTGAACAAATTCTAAAATGGATCATTCATATGAAAAACAGAGCAGATAAAAAAAGAAAATGTAAACAACCAAAAACAATGAACCACCCAACTGAGGTACTTACTTAAACTAACCCGTTGAAAAAGTCAAATAACGATCAGACTATCTTCAAAGAAGCCGGTGGCTAACCAAGAATGCAATCATGCAACATAGAAGCACCTGGAAGGTTTTATACAACAAAAGAGTTCTGATGGATGAAAATGACAAGCAAAAAAAATAAAAAAACAATCGGTGGGTTCAACACTAGAGGCAAGGGAAAGGGATAGTTTACAAGTTTCTTAAAGCAAATATGTCACATCATGAAATTATTTTTTTTACAAGATCACATCTTTCCACAAGTACATTCAGAGCCAAATAAATAAACATTATTTTATTCATAACTTATAAACATTTATTACAATTCATTTATTCGTCAAAGTATAAGTCAAAAGTATTTATTAAAAAACATAGTGATGTTAACTCGAAGAAACATCCAAGTGGCTCTACCTAGCGGTAGAGGAAAGTCTGCTCTCCACTAGAATTTGGTCTAGTGCTAGTGGGAGGTTGCTCTGAAAATTAAAAATAAAGAAATATCAGCAACGCTGAGTAGAAACCCCTATAAATCAACTGAAAATGAATACATGATCAAAATTCAATCATCCCATTAACGTATATCAAATACCCGAAGGAGCACTCCCCCAATAGCAGATGGAGAGACTTTATCCTACAGGATGAGTTTGTGTTCTCCCAACAGCGGATGGAGTGGTGCCTCTCACCCGCCAAAGTGGGAACATATTCCTCCTAATAACATATGGAGGAACCGTCCAGCCACCACGTTTAACGACTCACAAATCCTCGAAGGGAATCGCCCTACTGCCTTGACAGGGAAATAACATCTCATACTGGTCATATCCATATTGGGATAAAATAACATATTTAAAACATCTCTTTCAAACATCACCAATGTCAAATAATACCAATTAACCCTCAATTGACTTAAACCCTAGTTCAATCAGTCTAATTGAACTCGATTTAACTAAAACCCAATTGAACTGATCTCTAATCTTTATATAACTGGTCTGGAACCACCCTTGACTGGTATAATTTGGACTATATTAGATTCAATTTAAGTTAAACAGATTTGAATAAGTCAAACCAATTCAGAATCACCCTGAATCGATCTAACTAATCAAATCCGGTTTGGTTCAATCAAAGTTTGAACTCAAATCCAACAACTGCATAATACTTGGCTAGATTGGACCAACCTATATACTGGTCATGTGCACTGCACATGACTGTGCATGCACCACACCAGGCTGGGCCAGCCCCTAGCCCATGGATTAGTCATGTGCGTCGCATGTGACCACCGATGTTGGGCTGGGCTGGGCTAAGCTAGCCTACGAGCTAGGGCTTGACCTGCAGGTTGGGCCTAGCCTGCTGCTTGAGCCTAGTCTATTGATTGGGCCTAGTTAATGGGCTGTGGCTTGACCCACAGGTTGAGCCTAGCCTACTGGCTGAGCCTGGCCTATTGATTGGACCTTAGCCTATGGGCTATTTCAACCCAAATCCTATCCTATTTCATAAATTTTGAATTATAACATATATGCATTAATAATAATACATTAAATATAACAACAGATTAAAAAATAAACTTTAATACAAGGAAATAACATTCTTAATTCAAATAAAAATCAGATATCATGCATTCAATACATATAACATGAATAATATCAATATAATCTAATCAAATAATAAAAATCTAAACATTAAAAAGGATCAAATAATATCTTAAAAACTTTGGATAATATATTTTAATCCAACAATAAAAATTTTGACATTTAAAGGATTGATAAATATTTTCGAACTACAAATAAAATTTCAACATTTAAAGAAATCAAAATAAAAACTTTTTTTTTTTCAAGAAAGGTAAGGAAACCTACCTCTCCTCAGTAGGATACAACTCCTCGTTCCTCCTGCTATTGGGCTTGGCTTTGCGAGGAACGAAAAAGAAAAATCTCTCCTCTTAAATATGAGGTGAGCCCTCCAATTAAAGAAATTTTTTTTTAATTTTCGTATTTATTTAATATAAATTTTTATTTAATATACTAATAAATATCACATCTCTGTATTTGGAATGCTTAATAGTTGTTTCCTAATTTACTATGGTAATCAAGGAAATAAAGATAAATATTTCCTAAATCATAATGACACACAAGGAAATAAAAACTAATTCCTAAATCGAATATTTAATTACATTTCTCCCATCCTAAATAGAATTTAGTCCCTAAATTTAGCTTACCTAAAAAAAATAGGTAAGGATACTGCTCTCGCACATCTTTTTCTCTTTCCTAAGTTGCCTCTTGGTCTGAATGGTGCTACCAACGGATCTTTACAAAGGTATAACTTTATTCTTTAGAACATGTTCTTTCCTTTCCAAAATTTGGATTAGTTGTTTGCAAAGGTAGCATCGTTTCTTAGTTGCAGAGGTTGGTAAGATATGACATAGAATGGATCCTCGATATATCTCCAGAGCATGGAGATGTAGAATATATCATGGATGCCAACCAAAACCGAGGGCAATGCCAATCTGTATGCCACAGGCCTGACCTTTTGTAATATCTCAAATGGCCCAATAAATCTAGGGGCTAATTTCCCCCTTTGATCGAACCTCATGACTCTCTTAGTTGGCGACACCTTCAAGAAGACGTGATCACTAACTTTGAACTCTAGATCTCTTCGCCTTTGATCTACATAACTTTTTTAACAACTTTGAGCTGCTAATAATATCTGACATATGATTCGAATATCATTGGCATCTCTTTGAATTAATTAAGGTCCCTAAAGCTTCCGTTCTCCCACCTCATCCTAATACATAAGTGATCAACACTTTCTCCTATAGAGAGCTTCAAATAGGGCTATCTGTATACTAAAATGATAACTATTACTATATGCAAACTCAATTAGGTGCAAGTGCATATCCCAACTTCCACAAGAATCCAAGACACAAGCTCTTAAAAGATCTTCAAGAGTTTATTTTGTTCTCTCAGATTGACCATCAGTTTGGGGGTGAAAAGCTGTACTAAATTTTAACAGTGTGCCTAAAGATTTTTATAGACTTTCCCAAAACTTAGAGGTGAACCTTGGACCTCTATCTGAGATAGCTAACTAGCACCCCATGATAATGAATAATCTCCTTAATATATAAGCTTACTTGTTTATCCAATGAATACTTCTTGTTAACAAGGAGGAAGTAAGCAAATTTAACAAGTCTGTCCACTATTATCCAAATTACACCATATCCTTTCGCAGTCTTGAGTAATCCTATCACAAAATCCATAATGACCTGCTCCCACTTCTATTCAGGAATTAAAATCTTTTGCAATTTTCCTGTAGGTACTTGATGTTCTGCCTTCACCTATCGGCAGACTAGATATTTAGAGATAAACTCTGCTATATCTCTTTTTATACCATGCCACTAGTAGTTTTGACATAAATACCAATACATCTTGGTAGTCTCAGGATGAATATTAAATTTTGATCTGTGGGCCTCCTCCAACAATTGCATCTTTACTGGATGACTTTCATGAACACAAAGTCGATTGTGGAATGGAATAAAACCATCTTCGGCTTGAGGAACTCAGGTTTAAATCTCTGAGTTATCTCCTTAGCTATCATCTAAAGATATGCGTCTTCCTTCTGACTTTCTTTAATCCTTTCTACCAAATATGATTGTGCCATCAAGCATGCCAGAAAATCTTTATTTGTCTCAAATAAAAATTCTAGTTTCAAATCTACTAACTCTATTATCATAGAATTTCTTTAAATATTCATATAAGTTATAAAACTTAAAGTATTTCTACTTAAGGTATTAACGACTACACTAGCTTTCATAGGATGGGTAGTTGATATTAAAATCATAATCCTTTAAAAAGTTCAATCATCTTCTTTATCTCATATTTAAATCCTTCTGTGTGAAGATGTACTTAAGACTTTTATGATCTGTGAAGATTTCAAAAGTTTGTCAATAAAGATAATGTTTCCAAATTTTCAATGCAAAAATAATAACTGTTAGCTCTAAGTCATGAAGTGAGGCATTACTATACACTACAAAACCTTCCCCTCTCGAAGGAATCACCAGGATAGGAGCATTGATTAATTCCTCCTTCAATTCTTGAAAACTTCGTTAACATTTATTGTCCCATACGAACTTTATATTCTTCTGCATCAACCTGATCAAGGGTGTTACTATTTTTAAAAAGCCTTCTACGAATCTTCTATAATATCCAACCAAACCCAAGAAGCTTCTAATCTACAAAACATTAGAAGGTTGCTTCCAACTTATCATAGCTTCAATCTTTTGGGGGTCAACAGATATACTAGCACTCGAAATTACATAACCAAGAAACATAACTTCATTGAGCCAAAAATTGCGCTTACCTAATTTGGCATATAGTTTCTCTTGTCTTAGGACTTCCAAAACTGTCATGAGATGGCATTCATGTTCCGTCTAACTTTTAGAGTAGATCAAGATGTTATTAATGAACACAATTACAAATTTATCAAGATAAGGGTGGAACACCCTATTCATAAGATCCATGGAGGCAATCAGTGCATTTGTAAATCTGAAAGGCATTACTAAGAATTCGTAATGACCATATCTTGCTCTAAAAACGTTTTCGATATATCTCCTTCTCTTATCTTCAGTTGATGATACCCAGATCTCAAATCAAATCTTCGAGTATACCTGAGTACCTTAAAGTTGATCAAATAGGTCATCTATTTGGGGAAAGGGATATTTATTCTTTATGATCACTTGATTGAACTGTCTATAATCAATGCATAGCCGCATTGATCCATCTTTTTTCTTTAAAAACAAGACAAGTGTACCCTAAGGTGATACATTGGGTCGAATAAAACCCTTGTCCAAAAGCTCTTGGATTTATTTCTTTAAGTCCTCTAGCTCAATTGATGCCATTCTATAAGGGGGTTTAGAAACAAGTGTAGTGCAAAGTAGAAGATCAATTGTAAATTCAATCTATCTGTTTGGTGGTAGTCCAAGCAGATCTTTAGGAAAAACATTTGAAAAATCCCATACAATAGGTAATACTAGCTTCTTAGATTCTTCTTCAGAAATGAAGGTTAAGTAACCCTGACATCCTTTCAGTAATAGTTGAGTAGCACTCTAGGTTGAAATAAGATGAGGGATCTTTTCTTGAATCCCAATGAACTAAAATGATGGTTGAACAAGAGATAAGAAAGTAATAATCTTTTAGAAATAATCGACACTTGCATGGTATGCTGAAAGCCAGTCCATACCCAAGATGGCATCAAAATCTTAAAACTCTAGTAGAATAAGATCTACTAGCAAATCGTGACTTTCAATAGTAATAATACAATTTTTAAATATCTGATCAACTACTAGAGAGTTTTCAATTGGTGTTGCTATCTTAAATACATTACTCATTGTCCTAGGATTCTTATGCAATCTCATAGTAAAATAAGGTGATATAAAAGAATGCGTAGAACCAAAATCTATAAACACAGAAGCAAGATACCATAGAGTTTGATGATACTTTTAATAATAGATCCCGAGGCTTTAGCATCTTGTTAGGTCAATGCATAGACCCTTGCTTGACCTCCCTCTCTAGGTTGTGGCTGTTGCTGTCCAATTGTTTGGGTTAGAGCTCGGTATTGATGTTGCTTCCATGGGCAATCCTTTGACATGTGCTCCGATTGTTGACAATAAAAGAATACACGTTGTCCCATAGGGCATAAAATGAAAATTTGATCAGTCTTCACACAAAAATAACATCTTATGATGACTTAATTATTGGGAGCTCCTGCCTATTAATGCCCTAAGGGACTAGAATGTGATCCCTCATACATAGATGGTACAACACTAAAAGGTCGCTTTCGATCCTTTACTTGTTGTAATTCATTATCTAATTTTTCCACCACCAGAGCTTGCTTTAGCACTTTAGCATATGTTGGTAAAATCAATACAGCAACGGACTTTCTAATTGATAGACAAAGTCCCCTCTCAAAGTGATGAGCTCTTTGATATTCATTAAACTAAATATATAGAGAGAACTGGGCCAACTCAGTAAAATAATGATCATATTCCATCACAATCCTACTTCCCTGATGGATGCTAAGGAACTCTTGTTGGTTCTCATAACGAATTGAATCAGGGAAAAATTGCTCATAGAATACATTCTTAAACTGCTCTCAAGTCACCATATTATCTCCTGCCTCCAACATCCTCCTTTTTGAGGTCTACCAAGTGTCTGACTTCCCTTCCAAAATGAAAGAAGTGAAAGACACCTTTAAATTTTCACTGTATTCGATAGCTTCAAATGTCTTCTCTACTTGACAGATCCAAAATTCAGTAAAGATTGGTTTTGGTTTTCCCTCAAAAACAGGTGGTCTCAATCTCTTAAAGTGATCTAAAGCAATGTTCATGCAACTGCACTGCATCTTGGAGTTTCGACACTTCTCCAAAGACAATACAATACGAATCTTGAAGCAGTGCGTTTCGACGCACTGCTCGTTAAATATATATATATATTTATAATTATAAATATTATATATATAAATAAATATTATATATATAATTATATTTTTTTTCCCAAGCGACGTCGCCTTGAGAGAAGCGCGAGATGTCAATGATCGACATCGCCAAGGCGATGTTGCCGAGAGAAGTAAAAAAAAAGATTTTTTCTATTAAAAAATACAAAAACCAACGTCGCCCGTGAGAAGTTGCCTTGGGAGACATCGCCTTCCTTCTCGACGACGTCACCTCGGCAACGTCGCCCGAGAAGTCGCCTCGACGATGTCGCCGAAGGACCAGGCGCGACATCTATATTAAAAAAAATTAAAAAAATAATTTTTTTTATTAAAAAAAATTATAGCAATCGATAGTGGACGGTCCGTATACTGGTATCCTGTTGGACCAGTACGTACCGCCCGTACCGGGCGGTATTATTCGGTATTGCAGACCATGATCTAAAGTATTATTTCCACCCCCACGAAGCTCCATCTTACTCCTAATGCTCAAAATAACCTCTAACAGCATTGAGGACTCCGTGTACATCATTTGGACCATTGACAGGTGTTGGGGTACGAGGTGCATTCTACAGTGTCAGAGAAGTTGGCACATAATCAATGGCAGGTGTATGTGAGGATTGGGTTTACTTTACGATGCATAAAACTTCTAAGTTATGATTTGCTCGAACACCTCTATGAGTGCGCAAGTCAGTAGTATTGTGACCACGAGCAACAGGACCATTGTTCTCTTGAATTGGCTCCATTACTCCTTTAATAGATCAAAGACAATCATTGGTCAAAATCAATTAAGGGACTCAAACACTTACAGGCTCGAGACCATGCTTTGATACCATAAAAAATGTCACATCCTGAATTTTTTTTTTTTATAAAATCACATCTTTCCAAAAGTACATTCATAGCCAAATAAATAAAAATCACTTTATTCATTACATGTAAACATTTATTACAATTCATTTATTCATCAAAGTATAAGTCAAAAGTATTTATTGAAGAACATAATAATATTAACTCTAAGAAACATCCAAATGGCTTTACCTAGCAGTTGAGAAAAGTCTGTTCTTCACTAGAATCCGATCTAGTGTCAATAGGAGGCTGCTTTGAAAATCAAAAACAAAGAAATTTTAGCAACGTTGAGTTAAGAACCCGTATAAATCAATTGAAAATGAATATATTATCAAAAATCAATCATCCCATTGGCGAATATTATTTACTCAAAGGAGCACTCCCCCAACAGCGGATGGAGGCAAACTCATATCGCACTCCCAACAATGTAAGGAGTGGTATCCCTCACTCTCTAAAATAGGAACACGTTCCTCCCAACAACGGATGGAGAAACCGTCTAGCCGTCACGTCTAATGGCCCATTAATCCCCGAAAGGAATTGCCCTACCTGCCCTTGGCAAAGAAATAACATCATCCCATATTGGTCATGTCTATATCGGATGAAATAACACATTTAAAACATATCTTTCAAACATCATCAATATCAAATAATACCAATTAGCCCCCAATTGACTTGAACCCTAGTTCAATCGATCCAATTGAACTCGATTTAATTAGAACCCAACTAAATCGATCTCTAATCCTTATTTAATTAGCATTAAACCACCCTAGATTAATATAATTTGGACTTGATTAGGTTCAATTTAAGTTAAATAGATTTGAATAAATCAAACCAATTCGGAATCTCCCTGAATCGATATAACTGATGAAATCTAGTTTAGTTCAACCAATGTTTGGGCTCAAATCCAATAATTACATAATACTGGGCTAGGTTGGACTAGTCTATATACTAGTCATGTGCACTACACATAATTGTGCATGCACCACACCAGGCTAGGCTAGCCCTTGGCCCATGGACTGGTCATGCATCGCACATGATCACCCATGTTGGGTTGAGTTGAGCTAGCCTTCAGGCTAGGGCCTGGCTTGCTGGTTGGGCCTAGCCTACTGGTTGGGCTAAGTCTATTCACTAGGCCTAGTCAGTGGGCTGTAGCCTGACCCACGGGTTGGGCCTAGCCTACTGGCTAGGCTTGGTCTACTGGCTGGGCTCGACTTGGCCTATTGACTAGGCCTAGCCTATGGGCTATTTTAACCCAAATCCTATCCAATTTCATCAATTTCGAATTATGACAATATATATCCATTAATAATAATATATTAAACATAATAACATATTGAAAGATAAGATTAAAAAATAAACTTCAATACAAGGAAATAACATTCTTAACTTAAATAAAAATCAGATATCATGTATTCAATACATATGACATGAATAATTTTAACATAATCTAATCAAATAATAAAATTTTAAACCTTAAAAGGGATTAAAGAATATCTTAAAAACTTCAAATAATATATTTTAATCCAACAATAAAATTTTAACATTTAAAGGATTTATAAATATTTTCAAACTACAAATAAAATTTCAACATTTAAAGAAATCAAAATAAAAATTTTTATTTTTTTCAAGAAAGATAGGGAAACCTACCACTCCTCAACAAAATGCTAACTCCTTGTTCCTCCCAATGTTGAGCTTGGTTGAGTGAGGATAGAAATTCCTTGCCTTAAATAGGAGAAGGTGAGCCTTCCAATTAAAGATTTTTTTAAAAATTTTTGTATTTATTTAATATAAATTTCATTTAATATACTAAATAATATGACATGAAATGCTTAATAATTGTTTTCTAATTTACAATAGTAATTAAGGAAATAAAATTAATATTTCCTAAATCACAATAGCAAGCAAGGAAATAAAAACTAATTCCTAAATTGAAGGTTTGATTACAAAATAAGAAAACATATACTGACCAAAGTACAAACCAGATCTTATCTTACTCCAGTCATCAAAAGAAAATATCTGCAGCTAAAGGACAACACCTATCAGTTAAACCAAGCCTGAAAAAAATAAGCACCACATATAATCACAATATATTGTGCTAGCTATGATCCAGGAATTAAAATCGATAAAGATGACTATATTGCCAACAAGACAACAACGGGAATGAGTCCAAAATTAGATTCAGAAAGAAAAGATTTCATAATTTTGCCAGAACTTGCCCATGAAATATTAGTGGTTTGAAGCTAACCAAGATGGGATCCCCACAAGAAACCAACAAAGAGGAAGAAAACGTCATCTTGGAGAATACCCGCCTCAAATTTGATCTCCTTTTTCTCAAAGGATCAAAAAATCAAACAAAGAAGCTCTAAAACAACGAAATAAAAAGAGAATTTGAGGAAACATTGCCTCAACACTCATAATCCATGTAATTCCAGCTGATTAGGAAGGGTTTCGGAAATCCTAAAATTGATCTTTTAGGTTAAGACGGTCATATGCTAATTAGTAGGTCCCCCACACATAAACAATTGGCGTTATTTCCACAGCAAGGTGTTCCACTAGTGGCACGGACGGTGATGGGGACAAACCTGACTCACTATTTGTTGATCTTATCCACAAAAACTATTTTTCCCCTTTAAATGTCGAATTTAAATGAACCACTGAAATCCATATAAAAGACTTGATGATGTCAAAGTCTCATCTCTCATCCAAATAGCAAAACAATCAAGAAAACAAGTTTTAGAGCGAAAGACTTCACTTTAATCACAAAAATACTCTCTCCACAACTGTCTTGTGAAAGAATCAGCTCATTCTTATTGGAGAATAATCTGGAAACGGCAACAGGCATAAGACGAGGTTAAGATCCACACCGAGCTGTCAGATCTAACATCAAATGAAACAGAGAAAACGGAGTCGACAAAAATAACTCAAGAATCGTCACAAGCAATCGAAGAAGAAAGAAATCGTCGGATCGAGGTGAACTCACGCTTCCGATCTCAAGATTTAACATCAAATGAGACAGAGAAAATGGAGTCGACACGAAAGAACTCAAGAATCGTCAGAAGCAATCGAAGAAGAGAGAAATAGTCGGATCGAGGTGAACTCACGCTTCCGATCTCCCGACGATCTGGTCCACCCCCTCCCCCCTCTCCCTCTCCCTCGCTCGTGCTGACGTCGCGCCCTCTACAGATGCTCCATTCACGCTTCCGAAAGAAATCCTCGGATCGAAGTGCACTCACGCTTCCGATCTCCTGATGATCTGGTCTACGCCCCTCTCTCTCTCTCTCTCTGTCTCTCTCTCTCTCGTGCTGACGTCGCGCCTTCTGTAGATTTTTCCGTTCACTTCGTTACGTGTGATATGGGACGGTGTTTGACCGTGCCGGTGTTGCCCAAAAAATAAAGGAGCAACATATTTCCTACCAGCTTCTAGCAACCCTGAAATCAACCCGCCTCACTATTCGAGGAGGCAGGGAGCCTGAATATAGGAGGAGATAACTTTGTTCGGGTACTGTGACCCATGTTTGTCTAAAATTATTGTTTAATCAACTGCTTTATCATGAAACTTCTGTCCTCCGTGCTTATAGATGAGAAATAAATTTGTCCTCCGGCACCTTTGTACCCCAAAACCCTCCCTCCACTCCTCCCACTTTGGTGGCCGAAAGGAATGCGGGGTACACTGTTGGTCAAGAAAACAGAAGGGTAAGTAATTCCAAATTGGATGGTCTTTCTAGGCTGGATGACATACGTAAGTTTAGCAGCCAATGACCGAAGTTGGATCACTTATTTGCAGACGTTGGCATCTGATGAATCCACGGCACATGGTTTCAGATGGTGACAGCAAGGCTCAACTCATCTTGAGGTATTTCATTCATTCATTCAAGTGAATAGCTTTATAAAAACCTGCAGGCCCTTTGCATGATCATATTTAAGTATACTTTTATCAAATGTTCCTCTAACAATCCCGGCAACAATAATGAGATTTCCGTAATTCATGAAAATAACAATTATTAAAAAGTTTCACAGGATAAATATGCAGACGATAACGTACTTGCAGTAGCGTTGATGTCATAGTTCATTAACTTGTACACAGACAATCCACTGGTCCAGTACATAGCAGAACGAACACGATAAACATCTTCCAGTTTGCTAAATGTCCCAAACCAAATTTATTCAGTAAACTGATCTGTTAAACATAACAGATTGGAGACTCCCTTAATGGCCACGACAACGATCCTAATGTGATTCCTGTTCGGCAGCAGGTGAAGTACAAACATTATTTTCAAGAACTCTTTACCAGTGTCAACAACCGGCTACATGTTCTAACCAAAAGAAGTTATCCAATTAGTCAATGAAATACCACCAGTATCTTACCAAAAGAAGTTATCCTATATGCAGAACACTCATGTACATAAAAGTTGAAATTGATAAATACCATAATTTTAGAACCAGAAATACTTCTGACCATGGTTTAGCAAAGTAGCATAAACTCATTGATTCAAGCCAAATGAAGCATATGTAAACCACATGAAGTAATGCAATTCAATAATCTTGCATGGTGCAGTCCAAGGTTGAGTCTTCAAATTAGGTTATTTCAAGCATGATCATAAAAATCCGGAACATAAGAAAGAAGCTCCCTTTATTGTATAAGAAAACAGCTGATTTCATTATATTTTATCAATATTCAAATCTAGGTAGTCTAAAATGGACATGAAAATACAAAGTGGAAACGTATCAACCAGAAAGATACCCATAGTGCACTAAAAACAGACTAGAAAGAAAGGAACTAAACTAGCAAAGGATATAATACAAAAAAAAATTACAGATATGATCCGAGTATAATTGTTGCCTTACACCAGACAGGTGGATTGAGTATCCATTAACCACTTTGTGGTCTCATCTAGCTTCACATCAAGTATGAATTCCCATCCTAATATGACTTCATCCATACATAAAAAGTATGGTGGTAGTATACATAGAAAAAATTCCTATGGAGAACACTCAGCATATTTTTTGTCAGGGTCCAATGGAAGAATGCATTTACATACTGTCACGTGGCCATTATCCTCTCCCAACAAAACCGGCTTGCCTGGTGTGCAGCGCCAATGCTTATAAGGCTCAAGACCGCCCCTTTCCTTACCAATGTGGGACTAAATGCACCTTGTCTATCCCCTCTTGGGGCACACCCCCTTTGGGGTGCACGACTGCCTACCCCCTCTGGGGCGCACCCCCACTTGGGGTGCTCGGCGTGATACCCCCTCTAGGGTGATCACCGTGACATCCTTGAGAATTCACCCTGCCTACCCCCTTTGGGGCACTTGGCGTGACATTCTCCCCCACCCAATCTCGTGACGTCCTCGTCACGGACAGGCCACCCTACCTACCCCCTCTGGGGCGCTCGGCGTGGACACCCCCTCTGGGGTGATTGGTGAAGACCAGGAGTTGCTCTGATACCACTTGTCACGTGGCCATTACCCTCTCCCAACAAAACCGACTTGTCGGGTGTGCAACGCCAACGCTTATAAGGCTCAAGACCTCCCCTTTCCTTACCAATGTGGGACTAAATGCACCTTGCCTACCCCCTCTTGGGGCACCCCCTTTGGGGTGCACGGCTGCCTATCCCCTCTGGGGCGCAACCCCACCTGGGGTGCTCGGCGTGATACCCCCTCTGGGGTGATCACCGTGGCATCCTTGAGAATTCACCCTACCTATCCCCTCTGGAGCACTTGGCATGACAATACGGACATTGGTCCACCATTTGGCAAGACATCTAATTTACCCTTAATGATTTTACCACTTGCATCAATTGTAATGAACAATGCATCTGCAACACAATTTTGTAAAGATGGGTAATCAAACCACATCCTATGGAATGCCTTCCAGATATTTACTCATGTTGTCTAGATGATCCATATGGCCACATTCCATAATGCAACTTAATTGACTACCACCTACATCATATCATCCTGTTCAATGGACTTACAATCAATCATACCCTACCAGTCTTCCTAATACAAAAGTCTTCCTAAGAAAACAACAGGACTGGGATAGTGAGGATATTGTTCATATCTTCTGCACATGTTCGTATTTATCATTATGGATGGAGCATATTTAGCAAGGTCCATAACATCAAGCATACTCCGCTTACCCTCTCCTTTCTTGTGACTACCATCATTGAGGATATTGATCATATCTTCGTGATATGTAATGATTTATCAGATAGATGGAGCATAACTCACGAGGTCCATAACCCTTATTCTAAATATGCACCTGCATATTATTGTCTGAATTTAGCAAATGGCACATATGTGTACACTTCATGCTCCGGTGCAGGAAGGAACAACTCAAGTATAATTAAAGAATGCATGATGGCCAAAACCGTGAGGTTTGCTCAAGATCTCATACTGCACAAGGGATGGGGAAATTACTTGTCAGGAGCTGATATTTAATATGGTTTACTGCTTCCCTTTATTTCCTACTTTCCAATCTCTACCTGCAATCTCTCTCCTAAAATTTATAATAGATAAGACAGGCCATTTCCTCAAACAGTATCAACAGAAATTTGCATTCTTCAGGTCGGAGGAAGTTTGAAATAAATTTATGCACATAGTAACTGTACAAAATGCTTGATCAAAATTAATTGTCCAATTGTGCAAATTATGTAAATATGAAGTGATGAGCTAAATTTGATCCATGCAAATGTCTATGCTCACATAAAAGAAAAGCATGTAATCGTTATTCAAATGGGACATTTTCATTATAGGTGCTACATCTGTCATATGCTAGGACAACCAGGTAGAAGGCATCTAACGTTCTGTCCCAAAGGGCACAAGCAGGATAATGAAACATGTCCAAGTAAAACATAAGAATCAAACAAACTTGAGTAAGTTGCACAGTGGTACCTCATGTTCATGCCCATGGCCATGAGAGTGGTCGCCATGTCCTTCCCAAGGATGACGCCAACCCTATGAAGATAGTATCGGTACCATAATATATATTTAGACAGAAAAACGAACCAAAAATCCGTGGATATGTTAATACTCTGATAAATGAACTTACCAACACTACTGGACCATCCTGCTTAGCCCTGTAAAGTATCCAGAACCTGCAAATAGAAAAAACAAATCTGCAAATGGGTCATCATTGTCACAATGTTGAAAAAAATTCTTCACAATATGATCTATTTCTTTTGACTAAATGGCATATACAGGGCACCCATGCTATTGTATACTAGCTATGTACAAGCGTCACCATTGTCACTATGTTGGAAACAATTCTTCACTTAATACAAATCCATTTCTTTCAGCTCAATGGCATATACAGGGCATACACATGCTATTGTACACTTGCTATCTACAACTACAAGCACTCCGTGACACATATTAGTTGCATTCCAAATGGATGACCTCCAAGCAGTGAATGAGAACATGACCTTGTGATAGACATTACACTGACGTTGAGAATAAATTGACTGATATACAACTAGGTGATTGATTTGCAACCACTCCCATGCCACCTTCCATCAAAACACACAAGGTGTCGATTGGATCTTCCAGACCTAGACAAGGAGATGGCCATTGTTCATCCCCCTCAATTAAGCTACCTGAACTTTCTGGAGAACTTCCAAACACTTGGCTGTACTCGAGTAAAGGAACATAGTAAACACAGTAAGGGCAGTCCCCTTGTAGAACTAGTATTGTGCAAAATGTTCAGCAATCTCCTCAGGAAACCATGTCACAGAGCTGATCGAACTCAATTGAAATCCTGGCCTGAGTCCATCAAGCCAAAGTTCCAATTGACTTCAAAGGATGGAACCCTAAAGGATGGTGTGCACGAGGAAAACAGCTACAAAGATTAGAAGGCTCTAGAGAAGGAAACCAATTTCAAGTCCTAAAGCTTCCACATTCAACATTTAATGGCTTTGCATAGAGCTTATACAAGGCAGTCAATCGTATTACTGCCTTGGTTACAGGCCACATTCAGAAGTTCTGTAGCAATAGCTTATCTTGAAAAATATCACTAGACCCATACATTAAGTTTAAACTAGAATGTAAATCATCATTCAAAAACTTCACTATATCAGGTTATTTTAAGCCCCAAAAATTGGACAAGATCTGACATTAAAAAAAAAATTACGTAAAGTGCTTTTATATATCTACCTGGTGATATGTTAACCCCAATTATTGCTGGAAACCAACTAGGATTCAGATATATAAACACAAATGACAACTCAGATAAGTGACCAAGGGTTTTGTGTTAGGACAAAAATGATAACCACTTAAGCAGTATAGAAAAGCTAATTGATCAGTAATCAGAAAAGGAGTTGTCATAAAATAGGCATCATTCGAGACGAAGTTTCTGTGACCCTAATGATGCCATTTGTAGGTCGTGACAAAGTCCCAGTCAACTGTGACAGATGGAAAACCACACAGACCAACAGAATCAATCAAATGTTCTTCGGAAATAGATTGATCATAAATTTTAAAAAACTAATTTTTATTGTGATTCCTGATTCTCCTTCAGAAAAAATGATGGAAGCAAACTGTTACCTGAGACGAGAGTAAGCCAAAAGGATAAATTCGAGGTGTACAAGGGAGGAATTCTTGGTTAATCTGTATGATCTATCTATCAAGATTAAAAATTAGACCATAGATCCCGGAATTCGGCCTAAGACAAATTGACTGTTAGATCGAGGACTGCAATGACCACCATTTAGGGGTTCCCCACGGATTTAGCATCTAATCGTACCAGATCAAAACCCCAGTACTTACAAGAGAAAAATCCACACCCTTTCTGGAGAGAAACATCTGCACCCTTTCCGGTAACCATCTCGATTGACAGATCAAAAGGAGGAGTTTGGAGAGTTAGGGTTAAAGGTAAGTTTACCACATGATGGCGCAGAGGCCCTTCCCGGTGACAACGTGCCACCGCTTCGGGTGGTGGATGCTGAAGCCCTTGTACGTCGTGCTCCCACCGTGATCCCCCCCGCCGCCCATCCTTCTCCCTCTCTCTTGATGAGATCGATCTACCGATCTGCTGAATCGCCTGCGACAAGCAAAAACTCACCACGATCGTGGATCATTAAGAGGTCGAAGTCGGATCGGATCTACATGGGATCCGAAAATGATGGGATGTTGAGTCGATTCTTGCCCTACGTATTGGAGCGGGGTATCTGATTCAGATCAAATACATCCGACTTGTGAGGTTAATGGATCGGATCCAAAAGCCAGGTCCTCTTAGCCAAATCATAAAAAGGTGGTGTCTATTTTAGATGGGCTTCTGAGATTGATCGCTGGTTGTCCATAAATATATATATATATATATTTTTTATTTATACATGTATGTATACGTATTATATGCCATTGTCTCTCGCTCGCTCGCTCTCTCTCTCTCTCATTGATAATAATCATACTTGGCTGGGTTATATCAGATTGTATTCACAACAAATTGTATTCTCATATAATTTTCATATTGTATTCTCAACGAATCTTCGTATATTGCGAAAACATACCAGCTAGAATTATACAAACTAATAAAGTTGCCTACGGATATGATGTGCAACAAAAGGAAGAGAGAGAGAGAGAACAAAACGGAACATTTTTTAAGAGAACTAATAACTAGTAGTTCAAAATATAAAAATTTAATAAAATTTTAAAAACTGGAATGTCTCATTCGTCTTCCCTTCTCTCCCCTTTTATAGATGCTTTATATGTTAGAATGCTCTAACCCTAATTAATAAGTCACAATTTATATTATCCTTCTCGAGTAATAAAGAACTCATTAATAAACTATCATCATTATTTTCATGATAAATTAATAAATCCTAAATATTAAATTTCAATTGAGTGCGAATGTTAGGAGGAAGTTTAATTTTGTAAGTAATATCATTAATTCTCATGAGAATTTGCAAGAGATTAATTTTTTTCTATGAGTTTATTATAAGCTTCTATTGGAAAAAGATCCAAACAAAATCTCCTTCTTTAAAGATGACAATATTTGTTAGCTTTTTCTTTGTAAACTTAGTTGTTAGTTTCGAGTTTCTTATTTATTTTTTTATAATTTTTTACTACGATGATACCAAAATCTTCTTTTTTTTTAACTTAATAAAAGTGATTCAGGTAAAATGATTAAACAATCTCAAATGGATACTTACCGGTAGAACGATTAATTGTAGAGTTATAAGCAAATTCAACACGAGGTAGTATAAAATTTCATTATTTGACCATTTTACAGGAAAGCATCATAGCGTATTACCCAACGTTCTGTTAACAATCTCATGTGCTAATGTGCTAAATTTCTTTAGTAAACTCTTCCAAAAATAATTAAAAATTTTAGTATCTCTCTCTATCCTATCTAATGTGATAGATTTAGGAATTCTGAAGTTTGACCACTTTATTAAAATAAAGGTTAGCAATATAAGAAACATCCATAGTATTTTTGTAAGGAATATAATATACCATTTTCGAAAATTGATCAGCAATAATAATGATAGAATTTATACCTATTTAAGTTTTAGCAGATCAATCATGAAATCTATACAAATATTTTCTCTATACTAATATTTTCTGATGTAGTATTAAAAACGGATAAAGGAATATAGGCACTAAGATTGTAAGTTGCTCTTTTTTACATAATGTGTAATAACTCGGTAGATTATAGGTTAGAAATATTTTGCTTTCCTAAAATGACTTCCTAATTCAGAGTGGACATTGCACCAAGGAGATTAGAGTTATTGTTGAATCTCGGATTTTGATGATGAAACTAATTGATTATGTTTTGGTTATCTAACTGTGTTTTGAGTCACGGAAGTCTACTCTCGATCAGAATTAGATAACTGACCCAGGATGAATCAGCATTGTATCGGAGGAGAATACGTCAGGAGATTGGACGTCGAGCCAAAGGTCCGGTCGACAATCGATAGAAGATTTCGAATAAAGAAATCGGACATTGGGCTAATAAGAGCAGAGTTACGCCAATGAGATCAAAGTTGCGGAGGTCAACTGCCAATTGGGTAACAGGCTACAAGGGAGGACGATGCACCGAAGAAACGGACGAAGCATCGATGGGCCAATGACATGTCAAGCAATATTATGATTCGTGTTGTAATAATAATTGTCTAGATTGAAGTAGGATTAGATCTAATTGGGTTGTAATTTGACCAACCTAATTAGGCACCAATTGGGCTCATACCCAGACATGTTTGGGCTAGACTCAAGGCCCAAACAGGGTTGCTGAACCCTATCTGGCGGTGGCACCGCCAGACTAGGGTGGTGGTACTGCCCTAGGTTCAGTCTCCCAAGTGGTCTAGGCAGTAGTGTTGAATCTTGAATTTTGATGATAAAGTCAATTGATAGATTATTTGATCTAATCCATATATTGAGAAAAGTGTGTAGGATTAACTATGATAGCGATGAAGACATGAAGTAAAATGTCGAAGTCAAATACGATCGAATCATTGGGAGTTCGAGAGTTCACTAAAAGTCCAAAGGATCATCGAAAGTACTATCGGAATTAGCCGAGAATGAATCGAGGGCTTACCGAAGGGTTGTCGGAAGTTCATCGGATGGTTCATCGGAAGTTCGCTAAGCTCACCGAGAAAGATCGGAGCTTGCCAAAGAAGACTCATAGGAACTTGTCAAGGTCGTCGTAAAGTCCGAGAGCTTGCCAGAAGTTCGTCAGAAGATGTTCGAGGGTTTATCGAAAGTTCGCTAGAAGTCCATCGGAAGATGTTCGAGGGTTCATCGGAAGTCCACTGGAAGTTTGCCGGAAGCTTGCTGGAAGAAGTCTTGATGTGCTAGATTATGTTTTTGCATAGTATATGTCTTTAATTTCATAATTAGTTTATAATTAGGGTTAAGATATAGAAGTAACCCCATTAACCCTGCTAGGGGCCAACTGGGCCTAAGATTGAAATAGATTAAGCCGATTTCAAGGCCTATCCAAAGTTGCTAGACCTTGTCTGGAAGTGGCACCGCTAGACTGTTAGTTATAGGTGCCCTACAAGCCAATCACGTGAGTGATGACACCTATGACATGTTACATCGATCTCTTCGCATATTATTATTGATATTTTCTTACATTATCTGGATGAATATTATGATGTCCTAGGCTTGTTATGTCAATTGGTCTAAATAAATCCATATGGATCAATTATAATGGTCTAGAGGTACTTATTTGATTCTTTGGCTTGAAGCTAGTTTCAATTTGTTTTCCTAGTTGACAAGCCATCACATACTTTATCTTTAATGAACTTAACATTGGGAATGCCTCTTACAAATGCTTTAGATGTGATTTGATTGATTAGCTTCATGCTAGCATGACCTAATCTCCTATGCCAAAGCCAAGCGTCATCATTCAATGCCGAAAACACATTTCACTACTAAGATCATCAATGTTGATGGTGTAGATATTATTTTGTTTTAATGCAATCATAGATGTATTGTTGTGTGGTTTTTCAATAATGCAAGTATTAGATTCAAATTTCACAACATATCCCTTATCACATTATTGACTAACACTCAAAAGATTATGCTTTAAACCATTTACCAATAACACATTATCAATTGAAAAAGTTGATTTGTTACCTATGGTTCTCTTGCCAATAATTTTACCCTTGTTATTGTCTCCAAAGGTGACATACCCTTCTTCTTTGCTAGTGAGTATAGAGAATTGAGATGGATCTCCGGTCATATGCCTTGAGCATCCACTATCAAGATACCATCTCTTGCTCCTAGCTTGTGATGGTGAATGGTTCTACAAAAAGAGGATGGTATTTAGGTACCCATTTGATTTTGGGTGCCTCAAATATTGATTTATTAATTTTGTCATTTAGCATTAAATTATTTATGGTTCCTTTAGGAACCCATATTAATTTATGTGGACTAATTTTCCTACATGGACATTTGTAAACAATATGTCTGGATTTATAATAAAAATTATATTTTAAATAAGGTGATACATGTAATGTGGGTCCTTTAATGAAGGTGGTAGGATTTTGGTGAGATCTACTCACAAATCCAATTCCACTTCTATTTTCGACGTGACCTTTATTTGCAAGAATCATGTCTAAGCCCTTGCTACTGACTTTAAACTTATTTAGGGTCTCTTTAAGTAACAAGTTCTTATTTTTTATTACTTCTAAGTGTTCCCACTTAGAGCATGGGGGTAAAGAAGGAGTTTAGAGACTATCAAACTTATCTTGTAAAAAAGTATGCTCTTTCTTTAATAAATTGAACTTCTTACTAATAGTTCTATATTCATCAAATAATTCATAAAAAGTGATAGAAAGTTCATCGAAAGATAACTCTTCATTAAATAACTCACTAACCTCTTCTCCTAAGGCCATTAGCATGAAGTTGGCCTCCTCTTTGTTGCTTACTTCTTCATCCTTGGAGTCACTTGAATCATCCCATGTAGCCTTCAATACCTTCTTCTTCTTGAGTTGCTTCTTCTTGGCTTGGGGGTATTCATTTTTAAAGTGCCCCGGCTTCTTACATTTGTAACATATGACTTGGTCCTTTTTTGGATCAAGTTTGTTTTTGGATTCATTTTTAAATTTACCTTTTTTAATGAATTTTTTAAATTTTCTAGTTAAGAGTACAATGTCTTTGTCAAAGTTCTCATAACTTGATGTTCCTTTCAAGTGGTTTTCTTGTGATTTTAATGTCATATCCTTCCTGTTCTTTGGAAGGGGGCTCTCTAGCTCATCATGAGCATAGCATGTCATTTCATAGGTCATTAAAGACCCTATGAGTTCTTCGATAGGAAAAGTTTTAAGGTCCTTGGCCTCTTGAATGGCCGTAACCTTTGGATCCCAACTCTTTGGAAGGGATCTTAAAATTTTTGTTACTAGTTCAAAATTAGAAAAATCTTTACCAAGTGCCTTGAGTCCATTGATGACATTCGTGAAGCGGGTGTACATGTCTCCGATGGACTCTTTTAGTTTCATTTGAAAAAGCTCGTAAGAATATACAAAAATATTGATTTTGGACTCTTTCACTCGGCTAGTGCCTTCATGAATGATCTCAAGAATGCGCCAAATATCAAAAGTCGATTCACAAATCGAAACGTGATTAAACTCATTTTTATCAAGTGCACAAACTAAGGCATTCATAGCCTTTGCATTTAAAGCAAAAACCTTCTTCTCCAATTCATTCCATTCGCTCATCAGAAGAGAAAATTTTTAAAATCCATTTTCGACGATATTCCAAAGCTTAAAATCTATGGAAATAAGAAAGATCCTCATACGAGTCTTCCAATACATGTAATCCAACCCACTAAACATAGGCAAACGTGTAATGGAGTGACCCTCTTATATGCTAGAGTAAATCATCACTCTTAGGTTTTAAACTAAATATGAGAGTGAACCTCACTCTGATACCAATTGTTAGGATCAAAGAGGCACTAAGAGGGGGGGGGGGGTTAATTAGTGCAGCGGATTAAAACTAGTAAGTTTGAAATTGATTTCGTAAATAGTTAGTTTGTATGGAGATTTCGATTCGATGAAAGATGACTTCATTAAAATAGCACGAGTAAATGCAATCAAGAGTAGGGAGATGAATACCGAACGATTTGCAGCTAAGTAGAGAAATGATTTAGAAATTTAAACACTCACATATTCAAGGAACACCACGATGTATAGTGGTTCGGTCAAATGACCTACATTCACTTTCGAAGCCTTCTTCGATGAGGCTCTCAACTTCCACTAGCAAGTCACATTGAAAGGGATGGACCAAATACCCCCTCTTACAAACTTTTTACAAGTGGTTCACACTCTTACAGATTTTTGCAAAGAGGAGGGAGGTGAACACTTAAGCTATTGAAAACAAGGCTTTGCTATAGCTTTTACTCAATTTCTAACTCTCAAATGGTTGCCCTCTCAGCTGAGAAAGGAGGGGTATTTATAAACCCCAAGAGGATTCAAATTTGGGCTCCAAATTTGAATTATTTTTTGGTTTCCCGGTGCTGGCAGTGCCACCACCTGTCAGTTGCGATGCCACCGCCTGTTAGTTTGACACTGACAGTGCACTAGGCTCTCAGGTTCTAGGTAGTACCACCGCCCCAGCCTGGGCGATGCCATCGCCCGGGCTCTTCAGCAAAGCTAAATGAGCCTTAATTTTGGCCCAAATCAGCCCAATAAGGGCTCGGTTGGCCTCTACCTGGTTTAAACAGGATTATTTCCTAATTCTTTCCCTAATTACATGCTAAATATGAAATTGAAACATAATTCTAAGCAATTTAAACCGACATTCTTCAAGTCTTCTTCCGACGAGCTTTCCGGCAAACTTTCGGTGGACTTCCGATACTCTTTTGGATTTCTTTCGGCGGACTCCTAGTAGGCTCCCAGATTCTGTGGTGAGTTCAACAAGTCTTTGGAAAGCTTTCGAACCTTCTCGGTGATCTACGCGAACCTCCAACAATCTTTCTAGCGAACTTCTGAAACCTTCGGCAAGTCCATGATTCTATCTCGATTGGTTCCGGCAACACTTCCGATGATCCTTCAGACTTTCGATGAACTCTCAAATTCCCAACGAACTTGACCTCGGTAAATCGCTTTATGTTTTCATCCTATCGTAGTTAATCCTGAACACTTATCTCGACAATATAGATTAGAACAAATAATTCGCCAATTGACTTCATCATCAAAATCCGAGATTCAACATTGTATACTCGTCTATATGATGGAGGCTACTAGTCTCATAGTCACTTGTGTGGGGACACTAGAGGTACAGTGCTGGTGCTCATTGGACAATGAGTTCACTGATTGATCCACTTACAGAATGTTGTATAGTTAATGATACCTAATGTCAGACAGCGATTCCGTAGTCCCAATAGTGTGTTTGGTCCTTAGACTTGAGGCACCGAAGATGCCTTGTTTGAGTACTCTATTCTTTAACGCCGGACTTATAGGTTTGGAGAGCTCCAGATCTAGTATAGTTGGTTCTCGGGAATGGTAGCCAACCTTATGAAGGTAATTGCACGTCAATAGAGGATCATCTACTCTCGGTATCGTGAGAGATATATTTCGCGTGTGCTCGCTCAGGCAAAATCTCTTGCTAAGGTCATTTGGATTAAAAGAGGAGTTCTTTGGGAGAATCCGATTAGAGCGAGACTCGGACAGGATTTCGTACGGGCTCGACTCTACCATGCCCAATATATAGTCTCTGGGATATTAGATGGATGAGGGACTATAGATACATGGTAACTAAGGATAGATAGGTCCGATGGATTATATTCCCCTGTACCGTCTGGTGACTATAGCGTAGTGGCCTAGTTCATCCATAATTGATGAGTCGAGTGAATTATTATAGAGATAATAATTCACTAAATCAGAAGGTGTTCTGAGTTAGAAAGAGTTCTGATGGGAGTGACTCACGATCAGCTCGGTATCGGGCCTAGAGGGTCACACACATAAGGTAGATGTTGCGACAAGTAGAGATACGGATATGAGATATCTGCGAAGCCCCTAGTTTGAATCCTGTGGATGAGATCCAATTGGGTAATTGGATGTTATCCAATTAAATGATTGAATAAGATCCAATTGGATGAGATCAAATTGGATCCTGTGGATAAAATCCAATGAGATCCAACTGAATAGAGATCCAATGTGAACAGGATATGTTAAGGATAAGCTTCCTTCACCTTTATAAATAGGATGAACCCCCTGGTTCATAGGCTAAGAGCTTTTGGTAGTCATCCTCCTATTCTCCTTAGTCTCCTCTCCTCCTCCTTGGCTCCGGCAGCCTTGTGGTGCATGTGGAGAGAGATCCCGCGGTGATCTGAGGAGCATCGTCGTTGCATCTGCTGTGTGGATTATTGCTAGAGAGGAGTACATTAGTGCTCCTTCATTTTCTTCATCGGATCTAAAATTTTCGGGGATATACGATCTCCCTAGGTAACGCTTTTGACATGATACATGTAGAATTTTTGAATTTACGATTTATGCACACCAATCGTCGCACGATGGCCAAGTACGTAACTATGAAAAATCCGACCTTATTTTTATTTTCCATTGTGCATGAGATACCAATTCTCCTGATTTCCTAGCATAGATTAGGGCGGTGGAACTGCTTAAGGACCAGTTTCCTAGGAGCACTAGACGGTGGTATTGCCTAGGTCAGCGGTGGTACCGTTGGTAGTTATTAACTGCCAGGTGGTGATACCGCCTGTCAGGTGTTGGTACCGCCCCTCCATAGAACCCAAGACTCTATTAGGCAGTAGTACCGCTAGACTAGGTGGTGGTACCACCCAATGTCAGGGTCAACAGGCGGTGGTACCGCCAGCTCTCGAAAATCTAGGATGGGACCTCTTTTAGGTCCAATTCTAAAGCCAATTAAGCCTATAAATACCCATTGCTTTCCAGCTAAAAAAGAATATTGAGAAGTGATAAGAACTGAGCCAAAACTATAATGAAATTGCCTTGAAAAGCTTGAGTATTTACCTCCCGAATTCCCAAATATAAAAATTCTGTAAAAGGGTGTGAGCCACTTATAAAGTTATGTAGAATGGGTGTTTGATCCTTCTCCTTCAAGAAGGATTGATAGTGGAAGCCAGTAACCTTATCGGAGAAGGTTTTGGAAGTGGGCATAAATCAATTAATCGAACCACTATAAAATCGCTGCGTTCTTCTCTTGGTGCATATTTACATTTGCTGCATTTCTATTTTTACTTGGCCATAATCTTTCAATCTCTCCTCTACTTCTTTTGTATTCACTTGAATAATTCTCTTTGTCGAAATCTTTTTCGTCAAACAAAACTTCTTAGCGCACAAAGTTTTCCAGAATCGGTTTAAATCGTCAATTTTTATCGACTACACTAATTCAACCCCCCTCTCTCTTAGTGTCGCTTTTGATCCTAACAGTTGGTATCAGAGCAAAGTTACTCTCATTCTGATTTAAAACCCAAGAGAGATGACATTTGTTATCATGCAAGAGGGCTACTCAATCACATGTCCGCCTATATTCAATGGGTCGGATTACATTTATTGGAAAACTTGCATGAGAAATTTTTTTTATTTTTATGAATTTTGAACTTTGAAATATTATTGAAAATGGCTTTCAAAAGTCTTTCCTTTTGATCAACGAATAGAATGAGTCAGATAAGAAGACTTTTACTCTTAATGCCAAGGCTATGAATGCCTTGTTTTACGCCTTAGACAAAAATAAATTTAATCATATTTCAATTTGTGAATCGGCTTTTGATATTTGGTATACTCTAGAAATCACTTATGAAGGTACTAGTCGAGTGAAAGAGTCCAAAATCAATCTTTCAATGCATTCTTATGAGTTATTTTGGATGAAACCACGTGAGTCTATTGGAAACATGTACACCCGGTTTACGGATGCCGTCAATGGACTAAAAGCACTTGGGAAATTTTTTTTTAATTTTGAACTTGTAACTAAAATTTTAAGATCCCTTTCAAAGAGTTGAGATCCTAAGGTTATGACTATTCAAGAGGCCAAGGACTTAAAGAACTTTCCTCTCAAAGAACTAATTGGGTCATTAATAACCTATGAGATGACTTGCAATGCTCATGATGAGCTTAAGAACTCCCTTCCAAAGAATAGGAAGGATATGGCATTGAGAACATAAGAAGACCATTTGAAAGAATCTTTAAGTGATGAGGACTATGATGACGAACTTGCACTCTTCATACAAAAATTTAAAAAATTTATAAGAAGAAATAAATTTAAAAATGACTCTAAAATTAAACTTGAACCCAAAAAGGAATAAGTAATATACTATGAATGCAAGAAGTTGGGGCACTTCAAAAGCGAATGCCCCTAAGTAAAGAAGAAGAAGGCATTGAAGGCAACATGGGATGATTCAAGCGGCTCTGAAGATGAACCAACCAACCAGGAGATCGCCAATGATACTCTAATGGCTATCAGAGAAGAGGTAAGTAATTTAATTGATGAAAATTTAACTTTTGATGAGCTTTCGAATGCTTTTCATAATTTGTTTGATGAGTGTAAAGTAATTAGTAAAAAATTTAATTTATTAAAAAAGGAGCATGCTCTCTTAGTTAATAAATTTGAAAATCTTAAACATAACACTCCTTTGCCTCTATGCTCTAAGTGTGAACACATAAAGGTACTAGAGAAGGAGAACTTGCTACTCAAAGAAACTTTAGATAAATTGAAGGTTGGTAGTAAGCCTTTGGACATGATCCTTGCTAATAAGGGTCACGTTCATAAGAGGAGTGAAATTATTTTTGTGAGTGGATCTCACCGAAATCCAACCACTTTTGTTAAAGGACCCACATTACATGTATCACCTCACACAAAGTGTAACTTTTGTTGCAAACCCGGACATGTTGCTTACAAATGTCCGTTTAAGAAACTTGATCCAAATAAGTTGATATGGGTTCCTAAAGGAACCATAAGGAATTCAATGAAAAATGGCAAAACAAGTAGATCAATTTTTGAGGCACCCAAGATCAAATGGGTACCTAAAAACCATCCTCTTTTGTAGACACATTCACCATCACAAGCTAGGAGCAAGAGATAGTACCTTGATAGTGTTAGGATCAGTTTGGCACTAGGGGGGGGTGTGAATTAGTGCAATGATTAAAAAAGATAAATTTAGGCGATTTCGTAAAACCTCATACGATAAAAATCATATTTCGATTAATACCATTTTAGAATAAAAGCATATCAGAAGTGCTTAAACTTGAGAGCGGTTAGAGAAGAAGTAAGGTAGTGATTAAAGAAGGTTTGTTGAAATGTAAATTATAACAAAGTAAATGCAAATTGATTTTTATAATGGTTCAGTCATCCGACTTACATCCATTCCTGATTCCTCTTCACTTGAGACCACCGGCTTTCCACTAGTAGTTCTTCTTCCAACGGGCAAGGACTAACTCCTTTACAGTGCCTTCTCCTTTTGACGGGCTCAGGAGAACCCTTACAAACACTCACACACTCCTCTTTTTTTGCTGAAAACAAATGAAAGCTAAAGGAGGGATTTCTAAAGGGATTTTTATAGCATTTTCTTCCCTTTAAAGTTTGTGTTCTTGTATATTCAACCCAGGGATGAAAGGGGTATTTATAGGCTTCAATTAGATTCAAACTTGGAGCCAAAAATAATCTCATCCTGGGTCTACCGGGTTATGGCGGTACCACCGCCAATGTTGGGCGATACCATCGCTTAATACACCTTGACACTAGGCGGTACCATTGCTCGATCTGACGGTACCACAATCAGGGCACATGTTAGAACCCTTGTGGATTCTAAGCTTGGGGTTGATCACTTTAGGGGATCGACCTCCTTGGAACTTTATAGGGGTTTCTTCCTCCAAATTGCTGCTCAAAGGCCGCAAAAAAGATGATCTATTCATGATGAAAAGAGGGTGAATACATGACTATTTATAGGGTTTCTAAACCCTAACTCCTAATAGGACTCCTACTCAAGACTCCTACTTCTAACCAACTCCTACTTCTAATTAGGACTCATTCTCTAGTAGGACTCCTAATTCTAATAGGACTTTTTCTTTAATATGACTCTCACTTCGAATAGGACTCCTTCTCTAAGAAGCTACTTAATCCTAACCTAGCCGGCCTCTTCACCTCTTTAATAGGGGTCGGCTAGATAGGATTTACATGAATGCCCTTATCAAATGAAACTAAATTATGACTCTCCTAGCTAGAGTCCTAATAGATTAGGACTTTTCTAGCTAGAGTCCTAATAGCACACTGCTCTGTCAGTGTACTAGGTGGTACCACCACCCAAGTACACTAACACTAGGCAGTACCACCGCTCAGACAACCTGGGAGACCTAGCCCTAGGCGGTGCCACCACCCTAGTCTAGCGGTGCTATTGCCAAACAGGGTTTAGCAACCCTGTTTGGGCCTTGAGTTCGGCCTAAACTTGTCCGAGTATGGGCCCAATTGGCCCTTAATTAGATTGGCCTAATTATAACCCAATTAACCTAATCCTACTTCGATCTAGATAATTATTACAATACGAATCGTAAGCATTCTATTGCCCAGCACATCATTGGTCGGTGCTTCATTCGGTTTTTTAGCACATCGTCCTCTTTTACAACTTATTGCCCAATCAACAGTTGACTTCTGTAGCCCCGATCTCCTTGGCGCAACTCCACTCTTCTTAGCCCGATACCGATTTCTTTGTCCGAAGCCTTCTACCAATTGTCGACCGGACCTCCGGCTCGATGTCCAATCTCTTGATGTGTTCTCATTCGACGCAATGCTGATTCATCCTATGTCAGTTGTTTAAATCTTATCGAGAGTAGACCTGCATGACTCAAAACATAGTTAGATCACCAAAACATAATCAATTAGTTTCATCATTAAAATCTGAGATTCAATAATCTCCCGCTTTTTATGACAACTAATTAATGACGGAGTTAACCTTAACTCCTTAGAGTTTAAACAAACTCCCCCTATCAATATGCCATATTGATAGTACCCTTGGATTTAAAAAAATCTAAGTAATATATTATCAAAAACATCATACAAATATTTAAAATATCCAATCATCATTACAATGCATGAGAGATCATTAATCTACTTCTCCCCCTTTGTCATCAACAAAAAGAAGAAGTTGCATCTAGCTAGTTTAAAAGATATGCAAAATTTATAATATACTAGCAAGATTTACAATATTCAATCAAATCATCATTTTAAGGATGTGCAAGATTACAATTCAACACTTGTTTTTAGTGCAAGTTTGCACTTTTCTTTTTTTGAGATTGCAAGGTAGCAATTTTTGTGATGTTCAAGATAGCAAGTTTTCTACTCTTGAGATTGCAAGCTTTGCCTTTCTTTGCAATGATCGAGCTAGCAAATCTTCATAAAATTTACAACACTTTAAACATGCAATCTAACAAGCTAAAAAATGTGTAACTTTGCAATTTCTTTCTTCTCTTTTGAGAAGTGCAAGCTTGCAAGTTTTGCTTCCTTTGCATGCTAGCAATTTTTTCTTTGTGATGCACAAGCTAGCAATTCCTTCTCCCCTTTTGTCATTGTCAAAAAGAAGGGAGGAAGCAATGATATAAAAATTTTCTTTACATCCACTTTTTATTAAAATTACATTAATAAAAATATACATCAATCTTTCAATCATCACATGATGCATATAAGACAATAATGTAAAGAAATCATGTCATGAAGGATATCAATATGAAAAATCAACAAGGATCAATTCATGAATACCAAAAGATATCATTCATAGTTCATCAATATTCTTTTAAGATCAAGATCAAGATTCATTTAATAATAAATAGCAAAAAGAGCAACTTGATTCATGCATTATAATTCTCATCAAGATTTCATAAGAACAAATTCCAAGTATCAAGATATCAAGATCACAAAACAAAAATTTCAATTATCAAGATATCAAGATCATGACTTGGATTGTTTTCCTCTTTAGTAAGTGGTAAAAAGAAGCAATCATAGAGGAAAGGATTTCGATTTCAAGTCATAAGTCCGAGAAATCTAAATAGAAGTCGTGAATCATTTTGAAAAATCTCATTCTAATTAATTTGTCAACTCCAAACACATCATCAAAATCACATTCAAGAAATTCACAAGATTCACAAAACATACATGGATTTATCATTTGTCTTTTATCGAAAAATAAAAAACTCTAGAGATAAAAAAATTTAAGAAATATGTATTTTCTTTTTATGATTTACTTCATATAAGCATACCTTTGCCTTTAATAAAAATGAGTATCACATTTAAGAGTGAAAGACAAATTTTGTAAAACAAATCATAATATATATTATCGTAAAGTCCAAAATCATTATCAAAATCTTTCATTAGGAAAATTTATTAAGAGCAACATAGATTGATTACATGTAAGCATACTCAAGTCTTTTATAAAAATATGTATCAACATTTAAAATCGCGACATAAGTTTCGTCAAGACCAAATACATCAAACATAAAATATCATGATAGTGCATTTTTTTCATTTTTATGTGTTTCACTTTAAGTTAATTGTTTTCATACGAGTATACTCATGTTTTTGGTATAGATCCGAAAAGCAACTTTCAAGAGAAATCATTACGACAAAAAACATGATACACATATTGATTTTCAAAACCTTGATTATGATTATTTTCATGAGATTCATAAGATTCATGAAATGAGTTCATTAATCTCAATAGAATAAAAAATATATTTTCATTTCATGCAATTTAATTACACATAGGAATGTTCAAAATCATGCATCATTAAAAAAAATCGTCATGAAAGCTATTAAGACCGAAAACACATTAATCCATAACATACGATTATTATTTCAAATCATCAAACATGATACAAACATTTTCATTAAATCGTCAAACTTATCAAGCATCATTTCAATTCTAATATTCTTTCTTTCATTGTTATTAGTTATAACAAGATTTTAGCTTAGTGTTAAAAATCAAGGGTCATGCCAAAATCATGCATTATTTTATAAATTCAAAAAGCAATATAAAACATCAAGATACACATGCATGGACTAATCCTATTAGGTGTACAAACATTATCACAAATCATGCAAGTATCATTTTAATTTTTTACTTTTCAAAAATGCTAGAAAGAAAAAACATGATAAAATTTTTGAAAATAATTTTTTTATTTCCTACAAACTAAATCATGCAACTCAAAAAAAAAAATCATGTAATTTCATAAAGCAAGGGGGTTTTGGTTGAGTTGATTACCTTATAGTTGAAGGTCGTCAAAGCATAGTTTGCGTCTTCATCTTCTTTGCGTGCTTTCTTCTTCTTTACTTTTGTATTCTCATCTTTAGAGCTCTCTGATTTCTTGCATTCATAGCAAGAGTTGGTGTTCTTTTTAAGTTCATTTATGTTTTTTAATTCTTATTTAATGAACTTATTAAATTTCTTAGTCAAAAGTTCAATGTCGTCAATATTGTCCTCATCACTTGAGTCATTACTCAAGTGGCATTCTAGTCAAATCCTTCCGATTCTTTGGAAGGTGGTTCTCATGTTCATGAAGTTTAAGAGTTATTTTATAGGTCATTAAAGACCCGATTAGTTCTTCGAGTGAATAAACGTTCAAGTCTTTAGACTCTTGTATAGTCGTTATTTTTGGATCTCAACTCTTTGGAAGGGATCTTAAAATCTTGTTAATGAGATCAAAACTCGAAAAAGATTTATCAAGACTTTTCAAACTATTGATGACATTCGTGAAATGGGTGTACATGTCACCGATAGTCTCGCTTGGTGCCATTCAGAAAAGCTCAAATTCGTGCATTAAGAGGTTTACTTTCGAGTCTTTGACTCTACTAGTGCTCTTGTGAGTAACTTCAAGAGTATACTAAATATCGAAAGTCATTTCGCAAGTAGAAATTTGATTAAATTTGGTTTTATCCAAAGAATAAAATAAGACATTCATAGCCTTTGCGTTAAAAAAAAAGATTTTTTCTCTAAATCTGACTATTTGTTCATTGGTTTAGATGGTAGTTGAAAATTATTTTTGATGACGTTCTATAAATCCAAATTCATAGAAAGCAATAAAACTCTCATTTGAGTTTTCCAATAAGTTTAGTCCGACCCATTAAAGAAGGGAGGATGAACGATGAAAAAGCCCTTTTGAAATTTGAAAAGAGCCATTTCTTGTGAGTGTGAATCTCAAAGAGTATCGTGCTCTGATACCAATTGTTAAGATTAGTTTGTCACTAAGAGGGGGGGGAGTGAATTAGTGCAGTAGTTAAAAACGATAAATTCAGGTGATTTCATAAAACCCCATAGATAAAAACCATATTTCGATTAAAAATATTTTCGATTAAAAGCATATGGGAAGTGTTTAAACTTGAGAGCATTTAGAAAAGAAGTAGGGCAGTGAGTAAAGAAGGTTTGTTGAAATATAAATTGCAAGAAAGTAAATGCAAACCAATTTTTATAGTGGTTCGATCATCCGACCTACATCCACTCCCGATTCCTCTTCACTTGAGGCCACTGATTTTTCACTAGTAGTTCTTCTTCCAATGGGCAAGAACTGACTCGCTTATAACGCCTTCTCTTTTTGACGGGCTCAGGAGATAACCCTTATAAGCACTCACATACTCCTCTCTTTTTGCTGAAAATAAATAAAAGCTAGAGGAGAGATTTCTAAATAGATATTCAACCCAAGGATGAGAGGGGTATTTATTGTTAGGATCTGAGCGGCACTAAGAGGGGGGGGGGGTGAATTAGTGCAGCGGATAAAACCGATAAATTAAAAATGATTTCAGAAAGAGTTGTTTATTTAGAAATTCTGATTCGATAAAAGAGACTTGAGCAAAGTGATTTGAGTGAAAACAATTGAGAATAGTAAGAAGGAGATCGAAAGATTTACAGCTAAGTAAAAAGTAATATGCAGAAATTAAAACTTACACATCTAAAGTAATATGTAGCGATGTATAATGGTTCGGTCAAATGGCCTTTGTCCACTTCCGAAGCCTCCTTCAATAAGGATCACAACTTTCACTATCAAATCTTCTTGAAGGGAAGGACCAGCCACCCCTCTTACAAACTTTTACAAGTGGTTCATACTCTTACAGAATTTTGGCAAAGTAAAAAAGTGGGAGGTGAACACTCAAGCTATCGAACTCGATTTTGCTATGGCTTAGACTCAATTTATGTCGCTTCTCCAAGGTCCTTTACTAGTTGAGAAGAGAGGGGTATTTATAGACTCAATTAGCTTCAAAAATGGAGCCAAAAAGAGTCATATCCTGAATTTTCGGGTACCGGCAGTACCATTGCCAATTGACCCTATTCTGTTAGTGTACTAGACAGTACTACCGCCTGATAGAGTCTTCGGGCTCTATGGATTGGCAGTACTATCGCTTGTCAAGCGATACCACCATTGGCAAGTAATAACTACCAACGATACCACCACTGACCTGGGGCGGTACCACCGCCCAAACAACCTAGGGACCTATTCCCTGGGCGGTGCCACCGCCCTAGTCTGGCGATGCCACCTCCAGACTTGGTCCAACACTACTGAATAGGCCTTGAATCCAGCCCAATTCAATCCACATAAGGCATAGTTAGCCTCTACTAGGGTTAATCATGATTATCACCTAATCCTTACCCTAATTATGTGCTAACTATGAAATTGAAATATAATTCAAAGCAAATTTAAGACTGGCAACGTAGAGTCTTCTTCCAGCGAGCTTTCCGGTGAACTTCTGGTAGACTTCCGACACATCCTCGGAATTCTTCCGATGGACTCCCATCAGGCTTTCGGACCTCATGGTGAGTTCGATGAATCTTTGGCAAGCTTCCAAACCTTCTCGGTGAGCTCTACAAACCTCCAATGATCTTTCCGACGAACTTTCGAAACCTTCGGCAAGTCCCTGATTCATCCTCGGCTAGTTCCAACAGTACTTTCGACGATCCTTCGGACTTCCGACGGACTCTCAAACTCCCACAGTACTTGACTCTGGTAATTTGCTTTATATCTTCATGCTATCGTAGTTAATCCTGCACATTTATCTCAATAATATAGATTAGATCAAATAACATATCAATTGACTTTATCATCAAAATTCGAGATTCAACATTTATAGGCTCTAATTAGATTCAAATTTAGAGCCAAAAACCATCCTATCTTGGGTCTACCAGGTTACGACGGTACCACCACCCAGTACACCTTGACATTAGGCAGTACCACTACCCGGTATAGCGGTACCACCACTAGGACACACTACTCTGTTAGTGTATTGGGCGGTACCATCGCCCAAGTACACTAACACTGGGCGGTACCACCACCTAGACAACCTGGGAGACTGAGCCCTAGGCGGTGCCACCGCCCTAGTCTGTGTTGAATCTCAGATTTTGATGATGAAATTAATTGATAAGTTTGTTATCTAATCTATGCTTTGAAATAAGTGATGCAGGACTAACCTTGATCAAAAGAGGCAAAACAATTAAAGCAAGAAGAATCAAGTGATGGGCCGGAGTTAAAGTTCGGGCATTGGATCGGAAGAATCGGACAATGCATTGAGAACGGATGTTGTGGGAGTCAACATGCCGGTGGATCGGGCACTTCACCGAAGGTTCGGATGATGCGTTGGAAGATCACTGGAAGGTTATCGAAAGTTAACCGGGAGAACTAATGACCTGCTGGATAACTTAGATTCGTAGCTTATAGTTGTTTATGTCTTAATGGTCGAAGGTTAGGTAAAAATTGAGTTAGTTTTAGGTGAAATCATACCAACTCAATTAGGGGCCAATTGGGCCAAAATTGGAACTGATTTAGGCTCATTAAGAGGCCCATTCAGTGGCCCAAATATTGTTGTAGGCTGTGGCACCGCCAAACTGGCAGTAGAACTGCCTATGAGTTAAAAAAGTGAAAAAGCGTACTTTTTTAGGCTACAGGCAATGGTACCACTCAGTCTAGGCGGTGGTACTGCCCAGCAATAAAGCTGCAATAGTGGTACCACTCCAGGATGGCGGTAGCACTGCTAAAACCTCTGTTTTCAAGGTTCTGCAAGCGGTTGCACCGCCCAATGCAGGCGGTAGTACCGCCCGTACCCGGAAGACCCATAAATTTGAATTTTGGCTTCGTTTTTGGAGCCATTTAGGGCCTATAAATATCCCACTCATCCCTGCAAGGAATACACAAGAAAAAGTAAGCTGAAACTCTGGTGAATCAAGTTGTAATCTTAAAAAAGTCTTGAGTGTTCTCTCCCTCCTCTTGAAAAGTTTAGAAGTTTATCTAAGGGAGGTGTGAGACTTGTAGAGGTTATCTCCTAAACCTTTAAAAATAAGAAAGAGTTGTAAAAGGGTGGTTGATCTTCACCCATTGAAAAAAGATCATTAGTGAAAGCCGGTAACCATAACGAAGGAGGAATCGGGAGTGGATGTAGGTCGGAGGACCGAACCACTATAAAATCAATTTGCATTTCTTTTCTTGCAATTTACATTTCTGCAAATCCCTTACCTTATTGCAATCACTTGAATCCTTCTCTTTCACTTATGAATTTCTTTAAGTTAAAATGCAATCAAAGTTGGTTTTCATCGAAACGTAATTCTTCTCGAACAAAGTTTTTCAAAATTACACAAATCAATATTTTTAACCACTGCACTAATTCACCCCCCTCTTAGTGTCGCTCTAGATCCTAACAATTGGTGTCAAAGCTTGGTCACTCTCATTTGGTTTAAAATCTAAGAGAGATGGCTTATACCGGCATGCAAGTGTTGAGAAATCCTCTGGGGGAGCGACATCACATGCGCAGCGGAAGAACAGAAAATAAAACCCCAAATTTCCTGTAGAAAGTTTCCATCGTCGTGCGAAGATCGTGCGTCAAAACAAATCCACAAAAAACTACATGTGTAAAAGAAAATACCTGGGGAGATCGTATATCCCTGAATCCCTACAGATCTATAGAAGAGGATGAAGGAGGTCAAGCGTCCTCCTCTCTAGTGGTATCCACATGGTAAGGACTACGATGATGCACCTCTATGGGGAGAGGAGAATAAAAGGTGGCTACCAAAAGAAACTCTCAACCTATAGAGCTTTGGTTCCCTCCTATTTATAGAGGCCCCCTATCAGCCCTAATAGATCTTGCTCTGTTGGGTATTGGATCTCCATCCAATTACCCAAGCCTCTTCGATTAGTGGATCTCTACCCAATAATATCTTATTAGCAATTATTGGATCTCATCTTAGGATCCAATAATTCAGGGGCTTAATGGATATCCAATAAGTTAGGGGCTCCAGTAGATATCTCATATCCGAACTTCTACTCATCGCAATACCTACCGTATGTGTGTGACCCTCTAGGCCCAATATCGAGCTGGCCGTGAGTCATACTTGTCAAAACTCTTTCTGACTTAGTGAATTATTATATCTATAATAATTCACCCAACTCATCGACTGCGGACGTACTAGACCACTATGCCACAGCCCCCAAACGATACAGGGGAATCTAATCCTTTGGACCTATCTATCCTCAGTTACCATATATCTATAGTCCTTCATCCATCTAATATCCCAGAGACCCTATACCGGGCATGGTACTGTCAGGCCCATGTGGTCTCTCCTCGAGTCTTGCTCTTGTTGGATTCTCTCGGAAAACTCTTTCTCTCTCAATCCGAATAACCTTGGCCAAGGATTTATTTGGACAAGAATATATGTGATATTCCTCTCATGATATCGAGAGTGGATGATCCTCTATTGACACTCAATAGTCCTCATAAGGTTGGCTACCACTCCCAATGAACGACTGTACTAGATCTGGAACTTTCCAAACCTATAAAGTCTGGTATCAAAGAGTGGAGTACTCATACAGGATATCCTTTGTGTCTCAAGTCTAAGGATCAGATACACTACTGAGACTACGAAATCGTTGTCTGACGTGAGGTATCAATAACCATCTAGCATTCCGTAGGCGGATCAATCAGTGAACTCATTCTCCAATGAGCACCCGCACTGTACCCTTAGTGTCCCCACACGAGTAGCTATGAGACCAGCCACTTCCATCATATGGGTGGGTATACAACACACCACTCTATCCGGTTTTCTCGATGTCCTTCTCGAGTAACCTATGACCAGGATAATTTAGGGTCTGTGTTTAAAGGTGAATCGGTCTCATTATCATAATCTCATCATAATCCAATTCCCATTACACAAATCCAAGGACATCACTATATACATCTAGATAATGTGAGATAATGCCACATAAGCAAAGAGATTGACATAGCGTGTTACAAGTGCAATCACTCATGTGATTAGCTTATAGGGCACATATAACTAGCAATCTCCCACTTGACCTAAAGCCAATCACCAACATGTTTGCCCATCAGACCTCTATGATGCTAAAAAACAATTTGAGTTAATGGTTGTGTCAGTGGATCTGCAATGTTATCTTCGGATGGAACTCTTTCCATTACTATATCTTTTTGGACCACGATCTCTCTAATAAGCTACAACCTCCTTAGAATACTTCTGATAAGACCCGGGTTCTCTTATTTGAGTAATCACCTCGTATTTGTCATAATTTAAGGGAATCGACTCCTCGCTACTCGGGATGACTCCTAGATCTGTGATGAACTTCTTCATCCAGACTCCCTCCTTTGGTACCTCTGCCACAGCAATATATTTCGCCTTTGTGGTCGAGTCAGCAGTAGTGTCTTACTTAGAACTCTTCCAGCATACTGCTCCTCCATTCAGGGTGAACACATACCCTGAATTAGACTTGCTATCATCGACATCGGACTGGAAGCTCGAGTCCGTGTAGCCCTCAACCCTGAGGCTACTACCTCCATATACCAGTAAAAGATCCGTAGTTCTTCTCAAGTACTTAAAGATACATTTTACTACTTTCCAGTACTCCAAGCCTGGATATGCCTGATATCTACTTGTGATGCTTAGAGCATGCGTTATATCAGGCCTGGTACATAGCATAGCTTATATGATTGATCCTATCACCGAGGCATATGGTATCATATCCATGTGTGCCCTTTCTTTAGGAGTCTTTGGGGACATACTCCTAAAAAGTGATATTCCATGTCTCATTGGTATGAGACCTCTCTTGAAATTTTCTATGCCAAATCTTTTGACAATGGTATCTATGTACCTGGACTGGGACAAACCAAGTATCCTCTTGGATCTATCTCTATAGATCCGTATCCCCAATATGCAGGATGCTTCCCCTAAGTCCTTCATGGAGACGTGCCTAGATAACTAAGTCTTTACTGTGGAGAGCATTCCTACATCATTCCCAATAATCAGGATGTCATCCACATATAATACAAAAAAAGTGATAGTGCTCCCACTTACTTTCTTGTATACACAAGGCTCATCTTCGTTCTTAACAAAGTCATAAGATCTGATCGTCTCATCAAATCTTATATTCTAACTTCGGGAAGCTTGCTTTAGTCTATAAATGAACCTAAGCAACCTGCACACATTATCTAGGTTATTCTTGGACACGAATCCCTCAAACTATATTATATACACCTCCTCCTCGAGGTTGCCATTGAGGAATGCAGTTTTGACGTCCATCTGCTAGATCTCATAATCATAGTGTGCTGCAATAGCCAATAGAATTCGAATGGATTTTAGCATGGCTACAAGTGAGAAAGTTTCGTCATAATCAACACCTTACCTCTGACGATATCCCTTAGCCACTAGCCTTGCTTTATAGGTCTCTACCTTTTCATCTACTCTAATCTTCTTTTTGAAGATCCACTTGCAGCCAATGGGTACAATACCCTCAGGTGCATCAACTAGGTTCCAAACCTTGTTAGAGTACATGGAATCTATTTCTGAATTTATGGCTTCTTGCCATTTCCTGGAGTCTATGCTCATAATAGCCTCCTCATAGGTTTGAGGATCAATATCCTCAACATCCTCTCCTTTGATATGTCCCACATATCTCTCAGGAGGATGAGATACTCTATCAGAACTTGTGTGTTAGGTATCTGAATAGATTCTAGCTATGGAATGGTGCTTAAGCTAGGTTCTCCAACCTCGCTCAACTCTATCGTGCTCCCATTGTCTCCACCAAGAATGTGTTCCTTCTCAATGAACACTGTTCTCTTGGCTACAAAGACCTTTTGGTCTTCAAGGTGATAGAAATAATACCCACAAGTTTTCTTGGGGTATCCCACGAACTTGCACCATTCCATCCTAATTCTAACTTGTCGGGGTTGTGTCTCTTGACGTGGGTAGGGCAGCCCCAAATCTTAACAATCTTAAGATCGGACTTCTTCCTATTCCTTATCTCATATGAAGTAGATATTACCGACTTAGTTGGAATTCTATTCAGAAGGTAAGCTGTGGTCTCTAGGGCATATCCCCAGAATGAGATGGGTAGGTCGGTGAAACACATTATGGAATGCACCATATCTAATAGTGTGCGATTCCTCCTTTCTGATACACCATTAAGCTGTGGTATATAAGGAAGTGTCCATTGGGATAAAATCTCATAGTCTTTGAGGAACTAGGTGAACTCTATACTCAAGTACTCACCTCCTTGATCTAATCGAAGGGTTTTAATACTCTTTTCTGTCTGGTTCTCCACTTCATTTTTATATTCCCTGAATTTCTCAAAAGCCTCAGACTTGTACTTCATCAAGTACACATCCGTATCTTGAGAAATCATCAGTGAAAGTAATGAAGTAGGAGTAACCACCTATGGCGTGAGTCGACATGGGACCGCATACATCACTATGTATGAGTTCCAGTAACTCAGTGGCTCTTTCTCCAGTTCCACTAAATGGAGAGTTGGTCATCTTTCCCCGAAGGCAAGGTTCACATGTCGTATATGACTCATAGTTGAATGGATCTAGATATCCATTCTTCAGCAACTTTTAAATCCTTCCCTCGTGGATGTGACCTAGCCTATAATGCTAAAGATATGCATTATTCATCTCTTCTCGTTTCCTCTTAGACTCACTTACACTCATGATATGTGGAGCTGTATCTATCATAAATAAACCATTATGCAATATTCCTCTCGTGATGATCCCATCATCTAATATTATTGAACAACCATTGTTCTCAAAAACTAATTTATATCCACTAACTGTCAAACATGAAATGAAAATAATATTTTTGATAATAGAAGGACATAATAGCATGCATCTAATGCAATAATAGCTCCACTAGGCAAATATAAAGTGACCTTGCCAATAGCCACTGCAGCAACCTTTGCTCCATTGCCTATCTTAAGGTCCATCTCGCCTCTGTTCAATCTCCTAAGTCTTGCCAGAACCTGCAACGAATTACAGATATGATAAACACTCCCGGTATCCAATACCCATGTGTTCTCATAAGATTCTGATAAAAGAAGACTGATCATGAATATACCTGAAGCTTCTCCAAGCTTCTGTTTCGCCCTCTCTGCAAGGTACTCTTTGTAATTCCTCTTCTAGTGCCTATCTTTACCGCAGTGGAAGCACTGGCCTTTGTCTTTTGTTGGATCTTTATTGGCAACCTTTGCCTTACCCATTTTGCCCTTGCCCTTGTTAAGGGTCTTCTCAGCCTTCCTTTTCTTTCTGGTCTCATCAGCATAGAGAACCGACTTCTCTTTCTTGATGGTGCTCTCTACTTCTCTCAACATATTGAGGAGCTCTAGGAGGGTCATCTCAAGTTTGTTCATATTAAAATTCATTATGAATTGAAAAAAGGAATTTGGTAGGGACTGAAGCACAAGATCTACACACAGGTTATCCTCTAGAACCATTCTTAGACGTATGAGTTTCTCGATCCACTCAATCATATTATGGACATGGTTCTAAATCGATGTCCCCTTAGTTATCCTAGCATAGAAAAGACTCTTTGATATCTCATATCGCTAAGTTCTTCCCTATTCCTCAAATAGTTTGTGGAGATGTAGGAGTTTGGAATTTGCATCCATATTTTTATGCTATCTCTGTAACTCAATAGTCATAGAGGCCAACATATAACACTGAGTAAGAGTGGAATCATCTATGTACTTCACATAACGAGTGATCTCATCCTCGCTTGCCCCTTCGTCGGGCATAGGGATCAATCATTGTATCAAGGACATACGTGATTTTCTCTATCGTGAGAACGATTCTTAGATTGCGAAGTCAATCCATATAATTTGGACCAGTGAGATGGTTGGCATCAAGTATGTCATGTAAAGGATTTGAAAGCGACATTTTTCTAAAATTAAGGATGTAGCAGAAATAAATAACATGCAGACTTTGCAAAAATTAAACAATTAAGATAAGAACTTCTATCTTAATGCATTCCAACTAATTTTTCGTGAGACACACAACACCCTCCGGTATGTGAATCAGAGACCCCCGACGGATCTCTAGTGGGGATCGGGATCCAATCGGCATCTTAACGTAACCTTGAGGGACTCGACCAATCACGTTAAGCCCGTAAAGGTAGGCAACTCTTGTCAATCATAACTCCTTATGATTCTCGTCCTGTTCGGCCTCCGAAATATCATAGCCTTGAGGGACTCGACCAATCATGATGTTCAGTTAAGTCATCACCATCGTTACAAGATGAGTCTGATTCGGTGATATACTCTCGAGGGACTCAACCAAGCATACCATGTCCTCAGGTCACCGGTGACATCTCTATATTATAGATAAGATAGCGAAATGTGATATAGGTAAGTCTCGAGGGACTCGACCAACTCAACCTATACCGAGAATCGGTTCGTAGCTATAACAATGGAAGGCCACGTGGGTCAATCTAATTGCCTCATGTTTACCGACTTAATATTATTAATAGATGGGATTTTTGATTTGGTCTCCTAACAAAATGTGTCACACACATATATATTTAATATATATATCTACATCGCATGCAAATATATATATATATATATCTAGTAGGTATATAACCAATCACACATCACATGAGCAATCACACCAGATGATCATGGACTACATCCTAATGTGATCAGGCCCGAGCTAGTGGGCCCAATCACTCACATTAAGATCTATGTATGCTTAGGCGCATCTCCATGCCCTGTGATCATCCTTCTCATTTCGTCGGTTTCATCGACATTTCAACGCATCTCCATGCGTTGGATCGTCCGTCTCGACCTCGTGGGTCTTGCTACCACTGCGCCTCCTCATGTAATTATAATATAATTACAAGCACGTAGGCCCGACAATAAACGAGAAAAATAGAGGCCCGCAGGCTCCAATAATAATAATCACATGTACACACATCACATCACAGGCCCAAGATCATTTATCCATATTATACATCACATGTATATGTTATTTTATAGGACTACTAGATAAATAATAATAGTTAATTAAACTATTTAATTAACATATATATTTTTCTAAAAACAAGGATATTCAAAAAAATTTTAAATTTTGAGGGGTATTTTGGTCATTATATCAAAAGGGACAAAACTCAAAATTTCTGAAATTCCGAGGGGCAAAAATATCTTTTGCCCAAAAACCCTAACCCCTCTCTCTCTCTCTCTCTCTTGTTGCTATGTTGCGGTGTAGCCGCCACCACCTTGTTGGCGATGGCGTCGTGGGCGACTTGGCCGTAGTAGGCGGGCGCAGCGCCCGTAAGCGTTGCCCCAACCGTGGGTGGGCACCACTCGTGTAAATGGCACCCACGGGGTAGTGCCCGCAGGCGCTGCCCCTCCGCAGTGCTCTCACGCGCCACGGCGCCGCAAGTGCCGCTCGTCTGTGAGGCAACGCGCCGCGGCGGGGTGCCAACCATCGCGTGGCTTGCGCCCGCAGGCGACGTCGACCCTTGTGGACGGGTTGCCTGCAAGCGGACACCACCTGCCCTTTGTGGGCATTCCGTAGGCCACCGTGTACATGGCCATGGCGGTAAGCAGCCTTGGCCGTGACCGTTCTACGAGTGTAGCAAGGGCAGCAATAGTTGTTGCCCTTCCTTGCCTTTTGTGTCAATGATTTTGATGACAAGACCTGTTCTAGATCACAACATATACAGTTTAAGATATGATCTTTGCACGAACAACCTGGCTCTGATACTACTGTTGGAAAATCCTTCAGGGGAGCGACATCACATGCGCAGCGAAAGAACAGAAAACAAAACCCTAGATTTCCCATGGAAAGTTTCCATCGTCGTGCGAAGATCGGTGTATCAAAACAAATCCACGAAAAACTACATGTGTAAAAGAAAATACCTAGGGAGATCATATATCCCTGAATCCCTACAGATCTATAGGAGAGGATGAAGGAGGTCAAGCATCCTCGTCTCTAGCGGTATCCACACGGCAGGGACTGCGATAACCTAGCTCTGATATCACTAGTGAAACACCGAAGGTACGTCTCTAAACACCTGTTCACCACTTCTATTTGGCCATCAGTTTGTGGATGATATGCTATGCTCATCTTCAGTTTGGTGCCCTGCAATTGAAATAACTTGGTCCAAAATTTACTAGTGAAGACCCTGTCATGATCACTTACAATGGACCTTGGCATCCCATGCAGTTTAATAATATTTGCTATGAAAATCTGAGCAATACTAACAGTAGTGTAGGGATTTCGCACAGCATAAAATTGAGCATATTTCATAAGTCGATCAACCACTACAAGGATTGTGCTTTTACCTTTGGAAGGTGGTAGCTCTTCGATGAAGTCCATGGAGATGCCAGTCCACATCGAGTCTGGTATGGGTAGTGGTTGTAGTTTCTCTGGACTCGCCACTGTTTCACCTTTTTGTTGTTGACATACATTACATTGTGCTACGTATTCAAAAATAATTTTTTTTATCCCTCTCCAATAAAAGTTTTGCTTCACTCTTTTGTAGGTTCTTAGAAATCAGGAGTGCCCTGCTGAAGGTATGGAGTGCATTTCGTGCAGAATGACTTTGATGCAAGGGGAGTCTGGTATAAGCACAATATGACCTTTGTAGCGTAGATCCCTCGAATCCCATGTATAGGGAGCTATTGCGCTTGGATCCTCCTCTAATTTTTTGATGATGTTGCTGGTTTCTAGATCCTAATGTCCTCAAGGAAGCCGGTGGTAGAAAGCGAGATGGCTGAAAATTTAGCTTGCTTAGGTAGTCGTGAGAGCACATCTGCAATAACATTTTCTTTCCCCTTTTTGTAAATAATTTCATAATCAAATCCTAGAAGTTTGGTTACCTATTTTTGCTACTCCGGGGATGATATCTTCTACTCCAAAAAGTACTTGAGGCTTCTATGGTCGGTTTTAATCTGAAATCATCGGCCAATCAGGTAGGGTCTCCACTTTGTTACTGCATGTATAATGGCGAGCATCTCCTTATCATAGATAGATATTTTTTGATGGGAGGAAGATAATGCCTTTCTAGTCTATGCGAGTGGTCAACCATCTTGCATGAGAACGGCTCCAATTCCAACTCCAGATGCATCGACCTCAATGATTAAGGGTTGGCTAAAATCTGGTAGCGCTAGCATCGGTGTCGTCGTCATGGCTGCCTTAAGTCTGTCGAAGGTAGTGGAGGCTTTGTTCGACCATTAGAAGTCATCTTTTTTTAGTAGAGAAGTGAGGGGGGCACTGATCTTCCCATAGTCCTTCACGAATTTTTGGTAGTAGCCCGTTAGTCCAAGGAACCCACGCAGCAATTTCACATTTGTAGGTTTCATCTAGCCTTGCATTGCTTCAATTTTTGTTAGGTCTATAGCCACTCCTTCTGATATTATATGCCCAAGGTACTTTACTTTTTGCTAGAGAAAGCTGCACTTTGATAGCTTAACAAAAAGAGTATTCTCCCAAAGAATCGTCAGAACAAATCGCAAGTGCTGAAAGTGAGTCTCAAGAGAAGGGCTATAAATGAGAATATCATCGAAAAATACTAACACAAATTTGTGAAGAAAGCTTCAAAAAATATCGTTCATGAGACTTTGGAAGGTTGAAGGAGCATTAGTGAGTCCAAAGGGCATTACCAAGAATTCATAATGGCCGTTATGAGTGCGAAAAGTAGTTTTTGGGATGTCGCCTTCAATACCCGAATTTGGTGGTAACCGGATCAGAGGTCCAACTTCGTGAAGACTCGAGCTCCTTTTAATTCATCAAGAAGTTCATCCACCACTGGTATTGGGTACTTATCCTTGATGGTGATGTCATTTAGAGCTCGGTAGTCGATGCACATCCGTCAAGTTCCGTCTTTCTTGCGCACAAGTAGCACCGGTGAGGAGTAGGGGCTGTAGGTTGGCCGAATCACCCCTGTTTCGAGCATCTCCTTCATGATCTTATCAATTTCATCCTTCTAGAGTTAAGGATAGCAGTAAGGTTAAGTGTTTGCTAGTGGTTTACCCAGAAGGATTGGAATTCGATGGTTATATTGCCGAGTAGGAGGAAGACCGTGCGGTTTAGCAAAAACATCGTCAAATTCAACAAGCAGTTAGGTGAGATTTTGATCTTTAATTTCTATTTTCTCCCCCTCTGGTTGCTGCTAGAGATGCATAAAAAAGCCACCATTTATCTTATGTAAAACTTTCTCCATTCATTAGGTTGAAATGGTGGTTACGTTGCTTCCGTGCTTCCCGCGTAGGGTGACCTATTTGCATTTGCAATAGAATTTCGTAATCAATTTGGAAAAGTTCCAAGAGACATCACCTAGCGTCGTCAGCCATTCTATGCCCAGCACAGTCTCATAATCATCAATTGGTAGGAGGAAGAAGTCGGCAACAATTTCTTGGCCCTGCAGTAATAGTTTCACCTGCGGTATCTTTGGTTGCATTTTAGGATTCGGTCGTCGGTGACCTTTACGTCGAACTTACTGTAACCTTCGATGTGGAGTGCCATCTGAGCAGCAACCTTACTGTTTAGAAACATAATAGTGCTGCCTGTATCGATGAGAACGGTGATCGGTTGTTGTTTGAGCAGGTCTCCAACTTTCATCGTTTGCAGATTTGAGTAGCCAGTTAGTGCATGTACCATAAAGTTGGTCGATTATAGCTCTTCTTCCATATCTTTATCCTCATGTTCAAGACTCTCTTCTAGCTATTCACTGATCTCTTCTTCCACTGGTTCAATCACAAAAAGTCTCCTTTTTTATAGCGATGCTTGTGGCTCCACAGCTCGTCACAATGCCAACATAACCCCTTAGCAGATCGGTCTTGAAGCTCTTCTCTTATCAACCTTTTTGGTGCAGGAGCTCAGCTGATAGTAGGGGGGGCTAAGGGCTTCGATATTGCTAGTCGGAGAGCGACCCTAGCCCTCCGGGCTTCGTGATTCAATCGCTCCTCCTGAAGTCGTGCGAAAGATATGGCTGCCATAAGCATGTACGGTTGTCGTGCTTTAACTTCTCCCCAAATCTCCGACTTCAAGCCCTCAATAAATATCCCCAATAACTATTTTTTAGACTAATCACAAGTTTGATTAGATAGCCTTTCAAACCTAGTTTGATACTCCTGGATGGTGGAGGTTTATCGGATCTTTGCTAGTTGTCCGTCGATGTTCTCGTAATCGGTTGGTCTGAAACGGATCAGCAATCCTTCTTTGAATTGTCACCATGAGAGGACTCCATAAGTGTGTTTAAACCAATCAAACCTATGGCATCCCCTTTAAGACGTATAGTTGTAATTTCTACCATAGATGTATCTACGGTTTTGTGGTACCGAAAATATCGCTTCGCGTGCGAGATCCAACCAGTCGGGTCTCCTTCCCATCTAGGGAAGTCCACCCTCATGCGTGGATAGTGGAGATCGGTCATAGAGCCTCCCCTCTCCTAGAGGTTATCTCTTCGATCAGAGCTTTCTCCTTGATGTGATTTCTTTGGGCTCGGTGGTCGACCCAAACTAAGTTCGGCAAAGAGAGTCCGAATCTTCTCCTCCATTCGTGTCTCGAAGGCTTCGAATTTAGCATCAATTGCCTCCTCGGATGCCATATCATATTCTACAAATCTGTAATATTAAGATCTCTTTTTTGCTATTGAGTTAAAGACATGTATTGGTTGAGAGAAGTGGTGGCTGAAAGAGTTGGTGGATTGGTGGATGTAGGCTGCAGTTTAGGCTTGTTTTGTGGCTGCTTTGGGTACAGTTTGGGGCTGTAGTTTGATGGAGTTTTTGGGCTGTGATGGTAGTGGATGAAGGTTAGGGAAGAGGGTTTTAGATCTGTGGTAGATTGCAGCAAAGATTTGACAAAAATCAATGGAAATTGCTGCCTATATGCGCTGTCTCGTAAGAGCAAAATTGTCATCGAAGAAATAGCAGTTTCTCGACAAAATTTCCAACGAAAACTCAAGGATTTGAGGAGGGGGTTTGATGGTAGAATCTTAGTTTAGATAATAGCAAGGATAACAAATTGGATCAAGAAATTTTGGCAGCAAAATAGTAAAGAAATCAGTGCAAGTTGCGATAACAGAATTCTCATCGAAAAATTTCAGCAATTTATGATGAGAGATTGCAGCAACATGATTTTTTTTGATGAATTTCATAATAGATCAATCATGGATGGGAGCCAAGATGATCTATGAGGTTCACAAAAAAATTCGTTCAAAAAGGATAATAATTAGATCGGTTAAAGTTAGCAACACACGGCTAAAATTTTTTGCAGTGATCCTTCGTTCGCAAAGATGGTAACTTTTACGACGCAAGGAATTCGTAGGCAAGGGATAGATAGAAAAACTTCTTTTTGGTATTTTAGATGAAAAATTATAGCAGCAAAGGGTTTTGGTGGTAGAAAAATACTAGATCCCTGATGTAATTGGAGATGGCAACTGTAGATTGAATTGATCTACGTCAGAAGATGACGGTGGAGACGACGGCGTCAAGAGCAATTGTGGGAATTGCTTGGCTGATGGTAGGTGGTAGGGATGGTAGCAAAAGCAACAAGATCGTTGCTCTGATACCAGATGATAGAACCCCAGAAGAATTCTATAAAGATTGATCTTTGAGAGGGATCAACCCTTGGAACGCTATAGGGGTTCCACCCTCCAAGTAGCCTGGTGGCTGCAATTGTAGATTGATATTTCTTATTCCAAAGAGGTGGAGGCTACAAGCTTATATAGAGCTCTAAACCCTAGCCCTAGGGGCTACTTCCTAAGTGAACTACCCAATTTACCCTCACCTTTAGCTGACCGGCCTAGTAACAAGGGGGGCGGCGGCTAAGAGGCCCAATAGCTCAAATATAAACTCTAGCCTCTCTTCTTTATAGGATAGAGGCAGCTAGGTGGGATTTATTACACTCACAGGGTTTTTATTAGCTACTACTTGGTTGAGTAGGACCCAACCCTACTAGGGTCTTATCACCTTAGTGTCCCTACACGAGTAGCTATGAGACCAGCTACCTCCATCATATGGACGGGTATACAGCACACCAGTCTATCCGATTATCTCAATGTCCTTCTCGAGTAACCTGTGATCATGATAATTTAGGGTCTGTGTTTAAAGGTGAATTGGTCTCATTATCGTGATCTTATCACAATCCAATTCCCATTACACAGATCTAAAGACATCACAATATACATCTAGATAATGTGAGATAATGCCAATAATCATAAGTAAAGAGATTAACGCAGCGTGTTACAGATGTAATCACTCATGTGATTGGCTTGTAGGGCACCTATAACTAGCAGCAAGAGGGTCATTCCATTACACATCTGCCTATGTTTGATGGGTCGGATTACACTTATTAGAAGACTCGCATGAAGATTTTTTTAATTTTCATAGATTTTAAAATTTGAAATATCATTGAAAATAAATTTCAAAAATCTTCTCTTTCGATGAATGAATGGAATGAATCGGAGAAGAAGGTTTTCACTCTAAATGCAAAGGCTATGAATGCCTTGTTTTGTGCACTTGATAAAAATGAGTTTAATCATGTTTCGATTTGTGAATCGGTGTTTAATATTTGGCGTACTCTTGAAATCACTCATGAAGGCACTAGCTGAGTGAAAGAGTCTAAAATCAATCTCTTGGTGCATTCTTACGAATTGTTTTGAATGAAATCAAGTGAGTCCATCGGAGACATGTACACCCGTTTCACGGATGTCGTCAATGGACTCAAAGCACTTGTAAAGATTTTTCTAATTTCAAACTTGTACTAAAATTTTAAGATCCCTTCAAAAGAGTTGGGATCCAAAATTTATGGCCATTCAAGAGACCAAGGACCTTAAAACTTTTTCTCTCGAAGAACTCATTGGGTCTTTGATGACCTATGAAATGACATGCCATGCTCATGATGAGCTAGAGAACCCCCTTCCAAAGAATAGGAAGGATATGACATTGAGAACACAAGAAGACCACTTGAAGGAAGTTTCAAGTGACGAGGACCTTGATGATGAACTTGCACTCTTAACTCAAAAATTCAAAAAATTTATAAGAAGAAATAAATTTAAAAATGACACTAAAAATAAAATTGAACCAAAAAAGGACCAAGTCATATGTTATGAATGCAAGAAGTCGAGGCACTTCAAAAGTGAATGCCCCCAAGCCAAGAAAAAAGCTATTAAAGAGGAAGAAAGCTCTAAAGGTGATGTAGGATAACTCAAGTGGCTCTGAAGATGAAGAAGCAAGCAATAAAGAGGAGGCCAACTTCGCATTGATGGCTTTAGGAGAAGAGGCAAGTGAGTTATTTAATGAAGATTTATCTTTCGATGAACTTTCAATTGCTTTCCATGAATTGTTTAATGAATGTAGAACTATTACTAAAAAGTTTAATTTATTAAAAAAGGAGCATGCTTTCTTGCTAGATAAACTCGAAAGTCTTGAACTTGATATTCCTTCTCTACCCCCATACTCTAAGTGTGAACACTTAGAAGCAATCAAAAATAAAAACTTGCTACTTAAAGATACCCTAAACAAGTTTAGGGTCGGTAGCAAGGGCTTGGACATGATCCTTGCAAACAAGGGTCACGTCGGAAATAGAAGTGAAATTGGATTTGTGAGTGGATCTCACCAAAATCTTACCACCTTCATTAAAAGACCAACACTACATGTATCATTTCATTTGAAATGCAACTTTTGTTACAAATCCAGACATTTTGCTTACAAATGTTCGTATAAGAAACTTAGCTCACATAGGTTAATATGGGTTCCTAAAGGAACAAAAAGAAACTCAATGAACAATGATCAGTTTAGTAGATCAATTTTTGAGGCACCCAAGTTCAAATGGGTACCTAAAAAAATCTTCCTCTTTTGTAGACACACTCACCTACACAAGCTAGGAGCAAGAGATGGTACCTTGATAGTGGATGCTCAAGGCACATGACCGGAGATCCATCTCAATTCTCTAAGCTCACTAGCCAAGATGAAGGATATGTCACCTTCGAAGATAACAACAAGGGTAAAATCATTGGCAAGGGAACTATAGGTAACAAATCAAGTTTTTTAATTGATAATGTATTATTGGTAGATGGTTTAAAGCATAATCTTTTGAGTATTAGTCAATTATGTGATAAGGGATATATTGTGAAATTTGAATCTAATGCTTGCATTATTGAAAAACCACACAACAACACATCTATGATTGCACAAAATAAAATAATGTCTACACCATAAACATTGATAATCTTAGTAATGAAATGTGTTTTTCGATTTTGAATGATGATGCTTGGCTTTGGCATAGGAGATTAGGTCATGTGAGCATGAAACTAATCACTCAAATCACACCTAAAGGACTTGTGAGATGTATTCCCAATGTTAAGTTCATTAAAGACAAAGTATGTGATGCATGTCAACTAGGAAAATAAATAAAAACTAGTTTCAAACCAAAAAATCAAATAAGCACCTCTAGACCATTACAATTGATCCATATAGATTTATTTGGACCAATTGGTATAACGAGTCTAGGAGGTAGTAAATAAGCATTTGTCATTGTAGATGACTATAGTAGATACACTTGGACCTATTTTTTGGCTCACAAAAGTGATTATTTTAAATATTTTTCTAAATTTTATAAACTTACTCAAAACGAAAACGGTTTCATGATTTCATCGATTAGGAGTGATCAAATTCAAGAATTCCAAAACCATGACTTCCAAAATTTTTGTGAATCTAATGGATATAACCACAACTTCTCTACTCCAAGAAATCCACAACAAAATGGAATAGTAGAAAGAAAGAATAGAAATTTACAAGAAATGATAAGAACTATGTTAAATGAACACAGCTTACCCAAATACTTTTGGGCCGAAGCCATTAGTATGGCTTACTATGTCATGAATAGGGTTTTAATAAGACCATCTTTATCCAAAACCCCTTATAAATTGTAGAATAACAAAAAACCGAATATTTCTTATTTTAATATTTTCGATTGTAAATGCATTATCTTGAATGAAAAGGATGTCTTAGGAAAATCCGATGCTAAATTCGATGAAGGCATCTTTCTTGGTTACACTTCAATTTCTAAAGCCTTTCGTGTTTTCAACAAAAGAACCTTGGTTATAGAAGAGTCTATTCATATAGTTTTTAATAAAGTTTCTGAATTTAAGAAAAATAATTTTGATGATGATCTTGGTTTTGATGGTTTGAATTTGAATGAACCCTGTCCTCAAAATAGTAACTTGGATGCATCTTCTTTCCAAATTTCCTTACCTAAGGAATGGAAGTATGTAGATGCCCATCCGAAGGAACTAATTATAGGAGACACATCAAAAGGGGTTCAAACTGGTTCCTCTTTTAAGAATTTTTGTGCCAACGCCGCTTTCCTTTTTCAAGTTGAACCTAAGTGCATTGACGAAACCTTGAAAGATGGTTCATGGGTTATTGCAATACAAGAGGAATTGAACCAATTTGAGAGGAATGAGGTGTGGAAGTTTGTACCTAGACCTAGTGACCATTTAGTTATTGGTACTAAATGGGTCTTTAGAAATAAACAAGATGAATTTGGTATCGTGGTTTGAAACAAGGCTAGATTAGTGACCAAAGGTTTCAACCAAGAAGAAGGTATTGACTATAAAGAAACCTTCGCTCCCGTGGTAAGATTAGAAGCTATTAGGATGCTCCATGCCTATGCTAGTAGTAATAATTTTAAATTATTTCAAATGGATGTTAAAAGTATTTTCTTAAATGATTTTATTTCCGAAGAAGTGTTTGTTGAATAACCACCATGTTTTGAAAACTCTCTTTTTCCTAATCATGTGTTTAAATTGACTAAGGCTCTCTATGGGTTAAAACATGCTCTAAAGGCTTGGTATGAGAGGCTTAGTTCTTTTCTTATTTCAAATAATTTCATTAAAGGCAAGGTCGATGCTACATTGTTTATTAAATATTTTAAAAATAATTTTCTTATTGTTCAAATTTATGTTGATGATATTATCTTTGGTTCTACAAACGAATCGTTACGTGAAACATTTTCTAAGTGTATGAACCAAGAGTTTGAAATGAGTCTAATGAGTAAACTAAACTTCTTTTTAGGATTATAAATTAAACAACTTAGTGATGGTATATTTCTTAGTCAAACCAAATATGCTTGAAAATTATTAAAATGATTTAATATGGATGGTTCAAAAGCCATCAATACTCCTATGAGTACCTCTACTAAGTTAGACATGGATAAAAGTGGAGAAAGTTTTGATCAAAACATATATAGGGGAATGATAGGTAGTTTACTTTACCTCACCACAACTAGATCGGATATCATGTTTAGTGTAGGACTTTATGCTAGATTTCAAGCTAATCCTAAGTTGTCTCATCTTAAAGCCGTTAAAAGAATCCTTATATATCTTAAAGGAACTCATAATCTAGGATTATGGTATCCAAAATCCGATAACTTTGATTTACTAGCTTATGTGGATGCCAATTTTGGCGGATGTAGAATAGATAGAAAAAGCACATCTGAAACATGTCAATTTTTAGGACATGCACTTGTTTCATGGTCTTCCAAGAAACAAAACTCGGTTACACTATCTATGGCCGAAGCTGAATACATAGCCGTAAGTGCATGTTGTGCACAAGTTATTTGGATGAAAAATATATTAGATGATTATGAAATTTATTTAAAGAACATTCCTATAAAATGTGATAACACTAGTACTATTTGTCTAACCAAAAATCCTATTCAACACTCTAGAACTAAGCATATTGACATTAGACATCACTTCATATGAGATCATGTCAATAATAATGATGTTATTCTAGAATTTATTGATACAAAATACCAATTAGCGGACATCTTCACAAAACCCCTAAATGAAGAATAATTTGACTTCATTAGAAGAGAATTAGGCATGTTAAATTGTCCTAATGCATGAAGATGTTGTATGTTCCTTTTCCAAAATTTTTCAACAACGGTTTACATAATCTCAACTTGATATTATTTTCAGATTTTGGATGACATCTTTTCGATATCATATTTTGAATGAAGCTCTCATTTTTATCATTTGATCGTAACATTTTGATTCTCCTCCTCCTTCGATTGATGAAGATCATACATTTTGATGAAGTATTAAAATTGGTTTTATACTCCTTTTACCTTTATTGGAATGATTAAATGAATTTCATGATTTTCGTATCATTTGAAGCTTAATATCATGAAATTTTTGCATAATGATTAAGCTCTCAAGAATTTATTATACTCTCTTCGGATTTTATTCTTAACTCTTGATCTTTTATGACTTGATTATTTTTTCTCCACCTCATGAGAATGCCAAGTTGAATCTCTCTCTATGAAACTTTTGATGTTGATGCACTCACTTAATAAATGCCAAGTTAAACTTTTTCATGAACTTTATCATGATCTTTCTCTCACGGATTTTTTTTTTCATGAGCTCTTGTTAGTACATTTGACGAATGACTAAATGTTTGATGAATGGCTTCAATGATCTATATTTCTAATTTATAATTTTATGCTTAAATTTTCAAAATTGTATCTTGAACCTCTTTCATGTATGAATCCTTCATAACTTGATCATTTTTCTGATTTCATAGACAAATAAAAATGATCAAATCTTTTTTTTGAATTTATCCATCTCGGATGACATATTTTGCATTATGTTCAACTCGATTTCTAAGCAAATATTAGCCTCATGTATCATATGTTTTTGATATGTTTGATAAATGATAAGCATCATGATACCTTATGATGATCATTTTTTTTATTCAGCTCCTTTTTGTTGATGACAAAGAGGGAGAAGTAAGTAACGATGAATGATTGAAAATCTTAATGTTTTAGTATCATGTATGTTATACCTAAAGTAATGTTGATTTGTTGTGATTGTGCATAATGTACTTCGATGATTTGAAATTATGATGCACAATGTATGAAATCTTGAAACAATATGTTATATATGATCAAAATTGTTTCACTTGAATTCAAAGGTTATTATTTCTTTTGAATTCAAGTTTACCTTATTTTGATATGACATATAGATAGGGGGAGTTGGGTTAACTCCATCAATTGGTTGTCATCATCAAAAAGAAGGAGATTGTTGAATCTCGAATTTTGATGATGAAATCAAATGATAAGTTTGTTATCTAATCTATGTTTTGAGATAAGTGATGCAGGACTAACCTTGATCAAAAGAGGTAAAATAATTAAAGCAAGAAGAATCAAGTGATGGGCCGGAGCCAAAGTTCAGGCATCGGGTCGGAAGAATCGAACAATGCATTGAGAATGGATGTTACGGGAGTCAACATGCCGATGGTGTTGAATCTCAGATTTTGATGATGAAGTCAATTGATGGTTATTTGATCTAATCCATTTTTGAGATAAGTGTGCAGGATTAACTATGATAGAGCAAATTACCAAAGTCAAGTTGCTGGAAGTTCAAGAGTCCACCAGATATCTGAAGGATCATCGGAAGTGTGCACGAGTCAACCGAGATGAAATCGGGGACTTACCGAAGGTTTCGGAAGTTTGCGGAAAGATCGTCGGAGGTTCGCGGAGACAACCGAAAAGGTTCGAAGAGTTGGAAAGACTCGTTGAACTCGCCATAGAATTCGGGAGCCAGTGGGAGTCGCGGAAGGAATCAAGGGATTGCTTAGGAAGTCCGCCGGAAGATCGCCGGAAAGCTCTTCGAAAGATAACTTGATGGTGTTGGTATAATTTGGCTTTAGAAGATCATAGTTAGCACTTAATTAAGGTATATAATAGGTGTTAAACCTATCTAGACCTGTATTGGGCCAATTGGGCCTTTAGTGGGTGTATTGGGCCAAAGGTTTGGCCCATCTGATTTACGGTAAGGGTCGGCGGTGGCATGCCGGACAAAGTGTAGCACCGCTGTTGACCGAAAGCACCGGCGGTAGTATCGCCCAGTGCAGCAGCGGTAGTACCGCCTTGTGCAAAGTAGTATCTTGCTAGCACATCGACACACGCAGCGGTAGTATCTGCTGCTTGATGCAGCAGTAAGTACGCCTCTGATCCGAAATTTCGGACGAGACCTTTGTGAGCGGGATTTTTGAATCCCAAAAATTCTCTATAAATACCCCTTTACTTCTAGCTGGTTAGGAGACTTTTTGCAGAGTCAGATTTGAGTCTAAGCTATAGCAAAATTCCTGCTCTCAATTGCTCAAGTGTTCACCTCTTTCTTCTACTTGTAAAAATCCTGTAAAGAGAGGGAACCTCTTGTAAAAGGCTGTAAAGGGGTGTTTGGTCCTTCCCCTTCAAGAGACTTGCTAGTGGAAGTTGGGAGCCTCATTGGAGGAGGCTTCAAGAGTGGACGTAGGTCATTTGACCGAACCACTATACATCGCTGCGTCTACTTGTTGTGTGAGTACTTAAGATTCTGCATCGTAAATTACTTAAGCTGCAAACTGATCGGATTTCTTCTCCCTACTTCCAAGTTCATTTACCTAAATATCTTCAAGTTAAAGTCTCTTTTGCTGAATCAAGTTCTTAAGCAAATCTCCGGAATCGGTTTTCAAGCTTTATTCATTTTAATCCACTGCACTAATTCACCCCCCCTCTTAGTGCCGCTCCGATCCCTAACAATTGGTATCAGAGCGAGGTTCACTCTCACATTTGGTTTAAAACCCAAGAGAGATGGCCTTTTCCGGCATGCAAGAGGGTTACTCCATTACTCGTCCACCCATGTTTAATGGGTCGGATTATACGTATTGGAAGACTCGAATGAGGATTTTTCTTATTTCTATGGATTTTGAACTTTGGAATATCGTTGAAAATGGTTTTCAAAAATCCCTTCTTCCGATGAGCGAATGGAATGAGTCGGAGAAGAAGGTGTTTGCTTTAAATGCCAAGGCTATGAATGCCTTATTTTGTGCACTAGACAAAAATGAATTTAATCGCGTATCGATTTGTGAATCGGCTTTTGATATTTGGCAAACTCTTGAGATCACTCATGAAGGCACAAGCCGAGTGAAAGAGTCCAAAATCAACATTCTTGTGCACTCTTATGAGCTTTTTCGAATGAAACCAAGTAAGTCTATTGGAGACATGTACACCCGCTTTACGGATGTCATCAATGGACTCAAGGCACTTGGTAAAGATTTTTCTAATTTTGAATTAGTAACAAAAATTTTAAGATCTCTTCCGAAATGTTGGGATCCAAAGGTTACGACCATTCAAGAGGCCAAAGACCTTAAAACTTTTCCTATCGAAGAACTCATAGGGTCTTTAATGACCTATGAAATGACATGCCATGCTCATGATGAGCTAGAGAACCCCCTTCCAAAGAACAGAAAGGATATGGTATTAAGAACTCAAGAAGATCACTTGAAAGGAACATCAAGTGATGAGGACCTTGATGAGGACATTGCACTCTTAACTAGAAAATTTAAAAAATTCATTAAAAAGGGCAAATTTAAAAATGATTTCAAGAACAAACCTGAACCAAAAAGGGACCAAGTCATATGTTATGAATGCAAGAAGCCGGGGCACTTCAAAAATGAATGCCCTCAAGCCAAGAAGAAGCAACTCAAGAAGAAGAAGGCCTTGAAGGCTACATGGGATGACTCGAGTGATTCCGAGGATGAAGAAGCAAGCATCAAAGAGGAGGCCAACTTTGCTCTAATGGCTTTGGGAGAAGAGGTAAGTGATTTACTTAATGAAGATTTATCTTTCGATGAGCTTTTAATTGCTTTTCATGAATTATTTGATGAATGTAGAACTGTTACAAAAAGCTTCAAGTCTTTAAAAAAGGAACATGCTTTATTACTAGATAAGTTTAAGAGTCTTGAGCATGATTCTCTCCCTCTACTCCCATGCTCTAAGTGCAATCACTTAGAAGCAATTAAAACGAAAACTTGCTACTCAAAGAGACCTTAAACAAGTTTAAGGTCGGTAGTAAGACTTGGACATGATCCTTGCTAACAAGGGACATGTCAGAAATAGATGTGGAATTGGATTCGTGAGTGGATCTCACCGAACACAAACCACATTCATTAAAGGGCCAACATTACATGTCTCCTCTCATTTTAAATGCAATTTTTGTTGCAAATCCGGACATGTAGTTTACAAATGTCCATATAGAAAACTTAGCCCAAATAAATTAGTATGGATTCCTAAAGGATCAATTAGGAACTCATTGAATAATGATAGAATTAGTAGATCAGATTTTGAGGCACCCAAGTCAAAATGGGTACTTAAAAACAATCCTTTTTTGTAGACAAAAACACCCACACAAGCTAGGAGCAAGAGATGGTACCTTGATAGTGGATGCTCAAGGCACATGACCGGAGATCCATCTCAATTCTCTAAGCTCTCTAGCCAAGATGAAGGGTTTGTCACCTTCGGAGACAACAACAAGGGTAAAATCATTGGCAAGGGTACTATAGGTAACAAATCAACCTTTTCAATTGATAATGTACTATTAGTAGATGGCTTAAAACATAATATCTTGAGCATTAGTCAATTATGTGATAATGGTTATATTGTAAGATTTGAATCTAATGCTTGCATCATTGAAAAACCACACAACAATACATCTATAATTGCAATCAAGCAAAATAATGTCTACACCATTAATCTTGATGATCTTGGTAGTGAAATATGTTTTTCGGCTTTGAATGATGATGCTCGACTTTGGCATAGAAGATTAGGTCATGCTAGCATGAAACTAATCTCTCAAATCACATCTAAAAATCTTGTAAGAGGCATTCCTAAGATTAAGTTCCTTAAAGATAGAGTTTGTGATGCTTGTCAACTAGGAAAACAAATCAAAACTAGCTTCAAGCCAAAAAATCAAATAAGTACCTCTAGACCATTGCAATTGATCTATATAGATTTGTTTGGACCAATTGACACAATAAGCTTAGGAGGTAGTAAATATGCCTTTGTGATTGTTGATGACTATAGTAGATTCACGTGGATCTATTTCTTAGCTCACAAAAGTGATTCTTTTAAATGTTTCTCCAAATTCTGTAAACTTACTCAAAATGAAAAGGGTTTCATGATTTCATCAATTCGGAGTGATCACGGTGGTGAATTCCAAAACCGTGACTTCCAAAATTTTTGTGAATCAAATGGGTATAACCACTTTTTCTCTACTCCAAGAAATCCTCAACAAAATGGAGTAGTAGAAAGAAAGAATAGAAATTTACAAGAAATGGCAAGAACCATGTTAAATGAACATAATTTACCCAAATATTTTTGGGCCGAAGCTGTAAATATGGCTTGTTATGTCATGAATAGAAGACTCCTTATGAATTATGGAATGATAAAAAACCCAATGTTTCTTACTTTAAAGTTTTTGGCTACAAATGTTTTATTTTGAATGAAAAGGATGCCTTTGGAAAATTCGATGCTAAATCCGATGAAGGCATCTTTCTTAGATACTCTTCCGTGTCTAAAGCTTTTCGGGTCTTTAATAAGAGAACCTTAGTTATAGAAGAGTCTATTCATGTGGTGTTCAATGAAGTTTCTGAAATTAAGAAAAATGATCTTGATGATGATTTCGGTTTTGAAATTTTGAATTTAAATGAACCCTCTCCTCAAAATGGCAACTTGGAAGCATCTTCTTTCGAATATTCCTTACCTAAGGAATGGAAGTATGTGGATGCCCATCCCAAGGAGTTAATCATAGGAGATACATCGAAAGGGGTTCAAACGCGTTCTTCGTTTAAAAATTTTTGTGCTCATGCGCTTTTTTTCTCAAATTGAGCCTAAGAGCATTGACGAAGCCTTGAAAAATAATTCTTGGGTTATCACAATGCAAGAGGAATTAAACCAATTTGAGAGAAATGAGGTATGGAAGCTTGTTCCTAGACCAAGTGACCATTTAGTTATCGGTACTAAATGGGTCTTTAGAAACAAGCAAGATGAATATGGTATCGTGGTTAGAAATAAGGCTAGATTAGTGGCCAAAGGTTTCAACCAAGAAGAAGGTATCGATTACGAAGAAACCTTCGCTCCTGTGGCTAGATTAGAAGCCATTAGGATGCTCCTTGCCTATGCTAGTAGTAATAACTTTAAGCTTTTTCAAATGGATGTCAAAAGTGCTTTTTTTAAATGGCTTTATTTCCAAAGAAGTTTATGTTGAACAACCACCCGGTTTTGAAAACTCTCTTCTTCCCAATCATGTTTTTAAACTAACCAAAGCTCTCTATGGATTGAAATAAGCCCCTAGGGCTTGGTATGAGAGGCTTAGTTCCTTCTTAATTTTAAATAATTTTACTAAAGGCAAGGTTGATACTACATTGTTTATTAAACATTTTAAAAATAATTTTCTTATTGTTCAAATTTATGTTGATGATATCATTTTTGGTTCGTCGGATGAATCACAATGTGAATCATTTGCTAAGTGTATGAGTCTTGAATTTGAAATGAGTCTAATGGGTGAGTTAAACTTCTTTTTAGGATTACAAATTAAACAACTTAGTGATGGAATATTTCTTAATCAAACCAAGTATACATTGGAACTGTTAAAACGATTTAACATGGATAGTTCTAAAGCCATCAACACTCCAATGAGTACTTCCACCAAGTTAGACTTGGATGAAAATGGAGAAAACTTTGATCAAAAACATATAGGGAATGATAGGTAGTTTACTCTATCTCACTTTGCAACTAGACCTGATATTATGTTTAGTGTAGGACTATGTGCAAGATTCCAAGCGAATCCTAAGTTATCTCACCTTAAAGCTGTTAAAAGAATCCTTAGATATCTTAAAGGAACTACCAATCTAGGATTATGGTATCCAAAATCTGATAACTTTGATTTAAAAGCTTATGCGGATGCCGATTTTGGCGGATGTAGAATTGATAGAAAAAGCACATCTGGAACATGTCAATTCTTAGGACATGCACTTGTTTCTTGGACTTCCAAGAAACAAAATTCTGTTGCACTATCTACGGTGGAAGCCGAATATATAGCTGCTAGTGCATGTTGTGCACAAGTTGTGTGGATGAAAAATACTTTAGAAGATTACGGAATTAATTTAAAAAATATTCTAATAAAATGCGATAACACAAGTGCTATTTGTCTAACAAAAAATCCTATTCAACACTTAAGAACTAAACACATCAATATTAGGCATCACTTTATACAAGATCATGTTGCTAATAATGATGTCACTTTAGAATTTATTGATACAAAGCACCAATTAGCGGACATTTTCACAAAACCCCTAAATGAAGAACAATTTGACTTCATTAGAAGAGAATTAGGCATGCTAAATCTGCCTTAATGTTTAAATATTGCATGTCCTTCAAAACATTTAATCTTTGATTGTTTCATCTTTATACCTTTAATGATATATGAAACTATCATTGATCATTATATATTGTGAAGAACTCATCTTTGGATCGAAAGATTTTCATGATGTTACCTTCATGATGTTTCTTTTAACGATTATTTTGAATCTCTTCATGAATTTTGATCTCTCTCACCTTCATTATTGATTGAGTTTAATGATGTATCCTTTAGCCTTGCGATCATGGTTTTCGTTTTCATCTCCTTTTTGTTGATGACAAAGGGGAGAAAAAATATGAAATTGATGATTTGTTAAATGTGGCTTTTATGAGCAAAATATTTTGTTGCAATCCCTGAAAAGCATTGCAAATGAAAAATTCCTACCTTAAATGTTTATCAAATGCCATCTTTTGATTGATATGACAATTTTCATCTCATGATTTATCTGTTATGTTGTCACGCTTTTCAATCATGCGATCCCTATTGTAATCTCAAATTTTTGATATCTTTTGACGAAATGAAAAATGGTTTTCATCCTTCGACTTGTTATTAAATGTCATGCTTTGATATTGTTTACGAATGAAACTTCTTGTTGATTTAGATGATAAGTTCAACGCAGGTAACTTATCGTTTTTGGTTGAATTCAAGAGAATGAATTCAAATGTCTTTACCTTCTCATTATATGGCATACAGATAGGGGGAGTTAAGAATAACTCCGTCATCAATTGATTGTCATCATCAAAAAGGGGGAGATTGTTGAATCTCGGATTTTGATGATGAAGTCAATTGATGGTTATTTGATCTAATCCATTTTTGATATAAGTGTGCAGGATTAACTATGATAGAGCAAATTACCAAAGTCAAGTTGCTGGAAGTTCAAGAGTCCACCAGATATTTGAAGGATCATCGGAAGTGCTGCCGGAGTCAACCGAGATGAAATCGGGGACTTGCCGAAGGTTTCGGAAGTTCGCAAGAAAGATCGTCGGAGGTTCGCGGAGACAACTGAAAAGGTTCGAAAGAGTTGGAAAGACTCGTTGAACTCGCCATAGAATTCGGGAGCCAGCTGGGAGTCCACCGGAAGGAATCCAAGGGATTGCCGGAAGTCCGTCGGAAGATCGCGGAAAGCTCTTGAAAGATAACTTGATGGTGTTGGTATAATTTGGCTTTAGAAGATCATAGTTAGCACTTAATTAAGGTATAGAATAGGTGTTAAACCTATCTAGACCTGTATTGGGCCAATTGGGCCTTTAGTGGGCTGTATTGGGCCAAAGGTTTGGCCCATACTGATTTCGGTAAGGGTCGGCGGTGGCACCGCCGGACCAAAGTGTAGCACCCGCTGTTGACCGAAAGCACCGGCGGTAGTATCGCCCCAAGCGGCGGTGGTACCGCTGACAGTGGTTGCAACCACGTGTCAGCGATAATACCGCTTGATGCCAAAGCGGTAGTACCGCCAAAGACATGACACACGCAGTGGTAGTCCGCTTGATGCCAAAGCAGTAATCGCCTCTGATCCGAAATTTCGGACGAGACCTTTGTGAGCGGGATTTTTGAATCCCAAAAATTCTCTATAAATACCCCTTTACTTCTAGCGGGTTAGGAGACTTTTTGTAGAGTCAAATTTGAGTCTAAGCTATAGCAAAATTCCTGCTCTCAATTGCTCAAGTGTTCACCTCTTTCTTCTACTTGTAAAAATCCTGTAAAGAGAGGGAACCTCTTGTAAAAGGCTGTAAAGGGGTGTTTGGTCCTTCCCCTTCAAGAGACTTGCTAGTGGAAGTTGGGAGCCTCATTGGAGGAGGCTTCAAGAGTGGACGTAGGTCATTTGACCGAACCACTATACATCGCTGCGTCTACTTGTTGTGTGAGTACTTAAGATTCTGCATCGTAAATTACTTAAGCTGCAAACTGATCGGATTTCTTCTCCCTACTTCCAAGTTCATTTACCTAAATATCTTCAAGTTAAAGTCTCTTTTACTGAATCAAGTTCTTAAGCAAATCTCTGGAATCGATTTTCAAGCTTTATTCATTTTAATCCGCTGCACTAATTCACCCCCCCCCTCTTAGTGCCGCTCCGATCGCTAACAGATGGATCGGGCACTTCACCGAAGGTTCGGATATGCACCGGAAGTTCATCGGAAGATCACCGGAAGGTTGCCGAAAGTTCACCAGGAGAATCAATGACATGCCAGATAACTTAGATTTGTAGCTTGTAGTTATTTATGTCTTAATGGTTGAAGGTTAGGTCAAAATTGAGTTAGTTTAGGGTGAAATCATACCAACTCAATTAGGGGTAAATTGGCCATAAATTGGAACTAATTTGGGCTCATTGAGAGGCCCATTCAGTGGCCCAAATGTTGTTGTAGGCGGTGGCACCGCCAAACTGGCGGTAGAACTGTCTATGTCCTGGAAAAGTGAAAAAGCACACTTTTTCAGGTTGCAGGCGGTAGTACCGCCTAGTTTGAGTAGTGGTACCACCCAATCTAGGTGGTAGTACTGCCCAGCAATAAAGCTACAATGGTGGTACCACTCCAGGCTGGTGGTAGCACCACTAGAACCTTTGTTTTCGAGGTTCTACAAGCGGTTACACCGCCCAATGCAGGCAATAGTACTGCATGTACTCGGAAGACTTAGAAATTTGAATTTTGGCTTCATTTTTGGAGTCATTTGGGGCCTATAAATACCCCACTCATCCCTGCAAGGAATACACAAGAAAAAGTAAGCTAAAACTCTAGTGAATCAAGTTGTAATCTTAAAAAAGTCTTGAGTGTTCTCTCCCTCCTCTTGAAAAGTTTAGAAGTTTGTCTAAGGGAAGTGTGAGACTTGTAGAGGTTATCTCCCGAACCTTTGAAAAGGAGAAAGAGTTGTAAAAGGGTGGTTGATCTTCACCTATTGAAAGAAGATCATTAGTGAAAGTTGGTGATCTCAATGAAGGAGGAATCAGGAATGGACGTAGGTCGGAAGACTGAACCAATATAAAATCGGTTTGCATTTCTTTTCTTGCAATTTATATTTTCACAAATCCTTTACCTTATTGCAATCACTTGAATCCTTCTTTTTTACTTATAAATCTCTTTAAGTTAAAATGCAATCGAAGTTGGTTTTTATCGAAACATGATTCTTCTCGAACGAAGTTTTTTAAAATCACACAAATCTACATTTTTAACCGCTACACTAATTCACCCCCCCTCTTAGTGTCGCTCTTGATCCTAGCAGTCTGGTGGTGCCACCACCAGACAAGGTTCAGCAAGCCTATTTGGGCCCTTAGTCTGGCCTAAACTTGTTTGGGTATGGGTCCAATTGGCCTCTAATTGGATTGGCCTAATTATAACCCAATTAACCTAATCCTACTTTGATCTAGATAATTATTACAATGTGACTTATAAGAATTCTATTACCTGGTATGTCATTGGTCGATGCTTCGTCAGGTTATTCGGCGCATCATCCTCTCTTGTGGCTTGTTATCCAATCGGTAACTGACCTCCGCAGCCCCGATCTCCTTCGCGTAACTCCGCTTTCTTGGCCCGATGCCTAATTTCTTTGTCCAAAGCCTTTTGTTGATCATCGACTGAACCTCCGGCTCAACGTCCAATCTCCTAACGTGTTCTCATCTAGCATAATGCTAATTCATCCTGTGTCAGTTGTCTGAAGCTAATCGAGAGTAGACCTACGTGACTCAAAATACAGTTAGATCACTAAAACATAATCAATTAGTTTCATCATCAAAATTCAAGATTCAACAGATAGTGGATGCTCAAGGCACATGACTAGAGATCCATCTTAATTCTTTAAGCTCACTAGCCAAGATGAAGGGTATGTCACCTTCAGAGATAATAACAAGGGTAAAATCAATGGCAAGGGATCCATAGGTAACAAATTAAACTTTTTAACTGATGATATATTGTTAGTAGATGGCTTAAAGCATAATCTTTTGAGCATTAATCAATTGTGTGATAAAGGATACATAATAAGATTTGAATTTAATACTTGCATCATTGAAAAATCGTAAAACAACACATCTATGATTGCCCTAAAATAAAATAATGTCTATACTATTAACATTAATGAACTTAGTAATGAAATGTACTTTTCGATTTTAAATGATGATGCTTGGCTTTAGCATAGGAGATTAGGCTATGCAAGCATGAAACTAATCTCTAAAATCTCATCTAGAGAACTAGTAAGAGGTATTCCTATTATTAAGTTTATCAAAGACAAAATGTATGATGCTTATTAACTTAGAAAATAAATAAAAAATAGTTTCAAATAGAAAAATCAAATAAGTACCTTTAGACCATTGTAATTGATCCATATGGACTTATTTGGACCAATTGATACAACAAGCCTAGAATGTAACAAATATGCCTTTGTAATCGTAGATGACTATAGTAGATACACTTGAATATATTTCTTGGCACACAAAAGTAATTGTTTTAAGTGTTTCTTGAAGTTTTGCAAACTTGTTGAAAATGAAAAATGTTTTATGATTGTATTGATTCAGAGTGATTATGGTAGTAAATATCAAAATTGTGATTTTTAAAACTTTTGTGAATCTAATAGTTACAACCATAATTTCTCTACTCCGAGGAATCCTCAACAAAATGGAGTAGTAGAAAGAAAAAATAAAAATTTATAAGAAATGACAAGAACCATATTGAATGAACATAGTTTACCCAAATACTTTTGGGTCGAAGCCATTAATATGACTTGTTATATCATGAATAGGGTTTTAGTAAGACCATCTCTCTCCAAAACTTCTTATGAATTATGGAATAACAAAATACTAAATGTTTCACATTTTAAAGTTTACGGTTGTAAATGTTTTATATTGAATGAAAAAGATATCTTAGGAAAGTTTGATACAAAATCCGATGAAGACATTTTTCTAGGTTACTATTCTATTTCTAAGGTCTTTCATATTTTTAATAAAAGAACTTTGGTTATAGAAGAATTTATTCATGTTGTTTTCAATGAATTTTCTGAATTTAAGAAAAATAATTTTGATGATGATCTTGATTTTAATGGTTTGAATTTGAATAAAACCTCTATTCTAAATAGCAACTTGGATGCATTTTCTTCTTAAACTTCCTTACCTAAGAAATGGAAGTATGTGGATGCCCATCCTAAGGAGCTAATTATAGGAGACACATCAAAAGGAGTTCATACTCATTCTTCTTTTAAGAATTTTTATGCTAAAGACGCTTTTTTTTCTCAAATTGAACCTATGTGCATTGACGAAGCCTTGAAAGATGATTCTTGGGTTATTATAATGCAAGAGGAATTGAACCAATTTGAGAGAAATGAGATGTGAAAGCTTATTCCTAGATCTGGTGACAACTTAGTTATTGGTACTAAATAGGTCTTTAGAAACAAGTAAGATGAATTTGGTATTGTGGTTAGAAACAAGGCTAGATTAGAGGCTAAAGGTTTCAACTAAGAAGAAGGTATCGATTACGAAGAAACCTTTGCTCCTGTGGCAAGATTAGAAGCCATAAGGATGCTTATTGCCTATGCTAGTAGTTATAATTTTAAGCTATTTCAAATGAATGTTAAAAGTACTTTCTTAAACGTTTTTATTTCTGAAGAAGTATATATTGAACAACCACTTAGATTTGAGAACTCTCTTTTTCCTAATCATGTGTTTAAATTGACTAAGGTTCTCTATGGATTAAAACAATTCCTAAGGGCTTGGTATGAGAGACTTAGTTCTTTTCTTATTCAAAATAATTTCTTTAAAGGCAAGGTCGATACTATATTATTTATTATTAATTTAAAAATAATTTTCTTGTTGTTCAAATATATGTTAATGATATTATCTTTGGTTTTACAAATGAATCGTTATGTGAATTATTTGCTAAGAGTATGAGCCAAGAGTTTGAAATGAGTCTAATGGGTGAACTAACATTCTTTTTAAGATTACAAATCAAATAACTTAGTGATGGTATATTTCTTAGTCAAACCAAATATGCATTAGAATTGTTAAAATGATTTAATATGGATAGTTCAAAGGCCATCAACACTCCTATGAGTACCTCCGCTAAGTTAGACATGGACAAAAGTGGAGAAAGTTTTGATAAAAAAAATATATAGGGGAATGATAGGTAGTTTACTTTACCTTACTGCTACTAGACCGGATATCATATTTAGTATAGGACTTTGTGCTAGATTTCAAGCTAATCCTAAGTTATCTCATCTTAAAACCATTAAAAGAATCCTTAGATATCTTAAAGGCTCCTAACCTAGGATTATGGTATCCAAAATCTGATAACTTTGATTTAATAGCTTATGCGGATGCAGATTTTATCGAATGTAGAATAGATAGAAAAAACACATCCGGAATATGTCAATTCTTAGGACATACACTTATTTCTTGGTATTCCACGAAACAAAACTCTATTATACTATCTACGATCAAAACCGAATACATAGCCACAAGTGCATGTTGTGCACAAGTTATATGGATGAAAAACATATTAAAAGATTATAAAATTTATTTAAAAAATATTCCTATAAAATGTGATAACACAAGTGTTATATGGTTGACTAAAAATCTCATTCAATACTCTAGAACTAAACTTATTGACATTAGCCATCATTTTATACAAGATAATGTCAATATTAATGATGTTACTCTAGAATTTACTAATACAAAACACCAATTGGCGGATATCTTTACAAAACCCTTAAATAAAGAATAATTTGATTTCATTAGAAGGGAACTAGGCATGTTAAATTGTCCTATTGAATGAGTTTGTCTCTTTTCTAGAATTTCTTATAGTATCATCTTTTCAGCTTTCATGAACTTACTTTGATCCTTCACCTATCTTGGTATCATCTTTTTCGATTTCGTATTATCTTGGTGTCATCTTTTCAATTGTGTAGACAGAGCTTTCATTTTTTATCTTCCTCCAATCTCGGATTGATAATCTTGCCTCATCGATTAATGATTCATGTTTAATGAGTTTTTGAATTAGATTCATACCTATTTAATAACTTTGAGAATTTGATTCTATCGATTTTATCCTCCCTTAAATTCTGTTGGCATGAATGAATGACTTTCATGATTTACTTTTCACATTTTCATATTGTAAAATTTGAAGTTTGATAAATTCTTGATAACTTAAACAAATTTCTTTCATGACACATGAAACTATTCATTTATACATATTTTTACATCATGGACTTTATATGAAAAGAAGAAGCCCTCATAAATTTTTTTTAATAGCTTGAATGCTCTCTTGAAATCAATTCAGATTTCATGCATTTCTCTAAGTGCGAATTTAAAGATTTCTTAACTCTTGTGTAAATTCGGATTTCATATATTTGTATCATGTCATGAGCTTTTATGAACTTTTCATGACTTTCAATATCTCAATTTTTATTGAACATCATTTACATCATGACTCTTATCATGAATTTTTGTGCTTGAATGATCTCTTTTCTACCTCACGAATTTTACTTGGTAGAAATATGGGCAATAACGACTTTTGAATGAATTTTTCTTTATGTCATGAGCTCTTGATGGAAAGTAAAAATTTTTATGAATTTTTGCTTCAATGATCTATCTTTTCTACTTTATGAATTTATTTCTATGGCATGAATTTTCAATACAATGAACGAATTGCTTTTTGTTATTCTTGAATGAATTCTTCTTAATGGATTTATCCTTCTCTTTTTGCCATCTTCACAAAAAGTTCTATCATAACATTTGGTATCAATGGCCTATTTCCTTTTTGGTGATGACAAAGGGGGAGAAATGTGGCAAATTGATGACAAGTATCGTAAAATGTAATTTGTAAAATGTGTTGTATCGTAAAAGCAAATTGATGACATGCTTCATATCATAAAACAATTGCCATGCTTTGTATTGTAAAATGCTTACTATTATTAAAAGCATCACAATGTATCGCAAATATATGAAATGCATCAAATGCATCGCAAATGATTGAAGCGTATTGCAATGTATCGCAATTATATGGAATATAACGTATGCATCGCAAATAACACATGTATGCTTAAAATGTTAATTTTTCTATGATCATTATCGTATCATGCTTATTTATCTTACTTGAATTTGGTATCATGCCTTGATACAATAATTTAGTTTCATTTGTGTATCATTGAATGATGTATTGTCAATTGATATCATGCCATGGACTTGTGAACTTTTATTTGATATCATTTGATTCTTACTAAATTTTAAAATTAAAGTTGGTATTGTTTGTTGAAATGATGATTGTCTATCATCATTCAACATTGGACTCGAAAATGGATGTCATGCCTTGACATCATTTTCGTATTGTGAAAAATATAAAGTATCATATTTTGGGATAAAAAATCATTCTTGTTAAGTATGTCAATAAGTTTGAATGGATGTAACTTATCGATTTTAACTTGAATTCAAGGGGTTTGAATTCAAGTATTTCTTTTCTCAAATATATCATATAGATAGGGGGAGTTAAGGTTAACTTCATTATCAATTGATTGTTAGCATCAAAAAGGGGGAGATTACTGAATCTCGAATTTTGATGATGAAGTCAATTGATAGATTATTTGATCTAATCCATATGTCGAGAAAAGTGTGCAGGATTAACTACGATAGCGATGAATATACAAAACAAAGTATTGGAGTCAAGTACGATCAAATTGTTAGGAGTTCGAGAGTCTGCCAGAAGTTCGAAGGATTATCGGAAGTGCTATCAGAATTGGCCGAGAATGAATCTGGGGCTTACCGAAGGGTTGTTAGAAGTTCATCGAAAGGTTCGTTAGAAGTTAGCAGAGCTCACTGAGAAAGATCGAAGCTTACCAAAGAAGACTTGTCGGAGCTCATTAAGGTCGTCGTAAAGTCCAGGAGCCTACTAGAAGTCCATCGGAAGATGTTTGAGGGCTCGTAGGAAGATGTTTGATCCTACTGGATTATGTTTTTGCTTAGTATATGTCTTTAATTTTATAGTTAGCACATAATTAGGGTTAAGATTGGAAAGTAACCCCATTAACCCTGGTAGTAGCCAACTGGGCCCAAGATTGAATTAGATTGGGCCGATTTTAAGGCCCATCCAAAGTTGCTGGACCCTGTTTGGCGGTGGTACTGCTAGACTAGGGCGATAGATATTATATCAATCAATATTTCAATCATCACATGATGCATATAAGCCAAAGAAATCATGTCATTTCTATGTCAAGAAGGATATGATATCAACAACAATCTTGGTTATAATTTTAAAAAATTCATGATTCATTTAGAAAGATCTCCTTTTTAGTAAATGACAAGAAGAAACAGGAGAAAAGCTCTTGATTCAAGCATAAGACATCTCAAGTCATCAAGATCACATTTCATAAAAAAATTTCAAGTGTATAGTTCTAAGAAATCAAGAGACAAGTCATATTTCATTTAGAAAATTCTCTTTGATAAACGAAATAATCATGGTATATGATCTTGATTTATAAAGAATTTTGAGTTATAATTATCAAGATTATGATTTCAATAAAATTTCCTTATGATAAAATGAAACCTTTAAGAACTTGATTCATGCATTATATATATATATATATATATCTCAATTCATCATGATTTATAAAAATCAAGTTATGATTCCGAGAAATGATTCCATGAATCATTTGGAAAAATCATATTCAAATTCGATTCGTCAACTCCAAACTCATCATCAAATAATCAAAATCACTTTCGAGATTCAAAATCAAAAATAAATTTATTAATCTCTTATTGAAAAAGTCGATAAGATAGAGATAGAAAATACATTATGTGTTTCAATTTATGTGATTTACTTCTTATAAGCATGCCTTTGCCTTTAATGGTAAACAAGTATTAATGTTCAAGACCGAAAGACAAATTTCGTCAAAAAGATCATCATGGCCAAAATATGTCAAACATACATCATCTTCAAACAAAAAATTGATTTATCATGATAATTCATTTTTTCTTTTTTTTTTGTGTTTCAATTTAAGTGAGCATGTTCAAAATTTTCATGCAAAGGTCAAGCATCATGTTTAGAACCGAAAGCATCGTCAAAATCACTTTTCTTTCATTCGAAAAATTTATTGAAAGTAATGTAGGTTAATTTCTATAAGATTAAAAGTAGCTAAAGTTCTTTTAGTTTCGTAATTGATTTCATACAAGTATGCTTAAGTCTTTTTGTTAGGATCTAGAACGGCACTAAGAGGGTGGGGGGGGGGTGAATTAATGCAGTGGTTGAGAATGATAGATTCAGTGATTTAAAAGAAACTTCGAAAACTTCATACGAAAAGAATAACATTTTGATTATACCCGTTTCAATTACGTTTTAACTTGAAAGTGTACGTAAGAAGGTGAAGAGGAAGTGGAGTAAGTAAAGTAACAAAGTGAAGATAGTTTATAGTAATGTAAATTTATTAGAAGTAAACGTAAACTATTTTAATAGTGGTTCAGTCATACGACATATGTCCACTCCTGATTCCTCTTCACTTGAGGCCACTGGCTTTCCACTAGTTGTTTTCCTTCCAACGGGCAAAGATCAACTCCCTTACAGCACTCTCTCCTTTTGACCGGCTTAGGAGGTAACCCTTACAAGCACTCTCTCCTCTCTTTTAACTTGAATACAAGTGAGGACTAGATGAGGGGATTTCTAGAGAGATTTGAATAGCGTTCTTCTACTATCAAAGTGTGTGTGCTTGTATATTTAACCCAGGGATGGGAGGGGTATTTATAGGCTTTAATTGGATTCAAACTTGGAGCCACAAACCTTCCTATACCGGGTTTACCAGGTACTGGTGGTACCATCGCTTATCACTGGCGGTACCATCGCCAGTTTGACCCTGATACTAGACGGTACCATTGCTAGTCTAGCGATACCACCGCTTGGGCACACTGATATTGTTAGTATATACCACCGCCCAGGCATACTGACACTGGGTAGTACCACTACCTAATATAACCTGGGGAGCTGAACCCAAGTAGTTCCACTGCCCTACCGCTAGACAAGGTCCAGTACTTCTAGTTAGGCCTTGAATCTAGCCCAAACCAGTCTATAATGGGCCTAGTTGGCCCCTACCAATATTATACGATTAACACTTAATCTTAACTCTAATTATATGATAACTACAAAATTAAAAATATTTCCTAAGCTAATACAAAGTCCGGAAAGTCAAGACTTCTTCTAGTGTGCTTTTCGGTGAACTTCTGGCGGTCTTCCGATGAACTTCCGACGGTCTTCCGATGAACTTCCGACGGTCTTCTGACGAACCCTCGGATACCATTCTGTAGACTCCCGGCAAGCTCTTGACTTCATGACGATCTTAGTAAGTTCTGGTAGCACTTCGATGAATCTTCGGACTTCCGTCGAACTCTCGAACTCCCAATAATTCTATCATACTTGACTCCGGCACTTTGTTTTACTTTATGTCTTCATCGTTATCGTAGTTAATCATACACACATAAACCTTAACTCTACTTCGATCTAGTCAGTTATACGAATCAACCTCCTATTGCCCGGCACATCATTGGTCAGCACTTCGTCCAGTTCTTCGATACATCATCCTCTCTTGTGGCTTGTTTCCCAATTGGTGGTTGACCTTCGCAACCCTAATATCCTTAGTGCAATACCACTCTTCTTGGCTCAATAGCCAATATCTTTATCCGAAGCCTTCTTCCAATTGTTGATGGGACCTTCAACTCGACGTCCAATTTCTTGACGTGATTTTCTCCGGCATAACGCTGATTCATCTTGTGTCAACTATCTAATTCTGATCGATAGTAGACCTACGTGACTTAAAATGCAGTTAGACAATAAAACACAATCAATTAGTTTCATCATCAAAATCCGAGACTTAACAGCCTCTTTCTTTTTGATGATCACAACTAATTGATGACGGAGTTAACCTTAACTCTCAAAGTTTAACCAAACTCCCCCTATCAATATGCCATATTGATAGGACCTTGGATTATCCAAATCCAAGCAACATGTTATGAAAAATATCAAAACATCATGCAAATATAAATATTCAATATAACATATATTACATGAAATCATCAATCTACTTCTCTCCCTTTGTCATCAACAAAAAGGAGAAGTTGCATCATAGCTAGTTTTTAAGGATATGCAAGTTTTACAATACACTAGCTATCAAAATATACAACATTAAATCATAGCAAGTTTTTAAGTTCAAGCATGGTAATTTTTGTTTACTTCTTGAGATGTGCAAGTTTGCACTTTGTTTCTCATGATTGGCAAGATAGTGCTTTTGTTTCTTAGTTTTGCCTTAGCAAATTTTGTTTCTAATGAGCTAGCAATTTTGTATAATCAATTTAAATACGCAAGCTAAATTTGTATTACAACATAGAAGCATAGCAAGTGTAAGATTATAAATTTTCTAAGTTTTGCATTTTGCTTCTACTGAGATAGTACTTCTTTGCTTCTCTTTAGATGGCAAGATTGGAATTCTTTACAAGTTTTAGCTAGCTACTTTTGCCCATTTTTCTTGTGATACATAAGCTAGCAAGTTTTCTCTGCGATATACCAAGCTAGGAATTTTGCTTCAAACTAGTAATTTTTTCCCCTTTTGTTAGGTCTCAGATTTCGATGATAAAACTAATTGATTATCTTTTATTGTCTAATTGCATTTTGAGTGATGCAGATCTACTATCAATCAGGATTAGATAGTTGACATAGGATGAATCAGCATTGCACCAGAAGAAATCACGTCAGGAGATTGGACATTGAGCTAGAGGTCCGTTTGACAATCCGCAGAAGGCTTCAGACATCGGGCATCAAGCCAAGAAGAGTGATGTTGCGCTAAGGAGATTGGGTTTACGGTGGTCAATCACCGATTGGGCAACAGATTGTAAGAGAGCACGGTGCACCGTAGAACTGGACGAAGCGCCGACCAATGACGTGCCGGGCAACAGGAGGTTGATTCGTGTAACTGACTAGATCGAAGTAGAGTTAAGGTTTATGTGTGCAGGATTAACTACGATAATGATGAAGACATAAAGCAAAGCAAAGTGTTGGAGCCAAATGTGATAGAATCATTGGGAGTTCAAGAGTTCGACGAAAGTTTGTAGATTCATCGGGAGTGCTACCGGAACTGGCCGAGAATGAGTAGGGAGCTTGCCAAAGGGTTTCGGAAGTTCACAGAAAAGATTCATCAGAAGTTCATGGAACTCACCGAGAATGATCGGAGCTTACCGAAGAAGCTTGTCAAAACTCGCCAAGATCAATCGAGAAGTCCAGGAGCTTATCAGGAGTCTGTAGAATGGTGTTTGAGGGTTCGTCGGAAGACCACCGGAAGTTCACCGGAAGAAGTCTTGACTTTCCAGACTTTGTATTAGCTTAGGAAATATCTTTAATTTCATAGTTAGCACGTAATTAGGGTTAGGATTAAGTGTTAATCCTATAACCCTGGTAGGGGCCAATTGGGCCCGATATTGGATTGGTTTGGGCTGGGTTTAAGGCTCAACCAGGAGTGTTAGACCTTGTCTGATGGTGGCACTGCTAGACTAGGGCGGTGGCACCGCCTAGGTCCAGCTCGCCAAGTTGTACTAGGCGGTGGTACTACATAGTGGCAAAACACCTAGGCGGTGGTACCATTAGCTGGGCAATGGTACCGCCTAGTACACTGACCATGTCAGTGTGTTAGGCGATAGTACCGCCAGACTAAGCAGTGGTACCACCCAGTGTTAGAGTCAAACTGGTGATGGTCCCACTAGTGACAGGCAGTGGCACCGCCAATACCCCGAAAATCTAGGGTGATGCAAATTTGGGCTCCAAATTTGAATCCTCTTGGGGTTTATAAATACCCCAGATGTTCTTGCTTGGCATAGCAAGAAGTGTGCAAGAAAACTAAGGGAAAACTCTATCATTTGTAGTAGAAATCCCTCATCTGAAAGTTTAGAAGTGTTCTTAAGAGAGGTGTTGAGGGAAGCTTTATAAACAGAGTTTGTAAAAGGGAGTTTTGCCTTTGCCTGTTAGAAGGAAGACAACTAGTGGAAAGCCGATGGCCTCAAGAGAAGATGAATCGAGAGTGGACGTAGGTCGGATGACCGAACCACTATAAAATTTGGTTTGTGTTTATATTCTTGCATTTCCCTTTCTGTAAACCGTTTCACTTTATTGCAATCATCTGGCTTCCTCTTTATCCTCTTATAATCACTCTCAAGCTCAAGTATTTCTGATACACTTTTTATCAAAATATCTTTTTATCATATGAAGTTTCTGAAAGCTTATTTTAATCACCGAAATTATCATTTTTATCTATTACACTAATTCACCTCCTCTCTTAGTGACGCTCTAGATCCCAACAATTGATATTAGAGTCTCATTATTTCTCTTTCGAATTCACACCCACGAGAAATGACTCTTCACGATTTTCAAGAGAGTTTTTCAATTATTCGTTCTCCATTCTTTAACGGATCAGACTACACATATTGGAAAACTTAAATAAGAGTTTTCTTGATTTTTCTAGATTTAAACTTATGGATTTCATTGAAAATGACTTTTAACTTTCCTCTAAACCGATGAACGAATGGTCGGATTTGGAGAGAAAATCCTTTTCATTAAATGCAAAGGCTTTGAATGCCTTATTTTGTGCTCTAGATAAAACTGAGTTTAATCAGATTTCAACATGCAAAATGACTTTTGATATTTGGCGCATACTTGAAATCACACATGAGGGAACGAGTAGAGTAAAAGACTCAAAAGTAAACCTTCTTATGTATGATTTTGAGCTTTTCTGAATGACACCAAGCGAAACTATTGGTGACATGTACACTCGTTTCACAGATGTCGTCAATAGTTTGAAAAGCCTTGGCAAAAGTTTTTTGAGTTTTGATTTAGTAAACAAGATTTTAAGATCCCTTCTAAAGAGTTGGGATAAAAAAATAACGGCTATACAAGAGTCTAAAGACTTGAATGTTTATTCACTCGAAGAACTAATTGGGTCTTTAATGACCTATGAAATAACTCTTGAACTTGATGAACATAAGAACTACCTTCCCAAGAACATGAAGGTTTGGCCACTTCGAACAAAAGAATATCACTTGAGTGATGACTCAAGTGATGAGGACAATGTTGAGGACATTGAACGTTTGACGTTAAGATTTAAAAAATTCATTAAACAAGAATTGAAGAACACAAATGAACTTAAAAAGAACACCAACTCTTGCTATGAATGCAAGAAGCCGAAGAGCTCCAAATACGAGCACACAAAAGAAAAGAAAAAGAGACCTAAGAAGAAGGAAGAACTCCAAGAAGATTCAAGTGCATCCGAAGGCGAAACGGTAAATTATGCCTTGTTGGTTTTCGACAATAAAGTAAGAAACTCACCCAAGTTGCTTTTATGTTATTTTAAAATTACATGATGTTTTTCATGAGTGCTTAATTTAGATAGTAGGAAATAAAAAAAATTATTTTTTAAAAAATTATCATGCCTCTCTTTTTAGTGTTTTTGAAAAATTAAAAAAAAATTGATCATGAAAATTATATTGTTTCATGCATGTTATGATTCAAAATTTTGAATGAAATATGCAACATTATAAATGATGATTAAATGATTTGTAGTAACGATTGAACATCAAATACATATCTATGTATATTATTCTTGGAAGTGTCTTAATGAAAATGTTTGTATCATTCTTGACTTTACAATTTGATACGCTATAATATATTTTCGGCTTTGACGTAATTTGTTTCGGATTTATACATGTCTTTATGAAATCAATTGTAAAACTAAAAGACCTAACCCATAAATTTTCTAAATGAAAGAAAAGTGGTTTTGATATTGTCTTGTGTCACATTTGGACTTGATGGTTTTCATGATGAAAATTATTTTTTGAATTTATATGATGCTTGGCCTTTGTGTGAAAATGTGAACATGCTTACACAAGATCAATCAACTTAAAGTGAAACACACTATCATGATGTTTTATGGTGAATATATTTGGATTTGATGGTTTTGATGACAAAACTTGTATTTCAAATTTATACAACGATGGCTTTCATATAAATATTTGAAGGTGTTATGTCTTGATGACAAAACTCATATTTTGGTGCTAAACATGATACTCATTTTTTAAAACTTGAGCTCACTTATATGAAACAAACAACTTAAAATGAAACACGTAAAAATGGAAAATGTGTTATCATGATGTGTTTGGTCTTGACGGTTTTATGACAAAACATGTCTTATTTTTAAATGTTGATACATGCTTTCACAAAGGACTTAAACATGCTCACATGAAATCAATTGTATGAAATGGATATGAATTTTCTATCCTATTGAGATTAATGAATTCATTTTACCAAACTTGTGAATCTCATGAAAATAAATATAATGAATATTTTGAAAATAAATGAGTGTATCATGTTATTTCTCTTGAAACTTACTTTTTGGATCTATACGATGATACATGAATATGTTGGAAAATCCTATGGGGCGACATCTCATGCGCAGTGGAAGAACAGAAAAACCAAAATCATAGATTTCCCGTAGAAAGGTTCCATCGTTATGCGATGATCGATGCATTAAAAATAAATCTACAAAACTACATGTATAAAAGAAAATATCTAGGGAGATCGTATATCCCTAAATCCTTACAGATCTATAGGAGAGGATGAAGAAGGTCAAGCACTCTCCTCTCTAGTGGTATCCACATGACAGGGACTGCGATGATGCTCCTCTCTAGAGAGAGGAGAACAGAAGGTGGCTACCAAAAGAAACCCCCAACCTATAGAGCTTTGGTTCCCTCCTATTTATAGAGGCCTCCTGTAAACCCTAATGGATCTTGCTCTATTGGGTATTGGATCTTCATCCAATTATCCAAGCCTCTTGGATTCGTAAGTCTCTACCCAATAATCTCTTATTAGCAATTATTGGATCTCATCTTAAGATCCAATAATTTAGGCGCTTAATGGATATCCAATAAGATAGGGGCTCCAATGGATATCTCATATCCGAACCTCTACTCATCGTAATACCTACCATATGTGTGTGACCCTCTAGGCCCAATATTGAGCTGGCCGTGAGTCATATTTATCAGAACTTCTTCTGACTTAGTGAATTATTATCTCTATAATAATTCACCCAACTCATTGACTGTGGATGTACTAGGCCACTACGCCATAGCCCTTAGACGATACAGGAGAATCCAATCCTTTGGACCTATCTATTCTTAATTACCATGTATCTATAGTCCCTCATCCATCTAATATCCCACAGACCCTATATCGGGCATGGTGTTGTCAGGCCCATATGGTTTCTCCTCGAGCTTTGCTCTTGTCGGATTCTCCCGGAGAACTCTTTCTCTCTTAATCCAAATAATCTTGGCCAAGAATTTGTTTGAGCAAGAATATATGGAATATTCCTCTCATGATACCGAGAGAAGATGATCCTCTATTGACACTCAATAGCCCTCGTAAGGTTGGCTACCACTCCTAATAATCAGTTGTACTAGATTTGGAACTTTCCAAACCTATAAGTCTGGTATCAAAGAGTGGAGTACTCATACAGGACATCCTTGGTGTCTCAAGTCTAAGGACCAAATACACTACTGGGACTACAGAATCGTTGTCTGACGTGAGATATCAATAACCATCCAGCATTTCGTAGGCGGATCAATCAGTGAACTCATTCCCCAATGAGCATCTGCACTATACCCTTAGTATCCTCATATGATTAACTATGAAACCAGCCACCTCCATCATATGGATGGGTATACAGCACACCAATCTATCCAGTTATCTCAATGTCTTTCTCGAGTAATCTATGACGAGGATTATTTAGGGTCTATGTTAAAAGGTGAATCGGTCTCATTGTCGTGATCTCATCACGATCCGATTCTCATTGCATAGATCCAAGGACATCACAATATATGCAACATGCAAGATAAAGTAATAAAATATCTAATAATAAGCAAAGAGAAAGAGTGCATATCAAGTCACAAGTGCCATCACTCATGTGATTGGCTTGCAAGGCACATATGACTAGCAAAATCTAGTACAAAAAGACAAGAGCATGCTTACATATAAACCATCTCCGTTGCTCTTAATAAAATTTTTGAATGACAGATTTTGATGCATTTGATCTTGATGACTTTAATGACAAAACTTGCATTTTGAATTTATATGATGATAGCTTTCATTGAACAAACCTTATGAAATCATCATAGATAATGATGAAATGAAAATATTAAAAAATTATTATCATGCTTCAACTCAATGATTTTTAAGATGAAATTTTACCTTTATGTATTGAACGTTCATGCTTGTTTCTATTCGACATAAAAAGAGAAAAGCATGTTTATACAAAATCAATGCAAATCACGTAAAAAGAAATGCATATTTCTTGAACATCTCTCTTTCTCTAAAGTTTCAGATTTTTTAAATAAAAGATAAGTGATAAATACATGATATTTTGTGAATCACTTGAATTATGAATGAGATTTTAATGATGTGTTAAAGAATCCATTTAAATGAATCATGTTCGTCTTGATTTTTCATGGGCCTTGATGACTTAGAAATGACATGATCACTTTGGCTTGCATGCGTTATGCGGTGATTTAAAATAAATTTTGTTTCTTATGAATCATATGAATCTTGATCTTGATCTTGCTAAATTTGAATCACAAATAATATCTTTTGGTATTCATGAATTCATACTCACAATATGTAAGCATTGGTATTAATGACTTGAATTTGATTGAAACATTACATGCTTAAATTGATCTTTCTCCTATATTTCAATACTTCTTCAAATGCATTATGTGATGATTGAATTATTGATTGATGCAAATTTAAATGATGTGAAAAGTTGTTAAAGGAAGAAAGCAATCCAAGTCTTGATATCTCAATATTTGATACTTGAAATATTTTAAAATGTGATCTTGATGAGAATGTTTCAAATTGCTCTTTTTACCTCATGAATCTTGATCTTGATCTTGTTAAGAAGAATTTTAATGAACCATGAATCATATCTTTGGTATTTATGAATTGATTCTTATTGATATCTTTCATGAATTCTTTGCATCTATGGTTTTAAACTTTTAAATTGTGATGAATCAAGAGTTTTTCTCCTATATGACTTCTTCTCAAAAGGAGAACTTTCTAAATGCATCATAAATTTTTTTGAGTCACAATTAAAATTTCTTATGATTCATAGTGAATTTAGAAATATAATGTATCTCTTATTTGTCTTCCTAAAATATTTTGCTATTTACAAAATAAGAGACATATTGAAATGAATCATTAATTGATTTCTCGTTGATTTGATATCTTGATTCTTTATATTGGTTGTCATGACTTGAAGATTAATGAAAATTTTTATTGATGCAAGTTGATAAATGATATAAAAAAAGGATGTAAAGAAAATCTTTGTATTTGATCCTCCCTTTCTTTTTGACTTTGACAAAGGGGGAGAAGGGTTTTGCTAGCTTGCATATTGCAAATGAATGCATAATTCCTAGCATGCAAAGGAAGCAAAACTTGCAAGCTTGCTCTTCTCAAAAGAGAAGAAAGAAATTACAAAATTGCATGCATATCGCAAAGGAAGTAAAGAAAGTACAACTTGCATATCTTTGAATACTATTTATTTGCTTACACTTCTCAAAGGAGAATAGAAAAACTTACTATCATGAACACCATCACAACAAGTGCTATCTTGCATATCATGAGAAACTAGCCATGATTGAATGTTGAATGTTGAATCTTGATGAAAATCTAGCTAGTATGATTGTAAAACTTGCATATCTTTTAAACTAGCTATGATGCTACTTCTTCTTTTTGTTGATGACATAGGGAGAGAAGTAGATTGATGACTTCATGAATTGTAATGATAGTTTTATATATTTGCATGATGTTTTTGTTGACATGATTTTGATACATGTTGCTTGGATTTGGGATAATCCAAGTATTTTTTCAATGGCATATTGATAGGGGGAGTTTATTTAAACTCTGAGGAGTTAAGGGAGAGATTTTCTAGTCTTGGATTTTGATGATAAAACTAATTGATTGTATTTTATTATCTAACTATGTTTTGAGTGATGCAGATCTACTATCGATCAGGATTAGATAATTGACACAGGATAAATTAGCATTGCGCCGGAAGAAATTACGTCAGGAGATTGAACGTCGAGCCAAAGGTCCGATCGACAATTGGCAGAAGTCTATTGGGATCTAGAGCACCATTAAGAAGGGGGGGGGGGTGAATTAGTGCAACGGTTAAGAACAATAAATTTTAGTGATTAAAATGGATTTCAGAAACTTCGTACGTTGAAAACCTCATTTCTACTAAAACTGATTTCGATTGAAGCGTATCGAAAATGTAATTAACTTGAGAGAGTTTATAGATGAAGAAAGATAGTGATAAGGAAGTAGGGCAGTCAAATAAAATGGTTTGTAGAAAGATAAAAGTAATAAGTAAATACAAACTAGATTTTTATAGTGGTTCGGTCATACGACCTACATCCACTCCTGATTTCTCTTCTCTTGAGGCCACCAGCTTTTCCACTAGTTGTCTTCCTTCCAAGGGCGAAGACTAACTCCCTTACAGCACTCTCCTTTTGACGGGCTTAGGAGATAACCCTTACAAAGCCTCTCACCCCTCTCTTGGACTATATCATACTTAAAGCTTAGAGGGAAGATTTTGACACTATTACAATGGAGTTTTTCCTTTTTCATTCTCAGGTTTTATGTGTTTTTCAACCATGGATGAGAGGGGTATTTATAGGCCTCAAGGTGATTCAAATTTGGAGCTCAAATTTGAATTATCTCAGATTCTCGGGTGCTGGCGATACCACCGCCAGTCGGACCCTGACATTGGCAGTACTACCACCAACCTAGAGCAGTACCACCACTACAGCTTTTATGTTGGGCGGTGCCATCGCCCAGACTGGGTGGTGCCACCGCTTGCAGCTTGAAAAAATGTGCTTTTTCACTTTTCCAGCTCATATGGGGTTCTATCGCCAATTTGGCGGTTCCACTGCCTATGACAACTTTTGGGCCACTAAATGGGCCTCCCAATAAGCCCAAATCAGTCCCAATTTAGGTCCAATTGGCCCCTAATTGAGTTGGTATTATTTTACCCAAAACCAACTCAATTTTGACTCAGTCCTACTTCGATCTAGACAATTATTACAATGCGAATTGAAATGTCGCCCGGCACATCATTGGCCTATCGGTGCTTCGTTCGATACTTCAGCACATCGTCCTCTCTTGCGGTTTGTTACCCAATCAATAGCTAACCTCCGCAACCCTGATCTCCTTACGCAACTCCACTCCTCTTGGCCCAATACCCTATTTCTTTATCCGAAACCTTCTGCCGTTCATCGACCGGACCTCCGGCTTGACGTCCAATCTCCTGACGTGATTTCCTATGGCATAACATCGATTCTTCTTACATCAATTGTCTAATCCTGATCGAGAACAGACTTACATAACTCAAAACGCTATTAGATAATCAAAACATGATCAATTAGTTATCATCATCAAAATCTAAGATTCAACAATTTCTCCCTTTTTGATGATAACAACTAATTGATGACTGACGACCTTATTTTACGCTTTGGACAAAACCGAGTTTAATTGTATTTCTACTTGTGAAATGACTTTTGATATTTGGCGTACACTTGAAATCATGCATGAAGGCACTAATAGAGTCAAAGATTCGAAAGTAAATCTTTTAGTGCATGATTTTGAGTTTTTCTGAATGGCACCAAGTGAGGTTTTCAACGACATATATACCCGTTTCATGGATATCATCAATAGTTTGAAAAATCTTAGTAAATATTTTTTTAATGTCGAACTTGTAAACAAAATTTTAAGATCCCTTCCAAAAAGGTAGGATCCAAAAGCAACCACTATACAAGAAGCTAAAGATCTAAATGACCTTCCTATTGAAGAACTCATTGGCTCATTTATGACGTATGAAATGAGCTTTTTAGAACTCGATGAACACATGAACCATCTTCCAAAGAACAGAAAGGATTTGGTACTTCGAACAAGAGAATGCCACTTGAGTGATGACTCAAGTGATGAGGACAATGTTGAGGACCTTGAACTTTTGACATTAAAATTTAAAAAGTTCATAAAACAAGAATTAAAAAACACAAATGAACCTAAAAAGAATACCAACTCTTGCTATGAATGTAAGAAGTCAGAGAGCTCCAAAGATGAATATACAAAAGTGAAGAAGAAGGAAGTGCACAAAGAAGAATCAAGTACATCTGAAGAAGAAGTGACAAATTGTGCTTTAACGACTTTCGACTACAAGGTAAATAACTCACCCAAAATGTTTTCACTTTATTATGAAATTACATGATTTTTTCATGAGTTGCGTAACATAGTTAGTAGGAAATAAAGATGGTTTTCAAAAATTATATCATGCTTTTCTAGTATTTTTGAAAACAAAAATTTTGAATGATGATAGGATGATTTCATGTTTCCTTCCATGTATGATTTTCGTATGCTTTCTATATCGGTTTTTGTTTTAATCTTCATGTATGGTTAAGACACAAAATTTTTTGCATATTTCATGGTAATGCTTGCACACCAAATAGGATGAAAAGATAGAAGCAAATATATTGATAATTTCAATTTTCAACATGATGCTCGGTTTTTATATAAAAAATTTGAACATACTCGTATGAGATCAATCACATTAAATAAAACACATAAAAATGGGAAAATGTCCTATCATGATGCTTTATGTTTGATGTGTTTGGTCTTGATAGTTTTGATGAAATTTTGTATTTCGAATTTATACGATGATGGCTTTTATATGTAAAACTTGAGCACACTTACATGAAACATACAACTTAAAATGAAATGCATTATTATGATAAATCAAATTTTTGTTAGAAGATGCTGCATACTTAATGTGTTATATCTTTCGACTTGATGGTTTTTATGACAAAGTTTGTCTTTTGCTCTTGAACGTTAATACTTATTTCTATTAAAGACAAAGGCATGCTTATATGAAATAAATCATAAAAAGGAAATATATGTTTCTTGAAATCTCTCTATCTTTAAAAGTTTTTGATTTTTCTATGAAAGACAAGTGATGAATTCATTTATATTATTTTATGAATTTCTTGAATTATGAATGAGATTTTGATGATGTGTTAAAGAATCCATTTATATGAATCTATGAAAATGATTTTAATGATGAGTATGGAGTTGTCGAGTTGAAATTGAATAAGATTTTTTAATGATTCTTGACTCTTCTCTTAATCTATTAGAATCATAACTTTTTGAGAGATATATAATGCTTGAATCAAGTTCTAAAAGATTTAATTTTGCTAAAAATTTTTTTTATTGAAATCATGATCTTCACAATCATAACTTAAAGTTCTTTATAAATCAAGATCGTTTACCATACTTCTTCCATTTATCAAAAGAGAATTTTTCAAATGAAATTTAACTTGCTTTTTGATTTCTCGGAACTCAATACTTGAATTTTATGAATTTATGATTTTGATAACTTGAGAATTCTTACGTATGAATCATGATTTTTGTTTGCTCTCCTATGTTTCTTCTTTGTAAAAGAAGAAATTTATTTAAATCAACCATGATATGTCACTTCTTGATACTCATGACTTGAATTTTGATGATTGAAAATGTTGATTTATTCTTTTTATCATGGGTTGAAAATTGATGTAAAGGAAATCTCATATCATTGTATTCTTTCCTCCTTTCATGAACAAAGGAGGAGATAGTTTGCTAGCTCAAACATCATAAAGAAAGACAAAATTGTTAGCATGCAAAGGAAGAAAAACTAGCTAGCTTGTACTTCTCAAAAGAGAAGAGAGATCTTGCTATCATGAACACTATAAAAAATATTGCAAGCTCACAATCTCAAGAGAAGAAAATGACTATGTTGCTTATCTTTAGAACGAAAAGTGCAAACTTGCACATCTCAAGAACCAAACTTGAATATCTTTGAAATCTTGCATATTTAAAGTGATTGAATGTTGTAAATCTAGCTTGAATGGTGTAAAATTTACATATCTTTTAATCTTGATAGATACCACTTCTCGTTTTTATTGATGACAAAGGGGGAGAAGTATATTGATGACTTCATGCATTGTAATGATGATTTTGAGATTTTGAAATTTTGTATGAATTTTTTATGACAAGTTAATAAGATTTTTTTGAAATCCAAGGTTTCTATCAATATGGCATTTTAATAGGAGGAGTTTGTTTAAACTCAGGAGTTAAGGTTAACTCCATCATCAATTAGTTGTCATCACAAAAAAGGGAGAGATTATTGAATCTCAGATTTTGATGATGAAACTAATTGATTATGTTTTAGTTATCAAACTACATTTTGAGTCATGCAAGTCTACTCGATTAGGATTAGAAAATTGACAAAGGAAGAATCAGCATTGCGCTGGATGAGAACATGTTAAGAGATTGGATGTCGAGCTGGAGGTTCGATCGGCGATCAGTAAAAGGCTTCAGATAAAGTAATCGGGCATTGGGCCAAGAAGAGCGGAGTTGCTCCAAGGACATTGGGGCTGCGGAGGTCAACAGCCAATTGGACAGTAGGCTGCAAGAGAGGACTGTTAGGATTTAGAGCGGCACTAAGAGGGGGGGGGGAGGGGTGAATTAGTGTAGCGGTAAATAACGATAAATTCAACGATTTAAAATGATTTTAGAAACTTTATATGTTGAAAACACGTTTTAAAGAAAACCGATTTCGATTGCACATATTGGAAGGATGTAAAGCTTTAAATTTGAAGTTGATTATAATAAGGAGAGGTAGAGGAATAAGGATGGTTTGCAAAAATGTAAATTGTAAGAATATAAATGCAAACTTGGATTTTTATAGTGGTTCGGTCATACGATCTATATCCACTCCCGAATCCTCTTCTCTTGAGGCGATCGGCCTTCCACTAGGTATCCTCCTTCCAACGGGCAATGATTGACTCCCTTTTACAACATTCACCTTTTTTACGGGCTTAGGAGGTAACCCTTACAAAGCCCCTCACCCCTCTCTTGAACTTTTCCAACACTTAGAGTTTAAGGGGAGAATTTCTCTCAAGTTTATAATAGAATTTTTCCTCTTTTTCATTCTTAGTTATGTATATTTCAACTATGGATGAGAGGGGTATTTATAGGCCTCAAGGTGATTTAAATTTGGAGCCCAAATTTGAATCATCCCAGATTTTCAGGTGCTGGCGGTACCACCACCTAACACTGGCGGTACCACCGCTTGACACTCTGGTTCTGTCAATGTACTAGGCAGTACCACTGCCCAGTTTGGCGGTACCACCACCTGACACACCAACACGATCAATGTACTAGGCGGTACTACCGCCCAACCAACGATGCCACTGCTTAGGCACTCTGCCCAGGGTGGTACCATCGCCTAGTCTGGTCGGTACCAACGCCCTAGACTACTTGGGAAGCTGGACTTGGGCGGTGCCACTGCCCTAGTCTGGCAGTGCCACCACCAAACAATGTCCAACACTCATGGTTGGCCCTTAAACTTGGTCCAAACCGATTCAATACTAAGCTCAGTTGGCCCCTAATTGGGTTAGCCCAATTACAACCCAATTAAGCTAATCCTACTCTAATCTAGATAATTATTACAATACGAATTATAATTAGTTACCCGACACATCCTTGGTCCATCGGTGCTTCGTGTGATACTTCGGTGCATCGTTCTCTCTTGTGGCTTGTTGCCTAATCAGCAACTGACCTCCACAGCCCCGATCTCCTTGGCGCAACTCCGCTCCTCTTGGCCTGATGCCCGATTTCTTTGTCCGAAGCCTTCTACCGATCATCGACGGGACCTTCGACTCGACATCCAATCTTTTGATGTGATTTCCTCTAGCGCAATACTGATTCATCCTACGTCAATTATCTAATCATAATCGAGAGTAGACCTGCGTATCTCAAAATATAATTAGATCACTAAAATATACTCAATTAGTTTTATCATCAAAATCTGAGATTCAACAATCTCCCCCTTTTTGATGATGATAACTAATTGATAACTGACGGAGTTAACCTTAACTCCCGGAGCTTAACCAAATTCCCCCTATCAATATGCCATTGATATAACACTTGGATTATGCCAAATCCAAGTAACATTCATCACCTGTTATGAGAAACATCAAACCATTATGCAAATATATAAAATCTTCAATTCAATGTATGAAGTTATCAATCTAATCTACTTCTCTCCCTTTGTCATCAATAAAAAAGAGAAGTAATATCATAGCTAGTTTAAAAGATATGCAAGTTTTACAATTATACTAACTAGATTTTCATCAACATTCAACATTCAATCATGACAATCTTCTCATGATATACAAGATAGCACATGTTGTGATAGTGTTCATGATAGCAAGTTATGCTTCCTTAACATGCTAGCAATTTTGCTTTTATTTTCAAAGCACAAGCTAGCAAACTGTTCTCCCCCTTTGTCAATGCCAAAAAGAAAGGGAGGATTAATACTTTAAATAATCTTGTATGAGATTCAATAATTGGTAACAAAAACGTAAGCAATTTTGTTAAAAAAATGAAGTTGAGCAAAATTTTTTGTCTCTCTTGAGATAGGAACTTTTTGCTTCTCAATGTTCAAGCTAGCAACTTTTGATGCATAAGCTAGCAATTTTTGATGCATAAGCTAGCAATCTAACTCTCTCTTTATTATTATTGAAAAGAAGGGATGAACCAATGATATAGACTTTTACATCAATTGTAAATTTGCATCAATCAATATTCTACATCAATCTTCAAATCATGACAACCAATATAAAGAATCAAAATGTCAATATCAATGATCAATGATCAATTCATGATTCATTTCAATGTCTCTTCTTTTGTAAATGACAAAAGTTCTTAGGAAAATAAAGAAGAGATTACGATATATGCATTATATTTCTAAATTCATCATGAATCATAAAAAATAATTTCAAGTATCAACTATCGAGATATCAAGACTTGGATTGTTTTCCTCTTTGCCAAATGATAGAATGAATGAGTCATAGAGGGAAGGTATTTTGATTTGCATTAAAAAAAATATTTCAAGTCAAGAAATCAAAAGAGAGTTCATGATTCGCTTGAAACAAAAATCTCATTCAAACCATTTTGACAACTTGAAACCCATAATCAATTTAAAATCATTTTAGAGATTTAAAATGCTTGCAATTTGCATTAATCATGACAAGTGATACATCAAAAGTCTTCATCAATATTTCAATCATTAAGTCATGAAGCATACAAAGTAGTATTAAAACATAGGAGAAAAAATCGATTTAAGCATGCAATGTTTCAATCAAATTCAAGTCATGGATACCAATGCTAGCATATTTTCTTTACATGTATTTTTTAGGCTATAACAAAAAGAATAAATCAATGATTCAATCATATCATGTCATGAAAGATATCAATATGAAAAATCAATAAGGATCAAAAGATATCATACATGGTTCTTTAATATTCCTTTTAGGAGGTATCAAGATCATAATTCAATGATTCATAATAAAGCAAATTAATTTTAAATCACCACATAAGACATACAAGCCAAAGTGATCATGTCATTTCTAAGTCATCAAGGCTCAAGAAAAAATCAAGACGAACATGATTCATTTAAATGGATTCTTTAACACATTATCAAAATCTCATTCATAATTCAAGTGATAAACAGGATATCATAAATGAACTTATTACTTATCTTTTATTGAAAAATCATAAACTTTAGAGAAAGAAAGATGTTCAAGAAACATGCATTTCTCTTTTAGTGATTTTAATTCATGCATTGATTTCATATAAACATGCCTTTGTCTTTTTATGTCAAATCAAAATAAGCATGAAGATTCGAGACTTAAAGGCAAAATTTTATAAAACAAATCATAATATGTATAATCATATAAATCCGAAATCCAGTTTCAAGAGAAATCACTAAGACCAAAAACATGATACACACATTTGTTTTCAAAGCATTCATCATGATTATCTTCAAGAGATTCATAAGATTCATAAAATGAATTCATTAACCTCAATAGGATAGAAAATGCAATCTCTTTATATGTGTTTCGACCTATAATCATGTCTTTGCCTTTAGTAAAAATAAGTATCAATATTCAAGAGCGAAAAGGCAAATTTTATAAAACAATTCATCAAGCATGATTCCATAACTTTCAAGCATGATAACATCCTTTTAATATCGAGATATTCATCATCAAGTATGATTTCAAAAGGTATGTTCTAATATTTACATGAAAGCCATCATCGTATAAATTTGAAATACAAGTTTTGTCATTAAGATCAAATGCATCAAACATAAAACATCATGATAGTGCATTTTTAATTTTTATATGTTTTATTTTATGTGGTTGATCTCATATAATCATATTCAAATTTTCATATAAAAGTCATGCATCATGTTGAGAATGAAATCATCACTATGCATATATTAAACATTTTCATCTATATCGTTATCAATCATGATTTTTGAAACATCATCAAAATCATTTTTCTAGAGACTCATTATTTGTCTTTTATAAAAAATCGAGAACTTTAGAGATAGACAAATTTCAAGAAATATGTATTTTCTTTTTATGATTTACTTCATGTAAGCATAGCTTTGCCTTTAATAAAAATGAATATCACATTCAAGAGTGAAAGGCAAAATTTGTAAAATAAATCACAATATGCATTATCGTATAAGTCCGAAATCAACATTGAGAACTTTCATTCGGAAAATTTATTAAAAGCAATATTGATTGATTATATATGTAAGCATGCTCAAGTCCTTTTTGTATAAGGGATAAGTATCAAGTTTAAAGTCGTGACAAGTTTCATTATAAAAAATATGGTGTGTTATCTAAAAAATTTCATCATAAAACCGTTGAGACCAAAAGCACAATATTCCAAAATATAAGATTTCAAATTATCAAGCATGATACAATCATTAAGCATGATTTCATAATGCATCATCAAAATCATTTTAATTCTCTCTCTCATTAGTTATAATAAGATGTTCAATGCTCAATTTTTTGCTAAAATCATGCATCATTTTATAAATACAAAAAAATAATTTTCATCATAAAAACCATCAAGTCATCATTCCAAAATATAGGATATCATTACTTCAAATCCTCATGCATAATATCATTAAGCATGAAAACCGAAATACTCAATCATTGATTAACATAATTAATTTTCATATCAAAACCATACATCAAATCCAATATGAAAATCATAAGCATTCATGGAATCATCCAATCATCAACCATAATTTTTACTTTTCAAAAGTACTAGAAAGAAAAGCATGATATAATTTTTTGAAAATGATTTTTTATTTCCTACTATCTAAATTAAGCACTCATAAAAAATATCATGTAATTTCAAAATAAGGTAAAAGCATAATGGGTGAGTTACCTCATTATCGAAAACTGACAAGGCATAGTTTGTATCATCATTCTTTTTGGGTGCTTTCCTCTTCTTCATTTTTGTGTACTCGTCTTTAGAGCATTCCGGTTTCTTACGTTCATAGCAAGAGTTGGTGTTCTTTTCATTTGTGTTCTTTAATTCTTGTTTAATGAACTTTTTAAATTTTAATGTCAAAAGTTCAAAATTCTCAACATTGTCCTTATCACTTGAGTCATCACTCAAGTGGCATTCTATTGTTCGAAGTGCCAAATCCTTCCTATTCTTTGGAAGTTGGTACTTATGTTCATCAAGTTCAAGAGTCATTTCATAGGTCATTAAAGACCCGATTAGTTCTTCAAGTGAATAAACATTCAAGTCTTTAGACTCTTGAATAGCTATTATTTTTGGATCCCAACTCTTTGAAAGGGATCTTAAAATCTTATTAATGAGATCAAAACTCAAAAAAGATTTACCAAGACTTTTTAAACTATTGATGATATCCGTGAAATGGGTATACATATCACTGATAGTCTTGCTTGGTTTCATTCGAAAAAGCTCAAAATCGTGCATCAAAATATTAACTTTCGAGTCTTTGAGTCTACTCGTTCCTTCGTGTGTGACTTCAAGTGTGTGCCAAATATCCAAAGTCGTTTCACACATAGAAATTCGATTAAACTCAGTTTTATCTAAAGAATAATATAAGGCATTCATAGCCTTTGCATTTAAAGAAAAAGATTTTCTCTCTAAATCCAACCATTCGTTCGTCGGTTTAGAGGGAAGTTGAAAGCTATTTTCAATAATATTCCATAAGTTTAAATCAAGAGAAATTAAGAAAACTCTCATTCAAGTTTTTCAATATGTGTAGTCTGAACCGTTAAAGAACGGGGGACGAACAATCGAAAAACCCTCTTGAAAGTCGTGAAGAGCCATTTCTCACGGGTATGAATTCGAAAGAGAAATAACGAGGCTCTAATACCAATTGTTTGGATTTAGAGCAGCACTAAGAAGGGGGGGGGGGTGAATTAGTGCAGTAGTAAATAACGATAAATTCAGTGATTTAAAATGATTTTGGAAACTTCGTATGTTGAAAAAACGTTTCAAAGAAAATCGATTTTGATTGCACGTATTGGAAGGATGTAAAGCTCTAAACTTGAAGCCGATTATAACAAGGAGAGGTAGAGGAATAAGGATAGTTTGCAGAAATGTAAATTATAAAAATATAAATACAAACCTGGATTTTTATAGTGGTTCGGTTATACGACCTACGTCCACCCCCAAATCCTCTTCTCTTAAGGCGATCGGCTTTCCACTAGGTATTCTCCTTCCAACGGGTGAGGATTGACTCTCTTTTACAGCATTCTCCTTTTGACGAGCTTAGGAGGTAACCCTTATAAAGCCTCTCACCCCTCTCTTGAACTTTTCTAACACTTAGAGTTTGAGGGGAGAATTTCTCTCAAGTTTACAATAGAATTTTCTCTTTTTTTTATTTTTAGTTATGTATTTCAACCATGGATGAGATGGCTATTTATAGGCCTTAAGGTGATTCAAATTTGGAGCCTAAATTTGAATCATTTCGGATTTTCAAGTGTAGGCAGTACCATCGCTTGACATTGGCGGTACCACCGCCTGACACTCTCGTTCTGTCAATGAACTGAGTGGTACCACCACCCAGTCTAGCAATGGTACCTTGACACACTAACACGGTCAATGTATTAGGCGGTACCACCACTCAACCAACGGTGCCACCACCACCCAACCAACGGTGCCACCACCTAGGCACTCTGCCCAAGGGCGATATCACCGCCTAGTCTGGGCGGTACCACTACGTAGATGACTTAGGAAGCTGGACTTGAGTGTTGCCACCGCCAGATAGTGTCTAGCACTCTTGGTTGGGCCTTAAACCCAGCCCAAATCAATCTAATACCGGGCCTAGGTGGCCCCTATTTGGTTTGGCCTAATTACAACCCAATTAAGCTAATCCTACTCCAATCTAGATAATTATTACAATATGAATCATAATTAGTTGCCCGACACGTCCTTGGTCCATCAGTGCTTCGTCCAACACTTCAGCGTATCGTCCTCTCTTACGGCTTGTTTCCTAATCAGCAACTGACCTCTGCAGCTTCGATCTCCTTGGCGCTACTTCGCTCCTCTTGGCCTGTTGCTCGATTTTTTTTATCTGAAGCCTTCTGCCAATCATCGATCGGGCCTCCGACTTTCTATGTGTGAAACGACTTTGTTGTTTATCTTTGCTGCAAGCATTTTGAGCTTATTGTTGTTTATCTTTGACTCCAAGATAAAACAGCCTCCGACTTTCACACATAGAATATCCAAAGTCGTTTTACTTATTGTTGTTTATCTTTGCTGCAAGCATTTACTTTACATGTTCCACTTCCTCTTCACCTTCTTACGTACATGTTCAAGTTAAAATACAATCGAAACGGTTTTAGTCGATACGAAGATTTTTATCATATGAAGTTTTTTAAAATCACCAAATTTGTCATATTTTACCGCTGCACTAATTCACCCCCCCCCCTCTCTCTTATTATCGAATTGATCCTAACACATGAAATAAGAATTAAAGAATAAAAACAAACCTAAAAAGAACACAACAACTTGCTATGAACGTAAGACGCTGGGGGTGCTCCAAAGACAAGTATACAAAAGTGAAGAAGAAGAAAGCACTCAAGGACGAATTGAGTGCATCCGAAGATAAAGTGGTGAACTACTCTTTGATGGCTTACAATAACAAGGTATGTGACTCACCCGAAATGTTTTTACCTTGCCATGAAATTACTTAGTACTTTTCATGATATATTTAAATTAGTTAAAAAATCATGACAATTGTATGTTTATGATAATTATTGTACACCAAATATAATTCCAAGTATGTTTATTTGTATGGTTTCCATATCACTATTCGGTTTCAAACAAGATGCATGATTTTGACATTAAAAAAAAATTATGAATGACAATTGCATGTTAACTTCTCGCACTAAGCTAGATTCATTTAAGAAGAAAAATGTCTTATTATAACTAACTATTGAAACTTGGATTTTGATTATGAAACTAATTGATTACGTTTTATGATTTAACTGTATTTTGAGTGACATAGGTCTACTCTCAATCAGGATTAGACATTTGAAGCAGGAAGAATCGACATTGCGTTAGAGGAAATCACATCAGAAAATTGAACGTCGAGCCGGAGGTTCAATCGATGTATCGGCAAAAGGCTTCGGACAAAGAAATCAAGCATCAGGCCAAGAAGAGCGGAGTTGTGCTAAGGAGATCGGAGTTATGGAGGATAACTACTAATTGAGCAATAGGCTATAAGAGAGAACGATACACCAAAGAACCAGACGAAGTGTTGATGGACTAATGACGTGTCAGGCAATAGAATGTTGATTCGTTTTGTAATAATTGTCTATATCGAAGTAGGATTAGGCTTAATTGTGTTGGAATTGGGCCCAACCTACTGGTGGCCAACTAGGCCCAAATAAAGACTGTGTTGGGCTAGATGAAAGGCCCATACAATGTCTGGATGCCACGTCAGGTGGTGGCACTACTAAGGTGGTGGTGGAACCGCTTGAAGGCTTAGTTTTCTAAAATAAGTTTGGGCGGTGGTACCTGTTAGGGATTGAGCGGCACTAAGAGGGGGGGGTGAATTAGTGCAGTGGTAAAGAACGATAGATTTTTCAGCGATTAACACAAGTTCAGAAACTTCGTGCGAATGAATGCAGCATTTCGTTTGAACCCAGAAAGATTACGTTTTAACTTTAAAGCATACGTAAGAAGATGAAGTTGAGTAAATAAGGCAGCAAATGAAAATGGTTTGCAGCAAAGTAAGTTGTGAGAAAGTAAATGCAAACCGATTTATAGTGGTTCGGTCATCCGACCTACATCCACTTCCGAAGCCTTCTTCGATGAGGCTCCCAACTTCCACTAGCAAATCCTTTTGAAGGGGAAGGACCAAATACCCCTCTTACAACCCTTTTAAAAGAAGTTCATACTCTTACAAATTTTTCAAAGAGAAAGAAGGAGGTGAACACAAGCTATTGAAAACTAGACTTTCCTAAGCCTTCTCCTCAATTTCTAACTCTCAAAAGGGTCCCCTTTCAGTTGAGAAAGAGGGGGTATTTATAGATCCAAAATGGTTTTAAATTTGGGCTCCAAATTTGAAATTAAATTGGAGTTCCCGGTGCTGGCGGTGTTACCGCATGTCAGAGGCGGTGCTACCGCTTGTCAGTCTGGCAGACTGACACAACCAGGCGGTGCTACCGCCTGGCTTTCCATGTGCTGGGCGGTGCTACCGCCCAGCACGTGGCTGCTGGGCGATGCTACTGCCTAGCCTGCTGGTTGGGTTTGGGCCAAAAACTTTTGGCCCAACCTTGTCCAAATCAAGGCCCAATGGCCCCTACTTTGGATTTATAGGATTAACACCTAATCCTAACCCAAATTAATGTGTTAACTACAAAATTAAAGACATTCCTAAGCTATTACAAAGTTCGCAAGTTGAGTCTTCTTCCGGTGAGCTTCCGACGAACTTCCGGCGGTCTTCCGACGATCCCTCGGAAACCATCCTGCAGACTCCCGGCAAGCTCTCGGACTCCACGATGATTTTGGCGAGTTCCTTCGAGCTTCTTTGGCAAGCTCCGATCTTTCTTGGCAAGCTCCGTGAACTTCTGACGAACCTTCCGGCGAACGTCCGAAAACCCTTCGGCAAGCTCCCTACTCGTTCTCGGTCGGTTCCGGCAGCACTCCCAACGAATCTTCGAACTTCCATCGAACACTTGAACTCCCAATGATCCATCGCACTTGACTTCGGCCCTTTGTTTCACTTTACGTCTTCATCCTTATTGTAGTTACTCCTACACAAACAAACAACAAACACTCTACTTCGATCTAGATAGTTATTACAACGCAAATTGACATTCAGTTGCCCGGCACGTCATTGGTCAGGGCTTCGTCCGATCCTTCGGCACATCATCCTCTCTTGCAGCTTGTTGCCCAATCGGCGGTTGACCTCCGCAACCCCGATATCCATGGCGCAACTCCGCACTTCTTGGCCCGATGACTGACGTCCGAAGCCTCCTGCCGATAATCGACCGAACCTCCGGCTCGACATCCAATATCCTGACGTGATCACCTCCGACGCAACGTCAATTCCTCCAGTGTCAATTGTCTAATCCTGATCGATAGTAGACCTGTGTAACTCAACACACAGTTAAACAATAAAACACACTCAATTAGTTTCATTATCAAAATCCGAGATTCAACAATCTCCCCCTTTTTCATGATGACAACTAATTGATGACTGACGGAGTTAACCATATCTCCCCGGAGTTTAACACAAACTCCCCCTATCAATATGTCATTGATAGAACCCTTGGATTATCCCAAATCCAAGTAACATGTATCATTCATGTAGTGAGAAATATAAATCCATCATGCAAATATATAAAATATTCAAGCATCATTACATTGCATGAAGTCATCAATCTATTTCTCCCCCTATGTCATCAACAAAAAGGAGAAGTAGCATCATAGCTAGTTTAAAAGATATGCAAATTTCTTACAACACACTAGCTATTTATCACATCATATAATATTTTTGCAATACAACATCAAATAATACCATTCAATCATAGCAAGTTTCAAGGATGGGCAATGATGGTAATTTTCACTTGCTTCTTGAGATGTGCAAGTTTGCACCTTGTTTCTCACGATAGCATTATTTGTATCTTTTGATATAACAATTCTTAGCTTCTCATGAAGTTGCAAAATAAGAATCAAGATGGCAAATTTTTGCAATGTTCGAGCTAAAAACTTTCTCCCTCTTTGTTAGCATAAAAAAGAAAGGGAGGATCAAATACTTCAAATAATCTTGCATGAGATTCAACAATAATTTGTAACAAAAATGTAAGCAATTTTGAAGAAGTAAAATTGAGCAAGATTTTTGCCTCTCTTGAGATAGCAACTTTTTGCTTCTCAATGTTCAAGCTAGCAAGATTTTCTCTTTTAATGCACAAGCTAGCAATTTTCTTCCTCTTGAATGAGCTAGCAAATTAATCATGCAAGCTAGCAATAAATCTTCTCCTCCTTTGATTTTGTCAAAAAGAAGGGAAGAATACAATTCTTTTCCCTTTACATGAATGCTTCCATCATGACAAAATAACAAATTTCCATCATGAATTTTTAACATATCAAGTCATGAATTCAAGGGAGTCATAAACAAATCATGGTATGAGGGAAATTTATGACAAGCAAGCAAGCAATAATGATAAGCTAGCATACTTTGCAATACGCAAACTAGCTCCCTTTCAATTTTTCTCTTTTGCACCTAAGTTTCCCTTTTGCAAGTCATCAACTTTTTGTTTGCAATGAGGTAGTAATTTTTGTAAAATTTATAACATTTTAAACATGCAAGCTCATGAGTTAAAAAATAAAGCAACTTTGCAATTTCTTTCTTCTCATTTTGAGAAGTGCAAGTTTTGCCTTTTGCAAGTTCTAGCTAGCTATGTTTGTCATTTTCACTTGTGATACATAAGCTAGCAAGCTAACTCCCCCTTTGTTACTATCGAAAAGAAGGGATGAATAATATTTCAATGAAATAATTTAGCACCAATCAATATTTCAATTTTTTCATGATGCATACAAAACATAGATGCTAAGAATTCATGAAAGATATCAATATGAAATATTAATAAGGATCAACACCAAAAAACATCATTCATAATTCATCATAAAGCAAATTTCATTTATGTCAAATATTCAATTTTTCACACAAGGCAAAGAAATCTTGTCATTTCTATATTATGAAATATATGATAATAAGACTCATGATTCATTTAAAAAGATATAGCACAAAGAGCAACTTAATTCATGCATAAGAATTCCAAGTATCAAGTATTAAGATATCAAGACTTGGATTGTGATAAAGCTCACTCAAGTTCAAATCATCAAAATCATTAACATAGTTTATGAGATTCACAAAAAAAAAACATAAACTTGAATTGTTCTCCTCTTTGATAAATGATAAAAAGAAGCAATCATTTTCGAAATTCAAAATGCTAGCAATTTGCATTAATCATGACAAGCGATACATCAAAAGTCTATATCATTATTTCAATCAACAAGTCATGAAGCATACAAAGTAGTATTGAAACATGAGAGAAATTTTTAAATTGTCAAATTATAATCAATTCATCGAAATCACTTCTATAATTTACGAGATTCTTAAGATATCATGAAATCATTAATCTCAATAAGATAGTAAATATAATTTCTTTATGTTTCATCATATAAGTATGTCTTTTGCCTTTATATGCCAAATCAAAATATTCAAAACCGGAAGACAAACTTTATTATAAAAATTGTCAAAACAACACATTGTTTCAAGACATGAGATTTAATTTATCATGATAATGTGTTTCATTTTGTTTCAAACAAGTGTGCTTATGTTTCAAAAGATGAGTATCAAATTTAAGACCAAAACATGAGTTTGTCATCAAGATATGATATCACAAAGTCATTAAGCATGATAACAAACTTTTAGTATTTTCATTTCAATGATGATTTCATAATGTATGTTCAAACATTTATATGGAACCCATCATTATAGAAATTCAAAACATAAGTTTGTCATTAAATCCATCAAGATCATATGCATCAAACATCATGATAGTACATTTTCTCATCTTTATGAGTTTCAATTTAAGTGATTTGATCTTTCATAAGAATGTTCAAATTTTTCATATGAAAATATCATGCATCATATTCAAAAACGAAAATATCATCAAAATCATTTTAATTCTTTCTTACATTAGTTATAACAAGATGATCGATGCTCAAATTTTTTGGTAAAATCATGCATCATTTTATAAATCTGAAAAATAATTTTCGTCATGAAAATCATCAAGTCCAAATGTAATATAAGGCAACATTAAAATCACATTTCTTTCATTTGGAAAATTTATGGGTTAGGTCTTTATAATTGATTTCATGAAGACATGTATCATCTAAAAATTTCATCATAAAAAGGGTCAAGACCCATTAATCCAAGATAGAAGTTTTTTAAATCAACATCACTTCAACAACTCATGCATGATATAAAATCATCAAGCATCATGTTTAGAGACAATGTAAACCATCAAGATACGCATGCATGGGTTGATTCTATTAGGTGTCTAAACATTATCACAAATCATACAATCATCATTCATATTTTTACTTTTCAAAAATACTATAAAGAAAAGCATAGTATAATTTTTAAAATATATTTTTAATTTCTAAAAACACAAGAAAAGCATGAAAAAATTCCTACTAACTAAGTTAAGCATTCATGGAAAGCATAATGTAATTTCAAAGTAAGGTAAGAACACTTTGGGTGAGTTTCTTACCTCATTGTCGAAAACCGTCAAAGCCCATTTCACCTCTTCTTTACTTGATTCTTCTTTGCAACCCTTCTTCTTCTTCTTTGGTCTCTTTCTCCGTTCAAGTTCATTTGTGCTTTTTAATTTTTGTTTAATGAACTTGTTAACATTCATTGTTATGTGTTCAATGTCCTCATTGTCCTCATCACTTGAGTCATCACTCAAGTGGCATTCATTTGTCCGATGTTCTAAATCCTTCTTGTTCTTTAGAAGGTAGTTCATATGTTCATCATATTCTAAATATTCGAAGAAACTCATTTCATATGTCATTAGTGAACCGATTAGTTCTTCCAATAAAAAATCATTTAAATTTTTAGTCTCTTGTATTGCGGTTACTTTTGGATCCCAACTCTTTGGGAGAGATCTTAAAATCTTGTTAGTGAGTTCAAAGTTCAAAAAACATTTACCAAGACTTTTTAAGCTATTGACTACATCCGTGAAGCGGGTGTACATATCGTCGATAGTTTCGTTTGGTGTCATTCGGAAGAGCTCAAAATCATGCAATAAGAGGTTTACTTTCGAGTCTTTAACTCTACTAGTTCCCTCGTGCGTGATTTCAAGTGTTCGCCAAATATCGAAAGCCGTTTCACACATTGAAATCCGATTGAACACATTCTTGTCCAAAGCGCAAAATAAGGCATTCATTGCCTTTGCATTCAAAGAAAAAGACCTTTTCTCCAAATCCGACCATTCGTTCGTCGGTTTAGAGGAAGGTTGAAAGCCTTTTTCGATGATGTTCCACAAGTCCAAATCCATTGAAAGCATGAAAACTCTCATTCGAGTTTTCCAATATGTGTAGTCCGATCCGTTAAAGAATGGTGGACAAAAAACCGAAAAGCCCTCTTGAAAACCATTTAGAGCCATTTCTCACGGGTGTAAATCCAAAAGAGAAAGAACGTGGCTCTGATACCAATTGTTAGGGATCGAGCGGCACTAAGAGGGGGGGGGTGAATTAGTGCAACAGTAAAGAACGATAGATTTTTCAACGATTAACACAAGTTCAGAAACTTCGTACGAATGAATGCAGCATTTCGTTCGAACCCGGAAAGATTACATTTTAACTTTAAAGCATACGTAAGAAGATGAATATGAAGTTGAGTAATTAAGGCAGCAAATGAAAATGGTTTGCAGCAAAGTAAGTTATGAGAAAGTAAATGCAAATCGATTTATAGTGGTTCGGTTATCCGACCTACATCTACTTCCGAAGCCTTCTCCGATGAGGCTCCCAACTTCCACTAGCAAATCCTTTTGAAGGGGAAGGACCAAATACCCCTCTTACAACCCTTTTACAAGAAGTTCACACTCTTACAAATTTTTCAAAGAGATAGAAGGAGGTGAACACAAGCTATTGAAAACTAGACTTTCCTAAGCCTTTTCCTTAATTTCTAACTCTCAAAAGGGTCCCCTTTCAGCTGAGAAAGGGGGGGTATTTATAGATCTAAAATGGTTTCAAATTTGGGCTCTAAATTTGAAATCAAATTGGAGTTCCCGGTGCTAGCGGTGCTACCGCTTGTCAGAGGCGGTGCTACCGCTTGTCAATCTGGCAGACTAACACAGCCAGGCGGTGCTACCGCCCCAGCCAGGCGGTGCTACCGCCTGGGCCAAGCGGTGCTACCACCTGGCTTTCCATGCGCTGGGCGGTGCTACCAGCCAGCCTGCTGGTTGGGTTTGGGCCAAAAACTTTTGGCCCAACCTTGTCCAAATCAAGGCCCAATGGCCCCTACTTTGGGTTTATAGGATTAACACCTAATCCTAACCCAAATTAATGTATTAACTACAAAATTAAAGACATTCCTAAGCTATTACAAAGTCCGCAAGTCAAGTCTTCTTCCGGCGAGCTTCTGGCGAACTTTCGGTAAACTTCCGGCGGTCTTCCGACGATCCCTCGGAAACCATCCTGTGAACTCTCGGTAAGCTCTCAGACTCCACGATGATTTTGGCGAGTTCCCCCGAGCTTCTTTGGCAAGCTCTGATCTTTCTTGGCAAGCTCTGCGAACTTCGGACGAACCTTCCGGCGAACTTCCGAAAACCCTTCGACAAGCTCCCTACTCATTCTCGGCCGGTTCCGACAACACTCCCAACGAATCTTCGGACTTCCATCGAACACTCGAACTCCTAACGATCCATCGCACTTGACTTCGGCCCTTTGTTTCACTTTACGTCTTCATCCTTATCGTAGTTACTCCTGCACAAACAAACAACAAACACTCTACTTTGATCTAAACAGTTATTACAACACGAATTGACATTCAGTTGCCCGACATGTCATTGGTCGATGCTTCGTCCGATCCTTCGGCACATCATCCTCTCTTGCGGCTTGTTGCCCAATCGACAGTTGACCTCCGCAACCCCGATATCCATGGCGCAACTCTGCACCTTTTGGCCCGATGACCGACGTCCGAAGCCTCCTGCCGATAGTCAACCGAACCTCCGGCTCGACATCTAATATCCTGACGTGATCACCTCCAGTGCAACATCAATTCCTCTAATGTCAACTGTCTAATCCTGATCGATAGTAGACCTGCGTAACTCAACACAGTTAAACAACAAAACACACTCAATTAGTTTCATCATCAAAATTCGAGATTCAACAGTACCACCTAGTGACAATGTGTCTAGGTGATTGTACTACTAAACTGGTCTAGCGATACCACCCAGTACACTAATAGCCTAGTGTTCCAAGCAGTGGTATCGTTAAACTAGGTGGTGGTACTGTCCAATGGTAGAAAGCTTGGGCGGTGGTACCATAGTACCCAGAAGACCTGGGATTGGATTAGTTTTGGCTCCAAGTTTGAATCCATTTGGAGCCTATAAATACCCCTCTCATCCCTGGTTAGAACACACAAGCACACAAACTTTAAAAGTGAGAAAACTCTATGGAAAACTCTTTAGAAATCTCCTCCTCTAGTCTTGACTTATTTTTAGTCTAAAGAGAGGAGTGAGTACTTGTAAGAGGTTGATCTCCTAAGCTTGTCAAAAGAAGAAAGTGTTGTAAGGGTGTTCGATCTTCGTCCATTGGAAAGAAGATCATTAATGAAAGCCAGTGGCCTCAAATGAAGAGGATTCGGGAGTGGACGAAGGTCGGATGATTGAACTACTATAAAAATCAGTTAATATTTACTTCTTGTTATTTATATTTCTACAAACCATCTTTACTTGTTGCTTCACTTCCTCATCTCCTTCTTACAATTGGCTTCAAGTTTAAGGCATCTTTCCATTACAAATTTAATCGAAATAAAATATCTTTCATTATACGAAGTTTACGAAATCATCGAATTTGTTGAGTTTTAACCACTGTACTAATTCATCCCACCATACCCCCCTCTTAGTGCCGAACTGATCCTAACAGTTGGTATTAGAGCCCGATATTTTTCATTTGGATTTACATCTAAGAGAAATGGTTCTTTTCGATTTTCAAGAGGAATTTTCTATCGTTCATCCTCTCATGTTCAATGGAATGAACTACACTTGTTGGAAAACTCAAATAAGAGTTTTCTTGATTTCTTTAGATTTAAATTTGTGAAATATTATTGAAAATGGATTTCAAAAATCTCCAATGAAAGATTGGAATGATTTGGAGAAGAAGACTTTCTCCTTAAATGCAAAGGCTATGAATGTCTTGTTTTGTGCTTTAGATAAAACCAAATTCAATCATATTTCTACTTGGGAAATGGCTTTTGACATTCGGCACACACTTGAAATTATGCATGAAGGCACTAGTAGAGTCAAAGACTTGAAAGTAAATCTTTCAATTCACGATTTTAAGCTTTTTCGAATGGCATCAAATGAGACTATTGGTGACATGTACACCCGTTTCATGGATGTCGTCAATAGTTTGAAAAGTCTTGGTAAAAGATTTTTGAGTTTTGATCTCGTTAATAAGATTTCAAGATCCCTTCCAAAAAGGTGAGATTCAAAAGTAACAACAATACAAGAAACTAAAGATTTAAATAATTTTTCATTAGATGAACTCATTGGCTCATTGATGACATATGAAATGAGCTTCTTTGAACTTGATGAACATGAGAATCATCTTCCAAAGAACAGGAAGGTAATTGCATTTAGAACAAAAGAAAACCACTTGAGTGATAACTCAAGTGATGGTGAAGAGGACATTGAACTTTTGATAATTAAATTTAAAAAGTTTATAAAATAAGAATTAAAAAACACAAATGAACTTAAAAAGAACACCAACTCTTATTATGAATGCAAGAAGCTAGAACGCTCTAAAGACGAGCATACAAAAGTGAAGAAGAAGAAAGTGTGCAAAGAATTATTGAACACATCCGAAGATGAAGACACAAAATGCACTTTGACGGCCTTCGACTATAAGGTAAGCAACTCAACCAAAACCCATTTACTTTATGAAAATACTTGATGCTTTTCATGAGTTACATAATTTAGTTTGTAGGAAATAAAAAATTATTTTGTAAAAATATATCATGCTTTTCTTTCTAGTGTTTTTGAAAATTAAAATGATACTTGCATATTTGTGATAATACTTGTACACTAACCAAGACTAATCTTATGTATGTCTTAAGAAGCATTAATGTTATCATGATGACTTTGAATTATTTTTTGGTTTTAAACATGATGCTTGATGATTTTATATCATGCATGAGTATTTGAAGTATTGATGACTTGAACTCCTACATTTTAGAATGATGTATTTTTGGTCTTGATGATGAAACTTGTATTTTGAATTTATATGATGATGGCTTTTGAATGAAAAACTTGAATTTGTTTGTATGAAATAAACAACTCAAAATGAAACACATAAAAAAAGGAATTTTTGAAAACGTTTATGTGTTTGGTCTTAATTGTTTTTATGATGAAATTTTTTTTAAGATGATGTGTTTTTTGGCCTTGATTATTTTTATGATGAAGTTTGTCTTTCACTCTCAAACATTAATATTCATTTTTATTTAGCATTAAAGGCAAAGGCATGCTTATAAGAAGCTACTTACATAAATAGAAACACATAAAAATGAAGTGCACGTTCTATCCCCATCTTATCGATTTTTCAATGAATCTATTTATGATATTTTTAATCTCCTGAATCTCTATAAAAGTAATTTTGATGATGAGTTTGGAGTTGACAAATTGATTTGAATGAGATTTTTTTTCAAATGAATCATGAACCTTCTTTTGATTTCTTGACTTGAGTGTGTTTTATAAGAATTGAAATATTTTTCCTCTATGATTCTTTCAACCATCTACTAAAAAGGAAAACAATCCAAGTCATGATCTTGATATCTTAATTTTTGATACTTGAAATTTTTTTGAAATGTGATATTGATGACATGAGATATCTTATGTTTGAATTGAGAATTTGTCTCCTATGTTTCTACTTCTCATTTAATAAAAATGAGAACTTTCTAAAGGAATCATGACTTGATCTTTGATATTGATATATTTTTTTATATATTATGATTCTTTTATATTGGTTGTATGCTCTTTATCATAAATTAAAAATTGATGCTAAAGAAAATATTTGTAAATCATGATCTTGATTTCTTGGACTTATAACTTGAGATTTTCCTTATATGAATCAAGATTTCTCACAAGCATTTTTGTATAATTCTTAAAAAGATTTGTCAAATGAATCATGTTCTTCTTGATTTTTCTTGATATCATATCCTTCATGGCATAGAAATGACATGATTTCTTTGGCTTGTATGCATCATGTGATGATTGAAATATTGATTGATGCAACTTCTTAAATTAATATGAAAAGTTTATATCATTGTATTCCCCCACCTTCTTTTTGACAATGACAAAGGGGGAGAAAAGAATTTGCTAGCTTGCATACTTCAAAGTGAAAGCAACTACTACTTGCTAGCGTATCGCAAAAATTACTAAATTGTAAAAAAGGCAAAGCTTGCATTTCTCAAAAGAGAAAAAAGAACTTGCTATCATGAACACCATAAAAATTGCAAACATGCAATATCAAGAGAAGCAAAGTGCCATCTTTGCTAGAAGAAAAAGTGCAAACATGAAAATTTACAATCTTACACATGTTTGAAACTTGATGATAAATGTTGTAAAGTGAAGTAAATCTAGCTTGTAAGTTGTAAAATTTACATATCTTCAAACACTTGCTAGATGCAACTTCTCCTTTTTATTAATGACAAAGGGGGAGAAGTATATTGATGATTTCATACATTGTAATAATGTATTGAATATTTTGACATATTGCATGATTTTTTTATGACATGTTGCTTGGATTTTTTGAAATCCAAGGGTTCTATCAATATGGCATATTGATAGGGGGAGTTTGTTTAGACTTCGAGAGTTAAGGTTAACTCCATCATCAATTAGTTATCATCATTAAAAAGGGAGAGATTATTGAATCTCAGATTTTGATGATAAAACTAATTGATTATGTTTTATGATCTAACTGCATTTTGAGTGACGTAGGTCTCCTATCGATCAGGATTAGACAATTGAAGCAGAAAGAATCGATGTTGCACTAGAGAAAATCATGTCAGAAGATTGAACGTTGAGTCGGAGGTCCGGTCAACATATTGGTAGAAGGTTTCAAACAAAGAAATCAAGCATCGGGCTAAAAAGAGTAGAGTTGCACCAAGGAGATCAGAGTTGTAGAGGACAACTATCGATTGAGCAATAGGTCGCAAGAGAGGACGATGCGCTGAAGAACCGGACGAAGCACCGATGGACCAATGACGTGCCGGGCAATAGAATACTGATTCACTTTGTAATAATTATCTAGATCAAAGTAGGATTAGGCTTAATTGGGTTGGAATTAGGGCCAACCTAGTTAGGGGCCAATTGGACCCAAATCAAGGCTCTGTTGGGATAGATGAAAGGCCCATATAATGCCCAGATGTCATATCAGGCGGTGGCACCACTAGGGTGGCAATGGAACCGCCTGAAGGCTCAGTCTTCTAGACTGATTTTGGGCGATGGTACCACCTAGTGACAATGTGTTTGGGTGGTGGTATCGCTAGATTGGGGTAATGGTACCGCTCAATACACTAGCAGCCCAATATGCCAAGTGGTGGTACTGCTCAATGGCAAAAAGCTTGGGCGGTACCACCGCTAGTACCCGAAAGACCTAGGATAAGATTGGTTTTGGCTCCAAGTTCGAATCTATTTGGAGCCTATAAATACTCTTCTCATCCCTAGTTAGAACACAAGCACACAAATTTTAAAAGTAAGAAAACTCTATAGAAAACCCTTTAGAAATCCTCTCCTCTAGTCTTGACTTGTTTTTAGCCTAAAGAGAGGAGTGAGTGCTTGTAAGAGATTGATCTCCTAAGCTTGTCAAAAGGAGAAAGTGCTGTAAGAGTATTCGATCTTCGCCCATTGAAAAGAAGATCATTAGTGGAAGTCGGTGGCCTCAAGTGAAGAGGAATCGAGAGTGGACGTAGGTCGGATAACTAAACCACTATAAAAATTGATTTGCATTTACTTCTTGCTATTTATATTTCTGCAAACCATCTTTACTTGCTACTTCACTTCCTCATCTCCTTCTTACAATCAGCTTCAAGTTTAAAGCATCTTTCCATTACAAATTTAATCAAAACAAAATTTCTTTCATCGTACAAAGTTTACAAAATCATCGAATTTGTCAAGTTTTAACCGTTGTACTAATTCACCCCCCCCCCACCCGCCTCTTAGTGCTGAACTGATCCTAACACTAACAATAATAAAAGAAAAATCACTAGAATTAAAATGATTTTGAAGATGCTTTATGGAATCATGCTTGATAATTTTGATGATGTAATGAAAATATTAAAAGTTATGATATCATGCTTGATATTATGCATGAGGATTTGATGTAATGATGACTTAAAATCTTATGTTTAATGTATTATATTATTTGTCTTGATGATCTTTATGACAAAATTTATTTTTTGGTCTTAAACATTGATGTATGCTTTAATTTGGCATAAAAGACAAAGACATACTTGTATGAAATCAATCACATAAATTGAGACTAAAAAGGAAATATATTTTTCTCTATCTCGAAAGCTTTTTAGTTTTTTATAAAAGATTAATGAATCCATATATATTATCTTTTGTGAATCTCTTGATTTATGAAAGTAATTTTGTTGATTTGATGATGAGTTTTTATCCTAATCTATTTATGTCATTTTGAATCTCTAGAAAGTGATTTTGATAATTTGATGAATTGAATTGAATGAGTTTTACTTGAATCTTACACTTGATACTTGAAATTTTTGTTTATGAATCATGATGAATTAAGATATATAATCAAGTTCTCAAATGTTTCATTTTGCTATAAAGAAGTTTTATTGAAATCATGATATTGATTTCTTGAAATTGTAACTTGAAATTTTTTTATAAATCAAAATCATTAACCATGATTCTTCCATTTTATTAAAGAGAATATTTATCTAATTGAATCATGATTATTCTTTTGATTTTTTGGATTTACAACTCGAATTCTCTATGTGAATCAAGATCATTTTCTATTAGATCTCCTAAGATCTCCTTTTGTTATTTAAGAGGAGATTTGTTAAAATGATTCATGAACTTTTGGATTCTTGACTTGATCTTTCATTTGTTCATGTGATAGTTAAAATATTTGCAACCTTGAATTCTTCCCTTCTCCTTTCCTTTTTTTTTTGATTAAAAGGGGGTGAGAAAAAGTGCTAACTTGAATGATAAATTGGTATTCACAACTTGATTTTGATGATTGAAATATTGATATAAAATTTTGACACCTTATTTGTCATAATTTGAAAATTGATGTAAAGAGAAAAGAATTACAACATTGTATTCTTCCCATCTTTTTGACAATGACAATGGGGGAGCAAGAATTGCTAGCTTGCATACTTCAATGAGAGAAAAATTACTAGCTAAATCATTATAAAGGAAGCAAAATTTACTAAGCTCACAGTTCTCAAAAGAGAAAAAAGAACTTGCCATCTTGAACATCACCAAAACTTGCTAGCTTGCAAATCTCAAGAGAAGAAGCAATATCACTAGCTTGCACTTCTCAAAATTTGCTAGCTTGCACATCTTTAAATCTTATTAGCTTGCATGTTCAAAAGTGATGTAAATCTTGTTAAATTTCTAGCTTGAAAACTTGTTAGTTGCACGTTTCCTTTTTGTTGATGACAAAGGGGGAGAAGATATTGCTGAATCTCGGATTTTGATGATGAAACTAATTGATTGTGATTTATTATTTAACTGCATTTTGAGTTACGCAGGTCTACTATCGATCGGATTAGACAGTTGACGCTAGAGGAATTGACGTTGTACCAGAGGTGATCACGTCAGGATATTGGATGTCGAGCCGGAGGTTCGGTCGACAATCGACAGAAGGCTTCGTACGTCGGGCATCGGGCCAAGATGCATGTTGCGCCAAGATATCGGGGTTGCGGAGGTCATCCACCGATTGGGCAACGGACCGCAAAAGAGGACGATGTGCCGAAGGATCGAACGAAGCGACGACCAATGACGTGCCGGGCAACTGAATGCCAATTCATGTTGTAATAATAGTCTAGATCGAAGTAGAGTGTTTGTTTATTTATGTGTAGGATTAACTACGATGAAGATAAAGACGTAAAGTGAAATAAAGTACCGGAAGACAAGTGGGATGGATCATTGGGAGTTCAAGTGTTCGATGGAAGTCTGAAGATTCATTAGGAGTAGTTGCCGGAACCGATCGAGAACGAGTAGGGAGCTTGCCGAAGGGTTTTCGGAAGTTCACCGAAAGGTTCGTCGAAAGTTCACGGAGCTTACCAAGAAAGATCGGAGCTTACCAATGAAGCTCGTTGAAACTCGCCAAGATCATCGTGAAGTACGGGAGCTTGCCGGGAGTCCATAGAATGGTTTCCGAGGGTTCATTGGAAGACCACCGGAAGTTCGCCGAAAGCTCACCGAAAGAAGTCTTGTCTTATGGACTTTAAAATAGCTTAAAAAATATCTTTAAAATTTATAGTTAGTACATAATTTGGTTTAGGATTATGTGTTAATCCTATAAACTAAATTTGAGCCAATTCGAACTTCGTTTGGATCGGTTTCGGCTGAGTTTTTGGCCGAAACCACTATGCTAAAAAAAATGACCTGGGCGGTGGCACCGCCCAGAGGCCGAGACCTGGGTGGTGGAACTGCCCCAGGTAGGTGGTAGCACCACCCAGCACCTGCTGTGTCAGTCTGCCAGACTGACAGGCGGTAGAACCGCCTCTAACAGGCGGTAGCACCGCCCGACACCGGGAAACTCAAAAAAATTCAAATTTGGAGCCCAAATTTGAATCACTTTGAGGCCTATAAATACCCCTCACATTCTTGAATGAAAGGTGTCTAGAGCTGAAAAAAAGAAGGGGGAAACTCTCTTAAAAGTGTGTCAAATCTTCCCTCTAAGTCTTAAGAGTGTTCTAGTCCAAGAGAGGGGTAAGAGTGCTTGTATGGGTTATCTCCTAAGCCCATCAAAAGGAGAAGTATTGTAAGGGAGTTCATCCTCGCCCGTTAGAAGGAGGATAGCTAGTGGAGAAGCCGATGGCCTCAAGTGAAGAGGAATCGGGAGTGGACGTAGGTCGAATGACCGAACCACTATAAAATCTGGTTTGCATTTACGTTCTTGCTATTTACTTTGCTGCAAACCCTTTCTACTTGCTGCCTTATTTACTCAACTTCATCTTCATCTTATTACGTATGCTTTAAAGTTAAAACGTAATCTTTCCGGGTTCAAACAAAATATTGTATTCATTCGTACGAAGTTTTTGAACTTGTTTTAATCGCTGAAAATTTCTCGTTCCTTACCGCTGCACTAATTCACCCCCCCCCCTCTTAGTGCCGCTCGATCCCTAACAATTAATATCAGAGCCACGTTCTTTCTCTTTTGGATTTACACCCGTGAGAAATGGCTCTTTTTGGCTTTCAAGAGGGCTTTTCGGTTTTTCGTCCACCGTTCTTTAACGGATCGAACTACACTTATTGGAAAACTCGAATGAGAGTTTTCATACTTTCAATGGATTTAGATTTATGGAACATTATTGAAAATGGTTTTCAACTTCCCTCTAAACCAACAAATGAATGGTTGGACTTAGAGAGAAAATCTTTTTCCTTGAATGCAAAGGCTATGAATGCCTTATTTTGTGCTTTAGACAAAAGTGAGTTCATCTGGATTTCAACGTGCGAAATGGCTTTTGACATTTGGCAAACTCTTGAAATCACGCACGAAGGAACAAGTAGAGTCAAAGACTCGAAAGTTAATATTTTAATGCACGATTTTGAGATTTTTCGAATGGCACCAAGTGAGACTATCGATGACATGTTCTCTCATTTCTCGGATGTTATAAATAGTCTAAAAGCTCTTGGTAAATGTTTTTCAGATTTTGAACTCGTAAACAAGATTTTAAGATCTCTTCCAAAAAGATGGGATCCGATAATAACCGCAATACAAGAAACAAAAGATCTAAATAACTATCCTATTGATGAACTTATTGGGTCTTTAAAGACCTATAAAATGAGTTTCTTGGAACGTTTTGAACTCAATGAACACATGAACCACCTTCTAAAGAACAAGAAGGATTTGGAACTTTGGACAAATGAATACCACTTGAGCGATGACTCAAGTGATGGGGACAATGATGAACTTGAACTTTGAATACTAAATCTTAATAAGTTCATTAAAGAAAAATTAAAAAATATAAATGAACTTGAACAAAGAATGAGGCCAAAGAAGAGGAAGGCTTGCAAAGAAGAATCAAGTAAAGATGAGGTAAAATGGGCTTTGATGGTTTTCGACAATGAGGTAAGAAACTCACCCAAGTTGCTTTTACCTTATTTTGAAATTACATGATGCTTTTCATGAGTTGCTTGAAATAGTTGGTAGGATTTTTTTTTATGCTTTTTCCTTTCTAGTAATTTTTTGAAAATTAAAAATATGAATGATGCATGATTTGTGATAATGCTTAGGATTAATCCATGCATGTGTATCTTGATATTTTATATTGCTTTTCGTTTCTAAACATGATGCTTGATGATTTTGTAACATGCATTAGTTTTTGAAGTAATGTTGATTTGACTCTATGTTGTGGATTAACATATTTTTTTGGTCAAATTGTTTTCATGTCAAATTAAGATGACATTTTGATATAATGAAATTTCATGTATACTTTCCATATCGGTTTTCAATCTTAAACATGATACATATCTATGTATGAATTTCTTAAAAATCTTTTGATGATAGATGTATGTATCTTGATTATAATTTGAAAACTTCCATCTTGGCTTAATGGGTTTTAACCCTTTTTAATGATGAAATTTTTATTGATGCATGTCTTCATGAAATCAATTATAAGCCTCAACCCACAAATTTTCAAAATGAAAGAAATATGGCTTTAATGTTGCCTTGTGTTATATTTGGACTTAATGGGTTTCATGATGAAAGTTATTTTTCAGATTTTTAAAATGATGTATGATTTTAGCAAAAGTTTGAGCATTGATCATCTTGTTATAACAAATGAAAGAAAGAAGTGAAATGATTTTAATGATGAATTCATTTCTAAATATGATGATGCTCTCATGTTTAAAAATGATGCATGACATTGATCATTCTTATGAAAGATCAAATCACGTAAATTGAAACTCTTAAAAATAAGAAAATGCACTATCATAATGTTTTATTTTTGATGTGTTTGGTCTTAACGGTCTTTATGACGAAACTTACGTCTTTCTTTGAAAAGTTGATACATGCTCACAGGTAATCAATTTATGTTGCTCTTATTAAAATTTTCGAATGAAAGATTTTGATGTATTTGATCTTAATGGGTTTAATGACAAACTTGTATTTTGAATTTATACAATGATGGGTTCCATATAAATGTTTGAACATACATTATGAAATCATCATTGAAATGAAAATATTAAAAATTTGTTATAATGACTTTGTGATATCATATCTTGATGACAAACTCATGTTTTGGTCTTAAATTTGATACTCATCTTTTGAAATATGAGCACACTTGTTTGAAACAAAATGAAACACATTATCATGAAAAATTGAATATCATATCTTGAAATAATGTGTTATATTTTTGTCTTGACGATTTTTATAATGAAGTTTGCCTTTTGTTTTCTGAATACTTATTTTGATTTGGCATAATAAGACAAATGATGAATCCATGTATACTATGTTCATATAAGTCTCTTGAATCTCGAGAATGATTTTGATAATTTGATTGTGAGTTTCGAGTTGACAAAACGAGTTTGAATGATTTTATGACTCCTCTCTTGATCTCTTAAAATCATGACTTTGAATTCTTGACTTGAGATATTTTTGGGAATCAAAATATTCTCCTCTATGATTACTTCTTTTTATCATTTACCAAAGAGGAAAACAATTCAAGTTTATGTCATTTGTGAATCTCACAAACTATGTTAATGATTTTGATGATTCAAACTTGAATGAGCTTTATCACAATCCAAGTCTTGATATTTTGATATTTGATACTTGGAATTCTTATGCATCAATCAAGTTACTCTTTGTGCTATATCTTTTCAAATGAATCATGAGCCTTAATGTCATATATTTCATGATATAGAAATGACAAGATTTCTTTGCCTTGTGAGGTAAATTGAACATTTGACATAAATGAAATTTGCTTTATGATGAATCATGAATGATGTCTTTTGGTGTTGATCCTTATTAATATTTCATATTGATATCTTTCATGAATTCTTTGCATCTATGTTTTGTATGCATCATAAAAAAAAATTTAAAATATTGATTGATACAAAATTATTTTATTGAAATATTATTCATCCCTTCTTTTCGATAGTGACAAAGGGGGAGTTAGCTTGCTAGCTTATGTATCACAGGTGAAAGTGGCAAACATAGCTAGCTAGAACTTGCAAAAGGCAAAACTTGCACTTCTCAAAATGAGAAGAAAGAAATTGCAAAGTTGCATTATTTTTTAACTCATGAGCTTACAGTTTTAAAATGTTATAAATTTTACAAAAATTACTAGCTCATTCTCATTGCAAACAAAAAGTTGATGGCTTGGAAAAGGAAAACTTAGTTGCAAAAGAGAAAAATTGAAAGGAAGCTAGTTTGCGTATCGCAAAGTATACTAGCTTATCATTATTGCTTGCTTGCTTGTTATAAATTTCCCTCATACCATGATTTGTTTATGACTCCCTTGAATTCATGACTTGATATGTTAAAAATTCATGATGGAAATTTGTTATTTTGTCATGATGGAAGCATTCATGTGAAGGGAAAAGAATTGTATTCTTCCATTCTTTTTGACAAAATCAAAGGGGGAGAAGATTTATTGCTAGCTTGCATGATTAATTTGCTAGCTCATTCAAGAGGAAGAAAATTGCTAGCTTGTGCATCAAAAGAGAAAATTTTGCTAGCTTGAATATTGAGAAGCAAAAAGCTGCTATCTCAAGAGAGGCAAAAATCTTGCTCAATTTCACTTCTTCAAAATTGCTTGCATTTTTGTTACAAATTATTGTTGAATCTCATGCAAGATTATTTGAAGTATTTGATCCTCCCTTTCTTTTTGATGCTAACAAAGGGGGAGAAAGTTTTTAGAAATTCATCACTCATATTCTTGACAAATGATTCACATAGTGATTTATTAGAAGAACCAAAAATAATATCATCAACATAAATTTGAACAATAAGAAAATTATTTTTAAAATGTTTAATAAACAATGTAGTATCAACCTTGCCTTTAGTGAAATTATTTGAAATTAAAAAAGAACTAAGCCTCTCATACCAAGCCCTAGGGGCTTGTTTTAGACCATATAAAGCCTTAGTTAGCTTAAACACATGGTTAGGGAGAAGAGAATTTTCAAATCCGGGTGGTTGTTCGACATACACTTCTTCGAAAATAAAACCATTTAAGAATACACTTTTGACATCCATTTGAAATAATTTGAAATCATTACTACTAGCATAGGCAAGGAGCATCCTAATGGCTTCTAATCTTGCCACCGGAGCGAAGGCCTCTTCGTAATCGATACCTTCTTCTTGGTTGAAACCTTGGCCACTAGTCTAGCCTTGTTTCTAACCACGATACCACATTCATCTTGCTTGTTTCTAAAGACCCACTTAGTACCAATAACTAAGTGGTCATTAGGTCTAGGAACAAGTTTCCATACCTTATTCCTCTCAAATTGATTCAATTCTTCTTGTATTGTGATAACCCAAGAATCATCTTTCAAGGCATCATCAATGCATTTTGGTTCAACTTGAGAAAGAAAAGTGGCATGGGCACAAAAATCTTTGAAAGAAGAGCGAGTTTGAACCCCTTTCGATGCATCTCCTATAATTAACTTCTTGGGATGAGCATCTACATACTTCCATTCCTTGGGTAAGGAAGTTTGGGAAGAAGATGCATCCAAGTTGTCATTTTGAGGAAAGGGTTCATTCAAATTCAAATTATCAAAGCCAAAATCATCATCAAAATCTTTCTTCTTAAATTCAGAAATTTCATTAAAAACTATATGAATAGATTCTTCTATAACTAAGGTTCTTTTGTTGAAAACACGAAAAGCCTTAGAAACGAAAGAATAACCAAGAAATATGCCTTCATTGGATTTTGCATCGAATTTTCCTAAGGCATCCTTTTCATTTAAAATAAAACATTTACAACCAAAAACATTAAAATAAGAAACATTGGGTTTTTTATCATTCCAGAATTCATATGGAGTTTTAGATAGGGATGGTCTCACTAGAACTCTATTCATAACACAGCAAGCCGTATTCACGGCTTCGACCCAAAAATATTTTGGTAAATTGTATTCATTTAACATGGTTCTAGCCATTTCTTACAAACTTCTATTTTTCCTTTCCACTACTCCATTTTATTGTGGATTTCTTGGAGTAGAGAAGTTATGGTTATATCCGTTTATTTCATAAAAATTTTGGAAGTCATGATTTTGAAATTCACCTCCGTGATCACTTCGAATCGATGAAATCATAAAACCTTTTTCATTTTGAGTGAGTTTACAAAATTTAGAGAAACATTTGAAACAATCACTTTTGTGAGCCAAGAAATAGGTCCAAGTATATCTACTATAGTCATCCAAAATTACAAAGGTATATTTGCTACCTCCTAGGCTTGTTATGTCAATTGGTCCAAATAAGTCCAAATGGATCAATTGTAATGGTCTAGTGGTGCTAATTTGATTTTTTGATTTGAAACTAGTTTTTATTTGTTTTCCTAGTTGACATGCATCACATACCTTGTCCTTGACAAATTTCATGTTTGGGATACCTCTTACTAACTCTCTAGATGAAATCTTAGAAATTAGTTTCATGCTTGCATGGCCTAATCTCCTATGCCAAAACCAAGCATCATCATTCAAAACTGAAAAACACATTTCATTACTTAATTCATCAATATTTATAGTGTAGACATTGTTTTGTTTTAAAGCAATCATGGATATGTCATTGTTTGGTTTTTCAATAATGTAAATATTAGATTCAAATCTAACAACATAACCTTTATCGCATAATTGACTAATGCTTAAAAGATTATGTTTTAAACCATCAACTAGCTACACATCATCAATTAAAAAACTTGATTTGTTACCTATGGTCCCCTTGCCAATGATTTTACCCTTGTTGTTGTCTCCGAAGGTGACATACCCTTTTTCTTTGCTAGTGAGCATAGAGAAATGAGATGGATCTCCGGTCATGTGCCTTGAGCATCTACTATCAAGATGTCATTTCTTGCTCCTAGCTTGTGAGTTTGTCTACAAAAGAGGATGGTTTTTAGGTACCCATTTGATTTTGGGTGCCTTACAAATTGATCTACTTAATTTGTAATTCAACATTGAGTTATTTATGGTTCCTTTAGGAACCCATATCAATTTTTGTGGACTAAATTTCTTGAATGGACATTTATAAGCAACATATCCTGTTTTACCACAAAAATTGTATTTCAAATGGGGTGATACATGCAATGTAGGTCTTTTAATGAAGGTGGTGGGATTTTGGTGAGATCCACTCACAAATCCGATTCCACTCCTATTTCCTACGTGACCCTTGTTAGCAAGGATCATGTCCAAGCCCTTGCTACCGACCTTAAACTTGTTTAGGGTCTCTTTGAGTAGCAAGTTCTCCCATTTTGTGCTTCTAAGTGTTCACACTTGGAACATGGGGGTAGAGAAGGGGTTTAGAGACTATTGAACTTATTTTGTAATAAAATATGCTCTTTCTTAAGCAAATTGAACTTCTTACTAAGAGTTTTACATTCATCAAATAACTCATGAAAAGCGATAAAAAGTTCATCGAAAGATAACTCTTCATTAAATAACTCACTAACCTCTTCTCCTAATGCCATTAGCACGAAGTTGGCCTCCTCTTTGTTGCTAGCTTCTTCAACCTCGGAGTCACTTGAATCATCCCACGTGGCCTTCAAAGCTTTCTTCTTCTTGAATTGCTTCTACTTGGCTTGAGGTCATTCATTCTTGAAGTGTCCCGGCTTCTTGCATTCGTAGCAAATAACTTGGTCTTTTTGTGTTCAAATTTATTTTTTCTGTCATTTTTAAATTTGTTCTTTCTTATAAATTTCTTAAACTTTCAAGTTAAAAGTGCAATGTCATTGTCACTGTCCTTATCACTTGATGTTCCTTTCAAGTGATCTTCTTATGTTCTAAGTGCCATATCCTTCCTGTTCTTTGGAAGGGGGTTCTCAAGCTCTTCATGAGCATGACACGTCATTTCGTAGGTCATTAGAGACCCAATAAGTTCTTCATGCAAAAATATTTTAAGATCCTTGGCCTCTTGAATGGCCGTAACCTTTGGATCCCAACTCTTTGGAAGGGATCTTAAAATTTTAGTTACCAACTCAAAATTAGAAAAACCTTTACGAAGAGCTTTAAGTCCATTGATGACATCCGTAAAGCGGGTGTACATGTCTCCAATGGACTCATTTGGTTTCATCTGAAAAAGTTCATAAGAATGCACAAGAATGTTGATTTTGGACTCTTTCACTCGACTAGTGCCTTCATGAGTGATTTCAAGACTACACCAAATATCAAATGCCGATTCACAAATAGAAACCTGATTAAACTCATTCTTATCAAGCGCACAAAATAAGACATTCATAGCCTTTGCATTGAGAGCAAAAATCTTCCTTTCCGACTCATTCCACTCACTCATCGGAAGAGAAGATTTTGCAAAGCCATTTTCAACAATGTTCCAAAGTTCGAAGTCCATAGAAATGAAAAAAATCCTCATACGAGTCTTCCAATACGTATAATCTAACCCATTAAACATAGGCGGACGAGTAATGGAGTGACCCTCTTGCATACTGGAGTAGGCTATCTCTCTTGGGTTTTAAACCAATATGAGAGTAAACTTTGCTCTGATACCAATTGTTAGGATCGAAAAGGCACTAAGAGGGGGGGAGGGTGAATTAGTGCAGCGGATTAAAAACGTAACTTTGAAGTCGATTTCGCACAAAGACTAGTTCGTAAGAAGATTTCGATTTGACGAAAGAGAACATGAATAAAATAGCTTGAGTAAAGGAACTAAACGATTTACAGCTAAGTAATGAAATAATTCAGAAATGTAAACACTCACACATTCATGAACACAATGATATATAGTGGTTCGGTTAAATGACCTACATCCACTCTTGAAGCCTTCACGATGAGGCTCCACACTTCCACTAGCAAATCCTTTGAAGGGGAAGGACCAAATACCCCTCTTACAACCCTTTACAAGAGGTTCATACTCTTACAAGATTTCACAAGAAGAAGAAGGAGGTGAACACTTAGCAAGAGACAAGACTTTTCAAGACTATTTAAGACTTTAACTCAAGATTCTTACTCTCAAAAGGTGCCCTTTCAACTGAGAAAAGGGGGGTATTTATAGATCCAAAATGGTTTCAAATTTGGGCTCCAAATTTGAAATCAAATTGGAGTTCTTAAAGCTGGCGGTGCTACCGCCTGTCATAGGCGGTGCTACCGCCTGTCAATCGTCAGACCGATAGTGCACAGGCGGTGCTACCGCTTGGAGCAGGCGGTGCTACCGCCTGGAGCATGCGGTGCTACCGCCACTGTACACTGTAGCCGGGCGGTACTACCGCCCTAGGTTGGGCGGTAGCACCGCCCAGCACACGGCTGCCAGGCGATGCTACTGCCTAGCACATTCGATTCTATCGCCTAGCCCATTCAGCTTTGCTAAATGGGCCTTGTTCAAGGCCCAAAAAGCCCAGTAAGGGCCCGATTGGCCCCTACCAATTTAGAGCAGGATTAATTCGAAATCCTTGCCCTAAGTACATGCCAACTATGAAATTAAAACATAATTAATAGTGATTTAAACCGACATTCTTCAAGTCTTATTCTGGCGAGCTTTACGATGAGACTTCAGCGGTCTTCCGATATTTCCCTCGGATTTCTTCCGGCGGATTCCCAGCATGCTCCCGACTTGTATGGCATGCTCAACAAGTCTTCGACAAGCTTCCGAACCTTCTCGACAAATTTTCGCGAACCTTCAACGATCTTTGCGATGAACTTTCGAAAACTTCAGCAAGTCCCTGATTCGATCTTGGTTGGTTCCGGCAACACTTCCGACGATCCTTCGGACTTTCGATGAACTCTTGAACACTCGATGGACTTGACCTCGGCAAATCACTTTATGTTTCTGACCCATCGTAGTTCATCCTGCACACTTATCTTTGACAATATAGATTAGAACAAATATTTCACCAATTGATTTTATCATCAAAATCCGAGATTCAACATTAATTATCATAGTTAGGACTTAGATTAAGTTAGTTTTGGGAGGTAATCTCACTAACTCAATTTTTGCCCTTGCTCTTGCCCTTCTTAAGGGTCTTCTCAGCCTTCCTTTTCTTTTTGGTCTCACCAGTGTAGAGAATCGACTTCTCTTTCTTGATGGTGCTCTCTGCTTCTCTCAACATTTTGAAGAGCTCTGGGAGGGTCACCTCAAGTTTGTTCATATTAAAATTCATTATGAACTAAGAAAAGGAATCTGGTAGGGACTAAAGCATAAGATCCACAGACAGGTTATCCTCTAGGACCATTCCTAGACCTGTGAGTTTCACGATCCACTCAATCATCTTAAGGACGTAGTTCTGAACCGGTGTCCCCTCAGTCATCTTAGTACGGAAAAGACTATTTGATATCTCATATCGTTGAGTTCTTCCCTGTTCCTCAAATAGTTTGTGGAGATGCAGGAGTATGGAATTAGCATCCATATTTTCATGCTGTCTCTGTAACTCAGTAGTCATAGAGGCTAACATATAACACTGAGCAAGAGTGGAATCATCTAAGTACTTTACATAACGAGCAATCTCATCCTCGCTTGCCCCTTCATCGGGCGTAGGGATCACTGTATCAAGGACATACGTGATTTTCTCCGTCGTGAGAACGATTCTCAAATTGTGAAGCCAATCCATATAATTTAGACCAGTGAGGCAGTTGGCATCAAGTATGCCATGTAAAGGATTTGAAGGCGACATTTTTCTGAAATAAAAGATGTAGTAGAAATAAATAACATGCAGACTTTGCAGAAATTTAAACAATTAAGATAAGGATTTCTATCTTAATGTATTCCCACTAATTTTTTCGTGAGACATACAACACCTCCGGTATGTGAATCGGAGACCCCCTACGGATCTCTAGTGGGGATCAGGATCCAATCGGCGTCTTAACGTAACCTCGAGGGACTCGACCAATCACGTTAAGCCCGTAAAGGTAGGCAACTCTTGCCAATCACAACTCCTAGTTATTCCCATCCTGCTCGGCCTCCGAACCACCATGGCCTTGAGGGACTCGACCAACCATGATGTTCGGTTAAGTCATCACCATCGTTACCAGATGAGTCTAATTCAGTGATATGCTCTCGAGGGACTCGACCAAGCATACCATGTCCTCAGGTCACCAATGACATCTCTATGTTGTAGATAAGATAGCGAAATACAATATAGGTGAGTCTCGAGGGACTCGACCAACTCAACCTACACCGAGAATCGGTTCCTACCTATAATGATGGAAGGCCACGTGGGTCAATCTAATTGCCTCACGTTTATTGACTTAATATTATTAATAGAGGGGATTTTGGTTTGGTCTTCTAATATAATGTGTCACACATATACATATACATATTTAATATATATATATATATCTACATCGCATGTAAATATATATATATATTATATATATCTAGTAGGTGTATAACTAATCACACATCATATGAGCAATCACACCAGATGATCATGGACCACATCCTAATGTGATCAGGCCCGAGCCAATGGGCCCAATCACTCATATCAAGAACTATATGTGCTTCGGTGCATCTCCATACCCTGTGATCGCCCTTCTCGCTTCGTCGGTTCCGTCGGCATCTCAACATATCTTTATGCGTCAGATCGTCCGTCTCAGCCTCGTGAGTCACGCTACCATTGTGCCTCCTCATGTAATTACAACATAATTACAGGCATGCAGGCCCAACAATAAATGAAAAAAGAATAGAAGCTCGCAGGCCCCAATAATAATAATCACATGTACACACATCACATCATAGGTCCATGATCATCTGTCCACATCATACATCACATGTATATATTATTTTATAGGACTACTAGATAAAGAAAATAATAGTTAATTAAACTATTTAACTAACATATTTATTTTTCTAAAATTAGGGATAGAAAGGGAATTTTTGAATTCCTAGGGGCATTCTGGTCATTCGGCCATAAGGGATAAAATTAGAATTTCAAAAATTCCTAGGGGTATTTTAGTCATTCTATCAAAAGGGACAGAAATCAAAATTTCTAAAATTTCAAGGGGCAAAATTACCTTTTGCCCACAAACCCTAGTACCTTTCCCTTTTGCAGAGTTGCGGCCGCCGCCACCCTACCGGCGACGGCCACAGCGGCCGGGCGCGTTGCCCTTGCTCGCGAGCGCAGCGCCCGCAGGCGGTATATTCGCAGGTAGCACTACCCCTTGCGGGTGCGCCAACATCTACGGACAGATCACCCGCAGGCGGCGCTGCCCCTTGCAGGCTGGCCGCGAGCGACGCTGCCCCTTACGGGCTGACCGCGAGCGACGTTGCCCCTTGCAGGCTAGCCGTGGACGAGTAGCGCTGCCCCTTGCGAGTGTAGTGCCTGCCGATGCCCCTGCCCATGCGGGTGCTTCTGCCCGTGTTTGCAGCGCTTGCAGGCGACGCAGATTCCTGCGAGCAAGCCGCCGACGCAAGCGACTGCAGTCTTGCTCTTTGGCGATGCAGTAACTGCCGGTCATTTGCCGCGCTACACGCAAGCCACCGGCTACTGCCTGTGTAGGCAGCAAGGCTGCGAGCAGCCTTGCGGTTATTGCACAAGCGGCAGCAACAGTTGCTGCCCTTTCTCGCCCTTCGCCCCAACGATTTTAGCGTCAAAAGCAGATCCAAAACACAACACACGAAGTTTAAGATCCGATCTTCACACGAACAACCTGGCTTTGATACCACTGTTGGGAAATCCTTCAGGGGAGTGACATCACATGCGTAGTGGAGGAATAGAAAACAAAACTCCAGATTTTCTGTAGAAAGTTTCCATCGTCATACAAAGATTGGTGCGTCAAAACAAATCTGCGAAAAACTGCACGTGTAAAAGAAAGTACCTGGGGAGATCGTATATCCCTGAATTCCTACATATTTATGGGAGAGGATGAAGGAGGTCAAGCATCCTCCTCTCTAGCAGTATCTACACAGCAGAGATTGCAACGATGCACCTATCTCTCTAGGGAGAGGAGAACAGGAGGTGGCTACCAAAAGAAACCCTCAGCCTATAGAGCTTTGGTTCCCTCCTATTTATAAAGGCCCCCTGAAAACCCTAATGGATCTTTTGCCCTATTGGGTATTGGATCTCCATCCAATTATCCAAGCCTCTTGGATTAGTGGGTCTCTACCCAATAATCTCTTACTAGCAATTATTGGATCTCATCTCAGGATCCAATAATTTAGGAGCTTAATGGATATCCAATAAGATAGGGGGTTCAACGGATAAATCATATCCGAACCTCTACTCGTCGCAATACCTACCATATGTGTGTGACCCTCTAGGCCCAATATCGAGCTGGCCGTGAGTCATACTTATCAAAACTCCTTCTGACTTAGTAAATTATTATCTCTATAATAATTCACTCAACTCATTGACTGCAGATGTACCAGGCCACTATGCCACGGCCCCTAGACGATACAGTGGAATCCAATCCTTTGGACCTATTTGTCCTCAGTTACCATGTATCTATAGTCCCTCATCCGGGCAATATCCCAGAGACCCTATACCGGGCATGGTGCTGTCAGGCCCATATGGTCTCTCATTGAGTCTTGCTCTTATCGGATTCTCCCGGAGAACTCTTTCTCTCTCAATCCGAATAACCTTGGCCAAGGATTTATTCGAGCAAGAACACATAGGATATTCCTCTCATGATTCCGAGAGTGGATGATCCTCTATTGACACTCAATAGCCCTTGTAAGGTTAGCTACCACTCCCAATAATCGATTGTACTAGATCTGGAACTTTCTAAACCTATAAGTCAGGTATCAAAGAGTGAAGTACTCATACAGGACATCCTTGGTGTCTCAAGTCTGAGGACCAGATACACTACTGGGACTTCGGAATCACTGTCTGATGTGAGGTATCAATAACTATCCAGCATTCTGTAGGCAGATCAATCAGTGAACTCATTCCCCAATGAGCACCTGCACTGTACCCTCAGTGTCCCCACATGAGTAGCTATGAGACCAGCTACCTCCATCATATGGACGGGTATATAGCACACCAGTCTATGCGGTTATCTCGATGTCCTTCTCGAGTAACCTATGACCAAGATAATTCAGAGTCTGTGTTTAAAGGTGAATCGGTCTCATTATCGTGATCTCATCACGATCCGATTCTCATTGCATAGATTCAAGGACATCACAGTATATGCAACACGCAAGATAAAGTGATAAAATACCTAATAATATGCAAAGAAAAAAAGTGCATATCAAGTCATAAGTGTCATCACTCATATGATTAGCTTATAGGGCACATATGACTAGCAATTCCAACCACCTCACTAGTCCAAACTATGTAGATTGGTTTCGTAACATGAGAATAGTTCTCACAACAGAGAAAATTACATATGTCCTGGATACGGTCATACCCCAACTTGAGGCAGAAGCACCTTAGGAAGAGTTTGCCCAATATGTGAAGTATATAGATGATTCCACTCTTGCTTAGTGTTATATATTAGCCTCTATGACTCCTAAGTTACAAAGACAATATGAAAACATGGATGCTAGATCCATACTCCTATATCTCTATAAACTGTTTGAGGAGCAGAGAAGAACTCAGCGATATGAGATATCCAAGAGTCTCTTCCATACTAGGATGACTGAGGAGACATCGGTTCAGAACCATGTCCTGAAGATGATAGAGTGGATTGATAAACTCAAAGGTCAAGGAATGGTTCTAGATGATAACCTATTCATTGATCTTATACTTTTGTCCTTGCTAGATTTTTTTCCCAGTTCATCATGAATTTTAATATGAACAAACTTAAGGTGACTCTCCCTAAGCTCCTCAATATGTTGAGGGAGGCAAAGAGCATAATCAAGAAAGAGAAATTAGTTCTTTATGTTGGTGAGACCAAAAGGAAAAGGAAGGCTGGGAAGACCCTTAAGAAGGGCAAGGGCAAGGGCAAATGGGATAAGGCAAAGGTTGTCAAAATAGACCCAGTAAAGGATAAAAGCTAGTGCTTCCACTACGGTCAAGATGGGCATTGGAAAAGAAACTATAAGGTGTATTGTTAGAACCCTCCGCGGATTCTAAGCTTGGGGTTGATCTCTATAGGGGATCGGCCTCCTTGGAACTCTATAGGGGTTCCTTCCTCCAAGTTGCTGCACAAAGGCTGCTAAAAGATTGATCTATTCATTGATTAAAGAGGATGAATACATGGCTATTTATAGGGCTTCTAAGCCCCAACTCCTAATAGGACTCTTACTTAAGACTCCTACTTATAACCAACTTCTAATGAGGACTCCTTCTTTAGTTGGACTTCTACTTCTAATAGGACTCTTCCAAATAGGACTTCTACTTCTAATAGGACTCTCTTCCTAATAGGACTTCTACTTCTAATAGGACTCTTTTCCTAATAAAACTCTTACTTATAATAGGACTCCTTTCCTAATAGGACTTCTACTTCTAATAGGACTTTTTTCCTAATAGAACTCCTACTTATAATAGGACTCCTTTCTTAAGAAGCAACCTAACCCTAACCTAGCCGGCCTCTTCACCTCTTTAATAGGAATTCGGCTAGATAGGATTTACATGAATGCCCTTATCAATGAAACTAAATTAGGACTCTCATAGCTAGAGTCCCTAACAGACTGCCCTCTTCAAATCAGCCTTTATCCTCGAGGTGACGTTCCATGAATTCTCCGGGAATTTGATCTTCAAGTCGTCGTAGTTCTCCCAAGTGGCATCTTCTGCTGGTAGGTTTGCCCATTGTATTAACACTTGATGAGCAGGTCGTCGTCGCCGAGTCACGATTCGTCGATCAATAATGGCACTTGGTTGGGTCTGGAGCTCTCCTTGGGTAGTTATATTTGGTAGATGGCTTTGGGTGTCTCGTGTTGTCCCAACTTGAGCTTCAAACATGATACATGGAAGACTGGATGGATTCGGGGTGGCGGGTAAGTCCAATCTGTATGCTCTTTGCTCCGATGCGCTCCAAAATCTGGTAGGGTCCATAGAACCGAGGTGAAAGCTTCATAGACGCTCTGGTTTGGATTGATGTTTGCTTGTATGGTGGAGCCGTAGGAAGACCCAATCTCCTCTTGAAAATTCTCTTTCGCCTTTGTGTTGATCATATTCTTTGTTTCATCCTTGCTTGTCTTTGTGAGAGTGAGATTATCTTTTAGCAACTTCAGCATTTTGTCTCTATCTTGTAGTTCCTGTCTACTTGTTCTACTTTAGAGGTGCCCAACACATATTTTGGAATTACAGGGGGTCGGCCATACATGGCCTCATAGGGAGTACATTTTGTGGAGGAATGATAAGTTGTATTATACCACCACTCGGCCCAGGGAAGCCACTTTGTCCATTCTTTTGGTGGTCCTTTGGTGAAGCATCTAAGGTATGTCTCCAAACACCTATTTATCACTTCAGTTTGGCCGTCGGTTTGTGGGTGATATGCCGTACTCATCTTTAATTTAGTGCCTTGCATCTGGAATAACTCTGTCCAAAATTTGCTCGTGAAGACCCTATCACGATCACTTACAATAGATCTCGGCATCCCATGTAATTTTACAATATTCTCCATAAAGGTTCGAGCAATACTAGAAGCAGTGTAGGGATTACGGATGGCACAAAAGTGAGCATACTTTGTAAGGCGATCAACCACGACAAAAATTATACCTTTTCCTTGTGATGAGGGAAGCCCTTCGATGAAATCTATTGATATATCAGTCCATATTGATTCTGGGATGGGTAGAGGTTGTAACTTTCGGGACTTGCCACTGTCTCACCTTTGTGTCGTTGGCATATATCACATTGTGCTACAAATTCAGCAATAATATTTTTTATCCCTATCCAATAAAAATTTTGTTTAATTCTTTTATAGGTTCTAAGGAACCCGGAGTGCCCGGCCGCAGGTGTGGAATGCATCTCTTGAAGGATGGTCTTTATGCAAGTAGAATTTGGCACAAGCACAATACGTCCTTTATATCGCAAGTCCTTTGAGTCCCAACTGTAATGAGCCATAGAGCTTGGTGCTTCCTTTAATTTTTTTAAGATTTTACTTGTTTCTGGATTATCTTGCCATTCCCTCTTAATATCCTCAAGGAAGTTGCTGGTCGGAAGTGAAACAGCCGAAAATTTAACTTGCTCGGGTAGCCGTGAAAGCGCATCTGCAACAACATTATCTTTCCCTTTTTTGTAAGTTATTTCATAATCATATCCAAGAAGCTTTGTTACCCATTTTTGCTACTCAGGGGAAGATATTTTTTGCTCCAAGAAATATTTTAGGCTTTTATGGTCGGTCTTGATGTGAAAGCGTCGCCCAATTAAGTACGGTCTCCATTTGGACACCGCATGCATAATCGCGAGCATCTCCTTGTCATAAATAGTCATCTTGAGGTGGGAAGGAGATAACGCCTTACTAGTATATGCGAGGGGTCGGCCATCTTGCATTAGTACAGCACCAATTCCTGCTCCGGAGGCATCAGCTTCAATAATAAAAGTCTTATCGAAGTCGGGTAATGCTAGTACTGGTGTTGTTATCATTGCGACTTTAAGTTCGTCGAAGGCGGTGGTGGCTTTGTCCGACCACCTGGAAAGCATCTTTTTTAGCAAGGAAGTAAGGGGTGCACTGATCTTTCCATAGTCTTTCACAAACTTACGGTAGTAACTGTTAAACCAAGAAAGCGCGAGTGATTTTATGTTCCTCGGGGTTGGATTCTGCATTGCTTCAATTTTGGAGGGTCCTTTGCCACACCTTCCTCTGATATGATATGCCCAAGATATTCCACTTTTTGTTGAAGAAAGCTACACTTCGCTTTTTTTTGACAAAAAGAACATGTTCTCAAAATTGTCAAAACAAGTCTTAAGTGCTGAATATGACTTTCAAGAGAAGGGCTGTAAATAAGGATATCGTCAAAGAAAACTAGCACAAACTTTCGAAGATAACTCCAGAAAATATCATTCATAAGGCTCTGGAAGGTGGAGGGAGCATTGGTGAGACCAAAGGGCATTACAGAAATTCATAGTGACCATTTAAGTGCGTTCGAAAGGTTTTGGTATGTCTTCTTCAGACACTCGTATTTGATGATACCCGGATCGAAGGTCCAACTTTGTGAAGACTCGTGCTCCTTTTAATTCATCAAGCAATTCATCTACTACTGGAATAGGATACTTGTCCTTGACGGTTATGTCGTTGAGAGCTCGGTAATCAACGCACATTCGCCATGTTCCATCTTTCTTTCGCATCACGAGGAGCACTTTGGTGAAGAGTAGGGGCTGTAACTTGGCCGAATAACTCCTGTTTCAAGCATCTCTTTTACAATCCTTTCTATTTCATCTTTTGGAGATGTGGATACCGATATGGTCGAGTATTTGCTGGAGGTTTCCCTGGAAGAATCGGTATACGATGATCGTCTTGGCGATTAGGAGGTAGCTGCGTGGTTCGTCAAATATATCTGAAAATTCAGCAAGCAAGGGAAGTAGGTTTGGATCTTCAAATTTGGTTGGCTCTCCCTTAGGTTGCTGCTCAAGTTGTACCAAAAAGCCGCTGCATGCTTTGTGCAAAACTTTCTCCATTCGTTGTGTGCAAATTGTTGTTACGTCGCCCCCACGTTTCCCGTACAGTATCACCTGTTTCCCCTTGCTGTAAAATTTCATAATTAATTTCAAAAAATTCCAGGAAACATCACCTAATGTTGTCAACCATTCGATGCCAAGCACGGCCTCATAATCATCGAGAGAGAGAAGGAAAAAATCTACAATTATCTCTTGGTCCTGCAGCAACAGTTTCACCCGGGGGCATTTACGATCACACTTCAAAATTCGTCCATCTGCGATTTTAACATCGAACCTGCTGCAATTCTCAATAGGTAAGGCCATCCGGACAGCAACCTTGCTGTTCATAAAATTATTAGTGCTCCCGGTGTCAATAAGAACGGTGATTGGTTGTTGCTTTAGAAATCCTCCCACTTTCATTGTTTGCGGGTTTGCGTAACCGGCAAGGGCATGCATCATAATATCAATTGGCTGCTGTTCTTCATCCGTGACCTCTTCCTCATGCTCCTGGACCTCCTCCTCCCTGTCTTCAAGAGGTTCAATCAATAGGAGGCGGCCCCTTTTGCAGCGATGATCGTGGTTCCACGGCTCGTCGCAATGCCAACAAAGACCCTTTGCTGATCGATCACGTAGTTCTTCTCTTGTCAATTTTTTGGGCAGCGAAGGATGGTTGGAAGCAGAAGGGGGTTTATATGTTGAGGTTCTAGGAGTGGTTCTCATCCTTCAAGAATCTTGGTTGAGTCGTTCTTCTTGTATTCGGGCAAAAGAAATCGTAGCAATCACGATGACGAAATTTGTCGTGCCTTAACTTCCCCTTTTATCTCTGGCTTGAGTCCTTCGATAAATGTTCCTAACAATTAACGATCAGTCCAATCACGAGCAAGGTAAGATAGCTTCTCAAACCTGGTTTGGTACTCTTGAATCATAGAGGTTTGTCGAATCTTTGCGAGTTGGCCGTCGATATTTTCATACTCCGTAGGTCCAAAGCAGTTCAGCAAAGTGCATTCTTAAATTGATTCCATGTCGGAGCCCCTGGTTATATTCCAGCCAATTGTACCATTGAATAGCATCTCCTTCAAGGTGGATGACAGCAATCTCCACCATAGCATTATCCGACGTTCGGTAGTAGCGAAAGTAACGTTCTGCACGCGAAATCCACCCTGCCGGGTCTCCTTCTTCCCATCGTGGGAAGTCCACCCTCATGCGTGGCTGTAGCATATCCAAGGGCTATCCCTCCTTCTCTGGGGTCCTTTCTAAATTCTCTCCTTGCTGTAGTTTGGTTGGACTCGATGGTTGTCCAATTCTGAATTCTGCAAACAAAGCGCGCAATTTGTCTTCCAAGCGCGATTCAAGCCATGATTCAATCTGAGATTCCCATGCTTCAAATTTGGCATCAATTGGATCTTGGGAAGCCATAGCATATGTCTGTAGATCAGAGATGCCCTTGTCTTTTTTCTATTGACGAGTTAATGGCATGGGGTGGTGGAAGGTTCGACAATGGATCGGTGATTGAAGGGTTCAGCTGTAATGGTTTACTGTTTTGGGCTGTGGTTTTTTATGCTGTTAGGGTTATAAAACTAGGTTATGATGGCTGCATCTTGAGGCTAGCGGGATGCCCTAAAGACGTCTTGGTTTGTGGCAGCAAGGTGGCTAGGGTTTGGTAGGTTACGGAGAAGAAAAAAGGACAAAGGTGCAAAACCAGATTTTTCGCCGAAAAAATTCCAGCAGTAAAGATGTAATTTTTTCCAGAAAGTTTCAAAAGAGATTCAAGTAAAACTCAAAGGGGATCTACTGATAAGGAAGAGGTAATACTGTAAAAAATTTCATAGGAAGAAACGACAACAAGAGGTTTGGCAAAATTGAGAATCACGGAGAGGTATTATAGCAGATTTTTACGTCTAAAGTGCAGCAGATTGGACGTAAAAGATAAGTGTTTTTTATTGAGAATTTTTCAACAAAACCAAAGGGAAAACCACTATTAGGAAGTGTCAAAGCCGTTGTAAAAATTTCATAGAGATTTGGATAGAAAAAATGCAGTAGCAAGATCAAAAAGGCTGCGACTTTCGTTGTAGAGATGAAAACTTTACTACGAAAAATTTTATGCAGCAATTATAGGAACGAATGTTTTTGGAGTTTTTGAATAAGGATAACTAAATTGCAGCAGTAGTAGGGTAGATAACCAGAACCTGTTGCAATTCACGGGAAGATCCAAGGATGATCTATGGTGGTGGAGATGACGGCGGAATTCAGCGATGATCTTCTAAGCAATTGTGGGAATTGCTTTGCGCGGTTGTGGAGGGCTGGTGGATGGTTGTGGAAGGGCAGCGAGACGCCAAGAACGCTGCTCTGATACCAAGTGTTAGAACCCTCCGCGGATTCTAAGCTTGGGGTTGATCTCTATAGGGGATCGGCCTCCTTGGAACTCTATAGGGGTTCCTTCCTCCAAGTTGCTGCACAAAGGCTGCTAAAAGATTGATCTATTCATTGATTAAAGAGGATGAATACATGGCTATTTATAGGGCTTCTAAGCCCCAACTCCTAATAGGACTCTTACTTAAGACTCCTACTTCTAACCAACTTCTAATGAGGACTCCTTCTCTAGTTGGACTTCTACTTCTAATAGGACTCTTCCAAATAGGACTTCTACTTCTAATAGGACTCTCTTCCTAATAGGACTTCTACTTCTAATAGGACTCTTTTCCTAATAAAACTCTTACTTATAATAGGACTCCTTTCCTAAGAAGCAACCTAACCCTAACCTAGCCGGCCTCTTCACCTCTTTAATAGGGGTCGGCTAGATAGGATTTACATGAATGCCCTTATCAATGAAACTAAATTAGGACTCTCATAGCTAGAGTCCTAACATGTATCTTGCAGAAAAGGCAAAATAGAAGCTTGGAAAAGCTTCAGGTACATTCATGATCAGTCTCCATGTGTCAGATTCTTGTGATAATATATGGGTATTGGATACTGGTAGTGCTTATCATATCTATAATTCATTGTAGGTCCTGGCAAGACCTAAGAGATTGGTAAAAAGCGAGATGGACCTCAAGATGGGTAATGGAGCAAGAGTTGTTATTGTTGCTGTCGGTGAGGTCACTTTATATCTGCCTGATGGAGCTACTATTACATTAGATATATACTATTTTGTTCCCTCTATTATCAAAAATGTTATTTCCATTTCATGTTTGACATTAAATGGTTATAAAGTGCTTTTTGAGAACAATTGTTGTTCAATTATTAAGGATGATAAGATCATCACTAGAGGGACATTGCATAATAGTTTGTTTATCTAAACATTGCTCCACATATTATGAATGTAAACATATCCAAAATGAAGTAGAGAATCAGACTGGAAAGAGTATTAAAACTCTTCGATCGGATCGAGGAGGAGAATACTTGAGTACGGAATTCATCCAATTTCTCAAGGATCATGGGATTTCATCCCAATGAACACTTCTTTATACATCACAACTCAATGGTGTATCAGAACGAAGGAATCACACACTATTAGATATGGTGTGGTCCATGCTGAGTTTCATTGACCTACCCATCTCATTTTTGGAATATGCCTAAGAGACGCAGCTTACCTTCTAAACAGAGCTTCATCTAGATCGGTAGTATCTACACCATATGAGAAATGGAGAGGGAAGAAGTCCGATTTTAAGGTTGTTAAGATTTGGGGCTGCCCTGCCCACGTTAAAAGACATGACCCCGATAAGTTGGAATCAAGGACAGAACAGTGCAAGTTCGTGGGATACCCCAAGAAAACTTGTGGTTATTATTTCTATCACCTTGAGGACCAAAAGGTCTTTGTTGCTAAGTGATAAGTGTTTCTTGAGAAGGAACACATTCTTGGCGGAGACAGTGGGAGCATGATAGAATTGAGCGAGGTTGGAGAACCTAGCTCAAGCACTATTTCAGAGATCGAGTTTGGTCGAGTACCTGACACACAAATTCTAACTTTACGTAGGACTGGTAGAGTGTCACACCCTCCTGAAAGATATGTAGGACATATCAGTGGAGAGGACACTCAGGATATTGACCCTCAGACCTACGAGGAGGCTATTATGAGCATAGACTCTGGAAAGTGGCAAGAAGTCATGAATTCTGAGATGGAATCCATGTACTCTAATAAGGTTTAGAAACTTATTGATGCACTTGAGGGTCTCGTACCTATCGACTGCAAATGGATCTTTAAGAAGAAGATTGGGGTAGATGAAAAAGTGGAGACCTATAAGGCAAGGCTAGTGGCTAAGGAGTATCGTCAAAGGCAAGGTGTTGACTATGATGAAACCTTCACACCTATAGTTATGCTGAAATCTATCCAAATTCTATTAGTTATTGTAGTACATTATGACTATGAGATCTGGCAGATGGACATGAAAACTACATTACTCAATGGCAACCTCGAAGAGGAAGTGTATATGATACAGCCTAAGGGGTTCATATCCAAGTAAAGTCCAGATAAGGTGTGCAAATTGCTTAAGTCCATTTATGGACTAAAGCAAGCTTTCCGAAGTTAGAACATAAGATTTGATGAGGTAATCAGATCTTATGACTTCATTATAAATAAATATGAGCCTTGTGTATAAAGGAAGGTAAGTGGTAGCGCTATCACCTTCTTAATGTTATATATGGATGACATCTTAATCATTGGGAATGATGTAGGAATGCTATCCATAGTAAAACCTTGGCTATCTAGACACTTCTCCATAAAGGACTTAGGGAAAGCATCCTATATTTTAGGAATTTAAATCTATAGAGATAAATTCAAAATGATGCTTGGCTTATCCTAGTCCAGGTACATAGACACCATTGTCAAAAGATTTGGCTTAAAAAATTCCAAGAGAGGTCTCATACCGATGAGACATGGAATTTCACTTTCTCGGGGTATATCTCCAAAAACTCCTAAAGAAAGGGCAAACATGGATAAGATACCCTATGCCTCTATAATAGGATCTATCATGTATGCTATGCTATATACCAGGCCTGATATAGTGCATGCTTTGAGTGTCATGAGCAGGTATCAAGCAGATCCAGGCATAGAGCACTAAAAAGTGGTAAAGTGTATCCTAAAGTACTTTTGAAGGACTAAAGATCTTTTACTAGTATACAGAAGAGGTAGTCTCCAGATTGAAGGCTATGCAGACTCAAGTTTCCAATCCGATGTTGATGATAGCAAGTCAAATTCAAGATATGTGTTCACCCTGAATAAAGCAGCAGTAAGTTGGAAGAGTGTCAAGCAAGATACTACTACCAACTCGATCATAGAGGCAGAATACATTACTACGGTAGAAGCAGCAAACGAGGGTGTATGGATGAAAAAGTTCATTATGGACTTGGGAATCATATCGAACAGTGCGGAACCAATTCCCATATATTGCGATAATAATAGGGCAATCGCTCAAGCAAAGGAACCCAGGTCTCATCAGAAGTCTAAATATATTCTAAGGAGGTTCCACTTGATCTGAGAGATCGTGGCTTGAGGAGATGTAGTAGTGGAAAGAGTTCCATCCAAAGATAACATTGCAGATCCACTAACAAAGCTGTTGACTCAGATTATATTTAAGCATCACAAAGGTTTGATGGGGATCAGACATGTAGGTGATTGGGTTTAGGTGAAGTGGGAGATTGTATGTTATAGGTGCCCTACAAGCCGATCACATGAGTGATGGCACTTGTGACATGCTGTGTCGATCTTTTTGCATATTATTTCTAGTATTTTCTCACATTATCTGGATGAATATTATGATGTCCTTGGATCTGTGCAATGAGAATCGAATCATGATGAGATCATGATAAAAGACTAATATACCTTTAAACACAGATCCTAAATTATCCTGGTTATAGGTTTCTCGATGAGGACATCGAGATAACCGGATAGACTGGTGTGTTGTATACTCGTCTATATGATGGAGGCGACTGGTCTCAAAGTTGCTTGTGCGGAGATACTAGAAGTACAGTATAGGTGCTCTTTGGAGAATGAGTTCACTGATTAATCTACTTATAAAATGCTGGTTGGTTAATGATACATAATATCAGACAGTGATTCTGTAGTCCCAGTAGTGTGTCTGGTCCTTAGACTTGAGATACCAAAGATGGCTTGTATGAGTACTCCATTCTTTGACATCAGACTTACAGGTTTGGAAAGCTCCAGATCTGGTATAGTTAGTTCTCAGGAATAGTAGCCAACCTTATAAAGGCAATTATGTGTCAATAGAGGATCATTCACTCTCGATATCGCGAAAGGAATATCCCACGTGTGCTCGCTTAAGCAAAATCCCTAGCTAGGGTCGTTTAGATTGAGAGAGGAGTTCTCCGAGAGAATCTGATTAGAGCGAGATTCAGAAAAGATTTCGTATGGGTCTGACTTTACCATGCCCAATATATGGTATCTAGGATATCAGATAGATGAGGGACTATATACATAATAACTAAGGATACACAGGTCCGATGGATTAGATCCCCTTGTATTGTCTAGGGACTATGGCATAGTGGCCTAGTACGTCCATAGTCGATGAGTCAAGTAAATTATTATGGAGATAATAATTTGCTATATCAGAATAAGTTTTGAGTCAGAAGGAGTTCTGATGGAGCAACTCATGACTAGCTCAGTATCGGGCCTAGAGGGTCATACACATTAGGTGGATGTTACTACGAGTAGAAGTACGGATAAAAGATATCTACGGAGCCCCTATTTTGGATCTTGTGAATAAGTTCCAGTCAGATAATTGGATGAGATCAAATTAGATGATTAGATAGACATCTAATTAGATAGAGATCCAACTAGATAACTTGATAGAGATCCAATGTGAACAGGATAAAGATCCAATTGGATAATTAGATAGAGATCCAATATGAATAAGATCCATCAAGGATAAGCTTCCAGCACTTCTATAAATAGGAGGAACTACCTGGTTCATAGGTTAGAGCTCTTGGTAGTCACCCCTCTTATTCTCCTCAGCCTCCTCTCCTCCTCCTTAGCTTCGGCAACCTTGTGATGCACATGGAGAGGGAGATCCCATGGTGATCTAAGGAGTGTCATCGTTGTGTCCGCTGTGTGGATTACTACTAGAGAGGAGAATGCTAGTGCTCTTTCATCCTCTTCATCAGATCTGAAAATTTCGGGGATATACGATCTCCCCAAGTAACACTTTTTTCATGATAAATGTGATTTTTTGGATTTATAATTTTTCATGCACCAATCATCGCACAACGGCCAAGTACATAACTATAGGAAATCTTATCTTGTTTTGTTTTTCGTTGCATATGAGATGTCGATTCTCCTGATTTTCCAGTAATTGGATGTCAGCAAATGTCATCTCTCTTGGGTTTTAAACCAAAATGAGAGTGACCTCACTCTGATACCAACTGTTAGGATCAAGAATGACACTAAGAAGGGGGGTGAATTAGTGTAGTAAATAAAACTCGATGATTTAAATGATTTCGAAAATCTTTATACAATGAAAATTTTACGTTCGATGAAAACCATTTTGGAAAGACGTTGACTCGAGTGAGTTTGTAATAGAGTAGAGAAGAGGAGATTGGACAGTTATAATGAAGTATAAATTGAATGCAACAAAAGTAAATTATGCACCAAGAGAAGAACATGTCAATTTTATAGTGGTTCGATCGTCCGACCTATGTCCACTTCCGATACCTCCTCCGATAAGGTCACTGACTTCCACTATCGATATTTCTTGAAGGGGAAAGATCAATCACCCATTTACAGAACTTAACAAGTGGTTCACTCTTATTTTACAAACTTTTTAAACTTAGAGGATGGTGGAGGTGAACACTCAACTTTTGAAAGCTTTTTCACTATAGTTTCGGTTCAGTTCTTATCACTTTTCTATGTTCAACCAGTTGAAAAGTAAAGGGTATTTATAGGCCTCAATTGTCTTCAAAAATGGAGCCAAAAAAAGGTCCCATCATGGATTTTCGAGGTCCTAGCGGTACCACTACCAGTTGACCCTAACACTAGATGGTACTACCACCCAGTCTAGCAGTACAACCACCAGACAAAGTCTCGGGTACTGGAATAGGACGATACTATCACTTAACTAGTGGTACCACCACTTGGCAATTATTAACTCCTGGCGGTACCACCACCCAAGCTCCTAGGAGACTGGGCCTAGGGCGGTTCCACTGCCCAAGTCTAGTGGTGCCACCGCTAGACAAGGTTCCGCAGCATTGTTTGGGCCTTGAGTCTGGCCCAAAATAGTCCAATTATGGGCCTAATTGACCTCTAACAGAGTTAGTGGGATTACCTCCTAAACTAAACCCAAATTATATACTAACTACGATATTTAGACATATACTAAAGAAAATAAAATCTAGCAAGTCCATGTTAATTCCGGTGAGCTTTCAACGAACTTCTGGTGAACTTCTGCAAACTCTCGGACACCTTCCAACGAACTCCCGGTAAGCTCTTGGACTTCACGATCTTCTTAGCGAGTTTCAATAAGCTTCTTTGGCAAGCTCTAATCTTTCTCGGTGAGCTCTGGCGAACTTCCGATGAACTTCTCAATGAACTTCCAAACACTTCGGCAAGCTCCCGACAAACTCTCAGCCAATTCCGGCAATACTCCCGACGAACCTTCGGACTCCCGATAAACTCTCGAACTCCCAACGAATTGATCGAACTTGACTCCAACACTTTCATTTTACTTTATGCCTTTATCACTATCATAGTTAATCTTGCATACTTTTCTCAACATATAGATTAGATCAAATAATTTACCAATTGATTTCATCAATAAAATCCAAGATTCAATAGTATTTACTTTAGCAATCTTAAAATACTTATCAATCATAATAATCTCTCCCTTGGTAGGTATTTTATCCATTTTTGTGCCTCCTAAAGAGAATACACTTTTGTTTCATGCTCTTTCTAATCTTTGTCGCTTATTCTTATTGAATATCTTACCATCAGATCTTTTAGACTTTAATACCACTTATTGGGAATGAGAGGAGAAAAATCAAAACCAGAAGAATGTTAGGATCACAATCGACACTAAGAGGGGGTGGGGGTGAATTAGTGCAGTGATAAAAATATTCAATTTTGAAAATTTCAATTTGATGGAAGCCATATTAGAAAGATGTTTAACTTGAAAGCGGTTGTGAGTGATGTGTAAGTAGAGCAGTGAGCAAGTAAAATGATTTGTAGCAAAGGTAAACAGCAAAATAAGATAGCAAACCAAATTTATAGTGGTTCGATTGTTCGACCTACATCCATTCCCGATTCCTCCTTCATCGAGGCCACCGGCATCTCCTAATGGTCTTCTTTCAATAAGCGAAGACCAATTACCCTTTTATAACTCTTTCTTTTTATGAGTGTTCTCTCATGCATTTCTCTTAGAGCTAACTTTAAATTCTAGGAGAAGTGACTTCTACACTTAGAATCATAGAGTTTTCATTTTCTTTTCTACTAAATTCTTGCTATGCCAAGCAAGAATAGCTAGGTTATTTATAGACCCCAAGTGGCTTCAAAAATTGGAGCTAAAATTCAAGCACCCCGAGATTTCGGGGTACTGGCGATACCATTGCCTAGTACACTTTGACATTGGGTGGTACCATTGCCTAGTCTAGCGGTACCAGATAGTCTGAGAGATTGTTTGGGTGGTACCATTGCCTAGTCTGGTAGTACCACTGCCTAACACTAGGCGGTACCACCACCCAGACTTATCTTGGGAGGTTGAGCTTTCAAACGGTTCCATCGCCAACTCTAGCGATGCCACCACCTAACATGGCTTCAGGTCACCATATGGGCCTTCCATCTGGCCCAACGCAGTCCTAATTTGAGCCTAGTTAGCCTCTAATTGAGTTGGCCCAATTCTGACTCAATTACAATTAAACCTACTTCGATCTAGATAATTATTACAGAGCTTGAATCAGTTGTTGTCTGGCATATCATTGGTCCATCGACGCTTCATTTGATTCTTCGGTGCATCGTTCTCTGTTATGGCCTATTGCCTAATCGATCAATTGACCTCCATAACTCTGATTTCCTTGGCACAATTTTCACTCTTCTTGGTCCGATGCCTGAACCAATGGTATGAAGCCTTCTATTGATACGTCAAATGATCCTTCGGTTTGATGTCCAATCTTCTAATATATTTCACTCTAGCCCAACTTTTGATTCTTTCTACTTTAACTGTCTCTTTCTGATTAAAGCTAGTCTTGTGTCACTCAAAATGCAGATTAGATCACAAACCCTATCAATTGGTTTTATCATCAAAATCCGAGATTCAACAATCTCTCCCTTTTTAATGATGACAACCAATTGATGATGGAGTTAACCTTAACTCCCTCTATCAATATTCCATATTAATAGAAACATAAATTCATGAATTCAAGCAACATAGAATCATGCAAAATTAAAATCATCTCATGCATGATTATCATAACTTATACATCATCATATCTGTTAGGGATCGGGGGGGTGAATTAGTGCAGCGGTAAGGAACGAGAAATTTTCAGCGATTAAAACAAGTTCAGAAACTTCGTACGAATGAATACAATATTTTGTTTGAACTCGGAAAGATTGCGTTTTAAATTTAAAGCATACGTAATAAGATGAAGATGAAATTGAGTAAATAAGATAGCAAGTAGAAAGGGTTTGCAGCAAAGTAAATAGCAAGAACGTAAATGCAAACCAGATTTTATAGTGGTTCGGTCATCCGACCTACGTCCACTCCTAATTCCTCTTCACTTGAGGCCACCGGCTTCTGCACTAGCTATCCTCCTTACAACGGGCGAGGATGAACTCCCTTACAACACTTCTCCTTTTGATGGGCTTAGGAGATAACCCTTATAACCACTCTTACCCCTCTCTTGGACTAGAACACTCTTAAGACTTAGAAGGAAGATTTGACACACTTTCAAGAGAGTTTCCCCCTTCTTTTTTTCAGTTCTATACACCTTTCATCCAAGAATGTGAGGGGTATTTATAGGTCTCAAAGTGATTCAAATTTGGGCTCCAAATTTGAATTTTTTTGAGTTTCCGGTGTCGAGGCGGTGCTCTGCTTTGTCGGTTTAGCAGACTTACACACAGTCTTTGGCGGTGCTACCGCCTGCCTAGGGCGGTTCCACCGCCCAGGTCTCGGCCTCTGGGTGGTGCCACCGCCCAGCCTAGGGCGGTGCTACCGCCCAAGTCATTTTTTTCAGCACAGTGGTTTCAGCCAAAAACTCGACCGAAATCGGTCCAAACGAAGTCCGAATTGGTTCAAATTTGGTTTATAGGATTAACACATAATCCTAAACCATATTATGTGCTAACTATAAATTTTAAAGATATTTTTTAAGCTATTTCAAAGTCCATAAGACAAGACTTCTTTCGGTGAGCTTTCGACGAACTTCCAGTGGTCTTCCGACGAACCCTCGGAAACCATTCTATGGACTCTCGGCAAGCTCTCATACTTCACGATGATCTTGGCGAGTTTCAACGAGCTTCATTGGCAAGCTCTGATCTTTCTTGGCAAGCTTCGCGAACTTCCGACCAACCTTCCAGTGAACTTCCGAAAACCCTTCGGCAAGCTCCCTACTCGTTCTTGGTTGGTTCCGGCAACTACTCCTAATGAATCTTTAGACTTTCATCGAACACTCGAACTCCCAATGATCCATCCCACTTGTCTTCCGACACTTTGTTTCACTTTACGTCTTTATCTTCATCGTAGTTAATCCTGCACACAAATAAACAAACACTCTACTTCGATTTAGACAGTTATTACAACACGAATTGACATTCAGTTGCCCGGACGTCATTTGTCGGCGCTTCGTCCGATCCTTCGACACATCGTCCTCTTTTGCGGTCCGTTGCCCAATTGGCGGATGACCTCCGCAACCCCGATATCCTTGGCGCAACACGCATCTTGGCCTGATGCCCGACGTACGAAGCCTTCTGCCCAATTGTCGACCGAACCTCCGGCTCGACATCCAATATCCTGACGTGATCACCTCCGGCACAACGTCAATTCCTCCAGCGTCAACTGTCTAATCCGATCGATAGTAGACCTACGTAACTCAAAACGTAGTTAAATAATAAATCACAATCAATTAGTTTCATCATCAAAATCTAAGATTCAACAATCTCCCCCTTTTTGATGATGACAACTAATTGATGACTAATGGAGTTAACTATAACTCTCCGGAGTTTAACCGAACTCCCTCTATCAATATGCCATTGATAGAACACTTGGATTATCCCAAATCCAAGCAACATTCATCACAATGTTATGAGAATATATTTAAACCATCATGCAATATATAAAATATTCAATATAATACATGAAGTCATCAATCTACTTCTCCCCCTATGTCATCAACAAAAAGGAGAAGTTGCATCATAGCTAGTTTAAAAGATATGCAAATTTTATAACATACTAGCTATCAATCTAGATATACATCATACAACATTTAAGCATAGCTTTGCATTACAACATCCAATCATACCATTCAATCATAGCAAGTTTTTAAGGACGGGCAATGATGGCAATTTTTTTACTTGCTTCTTGAGATGTGCAAGTTTGCACCTTGTTTCTCACGATAGCAATATTTGCATCCTTTGATATAATAATTCTTAGCTTCTCATGAAGTTACAAAATAGGAATCAAGATGGCAAATTTTTGTAATGTTCGACCTAGATCAACATGTTTACCCTTATGTATGGTTTTACAATCAAAATTTGGGTATCTTAAGGCTATCTCATTAGACCTAAAAAGGGTTGGGTCAAATGAATCTCCTTCCAACCTTTTCCCTTTCCCTCTTGTTGATTTCTTAGGAGCCATGTCTATATCTATTCATGATGAACAAACAAAAGGAAATAATAAGGAAAAGACAAGCAATTGGAGTAGAAGAGAAAATTTCAGCTATTACCTTGTTTGCGTTTCCTAGAGAGGTGAGGAGCTTGGATCACAAAAATGCCTTTAATTGCCCTTTAGGAGGAGGAAGAATGGAGAGGAGAAGGCCTAGAGGAGCTTAGGAGGAAGAAGAATGAAAGGGAGAGAGTTTTCGGTCGGTTCTACCGCTGACCCTAACACCCCCTTTAATATGGGGGTGTTCGGGTGATACTACTGCCAACCAGGTGGTGCTACCGCCTGGGAGCCGATTACCCAGGCGGTACTACCATCGGTTCAGGCGGTGCTACTACTGGCCCCACAAAAATTTTCCCCTTTTTTTTTAAAATTTATTCTGAATTTGTTTTCAGAGATTTTAAGGATGAGATGATGTCAAAAAGAAATCCAAAATTTCAAAAAGAAATCCGAGAGGAAGTCAAATCGACGAAAACCGAAATTTCAAAGAAAAATCTCATACAATAAAGCTCATTTATTAGGACAATTTAACATGCCTAATTCCCTTCTAATAAAATCAAATTGTTCCTCATTTAAGGGTTTTGTAAAAATGTCCGCTAATTGATGATTTGTATCAATAAATTCAAGGGTGACATCTTTACTACTGACATGATCATGTATAAAATGATGCCTAATGTTAATGTGCTTAGTTCGAGAGTGTTGAATCGGATTTTTAGTTAGACAGATAGCACTCGTGTTATCACATTTTATAGGAATATTCTTTAAATAAATTCCGTAGTCTTCTAGCGTATTTTTCATCCAAATAAGCTGTGCACAGCATGCACTTGCAGCTATGTATTCGGCTTCTGCCGTAGATAGTGCAACTGAATTTTATTTCTTGGAAGTCCAAGAAACAAGTGCATGTCCTAAAAATTGGCATGTTCCAGATGTACTTTTTCTATCTATTTTACATCCACCAAAATCCGCATCTATATAAGCTTTCAAATCAAAGTTATCGGATTTTGAATACCATAATCCAAGATTTGGAGTCCCTTTAAGATATCTAAGGATTCTCTTAACGGCTTTGAAGTGAGATAGTTTAGGATTAACTTGGAATCTTGCACATAACCCCATACTAAACATGATGTCAGGTCTGGTTGCAGTGAGATAAAGCAAGCTACCTATCATGCCCCTATATATTTTTTATTAAAACTTTCTCCTTTTTCATCTATATCTAACTTAGTGGAGGTACTCATAGGAGTGCTAATGTCTTTTGATCCATCCATGTTAAATCGTTTTAACAATTCTAATGTATACTTTGATTGATTTAGAAATATACCATCACTTAGTTGCTTAATTTGCAATCCTAAAAAGAAATTTAGTTCTCCCATTAGGCTCATCTCAAATTCATCACTTATATTCTTGGCAAATGATTCACATAGTGATTTATTAGAAGAACCAAAAATAATATCATCAACATAAATTTGAACAATAAGAAAATTATTTTTAAAATGTTTAATAAATAATGTAGTATCAACCTTGCCTTTAGTGAAATCATTTGAAATTAAAAAAGAACTAAGCCTCTCATACCAAGCCCTAGGGGCTTGTTTTAGACCATATAAAGCCTTAGTTAGCTTAAACACATGGTTAGGGAGAAGAGAATTTTCAAATCCGGGTGGTTGTTCAACATACACTTCTTCGGAAATAAAACCATTTAAAAATACACTTTTGACATCCATTTGAAATAATTTGAAATCATTACTACTAGCATAGGCAAGGAGCATCCTAATGGCTTCTAATCTTGCCACCGGAGCGAAGGTCTCTTCGTAATCGATACCTTTATCTTGGTTGAAACATTTGGCCAGTAGTCTAGCCTTGTTTCTAACCATGATACCACATTCATCTTGCTTGTTTCTAAAGACCCACTTAGTACCAATAATGAAGTGGTCATTAGGTCTAAGAACAAGCTTCCATACCTCATTCCTCTCAAATTGATTCAATTCTTCTTACATTGCGATAACCCAAGAATCATCTTTCAAGGCATCATCAATGCATTTTGGTTCAACTTGAGAAAGAAAAGCGGCATGGGCACAAAAATCTTTGAAAGAAGAGCGAGTTTGAACCCCTTTCGATGCATCTCTTATAATTAACTCCTTGGGATGAGCATCTACATACTTCCATTCCTTGGGTAAGGAAGTTTGGGAAGAAGATGCATCCAAGTTGTCATTTTGAGGAGAGGATTCATTCAAATTCAAATTATCAAAGCCAAAATCATCATCAAAATCTTTCTTCTTAAATTCAAAAATTTCATTAAAAACCACATGAATAGATTCTTCTATAACTAAGGTTCTTTTGTTGAAAATATGAAAAGCCTTAGAAACAGAAGAATAACCAAGAAATATGCCTTCATTGGATTTTGCATCGAATTTTCCTAAGGCATCCTTTTCATTTAAAATAAAACATTTACAACCAAAAACTTTAAAATAAGAAACATTGGGTTTTTTATCATTCCATAATTCATTTGGAGTTTTAGATAGGGATGGTCTCACTAGAACTCTATTCATAACATAGCAAGCCGTATTCAAGGCTTCGGCCTAAAAATATTTTGGTAAATTGTATTCATTTAACATGGTTCTAGCCATTTCTTGCAAACTTCTATTTTTCCTTTCCACTACTCCATTTTATTGTAGATTTCTTGGAGTAGAGAAGTTATGGTTAGAGAAACATTTGAAACAATCACTTTTGTGAGCTAAGAAATAGGTCCAAGTGTATCTACTATAGTCATCTACAATTATAAAGGCATATTTGCTACCTCCTAGGCTTGTTATGTCAATTGGTCCAAATAAGTCCAAATGGAACAATTGCAATGGTCTAGTGGTGCTAATTTGATTTTTTGATATGAAACTAGTTTTTATTTATTTTCCTAGTTGACATGCATCACATACCTTGTCCTTGACAAATTTCATATTTGGGATACCTCTTACTAACTCTCTAGATGAAATCTTAGAAATTAGTTTCATGCTTGCATGGCCTAATCTCCTATGCCAAAGCCAAGTATCATCATTCAAAATCGAAAAATACATTTCGTTACTTAATTCATCAATATTTATGGTGTAGACATTATTTTGTTTTAAAGCAATCATGGATATGTCATTGTTTGGTTTTTCAATAATGCAAACATTAGACTCAAATTTAACAACATAACCTTTATTGCATAATTGACTAATGCTTAAAAGATTATATTTTAAACCATCAACTAGCAACACATCATCAATTGAAAAACTTGATTTGTTACCTATGGTCCCCTTGCCAATGATTTAACCCTTGTTGTTGTCTTCGAAGGTGACATATCCTTCTTCTTTGCTAGTGAGCATAGAGAAATGAGATAGATCTCTGGTCATATGCCTTGAGCATCTTATCAAGATACCATTTCTTGCTCCTAGCTTGTGAGTTTGTCTACAAAAGAGAGGATGATTTTTAGGTACCCAATTGATTTTAGGTGCCTTACAAATTGATCTACTTAATTTGTAATTCAACATTGAGTTATTTATGGTTCCTTTAGGAACCCATATCAATTTTTGTGGACTAAATTTCTTGAATGGACATTTGTAAGTAACATGTCCTGTTTTACCACAAAAATTACATTTCAAATGGGGTGATACATGCAATGTGGGTCCTTTAATGAAGGTGGTGGGATTTTGGTGAGATCCACTCACAAATCCGATTCCACTCCTATTTCCGACGTGACCCTTGTTAGCAAGGATCATGTCTAAGCTCTTGCTACCGACCTTAAACTTGTTTAGGGTCTCTTTGAGTAGCAAGTTCTCCCTTTTTGTTACTTCTAAGTGTTCACACTTAGAGCATGGGGGTAGAGAAGGGGTTTGGAGACTATTGAACTTATTTTGTAATAAAGCATGCTCTTTCTTAAGCAAATTGAACTTCTTACTAAGAGTTCTACATTCATTAAATAACTCATGAAAAGCGATAGAAAGTTCATCGAAAGATAACTCTTCATTAAATAACTCACTAACCTCTTCTCCTAATGCCATTAGTGCAAAGTTAGCCTCCTCTTTGTTGCTAGCTTCTTCAACCTCGAAGTCACTTGAATCATCCCATGTGGCCTTCAAAGCTTTCTTCTTCTTGAATTGCTTCTTCTTGCTTGAGGGCATTCATTCTTGAAGTGTCCCGGCTTCTTACATTCGTATCAAATAACTTGGTCCTTTTTGTGTTCAAATTTATTTTTTGTGTCATTTTTAAATTTGTTCTTTCTTATAAATTTCTTAAACTTTAGAGTTAAAAGTGTAATGTCATTGTCATTGTCCTCATCACTTGATGTTCCTTTCAAGTGGTCTTCTTGTATTCTAAGTGCCATATCCTTCCTGTTCTTTGGAAAGGGTTTCTCAAGCTCTTCATAAGCATGACACGTCATCTCGTAGGTCATTAGAGACCCAATAAGTTCTTCAAGCGGAAATATTTTAAGATCCTTGGCCTATTGAATGGCCGTAACCTTTGGATCCCAACTCTTTGGAAGGGATCTTAAAATTTTAGTTACCAACTCAAAATTAGAAAAACCTTTATCAAGAGCTTTAAGTCCATTGATGACATCCGTAAAGCGGGTGTACATGTCTCCAATGGACTCATTTGGTTTCATCCGAAAAAGTTCATAAGAATGCACAAGAATGTTGATTTTGGACTCTTTCACTCGGCTAGTGCCTTCATGAGTGATTTTCGCACCAAATATCAAATGCCGATTCACAAATAGAAACCCAATTAAACTTATTATTATCAAGCGCACAAAATAAGGCATTCATAGCCTTTGCATTGAGAGAAAAAATCTTCCTTTCTGACTCATTCCACTCACTCATCGGAAGAGAAGATTTTGTAAAGCCAATTTCAACAATGTTCCAAAGTTCGAAGTCCATAGAAATGAGAAAAATCCTCATACGAGTCTTCTAATACGTATAATCCGACTCATTAAACATAGGCGGACGAGTAATGGAGTGACCCTCTTGCATACCGGAGTAGGCCATCTCTCTTGGGTTTTAAACCAATATGAGAGTAATCCTTGCTCTGATACCAATTGTTAGGATCAAAAAGGCACTAAGAGGGGGGGGGTGAATTAGTGTAACGGATTAAAAACATAAATTTGAAGTCGATTTCGCACAAAGACTAGTTTGTAAGAAGATTTCGATTTGACGAAAGAGAACTTGAATAAAATAGCTTGAGTAAAGGAACTAAACAATTTGCAGCTAAGTAATGAAATGATTCAGAAATGTAAACAATCACACATTCATGAACACAATGATGTATAGTGGTTCGGTCAAATGACCTACATCCACTCTTGAAGCCTTCATGATGAGGCTCCGCACTTCCAACTAGCAAATCCTTTGAAGGGGAAGGACCAAATACCCCTCTTACAACCCTTTACAAGAGGTTCACACACTTACAAGATTTCACAAGAAGAAGAAGGCGGTGAACACTTAGCAAGAGATAAGACTTTTCAAGACTATTTAAGACTTTAACTCAAGATTCTAACTCTCAAAAGGGTGCCCTTTCAGCTGAGAAAAGGGGGGGGGGTACTTATAGATCCAAAATGGTTTCAAATTTGGGCTCCAAATTTGAAATCAAATTGAATTCCGATGTTGGCGGTGCTACACTGTCGAGCGGTGCTAACGCCGATCGATCGTCAGGCCCGACAATGCACAAAGCGGTGCTACCGCTTGGAGCAAAGCGGTACTACCACCACTATACACTATAGCCGGGCGGTACTATCGCCCCAAGCTAAGCGGTAGCACCGCCCAGAACACGGCTGCCAAAGGCGGTGCTACCGCTTTGGCACAAGCGGTTCTACGCTTTGCCCCATTCGACTTTGTTGAATGGGCCTTGTTCAAGGACCAAAAAGCCCAGTAAGGGCCGGTTGGCCCCTACCAATTTAGAGCAGGATTAATTCGAAATCCTTGCCCTAAGTACGTGCCAACTACGAAATTAAAACATAATTAACAGTTATTTAAACCAACATTCTTCAAGTCTTATTCTGGCGAGCTTTACGATGAGACTTCGGCGGTCCTCCGATATTTTCCTCGGATTTCTTCCGGCGGATTCCCAGCATGCTCCCGGCTTGTATGGCATGCTCAACGAGTCTTCGACAAGCTTCTGAACCTTCTCGGCAAATTTCTACGAACCTTCAATGATCTTTGCGACGAACTTCCGAAAACTTTGACAAGTCCCTGATTCGATCTTGGTTGGTTCTGGCAACACTTTCGATGATTCTTCGGACTTCTGATGAACACTTGAACACCCGATGGACTTGACCTCGGAAAATCACTTTATGTTTCTGACCCATCGTAGTTAATCCTGCACACTTATCTTTGACAATATAGATTAGAACAAATATTTCACCAATTGATTTTATCATCAAAATTTGAGATTCAATAACGAATCCCTCAGGTTGTATCATATACATCTCCTCCTCGAGGTTATCATTGAGGAATGCGATTTTTATGTCCATCTACCAGATCTCATAATCATAGTGTGTTATAATAGCTAATAGAATTCGAATGGATTTTAGCATGGCTACAGGTGAGAAAGATTCATCATAGTCAACACTTTGCCTTTGATGATACCCCTTAGCCACTAGTCTTGCTTTATAGGTCCCGACCTTTCCATCTACTCCAATCTTCTTTTTGAAGATCCACTTGCAGCTAATAGGTATAATACCCTCGGGTGTATTAACTAGGTTCCAAACCTTGTTGGAGTACATGGAATCTATTTCTGAATTCATGGCTTCTTGCCATTTCCCAAAGCCTATGCTCATAATAGCCTCCTCATAGGTCTAAGGATCAATATCCTCAACATCCTCTTCTCTAATATGTCCCACATATCTCTCAGGAGGATGAGATACTCTACCGGACCTACGTAAAGTTGGAACTTGTGTGCTAGGTACCTGAACAGATTCTGGCTGTGGAATGGTGCTTGAGCTAGGTTCTCCAACCTCACTCAATTCTATCATGCTCCCACTGTCTCCACCAAGAATGTGTTTCTTCTCAAGGAACACTACTCTCTTGGCTACAAAGACCTTTTGGTCTTTAGGGTGATAGAAATAATACCCACAAGTTTCCTTGGGATATCCCATGAACTTACGCCATTCCATCCTAGATTCCAACTTGTTAGGGTTGTTTCTCTTGATGTGGGCAAGGCAGCCCCAAATCTTAACTACCTTAAGATCGGGCTTCTTCCCATTCCATATCTCATATGGAGTAGACATCATTGACTTAGTTGGAATTCTGTTCAGAAGGTAAGCTGCGGTCTCTAGGGCATATCCCCAGAATGAGATTGGTAGGTCGGCGAAACACATCATGTAACACATCATGTCTAACAGTGTGCGATTCCTCCTTTCTGATACATCATTAAGCTGTGGTATATAAGGAGGTGTCCATTAGGATAAAATCCCATGGTCTTTGAGGAACTTGGTGAACTCTGTACTCAAGTACTCACCTCCTCGATCTGATCGAAGGGTTTTAATACTCTTTCCTATCTGGTTCTCCACTTCATTTTTATATTCTCTAAATTTCTCAAAAGCTTCAGGCTTATACTTCATCAAGTACACATGTCCGTATCTTGAGAAATCATCAGTGAAAGTAATTAAGTAGGAGTAACCACCTATGGCATGAGTCGACATTGGACCACATACATCACTATGTATGAGTCCTAGTAACTCAGTGGCTCTCTCTCTAGTTCCACTAAATAGAGAGTTGGTTATCTTTCCCCGAAGGCAAGGTTCATATGTCACATATGACTCATAGTCAAATGGATCTAGATATCCATCTTTTAGCAACTTTGGAATCCTTCCCTTGTGGATGTGACCTAGCCTACAATATAAAAAATATGCATTGTTCACCTCTTCTCGTTTCCTCTTAGACTCACTTACACTCATGATATGTGGAGCTGTATCTAGCATAAATAAACTATTATGCAATGTTCCTCTCGTGATGATCTGATCATCTAATATTATTAAACAACCATTGTTCTCAAAAATTAATTTATATCTAATAACTATCAAACAGGAAATGAAAATAATATGTTTGATAATAGAAGGAATATAATAGCATGCATCTAATGTAATAATAGCTCCGCTAGGCAGATGTAGGGTGACCTTGCCAACAACCACTACAGCAACCTTTGCTCCATTGCCCTTCTTAATGTCAATCTCGCCTTTGTTCAATCTCCTAGGTTCTGCTAGAACCTGCAACGAATTGTAAATATGATAAGCACTCCCGGTATCCAATACCCATGTGTTATCAAAAGATTCTGACAAATGGAGACTAATCATGAATGTACCTAAAGCTTCTGCAAGCTTCTGTTTCGCTCTCTCTGCAAGGTACTCTTTGCAGTTCCTCTTCTAGTGCCCATCTTTGCCATAATGGAAGCACTGGCCTTTGTCCTTTGTTGGGTCTTTCTTGGCTACCTTTGCCTAACCCATTTTGCCCTTGCCCTTGCCCTTGCCCTTCTTAAGGGTCTTCTCAGCTTTCCTTTTCTTTCTGGTCTCACCAGCATAGAGAACTAGCTTCTCTTTCTTGATGGTGCTCTTTGCTTCTCTCAACATATTGAGGAGCTCTGGGAGGGTCACCTTAAGTTTGTTCATATTAAAATTTATTATGAATTAAGAAAAGGAATCTAGTAGGGACTGAAGCATAAGAGTCACACATAAGTTATCCTCTAGGACCATCTGTAGACCTATGAGTTTCTCAATCCACTCAATCATCTTAAGGACATGGTTCTAAACTGGTGTCCCCTCAGTCATCCTAGTACGAAAAAGACTCTTTGATATCTTATATCGCTGAGTCCTTCCCTGTTCCTCAAATAGTTTATGGAGATGCAGGAGTATGGAATTAGCATCCATATTTTCATGTTGTCTCTATAACTCAGTAATCATAGAGGCCAACAAATAACATTGAGCAAGAGTGGATTCATCTAAGTACTTCACATAACGAGCGATCTCATCCTCTCTTGCCCCTTCGTCGGGCGTAGAGATCACTGTATCAAGGACATATGCGATTTTCTCCGCTGTGAGAACGATTCTCAGATTGCGAAGCCAATCCGTATAATTTAGACCAGTGAGGCGGTTGCATCAAGTATGCCACGTAAAGGATTTGAAAGTGACATTTTCTAAAATTAAAGATGTAGCAGAAATAAATAACATGCAGACTTTTCAAAAATTAAATAGTTAAGATAAGGACTTCTATCTTAATGTACTCCCACTAATTTTTAGCTAGACACACAACACCCTCCGGTATGTGAATCAGAGACCCTCGACGGATCTCTAGTGGGGATCGGGATCCAATCGGCGTCTTAACGTAACCTCGAGGGACTTGACCAATCATGTTAAGCCCGTAAAGGTAGGCAACTCTTGCCAATCACAACTCCTTGTAATTCCCATCTTGTTTGGCCTCCAAACCACTATGGCCTCGAGGGACTCGACCAACTATGATGTTCGGTTAAGTCATCACCATCGTTACAAGATGAGTCTGATTCGGTGATATACTCTCGAGGGACTCAACCAAGCATACCATATCCTCAGGTCACCGGTGACATCTTTATATCGTAGATAAGATAACGAAACGTGATATAGGTGAGTCTTGAGGGACTCGACCAACTCAACCTACACCGGGAATCGGTTCCTAGCTATAACGATGGAAGGCCACGTGGGTCAATCTAATTGCCTCACGTTTACTGACTTAATATTATTAATGGAGAGGATTTTTGACTTGGTCTCCTAACATAATATGTCACACGTATACATATTTAATCTATATATCTACAGCGCATGCAAATATATATATACATATCTAGTAGGTGTATATCTAATCACACATCATATGAGCAATCACACCAGATGATCATGGACCACATCCTAATGTGATCAAGCCCGAGCCAGTGGGCCCAATCACTCACATCAAGATCTATATATACTTCGGTGCATCTCTATGCCCTGTGATCGTCCATCTCGCTTTGTCGGATCCGTTGGCATCTCAACGCATCTCCATGCGTCGGATTGTTCATCTCGGCCTCGTGAGTCACGCTACCGCTGCGCCTCCTCATGTAATTACAATATAATTATAGGTACGCAGGCCCGATAATAAATGAGAAAAGAATAGAGGCTCGCAGGCCCCAATAATAATAATCACATGTACACACATCACATCACAGGTCCATAATCATCTGTCCACATCATACATCACATATATATATTATTTTATAGGACTACTAGATAAAAAATAATATTTAATTAAACTATTTAATTAATATATTTAATTTTTTAAAATCAAGGGCATAAAAGGATTTTTGAATTCCCAAGGGTATTTCGATAATTTGGCTAGAAGGGTATTTTGGTAATTCTATCAAAGGGGACAGAATCTGAAATTTTTGAAATTTCAAGAGGTATTTTGGTAATTCTATCAAAAGGGGCAGAATATGAAATTTTTGAAATTCCAAGGGGCAAAATCATCTTTTGCCCTAAAACCTAACTACTCACCCCTAGTTGCCTACGTTGCGGCTGTGGCCATCGCCACCTTGCCGGTGGCGGCCCCTACGTGTTGGGAGGGCGTCGGGGTGGCGGCGCTTGCCATCCATGCGGGCGGCGCTGCTGCTGCCCTATGGATGCAGCGCCCATAGACGCTGCCCCGCGGTGCTGTCCCGTGGCGCAGCGCTCGCAGGCGCTAGCCTACAGGAAGCCCGTCGGAGCCCTTGCGGCCAGCAGCGATGTAGCGCTTGTAGGCGCTGCCCCGCGCATAGCGCCGGTGCCCTGTGGTGCTGTCTTGCGGGCGCAGCGCTCGTAGGCGCTGTCCTGCGGGCGTAGCACTCGTAGGCGCTGCCCTACAGGTAGCCCGCCGATGCCCATGTGGCCAGCAGCCTGCCTGCATCCGTGCAGGTAGGCCGTAGGTAGCCTGCCTATGACCAACAGCCCGCCTGCACCCTTGCGTGCAGGCCACAAGCAGCCTACCTGCGGCCAGCAGCCCGTTGGCTGGCGGCTGCTGCCTATGCAGGCAGCAAGGCTGCAAGCAGCCTTGTGGCTGTTGCACGAACACAACAAGGGCAGCAACAGTTGCTGCCCTTTCTGGCCCTTTTGCGCTAATGATTTTGGTATCAAAAGCAGATCCAAAATACAACACATGTAGTTTAAGATCCAATCTCCGCACGACCAACCTGGCTCTGATACCACTGTTTGGAAATCCTTCAGGGGAGCAACATCACATGCGTAGTGGAAGAATAGAAAACAAAACCCCAGATTTCTCGTAGAAAGTTTCCGTCATCGTGCGAAGATCGGTGCGTCAAAAAAAAAATCTGCAAAACTACACGTGTAAAAGAAGATACCTAGGGAGATCGTATATTCCTAAATTCCTGCAAATCTATGGGAGAGGATGAAGGAGGTCAAGCATCCTCTCTAGCGGTATCCACACGGCAGGGATTGGATCTAGAGATGAGATCTAATAATTGCTAATAAGAGATTATTGGGTAGAGACCCACTAATCCAAGAGGCTTGAGTACTTGGATGAAGATCCAATATCCAATAGGGCAAAAGATTCATTAGGTTTTTCAGGGGGCCTCTATAAATAGGAGGGATCCTAAGCTTTATAGGCTGGGGGTTTCTTTTGGTGCATCAGTGCAATCCCTGCCGTGTGGATACCGCTAGAGAAGAGGACGCTTGACCTCCTTTGTAACATCCCTTATTTTTGAAATATTTAAAAGAACTTATTTGTAAATATGAGGATTTCTTTTAATAATCCTTTAACACTAAATATTTTTATATTGAAAGTTTTGTGTTAGGGATCAAAATGTGAATATTAATAATTATAAAGGATTTATGAAAGATTGGTATTCAGTTAAAAAAAAAAGAATGAAAGAAAAAGAGAGGACAAGTGGCATTAGCTAACATAAGAATGAGCCACTTGTGTTAATTATGTGGATGACACATGTTTTCCTCATGCATGCTTGTCACCTATCCTTGCATTAGCCAAAACTTAAGCAAATAGATGAGGTGTTAAGGACAACTTAACATGGGAAGCTTGCTGCCAACATAGAGGAGAAGGAGAAGGAATTGAAGGAGAAGAACTTTTGTCTTAGCTTAAGGTTTTGCATCAACTCTCCATAGTTGGAAATCAAACTTTTGTAAGGCAAGTGTTCTAACCCCATCCTAGAGATAAATTTTGATCCTTGTTTTCATCTTGATTCTAAGAAAATTTGGAGATTGTGGCTTCATGTAAGAAATCTATGCCATTTATACATCAAATGTTGGACCTGGAATTTTTCGGATTGTTGACCTTTCAGTACTCTTGTGGCCATAACTTTTTACACTAAATTCTGATTCAGGAAAAACCTATTTCATACGAAAGAAGACTTATAGAGCTTTCATTGGATATAAGAAATGAAAGATTTGGAGTAAATTTACCTATCCAAATATATGAATGAAAAGACCTCATGTATTCGGTGAAACAGATACTACAGCTCCTAACCTTTTGTTACTAAATAGCTCATAACTCTCTTATGAAAATTCTGAATTATGCAAAACTTAATTTTTTAGAAACTGTATTCATATATCGTTCTTTTGACACCTAATTTGGAAATTTTAAAGTATGTTTGCCCTCTGAAACATCTGTTTAAATTGATTCTACCAATTCTGCAAAACAGATATGATCAATTCTGACCTTTCTTTACTCTATTTGTTGTAACTTCCTGTTAGGAACTCAAAAAATTACAAATCTGAGTTCATCTGAAAATAGTTTGATACATCTTTTCAATGACACCTATTATGAGTGAATTGGAGTATATTTGGTCACTCAAACAATTCAGGAAATATACCTTTCAAATTCTGCCAGAATCAAGTTCTTTTGTTGTTGTTGTCTATTCATGTTTCATCCTATTGGAAACTGATTCAGCTTAATTCTTCTTCAGTTGAGCTTTATATTAGTCCTTTGAAATTCTTGTATTATTCATCCTGAAATTATTTGTATACCTAAAATCTATTATGTAATGTTCATGTTTGCATTATCTTGTTTCGTAAAGGCACACGCATATTTTTGTTGTTCCGCATGTGCTTCCGATATGTGCCAATGTTATTGTTCATGCTACCCTTATGTACTCTTGTGTCTTATGGGATGATTTGGACCTTTGCCAGAAATGGTAAAGGGAATGTGATAAGAGCCCTGCGATTGCTCTGCCGGCCCCATTGACTTCACTCAAACGTGGGTGGATGGAGCTCCCAGACGTGGGAGACTAATGTTTGGTGGTCATCCAGAAATGGATGAATCACGTTATAAATGTGGTCCCATAGCACCCTCTATGTTTTTTTGATATGATATCCAAAGCTTTGCTTACAAGATTATATTTATGCTTTGGATAAAAATGGAATGCATGCTATATCAAAAATAATATACAAGCTTGTGTTTGTTATTCGGTTCACTTGTTATCCTTTGAAGTGCTTCGTATGTCATTGTTATGCTCCCAAACACTCTTACACCTTTGATATGCACCTAAATGCTTCTTTTGCTAATGAAATGCTCCAATTTTCTTTCTCCTATTGTTATGTATAATACCGGTTTCAAATGAGATACCCCTTTGTGATTTTATATCAAATGAGATGCTTTTCATTGAACACTTGTAGCTATGCTTTTGTATTTTGATACCAAGCCTGCTTGAACTACTCCTATTGCCATGGATATGTTAGTCACTTGCTGAGCTCTTTATGCTCACCCCGTTGCTATATTAATTTTTCAGGTTAGCTTGTCACGCACTGAAAAGCTAGAATTGGGTTGAAGCAGAGAAAGGCTAGAAGATTTTTGGGCTAATCTTTGTTGGTTGATAGGTTTTTGTTATATAGTATACTTTACTTCTGATGAAATGTTAAGGATATGTTGATACTTATGTGTTGTAAAGTTTAAAGGACCACTCATGTTAGTGAAATGATAAGTTTAAATTGTATAAGGATATGAACTTGTGGTAAATATTATTTTTGTGATTGTATATATTTCTACTATTATGGATTTGTGGTGGTTGATGTTTAGTTGAGTTGGCTTTGGATTTTATGAATCTCTGAGGGAAGTGGAGTATGATTTTATGAAATGTACAGGTTGATGAATTGTGAATATTGACTTTGAATGGTTCTTAGTATCCTCAAATTGTTAGAATGGATCCTGGATTGAATTGTTGATGAATTATATTATTATGGATTTAAGACAGCATCACACCTCCTAAATGTGATGATTCGGGGGGTGTGACAGAAGTGGTATCAGAGCATGATTTGAGGATTTCTAAGAAATTTGATATGCTAGATGCATAATAAATTTTGAGGTTTAGTGATTTCTATTTAGAGACTAATCAAAAGTTTTCTTTTGTTGTTTTTAGGAAGCAAGGATGACAAGGTCATCTGGTTCTCCTGTTGCATCTATTTCTGATCAATTGAGTGGAATTATGAAAACTCTGGAGGATATGACACAAGTGATGCAACAACAAGTCCGACAAGGAAGAAATGATGAAGCGGGGACTTCAAACCAGACTGGGTTGGGAATCGAACAATTAAAGAAGCTTAGTCCTCCTAGTTTAGTGGTGAGCCTGATCCAATGGTAGCAGAACAATGGATGATGCGGATAGAAAAAATATTTGACGTTTTAAGTTGCCCTTGTTAGGATCGAAAAGGCACTAAGAGGGGGGGTGAATTAGTGCAGCGGAATAAAAATATAACTTTGAAGTCGATTTCGTATAAAGACAAGTTCGTAGGAAGATTTCGATTCGATGAAAGAGAACTTGTAGGAAGTTGCTTGAGTAAATGAAGTAGCAAGGAACAAAACAATTTGCAGCTAAGTAATGAAATGATTCAGAAATGTAAACACTCACACATTCATGAACACAATGATATATAGTGGTTCGATCAAATGACCTACATCCACTCTTGAAGCCTTCCCGATGAGGCTCCGCACTTCCACTAGCAATCCTTCGAAGGGGAAGGACCAATACCCCTTTTTACAACCCTTTACAAGAAGTTCACACTCTTACAAGATTTCTCAAGAAGAAGAAGGAGGTGAACACTTAGCAAGAACAAGACTTTTCAAGATTTTTCAAACACTCAAAACCAAGATTCTAACTCTCAAAAAGGGTGCCCTTTCAGTTGAGAAAGGGGGGGTATTTATAGATCCAAAATGGATTCAAAATTGGGCTTCAAATTTGAAATCAAATTTGAAATTCCTGGGTCTGGGCGGTACTACCGCTTGTCAGGGGCGGTACTACCGTCTGTCAATCGCCAGACTGACACTATACAGGCGGTGCTATCGCCTGGAGTAGGCGGTACTACCGCCGTTGACCAAAGTGGCCAGGCGGTACTACCGCTCCAGGCTGGGCGGTAGTACCGCCTAGCACATGGCTGCCAGGCGGTGCTACCGCCTGGCACAAGCGGTTCTACCGCTTGGCCCATTCAGCTTTGCTGAATAGGCCTTGTTCAAGGCCCAAAAGGCCTAGTAAAGGCCCAGTTGGCCCCTACCAATTTAGAGCAAGATTAATTCGAAATCCCTGCCCTAAGTACGTGCTAACTATGAAATTAAAAACATAATTAACAGTGATTTAAGCCGACTTTCTTCAAGTCTTATTTCGGTGAGCTTTTCGATAAGACTTCGACGGTCCTCCGATATTTCCCTCGGATTTCTTCCGACGTCTTCCTAGCATGCTCCCGGCTTGTATGGCACGCTCAACGAGTCTTCGACAACCTTTCGAACCTTCTCGATATAGTTCCGCGAACCTTCGACGATCTTTGCGACGAACTTTCGAAAACTCCGGCAAGTTCCTGATTCGATCTTAGCTGGTTCCGGTAATACTTTTGACGATCCTTCGGACTTTCGATGAACTCTTGAACACCTGACGGACTTGACCTCAGCAAATCACTTTATGTTTCTAACCCATCGTAGTTGATCATGTACACTTATCTTTGACAATATAAATTAGAGCAAATATTTCACCAATTGATTTTTCATCAAAATCCGAGATTCAACAATCTCCCCCTTTTTTATGATGACAATCAATTGATGATGGAGTTAAACTCAACTCCCCCTATCTATATGCCATATAATTGAGAAGGTAAAAAGACACTTGAATTCAGTCTTTTGAATTTAAGTCAAATCATATAGATGTCATACCACATAAAGCTTAAAAGACAAGCTTAGGCATCAATACTAAAAACAATGTACTTTAAACAATGTCAAAGTATTTACACCTACAATAAATGCATGATATTAAAGAGTAGCTTATCTCAAGAGTAAGAGTTTTTAAGCACTTGTAATGCGATACAATTAAATCATATTTCACTTTAAGCATATTTCATCATAACAACAATTACTCCATCATGGAAAATTATATTTTTCTCCCCCTTTGTCATCAACAAAAAGAAGAGATCACTCATATGATTAAGTAAGCCATGGGGAGAGCAAGAAACCATTCGAAAAAGTAGTCACAAGAAGGAGGGTATCAAGTCAAAATTATGATCAAATCGAAATAAGAAAGTTCATTCAAAAGCTGAGTAGATGAAAGTAACAACACACAATATCATCCATACAAGTGAACAAGAGCATAACAGGACATGTGTTTTAAAACAGAGAACAACAGCTACTCTGGAGGAGGAACGCCAAAATGCCTATACAAGTGATCTATTCTGTGGTTCATTAGTTGCATTTCTTTCAGAATTTCAGTTTGCTGTGATGAGATCTGATGTAAGGCAAGCATGATCGGATCTTCAGTAGATGGAGCAGGAGCTGGCTCAAACGGTGCTGAATCAACAAGACAAGGCAGAGGAGATTCATTTCCCCTAAAGATTGGTGTTTCAGGTTGCTCTTCTGGTGGAGGAACTGTATCATCCCTTCTAGGTTGCCTAATCCAAATGACATCCCTAAAGGTACATCTAAGCTGCTTCAGAAGTCTTCTATTAATAATGCTATATTTATCAGCCTTTATTACTTCCTCGTCGGGTGACACACAAATGTTATGGGCAAAAATGAGTCTTGTGATCAACCCACCATATGACAACATCGAGTTTTTAGAGAAAATTTCTATCATTTGTTGTCTAATCAAATAACCAAAGCAATTGTTTTGCCTAGTCATAATCCAATACATTGTACTCAGCTCTAACATACTCATTTCATCAGGATGAAACTGCTTCGGAAGTAGAATGTTTATTATAATATGATGAAGTAATTTTGAGTTAAACGGTAATAAATGCTCGCAACTTTTAGAGATGATGCCTAAGTTAGGATTTGCAAAAATCATTTCTAAAGCTTTGGAGTGGGTAGCTCCGACCGCATCCATATCCCATTGCCCTCTTAAGTAACATCCTCTATTTTGTTCTTCAATTCCTAGTAACTCACATATAATACGATCAGATATTTGAATTGTAGTTCCTAACACATAAGTGGACAAAACATCATCTTCAATAATCATGTTGGCATAGAATAGCTTAACCAACCTAGGATAGATTGGTTCATCAATTTACAAGATGGGTAGAGCATTTAGATTAGCAAACCATCTAATAGGTTCTAGGTTACGTAGGTCACCTAGATCAACATATTTACCCTTATGTATGGTTTTACAATCAAACTTTGGGTATCCTAAGGCTACCTCACTAGATCTAAAAAGGGTTGGATCACATGAATCTCCTTCCACCCTTTTCCCTTTGCCCCTTGTTGATTTCTTTGGAGCCATGTCTATATCTATAGATGATGAACAAATGAAAGGAAAAAATAAGGAAAAGATAAGCAATTTGTGAATAGAAGAGAAGATTTCAGCTATTACCTTGTTTTGAGCTTGAATCACAAAAATCCCTTTGATTTCCCTTTAGGAGGAGGAAGAATGGAGTAGAGAGACCTTAGGAGGAAGGCAAATGAGGAGGAGAGGGCTTAGAGAGGGTTTTTGGTCGGTTCTACCACTGACCCTAACACCCCCTTTTATTTGGGGGTGTTCGGGCGGTACTACCGCTAACCAGGCGGTGCTATCGCTTGGGAGCAGAGTACCCAGGCGGTACTACCGCCGGTTCAAGCGGTGCTACCGCTGGTCCACCTTTTTTTTTAAAAAATTTATCCTGAACTTGTTTTCAGAGATTTCAAGGATAGGATGATGTCAAAAAGAAATCCAAAATTTTAAGAAGAAATCCGAGAGAAGTTCAAATCGTTGAAAACCGAAATTTAAAAAAAAAACTCATACAATAAAGCTTATTTATTAGGGCAGTTTAACATGCCTAATTCCCTCCTAATTAAGTCAAATTGTTCCTCATTTAAAGGTTTCGTAAAAATGTCCGTTAATTGATGTTTTGTATTGATAAATTCAAGAGTAACATCGTTATTGTTAACATGATCTCGTATAAAGTGATGTCTTATGTCAATGTGTTTAGTTCTAGAGTGTTGAATAGGATTTTTTGTAAGACAAATAGCACTTGTATTATCACATTTTATAGGAATGTTATTTAAATGAATTCCATAATCTTCTAATGTATTTTTCATCCAAATGACTTGAGCATAACATGCACTTGCGGCTATGTATTTAGCTTCCGCCGTAGATATTGCAATCGAATTTTGTTTCTTGGAAGTCCAAGAAACGAGTGCATGTCCTAAAAATTGGCATATTCCAGATGTACTCTTTCTATCTATTCTACATCCACCAAAATCCGCATCTGCATAGGCTATCAAATTAAAGTCATCAGATTTTGGATACCATAATCCTAGATTAGGAGTACCTTTAAGATATCTAAAAATTCTTTTAATGGCTTTAAGGTGAGACAACTTAGGATTAGCTTGAAATCTCATACAAAGTCCCACACTAAACATGATATCCGGCCTAGTTGCAGTAAGATAGAGCAAGCTACCTATCATGCCCCTATATATCTTTTGAGCAAAATTTTCTCCACCTTCATCCAAGTCTAACTTGGTGGAAGTACTCATTGGAGTGTGGATGGCTTTTGAGCTGTCCATATTAAATCGTTTTAACAATTCTAATGTATATTTAGATTGATTAAGGAATATGCCATTACTAAGTTGTTTAATTTGTAATCCAAGAAAGAATGTTAACTCTTCCATTAGACTCATCTCAAATTCATGACTCATACACTTGGCAAAAGATTCACATAGTGATTTATCCGAAGAACCAAAAATAATATCATCAACATAAATTTGAACAATAAGAAAATTATTTTCAAAATATTTAATAAATAATGTAGTATCAACCTTGCCTTTAGTGAAATCATTTGAAATTAAAAAGGAACTAAGCCTCTCATACTAAGCCCTAGGGGCATGTTTTAGACCATATAAAGCCTTAGTTAGCTTAAATACATGGTTAGGTAGAAGAGAATTTTCAAATCCGGGTGGTTGTTCGACATACACTTCTTCAGAGATAAAACCATTTAAGAATGCTTTTTTAATTTCCATTTAAAATAATTTGAAATCATTACTACTAGCATAGGCAAGGAACATCCTAATGGCTTCTAATCTTGCCACCGGAGTGAAGGTTTCTTCATAATCGATACCTTCTTCTTGGTTGAAACCTTTGGCCACTAGTCTAGCCTTGTTTCTAACCATGATACCACATTCATCTTGCATGTTTCTAAAGACCCACTTAGTACCAATAACTAAGTGGTCATTAGGTCTAGGAACAAGCTTCCATACCTCATTCCTCTCAAATTGATTCAATTCTTCTTACATTGTGATAACCCAAGAATCATCTTTCAAGGCATCATCAATGCATTTTGGTTCAATTTGAGAAAGAAAAGCGGCATGGGCACAAAATTTTTTGAAAGAAGAGCGAGTTTGAACCCCTTTCGATGCATCTCCTATAATCAACTCCTTGGGATGAGCATCTACATACTTCCATTCCTTGGGTAAGGAGGTTTGAGAAGAAGATGCATCCAAGTTATCGTTTTGAGGAGAGGGTTCATTCAAATTCAAATTATCAAAGCCAAAATCATCATCAAAATGTTTTTTCTTAAATTCAGAAATTTCATTAAAAACCACATGAATAGATTCTTCTATAACTAAGGTTCTTTTGTTAAAAACACAAAAAGCCTTAGAAACGGAAGAATAACCAAGAAATATGCCTTCATTGGATTTTACATCGAATTTTTCTAAGGCATCCTTTTCATTTAAGATAAAGCATTTACAACCAAAAACTTTAAAATAAGGAACATTGGGTTTTTTGTCAATCCATAATTCATATGGAGTTTTAGATAGGGATGGTCTCACTAGAACTCTATTCATAACATAGCAAGCCGTATTCACGGCTTTAAAAATATTTTGGTAAATTGTATTCATTTAACATGGTTCTAGCCATTTCTTGCAAACTTCTATTTTTCCTTTCTACTACTCCATTTTGTTGTGGATTTCTTGGAGTAGAGAAGTTATGATCATATCCATTTATTTCACAAAAATTTTGGAAGTCATGATTTTGAAATTCACCTCCATGATCACTTCGAATTGATGATATAATAAAACATTTTTTATTTTGAATGAGTTTACAAAATTTAGAAAAACATTTGAAACAATCACTTTTATGAGCCAAGAAATAGATCCAAGTGTATCTACTATAGTCATCCACAATTACAAAAGCATATTTGCTACCTCCTAGGTTTGTTATGTCAATTGGTCCAAATAAGTCCAAATGGATCAATTACAATGGTCTAGTGGTGCTAATTTGATTTTTTGATTTGAAACTAGTCTTTATTTGTTTTCCTAGTTGACATGCATCACATACCTTGTCCTTAACAAATTTCATGTTTGGGATGCCTCTTACTAATTCTCTAGATGAAATCTTAGAAATTAGTTTCATACTTGCATGGCCTAATCTCCTATGCCAAAGCCAAGCATCATCAATCAAAACCGAAAAACACATTTCATTACATAATTCATCAATATTTATAGTATAGACATTGTTTTGTTTTAAAGCAATCATGGATATGTTATTGTTTGGTTTTTCAATGATGCAAACATTAGATTCAAATCTAACAACATAGCCTTTATCGCACAATTGACTAATGCTTAAAAGATTATGTTTTAAACCATCAACTAACAAGACATCATCAATTGAAAAACTTGATTTGTTACCAATGGTTCCTTTGCCAATGATTTTACCCTTGTTGTCTCCGAAGGTGACATACCCTTCTTCTTTGCTAATGAGTATAGAGAAATGAGATGGATCTCCGGTCATGTGCCTTGAGCATCCACTATCAAGATACCATTTCTTGCTCCTAGCTTGTGAGTTTGTCTACAAAAGAGGATGGTTTTTAGGTACCCATTTAATTTTGGGTGCCTTACAAATTGATCTACTTAATTTGTAATTCGGCATTGAGTTGTTTATGGTTCCTTTGGGAACCCATATCAATTTTGTGGACTAATTTTCTTGAACGGGCATTTGTAAGAAACATGTCCCATTTTATCACAAAAATTGCATTTCAAATGGGGTGATACATGCAATGTGGGTCCTTTAATGAAGGTGGTGGGATTTTGATGAGATCCACTCACAAATCCTATTCCACTTTTATTTCCGACGTGACCCTTGTTTGCAAGAATCATGTCCAAGCCCTTGCTACCGATCTTGAACTTGTTTAAAATCTCTTTAAGTAGCAAGTTCTCCCTTTTTATTTCTTCTAAGTGCTCACACTTAAAGCATGGGGGTAGAGAAGGAGTTTGGAGGCTATTGAACTTATTTTGCAATAAAGCATGCTCTTTCTTAAGCAAATTGAACTTCTTACTAATAGTTCTACATTCATCAAATAACTCATGAAAAGCGATAGAAAGCTCATCGAAAGATAATTCTTCACTAAATAATTCACTAACCTCTTCTCCAAGGGCCATTAGAGCGAAGTTAGCCTCCTCTTTGTTGTTTGCCTCTTCGACCTCGGAGTCACTTGAATCATCCCATGTAGCCTTGAATGCTTTCTTCTTCTTGGGTTGCTTCTTCTTGGCTTGAGGGCATTCATGTTTGAAGTGTCCCGGCTTTTTGCATTCGTAGCAAATAACTTGGTCCTTTTTGTGTTCAAATTTATTCTTTATGTCATTTTTAAATTTGTTCCTTCTTATAAATTTTTTAAACTTTCGAGTCAAGAGTGCAATGTCTTTGTCACTATCCTCATCACTTGATGTTCCTTTCAAGTGGTCTTCTTGTGTTCTAAGTGCCATATCCTTCCTGTTCTTTGGAAGGGGGTTCTCAAGCTCTTCATGAGCATGGCACATCATCTCATAGATCATTAGAGACCCAATAAGTTCTTCAAGCGAAAATATTTTAAGATCCTTGGCCTCTTGAATGGCCGTAACTTTTGGATCCCAACTCTTTGGAAGGGATCTTAAAATTTTAGTTACCAACTCGGAGTTAGAAAAACCTTTACCAAGAGCTTTAAGTCCATTGATGACATCCGTAAAGCGGGTGTACATGTCTCCAATGGACTCATTTGGTTTCATCCGAAAAAGTTCATAAGAGTGCACAAGAATGTTGATTTTGGACTCTTTCACTCGGCTAGTGCCGTCATGAGTGATTTCAAGAGTGCGCCAAATATCAAATGCCGATTCTCAAATAGAAACCCGATTAAACTCATTCTTATCAAGCGCACAAAATAAGGCATTCATAGCCTTTGCATTGAGAGCAAAAATCTTTCTTTCCGACTCATTCCACTCACTCATCGGAAGAGAAGATTTTACAAATCAAATTTTTAACAATATTCCAAAGTTCAAAATCCATAGAAATGAGAAAAATCCTCATACGAGTCTTCCAATACGTATAATCCGACCCATTAAACATAGGCGGACGAGTAATGGAGTGACCCTATTGCATACCAGAGTAGGCCATCTCTCTTGGGTTTTAAACCAATATGAGAGTAAACCTTGCTCTGATACCAATTGTTAGGATCGAAAAGGCATAAGAGGGGGGGTGAATTAGTGCAACGGATTAAAAATGTAACTTTGAAGCCGATTTCGTATAAAGACAAGTTCGTAGGAAGATTTCGATTTGATGAAAGAGAACTTGTAAGAAGTTGCTTGAGTAAATGAAGTAGCAAGGAACTAAACAATTTATAGCTAAGTAATGAAATGATTTAGAAATGTAAACACTCACACATTCATGAACACAATGATGTATAGTGGTTCGGTCAAATGACCTACATCCACTTTTGAAGCCTTCCCGATGAGGCTCCGCACTTCCACTAGCAATCCTTTGAAGGGGAAGGACCAATACCCCTTTTTACAACCCTTTACAAGAAGTTCACACTCTTACAAGATTTCTCAAGAAGAAGAAGGAGGTGAACACTTAGCAAGAACAAGACTTTTCAAGACTTTTCAAGACTTTTCAAAGACTCAAAACCAAGATTCTAACTCTCAAAAAGGGTGCCCTTTCAGTTGAGAAAGGGAGGGTATTTATAGATCCAAAATGGATTCAAAATTGGGCTCCAAATTTGAAATCAAATTTGAAATTCAGAGTGCAGGCGATACTACGCTTTGTCGAGGCTGTACTACCTTTGTCGATGTGAGACAGACACTATCTGCGATGCTATCGCTGGAGCGAGCGGTACTACCGCCGCTAACCAAAGTGGCCAGGCGGTACTACCGCTCCAGGCTGGGCGGTAGTACCACCCAACACACGACTTCCAGGCGGTGCTACCGCCTGGCACAGGCGGTTCTACCACCTGGCACAGGCGGTTCTACCACCTGGCACAGGCGGTTCTACCACCTGGCCCATTCAGCTTTGCTGAATGGGCCTTGTTCAAGGCCCAAAAGGCCTAGTAAGGGCCCGGTTGGCCCCTACGAATTTAGAGCAAGATTAATTCGAAATCCTTGCCTTAAGTACGTGCTAACTACGAATTAAAAACATAATTAATAGCGATTTAAGCCGACTTTCTTCAAGTCTTATTCCGGTGAGCTTTTCGATGAGACTTCGACGGTCCTCCGATATTTCCCTTAGATTTCTTCCGACGTCTTCCTAGCATGCTCCCGGCTTGTATGGCACGCTCAACGAGTCTTCGGCAACCTTCTGAACCTTCTCGATAAAGTTCCGCGAACCTTCGACGATCTTTGCGACGAACTTCTGAAAACTCCGGCAAGTTCCTGATTCGATCTTAGCTGGTTCCGGCAATACTTTTGACGATCCTTCGGACTTTCGATGAACTCTTGAACACCTGACGGACTTGACCTCGGCAAATCACTTTATGTTTCTAACCCATCGTAGTTGATCTTGCACACTTATCTTTGATAATATAGATTAGAGCAAATATTTCACCAATTGATTTTATCATCAAAATCTGAGATTCAATAGCCCTGATGATAAGAAGGTTTCTCTTGCTTCCTTTATGCTAGAAGGTGAGGCCGAGCACTGGTGGCGAGCCATGAAAAGGATTTCTGAAGCTCGACAAGAGCCAATCACTTGGAAGGTATTTACAGAAAAGTTCAATGAAAAATATTTTCCAGATTGTATTAGAGAGCAGAAAGAATTGGAGTTCCTGAATCTCATCCAAGGAAATTTGACAGTAGCCAAATATGAGTCTAAATTCACTGAGCTCTCTAGATTTGCCATGCATATGATTGACGATGAATCTAGGAAAGCAAGAAGGTTTGAAAGGGGACTAAGGCCAGTAATAAGAAGCTGGATATTAGCTTTAAAACTCCAGGTATACACTTACGTAGTAGAAAGAGCTTTCATACTTGAAAAAGACTTGGAGGAGATCCAAGAAATCAGGGACAAGAATAGCAAGGATAAGTTTATTGGTAGAAGTATGAGAGGAAAATGAAATAGAAAGAAGTAACAAGAGGGTAAAGTACCTAGATTTGAGAAAGGAAATCTTTTATAAAGACTCTATCGTGTGCAAAATGTGGATGTAATCATGAAATGAGTGAGTGTTTTTGGATAACTAGAGCCTGTTTTGCCTGTGGAAAGTTGGATCATAAAGTAAGAGACTGCCCACTAAACAAGAAGAAAGAGCCATAGCCCCCTAAGCCAACAGCCCATGCTAGAGTCTATGCTATCACAGAACAAGATTCCAGAGCCTCTAAATTAGTGGTTGAAGGTATTCTATATGTTTTTAATAGAAATGCAAAAGTTTTGTTTGATCCTGGTTCCAACTTATCTTTTATTTTACACTATTTTGCTTGTCACTTGGGCATTTAACCTAAACCACTGGATTATTTGCTACACGTAACTATTGTTGTTGGGGATTTCTTGACTACAAATTTGGTTTATCCATCATGTTTGATTTCTATTGGAGAACATGAGCTCTTTGCTGATTTGATACTCCTAGAAATCCAAGGTTTTGATATTATACTAGGCATTGATTGGTTATCTTCCTATCATGCTAGTATTGATTGCTATACAAAAATAATTATTTTCTGCATATTAAATCAGCCTATCTTCTACTTTGAGGAAAATAATTATTTTCCCTACAGAATGGCACCACTCGAGTTCGAGGAATTGAAGAAGTAAATACAAGAGTTATTAAATAAGGGTATCATTCGACCCAGCATCTCACCGTGGGGTGCTCCAGTGTTGTTAGTTAAGAAAAAGGTTGGGACGTTGAGGCTTTGTATTGATTATAGATAGTTAAATCAGGTGACCATCAAAAACAAGTATCCCCTACCCAGGATTGATGATTTGTTTGATCAATTGCAGGGTGCACAAGTATTCTCCAAGATTGATCTAAGATCAGGTTACTATCAGTTGAAGGTCAAGAAGGAGGATATTCCAAAAACATCCATTACAACTCGATATGGTCACTATAAATTTTTAGTAATGCCTTTTGGCTTGACTAATGCCCCTACAACTTTTATGGAACTGATGAATAGAATATTTCAACCACTCTTAGATAATTGTGTAATTGTATTCATTGATGACATATTAGTATATTTAAGGAGTAATCAGGAGCATGAGAAACACTTAAGAAATGTATTATCCATACTTAGAGAAAAGAAGCTGTATGCAAAGTTCAGCTAATGTGAATTTTGTTTGAAGGAAATTACTTTCTTAAGCCACATGATTTCAGGAAAGGGCATATCTGTTGATCCAAAGAAGGTGGAAGCAGTAGTTAATTGGGAAGTACCAACAAATGTAATAGAAGTTAGAAGTTTCTTGGGCATGGCAGGTTATTACAGGAGATTTGTGGAGGGATTTTCTCAAAGTACTCATCCCCTCACCAAACTGACTCAAAAGAATGTGAAATTTGAATGGAGTGGTGATTGTGAGCAATATTTCCAAGAATTAAAAAGAAGATTGACTAGTGCCCCTATTCTCACTATTCTGAGTGGTAACGAAGGATTCGTAATTTATACTGATGTTTCAAGAAAGGGTCTTGGATGTGTTTTAATGCAAGAAGGGAAAGTAATTGCTTATGCTTCTAGGCAGCTGAAGAGTTATGAATTGAATTATTTGACTCATGATTTAGAATTGGCAGCAATCATCTTTGCTCTAAAGATTTGGAGACATTACTTGTATGGGCGGACATTTGATATCTTTACTGATCACAAGAGTTTAAAGTATATTTTTACACAGAAAGAGTTAAATATAAGGCAGCGAAGATGGATAGAACTTCTAAAGGATTATGATTGTACCATCCGTTATCACTCAGGTAAAGCAAATGTTGTAGCTGATGCACTTAGTAGAAAATCTACAAGTTTTATGGCTATTCTAGTTGTGAAACAATGAAAGCTATTAGAAAGAAATTATGATTCGAATGTAATAAGGAAAGGGCAAGAGTCAATAATGTTGATAGCCTCTATCCAAGTGCAAACTGATCTCAATCAACAAATTAAAGAAGGACAACTCCGAGATCCACATTTAATATACTTGAGGAATGAAGTTAAAAAAGGATTGAAATTGAATTTTCAAATTTCAAATGATGGCCTATTGAGATTTGGGGATAGAATTTGTGTTCCAAATGACCCAGATTTCAAGAACCAAATCTTGAAGGAAGGTCATAATTCAAAGTACACCGTGCATCCTGGTAGCACTAAAATATATAGAGATCTCCAAAGTCATTATATTGGTGAAAGGCATGAAGAAGGAGATTGCAATATATGTTTCAAGGTGTTTGATATGTCAACAAATCAAAGCAGAATACTAGAGACCTGAAGGTTTGTTACAGCCCTTAGATATTCCTGAATGGAAATGGGAATGCATTATTATGGACTTTGTTTTAGGACTACCCAGAACCTCTAGAAAGCATGAAGCTATTTGGGACATTATTGATAGGTTAACCAAATCTGCACATTTCTTACCAATCAATATGACTTATTCCCTTGATAGACTTGCAGATTTGTATGTTGATGAAATAGTAAGACTTCATAGTGTCCCAAAGGAGATCATCTCGGACAGAGACTCCAGACTTCTTTCTAGATTATGGAGGAGATTATAAGATTCTATGGGCACCAAAGTAAAGTTTAGCACTGCCTATCACCCTCAGACTGATGATCAATCTGAAAGAACTATTCAAGTACTTGAGGATTTGCTTAGAGCCTATGTTATAGATTGGAGAGGTGAATGGGATAAAGATATTTCTCTTATTGAGTTCACTTACAATAATAGTTATCATTCGAGCATTCAGATGGCTCCTTATGAAGCATTATATGGGCGAAAGTGTAGAACGCCTATATGTTGGGAGGAAGTTGGCGATAGAAAGTTGTTAGCACCAGATAAAGTACAAGAGACTACTGAAAAGATTCAAGTTATCAGAAAGAGGCTAAACACTGCTCAGAGTCGGCAAAAGAGCTATGCTGACAACAGAAGACGAGATATCGAGTTCCAAGTAGGAGATTTTGTATTCCTAAAGGTCTCTCCTTCTAAAGGCATTGTAAGATTTAGAAAGAAAGGAAAGTTAAACCCAAGGTTTATTGGACCCTTTGAAATCCTTGAAAGAATTGGCTCTATCACTTACAAGATTGCCTTGCCACTATTGTTGTGTCATATCCATGATATATTTCATGTTTCAATGCTCAGAAAGTATATACCTGATCTCTCTCATGTCATTGAGCATGAGCCGATTGTGATTGAGAAAGACTTATTTTACAAGGAAGAGCCCATTCGGATTATTGATAAGAAAGAGAAGATCTTAAGAAATAGAATCATTACTCTGGTTAAAGTAATTTGGAAGCATCATTCTACAAATGAAACAACCTGGGAGCTAGAGGAAGAAATGAAGAAAGCTTATCCTCATCTTTTCGTCGAAAGAGGTATGACTAATTTAGAGGACTAAATTTTCTTTTAAGGAGGGGAGAGTGTAACATCCCTCATTTTTAAAACATTTAAAAGGACTTATTTGTAAATATGAGGATTTCTTTTAATAATCCTTTAGCACTAAATATTTTTATATTGAAAGTTTTATGTTAGGGACTAAAATATAAATATTAATAATTATATAGGATTTATGAAAGATTGGTATTCAGTTAAAAAAAAAAGAAAGAAAAAGAGAGGACAAGTGGCATTAGCTAACATAAGAATGAGCCACTTGTGTTAATTATGTGGATGACATGTTTTTCTCATACATGCTTGCCACCTATCCTTACATTAGCCAAAACTTAAGCAAATAGATTAGGAGTTAAGGAAAACTTAACATGGGAAGCTTGCTACCAACGTAGAGGAGAAGGAGAAGGAATTGAAGGAGAAGAAGAACTTTTGTCTTAGCTCAAGGTTTTGCATCAACTCTCCATAGTTGGAATCAAACTTTTGTAAGGCAAGTGTTCTAACCCCATCCTAGAGATAAATTTTGATCCTTGTTTTCATCTTGATTCTAAGAAAATTGGGAGATTGTGGCTTCATGTATGAAATCTATGCCATTTATACATCAAATGTTGGACCTGGAATTTTTCGGATTGTTGACCTTTCAGTACTCTTGTGGCCATAACATTTTGCACCGAATTCTGATTGAGGAAAAACCTTTTTCATATGAAAGAAGACTTATAGAACATTCATTGGATATAAAAATGAAAGATTTGGAATAAATTTACCTATCCAAATATATGAATGACCAGACCTCATGTATTCGGTGAAATAGATACTATAGCTCCTAACCTTCTGTTACTTAATTGCTCATAACTCTCTGATGAAAATTAAGAATTATACAAAACTTCATTTTTTAAAAACTAGATTCATATATCTTTCTTTTGACACCTAATTTGGAAATTTTGAAGTATGTTTGCCCTCTGAAACATCTGTTTAAATTGATTCTACCAATTCTACAAAACAGATATGATCAATTCTGACCTTTCTTTACTCTATTTGTTGTAACTTCTTGTTAGAACTCAAAAATTTACAAATCTGAGTTCATCTAAAAATAGTTTGATACAGATTTCCAATGACACCTATTATGATCGAATTGGAGTGCATTTAGTCACTCAAAAAATTCAGGAAATGTACCTTTCAAATTCTGCCTGAATCAAGTTCTTTTGTTGTTGTTGTCTATTCATGTTTCATCCTATTGGAAACTGATTCAGCTTAATTCTTCTTCAGTTGAGCTTTATATTAGTCCTTTGCAATTCTTATATTATTCATCCTAAAATTGTTTGTATACCTGAAATCTATTATGTAATATTCATGTTTGCATTATCTTGTTTCGTAAAGGCACATGCATATTTTTGTTGTTCCGCATGTGCTTCCGATATGTGCCAATGTTATCGTTCATGCTACCCTTTTGTACTCTGGTGTCCTGTGAGATGATTTGGACCTCTGCCAGAAATGATAAAGGGAATTTGATAAGAGCCCTGCGATTGCTTTGCCGGCCCCATTGACTTCACTCGGACGTGGGTGGATCAAGCTCCCAGACATGGGAAACTAATATTTGGTGGTCATCCAGAAATAGATGAATCACGTTATGAATATGGTCCCACAGCACCCTCTATATTTTTTTGATATGATATCCAAAGCTTTGTTTATGAGATTATATTTATGCTTTGGATAAAAATGGAATGCATGCTACATCAAAAATGACATATAAACTTGTGTTTGTTATTCGGTTCACTTGTTATACTTTGAAGTGCTTCGTATGTCATTGTTATACTCCCAAACACTCTTACGCCTTTGATATGTACCTAAATGCTTCTTTTGCTAATGAAATGCTCCAATTTTCTTTCTCCTATTGTTATGTATAATGCCGGTTTCAAATGAGATACCCCTTTGTGATTTTATATCAAATGAGATGCTTTTCATTGAACACTTATAGTTATGATTTTGTATTTTGATACCAAGCTGGCTTGAACTGCTCCTATTGCCATGGATATGTTAGTCACTTGCTGAGCTCTTTATGCTCACCCCATTGCTATATAAATTTTTTAGGTTAGCTTGTCACGCACTAAAAAGCTAGAATTGGGTTAAAGCCGAGAAAGGCTAGAAGATTTTTGGGCTAATCTTTGTTGGTTGATAGGTTTTTATTGTATAGTATACTTTACTTCTGATGAAATGTTAAGGATATGTTGATACTTATGTGTTGTAAAAGTTTAAAGGACCGCTCATGTTGATGGAATGATAAGTTTAAATTGTATAAGGATATGAACTTGTGGTAAATATTATTTTTACGATTGTATATATTTCTACGATTATGGATTTGTGTTGTGGTTGATGTTTAGTTGAGTTGGCTTTGGATTTGATGAATCTCTAAGGGAAGTGGAGTATGATTTTACGAAATGTACAGGTTGATGAATTATGAATATTGACTTTGAATGGTTCTTAGTATCCTCAAATTGTTAGAATGGATCCTGGATTGAATTGTTGATGAATTATATTATTATGGATTTAAGACAGCATCACACCTCCTGAATGTGATGATTGGGGGGGCGTGACATCCTTCATCCTCTCCCACAGATCTTTAGGAATTCAGGGATATACGATCTCCCTAGGTATCTTCTTTTACACGTGTAGTTTTGCGGATTTGTTTTGATGTACCGATCTTTGCACGACGACGGAAACTTTCTACGGGAAATCTGGGGTTTTGTTTTCTGTTCTTTCGCTACGCATGTGATGTCGCTCCCCTCAAGGGTTTCCCAATAGTGGTATCAAAGCCAGATTGTTCGTGCGAAGATCGGATCTTAAACTGTGTGTGTTGTGTTTTGGATATGCTTTTGACGCCAAAATCATTAGTGCAAAAGGGCCAGGAAGGGCAGCAACTGTTGCTGCCCTTGCTGTGTTCGTGTAGCGGCCGCAAGGCTGCTTGCAGCCTTACTGCCTGCATAGGCAGCAACTACCAGCCGGCGGGTTGCTGGCCATAGGCAAGTTGCTTGCGGCTTGCCCGCAGGGGTGCAGGCGGGCTGCTGGTCGTAGGGGCGCCAGCGGGCTACCTGTAGGGCAACGCCGACGTATGCCCTCGAGGCAGCGCCTGCGAGTGCTGCGCCCGTGGGACAATGCCGTGGGGCACCGGCACTGCGTGCGGGGCAACGCCTGCGGGCGGGGCAGCGCCTACGGGCATTGCGTCCGTAGGGCAGCGGTGGCACCGCCCGCTTGGACGGCAAGCGCCGCCACCCCGGCGCTCTCCCCGCGTGCAAGGGCCGTCGCCGGCAAGGTGGCGGCGGTCGTAATCGCAACGCAGGCAGCTAGTGGTGAGGAGTTAGGGTTTTAGGGCAAAAGATGATTTTGCCACTCGGAATTTTAGAAATTCCAGATTCTGCCCTTTTGATAGAATTACCAAAATACCCCTCAGAATTTCAGAAATTCTAGATTCTGTCCCCTTTAACAGAATTATCAAAATACCCTTTTGATAGAATTACCAAATGCCCCTCGAAATTTCAAAATTTCTAGATTCTATCCCCTTTGACAGAATTACCAAATACTCTTTTGGCCGAATTATCGAAATACCCTTGGGCATTCAAAAATTCCCTTTATGTCCCTGATTTGAGAAAATTAAATATGTTAATTAAATAGTTTAATTAACTATTATTTTTGTCTAGTAGTCCTATAAAATAACATATACATGTGATGTATGATGTGGATAGATGATCATAGACCTATGATATGATGTGTGTACATGTGATTATTATTATTGGGGCCTACGAGCCTCTATTCTTTTCTTATTTATTGTCGGGCCTGCGTGCCTGTAATTATGTTATAATTACATAAGGAGGCGTAGCGGTAACGTTACTCACGAGGCCGAGACGGACCATCCGACGCATGGAGACGCGTTGAGATGCCGACGGATCCGACGAAGCGAGATGGACGATCACAGGACATAGAGATACATCGAAGTACACATAGATCTCATCGACATTTCCTTCTCATAATAGAGAAAATCGCATATGTCCTTGATATAGTGATCCATACGCCCAACGAAGGAGCAAGCGAGGATGAGATCGCTCATTATGTGAAGTACTTAGATGATTCCACTTATGCTTAGTGTTATATGTTGGCCTTTATGACTACTGAGTTACAGAGATAGTATGAAAATATGGATGCTAATTTCATACTCCTGCATCTCCACAAACTGTTTGAGGAATAGAGAAGAACTCAGCGATATGAGATATCAAAGAGTCTTTTCCGTGCCAGGATGACTGAGGGGACACTAGTTCAGAACCATGTCCTTAAGATGATTGAGTGGATTGAGAAACTCATAGGTCTAGGAATGGTCCTAGAGGATAACCTGTGTGTGGATCTTGTACTTCAGTCCCTACCAGATTCATTTTCTCAGTTCATAATGAATTTTAATATGAACAAACTTAATGTGACCCTCCCAAAGCTCCTCAATATGTTGAGAGAAGCAGAGAGCACCATCATAAAAGAGAAGCCGGTTCTCTACACTGGTGAGATCAGAAAGAAAAGGAAGGCTAAGAAGACCCTTAAGAAGGGCAAGGCTAAGGGCAAAATGGGTAAGGCAAAGGTTGCCAAGAGAGACCCAACAAAGGATAAAGGCCAGTGCTTCCACTACAGCAAAAATAGGCACTGGAAGAGGAACTGTAAAGAGTACCTTGCAGAGAGGGCAAAACAGAAGTTTGCAAAAGCTTTAGGTACATTCATGATCAGTCTCCATTTGTTAGAATCTTTTCATAACATAAGGGTATTGGATACCGAGAGTGCTTATCATATTTGTTATTCATTGCAGGTTCTGGCAGGACCTAGGAGATTGAACAGAGGCGAGATGGATCTTAAGATGGGCAATGGAGCAAAGGTTGCTGTAGTGGCTATTGGCAAGGTCACCTTATATCTACTTGGCGGAGCTATTATTGCATTAGACGCATGCTATTATGTTTCTTCTATTATCAAAAATATTATTTTCATTTCATGTTTGACAGTTATTGGATATAAATTAGTTTTTGAGAACAATTATTGTTCAATAATATTAGATGATCAGATCATCATGAGAGGAACATTGCATAATGGTTTATTTATGCTAGATACAGTTCCACATATCATGATTGTAAGTGAGTCTAAAAGGAAATGAGAAGAGGTGAATAATGCGTATCTTTGGCATTGTAGGCTAGGTCACATCCACGAGGGAAGGATTCAAAAGTTGCTAAAAGATCGATATCTAGATCCATTTGACTATGAGTCATATGCGATATGTGAACCTTGCCTTCGGGGAAAGATGACCAACTCTCCATTTAGTGGAACTGGAGAGAGAGCCATTGAGTTACTAGAACTCATACATAGTGATGTATCAGTCCCATGTCGACTCATACCATAGGTGGTTAATCCTACTTCATTACTTTCACTGATGATTTCTCAAGATACGGACATGTGTACTTGATGAAGCACAAGTCTGAAGCTTTTGAGAAATTCAAGGAATATAAAAATGAAGTGGAGAACCAAACAGGAAAGAGTATTAAAACCCTTCGATCAGATCGAGGAGGTGAGTACTTGAATACAGAGTTCACCCAGTTCCTCAAAGTCTATGGGATCTTATCCTAATGGACACCTCCTTATATACCATAGCTTAATAGTGTATCAGAAAGGAGGAATCGTACACTGTTAGACATAGTGCGTTCCATGATGTGTTTCGCCGACCTACCCATCTTATTCTGGGGATATGCCCTAGAGACCGCAGCTTGCCTTCTAAACAGAATTCCAACCAAGTCAGTGATGTCTACTCCATATGAGATATGAAATAGGAAGATACCTGATCTTAAGATTGTTAAGATTTGGAGACACAACCCTAACAAGTTGGAATCTAGAACGAAATGGTGTAAGTTTATGGGATACCCCAAGGAAACTTGTGGGTATTATTTCTATTAACCTAAAGACTAAAAAGTTTTTGTAGCCAAGAGAGCAGTGTTCCTTGAGAAGGAACACATTCTTGGTGGAGATAGTGGGAGCGTGATAGAGTTGAGCGAGGTTGGAGAACCTAGCTCAAGCACCATTCTAGAATCTGTTCAGATACCTAACACACAAGTTCTAACTTTACATAGGTCCGATAGAGTATCCCATCCTCATGAGAGATATGTAGGACATATCAGAAGAGAGAATGTTGAGGATATTGATCCTCAAACCTACGAGGAGGCTATTATGAGCATAGACTCCGGGAAATGGCAAGAAGCCATGAATTCAGAAATGGATTCCATGTACTTCAATAAGGTTGGAACCTAGTTAATGCACTCGAGGGTAATGTATCCATTGGCTGCAAGTGGATCTTCAAAAAGAAGATTGGAGTAGATGGAAAGGTAGAGACCTATAAAACAAGGCTTGTGGCTAAGGGGTATCATTAAAGGCAAGGTGTTGACTATGACGACTCTTTCTCACCTATAGCCATGCTAAAATCAATTCTAATTCTATTGTCTATTGCAGCACACTATGATTATGAGATCTGGCAGATGAACGTCAAAACCGTATTCCTCAATGGTAACCTCGAGGAGGTGTATATGATACAGCCTGAGGGATTCGTGTCCAGAGATAACCCAGATAAGGTGTGCAGATTGCTTAGGTCCATTTATGGATTGAAGCAAGCTTCCCGAAGTTAGAAGATAAGATTTGATGAGGCAATCAGATCTTATGACTTCGTTAAGAACGAAGATGAGCCTTGTGTGTACAGGAAAGTAAGTGGGAGCACTATCACCTTTTTGGTATTATATGTGGATGACATCCTAATCATTGGGAATAATGTAGGAATGCTCTCCATAATAAAGACTTAGTTATCTAGGCACTTCTCCATGAAGGACTTATGGGAAGCATCCTGCATATTTGGGATACGGATCTATATAGATAGATCCAAGAGGATGCTTGGCTTGTCTGAGTCTAGCTACATAGATACCATTATCAAAAATTTTGGCATGGAAAATTCCAAGAGAAGTCTCATACCAATGAGACATGAAATATCACTTTCTAGAAGTATGTCCACAAAGACTCCTAAAGAAAGGGCACACATGGATATGATACCATATGCATCAACGATAAGATCTATCATGTATGCTATGCTATGTACCAGGCCTAATATAGCGCATGCTCTGAGTGTCACGAGCAGATATTAGGTAGATCCTAGCTTGGAACACTAGAAAGCAGTAAAAAGTATCCTTAAGTACTTGAGAAGGACTAAGGATCTTTTATTGGTATATGAAGGTAGTAGCTTCAGGGTTGAGGGCTAAACGGACTCGAGCTTCCAGTCCGATGTCGATGATAGCAAGTCTAATTCAGGGTATGTGTACACCCTGAATGGAGGAGCAGTATGCTGGAAGAGTTCTAAGCAAGACACTACTGCTGACTCGACCATAGAGGTAGAATACATTACTACGACAGAGGCAACAAAAGAGGGAGTCTGGATAAAGAAGTTCATCACAGATCCAAGAGTCATCCCGAGTAGCGAGGAGTCGATTCCCTTAAATTATGATAAATATTGGGGCGATTACTCAAATAAGGGAACCGGGGTCTCATCAGAAGTGTTATGAGGAGGTTATAGCTTATTAGAGAGATCGTGGCCTGAAAAGATGTAGTAATGGAAAGAGTTCCATCCAAAGATAACATTGCAGATCCACTAACAAAGCCATTAACTTAAATTATTTTTGAGCATCACAAAGGTCTAATGGGGATCAGACATGTTGGTGATTGGCTTTAGGTCAAGTGGGAGATTGCTAGTTATAGGTGCCCTACAAGCAAATCACATGAGTGATTGCACTTGTAATACGTTGTGTCAATCTCTTTGCTTATGATTATTGGCATTATCTCACATTATCTAGATATATACTGTGATGTCCTTAGATCTGTGCAATGGAAATCGGATCAAGATGAGATCACGATAATGAGACTGATTCACCTTTAAACATAGACACTAAATTATCCTGGTCATAAGTTACTCGAGAAGGACATCGAGATAACCGGATAGACTGGTGTGCTGTATACTGTCCATATGATGGAGGTAGTTGGTCTCATAGCTACTCGTGTGGGGACACTAAGGGTACAGTTAGGTGCTCATTGGGGAATGAGTTCACTGATTGATCCGCCTACGGAATGCTGGATGGTTATTGATACCTCATGTCAGACAGTGATTCCGTAGTTCCAATAGTGTATCTAGTCCTTAGACTTGAGACACCAAGGATGTCCTGTATGAGTACTCCACTCTTTGATACCGGACTTATAGGTTTAGAAAGTTCTAGATCTAGTATAGCCGATTATTGGGAGTGGTAGCCAACCTTACAAGGGCTATTGAATGTCAATAGAGGATCATCCGCTCTCGGTATCATGAGTGGAATATCTCATGTGTTCTTGCTCGAACAAATCCTTGGCCAAGGTTATTCGAATTGAGAGAGAAAGAGTTCTCCGAGAGAATCTGACAAGAGCAAGACTCAAGAAGAGACCATATGGACCTAATAGCACCATGCCCGGTATAGGGTCTCGGGGATATTGGATGAATAAGAGACTATAGATACATGGTAACTAAGGACAGATAGGTCTAAAGGATTAGATTCCCCTATATCGTAATGGGGCCACGACGTAGTGGCCTGGTACGTCCGTAGTCGATGAGTTGGATGAATTATTATAGAGATAATAATTCACTAAGTCAGAAGGAGTTCTGACAAGTATGACTCACGACCAGCTCAATATTGGGCCTAGAGGGTCACACACATATGGTAAGTGTTGCGACGAGTAGAGGTTCGGATATGAGATATCCGCTGAACCCCCTATCTTATTGGATATCCATTAACCCCTAAATTATTAGATCCTGAGATGAGATCCAATAATTGCTAATAAGAGATTATTGGGTAGAGACCAACTAATCCAAGAGGCTTGGGTAATTGGATGGAAATCCAATACCCAATAGGGCAAAAGATCCATTAGGGTTTTCAAAGGGTCTCTACAAATAGGAGGGAACCAAAGCTTTATAGGTTGGGGGTTTCTTTTGTTAGCCACCTCCTGTTCTCCTCTCCCTAGAGAGAGAGGTGCATCGTTGCAATCCCTGCCATATGGATACCGCTAGAGAGGAGGACGCTTGACCTCCTTCATCCTCTCCCATAGATCTACAGGAATTCAGGGATATACAATCTCCCTAGGTATCTTCTTTTACATGTGCAGTTTTACAGATTTGTTTTTTAACGCACCGATCTTCGCACGACGATGAAAACTTTCTATGGGAAATCTGAGGTTTTGTTTTCTGTTCTTCTGCTGCGCATGTGATGTCACTCCCCTTAAGGATTTCCTAACAATTGCACTATCATCTCATCACCCAATTTCTTCTTAAGGAAGGAAACATGAAGAACTGGATGTATCTGAGAGCTAATAGGCAGATCCAAGTGGTATGTAACTGGCCCAACCCACTCCAATACTTTATAAGGCCTAAAAAACCAAGGAGATAGCTTCATAGAAGATCGAACCTTTATGGAGTTTTGCTTATATGGCTCGAGATGAAGAAAAACCCAATCACCCATGGCAAATTCTCATTCGCTTCGGTGTTTATCAGCTTGCTGTTTCATTCTTGCTTGTGCAGCTATGAGGTTATTCTTTAAAAGTTGAATGACCTTATCTCTATCAAATAATTCTTTGTCCACTTGATCAACTTTGGAAGCACCGGGTACATATGTTGGAATTGATGGTGGGGAACGACCATAAACTGCTTCAAAGGGAGTCATTTTAATTGAACAATGGTAAGAGGTATTATATCACCATTCTGCCCAAGGGAGCCATTTAATCCATTCCTTCGATTTATCACTGGTAAAGCATCTGAGGTAATCTTTGAGAAACTTGTTTACCACTTCAGTTTGTCCATCCGTTTGTGGATGATAAGCAGTGCTCATGTTCAGCTGGGTACCCTGTAAACGGAAAAGCTCTATCCAAAAAGAGCTAGTAAAAACCCTATCTCTGTCACTAACAATGGAGCGAGGACTCCCATGCAATTTAGCTATGTTCTCTATAAATATACAGGCAACACCTGCAGCAATATAAGGATGTCGTAAAGTACAAAAGTGAGCATGCTTTGTGAGCCTATCCACAACTACAAGTATAGTACTCTTTCCCTATGATGATGGAAGTCCATCAATGAAATCCATGGATATATCGACCCAAGCAGTATCAGGAATAGGGAGTGGCTGAAGCAGCCCAAGTGTGGCTATTGTTTCACTCTTATGACACTAGCAAATATCACATTCAGCAACAAATTATTTTATAAAGGTTTTCATACCTTACCAATAAAAAAACTGTCAAACTCGTTTATAGGTGCAAAGAAATCCAGAATGTCCAGCAATTGGCGATGAATGGAACTCCTTCAAGATTATCTCTCGGCAAGAAGAATATGGGACTACAACTATTCGGCCTTTATAGCGCAAGTCCACTGAATCCAAACTATAATTCGAAACAGTATCCGGGGCCTCTTCTATTCTTTTAATAATATTCTGGATCTCAGAATCTTTTGAACATTCCCTTCTGATAACTTCCAAGGTCTCACAATTAGGAATAGATATAGCTATTAGTTCCACTGGTTCTAGAAGGCGGGAGAGCGCATCTGCAACTAGATTCTCACTCCCCTTTTTATAGATAATTTCATAATCGAATCCCAATGGCTTTGTGACCTATTTTTGTTGCTCTAATGAAGAAATCCTTTACTCCAAAAAGTATTTGAGGCTTTTTGTTAGGGATCGAGCGGCACTAAGAGGGGGGGTGAATTAGTGCAGTGGATAAAATGATAGATTTTTCAGCAATTTAAATCAAGCTTCGGAAACTTCATACGATGAAAGCAACATTTCGTTTGAAACCGATTTAATTGCATTCTAACTTTAAAGCATGCGTACGAAGATAAAAAGGAAGTGGAGCAAGTAAAGTAAAGGCTTGCAGCAAAGTAAAACAGAAATTTAAACACTCACACAATCAAGACGCAGCGATGTATAGTGGTTCAGTCAAAGTGACCTACATCCACTTCCGAAGCCTTCTCCGATGAGGCTCCCTTCTTCCACTACCAAATCCTTTGAAGGGGAAGGATCAAATACCCCTCTTACAACCCTTTATAAGTGGTTCACACTCTTATAAGATTTCACAAGAAGAATGAGGTGAACACTTAAGCAAATGAAGAACAAGACTTTCCCAAGACTTATTTTCAAAATCTAACTCTCTAAGGGTTGTGTTTTTTAGCTGAAAAGGAAGGGGTATTTATAAGCCTTAAAGTGATTCAAATTTAGAGCCTAAACATGGAGCCAAAAATTTGAATCTTTTGAGTTTTTTCGGTCTTTGTCGGTCTTGGCAGATCGACACACCGCGGTTCTACCGCGCGACCAAAGCGGTGCTACGCTTGGCTTTCCACGCACCAGCGGTACTACCGCGACCGAGCGGTACTATCGCTCGCTGGCTACGAGAGCGAGGCGGTACTATCGCCCTAGGCGGTGTGCTACCGCTTTGCTTGCACGAGCCGACTCGATAACCGACTACTGATGCCAGACTCTGATAGCATGCACGTAGCATGCATGCATGTATTGGTTCGGTTTGGGCCAAAATTTTGGCCCAAACTCATCTAATCAGGGCCAATGGGCCCTACTTTGGGTTATCTAATCCTAACCCAAAATACGTGCTAACTATGAATTTTAAAGAGCGTTTCCTAAGCTATTACAAAGTCCACATGACAACTTCTTCCGGCGAGCTTCCGGTCAACTTCTTAAGCGGTCTTGAGAAAAACCTTGAAAACCATTCCGCGGACTCACGGCAAGCTTCGGACTTCACGATGATCTTGGCGAGTTCCCGAGCTTCTTTGGCAAGCTCCGATCTTTCTTGGCAAGCTCGCGAACTTCCGACAAACCTCCGGCGAACTTCGAAAACCCTTCGGCAAGCTCCTACTGCGTTCTCGGCCGGTTCGGCAATGCTCCCAACGAATCTTGGACTTCCGTTAAACACTCGAACTCCCAATGATTCATCACACTTGTCTTCGGCCCTTTGTTTCACTTTACGTCTTCATTCCTATCGTAGTCACTCCTGCACAAACAAACACCAAAAACTCTACTTCGATATAGATAGTTATTACAACACGAATTGACATTCAGTTGCCCGGCACATCATTGGTGGGCGCCGTCCGATCCTTGACACATCGCCCTCTCTAGCGGCTTGTTGCCCAATCGACGGTTGACCTCCGCAACCTCGATATCCATGGCACAACTCCACACTTCTTGGCCCGATGCCCGACGCACGAAGCCTCCTGCCGATAGTCGCCGAACCTCGGCTCGACATCCAATATCTGACGTGATCACCTCGGTATAACGTCAATTCCTCCAGTGTCAACTGTCTATTCCTGATCGATAGTAGACCTGCGTAACTCAAAACGCAGTTAGACAACAAAACACAATCACACTCAATTAGTTTCATCATCAAAATCCGAGATTCAACACTTTTGTGGTCGGTGCGTATTTGGAACCATTGGCCAATTAGGTAGGATCTCCATTTTGTGACTGCATGTACAACGGCTAGCATCTCCTTGTCATAAATAGATAAACTCAAATGAGAGTGAGATAGAGCCTTACTAGCATAAGCAATGGGCCGGCCTTCCTGCATTAGTACAGCTCCTATACCTGCTCCAGAAGCATCAAACTCAATTATAAATAGCTTATTAAAATCAGGTAGAGCAAGCACCGGGGTAGTAGTCATTGCAATCTTCAAGGAATTAAACGCGTGATTTGCCTCCTCTAACCATTTGAATGCATCTTTTTTCAAAAGTGCTATCAAGGGGGCACTAATTTTTCTATAATTTTTCACAAACTTTCGGTAGTAGCTTGTCAATCCCAAGAATCCCCTTAAAGCTTTAATTGATTTTGGTATTGGCTAGTCGATCATCACTTGGATTTTGGAAGGATCAACTGCAACACCCCTTTGTGAGATGACATGGCCGAGATAGTCAACCTCTAGTTGCCCAAAACTACACTTGGATTTCTTGACAAAAAGATAATGCTCACGAAGAATAGTAAGGATAGTTTCCAAATGTAATAAATGGCTCTCTAATGAGGAACTATATATCAAAATATCATCAAAGAAAACTATAACAAACTTACGAAGATAAGCCTGAAATATATCATTCATTAAACTCTGAAAGGTAGAGGGGGGATTGGTCAACCCAAAGGGCATGACTAAAAATTCATAGTGGCCATTGTGTGTCCTGAAGGTAGTTTTATGAATATCATCCTCATTTACTCAAATTTGATGGTAGCCCGACCTTAGATCTAATTTAGTGAATACTTGGGCTCCTCCCAACTCATCCAGCAGTTCGTCTACTACTAGAATAGGGTATTTATCTTTTACTGTAATACTGTTGAGTGCTCGATAGTTGACACACATGCCCCATGAACCATCCTTCTTTCTGACCAGCAAGACTAGGGAAGAATAAGGGCTAATGCTAGCTCTTATGACCCCCGTTTCTAGTAACTCCCAGACAATCTTCTTTATTTCTGCCTTCTGAAAATGTGGATATCTATAGGGTCAAACATTAGCTGGTGGCTTCCCAGGTATTATTGAAATTTGATGATCATAGTGTCGAAGAGGTGGAAGTCCTTGCGGTTCTGCAAATACATCTGTAAATTTTTTAAGCAATGACTCCATACTTCCGGTTGGGGTGGGTCCTCTTATTTCTTGGTCGATGTGTTGCAGTTGTACTAGGAACCCAGTTCGTGTCTTTCGAAGAACCTTCTCCATCCGGTGGCTAGTGATAGTTGTGATTTTACTTCTGTTGCGTCCTTTTAGAATCACCTATTTTCCATTAACAAAGAACTTCATTATTAGTTTAGAAAAGTTCCAGGAAACATCACCCAAGGTTGATAGCCATTCGATTCCTAGCACGACTTCATAGTCTTCTAAGGGCAGTAGGAAGAAATCCATGAGCAACTCTTGACCCTGCATAATGAGCCTTATCTTAGAGCATTTGCTATCATAAGTTAGGATCCGTCCATCAGCAACCTTTATTTCAAATTTATCATAATCTTTGATGTGGTAGGATAATCGGGTGGCAACCTTCCTGTCCATGAAATTATTACTGCTACCTATGTCAATCAAAACAGTGGCAGGTTGATGTTTCAAAGTTCCTCCAACTTTCATCGTTTGTGGGTTAGAGTAACCAGCCAATACATATACTGTGTGGGTAAAAGGTTCAATATCTTTATCAGTTTCCATACCTCCATGGTCGGAATTCAACTCTTCTGCTTCTAGCTCTTCTTCGATTGGCTCAATCATCAGGAGTTTCCCTTGTCTGCAATGATGATCCTTACTCCATTTTTCGTCACAATGCCAACACAACCCTTTTGCTGATCTTTCTTTGAGTTCCTCTCCGGTCAGTCTTTGAGTGCTAGGGTTTCTGCTGAATGGAGTGGATGGTTTATTGATTATTTGTTTGTTGACTCCCCTGTTTCAACAATTTTCTATACTGATTTTTTCCTCATGTAAGTGTGCAAATGAAATTGCAGCTATCATAGTGCAGGGTTGTCACGCCTTAACTTCACATCTGATCTCCGGAGTAAGCACTTCAATAAAGGTACCCACTAATTGTCACTTAGACCAATCTCTAGCTTAATTCGATAATTGCTCGAATCTGCCTTGATATTCTAATACTGTAGAAGTTTGACGAATTTTTGCATGCTATCCATCTATATTTTCATACTCTCAAGGCCCAAATCGAACAAGAAGTCCCCTCTTGAATTGCTCCCATGAGGAAACTCCGTGGCAAGTTTCATACCAGTCATACCACTGAATTGCATCACCAACTAACTGGATTGAGGCTATTTCCACCTTAGACTCCTCCGGGGTTCTGTGGAAATGAAAGAATTTTCTTGCTCTCGAAATCCAATTAGTTGGGTCTCCATCTTCCCATTTTAAAAATTCTACCTTAATATGTGGGGTAACTAGAGTCATATTCTCAGTGCACCCTTCTTGTATCTCCCGATCTATTTAACGTGGAGTTTAAACTTCCATCTTGTTGTAATTTGCCAAAATTTTTCAATAGGCTTCTTTTAAACTCATTAGGTGTCATCCATTAAATAAACACATGTGGCCCTTCATTAGGTTAGCTAATGACACGTCTTCGTCTTTTTCCTTTTTGTTTTCTTTTTTCTTTTTAAACATAATATGAATCTTTCACAAATCACCTCCAATTACTAAGATTCACATTTTGGTCCCCAGCAATAACTTTCAATATAAAACTATTTAGTGCTAAAGAATTGTTAAACATTTTTCATATTTACAAATAGGTCCTTAGAATTTTATAAACAAGTCTTCATATTTTATAAATAGGATTTAAGATTTATTTGGGCTCATCTATAGAATTTAAGATGGATAGTAATATTATAATTAAACTCTTATACAAAATTTAGAAATGAGAAAAAATACGAGGGATGTTACATTAGTGCATAACTTGCAACTTCTTCTTTGTTAGTAGGCTCCTCATCTACGAATACACTTGAGTCATCCCAAGTGGCTTTGAGCGCCTTCTTTTTCTTTGGTAGCTACTTCTTCACTTGAGGGTATTCATTTTTAAAATGTCCCGGCTTCTTGTATTCATAGCATATTATTGAGTCCTTTTTTAGTTCACTTTTGTTCTTAGTGTCTTGTTTTGTTTGGTTCCTTTTCATGAACTTTTTAAACTTTTTTATAGGAAGTGCCAAATCATCATCATCATCATCACCATCATCATCATCATCACTTGAGTTTTCTCCTAGGTGGTTTTCTTTGATTCAAAGTGCCAAGTCCTTCCTGTTCTTTGGAAGGTTGTTCTCAAGTTCATCATGTGCAATACATGTCATTTCATAGGTCATCAAAGACCTAATAAGTTCTTTGAGCAAAAAATTATTCAAGTCCTTTACTTCTTGTATCGTTGTTACTTTAGGATCCCAACTTTTTGAAAGGGATCTTAGTATTTTATTAATAAGTTTAAAATTAGAAAAAATTTTATCAAGTGCTTTTAGACCATTTACAACATCCGTAAAATGGATGTACATGTCTTCAATGATTTCGCTTAGTTTCATACGAAACAACTCATAGCTATAAACCAAAAGATTAATTTTTTACTCTTTAACCTTATCTGTGCCTTCATGTGTGACTTCGAGTGTGTGCCAAATCTCATGAGCAATTTTATATATAGAAATCCGATTAAATTCATTTTTATCAAGAGCACAAAATAAAGTGTTCATCGCTTTAGCATTTAAAAAAAAAGTCTTATTCTCCAAATCATTCCATTTATTCATTAGTTTGGAAGACTTTTCAAAACTGCTTTTGATAATGTTCCATAAATCGAAATCTATAGAAAGTAAGAAAATTCTCATTCTAGTTTTTCAATACGTGCAGTCCGTTCCATTGAACATAGGAGGATGAGTGATAGAAAGACCCTCTTGATTACTGATAAAAGTCATTTCTCTTAGGTGTTAAACCAAATAAGAAATAAACGTGGCTTTGATACCAACTGTTAGGACTACAATCAGCACTAAGAGAGGGGGGGGGTGAATTAGTGCATACGTAAAAACGTCAACAATTCAAAAAACTTCATTTTGATTAAACTTGTATCAAAAATACGTTTAACTTCAAAAAAGGTGTAAAGTGCATTGTGTAGCCTAATTAATAAGCTATATAAAAAGAGAGCTACAAAACAGAGATCACACATGATTTATAGTGGTTTGGTTGTCATTGCCTACGTCTACTTCCTGATTCCTCCTTTATCGAGGCTACCGATGTATACTAATAGTCTTCATTCAATGGGTGAAGATGAACTACCCTCTTACAACCCTTTTCTCTTTTTCACAGGTTTAGGAGACAATCTTTATAGTTCACTCACCCTTCTCTCAAATTGAATTCAAGGCTTAGAGCTAGAGAAAGGCTATTCTTAAGGAATTATAATAGTGTTTCACACTAATTTTCACTCAAGATAATTATGTTTCTAAGCGGGGATGAAAGGGGTATTTAATAATTCCAAATGGCTTCAAAAATGGAGCTAAAAAATGTCTCATCCTGGGTTCTCGGTGTACTGGCAGTACCATCGCTAATTCTAGGCGGTACTACCGCCTAACACCTCTGCACTAGTAGTACCACAGCTTAGTTTGGGCGGTACTACCGCCTAGTAGAGTCTTGGAGACTGAGCTCTAGTGATACCACCATCTAGCAGCATTAACTATAAGTAGTACCACCACCCAGCCTTGGTAGTACCACCGCCTAGACTTAGCTTAGGAGGCTAAGCCTTATACGGTTCCACCACCAACCCTAGCCGTGCCACTACCTGACATGGCTCTAGGTCACTGAATAGCCATCAATCTAGCCCAAACTAGCCCTAATTCAGGCCTAATTGGTCCCTAATTAAGTTAGTGGGATTATCTCTCAAACCTAACTCAAATTAAATCCTAACTATGATAATTAAAGCTAAAACCAAGCAATCTCAATTGTCTGGTATGTCAATTGTTCTTGCAAAGAATTCCTGGTAAACTTCCAACGATCTTCCACTGAACCCTCAGCAAACTCCCGACGAGCTTTTAGCGAACTCCCGGTGAGCTTCCGACACATCATTCAAACCTTTGGTATATCGCCTGATCTTTGACTCTAGTCTAATGTCTGATTTTTCTACTTTATGTCTTTCATGACCATAGTTCATCCTGTATCACTTTTTTCAACACATGGATTTAATTTATAATTCATTAATTGATTTCATTATTAAAATCTGAGATTCAATAGAAATGAGATGAGGTGAACAATGCATATTTGTAGTATTATAGGCTAGGTTACATCCATGAGGGAAGGATTCAAAAATTACTAAAGGATGGATACCTAGATCCATTCGACTATGATTCATATACGACTTGTGAACCTTACTTTCATGGAAAGATAACCAACTTTCCATTTAATAGAACTGGAGAGAGAGCCACTGAGTTGTTTAAACTTATACATAGTGATGTATATGATCTCATGTCAACTCATACCATGGGTGGTAACTCCTACTTCATTACTTTTACTAATGATTTCTTAAGGTATGGACATGTGTACTTGATGAAGTACAAGTCTTAGGCCTTTGAGAAATTCATAGAGTATAAGAATGAAGTGGAGTACCATACTAGAAAGAGTATCAAGACTCTTCGATTATATCGATGAGGTGAGTACTTAAGTATATAGTTCACTCAGTTCCTCAAAGACCATGGGATTCTATCCCAATGGACAACTCCTTATACACCCTAGTTCAATGATATATCTGAATGGAGGAATTATACACTGTTAGATATGATGCAGTCCATGATGAGTTTCGCCTACCTACCCATAATATTCTAGGGATATGCCCTAAAGATGGCAACTTACCTTCTGAATAGAATTCCAACTAAATTGGTGGTATCTACTCCATACAAGATATGAAAATAGAAGAAGCCAAATCTTAAGGTGGTTAAGATTTGGGATTGCCCTACCCACATTTAGAGACATAACCCCGATAAGTTAGAATCCAAGATGGAATGGTGCAAATTTTTGGGATACCCCAAAGAAACTTACGGGTATTATTTCTATTGCCCCGAGGACCAAAAGGTCTTTGTAGCTAAGAAAGTAGTGTTCCTTGAGAAGGAACACATTCTTCGTGAAGATAGTGGGAGCGTGATAGAGTTGAGCATGGTTAGAGAACCTAGCTCAAGCATCATTCTACAACTAGAGTCTATTCAGGTACCTAGCATACAAGTTCTAACTTTAGTAGGTTCAGTAGAGTATCCCATCCTCCTGAGAGATATATGAGACATATCAGAGGAGAATATATTGAGGATATTGATCCTCAGACCTACGAGGAGGCTATTATGAGTAGAGACTCGAAACCGCACCCAAAACAGCCACAAAACAAGCCTAAACTGCAACCTACATCAACTAATCCATCAACCCTTTTGGCTGCCACTTCTCTCAACCGATATATGCCTTTAACCCAATAAAAAAAGAGAGATCTTAACATTACAAATTGCTAGTTATAGGTGCCCTATAAGCCAATCACATGAGTGATAGCACCTGTAACACGCTGCGTCAATCTCTTCACTTATGATTATTGGCATTATCTCATATTATCTAGATGTATATTATGATGTCCCTAGATCTGTGCAATGGGAATCGGATCGTGATGAGATCACGATAATGAGATCGATTCACCTTTAAACACAAACCCTAAATTATCCTGGTCATAGGTTACTCGAGAAGGATATTGAGATAACCAGATAGATTGGTGTGCTGTATACCCGTTCATATGATGGAGGCAGCTAGTCTCATAGCTACTCATGTGGGGACACTAAGGGTACAGTGCAGGTGCTCATTGGAGAATGAGTTCACTGATTGATCCGCCTACGAAATGCTGGATGGTTATTGATACCTCATGTCAGATAGCGATTCCGTAGTCCCAGTAGTGTATCTGGTCCTTAGACTTGAGACACCAAGGATGTCTTGTATGAGTACTCCACTCTTTGATACCGGACTTATAGGTTTGGAAAGTTCCATATCTAGTACAGTCGGTCATTGGGAGTGGTAGCCAACCTTACGAGGGCTATTGAGTGTCAATATAGGATCATCCGCTCTCGATATCATGAGAGGAATATCCCATGTGTTCTTGCTCGAACAAATCCTTGGCCAAGGTTATTCGGATTGAGAGAGAGAGAGTTCTCCAAGAGAATCCGACAAGAGCAAGACTCGAGGAGAGACCGTATGGGCTGTGACACCATGCAGGTATAGGGTCTTTGGGATATTAGATGGATGAGAGATTATAGATACATGGTAACTAAGGACAGATAGGTCCAAAGGATTGGATTGCCCTGTATCGTTTGGGGGCCGCGGCGTATTGGCCTAGTACGCCCGCAGTCGATGAGTTGGGTGAATTATTATAGAGATAATAATTCACTAAGTCAGAAGGAGTTCTGACAAGTATGACTCACGGCCAGCTCGATATTGGGCCTAGAGGGTCATACACATATGGTAGGTGTTGCAACGAGTAGAGGTTCGGATATGAGTGTTAGGGATCGAGCGACACTAAAAGGGGGGGGGGGGTGAATTAGTGCAGTGGATAAAACGATAGATTTTCAGCGATTTAAAACAAGCTTCAAAAACTTCGTACGATGAAAGCAGCGTTTCGTTTGAACCCGGAAAGATTGCGTTTTAACTTTAAAGCATGCGTACGAAGATGAAAAGGAAGTGGAGTAAGTAAAGTAAAGGCTTGCAGCAAAGTAAAGAGATAAAACAAAAATTTAAACACTCACACAATCAAGACATAGCGATGTATAGTGGTTCGATCAAAGTGACCTACATCCACTTCCGAAGCCTTCTCCGATGAGGCTCCCTTCTTCCACTACCAAATCCTTTGAAGGGGAAGGATCAAATACCCCTCTTACAACCCTTTACAAGTGGTTCACACTCTTACAAGATTTCACAAGAAGAATGAGGTGAACACTTAGCAAGAATAAGACTTTTCAAGACTTAAAACTAAGATTCTAACTTCTCAAAAGGGTGCCCTTTCAGCTAAGAAAGGGGGGATATTTATAGATCCAAAATGGATTTAAAATTGGGCTCCAAATTTGAAATCAAATTTAAAATTCCCGGGTCTGGGCGGTACTACCGCCTATCAGAGGCGGTACTACCACTGTCGATCGCCCAGGACCGACACAGTCAGGCGGTGCTACCGCTTGGAGCAGGCGGTACTACCGCCGCTGACCAAAGTGGCCAGGCGGTACTACCGCTCCAGGCTGGGCGGTAGCACCGCCCAGCACACAGCTGCCAGGCGGTGCTCTGCTTTGGCCGCCCATTCGGCTTTCTTTGAATGGGCCTTATTCAAGGCCTAAAAGGCCCGAGAAGGGCCCTGGTTGGCCCCCTACGGGTTAAAGGATTAACCCCTAATCCTAACCCAAATTGATGTGCTAACTACGAAATTAAAGACATTCTGAGCTATTACAAAGTTCGCAAGTCAAGTCTTCTTTCGGTGAGCTTCGAAGCGAACTTCCAGCGGTCTTCCGAGCAACCCTCGGAAACCATCCTGCGGACTCCCGGTAACCTCTCGGACTCCACGATGATTTTGGCAAGTTCCCCCGAGCTTCTTTGGCAAGCTCCGATCTTTCTTGGCAAGCTTCATGAACTTCCGATGAATCTTCGGACTTCCGTCAAACTCTCGAACTCCCAACGATCCATCGCACTTGACTTCGGCCCTTGGTTTCGCTTTACGTCTTCATCCCTTTCGTAGTTACTCCTGCAAAAACAAACACCAAAAACTCTACTTCGATCTAGACAGTTATTACAAAGCGAATTGACATTCAGTTGCCCGGCACATCATTGGTCGGCGCTTCGTCCGATCCTTCGGCACATCGCCCTCTCTAGCGGCTTGTTGCCCAATCGATGGTTGACCTCCGCAACCTCGATATCCATGGCGCAACTCCGCACTTCTTGGCCCGATGCCCGACGTACGAAGCCTCCTACCGATAGTCGACCGAACCTCCGGCTGACATCCAATATCCTGACGTAATCACCTCCGGCGCAACGTCAATTCCTCCAACGTCAACTATTTAATCCTGATTGATAGTAGACCTGCGTAACTCAACACGCAATTAGACCACAAATCATACTTAATTAGTTTCATCATCAAAATCTGAGATTCAACAATCTCCCCCTTTTTGATGATGACAACTAATTGATGACTAATGGAGTTAACCATAACTCCCCGAAATTTAACACAAACTCCCCCTATCAATATGCAATTGATAGAACCCTTGGATTATCCCAAATCCAAGTAACATGTATCATTCATGTAGTGAAATAAGAACAAACCATCATGCAAATATAAAATATTCAATCAATGCATGAAGTCATCAATCTACTTCTCCCCCGATGTCATCAACAAAAAGGAGAAGTAACATTATAGCTAGTTTTCAGGGATATGCAAATATTACAAACATACTAGCTATTAATCACATCATACAATATTTAGGTATCGCATGTTTATCATGATAAGCAAGATAGTACTTGTCGTGATGATGGCAAGTTTTTCTATATTCCTTTGAGAAGTACAAGCAAATTGTATATTTTCTTGACTTCTTTTGCGATATGTATGCAATTTTATAATTTCTTTCTTCTCTTTTGAGAAGAGCAAGCTTGCAAGTTTTGCTTTCTTTGCATGCTAGGACTTTTGCATTCATTTGTAAAAGCCTTCTCCCCCTTTATCAATATCAAAAAGAAAAGGAGGATTAATACTACAAATAATCTTGCATGAGATTCAACAATAATTTGTAACAAAGATGCAAGCAATTTTGTTGAAAAAAAAAGTGAAGTTGAGAAAGATTTTTGCCTCTCTTGAGATAGCAACTTTTTGCTTCTCAATGTTTAAGCTAGCAAATTTTTCTTTTTTGATACACAAGTTAACAATTTTTCTCCCCCTTTATCAATATATAAAAAAAAAGGAGGAACCAATGAGAAAATTGCATCAATCAATATACCAATCATCACATGATGCATACGAGATGATATTGAGACATGAGAAATCATGTCATGAAGGATATCAATATGTAAATTCAACAAGAATCAAAACCAAAAGATATCATCCATGATTCATAATTTTCTTTTTAGCAAGATCAAAATTCATATTTATCAATTTTTTAATTCAAGATAAATATCATACATTCGAAGCCTTCGAGATGTGAATGGAGGATAAGATTCAGACTCTCTTTGTCGAACCCAATTTGAGCCGACCACTAAGCCCGAAGAAATCACATCAAGGAGAGAGCGCTAATCGAAGAAATGACTTATAGGAGAGGGGAGGTTCTATGACCGATTTCTACATCTACGCATGAGGGTGGACTTCCCTAGATGTGTAATATCCCTCATTTTCAGAATTTATGTAAGGACCTATGTGTAAAATTGAGGACCTATTTATAAATATTAAAATTTCAGGGATAAAACTATTAAGCTGCAAAAATAAAAAAAAAGAGAGGGAAAAATAGCGATGGTTATCCCACCGCCTCTTTTCTCGTGCACACCTCTGTTTCCTGGATGAGGAAACAGAGAGGAGGTCTTATCTTGTCAGTGGAGGAGAAGGGAAAAAGAGGAAGAAAAGAAGAAGAAGAGAGAGAGAAGAAGAAGAGAGAGAGAAGAAGAAGAGAAGAGAAGAAGGAAGGAAGAAGAGAGGAAGGAGGTGGCTGTGCTAGGGCAGCGCACACCTCTGTTTCCCATAGGAGGAAATAGAGGAGAAGAGTTGTGGTAGCAGGAGGAGAAAGGAAAAGAGGAGAAGAAGAGGAAAAAAAGGGAAAAGAGAGGGAAGAGGAAGAGAGGCGGCAGCTTGGGCTGCAATTAGGAGAGAAGAAAAGAAAGAGAGAAGAAGAGAAGAAGAGGGAGAAGAGAGGGAAGAGGAAGAGGAAGGAAGGAGCATTGTGGCTGCGGCAGTCTTTGTTAGGAAAGAAGAGAGGAAGAAGGAGGGAAGAGGAGAGGGGCTGTCTTTGTGGAGAAAATAGGGAAGAAGAAGAAGAAAGGGAAGAGGGCTGCTGGTATTTGTGTGGTGTGGTGTGGTGTGGCAAACTACTGGTGGGGTTCTTTGCACCCTGTTTCTGCATGAGGAAAACAGAGGAGGTGTCTTGTGTCTTTGTGGAGAAGAAGGAAAAGGAAGAGAAGAAGAGGAAGAAGAGAGGAAGAAGAAGATGGAGGAGCTGCGGCGTGTTGTCAGTAGGTGTGGCAGTGCGGTTAGTTCTTTGCACCCTGTTTCCTTCATGAGGAAACAAATGTCGTCGGTGGAGGAGAAGGGAAAGAGAGGAAGAAGAAAAGAAGCGAAGGGGAAGAAGGAGGGAAGAAGAGATGAGGAGGGAAGGAAGGCTGTAGCTGCGGTGTGGCATTTGCGGTTGGAAAAGAAGAAGAGGAGGAGAGGAAGAATGGGCTGTGGCATGTGGTACATTCTTTGTAGTAGTTGCACTGGGAAAGAAGAAGAAAAAGGGAAGAAGAGGAGGAGAAAAAGAGGAAAAGAGGATGAATGGAAGAGGAATGAGGGCTGCGGTGTGGCTGTGGCATCATTGTGGCAGTAGCTTGGTGGGAAAGAAGAAGAGGGAAGAAGAAAAGAAAGAAAGAGGGAGGAAGAAGAACGGGGGAAGAAGAATGGGGAAAGAAGAGGAGGTGTGGCTGCATTTGTGGCAGCTGCTGGCCGGGAAGGAAGCAGGGGCTATGGTGAGAGAGGAGCGGAAATAGTAGTGGAAGGACTGTGGTTGTGGTGTGGGTGCGGCCATGGTTGCTCTTGGCAGCCAGCTGCATCATTTATGCCATCATGGCAGCTAAGGTTAGGAAAAAGAGAAAGTGAAAGCAGTAATGGCTGTGCCCCTTGCATTCTGCACAAGCTGCAGCTAAAGAGGAAGAAATAAGATAGGTGAAGAAGAGAGGAGATGGAGGAAAGGTAGAAGGATTTGGGCTTATAATTTCGTTGGATCGAAATATTCGAAAGGCAAGTGTTCCACTCCTTTCTACTGCAATCCTAATCTTTGACTTTTCCTTGAATATGAGAAATTTGAACTGTTCTAGCCTTGAAATCTGATATCTTTATTGTTTGGAATGTAATTGCTTGAATCTGAAAAATTATCAAAATTCTGACCCTTCTACTTTGTTTCAGCTATAAATCCCTGTACAGATTTCCAATTTAGGCAAAGCTTATTTGATCTGAATATAGACTTGTAGACATTTCTTTGGACAGCTTATTTGTATGATTTGGAGTAAATTTACCTATCCAAACATCAAATTGAATCAACTCTATGAAATCTGTAAAACAGAGACTATAAGTTCTGACCTTTTGATACTAAACAGCCTATAAGTCTCTATAGGAAACTCTGATTTATGTGAAACTTCCTTTGTTGGAAACTAGACTTATTAATCTTTCTTTTGATACCTTGATTGAAAAGTTTGGAGTTTAAATGACTGCCCAGAATTCTGTTGAATTCGATCCTATCCTTTCTGAAAACAGAGATTTCGTTTCTTGACTTGTGGTTACCGAATCATTTGTAACTCTTTGGTTGAAACTTCTATTTGTATGAAACTTATTTTATCTGCAAGTAGAATGCTTCAGCTTTCTAATGACATCTTTCTTGAGTGATTTGGAGCATAATTGGTTATCCGAATAATTCATGAAATGTGGCTCTCAAATTCTGCCAACAATTGAGCTTTGGTTGATTCTGCCTATTCTTGTTTATTCCTTTGAAAAATTGATTTCGGCTATAATCCTTTCTTTGACTGAGCTTGTTATTATTGCTTTGAATCCTTGTATGCTCTTGCTTCTATTTTCTTTCAAGTTTGAATGCAATTGTGAAAGATTACGTCTGCATCGTATCGACTCATAAAGGCACATGTACGTTTTATTGATCCGCATGTGCTTCCGATGTGCCACTTTTATTGCTCACCTGTCCTTTTGTACTCTGGTAGCTGTGGGATTATTTGAACCTTTGCCAGAAATGGTAAAGGGTATATGCTTAGAGCCCGCGATGCTCTGATTTCTGTCTGGGTCCATGCTCTGAATGGACCATATTCTGATTGAGATCCCACTGCCGCCCTCTGTGCTTTTGATATGATACCACTCAGTCACATGTTTTTGCCTATTCATGTTTCATCTGCCTATTCATGTTTCATCTCTTTGGAAATTGAATTCAGCTAGAATTCTTTCTTCGATTGAGCTTTATTTTGTTGCTTCAAATCCTTGTATACTCTTGCTTTTATTTTCCTTTCAAATCTGACTGAATTTGTGAAAGATTATGTTTGCATCGTACTATTTCGTAAAGGCGCATGTACGTTTTATTGTTCCGCATGTGCTTCCGATATGTGTCAAATTATTGTTCATACCTGTCCTTTTGTACTCTAGTGTTTGTGGGATTATCTGGACCTTTGCCAGAAATGGTAAAGGGATTATTTGGACCTTTGCCAGAAATGGTAAAGGGATTATTTGGACCTTTGCCAGAAATGATAAAGGGTATTTGTGCATAGAGCCTGCGATGCTCTGCCGGCCCCCCTATCGGCTTCATCCAGACGTGGATGATGACTCTTCCAGACGTGGGAGATATTGTTAGAGATCCCACTGCACCCTTTATGTTTTGATATGACATCCAAAGCATTGTTTGTGTTTATATGTGCGCTTTGGATGATAAGAAAATGAATGATCATATATGACATTTGAACTTCTGTTACTTGTTTGTTATTCTGATATGTTCTAAGAGATCTCCTATGCACTATTGATATGCTCTAAAACCATTCATATGTCATTTGATATGTTCCGAAATGTTCCCTCTGCCCTTGATATGCTCCGAATCAGTTCATACGTTATTGATATGTTCCGAAATATTTCATATGTTGTTGATATGCCTCGAAACATTTCATACATCATTGATATGCTCTGAATTATCCTGTGCACCATTGATATGCTTCGTAATGTCCTATGTGTCATTTGATATGCTCCGAAATACTATTTACGTCATCTGATATGTTCCAATTACTCTCTACTCCATTTGTTACGAATCAAATATGGTTGAATGAAATGACATCTGCGATTTTGTATCTAATGAGTTGATACCTATGAATTCTGGTATTTCTGCCTTGTATTTTGATACCAAGTTTGTTTGAAACTATCATTCCTTATTCTGGATATGTTTTCCCACTTGCTGAGCTTTGTAGCTCACTCCGTCGTTATATAACTCTTTTTCAGGTTAGCTTGTGACTCGCTAAATGTTATAATTGGGCTAAGACAGTGAAAAGCTATTCAGATTATGGCAAGACTTTGTGGGTTGTGATGTTATTGTTGTATAAGTATGTTTTGTATGTAATGAAATGTTGTCGATGAATCTGAATTGATGTATTATGTAAAAGCTTTTAAAGATCTCGTATGTTTGGAATTTTGGAATGTTGAGTTCAGGGTATGATGATATGAATTTATGGTAAATGGTTGGAGTTTTGATTGTATACATTCTTATGCTTGTGAAATTATAAGTGAGGTCGATATTTTGTTGAGTTGGTTTGGGTCCTTATAAAGGTTCGTGTGATGTGATATATGATTATAACTGCATAGGTGTTATGTATATGAATGATATTTGAATGTTTCTCTGTATCCTCAAATAATTGTTTGGATCCTGGGATTTGATCGTGATAAATTTTAATGTTTTGGATTTTAAGACAGGGTCACACCTCCTGAACGAGATTAAAAATTCGGGGGGGCGTGACAGAGGTGGTATCAGAGCATGGTTTGAGGATCACAGAGATTTTGATATATTTGATGTGAAAATATATTGAGGTTTAGTAAATTATATTGAGATTGATGAAATTTTTCTTTGATGTCTTTAAGACTCTGGGATGCTGAGGACATATATTCCTTTTGCTTCATCTCCTTTTGAGTAATTGAGTAGGATGAAAGGGTTGATTTGGGGACATTAAATTGGAATAGACTGGGAATGAAATAATTTAAGGAGCTTTGTCTCTTTTTGTTTCCGTGGTGAACCTGATCTATCGGTGGTAGAATAATGTTTGATACTAATGGAGAAAATATTTGATGTCTTGAATTGTTTGGATGAATCAGAAAAATTTCTTTTGTCATCTTTATATTTAAAGGAGAGATTGAGCACTGGTGGAAAACAATAAAAAGAATTTCTGGAGATCAGGAGCCGGAATAGCCAGGACAAGTTTATCAACTAAAAAGAATAGAAGAAATGAATCAGAATGTGATAATAAGAGGGTCAATACATCTAGATTTAGAAAGGGAAGGCACTACAGAGGACTTAATCATATGCAAAATGTGGTTTAAATCATAGAATAAGTTTATGTTTTCGAGTGACTAGAGTCTATTAGCTTGTGGGAAGTTGAATCATGAATTAAAAGATTTCATTTTGAATAAAAAGAAGAAAGAACCATTGTCTCCCAGATCATCAGCTCATGCTAGAGTGCATGCTAATCCTGAACATGATTTTAGAGCTTCTAAATCAGTGGTCGAAGGTATTATTCATATTTTTGAAAGAATGCCAAAATTTTGTTTGACCATGGTTCCAATCTCTATTCTACTTCGTAATATTTTGTTTATCACTTGGGCATTCAACCTAGACCACCGGATCATATGCTATATGTAACTACAATTGGTAGGGATCCATGGATAATAAACCTGATCTAGTCATCTCGTCTGATTTCTATTGGAGAACACGAACTTCTTCATGATTTGATTCTCCTAGAGATTTGAAGTTTTGATATTATATTGGCATGTATTAATTATCTTCTTATTATGCCAATATAGATTGTTATACAAAAGGATCGCTTTTTGTATATGAGATCAGCTCATCTTTTATTTGAGAGTATTAAGCATGATTTACCTCTTTGCTTGACATCAGCTTTAGCTCCTCGTTTTATGCAGAAGGATTATTTTTGCTGTCTTGAATGTGTAAAGGAGCAAATCAGATCAAGAAACTAATTTAGATGAAATTTTGGTAGTTAGAGAGTTCCTTGGTGTATTCCAAGATGATTTGCTCGGATTACCTCCAGATCAAGAGAGTGAATTTACTTTTGATTTGGTCCTTGGGACAATCCTCTATATCTAAGCCTCCATATAGAATGACACAACTTGAGTCAGTGGAAATAAAGAAGCAACTACAATGACTGTTAGAATAGGGGTTTTATTTGGCGAGTGTTTTACCATGAGATACTCCGGTGTTATTAGTTAAGGAGAAGGAATATAACATTGAGGTTTTGTATTGATTATAGACAATTGAATCAGGTGGAAAAAAAAAGGAACATGTATCCTTTACCCGGAATTGATGACTTGTTTGGAAAATTGCAAAGTGTATAACTATTTTCTAAGATTGATCTGAGATTGGGTCACTATCAATTGAAGATCATGACGGAGGACAATGATGAGATACACATTTAGTATACTTGAGAAATGAAGTAGAAAAAAAGATTGAAGTCGAATTTTTAAATTTCAGATGATGGCATGTTGAGATTTGGGGATAGAGTATGCATAAAAAAAAAGAAAATATTCCTCTAGTCAAAGTGATTTGGAAGTATTATTCTATTGATGTAACTATTTGGGAGCTAGATGAGGAACCGAAGAAAATTTATCTTCCTCTTTTCATTGATTGAGATATGATCAATTTAGAGGACTAAATTTTCTTTTAAGGGGGGGAGTGTAATATCCCTCATTTTCAGAATTTATGTAAGGACCTATGTATAAAATTGAGGACCTATTTATAAATATTAAAATTTTCAGGATAAAACTATTAAGCTGCAAAAATAAAAAAAAAGAGGGAAAAATAGCGATGGTTATCCCACCGCCTCTTTTCTCGTGCACACCTCTGTTTCTGGATGAGGAAAGCAGAGGAGGAGCTGTGAAGGGTCAGTGGAGGAGAAGGGAAAAGAGGAAGAAAAGAAGAAGAGAGAGAGAGAAGAAGAAGAGAAGAGAAGAAGGAGAGGAAGAAGAGAGGAAGGAGGTGCTGCAGCTAGGGAAGCGCACACCTCTGTTTCCGTAGGAGGAAATAGAGGAGAAGAGTTGTGGTAGCAGGGAGGAGAAAGGAAGAAGAGGAGAAGAAGAGGAAAAAAAAAAAAGGAAAAGAGAGGGAAGAGAAGAAGAAGGCGGCAGCTTGGGCTGCGATTATGAGAGAAGAAAAGAAAGAGAGAAGAAGAGAAGAAGAGGAGAAGAGAGGGAAGAGGAAGAGGAAGGAAGGAAGGAGGCTTTGCACTGCAGGCTGGCGGCATTCTTTGTTAGGTTAGGAAAGAAGAGAGGAAGGAGGGAAGAGGAGAGGGGGCTGTCTGTTGTGGAGAAAATAGGGAAGAAGAAGAAGAAAGGGAAGAGGGCTCATGAAGTGTGGGTGTGGTGTGGTGTGGCAGCTACTTGGGTTGCTTTGCACCCTGTTTTCTGCATGAGGAAAACAGAGGAGGTGCTTGTCTTTGTGGAGAAGAAGGGTAAAGGAAGAGAGACGAGAGAAGAGAAAGAGAGGAAGAAGAAGATGGAGGAGCTGAACAGTGGTCATGAGGTGTGGCAGCCATGGTGGGAGTTGTTGCACCCTGTTTCTGTATGAGGATCTGATCTTTGTGCATCGGTGGAGGAGAAGGGAAAGAGAGGAAGAAGAAAAGAAGCGAAGGGGAAGAAGGAGGGAAGAAGAGATGAGGAGGGAAGGAAGGCTGTGTAGGCTGCGGTGTGGCAGTGCAATACTGGAAAAAGAAGAAGAGGAGGAGAGGAAGAAGAAGGGGGCTGTGGCTCTTTGTTGTGGCGCTGGCTGGGAAAGAAGAAGAAAAAGGGAAGAAGAGGAGGAGAAAAAGAGGGAAAAGAGGATGAATGGAAGAGGAATGAGGGCTGCGGCTATGGCTGGATGGCATGGCAGCTATGTGGTGGGAAAGAAGAAGAGGGAAGAAGAAGAAAAGAAAGAGGAGAGGAAGAAGAACAGGGAAGAAGAACGGGAAAGAAGAGGAGGCTGTGGCTGCAGCTGTGGCAGCTACGGCCGGGAAGGAAGCAGGGGCTATGGTGAGAGAGGAGCGGAAATAGTAGTGGAAGGGACTGTGGTTGTGGTGTGGGTGCGGCCATGGTTGTGGCTGGCTGGCAAGGCGGCAGCGGCCTGCACTGTGCAGCTAAGGTTAGGAAAAAGAGAAAGTGAAAACAGGTAATTGTGCCCCCTTGCATTCTGCACAAGCTGCAGCTAAGGAGGAAGAAATAAGATAGGTGAAGAAGAGAGGAGATGGAGGAAAGTTAGAAGGATTTGGGCTTATAATTTCGTTGGATCAAAATATTCGAAAGGCAAGTGTTCCACTCCTTTCTACTGCAATCCTAATCTTTGATTTTTCCTTGAATATGAGAAATTTGAACTGTTCTAGCCTTGAAATCTGATATCTTTATTGTTTGGAATGTAATTGCTTGAATCTGGAAAATTATCAAAATTCTGACCCTTCTACTTTGTTTCAGCTATAAATCCCTGTATAGATTTCCAATTTAGGCAAAGCTTATTTGATCTGAATATAGACTTGTAGACATTTCTTTGGACAGCTTATTTGTATGATTTGGAGTAAATTTACCTATCCAAACATCAAATTGAATCAACTCTATGAAATCTGTAAAACAGAGACTATAAGTTCTGACCTTTTGATACTAAACTGCCTATAAGTCTCTATTGGAAACTCTGATTTATATGAAACTTACTTTGTTGGAAACTAGACTTATTAATCTTTCTTTTGATATCTAGATTGAAAAGTTTGGAGTTCAAATGACTGACCAGAATTCTGTTGAATTCGATCCTATCCTTTCTGAAAACAGAGATTTCGTTTCTTGACTTGTGGTTACCGAATCATTTGTAACTCTTTGGTTGAAACTTCTATTTGTATGAAACTTATTTTATCTGCAAGTAGAATGCTTCAGCTTTCTAATGACATCTTTCTTAAGTGATTTGGAGCATAATTGATTATCCGAACAATTCATGAAATGTGGCTCTCAAATTCTGCCAATAATTGAGCTTTGGTTGATTCTGCCTATTCTTGTTTATTCCTTTGAAAAATTGATTTCGGCTATAATCCTTTCTTTGACTGAGCTTGTTATTATTGCTTTGAATCCTTGTATGCTCTTGCTTCTATTTTCTTTCAAGTTTGAATGCAATTGTGAAAGATTATGTCTGCATCGTATCGACTCATAAAGGCACATGTACGTTTTATTGATCCGCATGTGCTTCCGATGTGCCACTTTTATTGCTCACCTGTCCTTTTGTACTCTGGTAGCTGTGGGATTATTTGGACCTTTGCCAGAAATGGTAAAGGGTATATGCTTAGAGCCCGCAATGCTCTGATTTCTGTCTGGGTCCATGCTCTGAATGGACCATATTCTGTTTGAGATCCCACTACCGCCCTCTGTGCTTTTGATATGATACCACTCAGTCACATGTTTTTGCCTATTCATGTTTCATCTGCCTATTCATGTTTCATCTCTTTGGAAATTGAATCCAGCTAGAATTCTTTCTTCGATTGAGCTTTATTTTGTTGCTTCAAATCCTTGTATACTCTTGCTTTTATTTTCCTTTCAAATCTGACTGAATTTGTGAAAGATTATGTTTGCATCGTACTATTTCGTAAAGGCGCATGTACGTTTTATTGTTCCGCATGTGCTTCCGATATGTGTCAAATTATTGTTCATACCTGTCCTTGTGTACTCTGGTGTCTGTGAGATTATCTGGACCTTTGCCAGAAATAGTAAAGGGATTATTTGGACCTTTGCCAGAAATGGTAAAGGGATTATTTGGACCTTTGCTAGAAATGGTAAAGGGTATTTGTGCATAGAGCCTGCGATGCTCTGCCGGCCCCCCTATCGACTTCATTTAGATGTGGATGATGACTCTTTCAGACGTGGGAGATATTGTTTGAGATCCCACTGCACCCTCTATGTTTTGATATGACATCCAAAGCATTGTTTGTGTTTATATATGCGCTTTGGATGATAAGAAAATGAATGATCAGATATGACATTTGAACTTCTGTTGTTTGTTATTCTGATATGTTCTAAGAGATCTCCTATGCACTATTGATATGCTCTAAAACCATTCATATGTCATTTGATATGTTCCGAAATGTTCCCTCTACCCTTGATATGCTCCGAATCAGTTCATACGTTATTGATATGTTCCGAAATATTTCATATGTTGTTGATATGCCCCGAAACATTTCAAACATCATTGATATACTCTGAAATATCCTATGCACCATTGATATGCTTCGTAATGTCCTATGTGTCATTTGATATGCTCCGAAATACTATTTACGTCATCTGATATGTTCCAATTACTCTCTACTCCATTTGTTACGAATCAAATATGGTTGAATGAAATGACATCTGCGATTTTGTATCTAATGAGCTGATACCTATGAATTCTGGTATTTCTACCTTGTATTTTGATACCAAGTTTGTTTGAAACTATCATTCCTTATTCTGGATATGTTTTCCCACTTGCTGAGCTTTGTAGCTCACTCCATCGTTATATAACTCTTTTTCAGGTTAGCTTGTGACTCGCTAAATGTTATAATTGGGCTGAGACAGTGAAAAGCTATTCAGATTGTGGCAAGACTTTGTGGGTTGTGATGTTATTGTTGTATAAGTATGTTTTGTATGTAATGAAATATTTTTGATGAATCTGAATTGATGTATTATGTAAAAGCTTTTAAAGATCTCGTATGGTTGGAATTTTGGAATGTTGAGTTAAGGGAATGATGATATGAATTTATGGTAAATGGTTGGAGTTTTGATTGTGTACATTCTTATGCTTGTGAAATTATAAGTGAGGTCGATATTTTGTTGAGTTGGTTTGGGTCCTTATAAAGGTTCGTGTGATGTGATATATGATTATAACTGCACAGGTGTTATGTATATGAATGATATTTGAATGTTTCTCTGTATCATCAAACAATTGTTTGGATCCTGGGATTTGATCGTGATAAATTTTAATGTTTTGGATTTTAAGACAGGGTCACACCTCCTGAACGAGATTAAAAATTCGGGGGCGTGACAAGATGGGAAGAAGGAGACCCGATTGGTTGAATCTCATGCGTGGAGCGATATTTTCGATACCACAAAACCGCGGATCCATCTATGGTGGAAAATACAATTATACATCTTGAAGGAGATACCATACAGTGGTTTGATTAGTTTAAACACACTCATCGATGTTGAATCTCGGATTTTGATGACGAAGTCAATTGATGGTTACTTGTTCTAATACATATTGTCAAAGATAAGCGTGCAGGATTAACTACGATGGGTCAGAAACATAAAGTGATTTGCCGAGGTCAAGTCCGTCCAGTATTCAAGAGTTTATCGGAAGTCCGAAGGATCATCGGAAGTGTTGCCGGAACCAATCAAGATCGAATCAGGGACTTGCCGAAGTTTTTGGAAGTTCGTCATAAAGATCGTTGAAGGTTCGCGAAACTTTGCCGAGAAGGTTCGGAAGCTTGTCGAAGACTCGTTGAGCATGTCTTACAAGCCGAGAGCATGCTGGGAACCCGTCGGAAGAAATCCGAGGGAAATATCGGAGGACCGCCGAAGTCTCAACGAAAAGCTCGCCGGAATAAGACTTGAAGAAAGTCGGCTTAAATCACTGTTAATTATGTTTTTAATTTCGTAGTTAGCACGTACTTAGGGCAAGGATTTCGAATTAATCTTGCTCTAAATTAGTAGGGGCCAAGGGCCCTTCACCCGGGCTTTTGGGCCGTGGATAAGGTCCATTTAGCGAAGCAGGCGATCGCCGGGCGGTTGAAACCGCACTTTGTGCGAGCGCAGTACTACCGCTGGCGGCGGTGCTTTGAGGCGGTGCTACCGCCCATGAGAACTGGAAGCGAAGAGTACCGCCTGGCCGGCCACATTACTCACGGTGTAGTACCGCCTGCTCTAGAGCGGTAGAACACTTTGTCTGACAGCCTCGACCTTGCGGATCGACGGTGATAGTACCGCCTCTAACAAGCGGTAGTAGTCGCTGGACGCCCTTGGATTCGAATTCCAAATTTGATTTCAAATTTGGAGCCCAATTTTGAATCCATTTTGGATCTATAAATACCCCCCCTTTCTCAGCTGAAAGGGTAACCCTTTTGAGAGTTAGAATCTTGTTTTTGAGTCTTTGATAAGTCTTGAAGAGTCTTGTTCTTGCTAAGTGTTCACCTCCTTCTTCTTCTTGAGAAATCTTGTAAGAGTGTGAACTTCTTGTAAAGGGTTGTAAAAATGGGGTATTGGTCCTTCCCCTTCAAAGGATTGCTAGTGGAAGTGCGGAGCCTCATCGGGAAGGCTTCAAGAGTGGATGTAGGTCATTTGACCGAACCACTATACATCATTGTGTTCATGAATGTGTGAGTGTTTACTTTTCTGAATCATTTCATTACTTAGCTGCAAATTGTTTAGTTCCTTGCTGCTTCATTTACTCAAGCAACTTCTTACAAGTTCTCTTTCAACGAATCGAAGTCTTCCTACTAACTTGTCTTTATACGAAATCAGATTCAAAGTTACATATTTAATCTGCTGCACTAATTCACCCCCTCTTAGTGCCTTTTCGATCCTAACAATTGGTATCTGAGCAAGGTTTGCTCTTATATTGGTTTAAAACCCAAGAGAGATGGCCTACTCCGGTATGCAAGAGGGTTACTCCATTACTCGTCCGCCTTTGTTTAATGGGTCGGATTATACGTATTGGAAGACTCGTTTGAGGATTTTTCTCATTTCTACGGATTTTGAACTTTGGAATATTGTTGAAAATGGATTTGCAAAATCTTCTCTTCCGATGAGTGAGTGGAATGAGTCGGAAAGAAAGATTTTTGCTCTCAATGCAAAGGCTATGAATGCCTTATTTTGTGCGCTTGATAAGAATGAGTTTAATCGGGTTTCTATTTGTGAATCGGCTTTTGATATTTGGCGCACTCTTGAAATCACTCATGAAGGCACTAGCCGAGTGAAAGAGTCCAAAATCAACATTCTTGTGCACTCTTATGAACTTTTTTGGATGAAACCAAATGAGTCCATTGGAGACATGTACACCCGCTTTACGGATGTCATCAATGGACTTAAGGCTCTTGGTAAAGGTTTTTCTAACTTTGAGTTGGTAACTAAAATCTTAAGACCTCTTCTAAAGAGTTGGGATCCAAAAGTTACGGCCATTCAAGAGGCCAAGGATCTTAAAATATTTCCGCTTGAAGAACTTATTGGGTCTCTAATGACCTATGAGATGACGTGCCATGCTCATGAAGAGCTTGAGAACCCCCTTCCAAAGAACAGGAAGGATATGGCACTTAGAACACAAGAAGACCACTTGAAAGGAACATCAAGTGATGAGGACAGTGACAAAGACATTGCACTTTTGACTCGAAAGTTTAAGAAATTTACAAGAAAGAATAAGTTTAAAAACGACACAAAAAATAAATTTGAACACAAAAAGGACCAAGTTATTTGCTACGAATGCAAAAAGCCGGGACACTTCAAGCATGAATGTCCTCAAGCCAAGAAGAAGCAACCCAAGAAGAAGAAAGCATTCAAGGCTACATGGGATGATTCAAGTGACTCCGAGGTCGAAGAGGCAAGCAACAAAGAGGAGGCTAACTTCGCTCTAATGGCCCTTGGAGAAGAGGTTAGTGAATTATTTAGTGAAGAATTATCTTTCGATGAGCTCTCTATTGCTTTTCATGAGTTATTTGATGAATGTAGAACTATTAGTAAGAAATTCAATTTGCTTAAGAAAGAGCATGCTTTATTACAAAATAAGTTCAATAACCTACAAACTCCTTCTCTACCCCCATGCTCTAAGTGTGAGTACTTAGAAGAAATAAAAAGGGAGAACTTGCTACTTAAAGAGACCTTAAACAAGTTCAAGGTCGGTAGCAAGGGCTTGGACATGATCCTTGCAAACAAGGGTCACGTCGGAAATAGAAGTGGAATAGGATTTGTGAGTGGATCTCATCAAAATCCTACTACCTTCATTAAAGGATCCACATTGCATGTATCACCCTATTTGAAATGTAATTTTTGTGGTAAAATGGGACATGTTGCTTACAAATGTCCGTTCAAGAAAATTAGTCCACAAAAATTAATATGGGTTCCCAAAGGAACCATAAACAACTCAATGCCAAATTACAAATTAAGTAGATCAATTTGTAGGGCACCCAAAATTAAATGGGTACCTAAAACCATCCTCTTTTGTAGACAAACTCACAAGCTAGGAGCAAGAAATGGTATCTTGATAGTGGATGCTCAAGGCACATGACCGGAGATCCATCTCATTTCTCTATGCTCTCTAGCAAAGAAGAAGGGTATGTCACCTTCGGAGACAACAACAAGGGTAAAATCATTGGCAAAGGAACCATTGGTAACAAATCAAGTTTTTCAATTGATGATGTCTTGTTAGTTGATGGCTTAAAACATAATCTCTTAAGCATTAGTCAATTGTGCGATAAAGGCTATGTTGTTAGATTTGAATCTAATGTTTGCATTATTGAAAAACCAAACAATAACATATCCATGATTGCTTTAAAGCAAAACAATGTCTACACTATAAATATTGATGAATTATGTAATGAAATGTGTTTTTCGGTTTTGAATGATGATGCTTAGCTTTGGCATAGGAGATTAGGCCATGCAAGCATGAAACTAATTTCTAAGATTTCATCTAGTGAATTAGTAAGAGGCATCCCAAACATGAAATTTGTTAAGGACAAGGTATGTGATGCATGTCAACTAGGAAAACAAATAAAGACTAGTTTCAAATCAAAAAATCAAATTAGCACCACTAGACCATTGCAATTGATCCATTTGGACTTATTTGGACCAATTGACATAACAAGCCTAGGAGGTTGCAAATATGCCTTTGTAATTGTGGATGACTATAGTAGATACACTTGGACCTATTTCTTAGCTCATAAAAGTGATTGCTTCAAATATTTTTCTAAATTTTGTAAACTCACTCAAAATAAAAAGGGTTTTATGATATCATCAATTCGAAGTGATCATGGAGGTGAATTTCAAAACCATGACTTCCAAAATTTTTGTGAAATTAACGGATATGATCATAACTTTTCTACTCCAAGAAATCCACAACAAAATGGAGTAGTAGAAAGGAAAAATAGAAGTTTGCAAGAAATGGCTAGAACCATGTTAAATGAATACAATTTACCAAAATATTTTTGGGCCGAAGCCATAAATACGGCTTGCTATGTTATGAATAGAGTTCTAGTGAGACCATCCCTATCTAAAACTCCATATGAATTATGGAATGATAAAAAACCCAATGTTTCTTATTTTAAAGTTTTTGGTTGTAAATGCTTTATTTTAAATAAAAAGGATGCCTTAGGAAAATTCGATACAAAATCCAATAAAGGCATATTTCTTGGTTATTCTTCCGTTTCTAAGGCTTTTCATGTTTTCAACAAAAGAACCTTAGTTATAGAAGAATCTATTCATGTGGTTTTTAATGAAATTTCTGAATTTAAGAAAAAATATTTTGATGATGATTTTGGCTTTGATAATTTGAATTTGAATGAACCCTCTCCTCAAAACGACAACTTGGATGCATCTTCTTCCCAAACTTCCTTACCCAAGGAATGGAAGTATGTAGATGCTCATCCCAAGGAGTTAATTATAGGAGATGCATCGAAAGGGGTTCAAACTCGCTCTTCTTTCAAAGATTTTTGTGCCCATGCCGCTTTTCTTTCTCAAGTTGAACCAAAATGCATTGATGATGCCTTGAAAGATGATTCTTGGGTTATCGCAATGCAAGAAGAATTGAATCAATTTGAGAGGAATGAGGTATGAAAGCTTGTTCCTAGACCAAATGACCACTTAGTTATTGGTACTAAGTGGGTCTTTAGAAACAAGCAAGATGAATGTGGTATCGTGGTTAGAAACAAGGCTAGACTAGTGGCCAAAGGTTTCAACCAAGAAGAAGGTATTGATTACGAAGAAACCTTCGCTCCGGTGGCAAGATTAGAAGCCATTAGGATGCTCCTAGCCTATGCTAGTAGTAATGATTTCAAATTATTTCAAATGGATGTCAAAAGTGCATTCTTAAATGGTTTTATCTCTGAAGAAGTGTATGTCGAACAACCACCTGGATTTGAAAATTCTCTTCTCCCTAACCATGTGTTTAAGCTAACTAAGGCTTTATATGGTCTAAAACAAGCCCCTAGGGCTTGGTATGAGAGGCTTAGTTCCTTTTTAATTTCAAATGATTTCACTAAAGGCAAGGTTGATACTACATTGTTTATTAAATATTTTGAAAATAATTTTCTTATTGTTCAAATTTATGTTGATGATATTATTTTTGGTTCTTCTGATGAATCACTATGTAAATCTTTTGCCAAGTGTATGAGTCATGAATTTGAGATGAGTCTAATGGGAGAATTAACCTTCTTTCTTGGATTACAAATTAAACAACTTAGTAATGGGATATTTCTTAATCAATCTAAATACATATTAGAATTGTTAAAACGATTTAATATGGACAGCTCAAAAGCCATCCACACTCCAATGAGTACTTCCACCAAGTTAGACTTGGATGAAGATGGAGAAAATTTTGATCAAAAGACATATAGGGGCATGATAGGCAGCCTGCTCTATCTTACTGCAACTAGGCCAGATATCATGTTTAGTGTGGGACTTTGTGCGAGATTTCAAGCTAATCCTAAGTTGTCTCACCTTAAAGCCATTAAAAGAATTTTTAGATATCTTAAAGGTATTCCTAATCTAGGATTATGGTATCCAAAATCTGATGACTTTAATTTGATAGCCTATGCAGATGTGGATTTTGGTGGATGTAGAATAGATAGAAAGAGTACATCTGGAACATGCCAATTTTTAGGACATGCACTCGTTTCTTGGACTTCAAGAAACAAAATTCTGTCAGCACTATCTACGAGCGCTTGAAGCCGAATATATAGCTGCAAGTGCATGTTGTGCACAAGTTGTGTGGATGAAAAACACTTTAGAAGACTATGGAATAAATTTAAAAACCATTCCAATAAAATGCGATAACACAAGTGCTATTTGTCTAACAAAAAATCCCATTCAACACTCAAGAACTAAGCACATTGATATTAGGCATCACTTTATACGAGATCATGTCGCTAATAATGATGTCACTTTAGAATTTATTGATACAAAGCACCAATTAGCGGACATATTCACAAAACCCCTAAATGAAGAACAATTTGACTTCATTAGAAGAGAATTAGGCATGCTAAATTTGTCCTAATGTTTAAATATTGCATGTCTTTCAAAACATTTAAACTTTGATAGTTTCACCTTTATACCTTCAATGATATATGAAACTTTCATTGATCATAAAATATTATGAAAGAACTCATCTTTCAATCGAAAAGTTTTCATGATGTTGCCTTCATGATGTTGTTTTTTTTTTAACAGTTAAAATTTTTATGACTTCATTCTTGAATCTCTTCATGAATTTTGATCTCTCTCACTTTTTTATTGATTGGCTTTAATGATGTATCCTTTAGCCTTGCGATCATGGTTTTTCTGTATAAATGATCAAACATCTTTTGGATTTGTCATCTCCTTTTGTTGATGACAAAGGGGAGAAAAATATGAAATTGATGACTTTTTAAATATGGCTTTAATGAGCAAAATATTTTGATAACTTGATAAATAACTCATGCATTGTATTGAAAAATGACTTATACAGTGTAATGAAATGAAAAATGTGTCGTAAGAATTGTTATTGCAATTCAATTCTCTTGCAATGCTTAGTGTCAAAAACAGGTTGCAATCTTTGAAAAGCATTGCAAATGAAGTAATGCAATACATCACAATCCAATGTTTGAAAGATTCCTACTATAAATGTTTATGGCATCTTTTGATTGATATGACAAATTTTCATCTCATGATTTATCTAATATGTTGTCACTCTTTTCAATCATGAGTTCCTTGTTGTAATCTCAAAATTTTTGGTATCTTTTGTCGAAATGATAAATGGTTTTCATCCTTCGACTTGAAATTAAATGTCATGCTTTGATATTCCCAGGTTTACGAATGAATGAAACCTCAAGTGATTAAGCATGATGATAAGTTCAACGTAAGTAACTTATCGGTTTTGGATGAATTCAAGAGAATGAATTCAAATGTCTTTACCTTCTCATTATATGGCATATTGATAGGGGGAGTTAAGAATAACTCCGTCATCAATTGATTGTCATCATCAAAAAGGGGGAGATTGTTGAATCTCGGATTTTGATGACGAAGTCAATTGATGGTTACTTGTTCTAATACATATTGTCAAAGATAAGCGTGTAGGATTAACTACGATGGGTCAGAAACATAAAGTGATTTGCCGAGGTCAAGTCCGTCTAGTGTTCAAGAGTTCATCGGAAGTCCGAAGGATCATCGAAAGTGTTGCCGGAACCAATCAAGATCGAATCAGGGACTTGCCGAAGTTTTTGGAAGTTCGTCATAAAGATCGTTGAAGGTTCGCGAAACTTTGCCGAGAAGGTTTGGAAGCTTGTCGAAGACTCGTTGAGCATGTCTTACAAGCGAGCATCTTTGGGAACCCGTCGGAAGAAATCCGAGGGAAATATCGGAGGACCGCCTTGAAGTCTCTCGAAAAGCTCGCCGAAATAAGACTTGAAGAAAGTCGGCTTAAATCACTATTAATTATGTTTTTAATTTCATAGTTAGCATGTACTTAGGGCAAGGATTTCGAATTAATCTTGCTCTAAATTAGTAGGGGCCAACCGGGCCCTTATTGGGCTTTTTTGGTCCGTGGATAAGGCCCATTTAGCGAGCAATTTGCCAGCGGTAGAACGCTTTGTGCAAAGCGGTACTACCACCTGGCGGCAGTAGTGTCTTTGAGGCGGTGCTACCTTGCCACTGGAGCGTAGTACCGCCGCCGGCCACATTACTCGGCGGCTGGTAGTATCGCTTTGCTCCAAAGCAGAGAAACTTTGTCTGAGCCTCGACCTTTGATCGATAGGCGGTAGTATCGCCTCTAACAAAGTGTAGTACCGCCAGACCAGAATTCCAAATTTGATTTAATTTGGAGCCCAATTTGAATCCATTTTGGATCTATAAATACCCCCTTTCTCAATCTGAAAGGGTAACCCTTTTGAGACTTAGAATCTTGTTTTTGAGTCTTTGATAAGTCTTGAAGAGTCTTGTTCTTGCTAAGTGTTCACCTCCTTCTTCTTCTTGAGAAATCTTGTAAGAGTGTGAACTTCTTGTAAAGGGTTGTAAAAATGGGGTATTGGTCCTTCCCCTTCAAAGGATTGCTAGTGGAAGTGCGGAGCCTCATCGGGAAGGCTTCAAAAGTGGATGTAAGTCATTTGACCGAACCACTATACATCATTGTGTTCATGAATGTGTGAGTGTTTACTTTTCTGAATCATTTCATTACTTAGCTGCAAATTGTTTAGTTCCTTGTTGCTTCATTTACTCAAGCAACTTCTTACAAGTTCTCTTTCAACGAATCGAAGTCTTCCTACTAACATGTCTTTATACGAAATCGGATTCAAAGTTACATATTTAATCCGCTGCACTAATTCACCCCCCCCCCCTCTTAGTGCCTTTTCAATCCTAACAATGGAGTCCTCTTATGGTGATGATTCAAAGAAGGATTGCTGATCCGCTTTGGACCAACTGATTACGAGAACATTGACGGACAACGAGCAAAGATTTGATAAACCTCCACCATTTAGGAGTATCAAACTAGGTTTGAAAGGTTATCTAATAAAACTCATGATTGGTCTACAAAATAACTCTTGGGGACTTTTATTGAGGGCTTGAAGCTGAAGATACGGGGGGAAGTTAAAGCGCGACAACCGTACACACTTATGACAGCCATCTCTTTTTTAAAACTTCAAGAGGAGCAATTGAACCATGAAGCCCGTGTTGAATCTCGGATTTTGATGATGAAGTCAATTGGTGAAATATTTGTTCTAATCTATTTTGTCGAGATAAGTGTGTAGGAATTACTACGATGGGATGAAAACATAAAGCGATTTACCGAGGTCAAGTCCATCGGGTGTTCGAGGGAAGTATCGGAAGTCTGAGAAATTATCGGAAGTGTTGCCGGAACCATCCAAGATCGAATCAGGGACTTTCTGAAGTTTTCGGAAGTTCGTCGCAAAGATCGTCGAAGGTTCGCGGAACTTACCGGGAAGATTCAGAAGCTAGCCGAAGACTCGTTGAGCTCGCCATACAATCCGGGAGTATGCTAGGAGTCCCTTTGGAAGAAATCCAGGAAGTATCGAAGTCCGGTTTAATCTCGTCGTAAAGCTCGCCGGAAGTTGACTTAAAGAACGTTGGGTTAAATCACTTAGGATTATGTTTTAATTTCATATTTTGCACGTGATTATAGCAAGGATTTAGAAATAATCCTATCTAAATTTAGTAGGGGCCAACCGGGCTTCTATTGGGCCAAATTGGGCCTTAAAGCAGGCCCATTCGGCCTTTCTTTGAATGGGCGCAGCAATGAACCGCCTAGCCTGGGGCAATAGCACCGCCTAGCTTGGGCGGTGGCAGCGCCTTTGTGTCGATCTGCCCAGATCGACATAGGAGTAGCACCTGCTTTGAGCTTTGAGTGCGGTTCCACCGCCCTCTGAGTCGATACTGAGGGAAACTCAAAAAATTCAAATTTGGAGCCCAAATTTGAATCCATTTTGAGCCTATAAATACCCCCACTTTTTCAGCTGAAATGGCACCCTTTTGAGAGATATAATCTTGAGTTAAAGTCTTTAAATAGCCTTGAAAAGTCTTGTCTCTTGCTAGGTGTTCACCTCCTTCTTCTTCTTGAGAAATCTTATATGAGTGTAAACCTCTTGTAAAGGGTTGTAAAAGGGGTAATTGGTCCTTCCCCTTCAAAGGATTTGCTAGTGGAAGTGCGGAGCCTCATCGTGAAGGCTTCAAGAGTGGATGTAGGTCATTTGACCGAACCACTATACATCATTGTGTTCATGAATGTGTGAGTGTTTACATTTTTGAATCATTTCATTACTTAGCTGGAAATTGCTTAGTTTCTTGCTATTTCCTTTACTTAAGTAATTTCTTTCAAGTACTCTTTTGTCGAATCGAAATCTTCCTACGAACTTATCTTTTTGTAAAATCGGTTTCAAAATTACGATTTTAATCCGCTGTAGTAATTCACCCCCCCTCCCCCTCTTAGTGCCTTTTCGATCCTAATAATTGGTATCAGAGCAAGGTTTACTCTCATATTGGTTTAAACCCAAGAGAGATGGCCTACTCCGGTATGCAAGAGGGTCACTCAAGTACTCATCCGCCTATGTTTAATGGGTCGGATTATACGTATTAGAAGACTCGTATGAGAATTTTTCTCATTTCTATGGATTTCGAACTTTGGAACATTGTTGAGAATGGTTTTGCAAAATCCTCTCTTCCGATGAGTGAATGGAATGAGTCGGAAAGGAAGATTTTTGCTCTCAATGCAAAGGCTATGAATGCCTTATTTTGTGCGCTTGATAAGAATGAGTTTAATCGGGTTTCTATTTGCGAATCGGCATTTGATATTTGGCGCACTCTTGAAATCACTCATGAAGGCACTAGCCGAGTGAAAGAGTCCAAAATCAACATTCTTGTGTATTCTTATGAACTTTTTCGGTGAAACCAAATGAGTCCATTGGAGACATGTACACCCGCTTTACGGATGTCATCAATGGACTTAAAGCTCTTGGTAAAGGTTTTTCTAATTTTGAGTTGGTAACTAAAATTTTAAGATCCCTTCCAAAGAGTTGGGATCCAAAAGTAACGGCCATTCAAGAGGCCAAGGATCTTAAAGTATTTCCGCTTGAAGTACTTATTGGGTCTCTAATGACCTACGAGATGACGTGCCATGCTCATGAAGAGCTTGAGAACCCCCTTCCAAAGAACAGGAAGGATATGGCACTTAGAAAATAAGAAGACCACTTGAAAGGAACATCAAGTGATGAGGACAGTGACAATGACATTGCACTTTTAACTCGAAAGTTTAAGAAATTTATAAGAAAGAACAAATTTAAAAATGACACAAAAAATAAATTTGAACACAAAAAGGACTAAGTTATTTGCTACGAATGCAAGAAGCTGGGACACTTCAAGAATGAATGCCCTCAAGCCAAGTAGAAGCCATTCAAGAAGAAGAAAGCTTTGAAGGCCAGGTGGGATGATTCAAGTGACTCCGAGGTTGAAGAAGCTAGCAATAAAGAGGAGGCCAACATCGCGCTAATGGCATTAGGAGAAGAGGTTTGTGAGTTATTTAATGAAGAGTTATCTTTCGATGAACTTTTTATCGCTTTTCATGAGTTATTTGATGAATGTAGAACTATTAGTAAGAAGTTCAATTTGCTTAAGAAAGAGCATGCTTTATTACAAAGTAAGTTCAATAGTCTCCAAACCCCTTCTTGACCCCCATGCTCTAAGTGTGAACACTAAGAAGCAACAAAAAGAGAGAACTTGCTACTCAAAGAGATCCTAAACAAGTTTAAGATCAGTAGCAAGGGCTTGGACATGATCCTTGCTAACAAGGGTCACGTCGGAAATAGAAGTGGAATCAGATTTGTGAGTGGATCTCACCAAAATCCCACCACCTTCATTAAAGGTCCCACATTGCATGTATCACCCCATTTGAAATGTAATTTTTGTGGTAAAACGGGACATGTTGCTTGCAAATGTCCATTCAAGAAAATTAGTCCACAAAAATTGATATGGGTTCCTAAAGTAACCATAAACAATTCAATGTTGAATTACAAATTAAGTAGATCAATTTGTAAGGCACCCAAAATCAAATGGGTATTTAAAAACCATCCTCTTTTGTAGACAAACTCACAAGCTAGGAGCAAGAAATGGTATCTTGATAGTGGATGCTCAAGGCATATGACCGGAGATCCATCTCATTTCTCTATGCTTACTAGCAAAGAAGAAGGGTATGTCACCTTCGGAGACAACAACAAGGGTAAAATCATTGGCAAGGGAACCATAGGTAACAAATCAAGTTTTTCAATTAATGATGTGTTGCTAGTTGATGGTTTAAAACATAATCTTTTAAGCATTAGTCAATTATGCGATAAAGGTTATGTTGTTAGATTTGAATCTAATATTTGCATCATTGAAAAACCAAACAATAACATATGCATGATTGCTTTAAAATAAAACAATGTCTACACCATAAATATTGATGAATTAAGTAATGAAATGTGCTTGTCGGTTTTGAATGATGATGCTTGGCTTTGGCATAGGAGATTAGGCTATGCAAGCATGAAACTAGTTTCTAAGATTTCATCTAGAGAGTTAGTAAGCGGAATCCCAAACATGAAATTCATTAAGGACAAGGTATGTGATGCATGTCAACTAAGAAAATAAATAAAAACTAGTTTCAAATCAAAAAATCAAATTAGCACCACTAGACCATTGCAATTGATCCATTTGGACTTATTTGGACCAATTGATATAACAAGCTTCAGAGGTAGCAAATATATCTTTGTAATTGTGGATGACTATAGTAAATACACTTGGACCTATTTCTTAGCTCACAAAAGTGATTGTTTCAAATGTTTCTCTAAATTTTGTAAACTCACTCAAAATGAAAAAGGTTTTATGATTTCATTAATTCGAAGTGATCACGAAGGTGAATTTCAAAATCATGACTTCCAAAATTTTTGTGAAATAAACGGATATAACCATAACTTCTCTACTTAAAGAAATCCACAACAAAATGGAGTAGTGGAAAGGAAAAATAGAAATTTACAAGAAATGACTAGAATCATGTTAAATGAAAATAATTTGCCAAAATATTTTTGGGCCGAAGCCGTGAATACGGCTTGCTATGTTATGAATAGAGTTCTAGTGAGACCATCCCTATCTAAAACTCCATATGAATTATAGAATTGTAAAAAACCCAATGTTTCTTATTTTAAAGTTTTTGGTTGTAAATGCTTTATTTTAAATGAAAAGGATGCCTTAGGAAAATTCGATACATAATCCAATAAAGGCATATTTCTTGGTTATTCTTCCGTTTCTAAGGCTTTTTATGTTTTCAACAAAAGAACCTTAGTTATAGAAGAATCTATTCATGTGGTTTTTAATGAAATTTCTGAATTTAAGAAGAAAGATTTTGATGATGATTTTGGCTTTGATAATTTAAATTTGAATGAACCCTCTCCTCATAATGACAACTTGGATGCATCTTCTTCCCAAACTTCCTTACCCAAGGAATGGAAGTATGTAGATGCTCATCCCAAGGAGTTAATTATAGGAGATGCATCGAAAGGGGTTCAAACTCGCTCTTCTTTCAAAGATTTTTGTGCTCATGCCGCTTTTCTTTCTTAAGTTGAATCAAAATGCATTGGTGATGCCTTGAAAGATGATTCTTGGGTTATCACAATGCAAGAAGAATTGAATCAATTTGAGAGGAATGAGGTATAGAAGCTTGTTCTTAGACCTAATGACCAATTAGTTATTGGTACTAAGTGGGTCTTTAGAAACAAGCAAGATAAATGTGGTATCGTGGTTAGAAACAAGGCTAGACTAGTGGCCAAAGGTTTCAACCAAGAAGAAGGTATCGATTACGAAGAGACCTTCGCTCCAGTGGCAAGATTAGAAGCCATTCGGATGCTCCTTGCCTATGCTAGTAGTAATGATTTCAAATTATTTCAAATGGATATCAAAAGTGCATTCTTAAATAGTTTTATTTCCGAAGAAGTCTATGTCGAACAACCATCCGGATTTGAAAATTCTCTTCTTCCTAACTTTGTGTTTAAGCTAACTAAGGCTCTATATGGTTTAAAACAAGCCCCTAGGGCTTGATATGAGAGACTTAGTTTTTTTTTTAATTTCAAATGATTTTACTAAAAGCAAGGTTGATACTACATTGTTTATTAAACATTTTGAAAATAATTTTCTTATTGTTCAAATTTATGTTGATGATATTATTTTTGGTTCTTCTAATAAATCACTATGTGAATCATTTGCCAAGAATATGAGTGATGAATTTGAGATGAACCTAATGGGAGAACTAAATTTCTGTTTAGGATTGCAAATTAAGCAACTAAGTGATGGTATATTTCTAAATCAATCAAAGTATATATTAGAATTGTTAAAACGATTTAACATGGATGGATCAAAAGACATTAGTACTCCTATGAGCACCTCCACTAAGTTAGATATGGATGATAATGGAGAAAGTTTTGATCAAAAAATATATAGGGGTATGATAGGTAGCCTGCTTTATCTCATTACAACTAGACCTGACATCATGTTTAGTGTAGGGCTATGTGCAAGATTCCAAACTAATCCTAAGCTATCTCATTTCAAAGCTATTAAAAGAATCCTTAGATATCTTAAAGGAACTCCGAATCTTGGATTATGGTATCCAAAATCCGATAACTTTGATTTGAAAGCTTATGCAGATGCGGATTTTGGTAGATGTAAAATAGATAGAAAAAGCACATCTGGAACATGCCAATTTCTAGGACATGCACTTGTTTCATGGACTTCCAAGAAATAAAATTCGGTTGCACTATCTGTAACACCCCTCATTTTCGAATTTTCGTATAAATTTCTGGTGATAATATAAGCATTTAGTTTAAATTGACGAAAGAAATAGAGTATGAAACAGAAGTAACTTAATTGTAAGATTTGGGAGATCTGTTCAAAAAAAAAAAAAAAAAAAAAAAAAGAAAGAATATGAGGACCTATATGTAAACCCTAAGGACCAAATCGTGAATATGATAAAAACAAGGACTGAACTGCAAAACGCACTAAATGACAATTTCCACCGTTTAAGCCTCTCTGCCTTCGTTCTTAAGGAAGCAGAGAAGGCAGCTCGTGGGTGATCAGGGAAAGAAAGAAAGAAAGAAAGAAAGAAGAAGAAGAAGAAGAAGAGGAAAAAAAAATTGGGGCTTTTAGGGTTCTTGCTTTAATCTTTTCACTTCGGGTCAAAATTCTCAAAGGCAAGTGTTCTAACCCCCTCCTACACTATTTATTGTTTTTAGTCTCTGATTCTTATGTTGATTCAAAATAAATTGAAGGATTTCTATTTTAGAAACTGATATGTCTCTCCCTTGGACATAGAACCATGGATTCTGAAGTTTTTCGGTAAACTGACCCCTATACACTGTTTCAGCTATAAGTGTTAGTACGAAATGTGAATTCGGGCAGGAACTAATTTGTTGGAAATTAGACTCTTATATCTTCCTTTTGAAACTGATTTTGTAGATTTTGGACACCGAATACTTACCCAAGCATCTGTTTCGAATGAGCCTATAGACGCTGTAAAACAGGGTTCAAGATTTCTGACCTGTCGATACTAAAATGCCTATAACTCCCCATTAAAAATTCTGATTTATACCAAACTGATTTTTTTTGAAACTAGACTTGAAAACCTTTCTTTTGACATATAGTATGAAAATTTTGGAATTCAATAGCCTACCCTATTATTTGTTGAATCCGACCCTATAAATTCTGCAAAACAGTGATTGTGTTTTTGACCATGTGTTACCAAATCAAAGGTAACTCCGTGTTGGGAACCCTGTTTCATATGAAATTTGTTCCATCAGAATATAGATTGATATATGGTTCGACCATAGCTTTCTTATGGGTATTGGAGCATAATTGATATTCTGAAGTATTTGTTTGATGTGCCACTAGAATTCTGTCCGAAATCGAGCTTTGGTCGATTTCGCGTTCTATTCGTTCCTTTGGATATTTGAATTCATCTAACCTTCTTATTGGAATTGAGCTAAGATTATTGCTTGGAATCCCTGTACACTCTTATTTTCATTTCATTTCAAATCTGAATACATTTGCGAGAGATTTGTTCTTTGTTTCGTATTGTCTCGAAAAGGCACATGCACGTTTTGTTGTTCCGCGTGTGCTTCCGATATATGCTACTTAATGTTAAAACTGCCCTCTTGTACTCTGGTGTGTGGGATTGTCTGGACCTTTGCCAGAAATGGTAAAGGGTATGTGCTTATTGCCCGCTATGTGGGGTCCCGCTATGTGGGATATTCTGGACCTTTGCCAGAAATGGTAAAGGGTATGTGCTTAGAGCCTGCGATGCTCTGCCGGCCCCTTCTGACTTCACCTAGACGTGGGTGGATGGAGCTCCCAGACGTGGGAGACTTTTGTCAGGTGGTCATTCAGAAATGGATGAATCACAGTCTGACTGAGATCCCACTACACCTTCTATATGTTTGATATGACATCCAGAGTTTTGGTGTGTTGTTTCTGTTCATGCTCTGGATAAGAATGATATGATTGCAACGTCAAGGACGACGTTTAAGCTTCTGTATGATATATGTTATTGATATGCTCTGAAATGCTTCATTCACTGATGATTTTGCTTCGAAATGTTCCATATGCCGTTAATATGCTTCGGAACATTTTATATGCCATTGGTAAGCTCCGATGTGTTCCCTTTGTTACTGATATGCTCCAATTACTCTATGCCCCATCTGTCAGGAACCAAATATGTAAGATTGAAAGGACAATTGTGTTTCTGCTCCTAATGATATTTTGTCTACGAATTCGTATATTCTGACTTGTATTTTGAAACTGTATCTCTTTGGAAATTGTATTATTTGATATGGACATGTTAGTCACTTGCTGAGCTCTTTATGCTCACCCCGTTTGTTGATAAATTTTTCAGGATAGCGTATCGCTTGCTTAAATGTTAAGATTGGGCTGAGGCGGTGGAAAGTTTAGATGATTTTGGGCAGATCTTTGTTAGCATATGTGTATTTGTTGTATAAGATACTCTACATCTTATGAAATGTGACGATGAATCTAAACCTGTGGATTTTGTGTAAGATAAAGGATCCCTCATGTATAGAATTTTGGAATGTTAAGTTAAATTCATGTAATGATATGATCTTATGGTAATCGTTGGTTTGGTGACTGCATAGTCTTTCCCCACTTGTGAATTTATGTTGCGGTTATTATTTTGATGAGTTGAGTTCAGGTTGTATGAATTATCGAGTGACGTGTGGTATGTTTATGAATTGCACAGGGTTATGAATTGGTAGACTATAGAGGTGAGATTTTGATCTGAATGTTTTCTTAGTGACCTCAAATGTGTGTTTGGATCCTGGGATAGTTGTGATGAAAATTTTTAAATATTATCGATATTTTGAGGGTCGTGACAGAGGTGGTATCAGAGCATGATTTGAGAATCACTAAGAATATTTTTTTTATGTACTTGATGGAAAAAAAAAAGATATTTTGAGGTTTATTGACTATTCATTTAGAGATTGATCAAAGAAAATTCCTTTGATGTTTTAGGAAGCAAGGATGACGAGATCATCTGGTTCTCTCTGTTGCATCTACTGCTGATCAATTGAGTGGTATCATGCGGACTTTGGAGACTATGACACAAGTGATGCAACAACAACAACGACCTGTCCAACAAGGAAGTAATGATGGAACAGAGACATCAAACCAGACGGGGTTGGGAATTGGACAGTTTAAGAAGCTTAGTCCTCCCAGTTTTAGTGGTGAATCTGATCCAATGGTGGCAGAACGATGGATGATGCAGATAGAGAAAATATTTGATGCTTTAAATTACTCGATGATCGAAAGGTTTTTCTTGCCACCTTTATCTTTGGAAGGAGAAGTTTGAACACGGTGGAGAATGATTAAGAGGATGTCGAAATCAAACATGAGCCAATGACATGGAAGTTATTCCAAGAAAAGTTTAACGATAAATATTTTCCAGATTGTATGAGAGAGCAAAAAGAATTGGAGTTCTTGAATCTTATCCAGGGAAGTATGACGGTTACAAAGTATGAATCTAAATTCACTGAGCTCTCCAGGTTTGCCACACATATGACTGATGATGAATCTAGAAAAGCAAGAAGGTTTGAAAGGGGATTACGGCCAGCAATAAGAAGCCGAATGTCAGCTTTAAAATTTCAAACATATGCTGATACGGTAGAAAGAGCTTTGAAAATTGAAAGAGACATAGAGGAAATTCAAGAAATCATTGGCAAGAACAAAAGGGACAAATTTACTGGCAAAAGTAGGAGGGAAAATGAATATGAAGCTAGTAACAAGAGGTTTAAGACATCTGGATTTGAGAAAAGGAAACCATTGGGGAGGACTCAGTTATGTGCAAAATGTGGATTAAATCATGAAACAAGCCAGTGTTTTCGGGTGATTGGAGCATGTTTTGGTTGTGGAAAGCTAGATCATCAATTAAGAGATTGCCCACTAAAAAGGAAGAAAGAGCCATTGTCTCCTAGACCCTCAGCCCATGCTAGAGTGTACGCTATCACTGAACAAGATTCTAAAGCTTCTAAATCAATAGTGGAAGGTATTCTTCATGTTTCTAAAAGAAATGCAAAAGTTTTGTTTGATCCCGGCTCCAACTTATCGTTTGTTTCACAATACTTTGCTTGTCACTTGGATATTCTACCTAGACCCCTGGATTATATGTTATATGTAACAACTGCTGTTGGAGATTCATTGGCAACAAACTTGGTTTACCCATCTTGCTTGATCTCTATTGGAGAACACGAACTCCTTGCTGATTTGATTCTCCTAGAGATCCAGGGCTTTGATATTATACTTGGCATGGATTGGTTATCTTCTCATCACGCTAGTATTGATTGTTACAAAAAAATAATTACTTTCGCATACAGATTAGCCTATATTTTTCTTTGAGGGCATTAGGCATGATTTGCCTCCTTGCTTGATATCGCACTTCAAGTTTATCGTCTTATGCAGAAAGGTTGTTTTTGTTATATGGTGTGTGTAAAGGAGCATTCAAATCAGGAAACCCACCTAGATGAAATTGTAGTGGTCAAGGAATTCCCTGATGTATTCCCAGATGACTTGCCTGGTTTACCTCTAGATAGAGAGGGTGAATTTGCTATTGATCTAGTCCCCAGTACAACCCCAATATCTAAGCCTCCCTACAGAATGGCACCACTCGAGCTAGAGGAGTTAAAGAAGCAAATACAAGAATTATTAGATAAGGGTTTCATACGACCCAGTGTATCCCCATGGGGTGCTCGGTACTATTAGTGAAGAAGAAGGATGGAACATTGAGGCTTTGTATTGATTATAGACAGTTGAATCAGGTGACCATCAAAAACAAGTATCCCATACCTAGAATTGATGATTTGTTTGATCAACTGCAGGGTGCACAAGTATTCTCTAAGATTGACCTGAGGTCAGGTTACTATCAGTTGAAGATCAAGGAGGAGGATATTTCAAAAACAGCTTTCAGAACTCGATATGGTCATTATGAATTCTTGGTAATGCCTTTTGGTTTGACAAATGCCCCTGCAGCTTTTATGGAACTAATGAATAGGATATTTCAACCGCTCTTGGATATCTGTGTAATTATATTTATTGACGACATATTGGTGTATTCGAGGAGTAAACAAGAGCATGAGGAACACTTGAGAAATGTATTGTCCATACTAAGAGAAAAGAAGTTGTATGCAAAGTTCAGCAAATGTGAATTTTGGTTGAAAGAAGTTGCTTTCTTAGGCCATGTGATTTTCGGGAAGGGTATATCTGTTGATCCAAGGAAAATAGAAGCTGTAGTTGAATGGGGAGTACCAACAAATGTAACGGAAGTTAGAAGCTTCTTGGGCATGGCAGGCTATTACAGGAGATTTGTGGAGGGATTTTCTCGAATTGCTCAACCTCTCACCAAACTCACTAAGAAGAATATGAAATTTGTATGGGGTGATGATTGTGAGCAAAGTTTTCAAGAGTTAAAAAGAAGATTGACTAGTGCCCCTATTCTCACTATTCCAAGTGGTAGTGGTGAGTTTGTAGTTTATACCGATGCTTCAAGAAAGGGCCTAGGATGTGTTTTGATGCAGGAAGGGAGAGTAATCGTGTATGCTTCTAGGCAACTTAAAGGGTATGAATTGAATTATCCAACTCATGATTTGGAATTGGCAGCAATTATTTTTGCTTTAAAGATTTGGAGACATTATTTGTATGGCCGCGGCTTGAAATCTTTCTTGATCATAAGAGTTTAAAATATATTTTCACTCGTAGAAAGAGTTAAACATGAGGCAGCGAAGATGGATAGAACTTCACGAAGGATTATGATGTGCCATCCGTTATCACCCGGGCAAGGCCAATGTTGTAGCTGATGCACTTAGTAGGAAATCTACAAGTTTTATGGCTAGTCTGGTCGTGAAGCAATGGAAGTCAATTGAAGAAAATTTTGATTTGAAAGCTTTGAGGAAAGAGCAAGACTCGATGATATTGATGGCCTCCATTCAAGTGCAATCCGATCTTATTCAACAAATTAAGGAAGGACAATTACGAGATCCACATCTAATCTACTTGAGGAGTGAAGTAGAAAAGGAATTGAAGCCACAATTTCAAGTTTCAAAGGATGGCCTATTGAGATTTGGGGAGAGAGTATGTGTACCAAATGAACCAGATATCAAGAATCAAATCCTAAATGAAAGCCATACTTCAAAGTACACCCTACACCCTGGGAGCACTAAGATGTATAGAGATCTTAAAAGTCATTATTGGTGGAAAGGCATGAAGAAAGAAATTGCAATGTATGTTTCAAAATGTTTGACTTGTCAACAAATCAAAGTAGAACACCAAAGACCTGGAGGGTTGTTGCAACCTTTAGTTATTCCTGAATGGAAATGAGAATGTATTACTATGGATTTTGTTTCGGGACTACCCAGAACCTCGAGGAAGCATGATGCTATTTGGGTTATCATTGATAGGTTAACAAAATCTGCACACTTCCTACCGATTAATATGACTTATTCGCTTGATAAACTTGCAGATTTATATGTCAATGAAATAGTAAGACTTCATGGTATTCCAAAGGAGATCATCTCTGATAGAGACTCCAGATTTCTCTCTAGATTCTGGAGAAGATTGCAGGAGTCGATGGGCACTAAAGTTAAGTTTAGTACCGCATATCATCCTCAGACTGATGGTCAGTCAGAAAGAACTATTCAAACACTTGAGGATTTGCTTAGAGCCTATGTTATGGATTGGAAAGGTGAATGGGATAAGGATATTTCACTTGTTGAGTTCACGTATAATAATAGTTATCATTCAAGTATTCAAATGGCTCCTTATGAAGCTTTATATGGGCGAAAGTGCATAACACCTATATGTTGGGAGGAAGTTGGTGACAGAAAGCTGTTAGCACCGGACAAGGTACAAGAAACTACCGAGAAAATTCAAGTTATAAGGAAAAGGTTAAAAACTGCTCAGAGTCGTCAAAAGAGTTATGCCGACAATAGAAGACGAGATATTGAGTTTGAAATCGGAGATTTTGTATTCTTAAAAGTCTCCCCTTCCAAAGGCATTATAAGGTTTGGGAAGAAAGGGAAATTAAGCCCAAGATTTATTGGACCTTTTGAGGTTCTTGAGAGGGTTGGTTCTGTCGCTTACAGGATTGCCTTGCCACCAGCATTGTGCCATGTCCACGATATATTCCATGTCTCGATGATTAGAAAGTATATATATGACCCTTCTCACATCATTGAGTATGAGCTGGTGGAGATCGATAAAGATTTATCTTATGTGGAAGAGCCTATTCAGATTGTTGATAGGAAAGAAAAAGTCCTAAGGAATCGGGTCATCCCACTGGTTCAAGTAATTTGGAGACATCATTCTGGAGAGGAGACAACTTGGGAGCTAGAGGAGGAAATGAAAAAGGTGTATCCCAGTCTTTTCATCGATAGAGGTACGATAAATTTAGAGGACTAAATTTTTCTTTTAAGGGGGGGAGAGTGTAACACCCCTCATTTTCGAATTTTCGTATAAATTTCTGGTGATAATGTAAGCATTTAGTTTAAATTGACAAAAGAAATAGAGTATGAAACAGAAGTAACTTAATTGTAAGATTTGGGAGATCTGTTCAAAAAAAAAAAAAAAAGAAAGAATATGAGGACCTATATGTAAACCCTAAGGACCAAATCGTGAATATGATAAAAACAAGGACTGAACTGCAAAACGCACTAAATGACAATTTCCACCGTTTAAGCCTCTCTGCCTTCATTCTTAAGGAAGCAGAGAAGGCAGCTCGTGGGTGATCAGGGAAAGAAAGAAAGAAAGAAAGAAAGAAGAAGAAGAAGAAGAAGAGGAAAAAAAAATTTGGGGCTTTTAGGGTTCTTGCTTTAATCTTTTCACTTCGGGTCAAAATTCTCAAAGGCAAGTGTTCTAACCCCCTCCTACACTATTTATTGTTTTTAGTCTCTGATTCTTATGTTGATTCAAAATAAATTGAAGGATTTCTATTTTAGAAACTGATATGTCTCTCCCTTGGACATAGAACCATGGATTCTGAAGTTTTTCGGTAAACTGACCCCTATACACTGTTTCAGCTATAAGTGTTAGTACGAAATGTGAATTCGGGCAGGAACTAATTTTTTGGAAATTAGACTCTTATATCTTCCTTTTGAAACTGATTTTGTAGATTTTGGACACCGAATACTTACCCAAGCATCTGTTTCGAATGAGCCTATAGACGCTGTAAAACAGGGTTCAAGATTTCTGACCTGTCGATACTAAAATGCCTATAACTCCCCTTTAAAAATTCTGATTTATACCAAACCGATTGTTTTTGAAACTAGACTTGAAAACCTTTCTTTTGACATATAGTATGAAAATTTTGGAATTCAATAGCCTACCCTATTATTTGTTGAATCCGACCCTATAAATTCTGCAAAACAGTGATTGTGTTTTTGACCATGTGTTACCAAATCAAAGGTAACTCCGTGTTGGGAACCCTGTTTCATATGAAATTTGTTCCATCAGAATATAGATTGATATATGGTTCGACCATAGCTTTCTTATGGGTATTGGAGCATAATTGATATTCTGAAGTATTTGTTTGATGTGCCACTGGAATTCTGTCCGAAATCGAGCTTTGGTCGATTTCGCGTATTCCGTTCCGTTCCTTTGGATATTTGAATTCGTCTAACCTTCTTATTGGAATTGAGCTAAGATTATTGCTTGGAATCCCTGTACACTCTTATTTTCATTTCATTTCAAATCTGAATACATTTGCGAGAGATTTGTTCTTTGTTTCGTATTGTCTCGAAAAGGCACATGCACGTTTTGTTGTTCCGCGTGTGCTTCCGATATATGCTACTTAATGTTAAAACTGCCCTCTTCTACTCTGGTGTGTGGGATTGTCTGGACCTTTGCCAGAAATGGTAAAGGGTATGTGCTTATTGCCCGCTATGTGGGGTCCCGCTATGTGGGATATTCTGGACCTTTGCCAGAAATGGTAAAGGGTATGTGCTTAGAGCCTGCGATGCTCTGCCGGCCCCTTCTGACTTCACCTAGACGTGGGTGGATGGAGCTCCCAGACGTGGGAGACTTTTGTCAGGTGGTCATTCAGAAATGGATGAATCACATCGACCGAGATCCCACTACACCTTCTATATATTTGATATGACATCCGAGTTTTGGTGTGTTGTTTCGTTCATGCTCGGATAAGAATGATATGATTGCAACGTCAAGGACGACGTTTAAGCTTCAGACGATATTTGTTATTGATATGCTCTGAAATGCTTCATTCACTGATGATTTTGCTTCGAAATGTTTCATATGCCGTTGATATGCTTCGGAACATTTTATATGCCATTGGTAAGCTCCGATGTGTTCCTTTTGTTACTGATATGCTCCAATTACTCTATGCCCCATCTGTCAGGAACCAAATATGTAAGATTGAAAGGACAATTGTGTTTCTGCTCCTAATGATATTTTGTCTACGAATTCGTATATTCTGACTTGTATTTTGAAACTGTATCTCTTTGGAAATTGTATTATTTGATATGGACATGTTAGTCACTTACTGAGCTCTTTATGCTCACCCCGTTTGTTGATAAATTTTTCAGGATAGCATATCGCTTGCTTAAATGTTAAGATTGGGCTGAGGCGGTGGAAAGTTTAGATGATTTTGGGCAGATCTTTGTTAGCATATGTGTATTTGTTGTATAAGATACTCTACATCTTATGAAATGTGACGATGAATCTAAACCTGTGGATTTTGTGTAAGATAAAGGATCCCTCATGTATAGGATTTTGGAATGTTAAGTTAAATTCATGTAATGATATGATCTTATGGTAATCGTTGGTTTGGTGACTGCATAGTCTTTCCCCACTTGTGAATTTATGTTGCGGTTATTATTTTGATGAGTTGAGTTCAGGTTGTATGAATTATCGAGTGACGTGTGGTATGTTTATGAATTGCACAGGGTTATGAATTGGTAGACTATAGAGGTGAGATTTTGATCTGAATGTTTTCTTAGTGACCTCAAATGTGTGTTTGGATCCTGGGATAGTTGTGATGAAATTTTTTAAATATTATCGATATTTTGAGGTTCGTGACACTATCTATGGCAGAAGCCGAATATATAGCTGCAAGTGTATGTAGTGCACAGGTTATTTGGATGAAAAATACACTAGAAGACTATGATATTTATTTAAAAAACATTCATATAAAATGTGATAACACGAGTGCTATCTGTCTAACTAAAAATCTGATTCAACACTCTCGAACCAAGCACATTGACATTAGGCATCATTTTATATGTGATCATGTTAGTAGTAACGATGTCACCCTTGAATTTATTGATACAAATCATCAATTAGTAGACATTTTTATAAAACCTTTAAATGAGGAACAATTTGATTTTATTAGAAGGGAATTAGGTATGTTAAATTATCCTAATAAGCGAGTTTTATTATATGAGATTTTTCTTTGAAATTTTAGTTTTCGTCGATTTGCTTTCCTCTCGGATTTCTTTTTATCGATTTCTTCTTGACATCATCCCATCTCTGAAAACAAATTCAAAATATTTTTTTTTAAAAATATATATATATATATTTGTGCTACCGGTGGTAGCACCGCTAGATCCGACGGTAGCACCGCCTGGGTAGTCAGACCCTAGGTGGTAGAACCGCCTGCTGGGGCGGTACCGCCCGAACACCCCTTATAAAAGGGGTGAGTTAGGGCCAGCGGTAGAACTGCCCCCTAACCTGAGAGACCTCTTCCTCACCTCCTTAATCCCCTTAAAACACTTCCAAGCCTTATTCTCTCCCACTAGAAGCCTAAATAGGGGATTCTTTCCTTGATTCAAGCCCTCTACCTCTTAAGGGAATAAAACTAAGGTAAAATCTGAAAATTTTTCTCCTTTTTTTCTTGCCTAGTTTAGTTCTTTCCTTTAAATTGATTATTGATCTATCCTTACTAGAAATGGCTCCTAAAAGATCGTCAAGAGACAAAGGAAAAAGGGTGGAGGTAGATTCATTTGACCAATCTTTGTTCAAATCAAAAGAAGCATCTCTTAGGTTTTCTGAACTTATTTCTAGAACCATTCATAAAGGGAAATATGTTGATTTGAATTAATTAGGGAACCTTGAACCCATCATGTGGTTTGCTAACTTAGAGGTCTTACCAATTTTGTAAATTGTTGAACCTATCTATCCACGCTTGATTAAATTATTTTATGCTAATTAATTTAAGCGTGAATGAAGATGGCTTATCTACCTATCTTCTAGGAAATAAGATCCAAATATTTGATAGTACAATATGCTCCTTAATTGGAATTGTTGAAAAAGAGTTAGGATGCTATTTTAGAGGGAAATGGGACATGGACACAATCGGAGCCACCCACTCCGAAGCCTTAGAAACTGTCTTTGCAAATCTGAACTTAGGCATAATTCCCAAGAGTTGTGAACATTTGTTGCCTTTCAACTCTAAAATTTTACATCACATTCTTATAAGCGTTATCATTCCTAAACAGTTTCATCAAGATGAGATCAGTTTAGCCGAGTTGGGTACCATATATTGGATCATAACCAGACAGCATTATTGTTTTGGTTACCTAATCCAGCAACACATGAAAGAAGTCAATTCTAAAGGGTTAATGTTACCATATGGAGGATTGATAACTAGATTGTTGCATGCCCATAATATTAGTATTCCACCTGATGAAGAAGTAGTACAAGTGGACAAATTTAACATCATTGACATGAAACTACTTAGGAGACTTAGGTGTACATTTGAGCATGGAATAGGGGTTAGACAACCTAGGAGAAGTGATATACATCCCCACCAAGAGAACATCCTGAAACACCAGTCTTTAGGGGAAGTGAATCTCTCCTCCTCGATCCCGTTGATACTGACTCCATCGATTGCACTTGGCTCCACCTTCTGATGATCCGATCATGAGAGAATTAAATAAAGTTAAATTGTAGCAAATTGAAATTTTGAAGGAAATGCGAAATATAAACCAAAAGATAGATCACATGTATAGGCACTTTGGCATTCCTCCAGAGGAGTAGTTTATTGTATTTTCTTTTTGAACATTGTAAACTTTTATGCAACTTAGACATCTATGTTGTATTATCTTTACTACATTTTCTTGGGCACTGTGGAATGACATTCGGATTTCTGAATAATTTATTTTCCCTCATTTGTGATATTTTTTCGGATATCTTTTTTTTACATATTTTTGGATGACGCACTCATAATATTTTCGGTTTTCACTCGTATATGAATCCCTCTTTTCCTTTTTGTTGATAACAAAGGAGGAGAAATATGTGACAAGTGAATGCAATTGCCATGCGATGACAGTTATATGCATTTGTCATGCTTTACAAGTTATTGCAAGTTATATGCTCGAAATGCTTATTTAGGTTCTTGATATCATTTTTTATTGTGTATACTTCATTGATATCATTTGATACCTATTTATTTGACATCTTTTAACTTAATGATGAATGTCCATTCATCGACATTGTCATCATTAAGTAAACCATGAAGTTTTTCTTTCATATGTTGAATGATAAGTTAAACTTATCGTGTTGAATTCAAAGAAATTGAATTCAAGTAGTTGTTACTATCTATGGCATATAGATAGGGGGAGTTAAGAGTAACTCCATCATCAATTGATTGTCATCATAAAAAAGGAGATTGTTGAATCTCGGATATTGATGATGAAATCAATTAGTGAAATATTTATTCTAATCTATTTTGTCGAGATAAGTGTGCAGGAATAACTACGATGGGATGAAAACATAAAGCGATTTACTGAGGTCAAGTTCGACGGGTGTTCGAGGGAAGTATCAAAAGTCCAAGAAATCGTCGGAAGTATTGCCGGAACCATCCAAGATCGAATCAGGGACTTGCCGAAGTTTTCGGAAGTTCATCGCAAAGATCGTCGAAGGTTCATGGAACTTACCGAGAAGATTCAGAAGCTAGCCGAAGACTCGTTGAGCTCGCCATACAATCCGGGAGTATGCTCGAAGAAATCTGAGGGAAGTATCGGAAGTCCGCCGGAATCTCACCGTAAAGCTCGCCGGAAGTTGACTTGAAGAATGTCGAGTTAAATCACTTAGGATTATGTTTTAATTTCGTAGTTTGCATGTGATTAGAGCAAGGATTTAGAAATAATCCTGTCTAAATTTAGTAGGGGCCAACCGGGCTCCTATTGGGCCAAATTGGGCCTTAAACAAGGCCTATTCAGCCTTTGCTGAATGGGCCAGGCGGTTGAACCGCCGAGCCTAGGGCGGTGGCACCGCCTGGTTGGGGCGGTAGCACCGCCCCTATCGCTAGACTAGGGTGATAGCACCGCCTGGCTGGGGCGGTGGCACCGCCCCTGCTGTGTTAGTCTGGCAAACTAACAGAGGTGGTAGCACCACCTCTGATAAGCGGTTCCATCGCCTGTTAGGACTCTAGCTATGAGAGTCCTAATTTAATTTCATTGATAGGGGCATTCATGTAAATCCTATCTAGTCGACCCTTATTAAAGAGGTAAAGAGGCCGGCTAGGTTAGAGTTAGGTTACTTCTTAGGAAAGGAGTCCTATTAGAGAAAGAATCCTATTAGAAGTAGGAGTCCTATTAGGAAAAGAGTCCTATTAGAAGTAGGAATCCTATTAGGAAAAGAGTCCTATTAGAAGTAAGAGTCCTATTAGGAAAAGAGTCCTATTAGAAGTAGAAGTCCTATTAGGTAAAAAGTCCTATTAGAATTAGGAATCATACTAGAGAAGGAGTCCTAATTAGAAGTTGGTGAGAAGTAGGAGTCTTGAGTAAGAGTCCTATTAGGAGTTGGGGCTTAGAAGCCCTATAAATAGCCATGTATTCATCCTCTTTAATCAATGAATAGATCAATCCTTTAGCAGCCTTTGTGCAGCAACTTGGAGGAAGGAACCCCTATAGAGTTCCAAGGAGGCCGATCCCCTATAGAGATCAACCTCAAGCTTAGAATCCGCGGAGGGTTCTAACACTGCCTTTGACAGGCTGACACCGGGAAACTCAAAAAATTCAAATTTGGAGCCCAAATTTGAATCCATTTTGAGCCTATAAATACCCCCCCATTTCTCAGCTGAAAGGGCACCCTTTTGAGAGATATAATCTTGTGTTAAAGTCTTTAAATAGCCTTATAAAGTCTTGTCTCTTGCTAAGTGTTCACCTCCTTCTTCTTCTTGAGAAATCTTGTAAGAGTGTGAACCTCTTGTAAAGGGTTGTAAAAGGGGTATTTGGTCCTTCCCCTTCAAAGGATTTGCTAGTGGAAGTGCGGAGCCTCATTGTGAAGGCTTCAAGAGTGGATATAGGTCATTTGACCGAACCACTATACATCATTGTGTTCGTGAATGTGTGAGTGTTTACATTTTTGAATCATTTCATTACTTAGCTGCAAATTGCTTAGTTCCTTACTATTTCCTTTACTCAAGCAATTTCTTTTTAGTACTCTTTTGTCGAATCGAAATCTTCCTACGAACTTGTCTTTTTATAAAATTGGTTTCAAAATTACGATTTTAATCCGCTGCACTAATTCACCCCCCTCTTAGTGCCTTTTCGATCCTAACAGCCCAGAGGACTAGGGTCACTCCTTAACCAGCAATACTAAAGCCCTCAACCCCCCTACTATCAGCCAAGCCTCTACACTAAAAATGTTGACAAGAGAAGAGCTTCGGGAGCGATCTGTAATGGGGTTATATTAGCATTGTGATGAGCCGTGGAGCCATGAGCATTGTTGTAAAAAAGGAAGACTTCTTGTAATTGAACCAATAGAAGAAGAGGTCATTGAACATCCAGAAGAGAGCCTTAAATATGAAGAAGATCATGTGAAAGAAGAGCCATAACTGACTAACTTTACATGCGCTTGTCGGCTACTCAAATCCGCAAATGATGAAAGTTGGAGGCCTTCTCAAACAGTAACCGATCACTGTTCTCATCGACATGGGTAGCGCTAATAACTTCCTAAACAGTAAGGTTGCTGCTCGAATGGCACTCCACATCAAAGGTTGCAGCAAGTTTGACGTAAAGGTCACCGACATCCGAATCCAAAAGTGTGACCAAAGATGCCCGCAGGTGAAACTATTACTGCAAGACCAAGAAATTATCGTCAACTTCTTCCTCCTACCATTTGATGATTATGAGGTAGTGCTTGGCATAGAATGGCTAATGATGCTAGGTGATGTCTCTTGGAACTTTTTCAAATTGCTTATGAAATTCTACTACAAAGGCAAATAGGTCACCCTATGCAAGAAGCACAGAAGCAACGTAACCATCATTTCGACCCAACGAATAGAGAAATTTTTATACAAGATAAATGGTGGCTTTTTGATACATCTCTAATAGCAATTAGAGGGGAAGAAAATAGAAATTGAAGATCAAAATCTCACCCAATTGCATGCTGAATTTGCCGACATTTTTGCTGAACTATGCGGTCTTCCTCCTACTCGGTAACATGACCATCGGATTCCAATTCTTCTAGGCAAACTACCAATGAACACTTAGTCGTATCACTATCCTCACCTCAAGAAGGATGAAATTGAAAATATTATAAAGGAGATGCTTGAAACAGGGGTGATTCGACCAAGCTGTAGCCTCTATTCCTCACCGGTGCTACTTGTATGCAAGAAGGACAGAACTTGACATATGTGCATCGACTACCGAGCTTTAAATAGCATAACTATCAAGGACAAGTACCAAATACCAGTTGTGGATGAACTTCTTGATGAGTTAAAAGGAGCTCGAGTCTTTATGAATTTGAACCTCCGATCCGGTTACCACCAAATTCGGGTATGTAAAGACGATATTCCAAAAACTATATTCCGCACACATAATGGCCATTATGAATTCTTGGTAATGCCTTTTGGACGCACTAATGCTCATTCAACCTTCCAAAGTCTCATGAACAATATTTTTCAAAGCTTTCTTCATAAATTTATGCTAGTATTTTTCGATGATATTCTCATTTATAGCCCTTCTCTTGAGACTCACTTTCAGCACTTGCGGTTTGTTTTGACGATCCATCGGGAGAATACTCATTTTGTTAAGCAAACAAAGTGAAACTTTATCTAGCAAAAAGTAGAGTACCTTAGGTAGATAATATCAGAAGGAGTGGTGGTAGACCCTATTGAATCTCGGATTTTGATGATGAAATCAATTAGTGAAATATTTGTTCTAATCTATATTGTCAAAGATAAGTGTGCAGGATTAACTACGATGGGTTAGAAACATAAAGTGATTTGCCAAGGTCAAGTCCGTTGGGTGTTCAAGAGTTCATCGAAAGTCCGAAGGATCGTCGGAAGTGTTGCCGGAACCAACTGAGATCGAATTAGGGACTTACCAAAGTTTTCAGAAGTTCGTGGCAAAGATCGTCGAAGGTTCGTGGAAATTGCCGAGAAGGTTCAGAAGTTTGTTGAAGACTCGTTGAGCGCGCCATACAAGCTGGGAGCATGCTGGGAATCCGCCAGAAGAAATCCGAGGGAAGTATCGGAAGACCGCCGAAGTCTCATCGTAAAGCTTACCAAAATAAGACTTGAAAAATATCAGTTTAAATCACCATTAATTATGTTTTAATTTTGTAGTTAGCACGTACTTAGGGCAAGGATTTCGAATTAATCCTGCTCAAATCTGGTAGGGGCCAATCGGGCTCTTACTGGGCCTTTTTGGGCCTTGAACAAGGCCCATTCAGCATTGCCAGGAGGTAGAACTGCCTGTGCTAGGAGGTAGAACTGCCTGTGCTAGGCAGTGGAACCGCCTGGCAACCGAGTGATGGGCGATAGTACCGCCCAGCCTAGGACGATAGTACCACCCAGCTGTAGTGAGCAGAGGCAGTAGTACCGCCTGGCACAAGCGGTAGCACTGCCTGTGCATTGTCAGTTTGACGATTTATAGGCGGTAGCACCGCCCCTGACAGGCGATAGCACCGCCAGCATCGGGAACTCCAATTTGATTTCAAATTTGGAGCCCAAATTTGAATCCACTTTGGATCTATAAATACCCCCCCTTTCTCAGCTGAAAGGGTACCCTTTTGAGAGTTAGAAATTGAGCTAAAGTCTTGCAAAAGTCTTGTTTTCAATAGCTTGTGTTCACCTCCTTCTTTCTCTTTGAAAAATCTGTAAGAGTGTGAACTTCTTGTAAAAGGGTTGTAAGAGGGGTGTTTGGTCCTTCCCCTTCAAAAGGATTTGCTAGTGGAAATTGGAAGCCCCATCGGAGAAGGCTTCAGAAGTGAATGTAGGTCACTTTGACTGAACCACTATACATCGCAGCGTCTTGAATGTGTGAGTGTTTAAATTTCTATTTCATCTCTTTACTTGGCTGCAAACCATTCAGTTTTTCATTACCTTTACTCAAGCAACTTCAACCAAGTCATCTTTCGTTGGATCGAAGTTTTTATACGAACTAGCCTTTTGCCGAAATCGGTTTCAAGCTTACGAATTTAATCCGCTGCACTAATTCACCTCCCCCCCTCTTAGTGCTTGTTCGATCCTAACAATTAGTATCAGAGTGGTTCACTCTCATATTTGGTCTAAAACCTAAGAGAGATGGCCTATTCCGGTATGCAAGAAGGTCATTCCATTACACGTCCGCCTATGTTTAATGGGTCGGATTATATGTATTGGAAGACTCGTATAAGGAACTTTTTTATTTCTATGGATTTTGAGCTTTGGAATATCGTTGAGAATGGTTTTCAAAAATCTTCTCTTCCGATGAGCGATTAGATTGAATCGGAGAAGAAGGTTTTTACTTTAAATGCAAAGGCTATGAATGCCTTGTTTTGTGCACTAGACAAAAACAAATTTAATCGCGTATCAATTTGTGAATCGACTTTTGATATTTGGCGTATTCTTGAGATCACTCATGAAGGTACTAGCCAAGTGAAAGAGTCCAAAATCAATATTCTTGTGCATTCTTACTAACTTTTCCAAATAAAACCAAGTGAGTCCATTGGAGACATATACACCCGCTTTACGGATGTCATCAATGGACTTAAGGCACTTGGTAAAGGTTTTTCCAACTTTGAACTTATAACTAAGATTTTAAGATCCCTTCCAAAGAGTTGGGATCCAAAAGTTATGGTCATTTAAGAGGCCAAGGACCATAAGACTTTTCCTCTTTAAGAACTTATTAAGTCTCTAATGACCTACGAAATGACGTGTCATGCTCATGAAGAGTTCAAGGACCCCCTTCCAAAGAACAGGAAGGATATGGCACTATGAACATAAGAAGACCACTTGAAAGGAACATCAAGTGATGAGGACAGTGACAATGACATTGCACTTTTAACTCAAAAATTCAAAAAGTTCATAAGGAAGAACAAATTTAAAAATGGCACAAAAAATAAACTTGAACATAAAAAGGACCAAGTTATTTGTTATGAGTGCAAGAAGCCAGGGCACTTCAAATATGAATGCCCCCAAGCCAAGAAGAACCAACCCAAGAAGAAGAAAGCATTGAAGGCTACATGGGATGATTCAAGTGACTTCGAGGTTGAAGAAGCAAGCAACAAAGAGGAGGCTAACTTCGTGCTAATGGCCCTTGGAGAAGAGGTTAGTGAGTTATTTAATGAAGAATTATCTTTTGATGAGCTTTCTATCACTTTTCATGAGTTATTTGATGAATGTAGAACTATTAGTAAGAAGTTTAATTTGCTTAAGAAAGAGCATGCTTTATTACAAAATAAGTTCAATAGTCTCCAAACTCCTTCTCTACCCCCATGCTCTAAGTGTGAACACTTAGAAGTAATAAAAAGGGAGAACTTACTACTCAAAGAGATCCTAAAAAAGTTTAAGGTCGGTAGCAAGGGCTTGGACATGATCCTTGCTAACAAGGGTCACGTCAGAAATAGATGTGGAGTTGGATTTGTGAGTGGATCTCATCAAAATCCCACCACCTTTGTTAAAGGACCCACATTGTATGTATCACCCCATTTGAAATGTAATTTTTACGGTAAAACTGGACATGTTGTTTACAAATGTCCATTCAAGAAAATTAGTCTACAAAAATTGATATAGGTTCCTAAAAGAACCATAAACAATTCAATGTTGAATTACAAATTAAGTAGATCAATTTGTAAGGCACCCAAAATCAAATGGGTACCTAAAAACCATCCTCTTTTATAGACAAACTCACAAGCTAGGAGTAAGAAATGGTATCTCGATAGTGGATGCTCAAGGCACATGACCGGAGATCCATCTCATTTCTCTATGCTCACTAGCAAAGAAGAAGGGTATGTCACTTTTGGAGACAACAATAAGGGTAAAATCATTGGCAAGGGAATCATAGGTAACAAATCAAAATTTTCAATTGATAATGTGTTGCTAGTTGATGGTTTAAAACATAATCTTTTAAGCATTAGTCAATTATGCGATAAAGGTTATGTTGTCAGATTTGAATCTAATGTTTGCATCATTGAAAAACCAAACAATGACATATCCACGATTGCTTTAAAATAAAATAATATCTACACCATCAATATTGATGAATTAAGTGATGAAATGTGTTTTTCGGTTTTGAATGATGATGCTTGGCTTTGGTATAAGAGATTAGGCCATGTAAGCATGAAACTAATATCTAAAATTTCATTTAGAGAGTTAGTACGAGGAATTCCCAATATGAAGTTTGTCAAGGATAAAGTATGTGATACGTGTCAACTAGAAAAACAAATAAAAACTAGCTTCAAACCAAAAAATCAAATTAGCACCACTAGACCATTGCAATTGATCCATTTAGACTTATTTGGACCAATTGATATAACAAGCTTAGGAGGTAGCAAATACGCCTTCGTAATTGTGGATGACTATAGTAGATACACTTGGACATACTTCTTGACTCACAAAAGTGATTGTTTTAAATATTTTTCAAAATTTTGTAAACTCACTCAAAATAAAAAAGGTTTCATGATTTCATCAATTTGAAATGATCATGGAGGTGAATTTCAAAACCATGACTTCCAAAATTTTTATGAAATAAACGGATATAACCATAACTTCTCTACTCCAAGAAATCCTCAACAAAATGGAGTAGTGGAAAGGAAAAATAGAAATTTGCAAGAAATGGCTAGAACCATGTTAAATGAATATAATTTACCAAAATATTTTTGGGCCGAAGCCGTGAACACGGCTTGCTATGTTATGAATAGAGTTATAGTTAGACCATCCTTATCTAAGACTCTATATGAATTATGGAATAATAAAAAATCCAATGTTTCTTACTTTAAAGTTTTTGGTTGCAAATGCTTTATTTTAAATGAAAAGGATGCCTTAAGAAAATTCGATGCTAAATCCGATAAAGGTATCTTTCTTGGTTACTCTTCTATTTCTGAAACTTTTCGGGTTTTCAATAAAAGAACTTTAGTTATAGAAGAATCTATTCATGTGGTTTTTAATGAATTTTTTGAATCAAAGAAAAAAGATTTTAATGATGATTTTGGTTTTAATGATTTGAATTTGAATGAACCCTCTCCTCAAAATGACAACTTGGATGCATCTTCTTCCCAAATTTCCTTACCCAAGGAATGAAAGTATGTAGATGCCCATCCCAAGGAGTTAATTATAGGAGATACATCTAAATGGGTTCAAACTCGTTCTTCATTTAAGAATTTTTGTGCCCATGCTGCTTTTCTTTCTCAAGTTGAACCAAAATACATTGATGATGCCTTGAAAGATGATTCTTGGGCCATCGCAATGCAAGATGAGTTAAATCAATTTGAAAGGAATGAGGTATGGAAGCTTGTTCCTAGACCTAATGACCATTTAGTTATTGGTACTAAATGGGTCTTTAGAAACAAGCAAGATGAATACGGTATTATGGTTAGAAACAAGACTAGATTAGTGGCCAAAGGTTTCAACCAAGAAGAATGTATTGATTATAAAGAAACCTTCACTCTTGTGGCAAGATTAAAAGCCATCAGGATGCTCCTTGCCTTTGCTAGTAGTAATGATTTTAAACTATTTCAAATGGATGTCAAAAGTGCTTTTTTAAATAGCTTTATTTCTGAAGAAGTATATGTTGAACAACCACCTGGATTCGAAAATTCTCTTCTTCCTAATCATGTGTTTAAATTTACTAAGGCTCTCTATGGACTAAAATAAGCTCCTAGAGCTTGGTATGAAAGGCTTAGCTCCTTTCTTATTTCTAATAATTTTACAAAAGGCAAGGTTGATACTATATTGTTTATCAAACATTTTGAAAATAATTTTCTTATTGTTCAAATTTATGTTGATGATATTATTTTTGGTTCTTTGGATGAATCACTATGTGAATCTTTTGCCAAGTGTATGAGTCATGAATTTGAGATGAGTCTAATGGGAGAATTAACCTTCTTTCTTGGATTACAAATTAAACAACTTAGTAATGACATATTCCTTAATCAATCCAAATATACATTAGAATTGTTAAAACGATTTAATATGGATAGTTCAAAAGCCATCCACATTCCAATGAGTACTTCTACCAAGTTAGACTTGGATGAAGGTGGAGAAAAGTTTGATCAAAAGACATATAGGGGGATGATAGGTAGCTTGCTCTATCTTACTGCAACTAGACCAGATATCATGATTAGCGTAGGACTTTATACGAGATTTTAAGATAATCCTAAAGTGTCTCACCTTAAAGCCATTAAAAGAATTCTTAGATGTCTTAAAGGTATTCCTAATCTAGGATTATAGTATCCAAAATCTGATAACTTTGATTTGAAAGCCTATGTAGATGCAGATTTTGGTGGATGTAGAATAGATAGAAAGAGTACATCCAGAACATACCAATTTTTAGGACATGCACTTATTTCTTGGACTTCCAAGAAATAAAATTCGATTGCACTATCTACGGTGGAAGCCGAATACATAGCCACAAGTGCATGTTGTGCTCAAGTCATTTGGATGAAAAATATACTAGAAGACTATGGAATTCATTTAAATAACATTCCCATAAAATGTGATAATACAAGTGCTATTTGTCTAACTAAAATTCCTATTCAACACTCTAGAACTAAGTATATAGACATAAGACATCACTTTATACGAGATCATGTTAACAATAATGATGTCACTCTTGAATTTATCGATACAAAACATCAATTAGCGGACATCTTTACGAAACCTTTAAATGAAGAACAATTTGACTTTATTAGGAGGGAAATAGGCATGTTAAATTATCCATGTGTATAAGCAGCATTATATATAGATTTTCTTTCAGCTTTCGTGATTTTTACGAAAACTCGACTCTCGTGGATTTACCTCTCTCATTTTAAATTCTGTATCTCAAGGAGTGATCTATGATTACATCTCATCTCATTTCAACACTAGAAAATATTTTTTTATTTTAAAAAAAATTTTGTACGGCCAGCGGTAGCACCGCTAGAACCGGCGATAGTATCGCCTGGGTACTCGGCTCCCAAGTAGTAGCACCGCCTGGTTGGCGGTAGTACCACCCGAACACCCCCATATTAAAGGGGGTGTTAGGGTCGGTGGTAAAACCCATCGAAAACATCCTCCCTTTCATCCTTCTTCCTCCTAAGCTCCTCTAAGCTCTCTCCTCTCCATTCTTCCTCCTCCTAAAGGGCAATCAAAGGCATTTTCTTGATCCAAGCTTCTCAGCTCTCTAGGAAACACAAACAAGGTAATAGCTAAAATTTTCTCTTGTACTCACATTTGCTTGTCTTTTCCTTATTATTTCCTTTTGTTTCTTCATCATGAATAGATATGGCTCCTAAGAAATCAACAAGAGGCAAAGGGAAAAGGTTGGAAGGTGATTCATTTGACCCAACCCTTTTTAGATCTAATGAGGTAGCCTTAAGATATCCAAATTTTGATTGTAAAGCCATACATAAGGGTAAACATGTTGATCTATGTGAACTAGGAAACCTAGAACCTATTAGATGGTTTGCTAATCTAAATGCTCTACCTATCTTGCAAATTAATGAACCAATCTACCCTAGGTTGGTTAAGCTATTTTATACTAACATGATTATTGAAGATGATGTTTTGACTACCTATGTGTTAGGAACCACAATTCAGATTTCTGATCGTACCATATGTGAACTACTTGGAATTGAAGAAAAGAATAGAGGATGTTATTTTAGAGGGCAATGGGATATGGATGCAATCGGAGTAACCCACTCCGAAGCCTTAGAGATGATCTTTGCTAATCCTAACCTAGGCATCATTCCTAAAAGCTGCGAGTACTTATTACCTTTTAATTCGAAATTACTTCATCACATCATGATAAGCATTCTACTACCAAAGCAGTTTCACCCTGATGAAGTTAGTATGTTAGAACTAAGTACGATGTATTGGATTATGATTAGACAAAACAACTGCTTTGGTTATTTGATTAGACAATACATGATAGAAATTTTCTTTATAGACTTAATGTTGTCATATGGCAGGTTGATCATTGATTCATTTTTTCCCATAACATTTGTGTGTCACCCGATGAGGAGATAATGCAGGTTGATAGATATAACACAATTAATAGAAGTCTCCTGAAGCGACTTAGATGCACCTTTAGAGATGGCACATGGATTAGGCAACCTAAAAGGGTTGATATAGTTCCTCCACCAGTAGAGTAACCTGAAACACCAATTTTTAGGGGAAATGAATCTCCTCCGCCTAGTCCTGTTGATCCAGCACCATCTAAGCCAGCTCCTGCTCCATCTACTGAAGATCCGATCATGCTTTCCTTAAATCAGATCACATCACAACAAGCTAAAATTTTGAAGGAAGTGCAACAAATGAACCGTAAAATAGATCACGTGTATAGGCATTTTGGTGTTCCCCCTCCGGAATAGCTGTTGTTTTCTTTTTAAACACTTGTCCTGTTATGCTTATGACTACTATGGATGATGCTGTGTGATGTTACTTTGATTTCATCTACTCAGCTTTTGAATGAACTTTTTTCGGTTCGATCATAATTTTTGGATGATACTTTCATATTATGACTTGATACCTTCCTCGAATGGTTTCATGCTCTCTCCATGGCTCAATAATTGATCGACTTTTGTATTCTCCCTCTCATGGATTGTTAAATGAGGTTTTTTTTTTCTTTTACGAAGTAATGAATGGTTTCTCCACCTCCATTATTTTTGTTGATGACAAAGGGGGAGAAAAATGTAAATTGCTATGATGGAGTAATTGTTGCTATGTTGGAATAAAATGCTTAAAGTGAAATATGAATCAATTGTATCGCATCGCAAATGCTTAAGAATTCTTATTCTTGATATAAGCTACTTTGATATCATGTCTTGATATTGAAACACTCGTTTGGATATCACTTGATCCTTATCACGTTTGAATTAATATTTCTAGTTATTATCGGTGTAAATACCTTGATATTGTTTAAAATACATTATTTTTCATATTTATGCCTAAGCTTGTTTATTAAGCTTTATGTTAAATGAAATCTATCGGATTTGGTTTGAATTCAAAAGATTGAATTCAAGTGCTTTTTACCTTCTAATGATATGGCATATAGATAGGGGGAGTTAAGAGTAACTCCATCATCAATTGATTGTCATCATCAAAAAGGGGGAGATTGTTGAATCTCGGATTTTGATGATGAAATCAATTGGTGAAATATTTGTTATAATCTATATTGTCAAAGATATGTGTGTAGGATTAACTACGATGGGTTAGAAACATAAAGCAATTTGCCGAGGTCAAGTCCGTCGGGTGTTCAAGAGTTCATCGGAAGTCCGAATGATCGTCAGAAGTATTGCCGGAACCAACCGAGATCGAATCAGGGACTTACCGAAGTTTTCGGAAGTTCGTGGCAAAGATCATCGATGGTTCACGGAGATTGGTGAGAAGGTTCAGAAGTTTGCCGAAGACTCGTTGAGTGCGCCATACAAGCCAGGAGCATGTTGGGAATCCGTCGGAAGAAATCCGAGGGAAGTATCGGAAGACCACCGAAGTCTCATCATAAAGCTCATCGGAATAAGACTTGTGGAATATTAGTTTAAATCACTATTAATTATACTTTAATTTCGTAGTTGGCACGTACTTGGGGCAAGGATTTTGAATTAATCCTACTCAAATCTGGTAGGGGCCAACCGAGCTCTTACTGAGCCTTTTTGGGCCTTGAACAAGGCCCATTTAGCAAGGCGGTGGAGTGAACCGCCTGGCAGCCGAGTGCTAGGCGATAGTATCGCCCAGCCTGGGGCGATAGTACCGCCCAGCTGCAGTGAGCAGAGGTAGTAGTACCGCCTAGCATGGGCGGTAGCATCGCTTGTGCACTATTAGTCTAACGACTGAAATGCGGTAGCACTGCCCCTAACAGGCGGTAGCACCGCCAGCACCGGGAACTCCAATTTGATTTCAAATTTATAGCCTAAATTTGAATCCACTTTGGATCTATAAATACCCCCCCCCCTTTCTCAACTGAAAGGGTACCCTTTTGAGAGTTAGAAATTGAGCTAAAGTCTTGCAAATGTTTTGTTTTTAATAGCTTGTGTTCACCTCCTTCTTTCTCTTTGGAAAATCTATAAGAGTGTGAACTTCTTGTAAAAGGGTTGTAAGAGGGGTGTTTGGACCTTCCCCTTCATAAGGATTTACTAGTGGAAGTTGGGAGCCTCATCGGAGAAGGCTTCGGAAGTGGATGTAGGTCACTTTGACTGAACCACTATACATCGCAGTGTCTTGAATGTGTGTGTTTAAATTTCTGTTTCATCTCTTTACTTGGCTGCAAACCATTCAGTTTTTCATTACCTTTACTCAAGCAACTTCAACTAAGTCATCTTTCGTTGGATCGAAGTTTTTATACGAACTAGTTTTTTGCCAAAATCGATTTCAAGCTTACGAATTTAATCTGCTGCACTAATTCACCCCCCCCCCCACTTAGTGCTTGTCCGATCCTAACAGACCCAACAAAAATTGAAGCAATGTAGGGCTGGCCGAAACCTACAAACATGAAATAACTGTGTGAGTTCCTTAGATTAACGGGTTACTATCGAAAATTTGTGAAGAACTATGTGAAGATCGATGCACCCCTCACTTCTCTACTAAAAAAAGATCTCTTCCAATGGTCGAACAAAGCCTCCATCACCTTCGATAAACTTAAGGCAACCATGACGACGACGCTTGTGCTAACACTACCAGATTTCAGTTGACCCTTCATCATTGAGGCTGACACATCTGGAGTCAGAATTGGAGCCGTTCTCATATAAGATGGTCAACCACTCACATACACCAGCAAGGTGTTGTCTCCCTCCCATTAAAAAATATCAATTATGCACGCAGTAATAAGGTGGAGACTCTACCTGATCAGTCGGTGATTTTAAATTAAAACCAACCATATAAGCCTCAAGTACTTTTTGGAGCAAAAGATATTATCCCCTGAGTAGAAAAAATAGATAACCAAACTTCTAGGATTTAATTATTAAATTATTTATAAAATAGGGAAAGGAAATGTTGTTGTAGATGCACTCTCATGGCTACCTGAGCAAGCTGAATTTTCAGCCATCTGCCTTCCTCCCACCGACTTCCTCGAGGACATTAAGGAGGAATGAAAGAAGGATCCAGAGGCTAGCAATATCATAAAAAAATTAGAGGAGGATCCAAATGCAATAGCCCATTACACTGGGATTCGAGGGATCTACGCTACAAAGGTCATATTGTGCTTATACTCAACTCCCCTTGCATCAAAATCATCCTACATGAAATGCACTCCATACCTTTAGCAGGGCACTCTAGATTTCTAAGAACCTACAAAAGAGTGATGCAAAATTTTTATTGGAGAGGGATGAAAAAAATTATTTCTGAATATGTGATACTATGTGATGTATTTCAACAACGAAAGGGTGAAATAGTGGTAAGCCCAAGAAAGCGACAACCACTACTCATACCATGCTCGATGTGGACTGACATCTCCATGGACTTTATTAAAAGGCTGTCACCTTCCAAAGCTAAAAGCATAATCCTCGTGATGTTTGATCGACTTATGAAATATGCTCATTTTTGTGCTATGCGAAGTCCCTATAGTGTTACTAGTATTGCTTAGACTTTCATAAAAAATATTATTAAACTGTATGGGATGCCAAGTCCATTATAAGTGATCATGAGAGGGTCTTCACCAGTAAATTTTGGACCAAGTTATTTTAGTTGTAGGGCACCAAACTCAAGATGAGTACAATATATCATCCACAAACCGACGACCAAATAAAGATGGAGAACAGGTTCTTAGAGATATACCTTTGATATTTCACTAGTGACCGACCAAAGGAGTGGGCGAAATGGCTCCCTTGGGCCGAATAGTGGTATAATTCTACGTATCATTCATCTACAAAATATACCCCATATGAAACACTGTATAGTCGGTCGACCCCTATGATTCTAAAGTATGTAATTAGCTCAGCTAAAGTAGATTAGGTCAACTAAGATTTAATTGATAAAGACAAACTCCTACAACTACTAAAGAACAATCTCTTTACCACTCAAACCAGAATGAAGCAGTAAGCCGACACACAATGAAGCGAAAGAGAATTTTTAGTATGAGATTGGGTTTATCTTTGCCTACAGCCATACAAGCAACTATCTATCAACAAATGAGCTTATATGAAGCTATCCCTATGCTTTTATGGGCCATATCAAATCACAGAGTGTATTGGAGCCGTGGCGTACAAACTTAAATTGTTTGAGGATGCCAAAATTTTTTCTATCTTCCACGTGTCATGCTTGAAGCCCAAGTTGGGAGAATATGAATCACCCTAGATTCAACTACCCAACACCACTGATGATGAAGATATTCAAGCCCAACTACAAGCTATCCTCGATTGTAGAATCGTGATGCATCACCGACGTCCCTCTATTGAAGTATTAGTGCATTTGAATAATTTACTACATGAAGATGCCACATGGGAATCATATGAGGAGCTGAAGACCTGGTTCCTATTAGAACCTTTGTGGATTCTAAGCTTGGGGTTGATCTTTTTAGGGGATCAACCTCCTTGGAACTCTATAGAGGTTCCTTCCTCCAAGTTGCTGCTCAAAGGCTACTGAAAGGATTGATCTATTTATGAAGAAAAGAGGGTAAATACATGGCTATTTATAGGGCTTCTAAACCTCAACTCCTAATAGGACTCCTACTCAAGACCCCTACTTCTAATCAACTCTTAATGCTTCTCTAAGAAGCAACCTCCCAACTAATCCTAACCTAGTTGGCCTCTTCACCTCTTTAATAGGATCAGCTAGATAGGATTTACATGAATGCCCTTAGGGTTTACATGTTTTCCCTTGATAAAACCCTAGAGGAATTCTATGTAGATTGATCTTTGAGGGGGATCAACCCTTGGAACGCTATAGGGGTTCCACCCTCCAAGTAGTCGGCCTTATGGCTGCAAAGTAGATTGATCTTTTCTTATTAAAAAGAGATAGAGGCTACATGCTTATATAAGACTCCAAACCCTAGCCCTAGGGGCTACTTCCTAAGTGAACTACCCATTTTACCCTCAACCTTAGCCAACCAGCCCAATAAAGGGGGGGCGACGGCTAAGAAGCCCAAAGGCCCAAATGTAAACCTTAGCCAATCTTCTTTATAAGATAGAGGTGGCTAGGTGGGGTTTATTACACTCTCACAAGGCTTTTATTAGCTGCTACTTGGTTAAGTAGGACCCAACCCTGCTAGGATCCTATCAAGCTCGCTTGATAGAACCCAAAGGAATTCAATATAGATTGATCTTTGAGGGAGATCAACCCTTAAAATGCTATAGGGGTTCCACCCTCCAAGTAGTCGGCCTTGTGGCTGCAAAGTAGATTGATCTTTTCTTATTCAAAAGAGGTGGAGGCTACATGCTTATATAGGACTCCAAACCCTAGCCCTAGGGGCTACTTCCTAAGTAAACTACCCATTTTGCCCTCAACCTTAGCCGACCGGCCCAATAAAGGGGGGCGGTGGCTAAGAAGCCCAAAGGCTCAAATGTAAACCCTAGCCAGTCTTCTTTATAGGATAAAGGCGGCTAGGTGGGGTTTATTATATTCTCACATGATTTTTATTAGTTGCTACTTGGTTGAGTTGGACCCAACCCTACTAGGGTCCTATCAAGCACACTCTCTTCAAATCAACATTGTCCTTAAGGCTGAGGTTCTATAAACTCAGGGAACCGGGTTTTCAGCTCCTCATATAATTCCCATGTGGTATCTTCGAGTGGTAAATTATTCCAATGCACTAGTACTTCAGTAGAAAGACGTCGATGATGCATTAGGATTCTACGATTGAGGATGGCTTGTGGTTGGGCATAAATATCTCCATCATCAGTGGTGTTGGGCAATTGAATTTGGGTTGACTCATGTTTTCCCAACTTGGGCTTCAACCATGACACGTGGAAGACAGGGTGGATTTTGGCATTCTCAGGCAATTTTTTAATGATGTTGCTAGTCTCTGGATCCTTCTTTCATTCCTCTCTAATCTCCTCGAGGAAGCCGGTGATAGGAAGAGAAATGACTGAAAATTCAACTTGCTCAGGTAGCCGTGAGAGTGCATCTGCAACAATGTTTTCTTTCCCCTTTTTATAAATAATTTCATAATCAAATCTTAGAAGTTTAGTTACCCATTTTTGCTGCTCCGGGGATGATATCTTTTATTCCAAAAATTACTTAAGGCTTTTATGGTCGGTTTTAATATGAAATCACCGACCGATCAGGTAGGGTCTCCACTTCGTTACTACGTGCATAATGGCGAGCATCTCTTTATTATATGTTGATTTTTTTGATGGGAGGGAGATAGCACCTTACTGGTGTATGTGAGTGGTCAACCATCTTGCATGAGAATGGCTCCAATTCCAACTCTAGATGCGTCGACCTTAATGATGAAGGGTCAGCTAAAATCTGGTAGTGCTAGCATGGGCGTCGTCGTCATGGCTACCTTAAGTTTATCAAAGGCATCAGAGGCTTCATCTGACCATTGGAAGGCATCTTTTTTCAGTAGAGAAGTGAGAGGTGCACTGATCATCCCATAGTCCTTCATAAATTTTTGGTAGTAGCCTGTTAGTCCAAGGAACCCACGCAGCAATTTCACATTTGTAGGTTCCGGCCAGCCCTGCATGGCTTTGATTTTTATTGGGTCTACCGCCACTCCTTCTGATTTTAGGTGCCCAAGGTACTATACTTTTTGCTGGAGAAAGCTGCACTTTGTTAGCTTAACAAAAAGAGTATTCTCCCGAAGGATCGTCAGAATAAACCGCAAGTGCTGAAAGTAAGTCTTAAGAGAAGGGCTATAAATGATAATATCATCGAAAAATACTAGCACAAATTTGTAAAGAAAGCTCCAAAAAATATCGTTTATGAGACTTTAGAAGGTTGAAGGAGCATTAGTGAGTCCAAAAGGCAATACCAAGAATTCATAATGGTCGTTATATGTGTGGAATATAGTTTGTGGAATGTCATCTCCACATACCCGAATTTGGTGGTAATCGGATCGGAGGTCCAACTTCGTAAGGACTCGGAGCTCCTTTTAACTCATCAAGAAGTTCATCCACCACTGGTATTGGGTACTTATCCTTGACGGTGATGCCATTTAGTGCTCGATAGTTGATGCAAATCCGCCAAGTTCCATCCTTCTTGCATACAAGTAGCATCGGTGAGGAATAGGGGTTGTAGCTTGGCCGAATCACATATGTTTCAAGCATCTCCTTTATAATCTTCTCAATTTCATCCTTCTGGAGGTGAGGATAGTGGTATGGCTGAGTGTTTGCTGGTGGTTTGCCCAAAAGAATTAGAATTCGATGGTCATGTTGCCGAGTAGGAGGAAGATCGCACGGTTCAACAAAAACATCATCAAATTCAGCAAGCAATTGGGTGAGATTTTGATCTTCAATTTCTATTTTCTTCCCCTCTGGTTGCTACTAGAGATGCATTAAAAAGCCATCATTTATCTTGTGTAAAACTTTCTCCATTCGTTGGGTCGAAATGGTGGTTACATTGCTTCCGCGCTTCCCGCATAGGATGACCTATTTGCCTTTGCAGTAGAATTTCATAATTAACTTAGAAAAGTTCCAAGAGACATCACCTACCATCATCAGCCATTCTATGCCCAGCATAGCCTCATAATTATCAATTGGTAGGAAGAAAAAGTCAGCAATAATTTCTTGGTCTTGCAGTAATTGTTTCACCTGTGGGTATCTTTGATCGCACTTTAGGATTCGACCGTCGGCAACCTTTACATTGAACTTGCTGCAACCTTCGATATGGAGCATCATCTGAGTAGCAACCTTACTATTTAAGAAGTTATTAATGCTGCCCGTATCAATGAGAACAATAATCGGTTGTTGTTTGAGAAGCCTCCAACTTTCATCATTTGTAGATTTGAGTAGTCGGCTAATGCATGTACCATAAAGTTGGTCGGTTGTGGCTCTTCTTCCATATCTTCTTCTTCATGTTCAAGGCTCTCTTTTGGCTATTCAATGACCTCTTCTTCCATTAGTTCAATCATAAGAAGTCTTCCTTTTTTATAGCGATGCTCGCAGCTCCACTGCTCGTCGCAATGCCAATATAACCCCTTCATAGATCACTCTCGAAGCTCTTCTCTTGTCAACTTTTTTGGTGCAGGGGCTTGGTTGACAGTAGAGGAGGCTGAGGGCTTTGATATTTCTGGTCGGGGGGTGACCCTAGTCCTCTTTGCTTTATGGTTCAATCACTCCTTTTGAAGTTATGCAAAAGAGATGGCTGCTATGAGCATGTACGATTGTCATGCTTTAACTTCTCCCCGGATCTCCGGCTTCAAGCCCTCAATAAACATCCTCAATAGCTATTTTTCAGACTAATCATAAGTTTGATTAGATAACCTTTCAAACCTGGTTTGATACTCTTGAATGGTGGAGGTTTGTTAGATCTTTGCTAGTTGTCCGTCGTTGTTCTCTTAATCAGTTGGTCCGAAGCGGATTAGCAATCCTTCTTTGAATTGCCACTATGAGAGGACTCCATGAGTGTGTTCAAACTAATCAAACTACTGTATGGCATCTTCTTCAAGATGTATAGCTGCAATTTCCACCATATATGTCTTCACGGTTTTGTGGTACCAAAAATATTGCTCCGCATGTAAGATCCAATCAATCGGGTCTTCTTCTTCCTATCTAGGGAAGTCCACCCTCATGCATGGATAGTAGGGGTCGGCCATAGAGCCTCCCATCTCTTGGAAGTCATCCCTTCTATTAGAGCTCTCCCCTTGATGTAATTTCTTCGGGCTCGGTGATCGGCCCAAATTGAGTTCGACAAAGAGAGCCCGAATGTTATCCTTTATTCGCATCTCGAAGGCTTCAAATTTAGCATTGATTACCTCCTCAAATGCCATAGTATATGCCTCCAAATCTGTAATATTAAGATCTCTCTTTTGTTGTCAGGTTTAAGGCATGTATTGGTTAAGAGAAATGGTGGCCGAAAGTGTTGGTGGATTGGAGGATGTAGGCTATGGTTTAGGCTTGTTTTGTGGCTATTTTGGGTGCAGTTTGGGGGTGCAATTTGATAGAGTTTTAGGGCTGTGATGGTAGTGGATGAAGATTGGGAAGAGGGTTTTAGATCTGTGGTAGATGGCAGCAAAGATTTGATAGAAATCGGTAGAAGTTGCTATAGATATGTGCTGTCTCATAAGAGCAGAATTGTCATAGAAGAAACAGCGGTTTCTCGATGAAATTTTCAGAAAAACCCAAGATTTGAGGAGGGGATTTGACAAAAAATTCTCAGTTTAGATAATAGCAATGATAACAAATTGGATTAAGAAAATTTTGATAGAAATTTGGTAGAAGTTATTGCAGATATGTGATGTCTCGTAAGAGCAGAATTATCATCAAAGAAATAGCGGTTTCTCGATGAAATTTCCAGCAAAAGTTTTGAGATTTGAGGGGATTTGACAGCAAATTCTTGGTTTAGATAACAACAATGATGATAAATTGGATCAAGAAAATTTTGTCAGCATTACAGCAAGGAAATTGGTGCAAGTTGCGATGGTAGAATTCTCATCAAAAAATTTCAACGGTTTGCGATGAAAATTTGCAGCAACACAGGAATGTTTCAGAGATGAATTCTAGAATGGATCAATCACAGATGAAAGCCAAGATGATCTATGATGTGCACAAGAAATTTTGTTCAAAAAGGATAGCAAATAGATCGGTTTAAAGGCAGCAATATGTAGTTGAAATTTTCTGTAGCAATCCTTCATTTGCAAAGATGATAACTTTTGCGACAAAAGGAATTCGCAGCAAATGATAGATAGCAATAATTCTTTATGGTATTTTGAATGAAAAATTACAAAAGTAAAAGGTATAGGTGATAGGAGAAATACCAGATCTCTGATGCAATTGGAGGTGGCGATAGTAGATTGATTTGATCTATGGCAAAAGATGACGGTGCAGACGGTGACGTCAAGAGCAATTGTGGGAAATGCTTGGTTGATGGTGGGTGGCAGAGATGGCAGCAAAAGCAGCAAGATCGCTACTCTGATACCAGATGATAGAACCCTAGAGAAATTCTATGTAGATTGATCTTTGAGGGGGATCAACCCTTGGAACACTATAGGGGTTCCACACTCCAAGTAGTCGGCCTTATGGCTGTAAAGTAGATTGATCTTTTCTTATTCATAAGAGGTGAAAGCTACATGCTTATATAGGACTCCCAACCCTAGCCTTAGGGGTTACTTCCTAAGTGAACTATCCATTTTGCCCTCAACCTTAGTCGACCGGCCCAGTAAAGGGGGGCAACGGCTAAGAAGCCCAAAGGCCCAAATATAAACCCTAGCCATTCTTCTTTATAGGATAGAGGCAGCTAGGTGGGGTTTATTACACTCTCACAGGGTTTTTATTAGCTGCTACTTGGTTGAGTAGGATCCAACCCTACTAGGGTTCTATCATCGCTCTCTTCAAATCAGTTTTGTCCTCAAGGTTGAGGTTCCATAAACTCAGGAACCGGGTCTTTTGCTTCTCATATGATTCCCATGTGGCATCTTTGGGTGGTAAATTATTCCAATGTACTAGTACTTTAGTAGAGAAACATCGGCGATGCATTACGATTCTACAATCGAGGATGGCTTGTGGTTGGGCTTGAATATCTCCATCGTCAGTGGTGTTGAGCAATTGAATCTAAGGTGACACATGTTTTTCCAACTTGAGCTTCAGGCATGACACATGAAAGATAGGGTGGATTTTGGCATTCTCAAGCAATTTAAGTCTATACGTCACAGCTCTAATATACTCTATGATTTGATAGGGCCCATAAAAATGTGGGGATAACTTCATGGAGGCTCATGTGTTGATGGAGAGTTGTTTGTATGGTTGTAGGCAAAGATAAACCCAATCTCCTGCTGAAAATTCTCTTTCGCTTCATCATGTGTCGGCTTGCTGCTTCATTCTAGCTTGAACGGTAGAGAGATTATCCTTTAGCAGCTGTAGGAATTTGTCCCTATCAATTAAATCTTGATCAACCTGATCTACCTTGGCCGAGCCAATTACATACTTTGGAATCACAAGAGCCAACCGACCATAAAATGCTTCATATGGGGTATATTTTGTAGAGGAATGATACATAGTATTATACCACCATTCAGCCCATGGGAGCCATTTCGTCTATTGCTTTGGCTGGTCACTAGCAAAATATCGAAGGTACATCTCTAAACACCTATTCATCACCTCTGTTTAGCCATCAGTTTGTGGATGATATGCTGTGCTCATCTTGAGTTTAGTGCCCTACAACTGAATTAACTCGATCCAAAATTTACTAGTGAAGGCCCTATATCGATCACTTACAATGAACCTAATTATCCCATGCAGTTTAATAATATTTTCTGTGAAAATCTGAGCAATACTAGCAATAGTGTAGGGATTTTGCACAGTACAAAAATGAGCATATTTTGTAAGTCAATCAACCACCATGAGGATGGTGCTTATATCTTTGGAAGGTGGCAGCCCTTCAATGAAGTCCATGGAGATATCAGTCCACATTGAGTCCGGTATGGGTAGTGGTTGTAGTTTCCCTAGACTCACCATTGTTTCACCTTTTTACGGTTGACATACATCACATTGTGCCACATATTCAGAAATAATATTTTTTATCCCTCTCCAATAAAAATTTTGCTTTACTCTTTTGTAGGTTTTCAGAAATCTAGAGTGCCCTACTGAAGGTGTGGAGTATATTTTGTGTAGAATGACTTTGATTTAAGGGGAGTCGGGTATAGGTACAATATGATCTTTATTGCATAGATCCTTCAAATCCCAAGTAAAATAAGCTCCAATTTTTTAATGATGTTGCTGGTCTCTAGATCCTTCTTCCATTCCTCCCTAGTGTCCTCAAGGAAGCCGGTGGTAGGAAGAGAGATGGCTGAAAATTTAGCTTGCAATTGGGTGAGATTTTGATTTTCAATTTCTATTTTTTTCCCCTCTGGTTGCTGCTGCAGATGCATAAAAAAGCCACCATTTATCTTGTGCAAAACTTTCTCCATTCGTTGGGTCGAAATGGTGGTTACGTTGCTTCCACGCTTCCCGCGTAGGATGACCTATTTGCTTTTGTAATAGAATTTCATAATTAACTTAGAAAAGTTCCAAGAGACGTCACCTAGCATTGTTAGCCATTCTATGCCTAGCACGGCCTCATAATCATCAATTGGTGGGAGGAAGAAGTTGGCAACAATTTCTTGGTCTTGCAGTAATAGTCTCACCTATGGGCATCTTTGGTTGCACTTTAGGATTCAACCGTCGGTGACCTTTACGTCGAACTTGCTGCAATCTTCGATGTGAAGTGCCATCTGAGCAGTAACCTTCCTATTTAAGAAGTTATTAGTGCTGCCCATATCGATGAGAATAGTGATCGATTGTTGTTTGAAAAGCCTCCAACTTTCATCGTTTATGGATTTGAGTAGCCAGCTAACGCGTGTACCATAAAGTTAGTCGATTGTGGCTCTTCTTCTACATCTTCTTCCTCATGTTCAAGACTCTCTTCTAGCTGTTCAATGACCTCTTCATCCATTGGTTGAATCACAAGAAGTCTCCCTTTTTTACAACGATGCTCACGACTCCATGGCTCATCGTAATGCCAACATAACCCCTTCATAGATCGCTCCCGAAGCTCTTCTTTTGTCAACTTTTTTGGTGCAAGGGCTTGGCTGATAGTAGAGGAGGCTAAGGGTGTTGAATCTCAAATTTTGATGATGAAACTAATTGATTATACTTTATTATCTAAACTACGTTTTGAGTTATGTAGGTCTACTCGATTAGGATTAGATAGTTGACGTGGGAGGAATTGGCGTTACGCCGGAGGAACACGTCAGTATATTAGACGATGAGTCGGAGGTCCAGTCGATAATCGACAAAAGGCTTCAGACATCGGGCATCAGGCATCGGGATAAGAAGAGTGGGTTATGCCAATGAGATTGGGGTTGCAGATGTCAACCGCCGATTGGGCAACAGACCGCAAGAGAGGATGGTGCACCGGAGAATTGCACGAAGCGCCGACCAATGACGTGTTGGGCAACAAAATGTCAATTCACATTATAATAACTATCTAGATCGAAGTAGAGTTTTTGTTTGTGTGTGTGCAGAATTAACTACGATAACAATGAAGACATAAAGCAAATTACCGAAGTCAAGTTGTTGGGAGTTCGAGAGTCCATCGGAAGTCCGAAGGATCATTGGAAGTGCTGCCGGAATCAACCGAGAAAGAATCGGGGACTTGCCGAAGGTTTTGGAAGTTCATCGAAAAGTTTGTCTATGTTTCGTGGAGCTCACCGAGAAGGTTCGGAAGCTTGCCCAAGATTCATCAAACTCGTCACAAGTCTGGGAGCCTACTGGGAGTCTACCGGAAGAAATCCGAGGGTGTGTCGGAAGTCAGTCGGAAGTTCATCGGAAAGCTCGTCGGAAGAAGACTCGACATTGTTAATTGTTAATTTGCTTAGAATTATGTTTCAATCTAGTAGTTAGCATGTAATTAGGGTAAGAATTAGGTAATAATACTATTTAACCCTTGTAGGGGCTAATTGGACCTTATTTGGATTGATTTGGGCCGAAGTTAAGGCCCATTCAGCCTTGCTAAATAGTGCTGGAATAGTCTGGCGGTGGCACCGTCGAGGGACCGAAATCCCAAGTGTTCTGGGCAATGGTACCGCCTAGTACACTAACCATGTCAATGTGTCCGACAGTGGTACTGCCTAGCACTGGTGGTAGTATCGCTTGTAGACTAGAAAAACCACGATGATTTAAATTTAGGCTCCAAATTTGAATCACCTTGGGGCCTATAAATACCCCTCTCATCCATGGTTGAAAAATACACAAAAATTGAGAAAGAAAAAGGAAAAACTCTGTTATAATAGTATTAAAATCTTTCCTCTAATTCTAAAGTGTGATCTAGCCTTAGAGAGAGTTGAGAGGCCTTGTAAGGGTTACCTCCTAAGCCCGTCAAAATGAGAGCGCTATAAGGGAGCTTGTCTTCGCTCATTGGAAGGAAGACACCTAGTGGAAAGCTAGTGGCCTCAAGAGAAGAGGAATCGGGAGTGGACGTAGGTCGTATAACCGAACCATTATAAAAATTCTGATTTGCATTTCTATTATTGTTATTTACATTTATGCAAACCATCTTCACTTTACTTCCCTTATTTCTCCTTCTTACAATTGGCTTTAAGTTTAAAACATCATTTCTTTCCGGGTTCAAATGAAATGTTGCTTTTGATCATACAAAGTTTCCGAACTTGTTTAGATCACTGAAAATTATTATACTTAACCACTGCACTAATTCACCCCCCCCCCTCTTCGTGCTGCTCGATCCCTAATAATTGGTATCAGAGCCATGTTATTTCTCTTTCAGATTCACACCCATAAGAAATGGCTCTTCACGGCTTTTAAGAGGATTTTTTTATTGTTCGTCCTCCGTTCTTTAACGGATCGGACTATACTTATTGGAAAACTCAAATGAGAATTTTCTTGCTTTCTATGGATTTGGATTTATGGAACTTCATTGAAAATGGATTTTAACTTTCCTCTAAACTAACAAACGAATGGTCGGATTTAGAGATAAAATATTTTTCTTTAAATGCAAAGGCTATGAATGCCTTATTTTGTGCTTTAGATAAAAAAGAGTTCAATCGGATTTCTACGTATGAACTAGCTTTTGATATTTGGTGGACACTTGAAATCACGCACGAGAGAACTAGTAGAGTCAAAGACTTAAAAGTAAACCTCTTATTGCATAATTTTGAGCTCTTTCGAATGGCACCAAGTGAGTCTATCGATAGCATGTATACCCATTTCACGGATGTCATCAATAGCTTGAAAAGTCTTGATAAATGTTTTTTGAATTTTGAACTCACTAACAAGATCTTAAGATCCCTTCCAATAGGGTGGGATCCAAAAGTAATTGTAATACAAGAGACTAAAAATTTAAATGATTTTCCATTGGAAGATTTAATCGGGCCATTAATGACCTATGAAATAACACTCTTGGAATATTTTGAACTTGATGAACACATAAACTATCTTCCTAAGAACAGGAAGAATTTGGAACTCCGGACTATAAAATGCCACTTGAGTGATAACTCAAGTGATGAGGACAAAGAAGAGGACATTGAACTTTTAATGAATCTTAATAAGTTCATTAAATAAAAATCTAAAACTAAAAATAAACTTGAACCAGGAATAAGACCAAAGAAGAGGAAGGCACCCAAGGATGAATCAAGAACTTCCAAAGGTGAAACGGGGAATTGGGCTTTGACGGGTTTCAACCATGAGGTAAACAACTCACCTAAAATGTTCTTACATTGTTTTGAAATTACATGATTTTTCCATGAGTGCTTAACTTAGTTAGTAGGAAATAAATAATTATTTTTAAAAAAATTATATCATGCTTTTCCTTCTAGTATTTTTTGAGAAGTATAAAAAAATGAATGATGATTGCTTAACTTGTGCTATTACAAGATCAATCTCATGTATGATTTTGAAATAAGAATTCAATGCATGGTTTTTGACACAAAATGAATCATCATGATAATTGCATCTCATGCTTGCACACCTAACAAGATTAAATCCAATGAATATCTTGATGAATTCCATATTGCTTTTCATAATAACATAATGAAAATATAAAATCATGTGTATCTTATTGATTTATTTTATGAAATCTGTTTTTCAGTTTTAAACTTGATACATATCATTTATACAAAAGAATTGAGCATGCTTACATCTAATCAATTTACTTTACTCCTAACAAATTTTTGGAATGAAAGATTATGATGATAATTTCAAATTTATATGATGCTTGGCTTTTATGTGAAAATGTGAACATGCTTATATGAGATCAACCACATAAAATAAAACATATAAAAATTAAAAATGTGTTATCATGATTTTTATTTTTGATGTGTTTGGTCTTGACGAGTTTATGACTAAATTTATGTCTTGTTTATACATGTTTTCATAAAAAGATTTGAATATGCTCATATGAAAATAATTGCATAAAATGAAAATTCATTTTCTATCCTATTGAGGTTAATAAATTCACTTTACCAATCTTGTGAATCTCATGAAAATAATCATGATGAATATTTTGAAAATAAATGAGTGTATCATGCATTTGGTTTAAATAATTTTTTTTGAAACTTGCTTTTCGGATCTATACAATGATACATGAATCTAGTAAAAAAGACAAGAGCATGCTTACATGTAAACTATCTCCGTTGCTCTTAATAAAATTTTCAAATGAAAGATTTTGATGCATTTGATCTTGATGACTTTAATGATAAAACTTGTATTTCGAATTTATACGATGATGACTTTCATTGAATATACCTTATGAAATCATCATTGATAATGATGAAATGGAAATATTAAAAGTTTGTTATCATACTTAATGTGTTTCATCTTAATGATTTTTAAGACAAAATTTATCTTTTCGTCTTGAATGATGACACTTGTTTTATTAAAAGCAAAGGCTTGATAATAAAATGAAATATATTATCATAAGTTTAATCTTATGTTTTGAAATAATATGTTAGATTTTGTCTTGACGATTTTTTTGATTAAGTTTGTCTTTCAGTTTTGAATGTTGTTACCTCTATTTGATTGGGCATATAAAGACAAATGCATGCTTAGATGAAATAAATTACTCAAAAAGAAAAAGCTTTTCTTACCTTATCGAGATTAAACTTCTTTTTTTAAATCTCATGAATGATTTTGATTATTCATTTTGTAAAATTGAATGAGCTAAAAATAATGAATATCTTAACAATGAAAGCTTGTATAATGCTTGATGAATTCACATTTTAAAGCTATGCATAATGAATCATGTGTCTTGAACTAATATGTTTTGGGTCTAAATCATTTTTATGATATTTTTGCCCTTACGTCTTGAACGATCATGCTTGTTTCTATTTGACTTAAAAAGGTAAAGGCATGATCATATAAAATAAATGCATAAATTGAAATCACTAAAAGAGAAATGCATGTTTCTTGAACATCTCTCTTTATCTAAAGTTTTAGATTTTTCAAATAAAAGACAAGTGATAAATTTATTTATGATATTTTGTAAATCACTTGAATTATGAATGAGATTTTGATGATACGGTAATGACTTTATTCATGTTATGAATCTCAAAAATGATAATTTGATTATGAGTCTTGAGTTGATGAATTGACTTGAATGAGATTTTGTTTCAAGCGAATCAGGATCTCTCTTAATTTCTTGACTTGAGATTTTTTTTATGCAAATCGAAATCCTTTTCCTCTATGACTCCTTTATTCTATCATTTACTAAAGAGGAATATAATCCAAGTCTTGATATCTCGATAATTGATACTTGAATTTTTATGAATCCGTGATCATGATATATTGATACTTGCGTTTTTAAATATATTGAGTAACGAGAGTTTGAATGCATGAATCGAAAATTTTTGATTCCTTACTCAAAATTTCTTTTTAATGATTTTGATTTCTCGGAACTATTTATTTGAAATTATTTCTATGAAATCATGATCGTAATAAAATTCCTACATGTAATTAAGGTCTTGTGCTTGATCTCCTTAGACTTCCTCGTGTTATTTCCTAAAAAGGAGACTTGTCAAAATAATTCATAAACATTTTGATTTATAACTTTTGGATTCATGACTTAAGGTCGATGATTGAAACAATATATGCTTAAATAGATTCTTTTTATGTTTCAATACTTCCTTGAATGCATCATGCGATGATTGAAAAAATTGATGTATATTTTGATGTAAATTTATAATTGATATGAAAAGTGAATATAATTGAAATTTTTAGCCATTGAGCCCCCCACTTCATTTTGACAAAAACTAATGGGGAGCTAGCTTGTTAAATTCATATTCATGACTTGAATTTTGATGACTGAAAATTGATTTGCTTTATGATGAATCATGAATGTAAATTTTTGATACCCTATTGATCTCCTGATAAAAATTTAGTTTTGCTGATTGTCATAATTTCAAAAGTCATATAAAGGGAAAAGAATTGTACTCCTCCCTTCTTTCTAACAAAAACAAAGGGGGAGAAGATTTATTGCTAGCCTGGGACTTCAATGAAAAATTTGCTAGCTCGATCATTGAAATGAAGGAACATCCTATCTTGAACATAAAAAATTGCTACCTTGCAATTTCAAAAGAAGCAAGTAAAAATTGCCATGCTTGAACTTAAAAATCTTGTTATGATTGAATGTTGTAAATCTAATTTATATGCTGACTCGCATATCTTTTAAAATAGCTAGAGCAACTTTTCCTTTTTGTTGATGACAAAGGGGAGAAGTGGATTGATGTTATCATGCAATGTGTGATGTTTTGAATATTTTATAATTTGCATGATGCTTTTGATAACATGATTTTGATACATGTTACTTGGATTTGAAAAAATCCAAGGTTTATCAATGGCATATTGATAGGGAGACTTTGTTTAAACTCCAAATAGTTAAGATTAACTCCGTCATCAATTAGTTATCATCATAAAAACGGGAGAGATTGTTGAATCTCAGATTTTGATGATGAAACTAATTGATCGTATTTTATTATCTAAACTGTGTTTTGAGTTATGCGGATCTACTCGATCAGGATTAGATAGTTGACACAGGAGGAATTGACGTTGTCCCTGAGGAACAAGTCAGTATATTGGACGTCGAGCTGGAGGTCCGGTTGATAATCGGTAGAAGACTTTAGACATCGGGCATTGAGATAAGAGTGGGTTGCTCTAAGGAGATCGGGGTTGCGGAGGTCAACCGCCGATTAGGCAACAGACCACAAGAGAGGATGGTGCGCCAAAGAATTACACGAAGCACCGACCAATGATGTGCTGGGCAACAAAATATCAATTCGCATTGTAATAACTATCTAGATCGAAGTAGAGTTTTTGTTTGTGTGTGTATAGAATTAACTACGATAACGATGAAGACATAAAGCAAATTACCAGAGTCAAGTTGTTGGGAGTTCGAGAGTCCATCGGAAGTCCGAAGGATCGTCGGAAGTGCTGTTGGAATCAACCGAGAAAGAATCAAAGACTTGCCGAAGGTTTCAGAAGTTTGTTGGAAAGTTGTCGGAGTTTCATGGAGCTCACCGAGAAGGTTCGAAAGCTTGCCCAAGATTCATCAAACTCACCACAAGTCCAAGAGCCTATTGGGAATCCATCGGAAGAAATCCAAGGGTGCGTCGGATGTTGGTCAGAAGTTCACCGGAAAGCTCACCGGAAGAAAACTCGACATTACCAGTTGTTAATTTGCTTATAATTATGTTTTAATTTAGTAGTTAGCATATAATTAGGGTAAGGATTAGGTAATAATCTTGTTTAACCCTTGTAGGGGCCAACTAGGCCTTATTTGGGCTGATTTGGGCCAAAGTTAAGGCTCATTCAGCCTTGTTGGAATAGTCTGGCGGGCACCGCCAGACCTAGGTGGTGGCACCACTCAGGGACCGAAATCCCAAGTGTTCTAGGTGGTGGCATCGCTGCCTCGGGCAGTGGTACCACTCATTACACTGACCATATCAGTGAGTCATATAGTGGTATCGCCTAGCATTGGCGGTAGTACTACTCGTACCTGAAAAAACTGGGATGATTCAAATTTGGGCTCCAAATTTGAATCCCCTTGAGGCCTATAAATACCTTTCTCATCCATGGTTGAAAAATACACAAAAACTGAGAAAGACAAAGGAAAAACTTTGTTGTAATAGTGTCAAAATCTTCCCTCTAATTCTAAAGTGTGATCTAGCCTTAGAGAGGGTTGAGAGGCTTTGTAAGGGTTACCTCCTAAGCTCATCAAAAGGAGGCTTTGTAAGGGAGCTTGTCTTTGCCCATTGGAAGGAAGACACATAGTGGAATGTCGGTGGCCTCAAGAGAAGAGAAATCGTGAGTGGACGTAGGTTGTATGACCAAACCACTATAAAAATTCTGATTTGTATTTCTATTATTGTTATTTACATTTATGCAAACTATCTTCACTTTACTTCTCCTATTTCTCTTTCTTACAATCAACTTTAAGTTTAAAGCATCATTCCTTTTCAGGTTCAAACGAAATGTTGCTTTTGATCGTACAAAGGTTCTGAACTTATTTAGATTGCCAAAAATTATCGTACTTAATTGCTGCACTAATTCACCCCCCCCTCTTTGTGCCACTTGATCCCTAATAGAGGGCTTTGATATTTCTGGTCAGGGAGTGACCCTAATCCTTTAGGTTTTGTGGTTCAATCGCTCATCTTGAAGTCGTGCGAAAGTGATGGCTGCCATGAGCGTGTATAGTTGTTGTGCTTTAACTTTTCCCTGGATCTCCGGCTTCAAGCCCTCAATAAACATCCCCAATAGCTGTTTTCTAGACTAATCATGAGTTTGATTAGATAACCTTTCAAACCTGGTTTGATACTCTTGAATAGTGGAGGTTTGTCGGATCTTTGCTAGTTGTCCGTCAATATTCTCGTAATCGGTTGGTCTGAAGCGGATCAGTAGTCCTTCTTTGAATTATTACTATGATAGGACTCTATAAGCGTGTTTAAATAAATCAAACCATTGTATGGCATCCACTTCAAGATGTATACTTGTAATTTCCACCATAGATGAGTCCGCAGTTTTGTGGTACCGAAAATATCGCTCCACGTGCGAGATCCAACCAATCGGGTCTCCTTTTTCCCATCTAAGGAAGTCCACCCTCATGCATGGATAGTAGGGATCAGTCATAGAGCATCTCCTCTCTTGGAAGTCATCTCTTCTGTTAGAGCTCTCTCCTTGATGTGATTTCTTTAGACTCGGTGATCGGCTCAAATTGAGTTCGGCAAAGAGAGTCCGAATCTTATCCTTTATTTGCATCTCAAGGCTTCGAATTTAGCATTGATTGCCTCCTCGGATGCCATAGTATATGCCTCCAAATCTATAATATTAAGATCTCTCTTTTGTTGTTGGGTTAAAGGCATATATTGGTTAAGAGAAATGGTGGCCGAAAGGGGTGGTGGATTGGAGGATGTAGGCTGTGGTTTAGGATTGTTTTGAGTGTGGTTTAGGGTGCAGTTTGATAGAGTTTTAGGTCTGTGATGATAGTGGATGAAGGTTAGGGAAGAGGGTTTTAGATCTATGGTAGATGGCAGCAAAGGTTTGGCAGAAATTAGTGGAAGTTGCTGCATATATGTGCTGTCTCGTAAGAGCAAAATTGTCATCGAAGAAACAGTGGTTTCTCGATGAAATTTCCAGCAAAAACCCAGAGATTTGAGGAGGGAATTTGATAGCAAAATCTCAGTTTAGATAATTTCAGTGATGATAAATTGGATCAAGAAAATTTTGGTAGAAATTCAGTAGAAGTTGCTGCAGATATGTGCTGTCTCGTACGAGTAGAATTGTCATTGAACAAACAGCGGTCTCTCGATGAAATTTCTGGCAAAAATTCCAAGATCTGAGGAGAGAATTTGATAGCAAATTATTGGTTTAGATAACAGTGATGATGACAAATTGGATCAAGAAAATTTTGGTAGCAATTCGGTATAAGTTGCTGCAAATATGTGCTATCTCGTAAGAGCAGAATTGTCATCGAAGAAATAGCGGTTACTCGATGAATTTTCTAGCAAAAATTCTAAGATTTGAGGAGGAAATTTGATAGCAAATTCTTGGTTTAGATAACAGCAATGATGACAAATTGGATCAAAAAAAATTTGGCAGCATAATAGCAAGGAAATTGTTGCAAGTTATAATGGCAGAATTCTCGTTGAAAAATTTCAGTAGTTTGCGACAAAAATTTACAACAACACAGGAATATTTCAGAGATGAATTCCACAATAGATCAATCATAGATGAAATTCAAGATGGTCTATGAAGTGCACAAAAAATTTTATTTAAAAAGGATAGTAAATAGATCAGTTTAAAGGTAGCAATATGCGGCTGAAATTTTCTGTAGCAATCCTTCGTTTGCAAAGATGATGACTTTTGCGATAAAAGGAATTCGCAGCAAAGGATAGATATCAATACTTCTTTTTGGTATTTTGAATGAAAAATTATAGTAGCAAAAGGTATTGGTGATAGGAGAATACAAGATCTCTAATGCAATTAGAGGTGGCGGTAGTAGATTAATTTGATCTACGGTAGAAGATGACGGTGGACACGGCGACGTCAAGAGCAATTGTGGGAATTGCTTGGTTGATGGTGGGCGGCATGGATAGCAGCAAAAACAACAAGATCACTGCTCTGATACTAGATGATAGAACCCCAAAGGAATTCTATGTAGATTGATCTTTGAGGGAGATCAACCTTTGGAATGCTATAGGGGTTCCACCCTCCATGTAGTCGGCCTTATTACTACAAAGTAGATTGATCTTTTCTTATTAAAAAGAGGTGGAGGCTACATGCTTATATAGGACTCCAAACCCTAGCCCTAGGGGCTGCTTCCTAAGTGAACTACCCATTTTACCCTTAACCTTAGCCGACCGGCCCAATAAAGGGGGGGTGGCAGCTAAGAAGCCCAAAGGCCCAAATGTAAACCCAAGCCACTCTTCTTTATAGAATAAAGGTGGCTAGGTGGGGTTTATTACACTCTCATAGGGTTTTTATTAACTGCTACTTGGTTGAGTAGGACCCAACCATGCTAGGGTCCTATCAGCCCCCTTCAATGAAACTAAATTAGGACTCTCCTTGCTAGAGTTCTAATAGACCCACCCGCTTCAAATTAGCCTTGTCCTCGAGGCTGACACTCTATGAATTCTGAGAATTTGATCTTCAAGTCATCATAGTTCTCCCAAGTGGCATTATCTGCTGGTAGGTTCACCCACTGTATTAGCACTTTAGTAGTGAGTTATCATCATCGAATCATGATCCGTTGATTAATAATGGTACTTAGTTGGGTCTAGAACTCTCCTTAGGTAGTCATATTTGGTAGGTGGCTTTAGGCTGTCTCATTTTGTCCCAACTTGAGCTTCAAACATGACACATGGAAGACTGGATCGATTTGGGAGTGTGGCAGGTCAATTTGTATGCTACTGCTACGATGCGCTCCAAAATCTAGTTGGGACCATAGAACCGAGGTGAAAGCTTCATGGATGCTCTAGTCTGGATTGATATTTGCTTATATGGCTAGAGCCATAGGAAGACCCAATCTCCTACTAAAAATTCTCTTTCACCTTTGTGATGATCATATTATTATTTCATCTTTATTTGAGCTGTAGTGAGATTATCTTTTAGCAACTTCAGCATTTTGTCTCTGTCCTATAGTTCCCTATCTACTTGTTCTACTTTAGAGGTACCGAACACATATTTTGGGATTACATGAGGAGGTCGACCATACATAGCCTCAGAGGGAGTACATTTTGTGGATGAATGATAAGTTATATTATACCTCCACTCAGCCCAAGGAAGCCACTTTATCCACTCTTTTGGTTGGTCACTGGTGAAGCATCTGAGGTATGTCTCCAAGCACTTGTTCACCACTTCAGTCTAGTTGTCGGTTTGTGGGTGATATGTCATACTTATCTTCAATTTACTGCCCTATATTTGGAATAACTCTGTCCAAAATTTGCTCGTGAAGACCCTATCATGATAACTTACAATAGATCTCAGCATCCTATGCAATTTTATAATATTCTCCATAAAGATTCGAGCAATACTAGAAGGAGTATAGGGATTACGAACAACGCAAAAGTGAGCATACTTTGTAAGGCGATCAACCATGACAACGATTGTACCTTTTCTATGTGATGAGAGAAGCCCTTCGATGAAGTCCATGATATATTAGTCCATATTGAGTCTGGGATAGTTAGAGGTTGCAGCTTTCCGAGACTTGCCATTATCTCGCCTTTATGTCGTTGACATACATCACATTGTGTAACAAATTCAGCAATAATATTTTTCATCCCTACCCAATAAATTTTTTTCTTAATTCTCTTATAGGTTCTAGGGAACTCGGAGTGCTTGAACACAAGTGTGGAATGCATCTCTTGAAGGATAGTCTTTATGTAAGTAAAATTTGGTACAAGCACAATGCGTCCCTTATAGTGCAAATCTTTTGAGTCCCAACTATAATGAGCAATGGAGCTTGGTGCTTTCTCTAATTTTTTTATGATCTTATTGGTCTCTAGATAATCTTATCATTCCCTCCTAATATCCTCAAGGAAGTCACTGGTTGGAAGTGAAACGATAGAAAATATAGCTTGTTCGGATAGCCACGAAAGCACATCTGCAACAACATTCTCTTTCCCCTTTTTGTAAGTTTTTTAATAATCATATCCAAGAAGCTTTGTTATCCATTTTTGCTTCTCAGGAGAAGATTGTTGAATCTTATATTTTGAAGATGAAGTTAATTGGTGAATTATTTGTTCTAATCCATATTATCGAGATAAGTGTGCAGGATTAACTATGATAGGATGAAAACATAAAACGATTTACCGAGGTCAAGTTCGCTAGGAGTTCGAGAGTTCATCGAAAGTTCGAAGGATCATCGGAAGTGTTGTTGGAACCAACCGAGATAGAATCTGGGACTTGCCGAAGGTTTCGGAAGTTCATCGAAAAGATCGTCGGAGGTTCACAGAGATCACCAAGAGGGTTCGGAAGCTTGCCAAAGACTCATTGAACTCGCCACAAAATCTCGGAGCCTGCTGAGAGTCCATCAGAAGAAATTCGAAGGAGTGTCGGAAGTCCACCGGAAGTTCGTCGGAAAGCTCGTCGGAAGAAGACTTGAAGAATGTCGATTTAAATTGCTTAGAATTATGTTTCAATTTCATAGTTAGCATGTAATTAGGGTAAGCATTAGGAAATAATCCTATTTAAACTTGGTAGAGGTCAACCGAGCCCTTATTGGGCTGATTTAGGCCGAAATTAAGGCTCATTCAGCTTTGCTGAAGAGCTCGGGCGGTGGCACCGCCTAGACTGGGGTGGTGGCCCCGCCCAGAACCCGAGAGCCCAAGCGGTGGCAACGCCTGGTTGAGCGGTGACACTACCCAGTACACCATCAGCGTCAGACTGATAAGCGGTGGCACTGCCCAATGCATTGTCAGTGTCAGACTGACAGGCGGTGGCACCGCCATTGACAAGCGGTGGCATCGCCAGCACCGGGAAACCCAAAAATAATTCAAATTTGGAGCCCAAATTTGAATCCTCTTGGGGTCTATAAATACCCCTCCTTTCTCAACTGAGAGGGCAATCTTTTGAGAGTTAGAAATTGAGTAAAAGCTATCGTAAAGCCTTATTTTTGATAGTTTAAGTATTCACCTCCCTCCTCTTTGCAAAAATCTGTAAGAGTGTGATCTACTTATAAAAAGGTTATAAGAGGGGTATTTGGTCCTTCCCCTTCAATGTGACTTGCTAGTGGAAGTTGGGAGCCTCATCGAAGAAGGCTTCGAAAGTGGATGTAGGTAATTTGACCGAACCACTATACATCGTGGTGTTCCTTGAATGTATGAGTGTTTAAATTTCTGAATCATTTCTTTACTTAGCTGTAAATCATTCAATCTTCATCTCCTTACTCTTGATTGCCTTTACTCGTGCTATTTTAATGAAGTCATCTTTCATCGAATCAAAATCTCCATACGAACTAACTATTTATGAAATCGATTTCAAACTTACTAGTTTTAATCCGTTGCACTAATTCACCGCCCCCCCCCCTCTTAGTGCCTCTCCGATCCTAACAATTGGTATCAGAGCGAGGTTCACTTTCATATTTGGTTTAAAACTCAAGAGAGATGGCTTATTCTGACATGCAAGAGGGTCACTCCATTACACGTTCGCCTATGTTTGATGGGTCGGATTACATATATTAAAAGACTTGTATGAGGATCTTTCTTATTTCCATGGATTTCGAGCTTTGGAGCATCATTGAAAATGGATTTCAAAAATCTTCTCTTCTAACGAGCGAATGGAATGAATCGGAGAAGAAGACTTTTGCTTTATATGCAAAGGCTATGAATGTCTTGTTTTGCACACTCGATAAAAATGAATTTAATCACATTTTGATTTATGAATTGACTTTTGATATTTGGCATACTCTTGAGATCACTCATGAAGGCACTAGCCAAGTGAAAGAGTCCAAAATCAACATTCTTATGCATTCTACGAACTTTTCAGAATGAAACCAAGTGAGTCCATCGGAGACATGTACACCCGCTTCATGAATGTCATCAATGGACACAAAGTACTTGGTAAAGGTTTTTCTAATTTTAAATTTATAACTAAAATTTTAAGATCCCGGCCAAAGAGTTAGGATCCAAAAATTACGACTATTCAAGAGGTCAAGAATCTTAAAATATTTTCTTTCGAAGAACTTATTGAGTCTCTAATGACCTACGAAATGATGTGCCATACTCATGAAGAGCTCGAGAACCCCCTTCCAAAGAACAAGAAGGATATAGCATTGAGAACATAAGAAGACCACTTGAAAGGAATATCAAGTGATGAGGATAGTGACGATGACATTGCACTTTTAACTCAAAAATTTAAAAAATTTATAAGAAAGAATAAATTTAAAAATGATACTAAAAACAAAATTTAACATAAAAAGGACCAAGTCATATGCTACAAATGCAAGAAGCCGGGGCACTTCAAAAATGAATGCCCCCAAGCTAAGAAGAAGCAATCGAAGAAGAAGAAAGCTTTAAAAGCTACATGGGATGACTCAAGTGATTCTGAGAATGAAAAAGCAAGCAACAAAGAGGAGGCTAACTTTGTATTAATGGCTTTAGGAGAAGAGGCATGTGATTTAATTAATGAAGGTTTATCTTTTGATGAACTTTTTATCACTTTTTCTGAATTATTTGATGAGTGTAGAACTATTAGTAAGAAGTTCAATCTATTAAAGAAAGAGCATGCTTTATTACAAAATAAGTTTGATAGTCTTCAAACTCCTTCTTCACCCCTATGCTCTAAGTGTGAACACTTAGAAGCAATAAAGAGTGAGAACTTGCTACTTAAAGAGACCCTAAACAAGTTTAAGGTTGGTAGCAAGGGCTTGGATATGATCCTTGCAAACAAGGGTCACGTCGCAAATAGAAGTGGAATTGAATTTGTGAGTGGATCTCACCAAAATCCTATCACCTTCATTAAAGGACCCACATTGCATGTATCACCCCATTTGAAATGCAATTTTTATTGTAAAATTGGACATGTTGTTTACTAATGTCCATTTAAGAAAATTAGTTCACATAAATTGATATGGGTTCCTAAAGGAATCATAAATAATTCAATGTTAAATTACAAATTAGTAGATCAATTTTTAGGGCACCCAAAATCAAATGGGTACCTAAAAACTATCCTCTTTTATAGACAAACTCACAAGCTAGGAGCAAGAGAAGGTATCTTGATAGTGGATGCTCAAGACACGTGACCGGAGATCCATGAGCAAAGAAGAAGGGTATGTCACCTTCGGAGACAACAACAAAGGTAAAATCATTAGCAAGGGAACCATAGGTAACAAATCAAGTTTTTCAATTAATGATGTGTTGCTAGTTGATGGATTAAAACATAATCTTTTAAACATTAGTCAATTATGCGATAAAGGTTATGTTGTTAGATTTGAATCTAATATTTGCATCATTAAAAAACCAAACAATAACATAACCATGATTGCGTTAAAACATAATAATGTCTACACCATTAACCTTGATGAACTTAGTAATGAAATGTGCTTTTCCATTTTAAATGTTGATGCTTGGCTTTGGCATAGGAGATTAGGCCATACAAGTATGAAACTAATATCTAAGATTTCATCTAGAGAGTTAGCACGAGGGATTCCCAACATGAAGTTTGTCAAGGACAAAGTGTGTGATACTTGTCAACTTGGAAAACAAATAAAAGCTAGTTTCAAACCAAAAAATCAAATTAGTATCACTAGACCATTACAATTGATCTATTTGGACTTATTTGGACCAATTGATATAATAAGCCTAGGATGTAGCAAATATGCCTTCGTAATTTTAGATGACTATAGTAGATACACTTGGACCTATTTCTTGGCTCACAAAAGTAATTGTTTCAAATATTTTTCTAAATTTTATAAACTTACTCAAAACGAAAATGGTTTCATGATTTTATCAATTCAGAGTGATCACAATGGTGAATTTCAAAACTATGATGTCCAAAATTTTTGTGAAATAAATAGATATAACCATAACTTCTCTACTCTAAGGAATCCTCAACAAAATGGAGTAGTGAAAAAAAAATAGAAATTTACAAGAAATGGTAAGAACCATGTTAAATGAATATAGTTTACCCAAATATTTTTGGGCCGAAGCCATGAACACGATTTGCTATGTCATGAATAGGGTTCTAGTAAGACCATCTCTATCTAAGACTCCGTATAAATTGTGAAATAATAAAAAACCCAATGTTTCTTACTTTAAAGTTTTCGATTGCAAATGTTTTATCTTGAATAAAAAGGATGCCATAGGAAAATTCGATGCTAAATCCGATGAAGGCATCTTTCTTGGTTACTCTTCCATTTCTAAATCTTTTCGGGTTTTTAACAAAAGAACCATAGTTATAGAAGTGTCTATTCATGTAGTTTTTAATGAACTTTTTAAATTTAAGAAAATTGATTTTTATGATGATCTTGGTTTTGATGATTTAAATTTAAATGAACCCTCTCCTCAAAATGGCAACTTGGATACATCTTCTTCCCAAATTTCCTTACCTAAGGAATGAAAGTATGTAGATGCCCATCCTAAAGAGCTAATTATAGGAGACATATCAAAAGGGGTTCAAACTCGTTCTTCTTTTAAAAATTTTTGTGCCCATGCCGCTTTTCTTTCTCAAATTGAACCTAAGTGCATTGACGATGCCTTGAAAGATGATTCTTGGGTTATCGCAATGCAAGAAGAATTGAATCAATTTGAGAGGAATGAGGTATAAAAGCTTGTTCCTAGACCTAGTGACCATTTAGTTATTGGTACTAAATAGGTCTTTAGAAATAAGCAAGATGAATGCGGTATCGTGATTAGAAACAAGGCTCGAGTAGTGGCCAAAGGTTTCAACTAAGAAGAAGGTATCGATTATGAAGAAACCTTCGCTCCTGTGGCAAGATTAGAAGCCATTAGGATGCTCCTTGCCTATGCCAGTAGTAATGATTTTAAATTATTTCAAATGGATGTCAAAAGTGCTTTCTTAAATGACTTTATTTCCGAAGAAGTGTATGTTGAACAACCTCTCGGATTTGAAAATTCTCTTCTTCCTAATCAAGTGTTTAAATTAACTAAGGCCTCTATGGACTAAAACAAGCTCCTAGAGCTTGGTATGAAAGGCTTAGTTCCTTTCTTATTTCAAATAATTTTACAAAAGGCAAGTTTGATACTACATTATTTATCAAATATTTTGAAAATAATTTTCTTATTGTTCAAATTTATGTTGACGATATTATTTTTAGTTTTTCGGATAAATCAGTATGTGAATCATTTGCCAAGTGTATGAGTCATGAATTTGAAATGAGCCTAATAGGAGAATTAATCTTCTTTTTAGGATTGTAAATTAAACAACTTAGTAATGATATATTTCTTAATCAATCTAAATATATATTAGAATTGTTAAAATGATTTAACATAGATGGTTCAAAAGCTATAAACATCTTATGAGTACTTCCACTAAGTTAGATTTGGATGAAAGTAGAAAAAATTTTGATCAAAAGACATATAGAGGAATGATAGGTATCTTACTTTACCTTACCGCGACTAGACCGGATATCATATTTAGTGTAGGACTTTGTGCAAGATTTCTAGCTGATCCTAAGCTGTCCTATCTTAAAGTTGTTAAAAGAATCCTTAGATATCTTAAAGGTACTTCTAATCTAGGATTATGGTATCCAAAATCCAATAACTTTGATTTAATAGCTTATGCGGATGCCGATTTTGACGGATGTAAAATAGATAGAAAAAGCACATCCGGAACATGTCAATTATTAGGACATGCACTCGTTTTTTGATCTTCCAAGAAACAAAACTCGGTTGTACTATCTACAGCCAAAGTCGAATACATAGCTGCAAGTATATATTGTGCACAGGTTATTTAGATGAAAAATACATTAGAAGATTATGGAATTTATTTATTGAACATTCCCATAAAATGTGATAATACAAGTGCTATTTGTCTAACCAAAAATCCTATTCAACACTCTTGAACTAAGCACATTGACATTAGGCATCACTTTATACGGGATCATGTCAATAATAATGATGTCATTCTAGAATTTATTGATACATAGCATCAACTAGTGGACATTTTCACAAAACCCTTGAATGAAGAACAATTTGACTTTATTAGAAGAGAATTAGGCATGTTGAATAGTCCTCGTGAATGAGCTTTATTGCATGTCTTTTTTTTTCAAAAATTTTTTCATCATCTTTTCGGTTTTCATGGACTTGACTTCCTTCTTTTCGATTTTGTATGACATCTTAAAGAGTGATCTAAGACACCATCCTATTTTAAATCAAACACATTAAAACTTCTGAAAAAAAAATTGTGTGCCAGTGGTGACACCGCTAGAACTGGCGATAGCACCACTTGGGCGCTTGGTCCCCAAGCGGTGGCACTGCTCGGTTTGTGGTGGCACCGCCCGAGAACCCCCTTATATTAAAGGGGAGTTAGGGTCGACAGTGGAACTGTCTCCAACCCAAGAGGAAACTCCGAACCCTCTTTCAAAGCCCTCTAAACCTCTCCACACCCCATTTTCTTCCTTTAGAAGCCTCAGAGAGGATTCTTTCTTGGATCAAAACCGCTACCTCTTAAGAAATCTCATACAAGGTAAGATTTGAAAATTTTCTTCTCTTCTTTTCATTATTTGGCCTATTCCTTAAAGTTCTTTGTTAATCTATTATCATGTTTAGATATGGCTCCTAAGTGATCATCGAAAGCCAAAGGGAAAAGGTTGGAATGAGATTCCTATAACCCAATCCTCTTTAGATCTAATGAAATAGCTCTTAAGTACCCTAATTTGGAAGCAAGAACCATACATAAGGGAAAACATGTTGATCTAGGTAAACTAGGAAACCTAGAACCCATTAGATGGTTTATCGATTTAGATGTCTTGCTTACCTTACAAATCGATAAACCAATTTACCCTAGGTTGGTTAAGTTGGTTTATACAAACTTAAGTGTGAATAATGATAGCTTGACTACCTACCTTTTAGGAACCAAAATTTAAATTTTTGATTATACGATATATGAGCTAATTGGAATTGTAGAAAAGGATAGGGGTTGTTATTTCAGAAGCAAATGGAATATGGAAGCAGTCGGAGCAACCTACTCTGAGGCTTTAGAGACTATATTTGTAAATCCTAACCTAGGCATTGTTCCCAAAAGCTGTGAGCACTTGTTACCATTTAATTCTAGAATTCTTCATCACATCATCATAAGCATCCTTATTCTTAAACAATTTCACCATGATGAGATTAGTCTAATAGAGTTAAGTACCATGTATTGGATTATGACCGGATAAAATAACTATTTTAGATACTTGATTTGGCAACATATGATGAAGATAATATCTAGAGACTCAATGTTACCATATGGAAGGTTGATCACTCGATTGATACTAGCCCATAATGTTTGTGTATCACCCGATGAAGAAATAATCTAAGTCGACAGATATGTCACTATTAACAGAAACCTACTCAAGAGACTTAGGTGTATATTAAGCAATGGTATATGGATTAAGCAACCTAGAAGGACCGATCCAGTTCCCCCATTGGTAGAATAACCTGAAACACCTATTTTTAGGGGAAATGAATCTCCTCCTCCTAGTCCCTTTGGTGTAGCACCTTCAGAACCAGATCCTGCTTTATCTTCTAAAGATCCAATCATGAGAGAAATAACTCAAATCAAATCTCAATAAGATCAAATTAAATTACAACAAGCTAAAATTTTGAAGGAAGTACGACAAATGAACTAGAAGATAGATCACCTGTATAGGCATTTTAGAATTTCTCCTGAGGAATAGTTGTTGTCTTTGACTCTTGTTTTGTAAACCTTTATGACTACTATTGACATATTTATGAAATACTCCTAAGTATGAAATATTGAATTACATATTTGTGATATATTGTTGTATGTTTCTTTCATATCATCTACTCGGATTTTGAATGACATCTCTTGAATTTTGGATGATGCCTTCATATTATTGTAATATTTTAAATGATTTGATGTCTTCCTCGAATGATCAATCTTAATTGATTTCATGCTCTCTCCACCTACTTTAAGCATGTTTCATTTCATAAAGTCATAAATGCCAAGTTGATGCTTGATATAAATTGATCATTTTCATAAATCCTTTATGAATTCGTCGTAGCTTAATAAATGAAGATTGATTTTCGGATTTCATAACCATGTCTGAATTCTTCACCTCCTTTTTGTTGATGACAAAGGGGGAGAAAAATGTGAAATTGATGATAAATGACTTATATGTAGCAATATATTGGAATGAAAAATGACTTAATGTATTGTATCTTATCGCAATAACTTATATGATTCATATTGCAAATTACTTTTTCCATACTTCAAAATCAATAATTAATTGCTATGCTTAAATGCATCGCAATCTATCGTAATATATCTCAAATGCTTAAAATGTAATTTTTTTTAGATAAGCTATTATTTCATTTGATATCATGCCCTGATTTTGAGCACTTTATCGATATCATTTGATCCTTGTCATATGTCAAATTAATATCTCTTGATGTAATGATGAATGTTTATAGGTGTCATACCTTGACATTATTTTCATTGAGAAAAATATGAAGTTTCGTATTTATGTTAGAGCGTGCTTGTTAAGCAAAATGATAAGTTCAATGGTTGGAACTTATCGGTTTCGGCTTGAATTCAAAGGATTGAGTTAGAGTGTTTTTATCTTCTTATAATATGGCATATAGATAGGGAGAGTTAAGATTAACTCCATCATTAATTGATTGTCATCATCAAAAAGGGGGAGATTGTTGAATCTTGGATTTTGATGATGAAGCCAATTGGTGAATTATTTATTATAATCTATAGTGTCGAGATAAATGTGCAGGATTAACTACGATAGAATGAAAATCTAAAGTGATTTACCGAGGTCAAGTTCGTTGGGAATTCGAGAGTTCATTGGAAGTCCGAAGGATCGTCGGAAGTGTTGCTAGAACCAACCGAGATAGAATCAAGGACTTGCCGAAGGTCTCGGAAGTTCACTAGAAAGATCGTCGAAGGTTTGTGGAGATCACCAAGAAGGTTTGGAAGCTTTCCAAAGACTCGTTGAACTCGCCACAGAATCCGGGAACCTATTGGGAGTTCGCCGGAAGAAATCTAAAGGAGTGTCGGAAGTCTACCGGAAGTTCGTCGGAAAGCTCACCGGAAGAAGACTTAAAGAATGTCAGTTTAAATTGCTTAGAATTATATTTTAATTTTATAGTTAGCATATAATTAGAATAAAGATTAGGAAATAATCCTGTTTAAACCTGGTAGAGGCCAATCGGGCCCTTATTGGGCTGATTTGGGCCAAAATTAAGGCTCATTTAGCTTTGCTGAAGAGCCCAGGAGATGGCACCACCCAGAACCCGAGAGCCCAAGCGATGGCAATGCCTGGCTGAGCGGTGACACCGTCCAGTGCACTGTCAGTGTTAGCCTGACAAGCGGTAGCACCGCCTTGTGCCCTATCAGTGTCAGACTGATAGGTAGTGGCACCGCCATTGACAAGCGATGGTGCCAGTACCAGGAAACCCAAAAATAATTCAGATTTGGAGCCTAAATTTGAATCCTCTTGGAGTTTATAAATACCCCTCCTTTCTCAGCTGAGAGGGCAACCTTTTGAGAGTTAGAAATTGAGTAAAAGCTATAGTAGAGCCTATTGAATCTCGGATTTTGATGATGAAACTAATTGATTGTGGTTTATTGTTTAACTGTGTTTTGAGTTACGCAGGTCTATTATCGATCAGGATTAGATAGTTGACACTGGAGGAATTGACATTGCACCAGGTGATCACGTCTGGATATTGGATGTCGAGCCGGAGGTTCGATCGACAATCGGCTAAAGGCTTCGTACGTCGGGCATCAGGCCAAGATGCAAGTTGTACCAAGGATATCGGGGTTGCGGAGGTCATCCGCCGATTGGGCAATGGACCACAAAAGAGGACAATGTGCCGAAGGATCGAATGAAGCGCCGACCAATGACGTGCCAGGCAACTAAATGTCAATTCGTGTTGTAATAACTGTTTAGATCGAAGTAGAGTGTTTGTTTGTTTGTGTGCAGGATTAAGTACGATGACGATGAAGACGTAAAGCGAAATAAAATGCTAAAACACAAGTGGGATAGATCATTGGGAGTTTGAGAGTTCAACGAAAGTCCAAAGATTCGTTGGGAGTATTGCTGGAACTGGTCGAGAATGAGTAGGGAGCTTGCCGAAGGATTTTTGGAAGTTCACCGGAAGGTTCATCGGAAGTTCACAGAGCTTGCCAAAGAAGCTTGATGGAACTCGCCAAGATCATCATGAAGTCCGGGAGCTTGCCGGGAGTCCGCAGAATGGTTTCCGAGGGTTCGTCGGAAGACTGCCGGAAGTTTGCCGAAAGCTCACCGAAAGAAGTCTTGTCTTCTGGACCTTGAAATAGCTTTAAAAATATCTTTAAAATTTGTAGTTAGCATATAATTTGGTTTAGGATTATGTGTTAATCTTATAAACCAAATTTGGGCCAATTTGGACTTCGTTTGGACTAGTTTCGGTCGAGTTTTCGGTCGAAACCACTGTGCTGAAAAAAATGACCTGGGCGGTTGAACCGCCCTAGGCTGGGCGATGGCACCGCCCAGAGGCTGAGACCTGGGTGGTGGAACCACCCCAGGCAGGCGGTAGCACCGCCTAGCACCTGCTGTGTCAGTCTGTTAGACTGACAAGCGGTAGAACCGCCTCTGACAGGCGGTTGAACTGCCCGACACCGGGAAACTCAAAAAAATTTAAATTTGGAGCCCAAATTTGAATCACTTTGAGGCCTATAAATACCCCTCACATTCTTCGATGAAAAGTGTCTAGAACTGAAAAAAAGAAGGGGGAAACTCTCTTGAAAGTGTGTCAAATGTTCCCTCTAAGTCTTAAGAGTGTTCTAGTCCAAGAGAGTGGTAAGAGTGCTTGTAAGGGTTATCTCCTAAGCCCATCAAAAGGAGAAGTGTTGTAAGGGAGTTCATCCTCGCCCGTTAGAAGGAGGATAGCTAGTGGAGAAGCCAGTGGCCTCAAGTGAAGAGGAATCAGGAGTGGACGTAGTTCGCATGACTAAACCACTATAAAAATTTGGGTTGCATTTACGTTCTCGCAACTTACTTTGCTGCAAACCATTTTCATTTGCTACCTTATTTACTCAACTTCATCTTCATCTTATTATATATGCTTTAAAGTTAAAACGCAATCTTTCCGGGTTCAAACAAAATGTTACATTCATTCGTACGAAGTTTCCGAACTTGTTCAATTCATGAAAAATTTATCGTTCCTTACCGCTACACTAATTCACCCCCCGCTCTTAGTGCCGCTCGATCCCTAACAATTGGTATCTTTCAAATTTACACCTGTGAGAAATGGCTCTAAATGGTTTTCAAGAGGGCTTTTCAGTTTTTCATCCACCGTTCTTTAACGGATCGGACTACACATATTGGAAAACTCGAATGAGAGTTTTCATGCTTTCAATGGATTTTGATTTATGGAACATCATCGAAAATGGCTTTCAACCTTCCTCTAAACCGACGAACGAATGGTCGGATTTGGAGAAAAGATCGTTTTCTTTAAATACAAAGGCTATGAAGGCCTTATTTTGCGCTTTAGATAAGAATGAGTTCAATCGAATTTCTATGTGCGAAACGGCTTTTGATATTTGGCGAACACTTGAAATCACGCACGAGGGAACTAGTAGAGTCAAAGACTCGAAAGTAAACCTCTTATTACATGATTTTGAGCTCTTCCGAATGACACCAAGCGAAACTATCGGCGATATATACACCCGCTTCACGGATGTCATCAATAGCTTGAAAAGTCTTGGTAAATGTTTTTCGAACTTTTAACTCACTAACAAGATTTTAAGATCCCTCCCAAAGAGTTGGGATCGAAAAGTAACCGCAATACAAGAGACTAAAAACTTAAATGATTTTTCATTGGAAGAACTAATCGGGTCATTAATGACCTATGAAATGAGTTTCTTGGAATATTTAGAACATGATGAACATATGAACCACCTTCTAAAGAACAAGAAGGTTTTGGAACTCCGAACTATGAAATGCCACTTGAGTGATGACTCAAGTGATGAGGACAATGAAGAGGACATTGAACTTTTAATGAATCTTAATAAGTTCATTAAACAAAAATCTAAAATGAACAATGAACTTGAACGGAGGATGAGACCAAAGAAGAAGTAGAAGACTTGTAAAGAAGAATCAAGTAAAGAAGAGGTGAAATGGGCTTTGAAGGTTTTCGACAATGAGGTAAGAAACTCACCCAAATTGCTTTTACCTTATTTTGAAATTACATGATGCTTTTCATGAATGCTTAACTTAGTTAGTAGTTTTTTTTATATTTTTTGGAAATTAAAACAAATTGTTTTAAAAAAATTATGCTATGTTTTTTCCTTCTAGCATTTTTTAAAAATTATAAAAATGATCATGAAAAACTATATTGTTAAAGTTTTATGCATGTTATGATTCAAAACTTTGAATCATTATGAATGATGATTGCTTGGTTTATGATTTCCATATCGTATTTTGATGCATGGTTTAACACAAAAGTTAATTAGCATGATTATGTTTAATAGGGTTAATCCGTGATTGTGTATTTCGGTTTTCATGCAATGAGGATTTGAAGTAATGTTAATTTAAAAATGTCTATTTTGGATTAATGTGTCTGAATCCTTTTTATGATGAAATTTTTATCGATACATGTCTTCATGAAATCAATTATAAAGACCCAAACCACAAATTTTCAAAATAAAAAATGTGGCTTTGATGTTGCCTTGTGTGATATTTGGACTTAATGGGTTTCATGATGAAAATTATTTTTCAGATTTTTAAAATGATGTATGATTTTAGCAAAAGTTTGAGCATTGATCATCTTGTTATAACAAATGAAAGAAAGAATTAAAATGATTTTGATGATGCATTATGAAAACATGCTTAATGATGGTACTTGATGACTTGAAATCTCATATTTTGAAATAATATATTCATAATGAATCCATGAATCTTGATGATTTTCGCATCACTTTTTGGCTTTAAACTTGATATATATTTTTCATGCAAAAAGTTTTGGGCATGCTTTTGGGAAATCTTACTTGATAAATAAAAATGCTCTATATGTATGATCATGATAAATTCATGAATCTTGATAATTTTATATTACTTTTGAAATGTTGATATATGCTCACATGTAATCAATTTATGTTACTCTTATTAAAATTTTTGAATGAAAGATTTTGATGCATTTAATCTTGATGGGTTTAATGACTAACTTGTATTTTGAATTTATACAATGATGGCTTCCATATAAATATTTGAACATACATTATGAAATCATCATTGAAATAAAAATATTAAAAGTTTGTTATCATGCTTAATGACTTTGTGATATCATATTTTGATGACAAACTCATGTTTTGGTCTTAAATTTGATACTCATCGTTTGAAACATGAGCACACTTGTTTGAAACAAAATGAAACATATTATCATGATAAATTGAATCTCATAATGTGTTATATTTTTATCTTGATGAATTTTATGATGAAGTTTGTCTTTCGATGTTGAATATTGATATTTCTATTTTATTTGACATCAAAAAACAAAGGCATGCTCATATGAAATAAATCATACAATAGAAATGCATGTTTCTTGAAATCTTTCAATTTTTCAAATAAAAGACAAGTGATAAATTCATTTTGTAAATCACTTGACTTATGAATGAGATTTTGATGATACGGTAATGACTTTATTCATGTTATGAATGTTAAAAATGATAATTTGATTAGGAGTTTCGAATTGACAAAATGAGTTTGAATAATTTTATGACTCCTCTCTTGATCACTTGAAATCATGACTTTAAATTCTTGACTTGAGATATTTTTGCGAATCAAAATATTTTCCTCTATGATTGCTTCTTTTTATCATTTACCAAAGAGGAGAACAATTCAAATTTATGTCATTTGTGAATCTCATAAACTATGTTAATGATTTTGATGATTCGAACTTGAATGAGCTTTATCACAATCAAACTCTTGATATCTTAATATTTGATACTTGGAATTTCTTATGCATGAATCAAGTTGCTCTTTGTGCTATATCTTTTTAAATGAATCATGAGTCTTATTATCATATATTTCATAATATAGAAATGACAAAAATTCTTTAGCTTGTATGTCTTATGTGGCAATTGAAAAATAGATAATTGAAAAGAAATTTGCCTTATGATGAATCAATGAATCATGACTTGATCTATGAGAATGATATGTTTTTATGCATCATGATTCTTGGTTGTATACCCTTTATCATGAATTGATATTTACCGTGTAAGCCCTATATGATTCAAAATTGATGTAAAAGAATTGTGCTTAATGATTGAATCATTAATTTATTCTTTTATCATGGCTTGAAAATGAATGAAAAGAAAATATGTTAGAACTTGTAATCATGATTTGATCCTTGATATTGATATACTTTTATATATCATGATTCTTGATTATATTACATTTATCTTGAATTAAAAATTGATAAATATGAATTTTGATCTTGCTAAAAAGAAAGTTATGAATCATGAATGATATCTTTTGGTTTTGATCCTTGTTGAATTACATATTGATATCCTTCATGACATGATTTCTTTGCATTGTTGTCTTATTTGCATCATGTGATGATTGAACAATTGATGTATATTTTTATTGATGCAAATTTATAATTGATATGAAAAATGGCTTGTATAATGATTAAAATTTTTAGCCCTTTAGTCCTCCCTTCTTTTTGACAAAGACAAAGGGGGAGAAAAATTACTACCTTGCAAATTCACAAGAAGTTAAGGATTGCTATCTCAAAGGATGCAAATATTGCTATTTTGACTATCTTAAAAGAAGCAAAATGTAAAACTTCAAAAATTTGAAATGTTACACTTGCCATGCCTTTATGTTTGTATATTTTAGTGAAAAGTTAGCATATATGTTTAAAGTGATTATATATAATTGCTAGCTCATTGCAAACAAAAAGTTGATAGCATGCAAAGGTGAAACTTAGTTACAAAAGAGAAGAATTGAAAGGAAGCTAACTTGCGTGTTGCAAAGTATGTTAGCTTGCTTATCATTATTGTTTGCTTGCTTATCATCTTTTTCTCTCATATCATGATTTTTGCCTCCCTTGAATTCATGACTTAATATGCTAAAAATTCATGTTGTAAATTTATTATTTTGTCATGATCAAAGCATTGACTATTTGTACTCCACTTTTTGACAAAACAAAGGGGGAGAAGATTAATTGCTAGCTTGTGTATCGTAAAAAAAAATTTTGCTAGCTAGAACATGCAAAGGAAGCAAAGAAAGTGCAACTTGCACATCTCAAGAAGCAAGTAAAAAAATTACCATCATTGCCCATCCTTAAAAACTTGCTATGATTGAATGGTATATTTGGATGTTGTATTGCAAAGCTATGCTTAAATATTGTATAATGTATATCTAGATTGATAGCTAGTATGTTATAAAATTTGCATATCTTTTAAACTAGCTATGATGCAACTTCTCCTTTTTGTTGATGACATAGGGGGAGAAGTAGATTGATGACTTCATGCATTGATTGAATATTTTATATTTGCATGATGGTTTGATGATTCTCTTACTTGTGATGAATGTTGCTTGGATTTGGGATAATCCAAGGTTTCTATTAATGGCATATTGATAGGGAGAGTTTGGTTAAACTCCGGGGAGTTATGGTTAACTCCGTTAGTCATCATCAAAAAGGGGGAGATTGTTGAATCTTGGATTTTGATGATGAAACTAATTGATTGTGGTTTATTGTTTAACTGCGTTTTGAGTTATATAGGTCTACTATCGATCAGGATTAGACAGTTGACGCTAGAGGAATTGACGTTGCGCCGGGTGATCACGTCTGGATATTGGATGTCGAGCTAGAGGTTCGATCGGCAATCGGCTGAAGGCTTCGTACATTGGGCATCGGGCATCGGGCCAAGATGCATGTTGCACCAAGGATATCGGGGTTGCGGAGGTCATCCGTCGATTGGGCAATAGACTGCAAAAGAGGACGATGTGCCGAAGGATTGGACGAAGCGCCGACCAATGACGTGCTGGGCAACTGAATTTCAATTCATGTTGTAATAACTGTCTAGATCGAAGTAGAGTGTTTGTTTATTTGTGTGCAGGATTAACTACGATGATGATGAAGACGTAAAGTGAAACAAAGTGCTGGAAGATAAGTGGGATGGATCATTGAGAGTTCAAGAGTTTGATGGAAGTCCGAAGATTCGTTGGGAGTATTACCGGAACTGGTCGAGAACGAGTAGGGAGCTTGCCGAAGGGTTTTTAGAAGTTCGCCGAAAGGTTCATCGGAAGTTCACGGAGCTTGCCAAGAAAGATCAGCGCTTGCCAAAGAAGCTTGATGGAACTCGCCAAGATCATCATGAATTCCGGGAGCTTGCCGGGGGGAGTCCGTAGAATGGTTTCCAAGGGTTCGTCGGAAGACCGCCGGAAGTTCACCGAAAGCTCATCGAAAGAAGTCTTATCTTATGGACCTTGAAATAGCTTTAAAAATGTCTTTAAAATTTGTAGTTAGCACATAATTTAGTTTAGGATTAGGTGTTAATCTTATAAACTAAATTTGGGCCAATTTGGACTTCGTTTGGACTGGTTTCGATCGAGTTTTCGGCCGAAACCACTGTGCTGAAAAAAATGACCTGGGCGGTTGAACCGCCCCAGGCTGGGCGGTGGCACCACCCAGAGGCCGAGACCTGGGCGGTGGAACTGCCCCAAGCAGGCGGTAGCACCGCCCAGCACCTGATGTGTCAGTCTGCTAGACTGACAGCCGGTAGAACTGGCTCTCACAGGCGGTTGAACCGCCCGACACCAGGAAACTCAAAAAAATTCAAATTTGGAGCCCAAATTTGAATCACTTTAAGGCCTATAAATACCCCTCACATTCTTGGATGAAAGGTGTCTAGAACTAAAAAAAAGAAGGGGCAAACTCTCTTGAAAGTGTGTCAAATGTTCCCTCTAAGTCTTAAGAGTGTTCTAGTCCAAGAGAGGGGTAAGAGTGCTTGTAAGGGTTATCTCCAAACCCATCAAAAGGAGAAGTGCTGTAAGGGAGTTCATCCTCGCCCGTTGGAAGGAGGATAGCTAGTGGAGGAGTCGGTGGCCTCAAGTGAAGAGGAATCGGGAGTGGACGTAGGTCGCATGACCGAACCACTATAAAAATCTGGTTTGCATTTACGTTCTCGCAACTTACTTTGCTACAAACCATTTTTATTTGCTGCCTTATTTACTCAACTTCATCTTCATTTTATTATGTATGATTTAAAGTTAAAACGCAATCTTTCCAGGTTCAAACGAAACGTTGCATTAATTCGTACGAAGTTTTCGAACTTGTTTAAATCATGAAAATTTTATCGTTTCTTACCATCGCACTAATTCCCCCCGCCCTCTTAGTGCCGCTCGATCCCTAACAGAGCCTTGTTTTCGATAGCTTAAGTGTTCACCTCCCTCCTTCTCTTTGCAAAAATCTGTAAGATTGTGAACAACTTGTAAAAAGGTTATAAGAGGGGTATTTGGTCCTTTCCCTTCAACGTGACTTGCTAGTGGAAGTTGGAAGCCTCATCGAAGAAGGCTTCGAAAGTAGATGTAGGTTATTTGACTGAACCACTATACATCGTGGTATTCCTTGAATGTGTGAGTGTTTAAATTTCTGAATTATTTCTCTATTTAGCTGCAAATCGTTCAGCCTTCATCTCCCTACTCTTGATTGCCTTTACTCATGCTATTTTAAGGAAGTCATCTTTTGTCGAATCGAAATCTCCATACGAACTAACTATTTATGAAATCGATTTCAAACATACTAGTTTTAATCCACTGCACTAATTCACCCCCCTCCTCCTCTTAGTGCCTCTCTAATCCTAATAAAGATATCTTTTGCTCTAAGAAATATTTTAGGCTTTTATGGTTGGCCTTGATTTGAAAATGTCGCCCGATCAAGTATAGTCTCCATTTGGCCATCGCATAGATAATCACAAGCATCTCTTTATCGTAAATAGTCATCTTAAGATGGGAAGGAGATAATGCCTTACTAGTATAAGTGAGGGGGTTGCCATCTTGCATTAATACAACACCAATTCTGACTCCGAAGGCATCGACTTCAATAACAAAAGTTTTGTCAAAGTCGGGTAGCACTAGTACGGGCGTTGTCAACATTGAAGCTTTAAGTTCATCATAGGTGGTGGTGGCTTTGTCTGACCATTAAAAAATATCATTTTTTAGGAAGTAAGGAGTGTACTGATCTTTCCATAGTTTTTCATGAACTTGCGGTAGTAGCCTGTTAAACCGAGAAAGCCATGCAACGATTTTATGTTCCTCAAGGTCGGCTAGTTCTACATTACTTCAATTTTGGAGGGGTCCACCACCACACCTTCCTTTGATATGATATGCCCAAGATATCCCACCTTCTGTGGAAAAAAGCTGCACTTCAATTTTTTGATAAAAAGAATATGTTCTCACAAAATCGTCAAAATAAGTCATAAGTGCTGAAAATATCTTTCAAGAGAAGAGCTGTAAATAAGGATATCGTCAAAGAAAACCAGCACACACTTACAAAGATAACTCTAGAAAATATCTTTCATAAGGTTTTGAAAGGTGAAGGGAGCATTGGTGAGACCAAAGGGCATTATCAAAAATTCATAGTGGCTGTTGTGCATTCGAAAGGTGGTTTTCGGTATGTCTTCTTCGTATTTGATGATACCCAGTTCGAAGGTCTAGCTTTGTGAAGACTCATGCTCCCTTTAATTCATCAAGCAATTTATCTACTACTAGAATAGGGTACTTGTCCTTGATAGTTATGCTATTAAGAGCTAAGTAATCAATGCGCATTTGCCATGTTCCATCCTTCTTTCGTACGAGGAGCACCGGTGAAGAGTAGGGGCTGTAACATCACCGAATAACTCTTGTTTCAAGCATCTCTTTTATAATCCTTTCTATTTCATCCTTCTCGAGATGTGAATACCAATATGGCTGAGTATTTGCTGGAGGTTTTCCCAGAAGAATTTGTCTATAATGATCATGTCGGTGAGTAGGAGGTAGGCTGTGCGGTTCATCAAATATATCTAAAAATTCGGCAAGCAAGGGAAGTAGGTTTGGGTCTTCAAATCAAGTTGGCTCACCCTTAGATTACTGCTCAAGTTGTACCAAAAAGCCATTGTATGCTTTGTTGAAAACTTTCTCCATTTGTTGTGTGTAAATCATCGTTATGTCGCCCCCACGTTTCCCGTGTAGTATCACCTATTTCCCCTTACTATAAAATTTCATAATTAGTTTCAAAAAACTCTAGGAAACATCACCCAATGTCATCAGCCATTTGATGCTAAGCATGGCCTCATAATCATCAAGAGGGAGGAGGAAGAAATATGTAATTATCTCTTGGTCCTGCAGCAATAGTTTCACCCGTGGGCACCTACGATCATACTTTAAAATTCATCCGCCGGTGACCTTAACGTCAAACCTGCTGCAATTCTTGATAGGTAAGGCCATCTGGACAGCAACCTTGCTATTCATAAAATTATTAGTACTCCCAGTGTCAATAAGAATGGTGATCAGTTGTTGCTTCAGAAGTCCTCCCACTTTCATCGTTTGTGGGTTCACGTAACCGGCAAGGGCATGCATTGTAATATCAACTGATAGCTATTCTTCATCCACGACCTCTTCCTCATGCTCCTAGATCTCCTCCTCCACATCTTCAAGAGGTTCAATCAGTACGAGGTGGTCCCTTTTGTAGCGTTGATCACGGTTCCATGACTCGTCGCAATGCCAACAAAGACCCTTTGCTGATCGATCACGTAGTTCTTTTCTTATCAATTTTTTTGGAAGTGAAGGATGGCTAGAGCAGAAGGAGGTTTATATGCTATGGGTGTTGAATCTTGGATTTTGATGATGAAGTCAATTGATAGGTTATTTGATCTAATCCATATTATTGAGATAAGTGTGCAGGATTGACTACGATAGTAGTGAAGGCATAAAGCAAATTACCGGAGTCAAGTACGTTGGGAGTTCGAGAGTCCGCCAGAAGTCCGAAGGATCATCGAAAATGCTACTAGAACTGGCTGAGAAAGAATCAGGGACTTGTTGAAGGTTTCAAAAGTTCGCCAGAAGGTTCGTCGGAGGTTCGCGGAGTTCACCGAGAAAGTTCGGAAGGTGGCTAAAAGATTCGTTGAACTCACCATAAAGTCTGGGAGGCTGTTAAAAGTCCGCCAAAAGATATCTGAGGGTGTGTTGGATGTCCTCTGGAAGTTCACCGGAAAGCTCACCGGAAGAAGACTCGACGTTGCTGATTTTTAATTTACATAGAATATGTTTTCAATTTCATAGTTAGGATATAATTCATGTTAAGATTAGGTGATAATCCTAATTAACTCTAGTAGGGGCCAACTGGGCCTTAATTGAACAGAATTGGGCCAGATTCAGGGCCCATTCACTAGTGTTGACCATGTCTGGCGGTGGCACTGCCTCGGGAACTAGTTCCTACGTGGTGTGGGTGATGGTATCGCCCTAGGTCAGCGATGGTACTACTGATAGTTATTACCTGTCAACGATGGTACCGCTTGACAAGCGATGGCACCACCCCTCCACAGACCCCGAGAATCCTATCAAGCGGTAGTACCATCAAATTGGTACTATAACGTATGCCATAAAGTCAATCGATTGTGGCTCTTCTTCTACATCTTCTTCCTCATGCTCAAAGCCCTCTTCTAGCTATTCAATGACCTCTTCTTCCACTGGTTGAATCACAAGAAGTCTCCCTTTTTTACAGTGATGCTCGCGACTCTATGGGTAGTCGTAATGCCAACAAAATCCCTTCGTAGATCGCTCCCGAAGCCCTTCTCTTGTTAACTTTTTTGGTGTAGGGGCTTGGCTGATAGTAGAGAAGGCTGAGGGTGTTGAATCTCAGATTTTGATGATGAAACTAATTGATTGTATTTTATTATCTAAACTATGTATTGAGTTATGCAGGACTACTCGATTAGAATTAGATAGTTGACACAGGAGGAATTGATGTTACGCCGGAGGAACACATCAGTATATTAGACATCGAGCCGAAGGTCCGGTCGACAATCGGCAGAAGGTTTCGGACATCAGGCATCAGGACATGAAGAGCAGGTTACACCAATGAGATCGAGGTTGCGGAGGTCAACCGCCGATTAGGCAATAGACCGCAAGAGAGGATGGTGTGTCGGAGAATTGCACGAAGCGCCGACCAATGATGTGCTGGGCAACAAAATGTCAATTCACGTTGTAATAACTATCTAGATCGAAGTAGAGTTTTTGTTTATGTGTGTGTAGAATTAACTATAATAATGATGAAGACATAAAGCAAATTACCGAAGTCAAGTTGTTGAGAGTTCGAGAGTCCATCAGAAGTTCGAAGGATCATCGGAAGTTCTATTAGAATCAACCGAGAAAGAAACAGAGACTTGTCGAAGGTTTTAAAGTTCATCGAAAAGTTTGTCTGAGATTCGTGGAGCTCACCGAGAAGGTTCAGAAGCTTGCCCAAGATTCATCAAACTCACCACAAGTCCGGGAGCCTATTGGGAGTTTGTCGGAAGAAATCCGAGGGTGCGTCGGAAGTCGGTCGGAAGTTCGTCGGAAAGCTCGCCGGAAGAAGACTCGACATTGTCAGTTGTTAATCTGCTTAGAATTATATTTCAATTTAGTAGTTAGCATGTAATTAGGGTAAGGATTAAGTAATAATCCTATTTAACCCTTGTAGAGGCCAATTGGGCCTTATTTGGGTTGATTTGGGCCAAAGTTAAGGCCTATTCAGCCTTGCTAGAATAGTGCTAGAATAGTCTGTCGGTGGCACCGCCCAGGGACCGAAATCCTAGGTGTTCTGGGCAGTGGCACCGCTACCTCGGGTAGTGTTACAGCCCAATACACTGACCATGTCAATGTGTCCGGTGGTGGTACCGCCCACACTGGTGGTAGTATCGCTCGTACTTAGAAAAACCGGGATGATTCAAATTTGGGCTCCAAATTTGAATTACCTTGGGGCCTATAAATACCCCTCTCATCGATAGTTGAAAAATACACAAAAATTGAGAAAGAAAAAGGGAAAACTCTATTGTAATAGTGTCAAAATCTTTCCTCTAATTCTAAAGTGTGAACTAGCCTTAGAGAGGGTTGAGAGGCCTTGTAAGGGTTACCTCCTAAGCCTGTCAAAAGGAGAGCCCTGTAAGGGAGCTTGTCTTCATCCATTGGAAGGAAGACACCTAGTGGAAAGCCGGTGGCCTCAAGAGAAGAGGAATCGGGAGTGGAGGTAGGTCGTATAACCGAACCACTATAAAAATTCTGATTTACATTTCTATTATTGTTATTTACATTTATGCAAACTATCTTCACTTTAATTCCCTTATTTCTCCTTCTTACAATCAGCTTTAAGTTTAAAACATTATTCCTTTCCGGGTTCAAATGAAATATTGCTTTTGATTGTACAAAGTTTTCGAACTTATTTAGATCGCTGAAAATTATCGTACTTAACCGCTGCACTAATTCACACCTCTCCCCTCTTAGTGCCACTTGATCCCTAACAATTAGTATCAGAGCTATGTTATTTCTCTTTCAGATTCACACCCGCAAGAAATGGCTCTTCATGGCTTTCAAGAGGGTTTTTTGATTGTTCGTCCTCCATTCTTTAACGAATCGGACTACACATATTGGAAAACTTGAATGAGAATTTTCTTGCTTTATATGAATTTGGATTTATAGAATATCATTGAAAATGGATTTCAACTTCCCTCTAAACCAATAAACGAATGGTCGGATTTAGAGAGAAAATATTTTTCTTTAAATGCAAAGGCTATGAATGCCTTATTTTGCGCTTTAAATAAAAAAGAGTTCAATCGGATTTCTAAATGCGAATCGGCTTTTAATATTTGGCGGACACTTGAAATCACGCACGAGAGAACTAGTAGAGTCAAAGACTCAAAAGTAAATCTCTTATTGCATAATTTTGAGCTCTTTCGAATGACACCAAGTGAGTCTATCGGCAGCATGTACACCCATTTCACGGATGTCATCAATAGCTTGAAAAATCTTGGTAAATATATTTTGAATTTTAAACTCACTAACAAGATCTTAAGATCTCTTCTAAAAGGGTGGGATCCAAAAATAACCATAATACAAGAGACTAAAAATTTAAATGATTTTTCATTGGAAGAATTAATTGGGTCATTAATGACCTATGAAATGACACTCTTGGAACATTTCGAACTTGATGAACACATGAACCACATTCCAAAGAACAGGAAGAATTTGGAACTCCGGACTATAAAATGCCACTTGAGTAATAACTCAAGTGATGAGGACAAAGAAAAGGACATTGAACTTTTAATGAATCTTAATAAGTTCATTAAATAAAAATCTAAAACTAAAAATGAACTTAAACTGAGAATGAGGCCAAAGAAGAGGAAGGCACCCAAGGACGAATCAAGAACTTCCAAAGGTGAAACGGCGAATTGGGCTTTGACGGGTTTCATCCATGAGGTAAGCAACTCACCTAAAATGTTTTTACATTGTTTTGAAATTACATGACTTTTCCATGAGTACTTAACTTAGTTAGTAGGAAATAAATAATTATTTTTTAAAAAATTATATCATGCTTTTCCTTCTAGTATTTTTTGAGAAGTATAAAAAAATGAATGATGATTGCTTAACTTGTGCTATTACAAGATCAATCTCTTGAATGATTTTGAAATAACAATTCAATGCATGGTTTTTGACATTAAATGAATCATCATGATAATTGCATCTCCTGCTACACACCTAACAAGATTAAATCCAATGAATATCTTGATGAATTCCATATCGCTTTTCATAATAACATAATAAAAATATAAAATCATGTGTATCTTATTGATTTATTTTACGAAATCTATTTTTCAATTTTAAACTTGATACATATCATTTATTCAAAAGAATTAAGCATGCTTACATCTAATCAATTTACTTTACCCCTAACAAATTTTTGGAATGAAAGATTTTGATGATAATTTCAAATTTATATGATGCTTGGCTTTTGTATGAAAATGTGAACATGCTTATATGAGATCAACCACATAAAATAAAACATATAAAAATTAAAAATATGTTATCATGATGTTTTATTTTTGATGTGTTTGGTCTTGACGAGTTTATGACTAAACATGTCTTGTTGATACATGTTTTCATAAAAAGATTTGAATATGCTCACATGAAAATAATTGCATGAAATGAAAATTCATTTTCTATCTTATTGGGGTTAATAAATTCACTTTACCAATCTTGTGAATCTCATGAAAATAATCATGATGAATATTTTGAAAATAAATGAGTGTATCATGCATTTGGTTTAAATAATTTCTCTTGAAACTTACTTTTCGGATCTATACAATAATACATGAATCTAGTAGAAAAAGACAAGAGCATGATTACATGTAAACTATCTCCATTGCTCTTAATAAAATTTTCAAATGAAAGATTTTGATGCATTTGATCTTGATGACTTTAATGACAAAACTTGCATTTCGAATTTATACGATGATGGCTTTCATTGAATATACCATATGAAATCATCATTGATAATGATGAAATAGAAATATTAAAAATTTGTTATCATGCTTAATGTGTTTCATCTTAATGATTTTTAAGACAAAATTTGTCTTTTCATCTTGAATGATGATACTTGTTTTATTAAAAGCAAAGGCTTGATAATAAAATGAAATATATTATCATAAATTGAATCTTATGTTTTGAAATAATATGTTAGATTTTGTCTTGACGATTTTGTGATTAAGTTTGTCTTTTGGTTTTGAATGTTATTACCTCTATTTGATTGGGCATATAAAGACAAATGTATGCTTAGATGAAATAAATTACTCAAAAAGAAAAAGCTTTTCTTACCTTATCGAGATTAAACTTTTTTTTTAAATCTCGTGAATGATTTTGATGATTCATTTTGTAAAATTGAATGAGCTAAAAATGATGAATATCTTAACAATGAAAGCTTGTATAATGCTTGATGAATTCACATTTTAAAGCTATGCATGATGAAACAATGTCTTGGACTAATATGTTTTTGGGCTAAATCATTTTTATGATATTTTTGCCCTTACATCTTGAACGGTAATGCTTGTTTCTATTTGACTTAAAAAGGCAAAGGCATGATCATATAAAATAAATGCATAAATTGAAATCACTAAAAGAGAAATGCATATTTCTTGAACATCTCTATTTATCTAAAGTTTCAAATTTTTTAAATAAAAGAAAAGTGATAAATTCATTTATGATATTTTGCAAATCACTTGAATTATGAATGAGATTTTGATGATACGGTGATGACTTTATTCATGTTATAAATCTCAAAAATGATAATTTGATTATGAGTCTTGAGTTGATGAATTGACTTGAATGAGATTTTGTTTCAAGCGAATCATGATCTCTCTTAATTTCTTGACTTGAGATTTTTCTGATGCAAATCGAAATCCTTTTCCTCTATGACTCCTTTATTCTATCATTTACTAAAGAGGAATACAATCCAAGTCTTGATATCTCGATTATTGATACTTGAATTTTTATGAATCCATGATCTTCATATCTTGATACTTGCGTTTTTAAATATATTGAGTAACGAGAGTTTGAATGCATGAATCGAAAATTTTTGATTCCTTACTCGAAATTTCTTTTTCACGATTTTGATTTCTCGGAACTATTTATTTGAAATTCTTTCTATAAAATCATGATCGTAATGAAAATTCCTACGTATAAATTAAGGTCTTGTGCTTGATCTCCTTAGACTTCCTCGTGTTATTTCCTAAAAAGGAGACTTATCAAAATAATTCATAAATATTTTGATTATGACTTTTGGATTCATGACTTAAGGTCGATGACTGAAATAATATATGCTTAAATAGATTCTTTTTATGTTTCAATACTTCCTTGAATGCATCATGCGATGATTGAAAAAATTGATGTATATTTTGATGTAAATTTATAATTGATATGAAAAGTGAATATAATTGAAATTTTTAGCCATTGAGCCCTCCACTTCATTTTGACAAAAACTAAGGGGGAGCTAGCTTGTTAAATTCAAAATTCATGACTTGAATTTTGATGATTGAAAATTGATTTGCTTTATGATGAATCATGAATGTAAATTTTTGATACCCCATTGATCTCCTGATAAAAATTTATCTTTATTGATTGTCATAATTTCAAAAGTCATATAAAGGGAAAAGAATTGTACTCTTCCCTTCTTTCTGGCAAAAACAAAGGGGGAGAAGATTTATTGCTAGCCTGTGACTTCAATGAAAATTTTGCTAGCTTGATCATTGAAATGAAGGAACATCCTATCTTGAATATAAAAAATTGCTACCTTGCAGTTTCAAAAGAAGCAAGTAAAAATTGCCATGCTTGAACTTAAAAATCTTGTTATGATTAAATGTTGTAAATCTAGCTTATATGTTGACTCGCATATCCTTTAAAATAGCTAGAGCAACTTCTCCTTTTTGTTGATGACAAAGGGGGAGAAGTGGATTGATATTATCATGCAATGTGTGATGTTTTGAATATTTTATAATTTGCATATGTTAGGGATCGTGTGGCACTAAGAGGGGAGGGGGGGGGGGAGGGGATGAATTAGTGTAGTAGTAAAGACGATAGATTTTCGATGATTTAAATCAACTTCGGAAACTTAGTACGATAAAAATCACATTTTTGACTAAAATCGATTCCGATTAAAGCGTAATGGAAAGTACTTAAAGTAGGGAGTATTTAGAGAGGAAGAAGGCAGTGATGAGTAAGTTGAGCAGTGAAGAGAATGCAGTTTGCAGAAAGGTAAATGCATGAACGTAAACGCAAACCGTTTTTAAAGTGGTTCGGTCATCCGACCTACATCCACTCCCGATTCCTCTTTGCTTGAGGCCACCGACTTTCCACTAGCTGCCTTCCTTCCAATGGGCAAAGACAAACTCCCTTTTACAAACTCTATTTACAAAGCTTCCCTCAACACTGTTGGGCTGATAAAGCCCAGTTCAGCCCATATGGGCTTTAGCAGCCCATAGCCCATAACCCTTCTCTTATTAACCCTAACCCTAACCTAATCTCATTATATATAGGGGCTAGGTGGCTACGAAATTAAGAGATCAAAACATCGCAGCAAAGGGCAGCAACTTGGCAGCGACATTAGGGATTCAAAGAGAGGAGAAAAGGGCAGAAAAACAAGAGAAAAAGAAAGGGAAGAAGACAAGGAAAACTCAGAAATTGTTCTCACTCATCCAAACAGTTTCTCATCTCAGGTTAGATCAGATCTTGTGAATTCTTCGTGATTGCTTGAGGAGGTTTTGGATATTGTGCACAGTGACGTGATCCTTGTATCCCAGTTATTCTCTTGTGATTGTTGCTTGGGTTTTGGGCAAGAGATTCGAGATTGTACATTCATTATTTCTATAGTGGATTTTCTCTGGTTTGCCCCGTGGTTTTTACCCTTCACGTTGAAGGGGTTTTCCACGTAAATCTTGGTGTTCTATTTGATTGTGATTTCTGTTTTAATTCCGCTGTGTGTTACAGCCTGCTAGTATTTGTTCTTATACAGAAAGTTATTGTTTGTTGCCTATCCTTTTATTTCCCCATCAACTGGTATCAGAGCAAGGTTTTGGTGATTTAACTTTTGTGTTTGAACATGGAGGCTGGTAATGTTTCTCGCATGATTAGTTTGAACGGAAACAATTGGATGATATGAAACCAAGAATGGAAGATCTCTTGTATTGCAAAGATTTGTATGGACCTTTGCAGGGGGATAGTGAAAAACCCATAACTATGACAGATGATGAGTGGAAGAGATTAGATCGAAAAACGGTTGGGTTTATTCGACAGTGGCTCGATGATAGTGTCTTTCATCATGTTTCTACTGAAAGTTCTGCATATTCTCTTTGGAAAAAGTTAGAAGGTCTCTATGAAAGAAAACATTTGGCAACAAAGCTTTTTGATCGAAAACTTGTGAACCTGAAATATAAAGAGGGTGCTTCTATTGCTGAGCATTTGAATGAAATTCAAAGTATTACTAACCAGTTATCTTCTATGAAAATGTCTCTTGATGATGAGTTGCAGGCATTGTTACTTCTCAGTTCATTGCCAGAAAGTTGGGAGACACTGGTGGTTTCCCTCAGTAATTCTGCGCCAGATGGTATTGTTACCATGAGTCAAGTAACAAGCGTTTGTTGAATGAGGAGTTGAGAAGAAAGACCTCAGCAGTATCTCAGATTGATTCACAGGCACTTATCTCAGAGAACAGAGGAAGGTCAAGGTCTAAAGATAGAAGCAGTTCACGTATAGGTAGAAGCAAGTCAAGATCAAGGAAAGATATTGTTTGCTATAACTGTGGTGAGAAAGGACATTATAAGAATCAGTGTAAGCAGCCTAAGAAGAGCAAGAAAAAGGGAAAAGAAGTGGAGTCTCTGAGTCAAAAGAAAATACCACGCACTACGATGCAGGTTGGTGATTATTTGATTTTGTCCCCTTCTGATGATATTTTTTCTTGTGAGTGTCAGGATCTCGAGTGGATAATTGACACAGGAGCTTCTTATCATGCTACACCACGGAGGGAGTTTTTTGCTACGTACAGGTCTGGAAATTTTGGTGTTGTCAAGATGGGCAACCATGGCACAGCAGACATTATTGGCATGGGTGACATCCATATAAAGACCAACCTTGGATGCAAGTTGGTGCTTAAGGATGTGAGGCATGTGGTTGACTTGAGGTTGAATCTAATTTCAGTTGGAAGATTAGATGATGAGGACTATGATAGCAGGTTTCACAGAGGGCAATGGAAACTCAGTAAGGGTTCTCTTGTTATAGCTAATGGAAAGAAATGTCATACTTTGTACAGGTTGCAGGCCAAAGCTTATGGTGAACAGTTAAATGCCACAGAGAAAGACTTTAGCATGGAGTTGTGGCATAGGAGATTGGGACACATGAGCGAGAAGGGACTGCAAGCTCTTTCCAAGAGAGAGGTATTGCCTGACCTCAGAGGTATACGTTTGAACCCTTGTATTGATTGTTTAGCTGGTAAACAACATAGAGTTTCATTTGCTAGTCCTGCTTTGTCTAGAAAAATGCATGCCTTGGACCGTGTTTATACAGATGTATGTGGTCCTTTGAGGACAAAAACTCCTAATGGTTCTACTAATGTTCCTGGCATCGTGGTGCACTTTACTTTGTTACTTTTATAGATGACTTTTCCAGGAAAGTTTGGGCTTATGCTTTGAAGACCAAAGATCAGGTTATTGGTGTCTTCAAAGAGTTCCATGCCAGAGTTGAAAGGGAGACAGAAAGACAGTTGAAATGCATAAGATCAGATAACGGTGGTGAGTATACAGATTGTTTGATGATTATTGCAGGTCACATGGCATCCAAACATGAGATGACAGTTCTGGTACACCTCAAAGATAATGCAATTGCAGAGAGGATGAACCGCACCATCATAGAAAAGATCGGATGTATGCTTTCACAGGCAAAGCTACCCAAAAGGTTTTGGGATGAGGCTTTGAGTATCTGCAGTTGATGTGATCAACTTATCTCCTGTCTGACCCTAGATCTTTGATGTTGCGAGCATGTTTGGTCGAGGAAAGATGTTTCCTATAAGCATTTGAGAGTATTTGGTTGTCGTGCATTTGCACATATTCGAGATAATGAAAGGTCTAAGTGGATGGTAAGACAAAAGAATGTATTTTTCTTGGCTACTCACATGATCAATTTGGTTACTGAGGCTTTGGGATCGTAAAAGGAAGGTGTTTAGAAGCGAGAGATGTGGTCTTCTTTGAGGATCAAACCCTTGAGGATTTGAAGAAGAAGGCACCGGCCAAGACTTCTGCAGAAGGATTAGCAGATTGTGACCCAGTTGTTCCTCCAGTATATCAGGGTGATGGGGGAGATGTGCAGGAAGATGGTGTAGAGCCAGATATTAATCTACCTGCAGGACATGTTGAGCAAGAAGAAGTTGAGGAGCAGCTTCCCGCAGAACCTCAATTGAGAAGATCTTCTAGACAACGTCGACCTTCCGTAAGAAGATACTCTGAGATGAGTATGTGATGCTATCGATGCAGGTGAACCAGAGGGTTATCGAAGCGATTGAAAGTGAGCAGAACAAAATGTGGCTAGTTGCTATGCAGGAAGAGAGGCAGGAGATGTGTCGACAGTTGGTCGGCATGGATTTACACTGAGGAGTCATGGGACAGCCTCCCTTATGGGCTGAAGGGGGAGGTTGTTGGGCTGATAAAGCCCAGTTCAGCCCATATGGGCTTTAGCAGCCCATAGCCCATAACCCTTCTCTTATTAACCCTAACCCTAACCTAATCTCATTATATATAGGGGCTAGGTGGCTACGAAATTAAGAGATCAAAACATCGCAGCAAAGGGCAGCAACTTGGCAGCGACATTAGGGATTCAAAGAGAGGAGAAAAGGGCAGAAAAACAAGAGAAAAAGAAAGGGAAGAAGACAAGGAAAACTCAGAAATTGTTCTCACTCATCCAAACAGTTTCTCATCTCAGGTTAGATCAGATCTTCAGTGAATTCTTCTGTGATTGCTTGAGGAGGTTTTGGATATTGGCTGATGGCGTGATCCTTGTATCCCGCTTATTCTCTTGTGATTGTTGCTTGGGTTTTGGGCAAGAGATTCGAGATTGTACATTCATTATTTCTATAGTGGATTTTCTCTGGTTTGCCCCGTGGTTTTTACCCTTCACGTTGAAGGGGTTTTCCACGTAAATCTTGGTGTTCTATTTGATTGTGATTTCTGTTTTAATTCCGCTGTGTGTTACAGCCTGCTAGTATTTGTTCTTATACAGAAAGTTATTGTTTGTTGCCTATCCTTTTATTTCCCCATCAAACACCTCTCTTAAGAACACTTCTAAACTTTGGAGGAGGGACTTCTACTTTAAATGATACAGTTTTCTCTTAGTTTTCTTGCACACTTCCTACTCTTCAAGCAAGAACACTTTGGGTATTTATAGACCCCAAGAGAATTCAAGTTTAGAGCCCAAATTTGGAGCACAAATTTGAATTACCTCTAATTTCCCAATTTTGGTGGTACTGGGCGGTGCCACCACCCATCCAGTAGTGCCACCACTAGTGCCCTCGAGTGCTAGGCGGTGCCACCGCCTACGTCATTTCAGCACACTGGTTTGGGCTGAAAACTTGGCTCAAATCGGTCCAAATGAAGTCCGAATTGGCCCAAATTTGGTTTATAGGATTAACACCTAATCCTAAACCAAATTACATACTAACTACGAATTTTAAAGATATTTTCTAAGCTATTACAAAGTCCACAAGACAAGACTTCTTTCGGTGAGCTTCTAGCGAACTTCCGGCGGTCTTCTAATGAACCCTTGGAAACCATTCTGCGGACTCCCGGTAAGCTCTCGGACTTCACGATGATCTTGGCGAGTTCCAACGAGCTTCATTGGCAAGCTCCGATCTTTCTTGGCAAGCTTCGTGAATGTTAGGACTCTAGCTAGGAGAGTCCTAATTTGGTTTCATTGATAAGGGCATTCGTGTAAATCCTATCTAGCCGACCCCTATTAAAGAGGTGAAGAGGCCGGCTAGGTTAGGGTTAGGTTACTTCTTAGAAAAGGAGTCCTATTCGGAAAAGAGTTCTATTAGAAGTAGGAGTCCTATTAGGAAAAGAGTCCTATTAGAAGTAGGAGTCCTATTAGGGAAAGAGTCCTATTAGAATTAGGAGTTCTATTAGGAAAAGAGTCCTATTAGAAATAGGAGTCCTATTAGGGAAAGAGTCCTATTAGAATTAGAAGTCCTACTAGAGAAGGAGTCCTAATTAAAAGTTGGTTAGAAGTAGGAGTCTTGAGTAAGAGTCCTATTAGGAGTTGGGGTTTAGAAGCCCTATAAATAGCCATGTATTCATCCTCTTTTCATCAATGAATAAATTAATCTGTTAGCAGCCTTTGAGCAGCAACTTGGAGGAAGGAACCCCTATAGAGTTCCAAGGAGGCTGATCCCCTATAGAGATCAACCCCAAGCTTAGTATCCGCAAGGGTTCTATCAGTGAACTTCTGACGAACCTTCCAACGAACTTCCGAAAACCCTTCGGCAAGCTCTCTACTCATTCTCGGCCGGTTCTAGCAACACTCCTAATGAATCTTCGGATTTCCGTCGAACTCTCGAACTCCCAACGATCCATCACACTTGTCTTCCAGCACTTTGATTTGCTTTATGTCTTCATCGTCATCGTAGTTAATCCTGCACATACAAACCAAAACTCTACTTCGATCTAGACAAGTATTGCTAGTCATATGTGCCCTACAAGCCAATCACATGAGTGATGGCACTTGTGACTTGATATGCACTTTTTCTCTTTGCTTATTATTAGGCGTTTTATCACTTTATCTTGCGTGTTGCATATATTGTGATGTCTTTGGATCTATGCAATGAGAATCAGATCATGATGAGATCACGATAATGAGACTGATTCACCTTTAAACACAGACCCTAAATTATCCTGATCATAGGTTACTCGAGAAGGACATCGAGATAACCGGATAGACTGGTGTGCTATATACCCGTCCATATGATGGAGGTTGTTGGTCTCATAGCTACTCGTGTGGGGATACTAAGGGTACAGTGCAGGTGCTCATTGGGGAATGAGTTCACTTATTGATCAGCCTACGGAATGCTGGATGGTTAATGATACCTCACGTCAGACAGCGATTCCGTAGTCCCAGTAGTATATCTGGTCTTTAGACTTGAGACACCAAGGATGTCCTGTATGAGTACTCCACTCTTTGATACCGGATTTATAGGTTTGGAAAGTTCCAGTTCTAGTACAGCTAGTTATTGAGAGTGGTAGCCAACCTTACGAGGGCTATTGAGTGTCAATAGAGGATCATCCGCTCTCAGTATCATGAGAGAAATATCCCATGTATTCTTGCTCGAACAAATCCTTGGCCAAGGTTATTTGGATTGAGAGAGAAAGAGTTCTTCGGAAGAATCCGACAAGAGCAAGACTCGAGGAGAGACCGTATGGGCCTGACAGCACCGTGTCCAGTATAGGGTCTCTGGGATATTGGATGGATGAGGAACTATAAATACATGATAACTGAGGACAGATAGGTCCAAAGGATTGGATTCCCCTGTAACGTCTGGGGGCCGCGACGTAGTAGCCTGGTACGTCCGTAGTCGATGAGTTGGGTGAGTTATTATAGAGATAATAATTCACTAAGTCAGAAGGAGTTCTGACAAGTATGACTCACGACCAGCTCGATATTGGGCCTAAAGGGTCACACACATATGGTATGTATTACGACGAGTAGAGGTTCGGATATGAGATATCCGCTTAACCCCCTATCTTATTGGATATCCATTAAGCCCCTAAATTATTGGATCCTGATATGAGATCCAATAATTGCTAATAAGAGATTATTGGGTAGAGACCCACTAATCCAAGAGGCTTGGGTAATTAGATGGAGATCCAATACCCAATAGGGTAAAAGATCTATTAGGGTTTTCAGGGGACCTCTATAAATAGGAGGGAACCAAAACTCTATAGGCTGAGAGTTTCTTTTGGTAGCCACCTCTTTTTCTCCTCTCCCCAGAGAGAGAGGTGCATCGTCGCAATCCCTGCCGTGTGGATACCGTTAAAGAGGAGGACACATGACCTCCTTCATCCTCTCCCACAAATCTATATGAATTCAAGGATATACGATCTCCCTATGTATCTTCTTTTACACGTGCAGTTTTGCGGATTTGTTTTTGACGCACCGATCTTCGTACGATGATGAAAACTTTCTACGAGAAATCTAGGGTTTTGTTTTTCTGTTCTTCCACTGCACATGTGATGTTGCTTCCTTGAAGGATTTCCTAACAAGTATTACAAGGTGAATTGACATTCAGTTGCCCGGCACGTCATTTGTTCAGCACTTCGTCCGATTCTTCAACACATCGTCCTCTCTTGTGATCCATTACCCAATCGGTGGTTGACCTTCGCAACCCGATATCCTTGGTGCAACTCGCTCTTCTTGGCCCGATGTCCGATGTACGAAGCCTTCTGCCGATTGTCGACCGAACCTTCGGCACGACATCCAATATCTTGACGTGATCACTCGGCGCAACGTCAATTCTTCCAACGTCAACTGTCTAATCCTGATCGATAGTAGACCTACGTAACTCAAAATATAGTTAAACAATAAACCATAATCAATTAGTTTTATCATCAAAATCCAAGATTTAATAATCTCCCCCTTTTTGATGATGACAACTAATTGATGACTAACAAAGTTAACCATAACTCCTCAAAGTTTAACCAAACTCCCCCTATCAATATGCCATTGATAGAACACTTGAATTATCCCAAATCTAAGCAACATTCATCACAAATTATGAGAATAAGAAACCATCATGCAAATATATAAATTATTTAATTCAATGCATGAAGTCATCAATGTACTTCTCCCCCTATGTCATCAACAAAAAGGAGAAGTTGCATCATAGCTAGTTTAAAAGATACGCAAGTTTGACAATACACTAGCTATTAATCACATCATTCCACATTTAAGCATAGATTTGCAATACTCAATCATACCATTCAATCATAGCAAGTTTTTTTTAAGGGTGGGTAATGATAATTTTTCACTTGCTTCTTGAGATGTGCAAGTTTGCACCTTCTTTGCTTTCTTTGCAATATGCAATCAATTTGTGTAAGCATTTCATCACTTTAAATTTGCAAGCAAAAATTACAACATACAAGCATAGAAGCATGGCAAGTGTAGGAATGCAAATTTTTAAGTTTTGCATTTTCTCTTCTTGAGATAGACAAGATAGCAATATTTGCATCCTTTGATTTCTATGTGATATGCCAAGCTAGCAATTTTTCATTTGGGTGTGCAACTTAGCAAAAACTTTCTCCCCCTTTGTTATTATCAAAAAGAAAGGGAGGATCAAATACTTCAAATAACCTTGCATGAGATTCAACAATAATTTATAACAAAAGTACAACCAATTTTGTTAAAAAAGTGAAATTAAGCAAGATTTTTGTCTCTCTTGAGATAGCAACTTTTTGCTTCTTAATGTTCAAGCTAGCAAATTTTTCTCTCTTGATGCACAATCTAGCAATTTAACTCCCCTTTTATCATTATCAAAAAGAAGGGAGGAACAAATGATCAATTATAAATTTGCATCAATCAATATATCAATCATCTCATGATACATACAAGACAACAATGCAAAGAAATGATGTCATGAAGGATATCAATATGTGAATTTAACAAGCTAGCTCCCTCTTTGTCAATGTCGAAAAGAAAGGAGGACTCAATGGCTAAAAATTTCAATCATTATACAAGCCATATAAAGAAATCATGTCATGATATCAAGAAAAATTTAAGAAGGATATGATTCATTTGACAAATCCTTTTAATAGAGTAAGAGAATTATACAATCAAGGATCATGATAAAAATATATCAATATCATAGATCAAGTCATGATTCAATGATTCATCATAAAGCAGATTTCATCAATTTTCAATCATAAAAAATTCAAGCCATGAACATAAATTTGATACTCAAGTTAACATGACAAGGAAGAGTAAATCTTGATTAATGTAAGAAAGATTTCAAGTTTATAAGTCCAAGAAATCAATATTATTATCTACAGATTTTTATTAAAATTAATTTTCAATTCAAGATAAATGTCATACAATCAAGAATCATGATATATAAAAGCATATCAATATCAAGGATCAAATCATGATTATAAGTGCTAATATATTTTCTTTTCATTCATTTTCAAGCCATGATAAAAGAATAAATCAATGATTCAATCATTAAACACATTTATTTTCATCATCACATAAGGCAAAAAAATCTTGTCATTTCTAAGTTATGATATCAAGGCTTATGATTCATTTGAAAAGATATAGCACAAAAAGCAACTTGATTCATGCATAGGAATTCTTATCTAGATTACATTTCATAAGAATCAAGATATCAAGATCACGAATTCATAAAAATTCAAGTATTGAATTCTGAGAAATCAAAAGATAAGTTACATTTCATTTAAAGAATTTTTTTTTGATAAAACGGAAGGAACATGGTAAACGATATTGATTTATAAAGAACTTCAAGTTATAATTGTCAAGATCATGATTTCAATAAAATTTCTTTATAGCAAAATGAAATCTTTTAGAACTTGATTCAAGCATTAAATACATCTTAACAAGCCATAATTCCAAAAGATTCAAGAATCATTAAAAGAAAAATCATTCAAGTTTAATTCATCAACTCAAGACTCATAATCAAATTATCATTTTTGAGATTCATAACATGAATAAAGTCATTACTGTATCATCAAAATCTCATTCATAATTCAAGTGATTTACAAAATATCATAAATGAATTTATCACTTGTCTTTTATTTGAAAAATCCAAAACTTAGAGAAAGAGAGATGTTCAAGAAACATATATTTCTCTTTTAGTAATTTACATTGATTTCTAATGAACATGCCTTTGTCCCTTTTTTATGTCGAACAGAAAAAAGTATGAACGTTTAAGACATAAAGGCAAAATCTCGTGTCATGAATTCCAAAAGATATCTCAAGTTATCAACATCACATTATAAAAGATATTTCAAAAAGATATATCAATAAGTGATTCATTCATGATTCATTTGGTAGGTTCTCCTCTTTAGTAAATAAAAAAGAAATATAGGAGAACAAAATGAATAACATGATTGAAGCATGATTCATATTTAAAATGTATCTTATGTCGTAAATACGAATCAAGCAATTTTCAAATCTAAAATCATCCTCAAAAATCACATTCAATAAATTCATACATGACAAGCATGGATTCATGAATTTTCTATAAAAAATTAATAAAATTTAGATAGAGAATTACATTTCATTTTTATATGTGATTTACTTCTCATAACCATGCTTTTGCCAATAATAAAAACAAATGTCAACATTCAAGATGAAAAGACAAATTGTCATTAAGTCGAATCACATTAAGCATGTGGCATTTTCCAAAAGATTTGATTCAAAAGATTCACATGGATTCATCAAACCGAAAGACAAACTTTATCATAAAAATTGTCAAGACAAAAATATAACACATTATTTCAAGACATGAGATTTAATTTAACATGATAATGTGTTTCATTTTAAGTTGTTTGTTATAAGTGTACTCATATTTCAAAAGATGAGTATCAAATTTTAAAACCAAAACATGAGTTTGTCATTAAGATATAACAACTTCAAATTTTCATGATATTATAAAATCATTAAGCTTGACAACAAACTTTTAATATTTTTATTTCATCATTATAAATGATGATTTCATAAGGTATGTTCAAATATTTATACGGAAGCCATCATTGTATAAATTCAAAATACAAGTTTGTCATTAACCCATTAAGATCAAAAGTATTACACATAAAGCATCATGATAGTGCATTTTCTCATCTTTATGAGTTTCAATTTAAGTGATTTGACCTTTCATAAGAATTTTCAAATGTTTTATATGAAAATGTCATGCACCATATTTAAAAATGAAAACATCATCAAAATCATTTTAATTCTTTCTTTCATTAGTTATTAACAAGATGATCAATACTCAAATTTTTGCTAAAATCATGTATCATTTTATAAATCTGAAAAAATAATTTTCATCATGAAAACCATCAAGTCCAAAAACACATTATTCCAAAATGTAGGATTTTAATATTCATCATTTCAATTCCTCATTAAGCATGATACAAAAATTTAAAGATCAAGCATCATGTTTAGAAACGAAATATAAAACATCAAGATACACATGCATGGATTAATCCTAGGCAATATCACAAATCATGCAAGTATCATTCATAATTTTTACTTTTCAAAAATACTAGAAAGAAAAGCATAGTATAATTTTAAAACATTTTTTTTAATTTCCAAAAACACAAGAAAAGCATGAAAAAATTCCTACTAACTAAGTTAAGCATTCATGGAAAGCATCATGTAATTTCAAAATAAGGTAAAAGCAACTTGGGTGAGTTTCTTACCTCATTGTCGAAAACCATCAAAGCCCATTTCGCCTCTTCTTTACTTGATTCTTCTTTACAAGCCTTCTTCTTCTTCTTTGGCCTCTTCCTCCATTCAAGTTCATTGTCTATTTTAGATTTTTATTTAATGAACTTATTAAGATTTAGTGTTCGAAGTTCAAAGTTCTCATTGTCCTCATCACTTGAGTCATCACTCAAGTGGCATTTCATAGTTCGAAGTTCCAAATCCTTCCTATTCTTTGGAAGGTGGTTCAAGTGTTCATCGAGTTCATTGTGTTCCAAGAATGTCATAAAAAGACCCAATGAGTTCTTCAAGAGATAAGTCATTTAAATTTTTAGCTTATTGTATAGTCGTTACTTTTGGATCCCAACTCTTTGGGAGGGATCTTAAAATCTTGTTAGTGAGTTCAAAGTTCAAAAAATATTTACCAAGACTTTTCAAGCTATTGACGATATCCGTGAAGCGGGTGTACATATCACCGATAGTTTCGCTTGGTGTCATTCGGAAGAGCTCAAAATCATGCAATAAGAGGTTTACTTTCGAGTCTTTAACTCTAATAGTTCCCTTGTGCATGATTTCAAGTATCCACAAAATATCAAAAGCCGTTTCACACATTGAAATCCGATTGAACTCATTTTTATCTAAAGTACAAAATAAAGCATTCATAGCCTTTGCATTTAAAGAAAATGATCTTTTCTCCAAATCCGACCATTTGTTCGTCGGTTTAGAGGGAAGGTAAAATCCATTTTGAATGATATTCCATAAGTTTAAATGGAGATAAATTAAGAAAACTCTCATTCAAGTTTTCCAATATGTGTAGTCCGAACCGTTATAGAATGGTGGACGAAAAACTGAAAAGCCCTCTTGAAAGCCATGAAGAGCCATTTCTTACAGGTGTAAATCCAAATAAGAAATAACATGGCTCTGAAACCAATTCTCGGGGTATTTATAGACCCTAAGAGGATTCAAGTTTGGAGCTCAAATTTTGAGCCTAAATTTGAATTGCCTCGGTTTTCCCGATTCTAGCGGTAATAGGCGGTACCACCACTGGTGCCCTCGGGTGTTGGGCGGTGCCACTGCCTAGCTCTCGGCCTCTAGGTGGTGCCACCGCCCAACCTAGGTGGTGCCACTGCCTAGGTCATTTCAGCACACTGGTTTGGGCTGAAAACTCGGCCCAAATCGGTCCAAATGAAGTCCGAATTGGCCCAAATTTGGTTTATAGAATTAACAACTAATCCTAAACCAAATTATATGCTAATTATGAATTTTAAAGATATTTTCTAAGCTATTATAAAGTCCACAAGATAAGACTTCTTTCGGCAAGCTTTCGGTGAACTTCCGACGGTCTTCCGATGAACCCTCGAAAACCACTCTACGGACTCCCGGCAAGCTCCTGGACTTCACGATGATCTTGGCGAGTTCCAACGAGCTTCATTGGCAAGCTCTGATCTTTCTTGGCAAGCTCCGTGAACTTTCGACGAACCCTCCGGTGAACTTTCGAAAACCCTTCGGCAAGCTCCCTACTCGTTCTTGGCCGGTTCCGGCAACACTCCTAACGAATCTTCGGACTTCTATCAAACTCTCGAACTCCCAATGATCCATCACACTTGTCTTCCGGCACTTTGATTTGCTTTATGTCTTCATTGTCATCGTAGTTAATCCTGCATATACAAACTAAAACTCTACTTCGATCTAGATGAGTATTACAACACGAATTGATATTCAGTTGCCCGGCACATCATTGGTCGGTGCTTCGTCCGATTCTTCAGCACATCATCCTCTCTTGTGATCCGTTACCCAATCGGCGGTTGACCTCCACAACCCTAATATCCTTGGTGCAACTCACTCTTCTTGGCTTAATGCCTGACGTACGAAGCCTTCTGCCGATTGTCGACCGAACCTCCGGCACGACATCCAATATCCTTACGTGATCACCCAGCGTAACGTTAATTCCTCCAGCATCAACTATCTAATCCTGATCGATAGTAGACCTGCGTAACTCAAAACATAATTAAACAATAAACCATAATCAATTAGTTTCATCATCAAAATCCGAGATTCAATAGCATGATGCTTTTAATAACATGATTTTGATACATATTACTTGGATTTCCAAGGTTTATCAATGGCATATTGATAGGGGGAGTTTGTTTAAACTCCAAAGAGTTAAGATTAACTCCGTCATCAATTAGTTGTCATCATAAAAAAGGAATAGATTATTGAATCTCAGATTTTGATGATGAAACTAATTGATCATATTTTATCATCTAAACTACGTTTTGAGTTACGCAAATCTACTCGATCAAGATTAGATAGCTGACGCAGGAGGAATTGACGTTGTGCTTGAGGAACACGTCAGTATATTGGATGTCGAGCCAGAGGTCCAGTCGACAATTGGTAGAAGGCTTCGGACATCGGGCATCGGGACAAGACGAGTGGGTTGCGCCAAGGAGATCGGGGTTGTGGAGGTCTACCGCCGATTGGGCAACAGACCGCAAGAGAGGACAGTGCACTGAAAAATTGCATGAAGCACCGACCAATGACATACTGGGCAACAAAATGTCAATTCGCATTGTAATAACTGTCTAGATTGAAGTAGAGTTTTTGTTTGTATGTATGTAGAATTAACTATGATAACAATAAAGACATAAAGTAAATTACCGGAGTCTAGTTGTTGGGAGTTTGAGAGTCCATCGAAAGTCCGAAGGATCGTCGGAAGTGCTACCAGAATCAACCGAGAAAGAATCGGAGACTTGCCAAAGGTTTCGGAAGTTCGTTGGAAAGTTTGTCGGAGGTTCATGGAGCTCACCGAGAAGGTTCGGAAGCTTGCTCAAGATTCATCAAACTCGCCACAAGTCCGGGAGCCTACTGGGAGTCTGTTGGAAGAAATCCGAGGGTGCATCGGATGTCGGTCGGAAGTTCACCGGAAAGCACACCGAAAGAAGACTCGTTAATTTGCTTAGAATTATATTTCAATTTAATAGTTAGCATATAATTTGGATAAGGATTAGGTAATAATTCTGTTTAACCCTTGTAGGGGCTAATTGGGCCTTATTTGGGCTTATTTGGGCCGAAGTTAAGACCCATTCAGCCTTGCTAGAATAGTGCTGGAATAGCCTGGCGGAGGCACCGCCAGACCTAGGTGGTGGCACCGCCCAGGGACTAAAATCCCAAGTGTTCTGGGTGGTGGCACTACTGCCTCGAGTAGTGGTACCACCCATTACACTGACTATGTCAGTGAGTCAGTCGGTGGTCCCACCCAGCATTGGCGGTAATACCGCCCATACCCGGAAAAAGCTGGATGATTTAAATTTGGGCTCTAAATTTGAATCCCCTTGGGGCCTATAAATACCCCTCTAATCCATAGTTGAAAAATACACAAAACTAAGAAAGAAAAAGGGAAAACTCTATTGTAATAGTGTCAAAATCTTCCCTATAATTCTAAAGCGTGATCTAGCCTTAGAGAAGGTTGAGAGGCCTTGTAAAGGTTACCTCCTAAGCCCGTCAAAAGGAGAGCACTATAAGGGAGCTTGTCTTCACCTGTTGGAAGGAAGACACCTAGTGGAAAGCTGGTGGCCTTAAGAGAAAAGGAATTATGAGTGGACGTAGGTTGTATGACCGAACCACTATAAAAATTCTGATTTGCATTTCTATTATTGTTATTTACATTTATGCAAACCATCTTCACTTTACTTCCCTTATTTCTCCTTCTTACAATTGGTTTTAAGTTTAAAGTATTATTCCTTTCTGGGTTCAAACAAAACGTTGCTTTTGATCATACAAATTTTTTGAACTTGTTTAGATCACCGAAAATTATCGTACTTAACTACTGCACTAATTCACCCCCCCCCCCCTCTTTGTGCCGCTCGATCCCTAATAGAGGGCTTTCATATTTCTAGTCAAGGAGTGACCCTAATCCTCCAAGCTTCGTGGTTCAATTGCTCCTCTTAAAGTTGTGCGAAAGAGATGGCTGCTATGAGCGTGTACAGTTGTTGTGCTTTAACCTCTCCTTGGATCTTCGATTTTAAGCCCTCAATAAACATCCCTAATAGCTGTTTTCTAGACTAATCATGAGTTTGATTAGATAACCTTTCAAACTTGGTTTGATACTCTTGAATGGTGGAGGTTTGTCGGATCTTTGCTAGTTGTCTGTCAATGTTCTTGTAATCGGTGGGTCTGAAGCGGATTAGTAGTCCTTTGAATTATCACTATGATAAGACTCCATGAGTGTGTTTAAATAAATTAAACCACTATATGGCACCCCCTTCAAGATGTATACTTGTAATTTCCATCATAGATGAGTCCGCGGTTTTATGGTACCAAAAATATCGCTCCGCGCGCGAGATCCAACCAATCGGGTCTCCTTCTTCCCATCTAGGGAAGTCCACCCTCATGCATGGATAGTAGGGATTGGTCATAGAGCCTCTCCTCTCTTGGAAGTCATATCTTCTGTTAGAGCTCTCTCCTTGATGTGATTTCTTCAGGCTCGGTGATCGGCCCAAACTGAGTTCGGCAAAGAGAGTCTGAATCTTATCCTCTATTCGCATCTCGAAGGCTTCGAATTTAGTATTGATTGCCTCCTCAAATGCCATAGTATATGCCTCCAAATCTATAATATTAAGATCTCTCTTTTGTTGTTGGGTTAAAGTCATATATTGGTTAAGAGAAGTGGTGGCTGAAAGGGGTGGTGGATTGGAGGATGTAGGCTGCAGTTTAGGATTGTTTTGTGGCTATTTTGAGTGCAGTTTAGGGGTGCAGTTTGATAGAGTTTTAGGTCTGTGATGGTAGTGGATGAAGGTTAGAGAAGAGGGTTTTAGATCTGTGATAGATGGCAGTAAAGGTTTGGTAGAAATCGGTGGAAGTTGCTGCAAATATGTGTTATCTTGTAAGAGCAGAATTGTTATCGAAGAAATAGCGGTTTCTCGATGAAATTTCTAGCAAAAACCTAGAGATTTGAGGAGGGAATTTGATAGCAAAATCTCAATTTAGATAATAGCAATGATGATAAATTGGATTAAGGAAAATTTTGGTAGCAATTCGGTAGAAGTTGCTGTAGATATATGCTATCTCGTACGAGTAGAATTGTCATCTAAGAAACAGCGATTTCTCGATAAAATTTCTAGCAAAAATTCTAAGATCTAGGGAGGCAATTTGATAGCAAATTATTGGTTTAGATAATAGTGATGATGGCAAATTGGATCAAGAAAATTTTGGTAGCAATTCAGTAGAAGTTGCTTTAGATATGTGCTGTCTTATAAGAGCAGAATTATCATCGAAGAAACAACGACTTCTTGATGAATTTTCTAGCAAAAATTCTGAGATTTGTGGAGAAAATTTGACAGCAAATTCTTGGTTTAGATAACAGCAATGATGATAAATTGGATCAAGAAAATTTTAGTAGCATAATAGCAAGGAAATTGTTGCAAGTTACGATGGCAGAATTCTCATCGAAAAATTTCAACAATTTGCGAAGAAAATTTACAACAACACAGGAACATTTCAGAGATGAATTCCACAATAGATCAATCGCAGATGAAATCCAAGATTATCTATAAAGTGTATAAGAAATTTTATTCAAAAGGACAGCAAATAGATCGATTTAAAGGCAGCAATATGCGGCTGAAATTTTCTGTAGCAATCCTTCATTCGCAAAGATGATAACTTTTGCGATGAAATGAATTTGCAGCAAAGGATAGATAGCAATACTTCTTTTTGGTATTTTGAATGAAAAATTATAGTAGCAAAAGGTATTGGTGATAGGAGAATACCAAATCTCTGATATAATTGGAGGTGGCGACAGTAGATTGATTTGATCTACGGTAGAAGATGACGGTGGACACGGTGATGTCAAGAGCAATTATAGGAATTGCTTGGTTGATGGTGGGCGGCATGGATGACAGCAAAAATAGCAAGATCACTACTCTGATACCAGATGATAGAACCCTAGAGGAATTCTATGTAGATTGATCTTTGAGGGGGATCAACCCATGGAACGCTATAGGGGTTCCACCCTCCAAGTAGTCGGCCTTGTGGCTACAAAGTAGATTAATCTTTTCTTGTTAAAAAAAAGGTGGAGGCTACATGCTTATATGGGACTCCAAACCCTAGCCCTAAGGGCTGCTTTCTAAGTGAACTACCCATTTTACCCTTAACCTTAGCCAACTGGCCCAATAAAAGGGGGGCGACAACTAAAAAGCCCAAAGACCCAAATGTAAACCCAAGCCACTCTTCTTTATAGGATAAAGGTGGCTAGAGTCCTAACAGACCCACCCTCTTCAAATCAGCCTTGTCCTTGAGGCTAACGCCCTATGAATTCTAGAAATTTGATCTTCAAGTCATCATAGTTCTCCCAAGTGGCATCATCTATTGGTAGGTTCACCCACTATATTAGCACTTTATTAGTGGGTTGTCATCATCGAATCATGATCCGTCAATTAATAATGGCACTTAGTTGGGTTTAGAGCTCTCCTTAGGTAGTCATATTTAGTAGGTGGCTTTAGGCTGTCTCGTTTTGTCCCAACTTGAGCTTTAAACATGACATATGGAAGATTGGATGGATTCGAGAGTATGGCGGGTCTAATTTGTATGCTACTGCTCCGATGCGCTCCAAAATCTGGTTGGGACCATAGAACCGAGGTGAAAGCTTCATGGATGCTCTAGTCTGGATTGATGTTTGCTTGTATGGCTAGAGCCATAGGAAGACCCAATCTCCTACTAAAAATTCTCTTTTACCTTTGTGATGATCATATTACTATTTCATCCTTGCTTGAGCTACAGTGAGATTATCTTTTAGCAACTTCAGCATTTTGTCTCTATCCTATAGTTCCCTATCTACTTGTTCTACTTTAGAGGTACCGAACACATATTTTGGGATTACATGAGGATATCGCCATTCATAGCCTCATAAGGAGTACATTTTGTGGATGAATGATAAGTTGTAATATACTACCACTCAGCCCAAGGAAGCCACTTTATCCACTCTTTTGGCTGGTCACTGGTGAAGCATCTGAGGTATGTCTTTAAGCACTTGTTCACCACTTTAGTCTAGTTATCGGTTTGTGGGTGATATGTTATACTCATCTTCAATTTAGTGCCCTACATTTAGAATAACTCTATCCAAAATTTGCTCGTGAAGATTGTATCACGATCACTTATAATAGATCTCGGCATCCCATGTAATTTTATTATATTCTCCATAAAGATTCGAGCAATACTAGAAGTAGTGTAGGGATTACGAACAACGCAAAAGTAAGCATACTTTATAAGGCGATCAACCACGACAAGAATTGTACCTTTTCTATGTGATGAGAGAAGCCCTTCATTGAAGTCCATTGATATATCTGTCCATATTGAGTCTGGGATGGGTAGAGGTTGCAGCTTTCCGGGACTTGCCATTGTCTTACCTTTATGTCGTTGACATACATCACATTGTACAACAAATTCAACAATAATATTTTTCATCCCTACCCAATAAAATTGTTTCTTAATTCTCTTATAGGTTCTAAGGAACTCGGAGTGCTCGGCCATAAATGTGGAATGCATCTCTTGAAGGATAGTCTTTATGTAAGTAGAATTTGGCACAAGCACAATGCATCCCTTATAGCGCAAGTCTTTTGAGTCCCAACTATAATGAGTCATGGAGCTTGGTGCTTTCTCTAATTTTTTTATGATCTTACGGGTCTCCGGATAATCTTATCATTCCCACCTAATATTCTCAAGGAAGTCACTGATCAGAAGTGAAACGGTAGAAAATATAGCTTGCTCGGGTAGCCGCGAAAGCGCATCTACAACAACATTCTCTTTCCCCTTTTTGTAAGTTTTTTCACAATAATATCCAAGAAGCTTTGTTACCCATTTTTGCTTCTCAAGGGAAGATTGTTGAATCTCATATTTTGATGATGAAGTCAATTGGTGAATTATTTGTTCTAATCCATATTGTCGAGATAAGTGTGTAGGATTAGCTATGATAGGATGAAAACATAAAACGATTTACTGAAGTCAAGTTCACTGGGAGTTTGAGAGTTCATCGGAAGTCTGAAGGATCGTCAGAAGTGTTGTCGGAACCAATTAAGATAGAATCAGGGACTTACCGAAGGTTTCGAAAGTTCACCGGAAGGATCATCGAAGGTTTGCGGAGATCATCAAGAAGGTTCGAAAGCTTGCCAAAGACTCGTTGAACTCGCCACAGAATCTGGGAGCCTGCTGGGAGTCCATTGGAAGAAATCCGAAGGAGTGTCGGAAGTCCACCGGAAGTTCGCCGGAAAGCTCACCGGAAGAAGACTTGAAGAATGCCGGTTTAAATTGCTTTGAATTATGTTTTAATTTTACAGTTAGCATGTAATTAGGGTAAGGATTAGGAAATAATCCTGTTTAAACTTGGTAGAGGCCAACTGGGCCCTTATTGGGCTGATTTGGGCCAAAATTAAGGCTCATTCAGCTTTGCTAAAGAGCCCGGGTGGCGGCACTGCTCAGACTGGGGCGGTGGCCCTGCCCAAAACCCGAGAGCCCAAGCGGTGGCAATGCCTGGCTGAGCGGTGACACCGCCCAATGCATTGTCAGTGTCAGACTGACAAGCGGTGGCACCGCCCAGTGCATTGTCAGTGTTAGACTAACAAGCGGTGGCATCGCCATTGACAGGCGGTGGCATCACTACCACCAGGAAACACAAAAATAATTCAAATTTGTAGCTCAAATTTGAATCCTCTTGGTGTCTAAATACCCCTCCTTTCTCAATTGAGAGGGCAACCTTTTGAGAGTTAGAAATTGAGTAAAAGCTATAGTAAAGCCTTATTTTCGATAGCTTAAGTGTTCACCTCCCTCCTCTTTACAAAAATCTGTAAAGTGTGAACCACTTGTAAAAAGATTGTAAGAGGGGTATTTGACCCTTCCCCTTTAACGTGACTTGTTAGTGGAAGTTGGGAGCCTCATCGAAGAAGGCTTCGAAAGTAGATGTAGGTCATTTGATCGAACTACTATACATCGTAGTGTTCCTTGAATGTGTGAGTGTTTAAATTTCTGAATCATTTCTTTACTTAGCTGCAAATCGTTCAGTCTTCATCTCCCTACTCTTAATTGCCTTTACTCGTGCTATTTTAACGAAGTCATTTTTCATCGAATCGAAATCTCCATACGAACTAACTATTTATGAAATCGATTTCAAACTTACTAGTTTTAATCCACTGCACTAATTCACCCCCTCTTAGTGCCTCTCCGATCCTAACAATTGGTTTCAGAGTGAGGTTCACTCTCATATTTAGTTTAAAACCCAAGAGAGTTGGCTTATTCCGACATGCAAGAGGGTTACTCCATTACACGTCTGTCTATGTTTGATAGGTCGAATTACACGTATTAGAAGACTCGTATGAGGATCTTTCTTATTTCCATGGATTTTGAGCTTTGGAGCATCGTCGAAAATGGATTTCAAAAATCATCTCTTCCAACGAGCGAATGGAATGAATCGGAGAAGAAGACTTTTGCTTTAAACACAAAGGCTATGAATGCCTTGTTTTGTGCACTCAACAAAAATGAATTTAATCACATTTTGATTTATGAATTGGCTTTTGATATTTGGCGTACTCTTGAGATCACTCATGAAGGCACTAACCGAGTGAAAGAGTCCAAAATCAACATTCTTATGCATTCTTATGAACTTTTCTGAATGAAATCAAGTGAGTCCATCGGAGACGTACACCCGCTTCACGGATGTCATCAATGGACTCAAAGCACTTGGTAAAGGTTTTTCTAATTTTAAACTTGTAACTAAAATTTTAAAATTCCTTCCAAAGAGTTGGGATCTAAAAGTTACAACCATTCAAGAGGTCAAGGATCTTAAAACATTTTCTCTCGAAGAACTTATTGGGTCTCTAATGACCTATGAAATGACGTACCATGCTCATGAAGAGCTCGAGAACCCCCTTCCAAAGAATAGGAAGGATATGACATTGAGAACACAAGAAGACCACTTGAAAGGAACATCAAGTGATGAGGATAGTGACGATGACATTGTACTTTTAACTCAAAAATTTTAAAAATTTATAAGAAAGAATAAATTTAAAAATGACACTAAAAATAAACTTGAACATAAAAAGGGCCAAGTCATATGCTACGAATGTAAGAAGCTAGGGCACTTCAAAAATGAATGCCCCCAAGTCAAGAAGAAGCAACCGAAGAAGAAGAAAGCTTTAAAGGCTACATGGGATGACTCAAGTGATTCTGAGAATGAAGAAGCAAGCAACAAAGAGGAGGCCAACTTTGCGCTAATGGCTTTAGGAGAAGAGGCATGTGATTTAATTAATGAAGATTTATCTTTCAATGAACTTTCTATCACTTTTCACGAATTATTTGATGAGTGTAGAACTATTAGTGAGAAGTTCAATCTATTAAAGAAAGAGCATGCTTTATTACAAAATAAGTTTGATAGTCTTCAAACTCCTTCTTCTCCCCTATACTCTAAGTGTGAACACGTAAAAGTAATAAAGAGTGAGAACTTGCTACTTAAAGAGACCCTAAACAAGTTTAAGGTCAGTAGCAAGGGCTTGGACATGATCCTTGTAAACAAGGGTCACGTTGCAAATAGAAGTGGAATTGGATTTGTGAGTGGATCTCACCAAAATCCAGCCACCTTCATTAAAGGATCCACATTGCATGTATCACCCCATTTGAAATGCAATTTTTGCTATAAAACTGGACATGTTGTTTACAAATATCCATTTAAGAAAATTAGTTCACATAAATTGATATGGATTCCTAAAGGAACCATAAATAATTCAATGTTAAATTATAAAGTTAGTAGATCAATTTTTAGGGCACCTAAAATCAAATGGGTACCTAAAAACTATCCTCTTTTGTAGACAAACTCACAAGCTAGAAGCAAGAGATGGTATCTTGATAGTGGATGCTCAAGGCATATGACCAGAGATCCATCTCATTTCTCTATGCTCACTAGTAAAGAAAAAGGGTATATCACCTTCGGAGACAACAACAAGGGTAAAATCATTGACAAGGGAACCATAGGTAATAAATCAAGTTTTTCAATTGATGATGTGTTGCTAGTTGATGGATTAAAACATAATCTTTTAAACATTAGTCAATTATGTGATAAAGGTTATGTCGTTAGATTTGAATCTAATGTTTGCATCATTAAAAAACCAAACAATAACATATCCATGATTGCGTTAAAACATAATAATGTCTACACCATTAACCTTAATGAACTTAGTAATGAAATGTGCTTTTCCATTCTAAATGATGATGCTTGGCTTTGGCATAGGAGATTAGGCCATACAAGTGTGAAACTAATATCTAAGATTTCATCTAGAGAGTTAGTACAAGGGATAGCCAATATGAAGTTTGTCAAGGATAAAGTGTGTGATACTTATCAACTTGGAAAATAAATAAAAACTAGTTTCAAACCAAAAAAATCAAATTAGTACCACTAGACCATTACAATTGATCCATTTAGACTTATTTGGACCAATTGATATAATAAGCCTAGGATGTAGCAAATATATCTTCGTAATTATATATGACTATAGTAGATACACTTGGACCTATTTCTTGACTCACAAAAGTGATTATTTCAAATGTTTTTCCAAATTTTATAAACTTACTCAAAATGAAAAAGGTTTCATGATTTCATCAATTCGGAGTGATCATGGTGGTCAATTTCAAAACTGTGACTTCCAAAATTTTTGTGAAATAAATAGATATAACCACAACTTCTCTACTTTGAGGAATCCTCAACAAAATGGAGTAGTAGAAAAAAAATAAAAATTTACAAGAAATGGTAAGAACTATGTTAAATGAATATAATTTACCTAAATATTTTTGGACCGAAGCCGTGAACACGGCTTGCTATGTCATGGATAGGGTTCTAGTAAGACCATCTCTATCTAAGACTCTGTATGAATTGTGGAATAATAAAAAACCCAATGTTTCTTACTTTAAAGTTTTCGGTTACAAATGTTTTATCTTGAATGAAAAGGATGCCAAAGGAAAATTCAATGCTAAATCCGATGAAGGCATCTTTCTTGGTTACTCTTCCATTTCTAAAGCTTTTTGGGTTTTTAACAAAAGAACCATAGTTATAGAAGTGTCTATTCATGTAGTTTTTCATGAATTTTTTGAATTTAAGGAAATTGATTTTTATGATGATCTTGGTTTTGATGATTTAAATTTGAATGAACCCTCTCCTCAAAATGGCAACTTGGATGCATCTTCTTCCCAAATTTCCTTACCTAAGGAATGGAAGTATGTAGATGCCCATCTTAAGGAGCTAATTATAGGAGACATATCAAAAGGGATTCAAACTCGTTCTTCTTTTAAAAATTTTTGTGCCCATGCCGCTTTTCTTTCTCAAATTGAACCTAAGTGCATTGACGATGCCTTGAAAGATGATTCTTGGGTTATCGCAATGTAAGAAGAATTGAATCAATTTGAGAGGAATGAGGTATGAAAGCTTGTTCCTAGACCTAGTGACCATTTAGTTATTGGTACTAAATAGGTCTTTAGAAATAAGCAAGATGAATGCGGTATCGTGATTAGAAACAAGGCTCGAGTAGTGGCCAAAGGTTTCAACTAAGAAGAAGGTATCGATTATGAAGAAACCTTCGCTCCTGTGGCAAGATTAGAAGCCATTAGGATGCTCCTTGCCTATGCCAGTAGTAATGATTTTAAATTATTTCAAATGGATGTCAAAAGTGCTTTCTTAAATGACTTTATTTCCGAAGAAGTGTATGTTGAACAACCTCTCGGATTTGAAAATTCTCTTCTTCCTAATCAAGTGTTTATATTAACTAAGGCCTCTATGGACTAAAACAAGCTCCTAGAGCTTGGTATGAAAGGCTTAGTTCCTTTCTTATTTCAAATAATTTTATAAAAGGCAAGGTTGATACTACATTGTTTATCAAATATTTTGAAAATAATTTTCTTATTATTCAAATTTATATTGACAATATTATTTTTGGTTCTTCGGATGAATCAGTATGTGAATCATTTGCCAAGTGCATGAGTCATGAATTTGAAATAAGCCTAATAGGAGAATTAACCTTCTTTTTAGGATTACAAATTAAACAACTTAGTAATGGTATATTTCTTAATCAATCTAAATATACATTAGAATTGTTAAAATGATTTAACATGGATGGTTCAAAAGCTATAAACACTCTTATGAGCACTGCCACTAAGTTAGATTTGGATGAAATTGGAGAAAATTTTGATCAAAAGACATATAGAGGAATGATAGATAGCTTACTTTACCTTATCGTGACTAGACCAGATATCATATTTAGTGTAGGACTTTGTGCAAGATTTCAAGCCGATCCTAAGCTGTCCCATCTTAAACCTGTTAAAAGAATCCTTAGATATCTTAAAGGTACTCCTAATCTAGGATTATGGTATCCAAAATCTGATAACTTTGATTTAATAGCTTATGCGGATGCCGATTTTGGTGGATGTAAAATAGATAGAAAAAGCAAATCCAAAACATGTCAATTATTAGGATATGCACTCGTTTCTTGGTCTTCTAAGAAACAAAACTCGATTGCATTATTTACAATCGAAGCCGAATACATAGGTTATTTAAATAAAAAATACATTAGAAGATTATGGAATTTATTTATTTAACATTCCCATAAAATGTGATAATACAAGTGCTATTTGTCTAACCAAAAATCCTATTCAACACTCTTGAACTAAGCACATTGACATTAGGCATCACTTTATATGGGATCATGTCAATAATAATGATGTCATTCTAGAATTTATTGATACAAAGCATCAACTAGCGGATATTTTCACAAAACCCTTGAATGAAGAACAATTTGACTTTATTAGAAGAGAATTAGGTATGTTGAATAGTCCTCGTGAATGAGCTTTATTGCATGTCTTTATTGCTCGGTTGGCGGTGGCACCATCCTAGAACCCCCTTATATTAAGGGGGGTTAGGGTCGACGGTGGAACCATCCCCAACCAGAGAGCAAACTCCCAACCCTCTTCCAAAGCCCTCTAAACCTCTCCACACCCCATTTTCTTCCTTTAGAAGCCTTAGAGAGGGTTCTTTCTTGGATCAAAACCGCTACCTCCCAAGAAATCTCATACAAGGTAAGATCTAAAAATTTTCTTCCCTTCTTTTCATTATTTGGCCTATTCTTTAAAGTTCTTTGTTAATCTATTATCATGTTTAGATATAGTTCCTAAGAGATCATCGAAAGCCAAAGGGAAAAGGTTGGAAGGAGATTCCTATGACCCAATCCTCTTTAGATCTAATGAAGTAGCTCTTAAGTACACTAATTTTGAAGCAAGAACCATACATAAGGGAAAACATATTGATCTAGGTATACTAGGAAACCTAGAACCCATTAGATGGTTTATCGATTTAGATGTCTTGCCTACTTTATAAATCGATGAACTAATTTACCCTAGGTTGGTTAAGTTATTTTATGCAAACTTAAGTGTGAATAATGATAGCTTGACTACCTACCTTTTAGGAATCAAAATTTGAATTTTTGATTATACAATATGTGAGCTAATTGGAATTACAGAAAATGATAGGGGTTGTTATATCAGAAGCAAATGGAATATGGAAGCAATCGGAGCAACCTACTCCGAGGCTTTAGAGACTATTTTTACAAATCCTAAGCTAAGCATTGTTCCTAAAAGCTACGAGCACTTATTACCCTTTAACACGTCCGAAGAATCATCGGAAGTGTTGCTAGAACCAACCGAGATAGAATCAAGGACTTGCCGAAGGTTTCGAAAGTTCACCGGAAAGATCGTCGAAGGTTTGTGGAGATCACCAAGAAGGTTTGGAAGCTTGCCAAAGACTCGTTGAACTCGCTACAGAATCCGGGAGCCTGTTGGGAGTCCGCCGGAAGAAATCCGAAGGAGTGTTGGAACTCTACCGGAAGTTCACCGAAAAGCTTATCGGAAGAAGACTTGAAGAATATCAGTTTAAATTGCTTAGAATTATATTTTAATTTCATAGTTAGCATGTAATTAGGGTAAGAATTAGGAAATAATCCTGTTTAAACCTGGTAGAGGCTAACCGAGCCCTTATTGGGCTGATTTGGGCCGAAATTAAGGCTCATTTAGCTTTGCTGAAGAGCTCGGCCGATGGCACCGCCCAGATTGGGGCGGTGGCACCGTCCAGAACTCGAGAGCCCAAGTAGTGGCAACACCTGGCTGAGCGGTGACACCGCCCAATGCACTGTTAGTGTCAGACTGACAAGCGGTAGCATCGCCTAGTGCACTGTCAGTGTTAGACTGATAGGCAGTGGCACCGCCACTAACAAGCGATGGCACCGCCAGTACCAAGAAACCCAAAAATAATTCAAATTTGGAGCCTAAATTTGAATCCTCTTGGGGTCTATAAATACACCTCCTTTCTCAGCTAAGAGGACAACCTTTTGAGAGTTAGAAATTGAGTAAAAACTATAGTAAAGCCTTGTTTTTGATAGCTAAAGTGTTCACCTCCCTCCTTCTTTTTGCAAAAATCTATAAGAGTGTGAACAACTTGTAAAAAGTTTGTAAGAGGGGTATTTGGTCCTTTCCCTTCAACGTGACTTGCTAGTAGAAGTTGGGAGCCTCATCGAAGAAGGCTTCGAAAGTCGATGTTGGTCATTTGACCGAACCACTATACATCATGGTGTTCCTTGAATATGTGAGTATTTAAATTTCTGAATCATTTCTCTACATAGCTACAAATCATTTGGTCTTCATCTTCCTACTCTTGATTGCCTTTACTCGTGCTATTTTAACGAAGTCATCTTTCGTCGAATCGAAATCTCCATACGAACTAACTATTTATGAAATCGATTTCAAACTTACTTATTTTAATGCGCTGCACTAATTCACCCCCCCCCCCTCTTAGTGCCTCTTCTATCCTAACAAAGATATCTTTTGCTCTAAGAAATATTTTAGGCTTTTATAGTCAGTCTTGATTTAAAAATATCGCCCGATCAAGTACGGTCTCCATTTGGCCACCGCATAGACAATCACAAGCATCTTCTTATCGTAAATAGTCATCTTAAGATGGGAAAGAGATAACACCTTACTAGTATAAGTGAGGGGGTGGCCATCTTGCTTTAGTATAGCACCAATTCTGACTCCAGAGGCATCGGCTTCAATAACAAAAGTTTTGTCGAAGTCGGGTAGCACTAGTACGAGCGCTGTCGACATTGTGGCTTTAAGTTCGTCGAAGGTGGTGGTGGCTTTGTCTGACCATTAAAAAATATATTTTTTCAAGAAGTAAGGAGTGCACTAATCTTTACATAGTTTTTCACGAACTTGCGATAGTAGCTTGTTAAACCGAGAAAGCCATGTAACAATTTTATGTTCCTCAAGGTCGGCCAGTTCTATATTGTTTCAACTTTGGAGGGGTCCACCACCACACCTTCCTTTGATATGATATGCCCAAGATATCCCACCTATTGAAAAAAGTTGCACTTCAATTTTTTGACAAAAAGAACATGTTCTCACAAAATCGTCAAAATAAGTCATAAGTGCCGAAAATATCTTTCAAGAGAAGAGACATAAATAAGGATATCGTCGAAGAAAACTAGCACAAACTTATAAAGATAACTCTGAAAAATATCATTCATAAGGGTTTGGAAGGTGAAGGGAGCATTGGTGAGACCAAAGGGCATTATCAAAAATTAGTAGTGGCCGTTATGCATTCGAAAGGCGATTTTCGGTATGTCTTCTTCATACACTCATATTTGATGATACCCAGTTTAAAGGTCCAGCTTTGTGAAGACTCATGCTCCCTTTAATTTATCAAGCAATTCATCTACTATTGGAATAGGATACTTGTCCTTGATAGTTATGCCATTGAGAGCTCAGTAATCAATGCACATTCGCCATGTTCCGTCCTTCTTTTGTACGAGAAGCACCGATGAAGAGTAGGGCTGTAACTTGGCCGAATAACTCCTATTTCAAGCATCTCTTTTACAATCCTTTCTATTTCATCCTTCTCGAGATGTGAATACAAATATGGCCGAGTATTTACTGGAGGTTTTCCCAGAAGAATTTGTCTACGATGATCATGTCGGTGAGTAGGAGGTAGGCTGTGTGATTCATCAAATATATCTAAAAATTCAGCAAGCAAGGGAAGTAGGTTTGGGTCTTTAAATCTAGTTGGCTCACCCTTAGATTGCTGCCTAAGTTGTACCAAAAATCCATTGTATGCTTTGTTGAAAACTTTCTCCATTTGTTGTGTGTAAATCGTCGTTACGTCGCCCCCACGTTTCCCGCATAGTATCACCTATTTCCCCTTACTGTAAAATTTCATAATTAGTTTCAAAAAACTCCAGGAAACATCACCCAATGTCATCAGCCATTTGATACCGAGCATGGCCTCATAATCATCAAGAGGAAGGAGGAAGAAATCTATAATTATCTCTTGATCCTGCAGCAATAGTTTCACCCGTGGGCACCTACGATCACACTTCAAAATTCATCCATCCATGACCATAACATCAAACCTGCTTTAATTCTTGATAGGTAAGGCCATCCAAACAGCAACCTTGTTGTTCATAAAATTATTAGTGCTCTCGGTGTCAATAAGAACGGTGATCGGTTGTTGCTTCAGAAGTCCTCCCACTTTCATCGTTTATGGGTTCGCGTAACTGGCAAGGGCATGCATCGTAATATCAACTGGTAGTTATTCTTCATCCATGACCTCTTCCTCATGCTCTTGGATCTCCTCCTCCATATCTTCAAGAGGTTCAATCAGTACGAGGTGGCCCCTTTTGTAGCATTGATCGCAGTTCCATGACTCGTCGTAATGCCAACAAAGACCCTTTGCTGATTGATCGTGTAATTCTTTTCTTATCAATTTTTTGGACGCGAAGGACGGCTGGGAGTAGAAGGAGGTTTATATGCTATGGGTTTTAAATCTCGGATTTTGATGATGAAGTCAATTGATAAGTTATTTGATCTAATTCATATTATTGAGATAAGTGTGCAGGATTAACTACGATAGTAATGAAGACATACGTTGAATCTCGGATTTTGATGATAAAACCAATTGATGAAATATTTGTTCTAATCTATATTGTCAAAGATAAGTGTGCAGGATTAACTACGATGGGTCAGAAACATAAAGTGATTTGCTGAGGTCAAGTCCGTCGGGTGTTCAAGAGTTCATCGGAAGTCCGAAGGATCATCGGAAGTGTTGCCGGAACCAACCAAGATCGAATCAGGGACTTGTCGAAGTTTTCGGAAGTTCATCGCAAAGATCGTTGAAGGTTCGTAGAAATTTGTCGAGAAGGTTCGGAAGCTTGTTGAAGACTCGTTGAGCGTGCCATACAAGTCGGGAGCATGCTGGGAATCTGCCGGAAGAAATCCGAGGGAAATATCGGAGGACCGCCGAAGTCTCAACGTAAAGCTCGCCGGAATAAGACTTGAAGAATGTCGGTTTAAATCACTATTAATTATGTTTTAATTTCATAGTTGGTACGTACTTAGGGCAAGGATTTCGAATTAATCATGCTTTAAATTGGTAGGGGCCAACCGGGCCCTTACTGGGCTTTTTGGGCCTTGAACAAGGCCCATTCAGCTTTCTATTTGAATGGGCAAGCATGTAGAACCACTTTGTGTGAGCAGATAGCGCCGCTGGCGGCCGTGTCTTTGGCGGTGCTACCGCCACCTAGGTGGTAGTACTGCCCGGCTCTGATTGTATAGTGGTGGTAGTACCTTTGCTCTAAGCGTGTAGCACGCGCTTGTGCCAATCGTCGATCTGACGATTGACAAAGCGGTAGCACCGCCAACACAGGAACTCAATTTGATTTCAAATTTGGAGCCCAAATTTTAAACTACTTTGGATCTATAAATACCCCCCTTTCTCAACTAAAAGGGTATCCCTTTGAGAGTTAGAATCTTAAGTTAAAGTCTTGAATAGTCTTGAAAATTCTTGTCTCTTGCTAAGTGTTCACCTCCTTCTTCCTCTTGTGAAATCTTATAAGAGTGTGAACCTCTTGTAAAGGGTTGTAAGAGGGGTATTTGGTCCTTCCCCTTCAAAGGATTTGCTAGTGGAAGTGCGGAGCTTCATCGTGAAGGCTTCAAGAGCAGATGTAGGTCATTTGACCGAACCACTATACATCATTGTGTTCATGAATGTGTGAGTGTTTACATTTCTGAATTATTTCATTACTTAGCTGCAAATCATTTAGTTCCTTTACTCACGCTATTTCATTCAAGTTCTCTTTCGTCAAATCGAAGTCTTCTTACGAACAAGTCTTTGTGCGAAATCGACTTCAAAGTTACGTTTTTAATCCACTGCACTAATTCACCCCCCCCCTCTTAGTGCTTTTTCGATCCTAACAATTGGGATCAGAGCGAGGTTTACTCTCATATTGGTTTAAAACCTAAGAAAGATGTCCTACTCCGGTATGCAAGAGGGTCACTTCATTACTCGTCCGCCTATGTTTAATGGGTCGGATTATACATATTGGAAGACTCGTATGAGGATTTTTCTCATTTCTATGGACTTTGAACTTTGGAACATTGTTGAAAATGGCTTTACAAAATCTTCTCTTCCGATGAGTGAGTGGAATGAGTCGGAAAGGAAGATTTTTGCTCTCAATGCAAAGGCTATGAATGCCTTATTTTGTGCGCTTGATAAGAATGAGTTTAATCGGGTTTCTATTTGTGAATCGGCATTTGATATTTGGCGCACTCTTGAAATCACTCATGAAGGCACTAGCCGAGTGAAAGAGTCCAAAATCAACATTCTTGTGCATTCTTATGAACTTTTTCGGATGAAACCAAATGAGTCCATTGGAGATATGTACACCCGCTTTACGGATGTCATCAATGGACTTAAAGCTCTTGGTAAAGGTTTTTTTAATTTTGAGTTGGTAACTAAAATTTTAAGATCCCTTCCAAAGAGTTAGGATCCAAAGGTTACGGCCATTCAAGAGGTCAAGGATCTTAAAATATTTCCGCTTGAAGAACTTATTGGGTCTCTAATGACCTACGAGATGGCATGCCATGCTCATGAAGAGCTTGAGAACCCCCTTCCAAAGAACAGGAAGGATATGGCACTTAGAACACAAGAAGACCACTTGAAAGGAACATCAAGTGATGAGGACAGTGACAATGACATTCCACTTTTAACTCGAAAGTTTAAGAAATTTATAAGAAAGAACAAATTTAAAAATGACACAAAAAATAAATTTGAACACAAAAAGGACCAAGTTATTTGCTACGAATGCAAGAAGCCGGGACACTTCAAGAATGAATGCCCTCGAGCCAAGAAGAAGCAATTCAAGAAGAAGAAAGCTTTGAAGGCCACGTGGGATGATTCAAGTGACTCCAAGGTTGAAGAAGCTAGCAACAAAGATGAGGCCAACTTCTCACTAATTGCATTAGGAGAAGAGGTTAGTGAGTTATTTAATGAAGAGTTATCTTTCGATGAACTTTCTATCGCTTTTCATGAGTTATTTGATGAATGTAGAACTCTTAGTAAGAAGTTCAATTTGCTTAAGAAAGAGCATGCTTTATTACAAAATAAGTTCAATAGTCTCCAAACCCCTTCTCTACCCCCATGCTCTAAGTGTGAACACTTAGAAGCAACAAAAAGGGAGAACTTGCTACTCAAAGAGACCCTAAATAAGTTTAAGGTCAGTAGCAAGGGCTTGGACATGATCCTTGCTAACAAGGGTCACGTTGGAAATAGGAGTGGAATCTGATTTATGAGTGGATCTCACCAAAATCCCACCACCTTCATTAAAGGACCTACATTGCATGTATCACCCCATTTGAAATGCAATTTTTGTGGTAAAACGGGACATGTTGCTTACAAATGTCCATTCAAGAAATTTAGTCCACAAAAATTGATATGGGTTCCTAAAGGAACCAAAAACAACTCAATGTTGAATTACAAATTAAGTAGATCAATTTGTAAGGCACCCAAAATCAAATGGGTACCTAAAAACCATCCTCTTTTGTAGACAAACTCACAAGCTAGGAGCAAGAAATGGTATCTTGATAGTGGATGCTCAAGGCACATGACCGGAGATCCATCTCATTTCTCTATGCTCACTAGCAAAGAAGAAGGGTATGTCACCTTCGGAGACAACAATAAGGGTAAAATCATTGGCAAGGGGACGATAGGTAACAAATCAAGTTTTTCAATTAATGATGTGTTACTAGTTGATGGTTTAAAACATAATCTTTTAAGCATTAGTCAATTATGCGATAAAGGTTATGTTGTTAGATTTGAATCTAATGTTTGCATTATTGAAAAACCAAACAATGACATATCCATGATTGCTTTAAAACAAAACAATATCTACACCATAAATATTGATGAATTAAGTAATAAAATGTGTTTTTCGGTTTTGAATGATGATGCTTGGCTTTGGCATAGGAGATTAGGCCATGCAAGCAAGAAACTAATTTCTAAGATTTCATCTAGAGAGTTAGTAAGAGGTATCCTAAACATGAAATTTGTCAAGGACAAGGTATGTGATGCATGTCAACTAGGAAAACAAATAAAAACTAGTTTCAAATCAAAAAATCAAATTAGCACCACTAGACCATTGCAATTGATCCATTTGGACTTATTTGGACCAATTGACATAACAAGCCTAGGAGGCAGCAAATATGCCTTTGTAATTGTAGATGACTATAATAGATACACTTGGACCTATTTCTTGGCTCACAAAAGTGATTGTTTCAAATGTTTCTCTAAATTTTGTAAACTCACTCAAAATGAAAAAGGTTTTATGATTTCATCAATTCGAAGTGATCACGGAGGTGAATTTCAAAATCATGACTTCCAAAATTTTTGTGAAATAAACGGATATAATCATAACTTCTCTACTCCAAGAAATCCACAACAAAATGAAGTAGTGAAAAGGAAAAATAGAAGCTTGCAAGAAATGGCTAGAACCATGTTAAATGAATACAATTTACCAAAATATTTTTGGGCCGAAGCCATGAATACGGCTTGCTATGTTATGAATAGAGTTCTAGTGAGACCATCCCTATCTAAAACTCCATATGAATTATGGAATGATAAAAAACCCAATGTTTCTTATTTTAAAGTTTTTGGTTGTAAATGTTTTATTTTAAATGAAAAGGATGCCTTAGGAAAATTTGATGCAAAATCCAATGAAGGCATATTTCTTGGTTATTCTTCCGTTTCTAAGGCTTTTCGTGTTTTCAACAAAAGAACCTTAGTTATAGAAGAATCTATTCATGTGGTTTTTAATGAAATTTCTGAATTTAAGAAGAAAGATTTTGATGATGATTTTGGCTTTGATAATTTGAATTTGAATGAACCCTCTCCTCAAAATGACAACTTGGATGCATCTTCTTCCCAAACTTCCTTACCCAAGGAATGGAAGTATGTAGATGCTCATCCCAAGGAGTTAATTATAGGAGATGCATCGAAAGGGGTTCAAACTCACTCTTCTTTCAAAGATTTTTGTGCCCATGCCACTTTTCTTTCTCAAGTTGAACCAAAATGCATTGATGATGCCTTGAAAGATGATTCTTGGGTTATTGCAATGCAAGAAGAATTAAATCAATTTGAGAGGAATGAGGTATGGAAGCTTGTTCCTAGACCTAATGATCACTTAGTTATTGGTACCAAGTGGGTCTTTAGAAACAAGCAAGATGAATATGGTATCATGGTTAGAAACAAGGCTAGACTAGTGGCCAAAGGTTTCAACCAAGAAGAAGGTATCGATTACGAAAAGACCTTCGCTCTGGTGGCAAGATTATAAGCCATTAGGATGCTCCTTACCTATGCTAGTAGTAATGATTTCAAATTATTTCAAATGGATGTCAAAAGTGCATTCTTAAATGATTTTATTTCCAAAGAAGTGTATGTCGAATAACCACCCGGATTTAAAAATTCTCTTCTCCCTAACCATGTGTTTAAGCTAACTAAGGCTTTATATGGTCTAAAACAAGCCCCTAGGGCTTGGTATGAGAAGCTTATTTCTTTTTTAATTTCAAATGATTTCACTAAAGGCAAGGTTGATACTACATTGTTTATTAAACATTTTGAAAATAATTTTCTTATTGTTTAAATTTATGTTGATGATATTATTTTTGATTCTTCTAATAAATTACTATGTTAATCATTTGCCAAGAATATGAGTGATGAAGTTGAGATGAGCCTAATGGGAGAACTAAATTTCTTTTTAGGATTGCAAATTAAGCAACTAAGTGATGGTATATTTCTAAATCAATCAAAGTATACATTAGAATTGTTAAAACGATTTAACATGGATGGATCAAAAGACATTAGCACTCCTATGAGTACCTCCACTAAGTTAGATATAGATGAAAAAGGAGAAAGTTTTGATCAAAAAACATATAGGGGCATGACAGGTAGCTTGCTTTATCTCACTGCAACCAGACCTGACATCATATTTAGTATGGGGTTATGTGCAAGATTCTAAGCTAATCTGAAGCTATCTCACTTCAAAACCGTTAAGAGAATCCTTAGATATCTTAAAGGGACTCCAAATCTTGGATTATGGTATCCAAAATCCGATAACTTTGATTTGAAAGCTTATGCAGATGCAGATTTTGGTGGATGTAAAATAGATAGAAAAAGTATATCCGAAACATGCCAATTTTTAGGACATGCACTTGTTTCTTGGACTTGCAAGAAACAAAATTCAGTTGCACTATCTACGGCAGAAGTCGAATACATAGTTGCAAGTGCATGCTGTGCACAGGTTATTTGGATGAAAAATACGCTAGAAGACTAAGGAATTTATTTAAAGAATATTCCTATAAAATGTGATAATACGAGTGCTATCTGTCTAACTAAAAATTCGATTCAACACTCTCGAACTAAGCACATTGACATTAGGCATCATTTTATATGTGATCATGTCAGTAGTAAAGATGTCACCCTTGAATTTATTGATACAAATCATCAATTTGATTTTATTAGAAGGGAATTAGGCATGTTAAATTGTCCTAATAAATGAGCTTTATTGTATGAGATTTTTCTTTGAAATTTTAGTTTTCGTCGATTTGACTTCCTCTTGGATTTCTTTTCGAAATTTCGGATTTCTTTTTGACATCATCCTATCCTTAAAATCTCTGAAAACAAATTCAAAATAAATTTAATATATATATATTTTGTGGGGCCAGTGGTAGCACCGACTGAACCGGCGGTAGTACCGCCTGGGTATTCGGCTCCCAGGTGGTAGCATTGCCTGGTTGGCGGTAGTACCGCCCGAACACCCCCATATTAAAGGGGGTGTTAGGGTCATGAGAACCGACCGAAAACTCTCTCCCTTTCATTCTTCTTCCTCCTAAGCTCCTCTAGGCCTTCTCCTCTCCATTCTTCGTCCTCCTAAAGGGCAATCAAAGGCATTTTTGTGATCCAAGCTCCTCACCTCTCTAGGAAACACAAACAAGGTAATAGCTAAAATTTTCTCTTCTACTCACAATTGCTTGTCTTTTCCTTTTTATTTCCTTTTGTTTGTTCATCATGAATAGATATAGACATGGCTCCTAAGAAATCAACAAGAGGGAAAGGGAAAAGGTTGGAAGGAGATTCATTTGACCCAACCCTTTTTAGATCTAATGAGGTAGCCTTAAGATACCCAAATTTTGATTGTAAAATCATACATAAGGGTAAACATGTTGATCTAGGTGAACTAGAAAACCTAGAACCTATTAGATGGTTTGCTAATCTAAATGCTCTACCTATCTTGCAAATTAATGAACCAATCTACCCTAGGTTGGTTAAGCTATTTTATGCTAACATGATTATTAAAGATGATGTTTTATCCACCTATGTGTTAGGAACCACAATTCAGATTTCTGATTGTACCATATGTGAGTTACTTTGAATTGAAGAAATGAATAGAGGATGTTATTTTAGAGGGCAATGGGATATGGATGCAATCGGAGCAACCCACTCCGAAGCCTTAGAAATGATTTTTGCTAATCCTAACCTAGGCATCATCCCTAAAAGCTGCGAGCACTTATTACCTTTTAACTTGAAATTACTTCATCACATTATGATAAGCATTCTACTTCCGAAGCAGTTTCATTCTGATGAAATGAATATGTTGGAACAGAGTACGATGTATTAGATTATGACTAGACAAAACAACTGCTTTGGTTATTTGATTAGACAACATATGATAGAAATTTTCTCTAGAGATTCGATGTTGTCGTATGGTGGGTTGATCACTAGACTCATTTTTGCCTATGACATTTGTGTGTCACCCAACGAGGAAGTAATGAAAGTTGATAGATATAACACAATTAATAGAAGTCTCCTGAAGCGGCTTAGATGCACCTTTAGAGATGGCATATGGATTAGGCAACCTAGAAGGGTTGATATAGTTCTTCTACGAGTAGAACAACCTGAAACATCAATTTTTAGGGGAAATGAATCTCCTCCGCTTAGTCCCATTGATCTAGCACCGTCTGAGCCAGCTCTTGCTCCATCTACTGAAGATCCGATCATGCGTGCCTTGAATCAAATCACATCACAACAAACTAAAATTTTGAAGGAAGTGCAACAAATGAACCGCAAAATAGATCACTTGTATAGGCATCTTGGCATTCCTCCTCCGGAGTAGCTGTTGTTTTCTTTTTAAACACTTGTCCTGTTATGCTTATGACTACTATGGATGATGTTGTGTGTTGTAACTTTCATTTCATCTACTCACTTGCGTGACTTTTTTTTCGATTTGATCATAATTTTGACTTGATACCTTCTTCCTTGTGACTACTATGGATGACACTTTTATATCATTATGACTTGATACCTTCCTCGAATGGTTTCTTGCTCTCTCCATGACAATGAATGGTTTCTTCACCTTCATTATTTTTGTTGATGACAAAGGGGGAGAAAAATATAAATTGCTATGATGGAGTAATTGTTGCTATGTTGGAATAAAATGCTTAAAGTGAAATATGAATCAATTGTATCACATTGCAAATGCTTAAGAACTCTTATTCTTGAGATAAGCTACTTTTTCATTTGATATCATGTCTTGATATTAAATCACTCTTTTGGTTATCACTTGATCTTTATCATATTTGAATTAATATTTCTGGTTATTATAGGTGTAAATACTTTGACATTGTTTAAAATACATTGTTTTTAGTATTTATGCCTAAGCTTGCTTATTAAGCTTTATGTTGAATGAAATCTATTCGATTTGGCTTAAATTCAAAAGATTGAATTTAAGTGCTTTTTACCTTCTAATGATATGGCATATAGATAGGGGGAGTTGAGTTTAACTCCATCATCAATTGATTGTCATCATCAAAAAGGGGGAGATTATTGAATCTCAGATTTTGATGATAAAATCAATTGGTGAAATATTTGTTCTAATCTATATTGTCAAAGATAAGTGTGCAGGATTAACTACGATGGGTCAGAAACATAAAGTGATTTGCCGAGGTCAAGTCCATCGGGTGTTCAAGTGTTCATCGGAAGTCCGAAGGATCATCGAAAGTGTTGCCAGAACCAACCAAGATCGAATTAGGGACTTGTCGAAGTTTTCGGAAGTTCATCGCAAAGATCGTTGAAGGTTCGCAGAAATTTGCCGAGAAGGTTCAGAAGCTTGTCGAAGACTCGTTGAGCATGCCATACAAGCCGGGAGCATGCTGGGAATCCGCCGGAAGAAATCCGAGGGAAATATCGGAGGACCGCCGAAGTCTCATCGTAAAGCTCGCCAGAATAAGACTTGAAGAATGTTGGTTTAAATCACTATTAATTATGTTTTATTTTCATAGTTGGCACGTACTTAGGGTAAGGATTTTGAATTAATCCTGCTCTAAATTGGTAGGGGCCAACTGGGCCCTTACTGGGCTTTTTGGGCCTTGAACAAGGCCCATTCAGCAAAGCTGAATGGGCTAGGCGATAGAACCACCTGTGCCAAGCAGTAGCACCACCTGGCAGCCGTGCACTGGGCGATGCTACCGCTAAACTAGATGTCTGATGGCGGTAGCACCGCCTTTGTGCACTATCGGGATCGACGATCGAGCGAGCGATAGCACCGCTCTCAAAGCGTATAGCACCGCTCGACAAAGTGTAGCACCGCCAAAGACCAGAACTCAATTTGATTTCAAATTTGGAGCCCAAATTTAAAACAATTTTGGATCTATAAATACCCCCCCTTTCTCAGCTGAAAGGGCACCCTTTTGAGAGTTAGAATCTTGAGTTAAAGTCTTGAATAGTCTTGAAAAGTCTTGTCTCTTGCTAAGTGTTCACCTCTTTCTTCCTCTTGTGAAATCTTGTAAGAGTATGAACCTCTTGTAAAGGGTTGTAAGAGGGGTATTTGGTCCTTCCCCTTCAAAGGATTTGCTAGTGGAAGTGCGGAGCCTCATCCTGAAGGCTTCAAGAGTGGATGTAGGTCATTTGACCGAACCACTATACATCATTGTGTTCATGAATGTGTGAGTGTTTACATTTCTGAATTATTTCATTACTTAGCTGTAAATCGTTTAGTTCCTTTACTCAAGCTATTTCATTCAAGTTCTCTTTCATCAAATCGAAATCTTCTTACGAACTAGTCTTTGTGCGAAATCGACTTCAAAGTTATGTTTTTAATCCGCTGCACTAATTCACCCCCCCCCTCTTAGTGCCTTTTCGATCCTAACAACATAAAGCAAATTACCGGAGTCAAGTTTTTTGGGAGTTTGAGAGTCCACCAGAAGTTTGAAGGATCATCGAAAGTGCTGCTGGAATTGGCCGAGAAAGAATCAGGGACTTATCGAAGGTTTTGAAAGTTCGCAAGAAGGTTCGTCAGAGGTTCACGGAAATCACCAAGAAAGTTCGAAAGGTGGCTAAAAGATTTGTCAAACTCACCATAAAGTCCGGGAGGCTATTAGAAGTCCACCAAAAGATATCTGAGAGTGTGTTGGATGTCCTCTAGAAGTTCACTAGAAAGCTCACTGGAAAAAGACTCGACATTGCCGATTTTTAATTTGCATAGAATATGTTTTCAATTTCATAGTTAGCATATAATTCATGTTAAGATTAGGTGATAATCCTAATTAACCCTAGCAGAGTCTAGCTAGGCCTTAATTGAACTGAATTGGGCCAGATTCAGAGCCCATTCACCAGTGTTGTTCATGTTTGGCGGTGGCACCACCTCGGGAACTAGTTCCTAGGTGGTTTGGGTGATGGTACCGCCCCAGGTCAGCGGTGGTACTACTGATAGTTATTACTTGTCAGCGGTGGTACCACCTGACAAGCATTGGCACCACCCCTCCACAGACCCTGAGGATCCTATCAGGCGGTAGTACTGTCAAATTGGGCAGTGGTACCACCCAGTACACTGATATAACAGGGTCAACTAGCGGTGGTACCGCTAGTGTCAGGCAGTGGTATCACCAGTACCCAAAAATTTGGGATGTAACTCTTTTTTGCTCTAATTCTAAAACCAATTGAGTCTATGAATACCCCTCTCTTCTCAGCTGGCTAAAGACAATTGAGAAGTAAAAAAAACTGAGTCAAAGCTATAACAAATTACATTTGATAAGCTTGAGTGTTCACCTCCCAAGTTTTATTTTATAAAAATTCTGTAAGAGTATGAACCACTTATAAAGAAAATTTGAGAGTGAAAGTTGGGAACCCCATCAGAGGAGGTTTCAGAAGTGGACGTAGGTCATTTAACCGAACCACTATATATCGCTACGTACTTCTCTTGATATGAGAGTTTTTAACTTACTGTATTTCAATCTTTACTTAACTGTGATCTCTTGATCTCCTCCTCTCTACTTTCTATAGCATTCACTTGAATCACCTTGCAGAAATCATTTTCATCGGACCAAAATAACTCGACGAACAACTTTTTTCTGAAGTCATTTTGAATTTTTAATTTTTATCTATCGCACTAATTCATCCCCCCCCCCTCATCTCTCAGTGCCGCTCAGATCCTAACAATTGGTATTAAAGCGAGGTAACTCTCATTTGATTTAAAATGCAGAAGAGATGATGTATTCCGGTATGCAATAGGGTCATTCAATTACACATCCGTCTATGTTTAATGGGTCAGATTACACCTATTGGAAGACTCGTATGGAGATTTTTCTTATTTTCATGGATTTTAAAATTTGAAATATTGTTGAAAATGGATTTTAAAGATCTTCTCTTCTAATGAATTAATGGAATGAATCAGAGAAGAATATTTTTACTTTTAATGAAAAGGTTATGAATGCCTTATTTTACGCACTTGATAAAAATGAGTTTAATTGTATTTCGATTTGTGAATTGGCTTTTGATATTTTGCACACTCTTGAAATCACTCATGAAGGCACTAGCCGAGTGAAAGAGTCCAAAATCAATCTCTTAGTCCATTCTTATAAATTATTTCGGATAAAACCAAGTGAGTCCATCGGAGACATGTACACCCGTTTCACAGATGTCGTCAATGGACTCAAAGCACTTGGTAAAGGTTTTTTCTAATTTTGAACTTATAACTAAAATGTTAAGATCCATTCCAAAGAATTGGGATCCAAAAGTTCATTCAAGAGGCCAAGGACCTAAAAAATTTTCTGCTCGAAGGACTCATTAGGTCTTTGATGACCTATGAGATGACATGTCATGCTCATGATGAGCTCGAGAACCCCTTCCAAAGAACTGGAAGGATATGGCATTACGAACACAAGAAAACCACTTGAAAGAATCTTTAAATGATGAGAACCTTGATGATGAACTTGCACTCTTGACTCGGAAATTCAAAAAATTTATAAGAAAGAATAAATTTAAAAATGATACTAAAAATAAACTTGAACCAAAAAAAGAACAAGTGATATATTACGAATACAAGAAGCCGAGGCACTTCAAAAATGAATGCCCACAAGCCAAGAAGAAGCTACCAAAGAGGAAGAAGGCTCTAAAGAAAACATGGGACAACTGAAGTGGCTCCGAAGATGAAGAAGCAAACAACAAAAGGAGGCCAACTTTGTATTAATGGCTTTCGGAGAAGAGGTATATGAGTTATTTAATAAAGACTTATCCTTCGATGAACTTTCAATTGCTTTTCATGAATTATTTGATAAGTGTAGAGCTATTAGTAAAAAGTTCAATTTATTAAAAAAGGAGCATGCTATCTTATTCGATAAACTTAAAAGTCTTGAACTTGGAACTCTCTCTTTACCTCCATGCTCTAAGTGTGAACACTTAGAGGTAATCAAAAAGGAGAACTTGCTACTTAAAGAGACCCTAAATAAGTTTAAGGTCGGTAGCAAGGGCTTGGACTTGATCCTTGCAAACAAGGGTCATGTCGGAAAAAGAAGTGGAATTAGATTTGTGAGTGGATCTCACTGAAATCCTACCACCTTCGTTAAAAAGAACCCACACTACATGTATCATCTCATTTGAAATGCAACTTTTGTTGCAAGTCTAGACATATTGTTTAAAAATGTCCGTATAAGAAACTTAACCCACATAAGTTGATATGGGTTCCTAAAGGAACTATAAGGAACTCAATGAACAATGGCATGATTAGTAGATCAATATTTAAGGCACTCAAGTTCAAATAGGTACCTAAAAATCATCCTCTTTTATAGACACATTCACCCACACATGGTAGGAGTAAGAGATGGTACCTTGATAGTAGATACTCAAGACACATGACTGGAGATCCATCTCAATACTCTAAGCTCACTAGCTAAGATGAAGGGTATGTCACCTTCAGAGACAACAACAAGGGTAAAATCATTGACAAGGGAACTATAGGTAATAAATCAAACTTTTTAATTGATGATGTGTTGTTGGTAGATGGCTTAAAGTATAATCTTTTGAGCATTAGTCAATTATATGATAAAGGATATATTGTGAAGTTTGAATCTAATGCTTGCATTATTGAAAATTGCACAATAACACATCTATGATTGCACTAAAACAAAATAATATCTACACCATAAACATTGATGATCTTAGCAATGAAATGTATTTTTCGGTTTTGAATGATGATGCTTGGCTTTGGCATAGGAGATTAGGTCATGCTAGCATGAAACTAATCTCTCAAATCACATCTAAAGAACTTGTAAGAGGCATTCCCAATATTAAGTTCATTAAAGATAGTGTGTGATGCTTATCAACTAGGAAAACAAATAAAAAATATCTTCAAGCCAAAGAATCAAATAAGCACCTCTAGACTATTGCAATTGATCCATATGAATTTATTTGGACCAATTGACACAATGAGTCCAAGAGGTAGCAAATATACATTTGTAATTATAGATGACTATAGTAGATATACTTGGATCTATTTCTTTGTTCACAAAAGTGATTGCTTTAAATGTTTCTCTAAATTTTATAAACTTGCTCAAAACGAAAAGGGTTTCATGATTTCAACGATTCGGAGTGATCATGGTGGTGAATTCCAAAACTACGACTTCCAAAATTTTTATGAATCTAATAGATATAACCACAGCTTCTCTACTCCAAGGAATCCTCAATAAAATGGAGTAGTAGAAAGAAAGAATAAAAATTTATAATAAATGACAAGAACCATGTTAAATGAACATAGTTTACCCAAATACTTTTGGGCCGAAGTCGTTAATATGGCTTGCTATGTCATGAATGGGGTTCTAATAAGGCCATCTCTATCCAAAACTCCTTATGAATTGTGAAATAACAAAAAACCAAATGTTTCTTATTTTAAAGTTTTCGGTTGCAAATGCTTTATCTTGAATGAAAAGGATACCTGAGGATAATTCAATACAAAATCCGATGAAGGCATCTTTCTTGGTTACTCTTCCATTTCTAAAGCTTTTTATGTTTTTAATAAAAGAACCTTAGTTATAGAAGAGTTTATTCATATAGTTTTCAATGAAGTTTCCAAATTTAAGAAAAATAAACTTGATGATGATTTTGATTTTGATGGTTTAAATTTGAATGAACCCTCTCCTCAAAATAGTAACTTGAATGCATCTTCTTCCAAAATTTCCTTACCTAAGGAATGGAAGTATGTAGATGCCCATCCAAAAGAGCTAATTATAGGAGACACATCAAAAAGAGTTCAAACTCGTTCATCTTTTAAGAATTTTTTTACCAACACTGCTTTTCTTTCTCAAATTGAACCTAAGTGCATTGACAAAGCCTTGAAAGATGATTCTTGGGTTATCGCAATGCAAGAGGAATTGAACCAATCTGAGAGGAATGAGGTGTGGAAGCTTGTTCCTAGACATAGTGACCATTTAGTTATAGGTACTAAATGGGTTTTTAGAAACAAGCAAGATGAATTTGGTATTGTGGTTAGAAACAAGGCTAGATTAGTGGCCAAAGGTTTCAACCAAGAAAAAGGTATTGATTACGAAGAGAACTTCGCTCCTATGGCAAGATTAGAAGCGATTAGGATGCTCCTTGCCTAGGCTAGTAGTAATAATTTTAAGTTATTTCAAATGAATGTCAAAAGTACTTTCTTAAATGGTTTTATTTCCGAAGAAGTATTTATTGAGCAACCACCCGGTTTCAAAACTCTTTTTCCTAATCATGTGTTTAAATTGACTAAGGCTCTCTATAAGTTAAAACAAGCCCTAAGGGCTTAGTTTGAGAGACTTAGCTTATTTCTAATTTCAAATAATTTTATTAAAGGTAAGGTTGATATTATATTATTTGTTAAATATTTTAAAAATAATTTTCTTATTGTTCAAATTTATGTTAATGATATTATCTTTGGTTCTACTATTGAATCACTATGTGAATCATTTACCAAGTGTATGAGTCATGAATTTGAAATGAGTCTAATGGGTGAACTAACCTTCTTTTTAGGATTGCAAATTAAATAACTTAGTGATGATATATTTCTTAATCAATCTAAATATATATTAGAATTGTTAAAACATTTTAACATGGATTATTCAAAAGCTATAAACATTTTTATGAATACTTCCACTAAGTTAGACATGGATGAAAGTGGAGAAAATTTTGATAAAAAAATAAATAGGGGAATGATAGGTAGTTTACTTTACTTCACTGCAACTTGACCATATATCATGTTTAGTGTAGGACTTTGTATAAGATTTCAAGCTAATCCTAAGTTATCTCACCTTAAAGCTATTAAAAGAATCCTTAGATATCTTAAAGGAACTCCTAATCTAGGATTATGGTATCAAAATCCAATGATTTTGATTTAAAAGCCTATACGGATGCGGATTTTGGCGGATGTAGAATAGTTAGAAAAAGCACATCTAGAACATGTCAATTTTTAGGATATACACTTGTTTTTTGGACTTCCAAGAAACAAAAGTCGGTTGCACTATGTACGACCGAAGCCGAATACATAGCCGCAAGTGCATGTTGTGCACAAGTTGTTTGGATGAAAAATACTTTAGAAGACTGTGAAATTCAATTAAAAAATATTTCCATAAAATGTGATAATACAAGGGCAATTTGTTTAACCAAAAATCCCATTCAACACTCTAGAACTATGCATATTGACATTTGGCATCACTTTATATGAGATCATGTCAATAATAATGATGTTATTCTAGAATTTATTGATACAAAATACCAATTAGCGGACGTCTTCACAAAACCTTTAAATGAAGAGCAATTTTACTTCATTTGAAGAGAATTAGGCATGCTAAATTGTCCCAACACATGAAGTTGTTGTATGTTTCTTCTTCAAAGTTTTTCATCTTCCGTTTTCATGAACTCATCTTGATATTATCTTGTCGAATTTCGGATGACATCTTTATAATATCATATTTTTGAACGTAAGTCTCATTTTTATCCTTCTCTAATCTTGCATTGATACTCCTTTTTCATTATTAAAGTTTCTCCATTGATGATCTTGAAATTAAAATCATGCCCTCTTAATGATTTGGTAAAATTAGTTCTATACTCCCTCTACTTCTGTTGGGATGAATAAATGGCTTTCTTGATTTATTTTATCCACTCTTACGTATCGTTTCATGATTTTGTCTTCTTGACTCATGCAACTATACATACATTAATATCATGAACTTTGAAGAAGCTTTCAAGTTTGTATACTTACTTCGGACTCCATTCAATGAAAATTTGATAAACTCTTAACTCTTGACTTGACGCTAATTTCTACATCTTGAGCCTTTATGACTTGATTGTTTATCTTCTATCTCATGAGTTCTAATGAGAATGCCAAGTTGAATCTTTTATGAAATTTTTTACGATAATGTGCTCCACCTCATAAATTTGTAATGGAAATGCCAAGTTGAACCTTTAAAATATGAAAACTTTATCTCTTCTTTACGAATTGTTTTTAAAATTAACTTCATGAGCTCTTGATGAAATATTTGATGAATGTCTTGGCTTCAATGATGTATCTTTTTCACTTTATGATTTTTTGTCTTAAATTTTCAAATTGGCTCTTGAACCATTCATTTCAATCCTTCTTGAATGAACTCTTATAGTTCTTATTATGAGTTTTATTGATTTCATCTCTTTTCTAGTCTCATTTGGTAGAAACAATTCTTGAACAAATTTTTATTGACTTGAATGATTCAATTCAAGAATTATTATGCAAAAATACTGAATTTTTCATGAGATCTTAGAAAATTTTATGAACTTTGGCTTTAATGATCTATCTTACAATTTCATTGGCACCAATTTTCAAAAAGAATGATCGAATTGCTCTTTGCTATTCTTTTCTTTTTGCCCTTTTCAGCAAGGCCTATTCCCTTTTTGTTGATGACAAAGGGGGAGAAGAATATGACAAGGTAAATTGATGACTTGATTGATGGAATAATAAATGCCTTGTATGTATCATATTGAATGATGTATCATGTTTCGCAATGTAGTGAAATGCCTTGTATGTATTATATTGAATGATGTATCATGTATCGCAATGTATTGCAATTGCGTTGTATCCAAAATTGATTGATATCCTTAAAAGCATTGCAATATATCGCAATATGAAGCGTATCGCAATTAGAATGTATTACATGCATCGCAAATGGTTCATACATGCTTTACATATTAATTTTGTAAAATCGTTATCATATCATGTTTAAATTTGGTATCATTCATTGATATGATAAGTTTTCATCTCATTTGATGATGTATCATAAAAATGATATCATGCCTTGCATTCATGCAATTTTATTTTGATATCATTTGATCCCTGTTTCACTTCAAAATTAAAATTGGTATCATTTGTCGAAATGATAAATGTCTATCATCATTGAACTTGAAAAATAGGTGTCATGTCTTGACATCATGAAAAATATGAAGTTTCATATTTATAAATGAAAAGATCATGCTTGCTAAGCATGATGATAAGTTCAACAGATGCAACTTATCAGTTTTGGCTTGAATTCAAGGAGATTGAATTCAAGTGTTTCCCTTCTCATAATATAGCATATAGATAGGGGGAGTTAAGGTTAACTCCGTCATCAATTGATTGTCATCATAAAAAAGGAGGAGATTATTGAATCTCAGATTTTGATGATGAAGTCAATTGATAAGTTATTTAATCTAATCCATATTATTGAGATAAGTGTGCAGGATTAACTATGATAGCAATGAAGACATAAAGCAAATTACTAGAGTCAAGTACGTTAGGAGTTCGAGAGTCCACCGGAAGTCTGAAGGATCATCGTAAGTGCTACCGAAACTGGCCAAGAATGAATCGAGGACTTGCCGAAGGTTTTAGAAGTTCGCTAGAAGGTTCGTCGAAGGTTCGCAGAGTTCACCAAGAAAGTTCGGAGGTAGCCAAAAGATTCATCGAACTCACCATAAAGTCCGGAAGGTTGCTGGAAGTCTACTAGAAGATATCCGAGGGTGTGTCGGAAGTCCACTCGAAGTTCGCCAGAAAGCTCACTGAAAGAAGACTCGACATTGCTAGGTTTTTAATTTTCTTAGAATATGTTTTTAATTTTGTAGTTAGCATATAATTAGGTTAGGATTAGGTGATAATCCTAATTAACCCTAGTAGGGGCCAACTGGGCCTTAATTGAACTGAATTGGGCTGGATTCAGGGCCCATTCACCAGTGCTGAACATGTTTGGTGGTAGCATCGCCCCGGGAACTTGTTCCCAAGTGGTTTGGGCGGTAGTACCACCCTAGGTCAGTAGTAGTATCGTTGACAGTTATTACCTATCAGTAGTGTTATTGCCTAATAGGCGGTGGTGCCGCCCCTCCATAGATCCTGAGGACCCTATCAAGTGGTAGTACCATTAGATTGGGTAGTGGTACCACCCAGTACACTGATAGAACAGGGTCAACTAGCGGTGGTATCACTAGTGTCAGGCAGTGGTATCGCTAGTACTCAAAAATCTGGGATGTGACTCTTTTTTACTCTAATTCTGAAGCTAATTGAGTCTATAAATACCTCTCTCTTCTCAACTAGCTAAGGACAATTGAGAAGTGAAAAAAAATTGAGTCAAAGCTATAACAAATTGCATTCGATAAGCTTGAGTGTTCACCTCCTAAGTTTTACTTTGTAAAAATTCTGTAAGAGTGTGAACCACTTGTAAAAGTTTGTAAGAGGGGTGCTTGGTCCTTCCCCTTTAAGAAGAGTTGATAGTGGAAGTTGGAAACCTCATTGGAGGAGGTTTTGGAAGTGGACATAGGTCATTTAACCGAACCACTATATATCATTGTGTTCATTGCCTACGTCCACTTCCGATCCTCCGATGAGGTTCCCAACTTCCACTATCAAATCTTCTTAAAGAGGAAGGACTAAGCACCCCTCTTACAAACTTTTACAAGTGGTTCACACTCTTAGAGAATTTTTACAAAGTAAAAATGTAGAGGTAAATACTCAAGCTATCGAATACAATTTAACTATAGTTTTGACTCAGTTTTTGTCACTTCTCAAATGTGCTTAGCTAGCTGACAAGAGAGGGGTATTTATAGACTCAATTGGCTTCAAAAATAGAGCCAAAAAGAGTCATATCCCAAATTTTTGGTTATTAGTGGTACCACTGCCTGGCACTAGCGGTACCACTGCTTGGCACTGGTGGTACCACCACTTGTTGACCCTGCTCTATCAGTAAACTGGGTAGTACCATCGCTAAGTCTGACAGTACCATCGCCTGACAGGGTCCTTGGACTTTGTGGACTAGCAGTACCACCGTTGACATGTAATAACTATCAACGGTATCACCCAGACTACCTAGGGACCTATTCTCGGGGCGGTGCCACCCCCTTGTCTAGTAGTGCCACTGCCAGACCTAGTCTAGCACTATTGAATGGGCCTTAAATCTGGCCCAATTCAGCCCAATTAAGGCCTAGTTGGCCCTACTAGGGTTAATCAGGATTATCACCTAATCCTAACCCTAATTACATGCTAACTATGAAATTAAAAATATATTCTAAGCAAAAACTAAACCGACATGTCAAGTTTTCTTTCGGCGAGCTTCCAATGAACTTCCAATAGACTTCCGTCACACACTCGGATTTCTTCCGGTGAACTCCCAATAGGCTCCCGGACTCTATGGTGGGTTCCTCAAATCTTTGGCAAGCTTCCAAACCTTCTCGGTGAGCTCCGCAAACCTTTGATGATCTTTCTAGCGAACTTTCGAAACCTTCGGTAAGTCCTCGATTCATTCTCGACTGGTTCCGGCAGTACTTCCAATGATCCTTCAAACTTTCGATGGACTCTTAAACTCCCAACACACTTGACTCCAACAATTCGCTTTATATCTTCATTGCCAATTGACTTTATCATCAAAATCTGAGATTCAACAATCTCCCCCTTTTTTATGATGACAATCAATTAATGACGGAGTTAATCTTAACTCCCCCCATCTATATGCCATATTATGAGAAGGAAAACACTTGAATTCAATCTCCTTGAATTCAAGCCGAAACCGATTAGTTTTATCCGTTTGAACTTATCATCATGCTTAACAAACATGACCTTTCATTCATAAATATGAAACTTTATATTTTTCATATTTTGAAAACAATATCAAGGTATGACACTCAATTTCAAGCCGAATGATGATAGACGTTTATTACTTCCATAAATGATACCAATCTTAATTTGAAATATAACAAAGATCACATGATATCAATATAAAGTGCACAATTGCAAGGCATGATATCATTTTTTGATACATCATCAAATGGGGTAATATCTTATCATATCAATGAAAGATACCAAATTTTAAACATGATATGATAGCAATCTTTCAAAAAATTTACATGTTAAGCATGTATGAACCATTTGCGATACATATGATATATTGCGATATGTTACAAATTTTATTATGATGCTTTTAAAGATAGGAACCAACTTTCGATATAAAGCATGGCAAAGGTGATCATATTGCAACACAAAAGATATAAGATATTTATCATTCTATGAAGTCATTGCAATACGATACGATACATATAGGTCAATTATCAAGTCATCAATTCATTTGCCATATTCTTCTCAATATGATGCATGTATTTATCAAGTCATCAATTTATTTTGCCACATTCTTCTCCCCCTTTGTCATCAACAAAAAGATAGTAAAATTTGATTATAAATAAAGGTAGTCATCATAAGGTATCATGATGCTAGTCATTTATCAAACATACCAAAAATTGTAAAGGCAGTCATCGAACACATATGATACATGAAGCTAAAATTTGCTTAAAAAACAAGTTGAACATCATGCAAAATATGTCATCCGAGATGGATAAACCTAAAAAAATGATTTGATCATTTTTATTCATGTCTATGAAATCCAAAAAATGATCATTGAGGCCAAAAAGCATAAGAATTTCTAAGTGCTCATGAAAGATTCATACACGAAAAAAAATTCAAGACTCAACTTTGATTGAAAATTCAAGCATAAAATTATAAAGTGGAAAGATATATCATTGAAGCCAAATCATTTATCAAACATAGTATCAAGAGCTTCATGTCATTTATTAAAAAAAAATATGTGTGAGAGAGAGATCATTTTGGTTCATAAAAAAGTTCAACCAGGTATTATAAATTCATGAAGTGAAGCACATTAGCATCAAAAGTTTTATAAAGAATGGTTCAACATGGTATTCTTATAAGAATTCATGAGATGGAAGATAAATAATCAAATCGTAAAAGCTCAAGACTTAGAGATAAGCACCTGAATAAAGTCCGAAGAGAGTATAATAAACACTTGAGAGCCTAATCTTTAAGCAAGGTTCATAACATTAAGTTGCATATGTCAAGCTTTAAATGATACGAAAGTCATGAAAACCATTTAATCATCCCAATAAAGGTAGAGGGAGTATAAAACTAAGTTTACCATGTCATTAAAAGGCATGATATTCATCAATTGAAGGAGGAGGAGAATCAAAGTATTATGATCGAAGGATAAAAATGAAAGTTTCATTCAAAATATGATATTATAAAGATGTCATCCAGAATTCAAAAATAATAACAAGTTAAGATTATGAAAACCGAAGTTGAAAATTTTTGAAAAGAAGCATACAACATCTTGTATTAGGACAATCTCATATGAGATTTCAAAGGTGTGCCAAAATAGCATAGAGGTTTACAAAACAAGAGTTAAAAGCTTCATTACAACTATTCCTCAGGTGGAATACCAAAGTGCCTATACAAGTGATCTAACTTCCGATTCATCTATCATACTTCACTCAAAATTTCAACTTGCTGTGATTTGATTTAATTTATCTTTGTCATGATTGGATCTTCAAAAGATGGAGCAAGAGCTAGTTCTGATGGTGCTGCACCAAAGGGACTAGGAGGAGGAGATTCATTACCCCTAAACACTAGTGTTTTAGGTTCTTCTATTGGAGGGGAAGTTGGATCAATCATTTTAGGCTGCCTAGTCATATTCGATTCCTAAACATGCACCTTAATCTCTTAAGTAGATTTATATTAATGGTGTTGTATCTATCTATTTTTATTACCTCTTCGTCGGGTGATATTCTAATATTATATGCATGCAACACTCTAGTGATTAACCCCCCATATAGTAACATTAAGTCTTTAGATGCTATTTCTAACATTTTATTAAATTAGGTATCCAAAATAATTATTTTGTCCGATCATATTATCCAGTACATAGTACCTAACTCTATTTGACTAATCTCATCATGATAATACTTTATAGGAATTAGGATACTTATGATGATGTAATGGAGGATCTTAAAACTAAATGGTAACAAATACTCATAGCTTTTAGGGACTATGGCTACATTAGGATTTTCAAAAACGGTCCCTAAAGCCTTAGAGTAGGTTACTCCGATTGCATCCAAATCCTACTATCCTCTAAAGTAGCAACCCCTATCTTTTTCAGAGATTCCAATTAGGTCACAAATTGTGTTGTCCGTAATTAGAATTTGATTTCCTAAAAGGTAGGTTGACATGTTATCATCATCATCTAAGCTCAAATTATCATAAAATAACCTAATTAATCTAGGGTAAATTGGTTCGTTGATTTATAAGATAGGCAAGACATCCAAATCGGGAAACCACCTAATGGGTTTTAGGTTTCCTAGTTCACCTAAATCAATATGTTTTCCCTTATGCATAGTTCTTTCTTCAAAACTAAGGTACCTAAGGGCTATTTCATTAGAGCTAAAAAGGGATGGATCATGTGAATCTCCTTTCTCCTCTTCCCTTTGTCTCTAGATGATCTCTCAGGAGCCATTTTTCTAAACATGATAGAATAAGGAAATTTTAAAGAACCAACCATGTATTGAGAAATCAAAGAAGTGTCAAATGTTACCATAGATGAGGTTTCTTAAGAAATAGAGGTCTTGATCTGAGATGGAACCCTCTTTTGGTCTTTTTGAAAGAGAAGATGAAGTTTAGAGAGGAGGGGAAGAGTTTTGGGAGTGGTTCCAAAAGTTAGGGGCGGTTCCATCACCGGCCCAAAGTCCCCTTTAAAAAGGGGGCTCTCAGGTGGTGCTACAGCCAACTGAGCGATGCCACCGCTGGCACCCTGACTTAGACATTTTTAGGAGGGCTACAACACCTTATTTTTTATCAATTTGTTTTGTTGTTTCTTATTTGTCATTCATCTTATAGATGTCTAATTTGATCACCATATATTTGACAGAATGATGTCATTGTATCACTTTTAATCATACAAAAAAATATATATATTAAACATAATGACTCATCAAATTATAAAATGCTGTAATCAAGGGACATCGAAAACTTTCTCATCAAGTGGATCGATTGAGAATGATAACATAAATATAGAAAATTTCAAATGATAAATGAAAGAAGATTTGTGAAGGTTACAATGACTTGTGTATCAAAATTGACAACGATTAATTTGTAAGATCGTGAAGAAGGTAAAACTCAATCAAAAGATGTCTTTATCACATTATCTCAAGTTAAGCATCCGAGATGTAAAGATCAAGTGAAGGAATTTTTTAAGTCATGAAATATCGATCCATTACATTACTCATCATATATTATTTCAAGATAAGTAAAGGATCGTCAAACATGATTCAAAGCATAAATCACTAAAAATATATCTGAAATATATTTCAAGGAGAATATATTGAAATCGTAATTATTGATCATCAAATGAGAATGTGATTTATGCATTGAGAGAATCAAGTGTTTTCAAACAAGTCATGAATTTAATGAAGTTGTGATTCCAAGATTCATCAACTCTAAATCTATCATTAAAATTGTATACGGGATTCTCCAAATAAGTCACTTTGTAGATTTTGAGTAGAGAATGGGACTATAGTGATGTTCAAGGAAGATATATGAAAACCTAGTATCACATCGTTTTTTAGTAAAAGGATTTCAAGTTGTAAAGTGACACAAATATTTTTACCAAAATCAATTTTTAAGAGACTTTATGGAAGTTATGATGCGTAAGCAAACAATGTACAACACTCAAGGATCTTTTATTACCCGAGCTAGTGAGCTTGATAACGATCAAGAATTGTATTACTACCCGCTCCTAGCTTGTGTAGGTGAAAGTGTCTATAAAAGAGGATGGTTTTTAGGTACCCATTTAAACTTCGGTGCCTCAGTATTAATATACTAATCTTGTCATTGTTCATTGAGTTCCTTATTGTTCCTTTAAGAACCCATATTAACCTTTGTGGGCTAAGTTTCTTATACGGACATTTGTAGGCAATATGTCCAGATTTGTAACAAAAGTTACATTTCAAATGAGATGATACATGTAGTGTGTGTCCTTTAATGAAGGCGATTGGAGTTCGATGAGATCTACTCAGGAATCTAATTCCACTTCTTTTTTCGATGTGACTCTTATTTATAAGGATCATATCCAAGCCCTTGCTACTAACCTTAAACTTGTTTAGGGTCTCTTTAAGTAGCAAGTTTTCATTTTTGATTGCCTCTAAGAGTTCACACTTAGAGCATAGGGGTAAAGAAGGAGTATCACATTTAAAACTTTCAAGCTTATTGACCAAGAAAGCATGCTCCTTTTTTAATAAATTAAACTTTTTAATAATAGCTCTACATTCATCAAATAATTCATAGAAAGTAATTGAAAGTTCATCAAAACCTTCATAAAATAACTCACATACCTCATCTCCTAAAGCCATCAATGTAAAGTTGGCCTCCTCTTTATTGCTTCTTTATCTTCGAAGCCACTTGAATTGTCCCTTGTCACTATTAGAGCTTTCTTCCTCTTTGGTTACTTCTTATCTTGGGGGCATTCACTTTTGAAGTGCTCTGGTTTCTTGCATTCGTAACATATAACTTGGTCCTTTTTAGGTTCAAGTTTATTTTTAGTATTATTTTTAAATTTATTCTTTCTTATAAATTTTTTAAATTTTCAAGTTAAGAGTGCAAGTTCATCAACAAGGTCCTTATCACTTGAAGATTCTTTCAAGTGGTCTTCTTGTGTTCTCAATGTCATATCCTTCCTATTCTTTGGAAGGGGGCTCTCTAGCTCATCATGAGCATGACATGTCATTTCGTAAGTCATTAAAGACCCAATAAGTTTTTCGAGAGGAAAATTTTTAAGGTCCTTGGCCTCTTAAATGGTCATAACTTTTGGATCCTAACTCTTTGGAAGGGATCTTAAAATTTTGTTACAAGTTTGAAATTAGAAAAAACTTTACCAATTGCTTCGAGTCCATTGATGACATCCATGAAATAGGTGTACATGTCTTCGATGGACTCACTTAGTTTCATCTGAAACAATTCATAAGAATGGACCAAAAGGTTGATTTTGGACTCTTTCACTCGGCAAGTGCCTTCATGAGTGATTTCAAGAGTGTGCCAAATATCAAAAGCCGATTCATAAATCGAAACACGATTAAACTCATTTTTATCAAGTGCATAAAATAAGGCATTCATAGCCTTTGCATTTGGAGCAAAAACCTTCTTCTCCAATTCATTCGATTCATTCATCAGAAGAGAAGATTTTTGAAATCTATTTTCAATGATATTCTAAAGTTTAAAATCCATGGAAATTAAAAAAATCTTCATATGAGTCTTCCAATAGGTGTAGTCCGACCCATTAAACATAGGTAGACATGTAATGGAATGACTCACTTGCATGCTAGAATAAGTCATCTCACTTGGGTTTTAAACCAAATGAGAGTGACCAAGCTCTGATACCAATTATTAAGATCTAAGTAGCACTAAGAGGGGGTTGGGGGGTGAATTAGTATAGTGGATAAAACCCATAAATTTGAAATCGATTTCGAAAATAGTTGTTAGAAGAGAAATTTCGATCCAACGAAAATGATTCCAACAAAATGATTTAAGTGAATGCTATCGAAAGTAGAGAGAAGGATATCGATAGTGTTAGGGATCGAGCGGCACTAAGAGGGGGGGTGAATTAGTGCAGCGGATAAAATGATAGATTTTTCAGCAATTTAAATCAAGCTTCGGAAACTTCGCACGATGAAAGCAACGTTTCGTTTGAAACCGATTTTTGCGTTCTAACTTTAAAGCATGCGTACAAAGATAAAAAGGAAGTTGAGCAAGTAAAGTAAAGGCTTGCAGCAAAGTAAAACAGAAATTTAAACACTCACACAATCAAGACGCAGCGATGTATAGTGGTTCGGTCAAAGTGACCTATATCCACTTCCGAAGCCTTCTCCGATGAGGCTCCCTTCTTCCACTACCAAATCCTTTGAAAGGGAAGGATCAAATACCTCTCTTACAACCCTTTACAAGTGGTTCACACTCTTACAAGATTTCATAAGAAGAATGAGGTGAACACTTAAGCAAATGAAGAACAAGACTTTCCCAAGACTTATTTTCAAAATCTAACTCTCTAAGGGTTGTTTTTTTCAGCTGAAAAGGAAGGGGTATTTATAAGCCTCAAAGTGATTCAAATTTGGAGCCTAAACATGGAGCCAAAAATTTGAATCTTTTGAGTTTTTCGGTCTTTGTCGATTTGCAGATCGACACACCCAGCGGTTCTATCGCTTGACCAAAGCGGTGCTACCGCTGGCTTTCCACGCACCAGCGGTACTATCCCACCAGCGGTACTACCGCAGCTACGAGTCGGGCGGTACTATCGCCCAGGCAAAGGTGCTACCGTCGCTACAAGATAACCGGCTCTGATGGGCTAAAAGAATCGGGCTACTGATAGCATGCACGTAGCATGCATGCACGTAGCTGGTTCGGTTTGGGCCAAAATTTTGGCCCAAACTCATCCTAATCAAGGGCCAATGGGCCCCCACTTTGGGTTATCTAATTCTAACCCAAAATACGTGCTAACTACGAATTTTAAAGACGTTTCCTAAGCTATTACAAAGTCCACATGACAACTTCTTCCGGCGAGCTTCCGGTCAACTTCCGACGGTCTTCCGACAAACCTTCGGAAACCATTCCGCGGACTCACGGCAAGCTTTCGGACTTCATGATAATCTTGGCGAGTTCCCCCGAGCTTCTTTGGCAAGCTCCGATCTTTCTTGGCAAGCTCCGCGAACTTCCGACGAACCTCCCGGCGAACTTCCGAAAACCCTTCGGCAAGCTCCCTACTCGTTCTCGGCCGGTTCTGGCAATGCTCCCAACGAATCTTCGGACTTCCGTTGAACACTCGAACTCCCAACGATTCATCACACTTGTCTTCAGCCCTTTGTTTCGCTTTACGTCTTCATTCCTATCGTAGTCACTCCTGCACAAACAAACACCAAAAACTCTACTTCGATCTAGACAGTTATTACAACGCGAATTGACATTCGCTGTTGCGGCACATCATTGGTCGGACGCCGTCCGATCCTTCGGCACATCGCCTCTCTAGCGGCTTGTTGCCCAATCGACGGTTGACCTCCGCAACCTCGATATCCATGGCGTAACTCCGCACCTCTTGGCCCGATGCCCGACGTACGAAGCCTCCTGCCGATAGTCGACCGAACCTCCGGCTCGACATCCAATATCCTGACGTGATCACCTCCGGTGCAATGTCAATTCCTCCAGCGTCAACTGTCTATTCCTGATCGATAGTAGACCTGCGTAACTCAAAACGCAGTTAGACAACAAAACACAATCACACTCAATTAGTTTCATCATCAAAATCCGAGATTCAACAGATAGATTTGCAGCTAAGTAAAGAACAAGATGCAACAATTAAAACTCACACATTCAGAGTAGTACACAGCGATGTATAGCGGTTTGGTCAAATGACCTACGTCCACTTCCGAAATCTCCTCTGATGAGGTTCCCAACTTCCACTATTAAATCTTCTTAAAGAGGAAGGACCAAGCACCCCTCTTACAAACTTTTACAGGTGGTTCATGTTAGGATCGGCGAGGCACTAAGAGGGAGGGGGGGGGGGTGAATTGGCGCAGCAGATTAAAATCATAAGTTTAAAATCGATTTCGTAAATAGCTAGTTTGTATGAAAATTTTGATTCGACGAAAGATGACTTGGTTGCTTGAGTAAAGGTGATGAAAAACTAAATGATTTGCAGCTAAGTAAAAGGAATGATTTAGAAATTTAAACACTCACGCATTTAAGAATGCCACGATGTATAGTGGTTCGGTCAAGTGATCTACATCCACTTCTGAAGCCTTCTCCGATAAGGCTCCCAACTTCCACTAGCAATCCTTTTGAAGGGGAAGGACCAAACACCCCTCTTACTACCCTTTTACAAGAAGTTCACACTCTTATAGATTTTTTAAAGAGGAAGAAGGAGGTGAACACAAGCTATCAAAAATAAGATTTTTGCCAAGACCCTTGCTCAATTTCTAACTCTCAAAAGGGTGCCCTTTCAACTGAAAAAGGGGGGGGGGGTATTTATAGATCCAAAGAGGATTCAAATTTGAGCTCCAAATTTAAATTCTGTCTGGGTTTCCCGTTGCTGGTGGTGCCACCACCTGTCAGTTGTCAGACTAATAGTACAAAGGCGGTTCCACCGCCCAAGGCAGCGGTGCTACCGCCGCTGCCTTCTGGCGCTGGGCGATGCCACAGCCCCAGGCTGGGCGGTACCACCGCTTGGCGCTCGGCTAGTGGGTGGTTCCACCGCTTGGCACAGGCGATTCCATCGCCTGGCATAGGCGGTTCCATCGCCTGGCACAGGCGGTTCTATCACCTGGCCCATTCAGCAAAGCTGAATAGGCCCTATTTTAGGCCCAAGTTGACCTAATAAGAGCCCGGTCAGCCCCTACTAGGTTTAAATAGGATTATTTCCAAATCCTTACCCTAATTATGTGCCAACTATGAAATTAAAATATAATTCTAAGTGATTTAAACCGATATTTTTCAAGTCTACTTCCGGCGAGCTTTACGACGAGATTCCGGTGGACTTCTGACACTTCCTTCGAATTTCTTCCAGAGGACTCCCAACATGCTCCCGGATTGTATGGCGAGCTCAACGAGTCTTCGGAGAGCTTCCGAACCTTCTCAGTAAACTCTACAAACCTTTAACGATCTTTGCAGTGAACTTTCAAAAACTTCGGTAAGTCCCTGATTCGATCTCGGTTTGTTCCGGCAACACTTTCGACGATCCTTCGGACTTCCGATGAACTCTTGAACTCCCGACGAACTTGACTTTGGTAAATCGCTTTATGTTTCCATCCCATCGTAATTAATCCTATACACTTATCTCGACAATATAAATTAGAACAAATATTTCACCAATTGATTTCATCATCAAAATCCAAGATTCAACAATCTCCCCCTTTTTGATGATGATAATCAATTGATGATGGAGTTACTCTTAACTCCCCCTATCTATATGCCATATCATAAGAAAGTAAAAACACTTGAATTCAATCTTTTGAATTAAAGCCAAAATCGATAAATTTCATCTAACATCAAGCTTAATAAGCAAGCTTAAGCATAAATACGAAAACTTCATATTTTAACCCATATCAAGGTATTACACCTATAATAACAAGAATTATTAATTCAAGGATCAAGTGATATCCAAAAGAGTGTTCAATATTAAGGCATGATATCAAATGAAGAAATCACTTATCTTAAGGAAATTTACATTTTAAGCATTTGCGATGCGATACAATTAATTCATTTTAAGCATTTACTTTATCATAGCAACATTTTCTCCATCATAGCAATTTTACATTTTTCTCCCCCTTTGTCATCAAGAAAAAGGAAGTGAAGTAGCCACCACAAGGTATTATACCATAAAAATGAGTGGTCAATTATCAAGCATATGATAAATGAGTTGAACATAATGCAAAATATGTCATCCTTGACGGAAAGATGTTTGGATCATTTTTATTCATGTTCATGAGATCCGAAAGAAAATTAGAGTGTCAAAATGCTCATGAAAAATTCATAAATGAAGAATATAAGACTCATTTTTTGATTGAGAATTCATAGAATTGTGAAAGGATAGATTATTAAAGTCATTCATCAAGAATTTCATGTTTCAAGGTAAACTTCATGATAATGAGATGTCAAAACTCATAAAACTTCAACGAATGAAATATATCAATATCAAAAATTTGAAGGAAAAGTTTCAACGAATGAAATATTCTTATAGTGATTCATAAGGAGGATGTCATAAAACCTTGAATCATACCGATTAGCACAAGAATAAAAATCAAAAATGAACATTTAAGAATATCACTATTTAAAGAGGGAGGAAAAACAACATCATAATAGCTTTCATCAAGATTAAAATCAAAAGATAAAAATAAGAGCTCTATGATATAAAGATGTCATCAAAATGCGAAAATATAATATCAATGTGAAACTATAAAGCTGAAAATTTAATCATTTCATCAAAAGTCATAACTAAAAAAAAATTCACCAATAGGAAGATCAAAGTGCCAAGATGATATTGTAAAGATGTCATTCAAAAATGAAGAGGTGATATTAAGATGATACAATCAAAATCAAAGTTGAAAAATTTCGGAAAAGAAACATACAACATCATGTATTAGAACAATTTAGCATGCCTAATTCTCTTCTAATGAAGTCAAATTATTCTTCATTTAGGGGTTTTGTGAAGATATCCGCTAATTGATATTTTGTATAAATAAATTTTAGAATGACATTATTATTATTGACATAATCACGTATAAAGTGATGTCTTATGTCGATATGCTTAGTTCTAGAGTATTATCACATTTTATGGGAATGTTATTTAAATGAATTCCATAATCTTCTAATGTATTTTTCATCCAAATGACTTGAGCACAACATGTACTTGCAGCTATGTATTCAGCTTCGGTTGTAGATAAAGCAATCGAGTTTTGTTTCTTAGAAGTCCAAGAAACAAGTGCATGTCCTAAGAAATGACATGTTTCGGATGTACTTTTTCTATCTATTTTACATCTGCCAAAATCGACAACTGCATAAGTTATTATATCAATGTTATCAGATTTTGGTTACCATAATCCTAGATTAGGAGTACCTTTAAGATATCTAAGAATTCTTTTAATGGCTTTAAGATGAGACAGCTTAGGATCAACTTGAAATTTCACACAAAGTTCTACGCTAAACATAATATCTGGTCTAGTTGCGGTAAGATAGAGTAAGCTACCTACCATTCCCTTATATGTCTTTTGATCAAAATTTTCTTCGCTTTCATCCAAATCTAACTTAGTGGAAGTACTCATAGGAGTATTTATGGCTTTTGAACCATCCATGTTAAATCTTTTTAACAATTCTAATGTATATTTGGATTGATTAAGGAATATGCCATTACCAAGTTGTTTAATTTGTAATCCAAGAAAGAAGGTTAATTCTCCCATTAGACTCATTTCAAATTCATGACTCATACACTTGGCAAAAGATTCACATAGTAATTCATCCGAAGGACCAAAAATAATGTCGTCAACATAAATTTGAATAATAAGAAAATTATTTTTAAAATATTTGATAAACAATATAGTATCAACCTTACCTTTTATAAAATTATTTAAGATAAGAAAAGATCTAAGCCTTTCATACCAAGCTCTAGGAGCTTGTTTTAATCCATAGAGAGCCTTAGTTAATTTAAACACATGATTAGGAAGAAGAGAATTTTTGAATCCGGGAGGTTGTTCAACATATACTTCTTTGGAAATAAAGCTATTTAAAAAAGCACTTTTGACATCCATTTGAAATAGTTTAAAATCATTACTACTAGCATAGGCAAGGAGCATCCTGATGGCTTCTAATCTTGCCATAGGAGTAAAGGTCTCTTCATAATCAATATCTTATTCTTGGTTGAAACCTTTGGCCACTAATTTAGTCTTGTTTCTAACCACGATACCGTATTCATCTTGTTTGTTTCTAAAGACCCATTTAGTACCAATAACTAAATGGTCATTAGGTCTACGAACAAGCTTCCATGCATCATTCCTTTCAAATTGATTTAACTCTTCTTGCATTGTGATGACCCAAGAATCATCTTTCAAGGCATCATCAATGCACTTTGGTTCAATTTGAGAAAGAAAAGCGGCATGGGCACAAAAATTTTTAAATGAAGAACGAGTTTGAACCCCTTTAGATGTATCTCCCATAATTAACTCATTGGGATGGGCATCTACATACTTCCATTCCTTAGGTAAGGAAATTTGGGAAGAAGATGCATCCAAGTTGCCATTTTGAGGAGAGGGTTCATTCAAATTCAAATCATCAAAACTAAGATCATCATCAAAATCTTTTTTCTTAAATTCAAAAAATTTATTAAAAACCACATGAATAGATTCTTCTATAACTAAAGTTCTTTTGTTGAAAACTCAAAAAGCTTTAGAAATAGAGGAGTAACCAAGAAAGATGCATTCATCGGATTTAGCATCGAATTTTCTTATGACATCCTTTTCATTCATGATAAAGCATTTGCAACCGAAAACTTTAAAGTAAGAGACATTGGGTTTTTTTATTATTCCATAATTCATATTGAGTCTTAGATAGAGATGGTCTTACTAGAACTCTATTCATGACATAGCAAGCTGTGTTCACAGCTTCGGCCCAAAAATATTTAGATAAATTATATTCATTTAACATGGTTCTAGCCATTTCTCGTAAATTTTTATTTTTCCTTTCCACTGCTCTATTTTGTTGAGGATTCCTCGGAGTAAAGTTATGGTTATATCTGTTTATTTCACAAAAATTTTAAAATTCATTGCTTTGAAATTCATCACTGTGATCACTCCGAATTGATGAAATCATGAAATCTTTTTCATTTTGAGTAAGTTTACAAAATTTAGAGAAACATTTGAAATAATCACTTTTGTGAGCCAAGAAATAGGTCCAAGTGTATCTACTATAGTCATCCACAATTACAAAGGCATATTTGCTACCTCCTAGGCTTGTTATATCAATTGGTCCAAATAAGTCCAAATGGATCAATTGCAATGGTCTAGTGGTGCTAATTTGATTTTTTTCGTTTGAAACTAGTTTTTATTTGTTTTCCTAGTTAACACACATCACATACTTTGTCCTTTACAAACTTCATATTGGGAATCCCTCGTACTAACTCTCTAGATGAAATCTTAGATATTAGTTTTATGCTTGCATGGACTAATCTCCTATGCCAAAGCCAAGCATTATCATTCAAAACTAAAAAAACACATTTCGTTACTTAGTTCATCAATATTAATGGTGTAGACATTATTTGTTTTAAAGCAATCATGGATATGTCATTGTTTGGTTTTTCAATGATGCAAACATTAGATTCAAATCTAACAACATAACTTTTATCGTATAATTGACTAATGCTCAAGAGATTATGTTTTAGTCCATCAACTAACAACACATCATCTATTGAAAAACTTGATTTGTTACCCATGGTTCCTTTGCCAATGATTTTACCCTTGTTGTTATCTCCGAAGGTGACATACTCTTCTTCTTTGCTAGTAAGCATAGAGAATTGAGATGGATCTCCGGTCATGTGCCTTGAGCATCTACTATCAAGATACCATCTCTTGCTCCTAGCTTGTGATGGTGAATGTATCTACAAAAGAAAGTGGTTTTTAGGTACCCATTTGATTTTGGGTGCCTCAAATATTGATCTACTAACTTTGTCATTTAGTATTAAATTATTTATGGTTCTTTTAGGAACTCATATCAATTTGTGTGGACTAATTTTCTTAAATGGAGATTTGTAAACAACATGTTCAGATTTGCAACAAAAATTACATTTCAAATGAGAGGATACATGTAATGTTGGCCCTTTAATGAAGGTGGTTTGAGTTCAGTGAGATTGACTCATGAATCTAATTCCACATCTATTTCGGACGTGACCCTTGTTTGCAAGGATCATGTCTAAGCTCTTGCTACTAACCTTAAACTTGTTTAGGATTTCTTTGAGTAGTAAGTTCTCCTTTTCAATTGCTTCTAAGTGATTACACTTAGAGCATGGGAGTAGAGGGAGAGAATCATGCTCAAGACTTTTAAATTTATCTAGTAATAAAGCATGTTCCTTTTTTAGTAAATTAAACTTCTTACTAATAGTATTACATTCATCAAATAACTCATAAAAAGTGATAGAAAGTTCATCAAAAGATAATTCTTCATTAAATAACTCACTAACCTCTTCTCCTATGGCCATTAGCACGAAGTTAGCCTCCTCTTTGTTGCTTGCTTCTTCAACCTCGGAGTCACTTGAATCATCCCATGTATCCTTCAATACTTTTTTCTTCTTTGGTTGCTTCTTCTTGGCTTGGGGGCATTCATATTTGAAGTGCCCCAGCTTCTTGCACTCGTAGCAAATAACTTGGTCCTTTTTATGTTCAAGTTTATTTTTTGTGTCATTTTTAAATTTGTTCTTTCTTATAAATTTTTTAAATTTTCGAGTTAAAAGTGCAATGTCATTGTCATTGTCCTCATCACTTGATGTTCCTTTCAAGTGGTCTTCTTGTGTTCTTAGTGTCATATCCTTCCTGTTCTTTGGAAGGGGGTTCTCAAGCTCTTCATGAGCATGACACATCATTTCCTAGGTCATTAGAGACCCAATAAGTTCTTCGAGAGGAAAGGTCTTAAGGTCCTTGGCCTCTTGAATGGCCGTAACTTTTGGATCCCAACTCTTTGGAAGGGATCTTAAAATCTTAGTTACAAGTTCAAAGTTAGAAAAACCTTTACCAAATGCTTTGAGTCTATTGATGACATCCGTAAAGCGGGTGTACATGTCTCCGATGAACTCACTTGGTTTTATTCAGAAAAGTTCGTAAGAATGTACAAGAATATTGATTTTAGACTCTTTCACTCGGCTAGTGCCTTCATGAGTGATCTCAAGAGCACGCCAAATATCAAAAGTCAATTCACAAATTGATATGTGATTAAATTCGTTTTTGTCTAGTGCACAAAATAAGGCATTCATAGCTTTTGCATTTAAAGCAAAAACCTTTATCTCCGACTCATTCCATTCATTCATTGAAAGAGAAGATTTTTGAAAACCTTTCTCAACGATATTCCAAAGCTCAAAATCCATAGAAATAAGAAAGATCCTCATACGAGTCTTCCAATATGTATAATCCAACCCATTAAACATAGGCAGATGAGTAATAGAGTGACCCTCTTGCATGCCGGAATAGGCCATCTCTCTTGGGTTTTCAACCGAATATGAGAGTGAACCTTGCTCTGATACCAATTGTTAGGATCGGAGAGGCACTAAGAGGGGGGGGTGAATTAGTGCGGTGGATTAAAACCGTAAGTTTGAAACCGATTTCGTAAATAGCTAGTTCGTATGAAAATTTCGATTCAACGAAAGATGACTTGGTTGAAGTTGCTTGAGTAAAGGTGATGAAAAACTAAATGATTTGTAGCTAAGTAAAAGGAATGATTCAGAAATTTAAACACTCACGCATTCAAGAATGCCATAATGTATAGTGGTTTGGTCAAGTGACCTACATCCACTTCCGAAGCCTTCTCCGATAAGGCTCCCAACTTCCACTAGCAATTCTTTTAAAGGGGAAGGACCAAACACCCCTCTTACTACCCTTTTACAAGTTCACACTCTTATATATTTTTCAAAGAGGAAGAAGGAGGTGAACACAAGCTATCAAAAACAAGACTTTGCCAAGACTTTTGCTTAATTTCTAACTCTCAAAAGGGTACCCTTTCAGCTAAGAAAGGGGGGGTATTTATAGATCTAAAGAGAATTCAAATTTGAGCTCTAAATTTGAATTCTGTTTGGGTTTCTTGGTGCTGGTGGTGCCACCGCCTGTCAATTGTCAAACTGACAATGCATAGGCAGTTCCATCGCCCAAGGTAGCGGTGCTACCGTCGCTGCCTTCTAGCGCTAGGTGGTGCCACCACCCCAGGCTGGGTGGTACCACCACCTGGCGCTCGGTTGGTGTGCGGTTCCACCGCCTGGCCCATTCAGCAAAGCTGAATGGGCCCTATTTTAGGCCCAAGTTGACCCAATAAGAGCCTGATTGGCCCCTACTAGGTTTAAACAGGATTATTTCCAAATCCTTACCCTAATTACATGCCAACTACATAATTGAAACATAATTCTAAGTAATTTAAACTGATATTTTTTAAGTCTACTTTCGGCGAGCTTTACGATGAGATTCTGGTGGACTTCCGACACTTCCTTCGGATTTCTTCTGGAGGACCCCCAGCATGCTCCCGGATTGTATGGCGAGCTCAACGAGTCTTCGGTAAGCTTCTGAACCTTCTCGGTAAACTCCGCGAACCTTCGACGATCTTTGCGGTGAACTTTCAAAAACTTCGATAAGTCCCTGATTCGATCTCGGTTGGTTCCGGCAACACTTCTGACGATCCTTTAGACTTCCGATGAACTCTTGAACTCCCGATGGACTTAAATTTGGTAAATCACTTTATGTTTCCATCCCATCATAGTTAATCCTGCACACTTATCTCGATAATATAGATCAGAACAAATATTTTCCCAATTGATTTCATCATCAAAATCTGAGATTCAACAATTCACACTCTTATAGAATTTTGACAAAGTAAAAATATGGAGGTAAACACTCAAGTTATCGAATACAATTTAGTTATAGCTTTGACTCTGTTTTTATAACTTCTCAAAGGTGCTTAGCTAGTTGAAAAGAGAGGGGTATTTATAAACTCAATTAGCTTTAAAAATGGAGCCAAAAAGAGTCATATCCTGGATTTTTGGGTACTGGCGGTACCATCGCTTGCACTAACGGTACCACTGCCTGTTGACCCTGCTCTGTTAGTATTCTAGGTGGCACCACCACTCAGTCTAGTAGTACCATTGCCTGACAGGGTCCTTGGACTCTATGGACTGGCGGTACCATCGCTTATCAAGCAGTACCACCGTTGATAAGTAATAACTATCAATGGTACCACCACTGACCTAGGGCAGTACCACTGCCCAAACTACCTAAGGACTTGTTCCCGAGGCGATGCCACCGCCCCAGTCTAGCGGTGCCACCATCAGACCTAGTCCAGCACTACTGAATGGGCCTTGAATCTGGCCTAATTCAGCCTAATTAAGGCCTAGTTGGCCCCTATAGGGTTAATTAGGATTATCACTTAATCTTAACCCTAATTATATGCTAACTATAAAATTAAAAATATATTCTAAGCAAAAATTATACTGACATATCGTGTTTTCTTTCGGCGAGCTTCCGACGAACTTTCGACACACCCTCGGATTTCTTCCAACGGACTCCTAGGAGGCTCCTGGACTTTATGGCTAGTTCCTCAAATCTTTGGCAAGTTTCTGAACCTTCTCAGTGAGCTCTATGAACCTCCGATGATGTTTCTAGTGAACTTCTAAAACCTTTGGCAAGTCCCGGATTCTTTCTCGGCAAATTCTAGTAGCACTTTCGATGATTCTTCAGACTTCCAGCGGAGTCTTGAACTCCCAACATACTTGACTTCGGTAATTTACTTTATATCTTCATTGCTATCATAGTTAATCCTACACACTTATCTTAATAATATAGATTTAATCAAATAATTTATCAATTGACTTCATTATCAAAATCTGAGATTCAACAACAGCTAATAAAAACCCTATGAGATTGTTATAAACCCCACCTAGCCGCCTCTATCATATAAAGAAGAGTGGCTAGGGTTTATATTCAGGGCCTTAGGGCTTCCTAGCCGGCACCCCCTTTATTCGGCTAGGGCTAGGGTAAAAGGATTAATTTACTTAGGAAGTAGCCCCCTAGGGCTCGGGTTTGGAGCCCTATATAAGCATGTAGCCTCCACCTCTTTTAAATAGAAAAGATCAATCTATAATTTCAGCCATATGGCCGACTTTTAGGAGGGTGGAACCCCTATAGCGTTCCAAGGGTTGATCTCCCTCAAAGATCAATCTATATAGAATTCCTTTGAGGTTCAATAAGATATTCTACTGGACCTACGCATAGTTGGAATTTATGTACTAAGTACTTGAATAAACTCAACCTACGGAATGATACTTAAGTTAGGTTCTTTAATCTCACTCAACTCTATTATGCTCCCACTATTTCTATTAAGAATATGCTCTTAGGTTCTTTAATCTTGCTTAACTCTATTATGCTCCCACTGTTTCTATCAAGAATATGCTCCTTTTTAAGGAACACTACCTCTTAGCAAGAAAGACTTTTGGGTCCTCATGGTGATAGAAGTAATATCCACAAGTTTCTTTTTGTTATCCTATAAACTTACACCATTCCATCTTTGATTCCAACTTATCGGGATTGTATCTCCTAATATGGGTAGGTTAGCCACAAATATTAACTACCTTAAGATTGGATTTTTTCCTTTTTCATATCTCATATGCTATAGATACTACTAATTTAGATAAAACTCTATTCAAAAGATAAACTGTGGACTCTAGGGTCTATCCCTAAAATGAGATGGGTTGGTCAATGATACTCATTATAAATTATATCATGTCTAATAGCATTCAATTCCTCCTTTTTGATATACTATTGAGTTGAGGTATATAAGGAGGGTTTCATTATGATAGGATCTCATGGTCTTTGAGGAACTAGATGAACTCTGTACTCAAGTACTCACCTCCCTAATTTGATCATAGATTCTTGATTTTTTTTTTAGTTTAGTTTTCTACCTTATTTTTATATTTTTTAATTTTTTTAAAGGCTTCAAACTTATACTTCATCAAGTATACATGTCTATATCTAGATAGGTCACCAGTGAATGTAATGAAATAAGAAAAACCGCCTATAACCTAATTTGACATAGGACCACATACATATTGTGTATGAGTTGCAGCAACTTAGTGGCTCTCTCTCTCTCTAGTTCCACCGAATAGAGAGTTGGTTAATTTCCCTTGAAGGCAAGACTTGTAGTTACATATGATTTATAATCAAATGAATTTAAATATTCATCATTTAGGAACCTTTAAATTCTTCTCTCATGGATATAACCTAGCCTACAATAATATAGGTATGCATTATTCACTTCATCTTGCTTCCTCTTAGACACATCAACATTTATGATACGTAGAGCAACATCTAATACAAATAAACTATTATATAATGTTCCTCTACTAATGATCTTATCATCTAAAATTGATGAATAATTATTATTCTCAAAAGCTAATCTATATCTATTATTTTTTAAATAAGAAATAAAAATAATATTTTTGATAATTGAAGGATTAAAATAGCAAGCATTTAATGCTAGAAGGGCTCTACTAGGCAACTGTTAGGTGACCTCGCTAACACTGATAACGATAACCTTTGCGCCATTCCCCATCCTAAGGTCCACCTCGACTCTCACCAATCTCCTAGCCCTTACTAGAACCTACAACGAATTATAGATATGAGATGCACTGCTAATATCTAATACCCATGCACTATCATAATTTTTTAACAAATGGAGATCAATCATTAATGTACCTGAAGCTTCTCCAAGCTTTTGTTTTATATTTTCTACAAGGTACCCTTTGTAATTCCTCTTCCAATACCTATCTTTGCTACAGTAAAAGCATTGACTTTATCCTTAGTTGGGTCTTTCTTAGTAATTTTTACTTTACCCAGTTTGCCCTTGACTTTATCTTTCTTAAAGGACTTCTATGCCTTCCTTTTCTTTCTAGACTCACTAGCATAAAAAACTTATTTCTTTTTCTTGATGTTGCTCTTAGCCTCCCTCAATATATTAAGGAGCTTAGGGAGGGTCATCTCAAGCTTGTTCATATTAAAATTTATAATAAATTATGAAAAGAAATATAAGAGGAATTAAGTACAAGATCTATACACAAGCTATCCTCTAGGACCATTCCTAGACCCATGAGCTTCTTTATCCACTCGATCATCTTAAGGACATGATTCTAAACTAATGTCCCCTTAGTTATCCTTATATAAAAAAGAATCTTGGATATCTCATATCGTTGAGTCCTTCCTTATTTCTCAAACAATTTATGGAGATAAAAGAGGATGGATTTGGCATTAATATTTTCATGTTGTCTTTGTAACTCGAGAGTCATAGAACCTAATATGTAACACTAAACAAGAGTAGAATCATTTATTCACTTCATGTAGTAAGTAATCTCAATCTCACTTGCCACTTCCTTAGGCGTGGGCATCATTGTGTCAAGAACGTATATAATTTTTGTTGGGAAATCCAGGGGCGACATCACATGCATAGCGGAAGAACATAAAACAAAAATCTTGGATTTTTGTGAAATGGTTTTATCGTCATGTGAAGATCAGTGCGTAAAAACAAATTCGCAAATCCGAAACCACATATGTAAAGATAGATAGTACCTAAGGAGATCATATATACTTAAATTCATATAGATCCGTAGGGTGGATGAAGGAGATCAAGCGTCCTCATCTCTAGCGGTGATCCACACGGCAGGGCTACAAAGATGCTCCTCTCTTGGGAGAGGAGAATAGGAGATGGCCACCGAAAAATCTTAGCCTATGGACCTTTGGTTCTCTCTTATTTATAGAGGCCCCTTGTAAACCCTAATGGATCCTGCCCTATTGGGTATTGGATCTCCATCCAATTACCCAAGCCTCTTAGATTAATGGGTCTCTACCTAATAATCTAGCCCTTATTGGATCTCATCATGGGATCCAATAATACAGGGGCTTCTAGGATATCTAATAAGATAGGGGCTCCGGCAGATATCTCATATCCGAACCACTACTCATCGTAACACCTACCTTATGTGTGTGACCTCCAGGCTCAATATCGAGTAGGCCATGAGTCATACATGTCAGAACTCCTTCTGACTCAGTGAATTATTATCTCTATAATAATTCACTCAACTCGTCGACTACGGACGTACTAGGCCACTATGCCACAATCCCTAGACGATATAGGGGAATCCAATCCTTTGGACCTATCTGTCCTCAATTACCATGTACCTATAGTTCCTCATCCATCTAATATCCCAGAGATCGTATATTGGGCATGGTGCTGTCAGTCCCATATGGTTTCCAATTGAGTCTCGCTCTAATCGGATTCTCTCGGAGAACTCTTTCTCTCTCAATCTAAATGACCCTGGCTAGGGATTTGCCTAAGCAAGAACACATGGGATATTCCTCTTATGATACTGAGAGTGGATGATCCTCTAATGACACTCAATAGCCTTTGTAAGGTTGGCTACCATTTCGAGAACCGGCTATACCAGATCTAGAACTAAACCTGTATGTCCGACATCAAAGAATGAAGTACTCATACAAGGCAACTTTGATTTCTTAAGTCTAAGGACCATATACACTACTGGGACTATGGAATCATTGTCTGACGTCATGTATCAATAACCATCTAGCATTCCGTAAGCAGATCAATCAGTGAACTCATTCCCCAATGAGCACCTGCACTATACCCTTAGCGTCCCCACATGAGTAGCTATGAGATTAGCCACCTCCATCATATGGATGGGTATATAGCACACTAGTCTGTTTGGTTATCTCGATGTCCCTCTTGAGTAACCTATGATTATGATTATTTAGCATCTATGTTTAAAGGTGAATCGGTCTCATTATCGTGATCTCATCATGATCCAATTCCCATTGCATAGATCCAAGGACATCATAATATATATCTAGATAATATGAGAAAATATCAATAATCATAAGCAAAAAGATTGACACAGCGTGTTACACGTGTCATCATTCATGTGATTGGCTTGTAGGGCATCTATAACTAGCAATCTCCCACTTGACCTAAAGTCAATCATCAACGTGTTTAATCCCCATTAGACCTTTATGATACTCAAAGATAATATGAGCTAATGACTTTGTAAGTGGATCTACAATATTATCTTCAGATGGAACTTTTTCCACGACCACATCTTTTTGGGCCACGATCACCCTAATAAGTTGGAACCTCCTCAAAACACTTCCGATGAGACCCGGGTTCCTTCATTTGAGCAATCGCCCTATAGTTATCACAATATAAGGGAATCAGCTCCTCACTGCCTGGTACAACCCCTAGATCTATGATGAACTGCTTTATCTAAACTCCCTCCTTTCTGCCTCTACCGTAGTAATGTTCTCTGCCTTTATGATCAAGGCAGTAGTAGTATCTTACTTGGAACTCTTCCAGTATACTACTCCTCCATTCAAGGTGAACACATAGCCTGAATTAGACTTGCTATCATTGACATTGGACTCGAAGCTTGACTCCATGTAGCCCTCAACTCCGAAGCTACTTTCTCCATATACCAGTAAAAGATCCTTAGTCCTTCTCAATTACTTAATGATATATTTTACTACTTTCTAGTGCTCCAAGCCTAGATCCGCTTGATACCCACTCATGACACTTAGAGCATGCGCTATATCAGGCCTCGTACATAGCATAGCATACATGATAGACCCTATTACTGAGGCATAGGGTATCCTATCCATGTGTGCCCTTTCTTGGAGCCTTTGGGGATACTCCTAGAAAGTGATAGCCTATGTCTCAATGGTATAAGACCTCTCTTGGAATTTTTCATGTCAAACCTTTTGACAATGGTGTCTATGTACTTAGATTGGAACAAGCTAAGCATCCTCTTGGATCTATCTCTATAGATCCGAATCCCCAATATATAAGATGCTTCCCCTAAATCCTTCATGGAAAAGTGTCTAGATAACCAAGCCTTTACTATGGAAAGCATTCCCATATCATTCCCAATGATTAGGATGTTATCCACATATAACGCCAAGAAGGTGATAGTGCTCTCACTTACCTTCTTGTATATACAAGGCTCATCTTCTTTTTTAACGAAGTAATAAGATCTGATCCTTCATCAAATCTTATGTTCCAACTTTAGAAAGCTTGCTTTAGTCTATAGATGGACCTAAACAATGGACCATTGGCAGGTCGCTTGCAAGCAGGTGCCGCATGCCCCTTGTAAGGAGGCCGACTACGCCGATAACCTACAAGCACTGCCTGCCAATGGCCCGTAGCCCGTCGGTCGACTACATGTAGACCGCCTGCGGTGGCCAAGGCTGCAAGTAGCCTTTGGTCGTTCTACAAGGGCAGCAATAGTTACTGCCCCTTTCTTGCTATTGCGTCAATAATTTTGACATCAAAAGCTATTCTAAATTACAACACAAAGTTTAAAATCTGATCTAAGCATGAACAACCTGGCTGTGATACCACTGTTAGGAAATCTAGGGATGAAATCACTATTGGGATCTAGAGCGGCACTAAGAGGGGGGGTGGTGAATTAGTGTAGTGGTTAAGAATGATAAATTTTGATGATTTAAACATTTTCGAAACCTTTGTATGATAAAAATGCTAGTTATAGGTGCCCTACAAGCCAATCATTTGAGTGATTGCACTTGTAACATGCTACGTCAATCTCTTTGCTTATGATTATTAGCATTATATCACATTATCTTGCGTGTTGCATATATTGTAATGTCCTTGGATCTATGCAATGGGAATCGGATCATATTGAGATCACGATAATGAGACCGATTCACCTTTAAACACAGACCCTAAATTATCCTGGTCATAGGTTACTTAAAAAAGGACATCGAGATAACCGGATAGATTGGTGTGCTGTATACCCATTCATATGATGGAGGTAGCTAGTCTCATAGCTACTCGTGTGGGGACACTAAGGGTATAGTGCAGATGCTCATTGGAGAATGAATTCACTGATTGATCTGCCTACGGAATGCTGGATAGTTATTGATACCTCATGTCAGACAGCGATTCCGTAGTCCCAGTAGTGTATCTGGTCCTTAGACTTGAGACACCAAGAATATCCTGTATGAGTACTCTACTCTTTGATACTGGACTTATAGGTTTGGAAAGTTCCAGATCTAGTATTGCCAATCATTAGGAGTGGTAGCCAACCTTACGAGGGCTATTGAGTGTTAGTAGAGGATCATCCACTCTCGGTATCATGAGAGGAATATCCCATGTGTTCTTACTCGAACAAATCCTTGGCCAAGGTTATTCGGATTGAGAGAGAAAGAGTTCTTTAGGAGAATCCGACAAGAGAAAGACTCGAGGAGAAACCGTATGGGCCTGACAGCACCATGCCCGGTATAGGGTCTCTAGGATATTAGATGAATGAGGGACTATAGATACATGGTAACTATGGATAGATAGGTCCAAAGGATTGGATTCCCCTGTATCGTCTAGGGGTCACGGCGTTGTGGCCTAGTACGTCCGCAGTCAATGAGTTAGGTGAATTATTATAGAGATAATAATTCACTAAGTCAGAAGGAGTTCTGACAAGTATGACTCACGGACAGCTCGATATTGGGCCTAGAGGGTCACACATATGGTAGATGTTGCAACGAGTAGAGGTTCGGATATAAGATGTCTGCTGAAGCCCCTATCTTATTGGATATCCATTAAACCTCTGAATTATTGGATCTGAAGATGAGATCCAATAATTGCTAATAAGAGATTATTGAGGAGAGACCCACTAATCCAAGAGACTTGAGTAATTGGATGAAGATCCAATACCCAATAGGATAAAAGATCCATTAGGGTTTTTAGGGGGCCTCTATAAATAGGAGGGAACCAAAGCTCTATAGGCTGAGGGTTTCTTTTGGTAGCCACCTCCTGTGCTCCTCTCCCCAGAGAGAAAGAGGTGCATCGTCGCAATCCCTGCCATGTGAATACTGCTAGAGAGGAGGATGCTTGACCTCCTTCATCCTCTCCCACAGATCTGCAGGAATTCAGGGATATACGATCTCCCTAGGTATCTTCTTTTACATGTGCAGTTTTACAGATTTATTTTTGACGCACCGATCTTCGCACGACGACGAAAACTTTCTAGTGGAAATCTGGAGTTTTGTTTTCTGTTCTTCTGCTATGCATGTGTTGTCGCTCCCCTTGTGGATTTTTCAACAAAAAAGATGCTTCGTTGAAAAGCGTATCGGAAATGCTTGAGCTTGAGAGTGATTATATGAGGATAAAGAAGAAGCTGGATGATTGTAGTAAATTGAAATGGTTTGTAGCAATATAAATGATAATAAGTAAACACAAATCAAGTTTTATAGTAGTTCGGTCATCTGACCTACGTCCACTCCCGATTCCTCTTCTCTTGAGACCACTAGCTTTTCTACTAGTTGTCTTCCTTCCAACAAGCAAAGACGAACTCCCTTATAGTACCTCTCCTTTTGACGGGCTTAGAAGATAACCCTTATAAGCACTCTCTCATCTCTTTTAACTTGAAAATAAGTAAGGACTAGAGGAGAGGATTTCTAGATATTTAAATAGAGTTTTCCTGCTTTCAAGGTGTATATGCTTGTGTGTTCAACCCAAGGATAGGAGGAGTATTTATAGGCTCCAATCTGATTTAAACTTGGAGCCAAAAACCTTTCCATCTCGAGTTTACCGAGTATTGGTGGTACCACCGCTTGTCACTGGTAGTACCATCGTTAGTTTGACCCTAACACTAGCAGTACTCCTGCTAGTCTGGCGGTACCACTGCTTGACATATTGACATGGTCAGTGTACTGGGCGGTACCACCGCCCAGGTGAGTTGTCAATGGGCGTTACCACCGCCAAGTACAATCTGAGGAGCTGGAATTAGGCGGTGCCACCACTAGACAGGTCCAGCACACCTAGTTGGGCCTTAAACCCAGCCCAAACTAGTCTAATACTAGGTCTAATTGGCCCCTACCAAGGTTATAGGATTAATAATTAATGCTAACCCTAATTATGTACTAACTATGAAATTAAAGATATTTCCTAAGCTAATACAAAGTTTGAAAAGTCAAGACTTCTTTCGGCGAGCATCCGACGAACTTCCGACGGTCTTCCAACGAACCCTCGGACACCATTTTGCGAACTCCTAGCAAGCTCCTAGACTTCACGACGATCTTGGTGAGTTCCGATGAGCTTCTTCGGTAAGCTCCGATCTTTCTCGGTGAGCTCCACAAACTTCTAACGAACCTTCCAACGAACTTTCGAAAACCCTTCGGCAAGATCCCTACTCATTCTCGGCCAGTTTTGACAGCACTCCTGATGAATCTTCAGACTTCCGACAGACTCTAGAACTCCCAACAAATCCATCATAATTGAATCCGGTACTTTGCTTTGCTTAATGTCTTCATCGTTATCATAGTTAATCCTACACACATAAACCTTAACTCTACTTCGATCTAGTCAGTTACACGAATCAACCTCCTGTTGCCCGGCACGTCATTAGTTAGCGCTTCGTCCGCACCGTCCTCTCTTGTGGCTTGTTGCCCAATCGACGGTTGACCTCCGCAACCCCAATCTCCTTGGTACAACACCATACTTCTTGGTCTAATGCCCGAAACCTTCTGCTGATTATCGACCAGACCTCCAGCATGATGTCCAGTATACTGATGTGATTTCCTCTGATGCAATATCGAGTCATCCTGTGTCGACTGTCTAATCCTGATCAACAGTAGACCTGCATCACTAAAAATGTAATTAGACAACTAAATATAATTAATTAGTTTCATTATCAAAATCTGAGATTTAACAATCACATGTATAGTGGAAGAACATAAAACAAAAATCTTGGATTTTTGCGAAACAATTTCATCGCCATGTGAAGATTGGTGCGTAAAAACAAATTCGTAAATCCAAAATAGCGTATGTAAGAAAGATAGTACTTATGGAGATCGTATATCTTTGAATTCCTACAGATCCATCAGGTGGATGAAGAAGGTCAAGCATCCTCCTCTCTAGTGGTGATCCATATGGCAGGGCTACGAAGATGCTCTTCTCTTGGGAGAGGAGAATAGGAGGTGGCCACCAAAAAACCCTAGCATATAGACCTTTGGTTCTTTCCTATTTATAGAGGCCCCCTATAAATCCTAATGGATCCTACCCTATTAGGTATTGGATAACCATCTAATTATCTAAGTCTCTTAGATTAATGGGTCTCTACCTAATAATTTAGCTCTTATTGGATCTCATCCATGGGATCTAATAATATAGGGGCTTATTGGATATCCAATAAGATAAGGGCTTTGATGGATATCTTATATCCGAACCTCTACTCATTGCAACACCTATCATATGTGTGTGACCCTCTAGGCCCAATATCAAGCTGGCCATGAGTCATACCTATCAGAACTCCTACTGACTCAGTGAATTATTATCTCTATAATAATTCACTCGACTCATCAACTGTAGACATACTAGGCCACTACACTATAGGCCCCATACTATCACGCACTTAGCTAGAATTACCCAAGTGGTGAGGCACCCTTGCGGCAAGCACGGACTTAGTTGGAGTTGCCTAAGTCGAGAAGCACCCGTGTGCCCACTTCGATCAGACTTAGCTAGGATTGCCTAAGTCTTGAGGCGCCCTTGTGACATACGCGTCCGCAAAGGGTCAATCGAGCTGCAAACTCATGTAGGTCCCGTAGGACTTGTAAAATAGAAGTTGATTAGTTTTTAAAATGAGCAGCGGACAAGTCCCGACGTCTCATAAAGAGGGAAGCTTTACAATCAATTGAGCGAGCACTTGGAGTGCAGAAAAACAGAGAAAGAGAGGAGTAAAACAAGGACTTTAGAAGGGTGAACGAGTAGCTACAAGTCCACAAACAACTACTCCCCGGGTGCCGGGCGCGAATGCAAGTTTCCGTCAAGTTGACATGCAAACTTATGAAAGTGTTCAATGCCCAACATTACCCCGAAGCCCTATCCAACCCTGTGCCACCCAGGGGGTTCTAGAGTGCTGAGATGGCTGATGTTTTAGGGGCAATCGTGGGCTGTAGAAAACAGACCGCAGCATGCGAAAACAAAGCCATTTTAGGGTAGGCTTGCCTAGTGCAGCGAGCGATCATTTTGCATCACTGCAAGTTACCATTTCTTGCATTTTTTCAAGGAAAACACATCAAAACTATGGCAAAACAGGCTGCCAAGGATATATACAAGCATGCACAAACAACGAACAGTTCATTGAGTGAAGTTACTGCGAGAGTGCGACGACTGTTCGTGATATTCTCCCCCACTTAGACCATCGACGCCCTCGTCAACACTTGCTGGTAGGCTTTGATGGTTGTTTCTTCATGTCGGAGGGCATCTTCTAGCTCCCAATTGACTTTGGTTCTGAGAAGCTTTCGCCACTTCACCAAGTACTCAATCTGCTCAGATCCATTGGGTAGCTTTGTCTTGCGATCCGCTAAAATGGTCTCAACTCACTTCTCATAGGAGGATTTGGTGGGGGTTGTCGAGTTAAAATGCCTCAGGAAGCATCTTGCGGATTAGAATGGTAGGTTTTCAAGTTGCTAGCATGAAAAACATTGTGAATTTTGAGCCACATCAACAACTACAACTTGTAGGAGACGTTGCCCACCCTACCAATAATTGGGAAAGGCCCATCATACGTACACACCAATCCTTGATGCACCTTATGACTAAAGAACTACAGGAACGTTGGTTGGAGCTTCACCAACACCAAATCGCCAACTTTGAATTCTTACAGTCACCTTCCCAAGTCTGCCCAATTCTTCATCTTTTTGGTCACCTTCTCCAAGTAAGCCCACGTAATATCTGCATTTCGATGCCATTCTTTTGCAAAGTGATATGCAGACGGACTACTTTCAGTATAACCAATAGCCAAAGTGTGAGGAGTTAATGGCTATTGTCCTGTGATGATCTCAAAGGGGCTCTTGTTGGATGCAAAGCTCCGCTGTAGGTTGTAGGAGAATTATGCTACGTCCAACAGCTTCACCCAATCTCGTTGGTTGGCACTTACATAGTGCCGAAGATAATGCTCTAGGAGCGAGTTTATTCTCTCAGTTTGGCCATCCGTCTGAGAGTGGAGGTTTATGGAGAAGTATAGCTTAGACCCCAATAATTTGAATAGCTTGGTCCAAAATCATCCCAGAAATCAAGTATCTCAATCACTTATGATATTGTGTGGGACTCCCCAATATGTCACCACATTCTTCATCATTAGCTTGGTCGCTTCCTCTGCTGAACAGTGTAGAGGTGCAGCAATGAAGGTTGCATACTTGAAAATCGATCGACCATCACGAGTATCGATCCGAGTCCCCCTATTATCGGCAAGCTTGATATGAAGTCCAGAGAATTGCTCTCCCATGGCTTTCTGGTACGAGCAACGACTCTAAAAGTCCCACCGGCTTCTGTTGCTCTACCTTATCTTATTGATAAGTTAGGTACGTTCGAACATATTCCTCCATATCTGTCCCCATCTTTGGCCAGTAAAAGGCCCTCTCCATAGGAGCAAATGTTCGGTGAATGCCCGGATGTCCTTCCTAAAGGGAATCGTGACACTCTTTCAGGAGTTCATGCCTCAAATTGTCCACTCGAGGAATATAAACTCTATTCCCTTTGGTGTAGATGAGTCCCTCCTAGACCCAAAATCGCCGTGCCTTGCCTTCTTCGATTAGTTGCATCAAGGTTACTGCCTGAGGATCACTGCATAGTCCATCCTTGATCCGAGAAAGGAAGTTAGAGTACAATTGACTTGCTTGGCCTCTACCCTCTAGTTGCATAGCATTCACTCACTCCACTTTCTAACTCAATGCATCAGCTACGACATTTGCTTTTTAGGGCTTGTACTCCATTACTATATCCAATTCCGTCAAGAAGTCTTGCCATCATGCTTGCTTTAGAGAGAGTTTCTTCTGAGTCTGAAGGTAACTCAAAGCGATGTTGTTTGTCCTCAGCACAAATCGCGAACTGAGAAGGTAGTGTTGCCACACTCGTAGACAATGGATCACCACTGTCATCTCCTTCTCGTGCATTGGATACCATCGCTTGATCTCGTTGAGCTTGCAGCTTTCATAGGCCACTGGGTGGCCCTCCTGCATGAGTACTCCCCCAATAGCGAAGTCTGAAGTATCTATATGGACTTCGAAGGGCTTCCTATAATCTGACAATTCGAACACCAGTTCTTTTAAAATGGCAGCTTTTAAGTCTTGGAATGCTGCTTCACATTTGTCGGACCATCTCCAAGGCTGCTCCTTTTTCAACAACTCTTTTAGTGGAGCTATATGCTTTGAATACCCCATTATGAAGCGCCGATAGTAGTTCACAAAACTAAGGAAGGATCTTAGCTCTGGTACCTTCCTTGGAGTACTCCATTCCGCCACAGCTTGCACCTTTGACTTGTCCATACGAATGGAACCATTGACGATTCGATGTCCCAAGAATAAGATCTCCATCTAAGCAAAGTAGCACTTCTCTCTTTTCACGAACAAAGTATTCTCCCTAAGAACTTTGAATATTGTTCGAAGGTGCTCAATATACTCCTCAAGTGTTTGACTGTAGACGATGATATCATCCAAGTAGACGATCACAAACTTGTCTAAATACTCCTTGAATAGTTGGTTCATGAGAGTGCAGAATGTGGCCAGAGTGTTAGTTAAGCCGAAAGGCATCACCAAGAACTGAAACGCTCTATACCTGGTTACATAGGCAGTCTTCGCTTCATCACATCCAGCAATACACACCTGCTAAAACCCCGATTGAAAGTCGGGTTTAGAGAAATGAACAAGTCCGCAATGAGCGGATGGGATATTTGTTCTTTACAGTCACCTTGTTAAGGGCTTGATAGTCGATGCATAGTCGGAGACTCCCATCTTTTTTCTTCTAGAAGAGAACTAGAGTTTCGAATGGTGCTATGGAACTTCAGATGAGACCACTGCTTAGCAGTTCATCTAACTGCTTTATGAGCTCTACCAAATCGAGAGGGGACATGCGGTATGGTAGTCTCGCTAGAGGCTTCATTCCCAGATCCATCTCAATAAGATGATCTATGCCTCTACGTGGTGGCAGAGTTTTCGACAACTCAAGTGGCATAACATCTGTGAACTCCTTCAGGACGTTAGCCACTACAACAGGTTCTTTAATGGCCTCTCTATTAAGTGGTCCTAGCTTCATAGCAGCCACGAAAGTTAACTCTCCTTTGCGCACCCCTTTCTTCAATTGCAATGTCGATAGTTATTGGGGGTCCTTGGTTCCTCTTCGAGAGACGGGAACCACGTAGGGGTCATCACCCCCCATCAGACATAAGGAGTCTAGGAATGGCATTGACACCAACTTTGCTGTGTGCATGAACTCCATTCTAAGAATCACTTGGAAGTCGTCCAATGGCATCGCCATCATATTTGTGCTCCCGCTCTATGAGCTAATCTTGATGGGGACTCCCTTTGTTAGTCTAGAGATTCACTTGGCCTCTGAGTTGACCGCCTTCATCCGGCTTGGGCTCTAAGGTCAGCCTAAGTCGCTTTGCTTCTCAGTCAGCAATAAAGTTATGGGTAGCACCCATGTCCACCATTGCCTGGGTGGTTTGGCCATTGAGCCTGATGTCTACATACATTAGCTCACTACTTCTTGCTTTTTGTTTCTTAAGCTTCGTGTTCTCCCCCACTTGACCTCGCAATGCATTCAACAAACACATTGCTCCCATCCGAGGTCCTTGCGACTCCTCATCGTCGCCACTAGATTCTAAGCTACTTGAACTGAGAGCAACCACCTTTCCCTTGTCTAGCTTGGGGGGATAGATAGAAGCCGACAAGGCATTGAGTGCTTGCATCTATGGGCACTCCCACACCCTATGTGGTCCTCCGCACCAGAAGCATCCATTGGATCTTGGGGTCTTATCTTTCGAGTTCGGCCCCTTTTGAAAACTCTTCTTCCTTTGTTTGCCCCTAGCTTCCTTCCCGGGAGGATATTTTGGATGGTGATTTCTTTAAGACTTTTTCTTCTTCCTTGAATCCTTTGAAAAATCAAAGTCGGTGAGCCTTTTTGTGGCTACAATTGCTCCAATCATATCAGTGATATTCTATCGATGAAGTTCCTGTTGAGCCCATGGCTTCATGCCATCAAGAAAGCTGAATAACTTATCTTTTTTGGATATGTCTTGAATGTCTAGCATCAATGCAGAAAACTGCTTCACATAGTCCCGAATGGAAGTCGTTTGGTGGAGTTGTTTCAACTTCCTCCTTGCGACGATCTCAGTGTTCTCGAGTAGGAATTGAGTTCTCAACTATCACTTCATGTCTTCCCATGTGTCCAATCTGTCACGGACTTAGCTGGTTTTGCCTAAGCCGTGCGGCACCAATGCATATCACCGCAAAGGTCAGCCTACCCGAAATCTCCTATAATCCCTTAGGACCTGCAAAAGAGAAGACGGGACAGAGAAAGCGCTTCACACGGGATCCGTAAGCCACTCTTTTAGTAAACACTTAATAGCCAATGCACATTCCAACAATGGATATCACAAGCTCAGAACAGTTGCACAACAAAGGTATAGATTTGGTCCACTACAGACCGAATTCTATTACAAGTATTCCCTCAACGCATACTTTATGGACAAGCCTACAATGGCTGCCAAACTCACTCAAATATGGGCATTTTGCCTTTGGCAAGCCCTTTACAAGCTTTACATTATATGACAACCCAAAAGGGACACGGACAAGCACAAGCATTACACCGAACAAGCCGTTTACAATTTTGTCCGTGACATTCTCCCCCACTTAATCCTTCGACGTCCTCGTCGAAGCCTTTGCTGACGCTGCAACTTCTTTTCTTTGTTGGATCTTCGATCTTCTGCTCCTGCTACGATGCGCCCCTTGGCTCCCATTTGTTCTCCGCTTGTTGTTGAGTCGTCGAACTTTAATCCGCCGTGCTGCTTCAACTCGCCAATGACTCTGACTTTGGTGTGGGGTTGGCAAAGTTGTGCTGATCCTTGCTGGTTCTTGCGGATTCATCTGATGAAGGGAAAAGACCATCTTTGATATGCGCCAGTCTTCAAATTCTTCTTGTCTCTTGAACTGGATAGATGCTTTGTTGGAGCTTTAACGAGCATCACCTCGCAACCTTTGAAGTTTTCAGGTCCTTCCTCCGCAAAATTTGCCCATCGAATCTTCTTCCACTTAGTTGTCTTCGAAGGGTCTTCACATCCGTGCAGAGTTCCTCATTTGGATAACTAAGAGAGCTGGGCATGGAGTTCCGCCCATTCTCTTGGGAGTTGAGAAGGCAAAGGTTACTTGTCTTCGCCCGCCTCCTCGAGTTCGTACTTGCAATGCGCCGAGTGGAGTTCTTGGAATTTCTGCTCTTAGCTCACACTTCCGAAGCACTTGAAGTGTTTGCAATCCTTGCGCTGAGTCAGCTACTGTGATTCACCTTCTCATTGCCATTGAACTTCTGGAATGCAAGAAGTTATCACTCCAACTTGGAGTAAGTCTCCGATAGATTTGGTCGCCTTTGGGATTGTACCGCCTTCTCCATCATTTCTGTCGCCGACTCCTCTGAGTAGTAAAGGTACAAAGACCGCGCATCTTATGCCTTGCTCCGATCCTTGGTCATGCACTCTTGCATCGACCAAGTCCTTCACTCACGGCTATCTTGATAGAAAGTCTGTTGACATTGGTCTTACGAAGTTCTCTGGCCTTCGCCCTTCAGCCTTGTCTTGGTACATGGAGTTTGCCAAAGCATTCTCCTCCTCCACGGCCCATATCACGACCAAGTGCTCTCCCTCTAAGAGAGCAAGGGATTGATGACTCCCCGGAAGTCCCGCCTCAGCGGTACCATGGCATTGCGACGCCAATGGCACTACTATCCGTTGTCTCGCATCTGCATCCCTTCTTCGTGATCGGTAGATCTGCCTATGCGGCATTATGACACTCCTCTGAGTTCACCTTCAATCTACTCGATGATTGATCTTGGGTAGCTGAGTCCCACTGGACTCGTCATTGCTTCCACGCCTATTCGACCCCCTGCTTCAACACCTCTGTGTTCTCTGAGCAGTTCCGCTTGGTCGATGGAAATACAGACTGCAACTCCCATGTATGGCCACCGCCACCATGTTGCAGGGTTTGCACCATTTCTGTTCTCCTTAGCTTCATTGGCTGCAATGTTCGCTTACTCGGCCTTGTCCTCTGACTTGCCGGGCTCCCTTAAGCGAATGTGAGCTCTGAAGTAGTTCCACTCTTCAGCAGCTCCGATCATACCTCTGATGATCCAGTCCCCAAATGGGACTCCCTGGTACTTGCATCTGAACTTCTTCCTCGACAGGGCACAGCCCCCATAAGCTGATGTCCAAGGCTTCCATTCAATGCAACATTCGGTGCACGCACGGAAGACCCGCCTCTGCGGTACCATGGCATTCACTGCTTGAATCCATAGCTCTTCTTACCGTCGTGTTGTTCACCAACTTGGAGCTCCTTGTCGCGCTCCCGGTCATATCTCCAGATGACCATGTCCTCACGAAAGCTCTTGTGTGTGTGTCGTCTTGCCATGAACCATTCCACCACGATCTCTCTGCATCATGTCGCCCCGATGACTTGCATTCGATCCTCGTGGTATGAACTCGAATCGCGATATCTCCATGTGTGGACTCGCCAACACATCGCAGGCCTTCGCCATCTTCGATTCTGTTCGATCTCGTGGCAATCGACCTTCGTCCACCCTCTCGGGTCACACTCGGACGAAGCCTAGCTCTAGGACGATCCATCGCCTAGCAGCTCCTCGAAGTCCCTCGACTTCGCTGAAATTGGTGCACCACTGCCGGATCCCGACTCGCTCTACCAAAGACAATCTCCGCTGCGCACCGCTTTCATCGTGACAACTTGAATAGCAACACTATGGCATATTCTTCAAGAGTAGCTGTCTCTGCATCCTCTTGCCCCGTGCTAAGGCCTTTTGACACCAATTTTACCTCAGCAAACTGCATCACCTTAGAATCTCCACCAAGTGCTTCATCGAGATAAGATGTATGTGCCTCGAAGCTCCCTTCGTCTTTGGCACCATGCAAGATGAGTTTGCTCCATCCGAATATGAAACCCATGGAACGACATGATCCGGTTCCCGCCTCTGCAAGAGTCCATGTCCTTGACCTCCTGTCTAAGGAAAGCACCAAGCGTCCGCTCCCTATTCCATCTTCAAAGCCAACTCCCTTCACGCGATTTGGGTACTTCACCAAGTTTTCCCCCAAGTTGCTCTGCTTCTCGATTAGCATTGGATTAATGGTGGCCCTCACGCCCACCATTCCACGAGTCAGCCCTCTGTTGAGTCCGATCTCACTGTCGGCTCTTAGTGTGCCTTCACTTTGTGTTGCCCTAGGTTGCTCCCCCACTTGATCTCGCTATGCGTCCACCAACGCATTGCCACTTGCGAGATCATGCGATGACTCCTCACCGCTCACTCAATCCATCGAGCTCGTCTTGAGGTACTCCTCAAGCGATTCATTGCACCGCATTCACATTCTAGAGAGCGGGACTTATCCTCATGGATATCCGCCCCGCTGGAGCAACTTCTCTCTTCGCATCCTTCCCTTAGGAAGTTTTGGAGACCACTATCCCTTGGACTACTTCGCCTCTGCTGAACAAACTGTGCCCAATTCTGCCATTGCAAATGCACTTGCTAGATTGTGACACTTCACCAATACAGCTCGCACTGCACCCCTCTGGGTCTAGCAACATGCTGCACCTGTTGCACATTTCAGCTTCATACGAAAGTATCCTGCACATGCCGAAGAGAAAGTTTCAATGCTCCAATGCACGGACCTTCAGCCGCCTTGGGATGGCCACGGACAGTCCATTGTCCGCATGCAAGACCTTGCATGAGTATCGAATTCCTTGAGTTTGCAACTTTCCTCACCTCTGTGAGCTTTGCACAACTCTTTCGATCATTGAGCAACCCACTGCAACTTGCACGGTCTCATCCTTGGCCAAGCACCCCGCTTGCCTCGAGCACCGTCAAGTTTGGGTGTCAATGTCGAGCCACTGCTCGAACTCAGCCATCCCCACCTTTGTGCGCTCCGCAATTCTTCTTAGCTTGTTGTCCTCGTGGTGCCTGACAAGGTCCCCCACGTTTGCATGCTAAGTGTTTCTAAGTGAGCTTGTCCCGCTCTGATACCAACTGTCACGGACTTAGCTGGTTTTGCCTAAGCCGTGCGGCACCAATGCGTATCACCGCAAAGGTCAGCCTACCCGAAATCTCCTATAATCCCTTAGGACCTGCAAAAGAGAAGACGGGACAGAGAAAGCGCTTCACACGGGATCCGCAAGCCACTCTTTTAGTAAACACTTTATAGCCAATGCACATTCCAACAATGGATATCACAAGCTCAGAACAGTTGCACAACAAAGGTATAGATTTGGTCCACTACAGACCGAATTCTATTACAAGTATTCCCTCAACGCATACTTTATGGACAAGCCTACAATGGCTGCCAAACTCACTCAAATATGGGCATTTTGCCTTTGGCAAGCCCTTTACAAGCTTTACATTATATGACAACCCAAAAGGGACACGGACAAGCACAAGCATTACACCGAACAAGCCGTTTACAATTTTGTCCGTGACAAATCGGCATTGACCTTATTCAATCTCCTCCCAATGAGTTCTTTATCAAAATTTTGTATCTTTGTTCAGATACATGATCACTATCGAAACTTTGGTGTCCTCAGAGTATAGCCTCGTAGCTCGGAAGTACTATTCCATATCAAACAAAAAATTCTTGAGCTCCTTAGCATCTCTAGCACCCTTATAACAATGTAGGTCGGATGCTCTGAAGCTTTATGTCGGTGCAACACGGGTGTTGCTCCCTCCCGTATTTAGCACCCATGTGAGTACCGTCACTTTGGAAGTGAGTTTCGCTACCATCTCTTGTAGATCTCAAACGGAGTCCTTAGTATCATCCGTTAGTTGGTCAAATAGGGCCTCAACCTTGTCGATCTGGGATTCAGCTTCTTCTTGCGAGCTCTCTACCACAAGAAGCCTTCGTTGGCCTTGGTAGAGTTCCGCCAAGCTCGCTTCAAGGACATCCAAGCGGGTCTCTGCCACTGTGACTCTCTCTTTACAGCTCTATTTCCCCGTTGGTGCTCTACATTATGCCTCATCTACTCACGATGAGTAGCCAACGTCTCACTCATCATGTTCACTGCCTTGCTTCTCTTGAGCGACTCCAGCAACGAGGGAGCAAGTTTGCACATGCAGTCCATCTGCAATTGATTGGGGCAACTGTCTGGCTTGCCCTTGCTAGTCATATGTGCCCTGCAAGTCAATCACATGAGTGATGGCACTTGTGACTTGATATGCACTTTTTTTCTTTGCTTATTATTAAGCGTTTTATCACTTTATCGTGCGTGTTGCATATACTGTGATGTCCTTGGATCTGTGCAATGGGAATCGGATCATGATGAGATCATGATAATGAGATCGATTCACCTTTAAACACAGAACCTGAATTATCCTGGTCATAGGTTACTCGATAAGGACATCGAGATAACCGGATAGATTGGTGTGCTGTATACCCGTCCATATGATGGAGGTAGCTGGTCTCATAGCTACTCATGTGGGGACACTAAGGGTACAGTTCAGGTGCTTATTGGGGAATGAGTTCACTAATTGATCTGCCTACGGAATGCTGGATGGTTAATGATACCTCATGTCAGACAATGATTCCATAATCCCAGTAGTGTATCTAGTCCTTAGACTTGAGACACCAAGGATGTCTTGTATGAGTACTCCACTCTTTGATATCGGACTTATAGATTTAGAAAGTTCTAGATCTAGTACAACCGGTTATTGGGAGTGGTATCTAACCTTACGAGGGCTATTGAGTGTCAATAGAGGATCATCCGTTCTCAATATTATGAGAGGAATATCCCATGTGTTCTTGCTCGAACAAATCCTTGGCCAAGATTATTCGGATTGAGAGAGAAAGAGTTCTCCAGGAGAATCCGACAAGAGCAAGACTCGAGGAGAGACCGCATTGGCCTGACAGCATAGTGCCTGGTATAGGGTCTCTAGGATATTGGATGGATGAGGGACTATAGATACATGGTAACTGAGGACAGATATGTCCAAAGGATTGGATTCCCCTGTATCGTCTAGGGCCGCGACGTAGTGGCCTGGTACGTTTATAGTCGATGAGGTGGGTAAATTATTATAGAGATAATAACTCACTAAGTCAGAAGGAGTTTTGACAAGTATGACTCACGGCCAGCTCGATATTGGGCCTAGAGGGTCACACACATATGATAGGTGTTGCGACGAGTAGAGGTTCGGATTTGAGATATCCGTTGAACCCCCTATCTTATTGGCTATCCATTAAGCCCTTGAATTATTGGATCCTGGGATGAGATCCAATAATTGCTAATAAGAGATTATTGGGGAGAGACCCTCTAATCCAAGAGGCTTGGGTAATTGAATGGAGATCCAATACCCAATAGGGCTAAAGATCCATTAGGGTTTTCAGGGGGGCTCTATAAATAGGAGGGAATCAAAGCTCTATAGGCTGAGGGTTTCTTTTGGTAGCCACCTCCTGTTCTCCTCTCCCCAAAGAGAGAGATGTGCATCGTCGCAACCCCTGTCATGTGGATATCGCTAGAGTGGAGGATGCTTGACCTCCTTCATCCTCTCCCACAGATCTACAAGAATTCAAGGATATACGATCTCCCTAGGTATATTCTTTTATACGTGTAGTTTTGCGGATTTGTTTTTGACTCACCGATCTTCGCACGATGACGAAAACTTTCTAGGAAAAATCTAGGGTTTTGTTTTCTGTTCTTCCGTTGTGCATGTGATGTCGCTCCCCTTGTGGATTTCCCAATAGTGGTATTAAAGCTAGGTTGTTCATGCGATGATCGGAACTTAAATTGTGTGTGTTATGTTTTGGATATGCTTTTGATGCCAAAATCGTTGGCGCAAAAGGGCTAGGAAGGGCAGCAACTGTTGCTACCCTTGCTGCACTCGCGTAGCGGCCGCAAGGTTGCTTGCAGCCTACGCCGGTGGCCTATGGCCCGTCCGTAGGGGTGTCGGCGGGCGCTGCGCCCGCCCGTAGAGGCACCGATGCTGGGTATATTCTTTTACGATCTCCCTAGGGTAAAAGATCCATTAGGGTTTTTAGGGGGCCTCTATAAATAGGAGGGAACCAAAGCTCTATAGGTTGAGGGTTTCTTTTGGTAGCCGCCTTCTGTTCTCCTCTCCCTAAAGAGAGAGAGGTGCATCATCGCAATCCTTGTCGTGTGGATACCGCTAGAGAGGAGGATGCTTGACCTCCTTCATCCTCTCCCACAGATCTACAGGAATTCAGGGATATATGATCTCCCTAGGTATATTCTTTTACACATACAGTTTTGCGGATTTATTTTTGACGCACCGATCTTCGCACGACGATGGAAACTTTCTACGGAAAATTTGGGATTTTATTTTTCTATTCTTCCACTACGCATGTGATATCGCTCCCTTAAAGGATTTCCCAATTGTGGTATCAGAGCCAGGTTGTTCGTGTGAATATCAGATCTTAAACTACATGTGTTGTGTTTTGGATCTGCTTTTGACGTCAAAATCGTTAGCGCAAAAGGGCCAGGAAGGGCAGCAATTGTTGTTGCCCTTGCTGTGTTCGTGCAGTGGCCACAAGGCTGCTTGCAGTCTTGTTGCCTACACAGGCAGCAGCCGCCAACCGATGGGCTGTTGGCCGTAGGGGCATCGGCGGGGTGCCTACAAGGCAGCGCCTGCGAGCACAACACCCGCGGGACAGCATCGCGGGGTGCCGACGTTGCACGCGGGGCAGCGCCTACGGGCGCTGCGCCGACAGGGCAGTAGCGGCGCCGCCTGTATGGACGACAAGCGCCGCCACCCCGGCACCCTCCAGGGCCGCCACTTGCCAAAAGACGGTTTTGCCCCTCAAAATTTCAACAATTCCAGATTTTGCCCTTTTTGATAGAATTACCAAAATACTCCTCGAAATTTCAGAAATTTCAGATGGTGTCCCTTTTGGCCGAATTACCAAAATACCCTTGGGAATTCAAAAATTTCTCTTATGTCCTTGATTTCAAAAAATTAAATATGTTAATTAAATAGTTTAATTAACTATTATTTTTGTCTAATAGTCCTATAAAATAATATATACATGTGATGTATGATGTAGATAGATAATCATGGACCTGTGATGTGATGTGTGCACATGTGATTATTATTATTAAGGCTTACGAGCCTCTATTCTTTTCTCATTTATTGTCGGGCCTGCATGCCTGTAATTATGTTGTAATTACATGAGAAAGCGCAATGGTAGCATGACTCACGAGGCCGAGATGGACGATCCGATGCATGAAGATACATTGAGATGCCGACGGATCCGACAAAGAAAAATAGATGATCACAGGGCATAGAGATGCGCCGAAGCACACATAGATCTTGATGTGAGTGATTGAGCCCACTGGCTTGGGCCTGATCACATTAGGATGTGGTCCATGATCATCTGATGTGATTGCTCATGTGATGTGTGATTAGATATACACCTACTAGATATATATATATATATTTGCATACGATGTAGATATATATATTAAATATGTATGTGTGTGACACATTATGTTAGGAGACCAAATCAAAAATCCTCTCCATTAATAATATTAAGTTGATAAACGTGAGGCAATTAGATTGACCCACGTGGCCTTCCATCGTTATAGCTAGGAACCGATTCCCGGTGTAGGTTGAGTTGGTCGAGTCCCTCGAGACTCACCTATATCGCATCTTGCTATCTTATTTATGACATAAAGATGTCACCGGTGACCTGAGGACATGGTATGCTTGGTCGAGTCCCTCGAGAGTATATCACCGAATCAGACTCATCTTGTAACGATGGTGATGACTTAACCGAACATCATGGTTGGTCGAGTCCCTCGAGGCCATGGTGGTTCGGAGGCTGAACAAGATGGGAATCACAAAGAGTTGTGATTAGCAAGGGTTGCCTATCTTTACAGGCTTAACATGATTGGTCGAGTCCCTCGAGGTTACGTTAAGACGTCGATTTGATCTCAATCCCCACTAGAGATCCGCTTGGGGGCTCCGATTTATATACCGGAGGGTGTTGTGTGTCTCGTAAAAAATTAGTAGGAGTACATTAAGATAGAAGTCCTTATCTTAATTGTTTAATTTTTTGTAAAGTCTGCATGTTATTTATTTTTGCTACATCTTTAATTTAAAAAAATGTCACTTTCAAATCCTTTATGTGGCATACTTGATGCCAACCACCTCACTAGTCCAAATTATACAGATTGGCTTCGTAATCTGAGAATCGTTCTCACGGTTGAGAAAATCACGTATGTCCTTGATATAGTGATCCCTACGCTCGACGAAAGGGCAAGTGAGGATGAGATCGCTCGTTATGTGAAGTACTTAGATGATTCCACTCTTGCTCAGTGTTATATGTTGGCCTCTATGACTACTAAGTTACAGAGATAGCATGAAAATATGGATGCTGATTCTATACTCCTACATCTCCACAAACTATTTGAGGAACAAGGAAGAACTCAGTGATATGAGATATCAAAGAGTCTTTTTCGTGCCAAGATAACTGAGGGGACACCGGTTCAGAACCATGTCCTTAAGATAATTGAGTGGATCAAGAAACTCATAGGTCTGGGAATGGTCCTAGAGGATAACCTGTGTGTGGATCTTGTGCTTCAGTCCCTACCAAATTCCTTTTCTCAGTTCATAATGAATTTTAATATGAACAAATTTGAGGTGACCCTCCCAGAGCTCCTCAATATGTTGAGAGAAGCAGAGAGCACCATCAAGAAAGAGAAGCCAATTCTCTATGCTGGTGAGACCAGAAAGAAAAGGAAGGCTGAGAAGCCCCTTAAGAAGGGCAAGGGTAAGAGCAAAATGGGTAAGGCAAAGGTTGCCAAGAAAGACCCAACAAAGGATAAAGGCCAATGCTTCCACTATGACAAAGATGGGCACTAGAAGAGGAACTGCAAAGAGTACCTTATAGAGAGGGCGAAACAGAAGCTTGCAGAAGCTTCAGGTACATTCATGATCAGTCTCCATTTGTTAGAATCTTTTGATAACACATGGGTATTGGATACCGGGAGTGCTTATCATATTTGTAATTCGTTGCAGGTTCTGGTAGGACTTAGGAGATTGAATAGAGGCGAGATGGACCTTAAGATAGGCAATGGAGCAAAGGTTGCTGTAGTGGCTATTGGCAAGGTCACCTTACATCTGCCTGGTGGAGCTATTATTGCATTAGATGCATGCTATTATATTCCTTCTATTATCAAAAATATTATTTCCATCTCATGTTCGATAGTTATTGGATATAAATTAGTTTTTGAGAACAATGGTTGTTCAATAATATTAGATGATCAGATCATCATGAGAGAAACATTGAATAATGGTTTATTTATGCCAGATATAGCTCCATATATCATGAGTGTAAGTGAGTCTAAGAGGAAACAAGAAGAGGTGAACAATGCATATCTTTGGCATTGCAGGCTAGGTCACATCCACGAGGGAAGAATTTAAAAGTTGCTAAAAGATGGATATCTAGATCCATTTGACTATGAGTTATATGCGACATGTAAACCTTGCCTTCGGGGAAAGATGACCAACTCTCCATTTAGTGGAACTGGAGAGAGAGCCACTGAGTTACTAGAACTCATACATAGTGATGTATGCAGTCCCATGTCGACTCATGCCATATGTGGTTACTCCTACTTCATTACTTTTACTGACGATTTCTCAAGATACGGACATGTGTACTTGATAAAGTACAAGTCTGAAGCTTTTGAGAAATTCAAGGAATATAAAAATGAAGTGGAGAACCAAATAAGAAAGAGTATTAAAACCCTTCGATCAGATTGAGGAGGTGAGTACTTGAGTACAAAGTTCACCCAGTTCCTCAAAGACTATGGGATCTTATCCCAATGGACACCTTCTTATACATCATAGCTTAATGGTATATCAAAAAGGAGGAATCGCACACTGTTAGACATGGTGCATTCCATGATGTGTTTCGCCAATCTACCCATCTCATTCTGGGGATATGCCCTAGAGACCGTAGCTTACCTTCTGAACAGTATTCCAACCAAGTCAGTGATGTCTACTCCATATGAGATATGGAATGGGAAGATGCTTGATCTTAAGATTGTTAAGATTTGGGGCTGCCCTGCCCATGTTAAGAGACACAACCCTGACAAGTTGGAATCCAAAATAGAATGGTGCAAGTTCATAGGATACCCCAAGGAAACTTGTGGGCATTATTTCTATCATCTTGAGGACTAAAAGGTCTTTGTAGCTAAGAGAGCAGTGTTCCTTGAGAAGGAACACATTCTTGGTGAAGACAATAGGAACATGATAGAATTGAGTGAGGTTAGAGAACCTAGCTCAAACACCATTCCATAGCCAAAGTCTGTTCAGATACCTAGCATACAAGTTCTAACTTTATGTAGGTCTGATATAGTATCCCATCCTCCTTAGAGATATGTGAGACATATCAGAAGAGAGGATGTTAAGGATATTGATCCTCAGACCTATGAGGAGGCTATTATGAGCATAGACTCCGGGAAATGGCAAAAAGCCATGAGTTCAGAAATGGATTTCATGTACTCCAACAAGGTTTGGAACCTAGTTAATGCAGCTGAGGGTATTGTACCCATTGGTTGTAAGTGGATCATCAAAAAGAAGATTAGAGTAGATGGAAAGGTAGAGACCTATAAAACAAGGCTAGTGGCTAAAGTGTATCGTTAAAGGCAAGGTGTTGACTATGACGAAACTTTCTCACCTATAGTCATGCTAAAATCCATTCGAATTCTATTGGCTATTACAACACACTGTGATTTTGAGATCTAGCAAATGAACGTCAAAATCACATTCCTCAATGGTAACTTTGAGGAGGAGGTGTATATAATATAGCCTGAGGGATTCATGTCTAGGGATAACCCAGATAAGGTGTGCAGGTTGCTTAGGTCTATTTATGGATTGATGCAAGCTTCCCGAAGTTGGAACATAAGATTTGATGAGATGATCAGATCTTATGACTTTGTTAAGAACGAAGATGAGCTTTGTGTATACAGGAAAGTAAGTGGGAGCACTATCACCTTTTTGGTATTATATGTGGATGACATCTTGATCATTGGGAATGATGTAGGAATGCTCTCCACAATAAAGAGTTAGTTATCTCGGCACTTCTCCATGAAGGACTTAGGGAAGCATCCTGCATATTAGGGATACGGATCTATAGAGATAGATCCAAGAGGATGCTTAGCTTGTCCCAGTCTAGGTACATAGACACCATTGTCAAAACGTTTGGCATGAAAAATTCCAAAAGAGGTCTTATACCAATGAGACATGGAATATCACTTTCTAGGAGTATGTCCCCAAAGACTCCTAAAGAAAGGGCACACATGGATATGATACCATATGCATCAGCGATAGGATCTATCATGTATGTTATGCTATGTACCAGGCCTAATATAGTGCATGCTCTGAGTGTCACGAGCAAAAATCGGGCAGATCCAAGCTTGGAGCATTGGAAAGTAGTAAAAAGTATCCTTAAGTACTTGAGAAGGACTAAGGATCTTTTACTAGTATATGGAGGTAGTAGCCTTAGGGTTGAGGGCTACTCGGACTCGAGCTTCTAGTCCGATGTGAATGATAGCAAATCTAATTTAGGGTATGTGTTCACCCTGAATGGAGGAGTAGTATGCTGGAAGAGTTCCAAGTAAGACACTACTGCTGACTTGATCACAAAGGTGGAATACATTACTGTGGCAGAGGTAGCAAAGGAGGGAGTCTAGATGAAGAAGTTCATCACAGATCTAGGAGTCATCCTAAGCAGCGAATAGCTGATTCCTTTATATTGCGATAAATATGGGATGATTACTCAAATAAGGGAACCCAGGTCTTATCAGAAGTGTTCTCAGGAGATTCTAACTTATTAGAGAGATCGTGGCCCGAAGAGATGTAGTAGTGGAAAGAGTTCCATCAGAAGATAACATTGTAGATCCATTGACAAAGCCATTGACTCAGATTGTCTTTGAGCATCACAAAGGTCTGATGGGGATCAGACATGTTGGTGATTGGCTTTAGGTCAAGTGAGAGATTACTAGTCATATGTACTCTGCAAGCCAAACACATGAGTGATGGCACTTGTGACTTGATATGCACTTTTCCTCTTTACTTATTATTAGGCATTTTATCACTTTATCATGTATGTTGCATATATTGTGATGTCCTTGGATCTGTGCAATGAGAATCGGATCGTGATGAGATTACGATAATGAGATCGATTCACCTTTAAACACAGACCCTAAATTATCCTAGTCATAGGTTACTCGAGAAGGACATCAAGATAACCGAATAGACTAGTGTGTAGTATACCCATCCATATGATGGAGGTAGCTAGTCTCAAGGCTACTCATGTGGGGACACTAAGGGTATAATGCAAATACTCATTGGGGAATGAGTTCATTGATTGATCCACCTACGGAATGCTGGATGGTTAATGATATCTCACGTCAGACAATGATTCCATAGTCCCATTAGTGTATCTAGTCCTTAGACTTGAGACACCAAGGATGTCCTATATGAGTACTCCACTCTTTGATACCGGACTTATAGGTTTGGAAAGTTCCAGATCTAGAACAGCCAGTTATTGGGAGTGGTAGCCAACCTTAAGAGGGCTATTGAGTGTCAATAAAGGATCATCGACTCTCAGTATCATGAGAGGAATATCCTATATGTTCTTGCTTGAATAAATCCTTGACCAAGGTTATTCGGATTGAGAGAGAAAGAGTTCTCCGGGAGAATCCAACAAGAGCAAGACTCGAGGAGAGACCGTATGGGCCTGACAGCACTGTGCCCAGTATAGGGTCTCTGGGATATTGGATGGATGAGAAACTATAGATACATGATAACTGAGGACAGATAGGTCCGAAGGATTGGATTCCCCTATATCATCTGGGGGCTACGGCGTAGTAGCCTGGTATTTCCGTAGTCGATGAGTTGGGTGAATTATTATAGAGATAATAATTCACTAAGTCAGAAGGAGTTCTGACAAGTATGACTTACGGCCAAGTCGATATTGGGCCTAGAGGGTCACACACATATGGTAGGTGTTGCGACGAGTAGAGGTTCGGATATGAGATATCTACTGAACCCCCTATCTTATTGGATATCCATTGAGCCCTTGAATTATTAGATCCTGAGATGAGATCCAATAATTGCTAATAAGAGATTATTGGGTAGAGACCCACTAATCCAAGAGGCTTAGGTAATTGGATGGAGATCCAATACCCAATAGGGCAAAAGATCCATTAGGGTTTTCAAAGGGCCTCTATAAATAGGAGGGAACCAAAGCTCTATAAGCTGGGGGTTTCTTTTGGTAGCCACCTCCTGTTCTCCTCTCCCTAAAGAGAGAGGTGCATCGTTGCAATCCCTGCTGTGTGGATACCGCTAGAGAGGAGGACGCTTGACCTCCTTCATCCTCTCCCATAGATCTACAGGAATTCATGGATATATGATCTCCCTAGATATCTTCTTTTACACGTGCAGTTTTGTGGATTTATTTTTGACACACCGATCTTCGCACAACGATGGAAACTTTCTATTGGAAATCTGGGGTTTTGTTTTTCTGTTCTTCCGCTGCGCATGTGATGTCGCTCCCCTAAAGGATTTCCCAACAGCCCCATCTTGCTCGATTCACCGTGATGTTTTGCCATGGCAAGATTGTGAAGTTTCTTCACTACTTGCTTGAATTGTTTGCCTCCTCTGATACCACAATATCATGCACTTAGCTGGAATTGCCCAAGTGGTGAGGCACCCTTACGGCAAGCATGGATTTAGCTGGAGTTGCCTAAGTCGAGAAGCACCCTTGCGCCCACTTTGATCAGACTTAGCTAGGATTGCCTAAGTCTTGAGACGCCCTTGTGACATACGCATTCGCAAAGGGTCAACTGAGCTACAACCTCATGTTGGTCCCGTAGGACCTATAAACAGAAGTTGATTAGTTTTTGAAATGAGCGATGGATAAGTCCTGACGTCTCGCGAAGAGGGAAGTTTTACAAGCAATTGAGCGAGCACTTGGAGTGCATGATAATAGAGAAAGAGAGGAGGGAAACAAGGACTTTAGAAGGGTGAATAACCAGCTACATGTTTGCAAATAACTACTCCCCAGGTACCGAGTGTAAAGGCAAGTTTCCGTCAAGTTGACGTGCAAACTTGTGAAAGTGTTTAACGCTCGACACTACCCTGAAGCTCCATCTAGCCCTGTGCCACCTGGGGGGTTCCAGGGTGCTAAGATGGTTGATATTTTGGGGATGGTCGTGGGCCATAGAAAACAGGTCGCAACATACAAAAACGAAGCCATTTTGGGGTAGTTTTGCCCAATGTAGTGAGAGATCGTTCTACAGCGCTGCAAGCTACCATTTCTTGCATTTTTCCAAGAAAAACACATCAAATCTATGGCAAACTATGGCACAAGTGACAAACGATTCGTTGAGCGAAGTTGTTGTGAGAGTGCGACGACCATTCGTGACAATACGATATAGAGAAATCCAATCCTTTGGACCTATATATCCTCAGTTATTATGTACTTATAGTCCCTCATCCATCTAATATCCCAAAGACCGTATATTGGGCATAGTGTTGTCAGGCCCATACGATTTCCAATTGAGTCTCACTCTAATTGGATTCTCTCGGAGAACTCTTTCTCTCTCAATCCGAATGACCCTGGCTAAGGATTTGTCTAAGCAAGAACACATGGCATATTTCTCTCATGATATCGAGAGTGAATGATCCTCTATTGATACTCAATAGCCTTCGTAAGGTTGGCTACCATTCTCGAGAACCGGCTATGTCAGATCTAGAACTTTCCAAACCTATAAGTTCAGCATCAAAGAATAGAGTACTCATACAAGGTATCTTTAGCGTCTCAAGTCTAAGGACCAAATACACTATTGGGACCATGGAATCACTGTCTGACATCATGCATTAATAACCATCCAGTATTCCATAAGCGGATCAATCAGTGAACTCATTCCCCAATGAGCACCTGTATTGTACCCTTAGTGTCCCCACACGCGTAATTATGAGAACAACCACCTCCATCATATAGATGGATATATAACACACTAGCCTTTCAGGTTATCTCGATGTCCCTCTCAAGTAACCTATGACCAGGATTATTTAGGGTTTGTGTTTAAAGGTAAATCGGTCTCATTATCGTGATCTTATCACGATCCGATTCCCATTGCATAGATCCAAGGACATCATAATATATATCTAGATAATATAAGAAAATATCAATAATCATAAACAAAAGGATTGACACAGCATGTTACAAGTGCCATTACTCAAGTGATTGGCTTGTAAGGCACGGCACTCAAGTGATTGGCTTGTAGGGCACTTATAACTAGCAATTTTCTCTATAGTGAGAATAATTCTCAGGTTGTGGAGTCAATCCATATAATTTGGACTAGTGAAGTGGTTGACATCAAGCATGCCACATAAGAGATTTGAAAGCAACATGTTTCTGAAAATAAAGATATAGTAGAAAAGTAAATAACATGCAAATTTTAGATTTTATAAAAATAATTAAGATATGAATTTTTATCTTAATCTACTCCTACTATTTTCTCATAAAACGCATAATTCTCTCGGATATATGAATTAAAAATCTTCAACGGATTTCTAGTAGGGATCGGATCTAATCAGCATCTTAATATGACCTCAAGGGACTCGACTAATCACACTAAGCCCAAAAGGTAGGCAACTCTTGCCAATCACAACTCATTGTGATTCCTGCCTTGTTCAGCCTTCGAACCATCACGGCCTTGATGAACTCGACCAACCATGATATTTGGTTAAGTCAATACCATCATTACAAGATAAATCTGATTTAATGATATACCATCGAGGGACTCAACTAAACATATCATTTTCTTAGGTCATTGGTGACATCTCTATGTCATAGACAAGATCTCAAATCCCAATATAGATAAGCCTTGAGGGACTCGATCAATTCAACCCACATTGAAAAATGATTTCCGCCTATAATGATGGAAGGCCACATGGGTCAATCTTATTACCCCACGTTTACCGATTTAATATTATTTTAGAGGGGTTTTTCTAATTTGATTCGATCTTGTAATTAAATATATCATGTCACGCACATATTTAACATATATGTACATTGCATACAAATATATATATATATATACCTAGCAAGTGTAGAAATATATATATATATATCACATATATAATTACACATCCACACTAGATGATCAGAGACCATTACCTAGTGTGATCAAGCTTGAGTCACAGGAATAGTCACATACGAAAAGATCAATGTGTATGTTAGTACATCTCTATACCCGATGATCATCCATCTCGTCTCATCGATCCCACTAGCACCTCGACACATCTCCATGTCCGATGATCATCTATCTCATCCTTCTATAATTACAACTTAATTACGGGCATGTAATCCCACAAATATACATATCATAGATAAGAAGCCTTGATCACATCAAGGGGAGATACAACACTAAGGGAGATAAAATTACATACCAAATATAATGAGAGAGAGAGAGAGACTTGCAGGCCCCAATAATAATAATCATATATACATATCACATCATTATACATGGTCCACGATCATCTATCCATATTATACATCGCATGTACACAAACATGTAGGACTACTAGGTAATAATTAATTAAACTATTTAATTAATTATATATATGGTTTGACTTTTAAACCAGTTGGAACCCCTACCATATACTCATGGTAGGGTGCCCCTTGTGTCCAAGAAACCATGACCACCATGGTTGCCCCTACAACTAAGAGTCCCTAGTTGTGGGAGTGCCTTGGGCGGCTAGGAAACCATAGCTACAAAGTTGCCCTTGTAGCTAGGACTCTTTGGTTGTAGTGCTTGTTAGAAAATCTGATCAGAGTATCACATGTACAATAGAAGAATAAAAAATAAAAATCATAAATATCCCAAAATAAGGTTTTATCATCGTTCGAAGATTGGTGTGTAAAACAAAATGTAAAACCAAAAATCGCACGTATCAAAGGAGATTTATTACCTAGGGAGATCGTATATCCCTGAAAATTCTCAGATTTATATGAGTGGATAAAGGAGGTCAACTGTCCTCCTCTCTAGCGGTGATTCATATGGTAGATGCGGTTAAGACACTCCTTAAATTACTGCACAATCTTCCTCTCCACGTGCACCATATGATCGAGAAGGGATTAGCCCATCTTGTTATCCACATGCCCCAAACTGGGGTTGTCTACTGAGGGAGAGAGGAGAGGGAGGAGTATAGAAGGGATGGTTAAGAGATAACCTATGTTAGCTTTTAGCCTCTCCTATTTATAAAGGTTCTTACCACTTAACCCTAATAGATCTTATCCTATTAGATGTTGGATCTCTATCTAATTACCCAAGACTCTTGGATTAGTAGAGCTCTATCCAATAATCTCTATTTAGTATTATTGGGTCTTATGCAAAATATCCAATAATTTATGGACTTATTGGATATCCAATAAGATAGAGGCTTTAGCAGATATCTCATATCCTGTGAGTCATACCTAGTAGAACTCCTTCTGACTCAATGAATTATTATCTCTATAATAATTCACTTGACTTATCGACTACTGACGTACTAGGCCATTATGCCATAGTCCCTAAATGACACAAGGGGATCTAATCTATTGGACCTCTTTGTCCTAAGTTATCATATATAAATAGTACCTCATCCATCTAATATTCTAGAGATCGTATATCGTGCATGGTGTTGTTAGGTTCAAACGGAATCCACTTGAGTCTTGCTCCAATCGGATTCTCTTGAAAAACTCTTTATCTCTTGTAAGATTGACTCTGGCCAAGGATTTGCCTAAGCAAGAACACAAAATATTCCCCTCATGATATTAAGAATGGATGATCTTCTATCGATACTCAATTGCTCTTGTAAGATTGGCTACCACTCCTAATGACTGGTTGTACTAGATTTGAAACTTCCAAACCTATAAGTCTGATATCAAAGAGTAGAGTATTTATACAGGATATCCTTAGTGTCTCAAGTCTAAGGACCATACACATAATTGAGACCATGGAATCATTGTCTAACAATGAGGTATCATTAACCATCTAGTATTCCATGAGCAAATCAATTAGTGAATTCATTCTCTAATGAGCATCTATACTATATCCCTAATATCTCCATATGAGCAACTATGAGATTAACTGCCTCTATCATATAGACAATATACAGCACATTGATCTATCCAGCTATCTCGATGTCTTTCTCGAGTAACCTATGACTAGGATTATTTAAGGTCAATGTTTAAAGGCTAATCAGTCTTATTATCGTGATCTCATCATAATCTAATTCCCATTGCATAGATCCATGGACATCACAATTTATGCAACATGCAATAATAAAGTGAGAAAATACCAATAATAATATTATACAAAAAGATTATATAGTATATCACATGTGCTATCACTCATGTGATTGGCTTACAAGGCATCTATGACTAGTAGGGTTGCCTTGGGCGATCAGGAAAACCTAGTTGCCTAATTGCCTCTACAGCCAAGAGTCCCTAGTCGCAGGGTTTCCATAGGCGACTAAGAAACCGTAGTTGCCATGGTTCCCCATGCGGCTAAGACTCTTAGCCACATGGGAGTTCTTAGTAGGCTGAGAGTAATAAGGGTTGCTCTTGGCCTCCCAACCATTAGCCAGGCCGAGAACACAAATTTTCTATCAACTATTTTGATAACAAACCAGTAGCTAACATAGCCTTTTAAGTGCCAAATGTAATTCAAATATGCAATCAGTAACAAACATAACAATTTTATGCAAAAATCGATTATATGTAATTCAACAACACACAATTTATAACCAATATTGCATGATGAACGTGGCTCTGATACCACTGTTGGAAAATTGTAGAGAGCATCACATATATAGCATAAAAGTAAAACAAAAATTAGTTTCCCAAAAGAATCATATCAAATCATCGTGTGAGGATTGGTGTTAGGATCGAAAAGGTACTAAGAGGGGGGGGGGGTGAATTAGTGCAGCGGATTAAAAACGTAACTTTGAAGCCAACTTCGTACAAAGACAAGTTCATAGGAGATTTCAATTCGATGAAAGAGAACTTGTAAGAAGTTGCTTGAGCAAAGGAAATAGCAAGGAACTAAGCAATTTGCAGCTAAGTAATAAAATGATTCAGAAATGTAAACACTCACACATTCATGAACACAATGATGTATAGTGGTTCGGTCAAATGACCTATATCCACTCTTGAAACCTTCACGATGAGGCTCCGCACTTCCACTAGCAAATCCTTTAAAGGGGAGGGACCAAATACCCCTTTTTACAACCCTTTATAAGAGGTTCACACTCTTACAAGATTTCTCAAGAAGAAGAAGGAGGTGAACACTTAGCAAGAGGCAAGGCTTTTCAAGACTATTCAAAGACTTAAACTCAAGATTCTAACTCTCAAAAGGGTGCCCTTTCAGCTGAGAAAGGGGGGGTATTTATAGATCCCAAATGGTTTCAAATTTGGGCTCCAAATTTGAAATCAAATTGAGTTCCGGTGTTAGCGGTGCTATCGCTGTCGATCATCGATCGATAAAGGCAACAGTGCTACCACCTGGAGCAAGCGATACTACCGCCACTATATACTGTAGCCGGACGGTACTACCGCCCCAGGCTGGGTGGTAGCACTGCCCAGCACACGGCTGCCAGGTGGTGCTATCGCCTGGCACAGGCGGTTTTATCGCCTGTCCCATTCAGCTTTGCTGAATGGGCCTTGTTCAAGGCCCAAAAAGCCCAATAAAGGCCCGGTTGGCCCCTACCAATTTAGAGCAGGATTAATTCGAAATCCTTGCCCTAAGTATATGCCAACTACAAAATTAAAACATAATTAATAGTGATTTAAACTGATATTCTTCAAGTCTTATTCCGACGAACTTTACGATGAGACTTCGGCGGTCCTCCGATATTTCCCTCGGATTTTTTTCGACGGATTCCCAACATGCTCCCAGCTTGTATGACACGCTCAACGAGTCTTCGACAAGCTTCTGAACCTTCTCAGCAAAGTTCCGTGAACCTTCAACGATCTTTGCGATGAACTTTCGAAAACTTCGGCAAGTCCCTGATTCGATCTTGGTTGGTTCCGGCAACACTTCCGACAATCCTTCGGACTTCCGATGAACTCTTGAACACCTGATGGACTTGACCTCGGCAAATCACTTTATGTTTCTGACCCATCGTAGTTAATCCTGCACACTTATCTTTGACAATATAGATTTGAACAAATATTTCACCAATTGATTTTATCATCAAAATCTGAGATTCAATAATCTCCCCCTTTTTGATGATGACAATCAATTGATGATGGAGTTAAACTCAACTCCCCCTATCTATATGCCATATCATTAGAAGGTAAAAGCACTTAAATTCAATCTTTTGAATTTAAGCCAAATCAAATAGATTTCATTCAACATAAAGTTTAATAAGCAAGCTTAGGCATAAATACTCAAAGCAATGTATTTTAAACAATGTCAAAGTATTTACACCTATAATAACCAGAAATATTAATTCAAACATGATAAAGATCAAGTGATACCTAAAAGAGTGTTTTAATATCAAGTCATGATATCACATGAAAAAGTAGCTAATCTCAAGAATGAGAGTTCTTAAACATTTGCAATACGATACAATTGATTCATATTTCACTTTAAGCATTTTATTCCAACATAGCAACAATTACTCCATCATAGCAATTTACATTTTTCTCCCCCTTTGTCATCAACAAAAATAATGAAGGTGAAGAAACCATTCATTGTCATGGAGAGAGCAAGAAACCATTCGAGGAAAGTATCACATCATAAAATGATATAAAAGTGTAATCCATAGTAGTCACAAGGAAGAAGGTATCAAGTCAAAATTACGATCAAATCGAAAAAAGTTCACGCAAAAGCTAAGTAGATGAAATGAAAGTTACAACATCATCCATAGTAGTTATAAGTATAACAGGACAAGTGTTTAAAAAGAAAACAACAGCTACTCTAGAGGAGGAACACCAAGATGCCTATACAAGTGATCTATTTTGCGGTTCATTTGTTGCACTTCCTTCAAAATTTTAGTTTGTTGTGATGTGATTTGATTCAAGGCACGCATGATCGGATCTTCAGTAGATGGAGCAAGAGCTGGCTCAGACGGTGCTGGATCAACGGGACTAGGCGGAGGAGATTTATTTCCCCTAAAAATTAGTGTTTCAGGTTGCTCTACTGGTGGAGGAACTATATCAACCCTTCTAGGTTGCCTAATCCATATGCTATCTCTAAAGGTGCATCTAAGCTGCTTCAGGAGACTTCTATTAATTGTGTTATATCTATTAACTTTCATTACTTCCTCGTTGGGTGACACACAAATGTCATGGGCAAAAATGAGTCTAGTGATCAACCCACCATATGACAACATCGAATCTCTAGAGAAAATTTCTATCATATGTTGTCTAATCAAATAACCAAAGCAGTTGTTTTGTCTAGTTATAATCCAATACATCGTACTCAGTTCCAACATATTCATTTCATCAGGATGAAACTGCTTCGGAAGTAGAATGCTTATCATAATGTGATGAAGTAATTTCGAGTTAAAAGATAATAAGTGCTCGCAGCTTTTAGGAATAATACCTAGGTTAGGATTAGCAAAAATCATTTCTAAGGCTTCGGAGTGGGTTGCTCCGATTGCATCCATGTCCCATTGCCCTCTAAAATAACATCCTCTATTCATTTTTTCAATTCTAAGTAACTCACATATGATACGATCATAAATCTGAATTGTGGTTCCTAACACATAGGTGGACAAAACATCATCTTTAATAATCATGTTAGCATAAAATAGCTTAACCAACCTAGGGTAGATTGGTTCATTAATTTGTAAGATAGGTAGAGCATTTAGATTAGCAAACCATCTAATAGGTTCTAGGTTTCCTAGTTCACCTAGATCAACATGTTTACCCTTATGTATGGTTTTACAATCAAAATTTGGGTATCTTAAGGCTACCTCATTAGATCTAAAAAGGGTTGGGTCAAATGAATCTCCTTCCAACCTTTTCCCTTTCCCTCTTGTTGATTTCTTAGGAGCCATGTCTATATCTATTCATGATGAACAAACAAAAGGAAATTATAAGGAAAAGACAAGCAAATGTGAGTAGAAGAGAAAATTTCAGCTATTACCTTGTTTGTGTTTCCTAGAGAGGTGAGGAGCTTGGATCACAAAAATGTCTTTGATTGCCCTTTAGGAGGAGGAAGAATGGAGAGGAGAAGGCTTAGAGGTACTTAGGAGGAAGAAGAATGAAAGGGGGAGAGTTTTCGGTCGGTTCTACCATCGACCCTAACACCCCCTTTAATATGGGGGTGTTCGGGCGGTACTACCACCAACGAGGCAGTGCTACCGCTTGGGAGTTGAATACCAGCGGTATTACTGCCGGCTTGTCAAAGTGATGCTACTGCTGGCCCCACAAAATATATATATATTTTTTAAAAAAATTGTTCTGAATTTTTTTTCAGAGATTTTAAGGATGGGATGATGTCAAAAATAAATCCAAAATTTCAAAAAGAAATCCGAGAGGAAGTCAAATCGACAAAAATCAAAATTTCAAAGAAAAATCTCATACAATAAAGCTCATTTATTAGGACAATTTGACATGCCTAATTCCCTTCTAATAAAATTAAATTGATCCTCATTTAAGGGTTTTATAAAAATGTCCGCTAATTGATGATTTGTATCAATAAATTCAAGGGTGACATCTTTACTACTGACATGATCACATATAAAATGATGCCTAATGTCAATGTGCTTAGTTCAAGAGTGTTGAATCGGATTTTTAGTTAGATAGATAGCACTCGTGTTATCACATTTTATAGGAATATTCTTTAAATAAATTCCATAGTCTTCTAGCGTATTTTTCATCCAAATAACCTGTGCACAGCATGCACTTGCAGCTATGTATTCGGCTTCTGCCGTAGATAGTGCAACTGAATTTTGTTTCTTGGAAGTCCAAGAAACAAGTGCATGTCCTAAAAATTGGCATGTTCCGGATGTACTTTTTCTATCTATTTTACATCCACCAAAATCCGCATCTGCATAAGCTTTCAAATCAAAGTTATCAGATTCGGAGTCCCTTTAAGATATCTAAGGATTCTCTTAACGGCTTTGAAGTGAGATAGCTTAGGATTAGCTTGGAATCTTACACATAACCCCACACTAAACATGATGTCAGGTCTGGTTGCAGTGAGATAAAGCAAGCTACCTATCATGCCCCTATATGTTTTTTTATCAAAACTTTCTCCTTTTTCATCTATATCTAACTTAGTGGAGGTGCTCATAGGAGTGCTAATGTCTTTTGATCCATCCATATTAAATCGTTTTTACAATTCTAATGTATACTTTGATTGATTTAGAAATATACCATCACTTAGTTGCTTAATTTGCAATCCTAAAAAGAAATTTAGTTCTCCCATTAGGCTCATCTCAAATTCATCACTCATATTCTTGGCAAATGATTCATATAGTGATTTATTAGAAGAACCAAAAATAATATCATCAACATAAATTTGAACAATAAGAAAATTATTTTTAAAATATTTAATAAACAATATAGTATCAACCTTGCCTTTAGTGAAATCATTTGAAATTAAAAAAGAACTAAGCCTCTCATACCAAGCCCTAGGGGCTTGTTTTAGGCCATATAAAGCCTTAGTTAGCTTAAACACATGGTTAGGGAGAAGAGAATTTTCAAATCCGGGTGGTTGTTCGACATACACTTCTTCAGAAATAAAACCATTTAAGAATGCACTTTTGACATCCATTTGAAATAATTTGAAATCATTACTACTAGCATAGACAAGGAGCATCCTAATGGCTTCTAATCTTGCCACAGGAGCGAAAGTCTCTTCGTAATCGATACCTTCTTCTTGGTTGAAACCTTTGGCCACTAGTCTAGCCTTGTTTCTAACCACGATACCACATTCATCTTGCTTATTTCTAAAGACCCACTTAATACCAATAACTAAGTGGTCATTAGGTCTAGGAACAAGCTTCCATACCTCACTCATCTCAAATTGATTCAATTCTTCTTGCATTGCGATAACCCAAGAATCATCTTTCAAGGCATCATCAATGTCTTTGAAAGAAGAGCGAGTTTGAACCCCTTTCGATGCATCTACTATAATTAACTCCATGGGATGAGCATCTACATACTTCCATTCCTTGGGTAAGGAAGTTTGGGAAGAAGATGCATCCAAATTATTATTTTGAGGAGAGGGTTCATTCAAATTCAAATTATCAAAGCCAAAATCATCATCAAAATCTTTCTTCTTAAATTCTAAAATTTCATTAAAAACCACATGAATAGATTCTTCTATAACTAAGGTTCTTTTGTTGAAAACACGAAAAGCCTTAGAAATGGAAGAATAACAAAAAAATATGCCTTCATTGGATTTTGCATCGAATTTTCCTAAGGTATCCTTTTCATTTAAAATAAAACATTTATAACCAAAAACTTTAAAATAAGAAATATTGGGTTTTTTATCATTCCATAATTCATATAGAGTTTTAGATAGGGATGGTCTCACTAGAACTCTATTCATAACATAGCAAGCCGTATTCACGACTTCGGCCTAAAAATATTTTGGTAAATTGTATTCATTTAACACGGTTCTAGCCATTTCTTGCAAACTTCTATTTTTTCCTTTCCACTACTCCATTTTGTTGTGGATTTCTTGGAGTAGAGAAGTTATGGTTATATTCGTTTATTTCACAAAAATTTTGGAAGTCATGATTTTGAAATTCACCTCCGTGATCACTTCGAATCGATGAAATCATAAAACCTTTTTCATTTTGAATGAGTTTACAAAATTTAGAGAAACATTTTAAACAATCACTTTTGTGAGCCAAGAAATAGGTCCAAGTGTATCTACTATAGTCATCCACAATTACAAAGGCATATTTGCTACCTCCTAGGCTTGTTATGTCAATTGGTCCAAATAAGTCCAAATGGATTAATTGCAATGGTCTAGTGGTGCTAATTTGATTTTTTGATTTGAAACTAGTTTTTATTTGTTTTCCTAGTTGACATGCATCACATACCTTGTCCTTGATAAATTTCATGTTTGGGATACCTCTTACTAACTCTCTAGATGAAATCTTAGAAATTAGTTTCATGCTTGCATGGCCTAATCTCCTATGCCAAAGCCAAGCATCATCATTCAAAACCAAAAAACACATTTCATTACTTAATTCATCAATATTTATGGTGTAGACTTTGTTTTGTTTTAAAGAAATCATGGATATGTCATTGTTTGGTTTTTCAATAATGCAAACATTAGATTCAAATCTAACAACATAACCTTTATCGCATAATTGACTAATGCTTAAAAGATTATGTTTTAAACCATCAACTAGCAATACATCATCAATTGAAAAACTTGATTTGTTACCTATCATCCCCTTGCCAATGATTTTACCCTTGTTGTTGTCTCCGAAGGTGACATACCCTTCTTCTTTTCTAGTGAGCATAGAGAAATGAGATGGATCTCCGGTCATGTGCCTTGAGCATCTACTATCAAGATACTATTTCTTGCTCCTAGCTTGTGAGTTTGTCTACAAAAGAGGATGGTTTTTAGGTACCCATTTGATTTTGGGTGCCTTACAAATTGATCTACTTAATTTGTAATTCAACATTGAGTTGTTTATGGTTCCTTTAGGAACCCATATCAATTTTTGTGGACTAAATTTCTTGAATGGATATTTGTAAGCAACATGTCCCGTTTTACCACAAAAATTATATTTCAAATAGGGTGATACATGCAATGTAGGTCCTTTAATGAAGGTGGTGGGATTTTGGTGAGATCCACTCACAAATCTGATTCCACTCCTATTTCCGACGTGACCCTTGTTAGCAAGGATCATGTCCAAGCCCTTGCTACCGACCTTAAACTTGTTTAGGGTCTCTTTGAGTAGCAAGTTCTCCCTTTTTGTTGCTTCTAAGTGTTCACACTTAGACCATGGGGGTAGAGAAGGGGTTTGGAGACTAATGAACTTATTTTGTAATAAAGCATGCTTTTTCTTAAGCAAATTGAACTTCTTACTAAGAGTTCTACATTCATCAAATAACTCATGAAAAGCGATAGAAAGTTCATCGAAAGATAACTCTTCATTAAATAACTCACTAACCTCTTCTCCTAATGCCATTAGCGCAAAGTTGGCCTCCTCTTTGTTGCTAGCTTCTTCAACCTCGGAGTCACTTGAATCATCCCACGTGGCCTTCAAAGCTTTCTTCTTCTTGAATTGCTTCTTCTTGGCTTGAGGGCATTCATTCTTGAAGTGTCCCGGCTTCTTACATTCGTAGCAAATAACTTGGTCCTTTTGTGTTCAAATTTATTTTTTGTGTCATTTTTAAATTTGTTCTTTCTTATAAATTTCTTAAACTTTCGAGTTAAAAGTGCAGTGTCATTGTCACTGTCCTCATCACTTGATGTTCCTTTCAAGTGGTCTTCTTGTGTTCTAAGTGTCATATCCTTCCTGTTCTTTGGAAGGGGGTTCTCAAGCTTTTCATGAGCATGGCACATCATCTCGTAGGTCATTAGAGACCCAATAAGTTCTTCAAGCGGAAATATTTTAAGATCCTTGGCCTCTTGAATGGCCGTAACCTTTGGATCCCAACTCTTTGGAAGGGATCTTAAAATTTTAGTTACCAACTCAAAATTAGAAAAACCTTTACCAAGAGCTTTAAGTCCATTGATGACATCCGTAAAGCGGGTGTACATGTCTCCAATGGACTCATTTGGTTTCATCCGAAAAAGTTCATAAGAATGCACAAGAATGTTGATTTTAGACTCTTTCACTCGACTAGTGCCTTCATGAGTGATTTCAAGAGTGCGCCAAATATCAAATGTCGATTCATAAATAGAAACCCGATTAAACTCATTCTTATCAAGCGCACAAAATAAGGCATTCATAGCCTTTGCATTGAGAGCAAAAATCTTCCTTTCTGACTCATTTCACTCACTCATTAGAAGAGAAGATTTTGCAAAGCCATTTTTAACAATGTTCCAAAATTTAAAGTCTATAGAAATGAGAAAAATCCTAATACGAGTCTTCCAATACGTATAATTCGACCCATTAAACATAGTCGGACGAGTAATGGAGTGACCCTCTTGCATACCGGAGTAGGCCATCTCCCTTGGGTTTTAAACCAATATGAGAGTAAACCTTGCTCTGATACCAATTGTTAGGATCGAAAAGGCACTAAGAGAGGGGGGGTGAATTAGTGCAGCGGATTAAAAACGTAACTTTGAAGCCGACTTCGTACAAAGACAAGTTCGTAGGAAGATTTTGATTTGATGAAAGAGAACTTGTAAGAAGTTGCTTGAGTAAAGGAAATAGCAAGGAACTAAGCAATTTACAGCTAAGTAATAAAATGATTCAAAAATGTAAACACTCACACATTCATGAACACAATGATGTATAGTGGTTCGGTCAAATGACCTACATCCAATCTTGAAGCCTTCACGATGAGGCTCCGCACTTCCACTAGCAAATCCTTTGAAGGGGAAGGACCAAATACCCCTTTTTACAACCCTTTACAAGAGGTTCACACTCTTACAAGATTTCTCAAGAAGAAGAACGAGGTGAATACTTAGCAAGAGACAAGGCTTTTCAAGACTATTCAAAGACTTAAACTCAAGATTCTAACTCTCAAAAGGGTGCCCTTTCAGCTGAGAAAGGGAGGGTATTTATAGATCCAAAATGGTTTCAAATTTGGGCTCCAAATTTAAAATTAAATTAGAGTTCAAGTCTTTGGCGGTGCTATCACTGGAGTGTGCAAAGGCTACCGCTGGAGCGGCGGTGCTACCGCCATTGTATATCTGTAGCCGGACGGTACTACCGCCAGTCTGGGCGGTAGCACCGCCAAAGACACGATCTGCCAGTGGTGCTACTACCTGGCCCATTCAACTTTCTTTGAATGGGCCTTGTTCAAGGCCCAAAAAGCCCAGTAAGGGCTCGGTTGGCCCCTACCAATTTAGAGCAGGATTAATTCGAAATCCTTGCCCTAAGTACATGCCAACTACAAAATTAAAACATAATTAACAGTGATTTAAATTGACATTCTTCAAGTCTTATTCTGACGAGCTTTACGATGAGACTTCGACGGTCCTCCGATATTTCCCTCGGATTTCTTCTAGCGGATTCCCAGCATACTCCCAGCTTGCATGGCACACTCAACGAGTCTTTGACAAGCTTCTGAACCTTCTCGGCAAAGTTCCGTGAACCTTCAACGATCTTTGCGACGAACTTCCGAAAACTTCGGTAAGTCCCTGATTCGATCTTGGTTGGTTCCGGCAATACTTCCGACGATCCTTCGGACTTCTGATGAACTCTTGAACACCCGACGGACTTGACCTTGGCAAATCATTTTATGTTTCTGACCCATCGTAGTTAATCCTGCACACTTATCTTTGACAATATAGATTAGAACAAATATTTCACTAATTGATTTTATCATCAAAATCCGAGATTCAACAATTAGGAGTGAAAAACTCATAAAACCGAAAACTGTGTAACACATATGAGACATTCTCACTTAAGGGAGATAATATATCCATAATCTACATATCTTAGTCTATGCATGAAGGAGCTCTTTCAAACTTCTCTCTAGCAATGATCCACACGGTGGATGAAGTGACGATGCACCTCCTCTCATGATGCATTCTTTCTTTGCCTTCGTGCATCACCATGCAATAGCAAACAAAATAAGAGGTTGACCTTTCTTATTATTCTCATGCCCCAAATAGGGTTGATGGCAAGGGAGGAAAGGGAGGGAGATGAATAGGAGGTGGGTGGCCAAAACGTCTAGCCCATTACCCTTTGGCCATCTTATTTATAGAAAGCCTACTCAACTTAACCCTAATGGATCCTACCATATTGGGTATTAGATCTTTATCTAATTATCTTGGCATATTGGATATTAGATCTCCATCCAATTATCCCTATATTAATAGAAGTTGGATCTTTATCCAGATATCCACTCTAAGCTCTTATCGGGTTTCACCTAATAGATTCAATAAAATAGGGATTAATTAGATATCACATATCCAATCTTCTATTTATGATATCATCCACCATATATGAATGACCCTTTAGGCCCAATACCAAGTTGTCCATGAGTTGTACCTATCAAAACACTTCTGACTTAGTGAATTATTATCCCCATAATAATTCATTCAACTTATCGACTGTGGACGTACTAGGCCACTACGCTATAGACCCCAGTTGGTACAAAGAAAACTAATCCATTGGACCTATCTACCTTTAGTTATTATGTATTCCAAAATTATATACCGACCATGGCACTATCAAGCCTATATGAAATCTATCCGAGTCTCACTCTAATCAAATTCTCCCGAAAAACTCATTCTCTCTCAATCCGAATCTTATGCTTATCAGATTCATTATAATCCGTTGACCCTGGCCAAGGATTTGTTTAAGTGAGAATATATGGGATAGTCCTCTTATAATAATAAGAGTGGATAATCCTCTATTGATACTCAATGACCCTCGTAAGGTTGGCTACCACTCCCTATGACTAGTTATGCTAGATCTGGAATCTCTAGACCTATAACTCTGGTATCAAAGAGTGGAGTACTTATACAGAGTATCCTTGGTGTCTCAAGTCTAAGGATCAGACACACAATTGGAACTATAGAATTGCTATTTGACAATAAGGTATTATTAACCAACTAGTATTCCATAACCAGATCATTTAGTGAACTCATTCTTTAATGAGCACATGCACTACATCCCTAGTGTCCTTACACAAGCAGCTATGAGACCAGTGTTGAATCTCAAATTTTGATGATAAAATTTATTAATAAATTTATGACTAATAAACATTTAATAAAAGTGACACAAGAGAAACTTCGATCTTATACTTAAATCGTGAAAAATGAGAATAAGGTATTAGTTTGGAGAGCACCATATTAGAGATTGGGTGTTGGGTTGTGATAGAACCCTAGAGGAATTCTATGGAGATTGATCTTTGAGGGGGATCAACCCTTGGAACGCTATAAGGGTTCTACCCTCCAAGTAGCCTAGTGGCTGCAATTCTAGATTGATCTTTCTTATTCAAAAGAGGTGAAGGCTACAAGCTTATATAGAGCTCCAAACCCTAGCCCTAGGGGCTGCTTCCTAAGTGAACTACCCAATTTGCCCTCAACCTTAGCGGGCCAGCCCAGTAACAAGGGGGGGGGGTCGGCTAAGAAGCCCAAAGACCCAAATATAAATCCTAGCCTCTCTTCTTTATAGGATAGAGGCGGCTAGGTGGGGTTTATTACACTCTCATAGGGTTTTTATTAGATACTACATGGTTGAGTAGGACCCAACCCTGCTAGGGTCCTATCAAGCCCGCCCTCTTCGAATCAGCCTTGTCCTCAAGGCTGGGGTTCCATGAACTCGGGGAACCGGGCCTTCAACTCCTCATATGATTCCCATGTGGCATCTTCGAGTGGTAAATTAGACCAATGTACTAGTACTTCAGTAGAGGGATGTCGACGACGCATCACGACTCTACGGTCGAGGATGGCTTGTGGTTGGGCTTGAATATTTCCATCATCAGTGGTGTTGGGTAGTTAGATCTGGGGTGTCTCGTGTTCTCCCAACTTGGGCTTCAAGCATGACATGTGGAAGACAGGGTGAATTTTGGCATCTTCAGGTAATTTAAGTCTGTACGCCATAGCTCCAATATGCTCTATGATCTGATAGGGTCCATAAAAATGTGGAGATAGCTTTATAGAGGCTCGTATGCTGATGGATAGTTGTTTGTATGGCTGTAGGCGAAGATAAACCCAATCTCCTATAAAAAATTCTCTTTCGCTTCTTCGTGTGTCAGCTTGTTGCTTCATTCTAGCTTGAGCGGTAGAGAGATTATCCTTTAGCAGTTGTAGGAGTTTGTCCCTGTCAATAAAATCTAGGTCGACCTAATCTACCTTAGTCGAGCCAATTACATACTTTGGAATCACAGAAGCCGGCCGACCATATAATGCTTCATATGGGGTACATTTTGTAGATGAATGATATGTAGTATTATACTACCATTCGGCCATGGGAGCTATTTCGTCCACTCCTTTGGCCGATCACTGGCAAAACACCAAAGGTATGTCTCTAAACCCCTGTTCACCACTTTTGTTTGGCTGTCAGTTTATAGATGATATGCAGTGCTTATCTTAAGTTTGGTGCCCTACAACTGAAATAACTCGGTCCAAAATTTACTAGTGAAGACCCTGTCACGATCACTTACAATGGACCTTGGCAACCCATGCAGTTTAACAATATTTTCTATGAAAATCTGAGCAATACTAATAGTAGTGTAGGGATTTTGCACAACACAAAAATGAGCATATTTCATAAGTCAATCAACCACCACAAGGATTGTACTTTTACCTTTGGAAGGTGGCAGCTCTTTGATGAAGTCCATGGAGATGTCAGTCTACACCGAGTCAGGTATGGGTAGTGGTTGTAGTTTCCCTGGACTCGCCACTGTTTCACCTTTTTGCTGTTGACATACATCACATTGTGCTACGTATTCAGAAATAATTTTTTTCATCCCTTTCCAATAAAAGTTTTGCTTCACTCTTTTGTAGGTTCTTAGAAATCCGGAGTGCCTTGCTAAAGGTGTGGAGTGCATTGTTAGGGATCGAGCGGCACTTAGAGGGGGGGGGGGGGTGAATTAGTGCAGCGGATAAAACAATAGATTTTCAACTATTTAAAACAAGCTTTGAAAACTTCGTACGAATGAATGCAACGTTTCATTTGAACTCGAAAAGATTGCGTTTTAACTTTAAAGCATACGTAATAAGATGATAAGGAAGTTGAGTAAATAAGGCAGCAAGTAAAAATGGTTTGCAGCAAAGTAAATAGCAAGAACGTAAATGCAAACCAGATTTTTATAGTGGTTCCGTCATCCGACCTACATCCACTTCCGATTCCTCTTCGCTTGAGGACACCGGCTTTCCACTAGCTTTCCTCCTTCCAATGGGCGAGGAAGAACTCCCTTGCAACACCTCTTCTTTTGACGGGCTTAGAAGATAACCCTTATAAAGTTCTCACCCCTCTCTTGAACAAGAAAACACTTAAGAGTAAGAGGAAAGTTTTTGACACTATTTGAGCAGAGTTTTCCCTCAAGATTTTCACTCTTCTTGCTCCACTTTGAACCTACAAAAGAGGGGAATTTATAGAGCTCAAGAGGACTCAAATTTGGAGCCAAAACTTAGAGCCAAAATTTGAGTTTCTGTCTTTGTCAATCTGGTAGCCCGACACACCAGGCGGTGCTACCGCTTGCTGACAAGAATCGGTGGTGCCACCGCTGCACTGAAAGAATCAGGGCGGTGTTACCGCCTACTACAGTAACTGGGCGGTCTACAGTAATCGGGCGCGCTACAATAGTCGGACGCGCTACAGTAGCCGAGCTACAGTAGCATGCACGTAGCACAGCATGCATGCATGCACACATGCTGCTGGCCATATTAGCTGCTGGGCTCCACCGCCCAACACAAATCTATATTTTGTTTGGGCCGAAAACTTGGCCCAAATCGGTTCCGAACAAGGCCCAATGGGCCCATACTTGGGTTAGAGGATTAACCCCTAATCCTAACCTAAATTAATGTGCTAACTATGAAATTAAAGACATTTCTAAGCTATTACAAAGTCCGCAAGTCAAATCTTCTTCCCTCGAGCTTCCGGCGAACTTCCGGCGGTCTTCCGACAATCCCTCGGAAACCATCCTGCGGACTCCCGGTAAGCTCTCGAACTCCACGATGATTTTGGCGAGTTCCCCCGAGCTTCTTTGGCAAGCCCGATCTTTCTTGGCAAGCTCCGCGAACTTCCGACGAACCTCCCGACAAACTTCCGAAAACCCTTCGGCAAGCTCCCTACTCGTTCTCGGCTGGTTCCGGCAGCACTCCCAATGAATCTTCGGACTTCCGTCAAACTCTCGAACTCCCAACGATCCATTGCACTTGACTTCGGCCCTTGGTTTCGCTTTATGCCTTCATCCCTTTCGTAGTTACTCTTGCACAAACAAACACCAAACACTCTACTTCGATCTAGACAGTTATTATAACGTGAATTGACATTCAGTTGCCTGGCACATCATTGGTCGGCGCTTCGTCCGATCCTTCGGCACATCGCCCTCTCTAGCGGCTTGTTGCCCAATCGATGGTTGATCTCCGCAACCTTGATATCCATGGCGCAACTCCGCACTTCTTGGCCCGATGCCCGACGTACGAAGCCTCCTACCGATAGTCGACCGAACCTCTGGCTCGACATCTAATATCCTGACGTGATCACCTCCGGCACAACGTCAATTCCTCCAGCATCAACTGTCTAATCCTGATTGATAGTAAACCTGCGTAACTCAAAACGCAGTTAGACCACAAATCACACTCAATTAGTTTCATCATCAAAATCCGAGATTCAACAATCTCCTCCTTTTTGATGATGACAACTAATTGATGACTGACGGAGTTAACCATAACTCCCCGGAGTTTAACACAAACTTCCCCTATCAATATGCAATTGATAGAACCCTTGGATTATCCCAAATCCAAGTAACATTCATCACAATGTTAAGAGAATCCATTTAAACCATCATGCAAATATATAAAATATTCAAGCATCATTACATTGCATGAAGTCATCAATCTACTTCTCCCCCTATGTCATCAACAAAAAGGAGAAGTAGCATTATAGCTAGTTTAAAAGATATGCAGATTTTTAAAACAAACTAGCTTGCACTTTGCAAGATATGCAGATTTTTACAACATCATACAACATTTTGCAATACAACATTAAGTTATACCATTCAATCATAGCAAGTTTCAAAGATGGGCAATGATGGTAATTTTCACTTGCTTGTTGAAATGTGCAAGTTGCACTTTCTTTGCTTCCTTTGCATATTCTGGCTAGCAAAATTTTTCTTTGCAATACATAAGCTAGTAATAATTCTTCTCCCTCTTTGTTTTGTCAAAAAGTGGAGTACAAATAGCCAATGCTTTGATCATGACAAAATAATAAATTTACAATATGAATTTTTAGCATATTAAGTCATGAATTCAAGGGAGTCAAAAATCAAGATATGAGATAAAAAGATGATAAGCAAGTAATCAATAATGATAAGCAAGCTAACATACTTTGCGACACGCAAGTTAGCTTCCTTTCAATTCTTCTCTTTTGTAACTAAGTTTCACCTTTGCAAGCTATCAACTTTTGTTTGCAATGAGCTAGCAATTATGTATGATCACTTTAAACATATATGCTAACTTTTCATTTAAACATACAAACATAAAGGCATGTAACATTTCAAATTTTTGAAGTTTTGCATTTTGCTTCTTTTGGTATAGTCAAGATAGCAATATTTGCATCCTTTGAAATAGCAATCCTTTTTCTTCTTATGAAATTGCAATGTAGCAATTTTTCTCCCCCTTATCTTTGTCGAAAAGAAGGGAGGACTAAATGGCTAAAAATTTCAATCATTATACAAGCCATTTTTCATATCAATTAAAAGTTTGCATCAATAAAAATATACATCAATTGTTCAATCATTGTACAAGGCAAAGAGATCATATCACTTCTAGGATCATGAAATATATGACATCAAGGCTCATGATCCATTTGAAAAGATATAGCATAAAGAGTAACTTGATTCATGTATAAGAATTTTCATCAAGATCACATTTCATAAGAATCAAGATACCAAGATCACAAATTCATAAAAATTCAAGTATTGAATTCCGAGAAATCAAAAGACAAGATACAGACGATCTTGATTTATAAAGAAATTCAAGTTATAATTTGCAAGATCATAATTTCACTAAAGTATTTTCATTAGCAAAGAATCACATGAGCACTTGATTGTTGCATAAATAATTTTATTGCATCATGATTTATCAAATTTTACAATATGAATCATAGAAGGTAAAATAGCAATAATATCAATCATGATTCAGCAAATAGCAAAGAGAATAATTTGTTTCATGCATCTTGATTTACACAAGTCAAGTTATAATTACAAGAGATTAAGAGATGAATCAAGAATCTTTAACAAGTCTTATTCAAATTCATAAAAGATATCAAGAAGAGCAACATTTCTTGTACATCGATATTCAAACCATGACAAGTGATATATCAAACATTTGCATTAATATTTCAATCATCAAGTCATGTGTATTGAACCATAGGAGAAAAATCAAATTGTGCATGTAATGTTTCAATCTTTAAAACATATTTTCTCAAGTTGAGTATCAATAAGTTAAGAGAAAATAATTTATATATATATATATTTCTTCATATAACATGGGAGAAACATAAGAGAGTATAGAGATAAAAAAACTCAAGTTATCAAGATGATGATCTCATAAAAGTAATTCAAAAATATAGTTTCGCGAAACAAGAGATAAGTTATATTTCATTTGGAAAATTCTCTTTTCAAGTAATTCTTTTCATCTAAATATGCCTTTGTCTTTATATACCAAGATAAGCATGAAAGTTCAAGATGTAAAGGCAAAATCTCATAAGGCATTATCAAGAAAAAATGTAACACATTATTTCAAGACATGAGATTCAATATATCATGATAATGTGTTTCATTTTAAGTTATTTGTTTTAGTGTACTCATGTTTGAAAAGATGAGTATCAAATTTTAAAACCGAAACATGAGTTTGTCATCAAGATATAATGTCTTTAAATACTCATGATATCATATAACTTATGATTCATTTGGATTTCTCTTCAATGACATGGGAGAATCATAAAAGAGTATGGAGTGAGAGATCTTGAAGAACTCAAGTTATTAAGTTCATGATATAGATAAGACTCATTCTAGTTTAAATCATCAACTCCGAACTTATAAACAAATCATCAAAATCACTTTCATAATTTATAAGATTCATAAGATATCATAAAATCATTAAGCATGACAACCAACTATTATTATCAATGATGATTACATAAGGTATGTCCAATTATATATATGAAAATCATCATTGTATTACTTTGAAATACAAGTTGTCATGTAGTCCATTAAGATCAAAAGCATTACACGTAAAGCATCATGATAGTGCAATTTCTCATTTTTTATGTGTTCCATTTCAAGTGATTTGATGTTTATATGAGTATACTCATGTTTTCCATATAGATCCAAAGAGCAAGTTTCAAGAGAAATCATTAAGACCGAAAACATGAAGCACATTTTTTAAAATATTCATCATGTTTATTTTCATGAGATTCACAAGACTCATAACATGAATTCATTCATCTCAATAGAATAAAAAAGATATTTTCATTTTAAGCAATTTGATGTGAGCATATTCAAAATTTTTATGAAAACATGTATCAAAATAAAACACAAGCTTAGTCATAAAATCATCAAGACCAAATATGTAAAAATGATAGCACACTTTCAATTTTCATGTTAAAAGGCCATGTTCAAATTTTTGCCAAAATCATGCATGATATAAAATCATCAAGCATCATATTTGGAGACAATGTAAACCATTAAGATACACATGCATGGATTAATCCTAAGCATTATCACAAATCTTGCATCATTCATATGTTTACTTTTCAAAAATACTATAAAGAAAAGCATAGTATAATTTCAAAATTTTTAATTTCTAAAAACACAAGAAAAGCATAAAAAAAATCCTACTAACTAAGTTACGCATTCATGGAAATCATCAAGTAATTTCAAAATAATTCAAGGAAGTTAAGTTACTTACCTCATTGTCGAAGCCCATTAAAGTGTAATTTGCTTCTTCTTTCCTTGATTCTTCTTGGTGAGTCTTCTTCTTCTTCATTGGTCTCTTCCTCCGTTCAAGTTCATTGTTAATTTTAGATTTTTGTTTAATGAACTTATTAAGATCGATTAAAGGTTCAAAGTCCTCTTCATTGTCCTTATCACTTGAGTCATCACTCAAGTGGCATTCTCTTGTTCTAAGTTCAAAAACCTTCTTGTTCTTTAGAAGATGGTTCAAATGTTCATCATGTTCCAAGAGTGTCATTTCATAGGTCATTAATGACCCGATTAATTCTTCAAGTGAATAATCATTCAAGTTTTTAGACTCTTGAATAGCCGTAATTTTTGGATCCCATTCTTTTGGAAGGGATCTTAAAATCTATTTTACTAAATCAAAACTTGAAAAAGATTTACCAAGACTTTTCAAGCTATTGACGACATCCATGAAGCGGGTGTACATGTCGTCGATAGAATCGCTTGATATCATTTGGAAGAGCTTAAAATCATGCAACAAGAGGTTTACTTTCGAGTCTTTAACTCTACTAGTTCCCTCATGCATGATTTCAAGAGTTCGCCAAATGTCAAAAGCCGTTTCGCACATAGAAATCCGATTGAACTCGTTCTTGTTCAAAGCGCATAATAAGGCATTCATAGCCTTTGCGTTTAAAGAAAATGACCTTTTCTCCAAAACCGACCATTCGTTCGTCGGTTTAGAGGAAGGTTGAAAACCATTTTCGATGATGTTCCACAAATCCAAATCCATTGAAAGTATGAAAACTCTCATTCGAGTTTTCCAATAAGTGTAGTCCGATCAGTTAAAGAACAGTGGATGAAAAACCGAAAAGCCCTCTTGAAAACCATTTAGAGCCATTTCTCACGAGTGTAAATCTGAAAGAGAAAGAACGTGGCTCTGATACCAATTGTTAGGGATCGAGTGGCAATAAGAGGGGGGGGTGAATTAGTGCAGCGGATAAAACGATAGATTTTCAGCGATTTAAAACAAGCTTTGGAAACTTCGTACGAATGAATGCAACATTTTGTTTGAACCCGGAAAGATTACGTTTTAACTTTAAAGCATACGTAATAAGATGATAAGGAATTTGAGTAAATAAGGCAGCAAGTAAAAATGGTTTGCAGCAAAGTAAATAGCAAGAACGTAAATGCAAACCAGATTTTTATAGTGGTTCGGTCATCCGACCTACATCCACTTCCGATTCCTATTCGCTTGAGGACACCGGCTTTCCACTAGCTTTTCTCCTTCCAATGGGTGAGGAAGAACTCCCTTGCAACACCTCTTCTTTTGACGGGCTTAGAAGATAACCCTTACAAAGCTCTCACCCCTCTCTTGAACAAGAAAACACTTAAGAGTAAGAGGGAAGTTTTTGACACTATTTGAGCAGAGTTTTCCCTCAAGATTTTCACTCTTCTTGCTGTACTTTAAACCTGCAAAAGAGGGGAATTTATAGAGCTTAAGAGGACTCAAATTTGGAGCCAAAATTTGAGTTTCTCGATCTTTGTCGATCTGGCAGACTCACACACCAGCGGAGCCACCGCCCCTAGCCCAGGCGGTGCTACGCTCACCTGCTACAAGAATCAGGCAAAGTGCTACCACCCCAAGCAGGTGGTGCCATCGTTTGCTACAGTAACCGGGCGGTGCTACCACCTACTACAGTAACCGGGCGCGCTATAGTAGTCGGACGCGCTACAATAGCCGAGCTACAGTAGCATGCACGTAGCCCAGCATGCATGCATGCATGCACACATACTGCTGGCCACATTGGCTACTGGGCTCCACCGCCCAACACAAATCTACATTTGGTTTGGGCCGAAAACTTGGCCCAAATCGGTTCCGAACAAGGCCTAATGGGCCCATACTTGGGTTAGAGGATTAACCCCTAATCCTAACCCAAATTAATGTGCTAACTACAAAATTAAAGACATTTCTAAGCTATTACAAAGTCCGGAAGTCAAATCTTCTTCCCTCGAGCTTCTGGCGAACTTCCAACGGTCTTTGACGATCCCTCGGAAACCATCCTACGGACTCCCGGCAAGCTCTCGGACTCCACGATGATTTTGGCGAGTTCCCCCAAGCTTCTTTGGCAAGCTCCGATCTTTCTTGGCAAGCTCCGTGAACTTCCAACGAACCTCTTGGAAAACTTCTGAAAACCCTTCGGCAAGCTCCCTACTCGTTCTCGGCTAGTTCCGGCAGCACTCCCAATGAATCTTCGGACTTCCATCAAACTCTCGAACTCCCAACGATCCATCGCACTTGACTTCGGCCCTTGGTTTCGCTTTACACCTTCATCCCTTTCGTAGTTACTCCTGTACAAACAAACACCAAACACTCTATTTCGATCTAGACAGTTATTACAATGCGAATTGACATTCAGTTGCCCGGCACATCATTGGTCGACGCTTCATCTGATCCTTCGGCACATCGCCCTCTCTAGCGGCTTGTTGCCCAATCGACGGTTGACCTCCGCAACCTCGATATCTATGGCGCAACTCTGCACTTCTTGGCCCAATGCCCGACGTACGAAGCCTCCTGCCGATAGTCGACCGAACCTCCGGCTCGACATCCAATATCCTGACGTGATCACCTCCGGCGTAACGTCAATTCCTCCAGCGTCAACTGTCTAATCTTGATCGATAGTAGACCTGCGTAACTCAAAACGCAGTTAGACCACAAATCACACTCAATTAGTTTCATCATCAAAATCCGAGATTCAACATGCATTTCGTGCAGAATGACTTTGATACAAGGGGAGTTTGGTATAAGCACAATACAACCTTTATAGCGTAGATCCCTCGAATCCCAAGTATAGTGAGCTATTGCACTTGGATCCTCCTCTAATTTTTTTATGATGTTGCTGGTTTCTAGATCCTTCTTCCATTCCTCCCTAATGCCCTCGAGGAAGCTGGTGGTAGGAAGAGAGATGGCTGAAAATTCAGCTTGTTGAGGGAGCCGTGAGAGTGCATCTGCAACAATGTTTTCTTTCCCCTTTTTATAAATAATTTCATAATTAAATCCGAGAAGTTTGGTTACCCATTTTTGCTACTCTGGGGATGATATCTTCTGCTCCAAAAAGTACTTAAGGCTTCTATAGTCGGTTTTAATATGAAATCATCGGCCAATCAGGTAGGGTCTCCACTTTGTTACTGCGTGCACAATGGCGAGCATCTCCTTATCATAGATAGACATTTTTTGATGGGAGGGAGACAACGCCTTGCTAGTGTATGTGAGTGGTTGACCATCTTGCATGAGAACGGCTCCAATTCCAACTCCCGATGCATCAGCCTCAATGATGAAGGGTCGACTGAAATCTGGTAGTGTCAGCACCGGTGTCGTCATCATGGCTACCTTAAGTCTGTCGAAGGCAGCGGAGGCTTTGTTTGACCATAGGAATGCATCTTTTTTTAGTAGAGAAGTGAGGGGGGCACTAATCTTCCCATAGTCCTTCACGAATTTTTGGTATTAGCCTGTTAGTCCAAGGAACCCATGCAGCAATTTCATATTTGTAGGTTTCGGTCAGCCCTGTATTGCTTCGATTTTTGTTGGATCTATGGCTACTCCTTCTGATATTATATGCCCAAGGTACTCTACTTTTTGCTGGAGAAAGCTGTACTTTGATAGCTTAACAAAAAGAGTATTCTCCCGAAGGATCGTTAAAACAATTCACAAGTGCTGAAAGTGAGTCTCAAGAGAAGGGCTGTAAATGAGAATATCATCAAAAAATACCAGCATAAATTTGTGAAGAAAGCTCCGAAAAATATCATTCATAAGACTTTGGAAGGTTGAAGGAGCATTACTGAGTCCAAAGGGCATTACCAAGTATTCATAATGGCCGTTATGAGTGCGGAAAGCAGTTTTTGGGATGTCGCCTTCACATACCCGAATTTGGTGGTAACCGGATCGAAGGTCTAACTTCGTGAAGACTCGAGCTCCTTTTAATTTATCAAGAAGTTTATCCACCACTGGTATTGGGTACTTATCCTTGACGGTGATGTCATTTAGAGCTCGGTAGTCGATGCACATCCGCCAAGTTCCGTCTTTCTTGCGCACAAGTAGCACTGGTGAGAAGTAGGGGCTGCAGCTTGGCCGAATCACCCCAATTTCATCTTTCTGGAGGTGAGGATAGTGGTAAGGCCGAGTGTTTGCTGGTGGTTTGCCCGAAAGGATTGGAATTCGATGGTCATGTTACCGAGTAGGAGGAAGACCGCGCGGTTCAACAAAAATATTATCAAATTCAATAAGCAGTTGGGTGATATTTTGATCTTTAATTTCTGTTTTCTCCCCCTCTGGTTGCTGTTGGAGATGCATAAGAAAGCCACCATTTATCTTGTGTAAAACTTTCTCCATTCATTGGGTTAAAACGGCGGTTACGTTGCTTCCGCGCTTCCCGCGTAGGGGGACCTGTTTGCCTTTGCAATAGAATTTCATAATCAATTTGGAAAAGTTTCAAGAGATATCACCTAGTGTTATCAGCCATTCTATGCCCAGCACAGCCTCATACTCATTAATTGGTAGGAGGAAGAAGTTGGCAACAATTTCTTAGTCGTGCAGTAATAGTTTCACCTACGGGCATCTTTGGTCGCATTTTAGGATTCGACCGTCGGCGACCTTTACGTCGAACTTGCTACAACCTTCGATGTGGAGCGCCATCTGAGTAGCAACCTTAATATTTAGAAAGTTATTAGTGCTGCCTGTATCGATGAGAACGGTGATCAGTTATTGTTTGAGCAGGCCTCCAACTTTCATCATTTGCGGATTTGAGTAGCCGGCTAGCGCATGTACCATATGTTAGGGATCGAGTGGCACTAAGAGGGGGGGGGGGTGAATTAGTGCAGCAGATAAAACGATAGATTTTTTTTTAGTGATTTAAAACAAGCTTCGGAAACTTCGTACATGTGAAAGCAACGTTTCGTTTGAACCCGGAAAGATTGCGTTTTAACTTTAAAGCATGCGTATGAAGATGAAAAGGAAGTGGAGTAAGTAAAGTAAAGACTTGCAGCAAAGTAAAGAGATAAAATAGAAATTTAAACACTCACAAAATCAAGACGCAGCGATATATAGTGGTTCGGTCAAAGTGACCTACATCCACTTCCGAAGCCTTCTCCGATGAGGCTCCCTTCTTCCACTACCAAATCCTTTGAAGGGGAAGGATCAAATACTCCTCTTACATCCCTTTAGAAGTGGTTCACACTCTTACAAGATTTCACAAGAAGAAGGAAATGAGGTGAACACTTAAGGAAATGAAGAACAAGACTTTCCCAAGACTTATTTTCAAAATCTAGCTCTTTAAGGGTTCTACTTTCAGCTGAGAAAGAAGGGGTATTTATAAGCCTCAAAGTGATTCAAATTTGGAGCCCAAACTTAGAGCCAAAAATTTGAATCTTTTGAGTTTTTCGGTGCTGTCAGCCCTGGCAGACTGACACACCCAAGTGGTGCTACCGCACTACAAGAATGAAGCGGTGCTACCGCTCACATAAGAATCAAGGCGGTGCTACCGCCCTAGCCAAGCGGTGCTACCATTTGCTACAAGATGGCGGTGGCGCTCACATGATGAGCAGTGCCTACTAAGAGCCGGGCGGTTCAACCGCCTAGCCCATTCAGCCAAGGCTGAATGGGCCCTGTTTAAGGCTCAACTTGGCCTAGTAGAGGCCCGATTGGCCCCCATTGAATTTAGTTAGGATTTTTTCTAAATCCTTGCTCTACTCATGTGCAAACTATGAACTTAAAGACATTTCTAAGCTATTACAAAGTCCGCAAGTCAAGTCTTCTTCCGTCGAGCTTCCGGCGAACTTCCGGCGGTCTTCCGATGATCCCTCGGAAACCATCCTGCGGACTCCCGGCACTCGGACTCCACGATGATTTTGGCGAGTTCCCCGAGCTTCTTTGGCAAGCTCCGATCTTTCTTGGCAAGCTCCGCGAACTTCCGACGAACCTCCCGGCGAACTTCCGAAAGCCCTTTGGCAAGCTCCCTACTCGTTCTCGGCCAGTTCCGGCAGCACTCCCAACGAATCTTCAGACTTCCATCGAACACTCGAACTCCCAATGATCCATCGCACTTGACTTTGACCCTTTGTTTCACTTTACGTCTTTATTCTTATCGTAGTTACTCCTGCACACAAACAACAAACACTCTACTTCGATCTAGACAGTTATTATAACACGAATTGACATTCAGTTGCCCGGCACGTCATTGGTCGGCGCTTCGTCCGATCCTTCGGCACATCGTCCTCTCTTGCGGCCTGTTGCCGAATCGATGATTGACCTCCGCAATCCCGATATCCTTGGCGCAACACACTCTTCTTGGCCCGATGCCCGACGTATGAAGCCTCCTGCCGATAGTCGATCGAACCTCCGGCTCGACATCCAATATCCTGACGTGATCACCTCTGGTGCGACGTCAATTCCTCCAGTGTCAACTGTCTAATCCTGATCGATAGTAGACCTACGTAACTCAATACGCAGTTAGACCACAAATCACACTCAATTAGTTTCATCATCAAAATCCGAGATTCAACACCATAAAGTCGGTTGATTATGGCTCTTCTTCCACATCTTCATCCTCATGTTCAAGACTCTCTTCTAGCTGTTCACTGATCCCTTCTTCCACTGGTTCAATCACAAGAAGTCTCCCCTTTTTGTAGCGATGCTCGCGGCTCCATGGCTCATCACAATGCCAACATAACCCCTTGGCAGATCGGTCTCGAAGCTCTTCTCTTCTCAACCTTTTTGATGCAAGAGCTCGACTAATAGTAGGGGGGGCTGAGGGCTTCGATATTGTTGGTCGGGGAGTGACCCTAGTCCTCCGGGCTTCGTGGTTCAATCGCTTCTCCTAAAGTCATGCGAAAGAGATGGCTGCCATAAGTGTGTACGGTTGTCGTGCTTTAACTTCTCCTCGGATCTTTGGCTTCAAGCCCTCAATAAATGTCCCCAATAACTATTTTTTAGACTAATCACAAGTTTGATCAGATAACCTTTCAAACCTGGTTTGATACTCTTGGATGGTGGAGGTTTGTTGGATCTTTACTAGTTGTCCATCGATGTTCTCATAATCGGTTGGTCCGAAACGGATCAGTAGTCCTTCTTTGAATTGTCACTATGAGAGGACTCCATGAGCATGTTCAAACCAATCAAACCATTGTATGGCATCCCCTTCAAGATGTATAGCTGCAATTTCTACCATAGTTCCATCTGCGGTTTTGTGGTACCGAAAATATCGCTCCGCGCGTGAGATGCAACCAATCGGGTCTCCTTCTTCCCATCTAAGGAAATCCACCCTCATGCGTGGATAGTGGGGATCGGTCATAGAGCCTCCCCTCTCCTGGAGGTCATCTCTTCGATTAGAGCTCTCTCCTTGATGTGATTTCTTTGGGCTCGATGGTCGACCCAAACTAAGTTCGGCAAAGAGAGTCCAAATCTTCTCCTCCATTCGTGTCTCAAAGGCTTCGAATTTAGCATCAATTGCCTCCTCGGATGCCATAGCATATGTCTCCAAATCTGTAATTTTAAGATCTCTTTTTTGCTGTCAGGTTAAAGGCATGTATTGGTTGAGAAAAGTGGTGGTTGAAAGGGTTGGTGGATTGGTGAATGTAGGCTGCGGTTTAGGCTTGTTTTGTAGCTGTTTTGGGTGCAGTTTGGGGCTGTGGTTTGATGGAGTTTTTGGGCTATGATGGTAGTGGATGAAGGTTAGGGAAGAGGGTTTTAGATCTGTGGCAGATTATGGCAAAGATTTGACAAAAATCAGTGGCAATTGCTGCCTATATGCGTTGTTTCGTAAGAGCAGAATTGTCATCAAAGAAATAGCGGTTTCTCGATGAAATTTCCAGTGAAAACTTAGGGGTTTAAGGAGGGGGTTTGATGGTAGAATCTTAGTTTAGATAGCAACAAGGATAACAAATTGGATCAAGAAATTTCGGCAGCAAAGCAGTAAAGAAATCAGTGCAATTTGTGATAGCAGAATTCTCATCGAAAAATTTCAGTAGTTTGCGACGAGAGATTGCAGCAACACATGATTTTCTTTTTGATGAATTCCATAATAGATCAATCACGGATGGGAGCCAAGATGATCTATGAGGTGCACAAAAAATTTCGTTCAAAAAGGATAACAATTAGATTGGTTAAAGGCAGCAACACGCGGTCGAAATTTTCTACAGCGATCCTTCGTTCGCAAAGATGGTAACTTTTGCGACGCAAGGAATTCGCAGGCAAGGGATCAATAGAAAAACTTCTTTTTGATATTTTAGATGAAAAAATGCAATAGCAAAAGGTATTGGTGGTAGAAAAATACCAGATCTCTGATGCAATTGGAGGTGGCGACTATAGATTGAATTGATCTACGTCAAGAGATGACGGTGGAGATGACGACGTCAAGAGCAATTGTGGAAATTGCTTGGCTGATGGTGGGCGGTAGGGATGGCAGCAAAAGCAGCAAAATCGCTGCTCTGATACTAGATGATAGAACCCCAGAGGAATTCTATGGAGATTGATCTTTGAGGGGGATCAACTCTTAGAACGCTATAGGGGTTCGACCCTCCAAGTAGCCTAGTGGCTGCAATTCTAGATTGATCTTTCTTATTTAAAAGAGGTGGAGGCTACAAGCTTATATAGAGCTCCAAACCCTAGCCCTAGGGGCCGCTTCCTAAGTGAACTACCCAATTTGCCCTCAACCTTAACGGGGCAGTCCAGTAACAAGGGGGGGGGCAGTTAAGAAGCCCAAAGACCCAAATATAAACCCTACCTCTCTTCTTTATAGGATAGAGGCGGCTAGGTAGGGTTTATTACACTCTCACAGGATTTTTATTAGATGCTACATGGTTGAGTAGGACCCAAACCTGCTAGGGTCCTATCAGGTTGGAAGATTGGTCGACGTACCAGAGGATGGACTTCGTGCAATGAGTTCGGGCATCGGGCCGAATGGATCTAACATTGCATAAAGATTAGATGTTGTGAGAGTTCAACATACCGATAGATTAAGCAATATGCCAAAGAATAGGACAATATGTCGAAAGATAAGACTAAGTGTCGAATGACATGCCGAACAATGTACTTCATGATTATAATTATTAAATATTGATCGAAGTAGTTTAGAAGACTAATTGAGTTGGTTTTGGGTGTGACCCGGCCAACTCAATTAGGGGCCCATAGGCCTAAATCAAGGTTGAATTGGGCCTATTGAAAGGCCAATTCAGTGACCTAAAGTTATGTTAGACGGTGGCACCGCCAGACTAGGCAGTGCAAACCGCTTGTGAGTTGGAAAGTACGAAATATACTTTTCTAAAAAACCTAGTGGTGATACTACCTAGATTAGCAGGAGCACCGCTAGAATATAGTCTTTGAGACTATGTTAGATAATGGTACTATCCAAGCAGGCGGTGGTACCACTAGAGCCTTGTTTCTTAGGCTCTGTTAGGTGGTGGTATCGTTAGTACCCTAAAAATCTAGGGATTTAAATTTTTGGCTTCATTTTGAAGTTATTTGGAGCCTATAAATATCCCACTTATACTTGCTAGTGAAAGAATAAAAATATAGAAAAACTCATGATTAAAAGTGTTGTAAGCTCTCTTATAAAGCATTGAGTCTCCTCCTTAAGTTTAGAGTTCATTCTAAAGAAGGTGTGAGATTTGTTATAAAAGAGATATGTAAAGGTTCTCTCGTAAACTTATGAAAAGCAAAAATAAATGTAACAAGAGTAATTGATCCTCGCCGATGGCCTTGAGAGAGGAACCATAAATGACTTAATGCAAGAGTCAAGATAAGTAGGTCTAACCATCTAACCATGACGGACCTAAAGTTAAATAAGTGGCTAAAGCAAACCTTCCTTTCTTGTAGATATGTTTATAATCGTAAGCTAAGAGCAAGAGATGATATCTTGATAGTAGATGTTCAAGGCACATGACTGAAGATCCAACACATTTCTCTAAGCTTACTAGCCAAGATGAAAGATATGTCACATTAGGAGACAACAATAAAGAAAAAATTATTGGAAAAAAAATATAGGTAACAAATCAAACCTCTTGATTAAAGATGTTTTGTTAGTAGATGGTTTAAAACATAACTTACTAAGCATTAGTCAATTGTGTGATAAGGGATATAATATTAAATTTGAATCTAATGCTTATATTATAGAGATACCATATAAAAATAAATCTATGATTGCCTTAAGGAGCAATAATGTGTATACTATTGATCTTTATGATTTTCATAATGAAACTTATTTTTTTGGTTTTAAACGATGATGCTTGGCTTTAGCATAGGAGATTAGGTCATGCTACTATGAAGTTGATCTCACAAATTACAACTAAAGAACTTAGAAGATGAATGCCTAGCATTTAATTTATTAAAAATAAAGTTTATGATGTATGCCAACTAGGTAAACAAATAAAAAGTAGCTTTAAGCCTAAAAATCAAGTGAGCACCTCTGGACTATTACAATTAATTTATATAGATTTATTTGGACCAATTGACATCACAAGTTTAGGAGATAATAAATATGCTTTCATGATTATTAATGATTATAGTAGATATATTTGGATATATTTCTTGGCATATAAAAGTGATTCTTTTAAATGTTTTACAAAGTTTTACAAATAAATTCAAAATGAAAAAGGTTTTATGATTTCTTCTATTTGTTGTGATAATAGTAGTGAATTAAAAACCATGATTTTTAAAAATTTTATGATTCAAATGGGTATGATCACAATTTCTCCACTCTAAGAAATCTATAAGAAAATGAAATTGTTGAGAGAAAAAATATGAGTTTACAAGAAATGACAAGAATCATGCTAAATGAACATAGTCTACTCAAATATTTTTAGGTCAAAGCCATTAACACAGTATGCTATGTCATGAACATGGTTTTTATAAGACCACTACTATCTAAAACTTCCTATGAATTATGGAATAATAAAAGACCCAACATTTTAAATTTTAAAGTTTTTTATTATAAATATTTTATTTTAAATGAAAATGATGTCTTAGAAAAATTTAATGAAAAATCCAATAAAGGTATTTTTCTTGGATATTCCTCTGTTTCTAAAAATTATCATGTTTTCAATAAAAGAATTTTAGTTATTGAGGAATTTATCTATATTATTTTTAATGAGTCTTCCAAATTTAAGAAAAATAATTTTGATGATGATTTGAATTTGATACATTGAATTTAAATGAGAATTCTCCTCGTAACATGGATGCATCTATTTTCATAGAATCCTTACCCAAGGAATGAAAATATATACATGCACGTCAAGGCTTCGTTCAGTGATCTTCTAGTGAACTTCCGATAGACTTCCAACAAAGTCTCGAACATCTCCGGTAAACTCCTGATAGGCTTCTGAACTTCACGACAATCTTGGCGAGTTCCAATAAGTCTTCTTTGGCAAGCTCCGATCTTCTCGGTGAGCTCCGTGAACCATCGATGAACTTTCCGATAAACTTCCGACAAACCCTTCGGCAAGCTCCCAACTCATTCTCAGCTAATTCCAGTAGCACTCCCGATGAATCTTCGGACTTCTGGCGAACTCTCGAACTCTCAATGATTCGATCATACTTGACTTCGGTATTTCATTTTGCTTTATGTCTTCATCACTATCATAGATAATCCTATACACTTTTCTCAACATATGGATTAGATCAAATAATCTATCAATTGATTTCATCATCAAAATATGAGATTTAATAATCTTCCCCTTTTTAATGATGACAATCAATTGATGACAGAGTTAACCTTAATTCCCCCTATCTATATGCCATACTTGAGAAAAGACACTTGAATTCAACCTTTTGAATTCAAGCCCAAACCAATAAGTTACATGCATTTGAACTTAGCATCATGCTCAACAAGCATGATTTTTCATCCTAAAATATGATATGTGGCATCATTCATAATACAAAAATGATGTCAAGGCATGACATCCATTTTCAAGTCCAATTTCGAATGATGATAGACAATCATCATTTCAATAAATGATACCAACTTTAATTTTGAAATTTAGTAAGATTCAAATAATATCAAATAATAAATCACCATTCTAAGGCATGATATCAATTGATAATTTATCATTCAATGATACAAACTTCAAAAATGAAACCAAATGATAACTTATCGTATCAAGACATGATACCAATTTTAAGTAGGATAATTAAGCATGATATGATAACAAGTATAGAAAAATTATCATTTTAAGCATACATGATTCATTTCAATCATTTGTGATGCATACGATACATTTTATACATTTGTGATACATTGCAATACACTTCAAGTATTTACGATGCTTTTGATGATACCAAGCATTTTATGATACAAAGCACATTCATAATATCATTGTCATCAATTTGCCACATTTCTCCCCCTTTGTCATCAACAAAAAGGAAATGGACCATTGTTTTAAACAAGATATCAATTGTTACGATAGAATTCTTCTTCAAGAGGCACAAAGAGAAGGAGAAATCCATGATACCATCAAGAAGAATTAAATTTTCATGAATCATATAATGGAAAATAATCCATTCGTGCTCTTGAAAATTCATACAAAAAGGATTTGCAATAAGAGCTAATTACATATTTCCATCAAATAAAATTCGTGAAGTAGAAAAGAGAGATCATTCAAGCAAAAAATTCATAAAAACTTATGAATGTTCGTTCACGAATGATGTAAATGATGTTTCTTAAAAAAATTCATACATCATGACATTAAATTCACATTTTAAGAAGTGAATGGAATCCGTATTGAATTCAAGAAAAAGAGAGCATTCAAAAATTCACAAAAGCTTCTCTTATTCATAAAGAGCTTATAACATAAAGATATGTATAAAGAGAAGAAGTCCATGAATCATGAAAGCAATTCGTTCAAGCTAAAGGAAATTGATTTCATCAAGAGCTAATATGTATCATTTCATGACATAGAATCCGTGAATGTTCTTTTATGAAATAAAACACGACAATGAAGTCCATGAAAGATATTTTTGTTAATAAAATCCTTCAAAAATATTGTTAACACTTGCATGAAATCTATGATTGAATGAAGGGAGGATTCAAAGAGTGTCAAAAGTTATCAAATGATAGAATCAAGTTCGATACCAATTCAAAAAGTTATTAAATGATGGAACAAGAGTATCAAACCAAGATAGGAGGAAGATAAGTTCATGAAAGCTTCATTTACGAAATCGAAAAGATAAAATGAAATCAAAAAATTCTGAAAAAGGCATACAACAAACTCATGCATTTGGACAAGTTAGCATGCCTAATTCCCTTCTAATGAAATCAAATTGTTCTTCATTTAAGGGTTTTGTGAAGATATCCGCTAATTGGTGTTTCGTATCAATACATTCTAAAGTTACATCATTGTTATTGACATGATCTCAAATAAAGTGATGTCTAATGTCAATATGTATAGTTCTAGAGTGTTGAATAGGATTTTTAGTTAAACATATAGCACTTGTGTTATCACATTTTATAATAATATTTTTTAAATAAATTCCGTAATCTTCTAATATATTTTTCATCCATATAACTTGTGCACAACATGCGCTTGCGGCTATGTATTCGACTTCGACCATAGATAGTGTAATCGAGTTTTGTTTCTTGGAAGACTAAGAGATAGGTGCATGTCCAAAGAATTGACATGTTCTGGATATGTTTTTTCTATCTATTCTACATCCGACGAAATTGGCATATGCATAAGCAATTAAATCAAATTTTTTGGATTTTGGATACCATAATCCTAAGTTAGGGGTTCCTTTAAGATATCTAAGAATTCTTTTAATAGCTTTAAGATGAGATAACTTAGGATTAGCTTGAAATCTAACACAAAGTCATACACTAAACATGATGTCCAGTCTAGTTGCAGTGAGGTATATAGTAAACTACCTATCATACCCTTATAAGTTTTTTTTATCAAAGCTTTCTCCACTTTTGTCTATGTCTAACTTAGTGGAGGTACTCATAGGAGTATTGATGGCTTTTGAACTATCCATATTAAACTATTTTAGTAATTCTAATGCATATTTGGTTTGACTAAGAAATATACCATCACTAAGTTGTTTGATTTGTAATACTAAAAAGAAGGTTAGTTCACCCATTAAACTCATTTCAAACTCTTGGCTCATACTCTTGGTAAATGATTCGCATAAGGATTCATTTGTAGAATTGAAAATAATATCGTCAATATAAATTTGAATAATAAGAAAATTATTTTTAAAATTTTTAATAGATAATGTAGTATCATCCTTGCCTTTAGAAAAATTATTTTGAGTAAGAAAAGAGCTAAGTCTCTCATACCAAGCCTTTGGGGCTTGTTTTAATCCATAGAGAGCCTTAGTCAATTTAAAAATATAATTAGGAAAAAAAGAGTTTTCAAAACTGGATGGTTGTTTAACAAACACTTCTTCAAAAATAAAACCATTTAAGAAAGCACTTTTAACATCCATTTGAAATAACTTAAAATTATTACTACTAGCATAGGCAAGGAGCACCCTAATGGCTTCTAATCTTGCCACAGAAGCGAAGGTCTCTTCGTAATCAATACCTTCTTCTTGGTTGAAATATTTGGCTACTAATATAGCCTTATTTCTAACCATGATACTGAATTCAACTTGCTTGTTTTAAAGACCCATTTAGCACCAATAACTAAATGGTCACTAGGTCTAGGAACAAGCCTCCATATCTCATTTCTCTCAAATTAGTTCAATTCCTCTTACATTGTGATAATCTATGAAGCATCTTTCAAGGCCTCATCAATGCATTTAGGTTTAATTTGAGAAAGAAAAATAATTTTGGCACAAATTTTTTTAAAAAAAGAATGAGTTTGAACTCCTTTTGATGTGTCTCCTATAATTAACTCCTTAGGATGGGCATCTACATACTTTCATTCCTTAGGTAAGGAAATTTTGAAAGTAGATGCATCCAAGTTGCTATTTGGCGAAGAGATTTCATTCATATTCAAACCATTAAAATCAAGATCATCATCAAGATCATTTTTCTTAAATTCGAAAACTTCATTGAAAATAACATGAATGGATTCTTCTATAACCAAAGTTTTTTTATTAAAGACACGAAAGGCCATAGAAATAGAAGAATAACCTAGAAAAATGCTTTCATCAGATTTTGTATCAAACTTTCCTAAGGTATCATTTAAGATAAAACACTTACAATCAAAAATTTTAAAATACAAAACATTGGGTTTTTTGTTATTTTATAATTCATAAGGAGTTTTGGAGAGTAATGGTTTTACTAGAACCCTATTCATGACATAGCATATTATATTAACAGCTTCGGCCTAAAAATATTTGGGTAGGCTATATTCGTTCAACATTATTCTTATCATTCTTGTAAACTCCTATTCTTTCTTTCTACTACTCCATTTTGTTGAGGATTCCTCAGAGTAGAGAAATTATAGTTGTATCCATTAGATTCGCAAAAGTTTTGAAAATCATGGTTTTAGAATTCACTACCATGATCACTCCGAATCCATGAAATCATAAAACCTTTTTCATTTTGAACAAGTTTATAAAATTTTGAAAAATAATTGAAGTAATCACTTTTGTGTGCTAAGAAATATGTTCAAGTGTATCTACTATAGTCGTCTATAATTACAAAGGTATATTTGCTACCTCCTAGGCTCGTTGTATCAATTGGTCCAAACAAATCCATATAGATCAATTGTAATGGTCTAGAAGTGCTTATTTGATTTTTTGGTTTGAAACTACCTTTCATTTATTATCCTAGTTGACAAGCATCATACACTTTATCCTTAACAAACTTAATATTGGGAATACCTCTTACAAGTTCTCTAGATGAGATTTGAGAGATTAGTTTCATGCTAACATGACCTAATCTCCTAAGCCAAAGCCAAGCATCGTCATTCAAAACTGAAAAGCATATTTCATTGCTAAGATAATTAATACTAATAGTGTAGACATTATTTTATTTTAGGACAATCATAGTGTTGAATCTCGGATTTTGATGATGAAACTAATTGAGTGTGTTTTGTTGTTTAACTATGTGTTGAATTATGCAGGTCTACTATCGATCAGGATTAGACAGTTGACGCTGGAGGAATTGACATTGCGCCGGAGGTGATCACGTCAGGATATTGGATGTCGAGCCGGAGGTTCGGTCGACTATCGGCAGGAGGCTTCAGACGTCGAGCATCGGGCCAAGAAGTGCGGAGTTGCGCCATGGATATCGGGGTTGTGGAGGTCAACCATCGATTGGGCAACAAGCCGCAAGAGAGGGTGATGTGCCGAAGGATCGGACAAAATGCCGACCAATGACGTGCCGGGCAACTGAATGTCAATTCGTGTTGTAGTAACTATCTAGATCGAAGTAGGGTGTTTAGTGTTTGTTTGTACAGGAGTAACTACGATAAGGATGAAGACGTAAAGCGAAACAAAGGGCCAAAGTCAAGTGCGATGGATCATTGGGAGTTCGAGTGTTCGATGGAAGTCCGAAGATTCATTGGGAGTGCTGCCGGAATCGGCCGAGAACGAGTAGGGAGCTTGCCGAAGGGTTTTTGGAAGTTCGCCGGAAGGTTCATCGAAAGTTCGCGGAGCTTGCCAAGAAAGATTGGAGCTTGCCAAAGTAGCTCAGGGGAACTTGCCAAAATCATCATGGAGTCCGAGAGCTTGCCGGGAGTCCGCAGGATGGTTTCTGAGGGATCGTCGGAAGACCGCCGGAAGTTCATCGGAAGCTCGCCGGAAGAAGACTTGACTTGCGGACTTTATAATAGCTTAGGAATGTCTTTAATTTTGTAGTTACAATATTAATTTGGGCTAGGATTAGGTGTTAATCCTTTAACCCAAGCATGGGCCCATTGGGCCTTCTTTGGGACTAGTTTGGGCCGAATTTTTGGCCCAAACCAGAAGTTCATATGTGTTGGGTGGTGGCACTCTGTCTAGCGACCAATGTCTTTGGCGGTGGCATCGCCAAAGCAGCAGCTACGTCTTTGGGCACGTAGCACCGCCAAAAGATGTGTGTTGGGGCGATGGCACCGCCAAAGACCAAAGCAGGCAGGCGGTAGCACCGCTTGGCTGGGGCGGTAGCACTGCTTGGCTGGGGCGGTAGCACCGCTTGGCTGGGGTGGTAGTACCGTCCCTGCTGTATCAGTTTGCTAGACTAATAGGTGGTAGCACCGCCTCTGACTGGCGGTAGCACCGCCCCAACACCAGGAACTTCAATTTGATTTCAAATTTGGAGCCTAAATTTGAAACCATTTTGGATCTATAAATACCCCTCCTTTCTTAGCTAAAAGGTGAACCCTGGGAGAGTTAGATTTTGAAAATAAGTCTTGGGAAAGTCTTGTTCTTCATTTGCTTAAGTGTTCACCTCATTTCCTTCTCTTTGTGAAAACTTGTAAGAGTGTGAACCTCTGATAAAAGGATTGTAAGAGGAGTATTTGGTCCTTCCCCTATAAAAGGATTTGCTAGTGGAAGTTGGGAGCCTCATCGGAGAAGGCTTCAGAAGTGGATGTAGGTCGGATGACCAAACCACTATAAATCGGTTTGCATTTACTTTCTCGTAACTTACTTTGCTGCAAACCATTTTCATATACTGCCTTATTTACTCAACTTCATCTTCATCTTCTTACGTATACTTTAAAGTTAAAATGCAATCTTTCCGGGGTCAAACGAAATGCTGCATTCATTCGTACGAAGTTTTCGAACTTGTGTTAATCGCTGAAAAATCTATCGTTCTTTACCGCTGCACTAATTCACACCCCCCCTCTTAGTGCCACTCGATCCCTAACAATTGGTATCAAAGCCACGTTCTTTCTCTTTCAGATTTACACCTATGAGAAATGGCTCTAAATGGTTTTAAAGAGGGCTTATTGGTTTTTCGTCCACCGTTCTTTAATGGATCGGACTACACATATTGGAAAACTCGAATGAGAGTTTTCATGCTTTCAATGGATTTGGATTTGTGGAATATCATCGAAAATGGCTTTCAACCTTCCTCTAAACTGACGAACGAATGGTCGGATTTGGAGAAAAGGTCTTTTTCTTTAAATGCAAAGACTATGAATGCCTTATTTTGCGCTTTAGATAAGAACGAGTTCAATCGGATTTCAATGTGCGAAACGGCTTTTGATATTTGGCGAACACTTGAAATCAAGCACGAGAGAACTAGTAGAGTTAAAGACTCAAAAGTAAACCTCTTATTGCATGATTTTGAGCTCTTCCGAATGATACCAAGCGAAACTATCGGCGATATGTACACCCGCTTCACGGATGTCGTCAATAGCTTGAAAAATCTTGGTAAATGTTTTTTGAACTTTGAACTCACTAACAAGATTTTAAGATCCCTCCCAAAGAATTGAGATCCAAAAGTAATCGCAATACAAGAGACTAAAAATTTAAATGATTTTTCATTGGAAGAACTAATCGGTTCACTAATGACATATGAAATGAGTTTCTTCGAACATTTGGAACATGATAAACATATGAACCACCTTCTAAAGAACAAGAAGGATTTGGCACTTCGGACAAATGAATGCCACTTGAATGATGACTCAAGTGATGAGGACAATGAGGACATTGAACACATAACAATGAATGTTAACAAGTTCATTAAACAAAAATTAAAAAGCACAAATGAACTTAAACAGAGAAAGAGGCCAAAAAAGAAGAAGAAGGGTTGCAAAGAAGAATCAAGTAAAGAAGAGGCGAAATGGGCTTTGACGATTTTCGACAATGAGGTAAGAAACTCACCCAAGTTGTTCTTACCTTACTTTGAAATTACATGATCCTTTCATGAGTTGCTTGAAATAGTTGGTAGGATTTTTTTTTATGCTTTTTCCTTCCTAGTATTTTTGAAAAGTAAAAATTATGAATGATATTTGCATGATTTGTGATATTACCTAGAATTAATCCATGCATGTGTATCTTGATGTTTTATATTTCATTTCTTAACATGATGCTTGATGATTTTTTATCATGCATAAGCTTTTGAAGTAATAAAGTGTCATATTATGATGATAAAACTTATTTTTCAAATTTATAAATAGATGCATGATTTTGGCAAAAATTTGAACATGGCCTTTTAACATAAATATTGAAAGTGTGCTATCATTTTTATGTATTTGGTCTTGACGGTTTTATGACTAAACTCGTGTTTTATTTTGATACATGTTTTCATAAAAATTTTGAATATGCTCACATCAAATTGCTTAAAATGAAAATGTATTTTTTCATTCTATTGAGATGAATGAATTCATGTTATGAGATTTGTGAATCTCATGAAAATAAACATGATGAATATTTTAAAAAAATGTGCCTCATGTTTTCAGGCTTAATGATTTCTCTTGAAACTTGCTCTTTGGACCTATATGAAAAACATGAGTATACTCATATGAATGTCAAATCACTTGAAATGGAACACATAAAAAATGAGAAATTGCACTATCATGATGCTTTACGTGTAATGCTTTTGATCTTAATGGGCTAAATGATAACTTATATTTCAAAGTAATACAATGATGACTTTCATATAAATAATTGGACATACCTTATGTAATCATCATTGATAATGATAGTTGGATGTCATGCTTAATGATTTTATGATATCATGAGTATTTAAAGGCATTATATCTTGATGACAAACTCATGTTTTGATCTTGAATTTGATACTCATTTTAGAAACATGAGCACACTTGTATGAAATAAACAACTTAAAAAGAAGATATTTTTCCTATCTTATCGAGATTAATGATTTCATGATATTTTGTGAATCTCGAAATTGATTTTGATGATTCAAGTTAATAATTTGATTTGAATGAGCTTAAACTATATTGTGATCTTGATAACTTGAGTCTTTCAAGATCTCTCACTTCATACCATGATTCTCCCATGTTGTTGAAGAAAAATCCAAATGAATCATAAATTATTTTCTCTTAACTTATTGATACTAAACTTGAGAAAATATGTTTTGAAGATTGAAACATTGCATGCACAATTCGATTTTTCTCCTATGTTTCAATACACATGACTTGATGATTGAAATATTAATGCAAACACTTAAAATATCACTTGTCATGATTTGAATATTGATTTAAAAGAAATTTTGCTCGACTTGATATCTTTTATGAATTTGAATAAGACTTATTAAAGATTCTTGATTCATCTCTTGATCTCTTGAAATCATGACCTTGAATTCTTGACTTGAGATATTTTTTGGGAATCAAAATATTCTCCTCTATGATTGCTTCTTTTTATCATTTACCAAAGTGGAAAACAATTCAAGTTTATGTTATTTGTGAATCTCACAAACTATGTTAATGATTTTGATGATTCGAACTTGAATGAGCTTTATCATAATCCAAGTCTTGATATTTTGATATTTGATACTTGGAATTCTTATGCATGAATCAAGTTACTCTTTGTGTGATATCTTTTTAAATGAATCATGAGCCTTGATGTCATATATTTCATGATATAGAAATGACAAGATTTCTTTGCCTTGTGTGGTAAATTGAACATTTGACATAAATGAAATTTGCTTTATGATGAATCATGAATGATGTCTTTTGGTGTTGATCCTTATTAATATTTCATGTTGATATCTTTCATGAATTCTTTGCATCTATGTTTTGTATGCATCATAAAAAAAAAATTTGAAATATTGATTGATGCAAAATTATTTCATTGAAATATTATTCATCCCTTCTTTTCGATAGTGACAAAGGGGGAGTTAGCCTGCTAGCTTATGTATCACAAGTGAAAATGACAAACATAGCTAGCTAGAACTTGCAAAAGGCAAAACTTGCAAGATGAGAAGAAAGAAATTATAAAGTTGCATTATTTTTTAACTCATGAGCTTGCATGTTTAAAATGTCATAAATTTTACAAATATTACTAGTTCATTACAAACAAAAAGTTGATGACTTGCAAAAGGGAAACTTAGGTGCAAAAGAGAAAAATTGAAAGGGAGCTAGTTTGCATATTGCAAAGTATGCTAGCTTATCATTATTGCTTGCTTGCTTGTCATAAATTTCCCTCATACCATGATTTGTTTATGACTCCCTTGAATTCATGACTTGATATGTTAAAAATTCATGATGGAAATTTGTTATTTTGTCATGATGGAAGCATTCATGTAAAGGGAAAAGAATTGTATTCTTCCCTTCTTTTTGACAAAATCAAAGGAGGAGAAGATTTATTGCTAGCTTACATGATTAATTTGCTAGCTCATTCAAGAGGAAGAAAATTGCTAGCTTGTGCATCAAGAGAGAAAATTTTGCTAGCTTGTACATTGAGAAACAAAAAGTTGCTATCTTAAGAGAGGCAAAAATCTTGCTCAATTTCACTTCTTCAAAATTGCTTACATTTTTTTTACAAATTATTGTTGAATCTCATGCAAGATTATTTGAAGTATTTGATCCTCCCTTTCTTTTTGATGCTAACAAATGGGGAGAAAGTTTTTAGCTCGAACATTGCAAAAATTTGCCATCTTGATTCCTATTTTGCAACTTCATGAGAAGCTAAGAATTGTTATATCAAAGGATGCAAATATTGCTATCATGAGAAACAAGGTGCAAACTTGCACATCTCATGAAGCAAGTGAAAATTATCATAATTGCCCATCCTTAAAACTTGCTATGATTGAATGGTATTATTTGATGTTGTATTGCAAAAATGTTGTATGATGTGATAAATAGCTAGTGTGTTGTAAGAAATTTGAATATCTTTTAAACTAGCTATGATGCTACTTCTCCTTTTCGTTGATGACATAGGGGGAGAAGTAGATTGATGACTTCATGCAATGTAATGATGCTTGAATATTTTATATATTTGCATGATGGATTTATATTTCTTACTACATGAATGATACATGTTACTTGGATTTGGGATAATCCAAGGGTTCTATCAATGGCATATTGATAGGGGGAGTTTGTGTTAAACTCCGGGGAGTTATGGTTAACTCGTGGGTCATCATTAATTAGTTGTCATCATCAAAAAGGGGGAGATTGTTGAATCTCGGATTTTGATGATGAAACTAATTGAGTGTGTTTTGTTGTTTAACTGCGTGTTAAGTTACGCAAGTCTACTATCGATCAGGATTAGACAGTTGACACTGGAGGAATTGACGTTGCGCTGGAGGTGATCACATCAGGATATTGGATGTTGAGCCAGAGGTTCGGTCGACTATCGGTAGGAGGCTTCGGACGTCGGGCATCGGGCCAAGAAGTTCAGAGTTGCTCCATGGATATCGGGGTTGCGGAGGTCAACCGTCGATTGGGCAACAAGCCACAAGAGAGGGCGATGTGCCGAAGGATCGGACGAATCGCCAACCAATGACGTGCTGGGCAACTGAATGTCAATTCGTGTTGTAGTAACTGTCTAGATCGAAGTAGGGTGTTTGGTATTTGTTTATGCAGGAGTAACTACGATAAGGATGAAGACGTAAAGCGAAACAAAGGGCCGAAGTCAAGTGCGATGGATCATTGGGAGTTCGAGTGTTCGATGGAAGTCCGAAGATTCATTGGGAGTACTGCCGGAACCGACCGAGAATGAGTAGGGAGCTTGCTGAAGGGTTTTCGAAAGTTCGCCGGAAGGTTCGTCAGAAGTTCGCGGAGCTTGCTAAGAAAGATCAAAGCTTGCTAAAGCAGCTCGGGGGAACTCGCCAAAATCATCGTGGAGTCCGAGAGCTTGCCAGGAGTCCGCAGGATGGTTTCTGAGGGATCATCGGAAGACCGCCGGAAGTTCGCCGGAAGCTCGCCGGAAGAAGACTTGACTTGCGGACTTTATAATAGCTTAGGAATGTCTTTAATTTCGTAGTTAGCATATTAATTTGGGCTAGGATTAGGTGTTAATTATTTAACCCAAGTATGGGCCCATTGGGTCTTATTTGGGATCGGTTTGGGCCGAGTTTTCAGCCCAAACCAAAAGTTGATATGTGTTGGGTGGTGGCACCGCCCAGTAGCCAATGTGCTAGGTGATGGCACTGCCCAACAGCAGCCAATGTGTTGGGCAGTGGCACCGCCCAGTAGCAGCTACGTGCTGGGCTATAGCACCACCTAACAAAGCATGCATCTTTGGCGGTGCACCGCCAACAAAGACGTAGCATGCATCTTTGCGGTAGAGTAACGCCACACAATGTCTTTGGGTGGTAGCACCGCCTGGCTAGGATGGTACTACCACCCTGTTATGTCTGGCTGGGGCGGTAGTACCGCCCCTGCTGTGTTAGTCTGCCAGACTGACAGGTGGTAGCACCGCCTCAGCACCGGGAACTTCAATTTGATTTCAAATTTGGAGCCTAAATTTGAAACCATTTTGGATCTATAAATACCCCTCCTTTCTCAACTGAAAGGTGAACCCTTGGAGAGTTAGATTTTGAAATTAAGTCTTGGGAAAGTCTTGTTCTTCATTTGCTTAAGTGTTCACCTCATTTTTTTCTCTTTGTGAAAACTTGTAAGAGTGTGAACCTCTTGTAAAAGGGTTATAAGAGGGGTATTTGGTCCTTCCCCTACAAAAGGATTTGCTAGTGGAAGTTGGGAGCCTCATCGGAGAAGGCTTCGGAAGTGGATGTAGGTCGGATGACCGAACCACTATAAATCGATTTGCATTTACTTTCTCGCAACTTACTTTGCTACAAACCATTTTCATATGCTGCCTTATTTACTCAACTTCATCTTCATCTTCTTAAGTATGCTTTAAAGTTAAAACACAATCTTTCTGAGTTCAAACGAAATGCTAAATTCATTCGTACGAAGTTTCCGAACTTGTGTTAATCGCTGAAAAATCTATCGTTCTTTACTGCTACACTAATTCACCCCCCCTCTTAGTGCCACTCGATCCCTAACACATAGATGTGTTGTTATGCGATTTTTCAATAATACAAGCATTAGATACAAATCTTATGATGTATCCTTTATCACACAATTGACTAATGCTCAAAAGATTATACTTTAAGCCATCAACTAACAACACATCATCAATTAAAAAACTTGATTTATTACCTATGGTTCCCTTGCCAATGATTTTACCCTTGTTGTTGTCTCTGAATGTGACATACCCTTTGTCTTAGCTAGTGAGCTTAGAGAATTGAGATGAATCTTCGGTCAGGTGCCTTAAGCATCTACTATCAAGGTACCATCTCTTACTCTTGGCTTGTAAATGTGAATATATCTACAAAAAAAGATAGTTTTTAGGTATCCATTTGACTTTGGGTGCCTCAAAATTGATTTACTCATTTTATCATTTTGTATTGAATTCTTTACGGTCCCTTTAGGAACCCAAATTAATTTATGTGGACTATACTTTCTAAATGGACATTTGTAAGTAAAATGTCTGGGTTTGTAACAAAAGTTGCATTTTGTGTGAGGTGATACAAGTAAGGTAGTGCCTTTAACAAAAGTGGTTGGATTTCGGTGAGAGCCACTCACAAATCTGATTCAACCTCTTCTATGAACGTGACCCTTATTGGCAAGGATCATGTTCAAAGACTTGCTACCAACCTTAAATTTTTTTAGAGTTTCTTTGAGTACCAAGTTTTCCTTCTCAAGTGCCTCTAAGTGCTCACACTTAGTGCATGGAGGCAAGGAAAGAGTATCATGATTAAAATTTTTAAATTCATTGATTAAAAGGGCATGCACCTTTTTCAAAGAATTAAACTTCTTACTAATTATTCTACACTTATCAAACAAATCATGAAAAGCATTCGAAAGCTCATCAAAAGTTAAATTTTCATCTACTAAACTACTTACCTCTTCTCCGATAGCTATTAAAGCATAGTTGGTAATCTCTTTGTTGCTTTGTTCTTCATCTTCGGAGTCGCTCGAATCATCCCACATTGCTTTGAGTGCCTTCTTCTTTGGTTATTTCTTCTTTACTTGGGGATATTTACTTTTGAAATACCCCGGCTTCTTGCATTTGTAGCATATAACTTGTTCTTTCTTGGGTTCAATTTTATTTTTAGAGCTATTAACATACTAATGAGCATTTCTACCAAATAAAATATACACAATAAAGGAGAATGCTTTAATCAAAAGACTTATAGTGGTATGATAGGTTCATTGCTATATCTTACTATAACTAGACCTGATATAATGTTTAGTGTTAGTCTTTGTATGAGTTTTCAATCAAATCCCAAACAATCTCAATTTAAAGTAGTAAAAAGAATTTTTAGGTACCTAAAAGGAATATCATCTTTAGGATTATAGTATCCTAAAGCTAATAACTTTGATTTTATTGCTTATGCTGATATTGACTTTGTAGGATATAGAATAGATAGAAAAAGTATATTTAGAACTTGTTAATTCCTAGGTCATGCACTTGTTTCTTGGTCATCCAAAAAGTAACACTCTAAAGCATTATCTATAGTCAAGACTAAATATTTAGCAACAGGTGCATGTTGTGTGTAGGTGATTTGTGTTGGGAATCGAGAATGGCACTAAGAGGGGGGTGAATTAGTGCAGTGGTTAAGTATGACAAATTCAATGATTTAAGAACCTTGAAAAACTTCATACGAGTAAAAGCAATGTTTCAATTAAAAGCATTTTGATTGCATTTAACTTGAAGACGTACGTAAGAAGATAGAGAGAAAATGGAGCAAGTAAAGTAAAGGCTTGTGTTAGAACCGTTACAGATTCTAAGCTTGGGGTTGATCTCTTTAGGGGATCAGCCTCCTTGAAACTCTATTGGAGTTTCTTCCTTTAAGTTGCTACTCAAAGGCTGCTAAAAGGATTGATCTATTTATAAAGAAAAGAGGGCGAATATATGATTATTTATAGGGCTTCTAAACCCCAACTCCTAATATGACTCTTACTCAAGACCCCTACTTCTAATCAACTCCTAATGCTTCTCTAAATAGCAACCTCCAAACTAATCCTAACCTAGTCGGCCTCTTTCCCTCTTTAATAGGGGTCGACTAGATAAGATTTACATAAATGCCCTTAAGATTTACATGTTTATCTCATTCAATAAAACTAAATTATGACTCTTCTAGCTAGAGTCCTAACAGACCCACCCTCTTCAAATCAACCTTGTCCTTGAGGCTAACGCTCCATGAATTCTGAGAATTTAATCTTTAAGTCATCATAGTTCTCCCAATTGGCATCTTCTACTAGTAGGTTCGCCCACTGTATTAGCACTTTAGTAGTGGGTCGTCATCGTCGAGTCATGATCTGTCGATCAATAATGACACTCGGTTGGGTCTGGAGCTCTCCTTGAGTAGTCATATTTGGTAGGTGGCTTTGGGCTATCTCGTTTTGTCCCAACTTGATCTTCAAATATGACACATGGAAGATTGGATGGATTCAGGAGCCGGCGGGTAAGTCCAATCTGTATGCTACTGCTCTAATGAACTCCAAAATCTGGTAGGGTCTATAGAATTGAGGTGAAAGCTTCATGGATGCTCTGGTCTGGATTGATGTTTGCTTGTATGGCTAGAATCGTAGGAAGACCCAATCTTTTACTAAAAATTCTCTTTTGCCTTTATGTTGATCGTATTACTATTTCATCCTTGCTTGAGCTACAGTGAGATTATCTTTTAGCAACTTCAGTATTTTGTCTCTATCTTGTAGTTCCTTGTCTACTTGTTCTACTTTAGAGGTACCCAACACATATTTTGGGATTACAAGAGGGGTCCTGTTAGCTTTAGGTGCCCTACAAGCCAATCACATGAGTGATAGCACTTGTGACATGTGTTAGGATCAGAGAGGCACTAAGAGGGGGGGTGAATTAGTACAGCTTAAAACTCATAAGTTTGAAACCGATTTCGTAAATAGCTAGTTTGTGTGAAAATTTCGATTCAACGAAAGATGACTTAGTTGAAGTTGCTTGAGTAAAGGAGAGGAAAAACTGAATGATTTATAGCTAAGTAAAGAAATGATTCAGAAATTTAAACACTCACATTCAAGAACGCGATGATGTATAGTGGTTCGGTCAAGTGACCTACATCCACTTTTGAAGCCTTCTTCGATGAGGCTCCCAACTTCCACTAGCAGATCCTTTTGAAGGGGAAGGACTAAATACCCCTCTTACAACCCTTTTACAAGAAGTTCACACTCTTATAGATTTTTCAAAGAGAAAGAGGGAGGTAAACACTAGCTATTGAAAGTAAGACTTTGCTAAAGCTTTTGTTCAATTTCTAACTCTCAAAAGGGTGCTCTTTCTGCTGAGAAAGGAGGGTTATTTATAGACCCCAAGAGGATTCAAATTTGAGCTCCAAATTTGAATTCTGTTTGGGTTTCCTGGTGCTGGCGGTTCAACCGCCTGTTAGTGGCGGTTCAACAGCCTATCATTAGTCAGGCTGACAGTATACAGGGTGGTTCAACTGCCTATGCATTCTGGTGCTGGGCGGTTCAACCGCCCCTGGCTGAGCGGTTGAACCTCCTAGCTCTCGGCCTCTGGGCGGTGCCACCGCCCAGGTCATTTCAGCACACTAGTTTGGGCCGAAAACTCGGCCCAACCGATCCAAATGAAGTCCGAATTGGCCCAAATTTGGTTTATAGGATTAACACCTAATCCTAAACCAAATTATGTGCTAATTATAATTTTAAAGATATTTTCTAAGCTATTACAAAGTCCACAAGATAAAACTTCTTTTGGCGAGCTTCCGACGAACTTCCGGCGGTCTTTCGACGAACCCTCGGAAACCATTCTACGGACTCTCGACAAGCTCCCGAACTTCACGATGATCTTGGCGAGTTCCAATGAGCTTCATTGGCAAGTTCCAATCTTTCTTGGTAAGCTCCGTGAACTTTCGATGAACCTTCTGGTGAACTTTCGAAAACCCTTCGGCAAGCTCCCTACTCGTTCTCGGTCGGTTCCGGCAACACTCCCAACGAATCTTCGAACTTCTGTCAAACTCTCAAACTCCCAATGATCCATCACACTTGCCTTCCGGCACTTTGATTTGCTTTATGTCTTCATCCCATCGTAGTTAATCCTGCACATACAAAAATAAAAACTCTACTTCAATCTAGACAATTATTATAACACGAATTGACATTCAGTTGCCCGGCACGTCATTAGTCGGTGCTTCGTCTGATTCTTCGGCACATCATCCTCTCTTACGGCTTGTTGCCCAATTAGCGGTTGACCTCCGTAACCCCGATATCCATGGCGTAACTCCGCTCTTCTTGGCCTAATGCCCGATGTCCGAAACCTTCTGTCGATTGTCGACCGAACCTCTGGCTCGACATCCAATATCCTGACGTGATCACTCGACGCAACGTCAATTCCTACAGCGTCAACTATCTAATCCTGATCGATAGTAGACCTGCGTAACTCAACACGAGTTAGATCATAAAACACAATAAATTAGTTTAATCATCAAAATTCGAGATTCAACAATCTCCCCCTTTTTGATGATGACAACTAATTGATGACTAACGGAGTTAACCATAACTCCCCGGAGTTTAACCAAACTCCTCCTATCAATATGCCAAATCCAAGCAACTAATTGATAGAACACTTGGATTATCCCAAATCTAAGTAACATTCATCACAATAATATGAGAATAATCAAACCATCATACAAATATATAAAATATTCAATTCAATATATGAAGTCATCAATCTACTTCTCCTCCTATGTCATCAACAAAAAGGAGAAGTTACATCATAGCTAGTTTAAAAGATATGTAAGTTTTACAACACACTAACTATCAATCAAGATATTCAACATACATCACTTTAAAACATTTAATCATAGCAAGTTTTTAAAGATATCCAAGCATAGCAATTCAACACTTGCTTCTTATGCAAATTTGCACTTTGCTTTTCTTGAATTTGCAAGATAGCAACCGTTGCTCCCCCTTTGTCATTGACAAATAGAAGTGAAGTACAAATAGTCTTTTACATCAATGCTTTGATCATGACAAAATAACAAATTTGCAACATGAATTTTCAACATTTTAGACCATGAATTCAAGGGAATCAAAAACCATGATATGAGGGAAAAAGATGATAAGCAAGCAATCAATAATGATAAGCAAGCTAACATACTTTGCGATATGCAAGCAAGCTTCCTTTCAGTTCTTAAGTTTCGCCTTTGCAAGCTATCAACTTTTTGCAATGAGCTAGTAATTTTTGTAAAATTTACAACATTTTAACCATGCAAGCTCATGAGTTAAAAAAATATAACTTTACAATTTCTTTCTTCTCATTTTGAGAAGTGGAAGTTTTGCCTTTTTGCAATTTCTAGCTTGCTATGTTTGCACTTTCTCTTGTGATATCCAAGCTAGCAATTAACTTTCTCTTGAATGAGTAAGCAAAATTTTCATTTAAGGTGCAAGCTAGCAATATCCTTCTCCCCCTTTATCAATGTCCAAAAAGAAAGGGAGGATTAATACTTCAAATAATCTTACATGAGATTCAATAATAATTTGTAACAAAGATGCAAGCAATTTTGTTGAAAAAGTGAAGTTAAGCAAGATTTTTGCCTCTCATGAGATAGTAACTTTTTGCTTCTCAATGTTTAAGCTAGCAAATTTTTCTCTTTTGATGCACAAGCTAGCAATTTAACTCCCCCTTTATCATTATCGAAAAGAAGAGAGAAACCAATGATCAATTATAAATTTGCATCAATATATCAATTATCACATGATGCATACAAGACAACAATGCAAAGAAATCATATCATGAAGGATATCAATATGTAAATTCAACAACGATCAAAACCAAAAGATATCATTCATAATTCATAACTTTCCTTTTAGTAAGATCTAGATAAATGTATCAATTTTCAATTCAAGATAAATGTCATACAACCAAGAATCATGATATATAAAAGCATATCAATATCAAGGATCAAGTCATGATTATAAGTGCTAACATATTTTCTTTTCATTCATTTTTAAGCCATGATAAAAGAATAAATCAATGATTCAAATATTAAGCACATTTCTTTTTATCAAATTTTCAATCATCACATAAGGCATTCAAGGAAGTATTGAAACAATAAAAAAATCAATTTTAGCATATAATGTTTCAATCTTCGATCTTGAGTCATGAATCCAAAAGTCATAAATCAAAAGGTTCATGAATCATTTTGACAAGTCTCCTTTTTAGGAAATAACAAGTGGAAGTCTTAGGAGATCAAACACAAGATCTTGATTCATACATAAGAATTTTTATCAAGATCACATTTCATAAGAATCAAGACACGAATTCATAAAAATTCAAGTATTGAATTCTGAGAAATCAAAAGACAAGTTACATTTCATTTAAAGAATTTTCTTTTGATAAAACGGAAGGAGCATGATAAACGATCTTGATTTATAAAGAACTTCAAGTTATAATTGTCAAGATCATGATTTTAATAAAATTTCTTTATAGCAAAATGAAATCTTTTAGAACTTGATTCAAGCATTAAATACGTCTTAATAAGTCATAATTCCAAAAGATTCAAGAATCATTAAAAGAAAAATCATTCAAGTTCAATTCATCAACTCAAGATTCATAATCAAATTATCATTTTTGAGATTCATAACATGAATAAAGTCATTACCGTATCATCAAAATCTCATTCATAATTCAAATGATTTACAAAATATCATAAATGAATTTATCACTTATCTTTTATTTGAAAAATCTAAAACTTAGAGAAAGAGAGATGTTCAAGAAACATACATTTCTCTTTTAGTGATTTGCATTGATTTCATATGAACATGCCTTTGTCCTTTTTTTATGTCGAATAGAAACAAGCATGAACATTTAAGACATAAAGGCTAAATCTCGTGTTATGCATTCCAAAAGATATCTCAAGTTATCAACATCACATTATAAAAGATATTTCAAAAAGATATATCAATAAGTGATTCATTCATGATTCATTTGGTAGGTTCTCCTCTTTAGTAAATAAAAAAAAATATAGGAGAACAAAATGAATAACATGATTGAAGCATGATTCATATTTAAAATGTATCTTATGTCGTAAATATGAATCAAGCAATTTTCAAATCTAAAATCATCCTCAAAAATCACATTCAATAAATTCGTACATGACAAGCATAGATTCATGAATTTCCTATAGAAAAATTGATAAAATTTAGATAGAGAATTACATTTTATTTTTATATGTGATTTACTTCTCATAACCATGCTTTTGCCCTTAATAAAAACAAATGTCAACATTCAAGACAAAAAAACAAATTGTCATTAAGTCGAATCACATTAAGCATGTGGTATTTTCCAAAAGATTTGATTCAAAAGATTCACATGGATTTATCAAAACTGAAAGACAAACTTTATCATAAAAATTGTCAAGACAAAAATATAACACATTATTTCAAGACATGAGATTTAATTTAACATGATAATGTGTTTCATTTAAAGTTGTTTGTTATAAGTGTGCTCATGTTTCAAAAGATGAGTATCAAATTTTAAAACCAAAACATGAGTTTGTCATTAAGATATAACAACTTCAAATTTTCATAATATTATAAAATCATTAAGCATGACAACAAACTTTTAATATTTTCATTTTATCATTATCAATGATGATTTCATAAAGTATGTTCAAATATTTATACGGAAGCCATCATTATATAAATTCAAAATATAAGTTTGTCATTAAACCCATTAAGATCAAAAGCATTACACATAAAGCATCATGATAGTGCATTTTCTCATCTTTATGAGTTTCAATTTAAGTGATTTGACCTTTCATAAGAATGTTCAAATTTTTCATACAAAAATGCCATGCATCATATTTAAAAATGAAAACATCATCAAAATCATTTTAATTCTTTCTTTTATTAGTTATTAACAAGATGATCAACACTAAAATTTTTGCTAAAATCATGCATCATTTTATAAATCTGAAAAAATAATTTTCGTCATGAAAACCATCAAGTCCAAAAACACGTTATTCCAAAATGTAGGATTTTAATATTCATCATTTCAATTCCTCATTAAGCATGATACAAAAGTTTAAAGATTAATCATCATGTTTAAATCAAAGAATAATATAAAACATCAAGATACATACATAATCATAATCATGCTAATTAATTTTTGTGTTAAACCATGCATCAAAATACGATATGGAAATCATAAACTAAGCAATCATCATTCATAATTTTTACTTTTCAAAAAATACCAGAAGGAAAAGCATAGTATAATTTTTTTTTAAATATTTTTTAATTTCTAAAAACATAAGAAAAGCATGAAAAAAATTCCTGCTAACTAAGTTAAGCAATCATGGAAAGCATCATGTAATTTCAAAGTAAGGTAAAAGCATTTCGGGTGAGTTTCTTACCTCATTGTCGAAAACCGTCAAAACCCATTTTGCCTCTTCTTTACTTGATTCTTCTTTGCAAGTCTTCTTCTTCTTTGGCCTCATTCTTGGTTCAAGTTCATTGTTGATTTTAGATTTTTGTTTAATGAACTTTTTAAGATTTAGTGTTCGAAGTTCAAAGTTCTTATTGTCCTCATCACTTGAGTCATCACTCAAGTGGCATTATCTTATTCGAAGTTCCAAATCCTTCCTATTCTTTGGAAGGTGGTTCATGTGTTCATCATGTTCAACATATTCCAAGAAACTCATTTCATATGCCATTAATGATCCAATGAGTTCATCAATAGAATAATCATTTAAATCTTTAGTTTCTTATATCATCGTTATTTTAGGATCCCACCTTTTTGGAAGGGATCTTAAGATCATGTTAGTGAGTTCAAAGTTTAAAAAACATTTACTAAGACTTTTTAAGCTATTGACGACATCCGTGAAGCGGGTGTACATATCGCCGATAGTTTCGTTTGGTGTCATTCGGAAGAGCTCAAAATCATGCAATAAGAGGTTTACTTTCAAGTCTTTAACTCTACTAGTTTCCTCGTGCGTGATTTCAAGAGTTCGCCAAATGTCAAAAGCCATTTCACATATAGAAATCTGATTGAACTCATTTTTGTCTAAAGCACAATATAAGGCATTCATAGCCTTTGCATTTAAAGAAAACAATCTTTTCTCCAAATCTGACCATTCGTTTATTAGTTTAGAGGAAAGTTGAAATCCATTTTCAACGACGTTCCATAAATCCAAATCTATAGAAAGCAAGAAAACTCTCATTCGAGTTTTCTAATATGTGTAGTCTGATCCATTAAAGAACGGTGGACGAAAAACTGAAAAGCTCTCTTGAAAGCCATGAAGAGCCATTTCTTACGGGTGTAAATCCGAATAAGAAATAGCGTGGCTCTAATACCAATTGTTAGGATCAGAGAGGCACTAAGAGGGGGGGTTTGAATTAGTACAGTGGATTAAAACTCATAAGTTTGAAACCGATTTCGTAAATAGCTAGTTTGTGTGAAAATTTTGATTCAATGAAAGATGACTTAGTTGAAGTTACTTGAGTAAAGGAGAGGAAAAACTGAATGATTTGCAGCTAAGTAAAGAAACGATTCAGAAATTTAAACACACATTCAAGAACGTGACGATGTATAGTGGTTCGGTCAAGTGACCTACATCCACTTCCGAAGCCTTCTCCGATGAGGCTCCCAACTTCCACTAGCAAATTCTTTTAAAGGAGAAGGACTAAATACCCCTCTTACAACCCTTTTACAAGAAGTTTACACTCTTACAGATTTTTCAAAGATAAAGAGGGAGGTGAACACTAGCTATTGAAAACAAAACTTTGCCAAAGCTTTTGCTTAATTTCTAACTCTCAAAAGGGTGCTCTTTCTGCTGAGAAAGGAGGGGCATTTATAGACCCTAAGAGGATTCAAATTTAAACTCCAAATTTGAATTCTGTTTGGGTTTCCTGGTGCTGGCGGTTCAACCGCTTGTTAGTGGCGGTTCAACCACCTGTTAGTAGTCAGACTGACAGTATACAGGGCAGTTCAACTGCCCAAGGCAACGGTTCAACCGCTTGTGCATTCAGGTGCTGGGCAGTTCAACTGCCCAGCTCTCGGCCTCTGGGCGGTGCCACCGCTCAGGCCATTTTAGCACACTGGTTTGGGCCGAAAACTCGGCCCAAACCGATCCAAATGAAGTCCGAATTGGCCCAAATTTGGTTTATAGGATTAACACCTAATCCTAAACCAAATTACGTGCTAACTATGAATTTTAAAGATATTTTCTAAGCTATTACAAAGTCCACAAGACAAGACTTCTTTTGGCGAGCTTCCTTCCGATTGCCTTCCGATGAACCCTTGGAAACCATTCTGTGGACTCCCGACAAGCTCCCGGACTTCACGATGATCTTGGCGAGTTCCAATGAGCTTCATTGACAAGCTCTGATCTTTCTTGGCAAGCTCCGTGAACTTCCGATGAACCTTCTGGTGAACTTTCGAAAACCCTTCGGCAAGCTCCCTACTCATTCTCGGTCGGTTCCGACAACACTCCCAACAAATCTTCGGACTTCCGTCGAACTCTCAAACTCCCAATGATCTATCACACTTGTCTTCCAGCACTTTGATTTACTTTATGTCTTCATCGTCATCGTAATTAATCTTGCACATACGAAAACAAAAATTCTACTTCGATCTAGACAATTATTACAACGCGAATTGACATTCAGTTGCCTGGCACATCATTGGTCGGCACTTCATCCGATTCTTCGACACATCATCTTCTCTTATGGCTTGTTGCCCAATCAACGGTTGACCACCGTAACTCTGATATCCATAGCGCAACTCCACTCTTCTTGGCCCGATGCCCGACGTCCGAAGCCTTCTACCGATTGTCAACAGAACCACCGGCTCGACATCCAATATCCTGACATGATCACCCGGCGTAACGTCAATTCCTCTAGCGTCAACTGTCTAATCCTGATTGATAGTAGACCTGTGTAACTCAACATATAGTTAGATCGTAAAACACAATCAATTAGTTTCATCATCAAAATTCAAGATTCAACAACATGCTAAATTGATCTCTTTGTATATTATTACTGGTATTTTCTCATATTATCTAGATGAATTTTGTGATATCCTTGGATCTGTGCAATGGGAATCGGATCATGATGAGATCACGATAATAAGACTGATTCACCTTTAAACATAGATCCTAAATCATCCTGGTCATAGGTTACTCGAAAAGGACATCGAGATAACCGAATAGACTGGTGTACTATATACTCGTCTACATGATGGAGGTGACTGGTCTCATAGTCGCTTGTGTGAGGACACTAGAGGTACAGTGTAGGTGCTCATTAGAGAATGAGTTTACTAATTGATCCGCTTACAGAATATTGGATGGTTAAGGATACCTAACGTCAGACAATGATTCCGTAGTCCCAGTTGTGTGCTTGGTCCTTAGACTTGAGACACCAAAGATGTCTTGTACGAGTACTCCATTCTTTGACGGCAGACTTATAAGTTTAGAAAGCTCTAGATCTAATACAATCGGTTCTTAGGAATGGTAGTCAAACTTACGAAGGCAATTGTATGTCAATAGAGGATCATCCACTCATAGTATTGTGAGAGGTATATCCCGCGTGTACTCGCTTAAGCAAAATCCCTAGCCAAGGTCGTTCGGATTAAGAGAGAAGGAGTTCTCCAAGAGAATCTGATCAGAGCGAGACTCGGATAGGATTTTGTATGGGCCTGACATTACCATGCCCAATATACGGTCTCTGGGATATTAGATGGATGAGGGACTATAGATACATGGTAATTGAGGATGGATAGGTCCGATGGATTAAATCCCCCTATACTGTCTAGGGACTATGGTGTAGTGACCTAGTACGTCCATAGTCAATGAGTTAGGTGAACTATTATGGAGATAATAATTCACTATATCAGAAGGAGATCTGAGTCTAAATGAGTTCTAATGGGAGTGACTCATGGCCAGCTCGATATCGGGCCTAGAGAGTCACACACATTAGGTGGATGTTACGACGAGTAGAGGTACGGATATAAGATATCTACGAAGCTCCTAGTTTGGATCCTATGGATAAGATCCAATCAGATAATTGGATGAGATCAAATTATATGATTAGATAGAGATCCAACTGGATAATTGGATAGAGATCTAATATGAATAGGATCCATTAAGAATAAGCTTCTAGCACCTCTATAAATAGGAGGAACTACCTGGTTCATAGGCTAGAGCTCTTAGAAGTCACCCCTCCTATACTCCTCAGCCTCCTCTCCACCTCCTTGGCTCCGGTAGCCTCGAGGTGCACGGGGAGAGGATGATCCTACGGTGATCTAAGGAATGTTGTCGCTAGGTCCCCTGTGTGGATTACTGCTAGAGAGGAGTACGCTAGTGCTCCTTCATCCTCTTTATCAGATTTGAAATTTTTGGGGATATACGATCTCCCCAAGTAACGCTTCTAACATGATGCGTGTGATTTTTTTGATTTACAATCTTTCACGCACCAATCGTCGCACAACGGCCAAGTACTTAACTATGAAGGATCTGATCTTGTTTTTATTTTCTACAATGCATAAGATGCCGATCTCCGATTTCCTAGCAGTGGTATCAGAGCCTGGTTCGTCGTGCGATGATTGACTTATAAACTGCATATGTTGTGTTCAATCATGTAGAATTATTTTACGCATTCTTACTATGTTTGACGTAGTTTTAAGATTCGAAAGGTGCTTTAGAGCGATCATTCTGTATCAAATTTATTGGTGCAAATGAAAGAGATAGAGGCAGCAACTGTTGTTGCCCTATGGATCGACCGGAGGCGGTGCGCGTGCAAAAGTAGCGAATGAGTCGATTGTTCATCGAGGTAGCGCCAACGTGCAAGGCACCCACGAGCGAGCTACTTGCACCTACGCTAGCTGCCTTGTATGTGGTAGCCACCTGCACAAGGCAGTCACAATGGTTGCGTTCGTCTGCACAAGGCGACAACTGCCTATGCGCATAAGGTAGTAGCCACAAGGGTTGCGATTGCTGGTGCACGCAAGGCAACGCTGTGCGAGGCCGCAGCAAGGTGGCGGTGACAAGAAATTATGGTTGCTGACTCTATTTGGGGCAGATTTTAGCAAAAGATAGTTTTACCCTTGTTAATTTTAAAAATTTCGGAGCATATCTAGCTAAAATTATAAAAATACCCCTAACATTTATAAAAATTCTCTACATATTCTTGATTTTAAAATTTAGTTATTTAAAAGGATTAAGTTACTATTATTATTTATCTAGCAATCCTACATGATATATACATATGATGTGTGATATGGAAGGATGATCATGGACCATGTGATGTATTTATGTGATTATTAAGACATGCGAGCCTCCATTTTTCGTTAATTGTTGGGCCTACGTACCTGTAATTATGTTGTAATTACCCCAGAGGCATAGCAGAAGCTTGGAGGTTGCAGTGGGATCCTCAAGGCCAATTCAGATGATCAGATGCATGGGGATGCATTGAAGTGCCGACGGTTCCGACGATGATGAGATGGATAATCACCGAGTATAGAGATGCACCGATATGTACATAGATCCTGATGTAAGTGATTGGACCTACTGGCTTGAGCCTGATCATATTAGGTTGAGGTCCATGATCATCTGGTGTGCCTATGCATGTGATTGCCTTACACCTACTAGATAAGTATATATATTTGCATGCGATGCAAATATATATTAAATATGTATGTGTGTGACATGTCATATTATGAGACCGAACCTAAAACCCCTCTTATGACAATATTAAGTCAATAAGCGTGAGGTGATAAGATTGACCTACATGGCCTTCCATCATTGTAGGTAGAAACTGATTCCCGATGTAGGCTTAGTTGTTCAAGTCCCTCGAGGCTCACCTATTTCACATCTCACTATCTTGCCTATAACATAGAGATGTCACCGGTGAACTGAGGATATGGTATGCTTGTTCGAGTCCCTCAAGGGCATATCACTAAATCAGACTCATCTTGTAACAATGGTGATGACTTAACTAAACATTATGGTTGGTCGAGTCCCTCGAGGCCATGGTGATTCGGATGCCGAACATGACAAGAATCACAAGGAATTATGATTGGCAAGAGTTGCCTACCTTTTGGGCTTAGTGTGATTGGTCGAGTCCCTCAAGGTTATATTAAGATGTCGATTGGATCCTAATCCCTATTAGAAGTCTATTGGAGACTTCCGTTTCACGTGTTGAGGGTATCGCGTGACTCGCTAGAAAAATTAGTGGGAGTACGTCAAGATAGAAGTCCATATCTTAATTATTTTTCTGTGAAATCTGCGTGTTATTTTTGTATGTTATATCTCTTGTTTATCAGAAATATGTCGCCATCAGACCCTCTACATGGCATACTTGATGCCAACCATTTCACTAGTCTAAACTATGCAGATTGGCTCTGTAACTTGAGAATAGTTCTCATAGTAGAGAAAATTACATATGTCCTGTATACGGTTATACCCCAACCTGAGGCAGAAGCACCTTAGGAAGAGTTTGCCCAATATGCAAAGTATATAGATGATTTCACTCTTGCTCAGTATTACTTGTTAGCCTCTATGACTCCTGAGTTACAGAGACAATATGAAAATATAGATGCTCGATCCATACTCCTACATCTCCATAAACTACTTGAGGAGCAAGGAAGAACTCAATGATATGAGATATCCAAGAGTCTCTTCCGTACTAGGATGACTGAGGGGACATCGGTTCAGAACCATGTCCTAAAAATGATAGAGTCCCCTCATCGGTTCAGAACCATGTCCTAAAAATGATAGAGTGGATTGAAAAACTTACAGGTCAAGGAATAGTCCTAGATGATAACCTATGCATTGATCTTATACTCCAGTCCCTACCAGATTCCTTTTCCCAGTTCATCATGAATTTTAATATGAACAAACTTGAGGTGACTCTCCCTAAGCTCTTCAATATGTTGAGGGAGACAGAGAGCACAATCAAGAAAAAGAAACTAGTTCTCTATGTTGGTAAGACCAAAAGGAAAAGGAAGGCTAGGAAGACCCTTAAGAAGGGCAAGGGCAAGGGCAAACGAGGTAAGGTAACAGTTGCCAAAATTGACCAAACAAAGGACAAAGGCTAGTGCTTCCACTACGATCAAGATGGGCATTGGAAAAGGAACTATAAGGTGTATCTTGCAGAAAATGTGAAACAGAAGCTTGGAAAAACTTCAAGTACATTCATGATCAGTCTCCATATGTCAAATTCTTATAATAATACATGGGTATTGGATACTAATAGTGCTTATCATATCTGCAATTATTTATAAGTTCTGGCAAGGCCTAGGAGATTGATAAAAGGCGAGATGGACCTCAAGATGGACAATGGAGCAAGAGTTACTACTGTTGCTGTCGATGAGGTCACTTTACATCTGCTTGATGGAGCTACTATTGCATTTGATGCATGCTATTTTGTTTCCTCTATTATCAAAAATATTATTTCCATTTCATGTTTGACATTAAATGGTTATAAAGTATTTTTTGAGAATAATTATTGTTCAATCAGTAAGGATGATAAGATCATCACTAGAGAGACATTACATAATGGTTTGTTTATGCTAAATACTACTCCAGATATCATGAATGTAAGTATGTCCAAGAGGAAGCAGACTGGAAAGAGTATTAAAACTCTTCGATCGGATGGAGGAGAATACTTGAGTATAGAATTCATCCTATTCCTCAAGGACCATGAGATTCTATCCCAATGGATACATCCTTATATACCATAGCTCAATGGTGTATCAGAAAGGAGGAATCACACACTATTAGATATAGAGTGGTCCATGATGAGTTTCACTGACCTACCCATCTTATTTTGGGTATATGCCCTAGAGACTGCAGCTTACCTTTTGAATGGAGTTCCATCTAGATCGGTAGTATCTACACCATATGAGATATGGAGAGGGAAGAAGCTCGATCTTAAGGTTGTTAAGATTTGGGGCTACCCTACCCACGTTAAAAGATATGACCCCGATAAGTTGGAATCCATGATGGAACGGTGCAAGTTCGTGGGATACCCCAAGGAAACTTGTGGTTATTTTTCTATCACCCCGAGGACCAAAAGGTCTTTGTTGCCAAGAGAGCAATGTTTCTTGAGAAGGAACATATTCTTCGCAGAGACAATGAGAGCATGATAGAGTTAAGCGAGGCTAGAGAACTTAGCTCAGGCACCATTCTGGAGACTGAGTCTGTTCGAGTACCTGACACATAAATTCCAACTTTGCGTAGGATTAGTAGTGTGTCACACCCTCCTAAGAGATATGTGGGATATATCAATCGAGAGGACACTTAGGATATTGATCCTCAGACTTACGAGGAGGCTATTATGAGCATAGACTCCAAGAAATGACAAGAAGCCTGTTAGAACCCTCCGCGGATTCTAAGCTTGGGGTTGATCTCTATAGGGGATCGGCCTCCTTGGAACTCTATAGGGGTTCCTTCCTCCAAGTTGCTGCACAAAGGCTGCTAAAAGATTGATCTATTCGTTGATTAAAGAGGATGAATACATGGCTATTTATAGGACTTCTAAGCCCCAACTCCTAATAGAACTCTTACTTAAGACTCCTACTTCTAACCAACTTCTAATTAGGACTCCTTCTCTAGTTGGACTTCTACTTCTAATAGGACTCTCTTCCAAATAGGACTTCTACTTCTAATAGGACTCTCTTCCTAATAGGACTTCTACTTCTAATAGGACTCTTTTCCTAATAAAACTCTTACTTATAATAGGACTCCTTTCCTAATAGGACTTCTACTTCTAATAGGACTCTTTTCCTAATAGAACTCCTACTTATAATAGGACTCCTTTCCTAAGAAGCAACCTAACCCTAACCTAGCCAGCCTCTTCACCTCTTTAATAGGGGTCGGCTAGATAGGATTTACATGAATGCCCTTATCAATGAAACTAAATTAGGACTCTCATAGCTAGAGTCCTAACAGACCCGCCCTCTTCAAATTAGCCTTGTCCTCGAGGTGACGCGTTCATGAATTCTCGGGAATTTGATCTTCAAGTCATCGTAGTTCTCCCAAGTGGCATCTTCTCTGGTAGGTTTGCCCTTTGTATTAACACTTCAAGATGGCAGGTCGTCGTCGTCGAGTCACGATTCGTCGATCAATAATGGCACTTGGTTGGGTCTGGAGCTCTCCTTGGGTAGTTATATTTGGTAGATGGCTTTAGGCTGTCTCGTGTTGTCCCAACTTGAGCTTCAAACATGATACATGGAAGGCTGGATGGATTCGGGAGTGGCGGGTAAGTCCAATCTGTATGCTCGCTTCGATGCGCTCCAAAATCTGGTAGGGTCCATAGAACCGAGGTGAAAGCTTCATAGACGCTCTGGTTTGGATTGATGTTTGCTTGTATGGTGGAGCCGTAGGAAGACCCAATCTCCTCTGAAAATTCTCTTTCGCCTTTGTGTTGATCATATTGTTGTTTCATCCTTGCTTGTCTTTGCGGTGAGATTATCTTTTAGCAACTTCAGCATTTTGTCTCTATCTTGTAGTTCCCTGTCTACTTGTTCTACTTTAGAGGTGCCCAACACATATTTTGGAATTTACGGGGGGTCGGCCATACATGGCCTCATAGGGAGTACATTTTGTGGAGGAATGATAAGTTGTATTATACCACCACTCGGCCCAGGAAGCCACTTTGTCCATTCTTTTGGTCGGTCCTTTGGTGAAGCATCTAAGGTATGTCTCCAAACACTGCTCACCACTTGATTTGGCGTCGGTTTGTGGGTGATATGCCGTACTCATCTTTAATTTAGTGCCTTGCATCTGGAATAACTCTGTCAAAATTTGCTCGTGAAGACCCTATCACGATCACTTACAATAAATCTCGGCATCCCATGTAATTTTACAATATTCTCCATAAAGGTTCGAGCAATACTAGAAGCAGTGTAGGGATTACGGATGGCACAAAAGTGAGCATACTTTGTATGGCGATCAACCACGACAAAAATTGTACCTTTTCCTTGTGATGAGGGAAGCCCTTCGATGAAATCCATTGATATATCAGTCCATATTGATTCGGGATGGGTAGAGGTTGTAACTTTCCGGGACTTGCCACTTTGTCTCACCTTTGTGTCGTTGACATATATCACATTGTGCTACAAATTCAGCAATAATATTTTTCATCCCTATCCAATAAAAATTTTGCTTAATTCTTTTATAGGTTCTAAGGAACCCGGAGTGCCCTACGCAGGTGTGGAATGCATCTCTTGAAGGATGGTCTTTATGCAAGTAGAATTTGGCACAAGCACAATACGTCCTTTATATCGCAAGTCCTTTGAGTCCCAAGCTGTAATGAGCCATAGAGCTTGGTGCTTCCTTTAATTTTTAATGATTTTACTTGTTTCTGGATTATCTTGCCATTCCTTCTAATATCCTCAAGGAAGTTGCTTTGGTCGGAAGTGAAACAATTGAAAATTCAACTTGCTCTGTAGCCGTGATGAAAGCGCATCTGCAACAACATTATCTTTCCCTTTTTTGTAAGTTATTTCATAATCATATCCAAGAAGCTTTGTTACCCATTTTTGCTGCTCAGGGAAGATATTTTTGCTCCAAGAAATATTTTAGGCTTTTATGGTCGGTCTTGATGTGAAAGCGTCGCCCAATTAATCTGATCTCCATTTGGACACCGCATGCACAATCGCGAGCATCTCCTTATCGTAAATAGTCATCTTGAGGTGGGAAGGAGATAACGCCTTACTAGTATACGCGAGGGGTCGGCCATCTTGCATTAGTACAGCACCAATTCCTGCTCGGAGGCATCGGCTTCAATAATAAAAGTCTTATCGAAGTCGGGTAATGCTAGTCTTGGTGTTGTTATCATTGCGACTTTAAGTTCGTCAAAGGCGGTGGTGGCTTTGTCCGACCACTGGAAAGCATCTTTTTTATCAAGGAAGTAAGGGTGCACTGATCTTTACATAGTCTTTCACGAACTTACGGTAGTAACCTATTAAACCAAGAAAGCCGCGCTTGATGATTTTATGTTCCTCGGGGTTGGCCATTCTGCATTGCTTCAATTTTGGAGGGGTCCACTGCCACACCTTCCTCTGATATGATATGCCCAAGATATTTCACTTTTTGTTGAAGAAAGCTACACTTCGTTTTTGACAAAAGAAACATGTCTCGCAAAATTGTCAAAACAAGTCTTAAGTGTGAATATGACTTTCAAGAGAAGGGCTGTAAATAAGGATATCGTCAAAGAAAACTAGCACAAACTTTCGAAGATAACTCCGGAAAATATCATTCATAAGGCTCTGGAAGGTGGAGGGAGCATTGGTGAGACCAAAGGGCATTACCAGAAATTCATAGTGATCGTTGTGCGTTCGAAAAGGCGAGTTTCGGTATGTCTTCTTCGCACACTCGTATTTGATGATACCGGATCGAAGGTCCAACTTTGTGAAGACTCGTGCTCCTTTTAATTCATCAAGCAATTCATCTACTACTAGAATAGGATACTTGTCCTTGACGGTTATGTCGTTGAGAGCTCGTGTAATCAACGCACATTCGCCATGTTCCGTCTTTCTTTCGTCACGAGCACCTTTGGTGAAGAGTAGGGGCTGCAACTTGGCCGAATAACTCCTGTTTCAAGCATCTCTTTTACAATCCTTTCTATTTCATCTTTTTGGAGATGTGGATACCGATATGGTCGAGTATTTGCTAGAGGTTTCCCTGGAAGAATCGGTATACGATGATCGTGCTGGCGATTATGAGGTAGGCTGCGTGGTTCGTCAAATATATCTGAAAATTCAGCAAGCAAGGGAAGTAGGTTTGGATCTTCAAATTTGGTTGGCTCTCCCTTAGGTTGCTGCTCAAGTTGTACCAAAAGCCGCTGCATGCTTTGTGCAAAACTTTCTCCATTCGTTGTGTGCAAATTGTTGTTACGTCGCCCCCACGTTTCCCGTACAGTATCACCTGTTTCCCCTTGCTGTAAAATTTCATAAGTAATTTTAAAAAATTCCAGGAAACATCACCTAATGTTGTCAACCATTCGATGCCAAGCACGGCCTCATAATCATCGAGAGAGAAGGAAAAATCTGCAATTATCTCTTGGTCCTGCAGAATATGATTTCACCCGGGGGCATTTACGATCACACTTCAAAATTCGTCCATCTGCGACTTTAACATCGAACTTGCTGCAATTCTCAATAGGTAAGGCCATCCGGACAGCAACCTTGCTGTTCATAAAATTATTAGTGCTCCCGGTGTCAATAAGAATGGTGATTGGTTGTTGCTTTAGAAATCCTCCCACTTTCATTGTTTGCGGGTTTGCGTAACCGGCAAGGGCATGCATCATAATATCAATTGACTGCTGTTCTTCATCCGTGACCTCTTCCTCATGCTCCTGGACCTCCTCCTCCCTGTCTTCAAGAGGTTCAATCAATAGGAGGCGGCCCCTTTTGCAGCGATGATCGCGGTTCCACGGCTCGTCGCAATGCCAACAAAGACCCTTTGCTGATCGATCACGTAGTTCTTCTCTTGTCAATTTTTTGGGCAGCGAAGGATGGTTGGAAGCAGAAGGGGGTTTATATGTTGAGGTTTTAGGAGTGGTTCTCATCCTTCGAGAATCTTGGTTGAGTTGTTCTTCTTGTATTCGGGCAAAAGAAATCGCAGCCATCATGGTACGGGGCTGTCGTGCCTTAACTTCCCCTTTTATCTCTGGCTTGAGTCCTTTGATAAATGTTCCTAACAATTGATGATCAGTCCAATCACGAGCAAGGTAAGATAGCTTCTCAAACCTGGTTTGGTACTCTTGAATCGTAGAGGTTTGTCGAATCTTTGTGAGTTGGCCGTCGATATTTTCATACTCCGTAGGTCCGAAACGGTTCAGCAGTGCATTCTTAAATTGATTCCATGTCGAAGCCCCCTGGTTATATTCCAGCCAATTGTACCATTGAATAGCATCTCCTTCAAGGTGGATGACAGCAATCTCCACCATAGCATTATCCGACGTTCGGTAGTAGCGAAAGTAACGTTCTGCGCGCGAAATCCACCCCGCCGGGTCTCCTTCTTCCCATCGTGGGAAGTCCACCCTCATGCGTGGCTGTAGCATGTTCGAGGGCTGTCCCTCCTTCTCTAGGGTCCTTTCTAAATTCTCTCCTTGCTGTAGTTTGGTTGGACTCGATGGTTGTCCAATTCTGAATTCTGCAAACAAAGCACGCAATTTGTCTTCCAAGCGCGATTCAAGCCGTGATTCAATCCGAGATTCCCATGCTTCAAATTTGGCATCAATTGGATCTTGGGAAGCCATAGCATATGTCTGTAGATCAGAGATGCCCTTGTCTTTTTTCTGTTGACGGGTTAATGGCATGGGGTGGTGGAAGGTTCGGACAATGGATCGGTGATTGAAGGGTTCAGCTGTAATGGTTTACTGTTTTGGGCTGTGGTTTTTTATGCTGTTAGGGTTATAAAACTAGGTTATGATGGCTGCATCTTGAGGCTAACGGGATGCCCTAAAGACTTCTTGGTTTGTGGCAGCAAGGTGGCTAGGGTTTGGTAGGTTATGGAGAAGAAAAAAGGACAAAGGTGCAATACCAGATTTTTCGCCGAAAAAATTCCAACAGTAAAGATGTAATTTTTTTTAGAAATTTTCAAAAGAGATTCAAGTAAAACTCAAAGGGGATCTACTGATAAGGAAGAGGTAATACTGTAAAAAATTTCGTAGGAAGAAACGACAACAAGAGGTTTGGCAAAATTGAGAATCACGGAGAGGTATTATAGCAAATTTTTACGTCTAAAGTGCAGCAGATTGGACATAAAAGATAAGTGGTTTTTATTGAGAATTTTTCGACAAAACCAAAGGGAAAACCACTATTAGGAAGTGTCAAAGCCGTCGTAAAAATTTCATAGAGAGATTTGCAAGATAAAAAATGCATGCGGCTGTAGCAAAATCTTTATGACGAAAATGCAGCAATTATAGGAATGAATTTTTTTGAGTTTTTGAATAAGGATAACTAAATTGCAGCAGCAGTAGGGTAGATAACCAGAACCTGTTGCAATTCACGGGAAGATCCAAGGATGATCTACGGTGGTGGAGATGACGGCGAATTCAGCGATGATCTTCTAAGAGTGGAATTGCTTTGCGCGGTTGGAGGGCTGGTGGATGGCTGTGGAAGGGCAGCAAGATGCCAAGAACGCTGCTCGATACCAAGTGTTAGAACCCTCCATGGATTCTAAGCTTGGGGTTGATCTCTATAGGGGATCGGCCTCCTTGGAACTCTATAGGGTTCCTTCCTCCAAGTTGCTGCACAAAGGCTGCTAAAAGATTGATCTATTCATTGATTAAAGAGGATGAATACATGGCTATTTATAGGGCTTCTAAGCCCCAACTCCTAATAGGACTCTTACTTAAGACTCCTACTTCTAACCAACTTCTAATTAGGACTCCTTCTCTAGTTGGACTTCTACTTCTAATAGGACTCTCTTCCAAATAGGACTTCTACTTCTAATAGGACTCTCTTCCTAATAGGACTTCTACTTCTAATAGGACTCTTTTCCTAATAAAACTCTTACTTATAATAGGACTCCTTTCCTAATAGGACTTCTACTTCTAATAGGACTCTTTTCCTAATAGAACTCCTACTTATAATAGGACTCCTTTCCTAAGAAGCAACCTAACCCTAACCTAACCGGCCTCTTCACCTCTTTAATAGGGGTCGGCTAGATAGGATTTACATGAATGCCCTTATCAATGAAACTAAATTAGGACTCTCATAGCTAGAGTCCTAACAAAGCCATGAATTCTAAGATAGAATCCATGTACTCTAATAAGGTTTGGAACCTTGTTAATGCACTTGAGGGTATGATACCCATCAGCTGCAAATGGATCTTCAAGAAGAAGATCAGGGTAGATAGAAAGGTGGAGACCTATAAGGCAAGGTTAGTGGCTAAGAGATATCGTCAAAGGTAAGGTATTGACTATGACAAAACCATCACACCCATAACTATGTTGAAATCTATCCGAATTCTATTAGCTATTGTAGCACATTATGACAATGAGATCTAGCAGATGGATATGAAAACTATATTCCTCAATGGTAACCTCGAAGAGGAAGTGTATATGATATAACCTGAGGGGTTCATGTCCAAGCAGAGTCCAAATAAGATGTGCAGATTGCTTAAGTCCATTTATGGACTAAAGTAGGCTTCCTAAAGTTGGAACATAAGGTTTGATGAGGTAATTAGATCTTATGACTTCGTTAAGAATGAAAATGAGTCTTGTGTGTATAGGAAGGTAAGTGGGAGCGTTATCACCTTCTTGGTGTTAAATGTGGATGACATCCTAATCATTGGGAATGATATACGAATTCTCTTCATAGTAAAAGCTTGGCTATCTAGACACTTCTCCATGAAGGACTTAGGGGAAGAATCCTATATTTTAGGGATTCAGATCTATAGAGATAAGATTCAAGAGGATACTAAGCTTGTTCTAGTCTAGGTACATAGAATTTCTTAGTGTATGTCCTCAAAAACTTTTGGAGAAATAGCAAACAGAGATACGATACTCTATGCAATAGGATCTATCATATATACTATACTATGTACCAGGCCTGATATAGTGCATGTCCTAAGTGTCACGAGTAGGTATCAAGCAGATCTAGGCTTAGAGTGCTGGAAAGCAGCAAAGTGTATCCTTAAGTACTTGAGAAGCACTAAAGTGTTAGGATCTGAGCAGCACTAAGAGGGGGGTGAATTAGTGCAGTAGATAAAAAATGTTATTTTGAAATCAATTTCAAAAAGAGTTGTCCATAGTGAAATTTTGATCTAACGAAAAATATTTCGGCAAAGTGATTGAAATGAATGCTATCGAAAGTAGAGAGGAGGAACTCAAGAGATCACAACAAGTATAGAATGAAGTGCAGAAAGTTAAAACTCACACATCAAGAGAAGTACGCAGTGATGTATAGTGGTTCGGTCAAATAACCTACATCTACTTCCGAAACCTCCTCCGATGAGATTCCCAACTTTCACTATTAAATCTTCTTGAAGGGGAAGGACCAAGCACCCCTCTTACAAACTTTTACAAGTGGTTCATACTTTTATAGAATTTTGACTAAGTAAAACGTAGGAGGTGAACACTCAAGCTATCGAATGCGATTTTGCTATAGCTATGACTCAGTTTTTATTACTTCTCAATGTACTTAGCCAGCTGAGAAGAGAAGGGTATTTATAGACTCAATTGGCTTTTGAATTGGAGCCAAAAAAAGTCACATCCCGGATTTCTAAGTACCTTGGCACTAGCGGTACCACCGTTAGTTGATCCTGCTCTATCAGTATACTAAGCGGTACCACCGCCCAATCTGGCGGTACTACCGCTTGACAAGGTCCTCGGTCTCTATGGACTGATGGTACCACCGTTGACAGGTAATAATTATCAATGGTACCACCGCTCACTTAGGGTGGCACCACCGCCCAGACCACCTGGGAATTAGTTCCTAGGGTGGTGCCACTATTAGACCTAGTCTAGCACTACTGAATGGGCCCTAAATCTGGCCCAATTCAGTCTAATTAAGGCCCAATTGGCCCCTACTAGGGTTAATCAAGATTATCACCTAATCCTAACCCTAATTACATGCTAACTACAAAGTTGAAAATATATTCTAAGCAAAAACTAAACCGACATGTCGAGTTTTCTTCCGGCGAACTTCCGACGAACTTCCGACACACCCTCGGATTTCTTCCAGCGGACTCCCAACAGGCTACTAGACTTTATGGCGAGTTCGACAAATCTTTGGCAAACTTCTAAACCTTCTCGATGAGCTCTACGAACCTCTGATGATCTTTCTGGTGAACTTCCAAAACCTTCAACAAGTCCCCAATTCATTCTCGACTAGTTCCGGTAGTATTTCCGATGATCCTTTGGACTTTTGACGGACTCTTGAACTCCCAACATACTTATCTCTGACAATTTATTTTATGTCTTCATTGCTATCATAGTTAATCCTGCACACTTATCTCAATAGTATGGATTAGATCAAATAACCCATCAATTGACTTTATCATCAAAATCCGAGATTCAACAATCTCCCCTTTTTTGATGATGACAGTCAATTGATGACGGAGTTAACTTTGACTCCCCCTATCTACATGTCATATTATGAGAAGGAAAACACTTGAATTTAATCTCCTTGAATTCAAACCGAAACCAATAAGTTGCATCCGTTGAACTTATCATCATGCTCAACAGGCATGAACTTTCATTCATAAATATGAAACTTCATATTTTTCTCAATTAAAAATGATGTCAAGTCATGACACCCATTTTCAAGTTCAATGTCGAATGGTGATAGACATTTATCACTTCGACAAATGATACCAATTATAACTTGAAATACAACAAGGATCAAATGATATCAATATAAAATACACAAATGCAAGGTATGATATCATTTTGCGATACATCATCAAAAAAAATGATAACTTATCATATCAATAAAAGAAAACAAATTTAAACATGATATGATAACAATCTTTCAAGAAATTATATGTTAAGCATGTATGAACTATTTGCAATACATGTGATACATTGCGATACGCTACAAATTTTATTATGATGCTTTTAAGGATAACAGCCAGTTTTTGATTACAAAGCATGGCAAAAGTGATCATATTGCAATACAAAGCATATAAGACATTTATCATTCTATCAAGTCATTGCGATACGATATGATACATATAAGTCATTTATCATCAATTCATTTTGCCATATTCTACTCAATACGATACATGCAAGGCACTTATCAAGTCATCAACTTATTTTGCCACATTCTTCTCCCTCTTTGTCATCAATAAAAAGGAAGTGAATCTTGATTACAAAAAAAAGATGGATAATCTTGAAAAGTGATTTGATATCATAGGATAGATCATTTAGGCCAAGACATTCATCAATCATTTCATCAAGAGTTCATTCATTCAAGATAAATTTGTGAGAAAGAGAGATCATTCTCATGAAAGAGTCATGATGATTTCATACTTTAAAAGTCCAAGATACAATTTGATTGAAAATTCATGCATAAAATTGTAAAGTGGAAAGATACATCATTGACTCCAAGTCATTTATCAAACATAGCATCAAGAGCTTCATGTCATTTATTAAAAAAAAATTGTGAGAGAGAGAGAGATCATATTGGTTCAAAATTCATGAAAATAGTTCAAGTTGGTATTACAAATTCATGAAGTGGAGCACATCAACATCAGAAGTTTCATAGAGAAAGATTCAACTTGGCATTCTCAAAAGAATTCAAAAGGTGAAAGATAAGCAATCAAGTCATAAAAGCTCAAGACATAAAATTTTGCACAAGAGTTAAAAGATTTATGAATTCGTATGAAAGAAATCCAAAGAGAGTATTCAAATAATGAAAACTTGAGAGCTTCTACTTTAAGCAAAAAATTCATAATATTAATGTATGTATAGTTGCATGTGTCATATTAACAACCTTCAATTAATACTACAATGTTGAGAATCATAAAATCTATTTAATCACCTTAATAAAGGTAGAGGGAGCATAAAACTAATTTTACCACATCATTAAAAAGGGCATGATTTTACTTAAAACTCATCAATCGAAGAAGGAGGAGTATCAAAATATTACGATCGAAGAAAGATAAAAATGAGAGCTCCATTCAACATTTGATATTGTAAAGATGTCATCCAAAATCTGAAAAGATAGTATTAAGATGAGTTTATGAAAATCGAAGCTGAAAAATTTCGGAAACAAAACATACATCTTCATACATTAGGATAATTTAGCATGCCTGATTCTCTTCTAATGAAGTCAAATTATTCTTAATTTAAAAGTTCTATGAAAATATCTGCTAATTGGTGTTTTGTATCAATAAATTCGAGGGTGACATCATTATTATTGACATTATCTCGTATAAAGTGATACCTAATGTCAATGTGCTTAGTTCTAGAGTGTTGAATGGGACTTTTGGTTAAACAAATAGCACTTGTATTATCACATTTTATAGAAATATTCTTTAAATAAATTCCATAGTCTTCTAAAGTATTTTTCATCTAAACAACTTATCAACAACATGCACTCGTGGCTATGTATTCAGCTTCGGCCGTAGATAGTGCAACCGAGTTTTATTTCTTGGAAGTCAAAGAAACAAGTGTATGTCCTAAAAATTGACATGTTCTGGATGTGCTTTTTCTATCTATTCTACATCTATCAAAATCCGTATCCGCATAGGCTTTTAAATCAAAGTCACCAAATTTTGGATACCATAATCCTAGGTTAGGAATTCCTTTAACATATCTAAGGATTCTTTTAATGTCTTTAAGGTGAGATAACTTAGGACTAGCTTGAAATCTTATGCAAAGTCCTACACTAAACATGATATCTAGTCTAGTGATGGTGAGATAGAGTAAACTACCTATTATTCCCCTATATGTTTTTTGATCAAAATTTTCTCCACTTTCATCCATGTCTAACTTAGTGGAAGTACTCATAGGAGCGTTTATGTCTTTTGAACCATTCATGTTAAATCGTTTTAACAATTATAATATATATTTAGTTTGATTAAGAAATATACTATCACTAAGTTGTTTAATTTGTAATCCTAAAAAGAAGATTCGTTCACCCAGTAGACTCATTTCCAATTCATGACTCATACACTTGGCAAATGATTTATATAATGATTCGTTAGTCGAACCAAAGATAATATCATCAACATAAACTTGAACAATAAGAAAATTATTTTTAAAACATTTAACAAACAATGTAGTCTTGACCTTGCCTTTAGTAAAATTATTTAAAATTAGAAATAAGCTAGGTCTCTCATACCAAGCCCTTGGTGTTGAATCTCGGATTTTAATGATGAAATCAATTAGTGAAATATTTGTGCTAATCTATATTGTCAAGATAAGTGTGTAGGATTAACTACGATAGGTTAGAAACATAAAACGATTTGCTGAGGTTAAGTCCGTCGGGTGTTCAAGAGTTCATCGAAAGTCCGAAGGATTGTCAAAAGTATTATCGGAACCAACCGAGATCGAATCAGGGACTTACCGAAGTTTTTGAAAGTTCACCGCAAAGATCGTCGAAGGTTCACGAAGTTTGTCGAGAAGGTTCAGAAGCTTGCCAAAGACTCATTGAGCTCGCCATACAATCTGGGAGCATGCTGGGAATCCACCAGAAGAAATCCGAGGGAAGTATCGGAAGACCACCGGAGTCTCATCGTAAAGCTCATCGGAATAGGACTTGAAGAATGTCGGTTCAAATCATTGTTAATTATGTTTTAATTTTATAGTTGGCATGAAATTAGGGCAAGGATTTCGAATTAATCCTGCTCAAACCTAGTAGGGGCCAACCGGGCTCTTATTGGGTCAATTTGGGCCTAAAGCAGGGCCATTCACTTTCTTTGAATGGGCAGCGAAGGAACCGCTTAGTACCGAGTCTTTGGGTGGTGGTACCGCCACCTGGGCGTAGTATCGCCCAGTGCATGTGTGCAGCGGTGGTAGTACCGCTTGCCTTGGGCGGTGGTACCGCTTGTGCACTATCAGTCTGACGACTGATAGGCGGTAGCATCGCCTCTGACAGGCGGTGGCACCACCAGCACCGGAAAACCCAAATTAAATTAAAATTTGGAGCTCAAATTTGAATCCACTTTAGATCTATAAATACCCCCCCCCTTTCTCAACTGAAAGGGGTACCCTTTTGAGAGTTAGAAAATGAGCTAAAGTCTTGCAAAAGTCTTGTTTTCAATAGCTTGTGTTCACCTCCTTCTTTCTCTTTGAAAAATCTGTAAGAGTGTGAACTTCTTGTAAAGGGTTATAAGAGGGGTGTTTGATCCTTCCCCTTCAAAAGGATTTACTAGTGAAAGTTGGGAGCCTCATCGGAGAAGGCTTCAGAAGTGAATGTAGGTCACTTTGACCGAACCACTATACATCGTGGCGTTCTTGAATGTGAGTGTTTAAATTTCTATTTCATCTTTTTACTTGGCTGCAAACCATTTAGTTTTTCTTTACTTTTGCTTAAGCAACTTCAACCAAGTCATCTTTCGTCAGATTGAAGTTTTCATATGAACTAACCATTTTACTAAAATTGGTTTCAAACTTACATTTTAATCAGCTATAGTAATTCACCCCCCCCCCCTCTTAGTGATTGTCCGATCCTAACACTTGGGGCTTGTTTTAACCCATAGAGAGCCTTAGTCAATTTAAATACATGATTAGGAAAAAGAGAGTTTTCAAAACCGAGTGGTTGTTCAACAAACACTTCTTCGAAAATAAAACCATTTAAGAAAATACTTTTAACAACCATTTGAAACAACTTAAAATTATTACTACTAGCATAGACAAGGAGCATCCTAATGGCTTCTATTGTCATAGAAGTGAAAGTCTCTTCGTAATCAATACCTTCATTTTGGTTAAAATCTTTGGCCACTAATCTAGCTTTGTTTCTAACCACGATACTGAATTCAACTTGCTTGTTTCTAAAGACTCATTTAGTACTTATTGCTAGTCATATGTGCCTTGCAAGCCAATCACATGAGTGATGACACTTGTGACTTGATATGCACTTTTTCTCTTTGCTTATTATTAGGCGTTTTATCACTTTATCGTGTGTGTTGCATATATTATGATGTCCTTGGATCTGTGCAATGGGAATCGGATCGTGATGAGATCACAATAATGAGACCGATTCACCTTTAAACATAGACCCTGAATTATCCTGGTCATAGGTTACTCGAGAAGGACATTGAGATAACCGGATAGACTGGTGTGCTGTATACCCATCCATATGATGGAGGTAGCTGGTCTCATAGCTACTCGTATGGGGACACTAATGGTACAGTGTAGGTGCTAATTGGGGAATGAGTTCACTGATTGATCCACCTACGGAATGCTGGATGGTTATTGATACCTCACGTCAGACAACGATTCTGTAGTCCCAGTAGTGTATCTGGTCCTTAGACTTAAGATACCAATGATGTCCTGTATGAGTACTCCACTCTTTGATACCGAACTTATAGGTTTGGAAAGTTCTAGATCTAGTACAGCCGGTTATTGGGAGTGGTAGCCAACCTTACGAGGGCTATTGAGTATCAATAGAGGATCATCCGCTCTCGGTATCATGAGAGGAATATCCCATGTGTTCTTACTCAAACAAATCCTTGGCCAAGGTTATTCGGATTGAGAGAGAAAGAGTTCTCCAAGAGAATCTGACAAGAGCAAGACTCGAGGAGAGACCATATGGGCCTGACAACACCGTGCCCGTTATAAGGTCTCTGGGATATTAGATGGATGAGGGACTATAGATACATGGTAACTGAGGACAGATAGGTCCAAAGGATTGGATTCTCCTGTATCGTCTAGGGGCCGCGATATAGTGGCCTGGTACGTCCACAGTCGATGAGTTAGGTGAATTATTATAGATATAATAATTCACTAAGTCAGAAGGAGTTCTGATAAGTATAACTCACGGCCAGCTTGATATTTGGCCTAAAGGGTCACAAACATATGGTAGATAATGCAACGAGTAGAGGTTCGGATATGAGATATCCGCTGAACCCCCTATCTTATTGGATATCCATTAAGCCCTTGAATTATTGGATCTTGAGATGTGATCCAATAATTACTAATAAGAGATTATTGGGTAGAGATCCAATAATTACTAATCTAAGAGGCTTGGATAATTGGATAGAGATCTAATACCCAATAGGATAAAAGATCCATTAAGGTTTTCAGGGGGCCTCTATAAATAGGAGGGAACCAAAGCTCTATAGCCTGAGGGTTTCTTTTGGTAGCCACCTCCTGTTCTCCTCTCCCCAAAGAGAGAGGTGCATCGTTGCAATCCCTGCCATGTGGATACTGCTAGAGAGGAGGACACTTGACCTCCTTCATCCTCTCACACAGATCTATAGGAATTCAAGGATATACGATCTCCCTAGGTATCTTCTTTTACACATGCAGTTTTGCAGATTTATTTTTGACGCACCGATCTTCAAACGACGACGGAAACTTTCTATGGAAAATCTGGGGTTTTGTTTTCTGTTCTTCCGCTACGCATGTGATGTCCCTCCCCTTAAGGATTTTCCAACAGTGGTATCAGAGCCAAGTTGTTTGTGTGAAGATCGGATCTTAAACTGTGTGTGTTGTGTTTTGGATATGCTTTTGACGCCAAAATCGTTGGCGCAAAAGGGCCAGGAAGGGTAGCATCTATTACTACTCTTGCTGTGTTTGTGCATCGACCACAAGGCTGCTTGCAGCCTTGCTACCTACACAGGCAGCAGGCGCCAGTCGGCGGGCTACTAGTCGCAAGCAAGCTGCCTGCAGGGGTGCAGGCGGGCTGCTGGCCGTAGGGGCACCGGCGGGCTTCCTACAGGGCAGCACCTGCGGGCACTGCGTCCGCAGGGCAGCGGCGGTGCTGCCAGCATAGACGGCAGACGCCGCCACCCCAACGCTCTCCCCGTGCGCAGGGGCCACCGCCGGCAAGGTGGCGGTGGCCACAATTGCAACGCAGGCAGCTAGGGGTGAGGAGTTAGGGTTTTAGGACAAAAGAAGGCTTTGCCCCTTGAAATTTTCAAAATTCCAGATTCTGTCCCCTTTGACAAAATTACCAAAATACGCTTTTGGTCAAATTACCGAAATACCCTTTGGCATTCAAAAATTCCTTTTATGTCCCTGATTTTAGAAAATTAAATATGTTAATTAAATAGTTTAATTAACTATTATTTTTGTCTAGTAGTCCTAGATGATCATGGACCTGTGATGTGATGTGTGTACATGTGATTATTATTATTGGGGCCTGTGAGCCTCTATTCTTTTCTCATTTATTGTCGAGCCTGCATGTCTATAATTATGTTGTAATTACATGAGGAGGCACAGCGGTAGCGTGACTCACGAGGTCGAGACGGATGATCCGATGCATGGAGATGCGTTGAGATGCCGACGGATCCAACGAAGCGAGATGGATGATCACATGGCATAGAGATGTGCTGAAGTACACATAGATCTTGATGTGAGTGATTGGGCCCACTGGCTCGGGCCTGATCACATTAGGATGTGGTCCATGATCATCTGGTGTGATTGCTCATGTGATGTGTGATTAGATATACACCTACTAAATATGTATATATATATTTATATGCGATGTAGATATATATATTAAATACGTATGTGTGTGACACATTATGTTAGGAGACCAAATCAAAAATCCTCTCCGTTAATAATATTAAGTCGGTAAACGTGAGGCAAGTAGATTGTCCCACGTGGCCTTCTATCGTTATAGGTAGGAACCGATTCCCAGTGTAGGTTGAGTTGGTCGAGTCCCTCAAGACTTACCTATATCTCGTCTCGCTATCTTATCTAAGACATAGAGATGTCACCAGTGACCTGAGGACATAGTATGCTTGGTCGAGTCCCTCGAGAGTATATCACCGAATCAGACTCATCTTGTAACGATGATGATGACTTAACCGAACATCATGGTTGGTCGAGTCCCTCGAGGCCATGGTGGTTCGGAGGCCGAACAGGACGGGAATAACAAGGAGTTATGATTGGCAAGAGTTGCCTACCTTTATGAGCTTAACATGATTGGTCGAATTCCTCGAGGTTACGTTAAGACACTGATTGGATCCCGATCCCCACTAGAGATCCGCCGAGGGTTTCTGATTTACATACCGGAGTGTGTTGTGTGTCTCATGAAAAATTAGTGGGAGTATATTAAGATAAAAGTCCTTATCTTAACTATTTAATTTTTGCAAAGTCTGTATGTTATTTATTTCTGCTACATCTTTAATTTCAAAAAATGTCACTTTCAAATCCTTTACGTGGCAAACTTATATAGATTGGCTTTGCAATCTGAGAATCATTCTCACGGTGGAGAAAATCATGTATGTCCTTGATACAGTGATCCCTATGCTCAACGAAGGGGTAAGCAAGGATGAGATCGCTCGTTATGTGAAGTACTTAGATGATTCCACTCTTGCTCAGTGTTATATATTGGCCTCCATGACTACTGAGTTATAGAGACAGCATGAAAATATGGATGCTAATTCCATACTCCTACATCTCTGCAAACTATTTGAGGAATAGGAAAAAACTCAACGATATGAGATATCAAAGAGTCTTTTCCGCGCTAGGATGACTGAGGGGACACCGGTTCAGAACCATGTCCTTAAGATGATTGAGTGGATCGAGAAACTCACAGGTCTATGAATGGTCCTAGAGGATAACCTGTGTGTGGACCTTGTGCTTCAGTCCCTACTAGATTCCTTTTTTCAATTCATAATGAATTTTAATATGAACAAACTTGATGTGACCCTCCTAGAGCTCCTCAATATGTTGAGAGAAGCAGAGAGTACCATCAAGAAAGAGAAGCCGGTTCTCTACACTAGTGAGACCAGAAAGAAAAGGAAGGCTGAGAAGACCCTTAAGAAGGGCAAGGGCAAGAGCAAAATGGGTAAGGCAAAGGTTGCCAAGAAAGACCCAACAAAGGACAAAGGCTAGTGCTTCCACTACGGCAAAGATAGGCATTGGAAGAGGAACTACAAAGAGTACCTTGCAGAGAGGGCAAAACAAAAGCTTCTAGAAGCTTCAGGTACATTCATGATCAGTCTCCATTTGTCAGAATCTTTTGATAACACATGGGTATTGAATACCGGGAGTGCTTATCATATTTGCAATTCGGTGTAGGTTCTGGCAGGACCTAGGAGATTGAATAGAGGTGAGATGGACCTTAATATGGGCAATGGAGCAAAGGTTGCTATAGTGGCTATTGCAAGGTCACCTTACATCTGCCTGGCGGAGCTATTATTGAATTAGAAACATGCTATTATGTTCCTTCTATTATCAAAAATATTATTTCCATTTCATGTTTGATAGTTATTAGATATAAATTAGTTTTTGAGAACAATAGTTATTCAATAATATTAGATGATCAGATCATCACGAGAGGAACATTGCATAATGGTTTATTTATGCTAGATACAGCTCTACATATCATGAGTGTAAGTGAGTCTAAGAGGAAACGAGAAGAGGTGAACAATGCATATCTTTGGCATTGTAGGCTAGGTCACATCCACGAGGGAAGGATTCAAAAGTTGCTAAAAGATGGATATCTAGATCCATTTGACTATGAGTCATATACGACATGTGAACCTTGCCTTCGGGGAAAGATGACCAACTCTCAATTTAGTGGAACTAGAGAGAGAGCCACTGAGTTACTAGAACTCATGTATAGTGATGTATGTGGTCCCATGTCGACTCATGCCATAGGTGGTTACTCCTACTTCATTACTTTCACTGACGATTTCTTGAGATACGGACATGTGTACTTGATGAAGTATAAGTTTGAAGCTTTTGAGAAATTCAGGGAATATAAAAATGAAGTGGAGAACCAAACAGGAAAGAGTATTAAACCCCTTCGATTAGATCGAGGAGGTGAGTACTTGAGTACAGAGTTCACCCAGTTCCTCAAAGACTATGGGATCTTATCCCAATGGACACCTCCTTATACACCACAGCTTAATGGTGTATCAGAAAGGAGGAATCGCACACTGTTAGACATGGTGCATTCCATGATGTGTTTCACCGATCTACCCATCTCATTCTAAGGATATGCCCTAGAGACCGTAGCTTACCTTCTGAATAGAATTCTAACCAAGTCAGTGATGTCTACTCCATATGAGATATGGAATAGAAAGATGCCTGATCGTAAGATTGTTATGATTTAGGGCTGCCTTACCCACGTTAAGAGACACAACCCTAACAAGTTAGAATCTAGAACGGAATGGTGCAAGTTCGTGGATTACCACAAGGAAACTTATGGGTATTATTTCTATCACCCTAAGGACTAAAAGGTCTTTGTAGCTAAGAGAGCAGTGTTCCTTAAGAAGGAACACATTCTTGGTAGAGACAATGGGAGCATGATAGAATTGAGTGAGGTTGGATTACCTAGCTCAAGCACCATTCCATAGCCAGAGTCTGTTCATATACCTAACACACAAGTTCTAACTTTAAGTAGGTCCGATAGAATGAGATGGGTAGATCATCCTCCTAAGAGATATGTGGGACATATCGAAAGAGAGGATGTTGAGGATATTGATCCTCAGACCTACGAGGAGGCTATTATGAGCATAGACTCCGAAAAATGGTAAGAAGCCATAAATTCAGAAATGGATTCCATATACTCTAATAAGGTTTGGAACCTAATTAATGCACCCGAGGGTATTGTACCCATTGGCTGCAAGTGGATCTTCAAAAAGAAGATTGGAGTAGACAAAAAGGTAGAAACCTATAAAGCAAGACTAGTGGCTAAGGGGTATCGTCAAAGGTAAGGTGTTGACTATGACAAAACTTTCTCACCTATAGCCATGCTAAAATCTATTCAAATTCTATTGGCTATTACAGAACACTATGATTATGAGATCTGACAGATGGATGTCAAAACTGCATTCCTCAATGGTAACCTCGAGGAGGAGGTACATATGATACAGCCTGAGGGATTCGTGTCCAGGGATAACCCAGATAATGTGTGCAGGTTACTTAGGTCCATAAGATTTGATGTATGACATTTATTTTGAAATAAAAATTGATAAATATGAATTTTGATCTTGCTAAAAAGAAAGTTATGAATCATGAATGATATCTTTTGGTTTTGATCCTTGTTGAATTTACATATTGATATCCTTCATGACATGATTTCTTTGCATTGTTGTCTTATTTGCATCATGTGATGATTGAACAATTGATGTATATTTTTATTGATGCAAATTTATAATTGATATGAAAAATGGCTTGTATAATGATTGAAATTTTTAGTCATTTAGTCCTCCCTTCTTTTTGACAAAGACAAAGGGGGAGAAAAATTGCTACCTTGCAATTTCACAAGAAGTTAAGGATTGCTATCTCAAAGGATGCAAATATTGCTATTTTGACTATCTCAAAAGAAGCAAAATGCAAAACTTTAAAAATTTGAAATGTTACACTTGTCATGCCTTTATGTTTGTATGTTTTAATGAAAAGTTAGCATATATGTTTAAAGTGATTATATATAATTGCTAGCTCATTGCAAACAAAAAGTTGATAGCATGCAAAGGTGAAACTTAGTTACAAAAGAGAAGAATTGAAAGAAAGCTAACTTGCGTGTCGCAAAGTATGTTAGCTTGCTTATCGTTATTGATTGCTTACTTATCATCTTTTTCTCTCATATCATGATTTTTGACTCCCTTGAATTCATGACTTAATATGCTAAAAATTCATGTTGTAAATTTATTATTTTGTCATGATCAAAGCATTGACTATTTGTACTCCACTTTTTGACAAAACAAAGGGGGAGAAGATTAATTGCTAGCTTGTGTATCATAAAAAAAAAATTTGCTAGCTAGAACATGCAAAGGAAGCAAAGAAAGCGCAACTTGCACATCTCAAGAAGCAAGTAAAAAAAATTACCATCATTGCCCATCCTTAAAAACTTGCTATGATTGAATGGTATATTTGGATATTGTAATGCAAAGCTATGCTTAAATGTTGTATGATTTATATCTAGATTGATAGCTAGTATGTTATAAAATTTGCATATCTTTTAAACTAGCTATGATGCAACTTCTCCTTTTTGTTGATGACATAGGGGGAGAAGTAGATTGATGACTTCATGCATTGATTGAATATTTTATATTTGCATGATGGTTTGATGATTCTCTTACTTGTGATGAATGTTGCTTGGATCTGGGATAATCCAAGGTTTCTATTAATGGCATATTGATAGGGAGAGTTTGGTTAAACTCCGGGGAGTTATGGTTAACTCCGTTAGTCATCAATTAGTTGTCATCATCAAAAAGGGGGAGATTGTTGAATCTTGGATTTTGATGATGAAACTAATTGATTGTGGTTTATTGTTTAATTGTGTTTTGAGTTATGTAGGTCTACTATCGATCAGGATTAGACAGTTGACGCTAGAGGAATTGACGTTGTGCCGGGTGATCACGTCTGGATATTGGATGTCGAGCCGGAGGTTCGATCGATAATCGGCTGAAGGCTTCGTACATCGGGCATCGGGCATCGGGCCAAGATGCATGTTGCACCAAGGATATTGGGGTTGCGGAGGTCATCCGTCGATTGGGCAATAGACTGCAAAAGAGGACAATATGCTGAAGGATTGGACGAAGCGCCGACCAATGACGTGCCGGGCAACTGAATTTCAATTCATGTTGTAATAACTGTCTAGATCGAAGTAGAGTGTTTGTTTGTTTGTGTGCAAGATTAACTACAATGATGATGAAGACGTAAAGTGAAACAAAGTGCTGGAAGACAAGTGGGATGGATCATTGAGAGTTCGAGAGTTTGACGGAAGTCCGAAGATTCGTTGGGAGTATTGCCGGAACTGGTCGAGAATGAGTAGGGAGCTTGCCGAAGGGTTTTTGGATGTTCGCCGGAAGGTTCATCGGAAGTTCACGGAGCTTGCCAAGAAAGATCGGAGCTTGCCAAAGAATCTTGATGGAACTCGCCAAGATCATCATGAATTCCGGGAGCTTGCCGAGAGTCCGTAGAATGGTTTCCAAGGGTTCGTCGGAAGACCGCCGGAAGTTCGTCGAAAGCTCATCGAAAGAAGTCTTATCTTATGGACCTTGAAATAGCTTTAAAAATGTCTTTAAAATTTGTAGTTAGCATATAATTTGGTTTAGGATTAGGTGTTAATCCTATAAACCAAATTTGGGCCAATTTGGACTTCGTTTGGACTGGTTTCGATCGAGTTTTCGGCCGAAACCACTGTGTTGAAAAAAATGACCTAGGCGGTTGAACCGCCCCAGGCTGGGCGGTGGCACCACCCAGAGGCCAAGACCTGGGCGGTGGAACCACCTGAGCAGGCAGCGGTAGCACCGCCAAAGACCTCTTTGTGTCGATCTGCTAGACCGACAAAGCAGAGAATCGCCTCGACAGCGGTTGAACCGCCCGACACCAGGAAACTCAAAAAAATTCAAATTTGGAGCCCAAATTTAAATCACTTTGAGGCCTATAAATACCCCTCACATTCTTGGATAAAAGGTGTCTAGAGCTTTTTGCATTCATAGCAAATAACTTGGTCCTTTTTGTGTTCAAATTTATTCTTTATGTCATTTTTAAATTTATTCCTTCTTATAAATTTTTTAAACTTTCGAGTCAAAAGTGCAATGTCTTTGTCACTGTCCTCATCACTTGATATTCCTTTCAAGTGGTCTTCTTGTGTTCTAAGTGCCATATCCTTCCTATTCTTTGGAAGGGGGTTCTCAAGCTCTTCATAAGCATGGCACATCATCTCATAGGTCATTAGAGACCCAATAAGTTCTTCAAGCAGAAATATTTTAAGATCCTTGGCCTCTTGAATGGCCGTAACTTTTGGATCCCAACTCTTTGGAAGGGATCTTAAAATTTTAGTTACCAACTCAAAGTTAGAAAAACCTTTACCAAGAGCTTTAAGTCCATTGATGACATCCGTAAAGCGGGTATACATGTCTCCAATGGACTCATTTGGTTTCATCCAAAAAAGTTCATAAGAGTGCACAAGAATGTTGATTTTGGACTCTTCTTATCAAGCGCACAAAATAAGGCATTCATAGCCTTTGCATTGAGAGCAAAAATCTTTCTTTCCGACTCATTCCACTCACTCATCGGAAGAGAAGATTTTGCAAATCCATTTTCAACAATATTCCAAAGTTCAAAATCTATAGAAATGAGAAAAATTCTCATACGAGTTTTCCAATATGTATAATCCGACCCATTAAACATAGGCGGACGAGTAATGGAGTAACCCTCTTGCATACCGGAGTAGGCCATCTCTCTTGGGTTTTAAACTAATATGAGAGTAAACCTTGCTCTGATACCAATTGTTAGGATCGAAAAGGCACTAAGAGGGGGGGTGAATTAGTGCAACGGATTAAAAATGTAACTTTGAAGCTGATTTCGTATAAAGACAAGTTCGTAGGAAGATTTCGATTCGATGAAAGAGAACTTGTAAGAAGTTGCTTAAGTAAATGAAGCAGCAAGGAACTAAACAATTTGCAGCTAAGTAATGAAATGATTCAGAAATGTAAACAATCACACATTCATGAACACAATGATGTATAGTGGTTCGATCAAATGACCTACATCCACTCTTGAAGCCTTCCCGATGAGGCTCCGCACTTCCACTAGCAATCCTTTGAAAGGGAAGGACCAATACCCCCTTTTTACAACCCTTTACAAGAAGTTTACACTCTTACAAGATTTCTCAAGAAGAAGAAGGAGGTGAACACTTAGCAAGAACAAGACTTTTCAAGACTTTTCAAAGACTCAAAACCAAGATTCTAACTCTCAAAAAGGGTACCCTTTCAGTTGAGAAAGGGGGGATATTTATAGATCCAAAATGGATTCAAAATTGGGCTCCAAATTTGAAATCAAATTTGGAGTTCCCAGGTCTGGGCGGTGCTACCGTCTATTAGAGGTGGTGCTACCGCCTGTCAGTCACCAGACTGACACTGTACAGGTGGTGCTACCGCCTGGAGCAAGCGGTGCTACCGCTTCGAGCAGGCGGTACTACCACCGCTGAGCAACGCATGATCGGGCACTATCGCTCCAGTCGGGCGGTACTACCGCTCAGTGGCGGTACTATCGCTCAGTCGGGCGGTAGCACCGCCAAAGACATGGCTGCCAAAGCGGTGCTATCGCCTAGCACAAAGCGGTTCTATGCTGGCTCATTCAGCTTTGCTGAATGGGCCTTGTTTAAGGCCCAAAAAGCCTAGTAAGGGCCCGGTTGGCCCCTACCAATTTAGAGCAAGATTAATTCAAAATCTTTGCCCTAAGTACGTGCTAACTATGAAATTAAAACATAATTAATAGTGATTTAAACCGACTTTCTTCAAGTCTTTTTTCGGTGAGCTTTTCGATGAGACTTCGACGGTCCTCCGATATTTCCCTCGGATTTCATCCGATAGGTTCCCAACATGCTCCCGGCTTGTATGTCACGCTCAACGAGTCTTCGACAAGCTTCCGAACCTTCTCGCCAAAGTTTTGCGAACTTTCAACAATCTTTGCGATAAACTTTCGAAAACTTTAGCAAGTCCCTGATTCGATCTTGATTGGTTCCGGCAACACTTCCGACGATCCTTCGGACTTTCGATGAACTCTTGAACCCTGGACGGACTTGACCTCGGCAAATCACTTTATGTTTCTAACCCATCGTAGTTAATCTTGCACACTTATCTTTGACAACATAGATTAGAACAAATATTTCACCAATTGATTTTATCATCAAAATCCGAGATTCAACATATAGGGGGAGTTTGGTTAAACTCCGGGGAGTTATAATTAACTCCTTTAGTCATCAATTAGTTATCATCATCAAAAAGGGAGAGATTGTTGAATCTCAGATTTTGATGATGAAAATAATTGGTTGTGGTTTATTATTTAACCGTGTTTTGAGTTACGCAGGTCTACTATCGATCAGGATTAGACAGTTGACACTAGAGGAATTGACATTGTGTCGTAGGTGATCACGTCAGGATATTGGATGTCGAGCCGGAGGTTCGATCAACAATCGACAAAAGGCTTCGTACGTAGGGCATCGGGCCAAGAAGAGCATGTTGTGCCAAGGATATCGGGGTTGCGGAGGTCAACCGCCGATTGGGCAACGGATCACTAGAGAGGACGATGTGCTAAAGAATCAAATGAAGCGCTGACCAATGACATGCCGGGTAACTGAATGTCAATTCGCATTATAATAATTGTCTAGATCAAAGTACAATGTTTGTTTGTGTGCAGGATTAACTACGATAGTGATGAAGACGTAAAGTGAAATAAAGTGCCGGAAGACAAGTGTGATGGATCGTTGGGAGTTCGAGGGTTCGACGGAAGTCCGAAGATTCATTGGGAGTGTTGCCGGAACTAGCCGAGAACAAGTAGGGAGCTTGCCGATGGGTTTTTGGAAGTTCGCCGGAAGGTTCGTTGGAAGTTCACGGAGCTTGCCAAGAAAGATTGGAGCTTGCCAATGAAGCTCTTGGAACTCACCAAGATCATCATGAAGTCCGAGAGCTTGCCGGGAGTCCGTTGAATGGTTTTCGAGGGTTCGTCGGAAGACCGTCGGAAGTTCGTCGGAAGCACGCCGGAAGAAGTCTTAATTTGTTGGACTTTGTAATAGCTTAGGAAATGTCTTTAATTTTGTAGTTAGCACATTAATTTGGGTTAAGATTATGTGTTAATCATTTAACCCAAGTAGGGGTCCATTGGGCCTTGTTTGGAACCGGTTTGGGTCGAGTTTTCGGCCCAAACCAGAAAGTTGATTTGTGCTAGGCGGTGGCACCGCCCAGCAGCCAAAATGCCAGGTGATGGAACCGCTTGGCAGCCGAGTGCTGGGCGGTGCTACCGCCCAGCGCCTGAAGGCACAAGCGATAGCACCACCTGCCTTAGGCAGTAGTACCGCCTGTGCACTGTCAGTATGACGACTGATAGGCGGTAGCACCGCCCTTAACTAGCGGTAGCACCGCCAGCACCGGAAAATCCAAATTGATTTCAAATTTGGAGCCTAAATTTGAATCCACTTTGGATCTATAAATACCCCCCCTTTCTCAGCTGAAAGGGAACCCTTAGAGAGTTAGAAAATTGAGCAAAAGGCTTGGGAAAGTCTAGTTTTCAATAGCTTGTGTTCACCTCCTCCTTTCTCTTTGAAAAATCTGTAAGAGTGTGAACTTCTTGTAAAAGGGTTGTAAGAGGGGTGTTTGGTCCTTCCCCTTCAAAAGGATTTGCTAGTGGAAGTTGGGAGCCTCATCGGAGAAGGCTTCGGAAGTGGATGTAAGTCGGATGACCGAACCACTATAAATCGGTTTGCATTTACTTTCTCGCAACTTACTTTACTACAAACCATCTTCATTTGCTGCCTTATTTACTCAACTTCATCTTCATCTTCATCTTCTTATGTATGCTTTAAAGTTAAAATGCAATCTTTTCGGGTTCAAACGAAACATTGCATTCATTTGTACGAAGTCTCCGAACTTGTGTTAATCACTGAAAAATCTATCGTTCTTTACCACTGCACTAATTCACCCCCCCCCCTTAGTGTCGCTCGATCCCTAACAAGTGTCATGAGCAGATATCAGGTAGATCCAGACTTGGAGCACTGAAAAGCAATAAAAAGTATCCTTAAGTACTTGAGATGGACTAAGGATCTTTTACTGGTATATTGAGGTAGTGGCCTCAGGGTTGAGGGCTACACGAACTCGAGCTTCCAGCCCAATGTCGATGATAGCAAGTCTAATTCAAGGTATGTGTTCACCCTGAATGGAGGAGCAGTATGCTGAAAGAGTTCCAAGTAAGACACTACTGCTGACTCGACCATAGAGACGGAATAAATTACTGTGGCAGAGGCAGCAAAAGAGGGAGTATGGATGAGAAAGTTCATCACGGATCTAGGAGTCATCCCGAGCAGCAAGGAGCCGATTCCTTTATATTGTGACAACAATGGGGCAATTGCTCAAGCGAAGGAACTTAGGTCTTATCAGAAGTCAAAACACGTTCTGAGGAGGTTCCACTTAATAAGAGAGATTGTCACTAAAATAGATGTAGCAATGGAAAGAGTTCCATCCGAAGATAACATTGTAGATCCATTGACAAAGCCATTGACTCAGATTATTTTTGAGTGTCACAGAGGTTTGATGGGGATCAGACATGTTGGTGATTGGTTTTAGGTCAAGTGGGAGATTACTAGTCATATGTGCCCTGCAAGCAAATCACATGAGTGATGGCACTTGTGACTTGATATGCACTTTTTCTTTGTGCTTATTATTAGGCATTTTATCATTTTATCATGCGTGTTGCATATATTATGATGTCCTTGGATCTGTGCAATGGAATCAGATCGTGATGAGAGCACGATAATGAGACTGATTCACCTTTAAACACAGAACTTGAATTATCCTGGTCGTAGGTTACTCGAGAAAGACATCGAGATAACCAGATAGATTGATGTGCTGTATACCTATCCATATGATGGAGGTAGCTGGTCTCATAGCTACTCGTGTGGGGACACTAAGGGTACAGTGCAGGTGCTCATTGCGGAATAAGTTCACTGATTGATCCAATTACAGAATGCTGGATGGTTATTGATACCTCACGTCAGACAACGATTCCATAGTCCCAGTAGTGTATCTAGTCCTTAGACTTGAGACAGCAAGGATATCCTATATGAGCACTCCACTCTTTGATACTGGACTTATAGGTTTAGAAAGTTCCAGATCTAGTACAGTCGGTTATTGGGAGTGGTAGCCAATCTTACGAGGGCTATTGAGTGTCAATAGAGGATCATTCGCTCTCGGTATCATGAGAGGAATATCCCATATATTCTTGCTCAAACAAATCCTTGGCCAAAGTTATTCGGATTGAGAGAGAAAGAGTTCTCCGGGTGAATCCGACAATAGCAAGACTCGAGGAGAGACCGTATGGGCCTGACAGCACCGTACCCGGTATAGGGCCTCTGGGACATTGGATGGATGAGGGATTATAGATACATGGTAACTAAGGATAGATCGGTCCAAAGGATTGGATTCCCTTGTATTGTCTAGCTACCACGGCGTAGTGGCTTGGTACGTCTGCAATCGATGAGTTAGGTGAATTATTATAGAGATAATAATTCACTAAGTCAGAAGGAGTTCTGATAAATATGACTCACGGTCAGCTCGATATTAGACCTAGAGGGTCACACACATATGGTAGGTGTTACGATGAGTAGAGGTTCGGATATGAGATATCCGCTGAGCCCCCTATCTTATGGATATCCATTAAGCCCTTGAATTATTGGATCTTGAGATGAGATCTAATAATTGCTAATAAGAGATTATTGGGTAGAGACCCACTAATCCAAGAGGCTTGGATAATTGGATGAAGATCCAATACCCAATAGGGCAAAAGATCCATTAGGGTTTTCAGGGGGCCTCTATAAATAGGAGGGAACCAAAGCTCTATAGGCTGAGGGTTTCTTTTGGTAGCCACCTCCTATTCTCCTCTCCCTAGAGAGAGAGGTGCATTATTGCAATCCTTGCCATGTGGATACTGCTAGAGAGGAGGACGCTTGACCTCCTTTATCCTCTCCCACAGATCTACAAGAATTCAGGGATATACGATCTCCTTAGGTATCTTCTTTTACACGTGTAGTTTTACGGATTTGTTTTTGACACACCGATCTTCGTACGATGACGGAAACTTTCTACAGGAAATCTAGGGTTTTGCTTTCTGTTCTTCCGCTACGCATGTGATGTCGCTCCCCTTAAGGATTTCCCAACACTTATAACTAAATGGTCACAAGATCTAGGAACAAGCTTCCATACTTCATTCCTCTCAAATTGGTTCAATTCTTCTTGCATTGCGATAACCCAAAAATCATCTTTCAAGGCTTCGTCAATGCATTTAGGTTCAATTTAAGAAAGAAAGGCGGTGTTGGCATAAAAATTATTAAAAGAGGAATGAGTTTGAACCCCTTTTGATGTGTCTCCTATTATTAGCTCCTTGGGATGGGCATCTATATACTTTCATTCATTAGGTAAGAAAATTTGGGAAGAAGATGCATCCAAATTGCTATTTTCAAGAGAGGGTTCATTCAAATTCAAACCATCAAAACCAAGTTCATCATCAAAATCATTTTTCTTAAATTCAGAAACTTCATTGAAAACTATATGAATAGACTCTTCTATAACCAAGGTTCTTTTGTTAAAATATGAAAAGCTTTAGAAATGGAAGAGTAACAAAAAATGATGCCCTTATTAGATTTTGCCTCGAATTTTCCTAAGGCATCCTTTTTATTCAAGATAAAGCATTTGCAATCAAAAACTTTAAAATAAGAAACGTTTGATTTTTGTTATTCCATAATTCATAAGGAGTTTTAGGTAGAGATGGTCTTATTAGAACCTTATTCATGATATAGCAAGTCGTATTAATGGCTTTGGCCCAAAAGTATTTGGGTAAACTATGTTCATTTAACATAGTTCTCACCATTTCTTATAAATTTCTATTATTTCTTTCTACTACTCCATTTTGTTAAGGATTCCTCAAAGTAGAGACGTTATAATTATAACCATTTGATTCACAAAAATTTTGGAAGTCACGGTTTTGAAATTCACCACCGTGATCACTCTGAATCGAAGAAATCATGAAACCCTTTTCATTTTGAGCAAATTTACAAAATTTAGAGAAACATTTAAAGCAATCACTTTGGTGAGCCAAGAAATAGGTCCAAGTGTATCTACTATAGTCATCTATAATTACAAACATATATTTGCTTTCTTAGTCCAAATAAATCCATATGGATTAATTACAATGGCCTAGAGGTGCTTATTTGGTTCTTTGGTTTGAAGCTATTTTTTATTTATTTTTCTAGTTGACAAGCATCATATATTTTATCTTTAATGAACTTGATATTAAGAATACCTCTTATAAGTTCTTTAGATGTGATTTTAGAGATTAGTTTCATGCTAGCATGACCTAATCTCCTACGCCAAAGCCAAGCATCATCATTTAAAATCAAAAAACATATTTCATGGCTAAGATCCTCAATGTTTATGGTGTAGACATCATTTTGTTTTATTACAATCATAGATGCATTGTTGTGTGGTTTTTTAATAATGCAAGCCTTAGATTTAAATTTCATAATATATCCATTATCACATAACTTACTAATGCTCAAAAGATTATGCTTTAAACAATCTACCGATAACACATCATCAATTGAAAAACTTGATTTGTTGCCTAAAGTTCCCTTACCAATGATTTTACCCTTATTGTTGTCTCCGAAGATGACATACCCTTCGTCTTGGCTAGTGAGCTTAGAGAATTGAGATGGATCTCCGCTCATATGTCTTGAGCATGCACTATCAAGGTACCATCTCTTTCTCCTAGCTTGTATGAGTGAATGTCTATAAAAAAGATGGATTTTAGGTACCCATTTAAACTTGGGTGCCTCAAATATTGATCTACTAAACTTGTTATTGTTCATTAAGCTCCTTATCATTCCTTTAGGAACCCATATCAATTTATGTGGGCTAAGTTTCTTATATGAACATTTGTAAACAACATGTCTGGATTTGTAACAAAAGTTGCATTTCAAATGAGAAGATGCATGTAGTATGGGTCCTTTAATGAAGTTGGTTGGAGTATAGAGAGATCCACTCACGAATCCAATTCCACTTCTTTTTCCAACATGGCCCTTGTTTGCAAGGATTAAGTCCAAGCCCTTGCTACTAACCTTAAACTTGTTTAGGATCTCTTTAAGTGGTAAGTTCTTATTTTCTATTGCCTCTAAGTATTCACACTTAGAGCATGGGGGTAAAGAGGGAGTATCGAGTTCAAGACTTTCAAGTTTATCTAGTAAGATAGCATGCTCCTTTTTCAATAAATTAAACTTTTTACTAATAGCTATATACTCATCAAATAATTCATGAAAAGCAATTGAAAGTCTATCCAAAAATAAATCTTCATTAAATAACTCATATACCTCTTCTCTGAAAGTCATTAATGCAAAGTTGGCTTCCTTCTTATTGCATGCTTCTTCATCTTCGGAGCTACTTGAGTCGTCCCATGTCACCTTTAGAGCCTTCTTCCTTTTTGGTAGCTTCTTCTTGGCTTGGGGCATTCACTTTTGAAGTACCCCAGCTTCTTGCATTCGTAACATATTACTTGTTCCTTTTTTGGTTCAAGTTTATTTTTAGTATCATTTTTAAATTTATTCCTTCTTATAAATTTTTAAATTTTCGAGATAAGAGTGCAAGTTCATCATTAAGATCCTCATCACTTGAAGATTCCCTTAAGTGGTCTTCTTGTGTTCTTAATGTCATATCCTTCCTATTCTTTGGAAGGAGGTTTTCTAGCTTATCATGAGCATGGCATGTCATTTCATAGGTCATTAAAGACCCAAAAAGTTCTTCGAGAGTAAAATTTTTAAGGTCCTTAGCCTCTTGAATGGCCATAACTTTTGGATCCCAACTCTTTGGAAGGGATCTTAAAATTTTTGTTACTAGTTTAAAATTAGAAATACTTTTACCAAGTGTTTTGAGTCCATTGATGACATTCGTAAAACGGGTGTACATGTCTCCGATGGACTCACTTGGTTTCATCCAAAACAATTTGTAAGAATGGATCAAAAGGTTGATTTTGGACTCTTTCACTCGACTAATGCCTTCATAAGTGATTTAAAGAGTATATCAAATATCAAAAGCCAATTCACAAATTAAAACATGTTTAAACTCATTTTTATCAAGTGCTCAAAACAAGGCATTCATAGCCTTTACATTAAGAGCAAAACCCTTCTTCTCCGATTCATACCATACGTTCATTAGAAGAGAAGATTTTTGAAATCTATTTTTAATGATATTCTAAAGTTTGAAATCTATGAAAATAAGAAAAATCTTAATATGAGTCTTCCAATAGGTGTAATCTAACCCATTGAACATAGGCCGACGTATAATTGAATGGCCCTCTTGCATGTCGGAATAAGTCATCTCTCTTGGGTTTTAAACCAAATAAGAGTGATCAAGCTCTGATACCAATTGTTAGGATCTAAGTGGTACTAAAAGGGAGGGGTGAATTAGTGCAGTGAATAAAAAAATATTCTTTTGAAATCAATTTCGAAAAGACTTGTCCATAGTGAAATTTTAATCCGATGAAAAAGATTTCATCAAAGTGATTAAAATGAATGCTATTGAAAGTAGAGAGGAGAACTCAAGAGATCACAACAGGTATAGAATGAAGTGTAGAAAGTTAAAACTCACACATCAAGAGAAGTATACAACGATGTATAGTGGTTCGGTCAAATGACCTACGTCCACTTCCGAAACCTCCTTTGATGAGGTTTCCAACTTCCACTATCAAATCTTCTTGAAGGGGAAGGACCAAGCACCCCTCTTACAAACTTTTACAAGTGGTTCATATTCTTACAGAATTTTGACTACGTAAAACGTGGGAGGTGAACACTCAAGTTATCGAATGTGATTTTGCTATAACTATAACTCAGTTTTTATCACTTCTCAATATACTTAGCCAGCTGAGAAGAAAGAGATATTTATAGACTCATTTGACTTTAGAATTGAAGCCAAAAAGAGTCACATCCTAGATTTTCGAGTACTAACGATACCACTGCCTAGCACTATAGGACCACCGCCAGTTGACCCTACTCTGTCAGTACACTAGGTGGTACCACCACCTAATCTGGTGGTACTACCGCCTGACAAAGTCCTTGGTCTCTGCGGATTGGTGGTACCACCGCTTATCAGGTGGTACCATCGCTTGTTAAGCGGTACCATCGTTGATATGTAATAACTATCAGTGGTACCACCATTGACCTAGGGTGGTACCACCACCCAGACCACGTGGGAATTAGTTCCCAGAGCGCTGCCACCGTCCCAGTCTGGCGGTGCCACCACCAGACCTGGTCCAACACTGCTGAATGGACCCTAAATTCGACCCAATTCAGTCCAATTAAGGCCCAATTAGCTCGTACTAAGGTTAATCAGGAATATCACCTAATCCTAACCCTAATTACATGCTATTTATGAAGTTGAAAACATATTCTAAGCAAAAAATAAATCGACACATTGAGTTTTCTTCCGGTGAGCTTCTGATGGACTTCTGGCACATCCTCGGATTTCCTCCGACGGACTCCCAGTAGGCTCCCAGAATTTATGGCGAGTTCGACGAATCTTTGGCAAGCTTTGGAACCTTCTCGGTGAGCTCCACGAACCTTCAATGATCTTTTTGGCAAACTTTTGAAACCTTTGGTAACTCCTAGATTCATTCTCGACTGGTTCCGGCAACACTTCTGACGATCCTTCGAACTTCCGACGGACTCTTGAACTCGTAACGTACTTGACTCTTGCAATTTGCTTTATGTCTTTATTGCTATCGTAGTTAATCCTGCACACTTATCTTAATAATATGGATTAGATCAAATAACTCATCAATTGACTTTATCATCAAAATCCGAGATTCAACATAAGGATCTTTAACTAGTATATGGAGGAGGTACTCTCAAGATTAAGGGCTACACAGACTCAAGTTTCTAGTCTAATGTCGATAATAGCATGTCAAATTTAGGGTATATGTTCACCCTGAATGGAGCAATAGTAAGTTGGAAGAGTTCTAAATGAGAGATTATTACTGACTCGAGCACAAAGGTGGAATACATTGTTATGGTAAAAGCAGTAAAAGAGGGTATATGGTTGAAGAAGTTCATCATAGATTTGGGAATCATATCGAGCAGCGTGAAGCTGATTCCCATACATTGTGATAAAATAGGGTGATTGATCAAGCTAGGGAACTCGGGTCTCATCAGAAGTGTTTTGAGGAGGTTCCACCTGATCAGAGAGATCGTGACCCATAGAGATATTGTAGTGGAAAGAGTTCCATCTGAAGACAATATTATTGATCCATTGATAAAGTCATTGACTCAAATTATATTTGAGCATCACAGAGGTCTGATGGGGATCAGACACGTAGGTGATTGGCTTTAGTTCAAGTGGGAGATTATTAGTTATAGGTGCCCTACAAGTCAATCATGTGAGTGATGACACCTGTGACATGCTGTATCAATCTCTTTGCATATTATTACTGGTATTTTCTCACATTATCTGGATGAATATTATGATGTCCTTAGATCTGTGCAATGGGAATCGGATTGTGATGAGATCATGATAATAAGACTGATTCACCTTTAAACACAGATCCTAAATCATCCTGGTCATAAGTTATTCGAAAAGGACATCAAGATAACTAAATAGACTAGTGTACTGTATACTCGTCTACATGACAGAGATGACTGGTCTCATAGTCGCTTATGTAGGGATACTAGAAGTACAATGTAGGTGCTCATTGGAGATTGGGTTCACTGATTGATCCGCTTATAAAATACTAGATGGTTAATGATACCTAAAATCAGATAGCGATTCCATAGTCCTAGTTGTGTGTCTGGTCCTTAGACTTGAGACACCAAAGATGTCTTGTATAAGCACTCCATTCTTTGACGCCGAACTTACAGGTATGGAAAGCTCTAGATCTGGTATAGTTGGTTCTCTAGAATGGTATCCAATCTTACGAAGGCAATTACGTGTCAATAGAGGATCAACCACTCTCGGTATCGTGAGAGGTATATCCCACGTGTGCTCGCTCAAACAAAATTCTTGTCCAAGGTCATTCAGATTGATAGAGGAGTTCTCGGGAGAATCCGATTAGAGCAAGACTCGGACAGGATTCCGTATGGGCCTAACATTACCATGCCAAATATACAATCTTTGGGATATTACATGGATGAGGGACTATAGATACATAGTAATTGAGGATAGATAGGTCCGATAGATTAGATCTCCCTGTACCATCTAGGGACTATGGCGTAGTGACCTAGTATGTCCATAGTCGATAAGTCAAGTGAATTATTATGGAGATAATAATTCACTATATTAGAAGGAGTTCTGACGGGAGCGACTCACGGCCAGCTTGGTATTGGGCCTAGAGAGTTATACACATTATGTGCATGTTGTGATGAGTAGAGGTGTAGATATAAAATATCTATAAAGCCCCTAGTTTGGATCTTGTGAATAAGATCCAATCGGATAATTAGATGAGATCAAATTACATGATTGGATAGACATCCAATTGGATAGAGATCCAACTATATAATTAGATAGAGATCCAATGTGAACTGAATCTGTTAAAGATAAGCTTCTAGTACCTCTATAAATAGGAGGAACTTTCTGGTTCAAAGACTAGAGCTCTTGGAAGTCACCCCTCCTATTCTCCTTAGCCTCCTCTCCTCCTCCTTAGCTCTGATAGCCTCATGGTGCACGGGGAGAGGGTGATCCCACGGTGATCTGAGGAGCATCATCATTGCGTCCGCTGTGTGGATTATCGCTAGAGAGGAGTACGTTAGTGCTCCTTCATCCTCTTCATCGGATCTAAAATTTTTGGGGATATACGATCTCCCCAAGTAACACTTCTAATATGATACATGCGGTTTCTCTAATTTGTGGTCTTTCATGCACCAATTGTCGCATAATGGCCAAGTACTTAACTATGAAAAATCTGCTCTTATTTTTATTTTTCACTATGCATAAGATGCTGATTTGTGATTTCCCAATAGGTCGACCATATATAGCCTCATAGGGAGTACATTTTGTAGATGAATGATAAGTTGTATTATACCACCACTCGGCCCAGGGAAGCTACTTTATCCACTTTTTTGCTCGGTCACTAGTGAAGCATCTGAGGTATGTCTCCAAGCACCTGTTCACCACTTCAATCTGGTCATCGGTTTGTGGGTGATATGTTATACTCATCTTCAAGTTAGTACCTTGCATCTGGAATAATGATAGGACCCTAGCAGGGTTGGGTCCTACTCAACCCTATAGCATCTAATAAAAACCCTGTGGGAGTATAATAAACCCCACCTAGCCACCTTTATCCTATAAAGAAGAGAAGCTAAGGTTTATATTTGGGTCTTTGGGCTTCTTAGCCGCCGCCCCCCTTGTTACTGAGCTGGCCCGCTAAGGTTGAGGGCAAATTGGGTAGTTCACTTAGGAAGCAGCCCCTAGGGCTAGGGTTTGGAGCTCTATATAAGCTTGTAGCCTCCACCTCTTTGGAATAAGAAAGATCAATCTAGAATTGTAGCCACTAGGCTACTTGGAGGGTGGAACCCCTATAGCGTTCCAACGGTTGATCCCCCTCAAAGATCAATCTCCATAGAATTCCTCTAGGGTTCTATCATCTAATATCAGAGCAGCGATCTTGCTACTTTTGCTGTCATCCCTGCCGCCCACCATCAACCAAGCAATTCCCATAATTGCTCTTAATGTCATCGTCTCCACCGTCATCTCTTGACGTAGATCAATTCAATCTATAGTCGCCACCTCCAATTGCATCAGAGATCTGGTATTTTTCTACCACCAATACCTTTTGCTGCTATAATTTTTCATCTAAAATATCAAAAAGAAGTTTTTCTATTGATCCCTTGCTTGCGAATTTTTTGCATCGCAAAAGTTACCATCTTTGTGAACGAAGGATCGTTGCAGAAAATTTTAGCCGCGTGTTGCTGCATTTAACTGATCTAATTGTTATCCTTTTTGAACGAAATTTTTTGTGCACCTCATAGATCATCTTGGATCCCATCCGTGATTGATCTATCATGGAATTCATCAAAAAAAAAATTCGTGTGTTGCTGCAATCTCTCGTCGCAAACTGCTGAAATTTTTCGACGAGAATTCTGCTATCGCAACTTGCACCGATTTATTTACTGCTTTGCTGTCGAAATTTCTAGATCCAATTTGTTATCCTTGTTGCTATCTAAACTAAGATTCTGCCATCAAACCCCCTCCTCAAACCCCTGAGTTTTCGCTGGAAATTTCATCGAGAAACCGCTATTTCTTTGACGACAATTCTGCTCTTACGAGACAGTGCATTTAGGCAGCAATTGCCATTGATTTTTGTCAAATCTTTGTTGTAATTTACCATAGATCTAAAACCCTCTTCCCTAACCTTCATCCACTACCATCACAGCCCAAAAACTCCATCAAACCGTAGCCCCAAACTGCACCCAAAGCAGCCACAAAATAAGCCTAAACCGCAGCCTACATTCATCAATCCACCAACCCTTTCAACCACCACTTCTCTCAACCAATACATGCCTTTAACCCGATAGCAAAAAAGAGATCTTAATATTATAGATTTGGAGACATATGCTATGGCATCTGAGGAGGTAATTGATGCTAAATTCGAAGTCTTCGAGACACGAATGGAGGAGAAGATTCGGACTCTCTTTGTCGAACTTAGTTTGGGTCGACCACCGAGCCTAAAGAAATCATATCAAGGAGAGAGCTCTAATCGAAGAGATGACCTTCAGGAGAGGGGAGGCTCTGTGACTGATCCCCACTATCCATGCATGAGGGTGGACTTCCCTAGATGGGAAGAAGGAGACCCGATTAGTTGGATCTCACGCGCGGAGCGATATTTTCAGTACCATAAAACTGCAGATGGATCTATGGTAAAAATTGCAGCTATACATCTTGAAGGGGATGCAATACAATGGTTTGATTGGTTTGAACACACTCATGGAGTCCTCTCATGGTGATAATTCAAAGAAGGACTGCTGATCCATTTCGGACCAACCGATTACGAGAACATCGATGGACAACTAGCAAAGATCCGACAAACCTCCACCATCCAGGAGTATCAAACCAGGTTTGAAAGGTTATCTAATCAAACTCATGATTGGTCTAAAAAATAGTTATTGGGGATATTTATTGAGGGCTTGAAGCCGGAGATCCGGGGAGAAGTTAAAGCGCGACAATCATACACGCTTATGGCAGCCATCTCTTTCGCACGACTTCAGGACGAGCGATTGAACCACGAAGCCCGGAGGACTAGGGTCGCTCCCCGACCAGCAATATCGAAGCCCTCGGCCCCCCCTACTATCAGCTGAGTTTTTGCACTAAAAAGGTTGATAAGAGAAGAGCTTCGAGACCGATCTACCAAAGGGTTATGTTGGCATTGTGACGAGCCGTGGAGCCACGAGCATCGCTGCAAAAAGGGGAGACTTCTTGTGATTGAACCAGTGGAAGAAGAGATCAGTGAACAGCTAGAAGAGAGTCTTGAACATAAGGATGAAGATGTGAAAGAAGAGCCACAATCGACCGACTTTATGGTACATGCGCTAGCCGGCTACTCAAATCTTTAAATGATGAAAGCTGGAGGCCTGCTCAAACAACAACCGATCACCATTCTCATCGATACAGGCAGCACTAATAATTTTCTAAATATTAAGGTTGCTGCTCAGATGGTGCTCCATATCAAAAGTTGTAGCAAGTTCAACGTAAAGGTCGCCGACGGTCGAATCCTAAAATGCGACCAAAGATGCCCATAGGTGAAACTATTACTGCAGGACCAAGAAATTGTTACCGACTTCTTCCTCCTACCAATTGATGATTATGAGGCTATGCTAGGCATAGAATGGTTGACGACACTAGGTGATGTCTCTTGGAACTTTTCCAAATTGATTATGAAATTCTATTGCAAAGGCAAACATGTCACCCTACGCGGGAAGCGCGGAAGCAACGTAACCATCGTTTCAACCCAACGAATGGAGAAAGTTTTACACAAGATAAATGGTGGCTTTCTTATGCATCTCCAGCAGCAACCAGAGGGGGAGAAAATAGAAATTAAAGATCAAAATATCACCCCAACTGCTTGTTGAATTTGACGATGTTTTTGCTCGCGTGGTCTTCCTCCTACTCGGCAATATGACCATCGAATTCTAATCCTTTTGGGCAAACCACCAGCAAACACTCGGCCTTACTGCTATCCTCGCCTCCAGAAAGATGAAATTGAGAAGATCGTGAAGGAAATGCTTGAAACAGAGGTGATTCGGCCAAGCTGCAGCCCCTACTCCTCACCAGTGCTACTTGTGCGCAAGAAAGATGGAACTTGGCGGATGTGCATCGACTACCGAGCTCTAAATGACATCACTATCAAGGATAAGTACCCAATACCAGTGGTGGATGAACTTCTTGATGAATTAAAAGGAGCTCAAGTCTTCACGAAGTTGGACCTTCAATCCGGTTACCACCAAATTCGGGTATGTGAAGGCGACATCCCAAAAACTGCTTTTCGCACTCATAACGGCTATTATGAATTCTTGGTAATACTCTTTGGACTCACTAATGCTCTTTCAACCTTCCAAAGTCTCATGAACAATATTTTTTGAAGCTTTCTTCATAAATTTGTGCTAGTATTTTTTGATGATATTCTCATTTACAGCCCTTCTCTTGAGACTCACTTTCAGCACTTGCAAATTGTTTTGACAATCCTTCGGGGGAATACTCTTCTTGTTAAGTTATCAAAATGTAGCTTTCTCCAGTAAAAAATAGAGTATATTGGGCATATAATATCAGAAGGAGTGGCCGTAGAACCAACAAAAATTGAAGCAATGCAAGGCTGGCCGGAACCTACAAATGTGAAATTGCTGCGTGGGTTCCTTGGACTAACGGGCTACTACCAAAAATTCGTGAAGGACTATGGGAAGATTAGTGCCCCCCTCACTTCTCTACTAAAATAGATGCCTTCCTATGGTCGAACAGAGCCTTCGCTGCCTTCGACAGACTTAAGGCAGCCATGACGACGACACCGGTGCTAGTGCTACCAGATTTCAGCCGACCCTTCATCATTGAGGCCGATGCATCGGGAGTTGGAATTGGAGCCGTTCTCATGCAAGATGGTTGACCACTTACATACACTAGCAAGGCGTTGTCTCCCTCCCATCAAAAAATGTCTATCTATGATAAAGAGATGCTCGCCATTGTGCACGCAGTAACAAAGTGGAGACCCTACCTGATTGGCCGACGATTTCAGATTAAAATTGACCATAGAAGCCTTAACTACTTTTTGGAGTAGAAGATATCATCCCTGGAGCAGCAAAAATGGGTAACCAAACTTCTCGAATTTGATTGTAAAATTATTTACAAAAAGGAAAAAGAAAACGTTGTTGCAAATGCACTCTCACGACTCCCTCAACAAGCTGAATTTTCGACCATCTCTCTTCCTACCACCGGCTTCCTCGAGGGCATTAGGGAGGAATGGAAGAAGGATCCAGAAACCAGCAACATCATAAAAAAAATAAGAGGATCAAAGCGCAATAGCTCACTATACTTGGGATTCAAGGGATCTATGCTATAAAGGTCGTATTGTGCTTATACCAAACTCCCCTTGCATCAAAGTCATTCTGCACGAAATGCACTCCACACCTTCAGTAGGGCACTCCGGATTTCTAAGAACCTACAAAAGAGTGAAGCAAAACTTTTATTGGAAAGGGATGAAAAAAATTATTTCTGAATACGTGGCACAATGTGATGTATGTCAACAGCAAAAAGGTGAAATAGTGGCGAGTCCAGGGAAACTACAACTACTACCCATACCTGACTCGGTGTGGACAAACATCTCCATGGACTTCATCAAAGGGCTGCCACCTTCCAAAGGTAAAAATACAATCCTTGTGGTGGTTGATCGACTTACGAAATATGCTCATTTTTGTACTGTGTAAAATCCCTACACTATTGTTAGTATTGCTCAGATTTTCATAGAAAATATTGTTAAACTGCATGGGATGCCAAGGTCCATTGTAAGTGATTGTGACAGGGTCTTCACTAGTAAATTTTGGACCGAGTTATTTCAATTGCAGAGCACCAAACTTAAGTTGAGCACTGCATATCATCCACAAACTGACGGCCAAACAGAAGTGGTGAATAGGTGTTTAGAGACATACCTTCGGTGTTTTGCCAGTGATCGGCCAAAGGAGTGGACGAAATGGCTCCCCTGGGCCGAATGGTGGTACAATACTACATATCATTCATCTATAAAATGTACCTCATATGAAGCATTATATGGTTGGCCGGTTCTTGTGATTCTAAAGTATGTAATTGGCTCGGCTAAGGTAGATCAGGTCGACCAAAATTTAATTGATAGGGAGAAACTCCTACAGCTGCTAAAGGATAATCTCTCTACCGCTCAAGCTAGAATGAAGCAACAAGCTGACACATGAAGAAGTGAAAGAGAATTTTTTATAGAAGATTGGGTTTATCTTCACCTACAGCCATACAAACAACTATCCATCAGCACACGAGCCTCCATGAAGCTATCTCCACGTTTTTATGGGCCCTATCAGATCATAGAGCGTATTGGAGCTGTGGCGTACAGACTTAAATTACCTGAAGATGCCAAAATTCACCCTGTCTTCCACGTGCCATGCTTGAAGCCCAAGTTGGGAGAACACAAGACACCCCAGATCCAACTACCCAACACCACTAATGATGGAAATATTCAAGCCCAACCACAAGCCATCCTCGACCGCAGAGTCGTGATGCGTCGTCGACGTCCCTCTACTGAAGTACTAGTACATTGGACTAATTTATCACTCGAAGATGCCACATGGGAATCATATGAAGAGTTGAAAACCTGGTTCCCTGAGTTCATGGAACCCTAGCCTTGAGGACAAGGCTAATTCGAAGAGGGTGGGCTTGATAGGACCCTAGCAGGGTTGGGTCCTACTCAACCATGTAGCATCTAATAAAAACCCTGTGAGAGTGCAATAAACCCCACCTAGCCGCCTCTATCCTATAAAGAAGAGAGGCTAAGATTTATATTTGGGTCTTTGGGCTTCTTAGCCATCGCCCCCCTTGTTACTGGGCCGGCCCACTAAGGTTGAGAGCAAATTGAGTAATTCACTTAGGAAGCAGCCCCTAGGGCTAGGGTTTGGAGCTCTATATAAGCTTGTAGCCTCCACCTTTTTGGAATAAGAAAGATCAATCTAGAATTGCTGCCACTAGGCTACTTGGAGGGTGGAACCCCTATAGCGTTCTAATGGTTGATTCCCCTTAAAGATCAATCTCCATATAATTTCTCTGGGGTTCTATCAAATAACTCTATCCAAAATTTACTCATGAAGACCTTATCATGATCACTTACAATAGATCTCAGCATCCCATGCAATTTCATAATATTCTCTATAAAAATTCAAGCAATACTAAAAGTGGTGTAGGGATTACGAACAGCATAAAAGTGAGCATACTTTGTAAGGTGATCAACTACGATAAGAATTATACATTTTCCTTGTTATGGGAGAAGCCCTTCGATGAAGTCCATTGATATATTAGTCCATATTAAGTCCAGGATGGGTAGAGGTTGTAGCTTTCTAGGACTTGCTACTATCTTACCTTTATATTGTTGACATATGTCACATTGTGCTACAAATTCAACAATAATATTTTTCATCCCTACCCAATAAAAATTTTGCTTAATTCTTTTATAGGTTCTAAAGAATCTGGAGTGCCTGGCCGTAGGTGTAGAATGCATCTCTTGAAGGATGGTCTTTATGTTAGGATCGAAAAGGCACTAAGAGGGGGGGGGGTGAATTAGTGCAGTGGATTAAAAATGTAACTTTGAAGCCGATTTCGCACAAAGACTAGTTCGTAAGAAGATTTCGATTTGACGAAAGAGAACTTGAATGAAATAGCTTGAGTAAAGGAACTAAATGATTTGCAACTAAGTAATGAAATAATTCAGAAATGTAAACACTCACACATTCATGAACACAATGATGTATAGTGGTTCGGTCAAATGACCTACATCCACTCTTGAAGCCTTCACGATGAGTCTCCGCACTTCCACTAGCAAATCCTTTGAAGGGGAAGGACCAAATACCCCTTTTTACAACCCTTTACAAGAAGTTCACACTCTTACAAGATTTCTCAAGAAGAAGGAGGTGAACACTTAGCAAGAGACAAGGCTTTTCAAGACTATTCAAAGACTTAAACTCAAGATTCTAACTCTCAAAAAGGGTGCCCTTTCAGCTGAGAAAGGAGGGGTATTTATAGGCTCAAAATGGATTCAAATTTGGGCTCCAAATTTGAATTTTTTGAGTTTTCCGGTGTCAGCTTGTCAGAGGCGGTGGACCGCTTGTCAGAGATGGTGCTACCGCTTTGTGTCGGGCCTGGGCAGACGGACCACAACGAGGCGTGTGCCACCGCCTAGCGAGCGGTGCTACCGCCTAGTGCAGTGACAGGGCAATGCTATCGCCCGACCACCGATGCTACTCGCCCAGTGGCGGTTCAACGCCTTAGCCCATTCAAAGAAAGGCTGAATGGGCCCTGTTTAAGGCCTAATTTGGCCCAGTGGGAGCCCGGTTGGCCCCTACTAAATTTAGACAGGATTATTTCTAAACCCTTGCTCTAATCATATGCAAACTATGAAATTAAAACATAATCCTAAGTAATTTAACCCGACATTCTTCAAGTCAACTTCTGGTGAGCTTTACGGCGAGATTTCGGTGGACTTCCGATACTTCCCTCGGATTTCTTCCAGCAGACTCCTAGCATACTCCCGGATTGTATAGCGAGCTCAACAAGTCTTCGGCTAGCTTCCGAATCTTCCCGGTAAGTTCCGTGAACCTTCGACGATCTTTGCGACGAACTTCCAAAAACTTCGGCAAGTCCCTGATTCGATCTTGGAAGGTTCCAGCAACATTTCTAACAATTTCTTGAACTTTCGATACTTCCCTCGAACACCCGATGGACTTAACCTCGGTAAATCGCTTTATATTTTCATCCCATCGTAGTTATTCCTGTACACTTATCTCGACAAAATAGATTAGAACAAATATTTCACCAATTGACTTCATCATCAAAATTCGAGATTCAACAATCTCCCCCTTTTTAATGATGACAATCAATTGATGATGGAGTTACTCTTAACTCCCCCTATCTATATGCCATAGATAGTAACAACTTCTTGAATTCATTTTCTTTGAATTCAACACGATAAGTTTAACTTATCATTCAAGATATGAAAGAAAAACTTCATGGTTTACTTAACGATGACAATGTCGATGAATGGACATTCATCATTTAGTCAAAAGATGTCAAATAAATAGGTATCAAATAAGCATTTCAATGAAGTATACACAATAAAAAATGATATCAAGAACCTAAATAAGCATTTCAAGCATATAACTTGTAATAACTTGTAAAGCATGGCAAATGCATAAACTATCAACGCATGACAATTGCATTCACTTGTCACATATTTCTCCCCCTTTGTCATCAACAAAAAGGAAAAGAGGGATTCATATATGAGTGAAAACCGAAAATATTATGAGTGCGTCATCCAAAGATATATAAAAAAAATATATCCGAAAAAATATCACAAATGAGGGAAAAGAAATCATTCAAAAATCCGAATGTCATTCCACAGTGCCCAAGAAAATGTAGTAAAGATAATACAACATAGATGTCAAAGTTGCATAAAAGTTTACAACGTTTAAAAAGAAAATACAACAAACTACTCCTTTGGAGGAATGCCAAAGTGCCTATACATGTGATCTATCTTTTGGTTTATCTTTCGCATTTCCTTCAAAATTTCAATTTGCTGCAATTTAACTTCATTTAACTCTGCAATTTGCTGCAAAGTGCCTATACAGGTGGAGCTGAAGCTGGCACTGATGGAGCTGTATCAACGGGATCAGAAGGAGGAGATTCACTTCCCCTAAAAACTGGTGTTTCAGGATGTTCTACTGGTGGGGGATGTATATCACTTCTCCTAGGTTGTCTAACCCCTATTCCATGCTCAAATGTACACCTAAGTCTCTTAAGTAGTTTCATGTCAATGATGTTAAATTTGTCCACTTGTACTACTTCTTCATCAGGTGGAATATTAATATTATGGGCATGCAATAATCTAGTTATCAATCCTCCATATGGTAACATTAACCCTTTAGAATTGACTTCTATCATGTGTTGCTGGATTAGGTAACCAAAACAATAATACTGTCTGGTCATGATCCAATATATGGTACCCAACTCGGCTTAACTGATCTCATCTTGATGAAATTGTTTAGGAATGATAATGCTTATAAGAATGTGATGTAAAATTTTAGAGTTGAAAGGTAACAAATGTTCACAACTCTTGGGAATTATGCCTAAGTTCGGATTTACAAAGACAGTTTTTAAGTCTTCGGAGTAGGTGGCTCCAATTGTGTTCATATCCCATTTCCCTCTAAAATAGCATCCTAACTCTTTTTCAACAATTCCAATTAAGGAGCATATTGTACTATCAGATATTTGGATCTCATTTCCTAGAAGATAGGTAGATAAGTCATCTTCATTCATGCTTAAATTAGCATAAAACAATTTAATCAAGCGTGGATAGATGAGTTCAACAATTCACAAAATTGGTAAGACCTCTAAGTCAGTAAACCACATGATGGGTTCAAGGTTCCCTAATTGATTCAAATCAACATATTTCCCTTTATGAATGGTTCTAGAAACAAGTTCAGAAAACCTAAGGAATGCTTCTTTTGATTTGAACAAAGATTGGTCAAATGAATCTGCCTCCACCCTTTTTCCTTTGTCTCTTGATGATCTTTTAGGAGCCATTTCTAGTGAGGATAGATCAATAATCAATTTAAAGGAAATAACTAAACTAGGCAAGAAAAAGAGGAGAAAGATTTCAGATTTTACCTTAGTTTTGTTCTTTTGAGAGGTAGAGGGCTTGAATTAAGAAAAAAATCCCCTTCTTAGGCTTCTAGAGGGAGAGAATAAGGCTTGGAAGTGTTTTGAGGGGATTAGGGATGTGAGGAACAGATCTCTCGGGTTAGGGGGTGGTTCTACCGCCGGCCCTAACTCACCCCTTTTATAAGGGGTGTTCGGGCGGTACTACCGCCCCTGCAGGTGGTTCTACCGCCTGTGGTCTGACTACCCAAGCGGTGCTACCGTCGGATCTGGCGGTGCTACCGCCGGTAGCACAAAAAATATATATATATATATTTTAATTTGTTTTGAATTTGTTTTCAGAGATGGGATGATGTCAAGAAGAAATTGACTAAAAGAAATCCGAGAGGAAAGCAAATCGACGAAAACCAAAATTTCAAAGAAAAATCTCATATAATAAAACTCACTTATTAGGATAATTTAACATGCCTAATTCCCTTCTAATAAAATCAAATTATTCCTCATTTAATGGTTTTGTAAAAATGTCTGCTAATTGATGATTTGTATTAATAAATTCAAGGGTGACATCTTTACTACTGACATGATCACGTATAAAATGATGCCTAATGTCAATGTGCTTGGTTCGAGAGTGTTGAATCGGATTTTTAGTTAGACAGATAGCACTCGTGTTATCACATTTTATAGAAATATTTTTTAAATAAATACCATAGTCTTCTAGTATATTTTTCATCCAAATAACCTATGCACAGCATGCACTTGTAGCTATATATTCGGCTTCTGCCGTAGATAGTGCAACCGAATTTTGTTTCTCAGAAGTCCAAGAAACAAGTGCATGTCCTAGAAATTGGCATGTTCTAGATGTGCTTTTTCTATCTATTTTATATCCACCAAAATCCGCATTTACATAAGCTTTCAAATCAAAGTTATCAGATTTTGGATACCATAATCCAAGATTCGGAGTCCCTTTAAGATATCTAAGGATTCTTTTAACAGCTTTGAAATGAGATAGCTTAGGATTAGCTTAGAATCTTGTACATAGCCCTACACTAAACATGATGTCAGGTCTAGTTGCAATGAGATAAAGCAGGCTACCTATCATACCCCTATATGTTTTTTGATCAAAACTTTCTCCATTATCATCCATATCTAACTTAGTGGAGGTGCTCATAGGAGTGCTAATGTCTTTTGATCCATCCATGTTAAATCGTTTTAACAATTCTAATATATACTTTGATTGATTTAGAAATATACCATCACTTAGTTGCTTAATTTGCAATCCTAAAAAGAAATTTAGTTCTCCCATTAGGCTCATCTCAAATTCATCACTCATATTCTTGGCAAATGATTCACATAATGATTTATTAGAAGAACCAAAAATAATATCATCAACATAAATTTGAACAATAAGAAAATTATTTTTAAAATATTTAATAAACAATGTAGTATCAACCTTTCCTTTAGTAAAATCATTTGAAATTAAAAAAGAACTAAGCCTCTCATACCAAGCCCTAGTGGCTTGTTTTAAATCATATAGAGCCTTAGTTAGCTTAAACACATGGTTAGGAAGAAGAGAATTTTCAAATCCGAATGGTTGTTCGACATAGACTTCTTCTGAAATAAAACTATTTAAGAATGCACTTTTGACATCCATTTGAAATAATTTGAAATCATTACTACTAGCATAGGCAAGGAGCATCCGAATGGCTTCTAATCTTGCCACCGGAGCGAAGGTCTCTTCGTAATCGATACCTTCGTCTTGGTTGAAACCTTTGGCCACTAGTCTAGCCTTATTTCTAACCACGATACCACATTCATCTTGCTTGTTTCTAAAGACCCACTTAGTACCAATAATTAAGTGGTCATTAGGTCTAGGAACAAGCTTCCATACCTCATTCCTCTCAAATTGATTCAATTCTTCTTGCATTGCGATAACCGAAGAATCATCTTTCAATGCATCATCAATGCATTTTGGTTCAACTTGAGAAAGAAAAGCGGCATGGGCACAAAAATCTTTGAAAGAAGAGCGAGTTTGAACCCCTTTCGATGCATCTTCTATAATTAACTCCTTGGGATGAGCATCTACATACTTTCATTCCTTGGGTAAGGAAGTTTGGGAAGAAGATGCATCCAAGTTGTCATTATGAGGAGAGGGTTCATTCAAATTCAAATTATCAAAGCCAAAATCATCATCAAAATCTTTCTTCTTAAATTCAGAAATTTCATTAAAAACCACATGAATAGATTCTTCTATAACTAAGGTTCTTTTGTTGAAAACATGAAAAGCCTTAGAAACGGAAGAATAACCAAGAAATATGCCTTCATTGGATTTTGCATCGAATTTTCCTAAGGCATCCTTTTCATTTAAAATAAAGCATTTACAACCTAAAACTTTAAAATAAGAAACATTGGGTTTTTTATCATTCCATAATTCATATGGAGTTTTAGATAGGGATGGTCTCACTAGAACTCTATTCATAACATAGCAAGTTGTATTCACGGCTTCGGCCCAAAAATATTTTGGCAAATTATATTCATTTAACATGGTTCTAGCCATTTCTTGTAAATTTTTATTTTTTCTTTCCACTACTCCATTTTGTTGTGGACTTCTTAGAGTAGAGAAGTTATGGTTATATCCGTTTATTTCACAAAAATTTTGGAAGTCATGATTTTGAAATTCACCTCCATGATCACTTCGAATTGATAAAATCATAAAACCTTTTTCATTTTGAATGAGTTTACAAAATTTAGAGAAACATTTGAAACAATTACTTTTGTGAGCCAAGAAATAGGTCCAAGTATATCTACTATAGTCATCCACAATTATAAAGGCATATTTGCTACCTCCTAGGCTTGTTATGTCAATTGGTCCAAATAAGTCCAAATGGATCAATTGCAATGGTCTAGTGGTGCTAATTTGATCTTTTGATTTGAAACTAGTTTTTATTTGTTTTCCTAGTTGACATGCATCACATACCTTGTCCTTAACGAATTTCATATTTAGGATTCCTCTTACTAACTCTCTAGATGAAATCTTAGAAATTAGTTTCATGCTTGCATGGCCTAATCTCCTATGCCAAAGCCAATCATCATCATTCAAAACCGAAAAATACATTTCATTACTTAATTCATCAATATTTATAGTGTAGACATTGTTTTGTTTTAAAGCAATCATGGATATGTCATTGTTTGGATTTTCAATGATGCAAACATTAGATTCAAATCTAACAACATAACCTTTATCGCATAATTGACTAATGCTTAAAAGATTATGTTTTAAACCATCAACTAGCAACACATCATCAATTGAAAAACTTGATTTGTTACCTATGGTTCCCTTGCCAATGATTTTACCCTTGTTGTTGTCTCCGAAGGTGATATACCCTTCTTCTTTGCTAGTGAGCATAGAGAAATGAGATGGATCTCCGGTCATGTGTCTTGAGCATCGACTATCAAGATACTATTTCTTGCTCCTAGCTTATGAGTTTATCTACAAAAGAGGATGGTTTTTAGGTACCCATTTGATTTTGGGTGCCTTACAAATTGATCTACTTAATTTGTAATTCAACATTGAATTGTTTATGGTTCCTTTAGGAACCCATATCAATTTTTGTGGACTAATTTTCTTGAATGGACATTTGTAAGCAACATGTCCCATTTTACCACAAAAATTACATTTCAAATGGGATGATACATGCAATGTGGGACCTTTAATGAAGGTGGTGGGATTTTGGTGAGATCCACTCACAAATCCGATTCCACTTCTATTTCCGACGTGACCCTTGTTAGCAACGATCATGTCCAAGCCCTTGCTACCGACCTTAAACTTGTTTAGGGTCTCTTTGAGTAGCAAGTTCTTCCGTTTTATTGCTTCTAAGTATTCACACTTAGAGCATGGGGGTAGAGAAGGGGTTTGGAGACTATTGAACTTACTTTGTAATAAAGCATGCTCTTTCTTAAGCAAATTGAACTTCTTACTAATAGTTCTACATTCATCAAATAACTCATGAAAAGTAATAGAAAGTTCGTCGAAAGATAACTCTTCATTAAATAACTCACTAACCTCTTCTCCTACTGCCATTAGCACGAAGTTGGCCTCCTCTTTGTTGCTAGCTTCTTCAACCTTGGAGTCACTTGAATCATCCCACGTGGCCTTCAAAGCTTTCTTCTTCTTGAATTGCTTCTTCTTGGCTTGAGGGCATTCATTCTTGAAGTGTCCCAGCTTCTTGCATTCATAGCAAATAACTTGGTTCTTTTGTATCATTTTTAAATTTATTCTTTCTTATAAATTTCTTAAACTTTTGAGTTAAAAGTGCAATATCATTGTCACTGTCCTCATCACTTGATGTTCCTTTCAAGTGGTCTTCTTGTGTTCTAAGTGCCATATCCTTCCTGTTCTTTGGAAGGGGGTTCTCAAGCTCTTCATGAGCATGACACGTCATCTCGTAGGTCATTAGAGACCCAATAAGTTCTTCAAGCGGAAATACTTTAAGATGCTTGGCCTCTTGAATGACCGTTACTTTTGGATCCCAACTCTTTGGAAGGGATCTTAAAATTTTAGTTACTAACTCAAAATTAGAAAAACCTTTACCAAGAGCTTTAAGTCCATTGATGACATCCGTAAAGTGGGTGTACATGTCTCCAATGGACTTATTTGGTTTCATCCGAAAATGTTCATAAGAATGCACAAGAATGTTGATTTTGGACTCTTTCACTCGGTTAGTGCCTTCATGAGTGATTTCAAGAGTGTGCCAAATATTAAATGTCGATTCACAAATAGAAACCCGATTAAACTCATTCTTATCAAGCGCACAAAATAAGGCATTCATAGCCTTTACATTGAGAGCAAAAATCTTCCTTTCCGACTCATTCCATTCACTCATCGGAAGAGAGGATTTTGCAAAACCATTCTCAACAATGTTCCAAAGTTCGAAATCTATAGAAATGAGAAAAATTCTCATATGAGTTTTCCAATATATATAATCCGACTCATTAAACATAGGCGGACGAGTAATGGAGTGAACCTCTTGCATACAGGAGTAGGCCATCTCTCTTGGGTTTAAACCAATATGAGAGTAAACCTTGCTCTGATACCAATTGTTAGGATCGAAAAGGCACTAAGAGGGAGGGGGGGTGAATTAGTGCAGCGGATTAAAAACGTAACTTTGAAGCCGATTTCACACAAAGACTAGTTCGTAAGAAGATTTCGATTTGATGAAAGAAAACTTGAATGAAATAGCTTGAGTAAAGGAACTAAATGATTTGCAGCTAAGTAATGAAATAATTTAGAAATGTAAACACTCATACATTCATGAACACAATGATGTATAGTGGTTCGGTCAAATGACCTACATCTACTCTTGAAGCCTTCACGATGAGGCTCCGCACTTCCACTAGCAAATCCTTTAAAGAGGAAGGACCAAATACCCCTTTTTACAACCCTTTACAGAAGTTCACACTCTTACAAGATTTCTCAAGAAGAAGAAGGAGGTGAACACTTAGCAAGAGACAAGGCTTTTCAAGACTATTCAAAGACTTAAACTCAAGATTCTAACTCTCAAAAAGGGTGCCCTTTCAGTTGAGAAAGGGGGGATATTTATAGGCTCAAAATGGATTCAAATTTGGGCTCCAAATTTGAATTTTTTGAGTTTCCTAATGTTAGCCTATCAGAGGCGGTGCTACGCCTATGTCGATCTGTGACCCGACACTGGCAGAGCGATGCCACCGCCTGAGTCATGGCGATAGGGCGGTGCTACGCTTGAGCTAAGCGGTGCCACCGCTTCAGTCAAGGGTTCAACCGCCTGGCCTATACAGCAAAGGCTGAATAGGCCCTGTTTAAGGCCCAATTTGGCCCAGTAGGAGCCCGGTTGGCCCCTACTAAATTTAGATAGGATTATTTCTAAACCCATGCTCTAATCACGTGCAAACTACGAAATTAAAACATAATCCTAAGTGATTTAACCTGACATTCTTCAAGTCAACTTTCGGCAAGCTTTACGGTGAGATTCCGACGGACTTCTAATACTTCCCTCAGATTTCTTCCAGTGGACTCCCAGCATACTCCCGGATTGTATGGCGAGCTCAACGAGTCTTTGGCTAGCTTCCGAATCTTCCCGGTAAGTTCTGTGAACCTTCGACGATCTTTGCAACGAACTTCCAAAAACTTCGGCAAGTCCCTGATTCGATCTTGGATGGTTCCGGCAACATTTTTGACGATTTCTCGGACTTCCAATACTTCCCTCGAACACCCGACGGACTTGACCTCGGTAAATCGCTTTATGTTTTCATCCCATCGTAGTTATTCCTGCACACTTATCTCGACAAAATAGATTAGAACAAATATTTCACCAATTGACTTCATCATCAAAATCTGAGATTCAACACTTTATGCAAGTAGAATTTGGCACTGTTGAGATCGAGAGCAGCACTAAGAGGGGGGGAGTGAATTAGTGTAGCGGATAAAGATGATAAATTTTGAGGATTTAAAATAAGTTCAGAAACTTCATACGTTGAAAACTTCGTTTCGATAAAATCCGATTTTAATTGAAGTAAATTAGAAAGTGCTTAAACTAGGGAGTGTTTAGAGAGGAAGAAGGGCAGTGATGAGTAAGTTGAGCAGCGAAGAAAAGATGATTTGCTGAAATATAAAAGACAATACGTAAACGTAAACCATTTTTATAGTGGTTCGATCATCCGACCTATATCCATCCCCGATTCCTCTTCACTTGAGGCCACCGGCTTTCCACTAGCTGCCTTCCTTCCAATAGGCGAAGATAAACTCCCTTACAAGGTTTCCCTCAACCACCTCACTTAAGACTAACTCTTTAAAGTTTAGGAGGAGGGATTTCTACTAAGAATTAGAGAGTTTTCCCTTAGTTTTCTTTCACAATTCTTGCAATCCCAAGCAAGAACATCTGGGGTATTTATAGACCCCAAGAGGATTCAAATTTAGAGCCCAAATTTGAATTACCCTGGATTTCAAGGGTTTTGGCGATACCACCACCTACGCTTTTTGCCCCTGTTAGTATACTGGGCGGTACCACCACCCAGCCTGGCGGTACCACCGCCTAGCACACTGACATGGTCGGTGTACTAGGTGTTACCACAGCCCACTGAGGTGGTGCCACCGCTGCCCTAAGGCAGTAACACCGCCCAGATGTTCTGGGGAGCTGGACCTGGGCGGTGCCACCGCTAAATAAGGTCCAACACTTCTGGTTAGGCCTTAAACCCGGCCCAAACCAGTCCAATACCGAGCCTAATTAGCCCCTAACAGGGTTAAAGGATTAACACCTAATCCTAACCCTAATTATATGCTAACTATGAAATTAAAGATATTTTCTAAGCTATTACAAAGTCCAAAAAGTCAAGACTTCTTCCTCTGGCGAGCTTCCAGTGAACTTCCGATGGTCTTCCGATGAACCCTCGGATACCATTATGCGGACTCCCGGCAAACTCCTGGACTTCACGATGATCTTGGTGAGTTCTGACGAGCTTCTTCGGCAAGCTCCAATCTTTCTCGGTGAGCTCTGCAAACTTTCGACAAACCTTCCAGTGAACTTCCGAAAACCCTTCGGCAAGCTCCCTACTCGTTCTCGGCTAGTTTCGATAGTACTCCCGACGAATCTTTGGACTTCCGTCGAACTCTCGAACTCCCAACAATCCATCGCACTTGACTCCAACACTTTGTTTTGTTTTGTGTCTTCATCATTATCATAGTTAATCCTGTACACAAGCCAAAACTCTACTTCGATCTAGATAGTTATTACAATGCGAATTGACATTCTATTTCCCGGCATGTCATTGGCCTATCAGCGCTTCATCCGCTTCTTTGGCGTATTGTCCTCTCTTGCGGTCTGTTACCTAATCAGTGGTTGACCTCCACAACCCCAATATCATTGGAGCAATACCACTCTTCTTAGCCTAATGCCCAACGTCCGAAGCCTTCTGCCGATTGTCAACCAGACCTCCGGCACGACATCCAATATCTTGACGTGTTCCTCCTGGCAACGTCAATTCCTCCTACGTCAACTATCTAATCCTAATCGAGTAGACCAGCATGACTTAAAACACAGTTAGATAAACAAAACATAATCAATTAGTTTCATCATCAAAATCCGAAATTCAACAAGCATAAGCACAATGCGTCCCTTATAGTGCAAGTCTTTTGAGTCCCAACTGTAATGAGCCACGGAGCTTGGTGCTTCCTCCAATTTTTTTATGATCTTACTAGTCTCCAGATTATCTTACCATTCCCTCATAATATCCTCAAGGAAGTCGCTGGTCGAAAGTGAAACGGTCAAAAATTTAGCTTGTTTGGGTAGCCACAAAAGTGCATCTGCAATAATATTCATTTTCCCTTTTTGCAAGTTATTTCATAATCATATCCAAGAAGCTTTGTTACCCATTTTTGCTGCTCGAGGAAAGATATCTTCTGCTCTAATAAATATTTTAGGCTTTTATGGCCGATCTTGATTTGAAAGTGTTGCCTGATTAAGTACGGTCTCCATTTGGCCACCGCATACACAATCACGAGCATCTCCTTATCATAAATAGTAATCTTGAGATAGGAAAGAGATAATACCTTACTAGTATAAGCACTCAATGACCATCTTATATTAGTACAGTACCAATTCCGGCTCCGAAGGCATTAGCTTCAATAACAAAAGTCTTGCCGAAGTCGGGTAGTGCTAGTACGGGCATTGTCGACATTAAGGCTTTAAGTTCGTCAAAGGTGATGGTGGCTTTGTCAAACCATTGGAAGCATCTTTTTTTAGCAAGGAAGTAAAGGGTACACTGATCTTTCCATAGTTTTTCATGAACTTACGGTAGTAGCCTGTTAAACCGAGAAAGTCGTGCAATGATTTTATATTCCTCGGGGTTGGCCAGTTCTACATTGCTTCAATTTTGGAGGGGTCCACCACCACACCTTCTTCTGATATGATATGCCTAAGGTATTCCATCTTCTATAAAAAAAAAGCTACACTTCGATTTTTTGATAAAAGAATATGTTCCCGCAAAATCGTCAAAACAAGTCGTAAGTGCTAAAAATGTCTTTCAAGAGAAGGGCTATAAATAATGATATCATCAAAGAAAATTAGCACAAAATTATAAAGATAACTCTAGAAAATATCATTCATAAGGCTCTAGAAGGTGGAGGGAGCATTAGTGAGACCAAAGGGTATTACCAGAAATTTATAGTGGCTATTGTGTGTTTGAAAGATGATTTTCGGTATGTCTTCTTTGCACACTCATATTTGATGATACTCGGATCGAAGGTCGAGCTTTGTGAAGACTCGTGCTCCCTTTAATTCATCAAGCAATTCATCTACTACTGGAATAGGGTACTTGTTCTTGACGGTTATGCCATTGAGAGCTCAGTAATCAATGCACATTCGCCATGTTCCATCCTTCTTTTGTACGAGGAGCACTGGTGAAGAGTAGGGGCTGCAACTTGGCCAAATAACTCCTGTTTTGAGAATCTCTTTTACAATCCTTTCTATTTCCTCCTTCTGGAGATGTGGATACCAAAATACTATTTGATGGAGGTTTGCCTGGAAGAATCGATATACGATGATTATGTTAAATCTTGGATTTTGATGATGAAACTAATTGATAGTGTTTTATTATCTAACTGTGTTTTGAGTGACACAAGTCTACTATCGATTAGGATTAGACAATTGACATAGGATGAATTAGCATTGCACCAAAGAAAATCATGTCAGGAGATTGGACATCGAGCCAAAGGTCCGGTCGACAATCGGTAGAAGGCTTCGGACATCGGGCATCAAGCCAAGAAGAGTGGTGTTGCACTAAGGAGATCGGGGTTATGGAAGTCAACCGTCAATTGGGCAACATGCCATAAGGAAGATGGCGTGTCAAAGAACTGGATGAAGCACCGACCAATGATGTGCCGGGCAACAGGATTTTGATTCGTGTAATAATTATCTAGATCGAAGTAGGGTTAAGATTTACTTAGTGTGCAAGATTAACTACGATAACAATGAAAACATAAAGTGAAACAAAGTGTCAGAGTCAAGTGTAATCAAATCGTTGGGAGTTCAAGAGTTCAACGAAAGTCCGAGGGTTCATCGGGAGTACTGTCGGAATTAGTCGAGAATAAGTAGGGATCTTATCGAAGGATTTTCGAAAGTTCATCAAAAAGATTCATCAGAAGTTCATGAAGTTCATCAAGAAATATTAGAGCTTTCCGAAGAAGCTCGTTGGTACTCGCCAAGATCGTCGTGAAGTCCAGGAGCTGTTGGTTATAGGTGCCCTACAAGCTAATCATATGAGTGGTGACACCTGTAACATGTTACGTCGATCTCTTCGCATATTATTATTGACATTTTCTCATATTATCTAGATGAATATTATGATGTCCATGGATATATGCAATGGGAATCGAATCGTGATGAGATCATGATAATGAGACCAGTATACCTTTAAACACAAATCCTAAATCATCCTAGTCATAAGTTACTCGATGAGGACATCAAGATAACCGAAAAGACTGGTGTGTTGTATACTCGTCTATATAATGGAGGCGACTAGTCTCATAGTCACTTTTATGGGGACACTAGAGGTACAGTGCAGGTGCTCATTAGAGAATAAGTTCACTAATTGATCCGCTTATAGAATACTGTATGGTTAATGATACCTAATGTCAAACGGCGATTCCGTAATCCCAGTAGTGTGTCTAGTCCTTAGACTTGAGGCACCAAAGATGCCTTGTTAGAGTACTCCATTCTTTGACTACTAGACTTACAGGTTTGGAGAGCTCCAATCTGGTATAGCCAGTTCTCAAGAATGATAGCCAACTTTACGAAGGCAATTGCATGTCAATAGAGGATCATCCACTCTCGGTATCGTGAGAGATATATCCCGCGTATACTCGCTCAGGCAAAATCCCTGGCTAGGGTCATTCGGATTGAGAGAGAAGGAGTTCTCTAAGAGAATTCGATTAGAGCAAGACTCGAACAGGATTCCGTATGGGCCTGACTTTACCATTCCCAATATACAATTTCTGGGATATTAGATAGATGAGGGACTATAGATACATAGTAATTGAGGACAGATAAGTCCGATAGAAGAGATCTCTCTGTACCGTTTGGGGACTATACCGTAGTGCCTAGTACATCCATAGTCGATGAGTCGAGTGAATTATTATGAAGTTAATAATTTACTATATTAGAAGGTGTTCTGAGTTAGGAGTTCTAATAGGAACGACTCATGGCCAGCTCGATATCGGGCCTAAAGGGTCACACATATAAGGTGGATGTTGCGATGAGTAGTAGTGCGGATATGAGATATCTACGAAACCCCTAGTTTGGATCCTATAGATAAGATCCAATTAGATAATTAGATGAGATCCAATTAAATGGTTAGATTAGATCCAATTGGATGAGATCAAATTGGATCCTATGGATAAGATCCAATGAGATCCAATTGGATAAAGATCCAGTGTGAATAGAATCTATTAAGGATAAGCTTCCTCCACCTCTATGAATAGGAGGAACCTCCTGGTTCATAGGCTGAGAGCTCTTTGTAGTCATCCTCCTATTCTCCTTAGTGTCCACTCCTCTTCCTTGGCCTCGGTAGCCTTATGGTGCATATGGAGAGAGATCCCATGGTGATCTAAGGAGCGTCGTTGTTGCGTCTGCTGTGTGGATTACTACTAGAGAGGAGTACGCTAGTGCTCCTTCATCCTCTTCATCGGATCTAAAATTTTTGGGGATATACGATATCCCTAGGTAATGCTTCTGACATGATACATGTGGATTTTTTGGATTTACGATTTATGCCCACCAATCGTCACACAACGGCCAAGTACGTAACTATGGGAAATCTGGTCTTGTTTTTATTTTTCGCTACGTATGAGATACCGAATCTCTTAATTTTCCAGTAGGAGCTTGCTGGGAGTCCACAGAATGGTGTTTGAGGGTTCGTTGGAAGACCGCCGGAAGTTCGCCAGAAGCTCGCTAGAAGAAGTCTTGACTTGCCGGACATTGTTTAGCTTAGGAAATGTCTTTAATTTCATAGTTAGCATGTAATTAGGATTAGAATTAGGTGTTAATCACATAACCCTGGTAGGGGCCAATTGGGCCCAATAATGGACTGGTTTGAGCTGAATTTAAGGCCTAACCAAAAGTGCTGGACCTTGTCTGGCAATGGCACCGCCAGACTAGGGTGGTGGCACCGCCCTAGGTCCAGCTCCCCAAGATGTACTGGGTGGTGGTACCACCTAGTGTTAGAGCACCTGAGCGGTAGTGCTGCCTAGTACACTAACCGTGGCAGTGTGTCAAGCGATAGTACTGCCAAATTGGGTGGTGGTACCGTCCAATGTTAGGGTCAAACTGGCGATGGTACCGCCAGTACCCGGTATACCTAGGATGGGAAGGGTTTTGACTTCAATTTTGAATCAGATTGGAGCCTATAAATGCCCCTCCCATTCCTGGGTTGAATACACAAGCACACATACTTTAAAAGTGAGAAAACTCTAAAAAATTACTAGAGAAAACCCTCCTCTAGACTTAGATTGTTTTCAACTTCAAATGAGGAGTGCTTATAAGGATTACCTCCTAAGCTCGTCAAAAGGAGAGGTGCTTTAAGAGAGTTTGTCTTTGCCCGTTGGAAGAAAGATAGCTTGTGGAAAGCTGGTGGCCTCAAGAGAATAGGAATCGAGAGTGGACGTAGGTTGTATGTATGATCGAACCACTATAAAATTCACTTTGCGTTTTTGTTCTTGCATTTATCTTTCTACAAACCTTTACTTTAGTAGTTTATTACCTTTCATCTTCTCTAAATATTCTCAAGTTTAAGTTAGAGCTTTTCCGAAATTGTTTACAATCGAAACACTATTCTTTTCATATGAGGTTTTCCGAGATCACTTAAATCGTCGAATTTATCATTTTTAACCGCTACACTAATTCACCCCCCACCCTCTTAGTCCACTCTAGATCCCATCAATTGGTATTAGAGCCTCGTTATTTCTCATTTGGATTCATATTCACGAGAAATGACTCTTCATGGCTTTCAAGAGGGTTTTTCAATCATTCGTCCTCCGTTGTTTAACAGGTCGAACTACGTATATTGAAAAACTCGAATGAGTATTTTCTTGATTTCTTTAAATTTGGATTTATGGAATGTTGTTGAAAATGGCTTTCAACTTCTCTCTAAATCGATGAACGAATAGTCAGATTTAAAGAAAAAATCTTTTTCATTAAATGCAAAGGCTATGAATACCTTATTTTGTACTTTAGATAAAAATAAGTTTAATCAAATTTCTACATGCGAAACAGCTTTTGATATTTGGCGCACACTTGAAATCACACACGAGGGAACTAGTAGAGTCAAAGACTCGAAAGTAAACCTCTTATTGTATGGTTTTGAGCTTTTCCAAATGGCACCAAACGAGACTATCGACGACATATACACCCGTTTCACAGATGTCGTCAATAGTCTAAGAGCTTTTGGTAAATCTTTTTCGGATTTTGATCTCATAAATTTTGGTAAATTTTTGTTTAATGAACAAGATTTTAAGATCCCTTCCGAAAAGGTGAGATCCGAAAGTAACTGCAATACAAGAGGCTAAAGATTTAAATAATTTACCTATTGAAGAACTTATCGGCTCATTGATAACATATGAAATGAGCCTCTTGAGACTTGATAAACACAAGAACCACCTTCCAAAGAATAGGAAGAATTTAGAACTTCAGACATATGAATACTACTTGAGTGATGACTCAAGTGATGAGGACATTGAACACTTAACAATGAATTTTAAAAAGTTCATTAAACAAAAATTAAAAAACATAAATAAACTTGAATGGAGAAAGAGGCCAAAGAAGAAGAAGAAGGCTCGTAAAGAAGAATCAAGTAAAGAAGAGGCGAAATGCGCTTTGACAACCTTTGACTACAATGTAGGTAACTCACCCGAAATATTGTTACATTGTTTTGAAATTACATGATCTTTTCATGAGTTGCTTAGTTTAGTTAGTAGGAAATAAAAAATTATTTTCAAAAAATTATATCATGCTTTTCTTTCCAATATTTTAAAATTTTAAAATAATACTTGCATGATTTGTGTAGACCTAATAGGATTAATCTATGCATGTGTATCTTGATGGATTTGTATTGCTTTTAGTTTAAAATAAGATACATGGTTTTTGACACAAAAATCAATTATCATGATAAATCGAATGTATATTTTTTTATTTCTGTATCGGTTTTCACTTTCAATCTTGATGTATGTTTTTGACACAAAATGAATTATCATGATAATTGCATCTCATACATGTACACCTAACAAGATAAAATCAATGAACATTTATCTTGATGATTTTAAAACTATGAATGATGAGCGAATCTTATGTCTTGGACAAATGTATGTGTAAATGCTTGGCTTTTGTATAAAATTTTTTTTTAGGATGTTTTATGGTATCATGCTTAATGATGCATGAGGATTTGAAATAATAACTTGAAACCTCACATTTTGAAATAACGTGTTTGTCTTGATGATCTTCATGATGATATCAGTTCCAAACATGATGCTTGATGATTTCATATCATGCATGAGAATTTAACAATTGAAATCCTACATTTTGGAATAATGTGTTAATGGCTTTGATGAAATTTGTATGATGATGCATGTCTTTATGAAATAAATTGTAAAACTAAAAGATTTAACCCACATAGCTTCCCAAATGAAAGAAAAGTGGTTTTGATAATGCTTTCGACTTCCAACATGATACATGACTTTTATATGAAAACTTGAACATACTTATATGAGGTCAACCACATAAAATAAAACACATAAAAATTGAAAATGTGATATCATGATGTTTTATTTTTTATATGTTTGGTCTTGATGGTTTTATGATGAAACTTATATCTCATTTTTAAATACTGATACATGTTTTCATAAAAGACTTGAACATACTCACCTTAATTGAAACACATAAAAAAGGGGAAGCAAAATGTATTATCATGATGAATCAAATCTTTTCCTTAAAGATGCTTTATGTGTTTGCTCTTGATCACTTTTATAACAAAATTTTTAGATGTCGTGTCCTATTTTTAGTCTTTATGATGAAACTTGTGTTTCGGTTTTGAACTTGACAAACATCTTTTATACAAAAAGACTTGAGCATACTTACATGTAATCAATCTATGTTGCCCTCAGTAAATTTCCTGAATAAAAGATTTTGATGATGATTTCAGATTTATACGATAATGCAAATTATGATTTATTTTACGAAAATTTCCTTTCACTCTTGAATATGATACTCGTTTTTATTAAAAGCAAAGGCATGCTTATATGAAGTAAATCATAAAATGAAAATGCATGTTTTACTATCTCTAAAAGTTTTTGATTTTTCAATGAAAGACAAGTGATGAATTCATTTATGATATTATGAATGAGATTTTGATGATGTGTTAAAGAATCCATTTATATGAATCTATGAAAATGATTTTAATGATAAATATAAAGTATTTGAGTTGAATTTGAATGAGACTTGTTAATGATTCTTGACTATTCTCTTAATCTCTTGGAATTATGACTTTTTGAGATATATATATATATATATATATATATATATATATATATATATATATATATATAATGCTTGAATCAAGTTCTAAAAGATTTCATTTTGCTATAAAGAAATTTTATTGAACTCATGATCTTGGCAATTATAACTTGAAGTTCCTTATAAATCAAGATCATTTACCATACTCCTTTTGTTTATCAAAAGAAAATTCTTCAAATGAAATGTAACTTGTCTTTTGATTTCTTAGAATTCAATACTTCAATTTTTATAAATTCATGATCTTGATAACTTAAGATGACTTTTGGAATTCATGACATGATATGATTGAATCATTGATTTACTCTTCTTTATCATGGCTTGAAAATGAATATTTTGAATTATGGTAGACGACCTTTACATTATTGAAATTATATATGATGAGTAATGATTGTTTGAATACATAAATCGATAATTTTTTATTTGTTATTCGAAATTTTATTTTCATGATTTTGATTTCACGTCTTTTGATACTTTAGATTTTTCTTGAGAATCAATATCTTCTATTTGATCTCTTGAGTTTCTTGTGTAATTTACAAAGAAAAGACACATCAAAGTGAATTATGTTCTCTATACTTAATGCCTATGATTCTTTAGCTCATAAGAATTCTATACGTTACTTGCTAAAAAGGAGATTTATTGAATTGGTTCATGGACTTCTTGGGTTTATAACATTTGGTATTCATGATATGATTTCATTTATGCCTTGTATGCATTATGTGATGATTGAAGGATTGATTGATGCAAATTTAAATGATGTGAAAAGTTATTGTAAAAAAAGGGAAGAAAATAATCCTAGTCTTGAAATCTCAATATTTGATACTCGAAATACTTTTAAAATGTGATCTTCATGAGAATCCTTCAAGTAGCACTTTTTGCTATTTATTACCTCGTGAATCTTGATCTTGATCTCGTTAAAAAAAATTAATTAATCATGAATGATATCTTTGGTATTCTCGAATTGATCCTTATTGATATCTTTCATAAATTCTTTGTATATATTGCTTGTATAATGATTGAAATTTTAGTCATTATGTCCTTTCTTTTTTACATTAACAAAGGGGGAGAAGGGTTTACTAGCTTGTATATTACAAATGAAAGCAAACATAGTTAGCTAGAACTTGCAAAGGCAAAACTTAGTTGCAAAAGAAAAAAATTGAAAGAGAGTTAGCTTGTGTATCGCAAAGTATGCTAGCTTGGTTATCATTATTGCTTGTTTGCTTATCATCAATTTTTCTCATATCATGATTTATTTATGACACCCTTAAATTCATGACTTAATATAATAAAAATTCATAATGCAAATTTATTATTTTATCGTGATCAAAGCATTGATGTAAAAGATTATTCATACTCCACTTCTTTTTGACAAGGACAAAGAGAGAGCAAGAATTGCTAGTTTGTACAGTTAAATCAAAAAAACTTGCTATCATGAATACTACCAACAATTACAATCTTGCAATCTCAAAAGGAGAAAAATTGTTATCTCAAAAGAAGAAAAATACAAACATAGAAAAATTTAAAATCTTATACTTGCTATGTTTCTATGCTTGTATGTTGCAATGAGAATTTAGCTCACATGTTTAAAGTGATGAAAATTTTACAAAATTGCTAGCTCATTGCAAACAAGAAGTTGAAAGCTTAGAAAGGTGCTAGCTTGAGATATCGCAAAGAGAAGCAAAGTGCTATCTTGCCTATCATAAGAAGCAAAAAGAAATGATCTAGTACATCTAGCACATCTCAACAACAAAATGACACATCTTTAAAGCATGATGATTTGATGATTATGAAATTTGCATATTTTAAATCTTGCTAGTATGTTGTAAATTTTGTATATCTTTTTAACTAGCTTGATGCAACTTCTCCTTTTTGTTGATGACAAAGGGGGAGAAGTAGATTGATGATTTCATACAATGATTGATTGAATATTTTTGCATGATGTGGTTAGATAACATGATATATGTTGCTTGGATTTGGCATAATCCAAGTGTTCTATTAATATGGTATATTGATAGGGGGAGTTTAGTTAAACTTCAGGAGTTAAGGTTAATTTCGTCATCAATTAGTTGTCATCATAAAAAAGGGAGAGATTATTGAATCTCGGATTTTGATGATGAAACTAATTGATAGTGTTTTATTGTCTAACTATATTTTAAGTGACGTAGGTCTACTATCAATCAGGATTAGATAGTTGACATAGGATGAATCAACGTTGCACTAGAGGAAATTATGTCAGGAGATTGGACGTCGAGCTAGAGGTCCGATCGATAATCGATAGAAGGCTTCGGACATCAGGCATCGGGCCAAGAAGAGTAGTGTTGCGCCAAGGAGATCGAGATTGCAGAAGTTAACCGTCAATTGGGCAACAAGCCATAAGAGAGGACGGTGCGCCAAAGAACAGGACGAAGTGTCGACTAATGCCATGTCAGGCAACAAGATATTGATTCATATAATAATTATCTAGATCGAAGTAGGGTTAAGATTTACTTAGTATGTAGGATTAACTATGATAACGATGAAGATATAAAGTGAAACAAAGTGCTAGAGTCAAGTGTGATTGAATCGTTGGGAGTTCGAGAGTTCGTCGAAAGTCCGAGGGTTCGTCGGGAGTATTGTCGGAACTAGCTGAGAATGAGTAGGGAGCTTGCTGAAAGGTTTTCAGAAGTTCATCGAAAAGATTCACCAGAAGTTCACGGAGCTCGCCGAGAAAGATTGGAGCTTGTTGAAGATGCTCGTTGGTACTTGCCAAGATCGTCATGAAGTCTAGGATTGCTGGGAGTCTACAGAATGGTGTCTGAAGGTTCGTCGGAAGGCTATTGGAAGTTCGTCGGAAGCTCGCTGGAAGAAGTCTTGACTTGTTAGACATTGTTTAACTTAGAAAATATCTTTAATTTTATATTTAGTACATAATTAGGGTTAGGATTATGTGTTAATCCTATAACCCTAGTAGGGGCCAATTGGGCTCAATAATGGACTGGTTTGGGCTGGGTTTAAGGCCCAACCAAAAGTGCTAGACCCTATCGGGCGATGGCACCGCTAGACTAGGGTGATGGCACCACCCCAGGTCTAACTCCCTAGGATGTACTGGGTGGTGGTACCGTCCAGTGTCAGAGCACTTAGGCGGTGGTACCGCCCAGTACACTGACCATGGTAATGTGTCAAGCAGTAGTATCACTAGACTAGGTGGTGGCACCACCCAGTGTCAGGGTCAAACTGGTGGTGATATCACCAGTGACAAGCAATGTTACCACTAGTACCCAGTAAACTCGGGATGGAAAGATTTTTAGCTCCAAGTTTGAATCAAATTGGAGCATATAAATACCCCTCCTATCCCTGGGTTAAATACACAAGAGAGAAACTCTAAAAAAATCACTTGAGAAAACCCTCCTCTAGACATAAATTGTTTTTAGCTACAAGTGAGGAGTGAGTGCCTGTAAGGGTTATCTCCTAAGCCCATCAAAAGGAGAGGTGCTGTAAGGGAGTTTGTCTTTGCCAGTTGGAAGGAAGATAGCTAGTGGAAAGCCGGTGGCCTCAAGAGAATAGGAATCGGGAGTAGATGTAGGTCGTATGACTGAACCACTATAAAATTCAGTTTGCATTTCTGTTCTTGTATTTATCTTTTTATAAACCTTTACTTTACTTGTTCACTACCTTTCATCTTCTCTAAACATTCTTAAGTTTAAGTTAGAGCTTTTCCGAAACCGTTTGCAATCGAAACACTATTCATTTTGTATGATATTTTTCAAGATCATTTAAATTACTGAATTTATCATTCTTAACTGCTGCACTAATTCACCCCCTCCCCCCCCCCCTCTCTTAGTGCCACTCTAGATCCCAACAGATCATGCTGGCACGAGTAAGAGGTAGGCTACGCTGTTCGTCAAAAATATCTGAAAATTTAACAAGCAAGGAAAGTAGGTTTGGGTCTTCAAATTCGGTTGGCTCTCCCTTAGATTGCTACTCAAGTTGTACCAAAAAGATGTTGTAAGCTTTGTGCAAACCATTCTCCATTTGTTGTGTGCAAATCATCATTACGTCGCCCCCACGTTTCCCGCGTAGTATCACATGTTTACCCTTACTGTAAAATTTCATAATTAGTTTTAAAAAATTTTAGGAAACATCACCCAATATCGTTAGCCATTTGATGCCGAGCATGGCTTCATAATCATCAAGAGAGAGGAGAAAGAAATCTGCAATAATCTCTGGGTCCTGTAGCAATAGTTTCATCCGCAGGCACCTATGATCGCACTTCAAAATTTATCCATCGGCCACCTTAATGTCAAATCTGCTGAAATTCTCGATAGGTAAGGCCATATAAATAGCAACCTTGCTATTCATAAAATTATTAGTGCCCCTAGTGTCAATGAGAACAGTGATCGGTTGTTGTTTCAGAAGTCCTCCCACTTTCATCGTTTGCGGGTTCGCGTAACCGGCAAGGGCATGCATCGTAATATCAATCGGCTACTGTTCTTCATCCGCAACCTCTTTCTTATGCTCCTAGACCTCCTCCTCTATGTCTTCAAGAGGTTCAATTGGTAGGAGGTGACCCCTTTTACAGTAATGATCGTGGTTCCACAGCTCGTCACAATGCTAACAAAAAACCCTTTGCTAATCGATCACGTAGTTCTTCTCTTGTCAATTTTTTTAGCAGCGAAGGATGGTGGGAGCAGAAGGAGGTTTATATGCCACAAGACTAAGAGAGGTTTTCATCCTTTAAGCATCTTGGTTGAGCCATTCTTCTTGTATTCGAGTGAAAGAAATCATAGCCATCACGGTATGGGGTTACTGCGCTTTAACCTCCCCTTTTATCTATGGCTTTAGTTCTTCGATGAATGTTCCTAACAATTGAGGTCAGTCCAATCATGAGCAAAGTAGGATAGCTTCTTAAACCTAGTTTAGTACTCTTGAATCATAGAGGTTTGTCGAATCTTTGCGAATTGGCCGTCGATATTTTCATACTCTATAGGTCCGAAACGGTTCAGCATTACGTTCTTAAATTGATTCTATGTCAGATCCCATGATTGAATTCTAGCCAATTGTACTATTGAATAGCATCTTTTTCAAGGTGGATGATAGCAATTTCCACCATAGCATCATCCAATGTTTGGTAGTAGCGAAAGTAATATTCGGCACGTGAAATCCACCTCGCTGGGTCTCCTTCTTCCCATCACGGGAAGTCCACCCTCATGCATGGCTGAAGCATGTCTGAGGGCTATCCCTCCTCTGGAGGACTCTCTGAACTCTCTCCTCATTGAAATTTGGTTGGACTTGATGGTTGTCCAATTCTGAATTCTGCGAACAAAGCACGCAATTTGTCCTCCAAGTGAGATTCAATCGGAGATTCCAATGCTTCAAATTTGGCATTAATTGGATCTTGAGAAGCCATAGCATATGCCTGTAGATCAAAGATATCCTTGTCTTTTTTCTGTTGATGGGTTAATAGCATGGGGTGGTGGAAGGTTCAAACAATAGATCGATGATAGAAGGGTTCAACTATAATAGTTTACTATTTTGGGCTATGATTTTTTATGCAAATAGGTTATGACAGCTGTGTCTTAAGGCTAGAGGGATGCCCTAAAGATGTCTTAGTTGGTGGCAACAAGGTGACTAGGGTTTGGTAGGTTATGGAGAAAAAAAAGGACAAAGGTGCAGCACTAGATTTTTTATCGAAAAAATTCCAACAGTAAAGATGTAATTTTTTCTAGCAATTCTTAATAGAGATTTAAGTAAAACTCAAAGGGAATCTAATGGTAAGGGAGAGCTAATGCTATTAAAAGTTTTGTAGAAGGAAATGACAGCAAGAGATTTGGCAAAATTGATGATCACGGAAAGGTACTACAGCATATTTTTACGTCTAAAGTATAGCGGTTTGGACATAAAAGATCCATGGTTTATATTGAGAATTTTTCAATGAAACCAAAGGGAAATCTGCTATTGCAATTCATGGGGAGATCAAAGAATGATCCGTGGTGGTGGAGAGGATGGCAGAATTCGGCGATGATCTTTTAAGCAATTGTGGGAATTGCTTTGGGCGACTGTAGAGAGTTGATGGATGGTTGTGAAAGGGCAGCGAGATGCCAAGAATGCTACTTTGATACCATATGTTAGAACCCTTACAGATTTTAAGCTTGAGGTTGATCTCTTTAGGGGATCGACCTCCTTGGAACTCTATAGGGGGTCCTTCCTCTAAGTTGCTGCTCAAAGGCTGCTAAAAGAATTGATCTATTCATAAAGAAAAGAGGGTGATTACATGGTTATTTATAGGGCTTCTAAACTTTAACTCCTAATAGGACTCCTACTCAAGACTCCTACTTCTAATCAACTCCTAATGCTTCTCTAAATAGCAACTTTCAAACTAATCCTAACCTAGCCGGCCTCTTCACCTCTTTAATAGGAGTCAACTAGATAGGATTTACATAAATGTCCTTAGAATTTACATGTTTGCTCCTTTTATTAAAACTAAATTAGGACTCTCCTAGCTAGAGTCCTAACATCTTGTAGCAATGTAAATGACAATAAGTAAATGCAAAATTGATTTTATAGTGGTTCAGTCATACGACTACGTCTACTCTTGATTCCTCTTCTCTTGAGGCCATCGGGCTTTCCACTAACTATTTTCCTTTCAACGGGCGAAGAAGAACTCCCTTACAGCACCTCTCCTTTTGAGAGGCTTAGGAGATAACCCTTACAAGCACTTAACTCCTCTCTTTCGATAGAATACAAATGAGAACTACAGGAGGGATTTCTAAAGTGATTTGAATAGTGTTTTCTCACTTTTAAAGTATGTGTACTTGCATCTAAAACCCAAGGATGGGAGGGATATTTATAGGCTCTAATCTAATTCAAACTTAGAGCTATAAACCTTTTCATCCTAGGTTTACTAGGTACTAATGGTACCAACGCTTGTCACTGGCGGTACCACCGCTAGTTTCACCCTGACACTGGTGGTACTATCACTAGTCTGGTGGTACCACTGCTTGACATATTGATGTTGTCAATGTACTATATGGTACCGTCGCTCAAGTACTTTGTCACTTGGTGGTACTACCACCCAGTGACAATGTACGACCTAACACAGACCAACTCATACGGCTAGGTATGACTCAGTCCATATGGTCAGATACGAACGTAAATCATGTGTCTAAGCATGACTCAACTCGTGAGTCAAGCATGGCCCAGTTCAGTGGTAAGGCTCAGCCCAACTTATGAGTAAGGCTTAGCCTAGTCCATGAAGTTAAGCCTGCCCAATAATACGATTGGCGTTAAACACATCATCGCTCCTCTATATAGCTCATTGTATCTTAACTTAACCTATTACTTGGGATAGGCATGTGCAGCGCATACGACCCGTCCAAGAATTAGGTAGGTTGGTTCAGTTTGGGCTAGCACTATATGACATAGTCTGATTTCCTCTTCCTTTATTAGTTTGAGCTCTTTAATTAACTAAATTATATAGGTTTGATCAGTTAAAATTAGTTTAGGATAATTCCAGACTAACTTAACTAGTTCAAACATACTTGACCTAATCAAAATCAATCAAATCTAAATTAGACTAATCTAGGGTGATTCCAGATCGGTTCTATAAGGATTTGAGGTTAGTTCTATTAGGTCATAATTGAATTGAATTTAGTTTAAGTTAATTAAGCTATTCCAATTAGGGTTTTGGATGATTAAGGACTATTGATGGATTGATGTTTTAAACCTTTATGATTTGATAAATTTAAAGGTATTATTTGAAGGTGTCATTTGAAAATGATTATTAATTTTTTACTTTTCTTAAGTTTATGATATTGACATAATTGTAACCATGTAGTAGATGTAACTAAGCTAGTGATCTACATTGGAAGTGCAACATGTGAAAAGAGTTGTGAGCCCATCACAATGTAGAGCCACCAATAGACATAGTCTAGTAAATCGTACATAAAGCATAGTCTTTTATAATATTTGATCATACTATTTCTTAGATACATATGTGAATGAATGAATGAATGATCATGGATGTTTATATATCCCTGTCGAGGGCAGGGATAGTGATTCCCTTTTGGGATTAGCAAACCATCAGACGTGATGGTTAGACGGTTTGCCATCCACTGTTAGGAAGAACGTATCCCCATTTGGGTGGGTGAGGGAGGCCACTCCATCCGCTGTTGGGAGTGCAATATAGATTATCTCCATCCGCTGTGGGAGGAATCCATCCCGTAGAGTATGTCTCTCCATCCGCTGTTGGGAGAGTTCACCATCGGGTGTGATGTACGCCTTTGTTACCTAGGTATTATGTATGTGTTGCATGTGGCTGATGCATGATTTTGCTTAAGAAATTATTATCATTTCTGATACATAAGTTCTATGATGAATCAACATATTATTATTATTTATTATTAAATTATTAATATTTGTTTTATGAATGTTAAAGATTATTTTTATGATTTTTTCGAGGTTCCTACCAACATGTGTGATTGTTGATTTATTTTTATCTTATATTTATTCTCAGTGTAATCTATAACTTTACAATAGACTTGAAGGTTTGGTGGAAGAGACTTGTGATCCTACTAAGAAGATGTGATCTTTTTTGTTAATAAAATTTTTACTATTGTAAAAGCGAGGATTTGAATTCAAAGATGAAAAAAAAAGGAGTGTGTTCTATAAATAATAAAATTATAATTTATTATATTTTATAAATCTAGGATGTGATAGTTTTAATGATATTAGAGCAATGATTTTAAGGACCTATTGTAATATGGGATCCTAGAATTAGATGACCCAATTAGTTTTTGAGAGGTAGATTTTAAGAATTACATAGTAATACTACTAAACATGATTTTAGGATATTAGGATTATTTTATTATTTTTTTGATATGAAATTGATTGATTAAAAATGTTACATAAAAATAATCTCATTAAATTACTTGAAATTATTGAGTAAAAGGTCAAAATTTTATTTTTCTCTAAATTAAAATAAGTAGTTTATCAGTTTAACTTAAAAAAATCCTATAAAGTTTTACATTTTGAATATAATTTTGTCATGATACTCTTGTCTTCTTTTTGAAAAGTAAATAAGAATTATTAATTTGATTATAGAATATAGATATTTTTAGATACACATAATAAATAAATAATATCAATTGACTTAGTTATGCATGAAGATGCACATATTAAATTTATATCTAATAGTTAAAATAAAAATAAGTTGGCAATCTAACTAGAAATATTTTATGATGCTTATATTTATTGTAAAGTATTTAGATTTTATAAATAAATTAAGTTTATTACATAAGTCTTATAGTATTTATTATTTTGGCCATGTCATTTTCATGTTGGGGACCAAAATTTCATTCATATAATTTTGTTATAAATTTAAGGTAGATGATAAATGAATGAAGTTTGACAAAATTACTATTATAGTTTGACATATTATTTTGTTACCCTTTGTTCTAGAATATTATTTTATCTATAATTATGAATAAGATAAATAAAACATATTTGTTACTTATTGTGTGGTTTTAGGATTGATAATTAATTATCTTTTTTAGTTTTATCTTACATCGTTATGAATGCTTATAGTTAACATATCTAGTTTTACTAATTAAAGATTATACTAAGTTTCAGTTATTCTCTTAGATGTAAAAGTTTTGGTAATTTTAAGTGTAAAATTTTATAGGATATTTTAAAAATATAAATTAAAAAGTTTTTATCTATATAATTTTTGTTACCATATATTATTTTTTAAATTGAGATTAGATTTGACATGTGATAGGATGATTTATAGAAATTATTTTTGATATTAATAAAATATATGCCTTTGTAGTTGAATAAATTTGATCATACATTGATTGTACGAGTAATTAATTTGAATAGAATTTTAATTTAATATCAAATTAATTATCATATATTATTTGTTTAAGACAATGACGAGATCTAATGGGAATTAAATATAATGTTATTTCTTTGACACATATGATATATAAATAATTTAAAATTATAAAAGAATATTTGTTGAATAGTTAGATAAATTTTCAACATTTCAATTGCTTTTGTTTGTTGAGTTACACCTCTAACTTATATTTTTGTCAACAATCAATTAACTTTCAAAACTTAAAAATTTCATTGATTTATTAGATATAGAATTTGATATACTTGTTATGAGTAATCTAAAACCAAATTTATTCAATGAATTTCATTAATTTGTCATATACTTTATGTTAATATTATATATATATATATATATATATATCTTTTAACTTAAAGTTTTTTATTGGCATATTTAATCTAAATATTTTTCAAATTTATCTTTTGACTTAGTATTTCAAGAGCTAACTATATTGATTAATATTATTTTTAATCAAATTTGAGAACCAAATTTCTATTAAGTGGGGGAGAAATATAATCACCGATAATTTCTCCCATAACTAAAATTAATTACTATAAATAATGTATTGCATTATTATTAACTTCCATGTTTGTGTATTATAGTTAAGGAAATAATTAAATTTGAGTTTTACTAATTAAAGATTATACTTAGTTTTAGTTATTCTCTTGGATGTAAAAGTTTTGATAATTTTAAGTGTAAAAATTTTATAGGATATTTTAAAAATATAAATTAAAAAGTTTTTATCTATATAATTTTTGTTACCATATATTATTTTTTAAATTGAGATTAGATTTGACATGTGCTAGGATGATTTATAGAAATTATTTTTGATATTAATAAAATAAATACCTTTGTAGTTGAATAAATTTGATCATGATTGTATGAGTAATTAATTTGAATAGAATTTTAATTTAATATCAAATTAATTATCATATATTATTTGTTTAAGACAATGACGAGATCTAATGGGAATTAAATATAATGTTATTTCTTTGACACATATGATATATAAATAATTTAAAATTATAAAAGAATATTTGTTGAATAGTTAGATAAATTTTCAACATTTCAATTGCTTTTGTTTGTTGAGTTACACCTCAACTTATATTTTTGTCAATAATCAATTAACTTTTAAAACTTAAAAATTTCATTGACTTATTAGATATAGAATTTGATATACTTGTTATGAGTAATCTAAAACCAAATTTATTCAATGAATTTCATTAATTTGTCATATACTTTATGTTTATTATATATATATATATATATATATATATATATATATATATATATATATCTTTTAACTTAAAGTTTTTATTGGCATATTTAATCTAAATATTTTTCAAATTTATCTTTTGACTTAGTATTTCAAGAGCTAACTATATTGATTAATATTATTTTTAATCAAATTTGAGAACCAAATTTCTATTAAGTGGGGAGAAATATAATCACCGATAATTTCTCCCATAACTAAAATTAATTACTATAAATAATGTATTGCATTATTATTAACTTCCATGTTTGTGTATTATAGTTAAGGAAATAATTAAATTTGAGTTTTACTAATTAAAGATTATACTTAGTTTTAGTTATTCTCTTGGATGTAAAAGTTTTGATAATTTTAAGTGTAAAAATTTTATAGGATATTTTTAAAATATAAATTAAAAGTTTTTATCTATATAATTTTTGTTACCATATATTATTTTTTAAATTGAGATTAGATTTGACATGTGATAGGATGATTTATAGAAATTATTTTTGATATTAATAAAATATATGCCTTTGTAGTTGAATAAATTTGATCATACATTGATTGTACGAGTAATTAATTTGAATAGAATTTTAATTTAATATCAAATTAATTATCATATATTATTTGTTTAAGACAATGACGAGATCTAATGGGAATTAAATATAATGTTATTTCTTTGACACATATGATATATAAATAATTTAAAATTATAAAAGAATATTTGTTGAATAGTTAGATAAATTTTCAACATTTCAATTGCTTTTGTTTGTTGAGTTACACCTCAACTTATATTTTTGTCAATAATCAATTAACTTTTAAAACTTAAAAATTTCATTGACTTATTAGATATAGAATTTGATATACTTGTTATGAGTAATCTAAAACCAAATTTATTCAATGAATTTCATTAATTTGTCATATACTTTATGTTAATATTATATATATATATATATATATATATCTTTTAACTTAAAGTTTTTTATTAGCATATTTAATCTAAATATTTTTTAAATTTATCTTTCGACTTAGTATTTCAAGAGCTGACTATATTGATTAATATTATTTTTAATCAAATTTGAGAACCAAATTTCTATTAAGTGGGGGAGAAATATAATCACCGATAATTTCTCCCTTAACATAAATTAATTACTATAAATAATGTATTGCATTATTATTAACTTCCATGTTTATGTATTATAGTTAAGGAAATAATTAAATTTGATTTTTCTAATCATATGGATAATTAAAAATCTTACTAATCAATTAGATTATTAATCAATTTATTTCCTAATAAGTGATATGATTTTTAGGAAGTAAATACTATATATTTCATTTTTAAGAATGAACCATTATAAATGAATATTATGTTTATATCTTTGTGTGTGAAAGTAAAATAAAAATAAAATTAAATATTTACTTGTCTTTTGAGGAGATCTCATCTTCTCCTATATAAAGGGGCTCCTCTTCTTTCATTCCTCATAAAGCATGACAATGGGAGGATTGAGGAGAGGGCTTCCCGAGAAGATGATCTCGAGGAAAGGATAGCCAAGGAGAGGTAGGATCCTTTCTTTTTTTTTATTTGCTTTGATTTATATTTTAAAATATTGATATTAGGATTATTATAATTTTATGATGCATAATAATGTTTTCATTTTGAAATTTTATGATTAATGAATAATGATAATTGATTCATGATATTTGAATGATTATTTAATTGATATTAGTTTCTTAAGCTTAAGTGAGTTTTAATATTAATTTAATTATTAAAATTCTTATTTTTAGATTAATGGTACTAATATATTTAATTAGATATATCTGTGATTTAAGAATTATGTGTGAATTTCTATGATTTAATTAGTTTTAAATTTAAGATTATGGATTTAAATTTTTTAATTCATAGATTTGAGTTATTCTTGTTAATTTAGATTTTTGAAATATAATTTGATAAGAGGATTCTAATTGGGGTCGGACTTAAGTTAAGTTGATCTGTCAAACTAGATCGACTCAGCCCATATGGTTATTATATACGATCTAATCCATGTGGCTAGGTACAATCAGCCCATGTAACTAGGCATGACCCTATTGAATCTCGGATTTTAATGATGAAGTCAATTGATAGGTTATTTGATCTAATCTATATTATTGAGATAAGTGTGCAGGATTAACTATGATAGTAATGAAGACATAAAGCAAATTGCCGGAATCAAGTACATTGGGAGTTTGAGAGTTCGAAGAAAGTCCGAAGTTTCATCGCAAGTACTACCAGAGCTGGCCGAGAATGAATCGGGGACATACCGAAGGTTTTGAAAGTTTACCAAAAAAATCATCGGAGGTTCGTGAAGTTCACTGAGAAAGGTCGAAAGCCTACCAAAAGATTCATCAAACTCGCCATAAAGTCCAAGACGCTAATGAGAGTCCGTTGGAAGAAATTTGAGGGTGTATCGGAAGTCCACCGGAAGTTCGCCAGAAGCTTATTGAAAGAAGACTCGACATTGTCGGATTAGAATTTGCTTAGAAATATGTTTCAATTTCATAGTTAGTATGTAATTAGGGTTAGGATTAGGTGATAATCCTAATTAACCATAGTAGGGACTAACTAGGCCTTAATTGGATTAAATTGGGCTAGATTCAAGGCCCATTCAATAGTGTTGGACCATGTTTGGTGATGGCATCGCCCCGGGAACTAGTTCCCAGGTGGTCTAGGCGGTGGTCCCACCCTAAGTTAGTGATGGTACTATTGACAATTATTACCTATCAGTGGTGGTACTGCTTGACAAGCGGTGGTACTACCCCTCCACAGAGTCCGAGGACCCTGTTAGGGGGTAGTATCGTTAGAATGGGCAATGGTACCGTCAGACTGGGCAGTGGTACCACTAGACTAGACGATGGTACTACCTAGTATACTAACAGAGCAGGGTCAACTAACGATGGTACCGCCAGTGCCAAGTGGTGGTACTGCTAGTACCCGAAAATCTGGGATGTGACTCTTTTTTACTCCAATTCTGAAGCCAATTGAGTCTATAAATACCCCTTACTTTTTAGCTGACTAAGTATAATTAAGAAGTGATAAAAACTGAGTCAAAGCTCTAGCAAAATTGTATTCAATAGCTTGAGTGTTCATCTCCCAAGTCTCCTTTGTAAAAAGTTCTATAAGAGAGTGTGAACCACTTGTAAAAGTTTGTAAGAGGGGTGTCTGATCCTTCCTCTTCAAGAAGAATTGATAGTGGAAATTGGAAACCTCATCAGAGGAGGTTTCAAAAGTGGACGTAGGTCATTTGACCAAACCACTATACATCGCTATGTACTTCTATTGATGTGTGAGTTTTTAAATTGCTACATTTCAATCTTTACTTAACTGCAATCTCTCGATCTCTTCCTCTCTACTTTCTGTCATATTCACTTGAATCACTTTATTGAAATCATTTTCGTCAAACCAAAACTTCTCAATGCACAACTCTTTCCATAATTATTTTAAATTTATGATTTTTATCCACTACACTAATTCACACCCCCCCCCGCGCCCGCCCCCTTAGTGCCTCTCTAGATCTTAATAATTGGTATTAGAACCAGGTCACTCTCATTTGGTTTAAAACATAAGAGAGATGACATATTCGGGCATGTAAGAGGGTCATTCAATTACACATCCACCTATGTTTAATGGGTCAGATTACACCTATTGGAAGACTCGTATGAAGATTTTTCTTATTTCCATATATTTTAAACTTTAGAATATTATTGAAAATGACTTTCAAAAATCTTCTCTTCGAATGAACGAATAGAATGAATCAAAGAAGAAGGTTTTTGCTCTTAATGCAAAGGCTATGAATGTCTTGTTTTATGCTCTTGACAAAAATGAGTTGTCAGACTAGGCGATAGTACTACCAAACTAGGTGATGGTACCACCCAGTACACTGACAAAGCAAGGGCAACTAGCGGTGGTACCGCCAGTACCTAAAAATCTGAGATGTGACTTTTTAGCTCTAATTCTAAAGCCAATTGAGTCTATAAATACCCTTTACTTCTCAGCTGACTAAGTACAATTGAGAAGTGATAAAAACTAAGCTGAAGTTCTAGCAAAATTACATTTGATAGCTTGACTGTTCACCTTCCAAGTCTCATTTGTAAAAAGTTCTGTAAGAGAGTGTGAAGCACTTGTAAAAGTTTATAAGAGGGGTGCTTGGTCCTTCCCCTTCAAGAAGAATTGATAGTAGAAGTTGGAAACCTGTTACGAACTTTTTATTTCCTAAAATTGAATAATGTATTTATTTACTATTTAATTATTAAGTGTTCAAGTCCTCGTGGGCTTTGTAAATAGAGATATAACTATTTCTTAGAGTCATTGAGAAGTATTCAGTCTTTTGGCTAAACCTAGGAGGCCAATCCCCTCGAAGTGATCAAGGAGGCAGATCCCCTCAAAGTGATCAAACCATTTTCCTTTCCTTTTCCTTCTGCTATTTCCTACTTTCTACGTTAAAACCCTTTAGGGTCTTAACATTTGGTATCAGAGCGACGATCCTCGGTGTTCTCGTTGTAATTTCGTATCAACTTTACCACAGTCCTAGCCATTCAAAAAAAAACAAATAAAAGGAAAGGGGCAAACGTAGAAGAATGCAGCCATGCACGGTCGTGCCCCCTACGATCACCTTACCGGTGACCACGTAAGGGGGTGGAACTCCCCTATTCCCCCCCCCCTGCTTCAACCGGCGGCCACGCACATCACTGACCCTGATCTCCGGCCAGCAGCCACTGCACATCTACGGCCAGCAATCTTCGCCCCCTCTCCCCTCGATGCTACTACCTTCTTCCCCCTCGCTGCCTCAGTCGTAGCGTTCTACAGCTGTAGCCACCTTTGTTCTGCAGTGAAATAGAGCCGAAGAACACAGGAAAGAAAAAGGGCAGACTGTGGCGACTTCCCACAATGGCGCTGCCAGCCTACGGTGCTCTTCCCCCTCGTTGCCTCCTCTTGGGTCGCAACCGTAGCCGCCACAGCCGCGCGATCACTACCGCTCTCCATCATCGCCACTGGCAACGACCATCGCTGCCGCTGCTTTCTCACTGCCGTTGTCTTCCAACAACCCTACTCTACGGTGAAACAGAGCTTACGCTGCAAACTCTTTAACCACCACTGTTGCAGCCACCCACGTCTACCTTGCACCAATATCACATGGAGCGACAGAAATTTTTTTTTCTCCTCTCAACAACCGCAACGAGCCTTACACTGCACTTGTGCAGTTCACGTCTCTGGTGCTGATGCCCTTAACTAGACATCAGAAGTACGAATGGGGAATTACAGATCTTTAGTCCTACGCAATGGCTAGCAATGACTCAGTAAAGGCCCAAATGGAAGCAATAGAAATCAGAATTGAGAACCGCCTATAGGAGACACTTAATGACTTTAAACAAAGTCTACTGGAGGATTTTAATAAATTACACCAAGATGGAAGTTCAAGCTCTATGATGAACAGATCTGGAGATATGGGAAAGGGGCCTCGAGATTTTGACTTCGGCTACCCATGCATTAAGGTGGACTTTCCAAGATGAGAAGATGGAGACCCGACCAGTTAGATTTCGAGGGCAGAGAAATTCTTTCGTTTCCACAGAACCCCAGAAGAATCCAAGGTGGAAATAGCCTCTATTCAGTTAGACGGTGATGCAATTCAGTGGTATGACTGGTATGAAACTTGCCACGGCATTTCCTCATGGCAACAATTCAAGAGCGGGCTTCTTATTCGATTTGGACCATCTGCATATGAGAATATCAATGGACAGCTTGCCAAAATTCATCAAACCTCTATAGTATTGGAATATCAAGGTAGATTTGAGCGATTGTCAAATCAAGCTAGGGATTAGTTTGAACGATAGCTTGTGGGTACCTTTATTAAAGGACTTACTCCGGACTTTAGATGTGAAGTTAAGGCCTGACAACCTCGCACTATGATGGTTGCCATTTCATTTGCATGCCTCTAGGAGGAGAAAATCAGTATAGAAACTCATCGAATCAGGGGTTTCAACAAACAGGTGATCAGCAAGCCGTCCACCCCATCTATACCCAGTCAAAGTCCTAACACTCGTAGTCTGACTTGCGACGAACTCAAAGACAGATCAACAAAAGGCTTGTGTTAGTATTATGATGAAAAATGGAGTAGGGAGCACCGTTGCAAATAAGGAAACTCCTAATGATTGAACCAATTAAGGAGGAGGAATTCGAAGCCGAAGAGTTGGATCCCAGCTATGGAAGTTTCAAAACTGATGAAGATACTGAAACTATCACATACACAGTACATGCTTTGACTGGCTACTCTAACCTGTAGCAATGCAAGTTGCAGGAACTTTGAAACATCAGACTGTCACCATCTTGATTGACACAGGTAGCACCAACAATTTTATCGACAGAAAGGTCGCTACCCAATTATCCTACCACATTGATGGCTGTGATAAATTTGAGGTAAAAGTTGCTGATGGATGTATTCTGACTTGTGATAGCAAGTGCTCCAAGATAAAGCTCACTATGCAGGGCCAAGATTTGCTCGTGGATTTCTTTTTACTTTCCTTAGAAGACTATGAAGTGGTGCTAGGAATCGAATGACTATCAACCTTAAGTGATGTTTCTTGGAACTTTTCTAAACTAATAATGATGTTTTTTTTTAATGGGAAGCAGGTGATTTTAAAGGGCCGATGCAGAAGTACGCTCACTACTGTCACTAGCCATCGGATGGAAAAGGTTCTTCGGAAGACGCACACTGGATTCCTGGTACAATTACAACGTATCGATCAGGAAATAGATGGGCACATTCTAATCGACAATATTGATTCACTGCTTCAAGAATTTGCAGATATGTTTGCAGAACCACAAGGACTCCCACCTCTTCGACATCATGATCATTGGATTCCAATAATACCCAGGAAAGCACCAACTAATGTCCAACCCTATAGATATCCACATTTCCAGAAGGCAGAAATAGAGGATCGTCAGTGAGTTGCTAGAGACAGGGGTTATAAAAGCTAGCGTTAGCCCCTATTACTCCTCGGTTTTGCTGGTTAAAAAGAAGGATGGCTCTTAGTGGATGTGTGTTGACTATCGGGCACTCAACAATATCATAGTAAAAGATAAATATCCTATTCTAGTAGTGGATGAACTATTGGATGAGTTAAGCGGAGCCCAAGTATTCACTAAATTGGACCTCAGATCGGGCTATCATCAAATTCGAGTACATGAAGATGATATTCAGAAAACTGCCTTCAGAATACATAACGGCCACTATGAATTTCTCATCATGCCTTTTGGGTTGACCAATGCACCCTATACCTTTCAAAGTTTAATGAATGATATATTTTAAGCTTAACTTCGTAAGTTTATTCTCATTTTCTTTGATGATATTTTGGTATATAGTCCCTCCTTAGAGAGTCATTTATTACATTTGAGAACTGTCCTTACTATTCTTCGTGAGCATTGTCTTTTTGTTAAGAAATCCAAGTGCAGTTTTGGGTAGCCAAATGTTGAGTATCTTGGTCATATCATCTCCCAAAAGGGTGTTGCAGCTATTCCGAAGTCACTTAAAGCTTTAAGGGGATTCTTGGGGTTGACAGGCTATTACTGAAAGTTTGTGAAGAATTATGGTAAAATCAGTGCCCCCTTAACATCACTTTTGAAGAAAGATACATTCAAATGGTCGGAAAAGGCAAACTACGCATTTAAATCCTTGAAGAGTGCAATGACGACGACCCCGGTGCTTGCTCTCCCTGATTTTACCAAGTTATTTATAATTGAGTTTGATGCTTCGGGAGTAGGTATAGGAGCTGTCCTAATGTAGGAAGGCCGACCTATTGCTTATGCTAGTAAGGCTCTCTCTCCCTCCCATTTAAGTTTATCTATTTATGACAAGGAGATGCTAACCATTGTACATGCAGTTACAAAGTGGCGACGCTACTTAATTGGCCGACGGTTCCAAATACACACTGATCACAAAAATCTCAAATATTTTCTAGAGCAAAAGATTTCTTCTTTAGAGCAGCAAAAATGGGTCACAAAGCTATTGGGATTCGATTATGAAATTATCTATAAAAAGGGGAGCGAGAATCTGGTTGCAGATGCACTCTCACACCTTCCAGAACAAGCTGAACTAATAGCTATATCTATTCCCAATTGTGAGATCTTGGAACTTATTAGAAGGGAATGGTCAACTGATCCTGAGATCCAAAATATTATTAAAAGTTTAGAAGAAGCTTCAGATATTGTTCCAAATTATCGTTGGGATTCAGTGGACTTGCGCTATAAGGGCCGAATAGTTGTAGCCCCACATTCTTCTTGCCAGGAGGTAATTTTGAAAGAGTTTCATTCATCACCAATTGCTAGTCATTCTAGATTTCTTTGCACCTATAGACGAGTCTAATAATTTTTTTATTGGAAAGGTATGAAAACTTTTATCAAATAATTTGTCGTTGAATGTAATGTTTGCCAGCAGCACAAAAGTGAGTCAGTAGCCACCCCCGAGTTGCTTCAGCCCCTCCCTATTCCTGATGTTGCTTGGACTGACATTTTCATGGACTTCATTGACGGACTTCCATCATCACAAGGGAAGAGTACTATACTTGTAGTTGTCGATAGGCTTACAAAGTATGCTCATTTTTGTGCTTTATGACATTCTTATACTACCGCAGGTGTTGCCCGTATCTTTGTGGAGAATATAGCTAAATTGCATGGGAGTCCACGTTCCATTATTAGTGATAGAGACAAGGTTTTTACTAGCTCTTTTTGGAAAGAGTTTTTCCGTTTACAGGGCACTCAGTTGAATATGAGCACTGCTTATCATCCACAAACAGATGGACAGACTGAAGTGGTAAACAGATGTCTTGAAAATTATCTTAGATGCTTTAGCAGTGATAAGCCGAAAGAATGGATTAAATGACTTCCTTGAGCGGAATGGTGGTATAATACCTCTTATCATTCTTCAATTAAAATGACTCCTTTTGAAGCCATTTATGGTCGACACCCACCTTCAATTCCTACATATATCTCCGGGTCTTCCAAAGTTGATCAAGTGGACAATGAATTACTTGATAGAGATAAGATTATTCAGCTTTTAAAAACTAACCTCATAGCTGCACAAGCCAGAATAAAACAGCAAGCTGATAAACACCGAAGTGAACGAGAATTTGCCATGGGTGATTGGGTTTTCCTTCGTCTTCAACCCTACAAGCAAACTTCCATAAAGGTCCGATCTTCTATGAAGCCGTCTCCTCGATTCTTTAGGCCTTATAAAGTATTGGAGCGAATTGGGCTAGTTGCATACCGCTTGATCTGCCTTCTAGCTCTAAGTTACATCCAATCTTTTATGTTTCCATCCTTAAGAAAAAATTAGGTGAAGATGCGATAGTGCAACGCCATTTACCGGATATTTCTACTTCTAGGGAAGTCCATACTCACCCACAAGCCATATTGGATCGATGAGTTGTAATTTACCGAAGACATCCTATGACAAAAGTGCTGGTTCAATTGGCTCAATTACCAAAGGAAGATGCCACCTGGGAGTTCTACAGCGCACTACGAGAGAAGTTTTCAGAATTTGTTGCTACTCAACCTTGAAGATAAGGCTGATTTGATGAGGGTGGAATTGTTACGAACCTTTTATTTCCTAAGCTTGAATAACATATTTATTTACTATTTAATTATTAAGTGTTCGAGTCCTCATGAGCTCTATAAATAGGGATGTAACTATTTCTTAGAGTCAATGAGAAATATTCAGTCTTTTGGCTAAACCTAGGAGACCGATCCCCTCGAAGTGATTAAGGAGGCCGATCCCCTTGAAGTGATGCAACTATTTTTCTTTCCTTTTCCTTCTTCTATTTCCTACTTTCTACGTTAAAACCCTTTAGGGTCTTAACAGATCCTCATCGTAGGAGATTTTGAAGTGGATGTAGGTCATTTGACCGAACCACTATACATCACTACATACTTCTATTGATGTGTGAGTTTTTAAATTACTACATTTTAATCTTTACTTAACTATAATCTCTCGATCTTCTCCTCTCTACTTTTTGTCGTATTTACTCAAATCACTTTACTGAAATCATTTTCGTTGAACCAAAACTTCTCAATGCACAACTCTTTCTGTAATCAATTTGAATTTATGATTTTTATCCACTGCACTAATTCACCCCCCCCCCACCCCCCTCTTAGTGCTGCTCTAGATCCTAATAGGGCCAACCTATGTGGCCAAGTAGGAGCCAGCTCATATGGTAAGATATGACTTAACCCATATGGCCAAGTTTGATCCAACCATGTGGCTAGGTATGATCCAATCCATATGGCCTTGTACGTCCTAGCCCATATGGCAAGGTACGACCTAATCATGTGGCCAAGCATAAGCCAACTCATGTGGGTAGGTATAACCCGATCTATATAGTCAAATATGACCCAAAATCATGTGTTTAAGTATAACTCAACTCGCGAGCCAAGCATGGCTCAATTCAGTGGTAAGGCTCAGCCCAACTTATGAGTAAGGCTTAGCCTAGTCCATAAAGTTAAACCTACCCAACAATGCAATTGGCGTTAGACACATCATCGCTCCTCAATATAGTCCATTGTACCTCAACTTAACCTATTACTTGGGACAGGCATGTGCAACGCATATGACCCATCCAAGAATCAGGTGGGTTAGTTCAGTTTGGGCTAGCATATATGACATAGTCTGATTTCCTCTTCCTTTATTAGTTTGAGATCTTTAATTGACTAAATTATATAGGTTTGATCAGTTAAAGTCAGTTTAGGGTGATTCCAAACTAACTTGACTAGTTCAAACATACTTGATCTAATCAAGATCAATCAAATCTAAATTAGACCAGTCTAGAGTGATTCTAGACCATTTATATAAGGATTTAAGGTTGATTTTGTTAGGTCATAATTGAATTAAATTTAGTTTAAGTCAATTGAACTATTCTAATTAAGGTTTTGGTTGATTGAGGACTATTGATGAATTGATGTTTTAAGCTTTTATGATTTGATGAATTTAAAAGTATTATTTGAAGGTATCATTCGAAAATAATTATTGATTTTTACTTTTCTTAAGTTTATGATATTGACATGATTGTAACCATGTAGTAGATATAACTAGGCTAGTGATCTACATTAGAAGTGCAACTTGTGAAAGGAGCTACGGGCCCATCATAATGTGGAGCCACCAATGGACATAGTCTAGTAGATCGTACTTAAAGCATGGTCTCTTATAATATTTAATCATATTATTTCTTGGATGTATGTGTGAATGAATGAATGAATGATCATGGATATTTATGTATCCCTACCGAGGGCAGGTATAGTAATTCTCTTCTAGAATTAGCGGACCATCAAATGTGATGGTTAGACAGTTCCTCCATCCGTTATTGGCAGAAACACATCCCCACTTGGGCGGATGCGGGATGCCACTTCATCCGCTGTTGGGAGTGTGATATGGATTATCTCCATCCGTTGTTTGGAGAAATCCATCCCGTGGAGTATGTCTCTCCATCCGCTGTTGAGAGAGTGCAGCATTGGGTGTTATGTACTCCTTTGTTACCTAGTTATTATGTATGTGTTGCATGTGGCTGATGTATGATTTTGCTTAAGAAATTATTATTATTTTATGATACATAAGTTTTATGATAAATTTATATATTATTATTTTTTATTAAATTATTGATATTTATTTTATAAATGTTGGAGATTATTTTTATAATTTTTTCAAGGTTCCTACCAGCATGTATAGTTGTTGATATATTTTTATCTTATATTTATTTTCAGTGTAATTTATAATTTTACAATAGATTTGAAGCTCAGGTGAAAGAGACTTGTGATCCTACCAAGAAGATGTGATCTTTTTTGTTAATAAAATTTTTACTAATGTAAAGATAAGGATTTGAATTCAATGATGAAAAAAAAGGAATATATTCTATAAATAATAAAATAATAATTTATTATATTTTATAAATATGAGATGTGACAATCACAACTTAGGATCCATGCGTTAAGCTACGTATTGGATTATTCGAGTCTTATCACTAAACAACTTGAGCTTATATTAGATGTTATTATCTATGAGAAAACTATCATTCGAACATTACTGATGTCAGGCTTTAAATAAATATGAATAGACAAGTAGGTATATTAAAATAAACGGACCAACATGTGAGTCGCTCATATAAAGTCAACATCCAGCTACCTTAATGTTTCTTAAAACACTGAATATTACGAAATATTTGTCTTTATGTGAGTATTTGGTTGTCTGGTCCAGCAGTTCTGCTCTCATGCCAATTATTTTATGCACAATCTCGATGCAAGATAACTACATTATAATTCTTTGAAAAACATTCTGCCAACTATGTTGCTTGCACAGCTACATTGTTGTCATCTGAATATATGCTGGGGTATGGAGTCCTAATTTCAGATATAATCTCCTGTATAAGTCCAATGCCAGGGTATAAAATAGTAGTTTTGGCATTCTTAGACTTTTCGCCCAGAGGTTGTCATTAATTTCACCCCTCATGATGTAGTAAAGAAGAGCATATATTGATGTATAATAATTAATCGGCCAATTAGATAAAAGAAAATCTAAGCTTCGATGAGTTAATTGATAATGACCGAGAGCCCAAACCAAATCATGTCATTTGAAGGACTTAGAGATGGTAACATAGAGCAGGAACAAAACAAGAGAGGGAGGTGGTCAGAGGGCATTTAAGTAAGAGAAAACGGGAAATGGTAAGGAAATGAATCAAAATAGAGAGAGACGACTATGAGAGGATGATAGTGAGAAAGAAATGATCGATGACAATGATACGAGGCGATAAGAAAGAGAGAGACCATGATGTGTGGAGTCCTTTTTTTTTTTTACTTCATAAGAATGGATTAAATGTTCCTTAAAAGTGATATATATATACACATACATATACATATATATACACATATATATACATACATATATATACATATATATACATATATATGTATATTTATATTCATATATATATATATATACATATACATATATATATATATATATACATATATATATGTATATATATATAACATATATATGTATATATATATATATTGTTGAATCTTAGATTTTGATGATGAAATCAATTGATAAGTTTATGAACTAATGAGTGTTTGAGAAAAATGATATAAGAAAAATTTCGATCATGGAAAGGTAAATCATTGAAACAGAATCAAATGTTCTATCGAAGAGGATCCGGTCAGATATTGGACATTAGATCGAATGATTAGTTGACATGTCAAAGGTTGAACTTCGTGCCATGAGTTCAGATATCGGGTCAGAAGGATCGGGTATTACGTCAAGAAGATTGAATATTATGAGAGGTCAACATGTCGATAGATCGAGCAATTCACCGAAGGAAAGGATGATATACCGAAGGATGAAGTGCCAGATGAACAATAACATGTCGAATAATGTGGGCTTCATCATTGTAATTGCTATATTTTGATCGGAATAGTTTAGAGTCTAATTAAGTTAGTTTTTAAAGTATAACTAGACCAATTTAATTAGGAGCCCAGTGGGCCTGAACAAAACTTGAATTAGAGTTGAATTCGGCTTATTGGAAGGCCAATTCAGTGACTTGAGATTGGGTCAAGTGGTGGCACTGCCTATGAGCTAGAACGTACAGGATGTACGTTTTTAGAAAACTTGATGGTACCATTAGGGTCAACGATAATACCACATAGTGTTAGGAGGTGGTACCATTAGAACACAGTCTTCTAGGCTATGTCAGGCAATGGTACCACCTAGGAGGCAATGGTACCACCTAGGAGGCAGTGGTACTGCTAGTGCCTAGACTGTCACATGGTGGTATTGCCCAATACAGGTGGTAGTGCCGCTAGTACTTCGAAAACTCGAGGATTTAAATTTTTAGCTCTATTTTTAAAGCCATTTGGGGCTATAAATACCTTACTCTTTCTTGTTTAAGGTAGCAAGAAAAGAGAATGGAAAGCTTGTGATTCTAATATTATAAACTCTCTCAAAGTATTGAGTCCTTCCTTCTTGAGCTTAGAGGTTATTCTAAGGAACGTGTGTGAGGATTTTTTTATAAAAGAGGGATATAAAGGTTCTCTCCTGAGCTTGTGAAAAGGAGAAGTTGTTATAACAAGGATAGTTGATATTCACTCGTTGGAAAGAAAATCGGTAGTAGAAACCGATGGCCTCGAGTGAAGAGGAATCAAGAGTGGAGATAGATCGGAATGATCGAACCACTATAAATCTGATTTATATTTCTATTTATACTTTTTTTTGCTATTACTAATTGATTTAGTTGATCACTACTCTTACTCATACTCCAAGTTAAATATATTTTCGATATCGATTTCATTACTCGAAAATTTCAAAATGGTTTTTACTCTCGAAAGCACTAATTCACCTCTTCTCTTAGTGTCTTTATGATCTTAACATATATAAATATATATATATATATATGTATATATATATGTATCATGTATATATATATATGTACATAATATACATACATATATATACATAATATATACATACATAATATACATACATATATATATACATACATATATATATACATACATATATATATAAATATAATCAAAGTATCCATAAAGTAGTCATGCACTAAAACATTGAAAAAGGTTTGATTGTCTAAAGTATCGACTCAACTCAAGTAGTGGAACCAATCAGGTTTGGTTTGGAGTCCATAAGCTTGGCATCAAAGTGGTTAGAGGTTTCAAGAGGTACTCTTAAAAACTTTGAGAGATATGCCCAACAAAGTCTATCGAATACTTCAGTTATAAATCAAGGTGGTGCTGACTTAGTGAGGCAACATAAGGCTTTTTTATATATAGCTCTAGTAACTATTATTGACATTTAGTAGAAACTTATTTATGGAAATGGTTTTGTAAAATCAATAGATGCTAATTTGATATGAGGAGTCACATAAATTGTCACCTAGCACTATTGAGTCAACCACGTTGTCACAGACAAATTATAAACGACTTATTCGGTATAATGCTTATGTGTGTCCATGTTCTTTTCGATTTGTTCTAGTTTATAAAGCTTGTAAAGGGCTTGCCAAAGGCTAAATACCCCATTTGAGTGAGTTGGCAATCATTGTTGGCATGTACATAAAGTTTGCATCTGGTGAACACTTATACCGCATTTCGATTTGTAGTGGACCAATTTTATACCTTTGTTGTGCAACGATTCTGAGCTTGTGATGTCCATGGTTGGAATTTGTATTGGCTATAAAGTGTTTGCTGAAAGGGTTGCTTGTGGATCCCGTGTGAAGTGCTTTCTCTGTCCCGTCCTCTCTTTTACAAGTCCTAAGGGATTGTAAGAGATTTTGGGGAGGTTGACCTTTACGTACTGACACGCAATGGTGCCGCATGGCTTAGACAAAACCAGCTAAGTCCGTAATAGATGGTATCAAAGCAGGATAAGCATACATAGAAACACTTAGCATGCAAACGTGGGGGACCTAGCGGGGCTGCGTTGAGGGCAACCAACATGCACGACCGTTTGGTAACGAACATGAAGTTGTAGGGGAAGGAGTCGCTCAGAGGAGCGGGCATCCAAGGATGGCATTCAGAGGAATGGCCAACCCTTTGCGCAAGAGGCACTACGAGGACAGATAAGCTAAGAAGTTTTACGTAGCGCACAAAGGTTGGGATAGCTGAGTTCGAGCAGTGGCTCGACGTTGGCACCCAAACTTGACGGTGCTCGAGGCAAGCGAGGTGCTTGACAAAGGATAAGACCGTGCAAGATGGAATGAGATGTTTAGCGATCGAAGGAGTTGTGCAAAGCTTACAAAGGTGAGGGGAGTTGTAAACTCAAGGAATTCGATACTCATATAAGGGCTTGTATGTGGGCGATGGACTGTCCGTGGCCATCCCAAGGTGGCCGAAGGTCAGCGCCATGGAGCATTGAAACTTTCTTTTCGGCATGAGCAGGATACGTTCGTAAGAGGCTGAAGTGTGCAGCAGGTTCAATATGTTGCTAGACCTAGAGGGGTGCAGTGGGAGCTGTATTGGCGAAGAGTCATGATCTAGTAGATGCATTTACGGAGGTAGAACGATGCACCGTTCGGTCAGCAAGACAAATTAGTCCAAGGGGATGGTGATCTCCACAACTTCCTAAGGGAAGGATGTGAAGATAGAAGTCACTCCAACAGGGTAGATATCCAGGAGGGGGAAGTCCTGGTTCTCCAGAAGGAGAGACAAAGCTCAACGGATTAAGCGAGCGTCGAGGAGTCATCGTATGATCTCGCAGGAGGTAATGCATTGGTGGATGCATAGCAAGATCAAGTGGGGGAGCAACCCAAGGTAACACAAAGTGAAAGCACACGTGGAGCCGATAGGGAGATCAGACTCAACAGAGGGCTGACCCGTGGAATGGTGGGCATGAGGGCCACCATTAACGTAATGCCAATTGAGAAGCGGAGCAACTTGGGGGTAACTTGGTGATGTACCCAAGCCACATGAAGGGAGTGGCATAAAAGATAGAACATGGAGCGAGGGCTTGGAGCTTTCCTTAGACAGAGGTTAAGAACATGGACTATTGTATAGAGGTAGGAGCAGGATCATGTCGTTCCATGGGTTTCTTATTCTAATGGTGCAGACTCATCTTGCATGTTGCCAAAGACGAAGGGAACTTCGAGACACATGCACCTTATCTCGGTGAAGCATTTGACGGAGGAACTAAGGTGATATAGCTTGCAGAGGTGAAGTTAGTGTTAGAAGGCCTTAGCACGGGGCAAGAGGATATAGAGGTAGGTACTCTTGAAGAATATGCCACAGTGTTGCTATTCGAGTTGCTATGAGGAAAGTGGTGCACAGCGGATATTGTGCTGGTAGGGGCATAGCCCTAGGATCCAGACAATGGTGCACTAATTTCAACAAAGTCAGGGGACTTTAGAGGAACTGCTAGGTGATGGACTATCCTAGAGCTAGGCTTCGTCCGAGTGTGACCCGAGAGCGGGTGGACGAATGTCGATTACCAAAGGAGTGAATAGAATCAAAGGTGGCAAAGGCCCTACGATGTGTTGGTGGAGTCCACACATAGAGAGATCACAGTTCGAGTTCATACTACAAGGATCAGAATGTAAGGAGATGTCACCAGGAGGCAACATGATACAGCAGATCGTGGTGGAATAATTCACAGTAATGCGATAGACATGGTGAGTCCCATGTGGGGACTGGATCATGCAGAGTTATGATCGGGAGCACGACTGGGAGCTCCACTTCAGTGAGCGACATGAAGGCAAGAAGGGTTATGGATTCAAGTAGAGAATGCCATGGTACCACAGAGGTGGGTCTTCCATGTGTGCATCGAAGGTTGTATTGAATGGAAGCCTTGGACATCAGCTTATGGGGACTGTGCACTATCGAGAAAGAAGTTCAGATGGAAGTACCAATGAGTCCAATGGGGGACTGGATCATATAGAGGTATGATCGGGAGTGCAATTGGGAGCTCCATTTCGGTGAGCAACATGACGGTAAGAAGGGCTATGGATTCAAGCAAGGAATGCCATAGTACCACAGAGGTGGGTCTTCCGTATATGCATCAAATGTTGCATTGAATGGAAGCCTTGGACATCAGCTTATGGGGGTTGTGCACTATTGAGGAAGAAGTTCAGATGTAAGTACAAATGAGTCCCATGGGGGGACTAGATCATGCAGAGGTATGATCATGAGCGCGACTAGGAGCTTCACTTTGGTGAGCGACATGACGGTAAGAAGGGCTTTGGATTCAAGCAGGGAATGCCATGGTACCATAGAGGCGGGTCTTCTGTGTGTGCATCGAAGGTTGCATCGAATGGAAGTCTTGGACATCAGCTTATGGGGATTGGGCACTATTGAGGAAGAAGTTTAGATGCAAGTACTAGTGAGTCCCATGGGGGGGACTGGATCATGTAGAGGTATGATCAGAGTGGCTGAAGGGTTGGACTGCTTCAGAGCTCACATTCGCTTAAGGGAGCCTGGCAAGTCAGAGGACAAGATCGAGTAAGCGAACGTTACGACCAATGAAGCTATGGAGAACAGAAGCGGTGCAAGCCTTGCAACATGATGGCAGAGGCCATACATGGGAGTTGTATGGAATATCTCAAGTCTGTCTTTCCATCGACCACGTGGAACTACTCAGAGAACATAGAGGTGTTGAAGCAGGTGGTTGAAAAGGGGCGAGGAAGCAATGATGAGTCCAGAGGGACTCAACTACTCAAAATCGAGCGTCGGTTAGAATGGAGGTGGACTCAGAGGAGTGTCACAGTGCTGCAGAGGCAGATCTACCAATCACGAAGAAGGGATGCAGATGCGAGACAACGGATAGTAGTGCTATGGGTATGGCAGCGTCATGGTACCGCAAAGACGGGACTTCCATAGAGTCATTGATCCCTTGCTCTCATAGAGGGAGAGCGCTTGGTCGTGATATGGGCCGTGGAGGAGGAGAATGTAGTGGCAAACTCCATGTACTATGACAAGGCTGAAGAGCAAAGGCTAGGGAACTTCGTAAGATCGGTGTTAATGGACTTCTCATCAAGAGAGCTATAAGTGAAGGACTTCAGGTCGATCCAGGTGTGTAGTGTTAGAGATTGAGCGGCACTAAGAGGTGGGGTGAATTAGTGTAGCGGTTAAACATGATAGCTTTTCGGTGACTTAAACCAACATTAAAAACTTCGTATGATAAAAAATATATTTTGATTAAACCCAATTTCGATTGCATATAAACTTAAAATGATTCATAAAAAATTGAGGAAGAAGTAAAGTAAATGAACAAGTTTGCATAAATGTAAATGACAATATTGAAATGCAAATGTGATTTTATAGTGGTTCGATCATACGACCTACGTCCACTCCCGATTCCTCTTCTCTTGAAGCCACCAGCTTTTTCACTAGCTATCCTCCTTCCAACGGGTGAGGATCAACTCCCTTATAACTCCTCTCCTTTTGACGAGCTTAGGAGGAAACCCTTACAAGCATTCTCTTCTTTCTTTCGGTGGAATACAAGTGAAAACTATGGAGGATTTTCTAGAGAGATTTAAACAGAGTTTTCTTGCTTTCAAAGTGTTGTGCTTGTTATCTTTCTTGCAGGAACACCTGAGGTATTTATAGACCCTAAGAGGATTCAAATTTGGAGCCCAAATTTGAATCACTTTTGTTGTTCTTGGTGCTGGCAGTGCCATTGCCCGTCAGGGGCGGTGCCACCACCTGTCAGTTGTCAGACTGACAGTGTACAGGGCGGTGGAACCGCCCAAGGTAGCAGTGCCACCGCCCATGATCTCGGGTGCTAGGTGGTGCCACTGCCCAGCTTTCTGGTCATGGGCGATGCCATCGCCCAGCCAATTTCAGCTCACTGGTTTAGGCCTAAAACTCGACCCAAACCATCCAAATCAAGGCCTAATTAGCCCTTACTTGGGTTATAGGATTAATACCTAATCCTAACCCAAATTAACATGCTAACTATGAATTTAAAGATATTTCTTAAGCTATTACAAAGTCCGATAAGTCACAACTTCTTCCGGCGAGCTTCCGGTGAACTTTCGGCGGTCTTCCGATGAACCCTCGGAAACCATTCTGCGAACTCCCGGTAAGCTCCCAGACTTCACGATGATCTTGGCAAGTTCCATCAAGCTTCTTTGGCAAGCTTCGATCTTTCTTGGCTAGCTCCGTGAACTTTCGATGAACCTTCTGGCGAACTACCGAAAACCCTTCAGCAAGCTCCCTACTTGTTCTCGGCCAATTCCAACAGCACTCCCAATGAATCTTTGAACTTCCATCGAATTCTTAAACTCCCAACGATCCATCACACTTGTCTTCCGGCACTTTGTTTCGCTTTAAGTCTTCATCATCATCGTAGTTAATCTTGCACACACATAAACAAAACTTTACTTCGATTTAGACAATTATTACAATGTAAATTGACATTCAGTTGCCCGGCATGCCATTGGTCGGCGCTTCATCCGATTCTTCGGCACATCATCCTCTCTTATGGCTTGTTGCCCAATCGGTGGTTGACTTCCGCAACCCCGATATCCTTGGTGCAACTCCGCTCTTCTTGGCCCGATGCCTGACGTCCGAAGCCTTCTGCCGATTATCGACCGAACCTCCGGCTCGACATCCAATATCCTGACGTGATCACTTCCGGTATAACATCAATTCCTCCAACATCAACTGTATAATCCTGATCGATAGTAAACCTGCGTAACTCAAAACGTAATTAGACCATAAAACACAATCAATTAGTTTCATCATCAAAATCTAAGATTCAACAATCTCCCCCTTTTTTATGATGACAACTAATTGATGACTAACGGAGTTAACCATAACTTCCCAGAGTTTAACCAAACTCCCCTTATCAATATGTCATTGATAGAACACTTGGATTATCCCAAATCTAAGCAACATTCAACATAATATTATGAGAATTAAAACCATCATGCAAATATATAAAATATTCAATTCAATGCATGAAGTCATCAATCTACTTCTCCCCCTATGTCATCAACAAAAAGGAGAAGTTGCATCATAGTTAATTCTCAAGGATATGCAAATTTTACAATACACTAGCTATTAACCAAGATATTCAACTTATAATCATGGCAAGATTTTTAAAGATGTCTAAGCATAGCAATACAACACTTGCTTCTTATGCAAGTTTGCACTTTGATTTCCTTGTAAAAGATAGGCAAGATAGCAATTTTTCATTCACTTCTTGAGATGTGCAAGTTGCGCTTTCTTTGCTTCCTTTGCGATATGTAAGCAATTACTTTAAATATGCAAGCTAAATTTTCATTACAACATATAAACATAGAAGCATGGCAAGTGTAGGGAAGCAAATTTTCTAAATTTTGCATTTTGCTTCTTTTGAGATAGCACTTCTTTGCTTCTCTTTAAATTGCAAGATTGCAATCGTTGCTCCCTCTTTGTCATTGACAAATAGAAGTTGAGTACAAATAGCCTTTCACATCAATGCTTTAATAATGACAAAATAACAAATATACAACATGAATTTTCAACATATTAAGCCATGAATTCAAGGGAGTCAAAAACCATGATATGAGGGAAAAAGATGATAAGTAAGCAATCAATAATAATAAGCAAGCAAACATACTTTGCGATACGCAAGCTAGCTTCCTTTCAATTCCTCTTTTTGTAACTAAGTTTTGCCTTTGCAAGCTATCAACTTTTTGTTTGCAATGAGCTAATAATTTTTGTAAAATTTTACAACATTTTTAACCATGCAAGCTCATGAGTTTAAAAAATAATATAACTTTACAATTTCTTTCTTCTCATTTTGAGAAGTGGAAGTTTTGTCTTTTTGCAATTTTTAGCTAGCTATGTTTGCCACTTTCTTTTGTGATATCCAAGCTAGTATGCTAACTCCCCCTTTGTCATTGTCAAAAAGAAGAGAAGACTCAATGGCTAAAAATGTTAATTATTATTTTACATCAACCAATATTTTAAATTTTCACATGATGTATACAAGCCATAGATGCAAAGAATTCATGAAAGCAAACCAAAGTAATCATGTCATTTCTAAGTCATGAAAGATATAAAATCAAAGCTCAAGAAAGTCAAGAGAACATGATTCATTTGACAAGTTCTTTTAGTAATGATTCATCATAAAACAAATTTCTCTTACATCAAGGCAAAGAAAGATCATTTCAAAAATTTCAAAAAGTATTTCAAGCCAACAAGATCACATTTGAAGGATAAAATATATCACAATCGTAAATGTCAATAAGTGATTCATTTGTGTGCAAAACCACTTGATTCATGCATAGGAATTCTAAATATCAAAACATCAAGATGTCAAGACTTGGATTGTGATAAAGCTCATTCAAGTTCGAATCATAAAAATCATTAACATAGGCTTTGAGATTCATAAATGGCATGGATTTGAATTGTTTTCCTCTTTGGTAAATGATAAAAAAAAGCAATCATAGAGGAAAGTAATTCGATTCACAAAAATATCTCAAGTCAAGAATTTAAAGTCATGATTTCAAGAGATTAAGAGAGGAGTCATAAAATCATTCATACTTATTTTGTCAACTCGAAACTCATAATCAAATTATCAAAATCATTATCAAGATTCAAGAGATGAACATAATATACATAGATTCATCATTTCTCTTTCATCGAAAAATTGAAAACTTTATTGAAGAATTTTCAAGAGACATGCATTTCTCTTGCATTAATTTTACATGAACATGCCTTTGCCTTTTTTAAGTCAAATAGAAACAAGCATGATCGTTTAAAACATAAAGGCTAAATCTCGTGTCATGAATTCCAAAAGATATCTCAAGTTATCAACATCACATTAAAAAAAAAGATATTTCAAAAAGATATATCGATAAGTAATTCATTTGTATCATTTCATTTGAATTCATGATTCATTTGGTAGGTTCTCCTCTTTAGTAAATAAAAAAAGAATTATAGGAGAACAAAATAAATTAAGAGAGATAGAACATGGTTAAAGCATTGAACATGATTCATATTTAAAATGTATCTTATGTCGTAAATATGAATCAAGCATTTGTCAAATCCAAAATCATCCTCAAAATTATAATAAATTCATACATGACAAGCATAGATTTATTGAATTTCCTCTAGAAAAATCGATAAGATTGAGATATAGGATTGCATTTTGTTTTTATATGTGATTTGCTTCTTATAACCATGCTTTTACCCTTAATAAAGATAAATGTTAACATTCAAGATGAAAAGGTAAATTTTATCATAAAGATCATTGAATCACATTAAGCATGTGGCATTTTTCCAATTTTTATGTGTTTCAATTTAAGTGATTTGATCTTTCATATAAGTATGCTCATATTGTTCATATAGATCCGAAAAGCAAGTTTCAAGAGAAATCATTAAGACCCAATGCATGATAGACTCATTTATTTTCAAAATATTCATCATGTTTATTTTCATTAGATTTACAAGATTGGTAAAATGAATTCATTAATCTCAATAGGATAGAAAATGCATTTCCATTTCATACAATTGATTTCATGTAAGCATGTTCAAATTTTTATGTAAAGACCATGCATTATTTTTAAAATCGAAAGCATCATCAAAATCATTTTAATTCTTTCTTTCATTTATTATAACAAGATGATCGATGCTCAAATTTTGCTAAAATTATTTTATAAATTTCATCATAAAAATGATTAAAACTTATTAATCCAAGATGGAAGTTTTCAAATTATAAGCAAGATACACACATCTATCATAAAAAAAACTTTCAAAAAATTCATACATAGATATGTATCATGTTTAAGATTGAAAACCGATATAGAAAGTATACATGGAATTTCATCATCTCAAAATGTCATCTTAATTCGTCATGAAAATAATTTGACCAAAAACACGTTAATCCAAAACATAGAGTCAAATCAACATTACTTCAAAAACTAATATATGTTATAAAATCGTCAAGCATTATGTTTAGAGACAATGTAAAACATCAAGATACACATGCATGGGTTAATCCTAAGCAATATCACAAATCATGCAAGTATCATTTTAATATTTTTTTTACATTTCAAAAATACTAGAAAGAAAAAGCATAAAAAAAAATTCCTACCAACTATATCAAGTAACTCATGAAAGGATTATGTAATTTCAAAATAAGATAAAAGCATTTCGGGTGAGTTACTTACCTTGTTGTCGAAACCCGTCAAAGCTCAATTCACTGTTTCGTCACTTGATTCTTCCTTGGGTGCCTTCCTCTTCTTTGGCCTCTTCCTCCATTTAAGTTTATTATTTATTTTAGATTTTTGTTTAATGAACTTATTAAGATTCATTAAAAGTTTAATGTCCTCTTCATTATCCTTATCACTTAAGTCATCACTCAAGTGGTATTTCATAGTTCGGAGTTTCAAAACCTTCTTATTCTTTAGAAGGTGGTTCATATGTTCATTATGCTCATTGTGTTCCAAGAATGCTATTTCATAGGTCATTAAAGACCCAATGAGTTCTTCAAGAGATAAGTCATTTAAATTTTTAGCTTCTTGTATAGCCGTTACTTTTGGATCCCAACTCTTTGGGAGGGATCTTAAAATCTGGTTAGTGAGTTCAAAATTCGAAAAACATTTATCAAGACTTTTCAAGCTATTGACAACATCTACAAAACAGGTGTACATATCGTCGATAGTTTTGCTTGGTGTCATTCGAAAGAGCTTAAAATCATGCAATAAGAGGTTCACTTTCGAGTCTTTGACTCTACTAGTTCCGTCGTGCGTGATTTCAAGTGTCCACCATGTTGAATCTCAGATTTTGATGATGAAACTAATTGAGTGAGTTTTTATTGTTTAACTGCGTGTTGAGTTACGCAGGACTACTATCGATCAGGATTAGATAGTTGACGCTGGAGGAATTAACATTGCGCCAGAGGTGATCACGTCAGGATATTGGATGTCGAGCCGGAGGTTCGGTCGACTATTGGCAGGAGGCTTTGGACGTCGGGCATCGAGCCAAGAAGTGCAGAGTTGCGCCATGGATATCAGGGTTGCAGAGGTCAACCGTCGATTGGGCAACAAGCTGCAAGAGAGGGCGATATGCCGAAGGATCGGACGAAGCACCGACCAATGACGTGTCAGGAAACTGAATGTCAATTCGTGTTGTAGTAACTGTCTAAATCGAAGTAGGGTGCTTGGTGTTTGTTTGTGCAAGAGTAACTACGATAAGAATGAAGACGTAAAGCGAAACAAAGGGTCGAAGTCAAGTGCGATGGATCATTGGGAGTTCGAGTGTTCGATGGAAGTCTGAAGATTCATTGGGAGTGCTGCCGGAACCGGTCGAAAACGAGTAGGGAACTTGCCGAAGGGTTTTCGGAAGTTCGTCGGAAGTTCACGAAGCTTGCCAAGAAAGATCGGAGCTTGCCAAAGAAGCTCGGGGGAACTTGCCAAAATCGTCATGGAGTCCGAGAGCTTGCCGGGAGTCCGCAGGATGGTTTCCGAGGGATCGTCGGAAGACCATCGGAAGTTCGTCGGAAGAAGACTTGACTTGCAGACTTTGTAATAGCTTAGGAATGTCTTTAATTTCATAGTTAGCACATTAATTTCGGTTAGGATTAGGTGTTAATCTTTTAACCCAAGTATGGGCCCATTGGGCCTTGTTTGGGACCGGTTTGGGCCGAGTTTTCGGCCCAAACCAGGAAGTTGGAGTGTGCTGGGCGGTGGCACCGCCCAGCAACAGCCGCGTGCTGGGCGGTAGCACCGCCCAGCAGCCAGCAGGCCAGGCGGTAGCACCGCCTGGCTGGGGCGATAGTACCACCCCTGCTGTGTCTAGCTGGGGCGATAGTACCGCCCCTGCTGTGTCAGTCTGCCAGACTGACAGGCGGTAGCACCGCCTCTAACAAGCGGTAGCACCGCCTCTAATAGGCTGTAGCACCACCCCAATACCGGGAACTCCAATTTGATTTCAAATTTGGAGCCCAAATTTGAATCTATTTTGGATCTATAAATACCCCCCTGTTTCTCGGCTGAGAGAGAACCCTTGGAGAGTTAGATTTTGAAAATAAGTCTTGGGAAAGTCTTGTTCTTCATTTGCTTAACTATTCACCTCATTTCCTTTTCTTTGTGAAAACTTGTAAGAGTGTGAACCTCTTGTAAAAGGATTGTAAGAGGGGTATTTGGTCCTTCCCCTACAAAAGGATTTGCTAGTGGAAGTTGGGAGCCTCATTGGAGAAGGCTTCGGAAGTGGATGTAGGTCGGATGACCGAACCACTATAAATCGGTTTACATTTACTTTCTCGCAACTTACTTTGCTGCAAACCATTTTCATATGCTGCCTTATTTACTCAACTTCATCTTCATCTTCTTACGTATGCTTTAAAGTTAAAACATAATCTTTCCGGGTTCAAACGAAACGCTGCATTCATTCGTACGAAGTTTCCAAACTTGTGTTAATCGCTGAAAACTCTATCGTTCTTTACCACTGCACTAATTCATCCCCCCCCACCCTCTTAGTGCCACTCGATCCCTAACAATTGGTATCAGAGCAAAGTTCTTTCTCTTTCGGATTTATACCCATGAGAAATGGCTCTAAATGGTTTTCAAGAGGGCTTCTCGGTTTTTCGTCCACCGTTCTTTAACGGATCGGACTACACTTATTGGAAAACTCGAATGAGAGTTTTCATACTTTCAATGGACTTAGATTTATGGAACATTATTGAAAACGATTTTTAACTTCCCTCTAAACTGACGAACGAATGGTCGGACTTAAAGAGAAAATCTTTTTCCTTGAATACAAAGGCTATGAATGCCTTATTTTGCGCTTTAGATAAGAATGAGCTCAATCGGATTTCAATGTGTGAAACGACTTTCGATATTTGGCGAACACTTGAAATCACGCACGAGGGAACTAGTAGAGTTAAGGACTCGAAAGTAAACCTCTTATTGCATGATTTTGAGCTCTTCCAAATGACACCAAGCGAAACTATCGGCGATATGTGCACCCGCTTCACGGATGTCATCAATAGCTTGAAAAGTCTTGGTAAATGTTTTTCGAACTTTGAACTCACTAACAAGATTTTAAGATCCCTCCCAAAGAGTTGGGATCCAAAAGTAACCGCAATACAAGAGACTAAAAATTTAAATGATTTTTCATTGGAAGAACTAATCGGTTCACTAATGACATATGAAATGAGTTTTTCAAACATTTGGAACATGATGAATATATGAACCACCTTCTAAAGAACAAGAAGGATTTGGAACATCGGACAAATGAATGCCACTTAAGTGATGACTCAAGTGATGAGGACAATGAGAACATTGAACTTTTAATGAATCTTAATAAGTTCATTAAACAAAAATCTAAAATAGACTATGAACTTGAATGGAGGAAGAGGCCAAAGAAGAAGAAGAAGGCTTGCAAAGAAGAATCTAAGTAGAGAAGAGGCAAAATGGGCTTTGACGGTTTTCGACAATGAGGTAAGAAACTCATCCAAGTTGCTTCTACCTTATTTTGAAATTACATGATGCTTTCCATGAATGCTTAACTTAGTTAGTAGGAATTTTTTCATGCTTTTCTTGTGTTTTTAGAAATTAAAAAAAAATATTTTAAAAATTATACTATACTTTTCTTTATAGTATTTTTAAAAAGTAAAAATATGAATGATGATTGTATGATTTGTGATAATGTTTAGACACCTAATAGAATCAACCTATGCATGAGTATCCTGATGGTTTACATTGTCTCTAAACATGATGCTTGATGATTTTATATCATGCATGAGTTGTTGAAGTGATGTTGATTTAAAAAACTTCTATCTTGGATTAATGGGTCTTGACCCTTTTTATGATGAAATTTTTAGATGATACATGTCTTCATGAAATCAATTATAAAGACTGAACCCATAAATTTTCCAAATGAAAGAAATGTGATTTTAATGTTGCCTTGTATTACATTTGGACTTGACGATTTTCATGACGAAAATTATTTTTCAGATTTATAAAATGATGCATGATTTTACCAAAAAATTTGAGCATCGATCATCTTGTTATAACTAATGTAAGAAAGAATTAAAATGATTTTGATAATATTTTCGTTTTTGAATATGATGCATGACATTTTCATATGAAAAATTTGAACATTCTTATGAAAGATCAAATCACTTAAATTGAAACTCATAAAGATGAGAAAATGTACTATCATGATGTTTGATGCATATGATCTTGATGGATTTAATGACAAACTTATGTTTTGAATTTCTACAATGATGGGTTCCATATAAATGTTTGAACATACATTATGAAATCATCATTGAAATGAAAATACTAAAAGTTTGTTATCATGCTTAATGACTTTATGATATCATATCTTGATGACAAACTCATGTTTTGGTCTTAAATTTGATACTCATCTTTTGAAACATGAGCACACTTGTTTGAAACAAAATGAAACACATTATCATGATAAATTAAATCTCATGTCTTGAAACAATGTGTTGTTTTGACAATGTTTATAATGAAGTTTGTCTTCCAGTTTTGAATATTTTGATTTGGCATATAAAGGCAAAAGACATACTTATATGATGAAACATAAAGAAATTATATTTACTATCTTATCGAGATTAATGATTTCATAACATCTTAAGAATCTCATAAATTATAGAAGTGATTTCGATGAATTGATTATGATTTGATAATTTGAACTTTTCTCTCATGTTTCAATACTACTTTGTATGCTTCATGACTTATTGATTGAAATAATGAAGTAGACTTTTGATGTATCACTTGTCATGATTAATGCAAATTGTTAGCATTTTGAATCTCGAAAATGATTGCTTCTTTTTATCATTTACCAAAGAGGAGAACAATTCAAGTTTATATTTTTTTTGTGAATCTCATAAACTATGTTAATGATTTTGATGATTCGAACTTGAGTAAGCTTTATCACAATCCAAGTCTTGATATCTTAATACTTGATACTTGGAATTCTTATGCATGAATCAAGTTACTCTTTGTGCTATATCTTTTTAAATGAATCATGAGCCTTCATGTCATATATTTCATGACCATAAAAGTGACATGATTTCTTTGCCTTGTGTGGTAAATTGAATATTTGACATAAATAAAATTTGCTTTATGATGAATCATGAATGATGCCTTTTGGTGTTGATCCTTATTGATATTTAATATTGATATCTTTCATGAATTCTTTGCATCTATGTTTTATATGCATCATGAAAAAATTGAAATATTGATTGGTGCTAAATTATTTCATTGAAATATTATTCATCCCTTCTTTTCGATAGTGACAAAGGGGGAGTTAGCTTGCTAGCTTATGTATCACAAGTGAAAATGACAAACATAGCTAGCTAGAACTTACAAAAGGCAAAACTTGCACTTCTCAAAATGAGAAGAAAGAAATTGTAAAGTTGCATTATTTTTTAACTCATGAGCTTGCATGTTTAAAATGTTATAAATTTTACAAAAATTACTAGCTCATTGCAAACAAAAAGTTGATGACTTGTAAAAGGGAAACTTAGGTGCAAAAGAGAAAAATTGAAAGGGAGCTAGTTTGCGTATTGCAAAGTATGCTAGCTTATCATTATTGCTTGCTTGCTTATCATAAATTTCCCTCATACCATGATTTGTTTATGACTCCCTTGAATTCATGACTTGATATGTTAAAAATTCATGATGGAAATTTGTTATTTTGTCATGATGGAAGCATTCATGTAAAGGGAAAAGAATTGTATTCTTCCCTTCTTTTTGACAAAATCAAAGGAGGAGAAGATTTATTGCAAACTTGCATGATTAATTTGCTAGCTTATTCAAGAGGAAGAAAATTGCTAGCTTGTGCATCAAAAGAGAAAATCTTGCTAGCTTGAACATTGAGAAGCAAAAAGTTGCTATCTCAAGAGAGGCAAAAATCTTGCTCAATTTTACTTCTTCAAAATTGCTTACATTTTTGTTACAAATTATTGTTGAATTTCATGCAAGATTATTTGAAGTATTTGATCCTCCCTTTCTTTTTGATGCTAACAAAGGGGGAGAAAGTTTTTAGCTCGAACATTGCAAAAATTTGCCATCTTGATTCCTATTTTGTAACTTCATTAGAAGCTAAGAATTGTTATAACAAAGGATGTAAATATTGCTATCGTGAGAAACAAGGTGCAAACTTGCACATCTTAAGAAGCAAGTGAAAATTACCATCATTGCCCATCCTTGAAACTTGCTATGATTGAATGGTATTATTTGATGTTGTATTGCAAAAAATATTGTATGATGTGATAAATAGCTAGTGTATTGTAAGAAATTTGCATATCTTTTAAACTAGCTATGATGCTACTTCTCCTTTTTGTTGATGACATAGGGGGAGAAGTAGATTGATGACTTCATGCAATGTAATGACGCTTGAATATTTTATATATTTACATGATGGATTTATATTTCTTACTACATGAATGATACATGTTACTTAGATTTGGGATAATCCAAGGGTTCTATCAATGGCATATTGATAGGGGGAGTTTGTGTTAAACTCCGGGGAGTTATGGTTAACTCCGTCAGTCATCAATTAGTTGTCATCATCAAAAAGAGGGAGATTGTTGAATCTCGAATTTTGATGATGAAACTAATTGAGTGTATTTTTATTGTTTAACTACGTGTTGAGTTACATAGGTCTACTATCGATCAGGATTAGACAGTTGACGTTGGAGGAATTGACGTTGTGTCGGAGGTGATCACGTCAGGATATTGGATATCGAGCCAGAGGTTCGGTCGACTATCGACAGGAGGTTTCGGATGTCGAGCATCGAGTCAAGAAGTGCAGAGTTGCACCATGAATATCGAGGTTGCGGAGGTCAACCGTCGATTGGGCAATAAGCCACAAGAGAGGGCGATGTGCCAAAGGATCGGACGAAGCGCCGACCAATGACGTGCCGGGCAACTGAATGTCAATTCGTGTTGTAGTAACTATCTAGATCGAAGTAGGGTGTTTGGTGTTTGTATGTGCAGGAGTAACTACAATAAGGATGAAGATGTAAAGCAAAACAAAGGGTCGAAGTCAAGTGCGATGGATCATTGGGAGTTCGAGTGTTCGATGGAAGTCCGAAGATTCGTTGGGAGTGCTACCAGAACCGGCCGAGAACGAGTAGGGAGCTTGCCGAAGGGTTTTTGAAAGTTCGTTGGAAGTTCACGGAGCTTGCCAAGAAAGATCAGAGCTTGCCAAAGAAGCTCGGGGGAACTCGCCAAAATCATCGTGGAGTCCGAGAGCTTGCAGGGAGTCCACAGGATGGTTTCCGAGGGATCGTCGGAAGACCGCCGGAAGTTCACCGGAAGATCATCGGAAGAAGACTTGACTTGCAGACTTTGTAATAGCCTAGGAATGTCTTTAATTTCGTAGTTAATACATTAATTTGGGTTAGGATTAGGTGTTAATCCTTTAACCCAAGTATGAGCCAATTGGGCCTTGTTTGGGACCGGTTTGGGCCGAGTTTTCGGCCCAAACCAGGAAGTTGGTGTGTGCTGGGCGGTGGCATCGCCCAGCAGCATGTGTGCTGGGCGGTGGCACCACCCAGCAATAGGCACGTGCTAGGCGGTAGCACCGCCTAGCAGCCAATAGGCCAGGCGGTAGCACCGCTTGGCTGGGGCGGTAGTACCACCCTTGCTGTGTCTGGTTGGGGCGGTAGTACCGCCCCTGTTGTGTTAGTCTGTCAGACTGACAGGCGGTAGCACCGCCTCTGATAGGCGGTAGCACCGCCTCTGACAGGCGGTAGCACCCCCTCTGACAGGCGGTAGCACCGACCCAGCACCGGGAACTTCAATTTGATTTCAAATTTGGAGCCTAAATTTGAATCCATTTTGGATCTATAAATACCCCCCTTTTTCTCAACTGAGAGAGAACCCTTGTAGAGTTAGATTTTAAAAATAAGTCTTAGGAAAGTCTTGTTCTTCATTTGCTTAAGTGTTCACCTCATTTCCTTCTCTTTGTGAAAAATTGTAAGAGTGTGGACCTCTTGTAAAAGGGTTGTAAGAGGGGTATTTGGTCCTTCCCCTACAAAAGGATTTGCTAGTGGAAATTGGGAGCCTCATCGGAGAAGGCTTCGGAAGTGGATGTAGGTCGAATGACCGAACCACTATAAATCGGTTTGCATTTACTTTCTCGCAATTTCTTTGTTGCAAACCATTTTCATATGTTGCCTTATTTACTCAACTTCATCTTCATCTTCTTACGTATGCTTTAAAGTTAAAACGCAATCTTTCCGGGTTCAAACGAAACGCTGCATTCATTCGTACGAAGTTTCCGAACTTGTGTTAATCGTTGAAAAATCTATCGTTCTTTACCGCTGCACTAATTCACCCCCCCCCTCTTGGTGCCACTCGATCCCTAACAAGCCAAATATCAAAAGCCATTTCGTATGTAGAAATCCGATTAAACTCGTTTTTTGTCTAAAGCACAAAATAAGACATTCATAGCCTTTGCATTTAAAGAAATTTTTTTTTCTGTAAGTCCGACCATTCATTCATCGGTTTAGAGAGAAGTTAAAAATGGTTTTCAATAACATTCCATAAGTTTAAATCGAGAGAAATCAAGCAAACTCTCATTCGAGTTTTCCAATATGTGTAGTCTGAACCGTTAAAGAACAGTGGACGAACAACCGAAAAGCCCTCTTGAAAGCCATAAAGAGCCATTTCTTATGGGTGTAAATGTGAATGAGAAATAATGTGGCTCTGATACCAATTGTTAGGGATCAAACGACACTAAGAGGGGGGGGGGGTGAATTAGTGCAACGGTTAAACATAATAACTTTTTGGTGATTTAAACCAATTTTGGAAACTTCGTACGATAAAAAATATGTTTCAATTAAACCCGATTTCAATTGTGTATCAACTTAATATGATTCGTAAGAAAGTGAGGAAGAAGCACAGTAAGTAAATGAACAAGTTTGCATAAATGTAAATGACAATATTGAAATGCAAACCCGAATTTATAGTGGTTCGGTCATACGACCTATATCCACTCTCGATTCCTCTTCTCTTGAGGCCACCAGCTTTTCCACTAGCTATCCTCCTTCCAACGGGTGAGGATCAACTCCCTTACAACTCCTCTCCTTTTGGCGAGCTTAGGAGAAAACCCTTACAAGCACTCTCTGCTTTTTTTTCGGTGGAATATAAGTGAAAACTAAGGAGGATTTTCTAGAGAAATTTAAACAGAGTTTTCTTGCTTTCAAAGTGTTGTGCTTGTTATCATTTTTGCAGGAACACCTGGGGTATTTATAGACCCCAAGAGAATTCAAATTTAGAGCCCAAATTTGAATTTCTTTTGTTGTTCCTGGTGCTGGCGGTGTCATCACCTTTCAATGGCGATGCCATTGCCTATCTGTTGTCAGACTGACAATGTACAGGGTGGTTCCAATGCCCAAGGCAGTGGTTGCACCACCCATGCTCTCGGGTGCTGGGCGGTGCCACCGCCCATCTTTCTGGTCATGAGCGATGCCACCGCCCAGCCTATTTCAGCTCACTGGTTTGGGCCTAAAACTCGACCCAAACCGGTCCAAATCAAGGCCCAATTGGCCCCTACTTAGGTTATAGGTTTAACACCTAATCCTAAACCAAATTAATATGTTAACTATGAATTTAAAGACATTTCCTAAGCTATTACAAAATCCGATAAGTCACAACTTCTTCCAGCGAGCTTTCGGCGAACTTCTAGCAGTCTTCCGATGAACCTTCGGAAACCATTCTACGGACTCCCGGCAAGCTCTTGGATTTCACGATGATCTTGGCGAGTTCCACCGAGCTTCTTTTGCAAGCTTTGATCTTTCTTAGCTAGCTCTGTGAACTTCCGACGAACCTTCCGACGAACTTCCAAAAACCCTTCGGCAAGCTCCCTACTTGTTCTCGGCCGCCCGACAAAGACTTCAATGAATCTTGGACTTTCGTCGAATTCTCAATTTTCTAACGATCCATCACACTTGTCTTCTGGCACTTTGTTTCGTTTTAAGTCTTCATCATCATCGTAGTTAATCTTGCACACACATAAACAAAACTCTACTTCGATCTAGATAATTATTACAATGCGAATTGACATTCAGTTGCCCGGCACATCATTGGTTGGCACTTCGTCCGATTCTTCGGCATATCATCCTCTCTTACGGCTTGTTGCCCAATCGGTGGTTGACCTCCGTAACCCTGATATCCTTGGTACAACTCCGCTCTTCTTGTCCCGATACCCGACGTCCGAAGCCTTCTACCGATTATCAATCGAACCTTCGACTCGACATCTAATATCTTGACGTGATCACTTCTGGCGCAACGTCAATTCCTCCAACGCGTCAAGCTGTCTAATCCTGATCGATAATAGACCTAAGTTAAAAGGATCAAAAGGCACTAAGAGGGGGGGGGTGAATTAGTGCAGCGGATTAAACTCGTATTCTTGAAAACGATTTCGCAAAGAAACACAAGTTCGTAGGAAGATTTCGATTCGACTTAAAGAGAACTTGAAAGTAATTGCTTGTGAAAAGGAACTAACTATGAACTTGCAGCCAAGAAATGAAATGATTCAGAAATATAAACACTCACACATTTAAGGACACAATGATGTATAGTGGTTCGGTCAAATGACCTACATCCACTCTTGAAGCCTTTGCGATGAGGCTCCGCTCTTCCACTAGCAAGTCCTTTGAAGGGGAAGGATCAAACACCCCTTTTACAACCCTTTACAAGATGTTCACACTTGTACAAGATCTCTCAAGAAGAAGAAGAAGGTGAACACTTAGCAAAGAAAACAACACTTTTCAAAACTCTTCAAAAGCTCAAGACTCAAACTTTTTCTTGCTCAAAAGGGTACCCTTTCGGTTGAGAAAGGGGGTATTTATAGATCCAAAGTGGATTCAAAATTGGGCTCCAAATTCCAAGTGAATTTGGAGTTCCCATGTTTTTAGTGGTCAAGGCGGTGCCACCACACTCAGGTCGGCAAGCGTGCACATCACTTTGTGTCGATCTTTGATCCGACGTCACGTAAGCGTGCCACCGCCATGAGCAAAGCGGTGCTACCGCTCATCGGTGGATCGGGCGGTGCCACCGCCCGACCCGGCGGTTCCACCGCCGTTAGTGTATAGGGGTGGTGCTGCTACGCTCCAGGCGCAGCGGTTCCACCGCCTGTGTGTGTGTGCAGGGGCGGTGCTACCGCCCCAGGCTGGGTGGTTCCACCGCCCCAGGCTTGGCGGTTCCACCACCCCAGGCTTGGGTGGTTCCACCGCTTGCCCCCATTCGGACAGAGCCGAATGGGGCCTGTTTAGATCTCAACTTGACATAGTAGTGGCCCGGTTGGCTCCTACTGAATTTTGGGCAGGATTTATTTCTTAAATCCTTGCTCTACTCATGTGCAAATTACGAACATAACTTAACGTGATTTGATCGGACACCCTTCAAGTCGACTTCTGGCGAGTTCTACGGCGAGATTCCGGCAGGCCTCCGATGCTTCCCTCGGATTGCTACGGTGGTCTCCCAAAGATACTCGCGAGCTCAACTAGTCTTGGTGGTTTTCGAATCTTCCGGAAGTTCCGCGAACCTTCGACGATCTTTGAAATGGACTTTCGAAAACTTCGACAAGTCCCTGATTTGATCTTGGATGGTTCCGGCAACTCTTCCGAAAATCTCTCGGATTTCCGATGAACTCTTGAACCCCCGACGGACTTGGCCTCGGTAAATCACGTTATATTTTCTTTCCATCGTAGTTATTCCTGCACACTCATCTCAACAAAGAGATTAGTACAAATATTTCACCAATTGATTTCATCATCAAAATCCGAGATTTAACAATCTCCCCTTTTTGATGATGACAATCAATTGGTGATGGAGTTATTCTTAACTCCCCTATGTATATGCCATAAAGAAAAATTGCTTGAATTCAATTTTGAATTCAACACAATTAATTTTAATTTCAAGATTTCAAAATAGATATCAAAGATATCAATGAAGTATACATAATCAAAAAAACATGATATCAAGAACCCAACTAAGTTTATGTTGGACAACGCATATCATATGGCAATACACATATCATTTCTCCCCCTTTGTCATCAACAAAAAGGAAACGAGGGAATCATAACAATAAGGAGGGTCGAAAACATTACAAATGTGGAAAAGGAAATCGAAAACCGAAAACCATTCCACAAAGTGGCGAAAAGATGTAAGATAACACAAAGCATGAAGTTAAGACAACATTGATGTCAACAAGAAGATGTCATGATGTAAGGAATACAACATAAATGTCAACATACAACACAAGTTTACATCGTTCAAAAGAAAACACAAGCAAGCTACTCCTCGGGAGGAATGCCAAGATGCCTATACATGTGATCGATCTTTAAGTTCATCTTCCGCATTTCCTTCAAAATTTCAATTTGCTATAGTTTTACTTCATTTAACTCTCTCATGATCGGATCAAGTAGAAGATGGAGCAGAAAATGTCACCGATGTATTTGCAAAAAGGATTAGGAGGAGGAGATTCATTTCTCCTAAGGACTGGTGTTTCGAGGATGGTCTACTATTTGGGGAGGTATATCACATCTCCTAGGTTGCCTAACCCCTATTCCATGCTCGAAAGTACATCTAAGTCGTCTAAGTAGTTTAACGTCAATAATATTAAATCTTTTGACTTGTATTACTTCTTCATCTGGTGGAATGCAGATGTTATAGGCATGCAATAGTCTAGTTATTAAACCTCCATATGGTAACATTGATCCTTTAGAAAGGACCTCTATCATGTGCTGCCTGATTAGGTAACCAAAACAGAAATGTTGTCTAGTCATGATCCAATATAAGGTACCTAATTCAGTGAAACTGATCTCATCATGATGAAACTGCTTAGGAATAACAATGCTTATTAGAATGTGATGCAAAATTTTAGAGTTAAAAGGTAATAAATGTTCACAACTCTTGGGAATTATTTCTAAATTTGGGTTTGCAAACACAGTTTCTAAAGCTTTAGAGTGAGTGGCACCAACTGTGTCCATATCCCATTTTCCTCGAAAATAACACCCTAGCTCTCTTTCAACAATTCCAATTAATGAGCATATAGTATTATCACATATTTGAATCTCATTACCTAGAAGATAAGTTGACAAGCCATCATCATTCACAGTTAAATTGGCATAGAACAACTTAACTAAACGTGGATAAATAGGTTCAATAATTTGTAGAATAGGTAAAGCCTCTAAGTCTGCAAACCACATGATAGGTTCTAAGTTTCCTAATTGATTCAAATTAACATACTTTCCTTTATGAATGGGTCTAGAACCAAATTCAGAAAATCTAAGGAGGCTTCTTGTGATTTAAACAAGGATTGGTCAAATGAATCTACCTCCATCCTTTTCCTTTGTCTCTTGATGTTCTTCTAGGAGCCATTTCTATTCAGGAATGATCAAAAATCAATTGAAGAAAGGAATGAAACTTCACAAGAAAAGGAAAGAAATAATTCTGTTTTTACCTTAGATTGGTTCTTTAAGATGTAGGAAGCTTGAATCAAGATAAAATCTCCTCCTTAGGCTTCTAGATGGGAAGAAATGACACCAATTTGAAGTTTGGAAGAGTTTGGAAGAGTGAGAGAGGCGGTTCACAGATTAGGAGGCGGTTTCTACCGCCGGCCCTAACACACTTTATAGCAGGGTGTTCAAGGCGGTACTATCGCCCAAAGAAGTGTTCCACCGCACTGGGTGACTACCCAGCGGTTCCACCCAGCATTTGGCGGTGCTACCGTGTAGCACAAAAACAAATTCGAATTTCATGTTTTTCTTTTTCTTTTTTAAAGAAAAATCTCAGAGATGGGATGAAGTCAAAAGGAATAAATCCATGGGAAAATCCGAATCAAATCGATGGAAATCATAGTTTAAACATAATTTCAAGAAAAGACATCATCAAAAAAACTTACTTACTTGGACAGTTTAGCATGCCTAATTCCCTTCTAATAAAATCAAATTGTTCCTCATTTAAAGGTTTCGTAAAAATGTCCGCTAATTGATGATTTGTATCAACAAAATCAAGAGTGACATTTCTACTACTTACATGATCACGTATAAAGTGATGCCACGATGTCAATGTGCTTAGTGCGAGAGTGTTGGATTGGATTTTTAGTTAGACAAATTGCACTCGTGTTATCACACTTTATAGGAATATTTTTAAGTAGATTCCATAGTCCTCTAGTGTATTTTTCATCCAGATAACTTGTGCACTGAGCATGCACTAGCAGCTATATATATTAAAGCTTGCTGTAGATAGTGCAATCGAATTTTTTTTCTTGGAAGTCCAAGAAACAAGTGCATGTCCTAGAAATTGGCATGTTAGGATGTGCTTTTTCTATCTATTTTACATCCACCAAAATCCGTATCTGCATAAGCTTTCAAACTAAAATTTTCAGATTTTGGATACCATAATCCAAGATTAGGGGTCCCTTTAAGATATCTAAGAATCCTCTTTGACTTTCAAGTGAGATAGCTTAGGATTAGCTTGGAATCTTGCACATAGCCCTACACTTGAACATGATGTCAGTCCAGTTGCAAGTGAGATAAAGCAGCTACCTATCATGCCCCTATAAGTTTTTTGATCAAAACTTTCTTCATTTTCATCCATATCTAATTTAGTGGAGGTGCTCATAGGAGTGCTAATTTCTTTTGATCCATCCATATTAAATCATTTTAACAATTCCAATGTGTATTTTGATTGATTTAGAAATATACCATCACTTAGTTGCTTGATTTGAAGTCCTAAAAAGAAATTTAGTTCTTCCATTAGGCTCATCTCAAATTCATCACTCATATCCTTAGCAAATAATTCACATAGTGATTTATTACAAGATCCGAAAATAATATCATCAACATAAATTTGAACAATAAGAAAATTATTTTCAAAATGTTTAATAAACAATGTAGTATCAACCTTGCCTTTAGTGAAATTATTTAAAATCAAGAAGGAACTAAGCCTCTCATACCAAGCCCTAGGGGCTTGTTTAAGACCATATAAGGCCTTAGTTAGCTTAAACACATGGTTAGGAAATAGAGAGTTTTCGAATCCGGGTGGTTGTTCAACATAAACTTCTTCGGAAATAAAACCATTTAAGAATGCACTTTTGACATCCATTTGAAATAATTTAAAATCTTTACTACTAGCATAGGCAAGGAGCATCCTAATGGCTTCCAATCTTGCCACCGGAGCGAAGGTTTCTTCATAATCGATACCTTCTTCTTGGTTGAAACCTTTGGCCACTAGTCTAGCCTTGTTTCTAACCACGATACCGCATTCATCTTGCTTGTTTCTAAAGACCCACTTAGTACCAATAACTAAGTGGTCATTAGAATCTAGGAACAAGCTTCCATACCTCATTCCTCTCAAATTGATTCAATTCTTCTTGCATTGCGATAACCCAAGAATCATCTTTTAGGGCATCAACAATGCATTTTGGTTCAACTTGAGAAAGAAAGGCAGCATGGGCTCAAAAATTTTTGAAAGAAGAGCGAGTTTGAACCCCTTTCGATGCATCTCCTATAATTAACTCCTTGGGATGAGCATCTACATACTTCCATTCCTTTTGTAAGGAAGTTTGGGAAGAAGATGCATCCAAGATGTTATTTTGAGGAGAGGGTTCATTCAAATTCAAATCATCAAGACCAAAATAATCATCAAAATCTTTTTTCTTAAATTCGGAAACTTCATTAAAAACCACATGAATAGATTCTTCTATAAGTAAGGTTCTCTTGTTGAAAACATGAAAAGCCTTAGAAACAGAAGAATAACCAAGAAATATGCCTTCATTGGATTTTGCATCGAATTTTTCTAAGGCATCCTTTTCATTCAAAATAAAGCATTTGCAACCAAAAACTTTAAAGTAAGAAATATTGGGTTTTTATCATTCCATAATTCATATGGAGTTTTGGATAGGGATGGTCTCACTAGAACTCTATTCATCACATAGCAAGCCGTATTATTCACGCCCAAAAATATTTTGGTAAATTATATTCATTTAACATGGTTCTAGCCATTTCTTGCAAACTTCTATTTTTCCTTTCTACTACTCCATTTTGTTGTGGATTTCTTGGAGTAGAGAAGTTGTGATTGTATCTGTTTGTTTCACAAAAATTTTGGAAGTCATGATTTTGAAATTCACCTCCATGATCACTTCGAATTGATGAGATCATAAAGCCTTTTTCATTTTGAGTGAGTTTACAAAATTTAGAGAAACATTTGAAGCAATCACTTTTATGAGCCAAAAAATAGGTCCAAGTGTATCTACTATAGTCATCCACAATTACAAAGGCATATTTGCTACCTCCTAGGCTTGTTATGTCAATTGGTCCAAATAAGTCCAAGTGGATCAATTGCAATGGTCTAGTGGTGCTAATGTGATTTTTTGATTTGAAACTAGTCTTTATTTATTTTCCTAGTTGACATGCATCACATACCTTATCCTTAACAAATTTCGTGTTTGGGATACCTCTTACTAAATCTCTAGATGAAATCTTAGAGATTAGTTTCATGCTTGCATGGCCTAGCCTCCTATGCCAAAGCCAAGCGTCATCATTCAAAACCGAAAAACACATTTCATTACTTAATTTATCAATATTTATGGTGTAGACATTGTTTTGTTTTAAAGCAATCATGGATATGTTGTTGTTGGGTTTTTCAATAATGCAAACATTGGATTCAAATCTAACAACATAACCTTTATCACATAGTTGACTAATACTTAAAAGATTATGTTTTAAACCATCAACTAGTAACACATCATCAATTGAAAAACTCGATTTGTTACCTATGGTTCCCTTGCCAATGATTTTACCCTTGTTGTTGTCTCCGAAAGTGACATATCCTTCTTCTTTGCTAGAGAGCATAGAGAAATGAGATGGATCTCCGGTCATGTGCCTTGAGCATCCACTATCAAGATACCATTTCTTGCTCCTAGCTTGTGAGTTTGTCTACAAAAGAGGATTTTTTTTAGGTACCCATTTGATTTTGGGTGCCTTACAAATTGATCTACTTACTTTGTAATTTATCATTGAATTGTTTATGGTTCCTTTAGGAACCCATATCAACTTTTGTGGACTAATTTTCTTGAATGGACATTTGTAGGTAACATGTCCCGTTTTGCAACAAAAATTACATTTCAAATGGGGTGATACATGCAATGTAGGCCCTTTAACAAAGGTGGTGGGATTTTGGTGAGAACCTCTCACAAATCCGATACCACTTCTATTTCCGACATGACCTTTGTTAGCAAGAATCATGTCTAAGCCCTAGCTACCGACCTTAAACTTGTTTAGGGTCTCTTTGAGTAGCAAGTTCTCCCTTTTTGCTGCATCTAAGTCTTCACACTTAGAGCATGGAGGTAGAGAAGGGTTTTGAAGACTATTGAATTTACTTTGTAATAAAGCATACTCTTTCTTAAGCAAATTGAACTTCTTACTAATAATTCTACATTCATCAAACAACTCATGAAAAGCCATAGAAAGTTCATCGAAAGATAACTCTTCATTAAGAACTCACTAACCTCTTCTCCAAATGCCATTAGAGCGAAGTTTGCCTCCTCTTTGTTGCTAGCCTCTTCAACCTCGGAGTCACTTGAATCATCCCACGTGGCCTTCAAGGTTTTTTTCTTCTTGAATTGCTTCTTCTTGGCTTGAGGGCATTCATTCTTGAAGTGTCCCGGCTTTTTGCATTCGTAGCAAATGACTTGATCCTTTTTGTGTTCAAATTTGCTTTTTGTGTCATTTTTGAATTTGTTCTTTCTTATGAATTTCTTAAACTTTCGAGTTAGAAGTGCAATGTCATTGTCACTATCCTCATCACTTGATGTTCCTTTCAAGTGGTCTTCTTGTGTTCTAAGTGTCATATCCTTCCTGTTCTTTGGAAGGGGGTTCTCAAGCTCTTTATGAGCATGGCACGTCATCTCGTAAGTCATTAGAGATCCAATAAGTTCTTCAATGGGAAATACTTTAAGATCCTTGGCCTCTTGAATGGCCGTGACCTTTGGATCCCAACACTTTGGAAGGGATCTTAAAATCTTAGTTACCAATTCAAAATTCGAAAAGCCTTTACCAAGAGCTTCAAGTCCATTGATGACATCCATTGATGACATCCGTAAAGCGGGTGTACATGTCTCCAATGGACTCATTTGGTTTCATCCGAAAAAGTTCGTAGGAATGCACAAGAATGTTGATTTTGGACTCCTTCACTCGGCTAGTGCCTTCATGAGTGATTTCAAGAGTGCGCCAAATATCAAAAGCCGATTCACAAATGGAAACCCGATTAAACTCATTCTTATCAAGTGCACAAAATAAGGCATTCATAGCCTTTGCATTGAGAGCGAAAATCTTCCTCTCCGACTCATTCCATTCACTCATCGGAAGAGAAGATTTTGCGAAGCCATTTTCGACAATGTTCCAAAGTTGAAGTTCATGGAAATAAGAAAAATCCTCATACGAGTCTTCCAATACGTATAATCCGACCCATTGAACATAGGTGGACGAGTAATGGAGAGACCCTCTTGCATACCGGAGTAGGCCATCTCTCTTGGGTTTTAAACCAATATGAGAGCAAACCTTGCTCTGATACCAATTGAAAGGATCAAAAGGCACTAAGAGGGGTGAATTAGTGCAGCGGATTAAACTCGTATTCTTGAAAACGATTTCGCAAAGAAACACAAGTTCGTAGGAAGATTTCGATTCGACGAAAGAGAACTTGAAAGTAATTGCTTATGAAAAGGAACTAACTATGAACTTGCAGCTAAGAAATGAAATGATTCAGAAATATAAACACTCACACATTTAAGGACACAATGATGTATAGTGGTTCGGTCAAATGACCTACATCCACTCTTGTAGCCTTTGCGATGAGGCTCCGCTCTTCCACTAGCAAGTCCTTTGAAGGGAAAGGATCAAACACCCCTTTTTACAACCCTTTACAAGATGTTCACACTTGTACAAGATCTCTCAAGAAGAAGAAGAAGGTGAACACTTAGCAAAGAAAACAACACTTTTCAAAACTCTTTAAAAGCTCAAGACTCAAACTTTTTCTTGCTTAAAAGGGTACCCTTTCAGCTGAGAAAGGGGGGGTATTTATAGATCCAAAGTGGATTCAAAATTGGGCTCCAAATTCCAAGTGAATTTGGAGTTCCCATGTTTACAGTGGTCAAGGCGGTCCCCCGCTTTGTCGAAAGCGATGCCACCGCTTTGTGTCGATCTTTTTCGATCGCGTACAAGCGGTGCCACCGCCTCTGAGCAAGCGGTGCTACCGCTCGATCGGTGGTCGGCGGTGCCACCGCCACCCAGCGGTTCCCGCCGTTAGTGTATATAGGCGGTGCTACGCTTGACAAGCGTTCCACCGCTTTGTGTGTGTGTCTTGGCGGTGCTACCGCCAGCTAAGCGGTTCCACCCCCAGGCTTAGCGGTTCCACCACCCCAGGCTTGGGCGGTTCCATCGCTTGCCCCCATTCTGAGACGAGCCGAATGGGGCTGTTTAGATCTCAACTTGACACAAGTAGTGACCCGGTTGGCTCCTCGAATTTTGGGCAGGATTTATTTCTTAAATCCTTGCTCTACTCATGTGCAAATTACGAACATAACTTAACATGATTTGATCGGACACCCTTCAAGTCGACTTCCGGCGAGTTCTACGGCGAGATTCCGGCAGCCTCCGATGCTTCCCTCGGATTGCTACGGTGGTCTCCCAAAGATACTCCGGCGAGCTCAACTAGTCTTGGTGGTTTCCGAATCTTCCGGAAGTTCCGCGAACCTTCGACGATCTTTGAAATGGACTTTCGAAAACTTCGACAAGTCCCGATTTGATCTTGGATGGTTTAAAGCAACTCTTCCGAAAATCTCTCGGACTTAGATGAACTCTTGAACCCCCGACGGACTTGGCCTCGGTAAATCACGTTATGTTTTCTTTCCATCGTAGTTATTCCTGCACACTCATCTCAACAAAGAGATTAGTACAAATATTTCACCAATTGATTTCATCATCAAAATCCGAGATTTAACATAAGTAACTCAAAACACAGTTAGACCATAAAACACAATCAATTAGTTTCATCATTAAAATCTAAGATTCAACATGTAGGACCAAGGAACGAAGTAGATAGTACGCGATGCTGTACCTTTGCTACTCAGAGGAGTAAGTGACAGAAATGATGGAGAAGGCGGTATAATCCCAAAGGTGACCAAATCTATCAGAGACTTGCTTCAAGTTGGAGTAATAACTTCTTGCATTCCAGAAGTTCAATGGCATTGAAAAGGTGAATCATAGTAGCTGACTCAGCATAAGGATTGTAAACACTTCAAGTGCTTCAGAAGTGTGAGCTAAGAGCAGGCGAAGTCTAGTAACTAGCTCGACGCACGAAGTACAACCTCAAGGAAGCAAGCAAAGTCAAGTAACCTTTGCCTTCTCAACTCTAAAGAGAATGGGCGAAACCGAGTACCCCAGCTCTCTTAGTTATCCAGCAGAAGAGCTCTGCATAGATTTGAAGACCCTTCGAAAAGATGAATAGTAGACAACAATTGTCAAGTCCTAACCAATGGTGATCAGTGCTACTGGGAGTAGATTGTCCGCTTTATTTCCCAACTAAATGCCAATCAAAAGCGAAAGTGATGCGAACCTACTTGGACGAGACAACTAAGTAGAAGAAGATTCGATAGAAAAATTTTGTAGAGGAAGGACCTAAAAACTTCAAAGGTTGCGAGGTGATGCTCGTTAAAGCTCTAACAAACATCTATCCAATTCAAGAGATAAGAAGAATTTAAAGACTAGTACATATCAAAGAAGGTCTTTTCCTTCTTCAAATGAATCTGCAAGAACCAGCAAGGATCAGCATAACTCTGCCAACCCCACACCAGAGTTAGAGTCATTGGCAAGTTGAAGCAGCATGACGGATTAAAATTTGACGACTCAACAACAACAAATGGAGAATAACTAAGAGCCAAGGGGCGCATCGTAGCAGGAGCAGAAGATTGAAGATCTAGCAAAGGTAAGGAGTTGCAGCGTCAACGATGGCTTTGACGAAGACGTTGAAGGAATAAGTAGGGGAAAATGTCACGGACAAATTGAAAATGGATTGTTCGATGTAATGCTTATGCGTGTTGGTGTCCTTTTCGATTTGTCATAGCTTGTAAAGGGCTTGCCAAAGGCTAAGTGCCCCATTTGAGTGAGTTTGGCAGTCATTGTCGGCATATACATAAAGTTGCATCTGGTGGACACTTGTACCACATTTCGATCTGTAGTAGACCAATTTTATACCTTTGTTGTGCAATCATTTTGAGCTTGTGATGTTCATGAAATTTGCATTGGCTATAAAGTATTTACTGAAATGGTTACTTGTGGATCCCGTGTGAAGCGCTTTCTTTGTCCCGTCTTCTTTTTTGCAGGTCCTAAGGGATCGTAGGAGATTTCAGGAAGATTGATCTTTGTGGATTGACACGTAATGGTACCATACGATTTAGGCAAAATCAATTAAGTCTGTAATAATATAACCAACCGAATTCATATGTCAAGCTTATAAAGTATTTGAACGGATGTCAGACTAAGAATGACATCATTCATATGTGCACATGTTGGTTTTCTATCAAATAATAAATAAAAATATAATATAAACTATATCGAAGACAATACATGTCTTAACAATAAAAATTATCGTGATGACAAGGTATATATAACAAATTAGGATTTGATTCAAGATCTGTCTAACAGATATTTTTAGAACTATTTTTATTATATAAAATATTTTTATATTCACAAGAAAATCAGTTGATTTGACTTAATTCTGTCTGGTCGTTCAATTCTTCCATCCAACCGGTAAAATGAACTAGTCAAGCGTCCAATTTTTTTAATTTTTTCAATCGAACCAATAGATCGACCAATTTAATCTGGCTTGATAACTTTTATTACCTTAACAAAATCAAAGTAACAATAGTGAGACTTGGCATCTGGTCCACAACAATCTTCTCAGAATAGTTTCCACAATAAAGCTTTATGTTCCTTGCTGGACTTAACACCTAAAGTTGCTGAGTTTTGGACTTCATTACCTCCACACTCCCTCACAAGCTATATAATAGAGATTGGATCCCTAACTACTCCCAGAGTCATTTCATTTCTCTCCATCTCTCATTTATATTAACATATTATCGTCCAAAAATGCCGGCCTTCTTCTCGATTAAACCCATGGACCAATTCAGCTCCATGACTTTGTTTGTGAGATAACCGATAGTAGCAGATCCTCGCAGAGAGGTGATAAAGGCAGCTCAACAAGGTGGAGACGCACCAGAAGGACGCCGACGGAGTCGAGCTCCTATCTCGAGCACTCGTGATAGAAACATGGAGGAGGTGGTGGACTCGCTGCAGAAGACTGCAAGCTTCAAGGTGGCCACCCCGGTGAACTGGAAACCTGGAGAGCTCGTCGTCATCTCACCGAGTGTTCTAATGATGAAGCCGAGGCGACGTTACCCGAGGGGTATGAAACTGTGGATCTTCCATCCAAAAAAGAGTACCTTCGCTACACCACTACCTGATTTATATGATATAATCCCACTGGCTGCCTTGTGGTGCTTCCTCTTTCTCCTCTACAAAGGCTTTGGGTACTTCGATGTGTGTCGTGTAGAATGTCCAGTGATGGGTTCTTCTTCTTATACACCTAAATTCTGGTACTTCGATGTTCTAATAAGGCTACATGGGTCCTCTGTTTGTTGTTTACTATATGGTAAATGCGAGGCAGGAAGGTAGTGCATGTTGCTGTCGACTTTGGGGTGCATAAAATAAATTCTGCTGCAACTTTACTGTCTCAGCTTGTGACTTGTGCTGGAATTATCTTGGGAGATCTCTTCATTATTGCATATTTAATTCTCAAGAACCATGTTCCACAGAGGTCAAAGACTACTTCGAGTACACCGATTCGACAAAATTGTTGCATCTATTGTCATCCTCATCCTCCACCCCCCACCCCAAACCAGTCCCTTGTCCTGTTGATGTTCTCTCTTGTGATTTGAGAAGAAAACCTATACAATGGATTCAAATGCATACATGATGTCAAAAGAATTGCAAAAATTACAGTAATTTAACCACAGGACGAACGAACAACCAGCGCTTTTCACCTCCTATTCACAACCAGAGGAAATGATCTTCCCTGTGGTCTGCAAGGCATTTTATCGAGCAAAGTGCAATTCCTACTTGCAAGTCTCTTCGTTGATCCTTAATGGCGGAGGAGCTCTCCACCGGCGGCTGGGAGCTCCGAGAAAGCTACTAACAGTTGGGTGGCAATCGGCCATTTATATAAGCCGTTGGATCTTTGATTGTGTCATGGTTTTTGAATCAGCGCGGCCGTCGCTCCGCATGAGGGAGTTCACCTTTCACTTTGTTGTGAAACGTGGAGATTAACGCACACCGGTTTATGATCCTTTGACTTTTTGACTGATATTCATCACTAGATTCATTAATCTTACCTATCTTCATCTTCTTTCATAATTCTGTGTCAAGCCTACTAATTTACATTTTTTTGGTGTTAATGCTGCTTTGTTCTAATATTTGTCGTCCTTTTATTTTCTGGTTATTGGTGAATAATTGCTGGTAGATTAATTATAATAATATAGTAAGAGTGTTTTGATTGAAAAGGAGCAGTTATATGAATTTTTTTCCTTATTATTGAACTCTCTATAAGGTGATAATTATAATCGAATCATCTCTGAATGCCTGTTTTACGTGCATTATCTGTGAAGTTAAATATGCGTGGTGACAATTGTTGGCTTCTCCATCAATCAATCAATAAAAGACTGTGGCGGATATGGCCGCAGAGACAGTAGCTACTAAATCACAAACAATACGGGCCACATGATATCAGCATAAATCTTTTACAAAGCCATCCACAAATCACCAAACAGATACATAGAAAACAACGTTTCAACCTCCATCTTCCTCCCCTTACACACCTGCTAAACTCATACATGTAAATATATACACAGAGAGATAGAGAGAGAGAGAGCATTCCCTGTAAGATAGTCGTTCTTGCCTCTTTCCACCGACCCCCTCCTCCGTCTCCACCATGCACTTCAACATCTCCAAAGTCCTCGACCACCGCAAGGACATCTCCAACTTTGTTGACCACCGCAAGGAGATCAGCGCCGAGAAGGAGGCTCTCGCTGACCTCCTCGCTTCGTCCGGCGATCACTTCCCCGGCTCGGACTTCCACCCCACTGACCGCAAGACGTGGATGTTGGAGCTCGGCCCCGAACGGCTCAGGATCAACCAGATCGTCTGGCCGGGCACCCACGACTCCGCCACCAACGACATCGGCGTCCCGCTGGTCACCCGCCCCTTCGCGGAGTGCCAGACCCTCTCCATCTACGACCAACTCGTCCTCGGCACCCGCGTCCTCGACGTGCGCGTCGAGAAGGGTCGACGCATCTGCCACGGCATCCTCCAGTCGTACAGCGTAGACGTCGTCCTCAACGGCGTCAAGCGCTTCCTCTCCGAGGCCGAGTCTGAGATCGTCATCCTCGAGATCCGCACCGAGTACGGCCACGAAGACCCGCCGGAGTTCGACAAGTACCTCGTGGAGCAGCTCGGCGACCTGCTGATACACCATGACGACGCTGTGTTCAGCAAGACGGTGGCCGAGGTGCTGCCCAAGCGAATCATATGCGTGTGGAAGCCGAGGAACTCTCCGGCGCCCGCCGCCGGGAGCCCGCTGTGGAGCGCAGGTTACCTCAGGGACAACTGGATCGACACCGACCTGCCGATGACCAAGTTCGACAGCAACATGAAGCACTTGGGCGAGCAGCCGCCGTCGGCCGGGAGGAAGTACTTCTACCGGGTGGAGCACACCGTGACGCCCAAGCCCGAAAATCCGGTGGTCAAGATGGTGGACAACGAAATCCGGCCGTTCGCGCGGCTGTTCATCGCGCAGACCTTCGCGCATGGGTTCGCAGATCGGCTGCAAGTCTTCTCGACCGACTTCATCGATGAGGATTTCGTGGATGCGTGTGCAGGGATGACCCACGCAAGGGTAGAAGGCAAGCCATAAGCTGAAGAGGTTTACGTACTCTACTCACCTTATCCTATTCCGATATAAATGGATATCTTTATTTCCTGCATATTTTCTCAAGATATTACATGATGTTGGAGAGGATTATAGTTGGTGATATTAAATCTGTATAAATCAAGATGTTTTATCTTAATGGTTAAGCATCGTCAACATCAAACATCATTAACATAAATTCACGTTCACGATTGTATTAAAGGTATTCATCTATGTTTTAAGTTATTAAAATTTATTTTAATGTGCATTATTATTATTTTAATAATAATTATTATATGTAATGGTGGGAGTTTGATATCCTAAGTCTTTATTGGTAACCACCGACAGGTTTATCCATCACGCTAGGTTGTCACTTCTACTATTGGGTCATCCAACCCCACCTCAATAATGCAACATGATGGTTGATAGACCAATGGACAAGTGGAGCTCTTCATCAAAATTAAATGTTGTATGGACATTGTTAAATATCTTTGGATCTAATTCTATAATAAAGATCACGCCCTAAACTAATTTAATTGTATAATCGAACAAGAACAGAACATGATGTAAATTAGCTTAAAATAACATAAAGTTACTTGAACCTCTCATGGGTGGGGTGTTAATTTGTGACTTGATAAATAAAGAACAATTATAAGCGAGCTGACAAGCCTTAATATCACATCAATGCTCTTAATGGGGCCTATGATGATAGCAATGTTATTGATCACATTGAGACATCACCATGTGATGATTCCAAATTCATATCTATCCACAATTTATCGGTCACCTTTAAAGCAAAAATAATAATAATTAATATTATATAATCTTAACTCTGGTTCGGTTTTCTGGGTATTTGGAATTCGAGCGAACCGAACCCGGTTGGATCCGATTTCATGTTATCCCATATTTCTCTTATATAAACACAAAGTAATATAAGACTGGGATGTAATTAGAACATGATCCAGGTTGATTTGCGGATTAAGCATTTCGATAATGTTCATGTAGTATCTTTCATAAACATCTGCATAAGTACAAATAAAATAATACAAGTCATCGAGCTCATATTGAGATACCTTTACGTCAATAAATTAGTATATCTTCACTAACTATTCATCAGCGAGATTCAGCAGAAGACGACGTGAAAAATACCGCTACTGAGTTGGCCGCACGACGGGCACGCCGGGGCGACGCCTGCGGCGGCGCAGTCGGCGGAGAGGCGGAGGTGATCACAGGGCAGCACCGCCACGGTGGTGTTCCGCCACAGGCACACGCGGCACGAACCGTGGGATCCTGTGCAGGACGGGATTTTAGACGACTGGGCGTCCTCGACCATGGCGAGGCCGCCTCCGTCTCCGGCGCTCTCGCCCGTTCGCTCCGGCGTGGTCGCCGTCGCCCGCTCCAGCTCGGCGCGGAGGATGTTGGTGTTGTGTTGGGCCTCCAGGGCTTTGGCCTGCCACGCTATCGACTCGACCTTCACGTGCGCGACCTGCTCCTGGAGCTGCGCGCACCGTCGCATTGCCTGCTCCGCCTCCGCTTCCTTTTCCCGAATCCTTCGACGCCTCCACCTCCGCCGCGCACAGGAGAATCTGGCAGTGCCTTCGCCACTTCTCCAAGAGCATCCGACGAAATTGATCTGCCTGCACAAAAGATCCAACTAAGCCCACCACTGCTCCTTGTGCTGCGAACAGAAAGTTACACATAACACAGCGAGAGAGAGAGAGAGAGAGAGAGAGAGAGAGAGAGAGAGAACCTGAGCGCGGAGAAATCCTTGGACCTCTCATTCGTATTTCTTAACGATAGCTACGAAGTCTTCGAAGTCTTGGGATGACGATGGAGGAAGGGGGCTGAAGTGGTTAAAGACCTGGTGCTGGTTTGCTCTCCGAAGAGTTTGAAGCCGGCGGACAGGGAAGGGGGCCTCGGCGGAAGCTGGAGAGGACTGCTCATCAGCATCGGCGCTGATGAGTGGCCGTAGCCTGGGTTGTTGCTAGTTGCAGTAGCGGTAACCTGCGCTGCTGCTGCGGTGGTCGCCGCCGCTGCCGGCTCTTTCCTTGTCCGCTTGCGTGGTTGTCTGGCTCGCTGCAGCCACAGCCGCCACCGTCGTCTCACCGATCAGAACCCGAGGTTTTAAGAGACGTATATACAAAGCAACAGAGTTAGACTTACCGGTTTGATTCCCGACCAACACTGGCGGCGGCACCGGAGGAGGGTCGACGATCCGCTGTTGCTCCCCTCTGCATGCGATTCGCAGTTCACAAACGCATCAAAAGATCAAAACTTTGGCACGAAAACGCACGAAAACACACGAAATTTCGTTCATCGAAAGGCCAACATTTCAAGAAGAAAACGTGTAAAAATTACGACAAAAAGGGGAAACAAATCAAAATTTTAGCGCAGAAACAGCAGAAAGATCGATCACCTGTTCTGATTCCGAAGAACGGATGGCTGCTTCGCTCGAACTATCATTGCCGATACACTAAACGACACAGACACGCGAGATGCAATCTAACTGCTCTCTTCGCATGAACTCACAACACGTACTCGTGGGGGTTTACTCGCATAAAATGACGCGTCCAAGTGCCAGTTTCGTCAACCAAATCAATGCTTTCCAACACCGTGGTTAAAGATACAGTCTTGATGGTTTACTATAAGGCATAAATTAGTAGGGGAAAAGATATGGATGTATGCTTCACTTATAAATACATGGAAATTGGTTTCTTACCATCCTTTTTCTTCTTACTCTTTTTCCCAGGTTTCCTTTTCTAATTTCCCAAAACCTGGATTCATATGGCAAGTATACATTTCTTTCTCCTTTATCAAATTATCCTTGCTATGTTATCCAAATTAATTAAAATAGAAAGTCATCATCACATTGCGATTAAAGTGGACAGTATTGTATCAATGTTTGCAAAATTAAGGTTATTTGATGGTGCCAGCGGTATTTTTTTTTTTGTCAAAAACACTTGCTGATTACTGAATCTTGTCTGCCTGATTGCGTTGGATGGATCGTTTTATTGAATAACGTCATAAGAAGAACCTTAAATTTGCTTATAATAATGCCAGTTCGATCAAAATAAAAAGTACAGTTCATGTCTAATATTAGAGCATTGAACATCTAGTTTTTTCTTACCTTTATTTGCAACTACCACTTTACTATTTATGAATTGTCATCTGTCCTTGATTAGATACGACAACTACTACTTTTACATGCAAATGAAGCCTTTATTGATTGAATTATTTTTCATGGTAATGGAGTAATTGCAACCATTTTTCTTCAATCATTGTGGTCATACTTGACAAACAAGAAAAGAATAATCGTTCCAATGAAGGCTCCTCCACTCAGTATGTGAGGAAACAGATCTGCTGTTTGCAAATATATATGTCAAAAAAATTATATGATCTCATATGCTAAATTTTAGCTATAGATTACATGAATTTCCAAGAGAATATGCCTATATTAATTAGAATACACTTGCACATGTTTCCCGTGAACTATGATGGCAGTGTATTGGGTTTCATTCTAATTATCTTAAAAGATTTGCTCTATGATCTGCAAAACTTTATTTGTGGAGTTAGAGTCCAATGTTTTGCTCAAAATTTTTTTTTGTTAGAAATACTAGGAATATATTTGCTATATATATATATATATATATATATATTCTGATAAGCAAATTTAGCAAATCAAACCATTTATAAATAGGAAAATATCACCAAATCTAAGTAGGATTTGGAGTCTCTAATATTAAAAGGGGTGATAGGGATCACACGGGGGCGAGAATCAAATCATACATTTTTGTATGTTACATTTAACATTATAACATTTCATCTAGATTCACATTTTGTTTAGGAATTTACCTTGGCTCACTTCATGTTAAGATACACATATTCTCTTTTACAAGATCTTAATCAAGGTTGAACGCACTGTTATCCTTTAAAATAGTGATCTTAATTGGGTGTTAATTGCATGTACAAGTTTGAAAATACCATATTCACGTTGAATCATTAAATTATTTACATGCTTATTTAATAACATTTATACTATATTAGGATATATTTTGATTGTCCAAGCTAGAAACTGATTTAGATCCAACCATCTTTCTTCGAGCTTATGTTAAAGTAGAGCTCATCGAGTTAGCATGTTTGAATCTCACAAAACTTTATTGAGGTATTCTCGATAATGTCGCTTCGATTCTTAAATCAATAATCAAATTGGACTTAGATTGTTCTATGCAGTTTGAACATATATATATATATATATATATATATATATATATATATATATATATATATATATATATAATGATAAATAGCAAGAAAGTAAATGCAAATCGATTTTATAATGGTTCGTTCATCTAACCTACATCCACTCTTGATTCCTCCTTCGTCGAGGCCACCGACTTTCACTATCAATCTTCTGTCAACTGAACGAAGTCTAACTGTCCTTATAGCTCACTTCTCCTTTTCATAGGTTTAGGAAAAAACCCTTATACCCCCACACATACTCCTCTCTTATACTAGATAAACATTTAAGACTCATAGGGAGGAATTTAATAAGATTACACTAGAGTTTTCCCTCTTTTCTTTCTCAATTTGTGTGTAGTCTAACTAAGGATGAGAGGGGTATTTATAGGCCTCAAGGTGATTCAAATTTAGAGTCAAAATTTGAATCACCATGGTTTTCAGGGTGCTAGTGATACCACCGCCCAGTACACTAACACTGGGCAGTACCACCACCCCAGTCTGGCAGTACCAACGCCCAAACTGGTAGTACCAATGCCCAAACTGTTTGACACTGGGTGGTATCACAACTCGAGCAAAGCCTCAGCTATTGGACATGGGTGATACCACCGCCCAAACCACCTGGGGGACTAAACCATGGGTTGTTCCACCACCTTAGTCTGGTGGTGCCATCGCTAGACAGGATTAAATAATATTGTTTGAGCCTTCAGTCCGACCCAAACTTGTCCGGGTATGGGCCCAATTAGCCCCTAATTGAATTGGCCCATTTTCAATCCAATTAGACCTAATCCTACTTCGATCTAGATAATTATTATAAAGCGAATCAATTTGTCCAACATGTCATTGGTCCATCGGTGCTTCATCTGGTTCTTCGGGGCATTATCCTCTCTTGCAGCTTATTGCCCAATCGGCGGTTGTCCTCTGTAACTTAGATATCCTTAGCGCAGCATCGCTCTTCTTGGCCCGATGCCCGAATCCTTTGTTCAAAGCTTTCTGTCGATACATCGATTGATCCTCTAGCTCGACGTCCAATCTTCTGATATTTTTTTCTCCGGCCCAACATCGATTCTTCCTGCTACAATTGTCTAATCCTGATCGAAAGTAGACCTGCGTAACTCAAAATGTAGTTAGATCAAAAAACATAATCAATTAGTTTCATTATCAAAATCTAAGATTCAATAATCCTTTTTATAGTGGGTGCTTGGGAGGGCCTATTACACAGCTAGTATAGTGACATAAGCATAAGAACCAATCATAATCACTTTTCATCGATGTCGAGCTATTATATATGTTTGTTATGCCATTTAGAACCATCATTGACCAATGCTAGACCATTATACCTACATTGTTACACTTGTTCATCAAGCTGTTTGTGTAATAATAGGTGTACGAAGATCATCCATAGTCATTTTCCACCTGGCACTTATCAGATACGATAATATGAGGTCGAGGTAATGACAGAAGGTTGCTTAAATGGTTCCCACATGTTAGCTAGGTAGCTTGACCATGTGGAGATGAGGTGTTAGGCACAGAGCAATAGTGTTAGCATATGTTACTGACGGATCAACCATGTCACTTTTACTATAACATATGCCTCCCTACTTCCTGAGTTGAGGAGCATAGTGGATAATTAGTCAAGAAGTCCTGTTCATTTGATAGACATCATCAATGTAAGAGGTGATGGAATGCTTGACTCGGGGTGCCTAATTCAGTATGTTCGACTCGGTTATGTTGACATGGTATGTCGATGATTAATACTTTAAATAGGCACGGTAGCATAGGGGGGGGTGATACGATCAGGTGTGGTGGCATGGTTGGATGGTACAACCAAGTATAGTGGTGCAGTGGTGATATACAAAGGATCGACGAGGCTAGGTGCAGTAGCATGATGGATTAGTACCTCCATGTATGGTGATGCAGAGGATTGATAAGGCTAGAAGGGCTAGTAGGTTGGGTGCGTGGCATAGAGGGCCAGTGGAGTTGAGCACGATGGCAAATAAAGGACCAGTAAGTTGGATGCCATGGCATAGAGGGTGAGTGGGGTTGAGTGTGATGACACATAAAGGGCTAGTGGGCTGAGTGCGATGGCATAAAGGGCAAGTAAGCTAGGTGCGATGGTGGACAAATGGTCGATAGGCTAGGTGCATTAGTACACAAAGGACTGGTGACTTGGGCACGATGGCACTCAAAGGGCCAATAGACTAAGTGTGATGGTACATAAAAACCAACGAGGTCAAGCATGGTGATGCATAAAGGGCCAGTGAGCTAGGCATGGTGGCACAAGGGGTTGGCTATAGGCATATGCCGAGCACACCTCCTCTTTGTTGGGCGAGAGACTTCAAGCATGTTTGAACGTGATCTTATAATTGATCACATGTCGTACCCACCTATAGTGAAGGGGGATGTGGTGTAATTTGTTGAGAAATCTGGGGCGATATCATATGCTCAATGAAAGAACAAAAAATAAAAATCCTATAATTCCATAGAAAATAAGGTTCTTGTCATTATTTAAAAATTGGTGCACAAAACCCCACAAAAAAAAAACTATAGGTATAAGAAAGATGTGGTATCTAGGAAGATCGTATATCTCTGAAATCCTATAGATCTATGGGAGAGGATAAAGGAGGTCAAGTGTCATCGTCTCTAATGGTGATCCACATGGCAGGAGCTATAAAGAGGCTCCTCAAATCATTGCACAAATCTTCTCACTGCGTGCACCATGCAATTAAGAATAGGTCGACCCTTCTTATTGTTCACATGCCCCAAATAGGTGCTGCTAGCTGAGGAGAAGAGAGGGAGAGGAGAATAGGAAGTGGCAGCTACTTATGGGCCTTTGTGTCATGGACAAATTATAAAACATCTTGTTCAGTGTAATGCTTATGTGTGTTTGTGTCCTGTTCGATTTGTTCTAGCTTGTAAAGCTTGTAAAGGGCTTGTCAAAGGCTAAATGCCCCATTTGAGTGAGTTTGGCAGCCATTATCGGCTTGTACATAAAGTTTACGTCAGGTGGACACTTATACTATATTTTAATCTGTAGTGGACCAATTTTATATCTTTATTGTGTAACCATTCTGAGCTTGTGATATCCATGGTTGGAATTTACATTGGCTATAAAGTGTTTGCTGAAAGGTTTGCTTGTGGATTCTGTGTGAAGTGCTTTCTCTGTCTTATCTTCTCTTTTGTAGGTTCTAAGAAATCGTAGGAGATTTCGGGGAGGCTGATCTTTGCGGGCTGATATGCAATGGTGCCACACGGCTTAGGCAAAACTAGCTAAGTCCATGACAGATAGTATAAGAGCGGGACAAGTACCCATAGAAACACTTAGCATGCAAACGTGGGGGACCTAGCGGGGTTGTGTTGAGGGCAGCCAACATGCGCGACCGTTTGGTAACGGACATGGAGTTGTAGGCGAAGGAGTCGCTCAGAGGAGCGGGTATCTGAGGATGACATTCAGAAGAATGGCCAACCCTTCACACAAGAGGCACCACAAGGACAGACAAGCTAAGAAGAATTGCTTAGCGCACAAAGGTTGGGATGGCTGAATTTGAGTAGTGGCTCGACGTTGGCACCCAAACTTGATGGTGCTCGAGGCAAGCGGGGGGCTTGGCAAAGGATGAGACCGTGCAAGGTGGAATGGGTTATTCAGCGATTGAAGGAGTTGTGCAAAGCTCACAAAGGTGAGGGGAGTTGTAAACTCAAGGAATTCAATACTCATACAAGGGCTTATATGTGGGCGATGGACTGTCCTTGGCCATCCTAAGGTGGTCGAAGGTTGGCGCCATGAAGAATTAAAACTTTTTTTTTCAGCATGAGCAGGATACGTTCGTAAGAGGTTGAAGTGTGCAGTAGGTTCAGCATGTTGCTAGAACCAGAGGAGTGTAGTGGGAGTTGTATTGGCAAAGAGTCATAATCTAGTAGATGCATTTGTGGAGGCAGAATAGTGCACTGTTTGATTAGCAAGATGAAGTAGTCCAAGGGGATGATGATCTCCACAACTTCCAGAGGGAAGGATGCAAAGAGAGAAGTCGCCCCAACGGGGTAGATATCTAGGAGGGATAAGTCCTGATTTTCTAGAGGGAGAGACTGTTAGGATCAGAGAGGCACTAAGAGGGGGGGGGGGTGAATTAATACAGTGGATTAAAATCGTAAGTTTGAAACTGATTTCATAAATAGCTAGTTCGTACGAAAATTTTGATTCGACGAAAGATAACTTGGTTGAAGTTGCTTGAGTAAATGTGATGAAAAACTAAATGATTTGCAGCTAAGTAAAAGGAATGATTTAGAAATTTAAACACTCACCCATTCAAGAACGCCACGATGTATAGTGGTTCGATCAAGTGACCTACATCCACTTCCGAAGCCTTCTCCGATAAGGCTTCCAACTTCCACTAGTAATCCTTTTAAAGGGGAAGGGCCAAACACCCCTCTTACAACCCTTTTACAAGAAGTTTACACTCTTATAGATTTTTCAAAGAGGAAGAAGGAGGTGAATAGAAGCTATAAAAAATAAGACTTTTGTCAAGACTCTTACTCAATTTCTAACTCTCATAAGAGTGCCCTTTCAGCTGAGAAAGGGGGGGTATTTATAGATCCAAAGAGGATTCAAATTTCAGCTTCAAATTTGAATTTTGTTTAGGTTTCCCGGTGTTGGCGGTGCCACCACTGTCGATTCTCAGGATCGACAAGCGATTACAGCGGTTCCACCGCCAAAGCAAAGCGTGTGCTACCGTCGCGCCTTCTCGGCGTGGCGTACCGCCGCCTGGCACTCGGTTGGTGGGCGGTTCCACCACCTGGCCCATTCAGCAAAGCTGAATGGGCCTTGTTTTAGGCCCAAGTTGACCCAATAAGAGCCCGGTTGGCCCCTACTAGATTTAAATAGGATTATTTTCAAATCCTTACCCTAATTACATGCCAACTACGAAATTGAAATATAATTCTAAGTAATTTAAACTGACATTTTTCAAGTCTACTTCCGACGAGCTTTACGATGAGATTCCGGTGGACTTTCGATACTTCCTTCGGATTTCTTCCGGAGGACTCCCAGCATGCTCCCGGATTGTATGGTGAGCTCAACGAGTCTTCAGCAAGCTTCTGAACCTTCTCGGTAAACTCCGCGAATCTTCGACGATCTTTACGGCGTACTTCCGAAAACTTCGATAAGTCCCTGATTCGATCTCGGTTGGTTTCGGCAACACTTCCAACGATCCTTCGGACTTCCGATGAATTCTTGAACTCCCGACAGACTTGACTTTGGTAAATTGCTTTTTGTTTCCATCCCATCGTAGTTAATCCTGCACACTTATCTCGACAATATAGATCAGAACAAATATTTCACCAATTGATTTCATCATCAAAATTCGAGATTCAACAATCTCCCCCTTTTTGATGATGACAATCAATTGATGATGGAGTTACTCTTAACTCCCCCTATCTATATGCCATATCATGAGAAAGTAAAAACACTTGAATTTAATCTTTTGAATTCAAGCCAAAACCGATAAATTTCATCTAATATCAAGCTTAATAAGCAAGCTTAAGCATAAATATGAAAACTTCGTATTTTAACCAATATCAAGGTATTACACCTATAATAACAAGAATTATTAATTCAAGGATCAAGTGATATCCAAAAGAGTATTCAATATTAAGGCATGATATCAAATGAAGAAATCGCTTATCTCAAGGAAATTTATATTTTAAGTATTTGCGATGCGATACAATTAATTCATTTTAAGCATTTACTTCATCATAGCAACATTTTCTCTATCATAGAAATTTTATATTTTTTTCCCCTTTGTCATCAACAAAAAGGAGGTGAAGTAGCCACCACAAGGTATTATACTACAAAAATAAGAGGTCAATTATCAAGCATATGATAAATGAGTTGAACATAATGCAAAATATGTCATCCTTGACGGAGAAATCCGAAAAATGTTTGGATCATTTTTATTCATGTTCATGAGATCCGATAGTGTCAAAATGCTCATAAAAATTCATACATGAAGAATATAAGACTCATTTTTTGATTGAGAATTCATAGAATTGTGAAAGGATAGATCATTAAATTCATTCATCAAGAATTTCATGTTTCAAGGTAAACTTCATGATAATGAGATGTCAAAATTCATAAAAATTCAACGAATGAAATATATCAATATAAAAAATTTGAAAGAAAAGCTTCAACGAATGAAATATTCTTGTAGTGATTCATAAAGAGGAAGTCATAAAACCTTGAATCATACCGATTAGCACAAGAACAAAAATAAAAAATGAACATTTAAGAATACCACTATTTAAAGAGGGAGGAAAAACAACATCATGATAGCTTTCATCAAGATTAAGATCAAAAGATAAAAATGAGAGCTCTATGATATAAAGATGTCATTAAAATACGAAAATATAATATCAATGTGAAACTATAAAGCTGAAAATATAATCATTTCATCAAAAGTCATAACTAAAAAAAAATCACCAATAGGAAGATCAAAGTGCCAAGATAATATTGTAAAGATGTCATTAAAAAATGAAGAGGTGATATTAAGATGATACAATCAAAATCAAAGTTGAAAATTTTCGGAAAAGAAACATACAACATCATGTATTAGAACAATTTAGCATGCTTAATTCTCTTCTAATAAAGTCAAATTGTTCTTCATTTAGGGGTTTTGTGAAGATATCCGCTAATTGGTGTTTTGTATCAACAAATTCTAGAATGACATTATTATTATTGACATGATCATGTATAAAGTGATGTCTTATGTTGATATGCTTAGTTCTAGAGTATTAAATAGGATTTTTGGTTAGACAAATAGTACTTGTATTATCATATTTTATGAAAATATTATTTAAATAAATTCTATAATCTTCTAATATATTTTTCATCCAAATGACTTGAGCACAACATGCACTTACAGCTATGTATTCAGCTTCAGCTGTAGATAAAGCAACCGAGTTTTGTTTCTTAGAAGTCCAAGAAACAAGTGCATGTCCTAAGAATTGACATGTTCCGGACGTACTTTTTCTATCTATTCTACATCCGCCAAAATCGGCATCCGCGTAAGCTATAAAATCAATGTTATCAGATTTTGGATATCATAATCCTAGATTAGGAGTACCTTTAAGATATCTAAGAATTCTTTTAACGGCTTTAAGATGAGACAGCTTAGGATAAGCTTGAAATCTCGCACAAAGTCCTACGCTAAATATGATATCTGGTCTAGTTGTGGTAAGATAGAGCAAGCTGCCTATCATTCCCCTATATATCTTTTGATCAAAATTTTCTCTGCTTTCATCCAAATCTAACTTAGTGGAAGTACTCATAGGAGTATTTATGGCTTTTAAACCATCCATGTTAAATCTTTTTAACAATTCTAATGTATATTTGGATTGATTAAGGAATATGCCATTACCAAGTTGTTTAATTTGTAATCCAAAAAAGAAGGTTAATTCTCCCATTAGACTCATTTCAAATTCATGACTCATACACTTGGCAAAAGATTCACATAGTGATTCATCCGAAGAATAAAAAATAATGTCGTTAACATAAATTTGAACAATAAGAAAATTATTTTTAAAATGTTTGATAAACAATGTAGTATCAACCTTGCCTTTTGTAAAATTATTTGAGATAAGAAAAGAGCTAAGCCTTTCATACCAAGCTCTAGGAGCTTGTTTTAATCCATAGAGAGCCTTAGTTAATTTAAACACATGATTAGGAAGAAGAGAATTTTTGAATCCGGGAGGTTGTTCAACATATACTTCTTCGGAAATAAAGCCATTTAAAAAGAACTTTTGACATCCATTTGAAATAGTTTAAAATCATTACTACTAGCATAGGCAAGGAGTATCCTGATGGCTTCTAATCTTGCCACAGGAGCGAAGGTCTCTTTATAATCAATACCTTCTCTTGGTTGAAACCTTTGGCCACTAATCTAGCCTTGTTTCTAACCATGATACCATATTCATCTTGCTTGTTTCTAAAGACTCATTTAGTACCAATAACTAAATGATCATTAGGTCTAGGAACAAGCTTCCATACCTCATTCCTCTCAAATTGATTTAACTCTTCTTGTATTGTGATGACCCAAGAATCATCTTTCAAGGTATCATCAATGCACTTTGGTTCAATTTGAGAAAGAAAAGCGGCATGAGCACAAAAATTTTTAAATGAAGAACGAGTTTGAACTCCTTTAGATATATCTCCTATAATTAACTCCTTGGGATGGGCATCTATATACTTCCATTCCTTGGGTAAGGAAATTTGGGAAGAAGATGCATCCAAGTTGCCATTTTGAGGAGAGGGTTCATTCAAATTGAAATCATCAAAACTAAGATCATCATCAAAATCTTTTTTCTTAAATTCAAAAAATTTATTAAAAACCACATGAATAGATTTTTCTATAACTAAAGTTCTTTTGTTGAAAACTCGAAAAGCTTTAGAAATAGAAGAGTAACCAAGAAAGATGCCTTCATCGGATTTAGCATCGAATTTTCCTATGGCATCCTTTTTATTCAAGATAAAGCATTTGTAACCGAAAACTTTAAAGTAAGAGACATTAGGTTTTTTATTATTCCATAATTCATATGGAGTCTTAGATAGAGATGGTCTTACTAGAACTTTATTCATGATATAGTAAGCCGTGTTCACAGCTTCGGCCCAAAAATATTTAGGTAAATTATATTCATTTAATATGGTTCTAGCCATTTCTTACAAATTTCTATTTTTCTTTTCCACTACTCCATTTTGTTGAGGATTCCTCGGAGTAGAGAAGTTATGGTTATATCCGTTTATTTCAAAAAAATTTTGGAAGTCATGGTTTTGAAATTCACCACCGTGATCACTCCGAATTGATGAAATCATGAAACCTTTTTCATTTTGAGTAAGTTTACAAAATTTAGAGAAACATTTGAAATAATCACTTTTGTGAGCCAAGAAATAGGTCCAAGTGTATCTACTATAGTCATCCATAATTACGAAGGCATATTTGCTACCTCCTAGGCTTGTTATGTCAATTGGTCTAAATAAGTCCAAATGGATCAATTGCAATGGTCTAGTGGTGCTAATTTGATTTTTTGGTTTGAAACCAGTTTTTATTTGTTTTCCTAGTTGACACACATCATATACTTTGTCCTTTATAAACTTCATATTGGGAATCCCTCGTACTAACTCTCTAGATGAAATCTTAAATATTTGTTTCATGCTTGCATGACCTAATCTCCTATGCCAAAGCCAAGCATCATCATTCAAAATTGAAAAACACATTTCATTACTTAGTTCATCAATATTAATGGTGTAGACATTATTTTGTTTTAAAGCAATCATGGATATGTCATTGTTTAGTTTTTCAATGATGCAAACATTAGATTCAAATCTAACAATATAACCTTTATCGCATAATTGACTAATGCTCAAGAGATTATGTTTTAGTCCATTAACTAACAACACATCATCTATTGAAAAACTTGATTTGTTACCTATGGTTCCTTTGCCAATGATTTTACCCTTGTTGTTGTCTCCGAAGGTGACATACCCTTCTTCTTTACTAGTGAGCATAGAGAATTGAGATGGATCTCCGGTCATGTGCCTTGAGTATCCACTATCAAGATACCATCTCTTGCTCCAAGCTTGTGATGGTGAATGTGTCTACAAAAGAAAATGGTTTTTAGGTGCCCATTTAATTTTGGGTGCCTCAAATATTGATCTACTAACTTTGTCATTTAGTATTGAATTATTTATGGTTCTTTTAGGAACCCATATCAATTTGTGTGGACTAATTTTCTTAAACGGATATTTGTAAACAACATGTCCGGATTTGTAACAAAAATTACATTTCAAATAAGAGGATACATGTAATGTTGGCCCTTTAATGAAGGTGGTTTGAGTTCGGTGAGATTGACTCACGAATCCAATTCCACATCTATTTCCGATATGACCCTTGTTTGCAAGGATCATGTCTAAGCACTTGCTACCGACCTTAAACTTGTTTAGGGTCTCTTTAAGTAATAAGTTCTTCTTTTCAATTGCTTCTAAGTGATTACACTTAGAGCATGGGAGTAGAGGGAGAGAATCATGCTCAAGACTTTTAAATTTATCTAGCAATAAAGCATGTTCCTTTTTTAGTAAATTAAACTTCTTACTAATAGTTTTACATTCATCAAATAACTCATGAAAAGCGATAGAAAGTTCATCAAAAGATAATTCTTAATTAAATAACTCACTAATCTCTTCTCCTAAGGCCATTAGCGTGAAGTTAGCCTCCTCTTTGTTGCTTGCTTTTTCAACCTCGGAGTCACTTAAATCATCCCATGTAGCCTTCAATGCTTTCTTCTTCTTTGGTTGCTTCTTCTTGGCTTGGGGGCATTCATATTTGAAGTGCCCCGGCTTCTTGCACTCGTAGCAAATGACTTGATCCTTTTTATGTTCAAGTTTATTTTTTGTGTCATTTTTAAATTTATTCTTTCTTATAAATTTTTAAAAATTTTGAGTTAAAAGTGTAATGTCATTGTCACTGTCCTCATCACTTGATGTTCCTTTCAAGTGGTCTTCTTGTGTTCTTAGTATCATATCCTTCCTATTCTTTGGAAGGGGGTTGTCAAGCTCTTCATGAGCATGACACGTTATTTCGTAGGTCATTAGAGACCCAATAAGTTCTTCGAGAGGAAAGGGCTTAAGGTCCTTGGCCTCTTGAATAGCCGTAACTTTTGGATCCCAACTCTTTGGAAGGGATCTTAAAATCTTAGTTACAAGTTCAAAGTTAGAAAAATCTTTACCAAGTGCTTTGAGTCCATTGATGACATTCGTAAAGCGGGTGTACATGTCTCCAATGGACTCACTTGGTTTCATTCATAAAATTTTGTAAGAATGTACAAGAATATTAATTTTGGACTCTTTCACTCGGCTAGTGACTTCATGAGTGATCTCAAGAGTATGCCAAATATCAAAAGCCGATTTACAAATCGATATGCAATTAAATTTATTTTTGTCTAGTGCACAAACAAAGCATTCATAGCCTTGCATTTAAAGCAAAAACCTTCTTCTCTGACTCATTCTATTCACTCATCGGAAGAGAAGATTTTTGAAAACCATTTTCAACGATATTCTAAAGCTCAAAATCCATAGAAAAAGAAAGATCCTCATACGAGTCTTCTAATACGTATAATCTGACCCATTAAACATAGGCGGATGAGTAATGGAGTGACCCTCTTGCATACCGAAATAGGCCATCTCTCTTGGGTTTTAAACCAAATATGAGAGTGAACCTTGCTCTGATACCAATTGTCAGGATTGGAGAGGCACTAAGAGGGGGGGGGGAGGGTGAATTAGTGTAGCGGATTAAAACCGTAAGTTTGAAATCGATTTCGTAAATAGCTAGTTCGTACGAAAATTTTGATTTGACGAAAGATGACTTGGTTGAAGTTGCTTGAGTAAAGGTGATGAAAAACTAAATGATTTACAGCTAAGTAAAAGGAATGATTCAGAAATTTAAACACTCACATATTCAAGAATGCCACGATGTATAGTGGTTCGGTCAAGTCACCTATATCCACTTCCGAAGCCTTCTCCGATAAGGCTCCCAACTTCCACTAGCAATTCTTTTGAAGGAGAAGGAGTAAACACCCCTCTTACATCCCTTTTACAAGAAGTTCACTCTCTTACAGATTTTTCAAAGAAGAAGAAGGCGGTGAACACAAGCTATCAAAAATAAGACTTTTGCCAAGACTCTTGCTCAATTTCTAACTCTCAAAAGGGTGTCCTTTCAGCTGAGAAAAGGGGGGTATTTATAGATCCAAAGAAGATTCAAATTTGAGCTCCAAATTTAAATTTTGTTTGGGTTTCCCGGTGCTGGCGGTGCCACCGCCTATTAGGGGCGGTGCCACCCCCTATTAGTTGTCAGACTGACAGTGCACAGGCTGTTCTACCACCCAAGGCGGCGGTGCTACCGCCGTTGCCTTCTAGCGCTAGGCGGTGCCACCACCCCAGGCTGGGCGGTACCACCGCCTGGCGCTCGACTGGTGGGCGGTTCCACCGCTTGGCCCATTCAGCAAAGCTAAATGGGCCTTGTTTTAGGCCCAAGTTGACCCAATAAGAGCCCGGTTAGCCCCTACTAGGTTTAAACAGGATTATTTTCAAATCCTTACCCTAATTACATGCCAACTACAAAATTGAAACATAATTCTAAGTAATTTAAACTGACATTTTTCAAGTCTACTTCCGGCAAGCTTTATGATGAGATTTCGGTGGACTTCCGACACTTCCTTTGGATTTCTTCCGGAGGACTCCTAGCATGCTCCCAGATTGTATAGCGAGCTCAACGAGTCTTCAGCAAGCTTCCGAACCTTTTCGGTAAACTCCACGAACCTTCAACGATCTTTGCGGCGAACTTCCGAAAACTTCGGTAAATCCCTGATTCGATCTCGGTTGGTTCCGGCAACACTTCCGACGATCCTTCGAACTTCCGATGAACTCTTGAACTCCCGACGGACTTGACTTCGGTAAATCGCTTTATGTTTCCATCTCATCATAGTTAATCCTGCACACTTATCTCGATAATATAGATCAGAATAAATATTTCACCAATTGATTTCATCATCAAAATCCGAGATTCAACAAAGACAAAGCTCAACGGACTGAGCAAGCATCGAGGAGTCGTTGCATGATCTTGCAGGAGGTAATGTGTTGGTGGATGCATAGTGAGATCAAGTGGGGGAGCAACCCAAGACAACACAAAGTGAAAGCACACTTGGAGCCGATAGGGAGATCGGACTCAACAAAGGGTAGACTTGTGGAATGTTGGGCACGAGAACCACCATTAATGCAATGCCAATTGAGAAGCGGAGCAACTTAGGGGTAACTTGGTGATGTACCCAAGCCGTATGAAGGGAGTGGCATAGAAGATAGACATGGAGCGAGGGCTTGGAGCTTTCCTTAGACAAAGGTTAAGGATATGGACTCTTGCAGAGGCAGGAGCAGGATCATATCGTTCCATGGGTTTCTTATTCTGATGGTGCAAATTCATCTTGCATGGTGCCAAAGATGAAGGGAACTTCGAGGCACATGCATCTTATCTTGGTGAAGCATTTGACGGATGAACTAAGGCGATACAGTTTGCAGAGGCAAAGTTGGTGTCAAAAGGCCTTGGCACGGGGCAAGAGGATGCAGAGGCAAGTACTCTTGAAGAATATACCATAGTATTACTATTCGATTTGCTATGAGGAAAGCGGTGCATAGTAGAGATTATGCTGGTAAGGGCAGAGGCCTAGGATCCGGACAATGGTACACCAATTTCTACGAAGTTAGGGGACTTCAGAGGAGTTGCTAGGCGATAGATTGTCCTAGAGTTAGGCTTCGTCCAAATGTGACCTGAGAGCGGGTGGACAAAGGTCGATTGCCAAAGGAGCAAATAGAATTGAAGGTGGCAAAGGCCCTGCGTTTTGTTGGCGGAGTCCACACATGGAGATATCGTAGTTCGAGTTCATACCTGCTAGTTATAGGTGCCCTACAAGCCAATCACATGAATGATTGCACCTGTAACACGCTGCGTCAATCTCTTTGCTTATGATTATTGGCATTATCTCACATCATCTAGATGTATATTATGATGTCCTTGGATCTGTGCAATGGGAATTGGATCATGATGAGATTATAATAATGAGACCAATTCACCTTTAAACACAGACCCTAAGTTATCCTAGTCATAAGTTACTCGAGAAGGACATCGAGATAACCGGATAGACTGGTGTGCTATATACCCGTTCATATGATAGAGGTAGCTGGTCTCATAGCTACTCGTGTGGGGACAATAAGGGTACAGTGCAGGTGCTCATTGGAGAATGAGTTCACTGATTGATCCACCTTTGGAATGCTGGATGATTATTGATACCTCATGTCAGACAGAAATTCCGTAGTCCCAGTAGTGTATCTGGTCCTTAGACTTGAGACACCAAGGATGTCCTGTATGAGTACTCCACTCTTTGATACTGGACTTATAGGTTTGGAAAGTTCCATATCTAGTACAACCGGTCATTGGGAGTGATAGCCAACCTTACGAGGGCTATTGAGTGTCAATAGAGGATCATCCGCTCTCGGTATCATGAGAGGAATATCTCATGTGTTCTTGCTCAAACAAATCCTTGGCCAAGGTTATTCGGATTGAGAGAGAAAGAGTTCTCTGGGAGAATCCGACAAGAGCAAGACTTGAGGAGAGACCGTATGGGCCTGACAGCACCACGCCCAGTATAAGGTCTCTGGGATATTAGATGGATGAGAGATTATAGATACATGGTAATTGAGGACAGATAGGTCCAAAGGATTGGATTCCCCTGTATCGTCTGGGGGCCGTGGCGTAGTGGCATGGTACATCCGTAGACGATGAGTTGGGTGAATTATTATAGAGATAATAATTCATCATGTCAGAAGGATTTCTGACAAGTATAACTCATGGCCAACTCGATATTGGGCCTAGAGGGTCACATACATATGGTAGGTGCTGCGACGAGTAGAGGTTCAGATATTAGATATCCGCTGAACCCCCTATCTTATTGGATATCCATTAAGCCCCTAAATTATTGGATCTTGAGATGAGATCCAATAATTGCTAATAAGAGATTATTGGGTAGAAACCCACTAATCCAAGAGGCTTGGGTGATTGGATGGAGATCCAATACCCAATAGGGCAAAAAGATCCATTAGGGTTTTTCATAGGGCCTATATAAATAGGAGGGGACCAGAGTTCTATAAGCTGAGGGTTTTTAGTAGCCACCTCCTATTCGCCTCTCCCTAGAGAGAGAGGTGCATTGTCGTAATCCTTACTGTGTGGATACCACTAGAGAGGACACTTGACTTCCTTCATCCTCTCCCACAGATCTGCAGGAATTCAGGGATATACAATCTCCCTATGTATCTTCTTTACATGTGCAGTTTTGCGGATTTGTTTCTAACGCACCGATCTTCTCACGACGATAGAAACTTTCTATGGGAAATCTAGGGTTTTTGATTTCTGTTCTTCCGCTGTGCATGTGATGTCGCTCCCCTTGATGGATTTTTCAATAATACCACTGGGATCATAATGCAAGGAGATGTCACTAGGAGGCGACATGATATAGCGGATCATGGTGGAATGGTTCGTGGTAATACGACACACATGGTGAGTCCCATGTGGGGACTAGATCATGCAGAGGTATGATCGGGAGCGTGATTGGGCGCTCCACTTCAATGAGCGACATAATGGCAAGAAGGGCTATGGATTCAAGTAGGGAATGCCATGGTACCATAGAGGCGGGTCTTCCATGCGTGCATCGAAGTTTGTATTGAATGGAAGCCTTGAACATCAGCTTATGGGGGATGTTCACTATCGAGGAAGAAGTTCAGATGGAAGTACCAGTGAGTCCCATGGGGGGACTGGATCATGCAGAGGTATAATCGGGAGCGTAATTAGGAGCTCCACTTCGGTGAGCAACATGATGGTAAGAAGGGCTATGGATTCAAGTAGGGAATGCCATGGTACCGCAGAGGTGGGTCCTCCGTATGTGCATCGAAGGTTACATTGAATGGAAGTCTTGGACATCAGCTTATGGGGGCTGTGCACTATCGAGGAAGAAGTTCTGGTGCAAGTACTAGTGAGTCCCATGGGGGGGATAGGATCATGCAGAGGTATGATTGGAGTAGCTAAAGAGTTGGACTACTTCAGAGCTCACATTCACTTAAGGGAGCCCGAAAAATCAGAGGACAAGGCCGATTAAGTGAAAGTTGTGACCAATGAAGCTAAGGAGAACAGAAGTGGTGCAAGCCCTGCAATATGATGGCGGAGGCCATACATGGGAGTTGCAGTCTGTCTTTCCATCGACCAAGTGGAATTGCTCAGAGAATACAGAGGTGTTAAAGCAGATGGTCGAAAAAGGGTGAGGAAGCAATGACGAGTCTAGAGGGACTCAGCTACCCAAAATCAAACGTCAGTTAGAATGGAGGTGGACTCAGAAGAGTGTCACAGTGCCGTAGAGGTGGATCTACCGATCGCGAAGAAGGGACGCAGATGCGAGACAATGGATAGTAGTGCCATGGGTATGGTAGCACCATGGTACCGTAGAGGCAGGACTTCTGTGAAGTCATTGATCCTTTGCTCTCATAGAGGGAGAGCACTTGGTCGTGATATGGGTCGTGGAGGAGGAGAATACAGTGGCAAACTCCATATACCAAGACAAGGTTGAAGGGCAAAGGCTAGGAAACTTCGTAAGACTGGTGTCAATGGACTTCTCATCAAGAGAGCCATAAGTGAAGGACTTCGGGTCGATGTAGGAGTGCAAGACCAAGGAACGAAGCAGGCAGTATGTGGTGCTGTACCTTTACTACTCAAAGAAGTAGGTGGCAGAAATGATGGAGAAGGCGGTATAATCCCAAAGGCGAACAAATCTATCAAAGACTTACTCTAAGTTGGAGTGATAACTTCTTGCATTCCAGAAGTTCAATGGCATTGAGAAGGTGAATCACAGTAGTTGACTCAGCACAAGGATTACAAACACTTCAAGTGCTTCGGAAGTGTGAGCTAAGAGCAGGCGAAGTCTAGTAACCAGCTCGATGCATGAAGAACATCCTTGAGGAGGCGTACGAAGTCAAGTTACCTTTGCCTTCTCAACTCTCAAGAGAATGGGTGAAAACAAGTGCCCCAGCTCTCTTAGTTATCTAGCAGTAGAGCTTTGCACAGATTTGAAGACCCTTCGAAAAGATGAATGGAAGATAACAGTTGTCAAGTCCTCACCAATGGTGATCAGTGCTACTAGTAGTAGATTGTCTGCTTCATTTCCCAACTGAATGCCAATCGAAAGCGAAAGTGATACGAACCTACTTGGATGAGACAACTAAGTGGAAGAAGATTTGATGGGAAAATTTTGTAGAGGAAGGACCTGAAAACTTCAAAGGTTGCGAGACGATGCTAGTTAAAGCTCCAATAAGCATTTATCCAGTTCAAGAGATAAGAAGAATTTGAAGAGTGGTGCATATTAAAGATGGTCTTTTCCTTCATCAGATGAATCCGCAAGAATCAGTAAGGTTCAACACAACTTTACCAACCCCATACCAGAGTCAGAGTCATGGGCGAGTTGAAGCAGCATGACGGATTAAAGTTTGATGACTCAACAACAAGTGAAGAACAATTGGGAGTTGAGAGGTGCATTGCAGTAGGAGCAGAAGATTGAAGATCCAATAAAGGCAAGGAGTTGCAACGTCAACAAAGGCTTCGACGAGGACGTCGAAGGAATAAGTGGGGGAGAATATGACGGACACATTGTAAAATGATTTATTTAGTGTAATGCTTATGCATATCTATGTCATTTTTGATTTGTTCTAGCTTATAAAGCTTGTAAAGGGTTTGCCAAAGGCTAAATGCCCCATTTGAGTGAGTTTGGCAACCATTGTCGGCTTGTACATAAAGTTTACATCAAGTGGACACTTGTACTACAATTCGGTCTATAGTGGACCAATTTTATACCTTTGTTGTGCAACCATTCTTAGCTTGTAATATCCATGGTTGGAATTTGCATTGGCTATAAAGTGTTTGTTGAAAGGTTTGCTTGTGGATCCCATGTGAAGTGCTTTCTCTGTCCTGTCTTCTCTTTTGTAGGTCTTAAGGGATCGTAGGAGATTTCGGGAAGGCTAACCTTTGCAGACTGACATGCAATGGTGTTACACGGCTTAGACAAAACTAGCTAAGTCCGTGACATTTGGCTCTCTCCTATTTACAAAGGTCCCTTATCAACTTAACTCTAATGGATCTTTCCCTATTGGGTACCAGATCTCCATCTAACTACCCAAGACTCTTAAATTAGTATGTTTCTACCCAATAATCTCTTATTAGCTCTTATTGGATCTTATCAATAGGATCTAATAATTCAGGGGCTTATTGGATATCCAATAAGACAAAGGTTTCAGCGGATATCTCATATCTGAACTTCTACTCGTTGCAACACCTACCATATGTGTATGACCCTCTTGACCCAATATCGAGCTAGTCATAAGTCATACCTATCAGAACTCCTTCTGGCCTAGTAAATTATTATTTTAATATAATTTACTTGACTTATCGACTACGAACATACTAGGCCACTACGTCATAGTCACCAAATGATACAAGTGTTGAATCTTAGATTTTAATGATGAAACTAATTGATTGTGGTTTATTGTTTAACTACGTTTTGAGTTACGCAGGTCTATTATCGATTAGGATTAGACAGTTGACGCTGGAGGAATTGACGTTGCACCGGGTGATCACGTCTGGATATTGGATGTCGAGCCAGAGGTTCGATCGACAATCGGCTGAAGGCTTCATACGTCGGGCATCGGGCCAAGATGCATATTGTGCCAAGGATATCAGGGTTACGGAGGTCATCCGCTGATTGGGTAATGGACCGCAAAAGAGGACGATGTGCCAAAGAATCAGATGAAGCACCGACCATGACGTGCCGGGCAACTGAATATCAATTCGTATTGTAATAACTGTTTAGATCGAAGTAGAGTGTTTGTTTGTTTGTGTGCAGGATTAACTACGATGACGATGAAGACGTAAAGCAAAACAAAGTACCAGAAGACAAGTGGGATGGATCATTGGGAGTTCGAGAGTTCGATGGAAGTCTAAAGATTCGTTGGGAGTAGTTGTCGGAATCGACCGAGAACGAGTAGGGAGCTTGCCGAAGGGTTTTCGGAAGTCCACCAAAAGGTTTGTCGGAAGTTCGTGGAGCTTGCCAAGAAAGATTGGAGCTTGCCAAAGAAGCTCGATGGAACTCGCCAAGATCATCATGAAGTCCGGGAGCTTTTCGGGAGTCCGCAGAATGGTTTTCGGGGGTTCGTCGGAAGATCGCCAAAAGTTCGTCGAAAGCTCACCGAAAGAAGTCTTGTCTCATGGACTTTGAAATAGCTTAAAAAATGTCTTTAAAATTTATAGTTAGCATATAATTTGGTTTAGGATTAGGTGTTAATCCTATAAACCAAATTTAAGTTAATTCGGACTTCGTTTGGACCAGTTTCGACCGAGTTTTCGGCCGAAACCACTGTGTTGAAAATGACTTGGGCGGTAGTACCGCCCAGCTATAGTAACAGTGGTAGTAGTACCGCCTGGCATAGGTAGTAGCACCTCGCACAAAGTAGTAGCCGCTGAATTGTTGTCGATCGACCGCCTCGACAAGTGGTAGCACCGCTTTTGTGAAGCTATCGGTCGACCGCCTCTGACAAGTGGTAGCACCGCCAGCACCGGGAACTTCAATTTGATTTCAAATTTGGAGCCCAAATTTAAATCCATTTTAGATCTATAAATACCCCCCCTTTCTCAGCTGAAAGAGAACCTTTTGAGAGTTAGAAATTGAGAAAAGGCTTAGAAAAGTCTAGTTTTCAATAGCTTGTGTTCACCTCCTTCTTTCTCTTTGAAAAATTTGTAAGAGTGTGAACTTCTTATAAAAGGGTTGTAAGAGGGGTATTTGATCCTTCTCCTTCAAAAGGATTTGCTAGTGGAAGTTGGGAGCCTCATCGGAGAAGGCTTCGGAAGTGGATGTAGGTCGGATGATCGAACCACTATAAATCGGTTTGCATTTACTTTCTCGCAACTTACTTTGCTGCAAACCATTTTCATTTGCTGCCTTATTTACTCAACTTCATCTTCATCTTCTTACGTATGCTTTAAAGTTAAAACACAATCTTTCCAGGTTCAAACGAAACGCTGCATTCATTCGTACGAAGTTTCCGAACTTGTGTTAATCGTTGAAAAATCTATCGTTCTTTACCGCTGCACTAATTCACCCCCCCTCCTCTTAGTGCCACTCGATCCTTAATAATTGGTATCAGAGCCACGTTCTTTCTCTTTCGGATTTACACCCATGAGAAATAGCTCTAAATGGTTTTCAAGAGGGCTTTTCGATTTTTCGTCCACCGTTCTTTAACGGTTCATACTACACATATTGGAAAACTCGAATGAGAGTTTTCATGCTTTCAATGAATTTGGATTTGTGGAACATCATCGAAAATGGCTTTCAACCTTCCTCTAAACTGACGAATGAATGGTCAGATTTGGAGAAAAGGTCTTTTTCTTTAAACGTAAAGGCTATGAATGCCTTATTTTGTGCTTTATACAAGAACGAGTTCAATCGGATTTCAATGTGCGAAACGGCTTTCGATATTTGGCGAACACTTGAAATCACACACGAGGGAACTAGTAGAGTTAAAAACTCGAAAGTAAATCTCTTATTGCATGATTTTGAGCTCTTCCGAATGATACCAAGTGAAACTATCGGTGATATATACACCCGCTTCACGGATGTCGTCAATAGCTTGAAAAGACTTGGTAAATCTTTTTCGGATTTTGAACTCACTAACAAGATTTTAAGATCCCTCCCAAAGAGTTGGGATCCAAAAGTAACTGCAATACAAGAGACTAAAAATTTAAATGATTTTTCATTGGAAGAACTAATCGGTTCACTAATGATATATGAAATGAGTTTCTTCGAACATTTGGAACATGATGAACATATGAACCACCTTCTAAAGAACAAGAAGGATTTGGAACATTGGACAAATGAATGCCACTTGAGTGATGACTCAAGTAATGAGGACAATGAGGACATTGAACACATAACAATGAATGTTAACAAGTTCATTAAACAAAAATTAAAAAGCACAAATGAACTTGAACGGAGAAAGAGGCCAAAGAAGAAGAAGAAGACTTGCGAAGAAGAATCAAATAAAGAAGAGACGAAATAGGCTTTGACGGTTTTTGACAATGAGGTAAGAAACTCACCAAGTTGTTCTTACCTTATTTTGAAATTATATGATCCTTTCATGAGTTGCTTGAAATAGTTGGTAGGATTTTTTTTATGCTTTTTCCTTTCTAGTAATTTTTTAAAAATTAAAAATATGAATGATGCATGATTTGTGATAATGCCTAGAATTAATCCATGCATGTGTATCTTGATGTTTTATATTTCATTTCTAAACATGATGCTTGATGATTTTGTATCATGCATGAGCTTTTGAAGTAATAAAGTGTCATATTGTGATGATGAAACTTATTTTTCGAATTTATAAATAGATGCATGATTTTGGCAAAAATTTGAACATGGCCTTTTAACATAAAAATTGAAAGTGTGCTATCATTTTTATGTATTTGGTCTTGACAGTTTTATGACTAAGCTCGTGTTTTATTTTGATACATGTTTTCATAAAAATTTTGAATATGCTCACATCAAATTGCTTAAAATGAAAATGTATTTTTTTATTCTATTGAGATGAATGAATTCATGTTATGAGACTTGTGAATCTCATGAAAATAAACATGATGAATATTTAAAAAAAAAATGTGCCTCATGTTTTCGGTCTTAATGATTTCTCTTGAAACTTGCTCTTTGGACTTATATGAAAAATATGAGTATACTCATATGAATGTCAAATCACTTGAAATGGAACACATAAAAAATGAGAAATTACACTATCATGATGCTTTACGTGTAATGCTTTTGATCTTAATGGGCTAAATGATAACTTATATTTCAAAGTAATACAATGATGACTTTCATATAAATAATTGGACATACCTTATGTAATCATCATTGATAATGATAGTTGGTTGTCATGCTTAATGATTTTATGATATCATGAGTATTTAAAGGCATTATATCTTGATGACAAACTCATGTTTTGGTTTTGAATTTGATACTCATTTTAGAAACATGAGCACACTTGTATGAAACAAACAACTTAAAAAGAAAATATTTTTCCTATCTTATTGAGATTAATGATTTCATGATATTTTGTGAATCTCGAAATTGATTTTGATGATTCAAGTTAATAATTTGATTTAAATGAGCTTAAACTACATTGTGATCTTGATAACTTGAGTCTTTCGAGATCTCTCACTTCATACCATGATTCTCTCATGTTGAAGAAAAATCCAAATGAATCATAAATTATTTTCTCTTAACTTATTGATACTCAACTTAAGAAAATATGTTTTGAAGATTGAAACATTGCATGCACAATTCGATTTTTCTCCTATGTTTCAATACACATGACTTGATGATTGAAATATTAATGTAAACACTTAAAATATCACTTGTCATGATTTAAATATTGATTTAAAAGAAATTTTGCTCGACTTGATATCTTTTATGAATTTGAATAAGACTTATTAAAGATTCTTGATTCATCCCTTGATCTCTTGAAATCATGACATTGAATTCTTGACTTGAGATATTTTTGGGAATCAAAATATTCTCCTCTACGATTGCTTTTTTTTATCATTTACCAAAGAGGAAAACAATTCAAGTTTATGTCATTTGTGAATCTCACAAACTATGTTAATGATTTTGATGATTCAAACTTGAATGAGCTTTATCATAATCCAAGTCTTGATATTTTGATATTTGATACTTGGAATTCTTATGCATGAATCAATTTACTTTTTGTGCGATATCTTTTTAAATGAATCATGAGCCTTGATGTCATATATTTCATGATATAGAAATGACAAGATTTTTTTTTCCTTGTGTGGTAAATTGAACATTTGACATAAATGAAATTTGCTTTATGATGAATCATGAATAATGTCATTTGGTGTTGATCCTTATTGATATTTCATATTGATATCTTTCATGAATTCTTTGCATCTATGTTTTGTATGCATCATAAAAAAATTGAAATATTGATTGATGCTAAATTATTTCATTGAAATATTATTCATCCCTTCTTTTCGATAGTGACAAAGGGGGAGTTAGCTTGCTAGCTTATGTATCACAAGTGAAAATGACAAACATAGCTAGCTAGAACTTGCAAAAGGCAAAACTTGCACTTCTCAAAATGAGAAGAAAGACATTGTAAAGTTGCATCATTTTTTTTTAACTCATGAGCTTGCATGTTTAAAATGTTATAAATTTTACAAAAATTACTAGCTCATTACAAATAAAAAGTTGATGGCTTGCAAAAGGGAAACTTAGTTATAAAAGAGAAAAATTGAAAGGAAGCTAACTTGCGTATAGCAAGGTATGTTAGCTTGCTTATCATTATTGATTACTTGCTTATCATCTTTTTCTCTCATATCATGATTTTTGACTCCCTTGAATTCATGACTTAATATGCTGAAAATTCATGTTGTAAATTTGTTATTTTGTCATGATCAAAGCATTGACTATTTGTACTCCACTTTTTTTTGACAAAAACAAAGGGGGAGAAGATTTATTGCTAGCTTATGCATCGCAAAGAAAAATTTTGGTAGCTAGAATATGCAAAGGAAGCAAAGAATGTGTAAAGTTGCCATGATGAATTACAAGAAGCAAGTGATGGATTTCTATGCTTGGACATCCTTGAAAAACTTGCCATGATTGAATGTTGAATGATATGATAAATAGCTAGTGTGTTGTAAAAATTTGCATATCTTTTAAACTATCTATGATGCTACTTCTCCTTTTTGTTGATGACATAGAGGGAGAAGTAGATTGATGACTTCATGCATTGATTGAATATTTTATATATTTGTATGATGGTTTGATTGATTCTCTTAACATTGTGATGAATGTTGCTAGGATTTGGGATAATCCAAGTGTTTCTATCAATGGCATATTAATAGGGGGAGTTTGGATAAACTCCGGGGAGTTATGGTTAAATCCGTTAGTCATCAATTAGTTATCATCATCAAAAAGAGGGAGATTGTTGAATCTCAGATTTTGATGATGAAACTAATTGATTGTGGTTTATTGTTTAACTGCGTTTTGAGTTACGCAGGTCTACTATCGATTAGGATTAAATAGTTGATGCTGGAGGAATTGACGTTGCACCGGGTGATCATGTCTGGATATTGGATGTCGAGCCGGAGGTTTGATCGACAATCGGTTGAAGGCTTCATACGTCGGGCATCGAGCCAAGATGCATGTTGCGCCAAGGATATCGGGGTTGCGGAGGTCATCCGTCGATTGGGCAATGGACTGCAAAAGAGGATGATGTGCCGAAGAATTGGACGAAGCACCGACCAATGACGTGCCGGGGAACTGAATGTCAATTTGTGTTATAATAACTGTCTAGATCAAAGTAGAGTGTTTGTTTGTTTGTGTGCAGGATTAACTACGATGACGATGAAGATATAAAGTGAAACAAAGTGCTGGAAGACAAGTGAGATGGATCATTGGGAGTTCAAGAGTTCGATGAAAGTCCGAAGATTCGTTGGGAGTAGTTGTCGGAACCGATCGAGAACGAGTAGGGAGCTTGCCGAAGGGTTTTCGGAAGTTCACTGAAAGGTTCGTCAGAAGTTTGCAGAGCTTGCCAAGAAAGATCGGAGCTTGCCAAAGAAGCTCGATGGAACTCGCCAAGATCATCATGAAGTCCGAGAGCTTTCTGGGAGTCCGTAGAATGGTTTCTGAGGGTTCATCGGAAGACCGTCGGAAGTTCGCCGAAAGCTCACCGAAAGTAGTCTTGTCTTATGGACTTTGAAATAGCTTAAAAAATATCTTTAAAATTTATAGTTAGCACATAATTTGGTTTAGGATTAGGTGTTAATCTTATAAACCAAATTTGAGCCAATTCGGACTTCGTTCGGACGGGTTTCGGCCGAGTTTTTGGCCAAAACCACTATGCTGAAAATGACCTGGGCGGTAGTACCGCCCAGGTACAGTAACAGTGGTGGTAGTACCGCCTGGCATAGGTAGTAGCACCGCTTGTGCACTATCAATCTAACGACTAACAGGCGATAGCACCGCCTCTGACAGGTGGTAGCACCGCCAGCACCGGGAACTCCAATTTGATTTCAAATTTGGAGCCCAAATTTGAATCCATTTTAGATCTATAAATACCCCCCCTTTCTCAGCTGAAAGAGAACCCTTTTGAGAGTTAGAAATTGAGAAAAGGCTTAGAAAAGTTTAGTTTTCAATAGCTTGTGTTCACCTCCTTCTTTCTCTTTGAAAAATTTGTAAGAGTGTGAACTTCTTGTAAAAGGATTATAAGAGGGGTATTTGGTCCTTCCCCTTCAAAAGGATTTGCTAGTGGAAGTTGAGAGCCTCATTGGAGAAGGCTTCGGAAGTAGATGTAGGTCGGATGACCGAACCACTATAAATCGGTTTGCATTTACTTTCTCGCAACTTACTTTGCTGCAAACCATTTTCATTTGCTACCTTATTTACTCAACTTCATCTTCATCTTCTTACGTATGCTTTAAAGTTAAAACACAATCTTTCTGGGTTCAAACGAAATGCTGCATTCATTCATATGAAGTTTTCAAACTTGTGTTAATCATTGAAAAATCTATCGTTCTTTACCGCTACACTAATTCAGCCCCCCCCCCCCTCTTAGTGCCACTCGATCCCTAACAACAGGGGAATCTAATCCTTTGGACCTATCTATCCTCAGTTATGATATACCTATAGTCCCTCATCCATCTAATATCTCAAAGACTATATATCGGATATGGTGTTATCAGGCCCATACGATTTCTACTCGAGTCTCGCTCTAATCGAATTCTCTTGGAGAACTCTTTCTCTCTCAATCCAAATGACCCTGGCTAGGGATTTACCTGAGTAAGAACACATAAGATATTCCTCTCATGACACCAAGAGTAGATGATTCTCTATCGATACTTAATTGCTCTCATAAAATTGGTTACGATTCCCGAGGACCGGCTATGCTAGATTTAGAACTTCCAGACCTATAAGTCTGATATCAAAGAGTGGAGTACTCATATAGGATATCATTAGTGTCTCAAGTCTAAGGACTGGATACACTACTAGGACTACAGAATCACTGTCTGACAATAAAGTATCATCAACCATCTAGTATTTTGTAAGCAGATCAATCAGTAAACTCATTCTCCAATGAGCACTTGTATTATATCTCTAGTGTCCCTACATGAGCAGCTGTAAGACCAGTTGTCTCTATTATATGGATGGGTATACAATACATCAGTCTATTTGGTTATCTCGAAGCCTCTCTTGAGTAACTTATAACTAGAATTATTTAGGGTATGTATTTAAAGGTGAATCGGTCTCATTATTGTGATCTCATTACAATCTGATTCTCATTGCATAGATCCATGGATATCTATATATATAAATATAAATAAATATATATATATATATATATATATATATATATATATATATATATATATATATATATGCAGTAAACCACATAAAGTGAGAAAAAATATCAAATAAATAATAAGCAAAAAGAGTGTATCATGTCACATGTGCTATTACTTATGTGATTGGCTTGCAGGCCACCTATGACTAGTAGAATTATCACTTGTTACATAGCCATTACATAGATTGTGATGGATTTAAAATGATATCTCTAATGATCCGAATGACTATTGCGTCATTAGGATTATGTCATATATGTTGAATCTTGAATTTTGATGATGAAACCAATTGATAGTAATTATGATCTAACTATATTTTGAGTGATGCAAGACTATCTTCAATCAGAAATAGATAATTGAAGCAAAAATAATCGAATTGGGCTAGATAACATGTCAGAAGATTGGATGTCGAGCGAAGGATCGATCGACGTATCGGCAGAAGGCTTCGGACGATGGGTTTGGGCATCGGGTCAAGAAGAGCGAAATTATGCCAAGAAGATCGGAGTTGGCTAATTATGTAATAGGTCGCAATAGAGGACAATACGGCAAAGAATCAGATGAACTGCTGATGGACCAATGAAATACCGAGCAGTAAATTCGATTAAATCTTGGTAATAATTATCTAAATTGAAGTAGGTTTAGGTCTAATTGAGTTGGAATTGGGCCAACTCAATTAGGAACCAATTGGGCCCAAGTGTGGGCTATGTTGGGCCATAATTAGGGACCAATTAGACCCAAGTGTGGGCTGTGTTGGACTAAGTAAAAGGCTCCAAAACGTGACCCAAGAGGTGGGTCAAGCGGTGGCACCGCTAGAATAGGCAGTGTAACCATCGGTGGCTCGGTCTCCAAGACACAATCTCTGAGACTATGTCAGGTGGTGGTACTACCAGACTAGATGGTAGTACCGTCTAGTATAAAAAAGCCTAGGTGGTGGTACCACTCAACATTGGTGGTGGTACCACTAGTGCTCGGAAAACTCGGGATGAGACTAGTTTTGGCTCCAAGTTTGAATCCATTTAGAGCCTATAAATACCTCTCTTATCCCTGGTTAGAATACACGAGCACAGAGAAGTTAAAAGTGAAAAAACACTGATGTAATCCTTTCCCTCCTTTAGTCTTTAGTTGCTTTCAATTTAAGAGAGGAGTGAGTAAGTACTTGTAAAGGTTGTTTTCCTAAACCTATGAAAAGGAAAAGAGGGTTATAAGGGTAGTTAGTGTTTGCCTGGTTGAAAAAAGAATGCTAGTGGATACTAGTGGCCTCGACGAAGTAGGAATCAAGAGTGGACGTAGGTCAGATGATCGAACCACTATAAATCGTTGTGCTCTCTTTTTATGGTTTCTTCCTTACTGTTTACTCTTACTACAAAATCACTTTACTTACTCACTACTCTCATAAGTTCTTATAATCACTCTCAAGTTTAAAGCATTTTTGATATGCTTTCATCGAAACGATTTTTCATTGTATGAACCGAGTTTTCGGAATCAATAAAATCGCAAACGTGTTTACCACTGCACTAATTCACCCCCTCCCTCTTAATGCAGAACTTGATCCTAACAATTGGTATCAGAGTCTTGGTATTTCTTGTTTGGATTAACACCCAAGAGAAATAGCTCTTTTTGGCTTTCAAGAGGGTTATTCTATCATTCGTCCTCCAATATTCAATAAGATGGACTACACTTATTGAAAAACTCAAATGAGAGTTTTTTTTACTTTCTTTGAATCTTGATTTATAGAATATTATCGAATACGGTTTTCAACATCCCTCGAAACCTATGAATGAATGGATGAATTTTGAGAAAAAATAGTTTTCCTTGAATGCAAAGGCTATGAATAACTTGTTTTGTGTCTTGGGCAAAAATAAGTTTAATCGGATTTCTATTTGCAAAACTGCACACGACATTTAGCATATATTTTAAATCAAGCACGAAGGCACAATAGAGTCAAAGACTCGAAAATAAATATTTTGATGCATGATTTTAAACTTTTTCGAATGGTACAAAGTAAAACTATTAGTGACATGTACACTATTTTATGGATGTCGTTAATAGTTTAAAAGCTCTTAGTAAATCTTTTTGAGTTTTGAACTTGTAAATAAAATTTTAAGATCCCTTCCAAAAAGGTGAGATCCAAAAGTAATGGCGATACAAGAAATAGAGAACTTGAATAATTTTTCAAAACTTATTGGCTCATTAATGACATATGAGATGACATGCTTAGAACATGATGAACATAAGAACCACCTTCCAAAGAACAGGAAGGTAATTGTACTTAGAATGGAAGAAGACCATTTGAGTGATAACTTAAATGATGATGATGAGGACCTTGAACTTCTAGCAATTAAATTTAAAAAATTCATTGAACAAGAAGCAAAGAATAAAAATGAACTTAAAAAGAACATAACCTCTGTCAAGGTGCTCTAAAGACAAGTATGCAAAAGTGAAGAAGAAGAAAGTACAAAAAGAAGAATCGAGTACATTCGAAGATAAAGACGCAAATTGTACTTTGACGGCCTTCGATAATGAGATAAGTGACTTAACCAAGGCTCCTTTACTTTATTATGAAATCACTTAGTGCTTTTCATAATTTTATTAGAGAAATTAATAATAATGATATTATTTTATTATGTTTTCTTTGTAGTGATTTTTGAAAATTAAAAATTATGAATGATAATTGCATGTTTTATTATAAAGAAACAAAATGTTGATCTAATGCTTGTACACCAAATAAGATTAAATCTATATATGTCTTAAGAAGTAATTATCTTGATGATTTTGTATTGCTTTCGGTTCAAAACATGATGCTTGGCCTTTGTATGAAAAATTTGAACATGCTTATATGAAATCAAATTGCATGAATTGAAACATATAAAAAGGAAAATATTTTATCATGATAAATCAAATTTTTTGTTTGAAGATGACGTATGTATAATGTGTTACATATTTGGTCTTGATGGTTTTTATAATGAAATTTGCCTTTCAGTCTTAAATATTGATGCATATTTTTGTTTGGCATAGCATGCTTATATGAAATGAATCACTTAAATTGAAACAACTAAAATGAGGAAAGCATCCTTTGAAAATATCTTAATCTCTATCTTTAAAGTTTTGGTGATTTTTTAACAAGAGATTGATGAATCTAGTTATGTCATTTTGAATCTTTTGAAAGTGATTTTGATGATGTTAAAATTTGATGCATGAAATCGTGCTTGTAAATGTTTGTATCATGCTTAATGATTTTACATTTTGAAATTATGCATGATGAGTTGAAGTTATAGTAGTTTGAAAATAGTTATTCAAATGCATGAATTGACAATCTTTTTGTCACATGAATCATGATTCCGTCTCTTGATATTTGAATTTAAATGAGCTTTATCGTAATCATGATCTTGATAATCGATACTTGATGACTTGAGATTTCTTATGCATAAATTGAGATCTTTTAAGTTTCTTTTCGGTAAAGAGAATTAACCAAATGAGATATGACTTGTCTCTTGATTTCTCGGAACTATAAACTTGAAATTTTTTATAAAATCATGATCTTGATGACTTGAGAATTCTTATGTTTGAATCAAGATTTTTTTATCATTTACTAATGAAGAGAATGTTTATCCAATTGAATCATGATTGTTCTCTTGATTTCTCGAATTTACAACTCGAATCTTTGATCTCCTAAGGTTTCTTTTCATTGTTCGCTAAAAAGGAGATTTGTCAAAATGATTTTTGGATTTATTTATTGATCCTAACAATGTATTGATAAAAGTTGGTGTAAAAAATGATTCATGTCTTTTGGTATTCATGAATTGATCTTTATTGATTTTTTATATTAATATCTTTCATGACATGACTCCCTTGTATTGATGATTGCATACCTTATGTGATGCTTGAAACATTGACTTTTCTTTCATGAATTTTATATCTCATTAATAAATTAATTTTTCTTGATATCTTTTATGATGAAGCATTTTGTAAAAAGAAAAATTATCTCATTATATTCCTCCTTTCTTTTTGACAATGATAAAGGGGGAGAAAGAAACTGCTAGCTTGCATACTTCAAAAAGGAAGCAAAAAATTGTTAGCTCAATCAATATATCACGAAGCAAAATTGCTAGCTTGCACAGTTTAATGAGAGAAGTATTACTAGAGGTCGATCATTGCAAAGAAAAATTTTGTCTAGCTTGCAAAGGCAAAACTTAGTTGCACTTCTCAAAAGTGAAGAAACAAAAAGTGCTAGCTTGGAATATCACAAAAAAAAGTAAAAAGTTGCTATCTCAAAAGAATGATAGGACCCTAGTAGGGTAAGGTCCTACTCAACCATGTAGTAGCTAATAAAAACCCTGTGAGAATGTAATAAACCCCACCTAGCCACCTCTATCCTATAAAGAAGAGAGGCTAGGGTTTATATTTGGGTCTTTGGGCTTCTTAGCCGTCGCCCCCTTGTTACTGGGCCGGCCCGCTAAGGTTGAGGGAAAATTGGGTAGTTCACTTAGGAAGCAGCCCCTAGGGCTAGGGTTTAGAGCTCTATATAAGCTTGTAGCCTCCACTTCTTTGGAATAAGAAAGATCAATCTACAATTGCAGCCACCAGGCTACTTGGAGGGTGGAACCCCTATAGCGTTCCAAGGGTTGATCCCCCTCAAAGATCAATCTCTATAGAATTCCTCTAGGGTTCTATCATCTGGTATCAGAGCAGCGATCTTGCTGATTTTGCTGTCATCCCTGCCGCCCACCATTAGCTAAGCAATTCCCACAATTGCTCTTGACGTTGTCGTCTCCACCATCATCTCTTGACGTAGATCAAATCAATCTACAATCATCACCTCTAATTACATCAGAGATCTGATCTGGAGGCATATACTATGGCATCCGAGGAGGCGATAAATGTTAAATTTGAAGCCTTCGAGACGCGAATGAAGGATAAGATTCGAGCTCTCTTTGCCGAACTCAGTTTGGGTCGAACACCGAGCCCAAAGAAATCTCATCAAGGAGAGAGCTCTGACCGAAGAGATGACTCCCAAGAGAAGGGAGGCTCTATGACCGATCCCTACTATCCACGCATGAGGGTGGACTTCCCTAGATGGGAAGAAGGAGACCCGATTAGTTGGATCTCACACGCGGAGCGATATTTTCGATATCACAAAACTGCGGACGCATCTATGGTAGAAATTACAGCTATACATCTTGAAGGGGATGCCATACAATAGTTTGATTGGTTTGAACACACTCATGGAGTCCTCTCATGGCGATAATTCAAAGAAGGACTGCTGATCCGCTTCGGACCAACCGATTACGAGAACATCGACGGACAACTAGCAAAGATTCGACAAACCTCCACCATCCAGGAGTATCAAACCAAGTTTGAAAGGTTATCTAATCAAACTCGTGATTGGTCTGAAAAACAGTTATTGGGGACATTTATTGAGGGCTTAAAGCCAGAGATCCGGGGAGAAGTTAAAGCACGACAACCGTACACGCTTATGATGCGGCCATCTCTTTTCGACGACTTGGGAGGAGCGATTGAACCACGAAGCCCGGAGGACTAGGGTCATTCCCCAACTAGCAATATCGAATCCCTCAGCCCCCCCTACTATCAGTCAAGCTCCTGCACCAAAAAGGTTGACAAGAGAAGAGCTTTGAGACCAATCTGCCAAGGGGTTATGTTGGCATTGTAACGAGCCGTGGAGCCGCGAGCATCGCTGTAAAAAAGGGAGACTTCTTGTGATTGAACCAGTGGAAGAAGAGATTAGTGAACAGCCAGAAGAGAGTCTTGAACATGAGGATGAAGATATGGAAGAAGAGCCACAATCAACCGACTTTATGGTACATGCGCTAGCCAGCTACTCAAATCTGTAAACGATGAAAGTTGGAGGCCTGCTCAAACAACAACCAATCACCGTTCTCATCGATACAGGCAGTACTAATAATTTTCTAAATAGTAAGGTTCCTGCTTGGATGGCGCTCTATATCGAAGGTTGCAGCAAGTTCGACGTAAAGGTTGCCAACGGTCGAATCCTAAAATGCGACCAAAGATGCCCACAGGTGAAACTATTACTGCAGGGACAAGAAATTGTTGCCGACTTCTTCCTCCTACCAATTGATGATTATGAGGCTGTGCTGGGCATAGAATGGCTGACGACACTAGGTGATGTCTCTTGGAACTTTTCCAAATTGATTATGAAATTCTATTGCAAAGGTAAACAGGTCACCCTATGCGGGAAGCGCGGAAGCAACGTAACCACTATTTCAACCCAACGAATGGAGAAAGTTTTACACAAGATAAATGGTGGCTTTCTTATGCATCTCCAGCAGCAACCAGAGGGGGAGGAATGGAAGAAGGATCCAGAAACTAGCAACATCATCAAAACATTGGAGGATCCAAGCGCAATAGCTCACTATACTTGGGATTCGAGGGATCTACGCTATAAAGGTCGTATTGTGCTTATACCAAACTCCCCTTGCATCAAAGTTATTCTGCATGAAATACACTCCACACCTTTAGCAGGGCACTCCGGATTTCTAAGAACCTACAAAAGAGTGAAGCAAAACTTTTATTGGAAATGGATGAAAAAAATTATTTCTGAATATGTAGCACAATGTGATGTATGTCAACAGCAAAAAGGTGAAACAGTGGCGAGTCCAGGGAAACTACAACCACTACCCATACCAGACTCGGTGTGGACTGACATCTTCATGGACTTCATCGAAGGGCTGCTACCTTCCAAAGGTAAAAACACAATCCTTGTGGTGGTTGATCGACTTACGAAATATGCTCATTTTAGTGCTGTGCGAAATCCCTACACTGCTGTTAGTATTGCTCAGATTTTCATAGAAAATATTGTCAAACTACATGGGATGCCAAGGTCCATCGTAAGTGATCATGACAGGGTCTTTACTAGTAAATTTTGGATCGAGTTATTTTAGTTACAGGGCACCAAACTCAAGATGAGCACTGCATATCATCCACAAACTGACAGCCAAACAGAAGTGGTGAACAGATGTTTAGAGACATACCTTTGGTGTTTCGCTAATGATCGACCAAAGGAGTGGACGAAATGGCTCCCCTGGGCCGAATGGTGGTACAATACTACATATCATTCATCTATAAAATGTACCCCATATGAAGCATTATATGGTCGGCCCCTGTGATTCCAAAGTATGTAATTGGCTCGGCTAAGGTAGATCAGTCGACCAAGATTTAATTGAGGACAAACTCCTATAGTTGCTAAAGGATAATCTCTCTACCGCTCAAGCTAGAATGAAGCGACAAGTGACACACACGAAGAAGTGAAAGAGAATTTTTAGTAGGAGACGGGTTTATCTTCGCCTACAACCATACAAGCAACTATCCATCAACACACGAGCCTCCATGAAGCTATCTCCACGTTTTTATGGGCCCTATCGGATCATAGAGCGTATTGGGTGTGGCGTCTGAGACTTAAATTACGAAGATGCCAAAATTCACCCTGTCTTCCACGTGTCATGCTTGAAGCCCAAGTTGGGAGAACACGAGACACCCCAGATCCAACTGCCCAACACCACTGATGATGGAAATATTCAAGCCCAACCACAAGCCATCCTCGACCGTAGAGTCGTGATGCGTCGTCGACGTCCCTCTACTGAAGTACTAGTACATTGGACTAATTTACCACTCGAAGATGCCACATAGGAATCATATGAGGAGCTGAAGTCCCGGTTCCCTGAGTTCATGGAACCCTAGCCTTGAGGACAAGGCTGATTTGAAGAGGGCGGGCTTGATAGGACCCTAGCAGGGTAAGGTCCTACTCAACCATGTAGTAGTTAATAAAAACCCTGTGAGAATGTAATAAACCCCACCTAGCCACCTCTATCCTATAAAGAAGAGAGGCTAGAGTTTATATTTGGGTCTTTAGGCTTCTTAGGCGTCGCCCCCTTGTTACTGGGCCGGCCCGCTAAGGTTGAGGGCAAATTGGGTAGTTCACTTAAGAAGCAGCCCCTAGGGCTAGGGTTTGGAGCTCTATATAAGCTTGTAGCCTCCACCTCTTTGGAATAAGAAAGATCAATCTACAATTGCAGCCACCAGGCTACTTGGAGGGTGGAACCCCTATAGCGTTCCAAGGGTTGATCCCCCTCAAAGATCAATCTCTATAGAATTCCTTTGAAAAATTTTGCATATCTTTAAAACTTGATAATTTGGTGATCCTAAATGTTGTAAAGTGATGTAAATCTTGCTAGTTTGTTGTAAAACTTGCATATCCTTAAAACTAGCTAGATGCACCTCTTCTTTTTGTTGATGACAAAGGGGGAGAAGTATAATGATGAATTCATACATTGTATGATGAATTAAAATTTTGATTATGCATGATTTATTCATTTTTTTTAATCTTGAATTATCTATCAATATGACATATTGATAGGGGGAGTTTATCTAAACTCCATCATCAATTAGTTGTTATTATCAAAAAGGGAGAGATTGTTGAATCTCGAATTTTGATGATGAAACCAATTGATAGTGATTATGACCTAACTGCATTTTGAGTGACGCAGGACTACCTTCGATTGAGAATAGACAATTGAAGCAGAAAGAATCAAATTGGGCTGGAGGAGAACATGTTAGAAGATTGGACGTCGAGCGAAGGATCGATCGACATATTGATAGAAGGCTTCAGATGATGGGTTCAGGCATCGGGCTAAGAAGAGTGGAATTGCATCAAGAAGATCGAAGTTGGCCGATTGAGCAATAGGCTATAAGAGAGGATGATACGTCAAAGAATCGGATGAAGTGTCGATGGACCAATGACATGCCGGGCAACAAATTCGACTAAAGCTTTGTAATAACTGTCTAGATCAAAGTAGGTTTATGTCTAATTGAATTGGAATCAAGCTAACTTAATTTGGGACCAATTGGGCCCAAGTGTGGGCTATGTTAGGCCAAGTGAATGACCTAAAAAAGTGACCCAAGAGGTGGGTCAAGCAATGGCACTGCCAAAATAAGCAGTGGAACTGCCAGTGGCTCGATCTCCAAGATATAGTCTCCGAGACTATGTCAGTGGTGGTACTGCCAGACTGGGCAGTGATGCCGCCAGCCTGAGTAGTGGTATTGCCTAGTGTCTAAAAAAGTGACCCAAGATGTGGGTCAGGTGGTGGCACTGCCAAAACAAGTAGTGGAACTACCAGTGGCTCGATCTCCAAGATATAGTCTCCGAGACTATGTCAGGTGGTGGTACTGCCAGACTGGGCAGTGGTGCCACCAGCTTGAGCGGTGGTACCGCCTAGTGTCAGAAAGCTTAGGTGGTGGTACCACCAGTACCCAGAAGACCCTGGATGAGACCAGTTTTGGCTCCAAGTTTGAATCCATTTGGAATCTATAAATACCCCTCCCATCTCTGATTAGAATACATAAGCATAGAGAACTTAAAAGTGAAAAAATGCTACTATAATTCTTTCCCTCCTCTAGTCTTTAGTTGCTTTCAATTTAAGAGAGTAAGTGAATGCTTATAAAGGTTGTTCTCCTAAACTTGTGAAAAGAAGAAGAGGGTGATAAGGGTAGTTAGTCTTTACCCAGTTAAAAGAAGATTACTAGTAGATACCGGTGGCTTCGACGAAGGAGAAATCGAGGGTAGATATAGGTCGGATGACCGAACCACCATAAATCGGTGTGCTCTTTCTGTGATTTCTTTCTTGCTATTTAATCTTACTTCAAAATCACTTTACTTACTCAGTGCCCTCATTAAGTTCTTACAATCACTCTCAAGTTTAAAGTATTTCTGATATGTTTTCATTGAAATGAGTTTTCATTATATGAACTGAGTGCAGAACTTGATCCTAACAATATATCCTAGGGTAAATTAGATGATGCCACATGCCCCACTCTCTTGGAGTTGTTCGGGAGTTGAACAAGTGGTCGGGCAAAGGAAGCACTACCTTTGGCCCTTGTAAATAGTAGTTAGCTGCCACAATTGCTCCTTATATGAGTTTATAACTTGAACACTTTCAAAAAATATAGTTGGAGTTACTCGTACAATAAAAGCTTTACGATGTCATCCTTAGCCTCTTCTTTAAACACGACTTGGATATGTCACCAATTCCATCAGCACTCTTGGTGACAATAGTGGAAGCTTTAGCCTTGGAAGGAACCGAGTCAGCTACATCGATCATTCGAGGAGGCCCGACCCCCCTCACTTAGGGGATCTCGATGGGCATAAGTAGAGATGGCTGAGACCCATGAGCTTGAGTAGCAATAACAACAATAGTAGCATACTGTCCCACATCTTGTAGATACTTCACGATGTTAGGAAATCTAGGGCGACATCACATGTTTAGTGGAAGAATAGAAAAAAAACTCCTACAGAAAAAGGCTTCTTATCGTCGTGCAAAGATTAGCATGTAAAAACCCATGAAATCTAAAAAGTGCACGTATAAGAAAATTTTGCCACCTAGGGAGGTCGTATATCCTTGAATTCCTATAGATTTGTGGAATAGGATGAAGGAGGTCTACTATCCTCCTCTCTAGTAGTGATCCACATGACAAGGGCTACGAAGATGCTCCTCAAATCACTGCACCAATGTTAGGAATAAGTAGAGATGGCTGAGACCCATGAGCTTGAGTAGCAATAACAACAATAGTAGCATACTGTCCCACATCTTGTAGATACTTCACGATGTTAGGAAATCTAGGGCGACATCACATGTTTAGTGGAAGAATAGAAAAAAAACTCCTACAGAAAAAGGCTTCTTATCGTCGTGCAAAGATTAGCATGTAAAAACCCATGAAATCTAAAAAGTGCACGTATAAGAAAATTTTGCCACCTAGGGAGGTCGTATATCCTTGAATTCCTATAGATTTGTGGAATAGGATGAAGGAGGTCTACTATCCTCCTCTCTAGTAGTGATCCACATGACAAGGGCTACGAAGATGCTCCTCAAATCACTGCACCAATCTCCTCTTCGCACACACCACGTAATCAAGAAGGGGCTTACCCTTCTTATTGTCCATGTTGAATTTTAGATTTTGATGATAAAATCAATTGATAAAGTTTATGATCTAATCGACATTTTGAGTGACACAAGACTATCTTCAATGAAGGAGAGGCAAATTAATTAAAGCAAGAGGAATCGAACGTTAGGTAGGAGTGGAACATGTTAGAAGATTAGACATCGAGTTGGAGGATTGGTCTGTTGGGAAATCTAGGGGGCAACATCACATGCATAGTAGAATAACGTAAAAACAAAATACCCTAGGTTTTCATAAAAGGTTCCATCATTGTGCTAAGATCGGTGTATCAAAAATAAATCCGCGAATCCGAAAACTGTGTATAAAAAGAAAGTACCTAGGAAGATCGTATATCCCTGAATCCCTGCAAATTGTAGGACTAGATAAAGAAGTTCAAATGTCCTTCTCTCTAGTGATAATCCATATAGCAGAGATTGCAATGATGCTCCTCTCCTAGAGAGAGGAGAATTGAAGGTGGCTACCAAAAAACCCCAGCCTATAGACCTTTGGTTCCCTCCTATTTATAGAGGTGCCCTGTAAACCCTAATGGATCTTACCCTATTGGGTATTAGATCTCCATCCAATTACCCAAGCTCCTTGGATTAGTGGGTCTCTACCCAATAATCTCTTATTAGCTCTTATTGGATCTCATCTTAGGATCCAATAATTCAGGGGCTTAACGGATATCCAATAAGTTAGGGGCTCTAGCAGATATCTCATATCTGAACCTCTACTCGTCGTGACACCTACTATATGTGTGTGACCCTCTAGGCCTAATATTGAGCTGGCCGTTAGTCATACTTGTTAGAACTTATTCTGACTCAGTGAATTATTATCTCCATAATAATTCACTTGACTCATCGACTGCAGACATACTTGGCCACTATGTCGTAGTCCCCAGACGATACAGGGGAATCTAATCCTTTAGACCCATCTATCTTTAGTTACCATGTATCTATAGTCCCTCATCCATCTAATATCCCAGAGACCCTATACCAGGCATGGTGTTGTCAGGCCCATACGGTCTCTCCTCGAGTCTCGCTCTAATTAGATTCTCCCGAAAAACTCTTTCTCTCTCAATCTGAATAACCTTGGTAAAGGATTTGTTTGAGCAAGAATACATAGGATATTCCTCTAATGATATCAAGAGCGGATGATTCTCTATTGATACTCAGTAGCCCTCGTAAGTTTGGCTACCACTCCCAATAACCGGTTGTACTAAATCTAGAACTTCCAAACCTATAAGTCCGGTATCAAAGAGTGGAGTACTCATACAGGACATCCTTGGTGCCTCAAGTCTAAGGACTAGATACACTATTGGGACTACGAAATCACTATCTAACGTGAGGTATCAATAACCATCAAGCATTCTATAAGTAGATTAATTAGTGAACTTATTCTCCAATAAGCACCTGTACTGTATCCTTAGTGTCTCCACATGAGTAACTATGAGACCAGCCACCTCCATCATATGGACGGGTATACAACACACTAATATATTCGGTTATCTCAATATCCCTCTCGAATAAACTATGACCTAGATTATTTAGGATCTATGTTTAAAGGTGAATCAATCTCATTATCGTGATCTCATCACGATCTGATTCCCATTGCACAGATCCATGGATATCACAATATATGCAACATGCAAGATAAAGTGATAAAATGCCTAATAATAATAAGCAAAAGAAAGAGTGCATGTCAAGTGACAAGTATCATTACTCATGTGATTGGCTTGTACGACACATATGACTAGTAATCTCCCACTTGACCTAAAGCTAATCACTTATATGTTTGATCCCCATCAGGCCTCTGTGATGCTTAAAGACAATTCAAGATAATGGCTTGGTTAGTGAGTCTGTAATGTTATCTTCAGATGGAACTCCTTCCACTACTACATCTCTTCAGGCTATAATCTCTCTAATAAGTTGGAACCCCCTTAGAATACTTTTTGATGACACCCAGGTTCTCTTATTTGAGTAATCACCCCTTAGTTGTCATAGTATAAGGAAATCAGCTCCTCGCTGGTCAGCACGACTCCCAAATCTGTGATGAACTGCTTCATCCAGACTCCCTCCTTTGCTGCCTCTACTGCAGCAATGTATTCCATCTCTATGGTCGAGTCAGCAGTAGTTACTTGCGTGGAACTCTTCCAGCACACTGCTCCTCCATTCAGGGTGAACACATACCTTGAATTAGACTTGCTTTCATCGACATCGGATTGGAAGCTCGAGTTCGTGTAGCCCTCAACCCTGAGGCTACTGCCTCCATATATTAGTAAAAGATCCATAGTCCTTCTCAAGTACTTAAGGATACGTTTTACTGCTTTCCAATGATCCGAGCCTAGATATGCCTGATACCTGCTCGTGACACTTAGAGCATATGCTATATTACGCTTGGTATATACCATAGCATACATGATAGATCCTATCACTGAGGCATATGGTATCCTATCCATGTGTGCCTTTTCTTCAGGAGTCTTTAGGGATATACTCATAGAAAGTGATATTCCATATCTCATTGGTATGAGACCTCTCTTGAAATTTTTCATGCTAAACCTTTTGGCAATGGTGTTTATATACCAAGACTGAGATAAACCAAGTATCCTTTTGGATCTATCTCTATAGATCCATATCCCCAATACGCAGGATGCTTCCCCTAAGTCCTTCATGGAGAAGTGCCTAGATAGCCAAGCCTTTACTGTGGAGAGCATTCCTACATCATTCCCAATGATCAGGATGTCATCCATATATAATACCAAAAAGGTGATAGTAATCCCACTTACCTTCCTATACGCACAAGGCTCATCTTCGTTCTTAATGAAGTCATAAGATCTGATTGCCTTGTCAAATCTTATGTTTTAACTTCAAAAAACTTATTTCAGTTCATAGATGGACCTAAGCAACCTGCACACCTTATCTGGGTTATCCCTAGACACGAATCCCTCAGGTTGTATCATATACACATCCACCTCAAGGTTGCCATTGAGAAATGCAGTTTTGACATCCATCTGCTAAATCTCATAATCATAGTATACTGCAATAGCTAATAGAATTCGAATAGATTTTAGCATGGCTATGGGTGAGAAAGTTTCGTCATAGTCAATACCTTGCCTTTGACGATACCCCTAGCCATTAGCCATGCTTTATAGGTCTCTACCTTTCCATCTACTCTAATCTTTTTTTTGAAGATCCACTTGCAGCCAATGAGTACAATGCCCTCGGGTGTAACAACCAGATTCCAAACCTTGTTGGAGTACATAGAATCCATTTCTGAATTCATGGCTTCTTACCATTTCCTAGAGTCTATGCTCATAATAGCCTCCTCGTAGGTCTGAGGATCAATATCCTCAATATCCTCTCTTCTGATATGTCCCACATATCTCTTAGGAGGATGGGATATTCTACCGGACCTACTTAAAGTTAGAACTTGTGTGCTAGGTACCTGAACAGATTCTAGCTATGGAATGGTGCTTGAGCTAGGTTCTCCAACCTTACTCAACTCTATCATGCTCCCATTGTCTCCACCAAGAATGTGTTCCTTTTCCAGGAACACTACTCTCTTGGCTACAAAGACCTTTTGGTCCTCAGGGTAATAGAAATAATACCCACTTGTTTCTTTAGGGTATCCCACGAACTTGAACTATTCCGTCTTAGATTTTAACTTGTCGGGGTTGTGTCTCTTGACGTAGGCAAGGCACCTCCAAATCTTAACAACCTTAAGATTAGGCTCCTTCCCATTCTATATCTCATATGGAGTAGACACTACTGACTTAGTTGGAATTCTATTCAGAAGGTAAGTTGCGGTCTCTCGGGCATATCTCTAAAATGAGATGGGTTGATCGGCGAAACTCATTATAGAATGCACCATGTCTAATAGTGTGTGATTCCTCCTTTCTGATATACCATTAAGCTACGGTGTATAAGGAGATGTCCACTAGGATAAAATCTCATAGTCTTTGAGGAACTAGGGGAACTCTTTACTCAAGTACTCACATCCTCGATCTGATCAAAGGATTTTAATACTCTTTCCAGTTTGGTTCTCCACTTCATTCTTATATTCCCTAAATTTTTCAAAAGCCTTAGACTTGTACTTCATCAAGTACCCATGTCCATATCTTGAGAAATCATTAGTGAAAGTAATAAAGTAGGAGTAACCACCTATGACTTAAGTTAACATGAGACCACATACATCACTATGTATGAGTTCCAGTAACTCAATGGCTCTCTCTCCAATTCTATTAAATGGAGAGTTGATCATCTTTCTCCAAAGGCAAGGTTTGCAAGTCGCATATGACTCATAGTCGAATGGATCTAGATATCCATTCTTCAACAACTTTTGAATCCTTCCCTCATAGATGTGACCTAGCCTATAATGCCATAAACATGCATTGTTCACCTTTTCTTATCTCCTCTTTGACTCACTTACACTCATGATGTGTGGAGCTGTATTTAGCATAAATAAATCATTATGCAACATTCCTCTCGTGATGATCTCATCATCTAATGCTATTGAGCAACCATTATTCTCAAAAACTAATTTATATATACTAACTGTCAAACATGAAATGGAAATAATGTTTTTGATAATAGAAGGAACATAATAGCATGTATCTCACGTAATAATAGCTCTACCAGGCAGATGTAGGGTGACCTAGCCAATAGCCACTGTAGTAACCTTTGCTCCATTGCCTATCTTAAGGTTCATCTCGCCTCTCTTCAATCTCCTAGGTTCTGTCAAAACTTGCAACGAATTGCAGATATGATAAGCACTCCTGGGATCCAATACCCATGTGTTATCATTAGATTCTGATAAATGGAGATTGATCATGAATGTACCTAAAGCTTCTTCAAGCTTTTGTTTTACCCTCTCTGCAAGGTACTCTTTGCAGTTCCTCTTCTAGTGCCTATCTTTACCACAGTGAAAGCACTAGCCTTTGTCCTTTGTTGGGTCTTTCCTAGCAACCTTTGCCTTATCAATTTTGCCCTTACCCTTGCACTTCTTAAGGGACTTCTCAGCCTTCCTTGTTTTTTTGGTCTCACCAACATAGAGAACTAGCTTCTCTTTTATGATGGTGCTCTTTGCTTCTCTTAACATATTGAGGAGCTCTGGAAGGGTCACCTCAAGCTTGTTCATATTAAAATTTATTATAAACTAAGAAAAGGAATCTAGTAGGGACTGAAGCACAAGTTCACACAAGTTATCCTCTAGGACCATTCCTAGACCTATGAGTTTCTCGATCCACTCAATCATTTTAAGGACATGGTTCTGAACCAGTGTCCCCTTAGTCATCCTAGCATGAAAAACACTCTTCGATATCTCATATCGTTGAGTTCTTTCTTGTTCCTCAAATAGTTTACGGAGATGCAGGAGTATGGAATTAGCATCCATATTTTCATATTATCTCTGTCACTCAGTAGTTATAAAGGCCAACATATAACATTGAGCCAGAGTGGAATCATCTATGTACTTCATATAACAAGCAATCTCATCCTTGCTTGCCCCTTCATCGGGCGTAGGGATCATTATATCAAGGACGTATGCAATTTTCTCCACCGTGAGAATGATTTTCAGATTACGCAGCTAATCTGTATAATTTGGACTAGTGAGGCAGTTAGCATTAAGTATGCCATGTAAAGGATTTGAAACCGATATTTTTCTGAAATTAAAGATGTAGTAGAAATAAATAACATGCAGTCTTTGTAAAAATTAAATAGTTAAGATAAGGACTTCTATCTTAATCTACTCCCACTAATTTTTCACGAGACACACAACACCTTCCGGTATGTGAATCGAAGACCCTCGACGGATCTTTAGTGGGGATCGAGATCCAATCGACGTCTTAACGTAACCTCGAGGGACTTGACCAAACACGTTAAGCTTATAAAGGTAGGTAACTTTTGTCAATCATAACTCCTTGTGATTCCCATCCTGTTTAGCCTCCGAACCACCATGGCCTTGAGGGACTCGACCAACCATGATGTTCGGTTAAGTCATCACCATCGTTACATGATTAGTTTGATTCGATGATATACCCTCGAGGGACTCGACCAAGCATATCATGTCCTCAAGTCACCGATGACATCTCTATATCATAGATAAGATAGCGAATCATGATATAGGTGAGTCTCGAGGGACTCGACCAACTCAACCTATACCGGGAATCAGTTCTTGCCTATAATGATGGAAGGCTACGTGGGTCAATCTAATTGCCTCATGTTTATCAACTTAATATTATTAATAGATGAGATTTTTGATTTGGTCTCCTAATATAATGTGTCACACATATACATCTTTAATATATATCTACATCGCATGCAAATATATATACATATCTAGTAGGTGTATAACCAATTACACATCATATGAGCAATCACACCAGATGATCATGGACTACATCCTAATATGATCAAGCTCAAGCCAGTGAGCCCAATCATTCACATCAAGATCTATGTATACCTCGGTGCATCTCCATGCCTTATGATCGTCCATCTTACTTCATCGGTTCCGTTAGTATTTCAATGCATCTCCATACGTTGAATTGTTCGTCTCGACCTTGTGGGTCCCGCTCCCGCTGCACGTCCTCGTGTAATTATAATATAATTACAGGCACGCAGACCCAATAATAAATGAGAAAAATAGAGGCTCGCAAGCCCTAATAATAATAATCATATGTACACACATCACATCACACAGTCCATGATTATCTGTCCACATCATACATCACATGTATATGTTATTATATAGGACTACTAGATAAAGAATAATAGTTAGTTAAACCTTTTAATTAACTAATATTTTTCTAAAAATAGGGATATATAGGAAATTTTTAAAATTCTGAAGGGCATTCTGGTCATTCGACCAGAAAGAATAAAATTAGAATTTATGAAATTTTGAGGGGCAAAAATATCTTTTGTTTGAAAACCCTAATTTCTCCTCTGTAGTGTTCTAACCGCTGCGCTGCGGCTGCCACCACCCTACCGGCGACAGCCTCTGCACGGGGGAGGCGTGGTAGTGCGTCGCCCATGCCCATGAGTGGCTCCCCTGTAGGTGGCATTGCTACAGTAGGTGGGTGTAGCCCCCGCAGGCACTACACTCCCGCGGGTGGCCCGTAGGCGGTGCCATCCCTTTGAGGGGATGCCCTTTCGACGTCGCCTAGCGAGCGCTGCCCCGCGGGCACCACCCCTGCGGAAGACCACCTAGGGGCGACTCTTGGCCCGCGGGCGACTCCACCCCTACGGGTGCAATGCCCACAAGCAACGTCGGCCCTTACAGGTAGGCCCCTTGCCTGCAGCCTGTAGGCCATCGGCGCTACTTGTTGTAGCCTTGGCCGTGGCTGCTCTACGAGCGTAGCAAAGGCAGCAACAGTTGCTGCCCTTCCTCGCCTTTTGCGCTAACAATTTTGACAACAAAAGCTATTCTAAATCATAACACATGCAATTAAAATCTGATCTTCTCATGCACAACCTGGCTCTGATACCACTATTGGGAAATCCAAGGGGTTGACATCACATGCACAACTGAAGAACATAAAAATAAAATATCCTAGATTTTCGTAAAAAGTTCCATCGTCGTGTGATGATCGGTGCATCAAAAATAAATCCGTGAATCTGAAAACTACGTGTGTAAAAAGAAAGTACCTAGGGAGATCGTATATCCCTAAATCCCTATAGATTTGTAGGATTGGATGAAGGAGTTCAAATGTCCTCCTCTCTAGTGATAATCCACATGATAGGGACTACAATGATGCTCCTCTCTTAGGGAGAGGAGAATAGAAGGTGGCTACTAAAAAACCTCAGCCTATGGACCTTTGATTCCCTCCTATTTATAGAGGCCCCTTGTAAATCCTAATGGATCCTACCCTATTGGGTATTGGATCTCCATCCAATTACCCTAACCTCTTGGATTAGTGGGTCTCTTCCTAATAATCTCTTATTAGCTCTTATTTGATCTCATCTTAGGATCTAATAATTCAGGGGCTTAACGGATATCCAATAAGTTAGGGGCTTCGACGAATATCTTTTTTTCGAACCTGTACTTGTCGCGACACCTACCATATGTGTGTGACCCTCTAGGCCCAATATCGAGCTGGCCGTGAGTTATACCTGTCAGAACTCCTTCTGACTCAGTGAATTATTATCTCTATAATAATTCACTCAACTCATCGATTACGGACGTATTAGGCCACTACGTCGTAGTCCCCAGACGATACAGGGGAATCCAATCCTTTGAGCCTATCTATCATTAGTTATCATGTATCTATAGTCCCTCATCCATCTAATATCCTAGAAACCCAATATTGGACATGGTGCTGTGAGGCCCATATAGTCACTCCTCGAGTCTCACTCTAATCAGATTCTCACGAAGAACTCTTTCTCTCTCAATCTGAATAACCTTGGCCAAGGATTTGTTTGAGCAAGAATATATGAGATATTCCTCTTATGATACCGAGAGTAGATGATCCTCTATTGATACTCAATAGCTCTCGTAAGGTTGGCTACCACTCTCAATAACTGACTATACTAGATTTGGAACTTCTAAACCTATAAGTCTGGTATCAAAGAGTGGAGTACTCATATAGGACATCCTTTGTATCTCAAGTCTAAAGACTAGGTACACTACTGGAACTGCGGAATCACTGTCTGACATGAGATATCAATAACCATCTAGCATTCTGTAAGCGAATCAATCAGTGAACTCATTCTCCAATGAGTACCTGTACTGTATCCTCAGTGTCTCCATATGAGTAGCTATAAGACCAACCATCTCCATCATATGGACGGGTATACAACACACTAGTCTATTTGGTTATCTCGATGTCCCTCTCGAGTAACATATGACCGGGATTATTTAGGGTTTATGTTTAAAGGTAAATCGATCTTATTATCATGATCTCATCATGATCCGATTCCCATTGCACAGATCCAAGGACATCACAATATATGCAACATGCAAGATAAAGTGATAAAATACCTAATAATAATAAGCAAAAGAAAGAGTGCATGTCAAGTCACAAGTGCCATTACTCATGTGATTGGCTTGTAGGGCATATATGACTAGCATGGTCAACGTATCGGTAGAAGGCTTCGGACGATGAATTCGGGCATTAGGCCAAGAAGAGCGAACATTGCGTCAAGGAGATCAGAGTTGTGGGGCAAACATACTAATTGGGCAATAGGTCACAAGAGAGGATGATGCATTAAAGGATCCGATAAAGCATCGATGAACCAATGACATGTCAGACAACATAAGATTCATGTTTGTAATAATTTGTCTAGATCGAAGTAGTTTAGGAGGCTAATTAAGTTAGTTTTAATATAATTAGGTTAACTTAATTAGGGGCCAATTGAGCCTAAGTTAGGGCTGCATTGGGCCAAGAGAAAGACCCAATCAGTGACCCAAAAGGTGGGTCAAGCAGTGGAACTATTGGTGGCTCAATCTTTGAGACACAATCTCTAAGACTGTGTCAGGCGATGGTATCGCCAGATTAGGTGGTGGTATCACTAGTACCCAGAAGACCCGGGATAAGATTGGTTTTGGTTCTAAGTTTGAATCTATTTAGGGCCTATAAATATCCCTCTCATCTCTGCTCTGGATACACAAGAACTAAGAATAAAAAAGGGAAAATATTATTGTAATTATGTGAAAATTCCTCCCCTCTAGCTCTAAGTTTTAGTTAAGTTTAAGAGAGGGGTGAGTGGGGGTTGTAAAGGTTGTCTCCTAAACTTGTAAAAAGGAGAAAAGACCATAAGAGGGTAATTAGTCTTTGCCTATTGAAAGAAGACCGTTAGTGGATGTTGGTGTCCTTGAGTAAAGAGGAATTAGGAGTGGACATATGTTGGGATGACTGAACCACTATAAAATCAGTTTACACATATTTATTTGATGTTTACTTTCACTACAGACTGTTCTACTCATTCATTACTCTCTTACGAATTCTTTCACATTAAACATTTTTTTATACGACTTTTAATCGAAATGAATCTTCAAATTATTGAAAGTTTTCATAAATCAAACATTTTTATCATAAGCACTAATTCACCTCCTCTCTTATGCCGACTTGATCCTAACAGTTAGTATCAGAGCCATGTTCTTTCTTGTTTAGTTTAACACCCAAAGAGAATGCCTCTTTTTAGTTTTCAAGAGGATCTTTCTATCGTTTGTCCTCCTATGCTCAATGGGATGGACTACACATATTGAAAAACTTGAATTTATAGAATATTATCGAAAATAGTTTTAAAAAGTCTTCCAAACTAATAAATGAATGGAATGATTTGGAAAAAACAAGCTTTTTCTTTGAATGCCAAAGTGATGAATGCTTTGTTTTGTGCCTTGGATAAAAACAAATTTAATCGGATTTCAATTTGTGAAACTACATATGAGATTTAGCGCACTTTTGAAATCACACATGAATGCACAAGTAGATTAAAAGATTCTAAGATAAATTTTTTGATGCAAGATTTTGAATTGTTTCATATGAAACTAAGCGAAACTATTGGAGACATATACACCTGATTTACGGATGTCGTCAATGGTTTAAAAGCTCTTGACAAATGTTTTTATAATCTTGAACTTATAAATAAGATTCTAAGATCCCTTCCAAAAAGTTGGGATCCTAAAGTAACGATAATACAAGAAGCAAAGGACCTAAATAATTTTTCACTCGAAGAACTTATCGAGTCCTTGATGACCTATGAAATGATTCATTTGTCACATGATGAACATGAGAACTGTTAGTTAAGGTGCCCTACAAGCCAATCATGTGAGTGATGACACCTGTAACATGCTACATCAATCTCTTTGCTTATGATTATTAATATTTTCTTATATTTTCTGAATGTATATTGTGTTGCCCTTGGATTTGTGCAATGAGAATCGGATTATGATGAGATCATGATAATGAGACCGATTCACCTTTAAACACAAACCCTAAATAATCCTGGTCATAGGTTACTCGAGAGGGATATCGAGATAACTAGACAGACTGGTGTGCTGTATACCCATCCATATGATGGAGATGGCTAGTCTCATAGCTACTCATATGGGGACACTAAGGGTATAGTGCAGGTTCTCATTGAGGAATGAGTTTACTGATTGATCCGCTTATAGAATACTAGATGGTTATTGATACCTGACATCAGATAATGATTCTATAGTTCCAATTGTGTATTTGGTCCTTAGACTTGAGACACCAAAGATGCCTTATATGAGTACTCCATTCTTTGACGTCGAATTTATAGGTTTGGAAGTTTCAGATCTGGTACAATTGGTTCTCAGGAATGGTAGCTAACCTTACGAAGGTAATTGAGTGTCAATAGAGGATCATCCACTCTCGATATTATGAGAGGAATATCCCATGTATTCTAGCTCAGGCAAATCCCTGGCCAGGGTCATTCGGATTGAGAGAGAAAAAGTTCTCCGGGAGAATTCATTTAGAGCGAGACTCGTGTGGAAAACGTATAGGCCTGATAGCACCATACCCGATATACGATCTCTAATATGTTAGATGGAGGGGCTATAGATACACAGTAATTGAGGGTAGATAGGTCTAAAAGATTGGATTCCACTGTGTCGTATGGGGACTACAGTATAGTGGCATAGTACGTCCGCAGTCGATGAGTTGAGTGAATTATTATGGAGATAATAATTCACTAAGTCAGAAGGAGTTCTGACAGGTATGACTCACGACCAGCTCGATATTGGCCTAGTGAGTCACATACATATAGTAGGTATTACGATGAGTAAAGGTTCGGATATGCGATATCCACCGGAGCCCCTATCTTATTGAATATCCAATAAGCCCCTGAATTATTGGATCCCATAGATAAGATCCAATAAGAGCTAATAAGAGATTATTGGTTAGAGATCCATTAATCTAAGAGGCTTGGGTAATTGGATGGACATCCAATATCCAATGGGGTAGGGTCCATTAGGTTAACAAGGTGTCTATAAATAATAGGAAACCAAAGGTCTATAAGCTAGGACTTCTTGATGGCCACCTCCTATTCTCCTCTCCCTAGAGAGGAGCATCATCGCAACTCCTACCATGTGGATCACTTCTAGAGAGGAGAACGCTTGACCTCCTTCATCTACCCCCATGGATCTACAAGAATCTAAGGGATATACGATCTCTCTAAGTATTATCTTTTTCATATATACAGTTTTCTGATTTGTGGATTTATTTTTATGTAGCGATCTTCGCACATTGATGAAACCTTTCCATGAAAATCTAGGATGCTTTATTTTCTATTTTTCTATTGTGCATGTGATGTAGCCCTTATTAGGATCGGAGAGACACTAAGAGGGGGGGGGTGAATTAGTACAGTTGATTAAAACTCATAAGTTCGAAACCGATTTCGTAAATAGCTAATTCGTATTAAGATTTTATTTGATGAAAATGACTTAGTTGAAGTAGCTTGAGTAAAGGAGATGAAAATCAAATAATTTGCAGCTAAGTATAGAAACAATTCAGAAATTTAAACACTCACACATTCAAGAATACCACGATGTATAGTGGTTCGGTCAAGTGACCTACATCCACTTCCAAAGCCTTCTTTGATGAGGCTCCAAACTTTCACTAGCAAGTCACTTTGAAGGGGAAGGACCAAATACCCCTCATACAACCTTTTTACAAGAGGTTCACACTCTTACAGATTTTTCAAAGAGATAGAGGGAGGTGAACACTAGCTATCAAAAATAAGACTTTGCCAAAGCTTTTGCTCAATTTTCAACTATCAAAAGGGTGCCCTTTCTACTGAGAAAGGAGGGGTATTTATAGACCCCAAGAGGATTCAAATTTTGGCTCCAAATTTGAATTCATTTTGGGTTTCCCGGTGCTGGCGGTGCCACCGCTTATCAGTGGCGGTGCCATTGCCTATTAGTTGACAGACTAACAATGTATTGGGTGGTTCCACCACCCAAGGCAGCGGTACCACCGCCCAGTCTCTTGGGTACTGGGCGGTGCCACCACCCAACTTTTGGCCACTGGGAGGTGCCACTGCTCGGCTTGCTGGTCTTGGGCGGTGCCACCGCCCAGCACTTTTCAGCACATTGGTTTGGGCCTTAAACTCGGCCCAAACCGGTCCAAAACAAGGCCCAATGGGCCTCTACTTTGGGTTGTAGGATTAACACCTAATCCTAACCCAAATTATATGTTTAACTATAAAATTAAAACATAATTCTAAGTGATTTAAATCGACATTCTTTAAGTCTTCTTCCGATGAGCTTTCTGATGAAATTTCAATGGACTTTCGACACTCCTTCGAATTTCTTCCAATAGACTCCCAGCAAGCTCTCGAATTCTGCGGCGAGTTCAATAAGTCTTCGACAAGCTTTCGAACCTTCTCGGTGATCTCCGCGAACCTTCGATGATTTTTTCAGTGAATTTCCGAAACCTTCGGCAAGTCCCTGATTCTATCTTGGTTGGTTCCGGCAGCACTTTCAACGATCCTTCCGGTGACCTCTTGAACTCCCAGCGAACTTGACCTCGGTAAATCATTTTATGTTTCATCCCATCGTAGTTAATCCTACACACTTATCTCGACAATATGGATTAGAATAAATAATTCACCAATTGACTTCATCATCAAAATCTGAGATTCAATAATCTCCCCCTTTTTGATGATGACAATCAATTGATGATAGAGTTAAACTTAACTCCCCATATCTATATGCCATATTATGAGAAGGTAAAAACACTTGAATTCAATCTTTTGAATTCAAGCCGAAACCGATAAGTTTCATTTATCGTCAAGCTTAATAAACATGATTTTTCATCCATAAATACAAAACTTCATATTTTTCACAATGTCATGGCATGATATGTATTTTCTAGTCGAATGATAGACATTCATCATTTTGATAAGAGAAACTAATTACAAATTGAAATAACACAAGGATCAAATGATATCAATGAGGTGCACAAAGTCAAGGCATGATATCAAATGAAATAATAGCTTAAAAAATTTAAGCATTTGAGATATATTGCGATACATTACAATGCTTCATAGCAATTAATTGTTGATTTCAAAATATAGCAAAAGCAATTTGCAATATGAACCATGTAAGTTATTGCGATGAGATACAATACATATAAGTCATTTTTCATTCAATTTCATATTTTTCTTCCCCTTTGTTATAAAAAAAGGAGGTGAAGTAGCCATCATAAGGTATCATACCATACAAAAAAATTAAGTGGTCAATTTTCAAGCATATGATAAATGAGTCGAACATAATGCAAAATATGTCATCTTTGACGGAGAAATCTAAAAAATGTTTGGATCATTTTTATTCATGTTCATGAGATCCGAAAGAAAACATTAGAGTGTCAAAATGCTCATGAAGAATTCATACATGAAGAATATAAGACTCAATTTTTTGATTAAGAATTCAAGCATAGAATTGTGAAAGGATAGATCATTAAAGTCATTCATCAAGGATTTCATATTTTAAGGTAAACCCCATGAGAATAAGATATCAAAACTCATAAAACTTCAACGATTGAAATATATCAATATCAAAAATTTGAAGGAAAAACTTCGATGTGGTATTCTTGTAGTGATTCATGAGGAGGAAGTCATAAAACCTTGAATCATACCAATTAGCACAAGAATAAAAATTGAAAATGAACATTTAAGAACTTAATTTTGCACAAATAATGATATTGATTTATGTGTATGTTAAGCTTCATATAAAATTCAAGTCATGAAATATCTTTAGTCATACTTAAAGGAGGATATAAAATCAGTTTTTACTACATCATTAATGTCCACTATTTAAAGAGGGAGGAAAACAACATCATGATAGCTTTCATCAAGATTATGATCGAAAGATAAAAATGAGAGCTCCATGATATAAAAATGTCATCAAAATGCAAAAATATAATATCAATGTGAAACTATCAAAACTAAAAATTTAATCATTTCATCAAAAGTCATAACTCAAAAATTCATCAATAGGAAGATCAAAATGCCAAGATGATATTGTAAAGATGTCATTCAAAAATGAAGAGGTGATATTAAGATGATACAATCAAAATCAAAGTTGGAAAATTTCGGAAAAGAAATATACAACATCATGTATTTGAACAATTTAGCATGCCTAATTCTGTTCTAATGAAGTCAAATTATTCTTCATTTAGGGGTTTTGTGAAGATGTCCGTTAATTGGTGTTTTGTATCAATAAATTCTAGAATGACATTATTATTATTGACATGATCTTGTATAAAGTGATGCCTAATGTCAATATGCTTTGTTCTTGAGTGTTGAATTGGATTTTTGGTTAGACAAATAGCGTTTATATTATCACATTTTATGGGAATATTCTTTCAAATAAATTCCATAGTCTTCTAAGGTATTTTTCATCTAAATAACTTGTGCACAACATGCACTTACGGCTATATATTCAGCTTCCGTCGTAGATAGTGCAACTGAATTTTATTTTTTGGAAGTCTAAGAAACAAGTGCATAACCTAAAAATTGGTATATTTCGAATGTGCTCTTTCTATCTATTCTACATCCACCAAAATCTACATCCGCATAAGCTTTTAAATCAAAGTTATCGAATTTTGGATACCATAATCCTAGATTAGGAGTTCCTTGAAGATACCTAAGTATTCTTTTAATAGCTTTTAGGTAAGATAACTTAGGATTAGCTTGGAATCTTCCATATAGACCTACACTAAACATGATATCTGGTCTAGTTGCGATGAGGTAAAGTAAGCTATCTATCATTTCCCTATATGTTTTTTGTTCAAAATTTTCTCCACTTTCATCTAAGTCTAACTTGGTAGAAGTACTCATTGGAGTGTTAATGGCTTTTGAACCATCCTTTTTAAATCGTTTTAACAAATCTAATATATACTTTGTTTGATTAAGAAATATACTATCACTAAGTTGTTTAACTTGTAATCCTAAAAAGAAGGTTAATTCTCCCATTAGGCTCATTTCAAATTCATGACTTATACACTTGGTAAATGATTCACATAGTGATTCATTCGAAGAACCGAAAATAATATCATCAACATAAATTTAAATAATAAGAAAATTATTTTTAAAATATTTAATAAACTATGTAGTATCAACCTTGCTTTTAGTAAAATTATTTAAAATTAAGAAAGAACTAAGCCTCTCATACCAAGCCCTAGGGGCTTATTTTAATCCATAGAGAGCCTTAGTTAATTTAAACACATGATTGGGAAGAAGAGAATTTTCAAATCCAGGTGGTTGTTCAACATACACTTCTTCGAAAATAAAATCATTTAAGAAAGCACTTTTGACATTCATTTGAAAAAGCTTAAAATTATTACTACTAGTATAGGCAAGGAGCATCCTAATGGCTTCTAATCTTGCCACAGGAGCGTAGGTCTCTTCATAATCGATACCTTCTTCTTAGTTGAAACCTTTGGCCACTAGTCTAGCCTTGTTTCTAACCACTATACCGCATTCATCTTGCTTGTTTTAAAGATCCATTTAGTACCAATAACTAAATGATCACTAGGTCTAGGACCAAGCTTCCATACCTCTTTCCTTTCAAATTGATTCAATTCTTCTTGCATTGTGATAACCCAAGAATCATCTTTCAAGTCATCGTCAATGCCCTTAGGTTCAATTTGAGAAAGAAAAGCGGTATGGACATAAAATTTTTTAAAAGAAGAATGAGTTTGAACCCCTTTCAATGTGTCTCCTATAATTAACTCCTTGGGATGGGCATCTACATACTTCCATTCCTTAGGTAAGGAAATTTGGGAAGAAGATGCATTTAAGTTGCTATTTTGAGGAGAGGGTTCATTTAAATTCAAACCATCAAAACCAAAATCATCATCAAAATCTTTTTTCTTAAATTCAAAAATTTCATTAAAAACTACATGAATAGACTCTTCTATAACTAATGTTCTTTTGTTAAAAACATGAAAAACTTTAGAAATAGAAGAGTAACCAAGAAAGATGCCTTCATCGGATTTAGCATCGAATTTTTCTAAAGTATCCTTTTCATTTAAAATAAAGCATTTGCAATCAAAAACTTTAAAATAAGAAATAATAGGTTTTTTGTTATTCCATAATTCATAAGGAGTCTTAGATAGAGATGGTCTTATTAGAACCCTATTCATGACATAGCAAGCCGTATTAACGGCTTCGGCCCAAAAGTATTTGGGTAAACTATGTTCATTTAATATGGTTCTTACAATTTCTTGTAAATTTCTATTCTTTCTTTCTACTACTTCATTTTGTTGAGGATTTCTTGGAATAGAGAAGTTGTGGTTATACCCGTTAGATTCACAAAAATTTTAAAAGTCATGGTTTTGGAATTCTCCACTATGATCACTTTGAATCGATGAAATCATGAAACCCTTTTCATTTTGAGTAAGTTTACAAAATTTAGAAAAACATTTAAAGCATTCACTTTTGTGAGCCAAGAAATAGGTCCAAGTATATCTACTATAGTAATCTATAATGACAAATGCATATCTGCTACCTCTTAGACTTATTGTGTCAATTGGTCCAAATAAATCCATATGGATCAATTACAATGGTCTAGAGGTGCTTATTTGATTATTTGATTTGAAATTAGTTTTTATTTGTTTTCCTAGTTGACATGCAACATATACTTTGTCCTTGACAAACTTGATATTTGGAATTCCTCGTACTAGTTCTTTAGAAGAAATTTTAGATAATAGTTTTGTTAGAGATGCCCTAAGAATTTTACCAAAGGGTAATTTGGCAACCCAATAAAGACAATAAGCAAAAAACAAATAAAAGAGATAGGAACACCAAATTTACGTGGTTCGGTCAATTGACCTACGTCCACAAACGGAGGAGGAGCAAAAACTCTACTATAAAAAGGGACAATTACAAATGCCTTAGGAAAATGTTCCTAGGCCTTAAAACACCCAAAATTACTAAACAAGAAAAACTACTAAACAATTAGGCTTTTCTTATGGTGCATTTGGCTTCAAAGCCCAAGCCCTTATTTATAGTTGCAATAGGAAATAACAAGCTTGATTTTCTCGATGTGGGACTAAAATGGGACTTGCCAAACTAACAAATCTCTACCTTGGCTTGTCCCAACATTGACAATTAGCAAGCTTGCTCCATCTTTTTCACAAAAGCCCCAACGGGCAATCACCAACAATGAACACCAACCAAGTCCAAGCACTGCTTGAACTTGTAAACTGAAAGAGGCTTCATAAGTATATCAGCTGGATTGTCCTTCGTATGAATTTTCTAAACAAGGACCTTTCCCTCGGCAATGGTATCCCGAATAAAATGAAACTTCACATCGATGTGTTTCATCCTCTCATGATACATCTGGTCTTTAGTCAAATGAATAGCACTTTGACTATCACAGTAAATTATAGTAACACCTTGATGCAGACATAATTTGCCGAATAAACCTCTTAACCATAAAACTTCTTTGATCGCCTCTGTCACTGCCATATATTCTGCCTCTGTAGTGGATAAAGCCATGATAGGTTGTAAAGAAGCGTTCCAACTAACTGCACAACCGCCAATAGAAAATACATAGCCTATCAAAGATCTTCGTTTATCAAGATCTGCAGCATAATCAGAGTCGACAAAACCAACCAAAGTGTCATGATTTTTTCCAAACTCTAAATAAGCATCTAAAGTCCTTTGCAAGTATTTGAGAATCTACTTCACAGACTACCAATGTGTTTTACCCTGCTGAGACATATATCTGCTAACCACACTGACTACTTGTGAAATATTTGGACGAGTACAAACCATTGCATACATAATACTGCTGATGGTACTAGAATATGAAACTTTCACCATATATTTTTCCTCTTCAACTAACTATGGTGACTGAGCAATAGATAGCCAAAAATGGCTAGCAAGAGAAGTACTCTCTAGCTTAGTGTTTTTTACGCCAAACCTCTCCAAGACTTTCTTGAGGTAATTTTTCTGGGTCAGAAATAATTTTCTAACTCGATCTCTTTTGATCTCCATGCCAAGAATCTTCTTAGTTGCTCCCAAATCTTTCATTTCAAATTCACTACTTAGTTGCATTTTTAAAGTATGAATTTCTGACAAATTCTTAGCTACAGTAAACATGTCATCAACATAAAGCAACAAATACACAAAAGAGCCATCATTTAACTTCCAGAAGTAGACACAACTATCATACATGCTCCTCGTGTAACCATGACCCAACATAAAAGAATCAAACCTCATACCACTGTCTTAGAGATTGCTTTAATCCGTACAAGGATTTCTTTAACAAGCAAACATGGTCTTCCTTATCGTCAACTTTAAATCCATGAGGTTGCTCCATATAAATTTGCTCTTCAAGTGCACCATGTAAGAAAGTTGTCTTGACATCAAGTTGCTCTAATTCCAAATCATACATGGCAACTAAAGCAAGCAAAATACGAATAGAGCTATGTTTAACAGTAGGTGAAAATACATCATTAAAATCAACACCATGTACTTGATGTTGAATCTCAGATTTTGATGATGAAACTAATTGATTGTGGTTTATTGTTTAACTATGTTTTGAGTTACGCAGGTCTACTATCGATCAGGATTAGACAGTTGATGCTGGAGGAATTAACGTTGTGCCGGAGGTGATCACGTCAGGATATTGGATGTCAAGCCGGAGGTTCGATCGACAATCGGCAGAAGGCTTCGTACGTCGGGCATCGGGCGAAGATGCATGTTGCGCCAAGGATATCAGGATTGCGGAGGTCATCCACCGATTGGACAATGGACCACAAAAGAGGACGATGTGCCGAAGGATCGAAAGAAGCACCGACCAATGATGTGCCGAGCAACTGAATGTCAATTCATATTGTAATAATTGTCTAGATCGAAGTAGAGTATTTGTTTATTTGTGTGCAGGATTAACTACAATGAAGATAAAGATATAAAGTGAAACAAAGTGCCAAAAGACAAGTGGGATGGATCATTGGGAGTTTGAGAGTTCAATGGAAGTCCGAAGATTCATTGGGAGTAGTTGCCGGAACAGACCGAGAACGAGTAGGGAACTTGCCGAAGGGTTTTCGGAGGTTCGCTGGAAGGTTCGTCGGAAGTTCGCGAAGCTTGCCAAGAAAGATCGGAGCTTGCCAAAGAAGCTCGATGGAACTCGCCAAGATCATCATGAAGTCCGGGAGCTTGCCGAGAGTCCGCAGAATAGTTTCCGAGGGTTCGTCGGAAGACCGCCGGAAGTTCGCCGAAAGCTCACCGAAAGAAGTCTTGTCTTATAGACTTTGAAATAGCTTAAAATATATCTTTAAAATTTGTAGTTAGCACATAATTTGGTTTAGGATTAGGTGTTAATCCTATAAACCAAATTTGAGCCAATTCAGACTTTATTTGGACCGGTTTCGATCGAGTTTTCGGTCGAAACCACTATGTTGAAAATGACTTGGGCAGTTGAACCGGCCCAGGCTGGGCGGTGGCACTACCAAAAAAGGCCAAGAGCTGGGCGGTGGAACCGTCCCAGGCTGGCAGTAGCACCGCCCCTGCTATGTCAGTCTGCTAGACTGACAAGCGGTAGAACCACCTTTGACAGGCGGTAGCACCGCCCGACACCGGGAAACTCAAAATGAATTCAAATTTGGAGCCCAAATTTGAATCACTTTGAGGCTTATAAATACCTCTCACATTCTTGGATGAAAGGAGTCTAGAATTGAAAAAAAGAAGGGGGAAACTCTCTTGAAAGTGTTCAAAATCTTTCCCCTTTGTTTGAAGTGTGTTCTAGTCCAAGAGAGGGTGAAAGGCTTTGTAAGGGTTATCTCCTAAGCCCATCAAAAGGAGAAGTGCTATAAGGGAGTTCATCCTCGCCCGTTGGAAGGAGGATAGCTAGTGGAAAGCCGGTGGCCTCAAGCAAGAGGAATCGGGAGTGGATGTAGGTCGGATGACCGAACCACTATAAAAATCTAGTTTGCATTTACGTTCTTGCTATTTACTTTGCTGAAAACCCTTTCCACTTGCTGCCTTATTTACTCAACTTCATCTTCATCTTATTACGTATGCTTTAAAGTTAAAATATAATCTTTCCGGGTTCAAATGAAATGTTGCATTCATTTGTACGAAGTTTCTGAACTTGTTTTAATCGCTGAAAATTTCTCATTCCTTACCGCTACACTAATTCACCCCCCCCCTCTCAGTGCCGCTCGATCCCTAACAATTGGTATCAGAGCCATGTTATTCTCTTTCGGATTTACACTTGTGAGAAATGGCTCTTTTTGGCTTTCAAGAAGGCTTTTCGATTTTTCGTCTACCGTTCTTTAACGGATCGGACTATACTTATTGGAAAACTCGAATAAGAGTTTTCATACTTTCAATGAACTTAGATTTATGGAACATTATTGAAAACGATTTTCAACTTCCCTCTAAATTGATGAACGAATGGTCGGACTTAGAGAGAAAATCTTTTTCCTTGAATGCAAAGGTTATGAATGCCTTATTTTGCACCTTAGACAAGAACAAATTTAATCGAATTTCTATGTATGAAACAGCTTTTGATATTTGGCGAACTCTTGAAATCATGCATGAGGGAACTAGTAGAGTTAAAGACTCGAAAGTGAACCTCTTATTGCATGATTTTGAGCTCTTCCGAATGACACCAAGTGAAACTATTGGCGATATGTTCACCGGTTCACAGATGTCGTCAATAGCTTAAAAAATCTTGGTAAATGTTTTTCTAACTTTGAACTCACTAACAAGATTTTAAGATCCCTCCCAAAGAGTTGGGATCCAAAAATTATGGCTATTCAAGAGTCTAAAAACTTGAATGATTATTCACTTAAAGAATTAATCGGGTCATTAATGACCTATGAAATGATACTCTTGGAACTTGATGAACATGATGAACATTTGAACCACCTTCTAAAGAACAATAAGGTTTCTGAACTTCAAATAAGAGAATGTCACTTGAGTGATGACTCAAGTGATGAGAACAATGAAGAGGACTTTGAACGTTTAATCGATTTTAATAAGTTCATTAAACAACAATCTAAAATCAACAATGAACTTAAACGGAGGAAGAGACCAATGAAGAAGAAGAAGGCTCACCGAGAAGAATCAAGGAAAGAAGAAGCAAACTACGCTTTAATGGTTTTCGACAATGAGGTAAGAAACTCACCCAAGTTACTTTTACCTTATTTTGAAATTACATGATGCTTTTCATGAGTTGCTTGAAATAGTTGGTAGGATTTTTTTTTATGCTTTTTCCTTTCTAGTAATTTTTGAAAATTAAAAATATGAATGATGCATGATTTGTGATAATGCTTAGGATTAATCCATGCATGTGTATCTTGATGTTTTATATTGCTTTTCGTTTTTAAACATGATGCTTGATGATTTTGTAACATGCATTAGTTTTTGAAGTAATGTTGATTTGACTCTATGTTGTGGATTAACATATTTTTTGGTCTAATTGTTTTCATGTCAAATTAAGATGACATTTTGAGATTATGAAATTTCATGTATACTTTCCATATCGGTTTTCAATCTTAAACATGATACATATCTATGTATGAATTTCTTGAAAATCTTTTGATGATAGATGTATGTATCTTGATTATAATTTGAAAACTTTCATCTTGGCTTAATGGGTTTTAACCCTTTTTATGATGAAATTTTTATTGATACATGTCTTCATGAAATCAATTATAAAAACCCAACCCACAAATTTTCAAAATGAAAGAAATGTGGCTTTGATGTTGCCTTGTGTTATATTTGGACTTAATGGGTTTCATGACGAAAATTATTTTTCAGATTTATAAAATAATACATGATTTTACCAAAAAATTGAGCATCGATCATCTTGTTATAACTAATGTAAGAAAGAATTAAAATGATCTTGATGATATTTTCGTTTTTGAATATGATGCATGACATTTTCATATGAAAAATTTAAACATTCTTACGAAAAATCAAATCACTTAAATTGAAACTCATAAAGATGAGAAAATGCACTATCATGATATTTGATGCATTTGACCTTGATGGGTTTAATGACAAACTTGTATTTTGAATTTATACAATGATGGGTTCCATATAAATATTTGAACATACATTATGAAATCATCATTGAAATGAAAATATTAAAAGTTTGTTATTATGCTTAATGACTTTGTGATATCATATTTTGATGACAAACTCATGTTTTGGTCTTAAATTTGATACTCATCGTTTGAAACATGAGCACACTTATTTGAAACAAAGTGAAACACATTATCATGAAAAATTAAATATCATATCTTGAAATAATGTGTTATATTTTTGTCTTGACGATTTTTATAATGAAGTTTGCCTTTCATTTTTTGAATACTTATTTTGATTTGGCATACAAAGACATACTTAGATAATAAAAATTATAAAAAGGAAATACATGACTTTTGAAATTTGTCTCTCTAAAGTTATCGAATTTCTGATAAAAGACAAATGATGAATCCATGTATATTATGTTCTTGAATCTCGAGAACAATTTTGATAAATTTGATTACAAGTTTTGAGTTAACAAAATGAGTTTGAATGATTTTATGACTCCTCTCTTAATCTCTTGAAATCATGACTTTAAATTCTTGACTTGAGATATTTTATGTGAATTGAAATACTTTCTTCCTTAATTGCTTCTTTTTATCATTGCTATTATACCTCCCATGATTTATGTAGTAGAGAAAGAATTTATAAATCATGATGCAATGAGATCTCTTATACAATAATGAAATGCTTATGTGATTCTTTGCTAAAGAAAATATCTTGATTCTTATGAAATGTGATCTTGATGAAAATTCTTATACATGAATCAAATTGTTCTTTGTGCTATATCTTTTCAAATGAATCATGAGCCTTGATGTCATATATTTCATGATCCTAGAAATGACATGATTTCTTTGTCTTGTGTGGTAAATTAAATATTTGATAAATGAAATTTACTTTATGATGAAGAATCATTGAATCATAACTTGATCTATGAGAATGCTATGTTCTTATGCATCATGATTCTAGGTTGTATATCCTTTATCATGAATTGGAACTTGATGCTAAAGAAAATATTTATGAATCATGATTTTGATTTCTCGGAACTATATGCTTAGAATTTGTTTTACAATCATGATCTTGATCTTGCTAAAATGAAAAGTTATGAATCATGGATGATATCTTTTGGTTTTGATTCTTGTTGAATTTACATATTGATATCATTCATGACATGATTTCTCATGTTTCAATACCATCTTGTATGCATCATGTGATGATTGATATATTGATTGATGCAAATTTTTCATTGGTTCCTCCCTTCTTTTCGATAATGATAAAGAGAGTTAAATTGCTAACTTGTGTGTCAAAAGAGAAAAATTTGCTAGCTTAAACATTGAGAAGTAAAATGTTGTTATCTCAAGAAAGGCAAAAATCTTGCTCAACTTCACTTTTTTCAACAAAATTTCTTGCATCTTTGTTACAAATTATTGTTGAATCTCATGCAAGATTATTTGTAGTATTAATCCTCCCTTTCTTTTTGACATTGATAAAGGGGGAGAAGGCTTTTGCTAGATTACATATTACAAATGAATGCAAAAATCCTAGCATGCAAAGAAAGCAAAACTTGCAAGCTTGCTCTTCTCAAAAGAGAAGAAAGAAATTACAAAATTGCATGCATATCGCAAAAGAAGTCAAGAAAATGCACATCTTTGAATACAATTTGCTTGCACTTCTCAAAGGAATATAGAAAAACTTACTATCATCACGACAAGTGCTATCTTGCCTATCATGATAAACTTACGATGCCTAAATGTTGTATGATGTGATTAATAGCTAGTATGTTTGTAATATTTGCATATCCTTAAAAACTAGCTATGATGTTACTTCTCCTTTTTGTTGTTGACATAGGGGGAGAAGTAGATTGATGACTTCATGCATTGATTGAATATTTTATATATTTGTATGATGGTTTGATGTATTCTATTAACATTGTGATGAATGTTGCTTGGATTTAGGATAATCCAAGGTTTCTATCAATGGCATATTGATAGGGGGAGTTTGGTTAAACTCCTGAGAGTTATGGTTAACTCCGTTAGTCATCAATTAGTTATCATCATCAAAAAGGGCGAGATTGTTGAATCTCAGATTTTGATGATGAAACTAATTGATTGTGGTTTATTATTTAATTACGTTTTGAGTTACGTAGGTCTACTATCGATTAGGATTAGACAGTTGACGCTGGAGGAATTGATATTGTCCGAAGGTGATCATGTCAGGATATTGGATGTCGAGTCGGAGGTTCGATCGACAATCGGCAGAAGGCTTCGTACGTCGGGCATCAGGCCAAGATGCATGTTGCACCAAGGATATCGGGGTTGCAGAGGTCATCCGCCGATTGGGCAATAGACCGCAAAAGAGGATGATGTGCCGAAGGATCGAAAGAAGCACCGACCAATGACGTGTCGGGCAATTGAATGTCAATTCATATTGTAATAACTGTCTAGATCGAAGTAGAGTGTTTGTTTATTTGTGTGCAGGATTAACTACGATGAAGATAAAGACGTAAAGTAAAACAAAGTGCTAGAAGACAAGTGAGATGGATCATTGGGAGTTCGAGAGTTCGATGGAAGTCTGAAGATTCGTTGGGAGTAGTTGCCGGAACCGACCGAGAACGAGTAGGGAGCTTGCCGAAGGGTTTTCGGAAGTTCATCGGAAGGTTCGTCGGAAGTTCGCGGAGCTTGCCAAGAAAGATCGGAGCTTGCCAAAGAAGCTCGATGGAACTTGCCAAGATTATCATGAAGTCCGAGAGCTTGCCGGGAGTCCGCAGAATGGTTTCCGAGGGTTCATCGGAAGACCGCCGAAAGTTCGCCGAAAGCTCATCGAAAGAAGTCTTGTCTTATGGACTTTGAAATAGCTTAAAAAATTTCTTTAAAATTTTTAGTTAGAACATAATTTGGTTTAGGATTAGGTGTTAATCCTATAAACCAAATTTGAGCCAATTTGGACTTCATTTGGATTTGGTTTCGGCGAGTTTTCGAAACCATTTGTCTTGAAAATGACACAGGCGGTTGAACCGCCCAGGTGGGTGTGGCACTGCCAGAGGCCAAGAGCTAGGCAGTGGAACTGCCCCAAGCTGGTGGTAGCACCGCCCCTACCGTGTCAGTCTGCCAGACTTACAGGCGGTAGCACCGCCCGACACCGGGAAACTCAAAATGAATTCAAATTTGGAGCCCAAATTTGAATCACTTTGAGGCCTATAAATACCCCTCACATTCTTGGATGAAAGGAATCTAGAACTGAAAAAAGAAGGGGGAAACTCTCTTGAAAGTGTTCAAAATCTTTCCTCTTAGTTTGAAGTGTGCTCTAGTCCAAGAGAGGGTGAAAGGCTTTGTAAGGGTTACCTCCTAAGCCCATCAAAAGGAGAAGTGCTGTAAGGGAGTTTATACTCGCCTGTTGGAAGGAGGACAGCTAGTGGAAAGCCGGTGGCCTCAAGCAAGAGAAATCGGGAGTGGACGTAGGTCGGATGACCGAACCACTATAAAAATCTGGTTTGCATTTACGTTCTTGCTATTTACTTTTCTACAAACCCTTTCCACTTGCTGCCTTATTTACTCAACTTCATTTTTATCTTATTACGTATGCTTTAATGTTAAAACGCAATCTTTTTGGGTTCAAACGAAATGTTGCATTCATTCGTATGAAGTTTTCGAACTTGTTTTAATCGCTGAAAATTTTTTGTTTCTTATCGCTGCACTAATTCATCCTCTCCCCCCCCTCTTAGTGTCGCTCGATCCCTAACACCTGACTATAGCCCTTTGCAACTAATCATGCTTTGTACCTTGCATCTTCAACCCCTGGAATACTTTCCTTCCTTTTGAAGACCCATTTGCATCCAATAATTTTCTTACCCGAAGGCGACTTCACAAGATCCCAAGTTCTATTCTGATGGAGGGATTCAATTTCTTCATTCATCGCAATCAACCACTTAGCGAAATCATCATAAGAAACTACATCTGAGTAGGTAGTAGGCTCAACAACTCCACTTGTTTCTTCTGCAATAGACAAAGCATATGCAACCAAATTTGTATATCTTTATAGTGGTCAAATATCTCTTCGTGTTCTATCCTTGGCTATGGAATATTGCTCTTCCTCTAGATCATCTTTATTAGTAGACTCAGGACCATCTACTGGCATTCATTGAGTAGAAGAGTTCGACTGAAAAGAATCAGAACTACCAATCTCAAGCTCCACCTGTTTCTGCAAACTATCATTTGTACAACTAGTAGATTCCTCTTTGGAAGATAACATAGACAATTCATCAAAAGTAATATCTCTATTGATTACAAATTTTGGGGATTTGGGATCAGGACACCATAATCTGTATCCTTTCACCCCAGAAGCATACCCAAGGAAAATGTACTTTTTAGCTCGAGGCTCTAATTTTCCTTCATTTACATTCATGTATGCTAGACACCCAAAAATTTTTAAATTAAAGTAATCAGCAGGAGTACCTAACCAAACTTCCTCCGGAGTTTTAAAATTAAGTGCTGCAAAAGAAGCGCGATTAACAATGTAACAGGCCATGTTAATCGCCTCTGCCCAAAAGTCATTTGTCAATCCTATATTTGAGATCATACACTTTGCTCTCTCCAAGAGTGTTTTGTTCATATGTTCGGCCACACCATTTTGCTAAGGCATCATCCTAACAATGCGATGCCAAACAATTCCTTTATTTTTGTAGAATTTATCAAAGTCACATTCATAAAATTCCATGCCATTATCTATTCAAAGCTACTTAATCTGTTTACCTATTTGCTTCTCAATCAAAGCCTTCCATTGTTTAAAGGTTAGAAAAACTTCATTTTTATGCTTCAGAAAATAAATCCAAACTTTCCTGAAATAATTATCAATGAAAGTCAATATATACCTGGCACCACCCTTAAACTGAACACGAGCTGGACCCCAAAGGTTTGAATGAATATAGTCAAGAGTACCTTTCGTTTTGTGAACTACCGGAGAATTGAAGATGACTCTTTTTTGCTTTCAAAAAATGCAGTGTTCATAAAAATCTAGTGGCCCAGTACTTTATCCACAAAGAAGACCTCTTTTGCTCAATATACTCAAACCTTTTTCGCTGATATGATCCAAACGCATATGCCATAATTTGGTGATGTCAGAATCAGACAATGATGATGACGAGACTATAACCAAGCCTGTGACAGTAGTTCCCTGCAAAATATACAAGATACTAGACCTATAAGCTTTTATATCAACAAGGGCACCTCTAGAAACTTTTATAACTCCACCTACAACTGCGTATTTACACCCAAGAGCCTCTAGGGTGCCTAAAGAGATGAGATTCTTTTTCAAATTAGGAACATGTCTAACATTAGTGAGCGTCCTCACAATTCCATTATGCATTTTAATTCAGATTGTGCCTTTACCAGCAACATCACACGCGATATTATTGCCCATCAAAACAATTCCACTATTACAAGATTCATATGTGGAAAACAAATCCCTATTAGGACACATGTGATAAGAACAACCCGAATCTAAAATCCATTCATTTGTAGAACTCGTCCTGTCATTAGTAGCAAAGAAAATATTTCCGTCATTCTCATCAGCTGCAACACTGGCTTCAATGGACTCAGTAGTTTTCTCAATAATTTTTTCCTTTTACTTTAATTTATTTTTCAATTTAAAGCAATCAGCCTTAATGTGCCCCATTTTATGACAATATCTGCACTCCAAATTTCTATGTCTGGATTTAGATCTAGATTTAGATCTACTACTATCAAATTCCCTTTTATCAATTCTACTTTTGACAATCAAACCCTCAACCTAATTCCCACTATTCTCCCAGTGATATCCCAATCAATCTGCTCCTTAGATTTTAATGCAGATTTAATTTTCTGATATGAAATTATTTTTTTTCCATAAATCATAGTATCACGAAAATACTTAGAGGATTGGGGAAGAGAACACAAAAGTAATAGGGTCTTATCCTCGTCATCAATTTTTGCATCTATATTCTCCAAATTCATAACTAAGGAATCAAATTTATCAAGATGTGAGAGTATAGATATACCTTTAGTCATTCGAAGCATATACAAACTCTACTTCAAGTAGAGATGGTTCTTCATTGTCCTCTTCATATACAAGGCTTTAAGCTTGTCCCACATGCTCTTAGCCATAGTCTCCATAGCTACCTCCTATAAAACCTCGTCAAAGAGATTTAGAATAATGTTTGATTGGGCCTTTTTATCCATACCCACAAGATCTTCCTTTGACGTACCATCTGAAATTTTCTTAACTCCCTATAGTGCCAAATCAACTCTGTTTTGAACCAGAATAGCCTCCATCTTGAGTTGCCACATGCCGAAGTTGACATTTATGTCAAATTTCTCGACAATGATCTTTGTTATTATCAGCGTAGCCTAAAGATCTCGAAACCAAGCTCTGATACCAGTTTGTTAAAGTTGCCCTAGGAATTTTACCAAAGGGTAATTTGGTAACCCAATAAAGACAATAAGCAAAAAATAAATAAAAGAGATAGGGACACCAAATTTACCTAGTTCGGTCAATTGACCTACGTCCATGGACGGAGGAGGAGCAAAAACTCTACTATAAAAAGGGACAATTACAAATGCCTTAAGAAAATTTTCCTAGGCCTTAAAACAACCAAAATTACTAAACAAGAAAAACTACTAAACAATTAGGCTTTTCTTGTGGTGCATTTGACTTCAAAGCCTAAGCCCTTATTTATAGTTGTAATAGGAAATAGCAAGCTTGATTTTCTCGATGTGGGACTAAAATGGGACTTGCCAAACCAATAAGTTTCATGCTTGCATGACCTAATCTCCTATACCAAAGCCAAGCATCATCATTTAGAATGGAGAAGCACATTTTATTACTAAGTTCTTCAATGTTAATGGTGTAAACATTATTTTATTTTAACGCAATCATGGATATGTTGTTATTTGATTTTTCAATGATGCAAGCATTAGATTCAAATCTAACAATATAACCTTTATCGCATAATTGTCAAATGCTCAAAAGATTATGTTTTAATCTATCAACTAGTAATACATCATCAATTGAAAAACTTGATTTGTTACCTATGGTTCCTTTGCTAATGATTTTACCCTTGTTGTTGTCTCCGAAGGTTGTATACCCTTCTTCTTTGCTAGTGAGCATAGAGAATTGAGATGGATCTCTAGTCATGTGCCTTGAGTATCCACTATCAAGATACCATCTCTTGCTCCTAGCTTGTGATGGTGAATGGTTCTACAAAAGAGGATGGTTTTTAGGTACTCATTTGATTTTAGGTGCCTCAAATATTGATCTACTAACTTTGTCATTTAGCATTAAATTATTTATGGTTCCTTTAGGAACCCATATCAATTTATGTGGACTAATTTTTCTAAATGAACATTTGCAAACAACATGTCTAGATTTACAACAAAAATTACATTTTAAAAGAGGTGAAACATGTAATGTGGGTCCTTTAATGAAGGTGGCAGGATTTTGGTGAGATCCACACACAAATCTAATTCCACTTCTATTTCTGACGTGACCCTTATTTGCAAGGATCATGTCCAAGCCCTTGCTACCGACCTTAAACTTGTTTAGGGTCTCTTTAAGTAGCAAGTTCTCATTTTTTATTGCTTCTAAGTATTCACACTTAAAGCATGAGGGTGAAGAAGGAGTTTGGAGACTATCAAACTTATCTTGTAATAAAGCATGCTCTTTCTTTAATAAATTTAACTTCTTACTAATAGTTCTATATTCATCAAATAATTCATGAAAAGTGATAGAAAGTTCATCAAAAGATAACTCTTCATTAAATAACTCACTAACCTTTTCTCCTAAAGCCATTAGCACGAAGTTGGCCTCCTCTTTGTTGCTTGTTTCTTCATCCTCGGAGTCACTTGAGTTATCCCATATAGCCTTTAATGCCTTCTTCTTCTTAAGTTGCTTCTTCTTGGCTTGGGGGCATTCATATTTGAAGTGTCCTAGCTTCTTGCATTCATAACATATGACTTAATCATTTTTTGGTTCAAGTTTATTTTTGGTTTCATTTTTAAATTTATCCTTTTTAATGAATTTTTTAAAATTTCTAGTTAAGAGTGCAATGTCTTCGTCAAAGTCTTCATCACTTGATGTTCCTTTCAAGTGGTCTTCTTATGTTCTTAATGTCATATCCTTCCTGTTCTTTGGAAGAGGGTTCTCTAGCTCATCATGAGCATGGCATGTCATTTCATAGGTTATTAGAGACCCGATAAGTTCTTCAAGAGGAAATGTTTTAAATCATTGGCCTCTTGAATGGTCATAACTTTTGGATCCCAACTCTTTAGAAGGGATCTTAAAATTTTAGTCACAAGTTCAAAATTAGAAAAGCTTTTACCAAGTGCTTCGAGTCCATTGATGACATCTGTAAGGCGAGTGTTCATGTCTCCGATGGACTCACTTGGTTTCATTCGAAAAAGTTCATAGGAATGCACAAGAATGTTGATTTTAGGCTCTTTCACTCGGCTAGTGCCTTCATGAGTGATCTCAAGAGTATGCCAAATATCAAAAGCTGATTCACAAATTGAAACGCGATTAAATTCATTTTTTACGAGAGCACAAAACAAGGCATTCATAGCCTTTGCGTTTAAAGCAAAAGTCTTCTCCGATTCATTCCATTTGCTCGTCAGAAGAGAAGATTTTTGAAAACTATTTTTGATGATGCTCCAAAGCTCAAAATCCATGAAAATAAGAAAGATCCCTTATACGAGTCTTCTAATACGTGTAATCCGACCAATTAAACATAGACGGACGTATAATGGAGTGACCCTCTTGCATGCCAAAATAGGCCATCTCTCTTGAGTTTTAAACCAAATATGAGAGTGAACCTTGCTCTGATACCAATTGTTAGGATCGGAGAGGCACTAAGAGTGGGGGGGGGTGAATTAGTGCAACGGACTAAAACTTGTAAGTTTGAAACTGATTTCGTAAATAGCTAGTTCGTATTGAGATTTTGATTCGATGAAGATGACTTAGTTGAAGTAGCTTGAGTAAAGGAGATGAAAACCGAACGATTTGTAGCTATGTATAGAAATAATTCAGAAATTTAAACACTCACACATTCAAGAACACCACGATGTATAGTGGTTCGGTCAAGTGACCTATATCCACTTTCAAAGCTTTCTTCGATGAGGCTCCCAACTTCCACTAGCAAGTCACTTTGAAGGGAAAGGACCAAATACCCCTCTTACAACCTTTTTACAAGAGGTTCACACTCTTATAGATTTTTCAAAGAGAAAGAGGGAGGTGAACACTAGCTATCGAAAACAAGACTTTACCAAAGCTTTTGCTCAATTTCTAACTCTCAAAAGGGTGCCCTTTCTGCTGAGAAAGGAGGGGTATTTATAGACCCCAAGAGGATTCAAATTTGAGCTCTAAATTTGAATTCAATTTGGGTTTCCCGGTGCTGGCGGTACCACCGCTTGTCAGTTAACAGACTGACAATGTACTGGGCGGTTCCACTGCCCAAGGTAGAGCGGTGTCACCACCCAGTCTCTTGGATGCTGGGCGGTGCCACCGCCTAGCTTTCAGCCACTGGGCATTGCCACCGTCTAGCACTTTTTAGCACATTGGTTTGAGCCTTAAACTCGGCCCAAACCGGTCCAAAACAAGGCCCAATGGGCCCCTACTTTGCATTATAGGATTAACACTTAATCTAACCTAAATTACATGCTTAACTACAAAATTGAAACATAATTCTAAGTGATTTAAATCGACATTCTTCAAGTCTTCTTCCGGTGAGCTTTCTGGCGAAATTCCAGTGGACTTCCGACACTCCTTCAAATTTCTTTTGACGGACTCCCAGCAAGCTCCCAGATTTCGTGGTGATTTCAATGAGTCTTCGGCAAGCTTTCGAACCTTCTTGGTGATCTTCGCGAACCTCTGATGATTTTTCCGATGAACTTCCAAAACCTTCGGTAAGTCCCTGATTCTATCTCGGTTGGTTCCAGCAATACTTTCGACGATCCTTCCGGTGACCTCTTGAACTCCCAGCGAACTTGACCTTGGTAAATCGCTTTATGTTTTTATCCCATCGTAGTTAATCCTGCATACTTATCTTGACAATATGGATTAGAATAAATAATTCACCAATTGACTTTATCATCAAAATTCGAGATTCAACAGCCCCTAGATTTCCTAACAATGGCATCAAAGCCAAGTTGTTCATGCGAAAATTGATTTTAAATTGTGTGTTATGAATTAGAGAGGCTTTTTATATTAAAATGATTGATGTAAAAGTGAAAAAAGGGCAGCAACTATTACTACCCTCCCAAATGGCAGCTTTGGCTACCATCTGCATGTAGGCAGCCGTAGTGGTGGCTCCCGTAGGATGGTTGCGTAGGTGACTTGCCTGCAAGGGGCGAGCGACACTCACTTGCAAAGGGAGGGAGGTGCCCGTAGGTAGAAGTGCCCACAAGGGCAGACGCCACCCACGGGCAAGCCACCTGCGCGGGTGGCGTCTACCTGTAGCGGTGCCATCAGTGGGTGAGCCACCGCCGAGGCGCCCACTCGTAGGCAAGCCTCCTACGGGGGCGATGCCTGCCCGCAGCGTTGCCACCTGTGGGCGAGCCGCCTACAGAGAGGTAGGGAGTTTTTTCTTTTGGGCAAAAGATAATTTTTGCCCCTCAAAATTTTAAAATTTTGATTTTATCCTTTTGTCCAAATTACCAAAATATCCTTCATAATTCAATAAATTTCTTGTATGTTCTTGATTTCAGAAAAATATTAGTTAATTAAAATATTTAATTAACTATTATTTTTTTTTATCTAGTAGTCCTATATAATGATATGTACATGTAATATATGTTGTGGATAGATAATCATGAACCGTATGATGTATGTACATGTGATTATTACTATTATTGGGGCTTAGGAGCCTCTATTTTTCTCATTTACTGTCAGGCCTGTGTATTTGTAATTATGTTATAATCACATGAGGAGGCGCAGCAGGAGCGTGAAAGTGATAGCTTGACCCACGAGGCCGAGATGGATAATCACATGCATGGAGATGTGTCGAGATGCCGACGGAATTGATGAGGATAAGATGAATGATCACAGGGCATGGAGATGCATCATTGCACACATAGATCTTGATGTGAGTAATCGGGTCCACTGGCTCGAGTTTGATCATATCAGGATGTGGTCCATGATCATCTAGTGTGATTGCTCATGTGATGTGTGATTGCTTATACACCTATTAGATATATATTTGCATGCGATGTAGATATATATTATATATGTATGTGTGTGACATGCCATATTAGGAGACCGAATCAATAATCCCCTCTCTCGATAATATTAAGTTAGTAAACGTGAGGCAATTAGATTGACCCACGTGGCCTTCCATTGTTATAGGTAGGAATCGATTCTCGGTGTAGGTTGAGTTGGTCGAGTCCCTGGAGGCTTACCTATATCATGATTCGTTTTCTTGCTTACGACATAGGGATATCAATGGTGACCTGAGTGTTAGGATCTAGAGCAGCACTAAGAGTAGGGGGAGGTGAATTAGTGCAATAGATAAAAAATAGATAATTTAAATCAATTATGAAAAGAGTTATGCGTTGAGAAGTTTTAGTTCGACAAAAAATGATTTTAGCAAAGTAAACGATTCGAGAGATTAGAGAGATGAGATTAAAAGATTGTAATCAAGTAAAAATTGAAGTGCAATAATTAAAACTTATATACCAAGAGAAGTACGTAGCAATTTATAGTGGTTCGGTCAAATAACCTAAGTCCACTTCTGAAACCTCCTCTGTGAGGTTCCCAACTTTCACTATCAATCGTTCTTGAAGGGGAAGGACCAAACACTCCTTTTTACAGATCTTACAGGTGGTTCACACTCTTTTACATAACTTTTACAAGTGAGACTTTGGGAGGTGGACACTCAAACTTGCAATTTCGCTAGAGTTTTGACTTAATTCTTATCACTTTTCAATGTGCTTTGCCAACTGAGAAGTAAAGGATATTTATAGGCTTAATTGGCTTTAGATTTGGAGCCAAAAAGAGTCACATCTCCAATTTTCGGGTACTGGCGGGACTACCGCCAGTTGACCCTGCTTTGTTAGTGTACTGGGCGATACCATCGCCTAGTCTAGTGGTACTACCGCTTGATAGAGTCCTTAGGATCTATGGAGAGGCGGTACCACCACTTATCAAGCGATACAACTGTTGATAGGTAATAACTATCAACGGTACCATCGCCCAGACCGCATGAGAACTTATTCCCGAGGTGGTGCCACCGCTCTAATCTAGTGGTGCCACTGCCAGATAGGTCTAGCAAATTTTAGATGGGCCTTGAATCCGGCCCAATCCATTCAAATTATGGGCCTAGTTGGCCTCTACCAGAGTTAAAGGGTTATCACCTAATCCTAACCCTAATTATATGCTAACTACAAAATTGAAAACATATTTCTAAGCAAACTATAATCCAACAACGTCGAGTCTTCTTTCGGCGAGCTTTTGGCGAACTTCCGGTGGACTTCCGAAGAATCCTCAGGCAGTGTTCCAGCGGACTCCCAACAGGCTCTCAGACTTTATGGTGAGTTCCGACAAGTTTATTTGGCAAGCTTTCGACTTTCTCGGTGAGCTCCGTGAACCTCCGACGAACGTTCTAACGAACTTTCGATAATCCTTCGGCAAGTCTCCGATTCTTTCTCGGCCAGTTCTGGCCGCACTTCTAACGAACCTTTAGACTTTCAATAGACTCTCGGACTCCCAACATACTTGACTTTGATAATTTGATTTATGTCTTCATTGCTATCATGGTTAATCCTACAGACTTATCTCAATAATATGGATTAGATCAAATAACCTATCAATTGACTTTATCATCAAAATTCGAGATTCAACAATCTCCCCCTTCTCGATGATGACAATCAATTGATGATGGAGTAAACCTTAACTCCCCCTATCTATATGTCATATTTTGAGAAAGGAAACACTTGAATTCAAACCCCTTGAATTCAATCTAAAATTGATAAGTTACATACATTCGAACTTATCGACATGCTTAGCAAACATGATTTTTCATCCCAAATACGAAACTTCATATTGTTTCACAATTCAAAAATGATGTCAATGCATGACATCTAATTTCAAGTTAAATGTCGAATGATGATAGACAATCATTAATTCGATAAATGATACCAACTATGCTTTTGAAATGTAGCAAGAATATAAAAATGATATCAGAATAAAATTTACAAATCCAAAGCATGATATCATTTTATGATACATCATTCAAACGAAATGATAACTTATCATATCAATGGAAGATACCAAATTTAAACATGATACTATAACAATCTTATAAAAATTAACATTTTAAGCATGCATGAACCATTTGCGATGCATGCGATACATTCCATACAATTGCGATATGCTATAGTCATTTATGATACACTACATATAATTGTGATACATTACAATGCTTTTAATGATAGCAAGCATTTTACAATACAAAGCATGACAATTGCGATACATTGCAATACGATACATACAAAGCATTTATCATTCCATCAAGTCATCAATTTAACTTGCCACATTTTTCTCCCCCTTTGTCATCAACAAAAAGGAAATGGGCCTTAATGCCAAATATTATGAGAGTTTTTGTGAAAATGACAAAAGGAGAAGAATAAATCCATCAAGAAGAATAATGAAAAGCAATTCGTTCATTTTTATTGAAAATTTATGCTTATAAAATCGTAAGATAGATCATCGAAGCCAAAATTCATAAGAATTTCTAAGAGCTCATGAAAAATTCAGACATAAAAAATTCAGCATTAAGAGTTAATTCTGCATAATAATTCTTGAAGTATAAAAGTGAATCATTCAAGTCATTAAAAAAGCATATAAGAATCATTTCCATCAAATAAAATTAGTGAGGTAGAAAAGAGAGATCGTTTAAGCACAAAATACTTAAAAGCTCATGGTAAGAATCATGAATGTTGATTTAAGAAAGATTAAGATGAAAAGTTCAAGAGGCAATTTGATCGAAAATTCAAGCCATAGAAATAAAATCGTAAAGTGGAAAAGATAGATCATTGAAGCCAAAATTCATAAAAATTTCATCAAGAGCTCATGACATTCATTCAAGAAAAATTCGTGAGGAATAAAAGAGAGATCATTCAAGCTCAAAACTCAGGAAGAGTCATGATGATATTTTTATACTTAAAAATTCATAAAAGCCAACTTGGCATTTGCATGAAAAATTTATGAAGTGGAAAACAACCATTCAAGTCATGAAACACTCATAAATGCTCATCACCCAAAAATTTATACGAGAGTTAAGAACTCTTTAAATTAGCATTTAAGAAAATGAATGAAATTCAAAGAGAGTATTCAAGTAATAAAAATTTTGAGAGTTTATTCTTTTCATGCAAAGTTCATGACAAAAAGAAAAGAAAAGAAAATTAGTTCCGAGTATCATGAAGGCAAAATTATCAAACTTCAAATTTCATGATACGAAAGTGTGAAAAATAAATCATGAGATTCATTCACTCATGCCAACAGAAGTAGAGAGAAGATAAAATCAACAGAATCAACTTGACCAAGATATTAAATGGGCATGTTATCAATTTAAAAATTCATCAACCAAGAGTCATGTATATGATGCTAAAATTCTTTAATAGATGGAACAAGAGAATCAATCCAAGATAAAAATGAAAGCTCCATCAAAAATACAAAATCAAAAAGATGTCATAATATAATATGAAATCCAAAAAGATAATACCAAGATAGGTAAAGGATTAAGATAAGTTCATGAAAACTGAAATGATGATACGAAGTTGAAAAATTTCAGAAAAGAAACACACAACAACCTCATGCATTTGGATAATTTAGCATGCCTAATTCTCTTCTAATAAAGTCAAATTATTCTTCATTTAAAGGTTTTATGAAGATGTCTGCTAATTGGTATTTTGTATCAATAAATTCTAGAGTAACATCATTGTTATTGACATGATCTCGTATAAAGTGATGCCTAATGTCAATATGCTTAGTTCTAGAGTACTAAATGGGATTTTTGGTTAAACAAATATCACTTGTATTATCACATTTCATGGGAATATTGTTTAAATGAATTCCATAGTCTTCTAATATATTTTTTATCCAAACAACTTGTGCACAACATGCACTTGCGGCTATGTATTTGGCTTCGGCCATAGATAGTGTAACCGTGTTTTTGTTAGGATCTAAAGCGGCATTAAGGGGGGTGAATTAGTATAATGGATAAGAATCATAAATTCAAAACAATTACGGAAAAGAGTTGTGCATTGAGAAGTTTCGGTTTGATAAAAATGCTTTCAGCAAAGTGATTCGAGTGAATACGATAGAAAGTAGAGAGGAGGAGATCAAGAGATTACAGCTAAGGATTGAAATGTAATAATTTAAAACTCACACATCAAGAGAAGTATATAGCGATGTATAGTGGTTCGGTCAAATGACCTATGTCCACTTCCAGAACCTCCTCCCATGAGGTTCCCAACTTCCACTATCAATTCTTCTTGAAGGGAAAGGACTAAGCACCCCTCTTACAAACTTTTACAAGTGGTTCACACTCTCTTACAAAACTTTTACAAATGAGACTTGGGAGGTGAATACTTAAGCTATCGAATGTAATTTCGCTAGAGCTTTGACTCAGTTTTTATCACTTCTCAATGTACTTAGCCAATTGAGAAGTAAGGGGTATTTATAGACTCAATTGGCTTCAGAATTGGAGCAAAAAAGAGTCACATCCTAGATTTTCGGGTACTAGTGGTACAATTACCTGACACTATCGGTACCATTGCTAGTTGACCCTGCTCTGTCAGTATACTAGGTGGTACCACTACTCAGTCTAGCGGTACTACCGCCTGATAGGGTCCTCAGACTCTGTTGAGGGGTCGTACCACCACTGACAGGTAATAATTGTCAGCGGTACCACCATTGACCTGGGGTGGTATCATCGCCCAGACCACTTGAGAACTAGTTCCCGAGGTGGTGCCACCGCCCCAGTCTAGCAGTGGCACCACTAGACATGGTCCAGCACTATTGAATGGGCCCTGAATCTGGCCCAATTCAGTCCAATTAAGGCTCAATTGGCCCCTACATAGTTTGATTACGATTATCACCTAATCCTAACCCTAATTATATGCTAACTATGAAATTAAAATATATTTCTAAGTAAATTATAATCTGGTGATGTCGAGTCTTTTTTTGGTGAGTTTCCAGTGGATTTCTGACACACCCTCAGATATTTTTCGATGGACTCCTAGCAGGCTCTCGGACTTTATGGCGAGTTCCGATGAATCTTTTGGCAAGCTTTTGAATTTTCTTGATGAGCTCCACGAATCTTCGATGAACCTTCCAGTAAACATTCAAATGCTTCGGCAAGTCCCCAATCTATTCTCGATCAGTTCCAGTAGTACTTCCAATGATCCTTCAGACTTCCTGTGGACTCTCGAACTCCCAACGTACTTGACTCCAACAATTTGCTTTATGTCTTCATTGCTATCGTAGTTAATCCTGCATACTTATCTCAATAATATGATTAGATCAAATAATCTATCAATTAACTTCATCATCAAAATCCAAGATTCAATAATCTTTCCCTTTTTGATGATGAGAATTAATTGATGACAGAGTTAACCTTAACTCCCCCTATCTATATGCCATATTTTGAGAAAGGAAACATTTGAATCCAATCTTCTTGAATTCAAGCCAAAATCGATAAGTTGCATTCGTTGAACTTATCATCCTACTCAACAAGCATGAACTTTCATCCATAAATATGAAACTTCATATTTTTCTCAATTGAAAATGATACATATTTTCAAGTTCAATGTCGAATGATGATAGGCATTTATCACTTCAACAAATGATACCAATTATAATTTTGAAATGTAACAAGGATCAAATGATATCAATACACAAATGCAAGGCATGATATCATTTTTATGATACATCATGATAACTTATCATATCAATGAAAGATACCAAATTTAAACATGATATGAGAATGATCTTTCAAAAATTTACATTATAAGCATGTATGAAGCATTTGCGATGCATGTGATACATTTCAATATAATTGCGATATGCTACATATTATTGTGATATATTGCGATGCTTTTAAGGATGGCAATCAATTTTTGAAACAAAGCATGGCAAATGCAATTACATTGCAATATGATATATATAAGACATTTATCATTTCATCAAGTCATTGCGATTCAATACGATACGATACATATAAGACATTTATCAAGCCATCAATTCATTTTGCCACATTCATCTCAATACGATACATACAAGGCATTTATCAAGTCATCAATTCATTTTGCCACATTCATCTCAATACGATGAATCCATGTATATTATGTTTTGTGAATCTATTGAATTATAAAAGAGACTTTGATGATGTGTTGATAAATCTATTTATGCTATGAATCTCGAAAGTGATTTTTATAATGAGTGTGAAGTTGAAGAATTGATTTGAATGAGATTTTTTTTTCGAGCAAATCATGAACCTTCTTTTGATTTCTTGACTTGAGATAACTTTTATGGGAATCAAAATCTTTTACTAAAGAGGAAACCAATTCAAATCATGATCTTGATATCTCAATATTTGATACTTAAATTTCTTTTTAAAATGTGATCTTGATGAGATGTCTTATACTTAAATTGAGAGCTTTTCTTCTATGCTTCTACTTCTCAATTACAATAAAAAAGGGGAACTTTCTAAATGAATCATGATCTTGCCAAAAAGAATATTTATGAACCATGAATGAGATCTTTTGGTATTCACGAATTGATCCTTGTTGATTTTTCATATTGATATCCTTCATGACATGATTCCTTTATATGTATGGTTTATATATCTCATGATATGATCATTGATTTATTCTTTTTATCATGGCTTGAAAATGGATGTAAAGAAAATTTTTGTATCATTGTATTCTTTCCTCCCTTCTTTTTGACAATGATAAAGAGGGAGAAAAATTGCTAGCATGAAGCAAAAATTTACTAACTTGCATATTTCAAAGACGAAGCAAAAAATTGCTAGCTCAATCATTGCAAAGAAAAAACTCGCTAGCTTGTACTTCTCAAAAGAGAAGAATGAACTTGCCATCTTGAAACATCTCCAAGAAGTGCTATCTTGCCTATCTTAAGAAGGAAAAGTGCAAACTTGCACATCTCAAGAAGCAAGTGAAAAATTGCTATACTTGCACAAACTTAAAACTTGCTATGATTGAAAGTTGCTAGTATGTTGTAAAAACTTGTATATCCTTAAAACTAGCTAGATGCAACTTCTCCTTTTTGTTGATAACAAAGGGGGAGAAGTATATTAATGATTTCATATATTGAATATTTTGATTATTGCATGATCTATTCAAATTTTTTGAAGTTTGAATTGTCTATCAGTATGACATATTGATAGGGGGAGTTAAGATTAACTCCGTCATTAATTAATTATCATTATCAAAAGGGGGGAGATTGTTGAATCTTGGATTTTGATGATGAAACTAATTGATTGTGATTAATGATCTGATTATATTTTCATTGATGCAGGTCTACTTTCAATCAGGATTAGACAATTGAAGCAGAAAGAATTAATGTTGCACTAGAGGAAAATATGTTAGAAGATTGGATGTCGACCGGAGGATCGATCGACGTATTGGTAGAAGGCTTCAGACAAAGGATTTGAGCATTGGGCCAAGAAGATCAGATTTACGCCAAGGAGATTGGAGTTGCAGAGGACAACTATCAATTGGGCAATAAGCCGCAAGAGAGGACGATGCATCGAAGAATCAAATGAAGCATCTATGGGCCAATGATATGTCGGGCAATAAATTTGATTCACTTTATAATAATTATCTAGATTGAAGTAGGATTAGGTCTAATTAGGTTGGAATTGGGCCAACTTATTTAGGAGTCAATTGGGCCCGAATCAGGGCTATGTTGGGCCAGATGAAAAGCCCAAATAGTGCCCTGGTGCCACGTTATGTGGTGGCACCGCTAGGGTGGGCAGTGGAACTACCTGAAGGCTCAGCCTCCAAGGCTGAGTCTAGGTAGTGGTACTACCTAATGTTAGTATGTCTGGATGATGGTACTGCCAGACTACGATGGTGGTACCACCTAGTATGCTATCAACCTAATGTGCCAAGCAGTGGTATCGCCAGACTAGGTAGTGGTACCACCCAATGACAAAGAGTCTGGGCGGTGGTACTATCTAGTGACAAAGAGGTTGGGCGATGGTACTACCCAACACTAGAAGTGGTTCCTCTAGTACCCCAAAATTTTAGGGTGTTTAAATTTTGGCTTCAAGATTTGAAGTCACTTGGGGTCTATAAATACCCTAGCTATTCTTGCTTGGGTTAGAAAGAATTGAGCAGAAAAAAGGGGCAAAACTCTATTAAAAGCTTGTAAAAATATAGTGTATAGTGTCTCTCCTGTACTCTATGTTAGGATCTAGAGCAACACTAAGAGGGGTGGGGGGGAGGGGTGAATTAGTACAGCGGTTAAAAACGTTGATTTGTGCGATTTCAAAAAACTTCGTTCGAGAAGTGAGAAGTATCATGTTTCGATGAAAACTAACTTCGATTGTGTTTTGACTTAAAGAGATTCGTAAGTGAAAGCGAAGGATTCGAGTGATTGTAATAAGGTAAAGGATTTGCAGAAATGTAAATTGCAAGAATAGAAATGCAAACCAATTTTATAGTGGTTTGGTTCTCCGACCTACGTCCACTCCCGATTCCTCATTCGTTGAGATCATTGGCTTTTACTAATGATCTTCTTTCAATGGGTGAAGATCAACCACCCTTTTATAACTCTTTCTCCTTTTTAAAGGTTTAGGAGATAACCTCTACAAGTCTCACACCTCCCTTAGACAAACTTCTTGACTTTTCTAGAGGAGGGAAAGAACACTCAAGACTTTTTCAAGATTACAACTTTATTCACTAGAGTTTTAGCTTACTTTTTCTTGTGTAATCCTTATAGGGATGAGTGGGATATTTATAGGCCTCAAATGGCTCCAAAAATGAAGCCAAAATTCAAATTTTTGGGTTTTCCGAGTATGGGCGATACTACCGCCTACATTGGGCGGTGCAACCGCCTGCAGAACCTTGAAAACAAAGGTTCTAGCAGTGCTACTGCTAGCCTGGAGTGGTACCACTGCTGCAACTTTAATGCTGGGCGGTACCACCGCCTGTAGCCTGAAAATGTGTGCTTTTTTGCTTCTCCAGCTCATAGGCGGTTCTACCGCTAGTTTGGCGGTGCCACCGCCTACATCAACATTTGGGCTATTGAATGGGCCTCTAAGTGAGCCCAAATAAATCCTAGTTTAGGCCCAATTGGTCCCTAATCAAGTTGGTATGATTTCACCCAAACCAACTCAATTTTGACCTAACCTTCGACCATTAAGACATAAACAACTACAAGCTACGAATCTAAGTTATCCGGCATGTCATTGGTTCTCTTGGTGAACTTCCGACAACCTTCCGATGAACTTCCGGTGCATCATCGGATCCTTCGGTGAAGTGCCCGATCCACTGGCATATTGACTCCCACAACATCCGTTCTTGGCATATTGTCCGATTCTTCCGACTCAATGCCCGAACTTTGACTCCGGTCCATTACTTGATTCTTCTTGCTTTAATTATTTTACCTCTTTTGATCAAGGTTAGTTCTGCATCACTTATCTCGAAATATAGATTAGTTAACAAACTTATCAATTGATTTCATCATCAAAATCTGAGATTCAATATTCTCTCCCTTTTTGATGATGACAACCAATTGATGGAGTTAAACTCAACTCCCCCTATCTATATGCCATATTGAAATAAGGTAAACTTAAATTCAAAAGAAATAATAACCTTTGAATTCAAGTGAAATAATTTTGATCATATATAGCATATTGTATCAAGATTTCATACATATGCACAATCACAACAAATCAACATCACCTTAGGTATAACATACATGATACCAAAACATTAGGATATTCAATCATTCATCATTACTTACTTTTTGATAGAACTCAAGAGGAATTCTATGGAGATTGATCTTCGAGGGGGATCAACCCTTGGAATGCTATTGGGGTTCCACCCTCTAAGTAGCCTAGTGGCTGCAATTCTATATTGATCTTTCTTATTCAAAAGAGGTGGAGGCTACAAGCTTATATAGAGCTCCAAACCCTAGCCCTAGGGGCTGCTTCCTAAGTGAACTATCCAATTTGCCCTCAACCTTAGCGGGCCAGCCCAGTAACAAGGGGGGCGACGGCTAAGAAGCCTAAAGGCCCAAATATAAACCCTAGCTTCTCTTCTTTATAGGATAGAGGCGGCTAGGTGGGGTTTATTACACTCTCACAGGGTTTTTATTAGATGCTACATGGTTGAGTAGGACCCAACCCTGCTAGGGTCCTATCACTTCTCTCCCTTTGTCATCAACAAAAAGGAGGTGAATTAAAAAAAGTGGTCAGCATAAGTTATCATGATGCATATCATTTATCATGTTGAATCTCGGATTTTGATGATGAAACTAATTGAGTGTGATTTGTGGTCTAACTGCGTTTTGAGTTATGCAGGTCTACTATCGAGCAGGATTGACTACGATAGGGATGAAGACGTAAAGCAAAACAAAGGGCCGAAGACAAGTGTGATGAATCGTTGGGAGTTCGAGTGTTCAAAGGAAGTCCGAAGATTCGTTGGGGCGTTGTTTAAAGCGGCCGAGAACAGTAGGAAGCTTGCCGAAGGGTTTCGGAAGTTCGCCGGGAGGTTCGTCGGAAGTTCGCGGAGCTTGCCAAGAAAGATCGTGCTTGCCAAAGAAGCTCGGGGGAACTCGCCAAGATCATCGTGAAGTTCGAGAGCTTGCCGTGAGTCCGCGGAATGGTTTCCGAAGGTTCATCGGAAAGGCTGTCGGAAGTTGACCGGAAGCTCGCGGAAGAAGTTGTCATGTGGACTTTGTAATAGCTTAGGAAGCGTCTTTAAAATTCATAGTTAGCACGTATTTTGGGTTAGGATTAGATAACCCAAAGTGGGGGCCCATTGGGCCTTGATTAGGATGAGTTTGGGCCAAAATTTTGGCCCAAACCGAACTGGCTACGCATGCATGCATGCTACGTGCATCTTCTTTGTAGCCCCCATCTTTAAGCGCTGAATCGATATCATGAAGCGAGCCCGTATCTGTAGCAGGCTCTCCATGAGCGAGCCGGATCTTGTATCGAGCGCTCACCGTAGTGCGCCGGACTCTTATGTGCGGTAGCACCGCTTTGCACGAGGCGTAGCACCACCCAGCTCTTATGTAGCCAGGGCGGTAGCACCGCTGGCGGGCGTAGCACCGCTGGTGCGTGGAAAGCCAGGCGTAGCACCTTTGGTGAAGCGATAGAACCGCCTAGGTGTGTCGATCTGCCAAGACTTGATGCCGAAAAACTCAAAGGATTCAAATTTTTGGCTCCAAGTTTGGGCTCCAAATTTGAATCACTTTGAGGCTTATAAATACCCCTTCCTTTTCATTTGAAAGGGAACCCTTTTGAGCAAGAAAAAGTTTGAGTCTTGAGCTTTTAAGAGTTTTGAAAAGTGTTGTTTTCTTTGCTAAGTGTTCACCTTCTTCTTCTTCTTGAGAGATCTTGTACAAGTGTGAACATCTTGTAAAGGGTTGTAAAAGGGTGTTTGATCCTTCCCCTTCAAAGGACTTGCTAGTGGAAGAGCGGAGCCTCATCGCAAAGGCTTCAAGAGTGGATGTAGGTCATTTGACCGAACCACTATACATCATTGTGTCCTTAAATGTGTGAGTGTTTATATTTCTGAATCATTTCATTTCTTGGCTGCAAGTTCATAGTTAGTTCCTTTTCACAAGCAATTACTTTCAAGTTCTCTTTCGTCGAATCGAAATCTTCCTACGAACTTGTGTTTCTTTGCGAAATCGGTTTCAAGAATACGAGTTTAATCCGCTGCACTAATTCACCCCCTCTTAGTGCCTTTTGATCCTAACAATTGGTATCGAGCCACGTTCTTTCTCTTTCGGATTTACACCCGTGAGAAATGGCTCTAAATGGTTTTCAAGAGGGCTTTTCGGTTTTTCGTCCACCGTTCTTTAGCAGTGCACGGACTACACATATTGGAAAACTCGAATGAGAGTTTTCATGCTTTCAATGGATTTGGATTTGTGGAACATCATTGAAAATGGTTTTCAACCTTTCTCTAAACCGACGAGCGAATGGTCGGTTTTGGAGAAAAGGTCGTTTTCTTTAAACGCAAAGGCTATGAATGCCTTATTTTGTGCTTTAAACAAAACGAGTTTAATCGGATTTCTATGTGCGAAAGCGGCTTTTGACATTTGGCGAACTCTTGAAATCACGCATGAGGGAACTAGTAGAGTTAAAGACTCGAAAGTAAACCTTTTGTTGCATGATTTTGAGCTCTTCCAAATGACACCAAGCGAATCTATCGACGACATGTACACCGCTTCACGGATGTCGTCAATAGCTTGAAAAGTCTTGGTAAAAGTTTTTGAATTTTGAACTCACTAACAAGATCTTAAGATCCCTTTCAAAATGGTGGGATCCTAAAATACGGCGATTCAAGAATCAAAGGATCTAAATAATTATTCTATTGATGAACTCATTGGGTCTTTAAAGACCTATGAAATGGAACATGATGAATATGATGAACATGATGAACACATGAACCACCTTCTAAAGAACAAGAAGGTTTTGAACTTAGAACAAGAGAATGCCACTTGAGTGATGACTCAAGTGATGAGGACAATGAAGAGGACTTTGAACCTTTAATCGATCTTAATAAGTTCATTAAACAAAAATCTAAAATCAACAATGAACTTGAGCGGAGGAATAGACCAATGAAGAAGAAGAAGGCTCACCAAGAAGAAGAAGCAAACTACGCTTTAATGGGCCCGACAATGAGGTAAGTAACTTAACTTCCTTGAATTATTTTGAAATTACTTGATGATTTCCATGAATGCTTAACTTAGTTAGTAGGAATTTTTTTAATGCTTTTCTTGTTTTTAGAAATTAAAAAAAAATTCGAAATTATACTATGCTTTTCTTTATAGTATTTTTGAAAAGTAAACATATGAATGATGCAAGATTTGTGATAATGCTTAGGATTAATCCATGCATGTGTATCTTGATGGTTTACATTGTCTCCAAATATGATGCTTGATGATTTTATCATGCATGAGCTTTTGAAGTAATAAAGTGTCATATTGTGATGATGAAACATATTTTTCGAATTTATAAATAGATGCATGATTTTGGCAAAAATTTGAACATGGCCTTTTAACATAAAAATTGAAAGTGTGCTATCATTTTTACATATTTGGTCTTGACGATTTAATGACTAAGCTTGTGTTTTATTTTGATACATGTTTTCATAAAAATTTTGAATATGCTCACATCAAATTGCTTAAAATGAAAATATCTTTTTTATTCTATTGAGATGAATAAATTCATGTTATGAGTCTTGTGAATCTCATGAAAATAAATATGATGAATATTTTAAAAATGTGCTTCATGTTTTCGGTCTTAATGATTTCTCTTGAAACTTGCTCTTTGGATCTATATGAAAAACATGAGTATACTCATATGAACATCAAATCACTTGAAATGGAACACATAAAAAATGAGAAATTGCACTATCATGATGCTTTACGTGTAATGCTTTTGATCTTAATGGACTACATGACAACTTGTATTTCAAAGTAATACAATGATGATTTTCATATATATAATTGGACATACCTTATGTAATCATCATTGATAATAATAGTTGGTTGTCATGCTTAATGATTTTATGATATCTTATGAATCTTATAAATTAAAATGATTTTGATGATATTTTCGTTTTTGAATATAATGCATGACATTTTCATATGAAAAAGTTGAACATTCTTATGAAAGATCAAATCACTTAAATTGAAACTCATAAAGATGAGAAAATGTATTGTCATGATATTTGATGCATATGATCTTGATGGATATAATGACAAACTTATGTTTTGAATTTCTACAATGATAGGATCCACATAAATGTTTGAACATACATTATGAAATCATCATTGAAATAAAAATACTAAAAGTTTGTTATCATGCTTAATGACTTTGTGATATCATATCTTGATGACAAACTCATGTTTTGGTCTTAAATTTGATACTCATCTTTTGAAATATAAGCACACTTGTTTGAAACAAAATGAAACACATTATCATGATAAGTTAAATCTCATGTCTTGAAACAATGTGTTGTTTTGACAATTTTTATAATGAAGTTTGTCTTCCGGTTTTGAATATTTTGATTTGGCATATAAAGGCAAAAGACATACTTATATGAAACATAAAGAAATTATGTTTACTATCTTACCGAGATTAATGATTTCATGATATCTTAAGAATCTCATAAATTATAGAAGTGATTTCGATGAATTGATTATGATTTGATAATTTGAACTTTTCTCTCATGTTTCAATACTACTTTATATGCTTCATGACTTGTTGATTGAAATAATGATGTAGACTTTTGATGTATCACTTGTCATGATGTCTAGCATTTTGAATCTCGAAAATAATTACTTCTTTTTATCATTTACTAAAGAGGAAAATAATTCAAGTTTATATCATTTGTGAATCTCACAAACTATGGTAATGATTTTGATGATTCGAACTTGAATGAGCTTTGTCATAATCTAAGTCTTGATATTTTGATATTTGATACTTGGAATTCTTATACATGAATCTAGTTATTCTTTGTGCTATAGTTTTTCAAATGGATCATGAGCCTTGATGTCATATATTTCATGATCCTAGAAGTGATATGATTTCTTTGCCTTGTGTGGTAAATTGAATATTTGATTTGCTTTGTGATGAAGAATCATTGAATCATGACTTGATCTATGAGAATGCTATGCTCTTATGCATCATGATTCTAGGTTGCATATCTTTTATCATGGCTTGAAAGTGAATGAAAAGAAAATATGTTAGTACTTGTAATCATGATTTGATCCTTAATATTAATATGCTTTTATATATCATGATTCTTGGTTGTATGACATTTATCTTGAATTAAAAATTGATAAATATAAATCTAGATCTTGCTAAAATGAAATGTTATTAATCATGGATGATATCTTTTGGTTTTGATTCTTGTTGAATTTACATATTGATATCCTTCATGACATGATTTCTCATGTTTTAATACCATCTTGTATGCATCTTGAAAAAATTGAAATATTGATTGATGCAAAATTATTGCATTGAAATATTATTCATCCCTTCTTTTTGATAGTGACAAAGGGGGAGTTAGCTTGCTAGCTTATGCATCACAAGTGAAAGTGACAAACATAGCTAGCTAGAACTTGCAAAAGGCAAAACTTGCACTTCTCAAAATGAGAAGAAAGAAATTGCAAAGTTGCATTATTTTTAACTCATAAGTTTGCATGTTTAAAATGTTATAAATTTTACAAAATTACTAGCTCATTGCAAACATGAAGTTGATTACTTGCAAAGGGAAACTTAGATGCAAATGAGAAAAATTGAAAGAGAGCTAGTTTGCGTATTGCAAAGTATACTAGCTTATCATTATTGCTTGTCATAAATTTCCCTCATACCATGATTTGTTTATGACTCTCTTGAATTCATGACTTGATATGTTAAAAATTCATATTGTAAATTTGTTATCTTATCATGATCAAAGCATTGGCTATTTGTACTCCACTTTTTGACAAAACAAAGGGGGAGAAGAATTATTGCTAGCTTATGTATTGCAAAGAAAAATTTTGCTAGCTAGAACATGCAAAGGAAGCAAAGAAAGTGCAACTTGCACATCTCAACAAGCAAGTGAAAATTACCATCATTGCCCATCTTTGAAACTTGCTATGATTGAATGGTATAACTTAATGTTGTATTGCAAAATGTTGTATGATGTTGTAAAAATCTGCATATCTTTTAAACTAGCTATAATGATACTTCTCCTTTTTGTTGATGACATAGGGGGAGAAGTAGATTGATGACTTCATGCATTGATTGAATATTTTATATTTGCATGATGGTTTGTTCTTATTTCACTACATGAATGATACATGTTACTTGGATTTGGGATAATCCAAGGGTTCTATCAATTGCATATTGATAGGGGGAGTTTGTGTTAAACTCCGGGGAGTTATGGTTAACTCCGTCAGTCATCAATTAGTTGTCATCATCAAAAGGGGAGATTGTTGAATCTCGGTTTTGATGATGAAACTAATTGAGTGTGATTTAATGGTCTAACTGCGTTTTGAGTTATGCAGGTCTACTATCGGCGGGATTGACTACGATAGGGATGAAGGCGTAAAGCGAAACAAAGGGCCGAAGACAAGTGTGATGAATCGTTGGGAGTTCGAGTGTTCAAAGGAAGTCAGAAGATTCGTTGGGAGCGTTAAACTGGCCGAGAAGCAGTAGGAAGCTTGCCGAAGGGTTTCGGAAGTTCGCCGGGAGGTTAAGTCGGAAGTTCGCGGAGCTTGCCAAGAAAGATCGTGCTTGCCAAAGAAGCTCGGGGAACTCGCCAAGATCATCGTGAAGTCGAGAGCTTGCCGTGAGTCCGCGGAATGGTTTCGAAGGTTCATCGGAAGACCTGTCGAAGTTGACCGGAAGCTCGCGGAAGAAGTTGTCATGTGGACTTTGTAATAGCTTAGGAAAGCGTCTTTAAAATTCGTAGTTAGCACGTATTTTGGGTTAGGATTAGATAACCCAAAGTGGGGGCCCATTGGGCCTTGATTAGGATGAGTTTGGGCCAAAATTTTGGCCCAAACCGAGCAACTACGCATGCATGCATGCTACGTGCATCTTCTTTGTAGCCCGCTTCTTGTAGCGCCGATCATGTAGCGAGCCGATATCTTGTAGCAGGCTCTCAGCGTAGCGAGCCCGCTCTGTATGTCGAGCGCTCAGCATGTAGTGCGCCCGACTCATTATGTAGCAGCGGTAGCACCCGCTTTGCTGAAGCGTAGCACGCACCACCCGCCTGACTCTTGTAGCCAGCAGCGGTAGCACCGCTGGCTGGAAGCGATAACCTTTGCCTGGTGCGTGGAAAGCCAGGCGGTAGCACCGCTTTGGTGGAAAGCGATAGAACCGCTGGGTGTGTCGATCTGCCAAGACTTGATTTGCACTTAGAAAAACTCAAAGGATTCAAATTTTTGGCTCCAAGTTTGGGCTCCAAATTTGAATCACTTTGAGGCTTATAAATACCCCTTCCTTTTCATTTGAAAGGGAACCCTTTTGAGCAAGAAAAAGTTTGAGTCTTGAGCTTTTAAGAGTTTTGAAAAGTGTTGTTTTCTTTGCTAAGTGTTCACCTTCTTCTTCTTCTTGAGAGATCTTGTACAAGTGTGAACATCTTGTAAAGGGTTGTAAAAGGGTGTTTGATCCTTCCCCTTCAAAGGACTTGCTAGTGGAAGAGCGGAGCCTCATCGCAAAGGCTTCAAGAGTGGATGTAGGTCATTTGACCGAACCACTATACATCATTGTGTCCTTAAATGTGTGAGTGTTTATATTTCTGAATCATTTCATTTCTTGGCTGCAAGTTCATAGTTAGTTCCTTTTCACAAGCAATTACTTTCAAGTTCTCTTTCGTCGAATCGAAATCTTCCTCTGAACTTGTGTTTCTTTAAGAAATCGGTTTCAAGAATACGAGTTTAATCCGCTGCACTAATTCACCCCCTCTTAGTGCCTTTTGATCCTAACAATTGGTATCGAGCCACGTTCTTTCTCTTCGGATTTACACCGTGAGAAATGGCTCTAAATGGTTTTCAAGAGGGCTTTTCGGTTTTTCGTCCACCGTTCTTTAGCAGTACGGACTACACATATTGGAAAACTCGAATGAGAGTTTTCATGCTTTCAATGGATTTGGATTTGTGGAACATCATTGAAAATGGTTTTCAACCTTCCTCTAAACCGACGAACGAATGGTCGGTTTTGGAGAAAAGGTCGTTTTCTTTAAACGCAAAGGCTATGAATGCCTTATTTTGTGCTTTAAACAAGAACGAGTTTAATCAGTTTCTATGTAAACGGCTTTTGACATTTGGCGAACTCTTGAAATCACGCATGAGGGAACTAGTAGAGTTAAAGACTCGAAAGTAAACCTTTTGTTGCATGATTTTGAGCTCTTCCAAATGACACCAAGCGAATCTATCGACGACATGTACACCCGCTTCACGGATGTCGTCAATAGCTTGAAAAGTCTTGGTAAAAGTTTTTGAATTTTGAACTCACTAACAAGATCTTAAGATCCCTTTCAAAATGGTGGGATCCTAAAATAACTTGGCGATTCAAGAATCAAAGGATCTAAATAATTATTCTATTGATGAACTCATTGGGTCTTTAAAGACCTATGAAATGGAACATGATGAATATGATGAACATGATGAACACATGAACCACCTTCTAAAGAACAAGAAGGTTTTGAACTTAGAACAAGAGAATGCCACTTGAGTGATGACTCAAGTGATGAGGACAATGAAGAGGACTTTGAACCTTTAATCGATCTTAATAAGTTCATTAAACAAAAATCTAAAATCAACAATGAACTTGAACGGAGGAATAGACCAATGAAGAAGAAGAAGGCTCACCAAGAAGAAGAAGCAAACTACGCTTTAATGGGCCGACAATGAGGTAAGTAACTTAACTTCCTTGAATTATTTTGAAATTACTTGATGATTTCCATGAATGCTTAACTTAGTTAGTAGGAATTTTTTTTAATGCTTTTCTTGTGTTTTTAGAAATTAAAAAAAAATTCGAAATTATACTATGCTTTTCTTTATAGTATTTTTGAAAAGTAAACATATGAATGATGCAAGATTTGTGATAATGCTTAGGATTAATCCATGCATGTGTATCTTGATGGTTTACATTGTCTCCAAATATGATGCTTGATGATTTTATCATGCATGAGCTTTTGAAGTAATAAAGTGTCATATTGTGATGATGAAACATATTTTTCGAATTTATAAATAGATGCATGATTTTGGCAAAAATTTGAACATGGCCTTTTAACATAAAAATTGAAAGTGTGCTATCATTTTTACATATTTGGTCTTGACGATTTAATGACTAAGCTTGTGTTTTATTTTGATACATGTTTTCATAAAAATTTTGAATATGCTCACATCAAATTGCTTAAAATGAAAATATCTTTTTATTCTATTGAGATGAATAAATTCATGTTATGAGTCTTGTGAATCTCATGAAAATAAATATGATGAATATTTTAAAAATGTGCTTTATGTTTTCGGTCTTAATGATTTCTCTTGAAACTTGCTCTTTGGATCTATATGAAAAACATGAGTATACTCATATGAACATCAAATCACTTGAAATGGAACACATAAAAAATGAGAAATTGCACTATCATGATGCTTTACGTGTAATGCTTTTGATCTTAATGGACTACATGACAACTTGTATTTCAAAGTAATACAATGATGATTTTCATATATATAATTGGACATACCTTATGTAATCATCATTGATAATAATAGTTGGTTGTCATGCTTAATGATTTTATGATATCTTATGAATCTTATAAATTAAAATGATTTTGATGATATTTTCGTTTTTGAATATAATGCATGACATTTTCATATGAAAAAGTTGAACATTCTTATGAAAGATCAAATCACTTAAATTGAAACTCATAAAGATGAGAAAATGTATTGTCATGATATTTGATGCATATGATCTTGATGGATATAATGACAAACTTATGTTTTGAATTTCTACAATGATAGGATCCACATAAATGTTTGAACATACATTATGAAATCATCATTGAAATAAAAATACTAAAAGTTTGTTATCATGCTTAATGACTTTGTGATATCATATCTTGATGACAAACTCATGTTTTGGTCTTAAATTTGATACTCATCTTTTGAAATATAAGCACACTTGTTTGAAACAAAATGAAACACATTATCATGATAAGTTAAATCTCATGTCTTGAAACAATGTGTTGTTTTGACAATTTTATAATGAAGTTTGTCTTCCGGTTTTGAATATTTTGATTTGGCATATAAAGGCAAAAGACATACTTATATGAAACATAAAGAAATTATATTTACTATCTTACGAGATTAATGATTTCATGATATCTTAAGAATCTCATAAATTATAGAAGTGATTTCGATGAATTGATTATGATTTGATAATTTGAACTTTTCTCTCATGTTTCAATACTACTTTATATGCTTCATGACTTGTTGATTGAAATAATGATGTAGACTTTTGATGTATCACTTGTCATGATGTCTAGCATTTTGAATCTCGAAAATAATTACTTCTTTTTATCATTTACTAAAGAGGAAAATAATTCAAGTTTATATCATTTGTGAATCTCACAAACTATGGTAATGATTTTGATGATTCGAACTTGAATGAGCTTTGTCATAATCTAAGTCTTGATATTTTGATATTTGATACTTGGAATTCTTATACATGAATCTAGTTATTCTTTGTGCTATATTTTTTCAAATGGATCATGAGCCTTGATGTCATATATTTCATGATCCTAGAAGTGATATGATTTCTTTGCCTTGTGTGGTAAATTGAATATTTGATTTGCTTTGTGATGAAGAATCATTGAATCATGACTTGATCTATGAGAATGCTATGCTCTTATGCATCATGATTCTAGGTTGCATATCTTTTATCATGGCTTGAAAGTGAATGAAAAGAAAATATGTTAGTACTTGTAATCATGATTTGATCCTTAATATTAATATGCTTTTATATATCATGATTCTTGGTTGTATGACATTTATCTTGAATTAAAATTGATAAATATAAATCTAGATCTTGCTAAAATGAAATGTTATTAATCATGGATGATATCTTTTGGTTTTGATTCTTGTTGAATTTACATATTGATATCCTTCATGACATGATTTCTCATGTTTTAATACCATCTTGTATGCATCTTGAAAAAATTGAAATATTGATTGATGCAAAATTATTGCATTGAAATATTATTCATCCCTTCTTTTTGATAGTGACAAAGGGGAGTTAGCTTGCTAGCTTATGCATCACAAGTGAAAGTGACAAACATAGCTAGCTAGAACTTGCAAAGGCAAAACTTGCACTTCTCAAAATGAGAAGAAAGAAATTGCAAAGTTGCATTATTTTTTAACTCATAAGTTTGCATGTTTAAAATGTTATAAATTTTACAAAAATTACTAGCTCATTGCAAACATGAAGTTGATTACTTGCAAAAGGGAAACTTAGATGCAAATGAGAAAAATTGAAAGAGAGCTAGTTTGCGTATTGCAAAGTATACTAGCTTATCATTATTGCTTGTCATAAATTTCCCTCATACCATGATTTGTTTATGACTCTCTTGAATTCATGACTTGATATGTTAAAAATTCATATTGTAAATTTGTTATCTTATCATGATCAAAGCATTGGCTATTTGTACTCCACTTTTTGACAAAACAAAGGGGGAGAAGAATTATTGCTAGCTTATGTATTGCAAAGAAAAATTTTGCTAGCTAGAACATGCAAAGGAAGCAAAGAAAGTGCAACTTGCACATCTCAACAAGCAAGTGAAAATTACCATCATTGCCCATCTTTGAAACTTGCTATGATTGAATGGTATAACTTAATGTTGTATTGCAAAATGTTGTATGATGTTGTAAAAATCTGCATATCTTTTAAACTAGCTATAATGATACTTCTCCTTTTTGTTGATGACATAGGGGGAGAAGTAGATTGATGACTTCATGCATTGATTGAATATTTTATATTTGCATGATGGTTTGTTCTTATTTCACTAAATGATACATGTTACTTGGATTTGGGATAATCCAAGGGTTCTATCAATTGCATATTGATAGGGGGAGTTTGTGTTAAACTCCGGGGAGTTATGGTTAACTCCGTCAGTCATCAATTAGTTGTCATCATCAAAAAGGGGGAGATTGTTGAATCTCGGATTTTGATGATGAAACTAATTGAGTGTGATTTGTGGTCTAACTGCGTTTTGAGTTATGCAGGTCTACTATCGAGCAGGATTGACTACGATAGGGATGAAGACGTAAAAAGCGAAACAAAGGGTCGAAGACAAGTGTGATGAATCGTTGGGAGTTGAGTGTTCAAAGGAAGTCCGAAGATTCGTTGGGAGCGCGTGCCGAACCGGCCGAGAACAGTAGGAAGCTTGCCGAAGGGTTTTCGGAAGTTCGCCGGGAGGTTCGTCGGAAGTTCGCGGAGCTTGCCAAGAAAGATCGTGCTTGCCAAAGAAGCTCGGGGAACTCGCCAAGATCATCGTGAAGTCCGAGAGCTTGCTGTGAGTCCGCGGAATGGTTTCCGAAGGTTCATCGGAAGACCGTCGGAAGTTGACCGGAAGCTCGCCGGAAGAAGTTGTCATGTGGACTTTGTAATAGCTTAGGAAACGTCTTTAAAATTCGTAGTTAGCACGTATTTTGGGTTAGGATTAGATAACCCAAAGTGGGGGCCCATTGGGCCTTGATTAGGATGAGTTTGGGCCAAAATTTTGGCCCAAACCGAATCAAGCTACGCATGCATGCATGCTACGTGCATCTTCTTTGTAGCCCGCCATCAGAAGCGCGCCGGATCATGTAGCGAGCCCGTATCTGTATGTGAGGCTCTCACCGTAGCGAGCCCGGATCTTGTATCAGGCGCTCATCGTAGTGCCCGCCATCTGTAGCAGTGCGGTAGCACCGCCTGAAGCGGTAGCACCGCCCCTTTATCGTGAAAGCTGGCGGTAGCACCGCTGGGGGCGGTAGCGTGCCCTGGTGCGTGGAAAGCCAGGCGGTAGCACCGCCTGGCTGGGGCGGTAGAACCGCCTGGGTGTGTCAGTCTGCCAAGACTTGACTGCACCGAAAAACTCAAAGGATTCAAATTTTTGGCTCCAAGTTTGGGCTCCAAATTTGAATCACTTTGAGGCTTATAAATACCCCTTCCTTTTCAGCTGAAAGGGAACCCTTTTGAGCAAGAAAAAGTTTGAGTCTTGAGCTTTTAAGAGTTTTGAAAAGTGTTGTTTTCTTTGCTAAGTGTTCACCTTCTTCTTCTTCTTGAGAGATCTTGTACAAGTGTGAACATCTTGTAAAGGGTTGTAAAAAGGGGTGTTTGATCCTTCCCCTTCAAAGGACTTGCTAGTGGAAGAGCGGAGCCTCATCGCAAAGGCTTCAAGAGTGGATGTAGGTCATTTGACCGAACCACTATACATCATTGTGTCCTTAAATGTGTGAGTGTTTATATTTCTGAATCATTTCATTTCTTGGCTGCAAGTTCATAGTTAGTTCCTTTTCACAAGCAATTACTTTCAAGTTCTCTTTCGTCGAATCGAAATCTTCCTACGAACTTGTGTTTCTTTGCGAAATCGGTTTCAAGAATACGAGTTTAATCCGCTGCACTAATTCACCCCCTCTTAGTGCCTTTTGATCCTAACAATTGGTATCGAGCCACGTTCTTTCTCTTTCGGATTTACACCCGTGAGAAATGGCTCTAAATGGTTTTCAAGAGGGCTTTTCGGTTTTTCGTCCACCGTTCTTTAGCAGTCACGGACTACACATATTGGAAAACTCGAATGAGAGTTTTCATGCTTTCAATGGATTTGGATTTGTGGAACATCATTGAAAATGGTTTTCAACCTTTCTCTAAACCGACGAACGAATGGTCGGTTTGGAGAAAAGGTCGTTTTCTTTAAACGCAAAGGCTATGAATGCCTTATTTTGTGCTTTAAACAAGAACGAGTTTAATCGATTTCTATGTGCGAAACGGCTTTTGACATTTGGCGAACTCTTGAAATCACGCATGAGGGAACTAGTAGAGTTAAAGACTCGAAAGTAAACCTTTTGTTGCATGATTTTGAGCTCTTCCAAATGACACCAAGCGAATCTATCGACGACATGTACACCGCTTCACGGATGTCGTCAATAGCTTGAAAAGTCTTGGTAAAAGTTTTTGAATTTTGAACTCACTAACAAGATCTTAAGATCCCTTTCAAAATGGTGGGATCCTAAAATAACGGCGATTCAAGAATCAAAGGATCTAAATAATTATTCTATTGATGAACTCATTGGGTCTTTAAAGACCTATGAAATGGAACATGATGAATATGATGAACATGATGAACACATGAACCACCTTCTAAAGAACAAGAAGGTTTTTGAACTTAGAACAAGAGAATGCCACTTGAGTGATGACTCAAGTGATGAGGACAATGAAGAGGACTTTGAACCTTTAATCGATCTTAATAAGTTCATTAAACAAAAATCTAAAATCAACAATGAACTTGAACGGAGGAATAGACCAATGAAGAAGAAGAAGGCTCACCAAGAAGAAGAAGCAAACTACGCTTTAATGGGCTTCGACAATGAGGTAAGTAACTTAACTTCCTTGAATTATTTTGAAATTACTTGATGATTTCCATGAATGCTTAACTTAGTTAGTAGGAATTTTTTTTTAATGCTTTTCTTGTGTTTTTAGAAATTAAAAAAAAAATTCGAAATTATACTATGCTTTTCTTTATAGTATTTTTGAAAAGTAAACATATGAATGATGCAAGATTTGTGATAATGCTTAGGATTAATCCATGCATGTGTATCTTGATGGTTTACATTGTCTCCAAATATGATGCTTGATGATTTTATCATGCATGAGCTTTTGAAGTAATAAAGTGTCATATTGTGATGATGAAACATATTTTTCGAATTTATAAATAGATGCATGATTTTGGCAAAAATTTGAACATGGCCTTTTAACATAAAAATTGAAAGTGTGCTATCATTTTTACATATTTGGTCTTGACGATTTAATGACTAAGCTTGTGTTTTATTTTGATACATGTTTTCATAAAAATTTTGAATATGCTCACATCAAATTGCTTAAAATGAAAATATCTTTTTTATTCTATTGAGATGAATAAATTCATGTTATGAGTCTTGTGAATCTCATGAAAATAAATATGATGAATATTTTAAAAAATGTGCTTCATGTTTTCGGTCTTAATGATTTCTCTTGAAACTTGCTCTTTGGATCTATATGAAAAACATGAGTATACTCATATGAACATCAAATCACTTGAAATGGAACACATAAAAATGAGAAATTGCACTATCATGATGCTTTACGTGTAATGCTTTTGATCTTAATGGACTACATGACAACTTGTATTTCAAAGTAATACAATGATGATTTTCATATATATAATTGGACATACCTTATGTAATCATCATTGATAATAATAGTTGGTTGTCATGCTTAATGATTTTATGATATCTTATGAATCTTATAAATTAAAATGATTTTGATGATATTTTCGTTTTTGAATATAATGCATGACATTTTCATATGAAAAAGTTGAACATTCTTATGAAAGATCAAATCACTTAAATTGAAACTCATAAAGATGAGAAAATGTATTGTCATGATATTTGATGCATATGATCTTGATGGATATAATGACAAACTTATGTTTTGAATTTCTACAATGATAGGATCCACATAAATGTTTGAACATACATTATGAAATCATCATTGAAATAAAAATACTAAAAGTTTGTTATCATGCTTAATGACTTTGTGATATCATATCTTGATGACAAACTCATGTTTTGGTCTTAAATTTGATACTCATCTTTTGAAATATAAGCACACTTGTTTGAAACAAAATGAAACACATTATCATGATAAGTTAAATCTCATGTCTTGAAACAATGTGTTGTTTTGACAATTTTATAATGAAGTTTGTCTTCCGGTTTTGAATATTTTGATTTGGCATATAAAGGCAAAAGACATACTTATATGAAACATAAAGAAATTATATTTACTATCTTACGAGATTAATGATTTCATGATATCTTAAGAATCTCATAAATTATAGAAGTGATTTCGATGAATTGATTATGATTTGATAATTTGAACTTTTCTCTCATGTTTCAATACTACTTTGTATGCTTCATGACTTGTTGATTGAAATAATGATGTAGACTTTTGATGTATCACTTGTCATGATGTCTAGCATTTTGAATCTCGAAAATAATTACTTTTTTATCATTTACTAAAGAGGAAAATAATTCAAGTTTATATCATTTGTGAATCTCACAAACTATGGTAATGATTTTGATGATTCGAACTTGAATGAGCTTTGTCATAATCTAAGTCTTGATATTTTGATATTTGATACTTGGAATTCTTATACATGAATCTAGTTATTCTTTGTGCTATATTTTTCAAATGGATCATGAGCCTTGATGTCATATATTTCATGATCCTAGAAGTGATATGATTTCTTTGCCTTGTGTGGTAAATTGAATATTTGATTTGCTTTGTGATGAAGAATCATTGAATCATGACTTGATCTATGAGAATGCTATGCTCTTATGCATCATGATTCTAGGTTGCATATCTTTTATCATGGCTTGAAAGTGAATGAAAAGAAAATATGTTAGTACTTGTAATCATGATTTGATCCTTAATATTAATATGCTTTTATATATCATGATTCTTGGTTGTATGACATTTATCTTGAATTAAAATTGATAAATATAAATCTAGATCTTGCTAAAATGAAATGTTATTAATCATGGATGATATCTTTTGGTTTTGATTCTTGTTGAATTTACATATTGATATCCTTCATGACATGATTTCTCATGTTTTAATACCATCTTGTATGCATCTTGAAAAATTGAAATATTGATTGATGCAAAATTATTGCATTGAAATATTATTCATCCCTTCTTTTGATAGTGACAAAGGGGAGTTAGCTTGCTAGCTTATGCATCACAAGTGAAAGTGACAAACATAGCTAGCTAGAACTTGCAAAAGGCAAAACTTGCACTTCTCAAAATGAGAAGAAAGAAATTGCAAAGTTGCATTATTTTTAACTCATAAGTTTGCATGTTTAAAATGTTATAAATTTTACAAAATTACTAGCTCATTGCAAACATGAAGTTGATTACTTGCAAAAGGGAAACTTAGATGCAAATGAGAAAAATTGAAAGAGAGCTAGTTTCATGTATTGCAAAGTATACTAGCTTATCATTATTGCTTGTCATAAATTTCCCTCATACCATGATTTGTTTATGACTCTCTTGAATTCATGACTTGATATGTTAAAAATTCATATTGTAAATTTGTTATCTTATCATGATCAAAGCATTGGCTATTTGTACTCCACTTTTTGACAAAACAAAGGGGAGAAGAATTATTGCTAGCTTATGTATTGCAAAGAAAAATTTTGCTAGCTAGAACATGCAAAGGAAGCAAAGAAAGTGCAACTTGCACATCTCAACAAGCAAGTGAAAATTACCATCATTGCCCATCTTTGAAACTTGCTATGATTGAATGGTATAACTTAATGTTGTATTGCAAAATGTTGTATGATGTTGTAAAAATCTGCATATCTTTTAAACTAGCTATAATGATACTTCTCCTTTTTGTTGATGACATAGGGGGAGAAGTAGATTGATGACTTCATGCATTGATTGAATATTTTATATTTGCATGATGGTTTGTTCTTATTTCACTACATGAATGATACATGTTACTTGGATTTGGGATAATCCAAGGGTTCTATCAATTGCATATTGATAGGGGGAGTTTGTGTTAAACTACGGGGAGTTATGGTTAACTCCGTCAGTCATCAATTAGTTGTCATCATCAAAAAGGGGGAGATTGTTGAATCTCGGATTTTGATGATGAAACTAATTGAGTGTGATTTGTGGTCTAACTGCGTTTTGAGTTATGCAGGTCTACTATCGAGCAGGATTGACTACGATAGGGATGAAGACGTAAAGCGAAACAAAGGGCCGAAGACAAGTGTGATGAATCGTTGGGAGTTCGAGTGTTCAAAGGAAGTCCGAAGATTCGTTGGGAGCGTTGCCGGAACTGGCCGAGAACGAGTAGGAAGCTTGCCGAAGGGTTTTCGGAAGTTCGCCGGGAGGTTCGTCGGAAGTTCGCGGAGCTTGCCAAGAAAGATCGTGCTTGCCAAAGAAGCTCGGGGGAACTCGCCAAGATCATCGTGAAGTCCGAGAGCTTGCCGTGAGTCCGCGGAATGGTTTCCGAAGGTTCATCGGAAGACTGTCGGAAGTTGACCGGAAGCTCGCCGGAAGAAGTTGTCATGTGGACTTTGTAATAGCTTAGGAAACGTCTTTAAAATTCGTAGTTAGCACGTATTTTGGGTTAGGATTAGATAACCCAAAGTGGGGGCCCATTGGGCCTTGATTAGGATGAGTTTGGGCCAAAATTTTGGCCCAAACCGAACTGGCTACGCATGCATGCATGCATGCTACGTGCATCTTCTTTGTAGCCCCGCCATCAGAAGCGCCCGATCATCGTAAGCGAGCCCGATATCGAAAGGCTCTCACCGTAGCGAGCCCGGATCATCGATCGCGCTCATCGTAGTGCGCCCGCTCATCGTAGCAGGCGTAGCATCGCACCGCTTATGCTGAGCGTAGCACCGCCCGCTATCGTAGCCAGGCGGTAGCACCGCCTGGGGCGGTAGCACCGCCTGGTGCGTGGAAAGCCAGGCGGTAGCACCGCCTGGCTGGGGCGATAGAACCGCTGGGTGTGTCGATCTGCCAAGACTTGATCAAGAAAAACTCAAAGGATTCAAATTTTGGCTCCAAGTTTGGGCTCCAAATTTGAATCACTTTGAGGCTTATAAATACCCCTTCCTTTTCAAATTTGAAAGGGAACCCTTTTGAGCAAGAAAAAGTTTGAGTCTTGAGCTTTTAAGAGTTTTGAAAAGTGTTGTTTTCTTTGCTAAGTGTTCACCTTCTTCTTCTTCTTGAGAGATCTTGTACAAGTGTGAACATCTTGTAAAGGGTTGTAAAAAGGGGTGTTTGATCCTTCCCCTTCAAAGGACTTGCTAGTGGAAGAGCGGAGCCTCATCGCAAAGGCTTCAAGAGTGGATGTAGGTCATTTGACCGAACCACTATACATCATTGTGTCCTTAAATGTGTGAGTGTTTATATTTCTGAATCATTTCATTTCTTGGCTGCAAGTTCATAGTTAGTTCCTTTTCACAAGCAATTACTTTCAAGTTCTCTTTCGTCGAATCGAAATCTTCCTACGAACTTGTGTTTCTTTGCGAAATCGGTTTCAAGAATACGAGTTTAATCCGCTGCACTAATTCACCCCCCCCTCTTAGTGCCTTTTGATCCTTTCAATTGGTATCAGAGCCACGTTCTTTCTCTTTCGGATTTACACCCGTGAGAAATGGCTCTAAATGGTTTTCAAGAGGGCTTTTCGGTTTTTCGTCCACCGTTCTTTAACGGTACGGACTACACATATTGGAAAACTCGAATGAGAGTTTTCATGCTTTCAATGGATTTGGATTTGTGGAACATCATTGAAAATGGTTTTCAACCTTCCTCTAAACCGACGAACGAATGGTCGGTTTTGGAGAAAAGGTCGTTTTCTTTAAACGCAAAGGCTATGAATGCCTTATTTTGTGCTTTAAACAAGAACGAGTTTAATCGATTTCTATGTGCGAAACGGCTTTTGACATTTGGCTAACTCTTGAAATCACGCATGAGGGAACTAGTAGAGTTAAAGACTCGAAAGTAAACCTTTGTTGCATGATTTTGAGCTCTTCCAAATGACACTAAGTTTAATCTATCGACGACATGTACACCGCTTCACGGATGTCGTCAATAGCTTGAAAAGTCTTGGTAAAAGTTTTTGAATTTTGAACTCACTAACAAGATCTTAAGATCCCTTTCAAAATGGTGGGATCCTAAAATAACGGCGATTCAAGAATCAAAGGATCTAAATAATTATTCTATTGATGAACTCATTGGGTCTTTAAAGACCTATGAAATGGAACATGATGAATATGATGAACATGATGAACACATGAACCACCTTCTAAAGAACAAGAAGGTTTTGAACTTAGAACAAGAGAATGCCACTTGAGTGATGACTCAAGTGATGAGGACAATGAAGAGGACTTTGAACCTTTAATCGATCTTAATAAGTTCATTAAACAAAAATCTAAAATCAACAATGAACTTGAACGGAGGAATAGACCAATGAAGAAGAAGAAGGCTCACCAAGAAGAAGAAGCAAACTACGCTTTAATGGGCTTCGACAATGAGGTAAGTAACTTAACTTCCTTGAATTATTTTGAAATTACTTGATGATTTCCATGAATGCTTAACTTAGTTAGTAGGAATTTTTTTTTAATGCTTTTCTTGTGTTTTTAGAAATTAAAAAAATTCGAAATTATACTATGCTTTTCTTTATAGTATTTTTGAAAAGTAAACATATGAATGATGCAAGATTTGTGATAATGCTTAGGATTAATCCATGCATGTGTATCTTGATGGTTTACATTGTCTCCAAATATGATGCTTGATGATTTTATCATGCATGAGCTTTTGAAGTAATAAAGTGTCATATTGTGATGATGAAACATATTTTTCGAATTTATAAATAGATGCATGATTTTGGCAAAAATTTGAACATGGCCTTTTAACATAAAAATTGAAAGTGTGCTATCATTTTTACATATTTGGTCTTGACGATTTAATGACTAAGCTTGTGTTTTATTTTGATACATGTTTTCATAAAAATTTTGAATATGCTCACATCAAATTGCTTAAAATGAAAATATCTTTTTTATTCTATTGAGATGAATGAATTCATGTTATGAGTCTTGTGAATCTCATGAAAATAAATATGATGAATATTTTAAAAAATGTGCTTCATGTTTTCGGTCTTAATGATTTCTCTTGAAACTTGCTCTTTGGATCTATATGAAAAACATGAGTATACTCATATGAACATCAAATCACTTGAAATGGAACACATAAAAAATGAGAAATTGCACTATCATGATGCTTTACGTGTAATGCTTTTGATCTTAATGGACTACATGACAACTTGTATTTCAAAGTAATACAATGATGATTTTCATATATATAATTGGACATACCTTATGTAATCATCATTGATAATAATAGTTGGTTGTCATGCTTAATGATTTTATGATATCTTATGAATCTTATAAATTAAAATGATTTTGATGATATTTTCGTTTTTGAATATAATGCATGACATTTTCATATGAAAAAGTTGAACATTCTTATGAAAGATCAAATCACTTAAATTGAAACTCATAAAGATGAGAAAATGTATTGTCATGATATTTGATGCATATGATCTTGATGGATATAATGACAAACTTATGTTTTGAATTTCTACAATGATAGGATCCACATAAATGTTTGAACATACATTATGAAATCATCATTGAAATAAAAATACTAAAAGTTTGTTATCATGCTTAATGACTTTGTGATATCATATCTTGATGACAAACTCATGTTTTGGTCTTAAATTTGATACTCATCTTTTGAAATATAAGCACACTTGTTTGAAACAAAATGAAACACATTATCATGATAAGTTAAATCTCATGTCTTGAAACAATGTGTTGTTTTGACAATTTTTATAATGAAGTTTGTCTTCCGGTTTTGAATATTTTGATTTGGCATATAAAGGCAAAAGACATACTTATATGAAACATAAAGAAATTATATTTACTATCTTACCGAGATTAATGATTTCATGATATCTTAAGAATCTCATAAATTATAGAAGTGATTTCGATGAATTGATTATGATTTGATAATTTGAACTTTTCTCTCATGTTTCAATACTACTTTGTATGCTTCATGACTTGTTGATTGAAATAATGATGTAGACTTTTGATGTATCACTTGTCATGATGTCTAGCATTTTGAATCTCGAAAATAATTACTTCTTTTTATCATTTACTAAAGAGGAAAATAATTCAAGTTTATATCATTTGTGAATCTCACAAACTATGGTAATGATTTTGATGATTCGAACTTGAATGAGCTTTGTCATAATCTAAGTCTTGATATTTTGATATTTGATACTTGGAATTCTTATACATGAATCTAGTTATTCTTTGTGCTATATTTTTCAAATGGATCATGAGCCTTGATGTCATATATTTCATGATCCTAGAAGTGATATGATTTCTTTGCCTTGTGTGGTAAATTGAATATTTGATTTGCTTTGTGATGAAGAATCATTGAATCATGACTTGATCTATGAGAATGCTATGCTCTTATGCATCATGATTCTAGGTTGCATATCTTTTATCATGGCTTGAAAGTGAATGAAAAGAAAATATGTTAGTACTTGTAATCATGATTTGATCCTTAATATTAATATGCTTTTATATATCATGATTCTTGGTTGTATGACATTTATCTTGAATTAAAAATTGATAAATATAAATCTAGATCTTGCTAAAATGAAATGTTATTAATCATGGATGATATCTTTTGGTTTTGATTCTTGTTGAATTTACATATTGATATCCTTCATGACATGATTTCTCATGTTTTAATACCATCTTGTATGCATCTTGAAAAAATTGAAATATTGATTGATGCAAAATTATTGCATTGAAATATTATTCATCCCTTCTTTTGATAGTGACAAAGGGGAGTTAGCTTGCTAGCTTATGCATCACAAGTGAAAGTGACAAACATAGCTAGCTAGAACTTGCAAAAGGCAAAACTTGCACTTCTCAAAATGAGAAGAAAGAAATTGCAAAGTTGCATTATTTTTTAACTCATAAGTTTGCATGTTTAAAATGTTATAAATTTTACAAAATTACTAGCTCATTGCAAACATGAAGTTGATTACTTGCAAAAGGGAAACTTAGATGCAAATGAGAAAAATTGAAAGAGAGCTAGTTTTGCGTATTGCAAAGTATACTAGCTTATCATTATTGCTTGTCATAAATTTCCCTCATACCATGATTTGTTTATGACTCTCTTGAATTCATGACTTGATATGTTAAAAATTCATATTGTAAATTTGTTATCTTATCATGATCAAAGCATTGGCTATTTGTACTCCACTTTTTGACAAAACAAAGGGGGAGAAGAATTATTGCTAGCTTATGTATTGCAAAGAAAAATTTTGCTAGCTAGAACATGCAAAGGAAGCAAAGAAAGTGCAACTTGCACATCTCAACAAGCAAGTGAAAATTACCATCATTGCCCATCTTTGAAACTTGCTATGATTGAATGGTATAACTTAATGTTGTATTGCAAAATGTTGTATGATGTTGTAAAATCTGCATATCTTTTAAACTAGTTATAATGATACTTCTCCTTTTTGTTGATGACATAGGGGGAGAAGTAGATTGATGACTTCATGCATTGATTGAATATTTTATATTTGCATGATGGTTTGTTCTTATTTCACTACATGAATGATACATGTTACTTGGATTTAGGATAATCCAAGGGTTCTATCAATTGCATATTGATAGGGGGAGTTTGTGTTAAACTCCGGGGAGTTATGGTTAACTCAAAGTCGTCATCAATTAGTTGTCATCATCAAAAAGGGGAGATTGTTGAATCTCGGATTTTGATGATGAAACTAATTGAGTGTGATTTGTGGTCTAACTGCGTTTTGAGTTATGCGGTCTACTATCGGCGGTGATTGACTACGATAGGGATGAAGACGTAAAGCGAAACAAAGGGCCGAAGACAAGTGTGATGAATCGTTGGGAGTTCGAGTGTTCAAAGGAAGTCCAAGATTCGTTGGGAGCGCGTTGCCGAACCGGCCGAGAACGAGTAGGAAGCTTGCCGAAGGGTTTTCGGAAGTTCGCCGGAGGTTCGTCGGAAGTTCATGAGCTTGCCAAGAAAGATCGTGCTTGCCAAAGAAGCTCGGGGAACTCGCCAAGATCATCGTGAAGTCCGAGAGCTTGCCGTGAGTCCGCGGAATGGTTTCCGAAGGTTCATCGGAAGATCTGCTTCGGAAGTTGACCGGAAGCTCGCCGGAAGAAGTTGTCATGTGGACTTTGTAATAGCTTAGGAAACGTCTTTAAAATTCGTAGTTAGCACGTATTTTGGGTTAGGATTAGATAACCCAAAGTGGGGCCCATTGGGCCTTGATTAGATGAGTTTGGGCCAAAATTTTGGCCCAAACTGAATCAAGTTACGCATGCATGCATGCTACGTGCATCTTCTTTGTAGCCCCCGCCATCAGAAGCGCCCGATCATGAAGCGAGCCCAGATATCAGAAAGGCTGCTCACCGTAGCGAGCCCGGATCGATATCAGACGCGCTCACCGTAGTGCGCCGGTTATCAGAAAGAGCAGCGGTAGCATCGCTGCTGGGCGGTAGCACCGCCCAGCTCTATCGTGAGCCAGCGGTAGCACCGCCTGGTGAAGCGAGTAGCACCGCTGGTGCGTGGAAAGCCAGCGGTAGCACCGTCGGGCTGGGGGCGGTAGAACCGCTGGGTGTGTCGATCGCCAAGACTTGATCAAGACCGAAAACTCAAAGGATTCAAATTTTGGCTCCAAGTTTGGGCTCCAAATTTGAATCACTTTGAGGCTTATAAATACCCCTTCCTTTTCAGCTGAAAGGAACCCTTTTGAGCAAGAAAAAGTTTGAGTCTTGAGCTTTTAAGAGTTTTGAAAAGTGTTGTTTTCTTTGCTAAGTGTTCACCTTCTTCTTCTTCTTGAGAGATCTTGTACAAGTGTGAACATCTTGTAAAGGGTTGTAAAAGGGGTGTTTGATCCTTCCCCTTCAAAGGACTTGCTAGTGGAAGAGCGGAGCCTCATCGCAAAGGCTTCAAGAGTGGATGTAGGTCATTTGACCGAACCACTATACATCATTGTGTCCTTAAATGTGTGAGTGTTTATATTTCTGAATCATTTCATTTCTTGGCTGCAAGTTCATAGTTAGTTCCTTTTCACAAGCAATTACTTTCAAGTTCTCTTTCGTCGAATCAAAATCTTCCTACTGAACTTGTGTTTCTTTGTGAAATCGGTTTCAAGAATACGAGTTTAATCCGCTGCACTAATTCACCCCCCTCTTAGTGCCTTTTGATCCTAACAATTGGTATCGAGCCACGTTCTTTCTCTTCGGATTTACACCCGTGAGAAATGGCTCTAAATGGTTTTCAAGAGGGCTTTTCGGTTTTTCGTCCACCGTTCTTTAACAGTTACGGACTACACATATTGGAAAACTCGAATGAGAGTTTTCATGCTTTCAATGGATTTGGATTTGTGGAACATCATTGAAAATGGTTTTCAACCTTCCTCTAAACCGACGAACGAATGGTCGGTTTTGGAGAAAAGGTCGTTTTCTTTAAACGCAAAGGCTATGAATGCCTTATTTTGTGCTTTAAACAAGAACGAGTTTAATCAATTTTTCTATGTGAAACGGCTTTTGACATTTGGCGAACTCTTGAAATCACGCATGAGGGAACTAGTAGAGTTAAAGACTCGAAAGTAAACCTTTTGTTGCATGATTTTGAGCTCTTCCAAATGACACCAAGCGAATCTATCGACGACATGTACACCCGCTTCACGGATGTCGTCAATAGCTTGAAAAGTCTTGGTAAAAGTTTTTCGAATTTTGAACTCACTAACAAGATCTTAAGATCCCTTTCAAAATGGTGGGATCCTAAAATAACGGCGATTCAAGAATCAAAGGATCTAAATAATTATTCTATTGATGAACTCATTGGGTCTTTAAAGACCTATGAAATGGAACATGATGAATATGATGAACATGATGAACACATGAACCACCTTCTAAAGAACAAGAAGGTTTTTGAACTTAGAACAAGAGAATGCCACTTGAGTGATGACTCAAGTGATGAGGACAATGAAGAGGACTTTGAACCTTTAATCGATCTTAATAAGTTCATTAAACAAAAATCTAAAATCAACAATGAACTTGAACGGAGGAATAGACCAATGAAGAAGAAGAAGGCTCACCAAGAAGAAGAAGCAAACTACGCTTTAATGGGCTTCGACAATGAGGTAAGTAACTTAACTTCCTTGAATTATTTTGAAATTACTTGATGATTTCCATGAATGCTTAACTTAGTTAGTAGGAATTTTTTTTAATGCTTTTCTTGTGTTTTTAGAAATTAAAAAAATTCGAAATTATACTATGCTTTTCTTTATAGTATTTTTGAAAAGTAAACATATGAATGATGCAAGATTTGTGATAATGCTTAGGATTAATCCATGCATGTGTATCTTGATGGTTTACATTGTCTCCAAATATGATGCTTGATGATTTTATCATGCATGAGCTTTTGAAGTAATAAAGTGTCATATTGTGATGATGAAACATATTTTTCGAATTTATAAATAGATGCATGATTTTGGCAAAAATTTGAACATGGCCTTTTAACATAAAAATTGAAAGTGTGCTATCATTTTTACATATTTGGTCTTGACGATTTAATGACTAAGCTTGTGTTTTATTTTGATACATGTTTTCATAAAAATTTTGAATATGCTCACATCAAATTGCTTAAAATGAAAATATTTTTTATTCTATTGAGATGAATGAATTCATGTTATGAGTCTTGTGAATCTCATGAAAATAAATATGATGAATATTTTAAAAATGTGCTTCATGTTTTCGGTCTTAATGATTTCTCTTGAAACTTGCTCTTTGGATCTATATGAAAAACATGAGTATACTCATATGAACATCAAATCACTTGAAATGGAACACATAAAAATGAGAAATTGCACTATCATGATGCTTTACGTGTAATGCTTTTGATCTTAATGGACTACATGACAACTTGTATTTCAAAGTAATACAATGATGATTTTCATATATATAATTGGACATACCTTATGTAATCATCATTGATAATAATAGTTGGTTGTCATGCTTAATGATTTTATGATATCTTATGAATCTTATAAATTAAAATGATTTTGATGATATTTTCGTTTTTGAATATAATGCATGACATTTTCATATGAAAAAGTTGAACATTCTTATGAAAGATCAAATCACTTAAATTGAAACTCATAAAGATGAGAAAATGTATTGTCATGATATTTGATGCATATGATCTTGATGGATATAATGACAAACTTATGTTTTGAATTTCTACAATGATAGGATCCACATAAATGTTTGAACATACATTATGAAATCATCATTGAAATAAAAATACTAAAAGTTTGTTATCATGCTTAATGACTTTGTGATATCATATCTTGATGACAAACTCATGTTTTGGTCTTAAATTTGATACTCATCTTTTGAAATATAAGCACACTTGTTTGAAACAAAATGAAACACATTATCATGATAAGTTAAATCTCATGTCTTGAAACAATGTGTTGTTTTGACAATTTTATAATGAAGTTTGTCTTCCGGTTTTGAATATTTTGATTTGGCATATAAAGGCAAAAGACATACTTATATGAAACATAAAGAAATTATATTTACTATCTTACCGAGATTAATGATTTCATGATATCTTAAGAATCTCATAAATTATAGAAGTGATTTCGATGAATTGATTATGATTTGATAATTTGAACTTTTCTCTCATGTTTCAATACTACTTTATATGCTTCATGACTTGTTGATTGAAATAATGATGTAGACTTTTGATGTATCACTTGTCATGATGTCTAGCATTTTGAATCTCGAAAATAATTACTTTTTTATCATTTACTAAAGAGGAAAATAATTCAAGTTTATATCATTTGTGAATCTCACAAACTATGGTAATGATTTTGATGATTCGAACTTGAATGAGCTTTGTCATAATCTAAGTCTTGATATTTTGATATTTGATACTTGGAATTCTTATACATGAATCTAGTTATTCTTTGTGCTATATTTTTCAAATGGATCATGAGCCTTGATGTCATATATTTCATGATCCTAGAAGTGATATGATTTCTTTGCCTTGTGTGGTAAATTGAATATTTGATTTGCTTTGTGATGAAGAATCATTGAATCATGACTTGATCTATGAGAATGCTATGCTCTTATGCATCATGATTCTAGGTTGCATATCTTTTATCATGGCTTGAAAGTGAATGAAAAGAAAATATGTTAGTACTTGTAATCATGATTTGATCCTTAATATTAATATGCTTTTATATATCATGATTCTTGGTTGTATGACATTTATCTTGAATTAAAATTGATAAATATAAATCTAGATCTTGCTAAAATGAAATGTTATTAATCATGGATGATATCTTTTGGTTTTGATTCTTGTTGAATTTACATATTGATATCCTTCATGACATGATTTCTCATGTTTTAATACCATCTTGTATGCATCTTGAAAAAATTGAAATATTGATTGATGCAAAATTATTGCATTGAAATATTATTCATCCCTTCTTTTTGATAGTGACAAAGGGGGAGTTAGCTTGCTAGCTTATGCATCACAAGTGAAAGTGACAAACATAGCTAGCTAGAACTTGCAAAAGGCAAAACTTGCACTTCTCAAAATGAGAAGAAAGAAATTGCAAAGTTGCATTATTTTTAACTCATAAGTTTGCATGTTTAAAATGTTATAAATTTTACAAAATTACTAGCTCATTGCAAACATGAAGTTGATTACTTGCAAAAGGGAAACTTAGATGCAAATGAGAAAAATTGAAAGAGAGCTAGTTTGCATATTGCAAAGTATACTAGCTTATCATTATTGCTTGTCATAAATTTCCCTCATACCATGATTTGTTTATGACTCTCTTGAATTCATGACTTGATATGTTAAAAATTCATATTGTAAATTTGTTATCTTATCATGATCAAAGCATTGGCTATTTGTACTCCACTTTTGACAAAACAAAGGGGAGAAGAATTATTGCTAGCTTATGTATTGCAAAGAAAAATTTTGCTAGCTAGAACATGCAAAGGAAGCAAAGAAAGTGCAACTTGCACATCTCAACAAGCAAGTGAAAATTACCATCATTGCCCATCTTTGAAACTTGCTATGATTGAATGGTATAACTTAATGTTGTATTGCAAAATGTTGTATGATGTTGTAAAATCTGCATATCATATTTAAACTAGTTATAATGATACTTCTCCTTTTGTTGATGACATAGGGGAGAAGTAGATTGATGACTTCATGCATTGATTGAATATTTTATATTTGCATGATGGTTTGTTCTTATTTCACTACATGAATGATACATGTTACTTGGATTTGGGATAATCCAAGGGTTCTATCAATTGCATATTGATAGGGGAGTTTGTGTTAAACTACGGGAGTTATGGTTAACTCGTCGGTCATCAATTAGTTGTCATCATCAAAAAGGGGAGATTGTTGAATCTCGGATTTTGATGATGAAACTAATTGAGTGTGATTTGTGGTCTAACTGCGTTTTGAGTTATGCAGGTCTACTATCGAAAGGGATTGACTACGATAGGGATGAAGACGTAAAAGCGAAACAAAGGGCCGAAGACAAGTGTGATGAATCGTTGGGAGTTCGAGTGTTCAAAGGAAGTCCGAAGATTCGTTGGGAGCGCTGTCGAACTGGCCGAGAACGCAGTAGGAAGCTTGCCGAAGGGTTTTCGGAAGTTCGCCGGAGGTTCGTCGGAAGTTCATGAGCTTGCCAAGAAAGATCGTGCTTGCCAAAGAAGCTCGGGGAACTCGCCAAGATCATCGTGAAGTCCGAGAGCTTGCCGTGAGTCCGCGGAATGGTTTCCGAAGGTTCATCGGAAGACTGTCAGAAGTTGACCGGAAGCTCGCCGGAAGAAGTTGTCATGTGGACTTTGTAATAGCTTAGGAAACGTCTTTAAAATTCGTAGTTAGCACGTATTTTGGGTTAGGATTAGATAACCCAAAGTGGGGCCCATTGGGCCTTGATTAGGATGAGTTTGGGCCAAAATTTTGGCCCAAACCGAATCAAGCTACGCATGCATGCATGCTACGTGCATCTTCTTTTGTAGCCCCGCTCATCAGAAGCGCCCGATCATCGAAGCGAGCCCGATATCTTGAAAGTGTGCTCTCACCGTAGCGAGCCGCTCTCATCAGAAATGCGCTCATCGTAGTGCGCCCGATATCGTGAGCGGTAGCACCGCGCTGTAGCAGCGTAGCATCGCCTAGCACCAAGCTAGGCGGTAGCACCGCTGGCACCGCGTAGAAGCAGCGGTAGCACCGCTGGCTGTAGTGCGTGGAAAGCAGGCGTAGCACCGCCGGGTGAAGGCGGTAGAACCGCCTGGGTGTGTCAGTCTGCCAAGACTTGACTGCAGCCGAAAAACTCAAAGGATTCAAATTTTTGGCTCCAAGTTTGGGCTCCAAATTTGAATCACTTTGAGGCTTATAAATACCCCTTCCTTTTCAGCTGAAAGGGAACCCTTTTGAGCAAGAAAAAGTTTGAGTCTTGAGCTTTTAAGAGTTTTGAAAAGTGTTGTTTTCTTTGCTAAGTGTTCACCTTCTTCTTCTTCTTGAGAGATCTTGTACAAGTGTGAACATCTTGTAAAGGGTTGTAAAAAGGGGTGTTTGATCCTTCCCCTTCAAAGGACTTGCTAGTGGAAGAGCGGAGCCTCATCGCAAAGGCTTCAAGAGTGGATGTAGGTCATTTGACCGAACCACTATACATCATTGTGTCCTTAAATGTGTGAGTGTTTATATTTCTGAATCATTTCATTTCTTGGCTGCAAGTTCATAGTTAGTTCCTTTTCACAAGCAATTACTTTCAAGTTCTCTTTCGTCGAATCGAAATCTTCCTACGAACTTGTGTTTCTTTGCGAAATCGGTTTCAAGAATACGAGTTTAATCCGCTGCACTAATTCACCCCCCCCTCTTAGTGCCTTTTGATCCTAACATATCAAACATATCAAAAACATATGATACATGAGGCTAATATTTGCTTAGAAATTGAGTTGAATATAATGCAAAATATGACATCCGAGACGGATAAATCTGAAAAATGATTTGATCATTTTTATTTATGTCTATGAAATCCAAAGAATGATCAAGTTTGGAAGGATTCATATATAAAAGAGGTTCAAGATACAATTTTGAAAGTTCAAACATAAAATTGTAAATTGGAAATATAGATCATTGAAGCCATTCATTAAACATCTAGTCATTCATCAAATATACTAACAAGAGCTCATGTATAAAAAAAAATCCATGAGAGAAAGATCATGATAAAGTTCATGAAAAAGTTCAACTTGGCATTTATAAAGTACAATGCATCAACATCAAAAGTTTCATAGAGAGAGATTCAACTTAGCATTCTCATGTGGTGGAAAAAAATAATCAAGTCATAAAAGATCAAGAGTTAAGAATAAAGTCCGAAGAGAGTATAATAAACTCTTGAGAGCTTAATCATGATGCAAAAATTTCATAACATTAAGCTTCAAATGATACAAAAATCATGAAATTCATTTAAACATTCCAATAGAGGTAGAAGGAGTATAAAACTAATTTTAATACTTCATCAAAAGGCATGATCTTCATCAATCGAAGAAGGAGGAGAATCAAAATGTTATGATTGACGGATAAAAATGAGAGTTTCATTCAAAATGTGATATCGAAAAGATGTCATCCAAAATCCAAAAATAATATCAAGTTGAGATTATGTAAACCGAGGTTGAAAATTTTCGGAAAAGGAAATATAACATCTTCATGCATTAGGACAATTTAGCATGCCTAATTCTCATCTAATGAAGTGAAATTATTTTTCATTTAGGTGTTTTATGAATATATCCACTAATTGGTATTTTGTATCAATAAATTCTAGAATGACATCATTATTATTGGCATGATCTTGTATGAAGTAATGTCTAATGTCAATATGCTTAGTTCTAGAGTGTTAAATATGATTTTTGGTTAGACAAATAGCACAAGTGTTATCACATTTTATGGAAATGTTCTTTAAATAAATTCCATAATCTTCTAATGTATTTTTCATCCAAATAACTTGTATACAACATTCACTTGCGGCTATGTATTCGGCTTCGGCCATATATAGTGCAATCGAGTTTTGTTTCTTGGAAGACCAAGAAACAAGTGCATGTCCTAAAAATTGACATATTCTGGATGTGCTTTTTCTATCTATTCTACATCCACGAAAATCGACATCCACATAAGCTATTAAATCAAAATTATCAGATTTTGGATGCTATAATCCTAGATTAGGAGTTCCTTTAAGATATCTAAGGATTCTTTTAATGGCTTTAAGATGAGACAACTTAGGATTAGCTTGAAATCTAGCACAAAGTCCTATACTAAATATGATATCAGGTCTAGTTGCGGTGAGATAAAGTAAACTACCTATCATTCCCTTATATGTTTTTTGATCAAAACTTTCTCCACTTTCGTCTATGTCTAACTTAGTGGAGGTACTTATAGGAGTGTTGATTACTTTTGAACCATCCATATTAAACCGTTTTAATAATTCTAAAGTATATTTGGTTTGACTAAGAAATATACCATCACTAAGTTGTTTAATTTGTAATCCTAAAACGAAAGTTAGTTCACCCATTAGACTCATTTCAAATTCTTGGCTCGTACACTTAGCAAATGATTCATATAATGATTTGTTCATAGAATCAAAAATAATATCATCAATATAAATTTGAACAATAAGAAAATTTATTTTTAAAATATTTAATAAATAATATAGTATTGATCTTGTCTTTAGTAAAATTATTTGAAATTAGAAAAGAACTGATAAAACCCTAAAGGAATTCTATGAATATTGATCTTTGAGGGGGATCAACCCTTGGAACGCTATAGGGGTTCCACCCTCCAATTAGCCTGGTGGTTGCAATTGTAGATTGATATTTCTTGTTCCAAAGAGGTGGAGGCTACAAGCTTATATAGAGCTTCAAACCCTAGCCCTAGAGGTTGCTTCCTAAGTGAACTACCCAATTTACCCACACCTTTAGTCGACCGGCCCAGTAACAAGGGGGGCAGCAGCTAAGAGGCCAAATAGCCCAAATATAAACCCTAGCCTCTCTTCTTTATATGATAGAGACAACTAGGTAGGATTTATTACACTCATAGGGTTTTTATTAGCTGCTACTTGGTTGAGTAGGACCCAGCTAGGATCCTATTAAGCCCGCCCTCTTCCAATCAGCCTTATCCTTAAGGCTGAGGTTCCATGAATTCAGGGAACTGGGTCTTCAGCTCCTCATATGATTCCCATGTGATATCTACGAGTGGTAAATTATTCCAATGCACTAGTACTTCAATAGAGGGACGTCGGCGATGCATGATGATTCTGCGGTCGAGAATGGCTTGCAGTTGGGCTTGGATATATCCATCATTAGTGGTATTGGGCAATTGAATCTAAGGTGACTCGTGTTCTCCCAACTTGGGCTTCAAGCATGACACGTGGAAGACAGGGTGAATTTTGGCATCCTCAGGCAATTTAAGTCTATACGCCACAGCTCCAATACACTCTATAATCTGATAGAGCCCATAAAAACGTGGAGATAGCTTCATGGAGGCTAGTGTGTTGATAGACAGTTGTTTGTATGGTTGTAGGTGAAGATAAACCCAATCTCCTACTAAAAATTCTCTTTGGCTTCTTCGTGTGTTAGCTTGTTGCTTCATTCTGGCTTGAGCGGTAGAGAGATTATCCTTTAGCAGCTATAGGAGTTTGTCTTTGTCAATTATGTTGAATCTGAGATTTTGATGATGAAGTCAATTGGTGAATTATTTGTTCTAATGTTTATTGTCAAGATAAGTGTGCAGGATTAACTATGATGGGATGAAAATATAAAGCAATTTACCGAGGTCAAGTTCGTCGGGAGTTCGAGAGTTCACCGGAAGTCCGAAGGATCGTCGGAAGTGTTGCCGGAACCAACCGAGATCGAATCAGGGACTTGCCGAAGGTCTCAGAAGTTCACCACAAAGATCGTTGGAGGTTCGCGGAGATTACCGAGAAGGTTCAGAAGCTTGCCAAAGACTCGTTGAGCTCACCACATAATTTGGGAGCATGCTGGGAGTCCACCAGAAGAAATCCGAAGGAGTGTCGGAAGTCCACTGGAATCTCACCGGAAAGCTCACCGGAAGTAGACTTGAAGAATGTTGGTTTAAATCACGTAGAAGTATGTTTCAATTTCGTAGTAATCATGTAATTAGGGTAAGGATTAGGAAATAATCCTATTTAAACCTAGTTGGAGCCAACCGGGCTCTTATTAGGCTGATTTGGGCCTAAAATAGGGCCCATTCTGAATGGGCCAACCGGTGGAGTGGCACAGGGCTGGATGGGGCTTTGGTCAGGGCGGTGCTGCCGATGCCCATTGCAGCGACCCGAAAGTACATGGGCGGTGGCACCAAAAATGGCCTGTTTTGGGCGGTGTGGAACCGCCTGTTTACCACATGCCGCCGGCCGACAACTGGGCGATAGGCGGTGGCACCACCACAGCCATCTCAAAGCCGAAACCCCGGGTGGCATAGGGAAACCCAAATAGAATTCAAATTTGAAGCTCAAATTTGAATCCTCTTAGGGTCTATAAATACCTCTCCTTTCTCAGCAGAAAGATCACCCTTTTTGAGTGTTAGAATTGAGCAAAAGTTTTGGCTAAGCCTTGTTTTCGATAGCTAGTGTTCATCTCCCTCTCTCTTTGAAAAATCTGTAAGAGTTGAACCACTCATAAAAGGGTTGTAAGAGGGGTGTTTGGTCCTTCCCCTTCAAAACAATTTGCTAGTGGAAGTTGGGAGCCTCATCGGAGAAGGCTTTGAAAGTGGATGTAGGTCACTTGACCGAACCACTATACATTGTGGTGTTCTTGAATGTGTGAGTGGTTAAATTTCTGAATCGTTTCTTTACTTAGTTGCAAACCATTCGATTTTCATCTCCTTTACTCAAGCAACTTCAACTAAGTCATCTTTCATCAAATCAAAATTTCCATACAAACTAGCCATTTATAAAATCGGTTTCAAACTTACAAGTTTTAATCCGCTGCACTAATTCACCCCCTCTTAGTGCCTCTCCGATCCTAACAATTGGTATCAGAGCAAGGTTCACTCTCATATTTGGTTTAAAACCTAAGAGAGATTACCTATTATGGTATGCAAGAGGGTCATTTCATTACACGTCCACCTATGTCCAATAGGTCGGATTACACGTATTGGAAGACTCGTATGAGGATCTTTCTTATATTCCTGGATTTTGAGCTTTAGAGCATCGTTGAAAATGGATTTAAAAAATCTTCTCTTTTGATGAGCGAATGGAATGAATCAGAGAAGAAGACTTTTGCTGTAAACGCAAAGGCTATGAATGCCTTGTTTTGCGCTCTTGACAAAAATGAATTTAATCGCATTTTGATTTATGAATCAGCTTTTGATATTTGGCGTACTCTTGAGATCACTCATGAAGGCACTAGCCGAGTGAAAGAGTCCAAAATCAACATTCTTGTGCATTCTTACGAACTTTTTTGAATGAAACCAAGTGAGTCCATCGGAGACATATACACTCGCTTCATGGATGTCATCAATGGACTCAAAGCTCTTGGTAAAGGTTTTTCTAATTTTGAACTTATAACTAAAATTTTAAGATCCCTTCCAAAGAGTTGGGATCCAAAAGTTACGACCATTCAAGAGGCCAAGGATCTTAAAACTTTTCCTTTCGAAGAACTTATTAGGTCTCTCATGACCTACGAAATGACGTGCCATGCTCATGAAGAACTCGAGAACCCCCTTCCAAAGAATAGGAAGGATATGGCACTAAGAACACAATAAGACCACTTGAAAGGAACATCAAGTGATGAGGACAGTATCAATGACATTGCACTTTTAACTCAAAATTTTAAAAAATTTATTAGAAAGAACAAATTTAAAAATGACACAAAAAATAAACTTGAACATAAAAAGGACCAAGTCATTTGCTACGAGTGCAAGAAGCCAGGGCACTTCAAATATGAATGCCTTTAAGCCAAGAAGAAGCAACCAAAGAAGAAGAAAGCATTGAAGGCTATATGGGATAACTCAAGTGACTCCGAGGATGAAGAAACAAGCAACAAAGAGGAGGCCAACTTTGCTCTAATGGTATTGGGAGAAGAGACACATTCACTATCACAAGCTAGGAGCAAGAGATGATACCTTGATAGTGGATGCTTAAGGCACATGACTGGAGATTCATCTCAATTCTCTATGCTCACTAGCAAAGAAGAAGGGTATTTCACCTTTGGAGATAACAACAAGGGTAAAATCATTAGCGAACCATAGGTAATAAATCAAGTTTTTCAATAGATGATGTATTGCTAGTTGATGGATTAAAACATAATCTTTTAAGCATTAGTCAATTATGCGATAAAGGTTGTTGTTAGATTTGAATCTAATGTTTGCATCATTGAAAAACCAAACAACAACATATCCATGATTGCTTTAAAGCAAAATAATGTCTACACCATTAATATTGATGAACTAAGTAATGAAATGTGTTTTTCGGTTTTGAATGATGATGCTTGGCTTTGGCATAGGAGATTAGGCCATGCAAGCATGAAACTAATATCCAAGATTTTATCTAGAGAGTTAGTACGAGGGATTCCCAATATGAAGTTTGTCAAGGACAAAATATGTGATGCGTGTCAACTAGGAAAATAAATAAAAACTAGTTTCAAATAAAAAAAATCAAATTAGCACCACTAGACCATTGCAATTGATCCATTTGGACTTATTTGGACCAATTGACATTACAAGCCTAGGAGATAGTAAATATGCCTTCGTAATTATAGATGACTACAATAGATACACTTGGACCTATTTCTTGGCTCACAAGAAAGAAGGTTAATTCTCCCATTAGACTCATTTCAAATTCATGGCTCATACACTTGGCAAAAGATTCACATAGTGATTCATCTGAAGAATAAAAAATAATGTCATCAACATAAATTTGAACAATAAGAAAATTATTTTTAAAATATTTGATAAACAATGTAGTATCAACCTTGCCTTTTGTAAAATTATTTAAGATAAGAAAGGAGCTAAGCCTTTCATACCAAGCTCTAGGAGCTTGTTTTAATCCATAGAGAGCCTTAGTTAATTTAAACACATGATTAGGAAGAAGAGAATTTTTGAATCCGAGAGGTTGTTCAACATATACTTCTTCAGAAATAAAGCTATTTAAAAAAGAACTTTTGATATCCATTTGAAATAGTTTAAAATCATTACTACAAGCATAGGCAAGGAGCATCCTAATGGCTTCTAATCTTGCCACAGGAGCGAAGGTCTCTTTAAAATTAATACCTTCTCTTGGTTGACACCTTTGGCCACTAATCTAGCCTTGTTTCTAACCACGATACCGTATTCATCTTGCTTGTTTCTAAAGACTCATTTAGTACCAATAACTAAATGGTCATTAGGTCTAGGAACAAGCTTTCATACCTCATTCCTCTCAAATTAATTTAACTCTTCTTGCATTGCGATGACCCAAGAATTATCTTTCAAGGTATCATCAATGCACTTTGGTTCAATTTGAGAAAGAAAAGTGGCATGGGCACAAAAAATTTTAAATGAAGAACGAGTTTGAACTCCTTTAGATATATCTCCTATAATTAACTCCATGGGATGGGCGTCTACATACTTCCATTCCTTAGGTAAGGAAATTTGGGAAGAAGATGCATCTAAGTAGCCATTTTGAGGAGAGGGTTCATTCAAATTCAAATCATCAAAACCAAGATCATCATCAAAATCTTTTTTCTTAAATTCAAAAAATTCATTAAAAACCACATGAATAGATTTTTCTATAACTAAAGTTCTTTTGTTAAAAACTCGAAAAGCTTTAGAAATAGAAGAGTAACCAAGAAAGATGCCTTCATCGGATTTAGCATCGAATTTTCCTATGGCATCCTTTTTATTCAAGATAAAGCATTTGCAATTGAAAACTTTAAAGTAAGAGACATTGGATTTTTTATTATTCCATAATTCATATGGAGTCTTAGATAGAGATGGTCTTACTAGAACTTTCTTCATGACATAGTAAGCCATGTTCACAGCTTTGGCCCAAAAATATTTAGGTAAATTATATTCATTTAACATGGTTCTAGCCATTTCTTGCAAATTTCTATTTTTCCTTTCTACTACTCCATTTTGTTGAGGATTCCTCAGAGTAGAGAAGTTATGGTTATATCCGTTTATTTCAAAAAAATTTTGGAAGTCATGGTTTTGAAATTCACCATCGTGATCACTCCGAATTGATGAAATCATGAAACCTTTTTCATTTTGAGTAAGTTTACAAGATTTAGAAAAATATTTGAAATAATCACTTTTGTGAGCCAAGAAATAGGTCTAAGTGTATCTACTATAGTCATCCACAATTACGAAGGCATATTTGCTACCTCCTAGGCTTGTTATGTCAATTGGTCTAAATAAGTCCAAATGGATCAATTGCAATGGTCTAGTGGTGCTAATTTGATTTTTTTTATTTGAAACTAGTTTTTATTTGTTTTCCTAGTTGACACGCATCACATATTTTGTCCTTGACAAACTTCATATTGGAAATCCCTCGTACTAACTCTCTAGATAAAATCTTGGATATTAGTTTCATGCTTGCATGGCCTAATCTCCTATGCCAAAGCTAAGCATCATCATTCAAAATCGAAAAACACATTTCATTACTTAGTTCATCAATATTAATGGTGTAGACATTATTTTGTTTTAAAGCAATCATGGATATGTCATTGTTTGGTTTTTCAATGATGCAAACATTAGATTCAAATCTAACAACATAACCTTTATCGCATAATTGACTAATGCTCAAGAGATTATGTTTTAGTCCATTAACTAACAACACATCATCTATTGAAAAACTTGATTTGTTACCTATGGTTCCTTTGCCAATGATTTTACCCTTGTTGTTGTCTCCGAAGATGACATACCCTTCTTCTTTGCTAGTGAGCATAGATAATTGAGATGGATCTCCGGTCATGTGCCTTGAGCATCCACTATCAAGATACCATCTCTTGCTCCAAGCTTATGATGGTGAATGTGTCTACAAAAGAAAATGGTTTCTAGGTACCCATTTGATTTTGGGTGCCTCAAATATTAATCTACGAACTTTGTCATTTAGCATTGAATTATTTATAGTTCTTTTAGGAACCCATATCAATTTGTGTGGACTAATTTTCTTAAACGGATATTTGTAAACAACATGTCCAGATTTGCAACAAAAATTACATTTCAAATAAGAGGATACATGTAATGTTAGCCCTTTAATGAAGGTGGTTTGAGTTCGATGAGATTGATTCACGAATCAAATTCCACATCTATTTCCGATATGACCCTTGTTTACAAGGATCATGTCTAAGCTCTTGCTACCGACCTTAAACTTGTTTAGGGTCTCTTTGAGTAGCAAGTTCTCCTTTTCAATTGCTTCTAAGTGATTACACTTAGAGCATGGGAGTAGAGGGAGAGAATCATACTCAAGACTTTTAAATTTATCTAGCAATAAAGCTTGTTCCTTTTTTAGTAAATTAAACTTCTTACTAATAGTTTTACATTCATCAAATAACTCATGAAAAGCGATAGAAAGTTCATCGAAAGATAATTCTTCATTAAATAACTCACTAATCTCTTCTCCTAAGGCTATTAGCGTGAAATTAGCCTCCTCTTTGTTGCTTGCTTCTTCAACCTCGGAGTCACTTAAATCATCCCATGTAGCCTTCAATGCTTTCTTCTTCTTTGGTTGCTTCTTCTTGGCTTAGGGGCATTCATATTTGAAGTGCCCTGGCTTCTTGCACTAGTAGCAAATGACTTGGTCCTTTTTATGTTCAAGTTTATTTTTTGTGTCATTTTTAAATTTGTTCTTTCTTATAAATTTTTTAAATTTTTGAGTTAAAAGTGCAATGTCATTATCACTGTCCTCATCACTTGATGTTCCTTTCAAGTGGTCTTCTTGTGTTCTTAGTGTCATATCCTTCCTGTTCTTTAGAAGGGGGTTCTCAAGCTCTTCATGAGCATGACACGTCATTTCGTAGGTTATTAGAGACCCAATAAGTTCTTCGAGAGGAAAGGTCTTAAGGTCCTTGGCCTCTTGAATGGCCATAACTTTTGGATCCCAACTCTTTGGAAGGGATCTTAAAATCTTAGTTACAAGTTCAAAGTTAGAAAAACCTTTACCAAGTGCTTTGAGTCCATTGATGATATTCGTAAAGCGGGCGTACATGTCTCCAATGGACTCACTTGGTTTCATTCAGAAAAGTTTGTAAGAATGTATAAGAATATTGATTTTGGACTCTTTCACTCGGCTAGTGACTTCATGAGTGATCTCAAGAGTACGCCAAATATCAAAAGCCGATTTACAAATCGATACGCGATTAAATTTGTTTTTGTCTAGTGCACAAAACAAAGCATTCATAGCCTTGCGTTTAAAGCAAAAACCTTCTTCTCCGACTCATTCTATTCACTCATCGGAAGAGAAGATTTTTGAAAACCATTTTCAACGATATTCTAAAGCTCAAAATCTATAGAAAAAGAAAGATCCTCATACGAGTCTTCAATACGTATAATCCGACCCATTAAACATAGGCGGATGAGTAATGGAGTGACTCTCTTGCATACTTGAATAGACCATCTCTCTTGGGTTTTAAACCAAATATAAGAGTGAACCTTGCTCTGATACCAATTGTTAGGATCGGAGAGGCACTAAGAGGGGAGGGGGGTGAATTAGTGTAGCGGATTCAAACCGTAAGTTGGAAATCGATTTAGTAAATAGCTAGTTCATACGAAAATTTTGATTTGACGAAAGATGACTTGGTTGAAGTTGCTTGAGTAAAGGTGATGAAAAACTAAATGATTTGCAGCTAAGTAAAAGGAATGATTCAGAAATTTAAACACTCACGTATTCAAGAACGCCACGATGTATAGTGGTTCGGTCAAGTCACCTACATCCACTTCCAAAGCCTTTTTTGATAAGGCTCCCAACTTCTACTAGCAATCCTTTTGAAGGGGAAGGAGCAAACACCCCTCTTACATCCCTATTACAAGAAGTTCACACTCTTACAGATTTTTCAAAGAGGAAGAAGGAGGTGAACACAAGCTATAAAAAATAAGACTTTTGCCAAGACTCTTGCTCAATTTCTAACTCTCAAAAGGATATCCTTTTAGCTGAGAAAGGGGGGTATTTATAGATCCAAAGAGGATTCAAATTTGAACTCCAAATTTAAATTCACTTGAGTTTCTTTGACTAAGCGGTGCCACCGCTTGTCGATGGGGTGAGTGCCACCTGTCGGCATGTTGTGTAGATGGATTGATGCCGTGGTGGGTTCCCGCTTCAGCCAAGGTGGTGCTACCGTCGTTGCCTTCTAGCGCTGGGTGGTACCACACACGAATGGCGCTCGTGTGTGGGCGGTTCCATCTACCTAGTTCCTTTAAATTGGCTTTAAGCCCAAGTTGAATGGGCCCTGTTTTAGGCCCAAGTTGACCTAATAAGAGCCCGGTTGACCCCTACTAGGTTTAAACAGGATTATTTTCAAATCCTTACCCTAATTACATGCCAACTACGAAATTGAAACATAATTCTAAGTGATTTAAGCTGACATTTTTCAAGTCTACTTCCGGTGAGCTTTACGACGAGATTCCGGTGGACTTTCGACACTTCCTTCGAATTTCTTTCGGAGGACTCCCAGCATGCTCTCGAATTGTATGGCGAGCTCAACGAGACTTTGGCAAGCTTCCGAACCTTCTCGGTAAACTCCATGAACCTTCGACAATCTTTGCGGAGAACTTTTGAAAACTTCGATAAGTCCCTGATTCGATCTCGGTTAGTTCCGGCAACACTTCCAACGATCCTTCGGACTTCCGATGAACTCTTGAACTCCCGACGGACTTGACTTCGGTAAATCACTTTATGTTTCCATCCCATCATAGTTAATCCTGCACACTTATCTCTATAATATAGATTAGAACAAATATTTCACCAATTGATTTCATCATCAAAATCCGAGATTCAACAGAGACAAAGCTCAACGGACTGAGCAAGCGTCCAGGAGTCGTCGCATGATCTCGTATGAGTTAATGTGTTGGTGGATGCATAGTGAGATCAAGTGGGGGAGCAACCCAAGGCAACACAAAGTGAAAGCACACTTGGAGCTGATAGGGAGATCGGACTCAACAAAGGGCAGACCTGTGGAATGGTAGGCACGAGAACCACCATTAATGCAATGCCAATTGAGAAGCGGAGTAACTTAGGGGTAACTTGGTGATGTACCCAAGCCACATGATGCGAGTGGCATAGAAGATAGAACATGGAGCGGGCGCTTGGAGCTTTCCTTAGACAGAGGTTAAGAATATGGACTCTTGCAGAGGCAAGAGCAGGATCATATTGTTCCATGGGTTTCTTATTCTGATAGTGTAAACTCATCTTACATGGTGCCAAAGACGAAGGGAACTTCGAGGCACATGCATCTTATCTTGGTGAAGCATTTGACGGATGAACTAAGGCGATACAGTTTACAGAGGCAAAGTTGGTGTCAAAAGGCCTTAGCACGGGGCAAGAGGATGCAGAGGCAAGTACTATTGAAGAATATACCATAGTGTTGCTATTCGATTTGCTAGGAGGAAAGCGGTGCGCAGCGGAGATTATGCTAGTAAGTGCAAAGGCCTAGGATCCAGACAATGGTACACCAATTTCTATGAAGTCAGGGGACTTCAAAGGAGTTGCTAGGCGATAGATTGTCCTAGAGTTAGGCTTCATCTAAGTGTGACCCAAGAGCGGGTGGATGAAGGTCGATTGCCAAAGGAGCATATAGAATTGAAGGTGGCAAAGGCCCTGCGTTGTGTTGGTGGAGTCCACACATGGAGATATCGTAGTTCGAGTTCATAGCACAGGGATCAGAATGCAAGGAGATGTCACTAGGAGGCGACATGATATAGCGGATCGTGGTGGAATGGTTCGTGGCAATACGACACACATGGTGAGTCCTATGTAGGGACTAGATCATGCATAGATATGATCGGGAGTGCAACTGGGAGCTCCACTTCAATGAGCGATATAATAGTAAGAAGGGCTATGGATTCAAGTAGGGAATGCCATGGTCTCGCAGAGGCGGGTCTTCTATGCGTGCATCGAAGGTTGCATTGAATGGAAGCCTTGGACATCAGCTTATGGGGGGTGTTCACTATCAAGGAATAAGTTCAGATGGAAGTACCAGTGAGTCCCATGGGGGGACTGGATCATGCAGAGGTATAATCGGGAGCGCAATTGGGAGCTCCACTTCGGTGAGCAACATGACGGTAAGAAGGGCTATGGATTCAAGCAGGGAATGCCATGGTACTGTAGAGGTGGGTCTTCCGTGTGTGCATCGAAGGTTGCATTGAATGGAAGCCTTGGACATCAACTTATGGGGGCTATGCACTATCGAGGAAGAAGTTCAGGTGCAAGTACTAATGAGTCCCATAGGGGGGACAGGATCATGCAGAGGTATGATCGGAGTGGCTAAAGAGTTAGACTACTTCAGAGCTCACATTCGCTTAAGGGAGCCTGGAAAATCAGAGGACAAGGCCGAGTAAGTGAAAGTTGCGATCAATGAAGCTAAGGAGAACAGAAGCAGTGTAAGCCCTGCAATATGATGGCGCAGGCCATACATGGGAGTTGCAGTCTGTCTTTCCATCGACCAAGTGAAATTGCTCAGAGAATACAGAGGTGTTGAAGCAGGTGGTCGAAAAAGGGTAAGGAAGCAATAACGAGTCTAGAGGGACTCAGCTACCCAAAATCAAACGTCGGTTAGAATGGAGGTGGACTCAGAAGAATGTCATAGTGCCATAGAGGTGGATCTACCGATCGCGAAGAAGGAACGCAGATGCAAGACAACGGATAGTAGTGCCATGGGTATGGTAGTGCCATGGTACCGTAGAGGCAGGACTTCTGTGAAGTCATTGATCCCTTGCTCTCATAGAGGGAGAGCACTTGGTCGTGATATGGGTCATGGAGGAGGAGAATGCAGTGGCAAACTCCATGTACCAAGACAAGGCTAAAGGGCAAAGGCTAGGAAACTTCGTAAGACCGTTGTCAATAGACTTCTCATCAAGAGAGCCGTAAGTGAAGGACTTCGGGTCGATGTAGGAGTGTAGGACCAAGGAACGAAGCAAGTAGTACGCGATGCTGTACCTTTACTTCTCAAAGAAGTAGGTGGCAGAAATGATGGAGAAGGCGGTATAATCCCAAAGGCGAACAAATCTATCAAAGACTTGCTCCAAGTTGGAGTGATAACTTCTTGCATTCCAGAAGTTCAATGGCATTGAGAAGGTGAATCATAGTAGCTGACTCAGCGCAAGGATTACAAACACTTCAAGTGCTTCGGAAGTGTGAGCTAAGAGCAGGCGAAATCTAGTAACCAGCTGATAGAACCCCAGAGGAATTCTATGGAGATTGATCTTTGAGGGGGATCAACCCTTGGAACGCTATAGGGGTTCCACCCTCCAAGTAGCCTGGTGGCTGTAATTGTAGATTGATCTTTCTTATTCCAAAGAGGTGGAGGCTACAAGCTTATATAGAGCTCCAAACCCTAGCCCTAGGGGCTGCTTCCTAAGTGAACTACCCAATTTGCCCTCAACTTTAGTGGGCCGGCCTAGTAACAAGGGGGGCGGCGACTAAGAAGCCCAAAGACCCAAATATAAACCCTAGCCTCTCTTCTTTATAGGATAGAGGTGGCTAGGTGGGGTTTATTACATTCTCACAGGGTTTTTATTAGCTGCTAAATGGTTGAATAGGACCTAACCCTACTAGGGTTGTATCAAGCCCGCCCTCTTCAAATCAGCCTTGTCCTCATGGCTGGGGTTCCATGAACTCAGGGAACCGGGACTTCAGCTCCTCATATGATTCCCATGTGGCATCTTCGAGTGGTAAATTAGTCCAATGTACTAGTACTTCAGTAGAGGGACGTTGACGACGCATCATGACTCTGCGATCGAGGATGGCTTGTGGTTGGGCTTGAATATTTCCATCATCAGTGGTGTTGGGCAGTTGGATCTGGGGTGTCTCGTGTTCTTCAAACTTGGGCTTCAAGCATGACACGTGGAAGACAGGTGAATTTTGACATCTTCAGGTAATTTAAGTGCATGACGCATACACTCCAATATGCTCTATGATCTGATAGGGCCCATAAAAACGTGGAGATAGCTTCATGGAGGCTCGTGTGTTGATGGATAGTTGCTTGTATGGTTGTAGGCGAAGATAAACCCAGTCTCCTACTAAAAATTCTCTTTCACTTCTTCGTGTGTCAGCTTACTGCTTCATTCTAGCTTGAGCAGTAGAGAGATTATCCTTTAGCAACTATAGGAGTTTGTCCCTGTCAATTAAATCTTGGTCGACCTGATCTACCTTAGCCGAGCCAATTACATACTTTGGAATCACAAGGCCCGGCCGACCATATAATGCTTCATATGGGGTACATTTAGTAGATGAATGATATGTAGTATTGTACCACCATTCGGCCCAAGGGAGCCATTTCGTCCACTCCTTTGGTCGATCACTAGCGAAACATCGAAGGTATGTCTCTAAACATTTGTTCACCACTTCTGTTTGGCCGTTAGTTTGTGGATAATATGCAGTGCTCATCTTGAGTTTGGTGCCCTGTAACTGAAATAACTCGGTCCAAAATTTACTAGTGAAGACCCTGTCACGATCACTTACGATGGACCTTGGCATCCCATGCAGTTTAACAATATTTTCTATGAAAATCTGAGCAATACTAACAGTAGTGTAGGGATTTCGCACAGCACAAAAATGAGCATATTTCATAAGTTGATCAACCACCATAAGGATTGTGCTTTTACCTTTGGAAGGTGGCAGCCCTTCGATGAAGTCCATGGAGATGTCAGTCCACACCGAGTCTGGTATGGGTAGTGGTTGTAGTTTCCCTGGACTCGCTATTGTTTCACCTTTTTGCTGTTGACATATATCACATTGTGCTACGTATTCAGAAATAATTTTTTTCATCCCTTTCCAATAAAAGTTTTGATTTGCTCTTTTGTAGGTTCTTAGAAATCCAGAGTGCCCTACTGAAGGTGTGGAGTGCATTTCGTGTAGAATGACTTTGATGCAAGGGGAGTTTGGTATAAGTACAATACGACCTTTATAGCGTAGATCCCTCGAATCCCAAGTATAGTGAGCTATTGCGCTTGGATCCTCCTCCAATTTTTTGATGATGTTGCTAGTTTCCGAATCCTTCTTCCATTCCTCCCTAATGCCCTCGAGGAAGTTGGTGGTAGGAAGAGAGATAGCTGAAAAATCAGCTTGCTGAGGGAGCCGTGAGAGTGCATCTGCAACAACGTTTTCTTTCCCCTTTTTGTAAATAATTTCATAATCAAATCCTAGAAGTTTGGTTACCCATTTTTGCTGCTCCGAGGATGATATCTTCTGCTCCAAAAAGTACTTAAGGCTTCTATGGTTGGTTTTAATCTGAAATCGTCGGCCAATCAGGTAGGGTCTCCACTTTGTTACTACTGCGTGCACAATGGCGAGCATCTCCTTATCATAGATAGATATTTTTTGATGGGAGGGAGACAATGCCTTGCTAGTGTATGCGAGTGGTCGACCATCTTGTATGAGAACAGCTCCAATTTTGACTTCAGATGCATCGGCCTCAATGATGAAGGGTCGGCTGAAATCTGGTAGTGATAGCACCGGTGTTGTCATCATGGCTGTCTTAAGTCTATCGAAGGCAGCGGAGGCTTTGTTCGACCATAGGAAGGCATCTTTTTTCAGTAGAGAAGTGAGGGGGTCACTAATCTTCCCATAGTCCTTCACGAATTTTTGGTAGTAGCCCGTTAGTCCAAGGAACCCATGCAGTAATTTCACATTTGTAGGTTTCGGCCAACCTTGTATTGCGTCGATTTTTGTTGAGTCTACGGCCACTCCTTCTTCTGATATTATATACCCAAGGTACTCTACTTTTTGCTAGAGAAAGCTGCACTTTGATAGCTTAACGAAAAGAGTATTCTCCTGAAGGATCATCAGAATAATTCGCAAGTGCTGAAAGTGAGTCTCAAGAGAAGGGCTGTAAATGAGAATATCATCGAAAAATACCAGCACAAATTTGTGAAGAAAGCTCCGAAAAATATCGTTCATGAGACTTTGGAAGGTTGAAGGAGCATTAGTGAGTCCAAAGGGCATTACCAAGAATTCATAATGGCCGTTATGAGTGCGGAAAGCAGTTTTTGGGATGTCGCCTTCACATACCCGAATTTGGTGGTAACCGGATCGAAGGTCCAACTTCGTAAAGATTCGAGCTCCTTTTAATTCATCAAGAAGTTCATCCACCACTGGTATGGGGTACTTATCCTTGACGGTGATGTCATTTAGAGCTCGATAGTCGATGCACATCCGCCAGGTTCCGTCTTTCTTGCGCACAAGTAGCACCGGTGAGGAGTAGGGGCTGCAGCTTGGTCGAATCACCCCTGTTTCGAGCATTTCCTTCACGATTTTCTTAATTTCATCTTTCTAGAGGTGAGGATAGCGGTAAGGCCGAGTGTTTGCTGGTGGTTTGCCCGGAAGGATTAGAATCCGGTGGTCATGTTGCCGAGTAGGAGGAAGATTGCGTCGTTCGGCAAAAACATCATCAAATTCAACAAGCAGTTGGGTGATCGTTTGATTTTTAATTTCTATTTTCTCCCCCTCTAGTTATTGCTGGAGATGCATAAGAAAGCCACCATTTATCTTGTGTAAAACTTTCTCCATTCGTTGAGATGAAAAGGTGGTTACGTTGCTTCCGCGCTTCCCGCGTAGGGTGACCTATTTACCTTTGCAATAGAATTTCATAATCAATTTGGAAAAGTTCCAAGAGACATCACCTAGTGTCGTCAGCCATTCTATGCCCAGCATAGCCTCATAATCATCAATTGGTAGGAGGAAGAAGTCAGCAACAATTTCTTGGTCCTGTAGTAATAGTTTGACCTGCGGGCATCTTTGGTCACATTTTAGGATTCGACCGTCGGCGACCTTTATGTCGAACTTGCTACAACCTTCGATATGGAGCGCCATCCAAGTAGCAACCTTACTGTTTAGAAAGTTATTAGTGCTGCCTATATCGATGAGAACGGTGATCGGTTGTTGTTTGAGCAGGCCTCCAACTTTCATCGTTTGCGGATTTGAGTAGCCGGCTAGTGCATGTACCATAAAGTCGACCGATTGTGGCTCTTCTTCCATATCTTCATCCTCATGTTCAAGACTCTCTTCTGGCTGTTCACTGATCTCTTCTTCCACTGGTTCAATCACAAGAAGTCTCCCTTTTTACAGCGATGCTCGCGGCTCCACGGCTCGTCACAATGCCAACATAACCCCTTGGCAGATCGGTCTCGAAGCTCTTCTCTTGTCAACCTTTTTGGTGCAGGAGCTCGGCTGATAGTAGGGGGGGCTGAGGGCTTCAATATTTCTGGTCAGGGAGCGACCCTAGTCCTCCGAGCTTCATGGTTCAATCGCTCCTCCTGAAGTCATGCGAAAGAGATGGCTGCCATAAGCGTGTACGGTTATCGCGCTTTAACTTCTCCCCGGATCTCCAGATTCAAGCCCTCAATAAATGTCCCCAATAACTATTTTTTAGACCAATCACAAGTTTGATTAGATAACCTTTCAAACCTGGTTTGATACTCCTGGATGGTGGAGGTTTGTCGGATCTTTGCTAGTTGTCCGTCGATGTTCTCATAATCGGTTGGTCCGAAACGGATCAGCAGTCCTTCTTTGAATTATCGCCATAAGAGGACTCCATGAGTATGTTCAAACCAATCAAACCATTGTATGACATCTCCTTCTAGATGAATAGCTGTAATTTCGACCATAGATGCATCTGCGATTTTGTGGTACCGAAAATATCGCTCCACGCGCGAGATCCAACCAATCGGGTCTCCTTCTTCCCATCTAGGGAAGTCCACCCTCATGCGTGGATAGTGGGGATCGATCATAGAGCCTCCCCTCTCCTGGAGGTCATCTCTTCGATTAGAGCTCTCCCCTTGATGTGATTTCTTTGGGCTCGGTGGTCGACCCAAACTAAGTTCGGCAAAGAGAGTCCGAATCTTCTCCTCCATTCGTGTCTCGAAAGCTTCAAATTTAGAATCAATTGCCTCCTCGGATGCCATAGCATATGTCTCCAAATCAGATCTCTGATGCAATTAGAGGTGGCGACTGTAGATTAATTTGATCTACGTCAAGAGATGACGGTGGAGACGACGACGTCAAGAGCAATTGTGGGAATTGCTTGGCTAATGGTGGGCGGCAGGGATGGCAGCAAAAGCAGCAAGATCACTGCTCTGATACCAGAAGATAGAACCCCAGAGGAATTCTATGAAGATTGATCTTTGAGGGGGATCAACCCTTGGAACGCTATAGGGGTTCCACCCTCCAAGTAGCCTGGTGGCTGCAATTGTAGATTGATCTTTCTTATTCCAAAGAGGTGGAGGCTACAAGCTTATATAGAGCTCCAAACCCTAGCCCTAGGGGCTGCTTCCTAAGTGAACTACCCAATTTGCCCTCAACTTTAGTGGGCCAGCCCAGTAACAAGGGGGGCGGCGGCTAAGAAGCCCAAAGACCCAAATATAAACCCTAGCCTCTCTTCTTTATAGGATAGAGGCGGCTAGGTGGGGTTTATTACATTCTCATAGGGTTTTTATTAGCTGCTACATGGTTGAATAGGACCTAACCCTGCTAGGGTCCTATCACCAGCTCGATGCACGAAGAACAACCTTGAGGAGGCGTGTGAAGTCAAGTTACCTTTGCCTTCTCAACTCTTAAGAGAATGGGTGAAAATGAGTACCCCAGCTCTCTTAGTTATCCAGCAACAGAGCTCTGCATAGATTTGAAGACCCTTTGAAAAGATGAATGGAAGACAACAATTATCAAGTCCTCACCAATGGTGATCAATGCTACTAGGAGTAGATTGTCTACTTCATTTCCCAACTGAATGCCAATCGAAAGTGGAAGTGATATGAACCTACTTGGATGAGACAACTAAGTGAAAGAAGATTCGATGGAAAAATTTTGCAGAGGAAGGACCTAAAAACTTCAAAGGTTGCGAGGCGATGCTCGTTAAAGCTCCAATAAGCATCTATCCAGTTTAAGAGATAAGAAGAATTTGAAGAGTGGTGTATATTAAAGATGGTCTTTTCCTTCATCAGATGAATCCGCAAGAACCAGCAAGGTTCAACACAACTTTGCCAACCCCACACTAGAGTCAGAGTCATGGGCGAGTTGAAGCAGCATGGCGGATTAAAGTTTGATGACTCAATAACAAGTGGAGAACAATTGAGAGCTGAGGGGCACATTGCAGTAGGAGCAGAAGATTAAAGATCCAACAAAGGCAAGGAGTTGCAACATCAACAAAGGCTTCGACGAGGATGTCGAAGGAATAAGTGGGGGAGAATGTCACGGACACATTGTAAAACAGTTTGTTTAGTGTAATGCTTATGCGTATTTGTATCATTTTCGGTTTGTTCTAGCTTATAAAGCTTGTAAAAGGTTTGCCAAAGGCTAAATGCCCCATTTGAGTGAGTTTGGCAGCCATTATCGGCTTGTACATAAAGTTTGCATCAAGTGGACACTTGTACTACAATTCGGTCTATAGTGGACCAATTTTATACCTTTGTTGTGCAACCATTCTTAGCTTGTAATATCCATGGTTGGAATTTGCATTGGCTATAAAGTGTTTGTTGAAAGGTTTGCTTGTGAATCCCGTGTGAAGCACTTTCTCTATCCTGTCTTCTCTTTTGTAGGTCTTAAGGGATCGTAGGAGATTTCGGAAAGGCTGACCTTTGCGGACTGACATGCAATGGTATTACATGGCTTAGGCAAAACTAGCTAAGTCCGTGACATTTGGCTCTCTCCTATTTACAAAGGTCCCTTATCAACTTAACTCTAATGGATCCTTCTCTATTGGGTACCAGATCTCCATCTAATTATCCAAGCCTCTTAAATTAGTAGGTTTCTACCCAATAATCTCTTATTAGCTCTTATTGGATCTTATCAATAGGATCTAATAATTCAGGGGCTTATTGGATATCCAATAAGATAAGGGTTTCAGCGGATATCTCATATCCGAACTTCTACTCGTTACAACACCTACCATATGTGTATGACCCTCTTGACCTAATATCGAGCTAGTCATAAGTCATACCTATCAGAACTCCTTCTGTCCTAGTAAATTATTATTTCCATAATAATTTACTTGACTTATTGACTACGAACATACTAGGCCACTACGTCATAGTCACCAAATGATACAGGAGAATCTAATCCTTTGGACCTATCTATCCTCAGTTATCATATATCTAAAGTCCCTCATCCATCTAATATCCCAAAGACTATATATCGGATATGGTGTTATCAGGACCATACGGTTTCTACTCGAGTCTCGCTCTAATCGAATTCTCTTGGAGAACTCTTTCTCTCTCAATCCAAATGACCTTGGCTAGGGATTTACCTGAGTAAGAACACATAAGATATTTCTCTCATGACACCAAGAGTAGATGATTCTCTATCGATACTTAATTGCTCTTATAAAATTGGTTATGATTCCCGAGGACTGGCTTTGCTAGATTTAGAACTTTCAGACCTATAAGTCCGATATCAAAGAGTGGAGTACTCATATAGGATATCATTAGTGTCTCAAGTCTAAGGACCAGATATACTACTGGGACTAAAGAATCACTATTTGATAATAAAGTATCATCAACCATCTAGTATTTTGTAAGCAGATTAATCAGTAAAATCATTCTCCAATGAGCACCTGTATTATATCTCTAGTGTCCCTACATGAGCAGCTGTGAGACTAGTTGTCTCTATTATATAGATAGTTATACAATACATAAGTCTATTTGGTTATCTCGAAGTCTCTCTTTAGTAACTTATAACTAGGATTATTTAGGGTATGTATTTAAAGGTGAATCGGTCTCATTATTGTGATCTTATTACAATCTGATTCTCATTGCATAGATCTATGGATATCACTATATATATAAATATAATATATATATATATATATATATATATATGTAGCAAGCCACATAAAGTGAGAAAAAATATCAAATAAATAATAAGCAAAAAGAGTGTGTATCATGTCACATATGCCATTACTTATGTGATTAGCTTGTAGGCCACCTATGACTAGTAGAATTATCACTTGTTACATAGCCATTACATAGATTGTGATGGATTTAAAATGATATCTCTAATGATCCGAATGACTATTGCGTCATTAGGATTATGTCATATATGTTGAATCTTGAATTTTGATGATGAAACCAATTGATAGTGATTATGATCTAACTATATTTTGAGTGATGCAAGACTACCTTCAATCAGAAATAGATAATTGAAGTAGAAATAATCGAATTGGGCTGGAGAACATGTCAGAAGATTGGACATCGAGTGAAGGATCGATCGATGTATCAGCAAAAGGCTTCGGACGATGGGTTTGGACATCGGGTCAAGAAGAGCGAAATTATGCCAAGAAGATCGGAGTTGGCTAATTATGCAATAGGTCACAATAGAGGACAATGTGTCAAAGAATCGGATGAACTGCTGATGGACCAATGAAATATCGAGCAGTAAATTCGATTAAAGCTTGGTAATAATTATCTAAATTGAAGTAGGTTTAGGTCTAATTGAGTTGGAATTGGGCCAACTCAATTAGAAACCAATTGGGCCCAAGTGTGGACTATGTTGGGCTATAATTAGGGATCAATTAGACCCAAGTGTGGGCTGTGTTGGGCTAAGTAAAAAGCTCAAAAAAGTGACCCAAGAGGTGGGTCAAGCGGTGGCACCACTAGAATAGGCAGTGTAACCATCGGTGGCTTGATCTCCAAGATACAATCTCTGAGACTATGTCAGGTGGTGGTACCACCAGACTAGATGATAGTACCGCTCAGTATAAAAAAGCTTGGGTGGTGGTACCACTCAGCATTGGTGGTGGTATCACTAGTACTCAGAAAACTCAGGATGAGCCCAGTTTTGGCTCTAAGTTTGAATCCATTTAGAGCCTATAAATACCTCTCTTATCCCTGGTTAGAATACATGAGCACAGAGAAGTTAAAAGTGAAAAAACATTGATGTAATCCTTTCCCTCCTTTAGTCTTTAGTTGCTTTTAGTTTAAGAGATGAGTGAGTGAGTACTTGTAAAGGTTGTTCTCCTAAACCTATGAAAAGGAGAAGAGGGTTATAAGGGTAGTTAGTCTTTGCCTAGTTGAAAAAAGAATGCTAGTGGATACTAGTGGCCTCGACGAAGTAGGAATCAAGAGTGGACATAAGTCGGATGACCGAACCACTATAAATCGTTGTACTCTCTTTTTGTGATTTCTTCCTTATTGTTTACTCTTACTGCAAAATCACTTTACTTACTCACTACTCTCATTAAGTTCTTATAATCACTCTCAAGTTTAAAGCATTTTCGATATGCTTTCATCGAAATGATTTTTCATTGTATGAACCGAGTTTTCGGAATCATCAAAATCGCAAACGTGTTTACCGCTGCACTAATTCACCCCCTCCCTCTTAATGCAGAACTTGATCCTAACAATTGGTATCAGAGTCTTGGTATTTCTTGTTTGGATTAACACTCAAGAGAAATGGCTCTTTTCGGCTTTCAAGAGAGTTATTCTATCATTCGTCCTCCAATATTCAATAAGATGGACTACACTTATTGAAAAACTCGAATGAGAGTTTTTTTTACTTTCTTTGAATCTTGATTTATAGAATATTATTAAATACAGTTTTCAACATCCCTCGAAACCTATGAATGAATGGATGAATTTTGAGACAAAATAGTTTTCCTTGAATGCAAAAGCTATGAATAACTTGTTTTGTGCTTTGGACAAAAATGAGTTTAATCGGATTTCTATTTGTAAAACTGTACATGACATTTAACATACACTTTAAATCATGCATGAAGGCACAATAGATTCAAAAACTCAAAAATAAATATTTTGATGTATGATTTTGAACTTTTTTTAATGGTACAAAGAAAAACTATTAGTGACATGTACACTATTTTATGGATGTCGTTAATAGTTTAAAAGCTCTTAATAAATCTTTTTGAGTTTTTAACTTGTAAATAAAATTTTAAGATCCCTTCCAAAAAGGTGAGATCCAAAAGTAATGGTGATACAAGAAACAAAGAACTTGAATAATTTTTCAAAACTTATTGGCTCATTAATGACATATGAGATGACATGCTTAGAACATAATGAACATAAGAACCACCTTCCAAAGAACAGGAAGGTAATTGTACTTAGAACGAAAGAAGACCACTTGAGTGATAACTTAAATGATGATGATGAGGACCTTGAACTTCTAGCAATTAAATTTAAAAAATTCATTGAACAAGAAGCAAAGAATAAAAATGAACTTAAAAAGAACATAACCTCAGTCAAGGTGCTCCAAAGACAAGTATGCAAAAGTGAAGAAGAAGAAAGCACAAAAAGAAGAATCGAGTACATCCGAAGATAAAGACGCAAATTGTACTTTGACGGCCTTCGATAATGAGATAAATGACTTAACCAAGGCTCCTTTACTTTATTATGAAATCACTTAGTGCTTTTCATAATTTTATTAGAGAAATTAATAATAATGATATTATTTTATTATGTTTTCTTTGTAGTGATTTTTGAAAATTAAAAATTATGAATGATAATTGCATGTTTTATTATAAAGAAACAAAATGTTGATCTAATGCTTGTACACCAAATAAGATTAAATCTATATATGTCTTAAGAAGTAATTATCTTGATGATTTTGTATTGCTTTCGGTTCAAAACATGATGCTTGGCCTTTGTATGAAAAATTTGAACATGCTTATATGAAATCAAATTGCATGAATTGAAACATATAAAAAGGAAAATATTTTATCATGATAAATCAAATTTTTTGTTTGAAGATGACGTATGTATAATGTGTTACATATTTGGTCTTGATGATTTTTATAATGAAATTTGCCTTTCAGTCTTAAATATTGATGCATATTTTTGTTTGGCATAGCATGCTTATATGAAATGAATCACTTAAATTGAAACAACTAAAATGAGGAAAGCATCCTTTGAAAATATCTTAATCTCTATCTTTAAAGTTTTGGTTTTTTTTAACAAGAGATTGATGAATCTAGTTATGTCATTTTGAATCTTTTGAAAGTGATTTTGATGATGTTAAAATTTGATGCATGAAATCATGCTTGTAAATGTTTGTATCATGCTTAATGATTTTACATTTTGAAATTACGCATGATGAGTTGAAGTTATAGTAGTTTGAAAATAGTTATTCAAATGCATGAATTGACAATCTTTTTGTCACATGAATCATGATTCCTTCTCTTGATATTTGAATTTAAATGAGCTTTATCGTAATCATGATCTTGATAATCGATACTTGATGACTTTAGATTTCTTATGCATAAATTGAGATCTTTTAAGTTTCTTTTCGGTAAAGAGAATTAACCAAATGAGATATGACTTGTCTCTTGATTTCTCGGAACTATAAACTTGAAATTTTTTATAAAATCATGATCTTGATGACTTGAGAATTCTTATGTTTGAATCAAGATTTTTTTATCATTTACTAATGAAGAGAATGTTTATCCAATTGAATCATGATTGTTCTCTTGATTTCTCGAATTTACAACTCGAATCTTTGATCTCCTAAGGTTTCTTTTCATTGTTCGCTAAAAAGGAGATTTGTCAAAATGATTTTTGGATTTATTTATTGATCCTAACAATGTATTGATAAAAGTTGGTGTAAAAAATGATTCATGTCTTTTGGTATTCATGAATTGATCTTTATTGATTTTTTATATTAATATCTTTCATGACATGACTCCCTTGTATTGATGATTGCATACCTTATGTGATGCTTGAAACATTGACTTTTCTTTCATGAATGATATATCTCATTAAGAAATTGATTTTTCTTGATATCTTTTATGATGAAGCATTTTGTAAAAAGAAAAATTATCTCATTATATTCCTCCTTTCTTTTTGACAATGATAAAGGGGGAGAAAGAATTTGCTAGCTTGTATACTTCAAAGAGGAAGCAAAAAATTGTTAGCTCAATCAATATATCACAAAGCAAAATTGCTAGCTTGCACAGTTCAATGAGAGAAATATTACTAGAGCTCGATCATTGCAAAGAAAAATTTTGTCTAGCTTATAAAGGCAAAACTTAGTTGCACTTCTCAAAAGAGAAGAAACAAAAAGTGCTAGCTTGGAATATCACAAAAAAAAGTAAAAAGTTGCTATCTCAAAAGAAGCACTTGAAAAATTTTGCATATCTTTAAAACTTGATAATTTGGTGATCCTAAATGTTGTAAAGTGATGTAAATCTTGCTAGTTTGTTGTAAAACTTGCATATCCTTAAAACTAGCTAGATGCACCTCTTCTTTTTGTTGATGACAAAGGGGGAGAAGTATAATGATGAATTCATACATTGTATGATGAATTAAAATTTCGATTATGCATGATTTATTCAATTTTTTGAATCTTGAATTATCTATCAATATGACATATTGATAGGGGGAGTTTATCTAAACTCCGTCATCAATTAGTTGTTATTATCAAAAAGGGAGAGATTGTTGAATCTTGGATTTTGATGATGAAACCAATTGATAGTGATTATGACCTAACTGCATTTTGAGTGACGCAGGACTATCTTCGATTGGGAATAGACAATTGAAGCAGAAAGAATCAAATTGGGTTGGAGGAGAACATGTTAGAAGATTGGACGTCGAGCGAAGGATCGATCGATATATTGATAAAAGGCTTCAGATGATGGGTTCGGGCATCGGGCTAAGCAGAGTGGAATTGCATCAAGAAGATCCAAGTTGGCCGATTGAGCAATAGGCTATAAGAGAGGATGATACGTCAAAGAATCGGATGAAGTGTCGATGGACCAATGATATGCCGGGCAACAAATTCAACTAAAGCTTTGTAATAACTATCTAGATCAAAGTAGGTTTATGTCTAATTGAATTAGAATCGAGCCAACTTAATTTGGGGCCAATTGGGCCCAAGTGTAGGCTATGTTAGGCCAAGTGAATGACGTAAAAAAGTGACCCAAGAGGTGGGTCAAGCAGTGGCACCGCCAAAACAAGCAGTGGAACTGCCAGTGGCTCGATCTCCAAGATATAGTCTCCGAGACTATGTCAGTGGTGGTACTGCCAGACTGGGCAGTGGTGCCGCTAGCCTGAGTAGTGGTATTGCCTAGTGTCTAAAAAGGTGACCCAAGAGGTGGGTCAGGCGGTGGCACTACCAAAACAAGTAGTGGAACTACCAGTGGCTCGATCTCCAAGATATAGTCTCCGAGACTATGTCAGGTAGTGGTACTGCTAGACTGGGCAGTGGTGCCACCAGCCTGAGCAATGGTACCGCCTAGTGTCAGAAAGCTTAGGTGGTGGTACCACCAGTACCCAGAAGACCCTGGATGAGACCAGTTTTGGCTCCAAGTTTGAATCCATTTGGAACCTATAAATACCCCTCCCATCTCTGATTAGAATACATAAGCATAGAGAACTTAAAAGTGAAAAAACGCTACTATAATTCTTTCCCTCCTCTAGTCTTTAGTTGCTTTCAATTTACGAGAGTAAGTGCATGCTTATAAAGGTTGTTCTCCTAAACTTGTGGAAAGAAGAAGAGGGTGATAAGGGTAGTTAGTCTTTACCCAGTTAAAAGAAGATTACTAGTAGATACCGGTGGCTTCGACGAAGGAGAAATCGAGAGTAGATATAGGTCGGATGACCGAACCACCATAAATCGGTGTGCTCTTTCTATGATTTCTTTCTTGCTATTTACTCTTACTTCAAAATCACTTTACTTACTCAGTGCCCTCATTAAGTTCTTACAATCACTCTCAAGTTTAAAGTATTTCTGATATGCTTTCATTGAAATGAGTTTTCATTATATGAACTGAGTGCAGAACTTGATCCTAACAATATATCCTAGGGTAAATTAGATGATGCCACATGCCCCACTCTCTTGGAGTTGTTCGGGAGTTGAACAAGTGGTCGGGCAAAGGAAGCACTACCTTTGGCCCTTGTAAATAGTAGTTAGCTGCCACAATTGCTCCTTATATGAGTTTATAACTTGAACACTTTCAAAAAATATAGTTGGAGTTACTCGTACAATAAAAGCTTTACGATGTCATCCTTAGCCTCTTCTTTAAACACGACTTGGATATGTCACCAATTCCATCAGCACTCTTGGTGACAATAGTGGAAGCTTTAGCCTTGGAAGGAACCGAGTCAGCTACATCGATCATTTGAGGAGGCCCGACTCCCCTCACTTAGGGGATCTCGATGGGCAGAAGTAGAGAAGGCTGAGACCCATAAGCTTGAGTAGCAATAACAATAGTAGCATACTATCCTACATCTTGTAGACACTTCAAAATGTTAGGAAATCTAGGGCGACATCACATGTTTAGTGGAAGAATAGAAAAAAATATTCCTACAGAAAAAGGCTTATTATCGTCGTGCAAAGATTAGCATGTAAAAACCCATGAAATCTAAAAACTACATGTATAAGAGAATTTTGCCACCTAGGGAGGTCGTATATCCTTGAATTCCTATAGATTTGTGGAATAGGATAAAGGAGGTCTACTATCCACCTCTCTAACAGTGATCCACATGACAAGGGCTGTGAAGATGCTCCTCAAATTACTACACCAATCTCCTCTTCGCGCACACCACGTAATCAAGAAGGGGCTAACCCTTCTTGTTGTCCATGTTGAATCTTAGATTTTGATGATAAAATCAATTGATAAAGTTTATGATCTAATCGACGTTTTGAGTGATGCAAAACTATCTTCAATGAAGGAGAGGCAAATTGATTAAAGCAGGAGGAATCGAACGTTAGGCAGGAGTAGAACATGTTAGAAGATTAGACATCGAGTCGGAGGATTGGTCTATTGGGAAATCTAGGGGGCGACATCACATGCGTAGTAGAATAACATAAAAACAAAACACCCTAGGTTTTCGCAAAAGGTTCCATCGTTGTCCGAAGATCGGTGCATCAAAAACAAAGTCGCGAATCTGAAAACTACGTGTGTAAAAATAAAGTACCTAGGGAGATCGTATATCCTTGAATCCCTACAAATCTATAGGACTAGATAAAGGAGTTCAAATGTCCTTCTCTCTAGTGATAATCCATATAGCAGGGACTGCAACGATGCTCCTCTCCTAGGGAGAGGAGAATTGAAGGTGGCTACCAAAAAACCCCAGCCTATAGACCTTTGGTTCCCTCCTATTTATAGAGGTGCCCTGTAAACCCTAATGGATCCTGCCCTATTGGGTATTAGATCTCCATCCAATTACCCAAGCCTCTTGGATTAGTAGGTCTCTACCCAATAATCTCTTATTAGCTCTTATTGGATCTCATCTTAGGATCCAATAATTCAGGGGCTTAATGGATATCCAATAAGTTAGGGGCTCCGGCGGATATCTCATATCCGAACCTCTACTCGTCGTGACACCTACCATATGCATGTGACCCTCTAGGCCTAATATTGAGCTGGCCGTTAGTCATACTTGTTAGTGTTGAATCTCGGATTTTGATGATGAAACTAATTGAGTATGATTTGTGGTCTAATTGCGTGTTGAGTTACGCAGGTCTACTATCGATCAGGATTAGACAGTTGATGCTAGAGGAATTGACGTTGCGTCGGAGGTGATCACGTCAGGATATTGGATGTCGAGCCGGAGATTCGGTCGACTATCGGCAGGAGGCTTCGTACGTCAGGCATCGGGTCAAGAAGTGCGGAGTTGCGCCATGGATATCGAGATTGCGGAGGTCAACCATCGATTGGGCAACAAGCCGCTAGAGAGGGCGATGTGCCGAAGGATCGGACGAAGCGCTGACCAATGATGTGTTGGGCAACTGAATGTCAATTCGCGTTGTAATAACTGTCTAGATCAAAGTAGAGTTTTTGGTGTTTGTTTGTGCAGGAGTGACTACGATAGGGATGGAGACGTAAAGCGAAACAAAGGGCCGAAGACAAGTGTGATGAATCGTTGGGAGTTCGAGTGTTCAACGGAAGTCCGAAGATTCGTTGGGAGCGTTGCCGGAACCGGCCGAGAACGAGTAGGGAGCTTGCCGAAGGGTTTTCGGAAGTTCGCCGGGAGGTTCGTCGGAAGTTCACGGAGCTTGCCAAGAAAGATCGGAGCTTGCCAAAGAAGCTCGGGGGAACTCGCCAAGATCATCGTGAAGTCCGAGAGCTTGCTGTGAGTCCGCGGAATGGTTTTCGAAGGTTCGTCAGAAGACCGTCGGAAGTTGACCGGAAGCTCACCGGAAGAAGTTGTCATGTGGACTTTGTAATAGCTTAGGAAACGTCTTTAAAATTCGTAGTTAGCACGTATTTTGGGTTAGGATTAGATAACCCAAAGTGGGGGCCCATTGGGCCTTGATTAGGATGAGTTTGGGCCAAAATTTTGGCCCAAACCGAACCAGCTACGTGCATGCATGCTACGTGCATGCTACTGTAGCCCGGGTACTATAGTCGGCCATCAGTAAAGGTGGTAGTATCATCGCTGGGCTGAGCGGTAGTACCACCCCGGCTATTATAGCCAGCGGTAGTACCGCCTTAGATGGGGCGGTAGTACCGCTGGTGCGTGGAAAGCCGTGCAAGTAGCACCGCCGGGTCGGGCGGTAGAACCGCTGGTGTGTCGATCTGCCAAATCGACAAAGACTGAAAAACTCAAAAGATTCAAATTTTTGGCTCCATGTTTAGGCTCTAAATTTGAATCACTTTGAGGCTTATAAATACCCCTTCCTTTTCAGCTGAAAAATAAAACCCTTAGAGAGTTAGAGTTTGAAAATAAGTCTTGGGAAAGTCTTGTTCTTCATTTGCTTAAGTGTTCACCTCATTCTTCTTGTGAAATCTTGTAAGAGTGTGAACCACTTGTAAAGGGTTGTAAGAGAGGTATTTGATCCTTCCCCTTCAAAGGATTTGGTAGTGGAAGAAGGGAGCCTCATCGGAGAAGGCTTCGGAAGTGGATGTAGGTCACTTTGACCGAACCACTGTACATCGCTGCGTCTTGATTACGTGAGTGGTTAAATTTCTGTTTTACTTTGCTGCAAGCCTTTACTTTACTTACTCAACTTCCTTATCATCTTATTACGTATGCTTTAAAGTTAAAACGCAATCTTTCCGGGTTCAAACGAAACGTTGCATTCATTCGTACGAAGTTTCCAAAGCTTGTTTTAAATCGCTGAAAATCTATCGTTTTATCCGCTGCACTAATTCACCCCCCCCCCTCTTAGTGCCGCTCGATCCCTAACAGTTAGAACTTATTCTGACTCAGTAAATTATTATCTCCATAATAATTCACTCGACTCATCGACTGCAGACATACTTGGCCACTATGTCGTAGTCCCTAGACGATACAGGGGAATCTAATCCTTTAGACCCATATATCCTTAGTTACCATGTATCTATAGTCCCTCATCCATCTAATATCCTAGAGACCCTATACCAGGCATGGTGTTGTCATGCCCAAACGGTCTCTCCTCGAGTCTTGCTCTAATCAGATTCTCCCGAAGAACTCTTTCTCTCTCAATCTGAATAACCTTAGTAAAGGATTTATTTGAGCAAGAATATATAGGTTATTCCTCTAATGATATCAAGAGTGGATGATTCTCTATTGACACTCAGTAGCCCTCGTAAGTTTGGCTACCACTCCTAATAACCGGTTGTACTAAATCTAGAACTTCCAAACCTATAAGTCCGGTATCAAAGAGTGGAGTACTCATATATGACATCCTTGGTGCCTCAAGTCTAAGGACTAGATACACTACTGGGATTACGGAATCACTATCTGACGTGAGGTATCAATAACCATCCAGCATTCTATAAGCAGATTAATCAGTGAACTTATTCTCCAATGAGCACCTCTACTGTATCCTTAGTGTCTCCACATGAGTAGCTATGAGACCAGCCACCTCCATCATATGGATGGGTATATAACACACTAATATATCTGGTTATCTCGATATCCCTCTCGAATAACCTATGACCTAGATTATTTAGGATCTGTGTTTAAAGGTGAATCAATCTTATTATCGTGATCTCATCATGATCTGATTCCCATTGCACAGATCCATGGATATCACAATATATGCAACATGCAAGATAAAGTGATAAAATGCCTAATAATAATAAGCAAAAGAAAGAGTGCATGTCAAGTCACAAGTATCATTACTCATGTGATTGGTTTGTACGGCACATATGACTAGTAATCTTTCACTTGACCTAAAGCTAATCACCTACATGTTTGATCCCCATCAGGCCTTTGTGACACTTAAAGACAATTCGAGATAATGGCTTGGTTAGTGAGTCTACAATGTTATCTTCGGATGGAACTCCTTCCACTACTATATCTCTTCAGGCCACAATTACTCTAATAAGTTGGAACCCCCTCAGAATACTTTTTGATGATACATAGGTTCTCTTATTTGAGTAATCACCCCTTAGTTGTCACAGTATAAGGAAATCAGCTCCTCGCTGGTCGACACGACTCCCAAATCTGTGATGAACTGCTTCATCCAGACTTCCTCCTTTGCTGCCTCTACTGCAGCAATGTATTCCATCTCTATGGTCGAGTCAGTAGTAGTTGCTTGCTTGAAACTCTTCTAGCACACTGCTCCTCCATTCAAGGTGAACACATACCCTGAATTAGACTTGCTATCATCGACATCAGATTGGAAACTTGAGTTCGTGTAGCCCTCAACCCTAAGGCTACTGCCTCCATATACTAGTAAAAGATCCATAGTCCTTCTCAAGTACTTAAGGATATGTTTTACTGCTTTCGAATGCTCCGAGCCTAGATATGCTTGATACCTGCTCGTGACACTAAAAGCATATGCAATATTATGCCTGGTACATACCATAGCATACATGATAGATCCTATCACTGAGGCATATGGTATCCTATCCATGTGTGCCTTTTCTTCAGGAGTCTTTAGGGATATACTCATAAAAAGTGATATTCTATATCTCATTGATATGAGACGTCTCTTAAAATTTTTTATGTCGAACCTTTTGGCAATGGTGTTTATGTACCAAGACTAAGATAAACCAAGTATCCTTTTAGATCTATCTCTATAGATCCATATCCCCAATACGTAGGATGCTTCCCCTAAGTCCTTCATGGAGAAATGCCTAGATAGCCAAGCCTTTACTGTGGAGAGCATTCCTACATCATTCCCAATAATCAGGATGTCATCCACATATAATACCAAAGAGGTGATAGTAATCCCACTTACCTTCCTGTAAACACAAGGCTCATCTTCATTCTTAATGAAGTCGTAAGATCTGATTGCCTTGTCAAATCTTATGTTTTAACTTTGAAAAACTTGTTTCAGTTCATAGATGGACCTAAGCAACCTACACACCTTATCTGGGTTATCCCTAGACACGAATCCCTCAGGTTGTATCATATACACATCCACCTCAAGGTTGCCATTGAGGAATGCAGTTTTGATGTCCATCTACCAAATCTCATAATCATAGTATACTACAATAGTTAATAGAATTCGAATGGATTTTAGCATGGCTACGAGTGAAAAAGTTTTGTCATAGTCAATACCTTGTCTTTGACGATACCTCTAGCCATTAGTCGTGCTTTATAGGTCTCTTCCTTTCTATTTACTCCAATCTTCTTTTTGAAGATCCACTTGCAGCCAATGGGTACAATGCCCTCGGGTGCAACAACCAGATTCCAAACCTTGTTGGAGTACATAGAATCCATTTCTGAATTCATGGCTTCTTACCATTTCCCGGAGTCTATGCTCATAATAGCCTCCTCGTAGGTCTGAGGATCAATATCCTAAACATCCTCTCTTCTGATATGTCCCATATATCTCTTAGGAGGATGGGATATTCTACCGGACCTACTTAAAGTTAGAACTTGTGTGCTAGGTACCTGAATAGATTCTAGCTATGGAATGGTGCTTGAGCTAGGTTCTCCAACCTCACTCAACTCTATCATGCTCCCATTGTCTCCACCAAGAATGTGTTCCTTCTCAAGGAACACTGCTCTCTTGGCTACAAAGACCTTTTGGTCCTCAGGGTGATAGAAATAATACCCACATGTTTCTTTGGGGTATCCCACGAACTTGAACTATTCCGTCTTATATTCTAACTTGTCGGGGTTGTGTCTCTTGACGTAGGCAAGGCACCTCCAAATCTTAACAACCTTAAGATCAGGCTCCTTCCCATTCCATATCTCATATGGAGTAGACACTACTGACTTAGTTGAAATTCTATTCAAAAGGTAAGTTGTGGTCTCTCGGGCATATCTCTAAAATGAGATGGGTTGATCGGCGAAACTCATTATAGAATGCACCATGTCTAATAGTATATGATTCCTCCTTTCTGATATGCCATTAAGCTACGGTGTATAAGGAGATATCCACTAGGATAAAATTGTTAGGATCAAAAGGCACTAAGAGGGGGGGTGAATTAGTGCAGCGGATTAAACTCGTATTCTTGAAACCGATTTCGCAAAGAAACACAAGTTCGTAGGAAGATTTTGATTCGATTTAAAGAGAACTTGAAAGTAATTGCTTGTGAAAAGGAACTAACTATGAACTTGCAGCCAAGAAATGAAATGATTCAGAAATATAAACACTCACACATTTAAGGACACAATGATGTATAGTGGTTCGGTCAAATGACCTACATCCACTCTTGAAGCCTTTGCGATGAGGCTCCGCTCTTCCACTAGCAAGTCCTTTGAAGGGGAAGGATCAAACACCCCTTTTTACAACCCTTTACAAGATGTTCACACTTGTACAAGATCTCTCAAGAAGAAGAAGAAGGTGAACACTTAGCAAAGAAAACAATACTTTCAAAACTCTTCAAAAGCTCAAGACTCAAACTTTTTCTTGCTCAAAAGGGTTCCCTTTCAGTGAGAAAGGGGGTATTTATAGATCCAAAGTGGATTCAAATTGGGCTCCAAATTCCAAGTGAATTTGGAGTTCCCATGTTTCAGTGGTCAAGCGGTGCCACCGCTTGTCGGCGGTGCCACCGCTTGTGTCGGGCTTTGATCGACGTCTGGCGGTGCCACCGCCGTGCAGCGATTCCACCGCCGCGCAGTATACAGGACGGTGCGGTCGCTTCTGCATAACAGCGGCGGTGCTACCGCACGCTAAGAGTGGGGCGCTCGAGAGCGCCCGCTAATGATCCGACGCACTACTGATGATCGGCGCGCTACGATGGCGGCGGTGCTACGCCAGACGACAAGAAGTTGGCGGTGCCACCGCCAAAGATGCATGCAACGTCAATGCACGTAGTTGGTTCGGTTTGGGCCAAAATTTTGGCCCAAACTCATCCTAATCAAAGCCCAATGGGCCCCCACTTTGGGTTATCTAATCCTAACCCAAAATACGTGCTAACTACGAATTTTAAAGACGTTTCCTAAGCTATTACAAAGTCCACATGACAACTTCTTCCAGCGAGCTTCCGGTCAACTTCCGGTGGTCTTCCGACGAACCTTCGGAAACCATTCCGCGGAGTCCCGGCAAGCTTTCGGACTTCACGATGATCTTGGCGAGTTCCCCCGAGCTTCTTTGGCAAGCTCCGATCTTTCTTGGCAAGCTCCGCGAACTTCCAACGAACCTCCCGGCGAACTTCCGAAAACCCTTTGGCAAGCTCCCTACTCATTCTCGGTCGGTTCCGGCAACGCTCCCAACGAATCTTCGGACTTCCGTTGAACACTCGCACTCCCAATGATTCATCAACCTTGTCTTTGGCCCTTTGTTTCGCTTTACGTCTTCATCCCTTTCATAGTTACTCCTGCATAAACAAACACACTCTACTTCGATCTAGACAGTTATTACAACACGAATTGATATTCAGTTGCCCGGCACGTCATTGGTCGGTACTTCGTCCGATCCTTCGGCACATCGTCCTCTTTGCGGTCCGTTGCCCAATCGGCGGATGACCTCGCAACCCCGATATCCTTGGCGCAACATGCATCTTGGCTCGATGCCCAACGTACGAAGCCTTCAGCCGATTGTCGATCGAACCTCCGGCTCGACATCCAATATCTAGATGTGATCACCCAACGCAACGTCAATTCCTCTAGTGTCAACTGTCTAATCCTGATCGATAGTAGACCTGCGTAACTCAAAACACAGTTAAACAATAAACCACAATCAATTAGTTTCATCATCAAAATCTGAGATTCAACAATCTCCCCCTTTTTGATGATGACAACTAATTGATGACTAACGGAGTTAACCATAACTCTCCGGAGTTTTTACCCAAACTCCCCCTATCAATATGCCATTGATAGAACACTTGGATTATCCCAAATCCAAGCAACATTCATCAATCAAACCATCATGCAAATTTATAAAATACTCAATCAGCATCCCATTGCATGAACTCATCAATCTACACTTCTCCCCCTTTGTCATCAACAAAAAGGAGAAGTAATATTTTGGTAGTTTTTAAAAGTTATGGTTCAGGTTTTAAATCATACTAGCTAGATTTTCATTACCATTCAATCACGGTAAGTTTATCGTCATATGCAAGATAGCACTTGTTGTGATGATGATAATTCAACACTTGCTTCTTGTGCTAGTTTGCACTTTGCTTTTCTTGAGATTGCAAGGTAGCAATTTTGTTATTGTCAAGATAGCAAGTTCCTTTATGGCTAGCAAGATATCAAAATGAATATTGACATTAATGCTTCAATCATCAAAATTTTGAAGTCATGAATACGAATTAACCATTTAAGAAAAAATAAATCATGATACCAATTGTTAATAAGCAAGCAAGCATTCTTTGCAATACACAAGCTAGCTCTCTTTCAATTTTTGCAACCAAGTTTTTCTTTCGCAAGCTATCAAATTTTTGTTTGCAATGAGTTAACAATTTTGTAAAATTTACAGCATTCTTAAACATGCAAGCTCACAAGTTTAAAAAAAACTTTGTAATTTCTAGCTAGCTATGTTTGCCACTTTCTCTTGTGATATCCAAGCTAGCATGCTAATTTCCCTTTGTCATTGTCTAAAAGAAGAGAAGAATTAATACTTCAAATAATATGTTCTTTTCAACAAGATCAAGGTCAAGATTCATGAGGTAATAAATAGCAAAACATGCTACTTGAAGCATCCCCATCAAAATCGTATTTTAAGGAAAATTCCAAGCATCAAGATCATGATTTTCAAACATATATATTTTAACATCAATTTCCAATTCATGATAAGGAAGAATAAATCAATAATTCGATCAAGTGATGAATTCCAAAAGACATCTTAATCTGTCAAAATCTTTTTAGAAAGATATTTCAAAAGGATATATTGCAATCGTAAATATCGATAGGTGATTCATTTAAGTGCAAAACCACTTTTACATCATCAATTTTCTAAAGATTCAAAATGACAAATAGATTACCAATTTCATGATTCATTTGGTAGCAAATAGCAAAGAGAACAATTTGTTTGATGCATAAGAAATCTCAATAAGATAATATTTCATAAGAAATTTCAAGAATCAAGTAATAATCATATTTCTTGAAAATTCTCAAGCCAAGAGGTCAAAAGAAGGTTCATGATTCGGTTGAAGCAAAATCTCATTCTATTTTATAAAATGAATCATCAAAATCATTTACAAGAAAAAAAAAACTTCAATCTCGATAAGATAGAGAAGAGGCTTTTTCTTTTGAGTAATTCATTTCGTCTAAGCATGCATTTATCTTTTCATGCCAAATCAAATATTCAAAACCGAAAGACAAACTTAATTATCAAGACAAAAATATAATACATTATGAGATTCAATTTATCATGATAATGTGTTTTTATTTTAAGTTGTTTGTTTCAAACAAGTGTGCTCATGTTTCAAAAGATGAGTGTCAAATTTTAAAACCAAACATGAGTTTGTCATCAAGATATGATATCATAAAGTCATTAAACATGATAACAACCATTTAACATTTTCATTGTATCAGTGATGATTTCATAAGGTATATTCAAATATTTTCATGAAAGCCATCATCTTATAAATTCAAAATATAAGTTTTATCATTAAACCAGTCATGATCAAGTGCATTGAAATCTTTCATTCGAAAATTTTAATAAGAGCAACATAAATTGATTACATGTGTGTATGTATCAACATTTCAAAGCAAGACATAAGTTTTGTCATAAAAACCATTAAGATCAAACACATCACAAATAAAACATCATGAATAAAACATTTTTAACTTTTGTGTTTTATTTTATGTGGTTGATCTTATATAAGCATGTTCAAATTTTCACGTAAAAACAAAGTCATCAATATGCTTGCTTCTATCTTTTAATCATATTTGGTGTGCAAGCATTATCTTGAAACATGCTATTAAATTTTTATGTCAAACATCATGCATCTTGTTTGAAATCAAAACAATGTTAAATCATCAAGATTCATGAACTTATCATGATCATATACTTTCCCCTTTTTTATGTGTTTCATTTGTTTCATATAGGTATACATCATCTAAAAATTTCATCATAAAAATGTTTAGGAGCCATTAATCCAAGATAGAGATTTTCAAATTGTAAGCATGATACTATAAAATTATCATTAAACATTTTCAAGAATAACATGTAGTTGATATACAATCATTGTTACAAATCATTCAATCATCATACATAATGTTGCATGCACCATTCAAAAATTTTACTTTTCAAAAATACTAGAAGGAAAAGCATAGTATAATTTTTAAAATATTTTTTTAAATTTCCAAAAACACAAGAGAAGCATGACAAAAAAAAAAAAACTACTAACTAAGTTAAGCATTCATGGAAAGCATCATGTAATTTCAAAATAATTCAAGGAAGTTAAGTTACTTACCTCATTGTCGAAGCCCATTAAAGCATAGTTTGCTTCTTCTTTCCTTGATTCTTCTTGATGAGTCTTCTTCTTCTTCATTGGTCTCTTCCTCCGTTCAAGTTCATTGTTGATTTTAGATTTTTGTTTAATGAACTTATTAAGATCGATGAAAGGTTTAAAGTCCTCTTCACTGTCCTCATCACTTGAGTCATCACTCAAGTGGCATTCTCTTGTTCTAAGTTCAAACATCTTCTTGTTCTTTAGAAGGTGGTTCAAATGTTCATCATGTTCATCATGTTCCAAGAGTGTCATTTCATAGGTCATTAATGACCCGATTAATTCTTCAAGTGAATAATCATTCAAGTTTTTAGACTCTTGAATAGTCAGTAATTTTGGATCCCATTCTTTTGGAAGGGATCTTAAAATCTTGTTTACTAAATCAAAACTTGAAAAAGATTTACCAAGACTTTTCAAGCTATTGACGACATCCGTAAAGCGGGTGTACATATCGCCAATAGTTTCGCTTGGTGTCATTCGAAGAGCTCAAAATCATGCAACAAGAGGTTTACTTTGAGTCTTTAACTCTACTAGTTCCCTCATGCATGATTTCAAGTGTTCGCCATATCTCAAAAGCCGTTTCACAAGAAGAAATTGATTGAACTCATTTTTGTTTAAAGCACAAAATAAGGCATTCATAGCCTTTGCATTTAAAGAAAAGATTTTCTCTCTAAGTCCGACCATTCATTCGTCGGTTTAGAGGGAAGTTGAAAGCCATTTTCGATAATGTTCCATAAATCCAAATCCATTGAAAGCATGAAAACTCTCATTCGAGTTTTCCAATATGTAGTCCGAACCGTTAAAGAACGGTGGACGAAAAATGAAAAGCCCTCTTGAAAACCATTTAGAGCCATTTTCTCACGGGTGTAAATCCAAAGAGAAAGAACGTGGCTCGATACCAATTGTTAGGATCAAAAGGCACTAAGAGGGGGTGAATTAGTGCAGCGGATTAAACTCGTATTCTTGAAACAGATTTCGCAAAGAAACACAAGTTCATAGGAAGATTTCGATTCGACGAAAGAGAACTTGAAAGTAATTGCTTGTGAAAAGGAACTAACTATGAACTTGCAGCCAAGAAATAAAATGATTCAGAAATATAAACACTCACACATATAAGGACACAATGATGTATAGTGGTTCGGTCAAATGACCTACATCCACTCTTGAAGCCTTTGCGATGAGGCTCCGCTCTTCCACTAGCAAGTCCTTTGAAGGGGAAGGATCAAACACCCCTTTTTACAACCCTTTACAAGATGTTCACACTTGTACAAGATCTCTCAAGAAGAAGAAGAAGGTGAATACTTAGCAAAGAAAACAACACTTTTCAAAACTCTTCAAAAGCTCAAGACTCAAACTTTTTCTTGCTCAAAAGGGTTCCCTTTCAGCTGAGAAAGGGGGTATTTATAGATCCAAAGTGGATTCAAATTGGGCTCCAAATTCCAAGTGAATTTGGAGTTCCCATGTTTCACAGTGGTCAAGGCGGTGCCACCGCTATGTCGGCGGTGCCACACGCAGTGTCGATCTTTGGCTTTTGATCGACGATGTGAAGCGGTGCCACCGCTTGAGCAGGCATGTTCCACCGTCGGTGCTGTCATATAGGGGCGGTGCTACGCCAGACAGCGGTGCTACCGTGCTACCACTTTCTACGAGAGCGGGCGTGCTGATGAGCGCCCGCTATAGTATCCGAACGCACTACAGTATTAGGGCGCGCTACGGTAGCCGGGCGGTGCTACCGCCCCAGACAGCAAGTTGCTGGGCGGTGCCACCGCCCAGCATGCATGCAACGTCAATGCACGTAGCTGGTTCGGTTTGGGCCAAAATTTTTGCCCAAACTCATCCTAATCAAAGCCCAATGGGCCCCCACTTTGGGTTATCTAATCCTAACCCAAAATACGTGCTAACTACGAATTTTAAAGATGTTTCCTAAGCTATTACAAAGTCCACATGACAACTTCTTCCAGCGAGCTTCCGGTCAACTTCCGGCGGTCTTCCGACGAACCTTCGGAAACCATTCCGTGGAGTCCCGGCAAGCTTTCGGACTTCACGATGATCTTGGCGAGTTCCCCCGAGCTTCTTTGGCAAGCTCCGATCTTTCTTGGCAAGCTCCGCGAACTTCCAACGAACCTCCCGGCGAACTTCCGAAAACCCTTCGGCAAGCTCCCTACTCGTTCTCGGTTGGTTCCGGCAACGCTCCCAACGAATCTTCGGACTTCCGTTGAACACTCGCACTCCCAATGATTCATCAACCTTGTCTTTGGCCCTTTGTTTCGCTTTACATCTTTATCCCTTTCGTAGTTACTCCTGCATAAACAAACACACTCTACTTCGATCTAGACAGTTATTACAACACGAATTGATATTCGATTTGTTCTAAGACGTCATTGGTCGGATTGCCGTCCGATCCTTCGGCACATCGTCCTCTTTTGCGGTCCGTTGCCCAATCGGCGGATGACCTCCGCAACCCCGATATCCTTGGCGCAACATGCATCTTGGCCTGATGCCCAACCTACGAAGCCTTCAGCCGATTGTCGATCGAACCTCTGGCTCGACATCCAATATCTAGATGTGATCACCTTGCGCAACGTCAATTCCTCTAGTGTCAACTATCTAATCCTGATCGATAGTAGACCTGCGTAACTCAAAACACAGTTAAACAATAAACCACAATCAATTAGTTTCATCATCAAAATATGAGATTCAACAAAAATCCCATAGTCTTTGAGGAACTAGGGGAACTCTTTACTCAAGTACTCACATCCTCGATCTGATCAAAGGGTTTTAATACTCTTTCCAGTCTGATTCTCCACTTCATTCTTATATTCCCTAAATTTTTCAAAAGCGTTAGACTTGTACTTCATCAAGTACCCATGTCCATATCTTGAGAAATCATCAATGAAAGTAAAAAAGTAAGAGTAACCACCTATGGCTTAAGTTGACATGGGACCACATACATCACTATGTATGAGTTCCAGTAACTCAATGGCTCTCTCTCCAGTTCTATTAAATGGAGAGTTGATCATCTTTCCCTGAAGGTAAGGTTCGCAAGTCGCATATGACTCATAGTCGAATAGATCTAGATATCCATTCTTCAGCAACTTTTGAATCCTTCCCTCATAAATGTGACCTAGACTATAATGCCATAGACATGCATTATTCACCTTTTCTTGCCTCCTCTTTGACTCACACTCATGATGTATGGAGCTGTATTTAGCATAAATAAATCATTATGCAACATTCCTCTCGTGATGATCTTATCATCTAATGTTATTGAGCAACCATTGTTCTCAAAAACTAATTTATATCCACTAATTGTCAAACATGAAATGGAAATAATATTTTTGATAATAGAAGGAACATAATAGCATGCATCTCACGTAATAATAGCTCCACCAGGTAGATGTAGGGTGACCTAACCAATAGCTACTGTAGCAACCTTTGCTCCATTGTCCATCTTAAAGTCCATCTCGCCTCTCTTCAATCTCCTAGGTTCTGCCAAAACTTGCAACGAATTACAAATATGATAAGCACTCCCGAGATCCAATACCCATGTGTTATCATTAGATTCTAATAAATGGAGATTGATCATGAATGTACCTAAAGCTTCTCTGAGCTTTTGTTTTACTCTCTCTGCAAGGTACTCTTTGTAGTTCCTCTTCTAGTGCCTATCTTTGCCATACTGAAAGCACTGGCTTTTGTCCTTTGTTGGGTCTTTCCTAGCAACCTTTGCCTTATCAATTTTGCCTTTGCCCTTGCCCTTCTTAAGGGACTTCTCATCCTTCATTGTTTTTTTGGTCTCACCAACATAGAGAACTAGCTTCTCTTTTATGATAGTGCTCTCTACTTCTCTTAACATATTGAGGAGCTCTGGAAGGGTCATCTCAAGCTTGTTCATATTAAAATTTATTATAAACTGAGAAAAGGAATCTGGTAGGGACTGAAGCACAAGTCCACACAAGTTATCCTCTAGGACTATTCTTAGACCTATGAGTTTCTTGATCCACTCAATCATCTTAAGGACATGGTTCTGAACCGGTGTCCCCTTAGTCATCCTGGCATAAAAAACACTCTTCGATATCTCATATCGTTGAGTTCTTTCTTGTTCCTTAAACAGTTTATGGAGATGCAGGAGTATGGAATTAGCATCCATATTTTCATATTATCTCTGTCACTCAGTAGTCATAGAGGCCAACATATAACATTGAGCCAGAGTGGAATCATCTATGTACTTCATATAACGAGCAATCTCATCCTTGCTTGCCCCTTCATCGGGCATAGGGATCATTATATCAAGGACGTATACGATTTTCTCTACCATGAGAATGATTTTCAGATTGCACAACTAATCTGTATAATGTGGACTAGTGAGGCAGTTGGCATTAAGTATGCCATGTAAAGGATTTGAAAGTGATATTTTTCTGAAATTAAAGATATAGTAGAAATAAATAACATGCAGACTTTGTAAAAATTAAACAGTTAAGATAAGGACTTCTATCTTAATCTACTCCTACTAATTTTTCACGAGACACACAACATCCTCCGGTATGTGAATTGGAGACCCTCGACGGATCTTTAGTGGGGATCGAGATCCAATCGGCATCTTAACGTAACCTCGAGGGACTTGACCAAACATATTAAGCCTATAAAGGTAGGCAACTCTTGCCAATCATAACTCCTTGTGATTCTCATCCTATTTAGCCTCTGAACTACCATGGCCTTGAGGGACTCGACCAACCATGATGTTCGGTTAAGTCATCACCATCGTTACATGATTAGTTTGATTCGATGATATACCCTCGAGGGACTTGACCAAGCATATCAAGTCCTCAGGTTACCGATGACATCTCTATATCATAGATAAGATAGCGAATCAGGTGAGTCTCGAGGGACTCGACCACCTCAACCTACATCGGGAATCGGTTCCTGCCTATAATGATAGAAGGCTACGTGGGTCAATCTAATTACCTCATGTTTACCAACTTAATATTATTAATAGATGAGATTTTTGATTTAGTCTCCTAATATAATGTGTCACATATATACATATTTAATATATATCTACATCGCATGTCAATATATATACATATCTAGTAGGTGTATAACCAATTACACATCACATGAGCAATCACACCAGATGATCATGGACTACATCCTAATATGATCAAGCTCGAGCCAGTGGGCCCAATCACTCACATCAAGATCTATGTGTCCTCGGTGTATCTCCATGCCTTATGATCGTCCATCTTTCTTCGTCGGTTCTATCGGTATTTCAACGCATCTCCATGTGTTGGATCGTTCGTCTTGACCTTATGGGTCCCACTCCCACTGCGCCTCCTCATGTAATTATAATATAATTACAGGCACGCAGACCCGATATTAAATGAGAAAAATAGAGGCTCGCAGGCCCTAATAATAATAATCATATGTACACACATCACATTACACAGTATATGATTATCTGTCCACATCATACATCACATGTATATGTTATTATATAGGATTACTAGATAAAGAATAATAATTAATTAAACCTTTTAATTAACTAATATTTTTCTGAAAATATAGATATATAGGAAATTTTTAAAATTCTAAAGGGCATTTTGGTCATTCGACCAAAAAGGATAAAATTAGAATTTATGAAATTTTGAGGGGTAAAAATATCTTTTATTCAAAAACCCTAATTTCTCCTATGTATCATTCTAACCGTTGCGCTGCGGCTACCACCACCCTGTTAGGGATCGAGTGGCACTAAGGGGGGGGGTGAATTAGTGCAGCGGTAAAGAACGATAGATTTTTTAGTGATTAACACAAGTTCGGAAACTTCGTATGAATGAATGCAGCATTTCGTTTGAACCCAGAAAGATTGTGTTTTAACTTTAAAGCATACGTAAGAAGATGAAGATGAAGTTGAGTAAATAAGACAGCAAATGAAAATGGTTTGCAGCAAAGTAAGTTGCGAGAAAGTAAATGCAAACCGATTTATAGTGGTTCGGTCATCCGACCTACATCCACTTCTAAAGCCTTCTTCGATGAGGCTCCTAACTTCCACTAACAAATCATTTTGAAGGGGAAGGACCAAATACCCCTCTTACAACCATTTTACAAGAAGTTCACACTCTTACAAAGTTTTCAAAGAGAAAGAAGGAGGTGAACACAAGCTATTGAAAACTAGACTTTCCTAAGCCTTTTCCTCAATTTCTAACTCTCAAAAAGGTTGTCTTTTAGCTGAGAAAGGAGGGGGGGTATTTATAGATCCAAAATGGATTCAAATTTGGGCTCCAAATTTAAAATCAAATTGGAGTTCGGTCTTTGGGTGTCTTGCGCGTCGAGGCGGTGCTACACTTTGTTAGTCGTCGATCGCCCGGCGATTTGCAAGCGGTACTACCGCCTGGAGCAAGCGGTACTACCGCCACTGTTACTGTAGCTGGGCGGTACTACCGCCCAGGTCATTTTCAGAACAGTGGTTTCGGCCGAAAACTCGACCGAAACCGGTCCAAACGAAGTCCGAATTGACTCAAATTTGGTTTATACGATTAACACCTAATCCTAAACCAAATTATGGGCTAACTATAAATTTTAAAGATATTTTTTAAGCTATTTTAAAGTCCATAAGACAAGACTTCTTTCGATGAGCTTTCGACGAACTTCCGGCGGTCTTCCAACGAACCCTCGGAAACCATTTTGTGGACTCCCGGCAAGCTCCCGGACTTCACGATGATCTTGGAGAGTTCCAATGAGCTTCATTGGCAAGCTCTGATCTTTCTTGGCAAGCTCCACGAATTTCCGACGAACCTTCCGGCGAACTTCCGAAAACCCTTCGGCAAGCTCCCTACTCGTTCTCGGTCGATTCCGGCAACTACTCCCAATGAATCTTCGGACTTCCATCGAACTCTCAAACTCCCAATGATCTATCCCACTTGTCTTCTAGTACTTTATTTCGCTTTACGTCTTCATCGTCATCGTAGTTAATCCTGCACATAAACAAACAAACACTCTACTTCGATCTAGACAGTTATTACAACACGAATTGATATTCAATTGCCCGGCACATCATTGGTTGGCACTTCATCCGATCCTTCGGCACATCGTCCTCTTTTGCGGTCCGTTGCCCAATCGGCGAATGACCTTCGCACTCCGATATCCTTGGCGCAATATGCATCTTGGCCCGATGCCCGACGTACGAAGCCTTCAGCCGATTGTCGATCGAACCTCCGGCTCGACATCCAATATCTAGACGTGATCACCCGGCGCAACGTCAATTCCTCCAGTGTCAACTGTCTAATCCTGATCAATAGTAGACCTGCGTAACTCAAAACATAGTTAAACAATAAATCACAATCAATTAGTTTCATTATCAAAATTCGAGATTCAACAATCTCTCCTTTTTTGATGATAACTAATTGATGACTAACGGAGTTAACCATAACTCCCTAGAGTTTAACCAAACTCCCCTTATCAATATGCCATTGATAGAATACTTGGATTATCCCAAATCCAAGCAGTATTCATCACAATTAAGAGAATAAATCAAACCATCGTGCAAATATATAAATATGCCAATCAATGCATGAAGTCATCAATCTACTTCTCTCCCTATGTCATCAACAAAAAGGAGAAGTTGCATCATAGCTAGTTTTCAAAGATATGTAAATTTTACAATTATACTAGCTATTAATCTAGATATAAATTATACAACATTTAAGCATAGTTTTGCAATACAACATCCAATCACACCATTCAATCATAGCAAGTTTTTAAGGATGGGCAATGATGGTAATTTTTTCACTTGCTTCTTGAGATGTGCAAGTTGTACTTTCTTTGCTTCTTTTGCATGTTCTAGCTAGCAAAATTTTTCTTTGCGATACATAAGCTAGCAATTAATCTTCTCCCCCTTTGTTTTTGTCAAAAAAATGGAGTACAAATAGTCAATGCTTTGATCATGACAAAATAGCAAATTTACAATATGAATTTTCAGCATATTAAATCGTGAATTCAAGGGAGGCAAAAATAGTGATATGAGAGAAAAAGATGATAAGCAAGCAAACAATAATGATAAGCAAGCTAACATACTTTCGACATGCAAGTGAGCTTCCTTTCAATTCTTCTCTTTTGTAACTAAGTTTCACCTTTGCATGCTATCAACTTTTTGTTTGCAATGAGCTAGCAATTATATATAATCACTTTAAACATATATGCTAACTTTTCATTAAAACATACAAATATAAAGGTATGGCAAGTGTAACATTTCAAATTTTTGAAGTTTTACATTTTACTTCTTTTAAGATAGTCAAAATAGCAATATTTGCATCCTTTGAGATAGCAACCCTTAACTTCTTGTGAATTTGCAAGATAGCAATTTTTCTCCCCCTTTGTCTTTGTCAAAGAAGGGAGGACTAAATGGCTAAAAATTTTAATCAATTATACAAGCCATTTTTCATATCAATTATAAATTTGCATCAATAAAAATATACATCAATTGTTCAATCATCACATGATGCAAATAAGACAACAATGCAAAGAAATCATGTCATGAAGGATATCAATATATAATTCAACAAGGATCAAAACCAAAAGATATCATTCATGATTCATAACTTTCTTTTTAGCAAGATCTAAATTCATATTTATCAATTTTTAATTCAAGATAAATATCATATAACCAAGAATCATGATATATAAAAGCACATCTATATTAAGGATCAAATCATGATTCAAGTTCTAACATATTTTCTTTTCATTCATTTTCAAGCCATGTTAAAAGAATAAATTAATGATTCAATCATTAAGCACAATTCTTTTACATCAATTTTGAATCGTATAAGGCTTACATGGCAAATATTAATTCATGATAAAGGGTATACTATCTTGACTCATGATGCATAAAAACATATCATTCTCATAGATCAAGTCATGATTCATTGATTCAACATAAGGTAAATTTCTTTTCAATTATCTATTTTTCAATTGCCACATAAGACATACAAGCCAAAGAATTTTTGTCATTTCTATATTATGAAATATATGATAATAAGACTCATGATTCATTTAAAAAGATATAGCACAAAGAGCAACTTGATTCATGCATAAAAAATTCCAAGTATCAAATATTAAGATATCAAGAGTTTGATTGTGATAAAGCTCATTCAAGTTCGAATCATCAAAATCATTAACATAGTTTATGACATTCACAAATGACATAGACTTGAATTGTTCTCCTCTTTGGTAAATGATAAAAAGAAGCAATCATAGAGGAAAATATTTTGATTTGCAAAAATATCTCAAGTCAAGAATTCAAAGTCATGATTTCAAGTGATCAAGAGAGGAGTCATAAAATTATTCAAACTCATTTTGTCAATTCAAAACTCCTAATCAAATTATCATTTTTAACATTCATAACATGAATAAAGTCATTACCGTATCATCAAAATCTCATTCATAAGTCAAGTGATTTACAAAATATTATAAATGAATTTATCACTTGTCGTTTATTTGAAAAATCGAAAGATTTCAAGAAACATGCATTTCCATTGTATGATTTATTTCATATGAGCATGCCTTTGTTTTTTGATGTCAAATAAAATAGAAATATCAACATTCAACATTGAAAGACAAACTTCATCATAAAATTCATCAAGATAAAAATATAACACATTATGAGATTCAATTTATCATGATAATATGTTTCATTTTATTTCAAACAAGTGTGCTCATATTTCAAATGATGATTATCAAATTTAAGACCAAAACATGAGTTTGTCATCAAAATATGATATCACAAAGTCATTAAGCATAATAACAAACTTTTAATATTTTCATTTCAATGATGATTTCATAATGTATGTTCAAATATTTATATGGAACATATCATTGTATAAATTCAAAATACAAGTTTGTCATTAAACCCATCAAGATCAAATACATCAAACATCATGATAGTGCATTTGCTCATCTTTATGAGTTTCAATTTAAGTGATTTGATCTTTCATAAGAATGTTCAAAATTTTCATATGAAAATGTCATGCATCATATTCAAAAACGAAAATATCATGAAGATCATTTTAATTCTTTCTTACATTAGTTATAACAAGATGATCGATGCTCAAACTTTTACTAAAATCATACATCATTTTAAAAATCTGAAAAATAACTTTCGTCATGAAACCCATTAAGTCCAAATATAACACAAGGCAACATCAAAGCCACATTTCTTTCCTTTTGAAAATTTGTGGGTTGGGTCTTTATAATTGATTTCATGAAGACATGTATCAATAAAAATTTCATCATTAAAAAGGGTTAAAACCCACTAAGCCAAGATGGAAGTTTTCAAATTATAATCAAGATACATACATCTATCATCAAAAGATTTTCAAGAAATTCATACATAGATATGTATCATGTTTAAGATTGAAAACCGATATGGAAAGTATACATGAAATTTCATCATCTCAAAATGTCATCTTAATTTGTCATGAAAACAATTAGACCAAGAATATGTTAATCCACAACATAGAGTCAAATCAACATTACTTCAAAAACTAATGCATTTTACAAAATCATCAAGCATCATGTTTAGAAATGAAATATAAACATCAAGATACACATGCATGGATTAATTCTAGGCAATATCACAAATCATGCAAATATCATTCATAATTTTTACTTTTCAAAAATACTAGGAAGGAAAAAGCATAAAAGAAATTCTACCAACTATTTCAAGCAACTCATGAAAGGATTATGTAATTTCAAAGTAAGGGAAGAACAACTTGGGTGAGTTTCTTACCTCATTGTCGAAAACCGTCAAAGCCCATTTCGCCTCTTCTTTACTTAATTCTTCTTTGCAGCCCTTCTTCTTCTTCTTTGGCCTCTTTCTCCATTCAAATTCATTTGTGCTTTTTAATTTTTGTTTAATGAACTTGTTAACATTCATTTTTATGTGTTCAATGTCCTCATTGTCCTCATTACTTAAGCCATCACTCAAGTGGCATTCATTTGTCTGGTGTTCCAAATCCTTCTTGTTCTTTAGAAGGTGGTTCATATGTTCATCATGTTCCAAATGTTCGAAAAAACTCATTTCATATGTCATTAGTGAACCGATTAGTTCTTCCAATGAAAAATCATTTAAATTTTTAGTCTCTTGTATTGCGGTTACTTTTGGATCCCAACTCTTTGGGAGGGATCTTAAAATCTTGTTAATGAGTTCAAAGTTCGAAAAATATTTACCAAGAATTTTCAAGCTATTGACGACATCCGTAAAGCGGATGTACATATCGCCGATAGTTTCGCTTGGTGTCATTCGGAAGAGCTCAAAATCATGCAATAAGAGGTTTACTTTCGAGTCTTTAACTCTACTAGTTCCCTCATGCGTGATTTCAAGAGTTCGTCAAATGTCAAAAGCCATTTCACACATAGAAATCTGATTAAATTCGTTCTTGTCTAAGGCGCAAAATAAGGCATTCATAGCCTTTGCATTCAAGGAAAAAGAATTTCTCTCTAAGTCCGACCATTCGTTCGTCGGTTTAGAGAGAAGTTAAAAGCCACTTTTGATGATGTTCCACAAATCCAAATTCATTGAAAGCATGAAAACTCTTATTCGAGTTTTCCAATATGTGTAGTCCGAACCGTTAAAGAACGGTGGATGAAAAACTGAAAAGCCCTCTTGAAAACCATTTAGAGCCATTTCTCACGAGTGTTAATCCGAAAGAGAAAGAACGTGGCTCTGATACCAATTGTTAGGGATCGAGTGGCACTAAGAGGGGGGGGGGGTGAATTAGTGCAGCGGTAAAGAACGATAGATTTTTCAGTGATTAACACAAGTTTGGAAACTTCGTACGAATGAATGCAGCATTTCGTTTGAACCCAGAAAGATTGCGTTTTAACTTTAAAGCATACGTAAGAAGATGAAGATGAAGTTGAGTAAATAAGGCAGCAAATGAAAATGGTTTGCAGCAAAGTAAGTTCAAGAAAGTAAATACAAACTGATTTATAATGGTTCGGTCATCCGACCTACATCCACTTCCGAAGCCTTCTCCGATGAGGCTCCCAACTTCCACTAGCAAATCCTTTTGAAGGGGAAGGACCAAATACCCCTCTTACAACCCTTTTACAAGAAGTTCACACTCTTACAAATTTTTCAAAGAGAAAGAAGGAGGTGAACACTTAAGCAAATGAAGAACAAGACTTTCCCAAGACTTATTTTCAAAATCTAACTCTACAAGGGTTCTCTCTCAACTGAGAAAAAGGGGGGTATTTATAGATCCAAAATGGATTCAAATTTGGGCTCCAAATTTGAAATCAAATTGAGTTCGGTCTTTGGCAAAGATGCTCTCTGCTTTGTCGATCGTCGATCGGCTGACAGTACAAAGTGTACTACCACCTGGAGCAGGCGGTACTACTACCACTATTATTGTAGCTGGGCGGTACTACCGCCCAAGTCATTTTCAGCACAGTGGTTTCGGCCAAAAACTCGACCGAAACCGGTCCAAACGAAGTTCGAATTGACTCAAATTTGGTTTATAAGATTAACACATAATCCTAAACCAAATTATGTGCTAACTATAAATTTTAAAGACATTTTTTAAGCAATTTTAAAGACATTTTTTAAGTTATTTTAAAGTCCATAAGAAAAGACTTCTTTCGATGAGCTTTCGGCAAACTTCCGGCGGTCTTCCAACGAACCATCAGAAACTATTCTATGGACTCCCAGCAAGCTCTCAGACTTCACGATGATCTTGGCGAGTTCCAATGAGCTTCATTGGCAAGCTCCGATCTTTCTTGGCAAGCTCCACGAACTTCCGACGAACCTTTCGGTGAACTTCCGAAAACCCTTCGGCAAGCTCCCTACTCGTTCTCGATCGGTTCCGGCAACTACTCCCAACGAATCTTCGGACTTCCATCGAACTCTCGAACTCCCAATGATCCATCCCACTTGTCTTCCGGTACTTTGTTTTGCTTTGCGTCTTCATCGTCATCGTAGTTAATCCTGCACACAAATAAACAAACACTCTACTTCAATCTAGACAGTTATTATAATATGAATTGACATTCAGTTGCCCGGCACGTCATTAGTCGGCGCTTCGTCCGATCCTTCAGCACATCATCCTCTTTTGCGGTCCGTTGCCCAATCGGCGAATGACCTCCGCACCCTGATATTCTTAGCGCAACATGCATCTTGGCCCGATGCCCGACATACGAAGCCTTCAGCCGATTGTCGATCGAACCTCTGGCTCGACATCCAATATCCAGACATGATCACCTGGCGCAACGTCAATTCCTCCAGCGTCAACTGTCTAATCCTGATCGATAGTAGACCTGCGTAACTCAAAACGTAATTAAATAATAAACCATAATCAATTAGTTTCATCATCAAAATCCGAGATTCAACACACCCTACCGGCGATAGCCTCTGCACGGGGGAGGTGTGGCAGTGCGTCGCCCATGCCCATAGGCAGCTCCCCTACAGGTGGCATCGCGACAGTAGGTGGGCGTAGCCCCCGCAGGCACTACACTCCCGCGGGTGGCCCGCAAGCGGCGCCATCCCTTTGAGGGGATGCCCTTTCGACGTCACCCAGCGAGTGCTGCCTCGCGGGCACCACCCCTGCGGGCGACTCTTGGCCCGCGGGCGACTCCACCCCTACGGGTGCAGTGCCCACAAGTAACGTCGGCCCTTATGGGTAGGCCCCCTACTTGCAGCCTATAGGCCATCGGTGCTACTTGTTGTAGCCTAGGCCGTGGCTGCTCTACAAGCGTAGCAAAGGCAGTAACAGTTGCTGCCCTTTCTCGCCTTTTGCGCTAACAATTTTGACAACAAAAGCTATTCTAAATCACAACACACATAATTAAAATATGATCTTCTCATGAACAACCTGTCTCTGATACCACTATTGGGAAATCCAAGGGGTTGACATCACATGCACAACTGAAGAACATAAAAATAAAACACCCTAGATTTTTGTAAAATGTTCCATCATCGTGCGATGATCGGTGCATCAAAAATAAATCCACGAATCTGAAAACTACATATGTAAAAAGAAAGTACCTAGGGAGGTTGTATATCCCTAAATCCCTACAGATTTGTAGGACTGGATGAAGGAGTTTAAATGTCCTCCTCTCTAGTTATAATCCACACGATAGGGACTGCAACGATGCTCCTCTCTTAGGGAGAGGAGAATAGAAGGTGGCTACTAAAAAACCTCAGCCTATGGACCTTTGATTCCCTCCTATTTATAGAGGCCCCCTGTAAATCCTAATGGATCCTACCCTATTGGGTATTGGATCTCCATCCAATTACCCTAGCCTCTTGAATTAGTGGGTCTCTTCCCAATAATCTCTTATTAGCTCTTATTGGATCTTATCTTAGGATCCAATAATTCGGGGGCTTAACGGATATCCAATAAGTTAGGGGCTTCGACGGATATCTTATTTCGAACCTATACTCGTCGCGACACCTACCATATGTGTGTGACCCTCTAGGCCCAATATCGAGCTAACCGTAAGTCATACCTGTCAGAACTCCTTCTGACTTAGTGAATTATTATCTCCATAATAATTCACTCGACTCATCGATTACGGACGTACTAGGCCACTATGTCATAGTCCCCAGACGATACAGGGGAATCCAATCCTTTGGACCTATCTATCCTTAGTTATCATGTATCTATAGTCCCTCATCCATCTAATACCCTAGAAATCTAATATTGGACATGGTGTTGTGAGGCTCATATAGTCTCTCCTCAAGTCTCACTCTAATCGGATTCTCCCGAAGAACTCTTTCTCTCTCAATCTGAATAACCTTGGCCAAGGATTTGTTTGAGCAAGAATATATGAGATATTTCTCTTATGATACCGAGAGCATATGATCCTCTATTGACACTCAATAGCTCTCATAAGGTTGGCTACCACTCTCAATAACTGACTATACTAGATTTGGAACTTCCAAACTTATAAGTCTGGTATCAAAGAGTGGAGTACTCATATAGGACATCCTTTGTGTCTCAAGTCTAAAGACTAGGTACACTACTGGGACTACCGAATCACTGTCTGACATGAGGTATCAATAACCATCTAGCATTCTATAAGCGGATCAATCAGTGAACTCATTCTCCAATAAGCACCTGTACTCTATCCTTAGTGTCTCCACATGAGTAGCTATAAGACCAACCATCTCCATCATATGAACGAGTATACAACACACTAGTCTATTTGGTTATCTCAATGTCCCTCTCGAGTAACATATGACCGGGATTATTTAGGGTTTATGTTTAAAGGTAAATCAATCTTATTATCATGATCTCATCACGATCTGATTCCCATTGCACAAATCCAAGGACATCACAATATATGCAACACGCAAGATAAAGTAACAAAATGCCTAATAATAATAAGCAAAAGAAAGAGTGTATGTCAAGTCACAAGTGTCATTACTCATGTGATTGGCTTGTAGGGCATATATGACTAGCATGGTCAATGTATCGGTAGAAGGCTTCGGATGATGAATTTGGGCATTAGGCCAAGAAGAGCGAACATTGCGTCAAGGAGATTGGAGTTGTAGGGCAAACATACTAATTGGGCAATAGGTTGCAAGAGAGGATGATGCACTGAAGGATCCGATAAAGCATTGATGAACCAATGACATGCCAGACAACAAAAGATTCATGTTTGTAATAATTTGTCTAGATCGAAGTAGTTTAGGAGACTAATTAAGTTAGTTTTAATATAATTAGGTTAACTTAATTAGGGGCCAATTGAGCCTAAGTTAGGGCTGCATTGGGCCAAGAGAAAGACCTAATCAATGACCCAAAAGGTGAGTCAAGCGGTGGAACTATTGGTGGCTCAATCTTTGAGACACAATCTCTAAGACTGTGTCAGGCGATGGTATCGCCAGATTGGGTGGTGGTATCACTAGTACCCAGAAGACCCGGGATAAGATTGGTTTTGGTTCTAAGTTTGAATCTATTTAGGGCCTATAAATATCCCTCTCATCTCTGCTCTAGATACACAAGAACTAAGAATAAAAAAGGGAAAATATTATTGTAATTGTGTGAAAATTCCTCCCCTCTAGCTCTAAGTTTTAGTTAAGTTTAAGAGAGGGGTGAGTGGGGGTTGTAAAGGTTGTCTCCTAAACCTGTAAAAAGGAGAAAGGACTATAAGAGGGTAATTAATCTTTGCCTATTGAAAGAAGACCGTTGGTGGACGTTGATAGCCTTGAGTAAAGAGGAATTAGGAGTGGACGTATATTGGGATGATTGAACCACTATAAAATCAGTTTGCACATATTTATTTGCTGTTTACTTTCACTACAAATTGTTTTACTCATTCATTACTCTCTTACGAATGCTTTCACATTAAACATTTTTTATACAACTTTTAATCGAAATGAATCTTCGAATTATTGAAAGTTTTCATAAATCAAATATTTTTATCATAAGCACTAATTCACCTCCTCTCTTAGTGCCGACTTGATCCTAATAGTTAGTATCAGAGCCATATTCTTTCTTGTTTAGTTTAACACCCAAAGAGAATGCCTCTTTTTAGTTTTCAAGAGGGTCTTTCTATCGTTTGTCCTCCTATGCTCAATGGGATGGACTACACATATTGAAAAACTCGAATTTATGGAATATTATCGAAAATAGTTTTAAAAAGTCTTCTAAACTAATGAATGAATGGAATGATTTGGAAAAAACAAGCTTTTTCTTTGAATGCCAAAGTGATGAATGCTTTGTTTTGTGCCTTGGATAAAAACAAATTTAATCGGATTTCAATTTGTGAAACTGCACATGAGATTTAGCACACTTTTGAAATCACACATGAATGCACAAGTAGATTAAAAGATTCTAAGATAAATTTTTTGATGCACGATTTTGAATTGTTTCATATGAAACTAAGCAAAACTATTAAAGACATGTACACCCAGTTTACGGATGTCGTCAATTGTTTAAAAGCTCTTGACAAATGTTTTTATAATCTTGAACTTATAAATAAGATTCTAAGATCCCTTCCAAAAAGTTGGGATCCTAAAGTAACGATAATACAAGAAGCAAAGGACCTAAATAATTTTTCACTCGAAGAACTTATCGAGTCCTTGATGACCTATGAAATGATTCATTTGTCACATGATGAACATGAGAACTGTTAGTTATAGGTACTCTATAAGCCAATCATGTGAGTGATGACACTTGTAACGTGCTACGTCAATCTCTTTGCTTATGATTATTGATATTTTCTTATATTTTCTGAATGTATATTGTGATGCCCTTGGATTTGTGCAATAAGAATCAGATTATGATGAGATCATGATAATGAGATCGATTCACCTTTAAACACAAATCCTAAATAATCCTAATCATAGGTTACTCGAGAGGGATATCGAGAAAACTAGACAGACTGGTGTGCTGTATACCCATCCATATGATAGAGATGGCTGGTCTTATAGCTACTCATATAGGGACACTAAGGGTATAGTGCAGGTTCTCATTGAGGAATGAGTTCACTGATTGATCCGCTTATAGAATGCTAGATAGTTATTGATACCTAACATTAGATAATGATTCTTTAGTTCTAATTGTGTGTTTGGTTCTTAGACTTGAGACACCAAAGATGCCTTGTATGAGTACTCCATTGTTTGACGTCGAATTTATAGGTTTGAAAGTTTTAGATCTGGTACAATCGGTTCTCAAGAATGGTAGCTAACCTTACGAAGGTAATTGAGTGTCAATAGAGGATCATCCACTCTCGATATTATGAGAGGAATATCCCATGTATTCTAGCTCAGGAAAATCCTTAGCCAGGGTCATTCGGATTGAGAGAGAAAAAGTTTTCCGGGAGAATTCATTTAGAGCGAGACTCGTGTGGAAACCGTATAGGCCTGATAGCACCATACCCGATATACGATCTCTAATATGTTAGATGGATGAGGGGCTATAGGTACACGGTAACTGAGGTTAGATAGGTCTAAAAGATTGGATTCCACTGTGTCGTATGGGGACTACAGTATAGTGGCATAGTACGTCCGCAATCGATGAGTCGAGTGAATTATTATGGAGATAATAATTCACTAAGTTAGAAGGAGTTCTGATAGGAATGACTCACGGCCAGCTCGATATTAGCCTAGTGGGTCACATACATATAGTAGGTTTTGCGATGAGTAGAGGTTCGGATATACGATATCCACCGGAGCCCCTATCTTATTGAATATCCAATAAGCCCTTGAATTATTGGATCCCATAGATAAGTTCCAATAAGAGCTAATAAGAGATTATTGGTTAGAGACCCATTAATCTAAGAGGCTTAGGTAATTGGATGGACATCCAATACCCAATGGGTAGGATCTATTAGGTTAACAAGGTGTCTATAAATAATAGGAAACTAAAGGTCCATAAGCTAGGGCTTCTTGATGGCCACCTCCTATTCTCCTCTCCCTAGAGAGGAGCATCGTCGTAACTCCTACCATGTGGATCACCGCTAGAGAGGAGAATGCTTGACCTCCTTCATCTACCCCTATGGATCTATAAGAATCTAAGGGATATACGATCTCTCTAAGTATTATCTTTTTCATATGTAAAGTTTTCTGATTTGTGGATTTATTTTTATGCAGCGATCTTCGCACATTGATGAAACCTTTTTGTGAAAATCTAGGATTCTTTATTTTCTATTTTTCTATTGCGCATGTGATGTTGCCCTTATTAGGATTGGAGAGACACTAAGAGGGGGGAGGGGTGAATTAGTACAGTTGATTAAAACTCATAAGTTTGAAACCGATTTCATAAATAGCTAGTTCGTATTAAGATTTCGATTCGACGAAAATAACTTAGTTGAAGTAGCTTGAGTAAAGGAGATGAAAATCAAACGATTTGCAGCTAAGTATAGAAACAATTCAGAAATTTAAACACTCACACATTCAAGAACACCACGATGTATAGTGGTTCGGTCAAGTGACCTACATCCACTTCCAAAGCCTTCTTCGATGAGGCTCCCAACTTTCACTAGCAAGTTACTTTGGAGGGGAAGGACCAAATACCCCTCTTAAAACCTTTTTACAAGAGGTTCACATTGTTGAATCTCGGATTTTGATGATGAAACTAATTGAGTATGATTTGTGGTCTAACTACGTTTTGAGTTATGTAGGACTACTATCGATCAGGATTAGACAGTTGACATTGGAGGAACTGACGCTGCGCCGGAGGTGATCACGTCAGGATATTGGATGTCGAGCCGGAGGTTCGGTCGACTATCGGCAGGAGGCTTCGAACGTCGGGCATCGGGCCAAGAAGTGCGGAGTTGCGCCATGGATATCGAGGTTACAGAGGTCAACCGCCGATTGGGCAACAAGCCGCAAGAGAGGGCGATGTGCCGAAGGATCGGAGGAAGTGCCGACCAATGACGTGCCGGACAACTGGATGTCAATTCACATTGTAATAATTGTCTAGATCGAAGTAGGGTATTTGTTTGTGCAGGAGTAACTACGATAAGGATGAAGATGTAAAGCGAAACAAAGGGCCGAAGTCAAGTGCGATGGATCGTTGGGAGTTCGAGTGTTCGATGGAAGTCCGAAGATTCGTTGGGAGTGTTGCCGGAACCGGCCGAGAACGAGTATGGAACTTGCCGAAGGGTCTTCGGAAGTTCGCCGGAAGGTTCATCGGAAGTTCGCGGAGCTTGCCAAGAAAAATCGAAGCTTGCCAAAGAAGCTCGGGGGAACTCGCCAAAATCATCGTGGAGTCCGAGAGCTTACCAGGAGTCCGCAGGATGGTTTCCGAGGGATCGTCGGAAGACCACCGGAAGTTCACCGGAAGCTCGCCGGAAGAAGACTTGACTTGTGGACTTTGTAATAGCTTAGGAATGTCTTTAAATTTGTAGTTAGCACATTAATTTGGATTAGGATTAGGTGTTAATCCTTTAACCCAAGTATGAGCCCATTGGGCCTTGTTTGGGACCAGTTTGGCCAAGTTTTCAGCCTAAACCAGTAAGATTGATTGGTGTTGGGCGGTAGCACCGCCCAGCAGCCAATGTGCTAGGTGGTGGCACCACCTAGCAGCAGCTTGTGTGCTGGGCAGTGGCACCGCCCAGCAACAGCATGTGTTGGGCGATAGCACCGCCCAGCAGCCAAAAAGCCAGGCAGTGGAATCGCTTGGCAACCGAGCCTAGGCGTTGCTACCACCTAGCCTGGGGTGGTAGTACCGCCCGGCTACAGTAATAGTGGCGGTAGTACCGCTTGCTCCAGGTGGTAGTACCGCTTGTGCACTGTCAGTCTAACGACTGACAAGCGGTAGCACCGCCAGCACCGAGAACTCCAATTTGATTTTAAATTTGGAGCCCAAATTTGAATGTATTTTGGATCTATAAATACCCCTCCTTTCTCAGCTGATAGGGAACCCTTTTTTAGAGTTAGAAATTGAGGAAAAGGCTTAGGAAAGTCTAGTTTTCAATAGCTTGTGTTCACCTCCTTCTTTATCTTTGAAAAATTTGTAAGAGTGTGAACTTCTTGTAAAAGGGTTGTAAGAGGGGTATTTGGTCCTTTCCCTTCGAAAGGATTTGCTAGTGGAAGTTGGGAGCCTCATCGATGAAGGCTTCGGAAGTGGATGTAGGTCGGATGACCGAACCACTATAAATCGGCTTGCATTTACTTTCTCGCAACTTACTTTGCTGCAAACCATTTTTATTTGCTGCCTTATTTACTCAACTTCATCTTCATCTTCTTACGTATGCTTTAAAGTTAAAATTTAATCTTTCTGGGTTCAAACGAAACGCTGCATTCATTCGTACGAAGTTTCCGAACTTGGGTTAATCGCTGAAAAATCTATCGTTCTTTACTGCTACACTAATTCACCCCCCTCCCCCCCCCTCTTAGTGCTGCTCAATCCCTAACAATTGGTATCAGAGTCACATTCTTTCTCTTTCGGATTTACACCCGTGAGAAATGGCTCTAAATGGTTTTCAAGAGGGCTTTTCGGTTTTTCGTCCACCGTTCTTTAATGGTACGGACTACACATAGTGGAAAACTCGAATGAGAGTTTTCATGCTTTCAATGAATTTAGATTTGTGGAACATCATCGAAAGTGGCTTTCAACTTCCCTCTAAACTGACGAACGAATGGTCGGACTTAGAGAAGAAATCATTTTCTTTAAACGCAAAGGCTATGAATGCCTTATTTTGTGCTTTGGACAAGAACGAGTTCAATCGGATTTCTATGTGCGAAACGACTTTTGACATTTGGCGAACTCTTGAAATCACGCATGAGGGAACTAGTAGAGTTAAAGACTCGAAAGTAAACCTCTTGTTGCGTGATTTTGAGCTCTTCCGAATTACACCTAGCGAAACTATCGGTGATATGTACACCAGTTTCACGGATATCGTCAATAGTTTGAAAAGTCTTGGTAAATCTTTTTCAAGTTTTGATTTAGTAAACAAGATTTTAAGATCCTTTCCAAAAGAGTGGGATCCAAAATTAACGGCAATACAAGAAGCTAAAAATTTACATGACTTATCTCTTGAAGAACTCATTGGGTCTTTAATGACCTATGAAATGGCCTTCTTGGAACACAATGAACTCGATAAACATATGGACCACCTTCCAAAGAACAGGAAGAATTTGGCACTTCGGACTATGAAATGCCACTTGAGTGATGACTCAAGTGATGAGCACAATGAGGACATTGAACTTTTAATGAATCTTAATAAGTTTATTAAATAAAAATCTAAAATAGATAATGAACTTGAACGGAGGAAGAGGCCAAAGAAGAAGAAGAAGGCTTACAAAGAAGAATCAAGTAAAGAAGAGGCAAAATGGGCTTTGACGGTTTTCGACAATGAGGTAAAAAACTCACCCAAGTTGCGTCTACCTTATTTTGAAATTACATGATGCTTTCCATGAATGCTTAACTTAGTTAGTAGGAATTTTTTTTTCATGCTTTTCTTGTATTTTTGGAAATTTAAATTGTTTTAAAATTATACCATGCTTTTCTTTCTAGTATTTTTTAAAAGTAAAAATTATGAATGATACTTGCATGATTTGTGATATTGCCTAGGATTAATCCATGCATGTGTATCTTGATGTTTTATATTTTGTTTCTAAACATGATGTTTGATCTTTAAATTTTTATATCATGCTTAATAAGGAATTGAAATGATGAAGATTAAAATCCTACATTTTGGAATAATGTATATTCGGACTTGATGGTTTTCATGACGAAATTATTTTTCATATTTTTATAAAATGATGCATGATTTTAGCAAAAATTTGAGCATTGATCATCTTGTTATTACAAATGAAAGAAAGAATTAAAATGATTTTGATGATGCATTATGAAAACATGCTTAATGATTGTATCATACTTGATGACTTGAAATCTCATATTTTGAAATAATATATTCATAATGAATCCATGAATCTTGATGATTTTCCTATCACTTTTTGGCTTTAAACTTGATACATATCTTTCATGCAAAAAGTTTTTGGGCATGCTTATGTGAAATCTTACTTGATAAATGAAAATGCTCCATACGTATGATCATGACAAATTCATGAATCTTGATGATTTTACATTGCTTTTGATTTCAAATAAGATGCATGATTTTTGACACAAAAAATTAATAGCATGTTTCAAGATAATGCTTGCACACCGAATATGATTAAAAGATAAAAGCAAGCATATTGATGATTTCATTTTTACATGAAAGTTTTGAACATGCTTATATAAGATCAACCACATAAAATAAAACACAAAAGTTAAAAATATTTTAATCACAATGTTTTATTTTTGATGTGTTTGGTCTTAACGATTTTTATAATGAAACTTACGTCTTGCTTTGAATTGTTGATACATGCTCACATGTAATCAATTTATATTACTCTTATTAAAATTTTCGAATGAAAGATTTTGATACATTTAATCTTGATGGGTTTAATGACAAATTTGTATTTTGAATTTATACAATGATGGCTTCCATATAAATATTTAAACATACATTATGAAATCATCATTGAAATGAAAATATTAAAAGTTTGTTATCATGCTTAATGACTTTGTGATATCATATCTTGATGACAAACTTATGTTTTGATCTTAAATTTGACACTCATCTTTTGAAACATGAGCACACTTGTTTGAAATAAAATGAAACACATTATCATGATAAATTAAATCTCATGTCTTGAAATGATGCGTTATATTTTTGTCTTAACGATTTTTATAATGAAGTTTGTCTTTCGGTTTTGAATATTTTGATTTGGCATATAAAGGCAAAAGACATACTTATATGATGAAACATAAAGAAATTATATTTACTATCTTATCGAGATTAATAATTTCATGATATCTTAAGAATCTCGTAAATTATAGAAGTGATTTCGATGAATTGATTATAATTTGAACTTTTCTCTCATGTTTCAATACTACTTTATATGCTTCATGACTTGTTGATTGAAATAATAATGTAGACTTTTGATGTATCACATGTCATGATTAATGCAAATTGCTAGTATTTTGAATCTCGAAAATGATTGCTTCTTTTTATTATTTACCAAAGAGGAGAACAATTCAAGTTTATGTTTTTTTGTGAATCTCATAAACTATGTTAATGATTTTGATGATTTGAACTTGAGTGAGCTTTATCACAATCCAAGCCTTGATATCTTAATACTTGATACTTGGAATTCTTATACATGAATCAAGTTGCTCTTTGTGCTATATCTTTTTAAATGAATCATGAGCCTTATTATCATATATTTCATAATATAGAAATGACAAAAATTCTTTGGCTTGTATGTCTTATGTGGTAATTGAAAAATTGATGATTGAAAAGAAATTTGCCTTATGATGAATCAATGAATCATGACTTGATCTATGAGAATGATATGTTTTTATGCATCATGATTCTTGGTTGTATACCCTTTATCATAAATTGATATTTGCCGTGTAAGCCCTATATGATTCAAAATTGATGTAAAAGAATTGTGCTTAATGATTGAATCATTAATTTATTCTTTTATCATGGCTTGAAAATGAATGAAAAGAAAATATGTTAGCACTTGTAATCATGATTTGATCCTTGATATTGATATGCTTTTATATATCATGATTCTTGGTTGTATGACATTTATCTTAAATTAAAAATTGATAAATATGAATTTTGATCTTGCTAAAAAGAAAGTTATGAATGATATCTTTTGGTTTTGATCCTTGTTAAATTTACATATTGATATCCTTCATGACATGATTTCTTTGCATTGTTGTCTTATTTGCATCATGTGATGATTGAACAATTGATGTATATTTTTATTGATGCAAATTTATAATTGATATGAAAAATAGCTTGTATAATGATTAAAATTTTTAGCCATTTAGTCCTCCCTTCTTTTTGTCAAAGACAAAGGGGGAGAAAAATTGCTACCTTGCAATTTCACAAGAAGTTAAGGATTGTTATCTCAAAAGATGTAAATATTGCTATCTTGACTATTTCAAAAGAAGCAAAATGTAAAACTTCGAAAATTTGAAATGTTACACTTGCCATGCCTTTATGTTTGTATGTTTTAATGAAAAGTTAGCATATATGTTTAAAGTGATTATATATAATTGCTAGCTCATTGCAAACAAAAAGTTGATAGCATGCAAAGGTGAAACTTAGTTACAAAAGAGAAGAATTGAAAGGAAGCTAACTTGCGTGTCGCAAAGTATGTTAGCTTGCTTATCATTATTGATTGCTTGCTTTTCATCCTTTTCTCTTATATCATGATTTTTGACTCCCTTGAATTCATGGCTTAATATACTAAAAATTCATGTTGCAAATTTGTTATTTTGTCATGATCAAAGCATTGACTATTTGACTCCACTTTTTTGACAAAAATAAAGGGGGAGAAGATTAATTGCTAGCTTATGTATCGTAAAGAAAAATTTTGCTAGCTAGAACATGCAAAGGAAGCAAAGAAAGTGCAACATGCACATCTCAAGAAGCAAGTAAAAAAAAAAATTGCCATCATTGCCCATCCTTAAAAACTTGCTATAATTGAATGGTATGATTGGATGTTGTATTGCAAAGCTATGCTTAAATGTTGTATATCTAGATTGATAGCTAGTATGTTATAAAATTTGTATATCTTTTAAATTAGCTATGATATTACTTCTCCTTTTCGTTGATGACATAGGGGGAGAAGTAGATTGATGACTTCATGCATTGATTGAATACTTTATATATTTGCATGATGGTTTGTTGTTTTCTCTTAACATTGTGATGAATGTTGCTTGGATTTGGGATAATCCAAGGTTTTTATCAATGGCATATTGATAGGGGGAGTTTGTGTTAAACTCCGGGGAGTTATGGTTAACTCCGTCAGTCATCAATTAGTTGTCATCATCAAAAAGAGGGAGATTGTTGAATCTCAGATTTTGATGATGAAACTAATTGAGTGTGATTTGTGGTCTAACTGCATTTTGAGTTACGCAGGACTACTATCGATTAGGATTAGACAGTTGACATTAAAGGAATTGACGCTGCGCCGGAGGTGATCACGTCAAGATATTGGATGTCGAGCCAGAGGTTCGGTTGACTATCGACAGGAGGCTTCGGACGTCGAGCATCAGGCCAAGAAGTGCGGAGTTGCGCCATGGATATTGGAGTTGTGGAGGTCAACCGCCGATTGGGCAACAAGCTACAAGAGAGGGCGATGTGCCAAAGGATCGGAGGAAGCGCCGACCAATGACGTGCCGGACAACTGGATGTCAATTCGTGTTGTAATAATTGTCTAGATCGAAGTAGGTTGTTTGTTTATACAGGAGTAACTTCGGTAAGGATGAAGACGCAAAGTGAAACAAAGGGCCGAAGTCAAGTGCGATGGATCGTTGGGAGTTCGAGTGTTCGATGGAAGTCCGAAGATTCATTGGGAGTGTTGCCGGAATCGGCCAAGAATGAGTAGGGAGCTTGCCGAAGGGTTTTCGGAAGTTCGCCGGAAGATTCGTCGGAAGTTCTCGGAGCTTGCCAAGAAAGATCGAAGCTTGCCAAAGAAGCTCGGGAGAACTTGCCAAAATCATCGTGGAGTCCAAGAGCTTACCGGGAGTCCGCAGGATGGTTTCCGAGGGATCGTCGGAAGACCGTCGGAAGTTCGCCGGAAGCTTGCCGGAAGAAGACTTGACTTGCAGACTTTGTAATAGCTTAGGAATGTCTTTAAATTCGTAGTTAGCACATTAATTTGGGTTAGGATTAGGTGTTAATCCTTTAACCCAAGTATGGGCCCATTGGGCCTTGTTTGGGACCGGTTTGGGCCAAGTTTTCGGCCCAAACTAGTAAGATTGATTGGTGCTGGGTGGTAGCACCGCCCAGCAGCAGCATGTGTGCTAGGCGGTAGCACTGCCCAGCAGCCAAAAAGCCAGGCAATGGAACCGCCTGGCAACCGAGCCTGGCGGTGCTATCGCCACCTGGCGGTGAGAACCGCCGGCTATAGTAAAATGGTGATGGTGGTAGTCGCTTTGTGTAATCTTTGTCGCCTAACGATCGACAAAGCAGTAGCACTACCTCTCGATCGGGCGATAGCACCGTCAAGACAGGAACTCATTTGATTTCAAATTTGGAGCCCAAATTTGAATCCATTTTGGATCTATAAATACCCCTCCTTTCTCAATTGATAGGGAACCCTTTTTTAGAGTTAGAAATTGAGGAAAAGGCTTAGAAAAGTCTAGTTTTCAATAGCTTGTGTTCACCTCCTTCTTTCTCTTTGAAAAATTTGTAAGAGTGTGAACTTCTTGTAAAAGGGTTGTAAGAGGGGTATTTGGTCCTTCCCTTTCGAAAGGATTTGCTAGTGAAAGTTGGGAGCCTCATCGAAGAAGGCTTCGGAAGTGGATGTAGGTCAGATGACCGAACCACTATAAATCGATTTGCATTTACTTTCTCGCAACTTACTTTGCTGCAAACCATTTTCATTTGCTGCCTTATTTACTCAACTTCATCTTCATCTTCTTACGTATGCTTTAAATTTAAAACGTAATCTTTCCGGGTTCAAACGAAACGCTGCATTCATTCGTACAAAGTTTCCGAACTTGTGTCAATCGCTGAAAAATCTATTGTTCTTTACCGTTGCACTAATTCACCCCCCCCCCCTCTTAGTGCCGCTCGATCCCTAACACACACTCTTATAGATTTTTCAAAGAGAAAGAGGGAGGTGAACACTAGCTATCGAAAATAAGACTTTGCCAAAGCTTTTGCTCAATTTCTAACTCTCAAAAGGGTGCCCGTTTTGCTGAGAAAGGAGGGGTATTTATAAACCCCAAGAGGATTCAAATTTTGGCTCCAAATTTGAATTCGTTTTGCTGAGAAAGGAGGGGTGCTGGCGGTGCCACCGCTTGTCAGTGGTGGTGCCACTGCCTGTTAGTTGATAGATTGACAATGTATTGGGCGGTTCCACCACTTAAGGCAGCGGTACCACTGCCAAGTCTCTTGGGTGCTAGGCGGTGCCACCACCCAGCTTTTAGCCACTGGGAGGTGCCATTGCCCGGCTTGCTGGTCTTGGGCGGTGCCACCGCCTAGCACTTTTCAGCACATTGGTTTGGGCCTTAAACTCATCCCAAATCGGTCCAAAACATGGCCCAATGGGCCTCTACTTTGGGTTATAGGATTAACACCTAATCAAAACCCAAAGTACATGCTTAACTATAAAATTGAAACATAATTCTAAGTGATTTAAATTGACATTCTTCAAGTCTTCTTCCGGTGAGCTTTCTGGCGAAATTTCGATGGACTTTCGACACTCCTTCGAATTTCTTCCAGCAGACTCCCAACAAGCTCTCGGATTCTGTGGCGAGTTCAATGAGTCTTCGACAAGCTTTCGAACCTTCTCGGTGATCTCCGCGAACCTTCGATGATTTTTTCGGTGAAATTCCGAAACCTTCGGCAAGTCCCTGATTCTATCTTGATTAGTTCTGGCAGCACTTTCGATGATCCTTCCAGTGACCTCTTGAACTCCCAGCGAACTTGACCTCGGTAAATTGTTTTATGTTTTCATCCCATCATAGTTAATCCTACATACTTATCTCGACAATATGGATTAGAATAAATAATTCACCAATTGACTTCATCATCAAAATCTGAGATTCAATAATCTCTCCCTTTTTGATGATGATAATTAATTAATGATAGAGTTAAACTTAACTCCCCATATCTATATGCCATATCATGAGAAGGTAAAAACACTTGAATTCAATCTTTTGAATTCAAGCCGAAACCAATAAGTTTCATTTATCGTCAATCTTAATAAATATGATTTTTCATCCATAAATATGAAACTTCATATTTTTCATAATGTCATGGCATTATATGCATTTTCTAGTCGAATGATAGACATTCATCATTTTGACAAGAGAAACTAATTACAAATTGAAATAACACAAGGATCAAATGATATCAATGAGGTGCACAAAGTCAAGGCATGATATCAAATGAAATAATAGCTTAAAAAATTTAAGCATTTGAGATATATTGTGATACATTGCAATGCTTCATAGCAATTAATTGTTGATTTCAAAATATAGCAAAAGCAATTTGTAATATGAACCATATAAGTTATTGCGATGAGATACAATATTGCGATGAGATACAATACATATAAGTCATTTGTCATTCAATTTCATATTTTTCTCCCCTTTTGTTATCAAAAAAAGGAGGTGAAGTAGCCATCACAAGGTATCATACCATACAAAAAAATTAAGTGGTCAATTTTCAAGCATATGATAAATGAGTCGAACATAATGCAAAATATGTCATCTTTGATGGAGAAATCTGAAAAATGTTTGGATCATTTTTATTCATGTTCATGAGATCTGAAAGAAAACATTAGAGTGTCAAAATGCTCATGAAGAATTCATACATGAAGAATATAAGACTCAATTTTTTGCTTGAGAATTCAAGCATAGAATTGTGAAAGGATAGATCATTAAAGTCATTCATCAAGGATTTCATATTTTAAGGTAAACTCCATGAGAATAAGATATCAAAACTCATAAAACTTCAACGATTGAAATATATCAATATCAAAAATTTGAAGGAAAAACTTTGACGTGGTATTCTTGTAGTGATTCATGAGGAGGAAGTCATAAAACCTTGAATCATACCGATTAGCACAAGAATAAAAATCGAAAATGAACATTTAAGAACTTAATTTTGCACAAATAATGATATTGATTTATGTATATGTTAAGCTTCATATAAAATTCAAGTCATGAAATATCTTTAGACATACTTAAAGGAGGGTATAAAATCAGTTTTTACTACATCATTAATGTCCACTATTTAAAGAAGGAGGAAAACAACATCATGATAGCTTTCATCAAGATTATGATCGAAAGATAAAAAAGAGAGCTCCATGATATAAAAATGTCATCAAAATGCAAAAATATAATATCAATGTGAAACTATCAAAACTAAAATTTTAATCATTTCATCAAAAGTCATAACTCAAAAATTCATCAATAGGAAGATCAAAATGCCAAGATGATATTGTAAAGATGTCATTCAAAAATGAAGAGGTGATATTAAGATGATATAATCAAAATCGAAGTTGAAAATTTTCGGAAAAGAAATAAACAACATCATGTATTTGAACAATTTAGCATGCCTAATTCTGTTCTAATGAAGTCAAATTATTCTTCATTTAGGGGTTTTGTGAAGATGTCCGCTAATTGATATTTTGTATCAATAAATTCTAGAATGACATTATTATTATTGACATGATCTTGTATAAAGTGATGCCTAATGTCAATATGCTTTGTTCTTGAGTGTTAAATTGGATTTTTGGTTAGAAAAATAGTACTTATATTATCACATTTTATCGGAATATTCTTTCAAATAAATTTCATTGTCTTCTAAGGTATTTTTTATCCAAACAACTTGAGCACAATATGCACTTGCGGCTATGTATTCGGCTTCCACCGTAGATATTGCAACTGAATTTTGTTTCTTGGAAGTCCAAGAAACAAGTGCATAACCTAAAAATTGGCATATTCCGAATGTGCTCTTTCTATCTATTCAACATCCACCAAAATCTGCATCCGCATAAGCTTTTAAATCAAAGTTATCGAATTTTGGATACCATAATCCTAGATTACGAGTTCCTTGAAGATACCTAAGTATTCTTTTAATAGCTTTTAGGTGAGATAACTTAGGATTAGCTTGGAATCTTGCACATAGACCTACACTAAACATGATATCTGGTCTAGTTGCAATGAGGTAAAGTAAGCTATCTATCATTTCCCTATATGTTTTTTGATCAAAATTTTCTCCACTTTCATCCAAGTCTAACTTGGTAAAAGTACTCATTGGAGTGTTAATGACTTTTGAACCATCCATTTTAAATCGTTTTAACAAATCTAATATATACTTTGTTTGATTAAGAAATATACCATCGCTAAGTTGTTTAACTTGTAATCCTAAAAAGAAAGTTAATTCTCCCATTAGGCTCATTTCAAATTCATGACTCATACACTTGGTAAATGATTCACATAGTGATTCATTCGAAGAACCAAAAATAATATCATCAACATAAATTTGAACAATAAGAAAATTATTTTTAAAATATTTAATAAACAATGTAGTATCAACCTTGCCTTTAGTAAAATTATTTAAAATTAAGAAAGAACTAAGCCTCTCATACCAAGCCCTAGGGGCTTGTTTTAATCCATAGAGAGCCTTAGTTAGTTTAAACACATGATTAGGAAGAAGAAAATTTTTAAATCCGGGTGGTTGTTCAACATACACTTCTTCGAAAATAAAACCATTTAAGAAAGCACTTTTGACATTCATTTGAAAAAGCTTAAAATTATTACTACTAGCATAGGCAAGGAGTATCCTAATGGCTTCTAATCTTGCCACTGGAGCGAAGGTCTCTTCATAATCGATTTCTTCTTGGTTGAAACCTTTAGCCACTAGTCTAGCCTTGTTTCTAACCATGATACCGCATTCATCTTGCTTATTTTAAAGATCCATTTAGTACCAATAACTAAATGATCACTAGGTCTAGGAACAAGCTTCCATACATCTTTCCTTTCAAATTGATTCAATTCTTCTTGCATTGTGATAACCCAAGAATCATTTTTCAAGTCATCGTCAATGCCCTTAGGTTCAATTTGAGAAAGAAAAGCGGTATGGACATAAAAAATTTTAAAAAAAGAATGAGTTTGAACCCCTTTCAATGTGTCTCCTATAATTAACTCCTTGGGATGGGCATCTACATACTTTCATTCCTTAGGTAAGAAAATTTAGGAAGAAGATGCATCTAAGTTGCTATTTTGAGGAAAGGGTTCATTTAAATTCAAACCATCAAAACCAAAATCATCATCAAAATATTTTTTCTTAAATTCAAAAATTTCATTAAAAACTACATGAATAGACTCTTCTATAACTAATGTTCTTTTGTTAAAATATGAAAAGCTTTAGAAATAGAATAGTAACCAAGAAAGATGCCTTCATCGGATTTAGCATCGAATTTTCCTAAAGCATCCTTTTCATTTAAAATAAAGCATTTGCACCCAAAAACTTTAAAATAAGAAACAATAGGTTTTTTGTTATTCCATAATTCATAAGGAGTCTTGGATAGAGATAGTCTTACTAGAACCCTATTCATGATATAGCAAGCTATATTAACGGCTTCGGCCCAAAAGTATTTGGGTAAACTATGTTCATTTAACATGGTTCTTACAATTTCTTATAAATTTCTATTCTTTCTTTCTACTACTTCATTTTGTTGAGGATTTCTTGGAGTAGAGAAGTTGTGGTTATACCTGTTAGATTCACAAAAATTTTAAAAGTCATGGTTTTGGAATTCTCCACCATAATCACTTCGAATTGATGAAATCATGAAACCCTTTTCGTTTTGAGTAAGTTTACAAAATTTAGAAAAACATTTAAAGCATTCACTTTTGTAAGCCAAGAAATAGGTCCAAGTATATCTACTATAGTCATCTACAATGACAAATGCATATCTGCTACCTCCTAGACTTATTGTGTCGATTGGTCCAAATAAATCCATATGGATCAATTGTAATGGTCTAGAGGTGCTTATTTGATTCTTTGATTTGAAATTAGTTTTTATTTGTTTTCCTAGTTGACATGCATCATATACTTTGACCTTGACAAACTTGATATTTGGAATTCCTCATACTAGTTCTTTAGAAGAAATTTTAGATATTAGTTTTGTTAGAGTTGCCCCAGGAATTTTACCAAAGGGTAATTCGGCAACCCAATAAAGACAATAAGCAAAAAACAAATAAAAGAGATAGGGACACCAAATTTACGTGGTTCGGTCAATTGACCTACGTCTACAAACGGAGGAGGAGCAAAAACTCTACTATAAAAAGGGATAATTACAAATGCCTTAGGAAAATGTTCCTAGGTCTTAAAACACCCAAAATTACTAAACAAGAAAAACTACTAAACAATTAGGCTTTTCTTATGGTGCATTTGGCTTCAAAGCCCAAACCCTCATTTATAGTTGTAATAGGAAATAACAAGCTTGATTTTCCCGATGTGGGACTAAAATGGGACTTGCCAAACTAACAAATCTCTACCTTGGCTTGTCCCAACATTGACAATTAGCAAGCTTGCTCCATCTTTTTCACAAAAGCCCCAACGGGCAATCACTAACAATGAACACCAACTAAGTCCAAGCACTGCTTGAACTTATAAACTAAAAGAGGCTTCATAAGTATATCAGCTGGATTGTCCTTCGTATGAATTTTCTAAACAAGGACCTTTCCCTCGGCAATGGTATCCTGAATAAAATGAAACTTTACATCGATGTGTTTCATCCTCTCATGATACATCTGGTCTTTAGTCAAATGAATAGCACTTTGACTATCACAGTAAATTGTAGTAACACCTTGATACAGACATAATTCGCCGAACAAACCTCTTAACCATAAAACTTCTTTGATCGCCTCTGTCACTACCATATATTTTGCCTCTGTAGTGGATAAAGCCATGATAGGTTGTAAAGAAGCTTTCCAACTAACTGCACAACCGCCAATAGAAAATACATAACCTGTCAAAGATCTTCGTTTATTAAGATTTGCAGCATAATCAAAGTCGACAAAACCAACCAAAGTGTCATGATTTTTTCCAAACTCCAAATAAGCATCTAAAGTCTTTTGCAAGTATCTGAGAATCCACTTCACAGCCTGCCAATGTGTTTTACTCAGCCAAGACATATATCTGCTAACCACACTGACTACTTGTGAAATATCTGGACGAGTACAAACTATTGCATACATAATACTGCCGATGGCACTGTAATATGAAACTTTCACCATATATTTTTTCTCTTCAACTGACTATGGTGACTGAGCAGTAGATAGCCGAAAATGGCTAGCAAGAGGAGTACTCACTAGCTTAGTATTTTTTATGCCAAACCTGTAACATCCCCATTTTAATAATCCTTTAGCATGAAATATTTTTATATTAAAAGTTTAGTGCTAGGGACCAAAATGTGAATACTAAAACTTAGATAGAATTTATGAAAGATTTATATTCAGCTTAAAAAAAAAAAAAAGAAAGAAAAAGAGAGGACAAGTGGCATTAGCTAACATAAGAATGAGCCACTTGTGTTAACTAGGTGGATGACACATGTCTTCCTCATGCATGCTTGCCACCTATCATTGCATGAGCCAAACCTTAGTGAATAGAGGAGAAAACTTGCTGCCAACGTAGAGGAGAAGAAGGAATTGGAGGAGAAGGAATTAAAGGAGAAGAAGAACTTTTGTCTTAGCTCAATAATTTTGCATCAACTCTTGATAGTTGGGAATCAAACTCTTGTAAGGCAAGTGTTCTAACCCCTTCCTACAGAATTTTTAGTCTCTGTTTTTATGTTGATTCAAAATAAATTGAAGGATTTCTATTTAGAAACTGATATGTCTCTCCCTTGGACATAGAACCATGGATTCTGAAGTTTTTGATGGTAAACTGACCCCTAAACACTGTTTCAGCTGTAAGTTTTAGTACAAAAGGTGAATTCGGGCAGGAACTAATTTGTTTGAAGTTAGACTCTTATATCTTCCTTTTGAAACTGATTTTGTAGATTTTGGACACCGAATACTTACCCAAACATCTGTTTCGAATGAGCCTATGGACGCTGTAAAACAGGGTTCAAGATTTCTGACCTGTCGATACTAAAATGCCTATAACTCCCCATTGAAAATTCGGATTTGTACCAAACTGATTTTATTTGAAACTAGACTTGCAAATCTTTCTTTTGACATATAGTTTGAAAATTTGAAATTCAATAGCCTACTCTATTATCTGTTGAATCCGGCCCTATATATTCTGCAAAACAGTGATTGTGTTTTTGACCTTGTGTTACCAAATCAAAGGTAACTCCGTGTTGGGAACCCTGTTTCATATGAAATTTGTGCCATCAGAATATAGATTGATATATGGTTCGACCATAGCCTTCTTATGGGTATTGGAGCATAATTGATATTCTGAAGTATTTGTTTGATGTGCCACTGGAATTCTGTCCGAAATCGAGCTTTGGTCGATTTCGCGTATTCTGTTCCGTTCCTTTGGATATTTGAATTCGTCTAACCTTCTTATTGGAATTGAGCTAAATATTATTGCTTGGAATCCCTGTACACACTTGTTTTCATTTCATTTCAAATCTGAATACATTTGCGAGAGATTTGTTCTTTGTTTCGTATTGTCTCGAAAAGGCACATGCACGTTTTGTTGTCCCGCGTGTGCTTCCGATATATGCTACTTATTGTTAAAACTGCCCTCTTGTTCTGGTGTGTGGGATTGTCTGGAACTTTGCCAGAAATGGTAAAGGGTATGCGCTTATTGCCCGCTATGTGGGGTCCCGCTATGTGGGATATTCTGGACCTTTGCCAAAAATGGTAAAGGGTATGTGCTTAGAGCCTGCGATGCTCTGCCGGCCCCTTCTGACTTCACCTAGACGTGGGTGGATGGAGCTCCCAGACGTGGGAGACTTTTGTCAGGTGGTCATTCAGAAATGGATGAATCACAGTCTGACTGAGATCCCACTACACCTTCTATATGTTTGATATGACATCCAGAGTTTTGGTGTGTTGTTTCTGTTCATGCTCGGATAAGAATGATATGATTGCAACGTCAAGGATGACGTTTAAGCTTCATGACGATATTTGTTATTGATATGCTCTCAAATGCTTCATTCATGATGATTTTGCTTGAAATGTTCCATATGCCGTTGATATGCTTCTTGAACATTTTATATGCCATTGGTAAGCTCGATGTGTTTCCTTTATTCTTGATATGCTCCAATTACTCTATGCCCCATCATCAGGAACCAAATATGTAAGATTGAAAGGACAATTGTGTTTCTGCTCCTAATGATATTTTGTCTACGAAATCGTATATTCTGACTTGTATTTTGAAACTGTATCTCTTTGGAAATTGTATTATTTGATATGGACATGTTAGTCACTTCTTTGAGCTCTTTATGCTCACCCGTTTGTTGATAAATTTTTCAGGATAGCGTATCGCTTGCTTAAATGTTAAGATTGGGGTGTGGCGATGGAAAGTTTAGATGATTTTGGGCAGATTTTTGTTAGCATATGTGTATTTGTTGTATAAGATACTCTACATCTTATGAAATGTGACGAGGAATCTAAACCTGTGGATTTTGTGTAAGATAAAGGATCCCTCATGTATAGGATTTTGGAATGTTAAGTTAAATTCATGTAATGATATGATCTTATGGTAATCGTTGGTTTGGTGACTGCATAGTCTTTCCCCACTTGTGAATTTATGTTGCGGTTATTATTTTGATGAGTTGAGTTCAGGTTGTATGAATTATCGAGTGACGTGTGGTATGTTTATGAATTGCACAGGGTTATGAATTGGTAGACTATAGAGGTGAGATTTTGATCTGAATGTTTTCTTAGTGACCTCAAATGTGTGTTTGGATCTGGGATAGTTGTGATGAAAATTTTTAAATATTATCGATATTTTGAGGGTCGTGAGCTAGAGGTGGTATCAGAGCATGATTTGAGAATCACTAAGAATATTTTTTTTATGTACTTGATGAAAAAAATATATATATATTTTGAGGTTTATTGACTATTCATTTAGAGATTGATCAAAGAAAATTCCTTTGATGTTTTAGGAAGCAAGGATGCGAGATCATCCGGTTCTCTGTTGCATCTATCTGGCTGATCAATTGAGTGGTATCATGCGGACTTTGGAGACTATGGCACAAGTGATGCAACAACAACAACGACTGTCCAACAAGGAAGTAATGATGGAACAGAGACATCAAACCAGGACGGGGTTGGGAATTGGACATTTAAGAAGCTTAGTCCTCCCGGTTTTAGTGGTGAATCTGATCCAATGGTGGCGAGCGATGGATGATGCGAGATAGAGAAAATATTTGATGCTTTAAATTACCCCGATGATCGAAAGGTTTTCTTGCCACCTTTATCTTTGGAAGGAGAAGCTGAACACTGGTGGAGAATGATTAAGAGGATGTCTGAAATCAAACATGAGCCAATGACATGGAAGTTATTCCAAGAAAAGTTTAACGATAAATATTTTCCAGATTGTATGAGAGAGCAAAAAGAATTGGAGTTCTTGAATCTTATCCAGGAAGTATATGCGGTTACAAAGTATGAATCTAAATTCACTGAGCTCTCCAGGTTTGCCACACATATGTGATGATGAATCTAGAAAGCAAGAAGGTTTGAAAGGGATTACGGCCAGCAATAAGAAGCCGAATGTCGACTTTAAAATTTCAAACATATGTCGATGGTAGAAAGAGCTTTGAAAATTGAAAGAGACATAGAGGAAATTCAAGAAATCATTGGCAAGAACAAAAGGGACAAAATATCTTGGCAAAAGCAGGAGGGAAAATGAATATGAAGCTAGTAACAAGAGGTTTAAGACATTTGGATTTGAGAAAAGAAACCATTGGGGAGGACTCGAGTTATGTGCAAAATGTGGATTAAATCATGAAACAAGTCAGTGTTTTGGGTGACTGGAGCATGTTTTGGTTGTGGAAAGCTAGATCATCAATTAAGAGATTGCCCACTGAAAAGGAAGAAAGAGCCACTGTCTCCTAGACCCTCAGCCCATGCTAGAGTGTACGCTATCATTGAACAAGATTCTAAAGCTTCTAAATCAATAGTGGAAGGTATTCTTCATGTTTCTAAAAGAAATGCAAAAGTTTTGTTTGATCCGGCTCCAACTTATCATTTGTTTCACAATACTTTGCTTGTCACTTGGATATTCTACCTAGACCCTGGATTATATGTTATATGTAACAACTATCTGTTGGAGATTCATTGGCAACAAACTTGGTTTACCCATCTTGCTTGATCTCTATTGGAGAACACGAACTCCTTGCTGATTTGATTCTCCTAGAGATCCAGGGCTTTGATATTATACTTGGCATGGATTGGTTATCTTCTCATCACGCTAGTATTGATTGTTACAAAAAAATAATTACTTTTCTGCATACCAGATCGCCTATATTTTTCTTTGAGGGCATTAGGCATGATTTGCCTCCTTGCTTGATATCAGCACTTCAAGTTTATCGTCTTATGCAGAAAGGTTGTTTTTGTTATATGGTGTGTGTAAAGGAGCATTCAAATCAGGAAACCCACCTAGATGAAATTGAAGTGGTCAAGGAATTCCCTGATGTATTCCCAGATGACTTGCCTGGTTTACCTCTAGATAGAGAGGGTGAATTTGCTATTGATCTAGTCCCAGATACAACCCCAATATCTAAGCCTCCCTGAGAATGGCACCACTCGAGCTAGAGGAGTTAAAGAAGCAAATACAAGAATTATTAGATAAGGGTTTCATACGACCCAGTGTATCCCCATGGGGTGCTCCGGTATTATTAGTGAAGAAGAAGGATGGAACATTGAGGCTTTGTATTGATTATAGGCAGTTGAATCGGTGACCATCAAAAACAAGTATCCCATACCTAGAATTGATGATTTGTTTGATCAACTGCAGGGTGCACAAGTATTCTCTAAGATTGACCTGAGGTCAGGTTACTATCAGTTGAAGATCAAGGAGGAGGATATTTCAAAAACAGCTTTCAGAACTCGATATGGTCATTATGAATTCTTGGTAATGCCTTTTGGTTTGACAAATGCCCCTGCAGCTTTTATGGAACTAATGAATAGGATATTTCAACCGCTCTTGGATATCTGTGTAATTATATTTATTGACGACATATTGGTGTATTCGAGGAGTAAACAAGAGCATGAGGAACACTTGAGAAATGTATTGTCCATACTAAGAGAAAAGAAGTTGTATGCAAAGTTCAGCAAATGTGAATTTTGGTTGAAAGAAGTTGCTTTCTTAGGCCATGTGATTTCAGGGAAGGGTATATCTGTTGATCCAAGGAAAATAGAAGCTGTAGTTGAATGGGGAGTACCAACAAATGTAACGGAAGTTAGAAGCTTCTTGGGCATGGCAGGTTATTACAGGAGATTTGTGGAGGGATTTTCTCGAATTGCTCAACCTCTCACCAAACTCACTAAGAAGAATATGAAATTTGTATGGGGTGATGATTGTGAGCAAAGTTTTCAAGAGTTAAAAAGAAGATTGACTAGTGCCCCTATTCTTACTATTCCAAGTGGTAGTGGTGAGTTTGTAGTTTATACCGATGCTTCAAGAAAGGGCCTAGGATGTGTTTTGATGCAGGAAGGGAGAGTAATCGCGTATGCTTCTAGGCAACTTAAAGGTTATGAATTGAATTATCCAACTCATGATTTGGAATTGGCAGCAATTATTTTTGCTTTAAAGATTTGGAGACATTATTTGTATGGCCGACAGTTTGAAATCTTTACTGATCATAAGAGTTTAAAATATATTTTCACTCGTAAAGAGTTAAACATGAGGCAGCGAAGATGGATAGAACTACGAAGGATTATGATTGTGCCATCCGTTATCACCGGGCAAGGCCAATGTTGTAGTGATGCACTTAGTAGGAAATCTACAAGTTTTATGGCTAGTGCGGTCGTGAAGCAATGGAAGTCATTTGAAGAAAATTTTGATTTGAAAGCTTTGAGGAAAGAGCAAGACTCGATGATATTGATGGCCTCCATTCAAGTGCAATCCGATCTTATTCAACAAATTAAGGAAGGACAATTACGAGATCCACATCTAATCTACTTGAGGAGTGAAGTAGAAAAGGAATTGAAGCCACAATTTCAAGTTTCAAAGGATGGCCTATTGAGATTTGGGAGAGAGTATGTGTACCAAATGAACCAGATATCAAGAATCAAATCCTAAATGAAAGTCATACTTCAAAGTACACCCTACACCCTGGGAGCACTAAGATGTATAGAGATCTTCAAAGTCATTATTGGTGGAAAGGCATGAAGAAAGAAATTGCAATGTATGTTTCAAAATGTTTGACTTGTCAACAAATCAAAGTAGAACACCAAAGACCGGAGGGTTGTTGCAACCTTTAGTTATTCCTGAATGGAAATGGGAATGTATTACTATGGATTTTGTTTCGGGACTACCCAGAACCTCGAGGAAGCATGATGCTATTTGGGTTATCATTGATAGGTTAACAAAATCTGCACACTTCCTACCGATTAATATGACTTATTCGCTTGATAAACTTGCAGATTTATATGTCAATGAAATTGTAAGACTTCATGGTATTCCAAAGGAGATCATCTCTGATAGAGACTCCAGATTTCTCTCTAGATTCGGAGAAGATTGCAGGAGTCGATGGGCACTAAAGTTAAGTTTAGTACAAGATATCATCCTCAGATCGATGGTCGATCGTAGGAAAGAACAATTCAAACACTTGAGGATTTGCTTAGAGCCTATGTTATGGATTGGAAAGGTGAATGGGATAAGGATATTTCACTTGTTGAGTTCACGTATAATAATAGTTATCATTCAAGTATTGGATGGCTCCTTATGAAGCTTTATATGGGCGAAAGTGCATAACACCTATATGTTGGGAGGAAGTTGGTGACAGAAAGCTGTTAGCACCGGACAAGGTACAAGAAACTACCGAGAAAATTCAAGTTATAAGGAAAAGGTTAAAAACTGCTCAGAGTCGTCAAAAGAGTTATGCCGACAATAGAAGACGAGATATTGAGTTTGAAATCGGAAATTTTGTATTCTTAAAAGTCTCCCCTTCCAAAGGCATTATAAGGTTTGGGAAGAAAGGGAAATTAAGCCCAAGATTTATCGGACCTTTTGAGGTTCTTGAGAGGGTTGGTTCTGTCGCTTACAGGATTGCCTTGCCACCAGCATTGTGCCATGTCCACGATATATTTCATGTCTCGATGATTAGAAAGTATATATATGACCCTTCTCACATCATTGAGTATGAGCTGGTGGAGATCGATAAAGATTTATCTTATGTGGAAGAGCCTATTCAGATTGTTGATAGGAAAGAAAAGTCCTAAGGAATCGGGTCATCCCTTTGGTTCAAGTAATTTGGAGACATCATTCTGGAGAGGAGACAACTTGGGAGCTAGAGGAGGAAATGAAAAAGGTGTATCCCAGTCTTTTCATCGATAGAGGTACGATAAATTTAGAGGACTAAATTTTCTTTTAAGGAGGGGAGAGTGTAACACCCCTCATTTTGAAAAATTATAAACTTTTTGTGATAATGTAAGCATTTAGTTTAAATTGACAAAAGAAATAAAGTTTAGTGAAAAAAGAAGTAACTTAATTAGTAAGATTTGGGAGATCTATTCAAAAAAAAAAAAAAAAAAAAAAATGAGGACCTAAAGAAAAAGAGAGGACCAAATCGTGAATATGATAAAAACAAGAATGAGCCACTTGTGTTGCACTAAATGACAATTTCTTCCGTTCATGCCTCTCTGCCTTCATTCTTAAGCCAAACCTTAGTGAATAGAGGAGAAAACTTGGTGATCAACGAAAGAAAGAAAGAAAGAAAGAAGAAGAAGAAGAAGAAGGAAAAAAATTGGGGCTTTTAGGGTTCTTGCTTCAATCTCTTGATAGTTGGGTCAAAATTCTGTAAGGCAAGTGTTCTAACCCCTTCCTACAGAATTTTTAGTCTCTGTTTTTATGTTGATTCAAAATAAATTGAAGGATTTCTATTTAGAAACTGATATGTCTCTCCCTTGGACATAGAACCATGGATTCTGAAGTTTTTGTAAACTGACCCCTATACACTGTTTCAGCTGTAAGTTTTAGTACAAAAGGTGAATTCGGGCAGGAACTAATTTGTTTGAAAGTTAGACTCTTATATCTTCCTTTTGAAACTGATTTTGTAGATTTTGGACACCGAATACTTACCCAAACATCTGTTTCGAATGAGCCTATGGACGCTGTAAAACAGGGTTCAAGATTTCTGACCTGTCGATACTAAAATGCCTATAACTCCCCATTGAAAATTCGGATTTGTACCAAACTGATTTTATTTGAAACTATACTTGCAAATCTTTCTTTTGACATATAGTTTGGAAATTTTGAAATTCAATAGCCTACCCTATTATCTGTTGAATCCGGCCCTATATATTCTGCAAAACAGTGATTGTGTTTTTGACCTTGTGTTACCAAATCAAAGGTAACTCCGTGTTGGGAACCCTGTTTCATATGAAATTTGTGCCATCAGAATATAGATTGATATATGGTTCGACCATAGCTTTCTTATGGGTATTGGAGCATAATTGATATTCTGAAGTATTTGTTTGATGTGCCACTGGAATTCTGTCCGAAATCGAGCTTTGGTCGATTTCGCGTATTCTGTTCCGTTCCTTTGGATATTTGAATTCGTCTAACCTTCTTATTAGAATTGAGCTAATATTATTGCTTGGAATCCCTGTACACTCTTGTTTTCATTTCATTTCAAATCTGAATACATTTGCGAGAGATTTGTTCTTTGTTTCGTATTGTCTCGAAAAGGCACATGCACGTTTTGTTGTTCCGCGTGTGCTTCCGATATATGCTACTTATTGTTAAAACTGCCCTCTTGTACTCTGGTGTGTGGGATTGTCTGGACCTTTGCCAGAAATGGTAAAGGGTATGTGCTTATTGCCCGCTATGTGGGGTCCCGCTATGTGGGATATTCTGGACCTTTGCCAGAAATGGTAAAGGGTATGTGCTTAGAGCCTGCGATGCTCTGCCGGCCCCTTCTGACTTCACCTAGACGTGGGTGGATGGAGCTCCCAGACGTGGGAGACTTTTGTCAGGTGGTCATTCAGAAATGGATGAATCACATTCTGACGGTGAGATCCCACTACACCTTCTATATGTTTGATATGACATCCGAGTTTTGGTGTGTTGTTTCGTTCATGCTCACGGATAAGAATGATATGATTGCAAGCGTCAAGGACGACGTTTAAGCTTATGTACGATATTTGTTATTGATATGCTCTGAAATGCTTCATTCACTGATGATTTTGCTTCGAAATGTTCCATATGCCGTTGATATGCTTCGGAACATTTTATATGCCATTGGTAAGCTCCGATGTGTTTCCTTTGTTCTTGATATGCTCCAATTACTCTATGCCCCATCCGGGAACCAAATATGTAAGATTGAAAGGACAATTGTGTTTCTGCTCCTAATGATATTTTGTCTACGAATTCGTATATTCTGACTTGTATTTTGAAACTGTATCTCTTTGGAAATTGTATTATTTGATATGGACATGTTAGTCACTTACTGAGCTCTTTATGCTCACCCCGTTTGTTGATAAATTTTTCAGGATAGCGTATCGCTTGCTTAAATGTTAAGATTGGGCTGAGGCGGTGGAAAGTTTAGATGATTTTGGGCAGATTTTTGTTAGCATATGTGTATTTGTTGTATAAGATACTCTACATCTTATGAAATGTGACGATGAATCTAAACTGTGGATTTTGTGTAAGATAAAGGATCCCTCATGTATAGGATTTTGGAATGTTAAGTTAAATTCATGTAATGATATGATCTTATGGTAATCGTTGGTTTGGTGACTGCATAGTCTTTCCCCACTTGTGAATTTATGTTGCGGTTATTATTTTGATGAGTTGAGTTCAGGTTGTATGAATTATCGAGTGACGTGTGGTATGTTTATGAATTGCACAGGGTTATGAATTGGTAGACTATAGAGGTGAGATTTTGATCTGAATGTTTTCTTAGTGACCTCAAATGTGTGTTTGGATCTGGGATAGTTGTGATGAAAATTTAAATTTAAATGAGGGTTGTCGATATTTTGAGGTCGTGATTTTCTAACTGTCGATCTCTTTTGATCTCCATGCCAAGAATCTTCTTAGTTGCTCCTAAATCTTTCATTTTAAATTCACTACTCAGTTGCATTTTCAAAGTGTGAATTTCTGACAAATTCTTAGCTGCAGTAAACATGTCATCAACATAAAGCAATAAATAAACAAAAGAGCCATCATTTAACTTCTAGAAGTAGACACAGCTATCATACATGCTCCTCATGTAACCATGACCCAACATAAAAGAATCAAACCTCATACCACTGTCTTAGAGATTACTTTAATCCATACAAGAATTTCTTTAACAAGCAAACATGGTCTTCCTTATCGTCAACTTTCAATCCATGAGGTTGCTCCATGTAAATTTGCTCTTCAAGTTCACCATGTAAGAAAGTTGTCTTGACATCAAGTTGCTCCAATTCCAAATCATACATGGCAACTAAAGCAAGCAAAACACGAATAAAGCTATGTTTAACAGTTGGTGAAAATACATCATTAAAATCAACACCATGTACCTGACTATAGCCCTTTGCAACTAATCATGTTTTGTACCTTCCTTCCTTTTGAAGAATCCAGAATTTTCTTGCGGCTGCTTCACAAGATCCCAAGTTCTGATATTCGATGGAGAGATTCAATTTCTTCATTCATCGCAATCAACCACTTAGCGAAATCATCGAGAAACTACATCGAGTAGGTAGTAGGCTCCAACCAACTCCACTTGTTTCGCTGGCTTTGACAAAGCATATGTAACCAAATTTGCATATATTTATAGTGGTCGAATATCTCTCCGTGGTCTATCCTTGGCTATGGAATATTGCTCTTCCTCTAGATCATCTTTATCAGTAGACTCAGGACCATCTACTGGCATTCCTTGAGTAGAAGAGTTCGATTGAAAAGAATCAGAACTACTAATCTCAAGCTCCACCTATTTCTGCAAACTATCATTTGTACAACTAGTAGATTCCTCTTTGGAAGATAATGTAGACAATTCATCAAAAGTAAATCTCTCACTTGATCAAATTTTGGGGACGGATCGATTTGGGATCAGGACACCATAATCTGTATCCTTTCACCCCAAAAGCATACCCAAGGAAAATGCACTTTTTAGCTCGAGGCTCTAATTTTCCTTCACTTACATTCATGTATGCTAGACACCCAAAAATTTTAAAATCAAAGTAATCAACAGGAGTACCTAACCAAACTTCCTCCAGAGTTTTAAAATTAAGTGCTGCAAAAGGAGCGCAGTTGACAATGTAACAGGCCATGTTAATCGCCTCTGCCCAAAAGTCCTTTATCAATCTTGCATTTGAGATCATACACCTTGCTCTCTCCAAGAGTGTTCTATTCATACGTTCAGCCACACCATTTTGCTGAGGCATCATCCTAACAGTGCGATGCCAAATAATTCCTTCATTTTTGCAGAATTTATCAAAGTCACCTTCACAAAATTCCATGCCATTATCTATTCGAAGCTACTTAATCTGTTTACCTGTTTGCTTCTCAATCAAAGCCTTCTATTGTTTAAAGGTTAAAAAACATCATTTTTATGCTTCAGAAAATAAACCCAAACTTTCCTTAAATAATTATCAATGAAAGTCAACATATACCTGGCACCACCCTTAGACTGAACACGAGCTGGATCCCAAAGGTTAGAATGAATATAGTCAAAAGTACCTTTCGTTTTGTGAACTACCTGAGAATTGAAGCTGACTCTTTTTTGTTTTTCAAAAATATAGTGTTCACAAAAATCTAGTGGCCCAGTACTTTGTCTGCAAAGAAGACCTCTTTTGCTCAATATACTTAAACCTTTTTCGATCATATGATCCAAACACATATGCCATAATTTGGTGATGTCAGAATCGGACAATGATGATAATAAGACTATAACCAAGCCTGTGACAGTAGTTCCCTGCAAAATATACAAGCTACTCGACCTATAAGCTTTCATAACAACAAGGGCACCACTAGAAACTTTTATAACTCCACCTTCAGCTACGTATTTACACCCAAGAGCCTCTAGGGTGCCTAAAGAGATGAGATTCTTTTTCAAATCAGGAACATATCTAACATTAGTGAGCGTCCTCACAATTCCATCATGTATTTTAATTCGGATTATGCCTTTACAAGCAACATCACACATGGCATTATTGTCCATTAAAACAATTCCACTATTACAAGATTCATATGTGGAAAACAAATCCCTATTGGGACACATGTGATAAGAATAACCCGAATCTAAAATCCATTCATTTGTAGCCCTCGTCCTGTCATCAGTAGCAAAGAAAATATTTTCATCATTCTCATCAGCTGCAACACTAGCTTTAGCGGACTCAATAGTTTTCTCAACAATTTTTCCCTTTTACTTTAATTTATTTTTTAATTTAAAGTAATCAACCTTAATGTGCCCCATTTTATGATAATATCTACACTCCAAATTTCTATGTTTGTATTTAGATCTAGATTTAGATCTACTACTATCAAATTTTCTTTTATCAATTCTACTTCCAACAATCAAACCCTCAGCCTAATTCCCACTATTCTCCCCATTGATATCCCAGTCAATCTGCTCCTTAGATTTTAATGCAGATTTAATTTTCTGATATAAAATTATTTTTTTTCTATAAATCATAGTATCACGAAAATACTTAGAGGATTGGGGAAGAGATTACAAAAGTAATAGGACCTTATCCTCGTCATCAATTTTTGCATCTATATTCTCCGAATCTAAAACTAAGGAATCAAATTTATCAAGATGTGAGAGTATAGATGTACCTTCAGTCATCTGAAGCATATACAAACTCTGCTTCAAGTAGAGATGGTTCTTCACTGTCCTCTTCATATACAAGGCTTTAAGCTTGTCCCACATGCTCTTAGCCATAGTCTCCGTAGCTACCTCCTATAAAACCTCGTCAAAGAGATTTAGAATAATGTTTGATCAGGCCTTTTTATCCATACCCACAAGATCTTCCTTTGATGTACTATCTGAAATTTTCTCAACTCCCTATCGTGCCAAATCAACTTTGTTTTGAACCAGAATAGCCTTCATCTTGAGTTGCAACATGCCAAAGTTGACATTTCTGTCAAATTTCTCGACAATGATCTTTGTTATTATCAGCGTTGCCAAAAGATCCTGAAACCAAGCTCTGATACTAGTTTGTTAGAGTTGCCCTAGGAATTTTACCAAAGGGTAATTTGGTAACCCAATAAAGACAATAAGCAAAAAATAAATAAAAGAGATAGGGACACCAAATTTACCTAGTTCAGTCAATTGACCTACGTCCATGGACGGAGGAGGAGCAAAAACTCTACTATAAAAAGGGACAATTACAAATGCCTTAGGAAAATTTTCCTAGGCCTTAAAATAACCAAAATTACTAAACAAGAAAAACTACTAAACAATTAGGCTTTTCTTGTAGTGCATTTGACTTCAAAGCCTAAGCCCTTATTTATAGTTGTAATAGGAAATAGCAAGCTTGATTTTCTCGATATGGGACTAAAATGGGACTTGCCAAACTAACAAGTTTCATGCTTGCATGGCCTAATCTCCTATGCCAAAGCCAAGCAACATCATTTAGAATGGAGAAGCACATTTCATTACTAAGTTCTTCAATGTTAATAGTGTAAACATTATTTTGTTTTAATGCAATCATGGATATGTTGTTATTTGATTTTTCAATGATGCAAGCATTAGATTCAAATCTAATAATATAACCTTTATCGCATAATTAACTAATGCTCAAAAGATTATATTTTAATCTATCAACTAGTAATACATCATCAATTGAAAAACTTGATTTGTTACCTATGGTTCCTTCGCCAATGATTTTACCCTTGTTGTTGTCTCCGAAGGTGACATACCCTTCTTCTTTGCTAGTTAGCATAGAGAATTGAGATAGATCTCCGGTCATGTGCCTTGAGCATCCACTATCAAGATACCATCTCTTGCTCCTAGCTTATGATGGTGAATGGTTCTACAAAAGAGGATGGTTTTTAGGTACTCATTTGATTTTAAGTGCCTTAAATATTGATCTACTAACTTTGTCATTTAGCATTTAATTATTTATAGTTCCTTTAGGAACCCATATCAATTTATGTGGACTAATTTTTCTAAATGAACATTTGCAAACAACATGTCTAGATTTACAATAAAAATTACATTTTAAAAGAGGTGAAACATGTAATGTGGGTCCTTTAATGAAGGTGGCAGGATTTCGGTGAGATCCACACACAAATCCAATTTCACTTCTATTTCCGACATGACTCTTGTTTGCAAGGATCATATCCAAGCCCTTGCTACCAACCTTAAACTTGTTTAGGGTCTCTTTAAGTAGCAAGTTCTCATTTTTGATTGCTTCTAAGTGTTCACACTTAAAGCATGGGGGTGAAGAAGGAGTTTGGAGACTATCAAACTTATCTTGTAATAAAGCATGCTCTTTCTTTAATAAATTTAACTTCTTACTAATAGTTCTATATTCATCAAATAATTCATGAAAAGCGATAGAAAGTTCATCAAAAGATAACTCTTCATTAAATAACTCACTAACCTTTTCTCCTAAAGCCATTAGCGCGAAGTTGGCCTCCTCTTTGTTGCTTGTTTCTTCATTCTCGAAGTCACTTGAGTTATTCCATATAGCCTTTAATGCCTTCTTCTTCTTAAGTTGCTTCTTCTTGGCTTGGGGGCATTCATATTTGAAGTGTCCTAGCTTCTTGCTTTCATAACATATGACTTGATCATTTTTTGGTTTAAGTTTGTTTTTGGATTCATTTGTAAATTTATCCTTTTTAATAAAGTTTTTAAATTTTCTAGTTAAGAGTGCAATGTCTTCATCAAAGTCCTCATCACTTGATGTTCCTTTCAAGTAGTCTTCTTATGTTCTTAATGCCATATCCTTCCTATTCTTTGGAAGAGGGTTCTCTAGCTCATCATGAGCATGGTATGTCATTTCATAGGTTATTAGAGACCCGATAAATTCTTCAAGAGGAAATATTTTAAATCCTTGGCCTCTTGAATGGTCATAACTTTTGGATCCAACTCTTTAGAAGGGATCTTAAAATTTTAGTCATAAGTTCAAAATTAGAAAAGCTTTTGCCAAGTGCTTTGAGTCCATTGATGACATCCGTAAAGCGAGTATACATGTCTCCGATGGACTCACTTGGTTTCATTCAAAAAAGTTCATAGGAATGCACAAGAATGTTGATTTTAGACTCTTTCACTCGACTAGTGCCTTCATGAGTGATCTCAAGAGTATGCCAAATATCAAAAGCCGATTCACAAATTGAAACGCGATTAAATTCATTTTTGTCGAGAGCACAAAACAAGACATTCATAGCCTTTGTGTTTAAAGCAAAAGTCTTCTCCGATTCATTCCATTCGCTCGTCGGAAGAGAAGATTTTTGAAAACCATTTTTGACGATGCTCCAAAGCTCAAAATCCATGAAAATAAGAAAGATCCTCATACGAGTCTTCTAATACATGTAATCCGACCCATTAAACATAGACGTATAATAGAGTGACCCTCTTATATGTCGGAATAGGCCATCTCTTTTGGGTTTTAAACCAAATATGAGAGTGAACCTTGCTCTATTACCAATTGTTAAGATTGGAGAGGCACTAAGAGGGGGGGAGGGGTGAATTAGTGCAATGGATTAAAACTTGTAAGTTTGAAACTGATTTCATAAATAGCTAGTTCGTATTGAGATTTTGATTCGACGAAGATGACTTAGTTGAAGTAGCTTGAGTAAAGGAGATGAAAATCGAACGATTTGCAGCTAAGTATAGAAATAATTCAGAAATTTAAACACACACATTCAAGAACACCACGATGTATAGTGTTTCGGTCAAGTGACCTACATCCACTTCCGAAGCCTTCTTCGATGAGGCTCCCAACTTCCATTAGCAAGTTACTTTGAAAGGAGAGGACCAAATACCCCTCTTACAACCTTTTTACAAGAGGGTCACACTCTTATAGATTTTTCAAAGAGAAAGAGGGAGGTGAACACTAGCTATCGAAAACAAGACTTTGCCAAAGCTTTTGCTCAATTTCTAACTCTCAAAAGAGTGCCCTTTCTGCTGAGAAAGGAGGGGTATTTATAGACCCTAAGAGGATTCAAATTTGAGATCTAAATTTGAATTCAATTTGGGTTTTCTGAAGCTTGGCGGTGCCACCATTTCGGCGATGGTGGTGCCTCCAATGCTGGTCGTGGCGGTGCCACCGCTCCGTCACCCGGAAGTGCGCTCTAAGCGGCTAGGGTGACCGCTTCGCATGGCCGAATCGGTGGTGCCACCTGTGTGCCGATGGCAAGCCACCGCTTGTCGATGGATCGTTGCACCGCTTTGTGGTTGGCGCTTGCCACCCATAAGGGAAATGCTTTGACCGCTGTGAATATCATTAGTCGGCGGATTGACTGAAATCAATAATAGATCGACAAAATGGCGGTTCCACCGCCCAAGGTAGATGATGCCACCACCTAGTCTCTTGGGTCGTGGCAAATGCATGGTCAGCAAGCAAGCTTAATTTTCACCTTGGGCATTACCACCGCCCAGCACTTTTTAGCACATTGGTTTGGGCCTTAAGCTCGGCCCAAATCGGTCCAAAACAAGGCCCAATGGGCCCCTACTTTACATTATAGGATTAACACCTAATCTAACCTAAATTATATGCTTAACTATAAAATTGAAACATAATTCTAAGTGATTTAAATTGACATTCTTCAAGTCTTCTTCTGGTGAGCTTTCTGGTGAAATTCCAGTGGACTTCCGACACTCCTTCCGATTTCTTCCGACGGACTCCCAACAAGCTCCCGAATTTCATGGTGATTCCAATGAGTCTTCGACAAGCTTTCGAACCTTCTCGGTGATCTCCGCGAACCTCTGATAATTTTTCTTGATGAACTTCCGAAACCTTTGGCAAGTCCCTGATTCTATCTCGGTTGGTTCCGGTAGTACTTTCGACGATCTTTCCGGTGACCTCTTGAACTCCCAGCGAACTTGACCTTGGTAAATCGCTTTATGTTTTCATCCCATCATAGTTAATCCTGCACACTTATCTCGACAATATGGATTAGAATAAATAATTCACCAATTGAATTTATCATCAAAATCCGAGATTCAACAGCCCCTAGATTTCCTAACATTGGCATCAAAACCAAGTTGTTCATGCAAAAATTAATTTTAAATTATGTGTTATGAATTAGAGAGGCTTTTTAAATTAAAATGATTGATGTAAAAGCGAAAAAAGGGCAGTAACTATTGCTACCCTCCCAGATGGTAGCTTTGGCTGCCATCTGCATGTAGGCAGCCGTAGTGGCAGCTCCCGTAGGATGGTTGCGTAGGTGACTTGCCTGCAAGGGGCGAGCGATGCTCGCTTGCAAGGGGAGGGAGGCGCCCGTAGGCAGAAGTGCCCACAAGGGCAGACACCACCCACGGGCAAGCCACCTACGCGGGTGGCGTCTGCTTATAGCGGTGCCATCAGTGGGTGAGCCGCCGCCGAGGCGCCCACTTGCAGGTAAGCCTCCTACGGGAGCGATGCCTGCCCACAGCGTTGCCACCTGCGGGCGAGCCGCCTATAGAGAGGTATGGAGTTTTTTCTTTTGGGCAAAAGATAATTTTTGCCCCTCAAAATTTCAAAATTTTGATTTTATCCTTTTGTCCAAATTACCAAAATATCCTTCATAATTCAATAAATTTCTTGTATGTCCTTGATTTCAGGAAAATATTAGTTAATTAAAATATTTAATTAACTATTATTTTTTTTATCTAGTAGTCCTATATAATGATATGTACATGTGATATATGTTGTGAATAGATAATCATGAACCGTATGATGTATGTACATGTGATTATTATTATTGGGGCTTAGGAGCCTCTATTTTTCTCATTTATTATCAGGTCTGTATATTTGTAATTATGTTATAATCACACGAGGAGGCACAGCAGGAGCGTAAAAGTGATAGTTGGACCCACGAGGCCGAGATGGATGATCACATGCATGGAGATGTGTTGAGATGCCGACGGAATTGACGAGGATAAGATGAACGATCACAGGGCATGGAGATGCATCATTGCACACATAGATCTTGATGTGAGTGATCAGGCCCACTGGCTCAAGTTTGATCATATTAGGATGTGGTCCATGATCATCTAGTGTGATTGCTCATGTGATGTGTGATTGCTTATACACCTATTAGATATATATATTTGCATGCGATGTAGATATATATTATATATGTATGTGTGTGACATGCCATATTAGGAGACCGAATCAATAATCCCCTCTCTCGATAATATTAAGTTAGTAAACGTGAGGCAATTAGATTGACCCATGTGGCCTTTCATCGTTATAGGTAGGAACCGATTCTCGGTGTAGGTTGAGTTGGTCGAGTCCCTCGAGGCTTACCTATATCATGATTCGTTATCTTGCTTACGACATAGGGATATCAACGGTGACCTGAGTGTTAGGATCTAGAGCAGTACTAAGAGGGGGGGAGGTGAATTAGAGCAATGGATAAAAAATAGATAATTTAAATCAATTCTGAAAAGAGTTGTGCGTTAAGAAGTTTTAGTTCAACGAAAAATGATTTTGGCAAAGTAAACGATTCGAGAGAGGAGAGGATGAGATTAAAAGATTGTAGTCAAGTAAAAATTGAAGTGCAATAATTAAAACTTATATACCAAGAGAAGTACGTAACGATTTATAGTGGTTCGGTCAAATAACCTACGTCCACTTCTGAAACCTCCTCCGTGAGGTTCCCAACTTTTACTATCAATCCTTCTTGAAGGGGAAGGACCAAACACTCTTTTTTACAGATCTTACAGGTGATTCACACTCTTTTACAGAACTTTTACAAGTGAGACTTTGGGAGGTGGACACTCAAACTTACAATTTCGCTAGAGTTTTGACTTAATTCTTATCACTTCTTAGTATGCTTTGCCAACTGAGAAGTAAAAGGTATTTATAGGCTTAATTGGCTTCAGATTTGGAGCAAAAAAGAGTCACATTTCAGATTTTCGGGTACTGGCGGGACTACCGCCAGTTGACCCTGCTTTGTTAGTGTTAAATCTCGGATTTTGATGATGAAACTAATTGAGTGTGATTTGTGGTCTAACTGCGTTTTGAGTTACGCAGGTCTACTATCGATCAGGATTAGATAGTTGACGCTGGAGGAATTGATGTTGCGCCGGAGGTGATCACGTTAGGATATTGGATGTCGAGCCGGAGGTTCGGTCGACTATCGGCAGGAGGCTTTGTACGTCGGACATTGGGCCAAGAAGTGCGGAGTTGCGCCATGGATATCGAGGTTGCAGAGGTCAACCGTCGATTGGGCAACAAGCCGCTAGAGAGGGCGATGTGCCGAAGGATCTGACGGAAGCGTCGACCAATGATGTGCCGCAACAGCGAATGTCAATTCGCGTTGTAATAGCTGCTCTAGATCGAAGTAGAGTTTTAGGTGTTTGTTTGTTTGGAGTGACTACGATAGGGATGAAGACATAAAGCGAAACAAAGGGCCAAGACAAGTATGATGAATCGTTGGGAGTTCGAGTGTTCAACGGAAGTCCGAAGATTCGTTGGGAGCGCATTGCGGAAGCGGCCAAGAAGCGATTTAGGGAGCTTTGCGAAAGGTTTTCGGAAGTTCGCCGGGAGGTTCAATCGGAAGTTCAGCGAGCTTGCCAAGAAAGCCATCGAGCTTGCCAAAGAAGCTTTTCTGGGAACTCCCAAGATCATCGTGAAGTCCGAGAGCTTGCCGCTTTGTGAGTGGCAAAGTCGGAATGGTTTCCGAAGGTTCGTCGGAAGACTATCAGAAGTTGACCGGAAGCTCACCGGAAGAAGTTGTCATGTGGACTTTGTAATAGCTTAGGAAACATCTTTAAAATTCGTAGTTAGCACATATTTTGGGTTAGGATTAGATATAACCCAAAGTGGGGGCCCATTGGGCCTTGATTAGGATGAGTTTAGGCCAAAATTTTGGCAGCCAAACCGAACCATCCGTAGCCCAGTACTATAGCTGGAGTTTGGCAGCTGGTTTGCTTCGATGATGTGAGGAAGTAGCTTTGCCGCCGCACCGCTTCGTTATCCGGGTCAGGTCCAGCAAGAATTGCCCTTTGGTAAGTGTCTCGCCAGATCTCACAAAGCTCACCGAAAAACTCAAAAGATTTAAATTTTTAGCTCCTAGTTTGGGCTCCAAATTTGAATCACTTTGAGGCCTATAAATACCCCTCATATTCTTGGATGAAAGGTGTCTAGAACTAAAAAAATGGAAGGGGGAAACTCTCTTGAAAGTGTGTCAAATCTTCCCTAAGTCTTAAGAGTGTTCTAGTCCAAGAGAGAGGTAAGAGTGCTTTGTAAGGGTTATCTTCTAAGCCCGTCAAAAGAAGAGGTGTTGCAAGGGAGTTCTTCCTTGCCCATTGGAAGGAGGAAAGCTAGTGGAAAGCGGTGTCCTCAAGTGAAGAGGAATCGAGTGGAAGTGGATGTCAGGCTTGATGACCGAACCACTATAAAAATCTGGTTTGCATTTACGTTCTTGCTATTTACTTTGCTGCAAACCATTTTTACTTGCTGCCTTATTTACTCAACTTCCTTATCATCTTATTACGTATGCTTTAAAGTTAAAACACAATCTTTCCAGGTTCAAACGAAACGTTGCATTCATTTGTACGAAGTTTCCAAAGCTTGTTTTAAATCACTGAAAAATCTATCGTTTTATCCACTACACTAATTCACCCCCCCCTCTTAGTGCCGCTCGATCCCTAACAGTTAGTGTACTGGGCGGTACCATCGCCAAGTCTGATGGTACTACCGCTTGATAGAGTCCTTAGGCTCTATGGAGAGGCGGTACCATCACTTGTCAAGCGATACCATTGTTGACAGGTAATAACTATCAACGGTACCATCGCCCAGACCACATGAGAACTTATTCCCGGGGTGGTGCTATTGCCCTAATCTAGTGGTGCCACCGCCAGATAGGTCTAGCAAATTTTAGATGGGCCTTGAATCTGGCCCAATCCATTCAAATTATGGGCCTAGTTGGCCTCTACCAGAGTTAAAGGGTTATCACCTAATCTTAACCCTAATTATGTGCTAACTACAAAATTGAAAATATATTTCTAAGCATACTATAATCCAACAATGTCGAGTCTTCTTTCGGCGAGCTTTCCGCGAACTTCAGTGTGACTTCCCAAGAATGCCGCTTCCTCAGCGCGTGTTCGACGGACTCCCAAAGGCTCCGGACTTTATGGTGAGTTTGATAGTTTATTTGGCAAGCTTTCAGCCCGTTCGATTCTGAGCTCGCGAACCTCTAATGAACCTTCTAGCGAACTTTCGATAATCCTTCGGCAAGTCCCCGATTTTTTCGGTCGGGCCGATCGGCGTACTTAAGCGAACCGCCGGACTTTCAATAGACTCTCGGACTCCCAACATACTTGACTTTGATAATTTGATTTATGTCTTCATTGCTATCATGGTTAATCCTATAGACTTATCTCAATAATATGGATTAGATCAAATAACCTATCAATTGACTTTATCATCAAAATTCGAGATTCAACAATCTCCCCCTTCTCGATGATGACAATCAATTGATGATGGAGTAAACCTTAACTCCTCCTATCTATATGTCATATTTGAGAAAGGAAACACTTGAATTCAAACCCCTTGAATTCAATCTAAAACTGATAAGTTACATACATTCGAACTTATCGACGACCTTGCAACGTCCTGCCCAAAGGACATGATTTTTCATCCCAAATCGAAACTTCATATTGTTTCACAATTCAAAAATGATGTCAATGCATGACATCTAATTTCAAGTTAAATGTCGAATGATGATAGACAATCATTAATTTGATAAATGATACCAACTATGCTTTTGAAATGTAGCAAGAATAAAATGATATCAGATAAAATTTACAAATCCAAAGTATGATATCATTTTATGATACATCATTCAAACGAAATGATAACTTATTATATCAATGGAAGATACCAAATTTAAACATGATACTATAACAATCTTATAAAAATTAACATTTTAAGCATGCATGAACCATTTGCGATGCATGCGATACATTCCATACAATTGCGATACGCTATAGTCATTTGCGATACACTACATATAATTATGATACATTACGATGCTTTTAATGATAGCAAGCATTTTTACAAGTATCACCCGAAAGCATGAAGTTTGCGATACATTGCAATACGATACATACAAAGAATTTATCATTCCATCAAGTCATCAATTTAACTTGCCACATTTTTCTCCCCCTTTGTCATCAACAAAAAGGAAATGAGCCTTGATGCCAAATATTATGAGAGTTTTTGTGAAAATGACAAAAAGAGAAGAATAAATCCATCAAGAAGAATAATGAAAAGCAATTCATTCATTCTTATTGAAAATTTATGCTTATAAAATCGTAAGATAGATCATCGAAGCCAAAATTCATAAGAATTTCTAAGAGCTTATGAAAAATTCAGACATGAAAAATTCAGCATTAAGAGTTAATTCTGCATAATAATTCTTGAAGTATGAAAGTGAATCATTCAAGTCATTAAAAAAGCATACAAGAATCATTTCCATCAAATAACGCTTGTCCGGATCCCTTAGTGAGGCAGAAAAAGAGAGATCGTATTTAAGCACAAAATACTTAAAAGCTCATGGTAAGAATCATGAATGTTGATTTAAGAAAGATTAAGATGAAAAGTTCAAGAGGCAATTTGATCAAAAATTCAAGCCATAGAAATAAAATCTTCAAAAAGTGGAAAAGAAGATAGATCATTGAAGCCAAAATTCATAAAAATTTCATCAAGAGCTCTTGACATTCATTCAAGAAAAATTCGTGAGGAATAAAAGAGAGATCATTCAAGCTCAAAACTCAGGAAGAGTCATGATGATGTTTTTATACTTAAAAATTCATAAAAGCCAACTTGGCATTTGCATGAAAAATTTATGAAGTGGAAAACAACCATTCAAGTCATGAAACACTCATAAATGCTCATCACCCAAAAATTTATATGAGAGTTAAGAACTCTTTAAATTAGCATTTAAGAAAATGAATGAAATTCAAAGAGAGTATTCAAGCAATAAAAATTTTGAGAGTTTATTCTTTTCATGCAAAGTTCATGACAAAAAGATAAGAAAAGAAAATTAGTTCCAAGTATCATGAAGGCAAAATTATCAAACTATAAATTTCATGATACAAAAGTGTGAAAAATAAATCATGAGATTCATTCACTCATGCCATTGAGAATAGAGAGAAGATTGCGCTCAAGGGCACCGAATCAACTTGACCAAGATATTAAATGGGCATGTTATCAATTTAAAAATTCATCAACCAAGAGTCATGTATATGATGCTAAAATTCTTCAATAGATGGAACAAGAGAATCAATCCAAGATAAAAATGAAAGCTCCATCGAAAATTCAAAATCGAAAAGATGTCATAAGATAATATGAAATCCAAAAAGATAATACCAACATAGGTAAAGGATTAAGATAAGTTCATGAAAACTAAAATGATGATACGAAGTTGAAAAATTTTAGAAAAGAAACACACAACAACCTCATACATTTGGATAATTTAGCATGCCTAATTCTCTTCTAATAAAGTCAAATTGTTCTTCATTTAAAGGTTTTGTGAAGATGTCTGCTAATTGATATTTTATATCAATAAATTCTAGAGTGACATCATTGTTATTGACATGATCTCGTATAAAGTGGTGCCTAATGTCAATATGCTTAGTTCTAGAGTACTGAATGAGATTTTTGGTTAAACAAATATCACTTGTATTAACACATTTCATGGGAATATTCTTTAAATGAATTAATCATAGTCTTCGATGTATTTTTATCCAAATAACTTATGCACAACATGCACTTGCAGCTATGTATTTGGCTTCGGCCATAGATAGTGCAACCGTATTTTTGTTAGGATCTAGAGTGGTATTAGGGGGGGTGAATTAGTATAATGGATAAGAATCGTAAATTCAAAACAATTACGGAAAAGGTTTGATTGAGAAGTTTTAACATTTGATGAAAATGATTTGGGAAATCCAATGTTCAATCAATGGTGATGTAGGAGTTTGAGTGAATGAGGAGTTAGAAAGTAGAGAGGAGGAGATCAAGAGATTGTTGAATCTCAGATTTTGATTATGAAACTAATTGATTGTGGTTTATTGTTTAACTGTGTTTTGAGTTACGCAGGTCTACTATCGATCAAGATTAGACAATTGACACTAGAGGAATTGACGTTTATGCCTGGGTGATCACATCTAGATATTGGATGCGAGCGAGTTCGAGGTTCGATCGACAATCGGCTTGAAGGCTTCGACGTGACGTTGGGCATCGGGCCAAGATGCATGTTGCGCCAAGGATATCGGAGGTGGAGGTCATCCGCCGGGGCAACCGGCAATGGACCGCAAAAGAGGACGATGAATGCGAAGGATCGATCGGACGAAGTACCGACCAATGCGCGTGTCGGGCAAATCGAATATCAATTCGTGTTGTAATAATCGCTGTCTAGATCAAGTAGAGTGTGTTTGTTTATGCAGGAGTAACTACGAAAGGGATGAAGACGTAAAGCGAAACAAAGGGCCAAAGACAAGGTTGATGAATCATTGGGAGTGCGAGTGTTCAACGGAAGTCCGAAGATTCGTTGGGAGCGCGTTCTTGGAACCGACCCGAGAACGAGTAGGAGCTTGCCGAAGGGTTTCGGAAGTTCGCCGGGAGGTTCGCATCGGAAGTTCGTGGAGCTTGCCAAGAAAGATCGGAGCTTGCCAAAGAAGCTCGGGGAACTCGCCAAGATCATCGTGAAGTCCAAAGCTTGCCGGGACTCCGCGGAATGGTTTCGAAGGTTGTCGGAAGACCAAGCCGGAAGTTGACCGGAAGCTCGCTGGAAGAAGTTGTCATGTGGACTTAATAGCTTAGGAAACGTCTTTAAAATTCGTAGTTAGCACGTATTTTGGGTTAGGATTAGATAACCCAAAGTGGGGGCCCATTGGGCTTTGATTAGGATGAGTTTGGGCCAAAATTTTGGCCCAAACCGAACCAGCTACGCATGCATTGACGTTGCATGCATGCTTTGGCGGTGGCACCGCCAAAGAACTGCTGTCGGGCGGGTAGTAGCACCGCCCGCCAGCTCGTAGCGCGCCCACGATCATCGTAGTGCGTCCGGATCTTTGAAGCGGGCGCTCATCGTAGCGCCATCCGTATTAGCGGATCTTATAGCGAGCAGCGGTAGCACGCGCGCCTGGGGCGGTAGCACGCGCCTTTGCATCGAGCGGGCGGTGGAGCCGCTGGGCTGCGAATGGCATCGCCAAGAAATGCATCGCGATCAAAGCGGCGGCACCGCCGATCGTGTCGCAAATGTGGGTGGCATCGTGCGGCGGTGGCACTGATTGTGGCACCGCTTGACCAGTAACATGGGAACTCCAAATTCACTTGGAATTTGGAGCCCAATTTTGAATCCACTTTGGATCTATAAATACCCCCTTTCTCTGAAAGGGAACCCTTTGAGCAAGAAAAAGTTTGAGTCTTGAGCTTTTGAAGAGTTTTGAAAAGTGTTGTTTTCTTTGCTAAGTGTTCACCTTCTTCTTCTTCTTGAGAGATCTTGTACAAGTGTGAACATCTTGTAAAGGGTTGTAAAAGGGGTGTTTGATCCTTCCCTTCAAAGGACTTGCTAGTGGAAGAGCGGAGCCTCATCGCAAAGGCTTCAAGAGTGGATGTAGGTCATTTGACCGAACCACTATACATCATTGTGTCCTTAAATGTGTGAGTGTTTATATTTCTGAATCATTTCATTTCTTGGCTGCAAGTTCATAGTTAGTTCCTTTTCACAAGCAATTACTTTCAAGTTCTCTTTCGTCGAATCGAAATCTTCCTACGAACTTGTGTTTCTTTGCGAAATCGGTTTCAAGAATACGAGTTTAATCCGCTGCACTAATTCACCCCCCCTCTTAGTGCCTTTTGATCCTAACAATTGGTATCAGAGCCACGTTCTTTCTCTTTCGGATTTACACCCGTGAGAAATGGCTCTAAATGGTTTTCAAGAGGGCTTTTCGATTTTTCGTCCACCGTTCTTTAACGGTTCGGACTACACATATTGGAAAACTCGAATGAGAGTTTTCATGCTTTCAATGGATTTGGATTTGTGGAACATTATCGAAAATGGCTTTCAACTTCCTCTAAACCGACGAATGAATGGTCGGACTTAGAGAGAAAATCTTTTCTTTAAATGCAAAGGCTATGAATGCCTTATTTTGTGCTTTAAACAAAAATGAGTTCAATCGAATTTCTTCTTGTGAAACGGCTTTTGAGATATGGCGAACACTTGAAATCATGCATGAGGGAACTAGTAGAGTTAAAGACTCGAAAGTAAACCTCTTGTTGCATGATTTTGAGCTCTTTCGAATGACACCAAGCGAAACTATTGGCGATATGTACACCCGCTTTACGGATGTCGTCAATAGCTTGAAAAGTCTTGGTAAATCTTTTTCAAGTTTTGATTTAGTAAACAAGATTTTAAGATCCCTTCCAAAAGAATGGGATCCAAAAATTACGGCTATTCAAGAGTCTAAAAACTTGAATGATTATTCACTTGAAGAATTAATCGGGTCATTAATGACCTATGAAATGACACTCTTGGAACATGATGAACATGATGAACATTTGAACCACCTTCTAAAGAACAAGAAGATGTTTGAACTTAGAACAAGAGAATGCCACTTGAGTGATGACTCAAGTGATGAGGAGCGATGAAGAGGACTTTGAACCTTTAATCGATCTTAATAAGTTCATTAAACAAAAATCTAAAATCAACAATGAACTTGAACGGAGGAAGAGACCAATGAAGAAGAAGAAGACTCATCAAGAAGAATCAAGGAAAGAAGAAGCAAACTATGCTTTAATGGGCTTCGACAATGAGGTAAGTAACTTAACTTCCTTGAATTATTTTGAAATTACATGATGCTTTCCATGAATGCTTAACTTAGTTAGTAGTTTTTTTTTTGTTTTTGTCATGCTTCTCTTGTGTTTTTGGAAATTTAAAAAAATATTTTAAAAATTATACTATGCTTTTCCTTCTAGTATTTTTGAAAAGTAAAATTTTTGAATGGTGCATGCAACATTATGAATGATGATTGAATGATTTGTAACAATGATTGTATATCAACTACATGTTATTCTTGAAAATGTTTAATGATAATTTTATAGTATCATGCTTACAATTTGAAAATCTCTATCTTGGATTAATGGCTCCTAAACATTTTTATGATGAAATTTTTAGATGATGTATACCTATATGAAACAAATGAAACACAAAAAAGGGGAAAGTATATGATCATGATAAGTTCATGAATCTTGATGATTTAACATTGTTTTTGATTTCAAACAAGATGCATGATGTTTTTAAAATAAAATTAATAGCATGCATTTCAAGATAATGCTTGCACACCAAATATGATTAAAAGATAGAAGCAAGCATATTGATGACTTTGTTTTTACGTGAAAATTTGAACATGCTTATATAAGATCAACCACATAAAATAAAACACAAAAGTTAAAAATGTTTTATTCATGATGTTTTATTTGTGATGTGTTTGATCTTAATGGTTTTTATGACAAAACTTATGTCTTGCTTTGAAATGTTGATACATACACACATGTAATCAATTTATGTTGCTCTTATTAAAATTTTCGAATGAAAGATTTCAATGCACTTGATCATGACTGGTTTAATGATAAAACTTATATTTTGAATTTATAAGATGATGGCTTTCATGAAAATATTTGAATATACCTTATGAAATCATCACTGATACAATGAAAATGTTAAATGGTTGTTATCATGTTTAATGACTTTATGATATCATATCTTGATGACAAACTCATGTTTGGTTTTAAAATTTGACACTCATCTTTTGAAACATGAGCACACTTGTTTGAAACAAACAACTTAAAATAAAAACACATTATCATGATAAATTGAATCTCATAATGTATTATATTTTTGTCTTGATAATTAAGTTTGTCTTTCGGTTTTGAATATTTGATTTGGCATGAAAAGATAAATGCATGCTTAGACGAAATGAATTACTCAAAAGAAAAAGCCTCTTCTCTATCTTATCGAGATTGAAGTTTTTTTTTTTCTTGTAAATGATTTTGATGATTCATTTTATAAAATAGAATGAGATTTTGCTTCAACCGAATCATGAACCTTCTTTTGACCTCTTGGCTTGAGAATTTTCAAGAAATATGATTATTACTTGATTCTTGAAATTTCTTATGAAATATTATCTTATTGAGATTTCTTATGCATCAAACAAATTGTTCTCTTTGCTATTTGCTACCAAATGAATCATGAAATTGGTAATCTATTTGTCATTTTGAATCTTTAGAAAATTGATGATGTAAAAGTGGTTTTGCACTTAAATGAATCACCTATCGATATTTACGATTGCAATATATCCTTTTGAAATATCTTTCTAAAAAGATTTTGACAGATTAAGATGTCTTTTGGAATTCATCACTTGATCGAATTATTGATTTATTCTTCCTTATCATGAATTGGAAATTGATGTTAAAATATATATGTTTGAAAATCATGATCTTGATGCTTGGAATTTTCCTTAAAATACGATTTTGATGGGGATGCTTCAAGTAGCATGTTTTGCTATTTATTACCTCATGAATCTTGACCTTGATCTTGTTGAAAAAGAACATATTATTTGAAGTATTAATTCTTCTCTTCTTTTCGACAATGACAAAGGGAAATTAGCATGCTAGCTTGGATATCACAAGAGAAAGTGGCAAACATAGCTAGCTAGAAATTACAAAGTTTTTTTAAACTTGTGAGCTTGCATGTTTAAGAATGCTGTAAATTTTACAAAATTGTTAACTCATTGCAAACAAAAATTTGATACTTGCGAAAGAAAAACTTGGTTGCAAAAATTGAAAGAGAGCTAGCTTGTGTATTGCAAAGAATGCTTGCTTGCTTATTAACAATTGGTATCATGATTTATTTTTTCTTAAATGGTTAATTCGTATTCATGACTTCAAAATTTTGATGATTGAAGCATTAATGTCAATATTCATTTTGATATCTTGCTAGCCATAAAGGAACTTGCTATCTTGACAATAACAAAATTGCTACCTTGCAATCTCAAGAAAAGCAAAGTGCAAACTAGCACAAGAAGCAAGTGTTGAATTATCATCATCACAACAAGTGCTATCTTGCATATGATGATAAACTTACCGTGATTGAATGGTAATGAAAATCTAGCTAGTATGATTTAAAACCTGAACCATAACTTTTAAAAACTAGCAAAATATTACTTCTCCTTTTTGTTGATGACAAAGGGGAGAAGTGTAGATTGATGAGTTCATGCAATGGGATCTTGATTGAGTATTTTATAAATGCATGATGGTTTGATTGATTCTCTTAATATTATGATGAATGTTGCTTGGATTTGGGATAATCCAAGTGTTCTATCAATGGCATATTGATAGGGGAGTTTGGGTTAAAACTCCGGGAGTTATGGTTAACTCGTTAGTCATCAATTAGTTGTCATCATCAAAAGGGGAGATTGTTGAATCTCAGATTTTGATGATGAAACTAATTGATTGTGGTTTATTGTTTAACTGTGTTTTGAGTTACGCAGGTCTACTATCGAGTGGACCAAATTGACACTAGAGGAATTGACGTTCGAGCTGGTGATCACATCTAGATGTGCATGTCGCTAAAAGAGAGGTTCGATCGACAATCGGTGAAGGCTTTGACGTTGGGCATCGGGCCAAGATGCATGTTGCGCTAAGGATATAGGAGGTTGCGGGAGGTCATCTTTGCGCCGATTGGGCATTGGGACCGCAAAAGAGGACGATGTGCCAAAGGATCGGACTAAGTCCGACACAATGACGGACAAGCTCACTTAGAAACACTTAGCATGCAAGCGTGGGGACCTAATCGGGCACCACGAGGACAACAAGCTAGAGTGTGTTTGTTTATGCGGAGCGCACAAAGGTGGGGAAGGCTGAGTTCGGCGGTGGCAAAGGGACATTGACACCCAAACTTGATGAATGCATTCGAGGCGAGCAAGCGAAGTGCTTGGCAAGGATGAGACCGTGCAAGTTGCGGTGGGTTGCTCAATGATCGAAAGAGTTGTGCAAAGCTCACAAGAGAGGTGAGGAAAGTTGCAAACTCAAGGAGAATTCGATCGATACTCATGCAAGGTCTTGCATGCGGACGATGGATGGGTGTCCGTGGCCATCCCAAAGCGGTGAAGGTCCGTGCATTGGAGCATTGAAACTTTCTCTTCGGCATGTGCAGGATACTTTCGTATGAAGCTGAAATGTGCAGCAGTGCAGCATGTTGCTAGACTAGAGGAGGAGGGTGCGGTCTGTTTGTATTGGTGAGGTGTCACTATCTAGCAAGTGCATTTGCGAAGGCAGAATTGGGCACGATTTGTTCAGCAAAGGCGGAGTAGTCAAAGGGCGGTGGCCTCCAAAACTTCGAGAGGAAGGATGCGAGAGAGATGTTGCTCCAGGCGAGATATCCATGAGGATAAGTCCGCTCTCGAATGTGAATGCGGTGCAATGAAGCGCTTGAGGAGTACCTCAAGGCGAGCTCGATGGATCGAGTGAGCGGTGAGAGTCATCGCATGATCTCGCAAGTGGCAATGCGTTGGTGGGCGCATAGTGAGATCAAGTGGGGAGCAACCAGGGCAACACAAAGTGAAGGCACACTAAGAGCCGAGCAGTGAGTTCGGACTCAGCGAGGGCTGACCCGTGGAATGGTGGGCGTGAGGGCCACCATTAATCAATGCTAATCGAGAAGCGAGAGCAACTTGGGGAAAACTTGGTGAAGTACCCAAATCGCGTGAAGGAGTTGGCTTTGAAGGCGGAACATGGAGGCGGAGGCTTGGTGCTTTCCTTACGAGGTCAAGGACATGGACTCTTGCGAGGCAAGAATCGGATCATGTCGTTCCATGGGTTTCATATTGAGATGGAGCAAACTCATCTTGCATGGTGCCAAAGACGAAGGAGCTTTGAGGCACATACATCTTATCTCGATGAAGCACTTGGTGGAGATTCTAAGGCCTTGATTTCTTTGAGGCAAAGTTGGTGTCAAAAGGCCTTAGCACGGGGCAAGAGGATGCGAGAGACAGCTACTCTTGAAGAATATGCCCGCAGTGTTGCTATTCAAGTTGTCATGATGAAAGCGGTGCGCAGCGGAGATTCTTTTGGTAAGGCGAGTCGGGATCGAGACAATGGTGCACCTATTTCAGCGAAGTCGGGGACTTGGAGGAGCTGCTAGGCGATGGACTATCCTAGAGCTAGGCCGTCGAGTGTGACCGAGAGTGGGTGGGCGAAGGTCGATTGCCAAAAGCGAAGCGAACAGAATCGAAAGATGGCGAAGGCCCTGCGATGTGTTGGCGAGTCCACACATGGAGATATCATGATTCGAGTTCATACCACGAGGGATCGAGAATGCAAGGAAGTCACCAGGAGGCGACATGATGCGAGGGGATGGGGTGGAATGGTTCGTGGCAAGGCGACACACAGTGTATCCGTGAGGACATGGTCATCTGGAGATATGACCGGGAGCGCGACAAGGAGCTCCAAGTTGGTGAACAACACGACGGTAAGAAGAGCTATGGATTCAAGCGGTGAATGCCATGGTACATGAGGCGGGTCTTCCGTGCGTGCACCGAATGTTGCATTGAATGGAAGCCTTGGACATCGACTTATGGAAAGTGTGCACTCTCAAGGAAGAAGTTCGGATGCAAATACCAGGAGTCCCATTTGGGGATTGGATCATCTGAGAGGTATGATCGGGCTGCTGAAAAGTGGAACTACTTGAGCTCACATTCGCAAGGAGCCGGCAAGTCGGAGGACAAGGCCGAGTAAGCGAACATTGCAGCCAATGAAGCTAAGGAGAAGCAGAAATGGTGCAAACCCTGCAACATGGTGGCGGTGGCCATACATGGGAGTTGCGATCTGTATTTCCATCGACCAAGTGGAAGCTGCTCGAGAGAACACGGAGGTGTTGAAGCGAGGGTCGGAAAAAGGCGTGGAAGCAATAGCGAGTCAAGAGGGACTCGACTACCCAAGATCAATCATCGAGTAGATTGAAGGTGAACTCGAGAGGAGTGTCACAATGCGCGAGAGGCAGATCTACCGATCACGAAGAAGGGATGCGAGATGCGAGACAGCGGATAGTAGTGCCATGGGCGTCGCAATGCCATGGTACCGGCGAGGCGGGACTTCGGGAGTCATCAATCCCTTGCTCTCTTAGAGGAGAGCACTTGGTCGTGATATGGGCCGTGGAGGAGGAGAATGCTTTGGCAAACTCCATGTACCAAGACAAAGTGAAGGGCGAAGGCGAGAGAACCGTAAGACCAATGTCACAGACTTTCCATCAAGATAGCGTGAGTGAAGGACTTGGTCAATGCAAGAGTGCATGACCAAGGATCGGAGCGAGGCGCGATGCTGTGTCTTTGTACCTTTACTACTCGAGAGAGTCGGCGAAATGATGGAGAATGCGGTACAATCCCAAAGCGACCAAATCTATCGGAGACTTACTCCAAGTTGGAGTGATAACTTCTTGCATTCAGAAGTTCAATGGCAATGAGAAGGTGAATCACGATGGCGACTCAGGCAAGGATTGCAAACACTTCAAGTGCTTCGGAAGTGTGAGCTAAGAAGCGGCGAAGTCGAGTAACCGACTCGGCACGAAGTACAAACTCGAGGAGGCGGGCGAAGACAAGTAACCTTTGCCTTCTCAACTCCCAAGAGAATGGCGGAACTCCAGTACCCAGCTCTCTTAGTTATCAGCGAGAGGAGCTCTGCACGAGATGTGAAGACCCCGAAGACAACTAAGTGGAAGAAGATTCGATGGGCAAATTTTGCGGAGGAAGGACTGAAAACTTCAAAGGTTGAGGTGATGCTCGTTAAAGCTCCAACAAAGCATCATCTATCGAGTTCAAGAGACAAGAAGAATTTGAAGGCGGCGCATATCAAAGATGGTCTTTTCCTTCATCAGATGAATCCGCAAGAACCAGCAAGGATCAGCACAACTTTGCCAACCCCACACCAAAGTCAGAGTCATTGGCGAGTTGAAGCAGCACGGCGGATTAAAGTTCGACGACTCAACAACAAGCGGAGAACAAATGGGAGCCAAGGCGCATCGCAGCGAGAAGCGAGAAGATCGAAGATCCAAAAAAGAAAAGAAGTTGCAAGCGTCGGCAAAGGCCCGACGAGGGCGTCGAAGGATTAAGTGGGGAGAATGTCACGGACAAAATTGTAAAGCGGCTTGTTCGGTGTAATGCTTATGCTTGTCGTGTCCCTTTTGGTTGGTTGTCACTTGTAAAGCTTGTAAAGGGCTTGCCAAAGGCAAAATGCCCTATTTGAGTGAGTTTGACACCATTGTAGGCTTGTACATAAAGTGCAGCGTCGAGGAATACTTGTAATAGAATTCGATCTGTAGTGGACCAATTTTATACCTTTGTTGTGCAAGCTTATTACGAGCTTGTGATATCCATTGTTGGAATGTGCATTGGCTATAAAGTGTTTACTAAAAGAGTGGCTTGTGGATCCGTGTGAAGCGCTTTCTCTGTCTCCGTCTTCTCTTTTGCAGGTCCTAAGGGATTGTAGGAGATTTCGGGAGGTGACCTTTGCGGTGATACGCATTGGTGCCGCAAAAAGCGGCTTAAAAAAACCAGCTAAAGTCGCATGCTCAAAGTCGGTGTCACCAAAAAGGGCTTTTTTGCCCGTTTTGGGGCTTTCGCGTCTTTGCGGCTGGCGGCGGCTGGCGTCGACCATCTCGGCCCTGGAACCCCGGGTGTGCGCAGGCTGGATGGGGCTTCGGATAGCGGGGGCGGTGCTGCCCGCGCTCGCGTCGCTTCGCTTCGCGCATCGCCAAAAATAACTATTTTGGCCCGTTTTGGGCTTTTTGGCTGTTTTGTTTTTCGCGTCTTTGCGCGTGCGGCGGCGGCGAAGCTTCAGCCATCTCACCACCTGGAACCCCGGGTGGTACAGGGCTGGATGGGGCTTTCGGATAACGAGGGGGCGGTGCTGCCGCCGCCGCTCGCATTGCCGCGCTCGTCGCTCCCTCGCGCTGCCAAAAATGGCTGTTTGGCCCGTTTTGGGCTGTTTTGGGCTGTTTTGGCCGTTTCGGCCATCTCGGCCACAGAACCCCGGGTGTACAGGGCTGGATAGGGCTTCGGATTTTGCCGCCGCGCTCATTTGTTTCGTCGCTTCGCTTCGCGCGACCAAAAATATGGCTATTTTGGCGGCGTTTTGGGCTGTTTCGCGTCTTTCGCCGCGGCGGCGGGCGAAAGCTCAAACCATCACCCTGGAACCCCGGGTAGCGGGCTGGATGGGGCTTCGGATACGGGGCGGCTTGCCCGCGGCTGCTGGTTTCGCGCCGGCTTCGCCGCCAAAAATGGCCTGTTTTGGCCCGTTTGGGCTGTTTTTAGGCTGTTTCGCGTGCTTTGTGGCATGGCGGCGAAAAAACGTCGCCATCTCGCCTGGAACCCCGGGTGTACAGGGCTGGATGGGAACTTCGGATAACAGGGCAGTGCTGCCCGCCGCTTTTCGCTCGCCGCTAAATCGCTCGCTCGCGCCAAAAAATGGCGTTTTGTTTTGGCCCGTTTTAGGCCGTTTTGGGCTGATTTTGGGCTGTTTTTCGCTCTGCTCGCGCGCTGTTTTGGCCCGTTTTGGCGTTTTGGCTGTTTTTCGCGTCTTTTGGCGGCTGACGGCGCGCGCGAAAGCGTCGGCCATCTCACCACCTGGAACCCCGGGGGTACAGGGCTGGATGGGGCTTTCGGATAACAGGGACGGTGCTGCCCGCCGCTTCGCTCGCTGTCCGCCGCTCGTCGCTCGCTCGCAGCCAAAAATGGCCTGTTTTGGGCCGTTTTGGGCTGTTTTGGGCTGTTTTTGCGGCGCGCGGCGGCGCGGCGCGGCGGCGTCGACCATCTCGGCAACGTCGGCCGGCTGGATAGGGCTTTCGGATAACACCCTGGAACCCCTAGGTGCACTGTCGCCGCTCTCGCTCATTGGTCGCCGCGTTTTCGCGTTTTGGGCTGTTTTTTTTCATCTTTGTGGTGATAGCCTGGAATGCTCATTGGTCGCCGCTCGTTTTTGGGCAGTTTTTTCATGCTGTGGTGATAGCATGAACATTTACTCTTTTGCTCTCAACTGTATCCAAAATTGTCTCGTTTTGAATTTTCATCGTGCACGGCGGTATCTTGTCGTTGATTGCTTTGTTTGATCGGCCACTTGAGTCTCTTTGACTCGTGGTTGGCGATGGGCTGTCCGATGGGGTGATCGTGTCGGCATGTGAGTGGTGATGGATTTGTATGCCGTGGTGGGCTCCCTGCTATTGTGCAGCTGACCATCGATGCTTCAAGTCCCTTCAATTGTACTCTGCTCGAATGGAGTTGTGTGTGTTGCCTGTACCATCTACCTAGTTCCTTGGGAAATTGGCTTTGTTTAACATGCCTATCCACTTCTCATGTGTTATACGGATGAGGAGTGCCGATGTCCGTGCACCTTGTGTGTCCTCGAACGATGGCTTGGCTTAGACCCCTCGTCTCGATTGGCTCCTGTGTTCATGTGAGTGCTCTTCGATGCAGTGGATAAGAATGTCCCAAGGGTCTTTTGACTCATGGCACACGATCGGTTGGCTTGCTTTGTCGCCCTTCGATGGATGATGGCCGTCCCATCGTTGCCCACCTTTCCTTTGTGGTGCTTGGTGGGCATGTTGGGCTTGGCGTCATGGAGGACGTGCTACTGGTTGATCTGCCGCGGTAGTCATATGCTTGTCTCAAAGATTAAGCCATGCATGTGTAAGTATGAACTATTGATTGTGAAGCTGCGAATGGCTCATTAAATCGATTATAGTTTGTTTGATGGTACGTGCTACTCGGATAACCGTAGTAATTCTAGAGCTATACGTGCAACAAACCCCGACTTCGGAAGGATGCATTTATTAGATAAAAAGGCGCGCGGGCTTTGCCCGTCGCTCGATGATTCATGATAACTCGGCGGATCGCCACGGCCCTCGTGCGGCGGCGCATCATTCAAATTTCTGCCCTATCAACTTTCGATGGTAGGATAGGGGCCTACCATGGTGGTGACGGGTGGCGGAGAATTAGGGTTCGATTAGGAGAGGAGCACGAGAAAGCGGCTACCACATCAAGGAAGGCAGCGCAGCGCGCAAATTACCCAATCGACACGGGAGGTAGTGACAATAAATAACAATACCGGGCTCTTGAGTGCAGTAATTGGAATGAGTACAATCTAAATCCCTTAACGAGGATCCATTGGAGGGCAAGTCACGGTGCCCGGACGCGGTAATTCCAGCTCAATAGCGTATATTTAAGTTGTTGCGAGTTAAAAAGCTCGTAGTTGGACTTTGGGGCGGGTCGGTCGGTCGCCTCGCGGTGTGCGCACCGTCGTCCCATCCCATCTGTCGGCGATGCGTCGTGCCTGGCCATGCTTGGCGGGTCGTGCCTCGGCTATTACTTTGAAGAAATTAGAGTGCTCAAAGCAAGCCCACGCTCTGGATACATTAGCATGGGATAACATCACAGGATTTCGGTCCTATTGTGTTGGCCTTCGGGATCGGAGTAATGATTAAGAGGGACAGTCGGGGGCATTCGTATTTCATAGTCAGAGGTGAAATTCTTGGATTTATGAAAGGCGAACCACTGCGAAAGCATTTGCCAAGGATGTTTTCATTAATCAAGAAGCGAAAGTTGGGGGCTCGAAGACGATCAGATACCATCCTAGTCTCAACCATAAGCGATGCCGACCAGGGATCGGCGGATGTTGCTCTTAGGACTCGCCCGGCACCTTATGAGAAATCAAAGTCTTTGGGTTCGGGGAGTATGGTCGCAAGGCTGAAACTTAAAGGAATTGCGGAAGGGCACCACACCAGGAGTGGAGCTGCGGCTTAATTACTCAACGGGAAACTTACGAGTCGGACATAAGGATTGATGCGGTGAGAGCTCTTTCTTGATTCTATGGGTGGTGGTGCATGGCCGTTCTTAGTTGGTGGAGCGATTTATGCTGGTTAATTCCGATAGCGACGAGACCTCGGCTGCTAACTAGCTACGCGGAGGCATCCCTCGCGGCCGGCTTCTTAGAGGACTATGGCCGTTTAGGCCACGGAAGTTTGAGGCAATAACAGTGCTGTGATGCCCTTAGATGTTACGGGCGCCGCGCTACTGCGATGTATTCAACGAGTCTATAGCCTTGGCGGCAGGCCGGGTAATCTTTGAAAATTTCATCGTGATGGGGATAGATCATTGCAATTGTTGGTCTTCTTGACGGAATTCCTAGTAGCGCGAGTCATCGGCTCGCGTTGACTACGATCCCTGCCCTTTGTACACACGCGTCGCTCCTACCGATTGAATGGTCGGTGAAGTGTTGGATCGGCGAGGCGGTTCGCCCGCGACGTCGCGAGAAGTCACGAACCTTATCATTTAGAGGAAGGAGAAGTCGTAACAAGGTTTCCGTAGGTGAACCTGCGGAAGGATCATTATCGAGACCCATTGATGAGGATGACGCGAATCGTCAGCGAATGCTCGCTCGTCGGGCTTGTCAAGCGGCGCCCCTAATGTCGTCGGCCCGCCCTCGGGGTGGGGTGGGGGGCGGCGAGGATGAACTACCAACCCGGCGAAGGCGCCAAGGAACACAAGCATCGGAGTTGGAGGGGCCTCGTCATGTGCGGGGAGGCCCCATTCGGCCGTGACCCCATTGGGCGACTCTAAACAGCGGATATCTCGGCTCGCATCGATGAAGAGCGTGGCGAAATCGATACCTGGTGTGAATTGCAGAATCCGTGAACCATCGAGTCTTTCTCCTAGTTTGGGCTCCAAATTTCAATCACGGAGGATGGCCTATAAAGGTGTGCGGTTGGATGAAAGCGGTCATCATTTGTTAGAACTAAAAATGGCGTGGGGACTGCTCTTGCGTGGCAAAGTCGTCTTCGGGACCCTAACTTAAGAGTGTTCTAGTGCGACCAAAGAGTGGTAAGAGTTTTATGATAAGGGTTGATCTTCTAAGCCCTAGGTCAAAAGCTACCCGACTGGTGTTGCAAGGGAGTTCTTCCTTGCCCATTGGAAGGAGAAAAGCTTAGTGAGAAATTCGGGTTGCAAGTCCTCACGATTTCTTGAATTCTATGGGTGGCTTGGTGCATTGTACGTTCCTTGCTTTGTTGGTTTTGTTGGTGGACAAAGGCGATTTATTTGAGTGACTCAACCGATGACCTTAATCATCTTGATTGTCCGCCAACGTATGCTTTAAAAAACTTGTAACAATCTTTCCAGAGTGACCAAACGAACGTTGCATTCATTTCGGCACGAAGTTTCCAAAGCTTGTTTTAGAATCATGGAAAAATTGGCTATAAAGTGTTTACTAAAAGAGTGGCTTGCCGGACCCCGTGTAAGCGCTTTCATCCCTTCTCTTTGGGTCCCTTAGATTGAGGAGATTTTAGTGAGCAAGGTACCATGCGCAAGTCGCGATGTATGCCGCTGATAGATAGGCTCTATGGGAAAGATGGTACCATCATCAATGGGCGACAACTCATTTTGCTTAGATGTGGGGTACCATTCTGAGAACTTATTGATGGTGCTATGATTGCATCTAATCTAGTGGTGCCACCGCAAACTTTAGGTCTAGCAAATTTTGGATCTTTGCCAGCCCAATCCATTCAAATTATGGGCCTAGTTGATGAGGGAAAGGGTTATCTAATCTGCAATTATGTGCAAACTACAAAATTGAAAATATATTTCTAAGCATCATACTATAATCCAACAATGTCGAAGTCGGCTTTTGAGCGCCATGGAGCTTAACTTTCTTGACATGCGTGGACTTCAAAATCCTGAAGTGTGCAAGTGTTCGACATGTTCTAGACGCGGCAGCATTCGGACTTTATGGTGAGTTCACGACTAGCAAGTTTATTTGGCAAGCTTTCAAATTTCTCACTGAGCGACGATCCGAATGAACCTCTAATGAACCTTGAGTAGTCTAGCAAAAAAGTTTCGATGAACTTGAAGGCGAAAGGAAAGGAAGAGAGATTGCTTTTCATGGGGCGATATCTTAAGTCCAAGCTCTCGAGAATGTGAACTCTTGGGTAGACTCTGAGGACTCCCAGACATCTTGATCGATAATTTGAGAGTCATTCATTGCTATCAATGGTTAATCCTATAGACTTAAGCGAATCAAATGGGAGATCAAATAACCTAAATTGACTTTATCATCAAAATTCGAGATTGAGTTTCAAGGACTCCCCTTCTCGATGATGACAATCCATTGATCCAATGATGGAGACCTTAACTCCTCCTATCTTATGTCATATTCGAGAAAGGAAACACTTGAAGTCAAATCGCCTTGAAATTCAATCTAAAACGGAGGCGGAGGCTTTACATACATTCGAACTTATCGACGATGGTCAAGGACATGGATTTTTCATCCCAGGCAAGAAACTGATCATATTGTTTCATGGGTAATTCAAAAATGATGTCAATGCATGACATCTAATTTCATGGTGCCAAAATGTCGAATGATGATAGAGCCAATCATCTTAATTTGATGAAATGATACCAACTATGCTTTTGAAATGTAGCAAGAATAAAATGATATCGAGAAAATTTACAAATCCAAAGTATGATATCATTTTATGATGAAACATCATTCAATGTGCGAAATGATAACTTATTATATCAATGGAAGATACCAAATTTAAACATGATACCAATCTTATAAAAAGCATTTTAAGCATGCATGAACCATTTGCGATGCATGCGATACATTCCATACAATTGCGATACGCTATAGTCATCATTGCGATACACTACATATAATTATGATACATTACGATGCTTTTAATGATAGCAAGCATTTTACAATACAAAGCATGACAATTGCGAGATGTCCATTGCAATACGACATACATCGATGGTGAAATGGTTTGAAGCAAGAGGGCACAAAGTTTTGAATTTATCATTCCATCAAGTCATCAATTTGTTTTGCCACATTTCGAGCTCCCCTTTGTCATCAACGGTTCAAAAAGGAAATGAGCCTTGATGCCAAATATTATGAGAGTTTTTGTGAAAATGAAGCCTTGGAGAAGAATAAATCCATCAAGGAAGAAGAATAATGAAAACCAAGGGTCATTCATTTTATTGAAAATTTATGCTTATAAAATCGTAAGATAGATCATGCTTGAAGCCAAAATTCATAAGAATTTCTAAGAGCTTCATGAAAAATTCAGAGCCCATGAAAAATTCAGCATTAAGAGTTAATTCTGCATAATAATTCTTGAAGTATGAAAGTGAATCATTCAAGTCATTAAAAAGCATACAAGAATCATTTCCATCAAATAAAATTAGTGAGGCGGAAAAAGAGAGATCGTTTAAGCACAAAATACTTAAAAGCTCATGGTAAGAATCATGAATGTTGATTTAAGAAAGATTAAGATGAAAAGTTCAAGAGGCAATTTGAGGTAGATCTACCGTCATGAAGAAAAATTCAAGCATGAGACCGGATATAGAAATAAAATCGTAAAGTGGAAAAGATAGATCATTGAAGCCAAAATTCATAAAATTTCATCAAGAGCTCTTGACAGGAGAATTCAAGAAAAATGTGAGGAATAAAAGAGAGATCATTCAAGCTCAAAACTCGTGAAGAGTCATGATGATGTTTTTATACTTTAAAAATTCATAAAAGCCAACTTGGCATTTGCATGCAAAAAATTTATGAAGTGGAAAACAACCATTCAAGTCATGAAACACTCATAAATGCTCATCACCCAAAAATTTATATGAGAGTTAAGAACTCTTTAAATTAGCATTTAAGAAAATGAATGAAATTCAAAGAGAGTATTCAAGCAAAAATTTTGAGAGTTTATTCTTTTCATGCAAAGTTCATGAGTGCGGACAATTTGAAAAAAGATAAGAAAAGAAAATTAGTTCCAAGTATCATGAAGGCAAAATTATCAAACTATAAATTTCATGATACAAAACTCCCAAAAATAAATCATGAGATTCATTCACTCATGCCAATCAGAAGTAGAGAGAAGATAAAATCAACAGAATCAACTTGACCAAGATATTAAATGGGCATGTTATCAAAGGAAAAATTCATCAACCAAGAGTCATGTATATGATGCTAAAATTCTTCAATAGATGGAACAAGAGAATCAATCCAAGATAAAAATGAAAGCTCCATCGAAAATTCAAAATCGAAAAGATGTCATAAGATAATATGAAATCCAAAAAGATAATACCAACATAGGTAAAGGATTAAGATAAGTTCATGAAAACTAAAATGATGATACGAAGTTGAAAAATTTTAGAAAAGAAACACACAACAACCTCATACATTTGGATAATTTAGCATGCATTCGAAGATCTTCTAATAAAGTCAAATTGTTCTTCATTTAAAGGTTTTGTGAAGATGTCTGACAAAATTGATATTTTATATCAATAAATTCTAGAGTGACATCATTTTATTGACATGATCTCGTATAAAGCTTGAAGTGCCTAATGTCAATATGCTTAGTTCTAGAGTACTGAATGAGATTTTTGGTTAAACAAATATCACTTGTATTAACACATTTCATGGGAATATTCTTTAAATGAATTCCATAGTCTTCTGATGTATTTTTTATCCAATAACTTATGCACAACATGCACTTGCAGCTATGTATTTGGCTTCGGCCATAGATAGTGCAACCGTATTTTTGTTAGGATCTAGAGTGGTATTAGGGGGTGAATTAGTATAATGGATAAGAATCGTAGGAATTCAGGTGACAATTACGGAAAAGAGTTATGCATTGAGAAGTTTCGGTTTGATGAAAATGATTTCAGTAATGTGATTCGAGTGAATACGATAGAAAGTAGAGAGGAGGAGATCAAGAGATTGTTGAATCTCAGATTTTGATTATGAAACTAATTGATTGTGGTTTATTGTTTAACTGTGTTTTGAGTTACGCAGGTCTACTATCGATCAAGATTAGACAGTTGACACTAGAGGAATTGACGTTGCTTTTGGGTGATCACATCTAGATATTGGATGTCGAGCCGGAGGTTCGATCGACAATCGGCTGAAGGCTTCGTACGTTGGGCATCGGGCCAAGATGCATGTTGCGCCAAGGATATCGGGGTTGTGGAGGTCATCCGCCGATTGGGCAACGGACCGCAAAAGAGGACGATGTGCCGAAGGATCGGACGAAGTACCGACCAATGACGTGCCGGGCAACTGAATATCAATTCGTGTTGTAATAACTGTCTAGATCGAAGTAGAGTGTGTTTGTTTATGCAGGAGTAACTACGAAAGGGATGAAGACGTAAAGCGAAACAAAGGGCCAAAGACAAGGTTGATGAATCATTGGGAGTGCGAGTGTTCAACGGAAGTCCGAAGATTCGTTGGGAGCGCGTTGCGGAACCGGACCGAGAACGAGTAGAGGAGCTTGCCGAAGGGTTTTCGGAAGTTCGCCGGGAGGTTCATCGGAAGTTCGCGGAGCTTGCCAAGAAAGATCGGAGCTTGCCAAAGAAGCTCGGGGGAACTCGCCAAGATCATCGTGAAGTCCGAAAGCTTGCCGGGACTCCGCGGAATGGTTTCCGAAGGTTCGTCGGAAGACCGCCGGAAGTTGACCGGAAGCTCGCTGGAAGAAGTTGTCATGTGGACTTTGTAATAGCTTAGGAAACGTCTTTAAAATTCGTAGTTAGCACGTATTTTGGGTTAGGATTAGATAACCCAAAGTGGGGGCCCATTGGGCTTTGATTAGGATGAGTTTGGGCCAAAATTTTGGCCCAAACCAGAACCAGCTACGTGCATTGGCGTTGCATGCATGCTGGGCGGTGGCACGCTTGACAACTTGCTTGGCTGGGCGGTAGCACCGCCCGCTACTGTAGCGCGCCCACGATCATTGTAGTGCGTCCGGATCTTGTAGCGGGCGCATGTAGCGGGCGCTCTCAGTAGCGCCCGGCTATCGTAGCGGCGGTAGCACCTTTTTGCTGCAAGCGTAGCACCGCCCCAGACATCGACGGCGGTGGAACGCCTGCACGGGGCGGTGGCATCGCTTCGATGTACGTCGATCAAAGATCGACACAGCGGTGGCACCGCCGACAAAGTGGTGGCACCGCCCGACGGTGGTGGCACGCCAAACGTGTGGCACCGCCTTGACCACCAAAAACATGGGAACTCCAAATTCACTTGGAATTTGGAGCCCAATTTTGAATCCACTTTGGATCTATAAATACCCCCCTTTCTCAGCTGAAAGGAAACCCTTTTGAGCAAGAAAAAGTTTGAGTCTTGAGCTTTTGAAGAGTTTTGAAAAGTGTTGTTTTCTTTGCTAAGTGTTCACCTTCTTCTTCTTCTTGAGAGATCTTGTACAAGTGTGAACATCTTGTAAAGGGTTGTAAAAAGGGTGTTTGATCCTTCCCCTTCAAAGGACTTGCTAGTGGAAGAGCGGAGCCTCATCGCAAAGGCTTCAAGAGTGGATGTAGGTCATTTGACCGAACCACTATACATCATTGTGTCCTTAAATGTGTGAGTGTTTATATTTCTGAATCATTTCATTTCTTGGCTGCAAGTTCATAGTTAGTTCCTTTTCACAAGCAATTACTTTCAAGTTCTCTTTCGTCGAATCGAAATCTTCCTACGAACTTGTGTTTCTTTGTAAATCGGTTTCAAGAATACGAGTTTAATCCGCTGCACTAATTCACCCCCTCTTAGTGCCTTTTGATCCTAACAATTGGTATCGAGCCACGTTCTTTCTCTTTCGGATTTACACCCGTGAGAAATGGCTCTAAATGGTTTTCAAGAGGGCTTTTGATTTTTAGTCCACCGTTCTTTAACGGTTCGGACTACACATATTGGAAAACTCGAATGAGAGTTTTCATGCTTTCAATGGATTTGGATTTGTGGAACATTATCGAAAATGGCTTTCAACTTCCCTCTAAACCGACGAATGAATGGTCGGACTTAGAGAGAAAATCTTTTTCTTTAAATGCAAAGGCTATGAATGCCTTATTTTGTGCTTTAAACAAAAATGAGTTCAATCAATTTCTTCTTGCGAAACGGCTTTTGAGATATGGCGAACACTTGAAATCATGCATGAGGGAACTAGTAGAGTTAAAGACTCGAAAGTAAACCTCTTGTTGCATGATTTTGAGCTCTTTCGAATGACACCAAGCGAAACTATTGGCGATATGTACACCCGCTTTACGGATGTCGTCAATAGCTTGAAAAGTCTTGGTAAATCTTTTTCAAGTTTTGATTTAGTAAACAAGATTTTAAGATCCCTTCCAAAAGAATGGGATCCAAAAATTATGGCTATTCAAGAGTCTAAAAACTTGAATGATTATTCACTTGAAGAATTAATCGGGTCATTAATGACCTATGAAATGACACTCTTGGAACATGATGAACATGATGAACATTTGAACCACCTTCTAAAGAACAAGAAGATGTTTGAACTTAGAACAAGAGAATGCCACTTGAGTGATGACTCAAGTGATGAGGATAGTGAAGAGGACTTTGAACCTTTAATCGATCTTAATAAGTTCATTAAACAAAAATCTAAAATCAACAATGAACTTGAACGGAGGAAGAGACCAATGAAGAAGAAGAAGACTCATCAAGAAGAATCAAGGAAAGAAGAAGCAAACTATGCTTTAATGGGCTTCGACAATGAGGTAAGTAACTTAACTTCCTTGAATTATTTTGAAATTACATGATGCTTTCCATGAATGCTTAACTTAGTTAGTAGTTTTTTTTTTTTGTCATGCTTCTCTTGTGTTTTGGAAATTAAAAAAATATTTTAAAAATTATACTATGCTTTTCCTTCTAGTATTTTTGAAAAGTAAAATTTTTGAATGGTGCATGCAACATTATGTATGATGATTGAATGATTTGTAACAATGATTGTATATCAACTACATGTTATTCTTGAAAATGTTTAATAATAATTTTATAGTATCATGCTTACAATTTGAAAATCTCTATCTTGGATTAATGGCTCCTAAACATTTTTATGATGAAATTTTTAGATGATGTATACCTATATGAAACAAATGAAACACATAAAAAGGGGAAAGTATATGATCATGATAAGTTCATGAATCTTGATGATTTAACATTGTTTTTGATTTCAAACAAGATGCATGATGTTTGACATAAAAATTTAATAGCATGTTTCAAGATAATGCTTGCACACCAAATATGATTAAAAGATAGAAGCAAGCATATTGATGACTTTGTTTTTACGTGAAAATTTGAACATGCTTATATAAGATCAACCACATAAAATAAAACACAAAAGTTAAAAATGTTTTATTCATGATGTTTTATTTGTGATGTGTTTGATCTTAATGGTTTTTATGACAAAACTTATGTCTTGCTTTGAAATGTTGATACATACACACATGTAATCAATTTATGTTGCTCTTATTAAAATTTTCGAATGAAAGATTTCAATGCACTTGATCATGACTGGTTTAATGATAAAACTTATATTTTGAATTTATAAGATGATGGCTTTCATGAAAATATTTGAATATACCTTATGAAATCATCAATGATACAATGAAAATGTTAAATGGTTGTTATCATGTTTAATGACTTTATGATATCATATCTTGATGACAAACTCATGTTTGGTTTTAAAATTTGACACTCATCTTTTGAAACATGAGCACACTTGTTTGAAACAAACAACTTAAAATAAAAACACATTATCATGATAAATTGAATCTCATAATGTATTATATTTTTGTCTTGATAATTAAGTTTGTCTTTCGGTTTTGAATATTTGATTTGGCATGAAAAGATAAATGCATGCTTAGCGAAATGAATTACTCAAAAGAAAAAGCCTCTTCTCTATCTTATCGAGATTGAAGTTTTTTTTTTTTCTTGTAAATGATTTTGATGATTCATTTTATAAAATAGAATGAGATTTTGCTTCAACCGAATCATGAACCTTCTTTTGACCTCTTGGCTTGAGAATTTTCAAGAAATATGATTATTACTTGATTCTTGAAATTTCTTATGAAATATTATCTTATTGAGATTTCTTATGCATCAAACAAATTGTTCTCTTTGCTATTTGCTACCAAATGAATCATGAAATTGGTAATCTATTTGTCATTTTGAATCTTTAGAAAATTGATGATGTAAAAGTGGTTTTGCACTTAAATGAATCACCTATCGATATTTACGATTGCAATATATCCTTTTGAAATATCTTTCTAAAAGATTTTGACAGATTAAGATGTCTTTTGGAATTCATCACTTGATCGAATTATTGATTTATTCTTCCTTATCATGAATTGGAAATTGATGTTAAAATATATATGTTTGAAAATCATGATCTTGATGCTTGGAATTTTCCTTAAAATACGATTTTGATGGGGATGCTTCAAGTAGCATGTTTTGCTATTTATTACCTCATGAATCTTGACCTTGATCTTGTTGAAAAGAACATATTATTTGAAGTATTAATTCTTCTCTTCTTTTCGACAATGACAAAGGGAAATTAGCATGCTAGCTTGGATATCACAAGAGAAAGTGGCAAACATAGCTAGCTAGAAATTACAAAGTTTTTTTAAACTTGTGAGCTTGCATGTTTAAGAATGCTGTAAATTTTACAAAATTGTTAACTCATTGCAAACAAAAATTTGATAGCTTATGAAAGAAAAACTTGGTTGCAAAAATTGAAAGAGAGCTAGCTTGTGTATTGCAAAGAATGCTTGCTTGCTTATTAACAATTGGTATCATGATTTATTTTTTCTTAAATGGTTAATTCGTATTCATGACTTCAAAATTTTGATGATTGAAGCATTAATGTCAATATTCATTTTGATATCTTGCTAGCCATAAAGGAACTTGCTATCTTGACAATAACAAAATTGCTACCTGCAATCTCAAGAAAAGCAAAGTGCAAACTAGCACAAGAAGCAAGTGTTGAATTATCATCATCACAACAAGTGCTATCTTGCATATGATGATAAACTTACCGTGATTGAATGGTAATGAAAATCTAGCTAGTATGATTTAAAACCTGAACCATAACTTTTAAAAACTAGCAAAATATTACTTCTCCTTTTTGTTGATGACAAAGGGGGAGAAGTGTAGATTGATGAGTTCATGCAATGGGATGCTGATTGAGTATTTTATAAATTTGCATGATGGTTTGATTGATTCTCTTAATATTATGATGAATGTTGCTTGGATTTGGGATAATCCAAGTGTTCTATCAATGGCATATTGATAGGGGGAGTTTGGGTTAAAACTCCGGGGAGTTATGGTTAACTCCGTTAGTCATCAATTAGTTGTCATCATCAAAAAGGGGGAGATTGTTGAATCTCAGATTTTGATGATGAAACTAATTGATTGTGGTTTATTGTTTAACTGTGTTTTGAGTTACGCAGGTCTACTATCGATCAGGATTAGACAGTTGACACTAGAGGAATTGGCGTTGCATTATGGGTGATCACATCTAGATATTGGATGTCGAGCCGGGAGGTTCGATCGACAATCGGTTGAAGGCTTCGTACGTTGGGCATCGGGCCAAGATGCATGTTGCGCCAAGGATATCGGGGTTGCGGAGGTCATCCGCCGATTGGGCAACGGACCGCAAAAGAGGACGATGTGCCGAAGGATCGGACGAAGTACCGACCAATGACGTGCCGGGCAACTGAATATCAATTCGTGTTGTAATAACTGTCTAGATCGAAGTAGAGTGTGTTTGTTTATGCAGGAGTAACTACGAAAGGGATGAAGACGTAAAGCGAAACAAAGGGCCAAAGACAAGGTTGATGAATCATTGGGAGTGCGAGTGTTCAACGGAAGTCGAAGATTCGTTGGGGAGCGTTGGAACCGACCGAGAACGCAGTAGGAGCTTGCCGAAGGGTTTTGGAAGTTCGCGCCGGGAGGTTCGTCGGAAGTTCGCGGAGCTTGCCAAGAAAGATCGGAGCTTGCCAAAGAAGCTCGGGGAACTCGCCAAGATCATCGTGAAGTCCGAAAGCTTGCCAGGGACTCGCGGAATGGTTTCGAAGGTTCGTCGGAAGATCGCCGGAAGTTCACCGGAAGCTCGCTGGAAGAAGTTGTCATGTGGACTTTGTAATAGCTTAGGAAAGCGTCTTTAAAATTAGAGTTAGCACGTATTTTGGGTTAGGATTAGATAACCCAAAGTGGGGGCCCATTGGGCTTTGATTAGGATGAGTTTGGGCCAAAATTTTGGCCCAAACCGAACCAGCTACGTGCATTGGCGTTGCATGCATCTTTGGCGGTGGCACCGCCCAGCAACTTGCTGGCTGGGGCGGTAGCACCGCCCGGCATCGTAAGCGCGCCACGACATCTTGTAGTGCGTCCGGATCATGTAGCGGGCTCTCTTCATCAGAAGCGGCGCTCTCATCAGTAGCGCGCCCGGCTATCGTAGCGTGCGGTAGCACCGCTTGTCTGCAGAAGCGTAGCACCGCCTGTATACATCGACGGCGGTGGAACCGCCTGCTGAAGCGGTGGGCCGCTCAGACGTCGATCAAAGATCGACACAGCGTGGCACCGCCGACAGCGGTGGCACCGCCGACAGCGGTGGCACGCTTCGGCGACGTGTGGCACCGCCTTGACCACAGAACATGGGAACTCCAAATTCACTTGGAATTTGGAGCCCAATTTGAATCCACTTTGGATCTATAAATACCCCCTTTCTCAGCTGAAAGGGAACCCTTTTGAGCAAGAAAAAGTTTGAGTCTTGAGCTTTTGAAGAGTTTTGAAAAGTGTTGTTTTCTTTGCTAAGTGTTCACCTTCTTCTTCTTCTTGAGAGATCTTGTACAAGTGTGAACATCTTGTAAAGGGTTGTAAAAAGGGGTGTTTGATCCTTCCCCTTCAAAGGACTTGCTAGTGGAAGAGCGGAGCCTCATCGCAAAGGCTTCAAGAGTGGATGTAGGTCATTTGACCGAACCACTATACATCATTGTGTCCTTAAATGTGTGAGTGTTTATATTTCTGAATCATTTCATTTCTTGGCTGCAAGTTCATAGTTAGTTCCTTTTCACAAGCAATTACTTTCAAGTTCTCTTTCGTCGAATCGAAATCTTCCTACGAACTTGTGTTTCTTTGCGAAATCGGTTTCAAGAATACGAGTTTAATCCGCTGCACTAATTCACCCCCCCCTCTTAGTGCCTTTTGATCCTAACAGAGATTACAGCTGAGGATTGAAATGCAATAATTTAAAACTCACACATCAAGAGAAGTATACAGCGATGTATAGTGGTTCGGTCAAATGACCTACGTCCACTTCCAGAACCGCCTCCCATGAGGTTCCCAACTTCCACTATCAATTCTTCTTGAAGGGAAATGACTAAGCACCCCTCTTACAAACTTTTATAAGTGGTTCACACTCTCTTATAAAACTTTTACAAATGAGACTTGGGAGGTGAATACTTAAGCTATCGAATGTAATTTCACTTGAGCTTTGACTTAGTTTTTATCACTTCTCAATGTATTTAGCTAGTTGAGAAGTAAGGGGTATTTATAGACTCAATTAGCTTTAGAATTGGAGCAAAAAAGAGTCACATCCTAAATTTTTGGGTACTAGTAGTATAATCACCTGACACTAGCGGTACTACTGCTAGTTGACCCTGCTCTGTCAGTGTACTAGGTGGTACCACTACTCAGTCTAGCGGTACTATCGCCTGATAGGGTCCTCAAACTCTATGGAGGGGTGGTACCACCGCTAACAGGTAATAATTATCAATGGTACCACTATTGACCTGGGGTAGTATCATCGCCCAGACCACCTGGGAACTAGTTCTCGAGGTGGTGCCACCACTCCAGTCTGGTAGTGGCACCACCAGACATGGTCCAGCACTATTGAATGGGCCATGAATCTAGCCTAATTCAGTCCAATTAAGGCTCAGTTGGCCCCAACATAGGTTGATTAGGGTTATCACCTAATCCTAACCCTAATTATATACTAACTATGAAATTAAAATATATTTCTAAGTAAATTATAATCCGGTGATGTCGAGTCTTTTCCCGACGAGTTTCCGGTGGATTTCTGACACACCCTGAGATATTTTTCGATGGACTCCTAGCAGGCTCCCGGACTTTATAGCGAGTTCCGATGAATCTTTTGGCAAGCTTTTGAACTTTCTTGATGAGCTTGGCGAAACTCCGATGAACCTTCTGGTAAACTTTCAAAAGCTTCGGCAAGTCCCCAATCTATTCTCGATCAGTTCCAATAGCACTTCCGACGATCATTCGGACTTCTTGCGGACTCTCGAACTCCCAACGTACTTGACTCCAACAATCTGCTTTATGTCTTCATTGCTATCATAGTTAATACTGCATACTTATCTCAATAATATGATTAGATCAAATAATCTATCAATTGACTTCATCATCAAAATCCAAGATTCAATAATCTTTTCCTTTTTGATGATGAGAATTAATTGATGACGGAGTTAACCTTAACTCCCCCTATCTATATGCCATATTTTGAGAAAGGAAATATTTGAATTCAATCTTCTTGAATTCAATCCAAAATCGATAAGTTGCATTCATTGAACTTATCATCCTGCTCAACTAGCATCAACTTTCATCCATAAATATGAAACTTTGTATTTTTCTCAATTGAAAATGACACATATTTTCAAGTTCAATGTCGAATGATGATAGGCATTTATCACTTGAACAAATGATACCAATTATAATTTTGAAATGTAACAAGGATCAAATGATATCAATACACAAATGCAAGGCATGATATCATTTTTATGATACATCATGATAACTGATCATATCAATGAAAGATATCAAATTTAAACATGATATGAGAATGATCTTTCAAAAATTTACATTATAAGCATGTATGAAGCATTTGCGATGCATGTGATACATTTCAATATAATTGCGATATGCTACATATTATTGTGATATATTGCGATGCTTTTAAGGATGGCAATCAATTTTCAAAATAAAGCATGGCAAATGCAATTACATTGCAATATGATATATATAAGACATTTATCATTTCATCAAGTCATTGTGATTCAATACGATACGATACATATAAGACATTTATCAAGTCATCAATTCATTTTGCCACATTCATCTCAATGCGATACATACAAGACATTTATCAAGTCATCAATTCATTTTGCCACATTCATCTCAATACGATGAATCCATGTATATTATGTTTTGTGAATCTATTGAATTATAAAAGAGACTTTGATGATGTGTTGATAAATTTATTTATGCTATGAATCTCGAAAGTGATTTTTATAATGAGTGTGAAGTTGAAGAATTGATTTGAATGAGATTTTTTTTTCAAGCAAATCATGAACCTTCTTTTGATTTCTTGACTTGAGATAACTTTTATGGGAATCAAAATCTTTTACTAAAGAGAAAACCAATTCAAATCATGATCTTGATATCTCGATATTTGATACTTCAATTTCTTTTTAAAATGTGATCTTGATGAGATGTCTTATACTTGAATTGAGAGCTTTTCTTCTATGCTTCTACTTCTCAATTACAATAAAAAAAGGGAAACTTTTTAAATGAATCATGATCTTGCCAAAAAGAATATTTATGAACCATGAATGAGATCTTTTGGTATTCACGAATTGATCCTTGTTGATTTTTCATATTGATATCCTTCATGACATGATTCCTTTATATGTATGGTTTATATATCTCATGATATGATCATTGATTTATTCTTTTTATCATGGCTTAAAAATGGATGTAAAGAAAATTTTTGTATCATTGTATTCTTTCCTCCCTTCTTTTTGACAATGATAAAGGGGGAGAAAAATTGCTAGCATGAAGCAAAAATTTGCTAACTTGTATATTTCAAAGATGAAGCAAAAAATTGCTAGCTAAATCATTGCAAAGAAAAAACTTGCTAGCTTGTACTTCTCAAAAGAGAAGAATGAACTTGCCATCTTGAAACATCTCTAAGAAGTGCTATCTTGCCTATCTTAAGAAGGAAAAGTGCAAACTTGCACATCTCAAGAAGCAAGTGAAAAATTGCTATACTTGCACAAACTTAAAACTTGCTATGATTGAAAGTTGTAAAGTGATGAATTGCTAGTATGTTGTAAAAACTTGTATATCCTTAAAACTAGCTAGATGCAACTTTTCCTTTTTGTTGACAACAAAGGGGGAGAAGTATATTAATGATTTCATATATTGAATAATTTGATTATTGCATGATCTATTCAAATTTTTTGAAGTTTGAATTGTCTATCAGTATGACATATTGATAGGGGGAGTTAAGATTAACTCCGTCATTAATTAGTTATCATTATCAAAAGGGGGGAGATTGTTGAATCTTGGATTTTGATGATGAAACTAATTGATTATGATTAATGATCTGATTATGTTTTCATTGATGTAGGTCTACTTTCAATCAGGATTAGATAATTGAAGTAGAAAGAATTAATGTTGCACTAGAGGAAAATATATTAGAAGATTGGATGTCGACCAGAGGATCGATCGACGTATTGGTAGAAGGTTTCAGACAAAGGATTTGAGCATTGGGCCAAGAAGATCAGAGTTGTGCCAAGGAGATTGGAGTTGCGGAGGACAACTATCGATTGGGCAATAGGCCACAAGAGAGGACGATGCACCGAAGATCAGATGAAGCATCGATGGGCCAATGATATGTCGGGCAATAAATTTGATTCGCTTTATAATAATTGTCTAGATTGAAGTAGGATTAGGTCTAATTAGGTTGGAATTGGGCCAACTCAATTAGGAGCCAATTGGGCCCGAATCAGGGCTATGTTGGGCTGGATGAAAAGCCCAAATAGTGCCCTGTGCCACATTATGTGGTGGCACCGCTAGGGTGGGTGGTGGAACTACCTGAAGGCTCAGCCTCCAAGGCTAAGTCTAGGTATGGTACTACCTAATGTTAGTATGTCTAGACGATGGTAATGCCAGACTACGATGGTGGTACCACCTAGTATGTTGTCAGCCCAATGTGCCAAGCAGTGGTATCGCCAGACTAGGTAGTGGTACCACCCAATGACAAAGAGTCTGGGCGGTGGTATTATCCAGTGACAAAGAGGCTGGGCGATGGTACTACCCAACACTAGAAGTGGTACCGCTAGTACCCCAAAATTTTAGGGTGTTTCAATTTTGGCTTCAAGATTTGAAGTCACTTGGGGTCTATAAATACCCCAGCTATTCTTGCTTGGGTTAGTAAGAATTGAGCAGAAAAAAGGGGCAAAACTCTGTTGAAAGCTTGTAAAAATATAGTGTCTCTCCTCCTTAAGCATATAGTGTTCTCTATGTTAGGATCTAGAGCGGCACTAAGAGGGGTGGGGGGGGGGTGTGGGGAGGGATGAATTAGTGCAGCGGTTAAAAACGTTGATTTGTGCGATTTCAAATAAACTTCGTTCGAGAAGTGAGAAGTATCACATTTCGATGAAAACTAACTTTGATTGTGTTTTAACTTAAAGAGATTCATAAGTGAAAGAGAAGGATTCGTGTGATTGCAATAAGGTAAAGGATTTGCAGAAATGTAAATTGCAAGAATAGAAATGCAAACCAATTTTATAGTGGTTCAGTTCTCCGACCAACCTTTACCACTTGTTCATATCGTTATACAAATTAAACTTAACATTCCAAATCCTAACAGAGAGATTCTTTAACATTTACAAAACACATAAGTTCAGATTTATCATAGACATTTCCTTAAGCACAAAATATTCTTGTACAACAAAACTTATCAACCATTAAAGCTCAAGCCAAAATCTTCTAGCATTCCTTCCTCAAAATTTTAGCATGCGATAAGCTAACTTGAAAAAAAGGGTTATATAACAACGGAGTGAGCTACAAAGCTCAGCAAGTGATAAGTAAATCCAGAACAAAAGAGAATAGCTTCAAATAAACTTAGTATCCAAATGCAAGGTAGAGATACAAGAATTCATGGATATACGCTCATTAGATACAGATTTGCAAATGTCATTTCATTCAAATCTATTTGGTTCATAACAAAGGCAATATAGAGGAATTAGAACTCATCAGATGATATAAATAGTATTTTGGAGCATATCAATTGACACAAGAACCATTTCGAAACATATCAAGGGATAGAAGCATTTCGAAATATATCAATGGCAGAAGAAACATTTCGGAACATATCAATGGCGGAAGAAGCATTTCGGAGAATATCAAATGACAACCGAACCATTTCTGAATATATCAAATAGCATATGGAATGGTTTCAGAACATATTTCAAAGGATAACAATGGCATATGAGATATCTCAGAGCATATCAGAAGAACAAATCAGAAACATAAGCTCAAATGTCACATCTGACGTTCATTCATTTCATTCTTATCTAAAGCGTACATATAAACACATAAGCAAGGCTTTGGATATTATATCAAAAACACAGAGGGTGCAATGGGATCATATTCATAATATGGTTCATCCATTTCTTGATGACCACCAAACATAAATCTCACCCTGCCTGCCCCTATCAAGAGTGCAATCGGAATGCTAGGCATGACATTCTCCCCCGATGTGGGACTAATGCACCCCACCTATCCCCCTAAGGGCCTGCGGGCGGGCGTTACATTTTCCCCCACTCAATCACGTGACTTCCTCGTCACGGATTGACCACCCTGCCTACCCCCAAAATGTTGACCCAGGGCGCTTGGCGTGAGTCGGTGAAGGTCAGGGGTGGCTCATTTCCCTTTACAATTTCTAGAAAAGGTCCAAATTATCCCACAAGACACCAGAGTACAAAAGGGTAGTATGAATAATAACATTGGCATATATCGGAAGCACATGCGGAACAATGAAAATATACATGTGTCTTTACGAAACAAGGTAGTGCCAACATGAACATTACATAATAGATTTCAGGTATACAAACAATTTCAGTATGAACAATACAAGAATTACAAAGGACCATTATAAAGCTCAATTGAAGAAGAATTTAACAGAAGTTAGATTTCCAATAGGATGAAACTTGAATAGGCAAAACTCAACTATATTTCAGGTCTGACAGAAATTGAGTAGTACATTTCCTGAATTGTTTGAGTGACCAAATATGATCCAATTCACTCATAATAGGTGTCATTGGAAAGCTGTATTAAACTACTTTTAGATAAACTCAGATTTGTAAATTTTTAAGTTCCTAATAAGAAGTTATAACAAATGGAGTAAAGAAAGGTCAGAATTGATCATCTCTATTTTGCATAATTGGTAAAATCGATTTAAACAGATGTTTCAGAGGGAAAACTTACTTCAAAATTTCTAAATTAGGTGTCAAAAGAAAGATACACGAATATAATTTCCAAAGCATCAAAATTTTCATAATTCAGAATTTTTATTAGAGAGTTATGAGCCATTTAGTAACAGAAGGTTAGAAGTTGTAGTATCAGTTTCACTGAATATATAAGATCTTTTCATTCATATATTTGAATAAGATAATTTACTTCAAATATTTCAATTTTTATGTCAAATGAAAGCTCTATAAGTCTTCTTTCTTATGAAAAAGGTTTCTCCTCAATCAGAATTTAGTGCAAAAATTTATGGCCTCAATAGTACTGAAAGGTCAAAATCCAAAAAATTTCAGATTCAACATTTAGATTCCAAACAATAGATATATCATATTTCAAGGCTAGAATAACTCAAATTTCTCATATCAAAGGCAAAAACAAAGATTTGAATTACAGTAAAACGGAGTGGAATACTTTCCTTATAAAAGTTTGATTCTCAACTATGAAGAGTTGATGCAAAACCTTGAGCTAAGATAAAAGTTCTTCTTCTCCTTCAATTCCTTCTCCCTCTCCTCTACGTTGGCAGCAAGCTTCTCATGTTAAATTTTCCTTAACTCCTCATCTATTTACTTAAGTTTTAGCTAATGCAAGGATAGATGGCAAGCATGCATGAGGAAAACATGTGTCATCCACATAATTAACACAAGTGGCTCATTCTTATGTTAGCTAATGCCACTTGTCCTCTCTCTTTTTTTTTCTTTCTTTTTTTTTTTAAACTGAATACCAATCTTTCATAAATCTTATATAATTATTAATATTCACATTTTGGTCCCTAACACAAAACTTTTAATAAAAAAATATTTAGTGCTAAAGGATTATTAAAAGAAATCTTCATATTTACAAATAAGTCTTTTTAAATTTTTCAAAAATGAGGGATGTTACATTATGAAGGATTCATACATGAAAGAGGTTCAAGATACAATTTTGAAAGTTCAAACATAAAATTGTAAATTGGAAAAATAGATCATTGAAGCCATTCATTAAACATTTAGTCATTCATCAAATATACTAACAAGAGCTCATGTAAAAAAAAAAAAATCCATGAGAGAAAGATCATGATGAAGTTCATGAAAAAGTTCAACTTGGCATTTATAAAGTACAATGCATCAACATCAAAAGTTTCATAGAGAGAGATTCAACTTAGCATTCTCATGTGGTGGAAAAAAAAACAATCAAGTCATAAAAGATCAAGAGTTAAGAATAAAGTCCGAAGAGAGTATAATAAACTCTTGAGAGCTTAATCATGATGCAAAAATTTCATGACATTAAGCTTCAAATGATACAAAAATCATGAAATTCATTTAAACATTCCAATAGAGGTAGAAGGAGTATAAAACTAATTTTAATACTTCATCAAAAGGTATGATCTTCATCAATCGAAGAAGGAGGAGAATCAAAATGTTACGATTGAAGGATAAAAATGAGAGTTTCATTCAAAATGTGATATTGAAAAGATGTCATCCAAAATCCAAAAATAATATCAAGTTGAGATTATGTAAACCGAGGTTGAAAATTTTCGGAAAAGGAAATACAACATCTTCATGCATTAGGACAATTTAGCATGCCTAATTTTCTTCTAATGAAGTGAAATTATTTTTCATTTAGGGGTTTTATGAATATATCCACTAATTGGTATTTTGTATCAATAAATTCTAGAATGACATCATTATTATTGGCATGATCTTGTATGAAGTAATGTCTAATGTCAATATGCTTAGTTCTAGAGTGTTGAATATGATTTTTGGTTGGACAAATAGCACTAGTGTTATCATATTTTATGGGAATGTTCTTTAAATAAATTTCATAATCTTCTAATGTATTTTTTTATCTAAATAACTTGTACACAATATGCACTTGTGGCTATGTATTCGGCTTCGGCCATAGATAGTGTAATCGAGTTTTGTTTCTTGGAAAACAAAGAAACAAGTGCATGTCCTAAAAATTGGCATATTCCGGATGTACTTTTTCTATCTATTCTACATCCGCCAAAATCGACATCCACATAAGTTATTAAATCAAAATTATTAGATTTTGGATACTATAATCCTAGATTAGGAGTTCCTTTAAGATATCTAAGGATTCTTTTAATGGCTTTAAGATGAGACAACTTAGGATTAGCTTGAAATCTAGTACAAAATCCTATACTAAACATGATATCAGGTCTAGTTGCGGTGAGATAAAGTAAACTACCTATCATTCCCTTATATGTTTTTTGATCAAAACTTTCTCCACTTTCGTCCATGTCTAACTTAGTGGAGGTACTTATAGGAGTGTTGATTACTTTTGAACCATCCATATTAAATCATTTTAATAATTCTAAAGTATATTTGGTTTGACTAAGAAATATACCATCACTAAGTTGTTTAATTTGTAATCCTAAAAAGAAAGTTAGTTCACCCATTAGACTCATTTCAAATTCTTGGCTCATACACTTGGCAAATGATTCATATAACAACTTGTTTATAGAATCAAAAATAATATCATCAATATAAATTTGAATAATAAGAAAATTATTTTTAAAATGTTTAATAAATAATGTAGTATTGATCTTGTCTTTAGTAAAATTATTTGAAATTAGAAAAGAACTGATAGAACCCTAGAGGAATTCTATGAATATTGATCTTTGAGGGGGATTAACCCTTGGAACGCTATAGGGGTTCCACCCTCCAATTAGCCTAGTGGCTGCAATTGTAGATTGATATTTCTTGTTCCAAAGAGGTGGAGGCTACAAGCTTATATAGAGCTTCAAACCCTAGCCCTAGAGGTTGCTTCCTAAGTGAACTACCCAATTTACCCTCACCTTTAGTCGACCGGCCCAGTAACAAGGGGGGCGGTGGCTAAGAGGCCAAATAGCCCAAATATAAATCCTAGCCTCTCTTCTTTATAAGATAGAGATGGCTAGGTGGGATTTATTACACTCATAGGGTTTTTATTAGCTGCTACTTGATTGAGTAGGACCCAACCTTTCTAGGATCCTATTAAGCCCACCCTCTTCCAATCAGCCTTATCCTTAAGGCTGAGGTTCCATGAATTCAGGGAACCGGGTCTTCAGCTCCTCATATAATTCCCATGTGACATCTACGAGTGGTAAATTATTCCAATGCACTAGTACTTCAATAGAGGGATGTCGGCGACGTATGATGATTCTACGGTCGAGAATGACTTGCGGTTAGGATTGGATATATCCATCATTAGTGGTATTGGGTAGTTGACTTATGATAAAGGTTTAGTAGATAACCTCTACAAGTCTCACACCTCCTTTAGACAAACTTCTAAACTTTTTAAGAGGAGGGAAAGAACACTCAAGACTTTTTCAAGATTACAACTTTATTCACTAGAGTTTTAGCTTACTTTTTCTTGTGTAATCCTTATAGGGATGAGTGGGATATTTATAGACCTCAAATAGCTCTAAAATTGAAGCCAAAATTCAAATTTTTGGGTTTTCTAGGTACGAGCGATACTGCCGCCTACATTGGGCAGTGCAACCGCCTATAGAACCTTGAAAACAAAGGTTCTAGCAGTGCTACCGCTAGCCTGGAGTGGTACCACCACTGAAACTTTAATGCTGGGTGGTACCACCGCCTGTAGCCTGGAAATGTGCTCTTTTTCACTTTTCCAGCTCACAAGCGGTTCTACCGCTAGTTTGGCGGTGCCACTGCCTACATCAACATTTGGGCTATCGAATGGGCCTCTAAGTGAGCCCAAATTAATCCCAGTTTAGGCCCAATTGGTCCCTAATCAAGTTGGTATGATTTCACCCAAAACCAACTTAATTTTGACCTAACCTTTGACCATTAAGACATAAACAACTACAAGCTACGAATCTAAGTTATTCGGCATGTCATTGGTTCTCCTAGTGAACTTCCGACAACCTTCCGATGAACTTTCAGTGCATCATCTGATCCTTCGGTGAAGTGTCCGATCCACCGGCATATTGACTCCCGCAACATCCGTTCTCAGCACATTGTCCGATTCTTCTGACTCGATGCGCGAACTTTAACTCCAGCCCATCACTTGATTCTTCTTACTTTAATTATTTTACCTCTTTTGATCAAGGCTAGTCCTGCATCACTTATCTTGAAATATAGATTAGTTAACAAACTTATCAATTGATTTTATCATCAAAATCTGAGATTCAACATTCTCTCCTTTTTTGATGATGACAACCAATTGATGGAGTTAAACTCAACTCCCCCTACCTATATGCCATATAGAAATAATAACCTTTAAATTCAAGTGAAATAATTTTGATCATATATAGCATATTGTATCAAGATTTCATACATTGTGCATCATAATTTCAAATCATCGAAGTACAATATGCACAATCACAACAAATCAACATCACTTTAGGTATAACATACATGATACCAAAACATTAGGATATTCAATCATTCATCATTACTTACTTTTTGATAGAACCCTAGAGGAATTCTATGGAGCCTGATCTTTGAGGGGGATCAACCCTTGGAACGCTATAGGAATTCCACCCTCCAAGTAGCCTAATGGCTACAATTCTAGATTGATCTTTCTTATTCAAAAGAGGTGGAGGCTACAAGCTTATATAGAACTCCAAACCCTAGCCCTAGGGGCTGCTTCCTAAGTGAACTACCCAATTTACCCTCAACCTTAGCGGGCCAACCCAGTAACAAGGGGGGCGACGGCTAAGAAGCCCAAAGACCCAAATATAAACCCTAGCCTCTCTTCTTTATAGGATAGAGGCAGCTAGGTGGGGTTTATTACACTCTCACAGGGTTTTTATTAGATGCTACATGGTTGAGTAGGACCCAACCCTGCTAGGGTCCTATCAAGCCCGCCCTCTTCAAATCAGCCTTGTCCTCAAGGCTGGGGTTCCATGAACTCAGGGAACCGGGTCTTCAACTCCTCATATGATTCCCATATGGCATCTTCGAGTGGTAAATTAGTCTAATGTACTAGTACTTCAGTAGAGGGACGTCGACAACGCATCACGACTCTACGGTCGAGGATGGCTTATGGTTGGGCTTGAATATTTTCATCATCAGTGGTGTTGGGCAGTTGGATCTGGGGTGTCTTGTGTTCTCCCAACTTGGGCTTCAAGCATGACACGTGGAAGACAGGGTGAATTTTGGCATCTTCAGGTAATTTAAGTTTGTACGCCACAGCTCCAATACGCTCTATGATCTGATAGGGTCCATAAAAACATGGAGACAGCTTCATGGAGGCTTGTGTGCTGATGAATAGTTATTTGTATGGCTGTAGGCGAAGATAAACCCAATCTCCTACAAAATATTCTCTTTCGCTTCTTCGTGTGTCAACTTGTTGCTTCATTCTAGCTTGAGCGGTAGAGAGATTATCCTTTAGCAGCTGTAGGAGTTTGTCCCTGTCAATTAAATCTTGGTCGACCTGATCTACCTTAACCGAGCCAATTACATACTTTGGAATCACAAGAGCCGACCGACCATATAATGCTTCATATGGGGTACATTTTGTAGATGAATGATATGTAGTATTGTACCACCATTCAGCCTAGGGGAGCCATTTCATCCACTCCTTTGGCCGCTCACTAGCAAAACACTGAAGGTATGTCTCTAAACACCTGTTCACCAATTCTGTTTGGCCGTCAGTTTGTGGATGATATGCAGTGCTCATTTTAAGTTTGGTGCCCTACAACTGAAATAACTTGGTCCAAAATTTACTAGTGAAGACCCTGTCACGATCACTTACAATGGACCTTGGCATCCCATGCAGTTTAAGAATATTTTCTATGAAAATTTGAGCAATACTAATAGCAGTGTAGGGATTTCACACAACACAAAAATAAGCATATTTTGTAAGTCGATCAACCACCACAAGGATTGTACTTTTACCTTTGGAAGGTGGCAGCCCTTCGATGAAGTCCATGGAGATGTCAGTCCACACCGAGTCAGGTATGGGTAGTGGTTGTAGTTTCCCTGGACTCGCCACTGTTTCACCTTTTTGCTGTTGACATACATCACATTGTGCTACGTATTCAGAAATAATTTTTTTCATCCCTTTCCAATAAAAGTTTTGCTTCACTCTTTTGTAGGTTCTTAGAAATCTGGAGTGCCCTACTGAAGGTGTGGAGTGCATTTCGTGCAGAATGACTTTGATGCAAGGGGAGTTTGGTATAAGCACAATACGACCTTTATAGCGTAGATCCCTCGAATCCCAAGTATAGTGAGCTATTGCGCTTGGATCCTCCTCTAATTTTTTTATGATGTTGCTGGTTTCTGGATCCTTCTTCCATTCCTCCCTAATGCCCTCGAGGAAGCCGGTGGTAGGAAGAGAGATGGCCAAAAATTCAGCTTATTGAGGGAGCCATGAGAGTGCATCTGCAACAACGTTTTCTTTCCCCTTTTTGTAAATAATTTTATAATCAAATCCAAGAAGTTTGGTTACCCATTTTTGCTGCTCCGGGGATGATATCTTCTACTCCAAAAAGTACTTAAGGCTTTTATGGTCGATTTTAATCTAAAATCATCGGCCAATCAGGTAGGGTCTCCACTTTATTATTGCATGCACAATGGCAAGCATCTCTTTATCATAGATAGACATTTTTTGATGGGAGGGAGACAATGCCTTGCTAGTGTATGCGAGTGGTTGACCATCTTGCATGAGAATGGCTCCAATTCCAACTCCCGATGCATCGGCCTCAATGATGAAGGGTCGACTAAAATCTGGTAGCGCTAGCACCGGTGTCGTTGTCATGGCTACCTTAAGTCTGTCGAAGGCAGCGGAGGCTTTGTTCGACCATAGGAAGGCATCTTTTTTTAGTAGAGAAGTGAGGGGGGCACTAATCTTCCCATAGTCCTTCACGAATTTTTGGTAGTAGCCTGTTAGTCCAAGGAACCCACGCAGCAATTTCACATTTGTAGGTTTCGGCCAACCTTGCATTGCTTCGATTTTTGATGGGTCTACGGCCACTCCTTCTGATATTATATGCCCAAGGTACTCTGATTTTTGCTTGAGAAAGCTACACTTTGATAGCTTAACAAAAAGAGTATTCTCCCGAAGGATCGTCAAAACAATTTGCAAGTGCTGAAAGTGAGTCTCAAGAGAAGGGCTGTAAATGAGAATATCATCAAAATATACTAGCACAAATTTACGAAGAAAGCTCCGAAAAATATCGTTCATAAGACTTTGGAAGATTAAAGGAGCATTAGTGAGTCCAAAGAGCATTGCCAAGAATTCATAATGGCCATTATGAGTGCAGAAAGCAGTTTTTGGGATGTCGCCTTCACATACCCGAATTTGGTGGTAACTGGATCGAAGGTCCAACTTCGTGAAGACTCGAGCTCCTTTTAATTCATCAAGAAGTTCATCCACCATTGGTATTTGGTACTTATCCTTGACGGTGATATCATTTAGAGCTCGGTAGTCGATGCATATCCGCCAAGTTCCGTCTTTCTTGCACACAAGTAGCACTGGTGAGGAGTAGGGGCTGCAGCTTGGCTGAATCACCCCTGTTTCGAGCATTTCCTTCACGATCTTCTTAATTTCATCTTTCTGGAGGTGAGGATAGCAGTAAGGCCGAGTGTTTGCTGGTGGTTTGCCCGGAAGGATTGGAATTCGGTGGTCATGTTGCCGAGTAGGAGGAAGACCGCGCGGTTCAGCAAAAACATCATCAAATTTAATAAGCAGTTGGGTGATATTTTGATATTTAATTTCTGTTTTCTCCCCCTCTGGTTGCTGCTAGAGATGCATAAGAAAGCCACCATTTATCTTGTGTAAAACTTTCTCTATTCATTGGGTTGAAACGGTGGTTACGTTGCTTCCGCGCTTCCCACGTAGGGTGACCTGTTTGCCTTTGTAATAGAATTTCATAATCAATTTAGAAAAGTTCCAAGAGACATCACCTAGTGTCGTCAGCCATTCTATGCCCAGCACAGCCTCATAATCATCAATTGGTAGTAGGAAGAAGTCGACAATAATTTCTTGGTCCTGCAGTAATAGTTTCACCTGCAGGCATCTTTGGTCGCATTTTAGGATTTGGTCGTTGGCGACCTTTATGTCGAACTTGCTACAACCTTCGATGTGGAGCGCCATCTGAGCAGCAACCTTACTATTTAGAAAGTTATTAGTGCTGCCTATATCGATGAGAACGGTGATCGGTTGTTGTTTGAGCGGGCCTCCAACTTTCATCGTTTGTGGATTTGAGTAGCCGGCTAGTGCATGTAGCATAAAGTCGATTGATTGTGGCTCTTCTTCCACATCTTCATCCTCATGTTCAAGACTCTCTTCTAGCTGTTCACTGATCTCTTCTTCCACTGGTTCAATCACACGAAGTCTCCCCATTTTACAGCGATGCTCGCAGCTCCATGGCTCGTCACAATGCCAACATAACCCCTTGGTAGATCGGTCTTGAAGCTCTTCTCTTGTCAACCTTTTTGGTGCAGGAGCTCAGCTGATAGTAGGGGGGGTTGAGGGCTTCGATATTGTTAGTCAGGGAGTGACCCTAGTCCTCCAGGCTTTGTTGTTCAATCACTCCTCCTGAAGTCGTGCGAAAGAGATGGCTGCCATAAGCGTGTATGGTTGTCGCGCTTTAACTTCTCCCCGGATCTCCGGCTTCAAGTCCTCAATAAATGTCCCCAATAACTGCTTTTTAGACCAATCATGAGTTTGATTAGATAACCTTTCAAACCTGGTTTGATACTCCTGGATGGTGGAGGTTTGTCGGATCTTTGCTAGTTGTCCATCGATATTCTCGTAATCGGTTGGTCCGAAATGGATTAGCAGTCCTTCTTTAAATTATCGCCATGAGAGGACTTCATGAGTGTGTTTAAACCAATCAAACTATTGTATGGCATCCCCTTCAAGATGTGTAGCTACAATTTCTACCATAGATCCATCTGCGGTTTTGTGATACCGAAAATATCGCTCCGCGCGCAAGATCTAACCAATCGGGTCTCCTTCTTCCCATTTAGGGAAGTCCACCCACATGCGTGGATAGTGGGGATCGGTCATAGAGCCTCCCCTCTCCTGGAGGTCATCTCTTTGATTAGAGCTCTCTCCTTGATGTGATTTCTTTGGGCTCGATGGTCGACCTAAACTAAGTTCGGCAAAGAGAGTCCGAATCTTCTCCTCCATTCATGTCTCGAAGGCTTCGAATTTAGCATCAATTGCCTCCTCGGATGCCATAGCATATGTCTCCAAATCTGTAATATTAAGATCTCTTTTTGCTGTCGGGTTAAAGGCATGTATTGGTTGAGAGAAGTGGTGGTTGAAAGGGTTGGTGGATTGGTGAATGTAGGCTGCGGTTTAGGCTTGTTTTGTGGCTATTTTGGGTGCAGTTTGGGGCTATGGTTTGATGGAGTTTTTGGGCTGTGATGGTAGTGGATGAAGGTTAGGGAAGAGGGTTTTAGATCTGTGGTAGATTACAGGAAAGATTTGACAAAAATTAGTGGCAATTGCTGCCTATATGCGCTGTCTCGTAAGAGCAGAATTGTCATCGAAGAAATAGTAGTTTCTCGATGAAATTTCCAGCAAAAACTCAGGGGTTTGATGGTAGAATCTTAGTTTAGATAGCAACAAGGATAACAAATTGGATCAAGAAATTTCAGCAGCAAAGCAGTAAAGAAATCGGTGCAAGTTGCGATAGCAGAATTCTCGTCGAAAAATTTCAGCAGTTTGCGATGAGAGATTGCAGCAACACACGAATTTGTTTTTTGATGAATTCCACAATAGATCAATCACAGATGGGAGTAAAGATGATCTATGGGGTGCATAAAAAATTTTGTTCAAAAAGGATAATAATTAGATCGGTTAAAGGCAGCAACACGCGGCTGAAATTTTCTACAGCGATCCTTCGTTCGCAAAGATGGTAACTTTTGTGACGCAAGGAATTTGCAGGCAAGGGATTGATAGAAAAACTTCTTTTTGATATTTTAGATGAAAAATTATAGTAGCAAAAGGTATTGGTGATAGAAAAATACCAGATCTCTGATGCAATTGGAGGTGGCGACTGTAGATTGAATTGATCTACGTCAAGAGATGACGATGGAGATGACGTCATCAAGAGCAATTATGAGAATTGCTTGGCTGATGGTAGGTGGCAAGGATGGCAGCAAAAGCAATAAGATCGCTACTCTGGTACCAGATGATAGAACCCCAAAGGAATTCTATAGAGATTGATCTTTGAGGGGGATCAACCCTTGGAACGCTATCAGGGTTCCACCCTCCAAGTAGCCTAGTGGCTGCAATTCTAGATTGATCTTTCTTATTCAAAAGAGGTGGAGGCTACAAGCTTATATAGAGCTCCAAACCTTAGCCCTAGGGGCTGCTTCCTAAGTGAACTACCCAATTTGTCCTCAACCTTAGCGGGCCAGCCCAGTAACAAGGGGAGCGGCAGCTAAGAAGCCCAAAGACCCAAATATAAACCCTAGCCTCTCTTTTTTATAGGATAGAGGCAACTAGGTGGAGTTTATTACACTCTCACAGGGTTTTTATTAGATGTTATATGGTTGAGTATGACCCAACCCTGCTAGGGTCCTATCACTTCTCTCCCTTTGTCATCAACAAAAAGGAGGTGAATTAAAAAAAATGGTCAGCATAAGTTATCATGATGCATATCATTTATCAAACATATCAAAAACATATGATACATGAGGCTAATATTTGCTTAGAAATTGAGTTGAACATAATGCAAAATATGACATCCGAGACGGATATATCCGAAAAATGATTTGATCATTTTTATTCATGTTTGTGAAATCCAAAAAATGATCAAGTTATGTGTCACGCCCCTCCGAATTTTAATCTCGTTCAGGAGGTGTGACCCTGTCTTAAAATATCCATAACATTAAAATTTTAACCGCAATACAAATCCAGGATCCATTCTAACAATTTGAGGATACTAAGAACCATTCAAATCAATATTTAAACCCTTAAATTCACAATTCGTAAACCTGTATAGTTTCATAAATCATACTCCACTTCATTCATTGATTCATAAAGTCCAAAATTAACTCAACTAAACAACATCCACATCATAAATCCACAAGTATGGGGAATCCATACAATCTCAAAACCAACCTTTACCACTAGTTCATATCGTTATACAAATTAAACTTAACATTCCAAATCCGAGAGATTCTTTAACATTTACAAAACACATAAGTTCAGATTTATCATAGACATTTCCTTAAGCACAAAATATTCTTGTACAACAAAACTTATCAACCATTAAAGCTCAAGCCAAAATCTTCTAGCATTCCTTCCTCAAAATTTTAGCATGTGACAAGCTAACCTGAAAAAAAGGGTTATATAATAATGGAGTGAGCTACAAAGCTCAGCAAGTAGCAAACAAATCCAAAACAAAAGGAGAATAGCTTCAAACAAACTTAGTATCCAAATGCAAGGTAGAGATACAAGAATTCATAGAGATACAAGATAAAGGGGTGGCTCATATACCCTTTACAATTTTTGGCAAAGGTCCAAATTATCCCACAAGACACCAGAGTATAAAAAGATAGTATGAATAATAACATTGGCACATATCGGAAGCACATGCGGAACAACGAAAATATGCATGTGCCTTTACGAAATAAGGTAGTGCCGACATAAACATTACATAATAGATTTCAGGTATACAAACAATTTCAGGATGAACAATATAAGAATTGCAAAGGACCATTATAAAGCTCAATTGAAGCAGAATTTAATAGAAGTTAGATTTTCAATATGATGAAACTTGAATAGGCAAAACTCAACTAAATTTCAGGTTTGACAGAAATTGTGTGGTACATTTCCTAAATTGTTTGAGTGACCAAATATGCTCCAATTCGCTCATAATAGGTGTCATTGGAAAGCTGTATTAAACTATTTTTAGATAAACTCAGATTTGTACATTTTTAAGTTCCTAACAGGAAGTTACAACAAATAGAGTAAAGAAAGGTCAGAATTGATCATCTCTGTTTTGTAGAATTGGTAGAATCGATTTAAACAGATGTTTCAGAGGGCAAACTTACTTTAAAATTTCCAAATTAGGTGTCAAAAGAAAATACACGAATATAGTTTCCAAAGAATCAAAATTTTCATAATTCAGAATTTTTATTATAGAGTTATTAGCCATTTAGTAATAGAAGGTTAGGAGCTGTAGTATCTGTTTCACCGAATATATGAGGTCTTTTCATTCATATATTTAAATAGGATAATTTATTTCAAATCTTTCAATTTTTATGTCAAATGAACGCTCTATAAGTCTTCTTTCGTATAAAAAAGGTTTCTCCTCAATCAGAATTTAGTGCAAAAAGTTATGGCCTTAATAGTTCTGAAAGGTCAAAATCCGAAAAATTCCAGATTCAACATTTAGATTCCAAACAATTGATATATCAAATTTCAAGGCTAGAATAACTCAAATTTCTCATATCAAAGGCAAAAACAAAGATTTGAATTGCAGTAGAAAGGAGTGGAACACTTACCTTATAAAAGTTTGATTCTCAACTATGAAGAGTTGATGCATAACCTTGAGCTAAGATAAAAGTTCTTCTTCTCCTTCTCCTCTACGTTGGCAGCAAGCTTCTCATGTTAAGTTTTCCTTAACTCCTTATCTATTTACTTAAGTTTTAGCTAATGCAAGGATAGGTGGCAAGCATGCATGAGGAAAATATGTGTCATCCACATAATTAACACAAGTGGCTCATTCTTATGTTAGCTAATGCCACTTGTCCTCTCTCTTTTTTTTCTTTCTTTCTTTTTTTTTTAAACTGAATACCAATCTTTCATAAATCCTATATAATTATTAATATTCACATTTTGGTCCCTAACTCAAAACTTTCAATAAAAAAATATTTAGTGCTAAAGGATTATTAAAAGAAATCTTCATATTTACAAATAAGTCCTTTTAAATTTTTTAAAAATGGGGGATGTTACACTCTCCCCTCCTTAAAAGAAAATTTAGTCCTCTAAATTTATCATACCTCTATCGATGATAGGATGAGGGTAAACTTTCTTTTTTCTTTAATGGGCAGTCTTTTATCTTATGATCCAACTTCCCACATGCGAAACAGGCTCCAGTCACCTAAAAACATTGGCTTGTTTCATGATTTGACCCGCATCTTGTATATCTTTGAGTCCTTTGTGGTAGCTTTTCCTCCTCAAATTCAGATGTCTTTACCCTCTTATTGCTTCTTTCTGGTTCACTTTCTTTCTTATTTTTGCTAATAAACTTATCCTTGTCATTCCTGCTCCTGATTTGTTGGATCTCTTCCAAGTCTTTTTCAATTATTAAAGCTCTTTCTACCACATCAGCATATGCATGAAGTTTTAAAGCTGATATCCGGCTTCTTATTGCTGGCCTTAGACCCCTTTCAAATCGCTTTGTCTTTCTTGATTCATCATCAGTCAAATGTGGGGCAAATCTAGAGAGTTCAGTGAATTTTGATTCATATTTCGCTACCGTTAAATTTCCCTGGATGAGATTCAGGAACTCCAATTCTTTCTGCTCGCTAATATAATCTGGGAAATATTTATCGTTGAACTTTTCTGTAAATACCTTCCAAGTGATTGGTTCATGTCTAATTTCAGAAATTCTCTTCATTGTTCTCCACCAGTGCTCAGCCTCTCCTTCTAGCATGAAGGTGGCAAGAGAAACCTTCTTATCATCAGGGCAATTTAAAACATCAAATATTTTCTCTATCCGCATCATCTATTGTTCTGCCATCATTGGATCAGGTTCACCACTAAAACTAGGAGGATTGAGCTTCTTAAACTGTTCAATTCCCAACCCAGTCTGGTTTGAAGTCCCCGCTTCATCATTTCTTTCTTGTTGGACTTGTTGTTGCATCACTTGTGTCATAGCCTCTAGAGTTTTCATAATTTCACTCAATTGATCAAAAGTAGATGCAACAGGAGAACCAGATGACCTTGTCATTCTTACTTCCTAAAAATAACAAAAGGAAGCTTTTGATCAGTCTCTAAATAGAAATCACTAAACTTCAAAATTTATTATGCATCTAACATATCAAAATTCTTAGAAATACTCAAATCATGCTCTGATACCACTTCTGTCACGCCCATCCGAATTTTAATCTCGTTCAGGAGGTGTGACCCTATCTTAAAATATCCATAACATTAAAATTTTAAACGCAATACAAATTCAGGATCCATTCTAACAATTTGAGGATACTAAGAACCATTCAAAACAATATTTAAACCCTTAAATTCACAATTCGTAAACCTATACAGTTTCATAAATCATACTCCACTTCATTCATTGATTCATAAAGTTCAAAATTAACTCAACTAAACAACATCCACATCATAAATCCACAAGTGTGGGGAATCCATACATTCTCAAAACCAACCTTTACCACTAGGTCATATCGTTATACAAATTAAACTTAACATTCCAAATCCTAACAGAGAGATTCTTTAATATTTACAAAACACATAAGTTCAGATTTATCATAGACATTTCCTTAAGCACGAAATATTCTTGTACAACAAAACTTATCAACCATTAAAGCTCAAGCCAAAATCTTCTAGCATTCCTTCCTCAAAATTTTAGCGTGTGATAAGCTAACCTGAAAAAAAGGGTTATATAACAACGAAGTGAGCTACAAAGCTCAGCAAGTGACAAGCAAATCTAGAACAAAAGGAGAATAGCTTCAAACAAACTTAGTATCCAAATGCAAGGTAGAGATACAAGAATTCATGGATATACGCTCATTAGATACAGATTTGCAAATGTCATTTCATTCAAATCTATTTGGTTCATAACAAAGGCAATATAGAGGAATTAGAACTCATCAGATGATGTAAATAGTATTTCGGAGCATATCAATTGACATAAGAACCATTTCGGAACATATCAAGGGATAAGAAGCATTTCGGAACATATCAATGGCAGAAGAAACATTTCAGAACATATCAATGGCGGAAGAAGCATTTCGGAGCATATCAAATGACAACCGAACCATTTCTGAACATATTAAATAGCATATGGAATTGTTTCAGAACATATTTCAAAGGATAACAATGGCATATAAGATATCTCAGAGCATATCAGAAGAATAAATCAGAAACATAAGCTCAAATGTCATATCTGACGTTCATTCATTTCATTCTTATCCAAAGCGTACATATAAACACATAAGCAAGGCTTTGGATATCATATCAAAAACACAGAGGGTGCAATGGGATCACATTCATAATATGGTTCATCCATTTCTTGATGACCACCAAACATAAATCTCACCCTGCCTGCCCCTATCAAGAGTGCAATCGGAATGCTAGGCGTGACATTCTCCCCCGATGTGGGACTAATGCACCCCACCTAACCCCTAAGGGCCTGCGGGTGGGCGTTACATTTTCCCCCACTCAATCACGTGACTTCCTCATCGCGGATTGACCACCCTGCCTACCCCCAAAATGTTGACCCAGGGCGCTTAGTGTGAGTCGGTGAAGGTCAGGGGTGGCTCATATACCCTTTACAATTTCTGACAAAGGTCCAAATTATCCCACAAGACACCAGAGTACAAAAGGGTAGTATGAATAATAACATTGGAACATATCGGAAGCACATGCAGAACAACGAAAATATGCATGTATCTTTACGAAACAAGGTAGTGCCAACATGAACATTACATAATAGATTTCAGGTATACAAATAATTTCAGTATGAACAATATAAGAATTACAAAGGACCATTATAAAGCTCAATTGAAGAAGAATTTAATAGAAGTTAGATTTCCAATAGGATGAAACTTGAATAGGCAAAACTCAACTAAATTTTAGGTCTGATAGAAATTGAGTAGTACATTTCCTGAATTGTTTGAGTGACCAAATATGCTCCAATTCGCTCATAATAGGTGTCATTGGAAAGCTGTATTAAACTATTTTTATATAAACTCAGATTTATAAATTTTTAAGTTCCTAATAAGAAGTTACAACAAATAGAGTAAAGAAAGGTCAGAATTGATCATCTCTGTTTTGTAGAATTGGTAGAATCGATTTAAACAGATGTTTCACAGGGCAAACTTACTTGAAAATTTCCAAATTAGGTGTCAAAAGAAAGATACACGAATATAATTTCCAAAGAATTAAATTTTGCATAATTCAGAATTTTCATTAGAGAGTTATGAGCCATTTAGTAACAAAATGTTAGGAGCTGTTGTATCAGTTTCACCGAATATATGAGATCTTTTCATTCATATATTTGAATAGGATAATTTACTTCAAATCTTTCAATTTTTATGTCAAATGAAAGCTCTATATGTCTTCTTTCGTATGAAAAAGGTTTCTCCTCAATTAGAATTTAGTGCAAAAAGTTATGGCCTCAATAGTACTGAAAGATCAAAATCCGAAAAATTTTGGATTCAATATTTAGATTCCAAACAATAGATATATCAGATTTCAAGGCTAGAATAACTCAAATTTCTCATATCAAAGGCAAAAACAAAGATTTGAATTACAGTAAAACAGAGTGGAATACTTGCCTTATAAAAGTTTGATTCTCAACTATGGAGAGTTGTTGCAAAACCTTGGGCTAAGATAAAAGTTCTTCTTCTCCTTCAATTCCTTCTCCTTCTCCTCTACGTTGGCAGCAAGCTTCTCATATTAAATTTTCCTTAACTCCTCATCTATTTACTTAAGTTTTAGCTAATGCAAGGATAGATGGCAAGCATGCATGAGGAAAACATGTGTCATCCACATAATTAACACAAGTAGCTCATTCTCATGTTAGCTAATGCCACTTGTCCTCTCTCTTTTTTTTTTTTCTTTTTTTTTAAACTGAATACCAATCTTTTATAAATCCTATATAATTATTAATATTCACATTTTAGTCCCTAACACAAAACTTTCAATAAAAAAATATTTAGTGCTAAAGGATTATTAAAAGAAATCTTCATATTTACAAATAAGTCCTTTTAAATTTTTCAAAAATGGGGGATGTTACATTATGAAGGATTCATACATGAAAGAGGTTCAAGATACAATTTTGAAAGTTCAAACATAAAATTGTAAATTGGAAATATAGATCATTGAAGCCATTTATCAAACATTTAGTCATTCATCAAATATACTAACAAGAGCTCATGTAAAAAAAAAAAATCCATGAGAGAAAGATCATGATGAAGTTCATGAAAAAGTTCAACTTGGCATTTATAAAGTACAATGCATCAACATCAAAAGTTTCATAGAGAGAGATTCAACTTAGCATTCTCATGTGGTGGAAAAAAAAACAATCAAATCATAAAAGATCAAGAGTTAAGAATAAAGTCCGAAGAGAGTATAATAAACTCTTGAGAGCTTAATCATGATGCAAAAATTTTATGACATTAAGCTTCAAATGATACAAAAATCATGAAATTCATTTAAACATTCCAATAGAGGTAGAAGGAGTATAAAACTAATTTTAATACTTCATCAAAAGGCATGATCTTCATCAATCGAAGAAGGAGGAGAATCAAAATGTTACGAAGGATAAAAATGAGAGTTTCATTCAAAATGTGATATTGAAAAGATGTCATCCAAAATCCAAAAATAATATCAAGTTGAGATTATGTAAACCGAGGTTGAAAATTTTCGAAAAAGGAAATTCAACATCTTCATGCATTAGGACAATTTAGCATGCCTAATTCTCTTCTAATGAAGTGAAATTATTTTTCATTTAGGGGTTTTATGAATATATCTACTAATTGGTATTTTGTATCAATAAATTCTAGAATGACATCATTATTATTGGCATGATCTTGTATGAAGTAATGTCTAATGTCAATATGCTTAGTTCTAGAGTGTTGAATATGATTTTTGGTTAGACAAATAGCACTAGTGTTATCATATTTTATGAGAATGTTCTTTAAATAAATTTCATAATCTTCTAATATATTTTTCATCGAAATAACTTGTACACAATATGCACTTGTGGCTATGTATTCGGCTTCGGCCATAGATAGTGCAATCGAGTTTTGTTTCTTGGAAGACCAAGAAACAAGTGCATGTCCTAAAAATTGGCATATTCTGGATGTACTTTTTCTATCTATTCTACATCCACGAAAATCGACATCCACATAAGTTATTAAATCAAAATTATTAGATTTTGGATACTATAATCCTAGATTAGGAGTTCCTTTAAGATATCTAAGGATTCTTTTAATGGCTTTAAGATGAGACAACTTAGGATTAGCTTGAAATCTTGTACAAAATCCTATACTAAACATGATATCAGGTCTAGTTGCGGTGACATAAAGTAAACTACCTATCATTCCCTTATATTTTTTTTGATCAAAAGTTTCTCCACTTTCGTCCAGGTCTAACTTAGTGGAGGTACTTATAGGAGTGTTGATTACTTTTGAACCATCCATATTAAACCATTTTAATAATTCTAAAGTATATTTGGTTTGACTAAGAAATATACCATCACTAAGTTGTTTAATTTGTAATCCTAAAAAGAAAGTTAGTTCACCCATTAGACTCATTTCAAATTCGTGGCTCATACACTTCCCAAATGATTCATATAACGATTTGTTTGTAGAATAAAAAATAATATCATCAATATAAATTTAAATAATAAGAAAATTATTTTTAAAATATTTAATAAATAATGTAGTATTGATCTTATCTTTAGTAAAATTATTTGAAATTAGAAAAGAACTGATAGAACCCTAGAGGAATTCTATGAATATTGATCTTTGAGGGGGATCAACCCTTGGAACGCTATAGGGGTTCCGCCCTCCAATTAGCCTAGTGGCTGCAATTGTAGATTGATATTTCTTATTCCAAAGAGGTGGAGGCTACAAGCTTATATAGAGCTTCAAACCCTAGCCCTAGAGGTTGCTTCCTAAGTGAACTATCCAATTTACCCTCACCTTTAGTCGACCGGCCCAGTAACAAGGGGGGCAGCGGCTAAGAGGCCAAATAGCCCAAATATAAATCCTAGCCTCTCTTCTTTATAAGATAGAGACGGCTAGGTGGGATTTATTACACTCATAGGGTTTTTATTGGCTGCTACTTGGTTGAGTAGGACCCAACCTTTCTAGGATCCTATTAAGCCCACCCTTTTCCAATCAGCCTTATCCTCAAGGCTGAGGTTCCATGAATTCAGGGAACCGGGTCTTCAGCTCCTCATATGATTCCCATGTGGTATATACGAGTGGTAAATTATTCCAATGCACTAGTACTTCAATAGAGGGACGTCGGCGACATATGATGATTTTGCGGTCGAGAATAACTTGCGGTTAGGATTGGATATATCCATCATTAGTGGTATTGGGTAGTTGAATCTAGGGTGACTCGTGTTCGCCCAACTTGGGCTTCAAGCATGACATGTGGAAAACAGGATGAATTTTGGCATCCTCAAGCAATTTAAGTCTATACGCCACAGCTCCAATACACTCTACAATCTGATAGGGCCCATAAAAATGTGGAGATAGCTTCATGGAGGCTAGTGTGTTGATGGATAGTTGTTTGTATGGTTGTAGGTAAAGATAAACCCAATCTCCTACTAAAAATTCTCTTTCGCTTCTTCGTGTTTTAGCTTACTGCTTCATTCTGGCTTGAGCGGTAGAGAGATTATCCTTTAGCAGCTATAGGAGTTTGTCTTTGTCAATTATGTTAAATCTCAGATTTTGATGATAAAGTCAATTGGTGAATTATTTGTTCTAATATATATTGTCGAGATAAGTGTGTAGGATTAACTATGATGGGATGAAAACATAAAGCAATTTACTGAGGTCAAGTTTGTTGGGAGTTCGAAAGTTCACCGGAAGTCCGAAGGATCGTCGAAAGTGTTGCCGGAACTAACCGAGATCGAATCAGGGACTTGTTGAAGGTCTCAAAAGTTCGCCATAAAGATCATTGGAGGTTCGTAGAGATTACCGAGAAGGTTCGGAAGCTTGCCAAAGACTCATTGAGCTCGCCACACAATTCGGGAGCATGCTGGGAGTCCACCGGAAGAAATCCGAAGGAGTGTTGGAAATCCACTAGAATCTCGTCGAAAAGCTCACCGGAAGTAGACTTGAAGAATGTCGGTTTAAATCACTTAGAAGTATGTTTCAATTTCGTAGTAAGCACATAATTAGGGTAAGGATTAGGAAATAATCCTGTTTAAACCTAGTAGGAGCCAACCAGGCTCTTATTAGGTTGATTTGGGCCTAAAACAGGGCCCATTCTGAATGGGCCAGGCGGTGGAACCACCCAGTGGCCAAGAGCTGGGCGGTGCCCAGCACCCGAGTACATGGGCGGTGGAACCGCCCTGTACACGGTCAGTCTAACAACTGATAGGCGATGGCACCACCATTGATAGGTGGTAGCACCACCAGTACCAGGAAACCCAAACAGAATTTAAATTTGAAGCTCAAATTTGAATCCTCTTGGGGTCTATAAATACCCCTCCTTTCTTAGCAGAAAGATCACCCTTTTTGAGTGTTAGAATTGAGCAAAAGTTTTGGCTAAGCCTTGTTTTCGATAGCTAGTGTTCACCTCCCTCTCTCTTTAAAAAATCTGTAAGAGTGTGAACCACTCGTAAAAGGGTTGTAAGAGGGGTGTTTGGTCCTTTCCCTTCAAAACGATTTGCTAGTAGAAGTTGGGAGCCTCATCGGAGAAGGCTTTGAAAGTGGATGTAGGTCACTTGACCGAACCACTATACATCATGGTGTTCTTGAATGTGTGAATGGTTAAATTTCTGAATCGTTTCTTTACTTAGTTACAAATCATTCGATTTTCATCTCCTTTACTCAAGCAACTTCAACTAAGTCATCTTTCATTGAATCAAAATTTCCATACAAACTAGCCATTTATGAAATCAGTTTTAAACTTACAAGTTTTAATCCGCTGCACTAATTCACCCCCCCCCCTCTTAATGCCTCTCCGATCCTAATAATTGGTATCATAGCAAGGTTCACTCTCATATTTGGTTTAAAACCTAAGAGATATTGCCTATTCCGGCATGCAAGAGGGTCATTTCATTACACGTCCACCTATGTTCAATGGGTCGGATTACACGTATTGGAAGACTCGTATAAGGATCTTTCTTATTTTCATGGATTTTTAACTTTAGAGCATCGTTGTAAATGGATTTCAAAAATCTTCTCTTCTAACGAGCGAATGGAATGAATCAGAAAAGAATACTTTTGTTTTAAACGCAAAGGCTATGAATGCCTTGTTTTGCACTCTTGACAAAAATGAATTTAATCATATTTTGATTTATGAATCGGCTTTTTATATTTGGCGTACTCTTGAGATCACTCATGAAGGCACTAGCCAAGTGAAAGAGTCCAAAATTAACATTCTTGTGCATTCTTACGAACTTTTCCAAATGAAACCAAGTGAGTCTATCGGAGACATGTACACCCGCTTCACGGATGTCATTAATGGACTCAAAGCTCTTGGTAAAGGTTTTTATAATTTTGAACTTGTAACTAAAATTTTAAGATCCCTTCCAAAGAGTTGGGATCCAAAAGTTACGGCCATTCAAGAGGCCAAGGATCTTAAAACTTGTCCTTTCGAAGAACTTATTGGGTCTCTAAGGATCTACGAAATGACATGCTATACTCATGAAGAGCTCGAGAACCCCCTTCCAAAGAATAAGAAGGATATGGCACTAAGAACACAATAAGACCACTTAAAATAAACATCAAGTGATGAGGATAGTGACAATGACATTGCACTTTTAACTCGAAAAGTTAAAAAATTTATAAGAAAGAAAAAATTTAAAAATGACACAAAAAACAAACTTGAACATAAAAAGGACCAAGTCATTTGCTACGAGTGCAAGAAGCCAGGGCACTTCAAATATAAATGCTCCTAAGCCAAGAAGAAGCAACCAAAGAAGAAGAAAGCATTGAAGGCTATATGGGATAACTCAAGTGACTCCGAGGATGAAGAAACAAGCAACAAAGAGGAGGCCAACTTCGCTCTAATGGCATTGGGAGAAGAGACACATTCACCATCACAAGCTAGGAGCAAGAGATGGTATCTTGATAGTGGATGCTGAAGGCACATGACCGGAGATTCATCTCAACTCTCTATGCTCACTAGCAAAGAAGAAGGGTATTTCACCTTCGGAGATAACAACAAGGGTAAAATCATTGGCAAGGGAACTATAGGTAACAAATCAAGTTTTTCAATAGATGATGTGTTTGTTGCTAGTTGATGGATTAAAACATAATCTTTTAAGCATTAGTCAATTATGTGATAAAGCTTATATTGTTAGATTTGAATCTAATATTTGCATCATTGAAAACCAAACAACAACATATCTATGATTGCTTTAAAACAAAATAATGTCTACATCATTAATATTGATGAACTAAGTAATGAAATGTGTTTTTCGATTTTGAATGATGATGCTTGGCTTTGGCATAGGAGATTAGGTCATGCAAGCATGAAACTAATATCCAAGATTTTATCTAGAGAGTTAGTACGAGGGATTCCCAATATGAAGTTTGTCAAGGACAAAATATGTGATGCGTGTCAACTAGAAAAACAAATAAAAACTAGTTTCGAATAAAAAAAATCAAATTAGCACCACTAGACCATTGCAATTGATCCATTTGAACTTATTTGGACCAATTGACATTACAAGCCTAGGAGGTAGCAAATATGCCTTCGTAATTATAGATGACTATAGTAGATATACTTGAACCTATTTCTTGGCTCACAAAAGTAATTGTTTTAAATATTTTTCTAAATTTTATAAACTTACTCAAAACGAAAAAGGTTTCATGATTTCATCAATTCAGAGTGATCACAATGGTGAATTTCAAAACCATGACTTCCAAAATTTTTGTAAAACAAATGGATATAATCATAACTTCTATACTCCGAGGAATCCTCAACAAAATGGAGTAGTGGAAAGAAAAAATAGAAATTTGTAAGAAATGATAAGAACCATGTTAAATGAATATAATTTACCCAAATATTTTTGGGTCGAAGTCGTGAATACGACTTGCTATGTCATGAATAGAGTTCTGGTAAGACCATCTCTATCTAAGACTTCGTATGAATTATGGAATAATAAAAAATCTAATATTTCTTACTTTAAAGTTTTTGGTTGCTAATGTTTTATTTTAAATGAAAAGGATGCTTTAGGAAAATTCGATGCTAAATCCGATGAAGGCATCTTTCTTAGTTACTCTTCTATTTCTAAAGCTTTTCGGGTTTTCAACAAAAGAACCTTAGTTATAGAAGAGTCTATTCATGTAGTTTTTAATGAATTTTCCGAATTTAAGAAAAATGATTTTGATGATGATCTTGGTTTTAATGATTTGAATTTGAATGTGCCCTCTCCTCAAAATGGCAACTTGGATGTATCTTCTTCCCAAATTTCCTTACTTAAGAAATGGAAGTATGTAGATACCCATCCTAAGGAGTTAATTATGGGAGACACATCAAAAGGGGTTCAAACTCGTTCTTCTTTCAAAAATTTTTGTGCCCATGTTGCTTTTCTTTCTCAAATTGAACCCAAGTGCATTGACGATGCCTTGAAAGATGATTCTTGAGTTATCACAATGCAAGAAGAATTGAATCAATTTGACAGAAATGAGGTATGGAAGCTTGTTCCTAGACCTAATGACCATTTAGTTAATGGTACTAAATGGGTCTTTAGAAACAAGCAAGATGAATGTAGTATCATGGTTAGAAACAAGGCTAGACTAGTAGCCAAAGGTTTCAACTAAGAAGAAGGTATCGATTACGAAGAAACCTTCGCTCCTGTGGCAAGATTAGAAGCCATTAGGATGCTCCTTGCCTATGCTAGTAGTGATAATTTTAAATTGTTTCAAATGGATGTCAAAAGTACTTTCCTATATGGCTTTATTTCCAAAGAAGTGTATATTGAACAACCACCCGAATTTGAAAATTCTCTTCTTCCCAATCATGTGTTTAAACTAAGGCTCTCTATGGATTAAAACAAGCCCCTAGGGCTTGGTATAACAGGCTTAGCTCGTTCTTAATTTCAAATAATTTTACTAAAGGCAAGGTTGATACTACATTGTTTATCAAACATTTTGAAAATAATTTTCTTATTGTTCAAATTTATGTTGATGATATTATTTTTGGTTCTTCGAATGAATCACTATGTGAATCATTTGTCAAGTGTATGAGTCATGAATTTGAAATGAGTCTAACGGGAGAATTAACCTTCTTTCTAGGATTGTAAATTAAACAACTTAGTAAGACATATTTCTTAATCAATCCAAATATATATTAGAATTGTTAAAAAGTTTTAACATGGATGGTTCAAAAGCCATAAATACTCTTATGAGTATTTCCACTAAGTTAGATTTAGATGAAAGTGGAGAAAATTTTGATCAAAAGACATATAGGGGAATGATAGGTAGCTTGCTCTATCTTACCGCGACTAGACCGGATATCATGTTTAGCGTAGAACTTTGTACGAGATTTTAAGTTGATCCTAAGTTATCTCATCTTAAAGCTGTTAAAAGAATTCTTAGATATCTTAAAGGTACTCTTAATCTGGGATTATGGTATCTAAAATCTGATAACCTTGATTTAATAGCTTATGCGGATGCCAATTTTGGCGGATGTAGAATAGATAGAAAAAGCATATCTGGAACATGCCAATTTCTAGGACATGCACTTGTTTCTTGGACCTCTAAGAAACAAAATTCGATTGCACTATCAACAGTGGAAGCCGAATATATAGCTGCAAGTGCATGCTATGCACAAGTTGTTTGGATGAAAAATACGTTAGAAGACTATGAAATTTATTTAAAGAACATTCCCATAAAATGTGATAACACAAGTGCTATTTGTCTAACTAAAAATCCAATTCAACACTCTAGAACTAAGCATATTGACATTAGACATCACTTTATATGAGATCATGTCAATAGTAATGATATCACTCTTGAATTTATTGATACAAAATATCATTTAGCGGATATTTCACAAAACCCTTAAATGAAGAACAATTTGACTTTATTAGAAGGGAATTAGGCATGTTGAATTGTCCTCGTGGATGAGCTACATTGTATGTTTTTCATAATTTTGGCTTTCCTGGATTTGCCTCCCTCATTTTGATTTTGTATTTCAAAGAGTGGTCTAAGACATCATCCTATCTCAATTCAACACATTAAAACTTCTGAAAACTAAATAAAAAAAAAAGGTATTTTTTTTTGGGTGCCAGCGGTGGCACCGCCAGAACCAGCGGTAGCACCACCTGGGTGCTCGGCTCCCAAGCGGTGGCATCGCCTAGGTGCTCGGCTCCCAAGCAGTGGCATCGCTTGGTTGGCGATGGCACCACCCGAACACCCCTATATTTAAGGGGTGTATTAGGGTCGGCGGTGGAACCGACACCAACCTTGTTTTTAATGTTAGGATTTGAAAGGCACTAAGAGGGGGGGGGGTGAATTAGTGCAGTGGATTAATATCGTAATTTTGAAACCGATTTCACAAAAAGATAAATTTATAAGAAGATTTCGATTCGACGAAAGAGAACTTGAATGAAGTTGCTTGAGTAAAGGAAATTGAAAGGAACTAAACAATTTGCAGCTAAGTAATGAAATAATTCAGAAAAGTAAACACTCACACTTTCATGAACACAATGATGTATAGTGGTTCGGTCAAATGACCTACATCCACTCTTGAAGCCTTCACGATGAGGCTCCACACTTCCACTAGCAAATCCTTTGAAGGGGAAGGACCAAATACCCCTCTTACAACCCTTTACAAGTTGGTTCACACTCTTACAAGATTTCATAAGGAGAAGAAGGAGGTGAACACTTTAGCAAAAGAAGAGACAAGACTTTTCAAGACTTTTCAAAGACTTTTTCTCAAAATTCTAACTCTCAAGAGTACCCTTTCAGCTAAGAAAAGGGGGGGTATTTATAGGCTCAAAGAGGTTCAAATTTGGGCTCCAAATTTGAACTCAATTTGAGTTTCTCGGTGCTGGGCGGTTCAACCGCCTGTCAGAGGCGGTGCAACCGCTTGTCAGTCTAGCAGACTAACACAACAGGGGCGGTGCTACCACCCTAGTCAGCGGTGCTATCGCCTGTGTCGGGCAAAGTGCCACCACCCTGCATCAAGGCAAGTTCAACCGCTCGGCCCATTCAAAGAAAGGTGAATGGGCCTTGTTTAAGGCCCAAGTTGGCCCAGTAAGAGCCCGGTTGGCCCTTACCAAATTTAGGCAGGATTATTTCTAAATCCTTGCTCTAATCACATGCAAACTATGAATTTAAAACATAATTCTAAGTGATTTAACCCGACATTCTTCAAGTCAACTTTCGACGAGTTTTATGGCGAGATTTTGGCGGACTTCAGACACTTCCCTCGGATATCTTCCGGTGGACTTCCAGCACACTCCCGGATTGTATGGCGAGCTCAACGAGTCTTCGGCTAGCTTCCGAATCTTCCCGGTAAGTTCTGCGAACCTTCTATGATCTTTGCGAAGAACTTCCAAAAATTTCGGCAAGTCCCTGATTCGATCTTGGTTGGTTCCGGCAACACTTTCGACGATCTCTCGGACTTTCGATGAACTCTTGAACACCTGACGGATTTGACCACGGTAAATCACTTTATGTTTTCATCCCATCGTAGTTATTCCTGCACACTTATCTCGACAATATATATTAGAACAAATATTTCACCAATTGACTTTATCATCAAAATCCGAGATTCAACAATCTCCCCCTTTTTGATGATGACAATCAATTGATAATGGAGTTACTCTTAACTCCCCCTATCTATATGCCATAGATAGTAAAAACTACTTGAATTCAATTTCTTTGAGTTCAATATGATAAGTTTAACTTATCGTTCATCATATGAAAGAGAAATTTCATGGTTTACTTAATGATAACAATGTCGATGTATAACACTTATAGACATTCATCATTAAGTCAAAGGATGTCAAATAGACAGGTATCAAATGATATCAATGAAGTATACACAATTAAAAAAATGATATCAAGAACCTAAATAAGCATTTCAAGCATATAACTTGCAAAGCATGGCAAATGTATATAACTTGCAAAGCATGGCAAATACATATAACTAGTCACATATTTCTCCCCCTTTGTCATCAACAAAAAGGAAAAGAGGGATTCATATACGAGTGAAAACCGAAAATATTATGAGTGCGTCATTCAAAGGTATGTAAAAAGATATCCAAAAAATATCACAAATGAGGGAAAAGAAATCATTCAAAAATTGAATCATTCCACAATACCCAAGGTAGATAAAATGTATTAAAGATAATTTTAAAGTTGCATAGATGTCAAAGTTGCATAAAAGTTTACAACGTTTAAAAAGAAAATATAATACAACAAACTACTCCTCTGGAGGAATGCCAAAGTGCTTATACATGTGATCTATCTTTTGGTTTATCTTTCGTATTTCCTTCAAAAGTTCAATTTGCTGCAATTTAACTTCATTTAATTGTCTCATGATCGGATCGTCATAAGGTGTAGCTGAAGCTGGTACCGATGGAGCTATATCAAAGAGATCAGGAGGAGGAGATTCACTTCCCCTAAAGACTAGTGTTTTAGGATATTCTACTGGTGGGGGAGGTATATCAATCCTTCTTGGTTGTCTAACCCCTATTCTATTCTCAAATGTACACCTAAGTCTCTTAAGTAGTTTCATGTCAATGACGTTATATCTGTCCACTTGTACTACTTCTTCATCAGGTGGAATACTAATATTATGGGCATGCAACAATCTAGTTATCAATCCTCCATATGGTAACATTAACCCTTTAGAAAGGACTTCTATCATGTGTTGTCGGATTAGGTATCCAAAACAAAAATTCTATCTGGTCATGATCCAATATATGATACCTAACTCAATTAAACTGATCTCATCATGATGAAACTGTTTAGGAATGATAATGCTTGTAAGAATGTGATGTAGAATTTTAGAGCTAAAAGGCAACAAGTGTTCACAGCTCTTGGGAATTATGCCTAAGTTTGGATTTACAAAGACGGTTTCTAAGGCTTCGGAGTGGGTGGCTCCGATTGTGTCCATGTCCCATTTCCCTCTAAAATAGTATCCTAACTCTTTCTCGACAATTCTAATTAGAGTGCATATCGTATTATCAAATATTTGAATTTCATTTCCTAGAAGATAGGTAGATAAGCCATCATCATTCATACTTAAATTAGCATAAAATAATTTAATCAAGCGTGGATAAATGGGTTCAACAATTTGCAAAATGGGTAAGACCTCTAAGTTAGCAAATCACATAATGGGTTCATGGTTCCCTAATTGACTCAAATCAACATATTTCCCTTTATGAATGGTTCTAGTAATAAGTTCTAAAAATCTAAGGGATGCATCTTTTGATTTGAAAAGAAGTTGGTCAAATAAATCTAACTCCACCCTTTTCCCTTTGTCTCTTGAAGATCTTTTAGGAGCCATGTCTAGTGAGGATAGATCAATAATCAATTTAAAGGAAAGAACTAAAACTAGAGAAGAAACGGGGAGAAAATTTTCAGATTTTACCTTAGATGTGTTTCCTTGAGAGGTAGAGAGCTTGAATCAAGGAAGAATCCCCTTCTTTGGCTTTTAGAGGGAGAGAATGAGGCTTGGAAGAGGTTTGAGGGCTTTAGAGAGGTGGAAGAGGGTGCTCTCGGGTTGGGGGCGGTTCTACCGCCGACCCTAACTCACCCCTTTTATAAAGGGGTGTTCAGGTGGTTCAACCGCCTAGACAGGCGGTTCAACCGCCTAGGGTCCGACTACCCAGGTGGTGCCATCGCCGGATCTAGTGGTGCTACCGCTGGTAGCACAAAATTTTTTTATTTTGTTTTAATTTATTTTGAATTTGTTTTCAGAAGGTTTAAGGATTGATGTCTTAGATTAAAAAAAATCGAGAGGAAACCAAATCGATGAAAGCCAAATTTTTAAAGAAAAATCTCATACAATAAAGTTCACTTATTAGGATAATTTAACATGCCTAATTCCCTTCTAATAAAATCAAATTGTTCCTCATTTAAGGGTTTTATAAAAATGTCCACTAATTGATGATTTGTATCAATAAATTCAAGGGTGACATCTTTATTACTGACATGATCACGTATAAAATGATGCCTAATGTCAATGTGTATAGTTCGAGAGTATTGAATCAGATTTTTAGTTAGACAGATAGCACTCGTGTTATCACATTTTATAGGAATGTTCTTTAAATAAATTCCATAGTCTTCTAGTATATTTTTCATCCAAATAACCTGTGCACAGCATGCACTTGCAGCTATGTATTCTACTTCTACCATAGATAGTGCAACCGAATTTTGTTTATTGGAAGTCCAAGAAATAAGTGCATGTCCTAGAAATTAGCATGTTCTGGATGTACTTTTTCTATCTATTTTATATCCACCAAAATCTGCATCTGCCTAAGCTTTCAAATCAAAGTTATCAGATTTTGGATACCATAATCCAAGATTTAGAGTCCCTTTAAGATATCTAAGGATTCTCTTAACGGCTTTGAAATGAGATAACTTGGGATTAGCTTGAAATCTTGCACATAGCCCCACACTAAACATGATGTCAGGTCTGGTTACAGTGAGATAAAGCAGGCTACCAATCATACCTCTATATGTTTTTTATCAAAACTTTCTCTATTTTCATCCATATCTAACTTAGTGAAGGTGCTCATAGGAGTGCTAATGTCTGTTGATCCATCCATGTTAAATCGTTTTAACAATTCTAATGTATACTTAGATTGATTTAGAAATATACCATCACTTAGTTGCTTAATTTACAATCTTAAAAAGAAATTTAGTTCTCCCATTAGGCTCATCTCAAATTCATCACTCATATTCTTGGCAAATGAATCGCATAGTGATTTATTAGAAGAACCAAAAATAATATCATCAACATAAATTTGAACAATAAGAAAATTATTTTCAAAATGTTTAATAAACAATGTAGTATCAACCTTGCCTTTAGTGAAATCATTTGAAATTAAAAAAGAACTAAACCTCTCATACCAAGCCCTAGGGGCTTGTTTTAGACCATATAGAGCTTTAGTTAGCTTAAACACATGGTTAGGAAGAAGAGAATTTTCAAATCTGGGTGGTTGTTCGACATACACTTCTTCGGAAACAAAACCATTTAAGAATGCACTTTTGACATCCATTTGAAATAATTTGAAATCATTACTACTAGCATAGGCAAGGAGTATCCTAATGGCTTCTAATCTTGCCACAGGAGCGAAGGTCTCTTCGTAATCGATACCTTCTTCTTGGTTGAAACCTTTGGCCACTAGTCTAGCCTTATTTCTAACCACGATACCACATTCATCTTGCTTGTTTCTAAAGACCCACTTAGTACCAATAACTAAGTGGTCATTAGGTTTAGGAACAATCTTCCATACCTCATTCCTCTCAAATTGATTCAATTCTTCTTGCATCGCGATAACCCAAGAATCATCTTTTATGGCATTGTCAATGCACTTAGGTTCAATTTGAGAAAGAAAAGCGGTATGGGCACAAAAATCTTTGAAAGAAGAGCGAGTTTGAACCCCTTTCGATGTATCTCCTATAATTAACTCCTTGGGATGAGCATCTACATACTTCCATTCCTTAGGTAAGGAAGTTTGGGAAGAAGATGCATCCAAGTTGTCATCTTGAGGAGAGGGTTCATTCAAATTTAAATTATCAAAGCCAAAATCATCATCAAAATCTTTTTTCTTAAATTCAAAAATTTCATTGAAAACCACATGAATAGATTCTTCTATAACTAAGGTTTTTTTGTTGAAAACACGAAAAGCCTTAGAAATAGAAGAATAACCAAGAAATATGCCTTCATTGGATTTTGCATCGAATTTTCCTAAGGCATCCTTTTCATTTAAAATAAAGCATTTACAACCAAAAACTTTAAAATAAGAAACATTGGGTTTTTTATTATTTCATAATTCATATGAGGTTTTAGATAGGGATGGTCTCACTAGAACTCTATTCATAACATAGCAAGCCGTATTCACGGCTTCGACCCAAAAATATTTTGGTAAATTATATTCATTAAACATAGTTCTAGCCATTTCTTGTAAACTTCTATTTTTCCTTTCCACTACTCCATTTTGTTGAGGATTTCTTGGAGTAGAGAAGTTATGGTTATATCCGTTTATTTCATAAAAATTTTGGAAGTCATGATTTTGAAATTCACCTCCGTGATCATTCCGAATTGATGAAATCATAAAACCTTTTTCATTTTGAGTGAGTTTACAAAATTTAGAGAAACATTTGAAACAATCACTTTTGTGAGCCAAGAAATAGGTCCAAGTATATCTACTATAGTCATCCACAATTACAAAGGCATATTTGCTACCTCCTAGGCTTGTTATGTCAATTGAACCAAATAAGTCCAAATGGATCAATTACAATGGTCTAGTAGTGCTAATTTGATTTTTTGATTTGAAACTAGTTTTTATTTGTTTTCCTAGTTGACATGCATCACATACTTTGTCCTTGATAAATTTCATATTTGGGATTCCGCTTACTAACTCTATAGATGAAATCTTGGAAATTAGTTTCATGCTTGCATGGCCTAATCTCCTATGCCAAAGCCAAGCATCATCATTCAAAATCGAAAAATATATTTTATTACTTAATTCATCAATATATATGGTGTAGACATTGTTTTGTTTCAAAGCAATCAGGGATATGTCATTGTTTGGTTTTTCAATGATGCAAACATTAGATTCAAATCTAACAACATAACCTTTATCACATAATTGACTAATGCTTAAAAGATTATATTTTAAACCATCAACTAGCAACAGATCATCAATTGAAAAACTTGATTTGTTACCTATGGTTCCCTTGCCAATGATTTTACCCTTGTTGTTGTCTCCGAAGGTGACATACCCTTCTTCTTTGCTAGTGAGCATAAAGAAATGAGATGGATCTCCGGTCATGTGCCTTGAGCATCCACTATCAAGATACCATTTCTTGCTCCTAGCTTGTGAGTTTGTCTACAAAAGAGGATGGTTTTTAGGTACCCATTTGATTTTGAGCGCCTTACAAATTGATCTACTTAATTTGTAATTTATCAATGAATTGTTTATGGTTCCTTTAGGAACCCATATCAATTTTTGTGGACTAATTTTCTTGAATGGATATTTGTAAGCAACATGTCCCATTTTACCACAAAAATTACATTCTAAATGGGGTGATACATGTAATGTGGGTCCCTTAATGAAGGTGGTGGGATTTTGGTGAGATCCACTCACAAATCCGATTCCACTTTTATTTCTGACGTGACCCTTGTTAGCAAGGATCATGTCCAAGCCCTTGCTACCAACCTTAAACTTGTTTAGGGTTTCTTTGAGTAACAAGTTCTCTCTTTTTATTACTTCTAAGTGTTCACACTTAGAGCATGGGGGTAGAGAAGGGGTTTGGAGACTACTAAACTTATTTTGTAATAAAGCATACTCTTTCTTAAGCAAATTGAACTTCTTACTAATAGTTCTACATTCATCAAATAACTCATGAAAAGCGATAGAAAGTTCATCGAAAGATAACTCTTCATTAAATTACTCACTAACCTCTTCTCTTAAGGCCATTAGCGCGAAGTTGGGCTCCTCTTTGTTGCTAGCTTCTTTAACCTCAGAGTCACTTGAATCATCCCATGTGGCCTTCAAAACTTTCTTCTTCTTGAATTGCTTCTTCTTGACTTGAGGGCATTCATTCTTGAAGTGTCCCGGCTTCTTGCAGTCGTAGCAAATAACTTGATCCTTTTTGTATTCAAATTTATTTTTTGTGTCATTTTTAAATTTGTTCTTTCTTATAAATTTCTTAAACTTTCGAGTTAAAAGTGCAATGTCATTGTCACTGTCCTCATCACTTGATGTTCCTTTCAAGTGGTCTTCTTGTGTTCTAGGTACCATATCCTTCCTATTCTTTGGAAGGGGGTTCTCAAGCTCTTCATGAGCATGGCACGTCATCTTGTAGGTCATTAGAGACCCAATAAGTTCTTCAAGCGAAAATATTTTAAGATCCTTGGCCTCTTGAATGGCCGTAACTTTTAGATCCCAACTCATTGGAAGGGATCTTAAAATTTTAGTTACCAACTCAAAGTTAGAAAAACCTTTACCAAAAGCTTTAAGTCCATTGATGACATCCGTAAAGTGGGTGTACATGTCTCCAATGGACTCATTTGGTTTCATCCGAAAAAGTTTATAAGAATGCACAAGAATGTTGATTTTGGACTCTTTCACTCGGCTAGTGCCTTCATGAGTGATTTCAAGAGTGCGCCAAATATCAAATGCCGATTCGCAAATAGAAACCCGATTAAACTCATTCTTATCAAGCGCACAAAATAAGGCATTCATAGCCTTTGCATTGAGAGCAAAAATCTTCCTTTCCGACTCATTCCACTCACTCATCGGAATAGAAGATTTTGCAAAGCCATTTTCAACAATGTTCCAAAGTTCGAAGTCCATAGAAATGAGAAAAATCCTCATACGAGTCTTCCAATACTTATAATCCGACCCATTAAATATAGGCGGATGAATAATGGAGTGACCCTCTTGCATACTAGAGTAGGCCATCTCTCTTGGGTTTTAAACCAATATGAGAGTAAACCTTACTCTGATACCAATTGTTAGGATCAGAAAGGCACTAAGAGGGGGGGGGGTGAATTAGTGCAGTGGATTAATATCATAATTTCGAAACCGATTTTGCAAAAAGATAAGTTCGAAGAAAGATTTCGATTCGATGAAAGAGAACTTGAATGAAGTTGCTTGAGTAAAGGAAATTAAAAGGAACTAAACAATTTATAGCTAAGTAATGAAATAATTCAGAAATGTAAACACTCACACATTCATGAACACAATGATGTATAGTGGTTCGGTCAAATGGCCTACATCCACTCTTGAAGCCTTCACGATGAGGCTCCGTACTTCTACTAGAAAATCCTTTGAAGGGGAAGGACCAAATACCCCTCTTACAACCCTTTACAAGTTGGTTCACACTCTTACAAGATTTCACAAGGAGAAGAAGGAGGTGAACACTTTAGCAAAAGAAGAGACAAGACTTTTCAAGACTTTTCAAAGACTTTTTCTCAAAATTCTAACTCTCAAGGGTACCCTTTCAGCTGAGAAACGGGGGAGTATTTATAGGCTCAAAGAGGTTCAAATTTGGGCTCCAAATTTGAACTCAATTTGAGTTTCCCAGTGCTGGGTGATTTAATCACCTATTAGAGGTGGTACAACCGCCTATCAGTCTAACAAACTGACACAGCAGGGGCGGTGCTACCGCCCTAGCTGGGCGGTTCAACCGCTTGGCCCATTCAGCGAAGGCTGAATGGGCCTTGTTTAAGGCCCAAGTTGGCCCAGCAAGAGCTCGGTTGGCCCTTACCAAATTTATGCAGGATTATTTCTAAATCCTTGCTCTAATCACATACAAATTATGAATTTAAAACATAATTCTAAGTGATTTAACTTGACATTCTTCAAGTCAACTTCCGTCGAGCTTTATGGCGAGATTCTGACGGACTTCCAACACTTCCCTCGGATTTCTTCCGGCGGACTTCCAACACACTCCCGGATTGTATGGCGAGCTCAACGAGTCTTCGGCTAGCTTCCGAATCTTTCCGGTAAGTTCCGCGAACCTTCTACGATCTTTGCGATGAACTTTCGAAAACTTCGGCAAGTCCCAGATTCAATCTTGGTTGGTTCCGGCAACACTTTCGACGATCTCTCGGACTTCCGATGAACTCTTGAACACCCGACGAACTTAACCATGATAAATCACTTTATGTTTTCATGCCATCGTAGTTATTCCTGCACACTTTCTCGATAATATATATTAAACAAATATTTCACCAATTGACTTCATCATCAAAATCCGAGATTCAACATTTAACTCTTCCTCCTTCTCCTCCAAACCTCTCAAATCCTCTCCTCTCCCCATCTTCTTCCTCTAAAAAGCCTAACAAAGGGGTTTTCTCTTGAATCAAGCTCCTCACCTACCAAGGGAACTCCAAGAAGTTAAAATCTGTAATTTTCTCTTCTCTTCTCATTGCTTGGTCTCTTCCTTATTGTTTCTTTTTTATCCATCATCACGAATAGATATGGCTCCTAAGAGATCATCAAGAGGTAATGGGAAAAGGTTGGAAGGAGATTTCTATGACCCAATCCTCTTTAGATCTAATGAGGTAGCTCTAAGGTACCCCAATTTTGAATCTAAAGCCATACATAAGGGAAAACATGTTGATCTAGGTGAACTAGGAAACCTAGAACCCATTAGATGATTTACCGATTTAGATGTCTTACCTATCTTGCAAATCGATGAACCGATCTACCCTCGGTTGGTTAAGTTATTTTACGCAAACATAAGTGTTGAACATGATGGATTGACTACCTACCTTTTGGGAACCAAAATTTAAATTTTTGATCATATGATATGTGAGCTAATTGGAATTGAAGAAAAGAATAGAGGATGTTATTTCAAAGGCCAATGGGATATGAATGCAATCGAAGCAACCCACTCCAAAGCTTTAGAGGTAATTTTTGCAAATCCTAACTTAGGCATTATTCCTAAAAGCTGCGAGCACTTGTTACCCTTCAATTCAAAAATACTTCATCACATCATCATAAGCATTCTTCTTCCTAAACAATTTCACCATGATGAGATTAGTATGCTAGAATTAAGCACCATGTATTGGATCATGACCCGACAAAATAATTGCTTTGGATACTTGATTAGACAACACATGATGGAAATTATCTCTAGAGACTTAATATTACCGTATAGCAGGTTGATCTCTAGATTAATAATTGCACATGATATTTGTGTCACCCGATGAGGAAATAATGCAAGTCGATAGATATAACACTATAAACAGAAACCTCCGGAAGAGACTTAGATGCACTTTTAGAAATGGTATATGGATTAGGCAACCTAGAAGGATTGATCAAGCTCCCCCACCAGTAGAGCGACCTAAAACACCAATTATTATGGGAAGTGAATCTCCTCTGCCTAGTCCCTTTGGTCTAGCACCATCTGAGCCAGCTCCTGCTCTATCCACTAAAGTTCCAATCATGCTAGCATTAAATCAAATCAAATCATAGCAAAATCAAATCAACTTACAGCAAGCTGAAATTTTGAAGGAAGTACGGCAGATGAACCGGAAGATAGATCACTTGTATAGGCATTTTGGAATTCCCCCTGAGGAATATTTGTTGCCTTAACTCTTGTTTTGTAAACCTTATGACTACTATGGATGATATTGTATGTTTTTAAGTATGATGTTTCTTTCATATCATCTACTCGGACTTTGAATAAATTTTTCGTTCGATCGTAACTTTTGGATGACACTTTTATATTGTTGTAACATTTTGTATGATTTGATATCTTCCTCGAATGATTTCATGCTCCCTCCACCTATTTTAAGCATGTTTCACTTCATAAATGCCAAGCTGATGATTAATCAAATTTTGATATCTCCTACTCATAGCTTGATAAATGAGGATTTTTATTTTGGAGCAATACATGAATTCTTCACCTCTTTTTTGTTGATGACAAAGGGAGAGAAAAATGTGAAATTGATATGATGGAGTGAAAAATGAATTGCAAAAACTTATATCGTTCATATTACAATATATCACAAAAAATATAAATTTTCTTGAGATAAGCTATTCCTTCATTTGATATCATGCCTTGATATTGAGCACTCTTTTTGATATCATTTGATCCTTGTCATATTTGAATTAATAATTGATATTTCTTATCGTAATGGCTATAGGTGTAATACCTTGACATTGTTTTTTCATTAAGAAAAATATGAAGTTTTCATATTAATGCTTAAACTTGCTTATTAAGCTTGACGTTAAATGAAATTTATCAGTTTCGACTTGAATTCAAATGATTGAATTCAAGTGTTTTTACTTTCTCATGATATGACATATAGATAGGGGGAATTAAGAATAACTTCATCATCAATTAATTATTATCATCAAAAAAGAGAAGATTGTTAAATCTCAGATTTTGATGATGAAGTCAATTGGTGAATTATTTGTTCTAATCTATATTATCGAGATAAGTGTGCAGGATTAACTACGATGGGATGAAAACATAAAGTGATTTATTGAGGTCAAGTTCGTCGGGAGTTCGAGAGTTCACCGGAAGTCCGAAGGATCATCGGAAGTGTTGCCGGAACCAACCAAGATCGAATCAGGGACTTGCCGAAGGTTTCAGAAGTTCACCATAAAGATCGTTGGAGGTTCATGGAGATTACTGAGAAGGTTTGGAAGCTTGCCAAAGACTCATTGTGCTCGCCACATAATCTTGAAGCCTGTTAGGAGTCCACCGGAAGAAATCCGAAGGAGTGTCGAAAGTCCACCAGAATCTCGTCGGAAGTAGACTTGAAGAATATCGGTTTAAATCACTTAGAATTATGTTTCAATTTCATAGTAAGTACATAATTAGAGTTGCCCTAGGAATTTTATCAAAGGGTAATCTGACAACCCAATAAAGGCAATAAGCAAAAAATAAATAAAAAAGATAGGGATACCAAATTTACGTGGTTCAATCAATTGACCTACGTCCATGGACGGAGGAGGAGCAAAAACTCTACTATAAAAAGGGACAATTACAAATGCCTTAGGAAAATTTTCCTAGGCCTTAAAACACCCAAAATTACTAAACAAAAAAAACTACTAAATAATTAGGATTTTCTTGTGATGCATTTAGCTTCAAAGCCTAAGCCCTTATTTATAGTTACAATAGGAAATAGCAAGCTTGATTTTTCTGATGTGGGACTAAAATGGGACTTGCCAAACCAACAAGTTTCTTGCTTGCATGGCCTAATCTCCTATTCCAAAGCCAAGCATCATCATTTAGAATAGAGAAGCACATTTCATTACTAAGTTCTTCAATGTTAATGGTGTAAATATTATTTTGTTTTAACGCAATCATGGATATGTTGTTATTTGATTTTTCAATGATGTAAGCATTAGATTCAAATCTAACAATATAACCTTTATCGCATAATTGACTAATGCTCAAAAGTTATGTTTTAATCTATCAACTAGTAATACATCATCAATTGAAAAACTTGATTTGTTACCTATGGTTCCCTTGCCAATGATTTTACCCTTGTTGTTGTCTCCGAAGGTGATATACCCTTCTTCTTTGCTAGTGAGCATAGAGAATTGAGATGGATCTCCGATCATGTGCCTTAAGCATCCACTATTAAGATACCATCTCTTGCTCCTAGCTTGTGATGGTGAATGGTTCTACAAAAGAGGATGGTTTTTAGGTACTCATTTGATTTTAGGTGCCTCAAATATTGATCTACTAACTTTGTCATTTAGCATTGAATTATTTATGGTTCCCTTAGGAACCCATATCAATTTATGTGGACTAATTTTTCTAAATGAACATTTGCAAACAACATATCTAGATTTACAACAAAAATTACATTTTAAATGAGGTGAAACATGTAATGTGGGTCCTTTAATGAAGGTGGTAGGATTTCGGTGAGATCCACTCACAAATCCAATTCCACTTCTATTTTCGACGTAACCCTTGTTTACAATGATCATGTCCAAGCCCTTGCTACCGACCTTAAACTTGTTTAGGGTCTCTTTAAGTAGCAAGTTCTCATTTTTTATTGCTTCTAAGTGTTCACACTTAAAGCATGGGGATGAAGAAGGAGTTTGGAGACTATCAAACTTATCTTGTAATAAAGCATGCTCTTTCTTTAATAAATTTAACTTCTTACTAATAATTCTACATTCATCAAATAATTCATGAAAAGCGATAGAAAGTTCATCAAAAGATAACTCTTCATTAAATAACTCACTAACCTTTTCTCCTAAAGCCATTAGCGTGAAGTTGGCCTCCTCTTTGTTGCTTGTTTCTTCATCCTCGGAGTCACTTGAGTTATCCCATATAGCCTTCAATGTCTTCTTCTTCTTAAGTTACTTCTTCTTGGCTTGGGGGCATTCATATTTGAAGTGTCCTGGCTTCTTGCATTCATAACATATGACTTGACCCTTTTTTGGTTCAAGTTTGTTTTTGGTTTCATTTTTAAATTTATCCTTTTTAATGAATTTTTTAAATTTTCTAGTTAAGAGTGCAATGTCTTCGTCAAAGTCCTTATCACTTGATGTTCCTTTCCAGTGGTTTTCTTATGTTCTTAATGTCATATCTTTCCTGTTCTTTGAAAGAGGGTTCTCTAGCTTATCATGAGCATGGCATATCATTTCATAGGTTATTAGAGACCCGATAAGTTTTTCAAGAGGAAATGTTTTAAATCCTTGGCCTCTTGAATGATCGTAACTTTTGGATCCCAACTCTTTGGAAGGGATCTTAAAATTTTAGTCACAAGTTCAAAATTAGAAAAATATTTACCAAGTGCTTTGAGTCCATTGATGACATCCATAAAGTGAGTGTACATGTCTCCGATGGACTCACTTGGTTTCATTCAAAAAAGTTCGTAGGAATGCACAAGAATGTTGATTTTAGACTCTTTCACTCGGCTAGTGCCTTCATGAGTGATCTCAAGAGTATGCCAAATAACAAAAGCCGATTCACAAATCAAAACGCGATTAAATTCATTTTTTGTCGAGAGCACAAAATAAGGCATTTATAGCCTTTGTGTTTAATGCAAAAGTCTTCTCCGATTCATTCCATTCGCTCATTGGAAGAGAAGATTTTTGAAAATAATTTTCGACGATGCTCCAAAGCTCAAAATCCATAAAAATAAGAAAGATCGTTATACGAGTCTTTCAATACATGTAATCCGACCTATTAAGCATAGACGGACATGTAATGGAGTGACCCTCTTGCATGCCGGAATAGGCCATCTTTCTTGGGTTTTAAACCAAATATGAGTGTACCTTGCTCTGATACCAATTGTTAGGATCGGAAAGGCACTAAGAGGGGGGGGGGTGAATTAGTACAACAGATTAAAACTCGTAAGTTTGAAACCAATTTCATAAATAGCTAGTCGTATTGAGATTTTGATTCGACGAAGATGACTTAGTTGAAGTAGCTTGAGTAAAGGAGATGAAAACCAAACAATTTGTAGCTAAGTATAGAAACAATTCAGAAATTTAAATACTCACACATTCAAGAACACCACGATGTATAGTGGTTCGGTCAAGTGACCTACATCCACTTCTGAAGCCTTCTTCGATGAGGCTCCCAACTTCCACTAGCAAGTCACTTTGAAGGGAAAGGACCAAATACCCCTCTTACAACCTTTTTACAAGAGGTTCACACTCTTATAGATTTTTCAAAGAGAAAGAGGGAGGGGAACACTAGCTATTGAAAACAAGATTTTGCCAAAGTTTTTGCTCAATTTCTAACTCTCCAAAGGGTGCCCTTTCTGTTGAGAAAGAAGGGGTATTTATAGACCCCAAGAGGATTCAAATTTGAGCTCCAAATTTGAATTTATTTTGGGTTTCCTGGTGCTGGCGGTGCCACCGCCTGTTAGTTGACAGACTGACAATGTACTAGGTGGTTCCACCACCCAAGGTAGCGATGCCACCACCCAGTCTCTCGGGTGCTGGGCGGTGCCACCGCCCAGCTTTCGACCACTGGGTAGTGCCACCACCCAGCACTTTTTAGCACATTGGTTTGGGCCTTAAACTCGGCCCAAACCGGTCCAAAACAAGGCCCAATGGGCCCCTACTTTGCGTTATAGGATTAACACCTAATCTAATCTAAATTACATGCTAAACTATGAAATTAAAATATAATTCTAAGTGATTTAAATCGACATTCTTCAAGTTTTCTTCCGGTGAGCTTTCTGGCGAAATTCTAGTGGACTTCCGACATTCCTTCGGATTTCTTTCGACGGACTCCCAGAAAGCTTCCGGATTTCGTGGTGAGTTCAATGAGTCTTCGGCAAGCTTTTAAACCTTCTCGGTGATCTCCGTGAACCTCTGATGATTTTTTCGATGAACTTTCGAAACCTTCGGCAAGTCCCTAATTCTATCTCGATTGGTTCTAGCAGCACTTTCGATGATCCTTCTGGTGATCTCTTGAACTCCTAGCGAACTTAACCTTAGTAAATCGCTTTATGTTTTCATCCCGTTGTAGTTAATCCTACACACTTATCTTGATAATATGGATTAGAATAAATAATTCACCAATTGACTTTATCATCAAAATCCAAGATTTAATAGCCCCTAGATTTCCTAACAATGGCATCAAAGCCAAGTTGTTCATGCAAAAATTGATTTTAAATTATGTGTTATGAATTAGAGAGGCTTTTTATATTAAAATGATTGATGTAAAAGTGAAAAAAGGGTAGCAACTATTACTGCCCTCCCAGATGGCAGCTTTGGCTACCATCTGCATACAGGCAACCGTAGTGGCGGCTCCTATAGGATGGTTACATAGGTGACCTGCCTGCAAGAGGCGGGCAACGCTCGCTTGCAAGGGGAGGGAGGCGCCCACGGCAGAAGCGCCCATAAGGGCAGACGCCACCCACGGGCAAGCCACCTACGCGGGTGGCATCTGCTTGTAGTAGTGCCACCAGTGGGTGAGCTGTCGCCGAGGCGCCCACTTGCGGGCAAGCCTCCTACGGGGGTGATGCCTGCCCACAGCGTCGCCACCCACGGGCGAGCTGCCTACAGAGAGGTAGGGAGTTTTTTCTTTTAGGCAAAAGATAATTTTTTCCCTCAAAATTTCAAAATTTTGATTTTATCCTTTTATCCAAATTACCAAAATATACTTTATAATTCAATAAATTTCTTATATGTCCTTGATTTCAAGAAAATATTAGTTAATTAAAATATTTAATTAACTATTATTTTTTATCTAGTAGTCCTATATAATGATATGTACATGTGATATATGTTATGGATAGATAATCATGAACCGTATGATGTATGTACATGTGATTATTATTATTGGGGCTTAGGAGCCTCTATTTTTCTCATTTATTGTTAGGCCTGCATGTTTGTAATTATGTTATAATCGCACGAGGAGGCGCAGTAGGAGCGTGGAAGTGATAGCTGGACCCACGAGACTGAGATGGATGATCACATGCATGGAGATGTGTCGAGATGCCGACGGAATTGACGAGGATAAGATGAACGATCACAGGGCATGGAGATGCATCATTGCATACATAGATCTTGATGTGAGTGATCGAGCCCACTGGCTCGAGTTTGATCATATTAGGATGTGGTCCATGATCATCTAGTATGATTGCTCATGTGATGTGTGATTGTTTATACACCTATTAGATATATATATTTGCATGCAATGTAGATATATATTAAATATTTATATGTGTTACATGCCATATTAGGAGACCGAATCAATAATCCCCTCTCTCGATAATATTAAATTAGTAAATGTGAGGTAATTAGATTGACCCATGTGGCCTTCCATTGTTATAGGTAGGAACCGATTCTCGGTGTAGGTTGAGTTGGTTGAGTCCCTCGAGGCTCACCTATATCGTGATTTGCTATCTTGCTTACGACATAGGGATATCAACAGTGACCTGAGTGTTAGGATCTAGAGTAGCACTAAGAGGGGCGGAGGTGAATTAGTGCAGTGGATAAAAAATAGATAATTTAAATCGATTCTGAAAAGAGTTGTGCGTTGAGAAGTTTTAGTTCGACGAAAAATGATTTTGGCAAAGTAAACGATTCGAGAGTAGAGAGGAAGAGATTGAAAGATTGCAGTCAAGTAAAAATTGAAGTGCAATAATTAAAACTTATATACCAAGAGAAGTACATAGTGATTTATAGTGATTCGATCAAATGACCTACATCCACTTATGAAACCTCCTCCATGAGGTTCCCAACTTTCACTATCAATCCTTCTTGAAGGGGAAGGACCAAACACCTCTTTTTACAAATCTTACAAATGGTTCACACTCTTTTATAGAACTTTTACAAGTGAGACTTTGGGAGGTGGACACTCAAACTTGCAATTTCGCTAGAGTTTTAACTTAATTCTTATCACTTCTCAATGTGCTTAGCCAACTGAGAAGTAAAGGGTATTTATAAGCTCAATTGGCTTCAGATTTGGAGCCAAAAAGAGTCACATCTTGGATTTTCGGGTACTGGCGGTACCATCACCAGTTGACCCTGCTCTATTAGTGTACTAAGCGGTACCACTGCCCAGTCTGGTGGTACTACCACTTGATAGAGTCTGCAAGCTCTATGGAGAGGCGGCACCACCACTTGTCAAGCGGTACCACTATTGATAGGTAATAACTGTCAATGGTACCATCGCCCAGACCGCATGAAAACTTATTCCCGGGGCAGTGCCACTGCCCTAATCTAGTGGTGCCACCGCTAGATAGGTCCAGCAAATTTTAGATGGGCCTTGAATCTAGCCCAATCCATTCAAATTATGGGCCTAGTTGGCCTCTACCAGAGTTAAAGGGTTATCACCTAATCCTAACCCTAATTATGTGCTAACTACAAAATTGAAAACATATTTCTAAGCAAACTATAATCCAGCAACGTCGAGTCTTCTTTCGGCGAGCTTTCGGTGAATTTCTGGTGGACTTCCGATAAACCCTCGGGCAGTGTTCCGATAGACTCCCAATAAGCTCTCAGACTTTATCGTGAGTTTTGATGAGTTTATTTGGCAAGCTTTCGACTTTCTCGGTGAGCTCCACAAACCTTCGACGAACCTTCTGGTGAACTTTTGACAATCCATCGACAAGTCCCCGATTCATTCTCGCCTAGTTCTGGTAGCACTTCCGACAAACCTTCAGACTTTTGGTAGACTCTCGGACTCCCAACATACTTGACTCTGATAATTTGATTTATGTCTTCATTGCTATCATGGTTAATCCTACACACTTATCTCAATAATATGGATTAGATCAAATAACCTATCAATTGATTTTATCATCAAAATTCGAGATTCAACAATCTCCCCCTTTTCGAAGATGACAATCAATTGATGATGGGGTAAACCTTAACTCCCCCTATCTATATATCATATTTTGAGAAAGGAAACACTCGAATTTAAATCTCTTGAATTCAATCTAAAACTGATAAGTTACATACATTCAAACTTATCAACATGCTTAACAAACATGATTTTTCATCCCAAATACAAAACTTCATATTGTTTCATAATTCGAAAATGATGTCAATGCATGACATCTAATTTCAAGTTAAATGTCGAATGATGATAGACAATCATTAATTCGATAAATGATACCAACTATGCTTTTGAAATGTAGCAAGAATAAAATGATATCAAAATAAAATTTACAAATCCAAAGCATGATATCATTTTATGATACATCATTCAAACGAAATGATAACTTATCATATCAATGGAAGATACCAAATTTAAACATGATACTATAACAATCTTATAAAAATTAACATTTTAAGCATGCATGAACCATTTGCGATGCATGCGATACATTCCATACAATTGCGATACGCTATAGTCATTTGCGATACACTACATATAATTGTAATACATTACGATGCTTTTAATGATAGCGAGCATTTTACAGTACAAAGCATGACAATTGCGATACATTGCAATACGATACATACAAAGCATTTATCATTCCATCAAGTCATCAATTTAACTTGCCACATTTTTCTCCCCCTTTGTCATCAACAAAAAGGAAATGGGCCTTGATGCCAAATATTATGAGAGTTTTTATGAAAATGAAAAAAAGAGAAGAATAAATCCATCAAGAAGAATAATGAAAAGCAATTCGTTCATTCTTATTGAAAATTTATGCTTATAAAATTGTAAGATAGATCATCGAAGCCAAAATTCATAAGAATTTCTAAGAGCTCATGAAAAATTCAGATATGAAAAATTCAGCATTAAGAGTTAATTCTACATAATAATTCTTGAAGTATAAATGTGAATCATTCAAGTCATTAAAAAAGCATACAAGAATCATTTCCATCAAATAAAATTAGTGAGGTAGAAAAGAGAGATCGTTTAAGCACAAAATACTTAAAAGCTCATGGTAAGAATCATCAATGTTGATTCAAGAAAGATTAAGATGAAAAGTTCAAGAGGCAATTTGATCAAAAATTCAAGCCATAGAAATAAAATCATAAAGTGGAAAAGATAGATCATTGAAGCCAAAATTCATAAAAATTTCATCAAGAGCTCATGACATTCATTCAAGAAAAATTTGTGAGGAAGAAAAGAGAGATCATTCAAGCTCAAAACTCAGGAAGAGTCATGATGATGTTTTTATACTTAAAAATTCATAAAAGCCAACTTGGCATTTGCATGAAAAATTTATGAAGTGGAAAACAACCATTCAAGTCATGAAACACTCATAAATGCTCATCACCCAAAAATTTATACGAGAGTTAAGAACTCTTTAAATTAGCATTTAAGAAAATGAATGAAATTCAAAGAGAGTATTCAAGCAATAAAAATTTTGAGAGTTTATTCTTTTCATGCAAAGTTCATGACAAAAAGATAAGAAATGAAAATTAGTTCCGAGTATCATGAAGGCAAAATTATCAAACTTCAAATTTCATGATACGAAAGTGTAAAAAATAAATCATGAGATTCATTCACTCATGCCAACAGAAGTAGAGAAAAGATAAAATCAATAGAATCAACTTGACCAAGATATTAAATGGGCATGTTATCAATTTAAAAATTCATCAACCGAGAGTCATGTATATGATGCTAAAATTCTTCAATAGATGGAACAAGAGAATCAATCCAAGATAAAAATGAAAGCTCCATCGAAAATACAAAATCAAAAAGATGTCATAAGATAATATGAAATCCAAAAAGATAATACCAAGATAGGTAAAGGATTAAGATAAGTTCATGAAAACTGAAATGATGATACGAAGTTGAAAAATTTTGGAAAAGAAACACACAATAACCTCATGTATTAGGATAATTTAGCATGCCTAATTCTCTTCTAATGAAGTCAAATTGTTCTTCATTTAAAGGTTTTGTGAAGATATCTACTAATTGGTGTTTTGTATTAATAAATTCTAGAGTAACATCATTATTATTGACATGATCTCGTATAAAGTGATGCCTAATGTCAATATGCTTAGTTCTAGAGTGTTGAATGGGATTTTTGGTTAAACAAATAACACTTATATTATCACATTTCATGGGAATATTCTTTAAATGAATTCCATAGTCTTCTAATGTATTTTTTATCTAAACAACTTGTGCACAACATGCACTTACAGCTATGTATTTGGCTTCGGCCATAGATAGTGCAACCGTATTTTTGTTAGGATCTAGAGTGGTATTAGGGGGGGTGAATTAGTATAATGGATAAGAATCGTAAATTCAAAACAATTACGGAAAAGAGTTGTGCATTGAGAAGTTTCGGTTTGATGAAAATGATTTCAGTAATGTGATTCGAGTGAATACGATAGAAAGTAGAGAGGAGGAGATCAAGAGATTACAGCTAAGGATTGAAATGCAATAATTTAAAACTCACACATCAAGAGAAGTATACAGCGATGTATAGTGGTTCGGTCAAATGACCTACGTCCACTTCCAGAACCTCCTCCCATGAGGTTCCCAACTTCCACTATTAATTCTTCTTGAAGGGAAAGGACTAAGCACCCCTCTTACAAACTTTTACAAGTGGTTCACACTCTCTTACAAAACTTTTACAAATGAGACTTGGGAGGTGAATACTTAAGCTATCGAATGTAATTTCACTAGAGCTTTGACTCAGTTTTTATCACTTCTCAATGTACTTAGCCAGTTGAGAAGTAAGGGGTATTTATAGACTCAATTGGCTTCAGAATTGGAACAAAAAAGAGTCACATCCAAGATTTTTGGGTACTAGTGGTACAATCACCTGACACTAGCGGTACCACTACTAGTTGACCCTACTCTGTCAATGTACTAGGTGGTACCACTACTCAGTCTAGCGGTACTATCGCCTGATAGGGTCCTTAGACTCTGTGGAGGAGTGGTACCACCGCTGACAGGTAATAATTATCAGCGGTACCACCATTGACCTGGGGTGGTATCATTGCCCAGACCACCTGGGAACTAGTTCCCGAGGTGGTGCCACCACTCCAGTCTAGCAGTGGCACCACCATACATGGTCCAGCACTATTGAATGGGCCTTGAATCTGGCTCAATTCGGTCCAATTAAGGCTCAGTTGGCCCCTACATGGGTTGATTAGGATTATCACCTAATCCTAACCGTAATTATATGCTAACTATGAAATTAAAATATATTTCTAAGTAAATTATAATCTGGTGATGTCGAGTCTTTTTTTGGCGAGCTTCCGATGGAATTCTGATACACCCTCAGATATTTTTTGATGGACTCCTAGCAAACTCCAGGACTTTATGGCGAGTTCCGATGAATCTTTCGGCAAGCTTCTGAACTTTCTTGATGAGCTCTGTGAATCTCTGATGAACCTTCCGATAAACTTTCAAAAGCTTCGGCAAGTCCCCGATCTATTCTCGATCAGTTCCGGTAGCACTTCCGATTATCCTTCGGACTTCCGGCGGACTCTCGAACTCCCAACGTACTTGACTCCAACAATTTACTTTATGTATTCATTGCTATCATAGTTAATCCTGCACACTTATCTCAATAATATGATTAGATCAAATAATCTATCAATTGACTTCATCATCAAAATCTAAGATTCAATAATCTTTTCCCTTTTGATGATGAGAATTAATTGATGACGGAGTTAACCTTAACTCCCCCTATCTATATGCCATATTTTGAGAAAGGAAATATTTGAATTCAATCTTCTTGAATTCAAGCCGAAATCGATAAGTTGCATCCGTTGAACTTATCGTCCTACTCAACAAGCATGAACTTTCATCCATAAATATGAAACTTCGTATTTTTCTCAATTGAAAATTACACATATTTTCAAGTTCAATGTTGAATGATGATAGACATTTATCACTTCGACAAATGATACCAATTATAATTTTGAAATATAACAAGAATCAAATGATATCAATACACAAATGCAAGGCATGATATCATTTTTACGATACATCATGATAACTTATCATATCAATGAAAGATACCAAATTTAAACATGATATGAGAATGATCTTTCAAAAATTTACATTATAAGCATGTATGAAGCATTTGTGATGCATGTGATACATTTCAATATAATTGCGATACACTATATATTATCGTGATATATTGTGATGCTTTTAATGATGGCAATCAAAAATGCAATTACATTGCAATATGATATATATAAGACATTTATCATTTCATCAAGTTATTACGACTCAATACGATATGATACATATAAGACATTTATCAAGTCGTCAATTCATTTTGTCACATTCATCTCAATACGATACATACAAGGCATTTATCAAGTCATCAATTCATTTTGCCATATTCTTCTCCCCCTTTGTCATAAACAAAAAGGAAGTGGTTCTTGATGCCAAATATTATGATTGAAGTTTTTGAAAAATGACAAAAAGAGAAGAATAAATCCATCAAGAAAAGCAATTCATTCATTCATGTCTATAAAATTAGAAGATAGATTATTGAGGCCAAAATTCATAAGAATTCCTAAGAGCTCATGAAAGTTTAATAAAAAAAAATCTGTATAATAATTCTTGAAGCATAAAAGTGGATCATTGAAGTCGTTAAAAGACTTCCAAGAATCATTTCTACCAAATGAGTTTACCAAGATAGAAAGAGCTCATAATACAAAATTCATAAAACTCATGATAAGGATTGTGAGTGTTCATTCAAGATGGATTGAGATGAAAACTTTAAGAGGCAATTTGATTGAAAACTCAAGCATAAGATTGTAAAGTGAAAAGATAGATTATTGAAGCCAATACATTCATCAAATATTTCATCAAGAGCTCATGATATTTATTAAAAAAAATTCATGAGAAAGAGAGATCATTTTAGTTCAAAATTCATGAAAGGAGTGATGATGATAAAAACTCATCCAAAAATTTTATAAGGGGTTAACTTAGTATTCTCATAAGAAAGAATTCATGAAGTGGAAAATAGTCAATCTAGTAATAAAATCTCAAGATGTAGAAATTTAGCACAAGAGTTAGGAGTTCATCAGATTTACTTGAATGAAGTCCAAAGAGTGTATTCAAGTAATAAACACTTGAGAGCTTCTTCTTTATGCAAAGTTCATGACATTAACATATGTATAGTTCCATGTTTCATGAAGACAAAATCAACAAATATGAAATCCTTTTATTCATGCCAATAGAAGTAGAGGGAGTATAAAGCCAATTTTACCAAGTCATTAAAAGAGCATGTTATTAATTAAAAATCATCAATGAAGATTCATGTACATGATGCTAAAAATCATTAATCAAAGGAGTATCAATGCAAGATCAGAGAAGGATAAAAATGAGAGCTCTGCTCAAAATATAATATCGAAAATATGTTATCTGAGATACAAAAATATAATATCAAGAAGAGTTCATGAAAGCCGAAGTTGAAAATTTTTGAAAAGAAACATACAACAACTTCATGTATTAACACATATGGAACTTTAAAGTGTGTTAAAGTAACATAGAGATTTACAAAATGAGAGTCAAAAGCTCCATTATAACTTATTAAGTTAATATAGAGTTTTTACAACTATTCCTTAAGTGGAATACCAAAGTGCCTATACAGATGATCTAACTTTTGATTCATTTGACACACTTCATTCAAGATTTCAACTTGCTATGATTTGATTTAATTTATCTCTGTCATGATCGGATCTTTAGAAGATGAAACATGAGCTGGCTCTAACGATGCTGCACCAAAGGGACTAGGAAGAGGAGATTCATTACTCCTAAAAACTGGTATTTTAGGTTTTTCTACTGGAGGAGGAGCTAGATCGGTCCTTCTAGGCTGCCTAGTCCATATTCCGTTCATAAATGTGTACCTTAATATCTTAAGTAGGTTTTTGTTTATGACATTATATCTATCCACTTTTATTACTTCTTCGTCGGGTGGTATTCTAACATTATATGCATGTATTAATCTAATGATTAACCCCCCATATGGTAACATTAAATCTTTAGAAGCTATGTCCATCATATTTTGTCAGATTAGGTATCCAAAACAATTATCTTGTCCGATCATTATCCAGTACATAGTACCTAACTCCATTTGACTAATTTCATCATGGTGATACTATTTAGAGATTAGGATACTAATGATGATGTGATGGAGGACCTTAGAACTAAATGGTAACAAATGCTCATAGCTTTTAGGGACTATGGCTAGGTTAGGATTTTCAAAACTGGTCCCTAAAGTCTTGTAGTAGGTCACTCTGATTGCATCTAAATCCCACCGTCCTCTAAAATAACAACCCCTTCTCTTCTTTGAGATTCCAATTATGTCATAAATTATACTGTCCATAATTGGAATTTGATTCCCTAAAAGGTAGGTTGACATGTTGTCATCCTCATGTATGCTTAGATTACTGTAGAACAACTGAACTAGTCTAGGGTAAATTAGTTCACTGATTTGTAGAATAGGCAAGACATCTAAATTGGTAAACCAACTAATGGGCTCTAGGTCTCCTAATTCACTTAAATCAACATGTTTACCCTTATGCACGTTTCTTGTTTCAAAACTAGGGTACCTAAGGGCATTTTCACTAGAGCTAAAAAGGGATGAGTCATTTAAATCTCCTTCTCTCATCTTCCCTTTGTTCCTAGATGATCTCTTAGGAACCATTTATCTAAAAATGATGATAGAGCAAGGGAATTACAAAAAGATAACCATGTATCAAGAAATCAAAGGAGTGCCAAAGATTACCTTAGTAGAAGTTTCTTAAGAAATAGAGACCTTGATCTAAAATTTGAGAGGATGTAATCCTTTCTTGGTCTTCTTAAGAGGAAAGATGGAGTTTTGAGAGGAAGAGGAGTGTTTTTGGTGGCAATTGTAAGAGTTGGGAGCGGTTCTACCACCAGCCCTAATGCCCCTTTATATAAGGGAGCTCTCGAGCGGTGCCACCGCTTGGGAACAAAATGTCCAAGCAATGTTATTGCCAGTTTTGGCAATGCCACCACTGGCACCCAGACTTAGATAGTATCATCTATCTCATAGATGTCTAGTTTGATCATCATGTATTTGATTGAAATAGAATGATGTCATTGAATCATTTCTGATCTCATATTAATCATGCGATAATTTTTTATTAAGCACAATGACTCATCAAATCATTTAAACAATTAATTATTATAAAAAGTTGTAATCAAGAGACATCGAAAATTTTATCCTTGAGAGAATCGAGAGAGAACAATACTGTAAAGACAAGAAAACTCTAGTGATAAAGGAGTGATTTCCGAAGGTTATGAAAACTTGTGTATCATTGTCAAAACTAATACCGATCAATTTATGAAATTATGAAGGATATAAAAATTCAATCAAAAGATGTCATTTATAGTTTATACCATTTTTAGTCATATGTCCGAGAAATCAAGGAAAGTAAATCTTGAGTCGAGAATAAATTAACGATTCATGTGTTACTTATCAAAAAAATCGTCAAACATGTTTCGAAACATTTATCACTAAAAGTTATCTTCGAAAGATATTTCTAAGAGTATATATTTCAATCATAACTATTGACAAGTAACTCATTTGTATGCATCATCAAATGAGAATATGATTCATGCATCGAGTCATCAATTTCAAGAGGAAAAAAATTCTGAGTCTCAAATGCATTCAAGCCATCAATGCACAATAAGTCATGAATAGAAGTTATGAATCTAGCTTACTTTATTGACTCCCAATTCATTAATAAAATCACATAGGAGATTCACAAAATAAATGAATTTGTAGATCTTGGGTAGATAGAGAATGTAATTAAAGTGAATTTAACTTTTCATAGGAATGTTCAAGGAAGATATATACATCTTATTTAAAAGCCTAGTATCATCGTGTAGTCCTAAACAGGGTTTTGTCAAATCTATTAAGATCACATCATTTCAAAACATAGGATTTCAAATTGTAAAGTGACAAATGTTTTCATCAAAATCATTTTTTGAGAGACTTAATGGAAGTATTATGGTGCATAATCAAATAATGTATAACACTCAATGGTCTTTTATTACTCGAGCTAGTGAGCGTGATAACGATCAAGAATTGTATCGTTACCCACTCCTAGCTTGTGATGGTTAGGATGTCTACAAATGAGGGTTTTTGGGTACCCATTTGACTTTAGGTGTCTCAAAAATTGATCTCCTAATTTTATCAATTTGCATTGAATTATTTATGATTCTTTTAGGAACCCATATCAATTTATGTGGACTAACTTTCTTAAACGGATATTTGTAAACAATATATCTGGGCTTGCAACAAAAGTTGCATTTTGAGTGAGATGATACATGTAGTGTAGGTCCTTTAATGAAGGTGGTTGGATTTTGGTGAGATCCACTCACAAATCCAATTCCACTTCTTTTTCCGACTTGACTCTTGTTTGCAAGAATCAAGTCCAAGCTCTTACTACCGACCTTAAACTTATTTAAGGTCTATTTAAGTAGCAAGTTCTCTTTTTTAATTACCTCTAAGTGTTCACACTTAGAGCATGGAGGTAAAGAGAGAGTATCAAGTTTAAGGCTATTAAGTTTATCGACTAAGAGTGCATGTTCTTTTTTTAATAAATTAAACTTTTTACTAATAACTCTACACTCATCAAATAATTCATGAAAGATAATTAAAAGTTCATTAAAAGTTAAATCTTCATTAAATAACTCACATACCTCTTTTTCGAAAGTCATTAAGGTAAAGTTGGCCACCTCCTTGTTGCTTGCTTCTTTATCTTCGGAGCTACTTGAGTCGTCCCATGTTGCCTTTAGATTCTTCTTCCTCTTTGGCTGCTTCTTCTCGACTTAGGGGCATTCACTTTTGAAGTGTCCCAGCTTCTTGGATTCATAGCATATTACTTGTTCCTTTTTAGGTTCAAGTTTGTTTTTAGAATCATTTTTAAATTTATTCCTTCTTATGAATTTTTTGAATTTTCGAGTTAAGAGTGCAAGTTCATCATCAAGTTCCTCATCACTTGAAGATTCGTTCAAGTAGTTTTCTTGTGTTCTTAATGCCATATCCTTCCTATTCTTTGGAAGGGGGTTCTCGAGCTCATCATGAGCATGACATGTCATTTCATATGTCATCAATGACTAATGAGTTCTTCAAAAGGAAAATTTTTTAGGTCCTTGGCCTCTTGAATGGCCGTAACTTTTGGATCCCAACTCTTTAGAAGGATCTTAAAATTTTAGTTACAAGTTTGAAATTAGAAAAACCTTTTCCAAGTGCTTTGAGTCCATTGACGACATCCGTAAAACGGGTGTACATGTCTCCGATGGACTCATTTGGTTTCATCCAAAATAATTCGTAAGAATACACCAAAAGGTTGATTTTGGACTCTTTTACTCGACTAATGCCTTCATGAGTGATTTCAAGAGTATGCAAAATATCAAAAGCCAATTCACAAATTGAAACACAATTAAACTCATTTTTATCAAGTGTGCAAATAAGGCATTCAAAGCCTTTGCATTAAGAGCAAAAACCTTGTTCTCCAATTCATTCTATTTGTTCATTGGATGAGAAGATTTTTGAAAGCCATTTTCAATAATATTCCAAAGTTCAAAATCTATGGAAATAAAAAAAAATCTTCATACGAGTCTTCCAATAGGTGTAATCCGACTCATTAAATATAGGCAGACGTTTAATTGATTGACCCTCTTGCATGTTGGAATACGCCATCTCTCTTGGGTTTTAAACCAAATATGAGTGACCTTGCTCTGATACCAATTATTAGGATTTAAGGCAGCACTAAGAGGGGGGGGTGAATAAGTGTAGTGGATAAAAATTGTAAATTCAAAACGATTATGGAAAAGAGTTATGCGTTGAGAAGTTTCAGTTTGATGAAAATAATTTTATTAAAGTGATTCGAGTGAATACGATAGAAAGTAGAGAGGAGAAGATCAAGAGATTGCAGCTAAGGATTGAAATGCAGAAATTTAAAACTCACACATTAAGAGAAGTACGCAGTGATGTATAGTGGTTTGGTCAAATAACCTACGTCTACTTCCAAAACCTCCTCCGATGAGGTTCCCAACTTCTACTATCAATTCTTCTTGAAGGGAAAGGACTAAGCACCCCTCTTACAAACTTTTACAAGTGGTTCACACTCTCTTACAGAACTTTTACAAATGAGACATGGAAGGTAAACACTCAAGCTATCGAATATAATTTTGCTAGAGCTTTGACTTAGTTTTTAACACTTCTCAATGTACTTAGCCAATTGAGAAGGGGTATTTATAGACTCAAATGACTTTCGAATTGGACCAAAAAAAAGTCACATCTCGAATTTTCAAGTATTGGTGGTACCACCGCCAATTGACTCTGCTCTATCAGTATACTAGGCGGTACCACCGCCCAGTCTGGCGGTACTACTGCCTAATAGGGTCCTCGGGCTTTATGGAGGGGCAGTATCACCGCTTGTCAGGCAGTACCACCGTTAACAGGTAATAATCGACCTGTGGTGGTACCATCGCCCATACCACCTAGGAACTAGTTCTCCGGGCAGTGCCACCACACCAGTTTGGCGATGCCACCGCTAGACTTAGTCCAACACTACTGAATGGGCCTTGAATCCGGCCTAATTCAGTCTAATTAAGGCCCAATTGGCCCCTACAAGGGTTGATTAGGATTATAACCTAATTTTGACCCTAATTACATGCTAACTATGAAATTAAAATATATTTCTAAGCAAATTATAATCCAGTGATGTCGAGTCTTTTTTCGATGAACTTCTAGTGGATTTCCGACATACCCTCGAATATCTTCTAATGGACTCTTAGCAAGCACCTGGACTTTATGGTGAGTTCCGATGAATCTTTTGGCAAGCTTTTAAACTTTCTCGGTGAGCTCCACAAACCACCAACGAACCTTCCGGTGAACTTCTGAAACCTTTGTCCCCAATCCATTCTCGGCCAGTTCTGACATCACTTCCGATGATCCTTCGGACTTCTGGTGGACTCTTGAATTCCCAACGTACTTGACTCCGACAATTTGCTTTATGTCTTCATTACTATCATTGTTAATCCTATACACTTATCTCAATAATATGGATTAGATCAATAGTGAGAGCATGTCAAGATAGAAGTCCATATCTTGATTATTTATATTTTTACAAAATATGCATGTTATTTATTTCTATCGTGTCTTTATTTTCAAAAAAATATCACCATTAGACCCTCTACATGGTATACTTAATGCTAACCACCTCATTGGTCCAAATTATACTAATTAGCTCTGTAACTTGAGAATAGTTCTCACAATGAAGAAAGTCACATATGTCCTTGATACAGTGATGCCTACACCCAAGGAAAGGGCAAGCGAGGATGAGATCACTCACTACGTGAAGTACGTAGATGACTTAACTCTTGCTCAGTGTTGCATGTTAAGCTCCATGACTCCTGAGTTACAAAGACAACATGAAAAGATGGATACCAGATCCATACTCTTATATCTCCCTAAATTGTTTGAGGAACATAGAAGAACTCAATGATATGAGATATCGAAGAGTCTTTTCTATGCTAGGATAACTGAGGGGACATTAGTTCAGAATCATGTCCTTAAGGTAATTGAGTGGATAAAGAAACTCATAAGTCTAGGAATAGTCCTAGAGGATAACCTATGTGTGAATCTTATTCTTTAATCCCTACTAGATTCCTTTTTACAATTCTCTATGCTGGTAAGACCAGAAAAAAAAGGAAGATAGAGAAGTCCCTTAAAAAGGGCAAGGGCAAGGATAGACCGGATAAAGCAAAGGTTACTAAGAATGACTCGACAACGGACAAAGGCTAGTGTTTTCACTACGGCAAAGATGGGCATTAGAAGAGGAACAGTAAGGAGTATCTTGTAGAAAAGGCGAAACAGAAGCTTGGGGAAGCTTCAAGTATATTCATGATCAGTCTCCATTTGTTAGACTTATATGATAACACATAAGTATTGGATACCGATGGTACTTATCACATCTGCAAATTGTTGCAAGTTCTAGTAAAAGCCTATGAGATTGGCAAGAGGTGAGATGGACCTAAAGATGGGCAATGAAGTAAGAGTTGCTATTGTTGTTGTCGATGAGGTCAATTTACATCTGCTTGATGGAGCTACTATTGCATTAAATGCATGCTATTTTGTTCCCTCTATTATCAAAAATGTTATTTCCATTTCATGTTTGACATTGAATGGTTATAAACTAGTTTTTTAGAACAATAATTGTTCAATTATTAAGAATGATGAGATAATCACCAGAAGAATATTGCATAATGGTTTGATTATGCCAGATACTACTCTATATATAATGAATGTAAGTGTGTCCAAGAGGAAATAAGATGAAGTGAACAGTGCATACCTATATAGCATTGTAGGCTAGGTCATATCCATGAGGGAAGGTTTCAAAAGTTGCTGAAGGATGGATATCTAGATCCATTCGACTATGAGTTGTATGCAACTTGCGAGCCTTGCCTTTATGGAAAGCTGACCAACTCTCTATTTAGTGGAAGTAGAGAGAGCCATTGAGTTACTAGAACTCACATATAGTAATGTATATGGTCCCATATCAACTCAGGCCATAGGTGGTTATTCCTACTTCATTACTTTTAATAACGATTTCTCTAAGTATGGACATGTGTACTTAATGAAGTATAAGTTCAAAGCCTTCAAGAAATTCAGGGAGTATAAAAATGAAATAAAGGTTCAAACTAGAAAGAGTATTAAGACTCTTTGATCAGATCGAGAAGGTGAGTATTGGAGTACAAAGTTCATCTAGATCCTTAAGAACTTTGAGATTTTGTCACAATGGACACCTCATTATATAGCCTAGCTCAATGGTGTATCCGAAAGGAGGAATCGCACACTATTAGATATTGTATAGTCCATGGTGAGTTTTGCCGACCTACCCATCTCATTATGGGGATATGCCCTATAGTCCGCAGCTTACCTTCTAAACAAAGTTTTAGCTAAGTTAGTATTGTCTACACCATATGAGATATGAAAAGGGAAGAAGCTCGATCTTAAGGTTGTTAAGATTTGGGGCTGCCTTGCCCACATTAAAAGACAACCCTGACAAAATTGAAATCCAGAACAGAACGGTGCAAGTTCATGGGATACCTCAAGGAAACTTATAAGTATTATTTCTATCACCCTAAGGACCAAGAGGTCATTATACTCAAAAGAACAGTGTTCCTTGAGAAGGAACACATTCTTGGTAGAGATAGTGGGAGCATGATGGAGTTGAGCGAGGTTGGAGAATCTAGCTTAAGCACCATTCCACAACCAGAGTCTGTTCAGGTATCTAACATACAAGTTTCAACTTTATATAGGTCCGATAGAGTATCCTATCCTCCTGAGAGATATGTGGGACATATCAGAGGAGAGGATATTAAGGATATTGATCCTCAGACAAACGAGAAAGCTATTACGAGTATAGATTCTGGGAAGTGGCAAGAAGCCATGAATTCAGAGATATATTCCATATACTCCTATAAGGTTTGAAACTTAGTTGATGCACCCGAGAGTATCATACCCATTGGCTACAAGTGGATCTTCAAGAAGAAGATCATAGTAACTGGAAAGGTAGAGACCTATAAAGCAAGGCTAGCAGCTAAGTGGTATCGTCAAAGCTAATATGTTGACTATGATGAAACCTTCTCACCCGTAACAATGCTAAAATGCATCCGAATTCTATTAGCTATTGTAGCACATTATGATTATGAGATCTGGCAGATAGATGTAAAAATTACATTCTTCAATGGCAACCTTGAGAAAGAGGTGTATATGATATAGCTTGAGGGATTCGTGTCCAAGGACAATCTAGATAAGATGTGTAGGTTGCTTAGGTCCATCTATGGACTAAAGCAAGCTTCCCAAAGTTGGAACATAAGATTTGATGAGGTGATTAGATCTTATGATTTCGTTAAGAATAAAGATAAGCCTTGTGTATACAGGAAGGTAAGTGGGAGCACTATCACCTTGTTAGTGTTATATGTAGATGATATCCTAATTATTGGGAATGATGTAGGAATGCTTTCTATGGTAAAGGCTTAGCTATCTAGACACTTCTCTATGAAGGACTTAGGGGAAGCATCATATATATTGGGGATTCGGATCTATGGAGATCAATCCAAGATGATGTTGGGCTTGTCCTAGTTTAGGTACATAGACACCATTGTCAAAAGGTTTGGCATGAAAAATTTTAGGAGATGTCTCATACTGATGAGACATAGGCTATCACTTTCTTGTTAGGATCGGAGAGGCACTAAGAGGGGGGGGGGGGGTGAATTAGTGCAGCTGATTAAAACTTGTAAATTTGAAATTGATTTCATAAATAGCTAGTTCGTAATGAGGTTTTTATTCGACAAAGATGACTTAGTTGAAGTAGCTTGAGTAAAGGAGATGAAAATCGAATGATTTGCAGCTAAGTATAGAAACGATTTAGAAATTTAAACACTCACACATTCAAGAACACCACGATGTATAGTGGTTCAGTCAAGTGACCTACATCCACTTCCGAAGCCTTTTTCGATGAGGCTCCCAACTTCCACTTTGAAGGGAAAGGACCAAATACCTCTCTTACAATCCTTTTAAAAGAGGTTCACGCTCTTATAGATTTTTTAAAGAGAAAGAGGGAGATGAACACTGGCTATTGAAACAAGACTTTGCTAAAGCTTTTGCTTAATTTCTAACTCTCAAAAAGGTGATCTTTCTACCGAGAAAGGAGGGGTATTTATAGACCCTAAGAGGATTCAAATTTAAGCTCTAAATTTGAATTCATTTTTGGTTTCCCAATGCTGGTGGTGCCACCGCCTGTCAGTGGCGGTGCCACCACTTGTCAGTTGTCAGATTGATAATGCACTAGGCGGTTCCACCGCCCAAGGCAGCGGTGCCACCGCCCAGTCTCTTGGGTGCTGGGTGGTGCTACCACCCAGCTTACTGGTCCTGGGCGGTGCCACTGCCTAGCTTACTAGTCCTGGGCAGTGTTACCGCCCAAACCGGTCCAAGACAAGGCCCAATGGGCCCTTAGTTTGGGTTATATGATTAACACCTAATCCTAACCCAAATTACATGCTTAACTACAAAATTAAAACATAATTCTAAGTGATTTAAACCGACATTCTTCAAGTCTTCTTCCGGTGAGCTTTTTGGCAAAATTCCAGTGGACTTCCGACACTCCTTTTAATTTCTTTCGACGGACACCCAGCAAGCTCCCGGATTCCGTGGCGAGTTCAATGAGTCTTCGACAAGCTTTCGAACCTTCTCGGTGATCTCCGCGAACCTCCGATGATTTTTTTGATGAAATTCCGAAACCTTCGGCAAGTCCCTAATTCTATCTCGGTTGGTTCCGACAACACTTTCGACGATCCTTCCGATGACCTCTTGAACTCCCAGCGAACTTGACCTCGGTAAATCGCTTTATGTTTTAATTCCATTCTTAGTTAATCCTGCACATTTATCTCGCCAATATGGATTAGAACAAATAATTCACCAATTGACTTCATCATCAAAATCCGAGATTCAATAATCTCCCCCTTTTTGATGATGACAATCAATTGATGATGGAGTTAAACTTAACTCCCCCTATCTATATGTCATATCATGAGAAGGTAAAAACACTTGAATTCAATCTTTTGAATTCAAGCCAAAACCAATAAGTTTCATTTATCGTCAACCTTAATAAATATGATTTTTCATCCATAAATATGAAACTTCATATTTTTCACAATGTCATGGCATGTTATGCATTTTCTAGTCGAATGATAGACATTCATCATTTCGACAAGAGAAACTAATCACAAATTGAATTACCATAAGGATCAAATGATATCAATGAAGTGCATAAGATCAAGGCATGATATCAAATGAAATATTAGTTTATCATATCAATAAAAAGAACCTAATTTTTAAACATGATATGATATCGATCTCAAAACCTAATTTTTTAAACATGGGCGGTGGCACCGCCCAGCACCCGAGTACATGGCCGGTGGCTCCGTTGCCTTGGGCGGTGGAACTGCCCTGTACACTATCAGTCTGACAACTGACAGGTGGTGGCACCACCACTGACAGGCGGTAGCACCACCAGCACCGAGAAACCCAAACATAATTCAAATTTGGAGCTCAAATTTGAATCCTCTTGGGGTCTATAAATACTCCTCCTTTTTCAATAGAAAGATCAGCCTTTTTGAGTGTTAGAATTGAGCAAAAGCTTTGGCTAAGCCTTGTTTTCGATAGCTAGTATTCACCTCCCTCTTTCTCTTTGAAAAATCTATAAAAGTGCTAACCACTTATAAAAGGGTTGTAAGAGGGGTATTTGGTCCTTCCCCTTCAAAAAGATTTGCTAGTGGAAGTTGGGAGCCTCATCGGAGAAGGCTTCGAAAGTTGATGTAGGTCACTTGACCGAACCACTATACATCGTGGGGTTCTTGAATGTGTGATTGGTAAAATTTCTAAATCATTTCTTTACTTAGTTGCAAACCATTCAATTTTCATCTCCTTTGCTCAAGAAACTTCAACTAAGTCATCTTTCATCGAATCGAAATTTCTATACAAACTAGCCATTTACGAAATCGATTTCAAACTTACAAGTTTTAATCTGCTGCACTAATTCACCCCCCCTCTTAATACCTCTCCAATCCTAACAATTAGTATCAGAGCAAGGTTCACTCTCATATTTGGTTTAAAACCCAAGAGAGATGGCCTATTCTGACATGCAAGAGGGTCATTCCATTACACGTCCACCTATGTTCAATGAGTCAGATTACACGTATTGGAAGACTCGTATGAGGATCTTTCTTATTTCCATGGATTTTGAGCTTTAGAGCATCGTCAAAAATGGATTTAAAAAATCTTCTCTTCCGACGAGCGAATGGAATGAATCGGAGAAGAAGACTTTTGCTTTAAACGTAAAGGCTATGAATGCCTTGTTTTGCCCTCTTGACAAAAATGAATTTAATCACGTTTCAATTTATGAATCGGCTTTTGATATTTGGCATACTCTTGAGATTACTCATGAAGGCACTAGCCGAGTGAAAGAGTCCAAAATCAATATTCTTATGCATTCTTACGAACTTTTCCGAATGAAACCAAGTGAGTCCATCGGAGACATATACACCCGCTTCACGGATGTCATCAATGGACTTAAAGCTCTTGGTAAAGGTTTTTTTAATTTTGAACTTGTAACTAAAATTTGTAAAACAAATGGATATAACCATAACTTCTATACTCCGAGGAATCCTCAACAAAATGGAGTAGTGAAAAGAAAAAAATAGAAATTTGTAAGAAATGGCAAGAACCATGTTAAATGAATATAATTTACCTAAATATTTTTGGGTCGAAGCCGTGAACACGACTTGCTATGTCATGAATAGAGTTCTGGTAAGACCATCTCTATCTAAGACTCCGTATGAATTATGAAATAATAAAAAATCCAATGTTTCTTACTTTAAAGTTTTTGGTTGTAAATGCTTTATTTTAAATGAAAAGGATGCTTTAGGAAAATTCGATGCTAAATTCGATGAAGGCATCTTTCTTAGTTACTCTTCTATTTCTAAAGCTTTTCGGGTTTTCAACAAAAGAACCTTAGTTATAGAAGAGTCTATTCATGTAGTTTTTTAATGAATTTTCCAAATTTAAGAAAAATGATTTTGATGATGATCTTGGTTTTGATGATTTGAATTTGAATGAACCCTCTCCTCAAAATGGTAACTTAGATGCATCTTCTTCCCAAATTTCTTTACCTAAGGAATGAAAGTATGTAGATACTCATCCCAAGGAGTTAATTATATGAGACACATCGAAAGGGATTCAAACTCGTTCTTCTTTCAAAAATTTTTGTGCCTATGCTGCTTTTCTTTCTCAAATTGAACCAAAGTGCATTGATGATGCCTTGAAAGATGATTCTTGGGTTATCGCAATGCAAGATGAATTGAATCAATTTGAAAGAAATGAGGTATGGAAGCTTGTTCCTAGACCTAATGACCATTTAGTTATTGGTACTAAATACATCTTTAGAAACAAGCAAGATGAATGCAGTATCGTGGTTAGAAACAAGGCTAGACTAGTAGCCAAAGGTTTCAACCAAGAAGAAGGTATCGATTACGAAGAAACCTTCACTCCTGTGGCAAGATTAGAAGCCATTAGGATGCTCCTTGCCTATGCTAGTAGTAATAATTTTAAATTGTTTCAAATGGATGTCAAAAGTTCTTTCTTAAATGGTTTTATTTCCGAAAAAGTGTATGTTGAACAACCACCTGGATTTGAAAATTCTCTTCTTCCCAATCATGTGTTTAAACTAAGGCTCTCTATGGATTAAAACAACCCCCTAGGGCTTGGTATGAGAGGCTTAGTTCGTTCTTAATTTCAAATAATTTTACTAAAGGCAAGGTTGATACTACATTGTTTATCAAACATTTTAAAAATAATTTTTTTATTGTTCAAATTTATGTTGACGATATTATTTTTTGGTTCTTCAGATGAATCACTATGTGAATCATTTGTCAAGTGTATAAGACGAATTTGAAATGAGTCTAATAGGAGAATTAACCTTCTTTCTAGGATTGTAAATTAAACAACTTAGTAATGACATATTTCTTAATCAATCTAAATATATATTAGAATTGTTAAAAAGATTTAACATGGATGGTTCAAAAGTCATAAATACTCCTATGAGTACTTCCACTAAGTTAGATTTAGATGAAAGTGGAGAAAATTTTGATCAAAAGACATATAGGGGAATGATAGGTAGCTTGCTCTATCTTATCGCGACTAGACCGGATATCATGTTTAGCGTAGAACTTTGTGCATGATTTCAAGCTGATCCTAAGCTATCTCATCTTAAAGCTATTAAAAGAATTCTTAGATATCTTAAAGGTACTCCTAATCTAGGATTATGGTATCCAAAATCTGATAACCTTGATTTAATAGCTTATGCGGATGCCGATTTTGGTGGATGTAGAATAGATAGAAAAAGCACATCCGGAATATGCCAATTTCTAGGACATGCACTTATTTCTTGGACCTCTAAGAAATAAAATTTGGTTGCACTATCTATGATGGAAGTCGAATACATAGCTGCAAGTGCATGCTATGCACAAGTTATTTAGATGAAAAATATGTTAGAAGACTATGGAATTTATTTAAAGAATATTCTCATAAAATGTGATAACACAAGTGCTATTTGTCTAACCAAAAATCCAATTCAACACTATAGAACTAAGTATATTAACATTAGACATCACTTTATATGAGATCATGTCAATAGTAATGATATCACTCTTGAATTTATTAATACAAAATATCAATTAGCGGACATTTTCATAAAACCTTTAAATGAAGAACAATTTGACTTTATTAGAAGGGAATTAGGCATGTTGAATTGTCCTCGTGGATGAGCTACATTGTATGTTTTTCATAATTTCGGCTTTCCTGGATTTGCCTCCCTCATTTTGATTTTGTATTTCAAAGAGTGATCTAAGACATCATCCTATCTCAATTCAACACATTAAAACTTCTAAAAACTAAATTAAAAAAATTTTATTTTTTTTGGGTGCTAGTGGTGCATCGCCAGAACCGGTGGTAGCACCGCCTGGGTGCTCGGCTCCCAAGTGGTGGCATCGCCTGGTTAGTGATGGAACCGCCCGAACACCCCTATATTTAAGGGTTATATTAGGGTCGATGGTGGAATTGACCCCAACCCTATTTTTAACTCCTCCTCGTCCTCCTCTAAACCTCTCAAATCCTCTCCTCTCCCCATCTTCTTCCTCTAAAAAGCCTAACAAAAGGTTTTCCCCTGAATCAAGCTCCTCACCTCCCAAGGAAACTCAAAGAAGGTAAAATCTGTAATTTTTTCTTCTCTTCTCATTACTTGGTCTCTTCCTTATTGTTTCTTTTTTATCCATCATCATGAATAGATATGGCTCCTAAGAGATCATCAAGAGGCAAAAGGAAAAGGTTAGAAGGAGATTCCTATGACCCAATCCTTTTTAGATCTAATAAGGTAGCTCTAAGGTACCCCAATTTTGAATCTAAAGCCATATATAAGGGAAAACATGTTGATCTAGGTAAACTAGGAAACCTAGAACCCATTAGATGGTTTACCGATTTAGATGTCTTACCTATCTTACAAATCGATGAACTGATCTATCCTTGGTTGGTTAAGTTATTTTACGCAAACATGAGTGTTGAACATGATGGATTGACTACCTACCTTTTGGGAATCAAAATTTGAATTTTTGATCAGATGATATGTGAGCTAATTGGAATTGAAGAAAAGAATAAATGATGTTATTTCAAAGGCCAATGAGATATGGATACAATCGGAGCAACCCACTCCGAAGCTTTAGAGATAATTTTTGCAAATCCTAACTTAGGCATTATTCCCAAAAGCTGTGAGCACTTATTACCCTTCAATTCAAAAATACTTCATCAAATCATCATAAGAATTCTTCTTCCTAAAAAATTTCACCATGATGAGATTAGTATGCTAGAATTAAGTACCATGTATTGGATTAGGACCCAATAAAATAATTACTTTGGATACTTGATCAGACAATACATGATGGAAATTATCTCTAGAGACTTAATATTATCGTATGGCAGGTTGATCACTAGATTAATAATTGCACATGATATTTGTGTCACCCGATGAGGAAATAATACAAGTCGACAGATATAACACTATAAATAGAAACCTCCTGAGGAGACTTAGATGCACCTTTAGAAAATGGTATATGGATTAGGCAACCTAGAAGGATTAATCTAGCTCCCCCACCAGTAGAGCGACCTGAAACACCAATTATTAGGGGAAGTGAATCTCCTCTACCTAGTCCCTTTGGTCCAGCACCATCTGAGCTAGCTCCTGCTCTATCCACTAAAGATCCAATCATGCTAGCATTAAATCGAATCAAATCATAGCAAAATCAAATCAACTTACAACAAGCTAAAATTTTGAAGGAAGTACGACAGATGAACCAGAAGATAGATCACTTGTATAGGCATTTTGGAATTCCCCTTGAGAAATAGTTGTTGCCTTTAACTCTTGTTTTGTAAACCTTATGACTACTATGGATGATTACTATGGATGATGTTGTATGTTTTTAAGTATGATGTTTCTTTCATATCATCTACTCGGACTTTGAATGAATTTTTCGTTCGGTTGTAACTTTTAGATGATGCTTTGATATTGTTGTAACATGTTGTATGATTTGATATCTTTCTCGAATGATTTCATGCTCCCTCCACCTACTGTAAGCATGTTTCAGTTCATAAATGTCAAGTTGATGATTAATCGAATTTTGATATCTCCTACTCATAACTTGATAAATGAGGATTTTTATTTTGGAGTAATGCATGAATTCTTCACCTCTTTTTTGTTGATAACAAAGGGGGAGAAAAATGTGAAATTGATATAATGGAGTGAAAAATGAATCGCAACAACTTATATGGTTCATATTGCAATATATAACAAAAAATGTAAATTTTCTTGAGATAAGCTATTCCTTCATTTGATATCATGCCTTGATATTGAGCACTCTTTTTTATATCATTTGATCCTTGTCATATTTGAATTAATAATTAATATTTCTTGTCGTAATGGTTATAGGTGTAATATCTTGACATTATTTTTTTCATTAAGAAAAATATGAAGTTTCATATTTATGCTTAAACTTGCTTATTAAGCTTAACGTTAAATGAAATTTATCGGTTTCGGCTTGAATTCAAAAGATTGAATTCAAGTGTTTTTACTTTCTCATGATATGGCATATAGATAGGGGGAGTTAAGATTAACTCCATCATCAATTGATTATTATCATCAAAAAGGAGGAGATTGTTGAATCTCGGATTTTGATGATGAAGTCAATTGGTCAATTATTTGTTCTAATCTATATTATCGAGATAAGTGTACAGGATTAACTACGATGGGATGAAAACATAAAGCAATTTACCGAGGTTAAGTTCGTTGGGAGTTCAAGAGTTCACCGGAAGTCCGAAGGATCGTCGAAAGTGTTGCCGGAACCAACCGAGATCGAATCAGGGACCTACCGAAGGTTTCAAAAGTTCATCGCAAAGATCGTCGGAGGTTCGTGGAGATTACCGAGAAGGTTTGGAAGCTTGCCATAGACTCGTTGAGCTCGCCACACAATCTTAGAGCATGTAGGGAGTCTGCCGAAACAAATCCGAAGGAGTGTCGAAAGTCCACCGGAATCTCGCCGAAAGTAGACTTAAAGAATGTTGGTTTAAATCACTTAGAATTATGTTTCAATTTTATAGTAAGTATGTAATTAGGGTAAGGATTAGGAAATAATCCTATTTAAACCTAGTAGGGGCCAATCGGGCTCTTATTAGGCTGATTTGGGCCTAAAACAGGGCCCATTCAACTTTGTTGAATGAGCCAGGTAGTGGAACCGCCCAATGGCTGAGAGCTGGGCGGTGGCACCGCCCAGCACCTGAGTACATGGGCGGTGGCACCACTGCTTTGGGCGGTGGAACCGCCCTATACACTATCAGTCTGACAACTGATAGGTGGTGGCATCGCCACTAATAGGTAGTAGCATCGCCAGCACCGGGAAACCCAAACAGAATTCAAATTTGGAGCTCAAATTTAAATCCTCTTGGGGTCTATAAATACCCCTCCTTTCTCAACAGAAAGATCACCCTTTTTAAGTGTTAGAATTGAGCAAAAGCTTTGGCTAAGCCTTGTTTTCGATAGCTAGTGTTCACCTCCCTCTTTCTCTTTAAAAAATCTGTAAGAGTGTGAACCACTTGTAAAAGGGTTGTAAGAGGGGTGTTGGTCCTTCCCCTTCAAAAAGATTTGCTAGTGGAAGTTGGGAGCCTCATCGGAGAAGGCTTCGAAAGTGGATGTAGGTCACTTGACCAAACCACTATACATTGTGGTGTTCTTGAATGTGTGAGTGGTTAAATTTCTGAATTATTTCTTTACTTAGTTGTGAACTGTTCGATTTTTATCTTCTTTACTCAAGCAACTTCAACTAAGTTATCTTTCGTCAAATCAAAATTTCCATACAAACTAGCCATTTACGAAATTGGTTTCAAACTTACAAGTTTTAATTCGCTGCATTAATTCACCCCCCCCCCTCTTAGTGCCTCTCCAATCCTAACAAATTAAATCTTGGTCGACCTAATCTACCTTAGCTGAGCCAATTATATACTTTGGAATCACAGGAGCCGACCGACCATATAATGCTTCATATGGGGTACATTTTGTAGATGAATGATATATAGTATTGTACCACCATTCGGCCTAGGGGAGTCATTTCGTCCACTCCTTTGGTCGATCATTGGTGAAACACCGAAGGTACGTCTCTAAACACCTGTTCACCACTTCTGTTTGGCCGTCGGTTTGTGGATGATATGCTGTGCTCATGTTGAGTTTGGTACCCTACAACTGAATAACTCAATCCAAAATTTACTAGTGAAGACTCTATCACGATCACTTACAATAGACCTTGGCATCTCATACAGTTTAATAATATTTTCTGTGAAAATCTAAGCAATACTAATAGTAGTGTAGGGATTTCGCACAGCACAAAAATGAGCATATTTCGTAAGTCAATCAACCACTACAAGGATTGTGCTTTTACCTTTAGAAGGTGGTAGCCCTTCAATGAAGTCCATGGAGATGTCAGTTTACAACGAGTCTGGTATGGGTAGTGGTTGTAGTTTCCCTAGACTCGCCACTGTTTCACTTTTTTGCTATTGACATACATCACATTATGCTACGTATTTAGAAATAATTTTTTTCATTCCTCTCTAATAAAAGTTTTGCTTCATTCTTTTGTAGGTTCTTAGAAATCCAGAGTGCCCTGTTGAAGGTATGGAGTGCATTTCATACAGAATGAATTTGATGCAAGGGGAGTTTGGTATAAGCATAATACGACCTTTGTAGCGTAGATCACTCGAATCCTAAGTATAGTAAGTTATTGCGCTTGGATCCTCCTCTAATTTTTTGATGATGTTGTTGGTTTCTAGATCCTTCTTCCATTCCTCCCTAATGTCCTCAAGGAAGCCGGTGGTAGGAAGAGAGATGGCTAAAAATTCAGCTTGCTCAAGTAGCCGTGAGAGCGCATCTGCAACAATATTTTCTTTCCCCTTTTTGTAAATAATTTCATAATCAAATCTTAGAAGTTTGATTACCCATTTTTGCTACTCCGGGGATGATAACTTCTACTCCAAAAAGTACTTAAGGCTTCTATGGTCAGTTTTAATCTGAAATCGTCGACCAATCAAGTAGGATCTCCACTTTGTTACTGTATGTACAATGACGAGCATCTCCTTATCATAGATAGATTTTTTTTATGGGAGGGAGACAACACCTTGCTAGTGTATGCGAGTGGTTAACCATCTTGCATGAGAATAGCTCCAATTCCAACTCTAGATGTATCGGCCTCAATGATGAAGGGTCGGCTGAAATCTGGTAGCGCTAGCACCAGTGTCATCGTCATGGCTGCCTTCAGTTTGTCGAAGGCAGTGGAGGCTTTGTTCGACCATTGAAAGATGTCTTTTTTCAATAGAGAAGTGAGGGGGGCACTGATCTTCCCATAGTCTTTCATGAATTTTCGGTAGTAGCCCGTTAGTCCAAGGAACCCATGCAGCAATTTCACATTTGTAGGTTTCAGCCAACCTTGCATTACTTCAATTTTTGTTGGGTCTACGACTACTCCTTCTGATATTATGTGCTCAAGGTACTCTACGTTTTGCTAGAGAAACCTGCACTTTGATAGCTTAACAAAAAGAGTATTCTCCCGAAGGATCGTCAGAACAAATCGCAAGTGTTGAAAGTGAGTCTCAAGAGAAGGGCTGTAAATGAGAATATCATTGAAAAATACCAGCATAAATTTGCAAAGAAAGCTCCGAAAAATATCATTCATGAGACTTTGGAAGGTTGAAGGAGCATTAGTGAGTCCAAAAGACATTACCAAGAGTTCATAATAGCCGTTATGAGTGCGGAAAGCAATTTTTGGGATGTCACCTTCATATACCCGAATTTGGTGGTAACCGGATCGGAGGTCCAACTTCGTGAAGACTTGAGCTCCTTTTAATTCATTAAGAAGTTCATCCACCACTGGTATTAGGTACTTATCCTTGATGGTGATGTCATTTAGAGCTCGGTAGTCGATGCACATCTACCAAGTTCCGTCTTTCTTGCGCACAAGTAGCACTGGTGAGGAGTAGGGGCTGTAGCTTGGCTGAATCACCCCTGTTTCGAGTATCTCCTTCACAATCTTCTCGGTTTCATCCTTCTGGAGGTGAGGATAGCAGTAAGGCTGAGTGTTTGCTAGTGGTTTGCCCGGAAGGATTGGAATTCGATGGTCATATTGTCGAGTAGGAGGAAGACCGTGTGGTTCAGCAAAAATATCATCAAATTCAACAAGCAGTTGGGTGAGATTTTGATCTTTAATTTCTGTTTTATCCCCCTCTGGTTGCTGCTGGAGATGCATAAGAAAGCTACCATTTATCTTGTGTAAAACTTTCACCATTTGTTGGGTTGAAACGACGGTTACGTTGCTTCCGCGCTTCCCACGTAGGGTGACCTATTTGCCTTTGCAATAGAATTTCATAATCAATTTGAAAAAGTTCCAAGAGATGTCACCTAGCATCATCAGCCATTCTATGCCCAGCACAGCCTCATAATCATTAGTTGGTAGGAGGAAGAAGTCAGCAATAATTTCTTAGCCCTACAGTAATAGTTTCACCTGCGGGCATCTTTGGTTGCATTTTAGGATTCGCCCGTCGGTGACCTTTACGTCGAACTTGCTGCAACCTTCAATGTGGAGCACCATTTGAGTAGCAACCTTACTATTTAGAAAGTTATTAGTGCTGCCTGTATCGATGAGAATGGTGATCGGTTGTTGTTTGAGCAGGCCTCTAACTTTCATCGTTTGCGGATTTGAGTAGCCGGCTAGCGCATGTACCATAAAGTCGATCGATTGTAGCTCTTCTTCCATATCTTTGTCCTCATGTTCTTAACTCTCTTCTGGCTATTCACTGATCTCTTCTTCCACTGGTTCAACTACAAGAAGTCTCCCTTTTTTACAATGATGCTCGCGGCTCCACGGCTCGTCACATTGCCAACATAACCCCTTGGCAGATCGGTCTCGAAGCTCTTCTCTTGTCAACCTTTTTAGTGCAGGAGCTCAGCTAATAGTAGGGGGAGCTGAGGGCTTCGATATTGCTGGTTAGGGAGTGACCCTAGTCCTCCAGGCTTTGTGGTTCAATTGCTCCTCCTGAAGTCGTGCGAAAGAAATGGCTACCATAAGCGTGTACAGTTCTCGCGCTTTAACTTCTCCCCAAATCTCTGACTTCAAGCCCTCAATAAATATCTCCAATAATTATTTTTCAGACTAATCACGAGTTTGATTAGATAACCTTTCAAACCTGGTTTGATACTCTTGGATGGTGGAGATTTGTCGGATCTTTGCTAGTTGTCCGTCGATGTTCTCGTAATCGGTTGGTCCGAAACAGATAAGCAGTCCTTCTTTGAATTGTCACCATGAGAGGACTCCATGATTGTATTCAAACCAATCAAACCATTGTATGGCATCCCCTTCAAGATGTATAGCCACAATTTCTACCATAGATGCATCTATAGTTTTGTGGTACCGAAAATATCGCTCTACGCGCGAGATCCAACTAATCGGGTCTCCTTCTTCCCATCTAGGGAAGTCCACCCTCATGCTTAGATAGTGGGGATCAATCATAGAGCCTCTCCTCTCTTGGAGGTCATCTCTTCGATCAAAACTTTCTCCTTGATGTGATTTCTTTGGGCTCAGTGGTCAACCCAAACTAAGTTCGGCAAAGAGAGTCCAAATCTTTCCCTCCATTCGTGTCTTGAAGGCTTCAAATTTAGCATCAATTGCCTTCTCGGATGCCATAGCATATGTCTCCAAATCTATAATATTAAGATCTCTTTTCTGCTATCGAGTTAAAGGCATGTATTGGTTGAGAGAAGTGGTAGCTGAAAGAGTTGGTGGATTGGTGGATGTAGGCTACGGTTTAGGCTTGTTTTATGACTGTTTTGGGTACAATTTGGGGCTGCAGTTTGATGGAGTTTTTAGGCTGTGATGGTAGTGGATGAAGGTTAGGGAAGAGGGTTTTAGATCTATGGTAGATCACAGCAAAGATTTGACAAAAATCAATGGAAATTGCTGCCTATATGTGCTGTCTCGTAAGAGCAGAATTGTTGTTAAAGAAATAGCGGTTTCTCAATGAAATTTTCAGCGAAAACTCAAGGATTTGAGGAGGGGGTTTGACAGTAGAATCTTAGTTTAGATAATAGCAAGGATAACAAATTGGATTAAGAAATTTCAGTAGCAAAATAGTAAAGAAATTGGTGCAAGTTGCGATAGCAGAATTCTCGTCAAAAAATTTTAGTAGTTTGTGACGAGAGATTACAGCAACACACAAATTTTTTTTTATGAATTCCACAATATATCAATCATGGATGGGAGCTAAGATAATATATGAGGTGCACAAGAAATTTCGTTCAGAAAGGATAACAATTAGATCGGTTAAAGGCAGTAACATGCGATTGAAATTTTCTACAGCGATCCTTCGTTCGCAAAGATGATAACTTTTGCGATGCAAGGAATTCGCAAGCAAGGGATAGATAGAAAAACTTCTTTTTGATATTTTAGATGAAAAATTATAGTAGCAATGGGTATTGGTGATAGAAAAATACCAGATCTCTGATGCAATTGGAGATGGCGACTGTAGATTGAATTGATCTACGTTAGGAGATGACGATGGAGACGACGACGTCAAGAGCAATTATGGGAATTGCTTGGCTGATGGTGGGTGGCAGGGATGGCAACAAAAGCAGCAAGGTCGCTGCTTTGATACTAGATGATAGAACTCCAGAGGAATTCTATAAAGATTGATCTTTGAGGGGGATCAACCCTTGGAATGCTATAGGGGTTCCACCATCTAAGTAGCCTGGTAGCTGCAATTGTAGATTGATATTTCTTGTTCCAAAGAGGTAGAGGCTACAAGCTTATATAGAGCTCCAAACCCTAGCTCTAGGGGCTACTTCCTAAGTGAAATACCCAATTTACCCTCACTTTTAGCCGATCAGCCCACTAACAAGGGGGGGCAGTGGCTAAGAGGCCCAATAGCCTAAATATAAACCCTAGCCTTTCTTCTTTATAGGATAGAGGTGGCTAGGTGGGATTTATTACACTCATAGGGTTTTTATTAGCTGCTACTTGGTTGAGTAGGACCCAACCCTACTAGGGTCATATCAAGAACTTATTGAATCTCAGATTTTGATGATGAAACTAATTGATTGTGATTTGTGGTCTAACTGTGTTTTGAGTTACGTAGGTCTACTATCGATCAACATTAGATAGTTGACGCTGGAGGAATTGACGTTGCGCCGGAGGTGATCATGTTTGGATATTGGATGTCGAGCCGGAGGTTCGACGACAATCGGTAGAAGGCTTCGTACGTCGGGCATCGGGACTAGAAGAGCGTGTTGCACCAAGGATATCGGGGTTGCGGAGGTCAACTGCCGATTGGGCAATGGACCGCAAGAAAGGACGATGTGCCAAAGGATCGGACGAAGCATCGACCAATGACGTGCCAGGCAACTGAATGTCAATTCACGTTGTAATAACTGTCTAGATCGAAGTAGAGTGTTTGTTATTTGTGTGCATGATTAACTACGATGAAGATAAAGACGTAAAGCAAAACAAAGTATCGGAAGTCAAGTGGGATAGATTATTGGGATTTCGAGAGTTCGACGGAAGTCCTAAGATTCGTTGGGAGTGTTGCCGGAACCGGCCGAGAATGAGTAGGGAACTTGCCGAAGGGTTTTCGGAAGTTCGTCGGAAGGCTTGTCGGAAGTTCATAGAGCTTGCCAAGAAAGATCGGAGCTTGCCAATGAAGCTCGTTGGAACTCGCCAAGATCATCGTGAAGTCTGGGAGCTTGCTAGGAGTCCGCTGAATGGTTTCCGAGGGTTCGTCGAGAGACCATGGGAAGTTCACCGGAAGCACGCCGGAAGAAGTCTTGACTTAGTGGACTTTGTAATAGCTTAGGAAATATCTTTAATTTCATAGTTAGTATATTAATTTGGATTAGGATTATGTGTTAATCCTTTAACCCAAGTAGGGGCCCATTGGGCCTTGTTTGGGACCGGTTTGGGCCAAGTTTTCGGCCCAAACCAATAAGTTGATTGGTGCTGGGCGGTAGCACTGCCCAATAGCCCATGTGCTGGGCGGTAGCACCGCCTAGCAGCCCATGTGCTGGGCGGTAGCACCGCCTAGCAGCCCATGTGCTGGGCGATAGCACCGCCCAGCAGCTTATATGCTGGGCGGTAGCACCGCCCAGTAGCCCATGTGTTGGGCAGTAGCATCGCCCAACAGCCAAAAGACCAGCCGAGTGTTGGGCGGTGCTACCGCCCAGCCTGGGGTGGTAGTACCACCTAGTTGTAGTGTGTAGAGGTGGTAGTACTACCTAGCATAGGCGGTAGCACTGCCTGTGCAATGTCAGTCTGACGACTAACAAGTGGTAGCACAGCCCCTGACAGGCGGTAGTACCGCCTACACCGAGAACTCCAATTTGATTTCAAATTTGGAGCCCAAATTTGAATCCACTTTGGATCTATAAATACCCCCCCTTTCTTAGCTGAAAGGGAACCCTTAGAGAGTTAGAAATTGAGCAAAAAGCTTGGGAAAGTCTAGTTTTCAATAGCTTGTGTTCACCTCCTTCTTTCTCTTTGAAAAATCTGTAATAGTATGAACTTCTTGTAAAAGGGTTGTAAGAGGGGTGTTTGGTCCTTCCCCTTCAAAAGGATTTGCTAGTGGAAGTTGGGAGCCTCATCGGAGAAGGCTTCGGAAGTGGATGTAGGTCGGATGACCGAACCACTATAAATCGGTGTGCATTTAATTTCTCGCAACTTACTTTGCTGCAAACCATTTTCATTTGCTGCCTTATTTACTCAACTTCATCTTCATCTTCTTACGTATGCTTTAAAGTTAAAACGCAATCTTTCCGGGTTCATACGAAATGAAGTTTTCATCGTACGAAAATTTTGAAACTGCTTCAAATCACTGAAAATTTATCGTTCCTTACCGCTGCACTAATTCACCCCACCCCCCCTCTTAGTGCTGCTCGATCCCTAACAATTGGTATCAGAGCCACATTCTTTCTCTTTTGGATTTTACACCTGTGAGAAATGGCTCTAAATGGTTTTCAAGAGGGCTTTTCGGTTTTTCGTCCACCGTTCTTTAACGGTTCGGACTACATATATTGGAAAACTCGAATGAGAGTTTTCATGCTTTCAATGGATTTGGATTTGTGGAACATTATCGAAAATGGCTTTCAACCTTCCTCTAAACCGACGAACGAATGGCCGGACTTAGGGAAAAAATATTTTTCTTTAAATGCAAAGGCTATGAAAGCCTTATTTTATGCTTTGGACAAGAACGAGTTCAATCGAATTTCTATGTGCGAAATGGCTTTTGATATTTAGCGGACACTTGAAATCACGCACGAGGGAACTAGTAGAGTCAAAGACTCAAAAGTAAACCTCTTATTGCATGATTTTGAGCTCTTCCGAATGAAACCATGCGAAACTATCGACGATATGTACACCCGTTTCATGGATGTCGTCAATAGCTTGAAAAGTCTTGGTAAATATTTTTCAAATTTTGAACTCACTAACAAGATCTTAAGATCCCTTCCAAAAAGGTGGGATCCTAAAATAACGGTGATAGAAGAAACTAAAAATTTAAATGATTATTCTATTAAAGAACTCATTGGATCCTTAATGACATATGAAATAAGTTTCTTGGAACATGTTGAATATGATGAATATTTGAACCACCTTCTAAAGAACAAGAAGGTTTTAGAACTCCAAACTATGAAATGCCACTTGAGTGTTGACTCAAGTGATGAGGATAATGAAGAGGACTTTGAACTTTTAATGAATCTTAATAAGTTCATTAAACAAGAATCTAAAAATAACAATGAACTTAAAAGGAGGAAGAGGCCACCAAAGAAAAAGAAGAAGGATTGCAAAGAAGAATCAAGTAAAGAAGAGGCGAAATGGGCTTTGACGGTTTTCGACAATGAGGTAAGAAACTCACCCAAGTTGTTTTTACCTTATTTTGAAATTACATGATCCTTTTATGAGTTGCTTGAAATAGTTGGTAGGATTTTTTTTATTTTTTTTCCTTTCTAGTAATTTTTTGAAAATTAAAAATATGAATGATGCATGATTTTTTATAATGCTTAGGATTAATCCATGCATGTGTATCTTGATGTTTTATATTGCTTTTTGTTTCTAAACATGATGCTTGATAATTTTGTAACATGCATTAGTTTTTGAAGTAATGTTGATTTGACTCTATGTTGTGGATTAACGTATTTTTGGTCAAATTGCTTTCATGACAAATTAAGATTACATTTTGAGATGATGGAATTTCATGTATACTTTCCATATCGGTTTTCAATCTTAAACATGATACATATCTATGTATGAATTTCTTGAAAATCTTTTGATGATAGATGTATGTATCTTGATTATAATTTGAAAACTTCCATCTTGGCTTAATGGGTTTTAACCCTTTTTATGATGAAATTTTTATTGATACATGTCTTCATGAAATCAATTATATAGACCTAACCCACAAATTTTTAAAATGAAAGAAATATGATTTTAATGTTGCCTTGTGTTCTATTTGGACTTAATAGTTTTCATGACGAAAATTAGTTTTTAGATTTTTAAAATGATGTATGATTTTAGCAAAAATTTGAGCATTGATCATCTTGTTATTACAAATAAAAGAAAAAATTAAAATGATTTTGATAATGCATTATGAAAACATGCTTAATGATTGTATCATACTTGATGACTTAAAATCTCATATTTTGAAATAATATATTTATAATGAATCCATGAATCTTGATGATTTTCATATCACTTTTTGGCTTTAAACTTGATACATATTTTTCATGCAAAAAGTTATGGGCATGTTTATGGGGAATCTTACTTGATAAATGAAAATGCTCCATACATATGATCATGACAAATTTATGAATCTTGATGATTTTATATTGCTTTTGATTTCAAACAAGATGCATGGTTTTTTATACAAAAAATTAATAGCATGTTTCAAGATAATGCTTACACACCAAATATGATCAAAAGATAGAAGCAAGCATATTGTTGATTTCGTTTTTAAATGAAAATTTTGAACATTCTTATAAAATAAAACACAAAAGTTAAAAATATTTTAATCATGATGTTTTATTTGTGATGTGTTTGGTCTTAATAGTTTTTATAACGAAACTTACGTCTTGCTTTGAAAATGTTGATACATGCTCACATGTAATCAATTTATGTTACTCTTATTAAAATTTTCGAATGAAAGACTTTGATGCATTTAATCTTGATGGGTTTAATGACAAACTTGTATTTTGAATTTATACAATGATGGCTTTCGTATAAATATTTGAACATACATTATGAAATCATTATTGAAATGAAAATATTAATAGTTTGTTATCATGCTTAATGACTTTGTGATATCATATCTTGATGACAAACTTATGTTTTGGTCTTAAATTTGATACTCATCTTTTGAAATATGAGCACACTTGTTTGAAACAAAATGAAACACATTATCATGATAAATTGAATATCATAATGTGTTATATTGTTATCTTGATAATTTTTATAATGAAGTTTGTCTTTCGGTTTTGAATATTTTGATTTGACATATAAAGGCAAAAGACATACTTATATGATGAAACATAAAGAAATTATATTTACTATCTTATCGAGATTAATGATTTCATGATATCTTAAGAATCTCATAAATTATAAAAATGATTTGATTATGATTTGATAATTTGAACTTTTCTCTCATGTTTCAATATTACTTTGTATGCTTAATGACTTGTTGATTGAAATATTGATGTAGACTTTTGATGTATCACTTGTCATGATTAATGCAAATTGCTAGCATTTTGAATCTCGAAAATGATTGCTTCTTTTTATCATTTACCAAAGAGGAGAACAATTCAAGTTTATGCCATTTGTGAATCTCATAAACTATGTTAATGATTTTGATGATTCGAACTTGAGTGAGCTTTATCACAATCCAAGTCTTGATATCTTAATACTTGATACTTGGAATTCTTATGCATGAATCAAGTTGCTCTTTGTGCTATATCTTTTTAAATGAATCATGAGCCTTATTATCATATATTTCATAATATAGAAATGACAAGAATTCTTTGGCTTGTATGTCTTATGTGGCAAATGAAAAATTGATGATTGAAAAGAAATTTGCCTTATGATGAATCAATGAATCATTACTTGATCTATAAGAATGATATGTTTTTATGCATCATGATTCTTGGTTGTATACCCTTTATCATGAATTAATATTTATCGTATAAGCCCTATATGATTCAAAATTGATGTAAAAGAATTGTGCTTAATGATTGAATCATTAATTTTTTCTTTAATCATGGCTTGAAAATGAATGAAAAGAAAATATGTTAGCACTTGTAATCATGATTTGATCCTTGATATTGATATGCTTTTATATATCATGATTCTTGGTTGTATGACATTTATCTTAAATTAAAAATTGATAAATATGAATTTTGATCTTGCTAAAAAGAAAGTTATGAATCATGAATGATATTTTTTGGTTTTGATCCTTGTTGAATTTACATATTGATATCCTTCATGACATGATTTCTTTGCATTATTGTTGTTGAATCTCGGATTTTGAAGATGAAGTCAATTGATGGTTATTTGATCAAATCCATTTTTGAGATAAGTGTGCAGGATTAACTATGATAGAGCTAATTACCTGAGTCAAGTTGTTGGAAGTTCAAAAGTCCACCGGAAGTCCGAAGGATCATCGGAAGTGCTGCCTGAGCCAACCGAGATGAAATCGGGGACTTGCCGAAAGTTTCGGAAGTTCGCCAGAAAGATCGTCGAAGGTTTGCGGAGATCACCGAGAAGGTTAGGAAGGGTGCCAAAGACTTGTTGAACTTACGATAGAATCCGAGAGCCTGCTGGGAATCTGCCAAAAGGAATTTGAGGGAGTGTCGGAAGTCCCTCGGAAGATCACCGGAAAGCTCTTCGGAAGATAACTTGATGGTGTTGGTTTAATTTGGCTTTAAATGTTCATAGTTAGCAGTTAATTAGGGTATAGACTAGGTGTTAATCCTGTCTAGACCTGTATTGGGCCCATTGGGCCTTTATTGGGCTGTATTGGGCCGAAGGTTAGGCCCATACAGTTTCTGGCAAGGGCCGATGGTAGCATCGCCTGTTGACCGTAGGCCAAGCGGTAGCATCGTCGGACCCAAGCAGTAGCACCGCCTGTTGACTGAAGGCCGGGCGGTAGCACCGCCCTAGGCAGGCTGTGGTACTGCTAGTGCCAGGCGGTAGTACCGCCAGCACACTGACACATGCAAAGGTGTGTCAGGCGGTAGTACCACCAGTGCCAGGCGGTAGTATCGCTTACAATCCGAAATTTCGGACGAGACCTCTTTGAGCGGGATTTTTGAATCCCAAAAAGCTCTATAAATATCCCTTTACTCCTAGCTGGTTGAAGCAACTTTTGCAGTGTTAGAATTGAGTCTAAGCTATAGCAAATTTCTGCTTTCATTTGCTCAAGTGTTCTCCTCCTTTCTTCTCCTTGTAAAAATCCTGTAAAGAGAGGGAACCTCTTGTAAAAGGCTGTAAAGGGGTGTTTGGTCCTTCTCCTTCAGGAGACTTGGTAGTGGAAGTTGGGAGCCTCATTGGAGGAGGCTTCAAGAGTGGACATAGGTCATTTGACCGAACCATTATACATCGCTGCGTTTACTTGCTGTGTGAGTACTTAAATTCTGCATCGTAAATTTCTTAAGCTGCAAACTGATCGGATTTCTTCTCCCTACTTCCAATTTCATTTACCTAAATATTTTCAAATTAAAGTCTCTTTCGCTGAATCAAGTTCTTAAGCAAATCTCCGGAATCGATTTTCAAGCTTTATTCAGTTTAATCTATTGCACTAATTCATCCCCCCTCTTAATGCCACTCTGAACCTAACAATTGGCATCAAAGCAAGGTTCACTCTCATATTTGGTTTAAAACCCAAGAGAGATGAAATTTTTTGGCATGCAAGAGGGTCACTCAATTACTCGTCCACCTATGTTTAATAGGTCAGATTATATGTATTGGAAGACTCATATGAGGATTTTTCTTATTTCTATGGATTTTAAGCTTTGGAATATCGTTAAAAATGGTTTTCAAAAATCTTCTCTTCCGATGAGCGAATGGAATGAGTCAGAGAAGAAGGTGTTTGCTTTAAATTCCAAGGCTATGAATGTCTTGTTTTGTGCACTAGACAAAAACAAATTTAATCGCGTATCAATTTGTGAATCGACTTTTGATATTTGGCGAACTCTTGAGATCACTCATGAAGGCACTAGCCGAGTGAAAGAGTCCAAAATCAACATTCTTGTGCATTCTTACGAGCTTTTTCGAATGAAATCAAGTGAATCTATTGGAGACATGTACACTTGCTTTACGGATATCATCAATGGACTCAAGGCACTTAGTAAAGATTTTTCTAATTTTGAATTAGTAATAAAAATTTTAAGATCCCTTCTGAAATGTTGGGATCCAAAGGTTATGGCTATTCAAGAGGCCAAGGACCTTAAAACTTTTCCTATCGAAGAACTCATAGGGTCTTTAATGACCTATGAAATGACATGCCATGCTCATAATGAGCTAGAGAACCCCTTTCCAAAGAATAGGAAGGATATGGTATTAAGAACTCAAGAAGACTACTTGAAAGGAACATCAAGTGATGAAGACTTTGACGAGGACATTACACTTTTAACTAGAAAATTTAAAAAATTCATTAAAAAGGGAATATTTAAAAATGAATTCAAGAACAAACTTGAACCAAAAAAGGATCAAGTCATATGTTATGAATACAAGAAGTCGGGGCACTTCAAAAATGAATGCCCCCAAGCCAAGAAGAAGCAACTCAAGAAGAAGAAGGCTTTGAAGGCTACATGGGATGACTCGAGTGATTCTGAGGATGAAGAAGCAAGCATCAAAGAGGAGGCCAACTTTGCTCTAATGGCGTTGGGAGAAGAGGTAAGTGAATTACTTAATGAAGATTTATCTTTCGATGAGCTTTTAATTGCCTTCCATGAATTATTTGATGAATGTAGAACTGTTACAAAAAGCTTCAATCCTTTAAAAAAGGAATATGCTTTATTGCTAGATAAGTTTAAGAGTCTTGAGCATGATTCTCTCCCTCTACTCCCATGCTCTAAGTGTAATCACTTAGAAGCAATCAAAAAGGAGAACTTGCTACTCAAAGAGACCTTAAACAAGTGTAAGGTCAATAGCAAGAGCTTAGATATGATCCTTGCTAATAAGGGATATGTTAGAAATAGATGTGGAATTGGATTCGTGAGTGGATCTCACCGAACTCAAACCATATTCATTAAAGGGCCAACATTACATGTATCCTCTCACTTGAAATGTAATTTTTGTTGCAAATCCAGGCATGTTGTTTACAAATGTCCATATAGAAAACTTAGCCCAAATAAATTAGTATGGGTTCCTAAAGGATCAATTAGGAACTCATTGAATAATGATAAATTTAGTAGATCAGTTTTTGAGGCACCCAAGTCAAAATGGGTACCTAAAAACTATTCTTTCTTGTAGACAAAAACACCCACACAAGCTAGGAGCAAGAGATGGTATCTTGATAGTGAATGCTCAAGGCACATGACCGAACATCCATCTCAATTCTCTAAGCTCTCTAGCCAAGACGAAGGGTTTGTCACCTTCGGAGACAACAACAAGGGTAAAATCATTGGCAAGGGTACTATAGGTAACAAATCAACCTTTTCAATTGATAATGTGTTATTAGTAGATGGTTTAAAATATAATCTTTTGAGCATTAGTCAATTATGTGATAATGGTTATATTGTAAGATTTGAATCTAATGCTTGCATCGTCGAAAAACCACACAACAATACATCTATAATTGCAATCAAGCAAAATAACGTCTACACTATTAATCTTGATGATTTTAGTAGTGAAATATGTTTTTCAGCTTTGAATGATGATGCTTGGCTTTGGCATAGAAAATTAGGTCATGCTAGCATTAAACTAATCTCTCAAATCACATCTAAAAACCTTGTAAGAGGCATTCCTAAGGTTAAGTTCATTAAAGATAAAGTATGTGATGCTTGTCAACTAGGAAAACAAATCAAAACTAGCTTCAAGCCAAAAAAATCAAATAAGTACCTCTAGACCATTACAATTGATCCATATGGATTTGTTTGGATCAATTGACACAGCATGCCTAGGAGGTAGCAAATATGCCTTTGTGATTGTAGATGACTTTAGTAGATTCACGTGGACCTATTTCTTAGCTCACAAAAGTGATTCTTTTAAATATTTCTCTAAATTCTATAAACTTACTCAAAATGAAAAGGGTTTCATGATTTCATCAATTTGGAGTGATCACGGTGGTGAATTCTAAAACTATGACTTCCAAAATTTTTGTGAATCAAATGGGTATAACCACAACTTCTCTACTCTAAGAAATCCTCAACAAAATGGAGTAGTAGAAAGAAAGAATAGAAATTTACAAGAAATGGCAAGAATCATGTTAAATGAACATAGTTTACCCAAATATTTTTGGGTTGAAGCCGTTAATACGGCTTGCTATGTCATGAATAGGGTTGTAATAAGACCATCTCTATCCAAGTCTCCTTATGAATTATGGAATGACAAAAAACCTAATGTTTCTTAGTTTAAAGTTTTTCGTTGCAAATGCGTTATTTTAAATGAAAAGGATGCTTTAGGAAAATTCGATGCTAAATCTGATGAAGGCATCTTCCTTGGCTACTCTTCTGTTTCCAAAACTTTTCATATTTTTAACAAAAGAACATTAGTTATAGAAGAGTCTATTCATGTCATTTTTAATGAAATTTTTGAATTTAAGAAAAAAGATTTTGATGATGATTTTGGTTTTGATAATTTGAATTTAAATGAACCCTCTCCTCAAAATAGCAACTTGGAAGTATCTTCTTCCGAATTCTCCTTACCTAAGGAATGGAAGTATGTAGATGCCCATCCCAAGGAGTTAATCATAGGAGACACATCGAAAGGGGTTCAAACACGTTCTTCATTTAAAAATTTTTGTGCTCATGCCACTTTTCTTTCTCAAATTGAGCCTAAAAGTATTGACGAAGCCTTGAAAGATAATTCTTGGGTTATCGCAATGCAAGAGAAATTGAACCAATTTGAGAGAAATGAGGTATGGAAGCTTGTTCCTCGACCAAGTGACCATTTAGTTATTGGTACTAAATGGGTCTTTAGAAACAAGCAAGATGAATATGGTATCATGGTTAGAAACAAGGCTAGATTAGTGGCCAAAGGTTTCAACCAAGAAAAAGGTATTGATTACGAAGAAACCTTCGCTCCTGTGGCTAGATTAGAAGCCATTAGGATGCTCCCTGCCTATGCTAGTAGTAATAACTTTAAGCTTTTTCAAATGGATGTCAAAAGTGGTTTTTTGAATGGCTTTATTTCCGAAGAAGTTTATGTTGAACAACCACCTGGTTTTGAAAACTCTCTTCTTCCTAATCATGTGTTTAAATTAACTAAAGCTCTCTATGGATTGAAACAAGCCCCTGGGGCTTGGTATGAGAGGCTTAGTTCTTTCTTAATTTCAAATAATTTTACTAAAGGCAAGGTTGAAACTACATTGTTTATTAAATATTTTAAAAATAATTTTTATATTATTCAAATTTATGTTGATGATATCATTTTTGGTTCTTTGGATGAATCACAATGTGAATCATTTGCTAAGTGTATGAGTCATGAATTTGAAATGAGTCTAATGGGTGAGTTAAACTTCTTTTTAGGATTGCAAATTAAACAACTTAGTGATGGAATATTTCTTAATCAAACCAAGTATACATTTGAACTATTAAAACGATTTAACATGGATAGTACTAAAGCCATCAACACTCCAATGAGTACTTCCACCAAGTTAGACTTGGATGAAAATGGCGAAAATTTTGATCAAAAAACATATAGGGGAATGATAGGTAGCTTACTCTATCTCACTGCAACTATACCTGATATCATGTTTAGTGTAGGTCTATGTGCAAGATTCTAAGCTAATCCTAAGTTATCTCACCTTAAAGCTGTTAAAAGAATCCTTAGGTTTAAGAATGTATCTTAAAGGAACTCATAATCTAGGATTATGGTATCCAAAATCTGATAACTTTGATTTAAAAGCTTATGCGAATGCCGATTTTGGCGGTTGTAGAATCGATAGAAAAAGCACATCTGGAACATGCTAATTTCTAGGATATGCACTTATTTCTTGGACATCCAAGAAACAAAATTCTGTTGCACTATCTACGGCAGAAGCCGAATATATAGCTGCAAGTGCATGTTGTACACAAGTTGTTTGGATGAAAAACACTTTAGAAGATTATGGAATTAATTTAAAAAACATTCCAATAAAATGCGATAACACAAGTGCTATTTGTCTAATCAAAAATCCCATTTAACACTCAAGAACTAAGCACATTGATATTAGGCATCACTTTATACGAGATCATGTCGCTAATAATGATGTAACTCTAGAATTTATTAATACAAAACACCAATTAGCAGACATCTTCACAAAGCCCTTAAATGAAGAACAATTTGAATTCATTAAAAGAGAATTAGGCATGCTAAATTTGTGCTAATATTTAATAGTGCATGATTTCCAAAACATTTAAACTTTGATTTTGATAGTTTCACCTCTATACTTTCAATGAAAATCATATCTTTCAATGATGTATGTATAACTTCATACTATCTTCACCTTCTTTTGTGATGACTAAATGGATTATATAAGCTTGACATATGCATAAATTAATATCATGGATTCTGCATAAAAATCAAGCTTTTAAATATTTATTCATGTGCTAATCAAGTTTTTATGATTTCATATCTTCTTCCTTCATAAAAATAACAAGTTGAATCTCATCATGAATTTTCTTGGATATGGTTGATGATTGGCTTCAATGATGTATCCTTATACATATTTTGGCAAAAATTTGATGACTTGGATATGGTTGATAACTTTATGACTCCTCTCACTTATGTCATTTTTTTTCTCTCAAGTTTCACCCTTTCATCAAGTTTATTCATCTCCTTTTTGTTGATGATAAAGGGGGAGAAAAATGTGACATTGATGACTTGTTGAATGTGGCCTTTATGAGCAAAATAATTTGATGACTTGATAAATATCATGCATTGTATTGAAAAATGACTTATATAGTGTAAATGAAATGAAAAATGTCTTATAAGATTTGTTATTGCAATTCAATTGCTCTTGCCATGCTTTGTGTCAAAACAGGTTGCAATCCTTAAAAAGCATTGCAATGACCCCATAAGTAATGCAACACATCACAATGCAATTGAGTTTTACAGTTGAAAGATTCTTACTATATCATGTTTATCAAATGGCATCTTTCGATTGATATGATAAGTTTTCATCTCATGATTTATCTGATATGGTGTCATGCTTTTTCAATCATAAGATCCTTGTTGTAATCTCAAAATTTTGGTATCTCTTGACGAAATGATAAATGTTTATCATCTTTCAATTAAATGTCATGCTTTGATATTGCTTACGAATGAAACCTCATGCTGATTGAGCATGATGATAAGTTCAATCCAAGTAACTTATCATTTTTGGTTGAATTCAAGAGATTGAATTCAAATGTTTCTACTTTCTCATTATATGGCATATAGATAGGGGGAGTTAAGAATAACTCTGTCATCAATTGATTGTCATCATAAAAAAGGGGGAGATTGTTGAATCTCGGATTTTGATGATGAAGTCAATTGATGGTTATTTGATTTAATCCATTTTTGAGATAAGTATGTAGGATTAACTATGATAGAGCTAATTACCAGAGTCAAGTTGTTGGAAGTTTAAAAGTCCACTGGAAGTCTAAAGGATCATCGAAAGTGCTGTCGGAGCCAACCGAGATGAAATCGGAGACTTGCCGAAGGTTTCGGAAGTTCACCGGAAAGATCGTCGGAGGTTCGTGGAGATCACTGAGAAGGTTCGGAAGGGTGCCAAAGACTTGTTGAACTCGCCATAGAATCTGGGAGCCTGCTGGGAATCCGCTAGAAGGAATCTGAGGGAGTGTCGGAAGTCCACCAGAAGATCGTCGGAAAGCTCTTCGAAAGATAACTTGATGGTGTCAGTTTAATTTGGCTTTAAATGTTCATAGTTAGCACTTAATTAGGGTATAGACTAGGTGTTAATCCTGTCTAGACCTGTATTGGACCAATTGGGTTGTATTGGGCCGAAGGTTAGGCCCATACAGTTTCTGGCAAGGGCAGGCGATAGCACCATCGGACCCAGGCAGTAGCACCGCCTGTTGACCATAGGCCAGGCGGTAGCACCACCGGACCCAAGCGGTAGCACCGCCTATTGATTGAAGGCCAGGCGGTAGCACCGCCCTAGGCAAGCGGTGGTATCACCTGATAGGCGGTTGCAACCACCTGTGTCAGGCAGTAGTATCGCCAGTGCTAGGAGGTAGTATCGCCAGCACACTGTCACACGCAAAGGTGTGTCAGGTGGTAGTACCGCCAGTGCCTAGCGGTAGTACCGCCTACAGTCCAAAATTTCGGACGAGATCTCTTTGAGTGGGATTTTTGAATCCCAAAAAGCTCTATAAATACCCCTTTACTCCTAGCTGGTTGAAGCAACTTTTGTAGTGTTAGAATTGAGTCTAAGTTATAGAAAATTTCTGCTTTCATTTGCTCAAGTGTTCTCCTCCTTTCATCTCCTTGTAAAAATCATGTAAAGAGAGGGAACCTCTTGTAAAAGGCTGTAAAGGGGTGTTTGGTCCTTCCCCTTCAAGAGACTTGGTAGTGAAAGTTGGGAGCCTCATTGGAGGAGGTTTCAAGAGTGGACGTAGGTCATTTGACCGAACCGCTATACATCGCTGTGTTTACTTGCTGTGTGAGTACTTAAATTCTGCATCATAAATTTCTTAAGCTGTAAACTGATCAGATTTCTTCTTCCTACTTCCAATTTCATTTACCTGAATATTTTCAAGTTAAAGTCTCTTTCGCTGAATCAAGTTCTTAAGCAAATCTCCAAAATTGGTTTTCAAGCTTTATTCAGTTTAATCCACTGTACTAATTCACCCCCCCTCTTAGTGCCACTTTGAACCTAACAGTTGTCTTATTTGCATCATATGATGATTGAACAAACTGATGTATATTTTTATTGATGCAAATTTATAATTGATATAAAAAATGGGTTGTATAATGATTGAAATTTTTAGCCATTTAGTCCTCCCTTCTTTTTGACAAAGACAAAGGGGGAGAAAAATTGCTACCTTGCAATTTCATAAGTTAAGGATTGCTATCTCAAAGGATGCAAATATTATTATCTTGACTATCTCAAAAAAAAGCAAAATGCAAAACTTTAAAAATTTAAATTGTTACATTGTTTTAATGAAAAGTTAGCATGTATGCTTAAAGTGATTATATATAATTGCTAGCTCATTACAAACAAAAAGTTGATAGCATGAAAAGGTGAAACTTAGTTACAAAAGAGAAGAATTGAAAAGAAGCTAACTTGCGTGTCGCAAAGTATGTTAGCTTGCTTATCATTATTGATTGCTTGCTTATCATCTTTTTCTCTCATATCATGATTTTTGACTCCCTGAATTCATGAATTAATATGCTGAAAATTCATGTTGTAAATTTGCTATTTTTTCATGATCAAAGCATTGACTATTTGTACTCCACTTTTTGACAAAAACAAAAGGGGCGAAGATTTATTGCTAGCTTGCAACTTCAATGAAAAATTTCCTAGCTCGACCATTGAAATGAAGGAACATCCTATCATGAACATTTTAAATGATGCTAGCTTGCCAGCAAAGTGCAAACTTGCTATGATGAATTATAAGAAGCAAGTGATGGATTGCTATGCTTGGACATCCTTGTAAAACTTGCCATGATTGAATGTTGAATGTTGATGAAAATTTAGCTAGTATGATTGTAATATTTGCATATCCTTTAAAACTAGCTATGATGTTTGCTATGATGACATAGGGGGAGAAGTAGATTAATGACTTCATGCATTGATTGAATATTTTATATATTTGCATGATGGTTTGTTGTTTTCTCTTAACATTGTGATGAATGTTGCTTGGATTTGGGATAATCCAAGGTTTCTATCAATAGCATATTGATAGGGGGAGTTTGGTTAAACTCCGGGGAGTTATGGTTAACTCCGTTAGTCATCAATTAGTTGTCATCATCAAAAAGGGGGAGATTGTTGAATCTCGGATTTTGATGATGAAACTAATTGATTGTGATTTGTGGTCTAACTGTGTTTTGAGTTACGCAGGTCTACTATCGATCAGGATTAGACAGTTGACGCTGGAGGAATTGACGTTGCATTGGAGGTGATCACGTTTGGATATTGGATGTTGAGCCGGAGATTCGGTCGACAATCGGTGGAAGGCTTCATACGTCGAGCGTCAGGACTAGAAGAGCATATTGCACCAAGGATATCGGGGTTGTGAGGGTTAACCGCCGATTGGGCAACGGACCGCAAGAGAGGACGATGTGCCGAAGGATCGGACGAAGTGTTGACCAATGATGTGTCAGGTAACTGAATGTCAATTCGCGTTGTAATAACTGTCTAGATCGAAGTAGAGTATTTGTTATTTGTGTGCAGGATTAACTACGATGAAGATAAAGACGTAAAGCAAAACAAAGTGCCGGAAGTCAAGTGGGATGGATTGTTGGGAGTTCGAGAGTTCAACGGAAGTCCGAAGATTTATTGGGAGTGTTGCCGGGACCGACCGAGAACGAGCAGGGAACTTGCCGAAGGGTTTTCGGAAGTTCACCGGAAGGTTCGTCGGAAGTTTGTAGAGCTTGCCAAGAAAGATCGGAGCTTGCCAATGAAGCTCGTTGGAACTCGCCAAGATCATTGCAAAGTCCAGGAGCTTGTCGGGAGTCCGCTGAATGGTTTTTGAGGGTTCATCGGGAGACCATGGGAAGTTCGTCGGAAGCACGCCGAAAGAAGTCTTGACATGGTGGACATTGTAATAGCTTAGGAAATGTCTTTAATTTCATAGTTAGCACATTAATTTGGGTTAGGATTAGGTGTTAATCCTTTAACCCAAGTAGGGGCCCATTGGGCCTTGTTTGGGATCGGTTTGGGCCAAGTTTTTGGCCTAAACCAGTAAGTTGATTTGTGCTGGGTGGTGGCACCGCCCAACAGCCCATGTTGCCATGGACATTTTGTAAATGGCTTATTCGGTGTAATACTTATGCAAGTCCGTGTCCCTTTTTAGTTTGTTCGAACTTGTAAAGCTTGTAAAGGGCTCGCCAAAGGCGAAACGCCCCCATTTGAGTGAGTTTGGCAGCCATTGTCGACTTGTACAAAAAGTTTGTATCATGTGGACACTTGTACTAGATTTCAGTTTGTAGTGGACCAATTTATGCCTTTGTTGTGCAACCATTCTGAGCTTGTGATGTTCATGGTTGGAATTTGCATTGTTTATAAAGTGTTTGCTGAAAGGGTGGCTTGTGGATCCCGTATGAAGCACTTTTGTTGTCCCGTCTTCTCTTTTGCAAGTCCTTAGGGATCGTGGGATGTCAGGGAGGCTGACCTTTGTGGATTAACACGCAATGGTGCCGCACGGCTTAGGCAAAACCAGCTAAGTTCGTGACAGATGGTATCAGAGCGGGACAAGCCCACTTAGAAACACTTAGCATGCAAATGTGGGAGACCTAGCGAGGTTGTGTTGAGGGCAGCCAACATGCACGACCGTTTGGGAAACGGACTTGGAGTAGTAGGGGAAGGAGTCGCTTAGAGGAGCGGACATCCAAGAATTGCATTCAGAAGAATGGCCAACCCTTTGCGCAAGAGGCACCACGAGGACAACAAGCTAAGAAGAATTGCGTAGCGTACAAAGGTCGGGATAGCTGAGTTCGAGCAGTGGCTCGACGTTAGCACCCAAACTTGATGGTGCTCGAGGCAAGTGGAGTGCTTGGCAAAGGATGAGACCATACAAGGTGGAGTGGGTTGTTCAATAATCGAAAGAGTTGTGCAAATCTTACAGAGGTGAGGGGAGTTGCAAACTCAAGGAATTCGATACTCATGCATGGCCGTGCATGCGGACGATGGATTGTTCATGGCCATCCCAAGGCGATCGAAGGTTGGCACCATGGAGCATTGAAACTTTCTCTTCAGCAAATACGGAGTAGTCCAGGGGGGATGGTGATCCTCAAAACTTCCAAAGGGAAGGATGTGAAGAGAGAAGTTGCTCTAACGGGGTAGATATCCAGGAGGGATAAGTCTCGATTCTTCAGAGAGAGAATCATGTACAATAAATCGCACCGGTTGAGGACTACCTCAAGACAAAGCTTGATGGATCGAGCGAGCGACGTGGAGTTGTCGCATGATCTCGCAAGAGGCAATGCGTTGGTGGATGCATAGTGAGATCAAGTGGGGGAGTGACCCAAGGCAACATAGAGTGAAGGCACACTTGGAGCCGATAGGGAGATCGGACTCAACAGAGGGCTGACCCGTGGAATGGTGGGTGTGAGGGCCACCATTAACGCAATGTAAATCAAGAAGTGGAGCAACTTGGGGGTAACTTGGTGATATACCCAAGCTGCATGAAGGGAGTTGGCATAGAAGATAGAACATGGAGCGGAGGCTTGGAGCTTTCCTTAGATAGAGGTCAAGGACATGGACTCTTGCAGAGACAGGAGTAGGATCATGTCATTCCAGGGGTTCTTTATTCTGATGAGTAGACTCATCTTGCATGGTGCCAAAGATGAAAGGAGCTTCGAGGCACATGCATTTGATCTCAGTGAAGCATTTGACGAAGGAACTAAGGTGACATAGTTTCCAGAGGCAAAGTAAGTGTCAGAAGGCCTTAGCACGGGGCAAGAGGATGCAGAGGCAATTACTCTTGAAGAATATATCATAGTGTTGCTATTCGAGTTACCATGACGAAAGCGGTGTGCAGCGGAGATTGTACTGGTAGGGGTAGAGGCCCAGGATCCAGACAATGGTGCACCAATTGTAGTGAAGTCCTGGGACTTCAGAGGAGCTACTAGGCGATGGATTGTCCTAGAGCTAGGCTTCATCCGTGTGTGACCCGAGAGTGGGTGGACAAAGGTCGATTGCCAAAGGAGCGAACAGAATCGAAGGTGGCAGAGGCCCTGCGATGTGTTGGCGAAGCCCACACATGGAGATATCGCAGTTCGAGTTCATACCACAGGGATCAGAATGCAAGGAGATGTCACCAAGCGGCGACATAATGCAGCGAGTCGTGGTGGAATGGCTCGTGGCAAGTTGACACACATAGTGAGTCCCATGGGGGGACTAGATCATGCAGAGGTATGATCGGGAGCACAACTGGGAGCTCCACTTCGGTGAACAACACGACAACAATAAGAGCTATGGATTCAAACAGTGAATGCCATGGTACCATAGAGGCGGGTCTTCTGTGTGTGCATCGAATGCTGCATTGAATGAAAGCCTTGGGCATCAGCTTATGGGGGCTGTGCACTATCAAGGAAGAAGTTCAGATGCAAGTACTAGTGAGTCCTATGAGGGGAACTAGATCATGCAGAGGTATGATCGGAATGGCTGAAGAGTTGGACTGCTTCAGAGCTCATATTCGCTTAAGAGAGCCCGGCAAGTTAGAGGACAAGGCCGAGTAAGTGAACGTTGCGACCAATGAAGCTAAGGAGAATAGAAGCAGTGCAAACCCTACAACATGAATGGCGGTGGCCATACATGGGAGTTGCAGTCTGTCTTTCCAGCGACTAAGTGGAACTGCTTAAAGAACACAGAGGTGTCGAAGCAAGTGGTCGAAATAGGGTGAGGAAGCAATGACGAGTCCAAAGGGACTCAGCTACCCAAGATCAATCATCGGTTAGATTGAAGGTGGACTCAGAGGAGTGTCGCAGTGCTGCAGAGGCAGATCTACCGATCATGAAGAAGGGACGCAGATGCGAGACAACGGATAGTAGTGCCATGGGCATTGCAGTGCCATGGTACCGCAGAGGCGGGACTTCCGGGGAGTCATCGATCCCTTGCTCTCATAGAGAGAGAGCGCTTGGTTGTGATATGGGCCGTGGAGAAGCAGAATGCTTTGGCAAACTCCATGTACTAAGACAAGGCTGAAGGGCAGAAGCCAGAGAACTTCGTAAGACTGGGGTCAATAGACTTTTCATCAAGATAACCGTGAGTGAAGGACTTCAGGTCGATGCAAGAGTGCATGACCAAGGATCGTAGTAGGCAGTACGTGATGCTGTACCTTTGCTACTCAGAGGAGTCGGCGGTAGAAATGATGGAGAGGGCGGTACAATCCCAAAGCCGTCCAAACCTATCGGAGACTTACTCCAAGTTGGAGTGATAACTTCTTGCATTCCAGAAGTTCAATGGCAATGAGAAGGCGAATCATAGTAGCTGACTCAGCGCAAGGATTGCAAACACTTCAAGTGCTTCGGAAGTGTGAGCTAAGAGCAGGCGAAGTCTAGTAACCAGCTTGACGCACGAAGTCTTGGTGGAATCGTTCATGGCAAGTCGACACAAATAGTGAGTCCCATGGGGGGACTAGATCATGCAGAGGTATGATCGAGAGCACAACTGGGAGCTCCACTTCGGTGAACAATATGACAGCAAGAAGAGCTATGGATTCAAATAGTGAATGCCATGGTACCATAGAGGCGGGTCTTCTGTGTGTGCATCGAATATTGCATTGAATGAAAGCCTTGGGAAAATGCTTATGGGGGCTATGCACCATCGAGGAAGAAGTTCAGATGCAAGTACTAGTGAGTCCCATGAGGGTAACTAGATCATGCAGAGATATGATCGAAGCGGCTGAAGAGTTGGACTGCTTCAGAGCTCATATTCGCTTAAGGGAGCCCAGCAAGTTAGAGGACAAGGCCGAGTAAGCGAACGTTGTGACCATTGAAGCTAAGGAGAACAGAAGCGGTGCAAACCCTACAACATGAATGGCGGTGGCCATACATGGGAGTTGCAGTCTGTCTTTCCAGCGACCAAGTGGAACTGCTCAAAGAACACAGAGGTGTCGAAGCAGGTGGTCGAAATAGGGCGAGGAAGCAATGACGAGTCCAATGGGACTCAGCTACCCAAGATCAATCATCGGTTAGATTGAAGGTGGACTTAGAGGAATGTCGCAGTAACACAGAGGCAGATCTACCGATCATGAAGAAGGGACGCAAATACGAGACAACGGATAGTAGTGCCATGGGCATTGCAGTGCCATGGTACCGCAGAGGCGGGACTTCCGGGGAGTCATCGATCCCTTGCTCTCATAGAGAGAGAGCGCTTGGTTGTGATATGGGTCGTGGAGAAGGAGAATGCTTTGGCAAACTCTATGTACCAAGACAAGGCTGAAGGGTAGAAGCTAGAGAACTTTGTAAGACCGAGGTCAATAGACTTTTCATCAAGATAGTCGTGAGTGAAGGACTTTGGGTCGATGCAAGAGTGCATGACCAAGGATCAGAGTAGGCAATACGTGATGCTGTACCTTTGTTACTCAGAGGAGTCGGCGGTAGAAATGACGGAGAAGGCGGTATAATCCCAAACCCGACCAAACCTATCGGAGACTTACTCCAAGTTGGAGTGATAACTTCTTGCATTCTAGAAGTTCAATGGCAATGAGAAGGCGAATCATAGTAGCTGACTCAGCGCAAGGATTGCAAACACTTCAAGTGCTTCGGAAGTGTGAGCTAAGAGCAGGCGAAGTCTAGTAACCAGCTTGATGCACGAAGTCTTAGTAGAATGGTTCGTGACAAGTCGACACACATAGTGAGTCTCATGGGGGGGACTAGATCATGCAGAGGTATGATCGGGAGCGCAACTAGGAGCTCCACTTCGGTGAACAATATGACAGCAAGAAGAGCTATGGATTCAAATAGTGAATGCCATGGTACCATAGAGGTGGGTCTTCTGTATGTGCATCGAATGCTGCATTGAATGAAAGCCTTGGGCATCAGCTTATGGGGTTGTGCACCATCGAGGAAGAAGTTTAGATGCAAGTACTAGTGAGTCCCATGAGAGGAACTAGATCATGTAGAGGTATGATCGGAGCGACTGAAGAGTTGGACTACTTCAGAGCTCATATTCGCTTAAGGGAGCCCGGCAAGTTAGAGGACAAGACCGAGTAAGCGAACGTTGTGACCAATGAAGCTAAGGAGAACAGAAGCGGTGCAAACCCTACAACATGAATGGCGGTGGCCATACATGGGAGTTACAGTCTATCTTTCCAGCGACCAAGTGGAATTGCTCAAAGAACACAGAGGTGTCGAAGCAGGTGGTCGAAATAGGGCGAGGAAGCAATGATGAGTCCAAAGGGACTCAGCTACCCAAGATCAATTATCGGTTAGATTGAAGGTGGACTTAGAGGAGTGTCACAGTGCCACAAAGGCAGATCTACCGATCATGAAGAAGGGACGCAGATACGAGACAACGGATAGTAGTGCCATGGGCATTGTAGTGCCATGGGCATTGTAGTGCCATGGTACCGTAGAGGCAGGACTTCCAGGGAGTCATCGATCCCTTGCTCTCATAAAGAGAGAGAGCGCTTGGTTGTGATATGGGCCATGGAGAAGGAGAATGCTTTGGAAAACTCCATATACCAAGACAAGGCTGAAGGGCAGAAGCCAGAGAACTTCGTAAGACCGATGTCAATAGACTTTTCATTAAGATAGCCGTGAGTGAAGGACATCGAGTCGATGCAAGAGTCCATGACCAAGGATCGGAGTAGACAGTACGTGGTGCTGTACCTTTGCTACTCAGAGGAGTCGACGGTAGAAATGATAGAGAATACGGTACAATCCCAAAGGCGACCAAACCTATCGGAGACTTACTCCAAGTTGGAGCGATAACTTCTTGCATTCTAGAAGTTCAATGGCAATGAGAAGGCGAATCATAGTAGCTGACTCAGTGCAAGGATTGCAAACACTTTAAGTGCTTCAGAAGTGTAAGCTAAGAGCAAGCGAAGTCTAGTAACCAGCTTGACGCATGAAGTACAACCTCGAGGAGGCGGGCGAAGTCAAGTAACCTTTGCCTTCTCATCTCCCAAAAGAATGGGCGAAACCAAGTACCCCAGCTCTCTTAGTTAAATAGTAGAGGAGCTCTGTATAAATTTGAAGACCCTTCGAAGAGACTAATGGAAGACAACAGTTGTCAAGTCCTCACCAATGGTGATCAGTGCTATTGAGAGTAGATTGTCCGCTTCATTTTCCAACTAAATGCCAATCGAAAGCAGAAGTAATGCGAACCTACTTGGACAAGACAACTGAGTGGAAGATGATTCGATGGGCAAATTTTACGAAGGAAGGATGTGAGAACTTTAAAGGTTGCGAGACGATGCTCGTTAAAGCTCCAACAAGCATCTATCCAGTTCAAGAGACAAGAAGAATTTGAAGACTGGCGCATATCAAAGATGGTCTTTCCCTTCATCAGATGAATCCGCAAGAACCAGCAAGGATCAGCACAACTCTGCCAACCCCACATTAGAGTCAGAGTCATTGGCGAGTTAAAGTAGCATGGCGGATTAAAGTTCGACGACTCAACAACAACAAGAGGAGAACAATTAGGAGCCCAGGGGCGCATCGCAGCAGGAGCAGAAGATCAAAGATCCAACAAAGAAAAGAAGTTGCAGCGTCAGCAAAGGCTTCGACGAGGACATCGAAGGAATAAGTGGGGGAGAATGTCACAGACATTTTGTAAATGGCTTGTTCGGTGTAATGCTTATGCATTTCCATATCCCTTTTTAGTTTGTTCCAACTTATAAAGCTTGTAAAGGGCTCGCCAAAGGCAAAACGCCCCCATTTGAGTGAGTTTGATAGCCATTGTCGGCTTGTACAGAAAGTTTGTGTCATGTGGATACTTGTACTAGATTTCGATTTGTAGTGGACCAATTTATGCCTTTGTTGTACAACCGTTCTGAGCTTGTGATGTCCATAGTTGGAATTTACATTGTTTATAAAGTGTTTGCTGAAAGGGTGGCTTGTGGATCCCGTGTGAAGCGCTTTCATTGTCCCGTCTTCTCTTTTGTAGGTCCTTAGGGATCGTGGGATGTCGGGGAGGCTGACCTTTACGGATTGACATGCAATGGTGTTGCACGCCTTAGGCAAAACCAGCTAAGTCCGTGACAATGTGCTGGGTGGTAGCACTTCCCAGTAGCCAAAAGGCCAGTCGAGTGTTGGGCGGTTCTACTGCCCAGCCTGGGGCGATAGAACCGCCCAACTGTAGTGCGCAGAGGCGGTAGTAGTGCCTGGCACAGGCGGTAGCACCGCCTGTGCACTGTTAGTCTAACAACTGGCAGGCGGTAGCACAGCCCCTGACAGGCGGTAGCACCGCCAGCACCAGGAACTCCAATTTGATTTCAAATTTGGAGCCTAAATTTAAATCCACTTTGGATCTATAAATACCCCTCCCTTTCTCAACTGAAAGGGAACCCTTAGAGAGTTAGAAAATTGAGCAAAAAGCTTGGGAAAGTCTAGTTTTCAATAGCTTGTGTTCACCTCCTTCTTTCTCTTTGAAAAATCTATAAGAGTGTGAACTTCTTGTAAAAGGGTTGTAAGAGAAGTGTTTGGTCCTTCCCCTTCAAAAGAATTTGCTAGTGGATGTTGGGAGCCTCATCGGAGAAGGCTTCGAAAGTGGATGTAGGTCAGATGACCGAACCACTATAAATCAGTTTGCATTTACTTTCTCGCAACTTACTTTGCTGCAAACCATTTTCATTTGCTGCCTTATTTACTCAACTTCATCTTCATCTTCATCTTCTTACGTATGCTTTAAAGTTAAAACGCAATCTTTCCAAGTTCATACGAAACGAAGTTTTCACCGTATGAAGTTTCCGAAACTTGTTCAAATCACTGAAAATTTATCGTTCCTTACTGCTGCACTAATTCACCCCCCCCCCCTCTTAGTGCCGCTCGATCCCTAATAGAACTAAGCCTTTCATACCAAGCCCTTTGAGCTTATTTTAACCCATAGAGAGCCTTAGTCAATTTAAACATATGATTAGGAAAAAGAGAGTTTTCAAAACTAGGTGGTTGTTCAACAAACACTTCTTGGGAAATAAAACTATTTAAGAAAGCACTTTTGACATCCATTTGAAATAATTTAAAATTATTATTACTAGCATAGGTAAGGAGCATCCTAATGGCTTCTAAACTTGCCACAAGAGCAAAGGTCTCTTTGTAATCGATACATTCTTCTTGGTTGAAACCGTTGGCTATTAATCTAGCCTTGTTCTAACCACGATACCAAATTCATCTTGCTTGTTTCTAAATACCCATTTAGTACCAATAACTAAATAGTCACTTGGTCTAGGAACAAGTTTCCACACCTCATTCCTCTCAAATTGGTTCAATTTCTCTTGCATTGTGACAACCCAAGAATTATCTTTCAAGGCTTCGTCAATACACTTAGGTTCAATTTGAAAAAGGAAAGCGGCGTTGGCACAAAAATTCTTAAAAGATGAACGAGTTTGAACACCTTTTGATGTATCTCCTATACTTAACTCCTTTGGATGGGCATCTACATACTTTCATTCCTTCGGTAAGAAATTTGGGAAGAAGATGCATCTAAGTTGCTATTTTGAGGAGAGGATTCATTCAAATTCAAACCATCAAAACCAAGATTATCATCAAAATTATTTTTCTTTAATTCGGAAACTTCATTAAAAACTATATGAATAGACTCTTCTATAACCAAAGTTTTTTTGTTGAAAACACGAAAGGCTTTAGAAATGGAAGAGTAACCAAGAAAGATGCCTTCATCGGATTTAGCATCGAATTTTCCTAAGACATCCTTTTCATTCAAGATAAAGCATTTGCAATCGAAAACTTTAAAATAAGAAATATTTAGTTTTTTGTTATTCCACAATTCATAAAGGGGTTTTGGATAGAGATGGTCTTACTAAAACCCTATTCATGACATAGCAAGCCGTATTAACGGCTTCGGCCCAAAAGTATTTGAATAAGCTATGTTCATTTAATATGGTTCTTGTCATTTCGTGTAAATTTCTATTCTTTCTTTCTACTACTCCATTTTGTTGAGGATTCCTCGGAGTAGAGAAGTTGTGGTTATATCCATTAAATTCACAAAAATTTTGGAAGTCATGATTTTAGAATTCACTACCATGATCACTCCGACTCGATGAAATCATGAAACCCTTTTCGTTTTGAACAAGTTTACAAAATTTAGAAAAATATTTAAAATAATCATTTTTGTAAGCTAAGAAATAGGTCCAAGTGTATCTACTATAGTCATCTACAATGACAAATGCATATTTGCTATTTCCTAAACTCGTTGTGTCAATTGGTCCAAATAAATCCATATGGACCAATTGTAACGATCTACATATGCTTATTTGATTCTTTAGTTTGAAGCTAGTTTTTATTTGTTTTCCTAGTTAACAAGCATCATATACTTTGTCTTTAATGAACTTAATATTAGGAATGTCTCTTACAAGTCCTATAGATGTGATTTGAGAGATTAGTTTCATGCTAGCATGACCTAATCTCTTATGCCAAAGCCAAGCATTATCATTCAAAACCGAAAAATACATTTCATTACTAAGATCATCAATGTTTATGGTGTAGACATTGTTTTGTTTTAGTGTAATCATAGATGTATTGTTGTGTGGTTTTTCAATGGTGCAAGCATTAGATTCAAATTTCACAATATATCCCTTATCATATAATTGACTAATGCTCAAAAGATTATGCTTTAAACCATCTACCAATAACACATTATTAATTAAAAAACTTGATTTATTACCTATAGTTCCCTTGCCAATGATTTTACCCTTGTTGTTGTCTCCGAAGGTGACATACCCTTCGTCTTGGCTAGTGAGCTTAGAGAATTGAGATGGATCTCCGGTCATGTGCCTTGAGCATCCACTATCAAGGTATCATCTCTTACTCCTAGCTTGTGTGGGTGAATATGTCTATAAAAGAGGATAATTTTTATTTACCCATTTGAACTCCGGTGCCTCAAAAATTAATCTACTAAATGTGTCATTGTTCATTGAGTTCCTTATTGTTTCTTTATGAACCCATATTAACCTTTGAAGGCCAAGTTTCTTATATGGACATTTGTAGTCAACATGTCCAGATTTGTAATAAAAATTATATTTTAAATGAGAAGATATATGTAGTGTGGGTCCTTTAATAAAGATAGTTGGAGTATGGTGAGATCCACTCACAAATCCAATACCACTTCTATTTCCAACGTGACCCTTGTTTGCAAGAATCATGTCCAAGCCCTTGCTACCAACCTTAAACTTGTTTAGAGTCTCTTTAAGTAGCAAGTTCTCATTTTTTATTGCCTCTAAGTGTTCGCAATTAGAGCATGGGGTTAATGAGGGAGTTTTGAGACTATCAAAGCATCTTGTAATAAAGCTGTTAGGACTCTAGCTATGAGAGTCCTAATTTAGTTTCATTGATAAGGGCATTCATGTAAATCCTATCTAGCCGCCCCTTATTAAAGAGGTGAAGAGGCCGGCTAGGTTAGGGTTAGGTTACTTCTTAGGAAAGGAGTCCTATTAGTAGTAGGAATCCTATTAGGAAAAGAGTCCTATTAGAAGTAGGAGTCCTATTAGGAAAAGAGTCCTATTAGAAGTAGGAGTCCTATTAGGAAAAGAGTCTTATTAAAAGTAGGAGTCCTATTAGGAAAAGAGTCCTATTAGAAGTAGAAGTCCTATTAGGAAAAGAGTCCTATTAGAAGTAGAAGTCCTCTTAGGTAAAAAGTCCTATTAGAATTAGGAATCCTACTAGAGAAGGAGTCATAATTAGAAGTTCATTAGAAGTAGGAGTCTTGAGTAAGAGTCCTATTAGGAGTTGGGGCTTAGAAGCCCTATAAATAGCCATATATTCATCCTCTTTAATCAATGAATAGATCAATCTTTTAGCAGCCTTTGTGCAGTAACTTGGAGGAAGGAACCCCTATAGAGTTCCAAGGAGGCCGATCCCCTATAGAGATCAACCCCAAGCTTAGAATCCACGGAGGGTTCTAACACTTGGTATCAGAGCAGCATTCTTGGCGTCTCGCTGCCCTTCCACAGCCATCCACCAGCCCTCCACAACCACGCAAAGCAATTCCCACAATTGCTTAGAAGATCATCGCTGAATTCCGCCGTCATCTCCACCACCGTAGATCATCTTTTGATCTTCCCGTGAATTGCAACAGGTTCTGGTTATCTACCCTACTGCTGCTGCAATTTAGTTATCCTTATTCAAAAAATCCAAAAAAATTCGTTCCTATAATTGCTGCATAAACTTTTCGTCGGAAAGTTTTCATCTCTACAACAAAAGTCGCACTGCAGAATTTCAGCCGCATAGCACTGCCTTTTTGATCTTGCTACTGCGTTTTTTCTATCCAAATCTCTATGGAATTTTTACGGCGACTTTGACACTTCCTAACAGTGGTTTTCCCTTTGGTTTTGTCGAAAAATTCTCAATAAAAACCACTTATCTTTTATGTCCAATCTGCTACACTTTAGACGTAAAAATCTGCTATAATACCTCTCCGTGATTCTCAATTTTGACAAACCTCTTGCTGTCATTTCTTCCTACGAAATTTTTTACAGTATTACCTCTTCCTTATCAGTAGATCCCCTTTGAGTTTTACTTGAATCTCTCTTGAAAATTTCTGGAAAAATTACATCTTTACTGCTGGAATTTTTTTTGCGAAAAATCTGGTATTGCACCTTGGTCCTTTTTTCTTCTCCGTAACCTACCAAACCCTAGCCACCTTGCTGCCACGAACCAAGACGTCTTTAGGGCATCCCTCTAGCCTCAAGATGCAGCTATCATAACCTAGTTTCATAACCCTAACAGCATCAAAAACGACAGCCCAAAACAGTAAACTATTACAGCTGAACCCTTCAATCACCGATCTATTGTCCGAACCTTCCACCACCCCATGCCATTAACCCGTCAACAGAAAAAAGACAAGGGCATCTCTGATCTACAGACATATGCTAGGGCTTCCCAAGATCCAATTGATGCCAAATTTGAAGCATGGGAATCTCGGATTGAATCACGGCTTGAATCGCGCTTGGAAGACAAATTACGCGCTTTGTTTGCAGAATTCAGAATTGGACAACCATCGAGTCCAACCAAACTGCAGCAAGGAGAGAATTTAGAAAGGACCCTAGAGAAGGAGGGACAGCCCTCGGACGTGCTTCAGCCATGCATGAGGGTGGACTTCCCACGATGGGAAGAAGGAGACCAGCGGGTGGATTTAGCTGTAGCAGAACGTTACTTTCGCTACTACCGAACGTCGGATAATGCTATGGTGGAGATTGCTATCATCCACCTTGAAGGAGATGCTATTCAATGGTACAATTGGCTGGAATATAATCATGGGGCTCCGACATGGAATCAATTTAAGAATACACTGCTGAATCGTTTCGGACCTACGGAGTATGAAAATATCGACGGCCAACTCGCAAAGATTCGACAAACCTCTACGATTCAAGAGTACCAAACCAGGTTTGAGAAGCTATCTTACCTTGCTCATGATTGGACTGACCGTCAATTGTTAGGAACATTTATCGAAGGACTCAAGCCAGAGATAAAAGGGAAGTTAAGGCATGACCCCGCATCAGTGATGGCTGCGATTTCTTTTGCCCGAATACAAGAAGAACGACTTAACCAAGATGCTCGGAGGATGAGAACCACTCCTGGAACCTCAACATATAAACCTCCTTCTGCTCCCAACCATCCTTCGCTACCCACAAAATTGACAAGAGAAGAACTACGTGACCGATCAGCAAAGGGTCTTTGTTGGCATTGCGACGAGCCATGGAACCGCGATCATCGCTGCAAAAGGGGCCACCTCCTATTGATTGAACCTCTTGAAGACATGGAGGAGAAGGTCCAGAAGCATGAGGAAGAGGTCACGGATGAAGAACAGCAGCCAATTGATATTACGATGCATGCCCTTGCCGGTTATGCGAACCCGCAAACAATGAAAGTGGGAGGATTTACGAAGCAACAACCAATCACCGTTCTTATTGACACCGGGAGCACTAATAATTTTATGAACAGCAAGGTTGCTGTCCGGATGGCCTTACCTATTGAGAATTGCAGCAGGTTCGATGTTAAAGTCGCAGATGGACGAATTTTGAAGTATGATCGTAAGTACCCACGGGTGAAACTGTTGCTGCAGGACCAAGAGATAATTGCAGATTTTTTCCTCCTCTCTCTCGATGATTATGAGGCCGTGCTTGGCATCGAATGGTTGATGACATTAGGTGATGTTTCCTGAATTTTTGAAACTAATTATGAAATTTTACAGCAAGGGGAAACAAGTGATACTGTACGGGAAACGTGGGGGCGACGTAACGACAATTTGCACACAACGAATGGAGAAAGTTTTGCACAAAGCATGCAGCGGCTTTTTGGTACAACTTGAGCAGCAACCTAAGGGAGAGCCAACCAAATTTGAAGATCCAAACCTACTTCCCTTGCTTGCTGAATTTTCAGATATATTTGACGAACCACGTAGCCTACCTCCTAACCGCCGACACGATCATCATATACCGATTCTTCCAGGGAAACCTCCAGCAAATACTCGACCATATTGGTATCCACATCTCCAAAAAGATGAAATAGAAAGGATTGTAAAAGAGATGCTTGAAACAGGAGTTATTCGGCCAAGTTGCAGCCCCTACTCTTCACGGTGCTCCGTCAAATGCGAAAGAAAGACGGAACATGGCGAATGTGCGTTGATTACCAAGCTCTCAACGACATAACCGTCAAGGACAAGTATCCTATTCCAGTAGTAGATGAATTGCTTGATGAATTAAAGGAGCACGAGTCTTCACAAAGTTGGACCTTCGATCCGGGTATCATCAAATACGAGTGTGCGAAGAAGACATACCGAAAACTGCCTTTCGAACGCACAACGGTCACTATGAATTTCTGCTTTCTTCAACAAAAGATAGAATATCTTGGGCATATCATATCAGAGGAATGGGTGACAGTGGACCCCTCCAAAATTGAAGCAATGCAGAACTGGCCAACCCCGAGGAACATAAAATCACTACGCGGCTTTCTTGGTTTAACAGGTTACTATCGTAAGTTCGTGAAAGACTATGGAAAGATCAGTGCACCCCTTACTTCCTTGCTGAAAAAAGATGCTTTCCAGTGGTCGGACAAAGCCACCACCGCCTTCGACGAACTTAAAGTCACAATGATAACAACACTAATACTAGCATTACCCGACTTCGATGAGACTTTTATTATTGAAGCTGATGCCTCCGGAGCAGGAATTGGTGTTGTACTAATGCAAGATGGCCGACCCCTCGCTTATACTAGTAAGGCGTTATCTCCTTCCCACCTCAAGATGACTATTTACGACAAGGAGATGCTCGCGATTGTGCATGCGATGTCCAAATGGAGACCGTACTTAATTGGGCGACGCTTTCACATCAAGACCGACCATAAAAGCCTAAAATATTTCTTGGAGTGCATCGGAGCAGTAGCATACAGATTGGACTTACCCGCCAGCTCCCGAATCCATCCAGTCTTCCATGTATCATGTTTGAAGCTCAAGTTGGGACAACACGAGACAGCCCAAAGCCATCTACCAAATATAACTACCCAAGGAGAGCTCCAGACCCAACCAAGTGCCATTATTGATCGCGATGATGACACCTCTACTGAAGTGTTAATACAGTGGGCAAACCTACCAGCAAAAGATGCCACTTGGGAGAACTACGACGACTTGAAGATCAAATTCCCAGAATTCATGGAACGTCAGCCTCGAGGACAAGGCTGATTTGAAGAGGGCGGGTCTGTTAGGACTCTAGCTATGAGAGTCCTAATTTAGTTTCATTGATAAGGGCATTCATGTAAATCCTATCTAGCCGCCCCTTATTAAAGAGGTGAAGAGGCCGGCTAGGTTAGGGTTAGGTTACTTCTTAGGAAAGGAGTCCTATTAGTAGTAGGAATCCTATTAGGAAAAGAGTCCTATTAGAAGTAGGAGTCCTATTAGGAAAAGAGTCCTATTAGAAGTAGGAGTCCTATTAGGAAAAGAGTCCTATTAAAAGTAGGAGTCCTATTAGGAAAAGAGTCCTATTAGAAGTAGAAGTCCTATTAGGAAAAGAGTCCTATTAGAAGTAGAAGTCCTCTTAGGTAAAAAGTCCTATTAGAATTAGGAATCCTACTAGAGAAGGAGTCCTAATTAGAAGTTCATTAGAAGTAGGAGTCTTGAGTAAGAGTTCTATTAGGAGTTGGGGCTTAGAAGCCCTATAAATAGCCATGTATTCATCCTCTTTAATCAATGAATAGATCAATCTTTTAGCAGCCTTTGTGCAGCAACTTGGAGGAAGGAACCCCTATAGAGTTCCAAGGAGGCCGATCCCCTATAGAGATCAACCCCAAGCTTAGAATCCGCGGAGGGTTCTAACAAAAGCATGCTCCTTCTTTAATAAATTGAACTTTTTACTAATAGCTCTACACTCATCAAATAATTCATGAATAGCAATTGAAAGTTTGTCAAAAGATAAATCTTCATTAATTAACTCACATACCTCTTCTCTGAAAGCCATCAATGTGAAGTTGGCCTCCTCTTTATTGCTTGCTTCTTCATCTTCGGAGCCACTTGAGTCATCCTACATTGCCTTTAGAGCTTTCTTCCTCTTTGGTAGCTTCTTCTTGGCTTGGGGGCATTCACTTTTGAAGTGCCTCGGCTTCTTGCATTCGTAACATATGACTTGGTCCTTTTTTGGTTCAAGTTTGTTTTTAGTGTCATTTTTAAATTTATTCCTTCTTATAAATTTTTTGAATTTTTGAGTTAAGAGTGCAAGTTCATCATCAAGGTCCTCATCACTTGAAACTTCCTTCAAGTAGTCTTCTTATGTTCTTAATGTCATATCCTTCCTATTCTTTGGAAGGGGGTTCTCTAGCTCATCATGAGCATGGCATGTCATTTCGTAGGTCATTAGAGACCCAATGAGTTCTTCGAGAGGAAAAGTTTTAAGGTCTTTGGACTCTTGAATGACCGTAACTTTTGGATCCCAACTCTTTGGAAGGGATCTTAAAATTTTAGTTATAAGTTCGAAATTAGAAAAATCTTTACCAAGTGCTTTGAGTCCATTGACAACATCCATGAAATGGGTGTACATGTCTTCGATGGACTCACTTGGTTTCATTCGAAACAATTTATAAGAATGCACCAAGAGATTGATTTTGGACTCTTTCACTCAGCTAGTGCCTTCATGAGTGATTTCAAGAGTATGCCAAATATCAAAGGCCGATTCACAAATCAAAACATGATTAAACTAATTTTTATCAAGTGCACAAAACAAGGCATTCATAGCCTTTGCATTTAGAGCGAAAACCTTCTTTTCCAATTCATTCCATTCGTTCATTGGAAGACAAGATTTTTGAAATCCATTTTCATTGATATTCAAAAGTTCGAAATCCATGGAAATCAAAAAATCTTCATGCGAGTCTTCCAATAAGTGTAATCCGACCCATTAAACATAGACGGACGTGTAATGGAATGACCCTCTTGCATGCCGGTATAAGCCATCTCTCTTAGGTTTTAAATCAAATGAGAGTGACTAAGCTCTGATACCAATTGTTAGGATCTAAAGCGGCACTAAGAGGGGGGGGTGAATTAGTGCAGCGGTTAAAAACGTTGATTTATGCGATTTCGGAAAACTTCGTTTGAGAAGAATCACGTTTCAATGAAAACCAACTTTGATTGCATTTTAACTTAAAGAGATTCGTAAGTGAAAGAAAAGGACTCAAGTGATTGCAATAAGGTAAAGGATTTGCAGAAATGTAAATTGCAAGAAAAGAAACGCAAACCGATTTTATAATGATTCGGTCCTCCGACCTATGTCCACTCCCGATTCCTCCTTCATTGAGGTCACCGGATTTCACTAATGATCTTCTTTCATTGGGTGAAGATCAACCACCCTTTTATAACTCTTTCTCCTTTTCAAAAGTTTAGGAGATAACCTCTACAAGTCTCACACCTCCCTTAGACAAACTTCTAAACTTTTCAATAGGAGGGAGAGAACCCTCAAGATTTTTCAAGATTACAACTTGATTCACCAGAGTTTTAGCTTACTTTTTCTTATGTAATCCTTGCAGGGATGAGTGGGATATTTATAGGCCCCAAATGGCTCCAAAAATGAAGCCAAAATTTAAATTTCTGGGTCTTCCAAATACGGGTGGGACTACCACTTGCATTGGGCTGTGCAATGGCCTATAGAACCTCGAAAATAGAGGTTCTGGTAGTGCTACCGCCAGCCTGGAGTGGTACCACCACTGTAACTTTATTGTTGGGTGGTACCATCGCCCAGACTGGGCGGTACCACCGCCTGTAGCCTGGAAAAGTGCGCTTTTTCACTTTTCCAGCTCATAGGTGGTTCTACCGCCAGTTTGGTGGTGCCACCGCCTACATCAACATTTGGGCCACTGAATGGGCCTCTCAATGAGCCCAAATCAATCCCAATTTAGGCTTAATTGGCTCCTGACTGAGTTGGTATGATTTTATCCAAAACCAACTCAATTTTGACCTAACCTTCGACCATTAAGATATAAACAACTACAAGCTACGAATCTAAGTTATCCGGCATGTCATTGTTTCTCCCGGTGAACTTCCGACAACCTTCCGGTGAACTTTCGATGCATCATCCGAACCTTTGGTGAAGTGCCCAGTCCACCGGCATGTTGACTCTCATAACATCCATTCTCAATGCATTGTCCGATTCTTCCAACTCGATGCCCGAACTTTGACTCAAGCCCATCTCTTGATTCTTCTTGCTTTAATTGTTTTGCTTCTTTTGATCAAGGTTAGTCCTGTATCACTTATCTCAAAGCATAGATTAGATAATAAACTTATCAATTGATTTCATCATCAAAATTTGAGATTTAACACGCTAAGGGTGAGTGAGGGAAACCTTGTAAGAGAGGGTTGTAAAAAGGAGATTAGTCTTTGCCCATTGAAGGAAGACTACTAGTGCACACCAATGGCCTTGAGTGAATAGGAATCGGGAGTGGATATAGGTCGAATGACCGAACCACTATAAAATTGGTATGTTCCCTTCTTGGTGGATAATTTATTTTTACTGCATTCTTCATTACTTAACTGCAACTACTCAACTTCCTCTTCTCTACTCACTTACAAACTTATTTGAGTCAAATGTCTTTCCGAAACAGTTTTCGCCGAATAAAATATTTTCATTGTATGAAGTCTTTCGAAATCACCGAAATCATCGTTTTTAATTGCTACACTACTTCACTCCCCCCCCTCTTAGTGTTAGACTCAATTCTAATAAAAATCACCTTCCAAAGAAAAGGAAAGATATGACATTGAAAACCAAAGAAGACCACTTGAGTGATAACTCAAGTGATGATGATGATGACCTTGAACTCTACATAATAAAATTTAAAAAATATATAAAACAAGAATTAAAGAATAAAAATGAACTTAATCCAGAAACAACCACTTGCTATAAATGCAAGAAGCCAGGGCATTCCAAAGACAAGTGTACAAAAATGAAGAAGAAAGCATTCAAAGATGAAATGAGTGCATCCAAAAACGAGGTTGCAAATTATGCTTTGACGCCTTTTGATAATGAGGTAAGTAACTCAACCAAAACCCCTTTACTTTACTATGAAATTACTTGATGCTTTTCATGAATTGCTTGATGAATTTAATTTAGTAAGCAAGAAATACAAAATACTAAAATAAAAAAAAGATCATGCTTTTCTTTCTAGATTAAAAAAAAAGAGCATAACTATTGCATATTAATTCCTTGCACTAAGTATAAAGTGTTAGACTCACTTAAGAAGGAAATTGTATTGTCATTGTAATTAAAATGAGAAATCGAATCTTTTGTTTGAAGATGCCTTATGTTTAATGTGTTATGTTTTTGGTCTTGATGTTTTTTATGACAATTTATTTTTTGGTCTTAAACGTTGATGCATGTTTTATTTGGCATAAAAAGACAAAGGCATTATTGTATGAAATAAATCACATAAATTGAAACAATAAAAAGAGAATGCATTTTCTATCTCTATCTTATCGATATTTCAATAAGAGATTAATGAATCTATTTATGTTATTTTATGAATCTCGTGATCTATGAAAGTGATTTTGATGCTTTGATGATGAGTTTTATCTAAATCTATTTATGTCATTTTAAATCTCTAGAAAGTGATTTTGATGATTTGATGATTTAAATTTGAATGAGTCTTATCCGATTCTTACACTTGATACTTGAAATTTTTTTTATGAATCATGACGAATTGAGATATATTATGCATGAATCAAGTTCTTGTATGTTTCATTTTGCTATAGAGAAGTTTCTATCTTAATCATGATCTTGATTTCTTGATATTTGATACTTAAGATTTTTTTTATGAATCAAGATCCTTGTTCTCATATGATTCTATTTATTATGTATCAAGAGAAGCTTAATTGAAATCATGATCTTGATTTCTCAAAATTGTAACTTGAAATTTTTTTTGAAATCAACATCTTTGATCTCCTAAGAATTCTTTTCATTATTTACTAAAAAGGAGATTTATCAAATGAATCATAGTTGTCCTTTTGATTTCTCAAAATTACAACTTGAAAGTTTTCTATGAATCAAGATTTTTTTTTCTTTTCACTAAAGAATAATGAAAATTGATTCTTTCACTAGATATTGCGATTTATTTTATACAAATCAAGATTTTTTTATTAATTGTCCTCCTATGACTCTTCTTGGTATTTAATAAATAAGAAATTTATTTAAATTAACTATGATATGTCACATGACTTCTTGATGACATCTTGATAATTTATAACTTGAATTTTATTATTAACAATTCCCTTATATTTATGATTTGTGTATCTCATGTGATGATTAAAAATTGATGTAAAGGGAAAAGAATGACAACTTTGTATTCTTCCCTTCTTTTTGATAATGTGAAAGGGGGAGAAAAAATTGCTAGCTTGCACATTTCAAAGAGAAAAACTTGCTAGCTTACACATTAAAAAGGAAGCAAAATTGCTAGCATGCACATTGTAAAGAGAAGCAAAAATTTTGCTAAACTTCACATTCTCAAGTACTTGCTAGCTTACTCATTGCAAATGAAGCAAAAATTACTAGCTTGTATATTGCTAGCCTTCACACTTGTCAACTTGTTAGCTTGCATGTTATAAAGTGATGTAAAATTTGCTAAATTGCTAGCTTGTATATCTTAAAAACTTGCTAGATATACTCTTTTTTGTTGATGATAAAGGGGGAGAAGATATGATGATGATCATGCATGGAATGATCTATTGTGCATAAAATTCTCATGATTCTATGAATTCAAATGTTCTATCAATATGACATATTGATAGGGGGAGTTTAGTTTAAACTCCATCATCAATTGGTTATCATCATAAAAAAGAGGGAGACTATTGAATCTTAGATTTTGATGATGAAACCAATTGATAGAGTTTATGATATAATCTGTATTTTAAGTGATGCAGGACTAGCTTCGATCAAGAAGAGGTAAATTGATTAAAGTAGGAGGAATCAGACGTTGGACCAGAGTGGAATATGCTAGAAGATTGGACATCGAGCTAGAGGATTGATCTATTAGGATTGAGTCTGACACTAAGAGGCGTGGGAGGGGGGGGTGTAGTTGGTGAATTAGTGTAATAGTTAAAAACGTTTGATTTATGTGATTTCAAAAAATTTCATATAATAAAAGCCTTATTGATGGAAATTGATTTCGATTGCACTTTAACTTAAAAAGATTTGTAAGTAAAAGAGGGTAGTGATGAGGAGCATAAAACAATAAACAACAAAATAGATAGAGAGGCACACTAATTTTATAGTGGTTCAGTCATCCGACCTATGTCCACTCCCGATTCATCTTTCATCGAGGCCATCGGCTTTCACTATCAGTTTCTTTCAACCGGACGAAGACTAACTACTCTTACAACTCAATTCTCCTTTTGATAGGTTTAGGAGAGAACTTTTTTAGCCCTTATAGCCCCACTCACCCATCTCTTAGACTTAACCAAATTGTAAACTAGAGGGAAAAGATTTTTCATACTATTACAATAGGGTTTTCTCTCTTTTCTTTCTCTGTTGGTGTGTGTTTTAACCATAGATGAGATGGGTATTTATAGGTCTCAAGGGAAATCAAATTAAGAGCCCAAATATGAATCACCTCAATTTTTAGAGTGCTGGTGGTACCATCAAAGTTGACTCTAACATTGGACGGTACCACCACCCAATCTAGCGGTACCACTGCCTATGCAGAGTCTTGGCTATTGGACCTGGGTAGTACCACCGCCCAAGCTACCTGACACTATTGAATCTTGGATTTTGATGATGAAGTCAATTGATAAATTATTTGATCTAATCTATATATTGAGAAAAGTATGTAGGATTAACTACGATAGCGATGAAGGCATAAAAAAATAAAGTTTCGAAGTCAAGCACGATTGAATCATTGAGAGTTCGAGAGTTCGCTAAAAGTTTGAAGGATTAACAACCAATGTTTGCATTGGTTGAGAATGAGTCGGGAGCTTATTGAAGGGTTGTCGGAAGTCCACCAGAAGTTCACTGGAAGCTCGTTGGAAGAAGCCTTGACATGTCAGATTTTGTTTTACTTAGAAAATATATTAAATTTAGTAGTTAGCATGTAATTAGGGTTTAGATTAGGTGTTAATCCTATTAACCCTGGTAGGGGCCAATTGGGCTCATAATTGGATTGGATGGGGTCGGATTCAAGGCCCATCTAGGTTGTTGGACCCTGTCTAGCTGTGGCACTGCCAAATTAGGGCAGTGGAATTGCCTAGAGTTTAGTTTCCCAGAAACTTGGGTGATGGTACCGCCCAAGTCAAGTGGCGGTATTGCCTGTCAAGTGATGGTACCGCCCCACCACAAAACCCAAGACTCTGTCAAGCGATAGTACCGCCAGACTAGGCTATGGTACCGTTAGACTGGACGATGCTACTGCCTAATGTCAAAGTCAACTGGCAGTGGTACTACCAAGGATAGGTGGTGGTATTGCCAATACCTAGAAATCTAGGATGGGACCTTTTTTGGCTCTAATTTTGAAGCCAATTAAGGCTATAAATATCTCTTACTTTTCAGCTAGTTAAACACATTGAGAAGTGATAAGAACTAAGCCAAAACTATAGTAAAATAGCTTTGAAAATATTGAGTGTTCACCTCCCTGATTCTCTAAGTGTAAAAAAGTCAGTAAAAGTAGTGTGAGCCACTTGTAAAGTTATATTAAAGGGGTGTTTGATCTTTTCCCTTCAAGAAAGTTTGATAGTGGAAGCCGGTGACCTCATCGGAGGAGGTATCGGGAGTGGACGTAGGTCAATCAATCGAACCACTATAAAATTGTTTCATTCTTCTCTTGGTGCGTAATTTATATTTACTATATTTCAATTCTTATTTCATTACAATTCTTCAATCTCCTCTTCTCTACTCTCTTACGAACTCACTCAAATCACCATCTTTCTGAAATGATTTTCATCAAACGAATTCACTTCTATCATACAAAGTTTTTCAAAATTGTTTAAATTGTCAAGTTTTATCCGCTATAGTAATTCACCCCCCCCCTTCTTAGTGTTGCTCTTGATCCTAACAGTTGGTATCAGAGCAAGGTTACTCTCATTTTAGTTTAAAATCTAAGAGAGATGGTATTTATCGGCATACAAGAGGGTCACTCAATCACACGTCCACCAATGTTTAGTGAGACAGATTATACCTATTGAAAAACTCACGTGAGAATTTTTTTTATTTCTATGGATTTTGAATTATGGAATATTATCAAAAATGGCTATCAAAAGTCTTCTATTTCGATGAACGATTGGAATGTGTCAGAGAAGAAGATTTTCTCTCTAAATGCCAAGACTATGAATGCCTTATTTTGTGCTTTACATAAAAATGAATTTAATCAAGTTTTTATTTGCGAAATGGCTTTCGATATCTGGCATACTCTTGAAATCACTCACGAAGGTACTAATAGAGTGAAATAGTCTAAAATTAATCTTTTAGTTCATTTTTATGAGTTGTATCGAATGAAACCAAGTGAGTCTATTAGAGACATCTATACTTGATTTACGGATGTCGTTAATGGACTAAAAGTACCTAGAAATTTTTTTTTAATTTTGAACTTATAACTAAAATTCTAAGATCCATTCCAAAGAGTTGAGATCCTAAAGTTACGATCATTCAAGAGGCCAAAGACTTTAAGAACTTTCCTCTTGAAGAACTAATTGGATCATTAATAACCTATGAGATGACTTGTAACACTCATAAAGAGTTTGAGAACTCCCTTCCAAAGAATAGGAAGGACATGTCACTAAGAACTCAAGAAGACCACTTGAAAAATAGTTCAAGTGATGAGGACTATGATGACAATTTGGCATTCTTGACACAAAAATTTAAAATATTCATAAGGAGAAATGAAGCTAAAAATGACTCTAAAATTAAAATTGAACCTAAGAAAGAACAAGTCATATGCTTCGAATGCAAGAAGTCGGGGCATTTCAAAAGCGAATGTCCTCAAGCAAAGAAGAAACAACCAAAGAAGAAGAAGGCATTCAAGGCAACATGGGATGATTTTGAGCGGCTCTGAAGATGAAGAACAAAGCAACAGGGAGGTCGTCAACTATGCTCTAATGGCTATCAAAAAAGAGGTAAGAAATTATTAGATGAAAATTAACTTTCGATGAGCTTTCGAATACTTTTCATGATTTATTTGATGAGTGTAGAATAATTAGTAAAAATTTAATTCATTAAAAAAGGAGCATGCCCTTTTAATCGATGAATTTAAAAATTTTAAACATGACACTCCTTTGCCTCCATGCATAAGTGTGAACAATTAGAGGCACTTAAGAAGGAACGCTTGCTACTCAAAGAAACTTTAGAAAAATTTAAGATTAGTAGCAAGTCTTTGAACATAATCCTTACCAATAAGAGTCACGTTCATAAAAGAAGTGGAATCAGATTTGCGAGTGGCTCTTACCGAAATCCAACTACTTTCGTTAAAGGAACTACATTACATGTATCACCCCACACAAAGTACAACTTTTGTTGCAAACGTAGACATGTTACTTACAAATATCCATTTAAGAAATTTAGTCCACATAAATTGATATGGGCTCATAAAGGGACCGTAAAGAATTCAATGCAAAATGATAAAATGAGTATATTAATTTTTGAGGCACCCAAGGTCAAATGGATACCTAAAAACCATCCTCTTTTGTAGACACATTCACACTCATAAGCTAGGAGCAAGAGATGGTACCTTGATAGTGGATGCTCAAGGTATATGACTAGAGATCCATCTCAATTTTCTAAGCTCAGTAGCCAAGACGAAGGGTATATCACCTTCGGAGACAACAACAAGAGTAAAATCATTGGCAAGGGAACCATAGGTAACAAATCAAAATTTTCAATTGATGATATGTTATTTGTAGATGGCTTAAAGTATAATCTTTTGAGCATTAGTCAATTGTATGATAAAGGATACATCATAAGATTTGAATCTAATGCTTGCATTATTGAAAAATCATACAACAACACATCCATGATTGCCCTAAAACAAAATAATTATTGGGAAATCCAGGAGGCGACATCTCATGCGCAGTGAAAGAATAGAAAACAAAACACCCTAGATTTTTATAAAAAGTTCATCGTCGTGCGAAGATCGATGCGTCAAAAAATAAATCCACGAATCCAAAAACTACATGTGTAAAAGAAAGAACCTAGGGAGATCGTATATCCCTGAATCCTTACAGATCTGTAGGAGAGGATGAAGGAGGTCAAGCGCCCTCCTCTCTAGCGGTATCTACACAGTAGAGACTTTAACGATGCTCTACTCTTGGGGAGAGGAAAATAAAAGGTGGCTATTAAAAGAACCCCAGCCTATAGGCCTATGATTCCCTCCTATTTATAGAGGCCCCCTGTCAACCCTACTAGATCTAGCCCTATTGGGTATTGGATCTCTATCCAATTACCCAAGCCTCTTGGATTAGTGGGTCTCTACCCAATAATCTATTATTAGCTCTTATTGGATCTCATCTTAGGATCCAATAATTTAGGGGCTTAATAGATATCCAATAAGTTAGGGGCTCCGGTGGATATCTCATATCCAAACCATTACTCGTCGCGACACCTACCATATGTGTGTGACCCTCTAGGCCCAATATCGAGCTAGCCATAAGTCATACTTGTTAGAACTCCTTCTGATTTAGTGAATTATTATCTCCATAATAATTCACCCGACTTATCGACTGCGAACGTACAGGGCCACTACGTCGTAATCCCTAGACGATACAAGGGAATCTAATCCTTTAGACCTATTTATTCTTAGCTGCCATGTATCTATAGTCCCTTATCCATCTAATATCCTAGAGATCTTATACTGGGCATGGTGCTGTCAAGCTCATACAGTCTCTCCTCGAGTCTTACTCTAATCGGATTCCCCCGGAGAACTCTTTCTCTCTCAATCCGAATGACCTTAGCCAAGGATTTGTTTAAGCAAGAATACATAGGATATTCATCTCATGATACTGAGAGCGAATGATCCTCTATTGACCTTAATAGCCCTTATAAGGTTGGCTATCACTCCCAATAACTAGCTGTATTAGATCTGGATCTTCCAAACCTCTAAATCCGGTATCAAAGAGTGGAGTACTCATACAGGACATCCTTGGTGTCTTAAGTTTAAGGACTAGATACACTATTGAGACTATAGAATTGCTATCTAATGTGAGGTATCAATAACCATCCAATATTCCGTAAGCAGATCAATTAGTGAACTCATTCTCTAATGAGCACCTGTATTGTATCCTTAGTAGCTACGAGACCAGCCACCTCCATCATATAGATGGGTATACAACACACCAGTCTATCTAATTATCTTGATGTCCCTCTCGAGTAACCTATGACCAGGATTATTTAGGGTCTGTGTTTAAGGGTGAATCAATCTCATTTTGGTGATCTCATCACGAACTATTTTCCATTGTACAAATCCAAGGGTATCACAACATATACAACATGCAAGATAAAGTGATAAAATACCTAATAATAATACGCAAAAGAAAGAGTGTATGTCAAGTCACAAGTGTCATCACTCATGTGATTGGCTTGTAGGGCACATATGACTAGCAATCTCCCACTTGACCTAAAGCCAATCACCTATGTGTTTGATCCCTATGAGACCTTTGTGACACTCAAAGACAATCTTAGTCAATGTCTTTGTCAATGGATCTACAATGTTATCTTCGGATAGAACAGTTTCCACTACTACATCTCTTCGGGCGACGATCTCTCTAATAATCTAGAACCTCTTCAAAACACTTTTGATGTGATCCGGGTTCCCTTATTTGAGTAATCATTCCGTAGTTATCACAATATAAGGGAATTAGCTCCTCGATGCTCGGTACGACCCCTAGATCTGTGATGAACTTCTTCATCCAGACTCCCTCCTTTGCTGCATCTGTCGTAGCAATGTACTCCGCCTTTGTGGTTGAGTCAGTAGTAGTGTCTTACTTGGAACACTTCTAGCATATTGCTTCTCCATTTAGGGTGAACACATACCCTAAATTAGACTTGCTATCATCGACATCGGACTGGAAGCTTGAGTTTGTGTAGCCCTCAACCTTGAGGCTACAACCTCCATATACTAGTAAGAGATCCTTAGTCCTTCTCAAGCACTTAAGGATGCATTTTATTGCTTTCTAGTACTCCAAGCTTGAATCTGCCTAATACCTACTCGTGACACTCAGAGTATGCGCCATATCAGACTTGGTACATAGTATAACATATATGATAGATCCTATCACTGAGGCATATGATATCCTATCCATGTGTGCCCTTTCTTCAGGAGTTTTTGGGGACATACTCTTGGAAAGTGATATTCCATGTCTCATTGGTATAAGACATCTCTTGGAATTTTTCATGCCAAACATTTTGACAATGGTGTCTATGTACCTAGATTGGGACAAGCCAAGCATCCTTTTGGATCTATCTCTATAGATCCATATCCACAATACGCAGGATGCTTCCCCTGAGTCCTTCATGGAGAATTGCCTAGATAGCCAAGTCTTTACTGTGGAGAGCATTCATACATCATTCCCAATTACCAGAATGTCATCCACATATAATACCAAAAAGGTGATAGTACTCCCACTTTCCTTCTTGTACACACAAGTCTCATCTTCGTTCTTAACAAAGTCATAAGATCTGATCACCTCATCAAATCTTATGTTCCAACTTTGGGAAGCTTGCTTTAGTCCATAGATGGACCTAAGCAACCTGCACACTTTATTTGGGTTATCCCTAGACATAATTCTCTCAAGCTGTATCATATACATCTTCTCGTCGAGGTTACCATTGAGGAATATAGTTTTGACGTCCATCTGCCAGATCTCATAATCATAGTGTGCTGCAATAGCTAATGGAATTTAAATAGATTTTAGTATGGCTATGGGTGAGAAAGTTTCATCATAGTCAACACCTTGCCTTTGACAATACCCCTTAGCCATTAGCCTTACTTTATAGGTCTCTACCTTTCCATCTACTCCAATCTTCTTTTTGAAGATCCACATGCAGCCAATGGGTACAATACTCTCGGGTGCATCAACTAGGTTCCAAATCTTATTGGAGTACATGGAATCTATTTCTGAATTCATGACTATTAGAGATCGAGTGGCACTAAGAGGGGGGGGGGGTGAATTAGTGCAACGGTAAAGAACGATAGATTTTTCAGCGATTAACACAAGTTTGGAAACTTCGTACGAATAAATGTAGCATTTCGTTTGAACCCGGAAAGATTACGTTTTAACTTTAAAGTATACGTAAGAAGATGAAGATGAAGTTGAGTAAATAAGGCAGCATATGAAAATGGTTTGTAGCAAAGTAAGTTGCAAACTGATTTATAGTGGTTCGGTCATCCGACCTACATCCACTTCCGAAGCCTTCTCCGATGAGGCTCCCAACTTCCACTAGCAAATCCTTTTGTAGAGGAAGGACCAAATACCCCTCTTACAACCCTTTTACAAGAGGTTCACATTCTTACAAATTTTCACAAAGAGAAGGAAATGAGGTGAACACTTAAGCAAATGAAGAACAAGACTTTCCCAAGACTTATTTTCAAAATCTAACTCTCCAAGGGTTCTCTTTTCAGTTGAGAAAGGAGGGGTATTTATAGATCTAAAATGGATTCAAATTTGGGCTCCAAATTTGAAATCAAATTGGAGTTCCCAATGCTGGGGCAGTGCTACCGCCTGTCAGTCTGGCAGACTAACACAGTAGGGCTGGTATTACCGCCCCAGCTAGACACAACAGGGGTAGTACTACCGCCCCAGCCAGGCGGTGCTACCGCCTGGCCTACTGGCTGCTGGGCGGTGCCACCGCCTAGTACATATCAACTTCTGGTTTGGGCCGAAAACTCAGCCAAAACCGATCCCAAACAAGGCCCAATGGGCCCATACTTGGGTTAAAGGATTAACACCTAATCTTAACCCAAATTAATGTGCTAACTATAAAATTAAAGACATTCCTAAGCTATTACAAAGTCCGCAAGTCAAGTCTTCTTCCGGCGAACTTCCGGCGAACTTCTGGCGGTCTTCCGACGATCCCTCGGAAACCATCCTGCGGATTCCCAGCAAGCTCTCTGACTCCACGATGGTTTTGGTGAGTTCCCCCGAGCTTTTTTGGCAAGCTCCGATCTTTTTTGGCAAGCTCTGTGAACTTCCGATGAACTTCCAAAAACCCTTCGGTAAGCTCCCTACTCGTTCTCGGCCGGTTCCGGCAGCACTCCAACGAATCTTCGGACTTCCATCGAACACTCGAACTCCCAATGATTCATCACACTTGACTTTGGCCCTTTGTTTCGCTTTATGTCTTCATCCTTATCGTAGTTACTCCTGCACAAACAAACACCAAACACCCTACTTCGATCTAGACAGTTACTACAACACGAATTGACATTTAGTTGCTCGGCACATCATTGGTCGGTGCTTCATCTGATCCTTCGGCAGATCGCCCTCTCTTACGGCTTGTTGCCCAATCGATGGTTGACCTCGGCAACCCCGATATCCATGGTGCAACTCCGCACTTCTTGGCCCGATGCCCGACGTCCGAAGCCTCCTGCTGATAGTCGACCGAACCTCCGGCTCGACATCCAAAATCCTGACATGATCACCTCTGGCACAACGTCAATTCCTCCAGCGTCAACTAGCTAATCTTGATCGATAGTAGACCTACGTAACTCAACACATAGTTAAACAACAAAACACACTCAATTAGTTTCATCATCAAAATTCGAGATTCAACAATCTCCCCCTTTTGATGATGACAACTAATTGATGACTGACGGAGTTAACCATAACTCCCCGGAGTTTAACACAAACTCCCCCTATCAATATGCCATTGATAGAACCCTTGGATTATCCCAAATCCAAGTAACATGTATCATTCATGTAGTGAGAAACATAAATCCATCATGCAAATATATAAAATATTCAAGCATCATTACATTGCATGAAGTCATCAATCTACTTCTCCCCCTATGTCATCAACAAAAAAGAGAAGTAGCATCATAGCTAGTTTAAAAGATATGCAAATTTCTTACAACACACTAGCTATTTATCACATCATATAACATTTTTGCAATACAACATCAAATAATATCATTCAATCATAGCAAATTTCAAGGATGGGCAATGATGGTAATTTTCACTTGCTTCTTGAGATGTGCAAGTTTGCACCTTGTTTCTCACGATAGCAATATTTGCATCCTTTGATATAACAATTCTTAGCTTCTCATAAAGTTGTAAAATAGGAATCAAGATGGCAAATTTTTGCAATGTTCGAACTAAAAACTTTCTCCCCCTTTGTTAGCATAAAAAAGAAAGGGAGGATCAAATACTTCAAATAATCTTGCATGAGATTCAACAATAATTTGTAACAAAAATATAAGCAATTTTGAAGAAATAAAATTGAGCAAGATTTTTGCCTCTCTTGAGATAGCAACTTTTTGCTTCTCAATGTTCAAGCTAGCAAGATTTTCTCTTTTGATGCACAAGCTAGCAATTTTCTTCCTCTTGAATGAGCTAGCAAATTAATCATGCAAGCTTGCAATAAATCTTCTCCTCCTTTGATTTTGTCAAAAAGAAGGGAAGAATATAATTCTTTTCCCTTTACATGAATGCTTCCATCATGACAAAATAACAAATTTCATTTATGTCAAATGTTCAATTTACCACACAAGGCAAAGAAATCATGTCACTTTTAGGGTCACGAAATATATGACATCAAGGCTCATGATTCATTTAAAAAGATATAGCACAAAGAGTAACTTGATTCATGCATAAGAATTCCAAGTATCAAGTATTAAGATATCAAGACTTGGATTGTGATAAAGCTCACTCAAGTTCGAATCATCAAAATCATTAACATAGTTTATGAGATTCACAAAAAAACATAAACTTGAATTGTTCTCCTCTTTGGTAAATGATAAAAAGAAGCAATCATTTTCAAGATTCAAAATGCTAGCAATTTGCATTAATCATGACAAGTGATGTATCAAAAGTCTACATCATTATTTCAATCAACAAGTCATGAAGCATACAAAGTAGTATTGAAACATGAGAGAAAAGTTCAAATTATCAAATCATAATCAATTCATCGAAATCACTTCTATAATTTATGAGATTCTTAAGATATCATGAAATCATTAATCTCGATAAGATAGTAAATATAATTTCTTTATGTTTCATCATATAAGTATGTCTTTTGCCTTTATATGCCAAATCAAAATATTCAAAAACCGGAAGACAAACTTCATAATAAACATTGTCAAAACAACACATTATTTCAAGACATGAGATTTAATTTATCATGATAATGTGTTTCATTTTGTTTCAAACAAGTGTGCTCATGTTTCAAAAGATGAGTATCAAATTTAAGACCAAAACATGAGTTTTTCATCAAGATATGATATCACAAAGTCATTAAGCATGATAACAAACTTTTAGTATTTTCATTTCAATGATGATTTCATAATGTATGTTCAAACATTTATATGAAACCCGTCATTGTAGAAATTCAAAACATAAGTTTGTCATTAAATCCATCAAGATCATATGCATCAAACATCATGATAGTACATTTTCTCATCTTTATGAGTTTCAATTTAAGTGATTTGATCTTTCATAAGAATGTTCAAATTTTTCATATGAAAACTAAATCATCAATATGCTTGCTTCTATCTTTTAATTCTATTTGGTGTGCAAGCATTATCTTGAAACATGCTATTAATTTTTTGTGTCAAAAATCATGCAACTTGTTTGAAATCAAAAGCAATGTAAAATCATCAAGATTCATGAATTTATCATGATCATACGTATGGAGCATTTTCATTTATCAAGTAAGATTTCACATAAGCATGTCCAAAAACTTTTTGCATGAAAGATATGTATCAAGTTTAAAGCTAAAAAGTGATATGAAAATCATCAAGATTCATGGATTCATTATGAATATATTATTTCAAAATATGAGATTTCAAGTCATCAAGTATGATACAATCATTTAGCATATTTTCATAATGCATCATCAAAATCATTTTAATTCTTTCTTTCATTTGTAATAACAAGATGATCAATGCTCAAATTTTTGGCAAAATCATGCATCATTTTATAAATCTGAAAAATAATTTTCGTCATGAAAATCATCAAGTCCAAATGTAATACAAAGCAACATTAAAATCACATTTCTTTCATTTGAAAAATTTATGGGTTAGGTCTTTATAATTAATTTTATGAAGACATGTATCATCTAAAAATTTCATCATAAAAAGGGTCAAGACCCATTAATCCAAGATAGAAGTTTTTTAAATCAACATCACTTCAACAACTCATGCATGATATAAAATCATCAAGCATCATGTTCAGAGACAATGTAAACCATCAAGATACTCATGCATGGGTTGATTCTATTAGGTGTCTAAACATTATCACAAATCATACAATCATCATTCATATTTTTACTTTTTGAAAATACTATAAAGAAAAGCATAGTATAATTTTTAAAATATTTTTTAATTTCTAAAAACATAAGAAAAATATGAAAAAATTCCTACTAACTAAGTTAAGCATTCATGGAAAGCATCATGTAATTTCAAAATAAGGTAGAAGCAACCTGGGTGAGTTTCTTACCTCATTGTCGAAAACCGTCAAAGCCCATTTTGCCTCTTCTCTACATGATTCTTCTTTGCATGCCTTCTTCTTCTTCTTTGGCCTCTTCCTCCGTTCAAGTTCAATGTCTATTTTAGATTTTTGTTTAATGAACTTATTAAGATTCATTAAAAGTTCAATGTCCTCATTGTCCTCATCACTTGAGACATCACTCAAGTGGCATTCATTTGTCCGATGTTCCAAATCCTTCTTGTTCTTTAGAAGGTGGTTCATATGTTCATCATGTTCCAAATGTTCGAAGAATCTCATTTCATATGTCATTAGTGAATCGATTAGTTCTTCCAATGAAAAATCATTTAAATTTTTAGTCTCTTGTATTGCAGTTACTTTTGGATCCCAACTCTTTGGGAGGGATCTTAAAATCTTGTTAGTGAGTTCAAAGTTCGAAAAACATTTACCAAGACTTTTCAAGCTATTGTTGACATCCGTGAAGCAGGTGTACATATCGCCGATAGTTTCGCTTGGTGTCATTCGGAAGAGCTCAAAATCATGCAATAAGAGGTTTACTTTCGAGTCTTTAACTCGACTAGTTCCCTCATGCGTGATTTCAAGAGTTCGTCAAATGTCAAAAGCCGTTTCACACATAGAAATCCGATTAAATTCGTTCTTGTCTAAGGCGCAAAATAAGGCATTCATAGCCTTTGCATTCAAGGAAAAAGATTTTCTCTCTAAGTCCGACCATTCGTTCGTTGGTTTAGAGGGAAGTTGAAAGCCACTTTTGATGATGTTCCACAAATCCAAATTCATTGAAAGCATGAAAACTCTCATTCAAGTTTTCCATTATATGTAGTCCGAACCGTTAAACAACGGTGGATGAAAAACCGAAAAGCCCTCTTGAAAACCATTTAGAGCCATTTCTCACGGGTGTAAATCCAAAAAAGAAAGAACGTGGCTCTTATACCAATTGTTAAGGATCGAGTGGCACTAAGAGGGGGGGGGGGTGAATTAGTGCAGCGGTAAAGAACGATAGATTTTTCAGCGATTAACACAAGTTCGAAAACTTCGAACGAATGAATGCAGCATTTCGTTTGAACCCGGAAAGATTGCGTTTTAACTTTAAAGCATATGTAAGAAGATGAAGATGAAGTTGAGTAAATCAGGTAGCATATGAAAATAGTTTGCAGCAAAGTAAGCTGCGAGAAAGTAAATGCAAATTGATTTATAATAGTTCGGTCATCCGACCTACATCTACTTCCGAAGCCTTCTCCGATGAGGCTCCCAACTTCCACTAGCAAATCCTTTTGTAGGGGAAGGACCAAATACCCCTCTTACAATACTTTTACAAGAGGTTCACACTCTTACAAGTTTTCACAAAGAGAAGGAAATGAGGTGAACACTTAAGCAAATGAAGAACAAGACTTTCCCAAGACTTATTTTCAAAATCTAACTCTCCAAGGGTTCTCTTTTCAGCTGAGGAAGGAGGGGTATTTATAGATCCAAAATGGATTCAAATTTGGGCTCCAAATTTGAAATCAAATTGGAGTTCCCGGTGCTGGGGCGGTGCTACCGCCTATCAGAGGTGATGCTACCGCCTGTCAGTCTGGCAGACTGACACAATAGGGGCGGTACTACCGCCCCAGCCAGACAAAGTAGGGGCGGTACTACCGGCCCAGCCAGGCGGTGCTACCGCCTGGCATGCTGTTGTTAGGCGGTGGCACCACCCAGCACACATGCTGCTGCTGGGCAGTGCCACCGTCTAGCACATTGGCTGCTGGGCGGTGGCACCGCCCAACACATATCAACTTCTGGTTTAGGCCGAAAACTCGGCCCAAACCGGTCCCAAACAAGGCCCAATGGGCCCATACTTGGGTTAAAGGATTAACACCTAATCCTAACCAAAATTAATGTGCTAACTACAAAATTAAAGACATTCCTAAGCTATTATAAAGTCCACAAGTCAAGTCTTCTTCCGACGAGCTTCCGACGAACTTCCGGCGGTCTTCCGACGATCCCTCAGAAACCATCCTACGGACTCCCGGCAAGCTCTTGGACTCCACGATGATTTTGGCGAGTTCCCCCGAGCTTCTTTAGCAAGCTCCGATCTTTCTTGGTTAGCTCCGCGAACTTTCGATAAACTTTCGAAAACCCTTTGGCAAGCTCCCTACTCGTTCTCGGCCAGTTCTGGCAGCACTCCCACCGAATCTTCGGACTTCTATCGAACACTTGAACGCCCAATGATCCATCACACTTGACTTCAGCCCTTTGTTTCGCTTTACGTCTTCATTCTTATCGTAGTTACTCCTGCCCAAACAAACACCAAACACCCTACTTCGATCTAGACAGTTACTACAACATGATTTGACATTCAGTTGCTCGGCACGTCATTGGTTGACGCTTCGTCCGATCCTTCGGCACATCGCCCTCTCTTGCGGCTTATTGCCCAATCGATGGTTGACCTCCGCAATCCCGATATCCATGGCGCAACTCCGCACTTCTTGGCCCAATGCCCGACATCCGAAGCCTCCTGCCGATAGTCGACCGAACCTCTGACTCGACATCCAATATCCTGACGTGATCACCTCTGGCGCAACATCAATTCCTCTAGCGTCAACTATCTAATCCTGATCGATAGTAGACCTGCGTAACTCAACATATAGTTAAACAACAAAATACACTCAATTAGTTTCATCATCAAAATCCGAGATTCAACAATGGCTTCTTGCCATTTCCTAGAATTTATGCTCATAATAGCCTCATCGTAGATCTGAGGATAAATATCCTGAACATCCTCTCTTTTGATATGTGCCACATATCTCTCAGGATGATGGGATACTCTACCAAACCTACATAAAGTTGAAACTTGTGTGCTAGGTACCTGAACAAATTCTAGCTATAGAATGGCGCTTGAGCTAGGTTCTCCAACTTTGCTTAACTCTATCAAGCTCCCACTGTCTCCACCAAGAATGTGTTCATTCTTAAGGAACACTACTCTCTTGGCTACAAAGACCTTTTGGTCCTCAAGATGATAGAACTAATACCCACAAGTTTTCTTGGGGTATCCCACGAACTTGCACCGTTCCATCTTGGATTCCAACTTATTGAGGTTATCTCTTAACGTGGGCAGGGCACCCCCAAATCTTAACAATCTTAAGATCAGGCTTTTTCCCATTCCATATCTAATATGGAGTAGACGCGATTCACTTAGTTGGAATTCTATTCAAAAGGTAAGCTATAGTCTCTAGGGCATATCCCCATAATGAGATGAGTAGGTCGACGAAACTTATCATAGAACACATCATGTCTAATAGTGTGTGATTCCTCCTTTTTGATACACCATTAAGCTGATGTGCATAAGGAGATTTCCACTGGGATAAAATCCCATGGTCTTTGAGGAACTGGGTGAACTCTATACTCAAGTACTCACCTCCTCAATCTGATCGAAAGGTTTTAATACTCTTTCCAGTCTGGTTCTCTACTTCATTCTTATATTTCATGAATTTCTCAAAAGCCTCAGACTTATACTTCATCAAGTACACATGTCCGTATCTTGAGAAATTATTAGTGAAGGTAATGAAGTAGGAATAACCACCTATGGCATGAGTCAACATAGGACCATATACAATACTATGTATGAGTTTCAGTAACTCAGTGGCTCTCTCTCCAGTTCTACTAAATGGAGAGTTGGTCATCTTTCCCCGAAGGCAAGGTTCGTAAGTCGCATATGACTCATAGTCGAATGGATCTAGATATCCATTCTTCAGCAACTTTTGAATCCTTCCCTCATAGATGTGACATAACATACAATGCCACAAATATGCATTGTTCACCTCTTCTTATTTCCTCTTAGACTTGTTAGGGATCGAGCGGCACTAAGAGGGGGGGGGGGTGAATTAGTGCAGCGGATAAAACAATGGATTTTTCAGCGATTTAAAATAAGCTTTGGAAACTTCGTACGATGAAAGCAACGTTTCGTTTGAAACCGATTTTTGCGTTCTAACTTTAAAGCATGCGTACAAAGATAAAAAGGAAGTGGAGCAAGTAAAGTAAAGGCTTGCAGCAAAGTAAAACAGAAAAACACACACAATCAAGACGCAGCGATGTATAGTGGTTCGGTCAAAGTGACCTACATCCACTTCCGAAGCCTTCTCCGATGAGGCTCTCAACTTCCACTAGCAAATCCTTTTGTAGGGGAAGGACCAAATACCCCTCTTACAACCCTTTACAAGTGGTTCACACTCTTACAAGATTTCACAAGAAGAAGGAAATGAGGTGAACACTTAAGCAAATGAAGAACAAGACTTTCCCAAGACTTATTTTCAAAATCTAGCTCTCAAAGGGTTCCTTTTCAGCTGAGAAAAGTGGGGGTATTTATAGATCCAAAGTGGATTCAAATTTGGGCTCCAAATTTGAAATCAAATTGGAGTTCCTGGTTCTAACGGTGTCAGAGGCGGTGCCACCACCTGTGTCAGTCTACTGACTGACACACAGGGGTGGTACCACCGCCCCAGCCAGGCGGTGCTACCGCTAGCTACAATAGCCGAGCTACAATAGCCGGGCGTTGCTACCACCCCAGCACACAAGTTGTTGGGTGGTGCCCAGCATGCATGCACGTAGCAGCACGCATGCTACTGGCAGTGCTACCACCCAGCATGCAAGCACGTAGCCCAGCATGCATGCATGCATGCACACATGCTGCTGGGCACATTGGCTGCTGGGCTCCACCACCCAGCACAAATCTACATTTGGTTTGGCCGAAAACTTGGCCCAAACTGGTTCCGAACAAGGCCCAATGGGCCCATACTTGGGTTAAAGGATTTACCCTTAATCCTAACCCAAATTGATGTGCTAACTACGAAATTAAAGACATTCCTAAGCTATTACAAAGTCCGCAAGTCAAGTCTTCTTCCGGTGAGCTTCCGACGAACTTTCGACGGTCTTCCGACGATCCCTCGGAAACCATCCTGCGAACTCCCGGCAACCTCTCGAACTCCACGATAATTTTGGCGAGTTCCCTCGAGCTTCTTTGGCAAGCTCCGATCTTTCTTGGCAAGCTCCGTGAACTTCTGATGAATCTTTGGACTTCCGTCAAACTTTCAAACTCCCAACGATCCATTGCACTTGACTTTGGCCCTTGGTTTCGCTTTACGTCTTCATCCCTTTCGTAGTTACTCTTGCACAAAAAAACACCAAACACTCTACTTCAATCTAGACAGTTATTACAATGCGAATTGACATTCAGTTGCCCGACACATCATTGGTTGGCACTTCGTCCGATCCTTCGGCACATCGCCCTCTCTAGTGGCTTGTTGCCCAATCGGCGGTTGACCTCTGCAACCCCAATATCCATGGTGCAACTCCGCACTTCTTGGCCCGATGCCCGACGTACGAAGCCTCCTGCCGATAGTCGACCGAACCTCTGGCTCGACATCCAATATCCTGACGTGATTACTTCCGGTGCAACGTCAATTCCTCCAGCATCAACTGTCTAATCCTGATCGATAGTAGACCTGCGTAACTCAACACGAAGTTAAACAATAAAACACACTCAATTAGTTTCATCATCAAAATCCGAGATTCAACAATCTCCCCCTTTTTGATGATGACAACTAATTGATGACTGACAGAGTTATCCATAACTCCTCGGAGTTTAACACAAACTCCCCCTATCCATATGCCATTGATAGAATACTTAGATTATCCCAAATCCAAGCAACATTCATCATAATGTTATGAGAATTTACAAACCATCATGCAAATATATAAAATATTCAAGCATCATTACATTGCATGAAGTCATCAATCTACTTCTCCCCCTATGTCATCAACAAAAAGGAGAAGTAGCATTATAGCTAGTTTTAAAGGATATGTAAATTTGACAACACACTAGCTATTAATCACATTATACAACATTTAGGCATTACAAGTTTATAATCATAGGCAAGATAGCACTAGTCGTGATGATAGCAAGTTTTTCTATGTTCCTTTGAGAAGTACAAGCAAATTGTATTCAAATATGTGCATTTTCTTGACTGCTTTTGAAATATGCATGCAATTTTGTAATTTCTTTCTTCTCTTTTGAGAAGAGCAAGCTTGCAAGTTTTGCTTTCTTTGCATGCTAGGACTTTTACATTCATTTGTAATATGCAATCTAGCAAAAGCCTTCTCCCCCTTTATCAATATCAAAAAGAAAGGGAGGATTAATACTAAAATAATCTTGCATGAGATTCAACAATAATTTGTAACAAGGATGCAAGCAATTTTGTTGAAAAAAAAAATGAAGTTGAGCAAGATTTTTGCCTTTCTTGAGATAGCAACATTTTACTACTCAATGTTTAAGCTAGCAATTTTTTTCTTTTGATACACAAGTTAACAATTTTTCTCCCTCTTTATCAATATCGAAAAGAAGGGAGGAACCAATGAAAAATTTGCATCAATCAATATATCAATCATCACATGATGCATACAAGATGGTATTGAAACATGAGAAATCATGTCATGAAGGATATCAATATGTAAATTCAATAAGAATCAAAACCAAAAGATATCATCCATGATTCATAACTTTTCATTTTAACAAGATCTAGATTCATATTTATCAATTTTTAATTCAAGATAAATGTCATACAACCAAGAATCATGATATATAAAAGCATATCAATATTAAGGATCAAATCATGATTACAAGTGCTAACATATTTTCTTTTCATTCATTTTTAAGCCATGATAAAAGAATGAATCAATGATTCAAATATTAAGCACATTTCTTTTTCATCAAATTTTCAATCATCACATAAGGCATTCAAGGAAGTATTGAAACAATAAAAAATCAATTTTAACATATAATGTTTCAATCTTCAATCTTGAGTCATGAATCCAAAAGTCATAAATCAAAAGGTTCACGAATCATTTTGACAAGTCTCCTTTTTAGGAAATAACAAGTGGAAGTCTTAGGAGATCAAACACAAGATCTTGATTCATACATAAGAATTTTTACCAAGATCACATTTCATAAGAATCAAGACACAAATTCATAAAAAATCAAGTATTGAATTCCGAGAAATCAAAAGACAAGTTACATTTCATTTAAGGAATTTTCTTTTGATAAAATGGAAGGAGCATGATAAACGATCTTGATTTATAAAGAGCTTCAAGTTATAGTTGTCAAGATCATGATTTCAATAAAATTTCTTTATAGCAAAATGAAATCTTTTGGAACTTGATTCAAGCATTAAATATGTCTTAACAAGTCATAATTCCAAAAAATTCAAGAATAAAAAAAAAATCATTCAAGCTCAATTCATCAACTCAAGACTCATAATCAAATTATTATTTTTGAGATTCATAACATGAATAAAGTCATTACCGTATCATCAAAATCTCATTCATAATTCTAGTGATTTACAAAATATCATAAATGAATTTATCACTTGTCTTTCATCAAAAATCAAAAACTTTAGAGATGGAAAGATTTCAAGAAACATGCATTAATATTTCATATGAGCATGCCTTTGTCCTTTCGATGTCGAATAAAAAATAAGCATAAATATTCAAGACATAAAGGCTAAATCTCATAACACAAATTATCAAGCATATTCATTTGGAAGGTTCTCCTTTTTAATAAGTAAAAAGGAATTATAGGAGAACAAAATGAATTAAGCGAGATAGAGCATGATTCATATTTAAAATGTATCTTATGTCATAAATACAAATCAAGCATTTTTAAATCTAAAATCATCCTCAAAAATCACATTCAATAAATTTATACATAATAAGCATAAATTTATTGAAGAATCGAAAAGATAGAGGATTGTATTTCGTTTTTGTAAATTTCTATTCATATGATTAGCTTCTTATAAGCATGCCTTTGCCTTAAAACAAAATGTCAACATTTAAGATGGAAAGGTAAATTTCTAATGATCATTAAGTCAAATCACATTAAGTATATGGTATTTTCTAATGGATTTGATTCAAAAAGATTCACATGGATTCATCAAAATTGAAAGCCAAACTTTATCATAAAAATTGTCAAGGAAAAAATATAACATATTATTCCAAGACATGAGATTCAATTTATCATGATAATATGTTTTATGTTTCAAAAGATGAGTATCAAATTTTAAAACCAAAACATGAGTTTGTCATCAAGATATAATGCCTTTAAATACTCATGATATCATAAGATCATTAAGCATGACAACCAACTATCATTATCAATGATGATTACATAAGGTATGTCCAATTATTTATATGAAAGTCATCATTGTATTACTTTGAAATACAAGTTGTCATTTGGCCCATTAAGATCAAAAGCATTATACGTAAGCATCATGATAGCGCAATTTCTCATTTTTTTATGTGTTCCATTTCAAGTGATTTGATGTTCATATGAATACTCATGTTTTTCATATAGGTCCAAAGAGCAAGTTTCAAGAGAAATCATTAAGACGGAAAACATGAAGCACATTTTTAAAAAATATTCATCATGTTTATTTTCATCAGATTCACAAGACTCATAACATGAATTCATTCATCTCAATAAAAAATATTTTCATTTTAAGCAATTTGATGTGAGCATATTAAAATTTTTTTTATGAAAACATGTATCAAAATAAAACACAAGCTTAGTTATAAAATCGTCAAGACCAAATACATAAAAATGATAGCACACTTTCAATTTTTATGTTAAAAGGCCATGTTCAAATTTTTGACAAAATCATGCATCTACTTATAAATTCAAAAAATAAGTTTCATCATCACAATATGACACTTTAAAAGCTCAAGCATGATATAAAATTGTCAAGCATCATGAAACGCAATTAAAAACATCAAGATACACATGCATGGATTAATTCTAAGCAATATCACAAATCATGCAAATATCATTCATAATTTTTACTTTTCAAAAAACCTAGAAAGAAAAAAACATAAAATGAAATTTTATTTCCTATTAACTAAGTTAAGCACTCAAGAAAAAAAAACATCATGTAATTTCATAACAACTCAAGGGAGTTAAGTTACTTACCTCATTGTCGAAAACCGTCAAAGCCCATTTTGCCTCTTCTCTACTTGATTCTTCTTTGCAACCCTTCTTCTTCTTCTTTGGTCTCTTCCTCTGTTCAAGTTCATTATATATTTTAGATTTTTGTTTAATGAACTTATTAAGATTCATTAAAAGTTCAATGTCCTCATTGTCCTCATCACTTGAGTCTTCACTCGAGTGGCATTCATTTGTCCGATATTCCAAATCCTTCTTATTCTTTAGAAGGTGGTTCATATGTTTATCATGTTCCAAATGTTCGAAGAAACTCATTTCATATGTCATTAGTGAACCGATTAGTTCTTCCAATGAAAAATCATTTAAATTTTTAGTCTCTTGTATTGCAGTTACTTTTGGATCCCAACTCTTTGGGAGGGATCTTAAAATCTTGTTAGTGAGTTCAAAATTCAAAAAACATATACCAAGACTTTTCAAGCTATTGACGATATTCGTGAAGCGGGTGTACATATCGCCGATAGTTTCACTTGGTGTCATTCGGAATAGCTCAAAATCATGCAATAAGAGATTTACTTTTGAGTCTTTAACTCTATTAGTTCCCTTGTGCGTGATTTCAAGTGTTCGCCAAATATCGAAAGCCGTTTCACACGTTGAAATCCGATTGAACTCGTTCTTGTCTAAAGCGCAAAATAAGGTATTCATGGCCTTTGCGTTTAAAGAAAAAGACCTTTTCTCCAAATCCGACCATTCGTTCATCGGTTTAGAGGAAGGTTGAAAGCCATTTTCGATGATGTTCCACAAATCCAAATTCATTGAAAGTATGAAAACTCTCATTCGAGTTTTCCAATATGTGTAGTCCAACCGTTAAAGAACGGTGGACGAAAAACCAAAAAGCCCTCTTGAAAACCATTTAGAGCCATTTCTCACGGGTGTAAATCCGAAAGAGAAAGAACGTGGCTTTGATACCAATTGTTAGGGATCGAGCGGCACTAAGAGGGGGGAGTGAATTAGTGCAGCGGATAAAACAATGGATTTTTCAGCGATTTAAAACAAGCTTTGGAAACTTCGTACGATGAAAGCAACGTTTTATTTGAAACCGATTTTTGCGTTCTAACTTTAAAGCATGCGTACAAAGATAAAAAGGAAGTGGAGCAAGTGAAGTAAAGGCTTGCAGCAAAGTAAAATAGAAATTTAAACACTCACACAATCAAGACGTAGCGATGTATAGTGGTTCGGTCAAAGTGACCTACATCCACTTCCGAAGCCTTCTCCGATGAGGCTCCCAACTTCCACTAGCAGATCCTTTTGTAGGGGAAGGACCAAATACCCCTCTTACAACCCTTTACAAGTGGTTCACACTCTTACAAGATTTCACAAGAAGAAGGAAATGAGGTGAACACTTAAGCAAATGAAGAACAAGACTTTCCCAAGACTTATTTTCAAAATCTAGCTCTCAAAGGGTTCCTTTTAAGTTGAGAAAAGTGGGGGTACTTATAGATCCAAAGTGGATTCAAATTTGGGCTCCAAATTTGAAATCAAATTGGAGTTCTCAGTTCTAGCGGTGTCGAGGCGGTGTTATCACTATGTCGATCTCTTCGCCCGACACACGTGGGCGGTACCACCGCTTCACCAGCGGTGCTACCGCTGGCTATAGTAGCCGAGCTACAGTAGCCGGGCTACAGTAGTCGGGTGGTGCTACCGCCCCAGCACACAAGTTGCTGGGCGGTGCCACCGCCCATCATGCATGCATGTAGCAACACGCTTATTGCTGGCGGTGCTACCGCCCAGCATGCATGCACGTAGCCCAGCATGCTTGCATGTATGCACACATGTTGCTGGGCACATTAGCTGCTAGGCTCCACCGCCCAGCACAAATCTACATTTGGTTTGGGCCGAAAACTTGGCCTAAATCGGTTCCGAACAAGGGCCAATGGGCCCATACTTGGGTTAAAGGATTAACCCCTAATCCTAACTCAAATTGATGTGCTAAGTATGAAATTAAAGACATTCCTAAGCTATTACAAAGTCCGCAAGTCAAGTCTTCTTTCGGCGAGCTTCCGGCGAACTTCCGGCGGTCTTCCGACGATCCCTCGGAAACCATCCTGCGGACTCCCGGCAACCTCTCGGACTCCACGATAATTTTGGCAAGTTCCCCCGAGCTTCTTTGGCAAGCTTCGATCTTTCTTGGCAAGCTCCGTGAACTTCCGATGAATCTTCAGACTTCCGTCAAACTCTCGAACTCCCAATAATCCATTGCACTTGACTTCGGCCCTTGGTTTCGCTTTACGTCTTCATCCCTTTCATAGTTACTCCTGCACAAACAAACACCAAACACTCTACTTCGATCTAGATAGTTATTACAATGTGAATTGACATTCAGTTGCCCGGCACATCATTGGTCGGTGCTTCGTCCGATCCTTCGGCACATCGCCCTCTCTAGCGGCTTGTTGCCCAATCGGCGATTGACCTCTGCAACCTCGATATCCATGGTGCAACTCCGCACTTCTTGGCCCGATGCCCGACGTACGAAGCCTCCTGCCGATAGTCGACCGAACCTCCGGCTCGACATCCAATATCCTGATATGATTACTTCCGACGCAATGTCAATTCCTCCAGCATCAACTGTCTAATCCTGATCGATAGTAGACCTGCGTAACTCAACACACAGTTAAACAACAAAACACACTCAATTAGTTTCATCATTAAAATCCGAGATTCAACAAGACTCACTTACACTAATGATATGTGGAGCTGTATCTAGCATAAATAAACCATTATGCAATGTTCCTTTCGTGATGATCTCATCATCTAATACTATTGAACAACCATTGTTCTCAAAAACTAATTTATATCCACTAACTGTCAAACATGAAATGAAAATAATATTTTTGATAATAGAAGGAACATAATAGCATGCATCTAATACAATAATAGCTCCACTAGGCAAATGTAAGGTGACCTTGCCAATAGCCACTATAGCAACCTTTGCTCCATTGCCCATCTTAAGGTCTATCTCACCTCTCTTCAATCTTCTAGGTTCTACCAGAACTTGCAACAAATTGCAGATATGATAAGCACTCCCGGTATCCAATACCCATGTGGTTTCATAAGATTCTGACAAATGGAGACTGATCATGAATGTACCGGAAGCTTCTCCAAGCTTCTATTTCACCCTATTTGTAAGGTACTCTTTGTAGTTCCTCTTCCAATGCCCATCTTTACCGTAGTGGAAGCACTGGCCTTTGTCCTTTATTGAGTCTTTCTTGACAACCTTTGCCTTACCCAATTTGCCCTTGCCCTTGCCCCTCTTAAGGGACTTCTCAGCCTTCATTTTCTTTCTAGTCTCACCAACATAGAGAACTAGCTTCTCTTTTTTGATGGTGCTCTCTGCATCTCTCAATATATTGAGGAGTTCTAGCAGGGTCACCTCAAGTTTGTTCATATTAAAATTTATTATAAACTAAGAAAAGGAATCTAGTAGGGACTGAAGCATAAGATCCACACACAAGTTATCCTCTAGGACCATTCCTAGACCTGTGAGTTTCTCGATCCACTCAATGATCTTAAGGATATGGTTCTGATCTGGTGTCCCCTCAGTCATCCTGGCACGAAAAGACTCTTCGATATCTCATATCGCTGAGTTCTTCCCTGTTCCTCAAACAGTTTACGGAGATGCAAGAGTATGGAATGGGCATCTATATTTTTATATTGTCTCTGTGACTCAATAGTCATAGAGGCTAACATATAACACTAAGCAAGAGTAGAATCATCTATGTACTTCACATAACGAGCGATCTTATCCTCGCTTGCCCCTTCATCAGGCGTAGGGATCACTATATCAAGGACATACATAATTTTTTCTTTTGTGAGAATAATTCTTAGATTGCAGAGCTAATCCATATAATTTGGATCAGTGAGGTGGTTGTCATCAAGTATGCTATGTAAAAGATTTGAAAGTGACATTTTTCTAAAATTAAAGATATAGCATAAATAAATAACATATAGACTTTGCAAAAATTAAACAGTTAAGATAAGGACTTCTATCTTAATGTACTCCCACTAATTTTTCGTGAGACACACGACACCCTCCGGTATGTGAATCGGAGACCCCTGGTGGATCTCTAGTGGGGATCGAGATCTAATCGGTATCTTAACGTAACTTCAAGGGACTTGACCAATCACGTTAAGCCCATAAAGGTAGGCAACTCATGCCAATCACAACTCCTTGTGATTCCTGTCTTGTTCGACCTCCGAACCACCATAGCCTCGAGGGACTCAACCAACCATGATGTTCGGTTAAGTCATCACCATCATTACAAAATGAGTCTGATTCGATGATATACCCTCAAGGGACTCAACTAACTCAATATATATCGGGAATCGATTCCTACCTATAACAATGGAAGGCCACATGGGTCTATCTAATTGCCTCATATTTATTAACTTAATATTATTAATAGAGGGGATTTTTGATTTGGTCTCCTAACATAATGTGTCACACATATACATCACATGCAAATATATATATATACATATCTAGTAGGTGTATAATCAATCACATATCACATGAGCAATCACACTAAATGATCATGGACCATCCTAATGTGATCAGGCCCAAGTTAGTAGGCCCAATCACTCACATCAAGATTTATGTATGCTTCGGTGCACCTCCATGCCTTATGATCGTCCATCTCGCTTCATCGGTTCCGTTGACATCTTAACACATCTCCATGCGTCGGATCGTCCGTCTCGACCTTGTGGGTTCTGCTCTTGCTACACCTCCTCATGTAATTATAATATAATTACAAGCATACAGGCCCGATAAGAAACGAGAAAAATAGAGACTCGTAGGCCCTAATAATAATGATCACATCTTACACATACATCAAATCACATGGTCCATGATCATCTATTCACATCAAACATTATATATATATATATATGTTATTATATAGGACTACTAGATAAATAATAATAGTTAATTAAACTATTTAATTAATGAATATATTTCTGAAAGCAAGGATATAAAGGAAAATTTTAAAATTATGAGGGGTATTTTGGTCATTCTATCAAAAGAGACAAAAATAAGAATTTTTGAAATTCCGAGAGGTAAAACTATCTTTTGCCTAAAAACCCTAATCCCTAACTTCTGCTTGCTACGTTGTGACTGCTGCCTACCTGCCGACGGCGGCCACTGCCCGCGGGCATACTCACTTGCCAACGGCGGGCACCGCCACAACGGGCGCTTCTGCTCATGGGCAAGCGCCACCCGCCCTTGCGGGCAGGTCGCTCGCTAGTGGCGCTATCGCTACGAGTACCGCCCACCCATGTGGGCTGGCCGACGCACCAAGCGCCACCCACCCTTGCGGGTAGTCTATCACGCCCGACGCCACCCGCCCCATAGGGGCGCGGGTTTCGCCCGCAGGGGCCTCGTGGGCACAGCCGACCCTTGTGGGCAGGCCGACGCGCTAGGTGCTACCTACCCTTGCGGGTAGTTTGCCGCCTGCCCCGCAAGGGCTACTGCTGGGGTTTGGCCGCCAGCAACCTGTCGCCACCTGCAGCCTGCTTGCGGGCTCCTTGCCTGCAACCATCGTCGTTATAGGCAGCAAGGCTGCAAGCAGCCTTTCGGTCGCTATGTGAGCGTAGCAGGGGCTACAACACTTGCCGCCCTTCCTCATCTTTAGCGATAATGATTTTGACGATAAAAACTGTTCTAAAGCACAACACATGCAGTTTAAGATCCAATTTTCGCACAAACAACTTGGCTTTGATACCATTGTTGGAAAATCCAAGGGGCGACATCTTATGTGTAGCAGAAGAATAGAAAATAAAATACCCTAGATTTCTGTAAAAAGTTTATCATCGTGCGAAGATTGGTGCGTCAAAAAATAAATCCGTAAATTTGAAAACTGCATGTGTAAAAGAAAGTACCTAGGGAGATCGTATATCCCTAAATCCCTGTAAATCTGTAGGAGAGGATGAAGGAGGTCAAGCATCCTTCTCTCTAGTGGTATCTATATGGTAGGGACTGCAATAATGCTCCTCTCTTGGGGAGAGGAGAATAGAAGGTGGCTATCAAAAGAACCCTAGCCTATGGGCCTATGATTCTCTCCTATTTATAGAGGCCCCCTGTCATCCTTACTGGATCCAGCCCTATTGGGTATTAGATCTCTATTCAATTACCTAAGCCTCTTGGATTAGTGGGTCTCTACCTAATAATCTATTATTAGCTCTTATTGGATCTCATCTTAGGATCCAATAATTTAGAGGCTTAACGGATATCCAATAAGTTAGGGGCTCCGGCGGATATCTCATATCAGAACCTCTACTCGTTGCGACACCTACCATATGTATGTGACCCTCTACCTCCAATATTAAGCTGGCCACGAGTCATACTTGTCAGAATTCTTTCTGACTTAGTGAATTATTATCTCCATAATAATTTACCCGACTCATCGACTGCATATATACTAGGCCATTACGTCGTAGTCCCCAAACGATATAGAGAAATCTAATCCTTTGGACCTATCTATCCTCAGCTACCATATATCTATAGTCCCTTATCGATCTAATATCCCAGAGATTCTATATCGGGCATAGTGCTATCAGGCCCATATGGTCTCTCCTCGAGTTTTGCTCTAATCGGATTCTCCTGGAGAACTCTTTCTCTCTTAATTCGAATAATCTTGGCCAAGGATTTGTTTGAGTGAGAATACATGTGATATTCTTTTCATGATATCGAGAGCGAATGATCCTCTATTGGCACTCAATAGCCCTCGTATGGTTGGCTATCACTCCCAATAACTAGTTATACTAGATTTAGAACTTCCAAACCAATAAGTCTAGTATCAAAGTGGAGTACTGATACAAGATATTCTTGGTGTCTCAAGTTTAAGGACCAAATACCCTACTGGGACTGCGGAATCACTTCTGACATGAGGTATCAATAACCATCCAATATTCCGTAAGCGGATAAATCAGTGAACTCATTCTCCAATGAGCACCTGTACTGTATCCTTAGTGTCTCCACACGAGTAGCTATGAGACCAGCCATCTCCATTATATGGACGGATATACAATATACCAGTATATTCAGTTATCTTGAAGTCCCTCTCGAGTAATCTATGACTAGGATTATTTAGGATTTGTGCTTAAGGGTGAATCGGTCTCATTATGGTGATCTCATCACGATCCGATTCTCATTGCATAGATCCAAGGACATCACAATATATGTAATATGCAAGATAAAGTGATAAAATGCCTAATAATAATAAGCAAAAGAAAGAGTGTATATCAAGTCACAAGTGCCATCACTCATGTGATTGGCTTATAGGGCACATATGACTGGCAATAACGTCTACACTATAACATTGATGAACTTAGTAATGAAATGTGCTTTTTGATTTTGAATGAGGATGCTTGGCTTTAGCATAGAAGATTAGGTCATGCAAGCATGAAACTAATCTCTCAAATCTCATCTAGAGAACTAGTAAGAGGTATTCCTAATATTAAGTTTGCCAAAGACAAAGTGTGTGATGCTTGTCAACTTAGAAAAAAAATAAAAGGTAGTTTCAAATAAGCACCTCTAGACCATTGCAATTGATCAATATAGATTTATTTGGACCAATTGATACAACAAGCCTAGGAGGTAGCAAATACACCTTTGTAATTGTAGACGACTATAGTAGATACACTTGGACATCTTATCACACAAAGTGATTGTTTTAAGTATTTTTCGAAGTTTTGTAAACTTGTTCAAAATGAAAAAGGTTTTATAATTTCATCGATTCGAAGTGATCACGGTAGTAAATTTCAAAACCACGATTTCCAAAACTTTTATGAATCTAATGGATACAGCCATAATTTCTCTACTCCGAGGAATCCTCAACAAAATGGAGTAGTAGAAAGACAAAATAGGAGTTTATAAGAAATAGCAAGAACCATACTGAATGAACATTGTCTACCCAAATATTTTTGAGCTAAAGCCATTAATAATTAATACAGTATGCTATGTCATGAATAGGGTTCTAGTAAGACCATTACTCTCCAAAACTCCTTATGAATTATGGAATAACAAAAAACCAAACGTTTCATATTTTAAAGTTTTCGATTATAAATGTTTTATCTTAAATGAAAAAGACACCATAGGAAAGTTTGATACATAATCTGATGAAGGTATTTTTCTAGGTTATTCTTCTATTTCTAAGGCCTTTCATTTTTTTAATAAAAGAATTTTGGTTATAGAAGAATCTATTCATGTTGTTACCAATGAAGTTTTCGAATTTAAGAAAAATGATTTTAATGATGATCTTGATTTTAATGGTTTAAATTTGAATAAAACCACTCCTCCAAATAGCAATTTGGATGCATCTTCTTCTAAAACTTCCTTGCCTAAGGAATGGAAGTATGTAGATGCCCATCCTAAGGAGCTAATTATAGGAGACACATCAAAAGGAGTTTAAACTCGTTCTTCTTTTAAAATTTTTTGTGCAAACACTACGTTTCTTTCTTAAATTGAACCTAAATGCATTGACGAGGCCTTGAAAGATGATTCATAGGTTATCACAATGCAAGAAGAATTGAATCAATTTTAGAGAAATGAGGTATGGAAGCTTGTTCCTAGACCTAGTGACCATTTAGTTATTAGTACTAAATGGGTCTTTAGAAATAAGCAAGATGAATTTGGTATCATGGTTAAAAACAAGGCTAGATTAGTTCCTATAATTAGTTCCTATAATTGAACCCCTTTTGATGTGTTTCCTATAATTAGTTCCTTTGGATGGGCATCTACATACTTCCATTCCTTAGGTAAGGAAATTTGGAAAGAAAATGCATCCAAGTTACTATTTTAAGGAGAGAGTTCATTCAAATTCAAATTATCAAAACTAAGATCATCATCAAAATCATTTTTCTTAAATTCAAAAACTTCATTAAAAACTACATGAATAGACTCTTATATAATCAAGGTTCTTTTGTTAAAAGCACGAAAAGCTTTAGAAATGGAAAAGTAACCAAGAAAGATGCCTTCATCCGATTTAGCATCGAATTTTCCCAAGGCATCCTTTTCATTCAAGATAAAACATTTGCAATCGAAAACTTTAAAATAAGAAACATTCGATTTTTTGTTATTCTATAATTCATAAGGAATTTTGGATAGAGATGTTCTTATTAGAACCCTATTCATGATATAGCAAGCCATATTAACAGCTTCAGCCCAAAAGTATTTGGGTAAACTATGTTCATTTAACATAGTTCTTGCCATTTCTTGTAAATTTCTATTCTTTCTTTCTACTACATTTTGTTGAGGATTCCTCGGAGTAGAGAAGTTGTGGTTATATCCATTAGATTTACAAAAATTTTGAAAGTCATAGTTTTGGAATTCACCACCGTGATCACTCCAAATCGATGAAATCATGAAACCCATTTCATTTTGAGCAAGTTTACAAAATTTAGAAAAATATTTAAAGCAATCACTTTTGTGAGCTAAGAAATAGGTCCAAGTGAATCTACTATAGTCATCTACAATTACAAAGGCATATTTGCTACCTCTTAGACTCATTATGTCAATTGGTCCAAATAAATCTATATGGATTAATTGTAATGGTCTAGAGGTGCTTATTTGATTCTTTAGTTTAAAGCTAGTTTTTATTTATTTTCCTAGTTGACAAGCATCACATACTTTGTCTTTAATGAACTTAACATTAGGAATGCCTCTTACTAGATCTTTAGAAGTGATTTGAGAGATTAGTTTCATGCTAGCATGACCTAATCTCCTATGCTAAAGCCAAGCATCATCATTCAAAATCGAAAAACATATTTCATTATATCATCAATGTTTATGGTGTAGACATTATTTTATTTTAGTGCAATCATAGATGTGTTGTTGTGTAGTTTTTCAATAATACAAGCATTAGATTTAAATTTCACGGTATATCCCTTATCACATAATTGACTAATGCTTAAAAGATTATGCTTTAAATCATCTACCAATAACACATTATCAATTAAAAAACTTAATTTGTTACCTATAATTCTCTTGCCAATGATTTTACCCTTGTTGTCTCCGAAGGTGACATACCCTTCATCATGGCTAGTGAGCTTAGAGAATTGAGATAGATCTCTGATCATGTGCCTTAAGCATCTACTATCAAGGTGCCATCTCTTGCTCCTAGCTTGTGTGGGTGAATATGTCTACAAAAAAAGATGATTTTTAGATACCCATTTGAACTTGAGAGCCTCAAAAAATGATCTACTAAACTTGTCATTGTTCATTGAGTTTCTTATTGTTCCTTTAGGATCCCATATTAACCTTTGTGGGCTAAGTTTCTTATACTGACATTTGTAGGCCACATGTTTGGGTTTGTAACAAAAGTTGCACTTTGAGTGAGATGAAACATATAGTGTAGGTCCTTTAATGAAGGTGGTAGGATTTTGGTGAGATCCACTCAAATCCAATTCCACTTCTATTTCCGACATGACCCTTGTTTGCAAGGATTATGTCCAAGCCCTTGCTACCGACCTTAAACTTGTTTATGGTCTCTTTAATTAGCAAGTTTTTATTTTTGATTACCTTTAAGTGTTCACACTTAGAGCATGGGGGTAAAGAAGGAGTATCTTGCTCAAGACTTTTAAGTTTATCTAGTAATAAAGCATGCTCCTTTTTTAATAAATTAAACTTTTTACTAATAGCTCTACACTCATCAAATAATTCATGGAAAGCAATTGAAAGTTCATCGAAGGATAAATCTTCATTAAATAACTCATATTCCTCATCTCCTAAAGCTATTAGAGTGAAGTTGGCCTCCTCTTTGTTACTTGCTTCTTGATCTTCGGAGCCACTTGAGTCATCCCATGTTGTCTTTAGAGCTTACTTCTTTAGTTGCTTCTTCTTAGCTTGGGGACATTCACTTTTGAAGTGCCCTGACTTCTTGCATTTATAACATATGATTTGATCCTTTTTTTGTTCAAGTTTATTTTTAGTGTCACTTTTAAATTTATTCCTTCTTATAAATTTTTTGAATTTTCGAGTTAAGAGTACAAGTTCATCATCAAGGTCCTAATCACTTGAAGATTCCTTCAAGTGGTCTTCTTATGTTCTTAATACTATATCCTTCCTGTTCTTTGGAAGAGGGTTCTCTAGTTCATCATGAGTATGACATGTCATTTCGTAGGTCATTAAAGACCCAATGAGTTCTTCGAGAGGAAAAGTTTTAAGATTCTTGGCCTCTTGAATGGCGGTAACTTTTAGATCCCAACTCTTTGGAAGGAATCTTAAAAGTTTTGTTACAAGTTTAAAATTAGAAAAACCTTTACCAAATTCTTTGAGTCCATTGACGACATCCGTGAAATAGGTGTACATGTCTCCGATAAACTCACTTGGTTTCATCTGAAACAATTCGTAAGAATACACCAAGAGATTGATTTTGGACTCTTTTACTCGGCTAGTGCCTTCATGAGTGATTTCAAGAGTACGCCAAATATCAAATGCCGATTCACAAATCAAAACATGATTAAACTCATTTTTATCAAGTGCACAAAACAAGGCATTCATAGCCTTTGCATTAAGTGCAAAAACCTTCTTCTCCGATTCATTCCATTCGTTCATCATAAGAGAAGATTTTTCAAATTCATTTTCAATGATATTCCAAAGTTCAAAATCTATGAAAATAAAAAAAACTTCATACGAGTCTTCCAATAGGTATAATCCAACCCATTAAACATAGGTAGACGTGTAATGGAATGACCCTCTTGCATGTCGAAATAAACCATCTCTCTTGGGTTTTAAGTCAAATGAGAGTAACCTGTCTCTAATACCAATTGTTAGGATCTGAGCAACGCTAAGAGGGAGGGGGTGGGTGTGAATTAGTGCAGCAAATAAAACCCATAAATTTAAAATGATTTCGGAAAGAGTTGTTCATTTAGAAATTTCGGTCCAACAAAAGAGACTTGAGCAAAGTGATTCAAGTGAATGTGATTGAGAGTAGTGAGAAGGAAATCGAAAGATTTACAACTAAGTAAAAGCAAGATGTAGAAATTAAAACTCACACATCCAAAGTAGTACACAGTAATGCATAGTAGTTCGGTCAAATGTATTGGTTGTAGGTGCCCTACAAGCCAATCACGTGAGTGATGGCACCTATAACATGTTACGTCGATCTCTTCACATATTATTATTGACATTTTTTCATATTATCTGGATGAATATTATGATGTCCATGGATCTATGCATTGGGAATCGGATCATGATGAGATCACGATAATGAGATCGATATACCTTTAAACACAAATCTTAAATCATCCTGGTCATAGATTACTCGATGAGGATATCGAGATAACCAGATAGACTAGTGCACTGTATACTCGTATATATGATGGAGGCGATTAGTCTCATAGTCGCTTGTGTGGGGACAATACCTAATGTTAGACAGTGGTTCCATAATCCCAATAGTGTGTTTGGTCCTTAGACTTGAGGCACCAAACATGCCTTGTTTGAGTACTCCATTCTTTGACGTCAAACTTACAAGATTGGAGAGCTCCAGATCTGGTATAGCTAGTTCTCGAGAATGGTAGCCAACCTTACGAAGGTAATTGCGTGTCAATAGAGTATTATCCACTCTCGGTATCGTAGAGATATATCCCGCGTATGCTCGGTCAATCAAAATCCCTGGCCAAGGTCGTTCGGATGGAGAGAGGAGTTCTCTAGGAGAATTCGATTAGAGTGAGACTCTAACAGGATTCTGTATAGGCCTAACTTTACCATTTTTAATATACGATCTCTAGGATATTAAATAGATGAGGGACTATTAATACATGGCAACTGAGGACAGACAGGTCTGATGGATTAGATCCCCCTATACCATTTGGGGACTATGGCATAGTGGTCTAGTACGTCTATAGTCAATGAGTCGAGTGAATTATTATGGAGATAATAATTCAATATATCAGAAGGTGTTCTGAGTCAGGAGTTCTGACGGGAGTGACTCACGGCCAGCTCGGTATTGGGCCTAGAGGGTCACACATATAAGGTGGATGTTGCAACGAGTAGAGGTGCAGATATTAGATATCTGCGAAGCCCCTAGTTTAGATCCTATAGATGAGATCCAATTAGATGATTCGATTAGATCCAATTAAATGATTGGATAAGATCTAATTGGATGAGATTAAATTGGATCCTATGGATAAGATCCAATGAGATCCAACTAGATAGAGATCTAGTGTGAATAGGATCTATTAAGGATAAGCTTCCTCCACCTCTATAAATAGGAGGAACCTCCTGGTTTATAGGTTGAGAGCTCTTGGTAGTCATCCTCCTATTCTCTTAAGTCTCCTCTCCTCCTCCTTGGCTCCGGCAGCCCTGTGGTGCATGTGGAAAGAGATCCCGCAGTGATCTAAGTGTTAGGATCTAGAGTGGCACTAAGAGCGGGGGGTTGAATTAGTACAGCGATTGAATAACGATAAATTTTGGTGATTTAAAATGATTTCGGAAACTTCATACATTGAAAACTTTATTTTGACTAAAACCCGGTTACAATTGACACATATTGGAAAGTGCTTAAAGTAGGGAGTGTTTAGATAAGAAGAAGGGCAGTGATGAGTAAGTTGAGTAATAAAGAAAAAACGGTTTGCAGAAAGTTAAATGCAAGAACATAAACGCAAACCATTTTTATAGTGGTTCGGTCATCCGATCTATATCCACTCCCGATTCCTCTTTTCTTGAGGCTACCGACTTTCCACTAACTATCTTCCTTCCAATGGGTGAAGATGAAACTCCCTTTTATAAACTCTATTTACAAAGCTTCCCTCAATACCTCTCTTAAGGACACTTCTAAACTTTCAGATGAGAGATTTCTACTTCAAATGACAGAGTTTTCTCTTAGTTTTCTTGTAAACTTCTTGCTTCTCCAAGCAAGAACATTTAGGGTATTTATAGACCCCAAGAGGATTCAAATTTGGAGCCTAAATTTGAATCACCCCGATTTTTCGTGGTACTAGTGGTACCACCGCTTGACACTGGCGATACCACTACCAGTCTGACACTGACACTATCGGTGTACTGGGTGGTGCCACCGCCCAGAACACCTAGGATTTTAGTCCCTAAGCGGTGCCACCGCTTGGGTCTGGTGGTGCCACTGCCAGCACTATTCCAGCAAGGCTGAATGGGCCCTAACTTTGGCCCAAATCAACCCAAATAAGACACAGTTGGCCCCTAATTGGGTTATAAGATTAACACCTAATCCTAACCCAAATTAACGTGCTAACTATAAATTTTAAAGACATTCCTAAGCTATTATAAAGTCTGAAAAGTCAATACTTCTTCTGATAAACTTCGAACGGTCTTCCGACAAACACTCAGACACCATTCTGTGGACACCCGGCAAGCTCTTGGACTTCTCGATGGAGTCATTGGTGAGTTCCGATGAACTTCTTCGGCAAGCTCTGATCTTTCTCGGTAAGCTTTGCGAACTTCCGATGAACCTTCCGGTGAAGTTTTGAAAACTTTTCAGCAAGCTCCCTACTCGTTCTCGACTAGTTCCGGTAGCACTCCAACGAATCTTCGAACTCTCAAACTCTCAATGATTCCATTATACTTGACTCCAACACTTTGCTTTGCTTTATGTCTTCATCGTTATCGTAGTTAATCCTACACACACAAGATAAAACTCTACTTCGATCTAGACAATTATAATACAAATTGATATTCTATTGCCTAGCACGTCATTGGCCTATCGGTGCTTTGTCCGATTCTTCGGCACACCGTCCTCTCTTGCGGTCCATTACCCAATTGACGGTTGACCTTCACAACCTCGATATCCTTAGTGCAACACCACTCTTCTTGGCCCGATGCCCCACGTCCGAAGCCTTCTGCCGATTGTCGACTAGACCTCTGGCTCGACATCCAATATCCTTACGTGATCACTTCTGTTGCAACGTCAATTTATCCTACGTCAATTGTCTAATTATGATCGATAGTAGACCTGTGTAACTCAAAATGTAGTAAGACCATAAAACATAATCAAGTAGTTTCATCATCAAAATTCGAGATTCAACATTGAGAAGTGTCATTATTGCGTTTGAAGTGTGGATTACCACTAGAGAGAGTATGCTAGTGCTCCTTTATCCTCTTAATCATATCTAAAATTTTTGGGGATATACGATCTCCCCAGGTAACGCTTCTGACATGATACAAGTGGATTTTTTGGATTTATGATTTTTACGCACCAATCGTCGCATGACGGCCCAGTATATAACTATGGAAAATCTAATCTTGTTTTTGTTTTTCGCTATGCATGAGATGTCGAATCTCCCGATTTTCCATCAGAGTGGTATCAGAGCCAGGTTCGTCGTGCGATAATTGGCTTATTAACTATATGTGTTGTGTTTTGGATGTGTTTTTGATGCTAAAATCATTGGCGCAAAAGATGAGAGAGGGCAGCAACTGTTGCTACCCTCATAATTTGGCCAAGGTTACTTGCAACCATGGCTGTACACGCAGGGCCGTCGGTGGCCATTTGCTTGTAGTGGCATCACTGGCCGCATGCGCGTGGAGAGCCCGCATGAGTGAGCGCCGCCCACGGAGGCATCGCTGCACCGAGCAGTGGTGGCATCTACGGGCGCTTGGCCCTTGGGCAGCCTACCCGCAAGGGAGGGCAGCGCTAATGCCCACGGGGGGCACTGCCGCCAGCGGTAGCTCACCCGCAAAAGGGGGGCAGCACCGCCTGCAGACTCTGCTCCGCAAGGGCAGCACCGTAGGGGCGTCTGCAGGGAGGCCCATGGGGCAACACCTCTGGGGGCTGCACCCGTAAGTAGCGGCGGCTCCACCACCGGCCTAGCCACCCACAGGCATGAGCGACACCTTGCACGCATGGCTGTCGCTGACAGGGTGGTGGCGGTTGCAGCGATGGCGCTACAGAAAGCAGAGGGAATGAGAATTAGGGTTTTTCGATCAAAAGACAATTTTACCACTTAGAATTTTAGAAATTTCAATGTTGTCCCTTATGACAGAATAACCAAAATACCCCTCAAAATTTAGAAAATTCATTGCATGTCTCTAATTTCAAATTTTAGTTATTTTAAAGGTTTAAGTAACTATTATTATTTATTTAGTAATCCTACATAATATATACATGTGATGTGATGTAGGAAGATGATCATGGACTTTGTGATGTGTGTATGTTATTACTCGGGCCTGCGAGCCTTCATTTTTTTTTGATTGTTGGGTCTACGTGCCTATAATTATGTTATAATTATCCTAAAGGTGCAGCGGAAGCCTGGAGGTGGTAGCGGGACCCCTAAGGCTGATTCAGACGATCGCGACGCATGGAAATGCATCGAGGTGCCGGTAGATCCGACGATGAGATGGATGATCACCGTGCATAGAGATGCAATGATATGCACATAGATCCTGATGTAAGTGATTAGGCCTATTAGCTTTGACCTAATCATATTAGGTTGAAGTCCATGATCATCTAGTGTGCTTATGTATGTGAATGCTATACACCTACTAGAGAAGTATACACACACACACATATATATATATATATATATTTGCATGTGATATAAATATATTAAATATATATATGTGTGACACATCATATCATGAGACTAAACCTAAAACCCCTTCTATGATAATATTAAGTCGGTAAGCATGAGGCAATAAGATTAACCCACGTGGCCTTCCATTATTAGGGGCAAGAATCGATTCCCGACATAGGCTGAGTTGGTCGAGTCCCTCGAGGCTCACCTATTTTGCGTCTCGCTATCTTGTCTTCAACATAGAGATGTCATCGGTGACCTGAGGACATGGTATGCTTGGTTGAGTCCTTCAAGGGCATATTACTGAATCAGACTCATCTTGTAATGATGGTGATGACTTAACTAGACATCATGGTTGGTCGAGTCCCTCGAGGTCATAGTGGTTCGAAGACCAAATATAATGGGAATCACAAGGAGTTGTGATTGGCAAGAGTTGTATACCTTTTGGGCTTAGTTTGATTAGTTTGTTAGGGATCGAGCGGCACTAAGAGGGGGGGTGAATTAGTGCAGCAGATAAAATGATAGATTTTTTAGCGATTTAAAACAAGCTTCGAAAACTTCGTACGATGAAAGCAACGTTTCGTTTGAACCCGGAAAGATTGCGTTTTAACTTTAAAGCATGCGTACGAAGATGAAAAGGAAGTAAAGTAAAGTAAAGGCTTGCAGCAAAGTAAAGAGATAAAACAGAAATTTAAACACTCACACAATCAAGACGCAGCGATGTATAGTGGTTCGGTCAAAGTGACCTACATCCACTTCCGAAGCCTTCTCCGATGAGGCTCCCTTTTTCCACTACCAAATCCTTTTGAAGGGGAAGGATCAAATACCCCTCTTACAACCCTTTACAAGTGGTTCACACTCTTACAAGATTTCACAAGAAGAATGAGGTGAACACTTAGCAAGAATAAGACTTTTCAAGACTTAAAACTAAGATTCTAACTTCTCAAAAGGGTTTGCCCTTTCAGCTAAGAAAGGGGAGGTATTTATAGATCCAAAATGGATTCAAAATTGGGCTCCAAATTTGAAATCAAATTTGAAATTCTCAGGTCTGGGCGGTACTACCGCTTGTCAGAGGCGGTACTACCGCTTGTCAGTCACCAGACTGACACTGTACCGGCGGTGCTACCACTTGGAGCAGGCGGTACTACCGCCGCTGACCAAAGTGGCCAGGCGGTACTACTGCTCCAGGCTGGGCGGTAGCACCGCCTAGAACATGGCTGCCAGCGGTGCAGCACGCTCGCCCATTCAGCTTTGCTGAATGGGCCTTGTTCAAGGCCCAAAAGGCCTAGTAAGGGCCCGGTTGGCCCTTACCTGGGTTAAAGGATTAACCCCTAATCCTAACCCAAATTGATGTGCTAACTACGAAATTAAAGACATTCCTGAGCTATTACAAAGTCCGCAAGTCAAGTCTTCTTCCGACGAGCTTCCGGCGAACTTCCGACGGTCTTCCGACGATCCGTCGAAAACCATCCTGCGGACTCCCGGCAACCTCTCGGACTCCACAATGATTTTGGCGAGTTCCCCCGAGCTTCTTTGGCAAGCTCCGATCTTTCTTGGCAAGCTCTGCGAACTTTCGACGAACCTCCCGGTGAACTTCCGAAAACCCTTCAGCAAGCTCCCTACTCGTTCTCGGCTGGTTCCGGTAGCACTCCCAATGAATCTTCGGACTTCCGTCAAACTCTCGAACTCCCAACGATCCATCGCACTTGACTTCGACCCTTGGTTTCACTTTACGCCTTTATCCCTTTCGTAGTTACTCCTATACAAACAAACACCAAACACTCTACTTCGATCTAGACAATTATTACAACGCGAATTGACATTCAGTTGCCCAGCACATCATTGGTCGGTGCTTCGTCTGATCCTTCGGCACATCACCCTCTCTAATGGCTTGTTGCCCAATCGACGGTTAATCTCCGCAACCTCGATATCCATGGCGCAACTCCGCACTTCTTGGCCCGATGCCCGACGTACGAAGCCTCCTGCCGATAGTCGACCGAACCTCCGGCTCGACATCCAATATCCTGACGTGATCACCTCCGGCGTAACGTCAATTCCTCTAACGTCAACTGTCTAATCCTGATCGATAGTAGACCTGCGTAACTCAAAACGCAGTTAGACTATAAATCACACTCAATTAGTTTCATCATCAAAATCTGAGATTCAATAATCTCCCCCTTTTTGATGATGACAACTAATTGATGACTGACGGAGTTAACCATAACTCCCCGGAGTTTAACACAAACTCCCCCTATCAATATGCAATTGATAGAACCCTTGGATTATCCCAAATCCAAGTAACATTCATCACAATGTTAAGAGAATAAATCAAACCATCATGTAAATATATAAAATATTTAATCAATGCATGAAGTCATCAATCTACTTCTCCCCCTATGTTATCAACAAAAAGGAGAAGTAGCATTATAGCTAGTTTAAAAGATATGCAGATTTTTACAACAAACTAGCTTGCACTTTGCAAGATATGCAGATTTTTACAACATCATACAACATTTTGCAATAGCTTTGCATTACAACATCCAATCATACCATTCAATCATAGCAAGTTTTAAGGATGGGCAATGATGGTAATTTTTACTTGCTTCTTGAGATGTGCAAGTTGCACTTTCTTTACTTCCTTTGCATGCTCTAGCTAGCAAAATTTTTCTTTGCAATACATAAGCTAGCAATAATTCTTCTCCCCCTTTGTTTTGTCAAAAAGTGGAGTACAATTAGCCAATGCTTTGATCATGACAAAATAACAAATTTACAATATAAATTTTTAGCATATTAAGTCATGAATTCAAGGGAGTCAAAAATCAAGATATGAGATAAAAAGATACGCAAGCAAGCAATCAATAATGATAAGCAAGCTAACATCCTTTGCGACACGCAAGTTAGCTTCCTTTCAATTCTTCTCTTTTGTAACTAAGTTTCGCCTTTTCAAGCTATCAACTTTTGTTTGCAATGAGCTAGCAATTATATATGATCACTTTAAACATATATGATAACTTTTCATTTAAACATACAAACATAAAGGCATGTAACATTTCAAATTTTTGAAGTTTTGCATTTGCTTCTTTTGATATAGTCAAGATAGCAATATTTGCATCCTTTGAAATAGCAATCCTTCTTCTTCTTGTGAAATTGCAAGGTAGCAATTTTTCTCCCCCTTTGTCTTTGTCAAAAAGAAGGGAGGACTAAATGGCTAAAAATTTCAATCATTATACAAGCCATTTTTCATATCAATTAAAAGTTTGCATCAATAAAAATATACATCAATTGTTCAATCATTACATGATGTAAATAAGACAACAATGCAAAGAAATCATGTCATGATGGATATCAATATATAAATTCAACAAGGATCACAACCAAAAGATATCATTCATGATTCATAATTTTCTTTTTAGCAAGATCAAAATTCATATTTATCAATTTTTTAATTCAAGATAAATATCATACAACCAAGAATCATGATATATAAAAGCATATCAATCTCATAGATCAAGTCATGATTCATAATTTATCATAAAGAAAATCAAATATTCAATTTACCACACAAGGCAAAGAAATCATATAACTTCTAGGATCATGAAATATATGACATCAAGGCTCATGATCCATTTGAAAAGATATAGCACAAAGAGTAACTAGATTCATGTATAAGAATTCCAAGTATCAAATATCAAAATATCAAGACTTGGATTATGACAAAGCTCATTCAAGTTCGAATCATCAAATTCATTACCATAGTTTATGAGATTCACAAATGATATAAACTTGAATTATTTTCCTCTTTGATAAAAAGAAGCATTTATTTTTGAGATTCAAAATGCTAGCCATTTGCATTAATCATGACAAGTGATACATCAAAAGTCTACATCATTATTTCAATCAACAAGTCATGAAGCATACAAAGTAGTATTGAAACATGAGAGAAAAGTTCAAATTATCAAATCATAATCAATTCATCGAAATCACTTCTATAATTTATGAGATTCTTAAGATATCATGAAATCATTAATCTCGATAAGATAGTAAATATAATTTCTTTATGTTTCATATAAGTATATCTTTTGCCTTTATATGCCGAATCAAAATATTCAAAACCAGAAGACAAACTTTATTATAAAAATTGTCAAAACAACACATTGTTTCAAGACATGAGATTTAACTTATCATGATAATGTGTTTCATTTTGTTTCAAACAAGTGTGCTCATATTTCAAAAGATGAGTATCAAATTTAAGACCAAAACATAAGTTTGTCATCAAGATATGATATCACAAAGTCATTAAGCATGATAACAAACTTTTAGTATTTTCATTTCAATGATGATTTCATAATGTATGTTCAAACATTTATGTGGAACCCATCATTGTAGAAATTCAAAACATAAGTTTGTCATTAAGATATGATATCACAAAGTCATTAAGCATGATAACAAACTTTTAGTATTTTCATTTCAATGATAATTTCATAATGTATGTTCAAACATTTATGTGGAACCCATCATTGTAGAAATTCAAATCATAAGTTTGTCATTAAATCCATCAAGATCATATGCATCAAACATCATGACAATACATTTTCTCATCTTTATGAGTTTCAATTTAAGTGATTTGATCTTTCGTAAGAATGTTCAACTTTTTCATATGAAAATGTCATGCATCATATTCAAAAACGAAAATATCATCAAAATCATTTTAATTCTTTCTTACATTAGTTATAACAAGATGATCGATGCTCAAATTTTTGGTAAAATCATGCATCATTTTATAAATCTGAAAAATAATTTTTGTCATGAAAATCATCAAGTCCAAATGTAATACATGACAACATTAAAGCCATATTTCTTTCATTTTGAAAATTTGTGGGTTGGGTCTTTATAATTGATTTCATGAAGACATGCATCAATAAAAATTTCATCATAAAAAAAGTTAAGACTCATTAATCCAAGATAGAAGTTTTTAGATCAACATCACTTCAACAACTCATGCATGGTATAAAATCATCAAGCATCATGTTTAGAGACAATGTAAACCATCAAGATACTCATGCATGGTTTAATCCTAAGCATTATCACAAATCTTACAATCATCATTCATATTTTTACTTTTCAAAAATACTATAAAGAAAAGCATAGTATAATTTCGAATTTTTTAATTTCTAAAAACACAAGAAAAGCATTAAAAAAAATTCCTACTAACTAAGTTAAGCATTCATAGAAATCATCAAGTAATTTCAAAATAATTCAAGGAAGTTAAGTTACTTACCTCATTGTCGAAGCCCATTAAAGCATAGTTTGCTTCTTCTTTCCTTGATTCTTCTTGGTGAGTCTTCTTCTTCTTCATTGGTCTCTTCCTCCATTCAAGTTCATTGTTGATTTTAGATTTTTATTTAATGAACTTATTAAGATCAATTAAAGGTTCAAAGTCCTTTCAATGTCCTCATCACTTGAGTCATCACTCAAGTGGCATATCATAGTTCAGAGTTCAAAAACCTTCTTGTTCTTTAGAAGGTGGTTCATGTGTTCATCATGTTCATCATATTCATCATGTTCCATTTCATAGGTCTTTAAAGACCCAATGAGTTCATCAATAGAATAATTATTTAGATCTTTTGATTCTTGAATCGCCGTTATTTTAGGATCCCACCATTTTGAAAGGGATCTTAAGATCTTGTTAGTGAGTTCAAAATCCGAAAAACTTTTACCAAGACTTTTCAAGCTATTGACGACATCCGTGAAGCGGGTGTACATGTCGTCGATAGATTCGCTTGGTGTCATTTGGAAGAGCTCAAAATCATGCAACAAAAGGTTTACTTTCGAGTCTTTAACTCTACTAGTTCCCTCATGCGTGATTTCAAGTGTTTGCTATATATCAAAAGCCGTTTCGCAAGAAGAAATTCGATTGAACTCATTTTTGTTCAAAGCACAAAATAAGGTATTCATAGCCTTTGCATTCAAAGAAAAAGATTTTCTCTCTAAGTCCGACCATTCATTCGTCGGTTTAGAGGGAAGTTGAAAGCTGTTTTCGATGATGCTCCACAAATCCAAATCCATTGAAAGCATGAAAACTCTCATTCGAGTTTTCCAATAAGTGTAGTCCGATCCGTTAAAGAACGGTGGACAAAAAACCGAAAAGCCCTCTTGAAAACCATTTAGAGCCATTTCTCACGGGTGTAAATCCGAAAGAGAAAGAACGTGGCTCTGATACCAATTGTTAGGGATCGAGCGACACTAAGAGGGGGTGAATTAGTGCAGCGGATAAAATGATAGATTTTTTAGCGATTTAAAACAAGCTTCGGAAACTTCGTACGATGCAAGCAACATTTCGTTTGAACCCGGAAAGATTGTGTTTTAACTTTAAAGCATGCGTACGAAGATGAAAAGGAAGTGGAGTAAGTAAAGTAAAGGCTTGCAGCAAAGTAAAGAGATAAAACAGAAATTTAAACACTCACACAATCAAGACGCAGCGATGTATAGTGGTTCGGTCAAAGTGACCTACATCCACTTCCGAAGCCTTCTCCGATGAGGCTCCCTTCTTCCACTACTAAATCCTTTTGAAGTGGAAGGATCAAATACACCTCTTACTACCCTTTACAAGTGGTTCACACTCTTACAAGATTTCATAAGAAGAATGAGGTGAACACATAGCAAGAATAAGACTTTTCAAGACTTAAAACTAAGATTCTAACTTCTCAAAAGGGTTTGCCCTTTCAACTGAGAAAGGGGGGGTATTTATAGATCCAAAATGGATTCAAAACTGGGCTCCAAATTTGAAATTCGGAATGCAGGCGGTACTATCGCTGTCGAGGGTGATACTACCGCTTTGTCAATCGCTGATCGACATCAGACAGGCGGTACTCCGCTGAGCAAAGCGGTACTACCGTCGCTGACCAAAGTGGCCAGGCGGTACTACCACTCAGTGGGCGGTAGTATGCGCGCCAAAGACACGGCCGCCAAGCGGTGCTCCGCGCCCATTCGGGGCTTTGCTTTGAATGGGCCTTGTTCAAGGCCCAAAAGGCCCAGTAAGGGCCCGGTTGGCCCCTACCTGGGTTAAAGGATTAACCCCTAATCTTAACCCAAATTGATGTACTAACTATGAAATTAATGACATTCCTGAGCTATTACAAAGTCCACAAGTCAAGTCTTCTTCCGGTGAGCTTCCGGCGAACTTCCGACGGTCTTCCGACGATCCCTCGGAAACCATCCTGCGGACTCCCGACAACCTCTCGGACTCCACGATGATTTTGGCGAGTTCTCCCGAGCTTCTTTGGCAAGCTCCGATCTTTCTTGGCAAGCTCCGCGAACTTCCGACGAACCTCCTAGTGAACTTCCAAAAACCCTTCGGCAAGCTCCCTACTCGTTCTCGGCTGGTTCTGGCAGCACTCCCAATGAATCTTCGGACTTCCGTCAAACTCTCAAACTCCCAACGATCCATCGCACTTGACTTCGGCCCTTGGTTTCACTTTACGCCTTCATCCCTTTCATAGTTACTCCTGCATAAACAAACACCAAACACTCTACTTCGATCTAGACAGTTATTACAATGCGAATTGACATTCAGTTGCCCGGCACATCATTGGTCGGTGCTTCGTCCGATCCTTCGGCACATCACCCTCTCTAGCGGCTTGTTGCCCAATCGACGGTTGACCTCAGCAACCTCGATATCCATGGCGTAACTCTGCACTTCTTGGCCCGATGCCCGACATACGAAGCCTCCTACCGATAGTCGACCGAACCTCCAGCTCGACATCCAATATCCTGACGTGATCACCTCCGGCGCAATGTCAATTCCTCCAGCGTCAACTGTCTAATCCTGATCGATAGTAGACCTGCGTAACTCAAAATGCAGTTAGACCACAAATCACACTTAATTAGTTTCATCATCAAAATCAAAGATTCAACATGGTCGAGTCCCTCAAGGTTGTACTAAGATACCGATTGGATCCCGATCCCCACTAGAAGTCTGTCGGAGACTTTCGTTTCACATGCATGAGGGTGTCATGTGACTCGCTAGAAAAATTAGTGGGAGCATTTCAAGATAGAAGTCCATATCTTGATTATTTATTTGTGTGTTATTCACTTATGCTATATCTCTTGTTTATTAGAAACATGTCATCACCAAACCCTCTACGCGGCATACTTAATGCCAACCATCTCACTAGTCCAAATTATATGGATTGGCTCTGCAACCTAAGAATAGTTCTTATTGCAAAGAAAATCGCATATGCCCTAGATACGGTCATGCCCCAACCTGAGACAGAAGCTCCTCAAGAAGAGTTTGCCCAATATGCGAAGCATATAGATGATTCCACTCTCGCCCAATGTTACATGTTAGCCTCTATGACTCCTAAGTTACAGATACAACATGAAAATATAGATGCTCATTCTATACTCTTGCACCTCCGTAAACTGTTTGAGGAATAGGGAAGAACTCAGCGATATGAGATATCCAAGAGTCTCTTCCATACCAGGATGACTGAAGGGACACCGATTCAAAACCATGTCCTGAAGATGATAGAATGGATTAAAAAACTCATAGGTCTAGAATGGTCCAAGATAATAACCTGTGTGTTGATCTTATACTTCAGTCCCTATCAAATTTTTTTTTCAGTTCATCATGAATTTCAATATGAATAAACTTGAGGTATCTCTCCCTAAGCTCCTCAATATATTGAGGGAGGCAGAGAGCACAATCAAGAAAGACAAATTAGTTCTCTATGTTAGTGAGACCAAAAGGAAAAGGACGATTAGGAAGACCCTTGAGAAGGGTAAGGGCAAGGGCAAACAGGGTAAGGCAAAGGTTGCCAAAATTAACCTAGTAAAGGATAAAGGCCAATGCTTCTACTATTGTTAAGATGGGCATTGGAAGAGGAACTACAAGGCATATCTTGTAAAAAAGCAAAATAGAAGCTTGGAAAAGCTTTAGGTACTTTCATGATCAGTCTCTATGTGTCAGATTCTTGTGATAATGCATGGGTATTGGATACCGGTAGTGCTTATCATATCTGTAATTTGTTGTAGGTTCTGACAAGACATAAGAGATTGGCAAAAGGTAAGATGGACCTCAAGATGGGCAATGGAGTAAAAGTTGTTGCTGTTGTTGTCAGCGAGGTCACTCTATATCTGCTTGATAGAGCTATTATTGCATTAGATGCATGTTATTTTATTCCCTCTATTATCAAAAACATTATTTCCATTTTATGTTTGATATTAAATGGTTATAAAGTACTTTTTGAGAACAATTATTTTTCAATTAGTGAGAATGATAAGATCATCACTAGAGGGACATTGCATAATGGTTTGTTTATGCTAAAAACTGCTTCATGCATCATGAATGTAAGCATGGCCAAGAGGAAACGAGAAGAGGTGAATAATACATATTTGTGGCATTGTAGACTAGGTCATATCTATAAGGGAAGAATTCAAAAGTTGTTGAAAAATGAATACTTAGATCCATTTGACTATGAGTCATATACAACTTACGAGCCTTGCCTTCATGGAAAAATGACCAACTCTCCATTTAGTGGAACTGGATAGAGAGCCATTGAGTTACTAGAACTCATACACAGTGATGTACATGGTCCTATATCAACTCATGTCATAGGTGGTTATTCCTACTTCATTACTTTTACTGATGATTTCTCTAGATATGGACATGTGTACTTGATAAAGTATAAGTCTGAAGCCTTCGAAAAATTCAGGGAGTATAAGAATAAAGTAGAGGACCAGACTGGAAAGAGTATTAAAACTCTTCGATCAGATCGAGGAGGAGAATACTTGAGTATAGAATTCATCCAGTTCCGCATGACCATGAGATTCTATCCCAATGGACACCTCCTTATACACCACAGCTCAATGGTGTATCAGAAAGGAGGAATCACACACTATTAGATATGGTGCGGTGCATGATGAGTTTTGCTAACCTACCCATCTCATTTTGGGGATATACCCTACAGACCATAATTTACCTTCTGAATAGATTTCCATCTAGATTGGTAGTATCTACACCATACGAGATATGGAGAGGGAAGAAATCCGATCTTAAGATTGTTAAGATTTAGGGCTGCCCTATCCATGTTAAAAGACACAACCTTGATAATTTGGAACCCAAGACGGAATGGTGCAAGTTCGTGGGATACCCTAAGGAAACTTGTGTTTATTATTTCTATCACCCTGAGGACCAAAAGGTCTTTGTTGCTAAGAGAGCAGTGTTCCTTGAGAAGGAACACATTCTAAGTGGAGACAGTGGGAGCATGATAGAATTGAGTGAGGTTAGAGAACCTAGCTTAGGCACCATTCTAGAGATCGAGTCTGTTCAGGTTCCTAACACACAAGTTTCAATTTTGCGAAGGACTGGTAGAGTGTCACACCCTCCTGAAAGATATGTGGGACATATTAGTAGAGAGGACATTCAGGACATTAATCCTCAGACCTATGAGGAGGCTATTATGAGTATAGACTTCGGGAAGTGGCAAGAAACCATGAATTCTGAGATGGAATCCATGTACTCCAACAAGGTTTGAAACCTTGATGCACTTGAGGGTATCATACCCATTGGATGCAAATGGATCTTCAAGAAGAAGATCGGGGTATATGAAAAGGTAAAGACCTATAAGGCAAGACTAGTAGCTAAGGGGTATCGTCAGAGGCAAGGTGTTGACTATGTTAAAACCTTTGCACCCGTAGCTATGCTGAAATCTATCCAAATTCTATTGGCTATTGTAGCACATTATGATTATTAGATCTGGCTGATGGACATGAAAATTGCATTCCTTAACAACAACCTCGAAGAGGAAGTGTATAGGATATAGTCTAAGGGATTCATGTCCAAGCACAGTCCAAATAAGGTGTGTAGATTGCTTAAGTCCATTTATAGACTAAAGCTAGCTTTCCGAAGTTGAAACATAAGATTTGATGAGGCGATCAGATCTTATGACTTCATTAAGAACGAAGATGAGCCTTGTGTGTATAGGAAGGTAAGTAGGAGCGCTATCACCTTCTTGGTGTTATATATGAATGACATCTTAATCATTGGAAATAATGTAGGAATGCTCTCCATAGTAAAAGCTTAGCTATCTAGACACTTCTCCATGAAGGACTTAAAGAAAACATCTTATATTCTAGGGATGCAAATCTATAGAGATAGATCCAAGAGGATGCTTGGCTTGACCCAGTCTAGGTACATAGACTCTATTGTCAAAAGGTTTGGCATGAAAAATTTCAAGAGAGGTCTCATACCTATGAGACATAGAATATCACTTTCTAGGAGTATGTCCCCAAGGACTCTTGAAGAAAGGGCACACATGAATAGAATACCATATGCCTTAGTGATAGGGTCTATCATGTATGCTATGCTATGTACCAGGCCTGACATAGCGCATGCTTTGAGTGTCACGAGCAGGTATCAAGTAAATCCAAGCTTAGAGTACTGGAAAATAGTAAAGTGTATCCTTAAGTACTTGCGAAGAACTAAGAATTTTTTACTAGTATATGGAGGTAGTAGCCTCAGAGTTGAGGGCTACATGGACTCGAGCCTCTAGTCCAATGTTGATGATAGTAAGTCAAATTCAAGGTATGTCTTTACCCTGAATGGAGGAGCAGTATACTGAAAAAGTTCCAACAAGATACTACTACTGACTCGACCATAGAGGCGGAATACATTGCTACGACAGAGGTAGCAAAGGAGGGAGTTTAGATGAAAAGTTCATCATGAATTTGGGAATCGTATCAGGCAACATGAAACTAATACCCATATAGGGCGACAATAACAAGGCGATCGATCAAGTAGGGGAACTCGGGTCTCATAAGAAGTCTTGTAAGGAGGTTCCACCTGATTAGAGAGATCATGGCCCCAAGAGATGTAGTAGTAGAAAGAGTTCTATCCAAAGATAACATTACAGATCCATTAACAAAGCCGTTGACTTAGACTATATTTGAGCGTCACAAGAGTTTGATGGGGATCGGACACGTAGGTGATTGACTTTAGGTCAAGTAGGAGATTGTTGGTTGTAGGTGCCCTACAAGCCAATCATGTGAGTGATGACACCTATGACATGTTACGTCGATCTCTTCACATATTATTATTGATATTTTTCTCACATTATCTGGATAAATATTGTGATATCCATGGATCTATGCAATAGGAATCAGATCGTGATGAGATCACGATAATGAGACTGATATACCTTTAAACACAGATCCTAAATCATCTTGGTCATAGGTTGCTCGATGAAGACATCGAGATAACTGGATAGATTGTGTGCTATATACTCATCTATATGATGGAGGTGATTAGTCTCATAGTCGCTTGTGTGGGGACACTAAAGGTACAATACAGGTGCTCATTGGAGAATGAGTTCACTGATTGATCAGCTTACAGAATGTTGTATGGTTAATATTACCTAATGTCAAACAGTGATTCTGTAGTCCCAGTAGTATGTCTGGTCCTTAGACTTGAGGCACCAAAGATGTCTTGTTTGAGTACTCCATTCTTTGATGCCGGACTTACAGGTTTAGAGAGCTCCAAATCTGGTATAGTTGGTTCTCGGGAATGGTAGCCAACCTTACGAAGGCAATTGCATATCAATAGAGGATCATCCACTCTTGGTATCATAAGAAATATATCCCGCATGTGCTTGCTCAAGCAAAATCCCTAGCCAGGGTCATTTGGATTGAGAGAGTTCTCCGGGAGAATCCGATTAAAGCGAGACTCAAATAGGATTCCGTATGGGCCTAACTTTACCATGCCCAATATATGGTCTCTAGGATATTAGATAGATGAAGGAATATAAATATATGGTAAGTGAGAACAAACAGGTCCAATGGATTAGATCCCCCTATATCGTTTGGGGACTATGGCGTAGTGGCATAGTACGTCCATAGTCGATGAGTCGAGTGAATTATTATGGAGATAATAATTCATTATATCATAAGGTGTTCTCAGTCAGAAGGAGTTTCAACAAGAGCGACTCATGGCTAGCTCGGTATCGGGCCTAGAGGGTCACACACATAAAGTGGATGTTGCAACGAGTAGAGGTGCAGATATGAGATATCAGCGAAGCCCCTAGTTTGGATCATGTGGATGAGATCCGATTGGGTAATTGGATGAGATCCAATTAAATGATTGGATAAGATTCAATTGGATAAGATTAAATTGGATCTTGTGGATAAGATCCAATGAGATCCAACTGCATAGAGATCTAGTGTGAACAGGATATGTTAAGGATAAACTTCCTCCACCTCTATAAATAGGAGGAACCTCCTGATTCATAGGCTGAGAACTCTTGGTAGTCATATTCCTATTCTCCTCAGTCTCCTCTCCTCCTGATTGGCTCCGGTAGCCTTGTGGTGCACGTGGAGAGAGATCCCGCGGTGATCTGAGGAGCATCGTTGTTGTGTCCGATGTATGGATTACTACTAGAAAGGAGTACGCTAGTGCTCCTTCATCCTCTTTATCGGATTTGGAATTTTTGGGGATATATAATCTCCCTAGGTAATGCTTCTGACATGATACATGCGAATTTTTTAGATTTATGATTTTTACGCACCAATCGTTGCACGACGGCCAAGTATGTAACTATGGGAAATCCGATCTTGTTTTGTTTTCCCATTGTGCATGAGATATCGAATCTCCTAATTTCCCAGCAAAATGACCTATGTCCACTTCCAAAACCTCCTCCGATGAGGTTCCTAACTTCCACTATCAAATCTTCTTGAAGGGGAAGGACCATGCACTCCTCTTACAACTTTTACAAGTGGTTCACATTCTTATAGAATTTTAACAAAGAAAAAGTGGGAGGTGATCACTCAAGCTATCGAACATAATTTTTCTAAAGCTTTGACTTAATTTTTTTCACTTTTTAAAAGGTGCTTTACCAATTGAAAAAATAGGCATATTTATAGACTCATTTGGCTTTAGAATTAGAGCAAAAAAGAGTCACATCTTGGATTTTTGGGTACTGACGATACCATCGCCTGGCACTGGTGGTACCACTGCTTATTGACCTTGTTCTGTTAGTGTACTGGGTGGTACCACCGCCCAGTCTGGTAGTATTATTTCTTGATAGAGTCCTCGGGCTCTATGGACTAGCGATACTACCGCCTGTCATGTGATACCACCGCTAGCAGGTAATAATTGCCAACAGTACCATCGTTGACATGGGACGATACCACCACCTAGACCACCTGGGAATAAGTTCCTGGGGCAATGCCACCGCTCCAATCTGGCGGTCCTGGGGCAGTGCCATCGCTCCAGTTTGGCGGTGCCATCGCTAGACCTGGTCTGGCACTATTGAATAGGCACTAAATCTGGCCCAATTTAGTCAATATAAGGCCCAGTTAGCCCCTACTAGGGTTAATCTGGATTATCATCTAATCCTTACCCTAATCAAATGCTAACTATGAAATTAAAATATAATTCTAAGAAAATCTAAGACCGACAACGTCGAGTCTTCTTTCGGCAAGCTTTCCGATAAACTTCCGATGAACTTTTGACACACCCTCAAATTTCTTCCGACGGACTCCCAACTGAAAGGATCAAAAGGCACTAAGAGGGGGGGGTGAATTAGTGCAGCGGATTAAACTCGTATTCTTGAAAACGATTTCGCAAAGAAACACAAGTTCGTAGGAAGATTTCGATTCGACGAAAGAGAACTTGAAAGTAATTGCTTGTGAAAAGGAACTAACTATGAACTTGCAGCCAAGAAATGAAATGATTCAGAAATATAAACACTCACACATTTAAGGACACAATGATGTATAGTGGTTCGGTCAAATGACCTATATCCACTCTTGAAGCCTTTGCGATGAGGCTCCGCTCTTCCACTAGCAAGTCCTTTGAAGGGGAAGGATCAAACACCCCTTTTTACAACCCTTTACAAGATGTTCACACTTGTACAAGATCTCTCAAGAAGAAGAAGAAGGTGAACACTTAGCAAAGAAAACAACACTTTTCAAAACTCTTCAAAAGCTCAAGACTCAAACTTTTTCTTGCTCAAAGGGTACCCTTTCAATTTGAGAAAGGGGGTATTTATAGATCCAAAGTGGATTCAAAATTGGGCTCCAAATTCCAAGTGAATTTGGAGTTCCCATGTTTTTGGTGGTCAAGGCGGTGCCACCGCCACTTTGTCGGCGATGCCACTTTGTGTCGATCTTTGGCGCGTCTGAAGCGGTGCCACCGCTTGAGCGGCGGTGCTACCGCTCGATCCGTGGATCGGCGGTGCCACCGCTTCACCGAGCGGTTCCACCGCCGTTAGTGTATAGGCGGCGGTGCTACGCTCAGGCATGCGCGTTCCACCGCTTTGTGTGTGTGTGCGAGGCGGTGCTCAGCCGCGGTTCCATCCGCTTTCAGCGGGCGGTTCCACCGCCAGTCAAGGTTCCACCGCCAGCTTAGCGGTTCCACCACCCCAGGCTTGGGTGGTTCCATCGCTTGCCCCATTCTGGACGAGCCGAATGGGGCCTTTAGATCTCAACTTGACATAGTAGTGGCCCGGTTGGCTCCTACTGAATTTTGGGCAGGATTTATTTCTTAAATCCTTGCTCTACTCATGTGCAAATTACGAACATAACTTAACGTGATTTGATCGGACACCCTTCAAGTCGACTTCCGGCGAGTTCTACTGGCGAGATTCCAGGCCTCCGATGCTTCCCTCGGATTGCTACTAGTGGTCTCCCAAAGATACTCCGGCGAGCTCAACTAGTCTTGGCTGGTTTCGAATCTTCCGGAAGTTCCGCGAACCTTCGACGATCTTTGAAATGGACTTTGAAAACTTCGACAAGTCCTCGATTTGATCTTGGATGGTTCCAAGCAACTCTTCCGAAAATCTCTGATTTCGATGAACTCTTGAACCCCCGACGGACTTGGCCTCGGTAAATCACGTTATATTTTCTTTCCATCGTAGTTATTCCTGCACACTCATCTCAACAAAGAGATTAGTACAAATATTTCACCAATTGATTTCATCATCAAAATCCGAGATTTAACAATCTCCCCCTTTTTGATGATGACAATCAATTGGTGATGGAGTTATTCTTAACTCCCCCTATGTATATGCCATAAAGAAAAATTGCTTGAATTCAATTTTTGAATTCAACACAATTAATTTTAATTTCAAGATTTCAAAATAGATATCAAAGATATCAATGAAGTATACATAATCAAAAAAACATGATATCAAGAACCCAACTAAGTTTATGTTGGACAACGCATATCATATGGCAATACACATATCATTTCTCCCCCTTTGTCATCAACAAAAAGGAAACGAGGGAATCATAACAATAAGGAGGGTCGAAAAACATTACAAATGTGGAAAAGGAAATCAGAAAACCGAAAACCATTCCACAGTGGCCGAAAAGATGTAAGATAACACAGCATGAAGTTAAGACAACATTGATGTCAACAAGAAGATGTCATGATGTAAGGAATACAACATAAATGTCAACATACAACACAAGTTTACATCGTTCAAAAAGAAAACACAGCAAGCTACTCCTCAGGAGGAATGCCAAGATGCCTATACATGTGATCGATCTTTAAGTTCATCTTCCGCATTTCCTTCAAAATTTCAATTTGCTATAGTTTTACTTCATTTAACTCTCTCATGATCGGATCAGTAGAAGATGGAGCAGAAAATGTCACTGATGTAGCTGCAACAAAAGGATTAGGAGGAGGAGATTCATTTCTCCTAAGGACTGGTGTTTCAGGATGGTCTACGGCTGGGGGAGGTATATCACATCTCCTAGGTTGCCTAACCCCTATTCCATGCTCGAAAGTACATCTAAGTCGTCTAAGTAGTTTAACGTCAATAATATTAAATCTTTTGACTTGTATTACTTCTTCATCTGGTGGAATGCAGATGTTATAGGCATGCAATAGTCTAGTTATTAAACCTCCATATGGTAACATTGATCCTTTAGAAAGGACCTCTATCATGTGCTGCCTGATTAGGTAACCAAAACAGAAATGTTGTCTAGTCATGATCCAATATAAGGTACCTAATTGAAACCGATCTCATCATGATGAAGCGCTTAGGAATAACAATGCTTATTAGAATGTGATGCAAAATTTTAGAGTTAAAAGGTAATAAATGTTCACAACTCTTGGGAATTATTCCTAAATTTGGGTTTGCAAACACAGTTTCTAAAGCTTTAGAGTGAGTGGCACCAACTGTGTCCATATCCCATTTTCCTCGAAAATAACACCCTAGCTCTCTTTCAACAATTCCAATTAATGAGCATATAGTATTATCACATATTTGAATCTCATTACCTAGAAGATAAGTTGACAAGCCATCATCATTCACAGTTAAATTGGCATAGAACAACTTAACTAAACGTGGATAAATAGGTTCAATAATTTGTAGAATAGGTAAAGCCTCTAAGTCTGCAAACCACATGATAGGTTCTAAGTTTCCTAATTGATTCAAATTAACATACTTTCCTTTATGAATGGGTCTAGAACCAAATTCAGAAAATCTAAGGGAGGCTTCTTGTGATTTAAACAAGGATTGGTCAAATGAATCTACCTCCATCCTTTTTCCTTTGTCTCTTGATGTTCTTCTAGGAGCCATTTCTATTCAGGAATGATCAAAAATCAATTGAAGAAAGGAATGAAACTTCACAAGAAAAGGAAAGAAATAATTCTGTTTTTACCTTAGATTGGTTCTTTAAGATGTAGGAAGCTTGAATCAAGATAAAATCTCCTCCTTAGGCTTCTAGATGGGAAGAAATGACACCAATTTGAAGTTTGGAAGAGTTTGGAAGAGTGAGGAGAGGCGGTTCACAGATTAGGGGAGGCGGTTCTACCGCCGGCCCTAACACACTTTATAGCAGGGTGTTCGGGCGGTACTACCGCCCCAGCAGGCGGTTCCACCGCCTGGGGCTGACTACCCTGCGATTCCACCGCCGCAGCTGGCGGTGCTACCGCCGGTAGCACAAAAACAAATTCGAATTTCATGTTTTTTTTTTTTTTTTTAAAGAAAAATCTCAGAGATGGGATGAAGTCAAAAGGAATAAATCCATGGGAAAATCCGAATCAAATCGATGGAAATCATAGTTTAAACATAATTTCAAGAAAAGACATCATCAAAAAAAAAACTTACTTACTTGGACAGTTTAGCATGCCTAATTCCCTTCTAATAAAATCAAATTGTTCCTCATTTAAAGGTTTAGTAAAAATATCCGCTAATTGATGATTTATATCAACAAAATCAAGAGTGACATTTCTACTACTTACATGATCACGTATAAAGTGATGCACGATGTCAATGTGCTTAGTGCGAGAGTGTTGGATTGGATTTTTAGTTAGACAAATTGCACTCGTGTTATCACACTTTATAGGAATATTTTTTAAGTAGATTCCATAGTCCTCTAGTGTATTTTTCATCCAGATAACTTGTGCACAGCATGCACTAGCAGCTATATATTCAGCTTCTGCTGTAGATAGTGCAACCGAATTTTTTTTCTTGGAAGTCCAAGAAACAAGTGCATGTCCTAGAAATTGGCATGTTCCGGATGTGCTTTTTCTATCTATTTTACATCCACCAAAATCCGTATCTGCATAAGCTTTCAAACTAAAATTTTCAGATTTTGGATACCATAATCCAAGATTAGGGGTCCCTTTAAGATATCTAAGAATCCTCTTGATGACTTTCAAGTGAGATAGCTTAGGATTAGCTTGGAATCTTGCACATAGCCCTACATGAACATGATGTCGAAGTGCAGTTGCGTGAGATAAAGCAGGCTACCTATCATGCCCCTATAAGTTTTTGATCAAAACTTTCTTCATTTTCATCCATATCTAATTTAGTGGAGGTGCTCATAGGAGTGCTAATTTCTTTTGATCCATCCATATTAAATCGTTTTAACAATTCCAATGTGTATTTTGATTGATTTAGAAATATACCATCACTTAGTTGCTTGATTTGAAGTCCTAAAAAGAAATTTAGTTCTTCCATTAGGCTCATCTCAAATTCATCACTCATATCCTTAGCAAATAATTCACATAGTGATTTATTACAAGATCCGAAAATAATATCATCAACATAAATTTGAACAATAAGAAAATTATTTTCAAAATGTTTAATAAACAATGTAGTATCAACCTTGCCTTTAGTGAAATTATTTAAAATCAAGAAGGAACTAAGCCTCTCATACCAAGCCCTAGGGGCTTGTTTAAGACCATATAAGGCCTTAGTTAGCTTAAACACATGGTTAGGAAATAGAGAGTTTTCGAATCCAGGTGGTTGTTCAACATAAACTTCTTCGGAAATAAAACCATTTAAGAATGCACTTTTGATATCCATTTGAAATAATTTAAAATCTTTACTACTAGCATAGGCAAGGAGCATCCTAATGGCTTCCAATCTTGCCACCGGAGCGAAGGTTTCTTCATAATCGATACCTTCTTCTTGGTTGAAACCTTTGGCCACTAGTCTAGCCTTGTTTCTAACCACGATACCGCATTCATCTTGCTTGTTTCTAAAGACCCACTTAGTACCAATAACTAAGTGGTCATTAGGTCTAGGAACAAGCTTCCATACCTCATTCCTCTCAAATTGATTCAATTCTTCTTGCATTGCGATAACCCAAGAATCATCTTTTAGGGCATCAACAATGCATTTTGGTTCAACTTGAGAAAGAAAGGCAGCATGGGCTCAAAAATTTTTGAAAGAAGAGCGAGTTTGAACCCCTTTCGATGCATCTCCTATAATTAACTCCTTGGGATGAGCATCTACATACTTCCATTCCTTTTGTAAGGAAGTTTGGGAAGAAGATGCATCCAAGATGTTATTTTGAGGAGAGGGTTCATTCAAATTCAAATCATCAAGACCAAAATAATCATCAAAATCTTTTTTCTTAAATTCGGAAACTTCATTAAAAACCACATGAATAGATTCTTCTATAAGTAAGGTTCTCTTGTTGAAAACACGAAAAGCCTTAGAAACAGAAGAATAACCAAGAAATATGCCTTCATTGGATTTTGCATCGAATTTTTCTAAGGCATCCTTTTCATTCAAAATAAAGCATTTGCAACCAAAAACTTTAAAGTAAGAAATATTGGGTTTTTTATCATTCCATAATTCATATGGAGTTTTGGATAGGGATGGTCTCACTAGAACTCTATTCATCACATAGCAAGCCGTATTCACGGCCGCCTAAAAATATTTTGGTAAATTATATTCATTTAACATGGTTCTAGCCATTTCTTGCAAACTTCTATTTTTCCTTTCTACTACTCCATTTTGTTGTGGATTTCTTGGAGTAGAGAAGTTGTGATTGTATCTGTTTGTTTCACAAAAATTTTGGAAGTCATGATTTTGAAATTCACCTCCATGATCACTTGAATTGATGAGATCATAAAGCCTTTTCATTTTGAGTGAGTTTACAAAATTTAGAGAAACATTTGAAGCAATCACTTTTATGAGCCAAAAATAGGTCCAAGTGTATCTACTATAGTCATCCACAATTACAAAGGCATATTTGCTACCTCCTAGGCTTGTTATGTCAATTGGTCCAAATAAGTCCAAGTGGATCAATTGCAATGGTCTAGTGGTGCTAATGTGATTTTTGATTTGAAACTAGTCTTTATTTATTTTCCTAGTTGACATGCATCACATACCTTATCCTTAACAAATTTCATGTTTGGGATACCTCTTACTAAATCTCTAGATGAAATCTTAGAGATTAGTTTCATGCTTGCATGGCCTAGCCTCCTATGCCAAAGCCAAGCGTCATCATTCAAAACCGAAAAACACATTTCATTACTTAATTTATCAATATTTATGGTGTAGACATTGTTTTGTTTTAAAGCAATCATGGATATGTTGTTGTTGGGTTTTTCAATAATGCAAACATTGGATTCAAATCTAACAACATAACCTTTATCACATAGTTGACTAATACTTAAAAGATTATGTTTTAAACCATCAACTAGTAACACATCATCAATTGAAAAACTCGATTTATTACCTATGGTTCCCTTGCCAATGATTTTACCCTTGTTGTTGTCTCCGAAAGTGACATATCCTTCTTCTTTGCTAGAGAGCATAGAGAAATGAGATGGATCTCGGTCATGTGCCTTGAGCATCCACTATCAAGATACCATTTCTTGCTCCTAGCTTGTGAGTTTGTCTACAAAAGAGGATTTTTTTTAGGTACCCATTTGATTTTGGGTGCCTTACAAATTGATCTACTTACTTTGTAATTTATCATTGAATTGTTTATGGTTCCTTTAGGAACCCATATCAACTTTTGTGGACTAATTTTCTTGAATGGACATTTGTAGGTAACATGTCCCGTTTTGCAACAAAAATTACATTTCAAATGGGGTGATACATGCAATGTAGGCCCTTTAACAAAGGTGGTGGGATTTTGGTGAGAACCTCTCACAAATCGGATACCACTTCTATTTCCGACATGACCTTTGTTAGCAAGAATCATGTCTAAGCCCTAGCTACCGACCTTAAACTTGTTTAGGGTCTCTTTGAGTAGCAAGTTCTCCCTTTTTGCTGCATCTAAGTCTTCACACTTAGAGCATGGGGGTAGAGAAGGGTTTTGAAGACTATTGAATTTACTTTGTAATAAAGCATACTCTTTCTTAAGCAAATTGAACTTCTTACTAATAGTTCTACATTCATCAAACAACTCATGAAAAGCCATAGAAAGTTCATCGAAAGATAACTCTTCATTAAGAACTCACTAACCTCTTCTCCAAATGCCATTAGAGCGAAGTTTGCCTCCTCTTTGTTGCTAGCCTCTTCAACCTCGGAGTCACTTGAATCATCCCACGTGGCCTTCAAGGTTTTTTTCTTCTTAGTCAATTGTAAGAGTGTGAACCTCTTGTAAAAGGGTTGTAAGAGGGGTATTTGGTCCTTCCCCTATAAAAGGATTTGCTAGTGGAAATTGGGAGCCTCATCGGAGAAGGCTTCGGAAGTGGATGTAGGTCGAATGACCGAACCACTATAAATCGGTTTGCATTTACTTTCTCGCAATTTCTTTGTTGCAAACCATTTTCATATGTTGCCTTATTTACTCAACTTCATCTTCATCTTCTTACGTATGCTTTAAAGTTAAAACGCAATCTTTCCGGGTTCAAACGAAACGCTGCATTCATTCGTACGAAGTTTCCGAACTTGTGTTAATCGTTGAAAAATCTATCGTTCTTTACCGCTGCACTAATTCACCCCCCCCCTCTTGGTGCCACTCGATCCCTAACAAGCCAAATATCAAAAGCCATTTCGTATGTAGAAATCCGATTAAACTCGTTTTTTGTCTAAAGCACAAAATAAGACATTCATAGCCTTTGCATTTAAAGAAAATTTTTTTTCTGTAAGTCCGACCATTCATTCATCGGTTTAGAGAGAAGTTGAAAATGGTTTTCAATAACATTCCATAAGTTTAAATCGAGAGAAATCAAGCAAACTCTCATTCGAGTTTTCCAATATGTGTAGTCTGAACCGTTAAAGAACAGTGGACGAACAACCGAAAAGCCCTCTTGAAAGCCATAAAGAGCCATTTCTTATGGGTGTAAATGTGAATGAGAAATAATGTGGCTCGATACCAATTGTTAGGATCAAACGACACTAAGAGGGGGGTGAATTAGTGCAACGGTTAAACATAATAACTTTTTGGTGATTTAAACCAATTTTGGAAACTTCGTACGATAAAAAATATGTTTCAATTAAACCCGATTTCAATTGTGTATCAACTTAATATGATTCGTAAGAAAGTGAGGAAGAAGCACAGTAAGTAAATGAACAAGTTTGCATAAATGTAAATGACAATATTGAAATGCAAACCCGAATTTATAGTGGTTCGGTCATACGACCTATATCCACTCTCGATTCCTCTTCTCTTGAGGCCACCAGCTTTTCCACTAGCTATCCTCCTTCCAACGGGTGAGGATCAACTCCCTTACAACTCCTCTCCTTTTGGCGAGCTTAGGAGAAAACCCTTACAAGCACTCTCTGCTTTTTTTCGGTGGAATATAAGTGAAAACTAAGGAGGATTTTCTAGAGAAATTTAAACAGAGTTTTCTTGCTTTCAAAGTGTTGTGCTTGTTATCATTTTTGCAGGAACACCTGGGGTATTTATAGACCCCAAGAGAATTCAAATTTAGAGCCCAAATTTGAATTTCTTTTGTTGTTCCTGGTGCTGGCGGTGTCATCACCTTTCAATGGCGATGCCATTGCCTATCTGTTGTCAGACTGACAGTGTACAGGGTGGTTCCAATGCCCAAGGCAGTGGTTGCACCACCCATGCTCTCGGGTGCTGGGCGGTGCCACCGCCCATCTTTCTGGTCATGAGCGATGCCACCGCCCAGCCTATTTCAGCTCACTGGTTTGGGCCTAAAACTCGACCCAAACCGGTCCAAATCAAGGCCCAATTGGCCCCTACTTAGGTTATAGGTTTAACACCTAATCCTAAACCAAATTAATATGTTAACTATGAATTTAAAGACATTTCCTAAGCTATTACAAAATCCGATAAGTCACAACTTCTTCCAGCGAGCTTTCGGCGAACTTCTAGCAGTCTTCCGATGAACCTTCGGAAACCATTCTACGGACTCCCGGCAAGCTCTTGGATTTCACGATGATCTTGGCGAGTTCCACCGAGCTTCTTTTGCAAGCTTTGATCTTTCTTAGCTAGCTCTGTGAACTTCCGACGAACCTTCCGACGAACTTCCAAAAACCCTTCGGCAAGCTCCCTACTTGTTCTCGGCCAGTTCCGACAGCACTTCCAATGAATCTTCAGACTTTCGTCGAATTCTCAATTTTCTAACGATCCATCACACTTGTCTTCTGGCACTTTGTTTCGTTTTAAGTCTTCATCATCATCGTAGTTAATCTTGCACACACATAAACAAAACTCTACTTCGATCTAGATAATTATTACAATGCGAATTGACATTCAGTTGCCCGGCACATCATTGGTTGGCACTTCGTCCGATTCTTCGGCATATCATCCTCTCTTACGGCTTGTTGCCCAATCGGTGGTTGACCTCCGTAACCCTGATATCCTTGGTACAACTCCGCTCTTCTTGTCCCGATACCCGACGTCCGAAGCCTTCTACCGATTATCAATCGAACCTTCGACTCGACATCTAATATCTTGACGTGATCACTTCTGGCGCAACGTCAATTCCTCCAACGTCAACTGTCTAATCCTGATCGATAATAGACCTAAGTTAAAAGGATCAAAAGGCACTAAGAGGGGGGGGGGGTGAATTAGTGCAGCGGATTAAACTCGTATTCTTGAAAACGATTTCACAAAGAAACACAAGTTCGTAGGAAGATTTCGATTCGACGAAAGAGAACTTGAAAGTAATTGCTTGTGAAAAGGAACTAACTATGAACTTGCAGCCAAGAAATGAAATGATTCAGAAATATAAACACTCACACATTTAAGGACACAATGATGTATAGTGGTTCGGTCAAATGACCTACATCCACTCTTGAAGCCATTGTGATGAGGCTCCGCTCTTCCACTAGTAAGTCCTTTGAAGGGGAAGGATCAAACACCCCTTTTTACAACCCTTTACAAGATGTTCACACTTGTACAAGATCTCTCAAGAAGAAGAAGAAGGTGAACACTTAGCAAAGAAAACAACACTTTTCAAAACTCTTCAAAAGCTCAAGACTCAAACTTTTTCTTGCTCAAAGGGTACCCTTTCAGGTGAGAAAGGGGGTATTTATAGATCCAAAGTGGATTCAAATTGGGCTCCAAATTCCAAGTGAATTTGGAGTTCCCATGTTTCACAGTGGTCAAGGCGGTGCCCCCACACTTTGTCGAAGCGGTGCCACGCTGTGTCGATCTTTGATCGACGTCTGGAAGTGCCACCGCCCCAGCGTGCAAAGATGCTACCGCTCGTCAGGATCGAAGGCGGTGCCACCGCGCCCACCAGGCGGTTCCACCGCCGTCGTGTACTAAGGGCGGTGCTACGCCCGACAGCGGTTCCACCGCTTGTGTGTGTGTGCGGCGGTGCTACCGCCAGGTGGGCGGTTCCACCACCCCAGGTGGCGGTTCCACCGCCCAGGCTTGGCGGTTCCACGACCCAGGCTTGGCGGTTCCATCGCTTGCCCCCATTCGGACGAGCCGAATGGGGCTGTTTAGATCTCAACTTGACACAGTAGTGGCCCGGTTGGCTCCTACTGAATTTTGGGCAGGATTTATTTCTTAAATCCTTGCTCTACTCATGTGCAAATTATGAACATAACTTAACGTGATTTGATCGGACACCCTTCAAGTCGACTTCCGGCGAGTTCTACGGCGAGATTCCGGCAGGCCTCCGATGCTTCCCTCGGATTGCTACCAGTGGTCTCCCAGCATACTCCGGCGAGCTCAACTAGTCTTCGGCTGGTTTTCGAATCTTCTCGGAAGTTCCGCGAACCTTCGACGATCTTTGAAATGGACTTTCGAAAACTTCGACAAGTCCCTGATTTGATCTTGGATGGTTCCGGCAACTCTTCCGAAAATCTCTCGGACTTCCGATGAACTCTTGAACCCCCGACGGACTTGGCCTCGGTAAATCACGTTATGTTTTCTTTCCATCGTAGTTATTCCTGCACACTCATCTCAACAAAGAGATTAGTACAAATATTTCACCAATTGATTTCATCATCAAAATCCGAGATTTAACACCAACAGGCTCCCAGACTTTATGGCAAGTTCGATGAATCTTTGGCAAGCTTCCAAACCTTCTCGGTGAGCTCTGTGAACCTCCGACGATCTTTCTGGCAAACTTTTGAAACCTTCGGCAAGTCCCTGATTTTTTCTCGGTTAGTTCCAACAACACTTCCGACGATCCTTCAAACTTTCGACGGACTCTCGAACTCCCAATGTACTTGACTTTAGTAATTTGTTTATGTTTTCATGCTATCGCAGTTAATCCTGTACACTTATCTCAATAATATGAATTAGATCAAATAACCTATCAATTGACTTCATCATCAAAATTCAAGATTCAACAAAAGGAACCCCTAAGCTAGAATTATAGTATCCAAAATCTAAAAATTTTGATTTAATTTTTTATGCGGATGCAGATTTTGTCATATGTAGAATAGATAGAAAAAGTACATCAGGAACATGTCAATTCTTAGGACATGCACTTGTCTCTTAGTCTTCTAAGAAATAAAACTCGGTTGCACTATCTACAGCCGAAGCCGAATATATAGCCGCAAGTGCATGTTGTGCACAAGTTGTATGGATGAAAAATACATTAGAAGATTACAAAATTCATCTAAAGAATATTTTCACAAAATATGATAACACAAGTACTATATGTTTAACTAAAAATCCTATTCAACACTTTAGAACTAAATATATAGACATTAGGCATCACCTTATACGAGATCATGTCAATAATAATGATGTAACTCTAGAATTTATTGATACGAAACACCAATTAGCGGATATCTTCACAAAACCTTTAAATGAAGAACAATTTGACTTCATTAGAAGGGAATTAGGCATGCTAAATTGTCCTAATACATGAGTTTGTTGTATGCCTTTTTCAGAATTTTTTGATTTTGTAGTATCATCTTTTTGATTTCGTAAATGGAGCTTTCATATTGTTTTTATCTTCCTCCTATCTTGGTATCAAATTTACTTCAAGAATGTTTGATACTATTGATTCCCATCATTTGACAATTTTTTGATATCTTACACATTGATGACTTTTTGAATTTACATCGTACTTCATTCTTTTGTTTGATGACTTTTGACACTTTTTTAATATGTCACTTGTGAACTTGATTCTTTCGTGATTCTATCAATTCTATCCTTCCTTTATTCACAAATTTTCACTCATGAATCCGTGTATTTCACATTTGTGAAGTTTTGATAAGAAACAAATTTTAACGACTTGGGAATTTATGCAAAGATTATGAATTTATTTAATAGAAACACCTTTCACAAACTTTACTTCATGAAAATGTCACTCTTGGATATTATTTGACTCGTACAAATTCTTGCAAAATGATATATATGACATTTACAAATTCTATAAAATGATACATATTAGTTCTCGATGAACTCAATTTTCGTTGGCTTGAACGAATGGCTTTCATGATTCACTTTTCAAATTTTTATGTCATGAGATTTTAAATGAAAAATTAAAGTTTGATAAATTCTTCATAGCTTGAACGAATTACTTTCATGATTCATAGACTTCTTCTCTTTATACATATCTTTATGTTATAAGGTCTTTATAAATAAAGAAGCTCTTATGAATTTTTGAATACTCTCTTTTTCTTGAATTCAATATGGATTCCATTCACTTCTCAAAATGTGAATTTAATGTCATGATAAAAGTGATGTATGAATTTTTTTTAAGAAACATCATTTACATCATTCATGAACGGACATTCATAAATTTTTATAATTTTTTGCTTGGATGATCTTTTTCTACTTCATGAATTTATTTGATGGAAATGCCAAATTAGCTCTTATTGCAAATCCTTTTTGTATGAATTTTCAAGAGCACAAACGGATCATTTTTCCATTGTATGATTCATGAAAATTTAATTCTTCTTGATGGTATCATGGATTTTTCCTTCTCTTTGTGCCCCTTCAAGAAGAATTCTATCATAACAATTGATATCTTGCTTAAAACAATGGCCCATTTCCTTCTTCTTGATGACAAAGGGGGAGAGAAATGTGGCAAATTGATGACAACTTACCATGCTTTGTATCGTAAAATACTTGGTATCATTAAAGGCATTGCAAATACTTGAAGTGTATTGCAATATATCGTAAATATATGGAATGTATCGTATACATCGCAAATGATTGAAATGAATCATGTATGCTTAAAATGATAATTTTTCTATGATCGTTATCGTATCATGCTTAATTATCCTATTTGAAATTAGTATCATACCTCGATATGATAAGTTATTATTTGGTTGCATATTTGAAGTTTGTATTATGCTATTGAATGATAAATTATCAATTGATATCATGTCTTGGAATGGTGAATTATCATTTGATATCATTTGAATCTTGCTAAATTTCAAAATTAAAGTTAGTATCATTTGTTGAAATGATGATTGTCAATTATCATTCGACAATAGACTTGAAAATAGATGTCATGCTTTGACATCATTTTTGTATTATGAATGATACCATGTATCATATTTTGGGATGAAAAATCATGCTTGCTGAGCATGACGATAAGTTCAAATGCATGTAACTTATCAGTTTGGGCTTGAATTTAAAGGGTTTGAATTTAAGTGTTTCTTTTCTCAAGTATAGCATATAGATAGGGGGGAGTTAATGTTAATTCCATCATCAATTAATTATCATCATAAAAGAGGAGGAGATTCTTGAATCTCGGATTTTGATAATGAAGTCAATTGATAAGTTATTTAATTTAATCTATATGTTGAGAAAAGTATGCAAGATTAACTACGATAGTGATAAAGGCATAAAGCAAAATGAAGTGTTGGAGTCAAGTACGACCGAATCATTGGGAGTTTGAGAGTTCGCCGAAAGTCCGAAGGTTCATCGGGAGTGTTGTCAGAATTAGTTAAGAATGAGTTGGGAGCTTGTCGAAGGGTTGTCGGAAGTTCACCCAAAAGTTCAATGGAGGTTCGTGGAGCTTACCAAGAAGATCAGAGCTTGCCAAAGAAGACTCATCGGAACTTGCCAAGATCGTCGTAAAGTCCAAGAGCTTGCTGGGAGTCTGTTGGAAGATGTCCGAGAGTTCATCAGAAGTCCATCGAAAGTTCATCGGATGCTCATCGAAAGAAGCCTTGACATACCAGATTTTATTTTACTTAGAAAGTATCTTAAATTTCATAGTTAGTGAGTAATTAGGGTTAGGATTACTTAGAAAATATCTTAAATTTTATAGTTAGCAAGTAATTAGAGTTAGGATTGGGTGTTAATTCTATTAACCCTAGTAGGGACCAACTAGGCTCGTAATTGGACTGGATTGGGCCCATCTAGGTATTTGGACCCTATCTGATGGTGGCACTACTAGATTGGGGCGATGGAACCACCCAGGGTTCAGTTTTCCAAAAGTTTGGATGGTGGTACCGCCCAAGTTAAGCGATGGTACCGTTAGCAGTTAATAACTACTAGGCGGTGGTACCGCCTGTCAATCTATGGTACCGCCTATCAATCTATGGTACCTCCCCACCACAGAACCCAAGACTATGTCATGCTATAGTACTGCTAGATTGGGTGGTGGTACCGCCCAGTGTCAGGGTCAACAGGCGGTGGTATTGCCGGGGACAAGCGGTGGTATTACTAGTACTTGAAAATCTAGGATGGGACCTTTTTTGGCTCTAATTTTGAAGCCAATTGAGGCTATAAATATCCCTTCTCAACTGGTTAAACATATTGAGAAGTGATAAGAATGGAACCAAAATTATAGTGAAATAGCTTTAAAAAAATTAAGTGTTCACCTCCCTAATTCTCTAAGTGTAAAAAAGTCTGTAAAAGGAGTGTGAACCACTTGTAAAGTTCTATAAAATGGGTGTTTGGTCTTTTCCCTTTAAGAAAGATTGATAGTGGAAGCCAATGACCTCATCGGAGTAGGTATCGGGAGTGGACGTAGGTAAATCGATTGAACCACTATAAAATCACTATGTTCTTTTCTTGGTACGTAATTTACATTTGCTGCATTTCAATTCTTACTTCATTGCAATTGTTCGATCTTCTCTTCTCTACTATCTTATGAACTCACTTGAATCAACATCTTTCTGAAATGGTTTTCGTCAAATGAATTCACTTCCATCGTACGAAGTTTTTCGAAATCGTTTAAATTGTTAAGTTAAATCCGCTGCACTAATTCACCCCCCCCCCCTTAATATTGTTGTTAATCCTAATAGACACTAGGTGGTACCATCGCCCAATCTAGGTGGTACCACCACCCAAACTCAGCCTTGGAGGTTGAGCTTTTAGGTGGTTCCACCGCCAACCTTGGCGGTTCCTGTAACATCCCTCGTATTCCTTGTTTCTAAATTTTCATATAAGAGTTTAATAGCAAAGTTACTATCCATTTTAAATTTTGTAGATAAGCCCAAACGATACTGAAAAATCTATTTATATGATGTGAGAATCTATTTGTAAATATTAAAATTTCAAGGATAAAACTATTAAGCTGTAAAAATTAAAAAAAAGGAAAAAATAGTGATGGTTATCGCATCGCCTCTTTTCTCGTGCACACCTCTGTTTCCTCGATGAGGAAATAGAGGAGGTGCTGTGCGTCGGTGGAGAAGGGAAAAAGAGGTAGAAAAGAAGAAGAAGAGAAAGAGAAGAAGAAGAGAAGAGAAGAAGGAGAGGAAGAAGAGAGGAAGGAGGTGGCTGCAGCTAGGGCAGCGCACACCTCTGTTTCCCGCAGGAGGAAATAGAGGAGAATAGTTGTGGTAGCAGGAGGAGAAAGGAAGAAGAGGAGAAGAAGAGGAAAAAGGAGAAGAGAGAAAGAAAGAGGAAGAAGGCTGCAGCTTGGGCTGCAGTTAGGAGAGAAGAAAAGAAGGAGAGAAGAAGAGAAAAAGTGGGAGAAGAGAGGGAAGAAGAAGAGGAAGGAAAGAGGCTGGTTGTGGTGGCGGGCCAGTCTTTGTTAGGAAAGAAGAGAGAAAGGAGGGAAGAGAGAGGGGGCTGTCTTTGTGGAGAAAATAGGGAAGAAGAAGAAGAGAGTGAAGAGGGCTGGTGTGGCTGTGGTGTGGCAGCTACGGTGGGGTTGTTGCACCCTATTTCCTACATGAGGAAACTTGAGAGGAGGTGTCTTTGGCGTCGGTGGAGGAGAAGCGAAAGAGAGGAAGAAGAGAAGAAGCGAAGGGGAAGAAGGAGAGAATAGAAGAAGAGATGAGGAGGGAAGGAAGGTTTGTATTTGTGGTTTGTGGCAAGTGGGTGAGAAAGAAGAAGAGGTGGAGAGGAAGAAGAGGCTGTGGCTACGGCTGTGGCAGCTACGGCTGGAAAAGAAGAAGAGGAAGGAAGAGGAGAAAGAGAGGAAGAGGAGCAAGGGAGGATGAGGATGCTATGGTTGAGAGAGAAGGAGCAGAAATAGCACAGTGGAAGGGGCTGTGGCTGTGGCTATGGCTATGGCTGTGGCTGGGACTGCAGCTGCGGCTATGAGTACGGCAGCTGTGGTTGAGAAAAAAGAGGAAGGGAAAGTAGATGACTGCGCCCTCCTACGTTCTGCATGAGATGCAGCTGAGGAAGAAAGAAGATACGTGAACAATATGGCATAGGGAGAGGAGATTGAGGAAAGGTAGAAGGATTTGGGCTTATAATTTCGTTGGATCAGAATATTCGAAAGGCAAGTGTTCCACTCCTTTCTATTGCAATCCTAATCTTTGCTTTTTCCTTGAATATGAGAAATTTGAATTGTTCTAGCCTTGAAATCTGATATCTTTATTGTTTGGAATGTAAATGCTTGAATCTGGAAAATTATCAAAATTCTGACCTTTCTACATTTTTTTAGCTATAAATCCCTGTACAGATTTCCAATTTAGGTAAAGCTTATTTGATCTGAATATAGACTTGTAGACCTTTCTTTGGACAGCTTATTTGTATAATTTGGAGTAAATTTGCCTATCCAAACATCAAATTGATTCAACTCTACGGAATCTGTAAAACATAGACTATAAGTTCTGACCTTTTGATACTAAACTGCCTATAAGTCTCTATTGAAAATTCTGATTTATGTGAAACTTACTTTGTTGTTAACTAGACTTATTGATCTTTCTTTTGGTACCTAGATTGAAAAGTTTGGAGTTAAAATGACTACCCATAATTCTGTTGAATTCGATCCTATCGTTTCTGAAAATAGAGATTTCATTTCTTGACTCTTGGTTACCGAATCATTTGTAACTCTTTGATTGAAATTCTTATTTGTATGAAACTTATTTTATCTAAAAGTAGACTGCTTCAGCTTTCTAATGATATCTTTCTTGAGTGATTTGAAGCATAATTGGTTATCTGAACAATTTATGTAATGTGGCTCTTAAATTCTGCCAACAATTGAGCTTTGGTCGATTCTGCCTATTCTTGTTTATTCCTTTGGAAAATTGATTTCGATTATAATCCTTTCTTTGACTGAGTTTAATATTATTGCTTTGAATCCTTGTATGCTCTTGTTTTTACTTCCTTTCAAATTTGAATGTAATTGTAAAAGATTATGTTTGCATCGTATTGACTCGTAAAGGCACATGTACATTTTGTTGATCTGCATGTGCTTCCGATGTGCTAATTTTATTGCTCACCTATCCTTTTGTACTCTAGTGGCTGTGGGATCATGTGAACCTTTGCCAGAAATGGTGAAGGGAGTTATGCTTAGAGCCCGCGATGCTCTAATTTCTGTCTGGGTCCATGCTCTGAATGGACCATATTCTGTTTGAGATTCCACTGCTACCCTCTGTGTTTTTGATATGTTATCCAAAGCATTGTTTGTGTTTATATGTGCGCTTTGGATGATAAGAAAATGAATGAACATCAGATATGATATTTGAGCTTCTGTTTCTTATTTGATATATGGATATGCTTTGAGATATCTCATATGCCATTTGATATGTTCCGAAATGTTTCCTCTGCTCTTGATATGCTTCGAAACATTACATACGCCTTTGATATGTTTCGAAATATTTCATTGCCCTTGATATGCTCCGAATCAGTTCATACATTATTGATATGTTCCGAAATGTTTCATATGTTGTTGATATGCCCCGAAACATTTCATACATCATTGATATGCTCTGAAATATCCTGTGCACCATTGATATGCTTCATAATGTCCTATGTGTCATTTGATACGTTCCGAAATACTATTTATGTCATCTGATATGCTCCAATTACTCTCTGCTCCATTTGTTATGAATCAAATATGTTTTAAATGAAATGACATCTGCGATTTATATCTAATGAGCTGAAACCTATGAATTCTGGTATTTCTGCCTTGTATTTTGATACCAAGCTTGTTTGAAACTATCATTCCTTGTTCTAGATATGTTTTCGCACTTGCTGAGCTTTGTAGCTCACTCCGTTGTTATATAACTCTTTTTCAGGTTAGCTTGTCACTCGCTAAATGTTATAATTCGGCTGAGACAAGGAAAAGCTATTCATATTGTGGCAAGACATTGTGGGTTGTTAGGCTATTGTTGTATAAGTATGTTTTGTATGTAATGAAATGTTGTCGATGAATCTGAATTGATGTATTATGTAAAAGCTTTTAAAGACCTCGTATGGTTGGAATTTTGGAATGTTGAGTTCAAGGTATGATGATATGAATTTATGGTAAATGGTTGGAGTTTTGATTGTATAAATTCTTATGCTTATGGAATTATAAGTGAGGTTGATATTTTGTTGAGTTGATTTGGGTCATTATAAAGGTTCGTGTGATGTGATATATGATTATAATTGCACAGGTGTTATGTATATGAATGATATTTGAATGTTTCTCTATATCCTCAAATAATTGTTTGGATCCTGGGATTGAATCATGATAAATTTTAATGTTATGGATTTTGAGACAGGGTCACACCTCCTGAATGCGATGATTTCAGAAGGGGCGTGACAGAGATGGTATCTGAGCATGATTTGAGGATCATAGATATTTTGATATATTTGATGTGAAAATATATTGAGGTTTAGTAAATTATATTGAGATTGATGAAATTTTTCTTTGATGTCTTTAAAATTCTGGGATGCTGAGGACATCTGGTCCTTTTGCTTCATCCCCTTTTGAGTAATTGAGTAGGATGAAAGGGTTGATTTGGGGACATCAAATTGGAATAGACTGGGAATGAAATAATTTAAAGAGCTTAGTCTCTTTTTGTTTCCATGGTGAACCTGATCTATTGGTGGTAGAATAATGTTTGATACTAATGGAGAAAATATTTGATGTCTTAAATTGCTTGGATGAATCAGAAAAAAAAAATTTCTTTTATCACCTTTATGTTTAAAGGAGAGATTGAGCACTGGTGGAAAACAATAAAAAGAATTTTCGGAGATCAGGAGCAGGAATAGTAAGGACAAGTTTATTAACCAAAAAGAATACAGGAAATGAATCAGAATATGATAATAAGAGGGTCAATACATCTAGATTTAGAAAGGGAAGGCACTACAGAGGACTTAATCGCAAAATGTGGTTTAAATCACGGAATAAGTTTATGTTTCGAGTGGCTAGAGTCTGTTAGCTTGTGGGAAGTTGAATCATGAATCAAAAGATTGCATTTTGAATAAGAAGAAGAAAGAACCATTGTCTCTCAGATCATCAGCTCATGCTAGAGTGCATGCTAATCCTGAACATGATTTTAGAGCTTCTAAATTGGTGGTCGAAGGTATTATTCATGTTTTTGAAAGAATGCCAAAATTTTGTTTGACCATGGTTCCAATCTCTATTCTGCTTCGTAATATTTTGTTTATCACTTGGGTATTCAACCTAGACCACTGGATCATATGCTATATGTAACTACAATTGTTAGGGATCCATGGACAATAAACCTGATCTAGTCATCTCATCTGATTTCTATTGGAGAACATGAACTTCTTCATGATTTGATTCTCCTAGAGATTTGAAGTTTTGATATTATATTGGCATGTATTAATTATCTTCTTATTATGCCAATATAGATTGTTATACAAAAGGATCGCGTTTTGTATATGAGATCAGCTCATCTTTTATTTTGAGAGTATTAAGCATGATTTACCTCTTTGCTTGATATCAGCTTTAGCTCCTCGTTTTATGAAGAAGGATTATTTTTGCTGTCTTGAATGTGTAAAGGAGCAAATCAGATCAAGAAACTAATTTAGATGAAATTTTGGTAGTTAGAGAGTTCCTTGGTGTATTCCAAGATGATTTGCTCGGATTACCTCCAGATCAAGAGAGTGAATTTACTTTTGATTTGGTCCTTGGGACAATCCTCTATATCTAAGCCTCCATATAGAATGACACAACTTGAGTCAATGGAAATAAAGAAGCAACTACAATGACCGTTAGAATAGGGGTTTTATTTGGCGAGTGTTTTACCATGAGATACTCCGGTGTTATTAGTTAAGGAGAAGGAATATAACATTGAGGTTTTGTATTGATTATAGACAATTGAATCAGGTGGAAAAAAAAAAGGAACAGGTATCCTTTACCTAGAATTGATGACTTGTTTAGAAAATTGCAAGGTGTATAACTATTTTCCAAAATTGATCTGAGATTGGGATTTGGTCACTATCAATTGAAGATTAAGAAAGAGGACAATGATGAGATGCACATTTAGTATACTTGAGGAATGAAGTAGAAAAAGAGATTGAAGTCGAATTTTTAAATTTCAAAGGATGGCCTATTGAGATTTGGGGATAGAGTATGCATCCCTAATGATTAAAAAAAAATTCCTCTAGTCAAAGTGATTTGGAAGTATTATTCTATTGATATAACTATTTGGGAGCTGTTGAATCTCGGATTTTGATGATGAAACTAATTGAGTATGTTTTGTTGTCTAACTACGTTTTGAGTTACGCAGGTCTACTATCGATCAGGATTAGATAGTTGACGCTGGAGGAATTGATGTTGCGCCGGAGGTTCGGTCGACTATCGGTAGGAGGCTTCGTACGTCGGGCATCGGACCAAGAAGTGCGGAGTTGCGCCATGGATATCGGGGTTGCGAAGGTCAACCACCGATTGGGCAACAAGCCGCTAGAGAGTGTGATGTGCCGAAGGATCGGACGAAGCGCCGACCAATGATGTGCCGGGCAACTGAATGTCAATTCGCGTTGTAATAACTGTCTAGATCAAAGTAGAGTGTTTGTTGTTTGTGTGCAGGAGTAACTACGATAAGGATGAAGACGTAAAGCGAAACAAAGGGTAGAAGTCAAGTGCGATGGATCGTTGGGAGTTCGAGAGTTTGACGGAAGTCCAGAAGATTCGTTGGGAGGTCTTTGTCGGCTGGCCGAGAATGAGTAGGGAGCTTGCCGAAGGGTTTTCGGAAGTTTGCCGGGAGGTTCGTCGGAAGTTCGCGGAGCTTGCCAAGAAAGATCGGAGCTTGCCAAAGAAGCTCAGGGGAACTCGCCAAGATCATCGTGGAGTCCGAGAGCTTGCCGAGAGTCCGCAGGATGGTTTCCGAGGGATCGTTGAAAGACTGTCGGAAGTTCGCCAGAAGCTCGACGGAAGAAGACTTGACTTGCGGACTTTGTAATAGCTTAGGAATGTCTTTAAATTTGTAGTTAGCACATTAATTTGGGTTAGGATTAGGGGTTAATCCTTTAACCCGAAGTAGGGGCCATTGGGCCTTAGTTTGGGCTAAAGTTTTTGGCCCAAACAGCACCAACGCATGATACGTGCATGTTACCGTAGCATGGCACTATAGCATGGCACTGTAGCCGATTACTGTAGCCGGCTACTATAGCAGGCGGTAGTACCGCCTGCCTGGGGTGGTAGCACCGCCCGCTCAGAGCTCTGTAATAGCGGTAGTACCACTGGTGAGGCGGTAGCACCGCTGGTGCATGGAAAAGCCAAAGCGGTAGCACCGCTTTGCTGGTGGTAGAACCGTGGGTGTGTCAGATTTGCCGGGATCGAAAGATCGAAAAACTCAAAAGATTCAAATTTTTGGCTCCAATTTTGGGCTACAAATTTGAATCACTTTGAGGCTTATTCCTTTTCAGCTGAAAAACACAACCCTTTTGAGAGTTAGAATCTTGGTTTTGAGCTTTTGAAAAGTCTTGTTCTTGCTAAGTGTTCACCTCCTTCTTTTCTTGAGAAATCTTGTAAGAGTGTGAACCACTTGTAAAGGGTTGTAAGAGGGGTATTTGATCCTTCCCCTTCAAAGGATTTGATAGTGGAAGAAGGAAGCCTCATCGGAGAAGGCTTCGGAAGTGGATGTAGGTCACTTTGACCGAACCACTATACATCGCTGCGTCTTGATTGTGTGAGTGTTTAAATTTTTGTTTTACTTTGCTGCAAGCCTTTACTTTACTTGCTCCACTTCCTTTTTATCTTCATACGCATGCTTTAAAGTTAGAACACAAAAATTGGTTTCAAACGAAATGTTGCTTTCATCGTACGAAGTTTCCGAAGCTTGTTTTAAATCGCTGAAAAATCTATCGTTTTATCCGCTGCACTAATTCACCCCCCCCCTCTTAGTGCCGCTCTGTCACGGACTTAGCTGGTTTTGCCTAAGCCGTGCGGCACCAATGCGTATCACCGCAAAGGTCAGCCTCCCCGAAATCTCCTACAATCCCTTAGGACCAACGAAAGAGAAGACGGGACAGAGAAAGCGCTTCACACGGGATCCGCAAGCCGCTCTTTTAGCAAACACTTTATAGCCAATGCACATTCCAACAATGGGTATCACAAGCTCAGAACAGTTGCACAACAAAGGTATAAAATTGGTCCACTACAGACCGAATTCTATTACAAGTATTCCCTCGACGCGTACTTTATGTACAAGCCTACAATGGCTGTCAAACTCACTCAAATATGGGCATTTTGCCTTTGGGCAAGCCCTTTACAAGCTTTACATTATATGACAAACCAAAAGGTACACGGACAAGCTTCAGCATTACACGAACAAGCCGTTTACAATTTTGTCCGTGACATTCTCCCCCACTTATTCCTTCGACGTCCTCGTCGAAGCCTTTGCTGACGCTGCAACTTCTTTTCTTTGTTGGATCTTCGATCTTCTGCTCCTGCTGCGATGCGCCTCTTGGCTCCCATTTGTTCTCCGGTTGTTGTTGTTGAGTCGTCGAACTTTAATCCGCCATGCTGCTTCAACTCGCCAATGACTCTGACTTTGGTGTGGGGTTGGCGAGTTGTCTTGATCCTTCTTTGGCTCTTGCGGATTCATCTGATGAAGGTAAAAGACCATCATTGATATGCGCCAGTCTTCAAATTCTTCTTGTCTCTTGAACTGGATAGATGCTTGTTGGAGCTTTAACGAGCATCGCCTCGCAACCTTTGAAATTTTCAGGTCCTTCCTCCGCAAAATTTGCCCATCAAATCTTCTTCCACTTAGTTGTCTTCGAAGGGTCTTCAAATCGGTCTGAGCTCCTCTGTTTGGATAACTAAGAGAGCTGGGGTACTCGGTTTCACCCATTCTCTTGGGAATTGAGAAGGCAAAGGTTACTTGACTTCGCCCGCCTCCTCGAGGTTGTACTTCGTGCGTCAAGCTGGTTACTAGACTTCGCCTGCTCTTAGCTCACACTTCCGAAGCACTTGAAGTGTTTGCAATCCTTGCGCTGAGTCAGCTACTGTGATTCACCTTCTCATTGCCATTGAACTTCTGGAATGCAAGAAGTTATCACTCCAACTTGGAGTAAGTCTCCGATAGATTTGGTCGCCTTTGGGATTGTACCACCTTCTCCATCATTTATGTCGTCGACTCTTCTGAGTAGTAAAGGTACAGCACCACGTACTGTCTGCTTCGATCCTTGGTCATGCACTCTTACATAGACCCGAAGTCCTTCACTCACGGCTATCTTGATGGAAAGTCTGTTGACATTGGTCTTACGAAGTTCTCTGGCTTCTGCCCTTCAGCCTTGTCTTGGTACATGGAGTTTGCCAAAGCATTCTCCTCCTCCACGGCCCATATCACGACCAAGTGCTCTCCCTCTAAGAGAGCAAGGGATTGATGACTCCCCGGAAGTCCCGCCTCAGCGGTACCATGGCACTGCGATGCCCATGGCACTACTATCCGTTGTCTTGCATCTGCATCCCTTCTTCGTGATCGGTAGATCTGCCTCTGCGGCATTGTGACACTCCTCTGAGTTCACCTTCAATCTAACCGATGATTGATCTTGGGTAGCTGAGTCCCTCTTGGACTCGTCATTGCTTCCTCGCCCTATTTTGACCACCTGCTTCGACACCTCTGTGTTCTCTGAGCAGTTCCACTTAGTCACTGGAAAAACAGACTACAACTCCCATGTATGGCCACCGCCACTCATGTTGTAGGACTTGCACCATTTCTGTTCTCCTTAGCTTCATTGGCTGCAATGTTCGCTTACTCGGCCTTGTCCTCTGACTTGCCGGGCTCCCTTAAGCGAATGTGAGCTCTGAAGTAGTTCCACTCTTCAGCAGCTCCGATCATACCTCTGTATGATCCAGTCCCCAAATGGGACTCCCTGGTATTTGCATCTGAACTTCTTCCTTGAGAGTGCACAGCCCCCATAAGCTGATGTCCAAGGCTTCCATTCAATGCAACATTCGGTGCACGCACGGAAGACCCGCCTCTGCGGTACCATGGCATTCACTGCTTGAATCCATAGCTCTTCTTGCCGTCGTGTTGTTCACCGATGTGGAGCTCCTAGTCGCGCTCCCGATCATACCTCTGTACGATCTAGTCCCCCCCATGGGACTCACTGTGTGTGTCGCCTTGCCACGAACCATTCCACCACGATCTGCTGCATCATGTCGCCGCCTGGTGACATCTCTCTGCATTCTGATCCCTGTGGTATGAACTCGAACTGCGATATCTCCATGTGTGGACTCCGCCAACACATCGCAGGGCCTTCGCCAGCTTCGATTCTATTCGCTCCTTTGGCAATCGACCTTCGTCCACCCACTCTCGGGTCACACTTGGACGAAGGCTAGCTCTAGGACAATCCATTGCCTAGCAGCTCCTCTGAAGTCCCCTGACTTCGCTGAAATAGGTGCACCATTATGCGGATCACGGGACTCGCCCCTAAAGCACAATCTCCGCTGCGCACCGCTTTCCTCATGGCAACTCGAATGGCAACACCGTGGCATATTCTTCAAGAGTAACTGCCTCTGCATCCTCTTGCCCCGTGTCAAGGCCTTTTGACACCAACTTTGCCTCAGCAAACTGCGTCGCCTTAGAATCTCCACCAAATGCTTCATCGAGATAAAGTGCATGTGCCTCAAAGCTCCCTTGTCTTTGGCACTATGCAAGACGAGTCGGCTCCATCTGAATATGAAACCCATGGAACGACATGATCCGATTCCTGCCTCTGCAAGAGTCCATGTCCTTGACCTCTGTCTAGGGAAAGCTCCAAGCCTCCGCTCCACATTCCATCTTCTAAACCAACTCCCTTCATGCGGCCTGGGTACTTCACCAAGTTACCCCCAAGTTGCTTTGCTTCTCGATTTGCATTGCGTTGATGGTGGCCCTCGCGCCCACCATTCCACGGGTCAGCCCTTTGTTGAGACCGATCTCACTATCGGCTCTAAGTGTGCCTTCACTTTGTGTTGCCCTGGGTTGCTCCCCCACTTAATCTCGCTATGCGTCCACCAACGCATCACCACTTGCGAGATCATGCGACAACTCCTCGTCGCTCGCTCGATCCATCGAGCTTTGTCTTGAGGTACTCCTCAACTGGTGCAGTCCATTGCACATAATTCTCCCTCTGGAGAACCGGGACTTATCCTCTGGATATCTCCGCCCGTTGGAGCAACTTCTCTCTTCGCATCCTTCCCTTAGGAAGTTTTGGAGACCACTATCCCCTTGGACTACTTTGCCTCTGCTGAACAAACTGTGCCCAATTCTACTATTGCAAATGCACTTGCTAGATTGTGACACTTCACCAATCTGACTCGACTCTGCACCCCTCTGGGTCTAGCAACATGCTGAACCTGCTGCACACTTCAGCATCTTACGAAAGTATCCTGCACATGTCGAAGAGAAAGTTTCAATGCTCCATGGCGCCGACCTTCGGTCGCCTTGGGATGGCCACGGACAGTCCATCGTCCGCATGCAAGCCCTTGCATGAGTATCGAATTCCTTGAGTTTGCAACTCCCCTCACCTCTGTGAGCTTTGCACAACTCTTTCGATCATTGAACAACCCACTCCGCCTTGCACGGTCTCATCCTTTGCCAAGCACTCCGCTTGCTTTGAGCACCATCAAGTTTGGGTGCCACTGTCGAGCCATTGCTCAAACTCAGCCATCCCGACCTTTGTGCGCTCCATAATTCTTCTTAGCTTATTGTCCTCGTGGTGCCTGACAAGGTCCCCCACGTTTGCATGCTAAGTGTTTCTAAGTGAGCTTGTCCCGCTCTGATACCAACTATCACGGACTTAGCTGGTTTTGCCTAAGCCGTGCGGCACCAATGCGTATCACCGCAAAGGTCAGCCTCCCCGAAATCTCCTACAATCCCTTAGGACCAACGAAAGAGAAGACGGGACAGAGAAAGCGCTTTACACGGGATCCGCAAGCCGCTCTTCTAACAAACACTTTATAGCCAATGCACATTCCAACCATGGATATTACAAGCTCGAAGCAGTTGCACAACAAAGGTATAAAATTGGTCCACTACAGACCGAATTCTATTACAAGTATTCCCTCGACGTGTACTTTATGTACAAGCCTACAATGGCTGTCAAACTCACTCAAATATAGGCATTTTGCCTTTGGGCAAGCCCTTTACAAGCTTTACATTATATGACAAACCAAAAGGTACACGGACAAGCTTCAACATTACACGAACAAGCTGTTTACAATTTTGTCCGTGACAGCTCGATCCCTAACAATTGGTATCAGAGCCACGTTCTTTCTCTTTCGGATTCACACCCGTGAGAAATGGCTCTAAATTGTTTTCAAGAGGGCTTTTCGGTTTTTCGTCCACCGTTTTTTAACGGTTCGGACTACACATATTGGAAAACTTGAATGAGAGTTTTCATGCTTTCAATGAACTTGGATTTGTGGAACATCATCGAAAATGGCTTTCAACCTTCCTCTAAACCGACGAACGAATGGTCGGATTTGGAGAAAAGGTTATTTTCTTTAAACGCAAAGGCTATGAATGCCTTATTTTGCGCTTTAGACAAAAATGAGTTCAACCGGATTTCTACATGCGAAATGGCTTTTGACATTTGGCGAACTCTTGAAATCACGCACGAAGGAACGAGTAGAGTCAAAGACTCGAAAGTTAATATCTTGTTGCATGATTTTGAGCTCTTCCGAATGACACCAAGTGAAACTATTGGCGATATGTACACCCGCTTTACGGATGTCGTCAATAGCTTGAAAAGTCTTGGTAAATCATTTTCAAGTTTTGATTTAGTAAACAAGATTTTAAGATCCCTCCCAAAGAGTTGGGATCCAAAAATTACGGCTATTCAAGAATCTAAAAACTTAAATGATTATTCACTTAAAGAATTAATCGGGTCATTAATGACCTATGAAATGACACTCTTGGAACATGATGAACATTTGAACCACCTTCTAAAGAACAAGAAGGTTTTTGAACTTAGAACAAGAGAATGCCACTTGAGTGATGACTCAAGTGATGAGGACAATGAAGAGGACTTTGAACCTTTAATCGATTTTAATAAGTTCATTAAACAAAAATCTAAAATCAACAATGAACTTGAACGGAGGAAGAGACCAATGAAGAAGAAGAAGGCTCACCAAGAAGAATAAGGAAAGAAAAAGCAAACTATGCTTTAATGGGCTTCGACAATGAGGTAAGTAACTCAACTTCCTTGAATTATTTTGAAATTACATGATGATTTCCATGAATGCTTATCTTAGTTAGTAGGAATTTTTTTATGCTTTTCTTGTGTTTTTAGAAATTAAAAAAAATCGAAATTATACTATGCTTTTCTTTATAGTAGTTTTGAAAAGTAAAAACATGAATGATGCAAGATTTGTGATAATGCTTAGGATTAATCCATGCATATGTATCTTGATTATAGCTTGAAAACTTCCATTTTGGCTTAATGGATTTTAACCCTTTTTATGATGAAATTTTTATTGATACATATCTTCATGAAATCAATTATAAAGACCCAACCCACAAATTTTCAAAATGAAAGAAATGTGATTTTTATGTTGAAAAGTATTTTTTCAGATTTTTAAAATGATGTATGATTTTAGCAAAAATTTGAGCATTGATCATCTTGTTATAACAAATGAAAGAAAGAAGTGAAATGATTTTAATGATGAATTCATTTCTAAATACGATGATGCTCTCATGTTTAAATATGATGCATGACATTGATCATTCTTATGAAAGATCAAATCATGTAAATTGAAACTCTTAAAAATGAGAAATTGCACTATCATGATGCTTTACGTGTAATGCTTTTGATCTTTATGGTTTAATGACAAACTTGTATTTTGAATTTATACAATGATGGGTTCCATATAAATATTTGAACATACATTATGAAATCATCATTGAAATAAAAATAATTAAAAGTTTGTTATTATGCTTAATGACTTTGTGATATCATATTTTGATAACAAACTCATGTTTTGGTCTTAAATTTGATAATCATCATTTGAAACATGAGCACACTTGTTCGAAACAAAATGAAACATATTATAATGATAAATTGAATCTCATAATGTGTTATATTTTTATCTTGATGAATTTTATGATGAAGTTTGTCTTTCAATGTTGAACGTTGATATTTCTATTTTATTTGACATAAAAAAAAAACAAAGGCATGCTCATATGAAATAAATCATACAATGGAAATGCATGTTTCTTGAAATCTTTCGATTTTTCAAATAAAAGACAAGTGATAAATTCATTTATGATATTTTATAAATCACTTGACTTATGAATGAGATTTTGATGATACGGTAATGACTTTATTCATGTTATGAATGTTAAAAATGATAATTTGATTAGGAGTTTCGAATTGACAAAATGAGTTTGAATAATTTTATGACTCCTCTCTTGATCTCTTAAAATCATGACCTTGAATTCTTGACTTGAGATATTTTTGGGAATCAAAATATTCTCCTCTATGATTACTTCTTTACCAAAGAGGAAAACAATTCAAGTTTATGTCATTTGTGAATCTCATAAACTATGTTAATGATGTTGATGATTCGAACTTGAGTGAGCTTTATCACAATCCAAGTCTTGATATCTTAATACTTGATACTTGAAGTTCTTATGCATGAATCAAGTTACTCTTTATGCTATATCATTTTGAGTGAATCATGAGTCTTATTATCATATATTTCATAATATAGAAATGACTTCTTTGGCTTGTATGTCTTATGTGACAATTGAAAAATAGATAATTGAAAAGAAATTTGCCTTATGATGAATCAATGAATCATGACTTGATCTATGAGAATGATATGTTTTTATGCATCATGATTCAAGATTGTATACCCTTTATCATGAATTGATATTTGCCATGTAAGCCCTATACGATTCAAATTGATGTAAAAGAATTGTGCTTAATGATTGAATCATTAATTTATTCTTTTATCATGGCTTGAAAATGAATGAAAAGAAAATATGTTAGAACTTGTAATCATGATTTGAACCTTAATATTGATATGCTTTCATATATCATGATTCTTGGTTGTATGACATTTATCTTGAATTAAAAATTGATAAATATGAATCTAGATCTTGCTAAAATGAAAAGTTATGAATCATGGATGATATCTTTTGGTTTTGATTCTTGTTGAATTTACATATTGATATCCTTTATGACATGATTTCTCATGTTTCAATATTATCTCATATGCATCATGTGATGATTGATATATTGATTGATGCAATTTTCTCATTGGTTCCTCCCTTCTTTTCGATATTGATAAAGGGGGTGAAAAATTGTTAACTTGTGTATCAAAAGAGAAAAATTTGCTAGCTTAAACATTGAGAAGCAAAAAGTTGCTATCTCAAGAGAGGCAAAAATCTTGCTCAACTTCACTTTTTTCAACAAAATTGCTTGCATCTTTATTACAAATTATTGTTGAATCTCATGTAAGATTATTTGTAATATTAATCCTCCCTTTCTTTTTGATATTGATAAAGGGGGAGAAGGCTTTTGCTAGATTGCATATTACAAATGAATGCAAAAGTCCTAGCATGCAAAGAAAACAAAACTTGCAAGCTTGCTCTTCTCAAAAGAGAAGAAAGAAATTACAAAGTTGCATGCATATCACAAAAGAAGTCAAGAAAATGCACATCATTGAATACAATTTGCTTGCACTTCTCAAAGGAACACAGAAAAACTTGTTATCATCACGACAAGTGCTATCTTGCTTATCATGATAAACATGCGATGCCTAAATGTTGTATGATGTGATTAATAGCTAGTATGTTTATAATATTTGCATATCCTTGAAAACTAGCTATGATGCAACTTCTCCTTTTTGTTGATGACATAGGGGGAGAAGTAGATTGATGACTTCATGCATTGTATTGAGTATTTTATATATTTGCATGATGGTTTATTGTATTCTCTTAACATTGTGATGAATGTTGCTTGGATCTGGGATAATCCAAGTGTTCTATCAATGGCATATTGATAGGGGGAGTTTGTGTTAAACTCCGGGGAGTTGTGGTTAACTCCGTCAGTCATCAATTAGTTGTCATCATCAAAAAGGGGGAGATTGTTGAATCTCGGATTTTGATGATGAAACTAATTGAGTGTGTTTTGTTGTCTAACTATGTTTTGAGTTACGCAGGTCTACTATCGATTAGGATTAGATAGTTGATGCTGGAGGAATTGACGTTGCGCCGGAGGTTCGGTCGACTATCGGCAGGAGGCTTCGTACGTCGGGCATCGGACCAAGAAGTGCGGAGTTGCGCCATGGATATCGGGGTTACGGAGGTCAACCGTCAATTGGGCAACAAGACGCTAGAGAGTGTGATGTGCCGAAGGATCGGACGAAGCGCCGACCAATGATGTGCCGGGCAACTGAATGTCAATTCGCGTTGTAATAACTATCTAGATCGAAGTAGAGTGTTTGTTGTTTGTGTGCAGGAGTAACTACGATAAGGATGAAGACGTAAAGTGAAACAAAGGGTCGAAGTCAAGTGCGATGGATCGTTGGGAGTTTGAGAGTTTGACGGAAGTCCGAAGATTCGTTGAGAGTGCTGTCGGAACTGGCCGAGAATGAGTAGGGAGCTTGCCGAAGGGCTTTCGGAAATTTGCCGGGAGGTTCGTCGGAAGTTCACGGAGCTTGCCAAGAAAGATCGGAGCTTGCCAAAGAAGCTCGGGGGAACTCGCCAAGATCATCGAGGAGTCCGAGAGCTTGCCAAGAGTCCGCAGGATGGTTTCCGAGGGATCATCGGAAGACCACCGAAAGTTCGCCGGAAGCTCGACGGAAGAAAACTTGACTTGCAGACTTTGTAATAGCTTAGGAATGTCTTTAATTTCGTAGTTAGCATATTAATTTGGGTTAGGATTAGGGGTTAATCCTTTAACCATAAGTAGGGGCCATTGGGCCTTAGTTTGGGCCAAAGTTTTTGGCCCAAACAGCACCAACGCATGCTACGTGCATGTTACTGTAGCATGGCACTATAGCCGGTTACTGTAGCCGGCTACTATAGCAGGCGATAGTACCTTTGCGCTGAAGCGATAGCACCGCTTTGCTCAAGGCGTAGCACCGCCCCGACTCTGTAACCAGCGGTAGTACCACCTGGTGGGGTGGTAGCACTTGCCTGGTGCGTGGAAAGCCAGTGGTAGCACCGCTTTGGTGAAGCAGTAGAACGCTGGGTGTGTCGATCTGCCAGATCGACAAAGAAAAAACTCAAAAGATTCAAATTTTTGGCTCCAAGTTTGGGCTCCAAATTTGAATCACTTTGAGGCTTATAAATACCCTTTCCTTTTTAGCTGAAAAACACAACCCTTTTGAGAGTTAGAATCTTGGTTTTGAGCTTTTGAAAAGTCTTGAAAAGTCTTGTTCTTGCTAAGTGTTCACCTCCTTCTTTTCCTGAGAAATCTTGTAAGAGTGTGAACCACTTGTAAAGGGTTGTAAGAGGGGTATTTGATCCTACCCCTTCAAAGGATTTGATAGTGGAAGAAGGAAGCCTCATCAGAGAAGGCTTCGGAAGTGGATGTAGGTCACTTTGACCGAACCACTATACATCGCTGCGTCTTGATTGTGTGAGTGTTTAAATTTCTGTTTTACTTTGTTGCAAGCCTTTACTTTACTTGCTCCACTTCCTTTTTATCTTTGTATGCATGCTTTAAAGTTAGAACGCAAAATTTGGTTTCAAACGAAACGTTGCTTTCATCGTACGAAGTTTCCGAAGCTTGTTTTAAATCGCTGAAAAATCTATCGTTTTATCCGCTGCACTAATTCACCCCCCCTCTTAGTGCCGCTCGATCCCTAACAGGAGCTAGATGAGAAACTGAAGAAAATTTATCTTTATCTTTTCGTTGATTAAGATATGATCAATTTAGAGGACTAAATTTTCTTTTAAGGGGGGGAGAGTGTAACATCCCTCGTATTCCTCGTTTCTAAATTTTCGTATAAGAGTTTAATAGCAAAGTTACTATCTGTTTTAAATTCTGTAGAGAAGTCTAAACGATACTGAAAAATCTATTTATATGATGTGAGAATCTATTTGTAAATATTAAAATTTCAAGGATAAAACTATTAAGCTACAAAAATTAAAAAAAAAAGAGGGAAAAATAGCGATGGTTATCCCATCGCCTCTTTTATCGTGCACACCTCTGTTTCCTCCATGAGGAAACAGAGGAGGTGCTGTGCGTTGGTGGAGAAGCGAAAAAGAGGAAGAAAAGAAGAAGAAGAGAAAGAGAAGAAGGAGAGGAAGAAGAGAGGAAGGAGGTGGCTACAGTTAGGGCAGCGCACACCTCTGTTTCCCGCAGGAGGAAATAGAGGAGAATAGTTGTGGTAGCAGGGAGGAGAAAGGAAGAAGAGGAGAAGAAGAGGAAAAAGGGAGAAGAGAGGAAAGAGGAAGAAGGCTGCAGGGCTGCAGTTAGGAGAGAAGAAAAGAAGGAGAGAAGAAGAGAAAAAGTGGGAGAAGAGAGGGAAGAAGAAGAGGAAAGAAAGAGGCTACGGCAGCTGCTGTTAGGAAAGAAGAGAGGAAGATGGAGGGAAGAGGAGAGGGGGCTGTGCTGTGGAGAAAATAGGGAAGAAGAAGAAGAGAGGGAAGAGGGAATTTGGGTGTGTCTATGGTGTGGCACTACTGGTGGGGTTCTTTGCACCCCTATTTCTGCATGAGGAAGCAGAGGAGAGTCTTTGTATGTCGGTGGAGGAGAAGGGAAAGAGAGGAAGAAGAGAAGAAGCGAAGGGAAGAAGGAGAGAAGAGAAGAAGAGATGAGGAGGGAAGGAAGGTCAGATTTGTCAGGTTGTGGTTGTGGCAACTTGGTGAGAAAGAAGAAGAGGTGGAGAGGAAGAAGATGCTGTGGCTGCGGTTGTGATAGCTGCGGCTGGAAAAGAAGAAGAGGAAGGAAGAGGAGAAAGAGAGGAAGAGGAGCAAGGGAGGATGAGGATGCTATGGCTGAGAGAGAAGGAGCAGAAATAGCATAGTGGAAGGGGCTGTGGCTGTGGCTATGGCTATGGCTGTGGCTGGGACTGCAGCTGCGGCTATGAGTACGGCAGCTGTGGTTGAGAAAAAAGAGGAAGGGAAAGCAGATGACTGCGCCCTCCTACGTTCTGCATGAGATGCAGCTGAGGAAGAAAGAAGATACGTGAACAATATGGCATAGGGAGAGGAGATTGAGGAAAGGTAGAAGGATTTGGGCTTATAATTTCGTTGGATCAGAATATTCGAAAGGCAAGTGTTCCACTCCTTTCTATTGCAATCCTAATATTTGCTTTTTCCTTGAATATGAGAAATTTGAATTGTTCTAGCCTTGAAATCTGATATCTTTATTGTTTGGAATGTAAATGCTTGAATCTGGAAAATTATCAAAATTCTGACTATTCTACTTTGTTTCAGCTATAAATCCCTGTACAGATTTCCAATTTAGGTAAAGCTTATTTAATCTGAATGTAGACTTGTAGACCTTTCTTTGGACAGCTTATTTTTATGATTTGGAGTAAATTTGCCTATCCAAACATCAAATTGAATCAACTCTATGGAATCTGTAAAATAGAGACTATAAGTTTTGACCTTTTGATACTAAACTGCCTATAAGTCTCTATTAGAAATTGTGATTTATGTGAAACTTACTTTTTTGGAAACTAGACTTATTGATCTTTCTTTTGGTACCTAGATTGAAAAGTTTGGAGTTAAAATGACTACCCAGAATTCTGTTGAATTCGATCCTATTGTTTCTGAAAACAGAGATTTCGTTTCTTGACTCTTGGTTACCAAATCATTTGTAACTCTTTGATTAAAATTCCTATTTGTATGAAACTTATTTTATCTGAAATTAGACTTCTTCAGATTTCTAATGACATCTTTCTGGAGTGATTTGGAGCATAATTGGTTATGAAAAAAATTCATGAAATGTGGCTCTCAAATTCTGCCAACAATTGAGCTTTGGTCGATTCTGCCTATTCTTGTTTATTCCTTTGGAAAATTGATTTCGAATATAATCCTTTCTTTGACTGAGCTTGATATTATTGCTTTGAATCCTTGTATGCTCTTGTTTTTACTTCCTTTCAAATTTGAATGCAATTGTAAAAGATTATGTTTGCATCGTATTGACTCATAAAGGCACATGTACGTTTTGTTGATCCGCATGTGCTTCCGATGTGCTAATTTTATTGCTCACCTGTCCTTTTGTACTCTGGTGGCTATGGGATCATGTGAACCTTTGCCAGAAATGGTGAAGGGAGTTATGCTTTGAGCCCGCGATGCTCTGATTTCTATCTGGGTCCATGCTCTGAATGGACCATATTCTGTTTGAGATTCCACTGCTACCCTCTGTGTTTTTGATATGATATCCAAAGCATTATTTATATTTATATGTGCGCTTTGGATGATAAGAAAATGAATGAACATTAGATATGATATTTGAGCTTCTATTTCTTATTTGATATATGGATATGCTCTGAGATATCTCATATGCCATTTGATATGTTCCAAAATGTTCCCTCTGCTCTTGATATACTTTGAAACATTACATAGGCCTTTGATATGTTTCGAAATATTTCATTGCCCTTGATATGCTCCGAATCAGTTCATACGTTATTGATATGTTCCGAAATATTTCATATGTTGTTGATATGCTCCGAAACATTTCATACATCATTGATATGCTCTGAAATATCCTGTGCACCATTGATATGCTTCATAATGTCCTATGTATCATTTGATACACTCTGAAATACTATTTATGTCATCTGATATGCTCCAATTACTCTCTACTCCATTTGTTATGAATCAAATATATTTTAAATGAAATGACATCTGCGATTTGTATCTAATGAGCTGATACCTATGAATTCTGGTATTTCTGCCATGTATTTTGATACCAAGCTTGTTTGAAACTATCATTCCTTGTTCTGGATATGTTTTACAACTTGCTGAGCTTTGTAGCTCACTCCATTGTTATATAACTCTTTTTCAGGTTAGCTTGTCACTCGCTAAATGTTAGATTTCGGCTGAGACAAGGAAAAGCTATTCAGATTGTGGCAAGACATTGTGGGTTGTTAGGCTATTGTTGTATAAGTATGTTTTGTATGAAATATTGTCGATGAATCTGAATTGATGTATTATGTAAAAGCTTTTAAAGACCTCGTATGGTTGGAATTTTGGAATGTTGAGTTCAGGGTATGATGATATGAATTTATGGTAAATGGTTGGAGTTTTGATTGTATAAATTCTTATGCTTATGGAATTATAAGTGAGGTTGATATTTTGTTGAGTTAATTTGGGTACTTATAAAGGTTCGTGTGATGTGATATATGATTATAATTGCATAGGTGTTATGTATATGAATGATATTTGAATGTTTCTCTGTATCCTCAAATAATTGTTTGGATCCTGGGATTGGATCGTAATAAATTTTAATGTTATGGATTTTGAGACAGGGTCACACCTCCTGAATGCGATGATTTCAGGAGGGGCGTGACAGTTCCACCACTTGACATGGCACTAGGTTACTGTTTGGGTCTTTCACTTAGCCCTACACAGCCCTGATTCGGGTCCAATTGATCGCTAATTGAGTTGGCTCAATTCCAACCCAATTAGACCTAATCCTACTTCGATCTAGATAATTTTTAGAAAGCTTTGAATTCATTCATTGTTCGGCATGTCATTGGTCCATCAGTGCTTCGTTCGATCTTTCGGCACATCGTCCTCTTTTGCGGCCTATAGCCCAATTGGTAGTTGTCCTCCGTAACTCCAATCTCTTTAGTGTAACTCTACTCTTCTGGGCCCAATGCTTGAATCCTTTGTCTGAAGCTTTCTACCGATATGTCAACCGATCCCCTGGTTTGATGTCTAATCTTCTAACATGTTCTTCTCTGACCCAATGTCGATCTTCTTATTTTAATTATTTTATCCTAATCGAAAGTAGCCCTATGTCACTCAAAATGTAGTTAGATCATAATCACAATTAATTGGTTTCATCATCAAAATTTGAGATTCAATAATCTTTCCCTTTTTTATGATGACAACTAATTGATGACGGAGTTATTGTTAACTCGCCCTATCAATATTGCTATATTGATAGATCATTTGAATTCAAAAAATCATGCAATAATCAAATTATTCAATACATCATACAATGCAAGATCATCATCATGTTGAATCTCAGAATTTGATGATAAAGTCAATTAATAGATTATTTGATCTAATCTATATTATTGAGAAAAGTGTTCAGGATTTACTACAATAGTGATGAAGATGTAAAGCAAAACGATATACTAGAGTCAAGTGCGATTGAAACATTAGAAGTTTGAGAGTCTATCGGAAGTCTAAAGATTCGTCAGAAATGCTGTTGGAATTGGCCGAGAATTAATCGGGGGTTGCCAATGGGTTGTCAGAAGTTTGCTGGAAGGTTCATCGGAAGTTCGCGGAGCTTACCGAGAAAGATTGAAGCTTACTAAAGAAGACTCGTCGGAACTAGCCAAGGTCGTCATAAAGTTTAGGAGCCTACTGGAAGTCCGCCAGAAGATGCCCGAGGGTTCATTAGAAGTCCATCGAAAGTTTACCAGAAGCTCGCTAGAAGAAGATTTGATGTGTCGACTTATGCTTTTGCTTAGTGTATATTTTTAATTTCATAGTTAGCATATAATTAGGGTTAGGATTAGGTGTTAATCTTATAACCCTGGTAGGGGCCAACTGGGCCTATAAAATTAATTGGATTGGGCCAGATTCAAGGCCCATCCAGAAGTTCTAAACCTTATCTAGCGATGGCACTACCTGATTGGGGCGGTGGAAATGCCTAGGGTTCAAATTCCCAAAAGCTCTAGGTGATGGTACCGCCCAGGTTAGCGGTGCTACCATTGATAGTTATTAACTGCTTAGTGATGGTCCTGCCTATCAGGCAGTGGTATCGCCCCACCACAGTGCCCGAGGCTCTACCCTGGTGGTAGTACCGCTAGACTAGGCGATGGTACCGGCCAGTGTTAGGGTCAATTGGCGGTGGTATCGCTAGCTCCCGAAAATCCAGGATGTGACCTCTTTTGGCTCCAATTCTGAAGCCAATTGAGCCTATAAATACCCCTTACTTCTCAGCTAGTAAAGCCCATTGAGAAGTAATAAGAACTGAGTCAAAACTATAGTGAAATAGCCTTGAAAAGTTATAGCATTCACCTCCCGAATTCCAAGTGTAAAAATTCTGTAAAAGGGTGTGAGCCACTTGCAAAGTTCTATAAAAAGGGTGTTTGATCCTTCCCCTTCAAGAAGGATTGATAGTGGAAGCTGGTAACCTCATTGGAGGACGTTTCGGTAGTGGATGTAGGTCGATTTGACCGAACCACTATAAATCGCTGCATTCTTCTCTTGGTGTGTAAGTTTTAATTATTGTATTTAATTCTTTACTTCACTACAATTATTCATTCTCTCCTTCTCTACTCTCTTACGTATTCACTCAGATCAATCTTCTTTGTTGAAATCGTTTTCATCATATAAAACTTCTCAATGCACAATGTTTTTTCGTAATTGAATTAAATTATCAATTTTTATCCGTTGCACTAATTCACCACCCCCCCTCTTAATGCCCCTCTTGATCCTAACAGTTGGTATCAGAGTAAGGTCACTCTCATTCTGGTTTAAAACCTAAGAGAGATGTCATTTGCTGATATGCAAGAGGGCCACTCAATCACACGTTCGCTTATGTTTAATAGGTCGGATTACACGTATTAAAGACTCACATAAGAATTTTTCTTATTTCTATGGATTTTAAACTTTAGAACATTATTGAAATTAGCTTCCAAAAGTCTTCTCTTCCGATGAGCGATTGGAATGAGTCGAAGAAGAAGACTTTCGCTCTTAATACCAAGGCTATGAATGTCTTATTTTGTGCCTTAGACAAAAATAATTTAATCATGTTTCAATTTGCGAATCGGCTTTTGATATTTGGCATACTCTTGAAATCACTCACGAAGGTACTAGTCGAGTGAAAGAGTCCAAAATCAATCTTTTAGTGCATTCTTACGAGTTGTTTCAAATGAAACTAAGTGAGTCCATTGAAGATATGTACACCCATTTTATGGATGTCGTTAATGGACTAAAAGTACTTGGGAAATTTTTTTTCTAATTTTGAACTTGTAACTAAAATTCCAAGATCCCTTCTAAAGAGTTGGGATCCTAAAGTTACGATCATTCAAAAGGCCAAGGACTTAAAGAACTTTCCTCTCAAAGAATTAATTGAGTCATTAATGACCTATGAGAGTTGGGATCCTAAAGTTACGACCATTTAAGAGGCCAAAGACTTAAAAAAATTTTCTCTCAAAGAACTAATTGGGTCATTAATGACCTATGAGATGACTTGCAACACTCATGATGAGCTTGAGAACTCCCTTCCAAAGAACAGGAAGAATATGACATTGAGAATATAAGATCACTTGAAAGAATCTTCAAGTGATGGACTATGATGACGAACTTGCACTCTTGACATGAAAATTCAAAAAATTTATAAGGAGAAATAAGTTTAAAAATTACTCTAAAAATAAACTTGAACCTAAGAAAGAATAAGTGATATACTATGAATGCAAGAAGCTGGGGCATTTTAAAAGCGAATGCCCCTAAGCAAAGAAGAAGCAACCAAAGAAGAATAAGGCTCTAAAGGCAACATGGGATGATTCAAGTAGCTCCGAAGACGAAGAACCAAGCAATAGGAGGTCGCCAACTTTGCCTTAATGGCTATCGAAGAAGAGGTAAGTAATTTAATTGATGAAAATTTAACTTTCAACTAGCTTTCAAATGCTTTTCATTATTTGTTTGATGAGTATGGAGTAATTAGTAAAAATTTTAATTTGTTAAAATACGAGCATGCTCTCTTAGTTGATAAATTTGAAAATTTTAAACATAACACTCCTTCTTTGCCTCCATGCTCTGAGTGTGTACACTTAGAGGCACTTGAGAAGGAGAACTTGCTACTCAAACAAACCTTAGATAAATTTAAGGTTGATAGTGTTGGGAAATCTATCAGCGGAGCGACATCACATGCGCAGTGGAAGAACAGAAAAGAAAAAACCCAAGATTTCTCGTTGAAAGTTTTCATCGTCGTGCGAAGATCGGTGCATCAAAAGAAATCCACGAAAAATTACACGTGTAAAAGAAAGTACCTAGGGAGATCATATATCCCTGAATCCCTACAGATCTGTAGGAGAGGATGAGGAGGTCAAGCATCCTCCTCTCTAGCAGTATCCACACGACAGGAATTGCGACGATGCACCTCTCTCTCTAGGGAGAGGAGAACAGGAGGTGGCTACCAAAAGAAACCCTCAGCCTATAGAGCTTTAGTTCCCTCCTATTTATAGAGGCCCCCTGAAAACCCTAATGGATCTTTTGCCCTATTGGGTATTGGATCTCCATCCAATTACCCAAGCCTCTTGGATTAGTGGATCTCTACCCAATAATCTCTTATTAGCAATTATTAGATCTTATCTCAAGATCCAATAATTCAGGGGCTTAATGGATATCCAATAAGATAGCGGGTTTAGTGGATATCTCAAATCCGAACCTCTACTCATCGCAACACCTACCATATGTGTTTGACCCTCTAGGCCCAATATCGAGCTAGCCATGAGTCATACTTGTCAGAACTCCTTTTGACTTAGTGAATTATTATCTCTATAATAATTCACCCAACTCATCGACTGCGGACGTACCAGGACACTACGCCGCAGCCCCAAGTCGATATAGGAGAATCCAATTCTTTGGACCTATCTATCCTCAGTTACCATGTATCTATAGTCCCTCATCCATCCAATATCCCAGAGACCCTATACCGGGTATGGTGCTGTTAGGCCCATACGGTCTCTCCTAGAGTCTTGCTCTAATCGGATTCTCCCGGAGAACCTTTCTCTCTCAATCCAAATAACCTTGGACAAGGATTTGTTCGAGCAAGAACACATAGGATATTCCTCTCATGATACCGAGAGCGGATGATCCTCTATTGATATTCAATAGCCCTCGTAAGGTTGGCTACCACTCTCAATAATCGATTGTACTAGATCTAGAACTTTCCAAACCTATAAGTTCGGTATCAAAGAGTGGAGTACTCATACAGGACATCCTTGGTTTCTCAAGTCTAAGGACCAGATACACTATTGGGACTACGGAATCACTGTCTGACGTGAGGTATCAATAACCATCTAGCATTCCATAGGCGAATCAATCAGTGAACTCATTCCCCAATGAGCACCTGCACTGTACCCTTAGTGTCCCCACACGAGTAGCTATGAGACCAGCTACCTTCATCATATGGACGGGTATACAGCATGCTAGTCTATCCGATTATCTCAATGTTCTTCTCGAGTAACCTATGACCAGGATAATTCAGGGTCTATATTTAAAGGTGAATCGGTCTCATTATCGTGATCTCATCATAATCTGATTCCCATTGCATAGATCTAGGGACATCACAATATATACAACACACAAGATAAAGTGATAAAACGCCTAATAATAAGTAAAGAGAAAAAGTGCATATCATGTCAGAAGTGCCATCACTCATGTGATTGGCTTACAAGGCACATATGATTAGCAATCTTCCACTTGACCTAAAGCTAATCACCTACGTGTCTGATCCCTATCAGACCTCTGTGACGCTCAAAGATAATTTGAGACAATAGCTTGGTCAGTGGATCTGCAATGTTATCTTCGGATGGAACTCTTTCCACTACTACATCTCTTCGGGCCACGATCTCTCTAATAAGTTGGAACCTCCTCAGAACACTTCTGATGAGACTCGGGTTTCCTTATTTGAGTAATCACCCTATAGTTGTCGCAATATAAGGGAATCAGCTCTTCGTTGCTCGACATGACTCCCAAATCTGTGATGAACTTCTTCATCCAGACTCCCTCCTTTGCTGCCTCTATCGCAGTAATGTATTCTGCCTCTGTGGTCGAGTCAGCTATAGTGTCTTGCTTGGAACTCTTCCAGCATACTGCTCCTCCATTCAGGGTAAACACATACCTTGAATTAGACTTGCTATCATTGACATTGGACTAGAAGCTCGAGTCCATGTAGCCCTCAACCTTGAGGCTACTACTTCCATATACCAGTAAAAGATCCTTAGCCCTTCTCAAGTACTTAAGGATACTATTTACTACTTTTTAGTGCTCTAAGCCTGGATCTGCCTGATATCTGCTCGTGACACTCAGAGCATGCGCTATATCAGGCCTGGTACATAGCATCGCATACATGATAAATCCTATCGCTGATGCATATGGTATCATATCCATGTGTGTCCTTTCTTTAGAAGTTTTTGGGGACATACTCCTAGAAAGTGATATTTCATGTCTTATTGGTATGAGACCTCTCTTAGAATTTTTCATGTCAAACCTTTTGACAATAGTGTCTATGTACCTAGACTGGGATAAGCCAAGCATCCTCTTGGATCTATCTCTATAGATCTATATCTCCAATATGCAAGATGCTTCCCCAAAGTCCTTCTTGGAGAAGTGCCTAGATAACCAAGTCTTTACTATGAAGAGTATTCCTACATCATTCCCAATGAGCAGGATGTCATCCACATATAATACCAAAAAGGTGATAGTGCTCCCACTTACTTTTCTATACACACAAGGCTCATCTTCATTTTTAACGAAGTCATAAGATCTGATCGCCTCATCAAATCTTATGTTCCAACTTCGGGAAGCTTACTTCAATCCATAAATGGACTTAAGCAACCTGCACACCTCATAATGGAAATCATCAACTTAGCAACCATACACCCCGATAGCTAAAGAGCTATGATACATATGGAATGCAAATTGACACCCTCCAACGAATTGAAACAAGGCGGATCGTTCAAGAATGAAGTAAGAGAAACTATTCTAATTACTTATCAATAAAAAATTGATAAAATAACTAGAATAGCACTTTAAATTCCCTTAAGACGCCACAAACTAACAAGTCTGATAAGTCAAAGGAAAAGCAAAGATTTGGTTTGAATGCCATAAGCAGAAAAGCTTGATAAGTTCTAAAGTTCATACAAGAACTTAAAAACAAAACACTCACCGGTGTTGAAAAATTATTATATTTCCCAAATTGTCTGTCTTACACTGGGAATCAGCCTCATTTATATAGTATGAGGCTTAGTACAAAGGGAATGAATGTATTAAATAATATTCATATTCCAAATTCATGATTTTTGGTAAACATGGCTGAATGGACTTTTATTCTTTAAGATGAGGTCTTCAAATTTGTCCTTCTCTCTTCATGATCATGTTGACCATTTTAGGCTCTTCTTCCAACCATAGAATCTTGACTGAGTCTTGACTAGCTTGATCCTTCCAAATGTTTTCCAATAAACAAGTTAAAGCTTCTTTCATCCTCTTAGCTTTAGCTCTTGTCATTGGTCCTCCATGAATAATTAAAGGGTCTTTAATAGAATTATGATCAACTTGCTGATTCATATCATTCCCCCTTTCCTGGAAAGGATTCGTCCTTGAATCATAGCCTCCATCACCGTGATTTTGTTGATGGCTCTGCAATCAACACACATTCTCCAAGATCCATCCGTTTTAGGCACCAAAAGAACAGGAACTGCACATGGACTCATGCTTTCTCGCATATACCCCTTTTCTATAAGCTCACTGACTTACTTTTAGATTTCCTTGGTCTCTTTTGGGTTGTATCTATATGCTGGCCTATTTGGTATACTTGCATCTAGAATGAAATCAATTTGATGCTCAATTCCTCTAATTAGTGGCAAACCATTGGGAACTTCTTCGGGAAAGATATCCTCATTTTCCTGCAAAAGATCAACAATAACACTAGGCAAACTTTTGTCAATTTTGTTAGAAGAAATCAAAATGTCCTTGTACATAAGTACAAATAAGGGCTACCTCATAGTTAAGGCCTTTTTTACATCACTCATTCTGGCATAAACACTCATTTTTCTTTCACTCAAGCCTTCCTTGTTTTCTCTCCCCTTGTGTTTCCCAATACTCTTATTTTTATCACTCATCTCATTTTTTTTCTTTTTTTCTCTCTTTCTTGCTCCCTTCCAAAAGTTTTGGTTAATGAAGACTCAAGCTCCTCATACTGTTGTTTTATGCGCATCCGGTCTTCAAGAATTGTCTTCGGAGGCAACGGTCCAAGCTGATTTTTTGTCCATCCATGATCAAGGAATAACGGTTCTTGAACCCATCATGTGTTACCCTACGATCATATTGCCATGGTCTTCCCAACAACATGTGACCAGCATACATAGGTACCACATCACACCAAACTTCATCCTTATATCTACCAATTGAAAAATGAACTAACACTTGCTGATTTACCTTTACTACACCACTATCATTCAACCATTGCAACTTGTAAGGTTTTGGATGTTTGATAGTAGGCAATTTCAGTTTCTCCATGAGTAAGGTACTTGCCACATTAGTACAACTTCCGCAATCAATAATCACATTGCACAACTTATTAGCAATCAAAAATGAGTATGAAACAGATTTTCACGTTGTTCACCCTGTTCATCATTTTTACTTTGCAAACTAAGTGTGCGTTGAATAACCAAAATTTCACCTTTAGCATACTCTACGTCACTAGTATCCTCTGGAATGTCATCATCATCCTCTCTTTCACTTTCAGATTCTATATTCCCATCTCTTATAATCATAACTCTCTTATTAGGACATTCACGTGCTATATTTTCATGCCCAAGGCATTTAAAATACTTAATACCTCTACTTTGATTAGGTTGATTCTCACCTTTACCCTTGCTGCCAAATTCATTTTTTCCTTTAATTCCATTAATTTTAGGCTTAACAATGGGTTTATCATCCTTTTTACTCCAATTCGGTTTCCAAGATGAAGAAGAACCCGAATAAGGTTTTGAATTATACCTTGTGCCTTTTCTTTTGAGTTGTCTCTCAATCTTCATGACCATATTCACCATATCCTCAATCTCCATATAATGCTACAATTCCACAAGATCAACAATGTTCTTGTTTAATCCACTCAAGAATCAAGCCATTGTAGCCTCACGGTCTTCCTCCACATAAGCCCTTATCATAGCTATCTCCATCTCCTTGTGATATTCATCAATACTCATGGAACCTTGTGTCAAAGTTTGCAGTCGTTGATGCAAATCCCGATAGTAATGACTTGGGACAAATCTCCTCCTCATGATTTGTTTCATCTCCAACCAAGTCTCTATGGGCCTTTCATCATTTCTATGCCTGTCTTTACATAATTGATCCTACCAAATTATAGCATAATCACAAAATTCAACAGCAGCTAATTTTACCTTTTTCTCTTCGGAGTAGTTGTGACATTCAAAGATCAACTCCACTTTTCGTTCTCACTCCAAATAAGTATCTGGATTATTCTTTCCTTGAAAAGAAGGAATTTTCATTTTGATGCTACCTATGTTTCTATCCACACCATCAAAACGTCCTCTCCTAGTTTGTCTCGTAGGATTAACATTTTGACCAATTAGAGTGACTTGGACATCGTCGAGGTCATCTCCGCCATTATATTCATCGTGGATGAATGCTGGTTGTCTCCTACACCGTGGTTCACCTTCCAATCTATTAATTGCATTATCATGCCTTTCTAGATGATCTCTTACATCTCCTATCACTTTGAACATACATTCAAATTGTTGTTGCATTGCTTAAGGCAAAAGATCATTTGATGAAGAACTCGTGCCTTTTTCTTTAGACATGTTTGCAACCTGAAAAACAAAGTTAGAATAGCCTCACCAACACTCTCTCACATGTTTCACTCAAGATTTGATTCACTCCACTCGTGTTTTCACACAATGTTTGGCTTTTCTCGATATTGATCTCACCACTCTTGTTTTTACCTCTTGTTTTGTTCTTTGAGTTCTTAGATTAACTAAAAAACTTAAATAAACAATTCGGATTATGGCAATTCAAGGGTATTGAAATTGGACATAAAAGCAAAAAAATGTAACCCAAGTTTGGCCTTTAAAATGTAAGCCAATTTAAAGGTGTGTGTAATACACTTCAATAATAAGCAAAGATTAGAATTCAAGTATCAAATGAATAAAGGAAATTTTCTGGAATGAGAAAAAAAAATTCCAAACTTGAAACAAGAATTCAAAATTATGAAGATAGAATTCTGTAATTTTCAAGAAGTCCCTGAATTCACAAATTCTTTTTTTATAATTTCGATCTCTTTCTTTTTTTCTTTCTTTCTTTCCTTTTTTTTTACCTTTGATCTTCTCCTCTCTCTCTCTCTTTTTTTTTCTTTGATCTTTGATTTCCTCTCCTCTTTTTTTTTTTACTTTTGATTTTCTCTCTCTTTTTTTTTTAACTTTCTGCTCTCTTTCTTTTTTTGACGATAAAGTGAGGGGAAAAAATGAAAAACAAATAGTAATAGCAATAAGAAGGAATGAAGAATAGCAATTATGGATATCATGATAAAAGATGAATAAGAGAATAGGGAAATGCTAAAAGATAATAAATAAATGGATAAGCAAACCTCGAACTTGAGCCGTGCTCTAATACCACTTATCACATGGCCATTACCCTCTCCTTACAAAACCGGTTTGCCAGGTGTGCAGCGTCAATGCTTATAAGGCTCAAGACCTCCCCTTTCCTTACCAATGTGGGATTAAATGCACCTTGCCTACCCCCTCTTGGGGCGCACCTCCTCTTGGGGTGCACAGCTACCTACCCCCTCTAGGGCGCACCCCCTCTTGGGGTGCACGGCGTGATACCCCCTTTGGGGTGATCACCGTGACATCCTTGAGAATTTACCCTGTATACCCCCTATGGGGCGCTTAGCGTGACATTCTCCCCCACCCAATCTCATGACGTCCTCGTCACGGACTGGCCACCCTGCCTACCCCCCTTGGAGTGCTCGGCATGGTCACCCCCTCTGGGGTGATTGGTGAAGGCCAAGGGTTGCTCTGATACCAAATGATGGAAATCATCAACTTAGCAACCATACACCTCGATAGCTAAAGAGCTATGATACATATGGAATGCAAATTGACACCCTCCAACGAATTAAAACAAGGCGGATCGTTCAAGAATGAAGTAAGGAAAACTATTCTAATTACTTATCAATAGAAAATTGATAAAATAACTAGAATAGCACTTTGAATTCCCTTAAGACACCACAAACTAACAAGTCTGATAAGTCAAAGGAAAAGCAAAGATTTGGTTTGAATGCCACAAGTAGAAAAGCCTGATAAGTTCTAAAGTTCATATAAGAACTTAAAAAAAAAACACTCATCGGTGTTGAAGAATTGTTATACTTCGTAAATTTTCTGTCTTACATTGGGAATCAGCCTCATTTATATAGTATGAGGCTTAGTACAAAGGGAATGAATGCATTAAATAACATTCATATTCCAAATTCATGATTTTTGGTAAACATGGCTGAATGGACTTTTATTCTTTAAGATGAGGTCTTCAAATTTGTCCTTCTCTCTTCATGATCATGTTGACCATTTTAGGCTCTTCTTCCAACCATAGAATCTTGACTGAGTCTTGACTAGCTTGATCCTTCCAAATGTTTTTTAATAAACAAGTTAAAGCTTCTTTCATCCTCTTAGCTTTAGCTCTTATCATTAGTCCTCTATGAATAGTTAAAGGGTCTTTAATAGAATTATGATCAACTTGCTGGTTCATATCACCTTATCTGGGTTATCCCTGGACACGAATCCCTCAAGTTATATCATATACACGTCCTCCTCGAGATTACTATTGAGGAATGTGGTTTTGATGTCCATTTGTCAGATCTCATATCATAGTATGCTGTAATAGCCAATAGAATTCGAATGGATTTTAGCATAGCTATAGGTGAGAAAGTTTCGTCATAGTCAACACCTTGCCTTTGACGATACCCCTTATCCACTAGCCTTGCTTTATAGGTCTCTACCTTTCCATCTACTCCAATCTTCTTTTTGAAGATCCACTTGCAGCCAATGGGTACAATACCCTCGGGTGCATTAACTAGGTTCCAAACCTTGTTGGATTACATGGAATCTATTTCTGAATTCATGGCTTCTTACTATTTCCCGGAGTCTACGCTCATAATAGCCTCCTTGTAGATTTGAGGATCAATATCCTCAACATCCTCTCTTCTGATATGTCCCACATATCTCTCAGGAGGATGGGATACTCTATCGGACCTACGTAAAGTTGGAACTTGTGTATTAGGTATCTGAACAAATTCTGGAATGGTGCTTGAGCTAGGTTCTCCAACCTCGATCAACTCTATCATGCTCCCACTGTCTCCACCAAGAATATGTTCCTTCTCAAGGAACACTGCTCTCTCTTGGCTACAAAAACCTTTTGGTCCTCAGGGTGATAGAAATAATACCCACAAGTTTCTTTGAGGTATCCCATGAACTTGCACCATTTCGTTCTAGATTCCAACTTGTTAGGGTTGTGTCTCTTAACGTGGGCAGGGCAGCCCCAAATCTTAACAATCTTAAGATTAGGCATCTTCTTATTCCATATCTCATATTGAGTAGACATCACTAACTTGTTTGGAATTCTGTTCAGAAGGTAAGCTGCGGTCTCTAGGGCATATCCCCAGAATGAGATGGGTAGATTGGCGAAACACATCATGGAATGCACCATGTCTAACAGTGTTCGATTCCTCCTTTCTGATACACCATTAAGTTATGGTGTATAAGGAGGTGTCCATTAGGATAAGATCCCATAGTCTTTGAGGAATTGGGTGAACTCTGTACTCAAGTACTCACCTCCTCTATTTGATCGAAGGATTTTAATACTCTTTCCTGTTTGGTTCTCCACTTCATTTTTATATTCCCTGAATTTCTCAAAAGCTTCAGACTTATACTTCATCAAGTACACATGTTCGTATCTTGAGAAATCATCAGTGAAAGTAATGAAGTAGGAGTAACCACCTATGGCATGAGTTGACATGGGACCGCATACATCACTATGTATGAGTTTTAGTAACTCAGTGGCTCTCTCTCTAGTTCCACTAAATGGAGAGTTGGTCATCTTTCTCCGAAGGCAAGGTTCACATGTCGCATATGACTCAGTCAAATGGATCTAGATATCCATCTTTTAGTAATTTTTGAATTCTTCCCTCATGGATGTGACCTAGCCTACAATACTAAAGATATGCATTGTTCACCTCTTCTCGTTTTCTCTTAGACTCACTTACACTCATGATATATGGAGCTGTATCTAGCATAAATAAACCATTATGCAATGTTCCTCTCGTGATGATCTGATCATCTAATATTATTGAACAACCATTGTTTTCAAAAACTAATTTATATCCAATAACTATCAAACATAAAATGGAAATAATATTTTTGATAATAGAAGGAATATAATAGCATGCATCTAATGCAATAATAGCTCCACCAGGCATATGTAAAGTGACCTTGCTAATAGCCACTACAGCAACCTTTGCTCCATTGCCCATCTTAAGGTCCATCTCGCCTTTATTCAATCTCCTAGGTCCTGTCAGAACTTGCAACAAATTACAGATATGATAAGTACTCCCGGTATCCAATACCCATGTGTTATCATAAGATTCTGACAAATGGAGACTGATCATAAATGTACCTGAAGCTTCTCCAAGCTTCTGTTTCACCTTTTCTACAAGGTACTTTTTACAGTTCATCTTCCAGTGCCCATCTTTATCGTAGTGGAAGCATTAGCCTTTGTCCTTTGTTGGTTCTTTCTTGGCAACCTTTTCCTTACCCATTTTTCCCTTGTCCTTGCCCTTCTTAAGGGTCTTCTCAACATTCCTTTTCTTTCTGGTCTCACTAGTGTAGAGAATCAGCTTCTCTTTCTTGATGGTGCTCTGTGCTTCTCTCAACATATTGAGGAGCTCTAGGAGGGTCACCTCAAGTTTGTTCATATTAAAATTTATTATGAACTGAGAAAAGGAATCTAGTTGGGATTGAAGCACAAGATCCACACATAGGTTATCCTCTAGGAACATTCATAGTTGTGAGTTTCTCGATCCACTCAATCATCTTAACATATTTTTGAATCGGTATCTCCTCAGTCATCCTAGTACGGAAAAGACTCTTTGATATCTCATATCGTTGAGTTCTTCCCTATTCCTCAAACAGTTTACAGAGATACAGAAGTATGGAATTAGCATCCATATTTTCATGCTGTCTCTGTAGCTTAGTAATCATAGAGGCCAACATATAACACTGAGCAAGAGTGAAATCATCTAAGTACTTCACATAACGAGTGATCTCATCCTCGCTTGCCCCTTCGTCAAGCGTAAGGATCATTGTATTAAGGACATATGCGATTTTCTCCGTCGTGAGAACGATTCTTAGATTACGAAGCCAATCTGTATAATTTGGACTAGTGAGGTGGTTGGCATCAAGTATGCCATATAAAGGATTTAAAAGTGATATTTTTCTAAAATAAAAGATGTAGCAGAAATAAATAACATGCAGACTTTACAAAAATTTAAACAATTAAGATAAGGTCTTCTATCTTAATATATTCCCACTAATTTTTTGCGAGACACACAACACCCTCCGGTATGTGAATCGGAGACCCCCGACGGATCTCTAGTGGGGATCAGGATCCAATCGACGTCTTAACGTAACCTTGAGGGACTCGACCAATCACGTTAAGCCCGTAAAGGTGGGCAACTCTTGCCAATCACATCTCCTTGTGATTCCCGTCCTGTTCGGCCTCCGAACCACCATGGCCTTGAGGGACTCGACCAACCATGATGTTAGGTTAAGTCATCACCATCATTACAAGATGAGTCTGATTCGGTGATATACTCTCGAGAGACTCGACCAAGCATACCATGTCCTCAGGCCACCGGTGACATCTCTATGTCGTAGATAAGATAGCGAGACACGATATAGGTGAGTCTCGAGGGACTCGACCAACTCAACCTATACTGAGAATCGGTTCTTACTTATAACGATGGAAGGTCACGTGGGTCAATCTAATTGCCTCACGTTTACTGACTTAATATTATTAATGGAGAGGATTTTTGATTTGGTCTCCTAACATAATGTGTCACACACATACGTATTTAATATATATATCTACATTGCATGCAAATATATATATATACATATCTAGTAGGTGTATATCTAATCACACATTACATGAGCAATCACACCAGATGATCATGGACCACATCCTAATATGATCAAACCCGAGCCAGTGGGCCCAATTACTCACATCAAGATATATGTGTACTTCGACGCATCTCTATGCCCTGTGATCGTCCATCTCGCTTTGTCGGATCCGTCGACATCTCAACGTATCTCCATGCGTTGGATCGTCTGTCTCGACCTCGTGAGTCATGCTACCACTGCGCCTCCTCATGTAATTACAATATAATTATAGGAACATAGGCCCGACAATAAATGAGAAAAGAATAGAGGCTCGCAGGCCCCAATAATAATAATCACAGGTACACAAATCACATCATAGGTCCATGATCATCTGTCCACATCATACATCACATGTATATGTTATTTTATAGGACTACCAGATAAAGAAAATAATAGTTAATTAAATTATTTAATTAACATATTTATTTTTTCTAAAATCAGGGACATAAAGGGAATTTTTGAATCCTAGGGGTATTTTGGTAATTTGATCAAAAAGGTATTTTGGTAATTCTATCAAAAGGGATAAAATCTGAAATTTCTGAAATTCCGAGGGGTAAAATTATCTTTTTCCCTAAAACCTTAATCCCTCACCCTTACTACGCTATGCCGCCACCTGCCATGGCTGGCCTTACGCATGGTGAGCGGCGGCATGTGCGCCGCACCGTGGCGGAGTGCCCGCCGTCAGTGCCCGCGGGCGCGGGTGCCTAGTGCCGGCACCTCTGCGGTGTTGGCCCGCGGGCACAAGCGCCCCTACGGGCGGACCGCAGGCCGCCGGCGTAGGCAACCTGCCTGTGGCCAGCAGCTCGCCGGCCGGTGGTTGTTGCCTGTGAAGGCAGTATGGCTACAAGCAGCCTTGTGGCCGCTACAGGAGCACAACAAGGGCAGCAACAGTTGCTGCCCTTCCTGGTCCTTTTCCGCCAATGATTTTCGGGTCAAAAGCAGATCCAAAACACAACACACGCAGTTTAAGATCCGATCATCGCACGAACAACCTGGCTCTAATACCACTGTTGGGAAATCCATCAGGGGAGCGACATCACATACACAGTGGAAGAACAGAAAATAAATAACCCTAGATTTCCCATAGAAAGTTTTTATCGTCGTGCAAAGATCGGTGCATCAAAACAAATCTGCGAAAAACTGCACGTGTAAAAGAAAGTACCTAGGGAGATCGTATATCCCTGAATCCTTACAGATCTGTAGGAGAGGATGAAGGAGGTCGAGCGTCCTCCTCTCTAGCGGTATCCACACGACAGGAATTACGACGATGCACCTCTCTCTCTAGGGAGAGGAGAATAGGAGGTGACTGTCAAAAGAAACCCTCAGCCTATAGAGCTTTGGTTCCCTCCTATTGATAGAGGCCCCTTGAAAACCCTAATGGATCTTTTGCCCTATTGGGTATTGGATCTCCATCCAATTACCCAAGCTACTTGGATTAGTGGGTCTCTACCCAATAATCTCTTATTAGCAATTATTAAATCTCATCTCAAGATCCAATAATTCAGGGGCTTAATGGATATCCAATAAGATAGGGGGTTCAGCAGATGTCTCATATCCGAACCTCTACTCGTCATAACACCTACCATATGTGTGTGACCCTCTAGGCCTAATATCGAGCTGGCTGTGAGTCATATTTGTTAGAACTCCTTCTGACTTAGTGAATTATTATCTCTATAATAATTCACCCAACTCATCGACTGCGGATGTACCAAGCCACTACGCCGCGGCCCCCAGATGATACAGGGGAATCCAATCCTTTAGACCTATCTGTCCTTAGTTACTATATATCTATAATCCCTCATCCATCCAATATCTTAGAGACCCTATACCGGGCATGGTGCTGTCATGCCCATACGGTCTCTCCTCGAGTCTTGCTCTAATTGGATTCTCTCGGAGAACTCTTTCTCTCTCAATCCAAGAACCTTGGCCAAGGATTTGTTTGAGCAAGAACACATGGGATATTCCTCTCATGATACCGAGAGCGGATGATCCTTTATTGACACTCAATAGCCCTCGTAAGGTTGGCTACCACTCCCAATAACCGATTGTACTAGATCTAGAACTTTCCAAACCTATAAGTTTGGTATCAAAGAGTGGAGTACTCATACAGGACATCCTTGGTTTCTCAAGTCTAAGGACCAGATACACTACTGGGACTACGGAATCGCTGTCTGACGTGAGGTATCAATAACTATCTAGCATTCCATAGGCGAATCAATCAGTGAACTCATTCCCCAATGAGCACCTACACTGTACCCTTAGTGTCCCCACACAAGTAGCTATGAGACTAGCTACCTTCATCATATGGACGGATATACAGCACACCAGTCTATCCAGTTATCTCGATGTCCTTCTCAAGTAACCTATGACCAGGATAATTCAGGGTCTGTGTTTAAAGGTGAATCAATCTCATTATCATGATCTTATCACGATCCGATTTCCATTGCACAGATCCAGGGACATCACAATATATGCAACATGCAAGATAAAGTGATAAAACGCCTAATATAAGCAAAGAGAAAAGGTGCATATCAAGTCACAAGTGCCATCATTCATGTGATTAGCTTACAGGGCACATATGACTAGCAGATAGCAAGTTTGTGGACATGATCCTTGCCAACAAGGGTCACGTTCATAAAAGAAGTGGAATCGGATTCATGAGTGGGTCTCACAAAAATCCAACCACTTTCATTAAAGGACCTACATTGCATGTATTACCTCACACAAAATGCAACTTTTGTTACAAATCCAGACATGTTGTTTACAAATGTTCATTTAAAAAATTTAGCCCACATAAATTAATATGGGTTCCTAAAGGAACCGTAAATGTTTCAATGCAAAATGATAAGATACGTGGATCAATTTTTGAGGCACGCAAGGTCAAATGGGTACCCAAATATCACCTCCTTATATAGGCATCTTAACCATTGCAAGCTAGGAGCGAGTAACGATACCTCATGATGCATAATTGTTATTAAGCTTACTAGCTTGGGTAATAGAAGACCAATGAGTGCAATATATTGAATGAGACAAACATACTAGCATGATTTGTATGAAAATGTTTGTATCATACTTGATTTTACAATTTGAAATCCTATGTTTTGGAATGATGTGTTTTTGGTCTTGATGGTTTTGTTGAAACCTTGTTTCATATCTATATGATGATACTTGGCTTTCGTATGAAAAATTTAAACATTCCTATGAAAGGTCAAATCACTTAAATTGAAATACTTAAAAGAAAATATATTTTCCATCTATTCGAGATTAATGAACTCATTTATTTCATGAATCTCATAAACTTCTTGAATGTGATTTTGATGATAAGTTTGGAGTTTATGAATTGAACTAGAATGAGATCTTTCAAAATGATTCATGACTTCTATTTTTAAACTTTTGGAATCACAACTTTATTTTGTGGGAATCATATCTTATTGATCATTGACGGTTTGAATGCATTTGATACTCAAATTGATGATTTGATATTCCTTATGCGTGAATCATGTTCTCATTTGATGATATATTCAAATGAATCACTTGTCGATATTTACGAATGGGATATATCTTTTTTGAAATATCTTTCGAATATGATTCTTAGTGATGAATCTATTCTTTGAATCTTGCAAACTATGATATTGATTTTGATGGTTCGAACTTAAATGAGCTTCATCATAATCATGATCTTGACTTCTTTTTCTTGGACTTATGAATTGAGATAATGTGATTCATGAATCTTGATTTTGATCTTGCTAAAAAGAATATTTATAAATGATGAATGATGTCTTTCATGATTTTATGAATTGATCCTTGTTAATTTTGATGTTTATAACACCTCTTTCGATTAATTTTTGTTCAATAGGTCATCGCTCTTAGTAAAAAAAAAATTACAAGAGACTGGAGTGATTCAAATGATATCATTCCAACTCAATCAAATGCATAATAACTAAAATTCAAACATTCAAAACAAAATAGAAGAAAATCAATCGATTAAAAGATCAAGGTGCATCTATCCCCAAAAATTGCCTAAGTATAGGTGCCAGCGGTGGCACTGCCAGAACTGACAGTAGCACTACCTAGGCATTATGTTCCCAAGTATTGGCACTGCCCGAGAGCCCCCTATATAAAGGGGTTTTAGGGCTAGTGGTGGAACCGATCCTCCCCTTTGCTGTAGCCCTCAAGATCTCTTTCCCAACTTTCAATCTTAATCCTCATCCTCTAGAAAACCTAAAAGGCATCTCTACTTCATCAAGATTTGCATCAATCTCAAGAACTAAGGAAGATTTCCACTAAGGTATTCTTTGCACTCATTCCTTTGAATTCATCTTGTATTGCTGCCCTTTTGAAATCATTCTTTTATTATCATTATTTGTAGACAAATGGCACCTAGGAGATCATCTAGGGACAAAGGGAAGAGGAAAGAAGGAGATTCATTTGACCCCTCCTTATTTAACCCTAGTGAAAATGCCCTTAGGCATGCTAGTTTTGAATCTAGAAGTGTCCATAAAGGGTAAGTATGTTGATCTAGATGCATTAGGAGACCTAGAACCGATATAATGGTTTGCCAACCTAGATGTCTTGCCTATTTTATAAATTAATGAACCAATATACCCTATACTAGTTCGTTTATTTTATAACAACCTAAACGTAGATGAAGACAATAATGTATCAACCTATCTTCTAGGGAACCAAATCTCAATTACTGATAGTATGATTTGTGATCTAATAGGAATTTCGAAAAAGAGAAGAGGTTGTTATTTTAGAGGCCAATGGGATTTAGACGCAAACAGAGTAACCTACTCCGAAGCTTTAGGGATCATTTTTGGAAATCCTAACTTATCCATAGTCCCTAAAAGCTATGAGCACTTGCTACCCTTTAGCTCTAAGGTTCTCCATCACATCATTATTAGTATCCTAATTTCAAAACAATATCACCATGATAAAGTTAATCAAATGGAATTAGGAACAATGTATTAGATAATAGCTAGACCAAAAAAATTATTTTGGATACTTAATCTGGCAAAACATGATTGGCATATCATCTAAGGATTTAATGCTTCCATACGAGGGGTTAATCATAAGATTATTACATGCATACAATGTTAGGATACCACCCAACAAAAAAAGAATAAAAGTAGATAGATATAATGCCATAAATAGAAATCTACTTAAGCAATTAAGGTGCACATTTAGTAATAGAATCTAGATTAGGCTGCCTAGAAGGACCGATCCTCCCCCTCTACTAGAAGAACCCGAGACCCTTGTATTTAGGGGTAATGAATCCCCTCTCCCTAGTCCCTTTGGTGCTACACCCACAGATCCAGCTCCTGCACCTTCATCATCAAACGATCTGATTATCACTCAATTGAATCAACTTAAGTCATAATAAGATGAACTCAAATGACAACAAAATGAGATCCTAAATGAAGTGTGTCAAGTGAATCGCAAGATCAATACTTTGTATAGACATTTTGGCATTCCACCCAAGGAACAGTTGTAAAAATTTTAAGTTGACTTTGTGTGTTGTAATGGAGCTCACAACTCCCTTTTGTACTCTTTATGCTACTTTGATACATTTTAAGTTTCATATATGTTGAATTGAATGCATGGAATCAAGAGTACTCCTTTTTCAAAATTTTTTATAGTATCATCTTTTCGGTTTTCATGAACTTTTTTTAATCCCTCACCTATCTTGATATCATCTTTTTCCAATTTCATATTATCTTGTGTTATCTTTTCAATTCCATAGATGAAGCTTTCATTTTTTATCTTCCTCCAAATCTTAGATTGATACTCTTTCCTCATTGATTGATGATTCATGTTTAATGATTTTTGAATGAATTTTTCTTTATGTCATGAGCTCTTGATGGAAAGTAGAAATTCTTATGAACATTTGCTACAAATTTAATGAACTTTGAGAATTTGATTCTATCGATTTTATCCTCCCTCAATTTCTATTGGCATGAATGAATGGCTTTCATGATTGACTTTTCACATTTTCATGAGATTTTGATGAAAAATAAAAGTTTGATAAAATCTTGATTGCTTGACCAAATTGCTTTCATGACACATGGAACTATTCTTACATCATGAACACTATATGAAAAGAAGAAGCTCTCATAATTTTTTAATAGCTTGAATGCTCTCTTGAAATCAATTCTGATTTCATTCAATTTTCTAAATATGAATTTAAAGATTTCTTAACCCTTGTATAAATTTTGTGTTATAAGCTTTTATGAATTTTTCATGACTTGAATGGTTGTTTTCCACTTCATGGATGTTTCATGGAAATGCAGAGTTAGCTATTATCGTTAGTCTCTTTCAATGGCTTGAATTTTCAATGATTCGAACAAATTGCCTCTTGAACTTTTCATGACTTTCAACATCTTGATTTTTCTTGAATAGACATTCATGACTCTTATCATGAGTTTTTATAAATTTTGTACTTAAATAATCTCTTTTCTGCCTCACAAATTTTATTTGGTGGAAATATGAATATTAACAACTCTTGAATGAATTCTTGATGGAAATTTTTATGAATTTTTGCTTTGATGATCTATCTTTTCTACTTTATGAATTTATTTCTATGGCATGAATTTTTAATAGAATGAACGAATTGCTTTTCATTATTCTTGAATGAATTCTTCTTGATGGATTTATCCTTCTCTTTTTACCATCTTCACAAAAAGTTCTATCATAATATTTGGTATCAATGACCCATTTCCTTCTTGTTGATGACAAAGGGAGAAAAAATTATGGCAAATTGATGACTTGATGGCATGATTTGTATTGATAAATTTAATTTATAAAATATTTTGTTTATATCATAAAAGCAAATTATTGCCATGCTTTGTATTATAAAATGCTTGCAATCATTAAAAGCATCGTAATGTATCGCAAATATATGAAATGTATCGTAAATATATGAAATGTATCATAAATGATTGAAGTGTATTGCAATGTATCGCAATTGTATGGAATGTATCGTATGTATCACAAATAACACATGTATGCTTAAAATATTAATTTTTCTATGATTATTATCGTATCATAATTATTTATCTTATTTGAATTTGGTATCATGCCTTGATACGATAATTTGGTTTCATTTGTGTATCATTGAATGTTGTATCATCAATTGATATCATGTCTTAGATTTGTGAATTTTTATTTGATATCATTTGATTCTTACTAAATTTTAAAATTAAAGTTTGTATCATTAGATAATGATTGTCGATCATCGTTCAACATTAGACTTGAAAATGGATGTCATGCCTTAACATCATTTTTGCATTGTGAAAAATACGAAGTATCATATTTTCGATGAAATATCATTCTTGTTGAGCATATCGATAAGTTTGAATGTATGTAATTTATTGGGTTGGGCTTGAATTCAAGGGGTTTGAATTTAAGTGTTTCTTTTTCCAAATATGGCATATAGATAGGGGGAGTAAGGTTAACTCCGTCATCAATTGATTGTCATGATCAAAACAGGGGAGATTGTTCAATCTCAGATTTTGATGATGAAGTCAATTGATAGATTATTTGATCTAATCTATATTATTAAGAAAAGTGTTAGGATCGGAGAGGACTAAGAGAGGGGGGGTGAATTAGTGCAGTGGATTAATACTCGTAAGTTTGAAACTGATTTCATAAATAGCTAGTTTGGATGAAGATTTTGATTTGACGAAAGATGACTTCGTTAAAGTATTTTGAGTAAAGGAGATGAAGACCGAACGATTTGCAGCTCAATAGAGAAATGATTCAAAAATTTAAACACTCACACATTCAAAGAACTCCACGATGTATAGTTGTTCAGTCAGATGACTTACATCCACTTTCGAAGCCTTCTTTGGTGAGGTTCCCAACTTCCACTAGCAAGTCACATTGACGGGGAAGGACCAAATACCCCTTTTACAACCTTTTTATAAGTGGTTCACACTCTTATAAATTTTTGCAAAGAGAAAGAGGGAGGTGAATACTAGCTATCGAAAACAAGGCTTTGCCAAAGCTTTTGCTCAATTTCTAACTCTCAAAGGTTGCTCTCTCAGTTGAGAAAAGAGGGATATTTATAGACCCCAAGAGGGTTCAAATTTGGGCTCCAAATTTAAATTACTTTTGAGTTTCCCAGTGCTAGCGGTGCCACCGCCTGTCAGTGGCGATGCCACCGCTTATCAGTGGCGGTGCCACCGCATGTCAGTTATCAGACTGACAGAGTACTGGGCGATGCCACTGCTTGGGCTTGCTGCCCAGCAACAGTACCACTACCTAGCTTGGTGGTGCCATTGCCTAGGCTCTGGGCGGTGCCACCGCCCAAGCCTTTCAGCAAGGCTGAATAACCCCAAATTTTCAGCCCAAATCAGCCCAATAAGGGCCCGGTTGGCCCCTACTAGGTTTAAACAGGATTATTTCCTAATCCTTAGCATAATTACATACTAACTATGAAATTAAAATATAATTCTAAGCAATTTAAACTGACATTCTTCAAGTCTTCTTTCGACGAGCTTTCCGGCGAACTTCCGGTGGACTTCTCATACTCCTTTGGATTTCTTCTAGCAGACTCCCAGCAGGCTCCCAAATTCTTGTGGTGAGTTCAATGAGTCTTTGGCAAGCTTCCGAACCTTCTCAGTAATCTCTGCAAACCTCCAACGATCTTTCCGGTGAACTTTCGAAACCTTCGGTAAGTCCCTGATTCTATCTCGGTTAGTTCCGGCAACACTTCTGATGATTCTTTGGACTTTCGGTGAACTCTCAAACTCTCGGTGAACTTGACCTCGATAAATCGCTTTATGTTTTCATCCTATCGTAGTTAATCCTACACATTTATCTCAATAACATAGATTAGAACAAATAATTCACTAATTGACTTAATCATCAAAATCTGAGATTCAACAATCTCCCCCCTTTTGATGATGATAATCAATTAATGATGGAGTTAATCTTAACTCCCCCTATCTATATGTCATATTATGAGAAGGTAAAAACACTTGAATTCAATCCTCTTGAATTCATCCCAAACCTAATAGGTTTTATTCATTAAACTTATCGTCATGCTTAACAAGCATGAATTTTCATCCATAAATACGAAACTTCATATTTTTCACAATGTCATGGCATGATATGTATTTTCTAGTCGAATGATAGACATTTATCATTTTGATAAGAGAAACTAATCACAAATTGAAATGACACAAGGATCAAATGATATCAATGAGGTGCACAAGATCAAGGCATGATATCAAATGAATTAATAGCTTAAAAAAACATCTTAAGCATTTGAGATATATTGTGATACACTATGATGCTTCATAGCAATTAATTATTGATTTCAAAGCATGAAAAAAGTAATTTACAATATGAACCATATAAGTTATTGTGATGAGATGCGATACATATAAGTCATTTTTCATTCCAACATATTGCTACATATAAGTCATTTGTCATCAATTTCATATTTTTCTCCTCCTTTGTCATCAATAAAAAGGAGATGAAAAATTCATATATGGTTATGAAATCTGAAAAAAAAATCAATCTTCACTTATCAAATTTTATCAAACATGAACTTGGCATTTATAACGTTAAGAAATGAAACATGCTTAAAGTAGGTGGAGGGAGAATGAAATCAATGAAGATCAATCATTCAAGGAAGACATCAAATTATAAAACACTACAACAATATGAAGGCGCCATCCAAAAGTTATGATCGAAAGAAAAATTCAAGAGATGTCATTCAAAATCCGAGTAGATGATATGAAAGAAACATACAATATCATACTTAAAAGTATTTCAAAAATATATCCATAGTAGTCATAAGGTTTACAAAACAAGAGTTAAAAGCAACAACTATTCCTTAGGAGGAATTCCAAAATGCCTATACATGTGGTCTATCTTCCGGTTCGTCTGTCGTACTTCCTTCAAAATTTTAGCTTGTTGTAAGTTGATTTGATCTTGCTGTGATTTGATTTGATTTAACGCTAACATGATTAGATCTTCAGTGGATAGAGCAGGAGTTGGCTCGAATGGTGCTGGACTAAAGGGATTAGGCGGAGGAGATTCACTTCCCCTAATGACTGGTGTTTCAAGTCGCTCTACTAGTGGGGGAGCTAGTTCAATCCTTTTAGGTTGCCTAATCCATATATAATTTCTAAATGTGTATCTAAGTCTCTTGAGAAGGTTTCTATTGATAGTGTTATATCTGTCAACTTATATTATTTCCTCATCGGGTGACACACAAATATCATGTGCAAGTATTAATCTAGTAATCAACCTGCCATACGATAACATTATATTTCTAGAGATAATTTCCATCATATATTGCTAAATCAAGTATCCAAAGCAGTTGTTTTGTCTAGTTATAATCCAATACATAGTGCTTAATTCTAGCATACTAATCTCATCATAGTGATATTATTTAGGAAGAAGGATGCTTATGATGATATGATGAAGAATTTTTGAATTAAAGGGTAACAAGTGCTCGCAACTTTTGGGAACAATGCCTAGGTTAGGATTTGCAAAAATCATCTCTACAGCCTCGAAGTGGGTTGCTCCAATTGCATCCATATCCCATTGGCCTCTAAAATAACAACCCCTATCCTTTTCTTCAATTCCAATTAGCTCACATATCGTATGATCAAAAATTTGAATTTTGGTTCCCAAAAGGTAGGTAGTCAATCTATCATTTTTCACACTCAAGTTTGCGTAGAACAACTTAACCAACCTAGGGTAAATCAGTTCATCGATTTGTAAGATATGCAAGACATCTAAATCAGCAAACCATCTAATGGGTTCTAGGTTTTCTAGTTCACTTAGATCAATATGTTTTCCCTTATGTATGGCTTTTGATTTGAAATTTGGGTACCTTAGAGCTACTTCATTAGATCTAAAGAGGATTGGATCATAGGAATCTCCTTCCAACCTTTTCCCTTTGCCTCTTGATAATCTCTTAAGAGCCATACATAGTCATGATGATTGATTAAGAAGAAACATTAAGGAATAGACCAAGTAATGAGAAGAGAAGAGAAAATTTCAGATTTTACATTGTTTGAGTTTCCTTGGGAGGTGAAGATCTTGATTCAAAAAGAAACTCTTTCTGAGGCTTTTAGAGGAAGAAGATGGGGTGTAGAGAGGATTAGAGGGCTTTGGAGGAGGAAGAGAAATTTTTGGGTTGGGTGCGGTTCCACCGCCGACCCTAACCCAACCCTTAAATATAGGGGTGTTTGGGCGATGCCACCGCCAACCAGGTGGTGCCATCACCTAGGAGCCGAGCACCCAGGCAGTGCTACCGTCGGTTCTAGCAGTGCCACCATTGGCACCAAAATTTTTTTTTTAATATTTTATTTTGTTTTCAAAAGTTTTAATGTGTTGATTTAAGATAGGATAGTGTCTTGGATCACTCTTTAAAATACAAAATGAAAAGAAGGAAGTTAAGTCCACGAAAATTAAAAAGAGGATAACAAGGATTTCGAAAAAGACTTATAATGAAGTTCATTCATGAGGACAATTCAATATGCCTAATTCCCTTCTAATAAAGTCAAATTGTTCTTCATTTAAGGGTTTTATGAAAATGTCTGCTAATTGATATTGTATATCAATAAATTCCAGAATGACATCATTACTATTGACATGATCTCGTATAAAGTGATGCCTAATATCAATATGCTTAGTTCTAGAGAGTTGAATAGGATTTTTGGTTAAACAAATAGTGCTTGTATTATCACATTTTATGGGAATGTTCTTTAAATGAATTCCATAATCTTCTAATGTATTTTTCATCCAAATAACCTGTACACAACATGCACTTGTAGCTATATATTCAGCTTCGGCCGTAGATAATACAACCGAGTTTTATTTCTTAGAAGACCAAGAAACGAGTGCATGTCCTAATAATTGACATGTTTCGAATGTGCTTTTTCTATCTATTCTGCATCCGCCAAAATCGGCATCCGCATAAGCTATTAAATCAAGGTTATCGGATTTTAGATACTATAATCCTAGATTATGAGTATCTTTAAGATATCTAAGAATTCTTTTAACGGCTTTAAGATGAGACAGCTTAGGATCATCTTAAAATCTCGCACAAAGTCCTGCACTAAACATGATATCCGGTCTAGTAGTGGTAAGATAGAGTAAGCTACCTATCATTCCCCTATATATCTTTTAATCGAAAATTTCTCCACTTTCATCCAAATCTAACTTAGCGGAAGTACTCATAGGAGTATTTATAGCTTTTGAACCATCCATGTTAAATCTTTTTAACAATTCTAATGTATATTTAGATTGATTAAGAAATATGTCATTACTAAGTTGTTTAATTTGAAATCCAAAAAAGAAGGTTAATTCTCCCATTAGGCTCATTTCAAATTCATGACTCATAAACTTGGCAAATGATTCACATAGTGATTCATCCGAAGAATCAAAAATAATATCATCAACATAAATTTGAACAATAAGAAAATTATTTTCAAATGTTTGATAAATAATGTAGTATCAACCTTGCCTTTTGTAAAATTAATTGAAATAAGAAAGGAACTAAGCCTTTCATACTAAGCTCTAGGAGCTTGTTTTAATCTATAGAGAGCCTTAGTTAATTTAAACACATGGTTAGGAAGAAGAGAGTTTTCAAACCTAGGAGGTTGTTCAACATACACTTCTTCGGAAATAAAGCCATTCAAGAAAGTACTTTTGACATCTATTTGAAATAATTTAAAATCATTACTACTAGCATAGGCAAGGAGCATCCTAATGGCTTCTAATCTTGCCACAAGAGTGAAGGTCTCTTCGTAATCGATACCTTTTTCTTGGTTGAAATCTTTGTCCACTAGTCTAGCCTTGTTTCTAACCACGATACCCGCATTCATCTTGCTTGTTTCTAAAAACCCATTTAGTACCAACAACTAAATGGTCATTAGGTCTAGGAACAAGCTTCCATATCTCATTCCTCTCAGATTGATTCAATTCTTCTTGCATTACGATAACCCAAGAATCATCTTTTAAGGCATCATCAATGCACTTAGGTTCAATTTGAGAAAGAAAAACGGCATGGGCACAAAAATTTTTAAAGGAAGAACGAGTTTGAACCCCTTTCGATGTATCTCCTATAATTAACTCCTTGGGATAGTCATCTACATACTTCCATTCCTTAGGTAAGGAAATTTGGGAAGAAGATGCATCCAAATTGCCATTTTGAGGAGAATGTTTATTCAAATTTAAATCATCGAAACTAAGATCATCATTAAAATCATTTTTCTTAAATTTAAAAAATTCATTAAAAACTACATGAATAGACTCTTCTATAATTAAGGTTCTTTTGTTGAAAACCTGAAAAGCTTTAGAAATAGAAGAGTAACCAAGAAAGATGCCTTCATCAGATTTAGCATCAAATTTTCTTAAAGCATCCTTTTTATTTAAAATAAAGCATTTGCAACTAAAAACTTTAAAGTAAGAAACATTAGGTTTTTATTATTCCATAATTCATACGGAGTCTTAGATAAAGATGGTCTTACTATAACTCTATTCATGACATAACAAGCCATGTTCACGGCTTCGGCCCAAAAAATATTTGGGTAAATTATATTCATTTAACATGGTTCTTGCCATTTCTTGTAAATTTCTATTTTTTTCATTCCACTACTCCATTTTATTGAGGATTCCTCGGAGTAGAGAAGTTATGGTTATATCCATTTGTTTCATAAAAATTTTGGAAGTCATGATTTTAAAATTCACCACTGTGATCACTCCGAATTGATGAAATCATGAAACTTTTTTTGTTTTGAGTAAGTTTACAAAATTTAGAAAAACATTTGAAACAATCACTTTTATGAGCCAAGAAATAGGTCCAAGTGTATCTACTATAGTCATCCATAATTACGAAGGCATATTTGCTATCTCCTAGACTTGTTATGTCAATTGGTCTAAATAAGTCCAAATGGATCAATTACAATGGTCTAGTGGTGCTAATTTGATTTTTTGGTTTAAAGCTAGTTTTTATTTATTTTTCTAGTTGACAAGCATCACACACGTTATCCTTGACAAACTTCATATTGGGAATCCCTCGTACTAACTCTCTAGATGAAATCTTAGTTATTAGTTTCATGCTTGCATAGCCTAATCTCCTATGCCAAAGTCAAGCATCATCATTCAAAACCGTAAAACACATTTCATTACTTAGTTCATCAATATTAATGGTGTAGACATTATTTTGTTTTAAAGTAATCATGGATATGTTATTCTTTAGTTTTTCAATGATGCAAACATTAGATTCAAATCTAACAACATAACCTTTATCGCATAATTGACTAATGCTTAAAAGATTATGTTTTGGTCTATTAACTAGCAACACATCATCAATTGAAAAACTTAATTTGTTACCTATGATTCCGTTGCCAATGATTTTACCCTTGTTGTTATCTCCGAAGGTGACATACCCTTCTTCTTTGCTAGTGAGCATAGAGAAATGAGATGGATCTCCGGTCATGTGCCTTGAGCATCCACTATCAAGATACCATCTCTTGCTCCTAGCTTGTGAGTTTGTCTACAAAAGAGGATGATTTTTAGGTGCCCATTTTATTTGGGTGCCCCACAAATTGATCTACTAATTTTGTAATTAACATTGAATTATTTATGGTTTCTTTAGGAACCCATATCAATTTATGTGGACTAACTTTCTTAAATGGACACTTGTAAACAACATGTCCAGATTTAGAACAAAAATTACATCTCAAGTGAGATAATACATGTAGTGTGAGTCCTTTAATGAAGGTGGTAGGATTTTCGTAAGATTTACTCACAAATCCAATTTCACTTCTATTTCCGACGTGACCCTTGTTTGCAAGGATCATGTCAAGGCTCTTGCTACCAACTTTAAACTTATGTAAGGTCTCTTTAAGTAGCAAGTTTTCATTTTTAATTTCCTCCAAGTGTTCACACTTAGAGCATGGGGGTAAAGAAGGAGTTTGAAGACGATCAAACTTATTTTGTAATGAGGCATGCTCTTTCTTTAATAGATTGAACTTCTTACTAATAGTTCTATACTCATCAAATAAATTATGAAAAGTGATAGAAAGTTCATCAAAAGATAAATCTTCATTGAGTAAATCACATACCTCTTCTCCAAAACCCATTAGCGCAAAGTTTGCCTCCTCTTTATTGCTTACCTCTTCATTCTCAGAGTCACTAGAGTCATCCCATGTTGCCTTTAACGCTTTCTTCTTCTTCGATTACTTCTTCTTGGCTTGGGGGCATTTATTTATGAAGTGCCCCAGCTTCTTGCACTCGTAACATATGACTTGATCCTTTTTTAGTTCAAGTTTATTTTTAGTATCGTTTTTAAATTTGTTCCTTCTTATAAATTTTTTAAACTTTCAAGTTAAAAGTGCAATATCATCGTCACTATCCTCATCACTTGATGTTCCTTTCAAGTGGCTTTCTTGTGTTCTTAATGCCATATCCTTCCTGTTCTTTGGAAGGGGGTTGTCAAGCTCTTCATAAGCATGGAATGTCATTTCGTAGGTCATTAGAGACCCAATAAGTTCTTCAAGAGGAAAAGTTTTAAGATCCTTGGCCTCTTGAATGGTCGTAACTTTTGGATCCCAACTCTTTGGAAGGAATCTTAAGATTTTAGTTACAAGTTCAAAACTAGAAAAACCTTTATCAAGTGCTTTGAGTCCATTGATGACATCCGTGAAGCGGGTGTACATGTTTCTGATAGACTCACTTGGTTTCATTCGAAAAAGTTCGTAGGAATGCACAAGAATATTGATTTTGGACTCTTTCACTCGACTAGTGCCTTCATGAGTGATCTTAAGAGTGCACCAAATATCAAAAGTTGATTCACAAATTGAAACATGATTAAATTCATTTTTGTCGAGTGCACAAAACAAGGCATTCATAGCCTTTGCGTTTAAAGCAAAAGTCTTCTTCTCCGATTCATTCCATTCGCTCGTCGGAAGAGAAGATTTTTGAAATCCATTTTTTATGATACTCCAAAGCATAAAACAAAAAAAAAAGATCCTCATACGAGTCTTCCAATACATGCAATCCAACCCATTAAACATAGGCGGACGTGTAATGGAGTGACCCTCTTGTATGCCGGAATAAGCCATCTCTCTTGGGTTTTAAACCAAATATGAGAATGAACCTTGCCCTGATACCAATTGTTAGGATCGGAGAGGCACTAAGAAAGGGGGGGGGGGTCAAATTAGTGCAGCGGATTAAAACTCATAAGTTTGAAACCGATTTCATAAATAGCTAGTTTGGATAAAGATTTCAATTTGACAAAAGACGACTTCATTAAAGTAGCTTGAGTAAAGGAGATGAAGACTGAATGATTTGCAGCTAAGTAAAGAAATGATTCAGAAATTTAAACACTCACACATTCAAAGAACACCACGATGTATAGTGGTTCGGTCAAATGACCTACATCCACTTTTGAAGCCTTCTTCGATGAGGCTCTCAACTTCCACTAGCAAGTCAAGTTGAAGGGGAAGGACCAAATACCCCTCTTAAAACCTTTTTACAAGTGGTTCACACTCTTACAGATTTTTACAAAGAGAAAGAGGGAGGTGAACACTAGCTATTGAAAACAAGGCTTTGCCAAAGCTTTTGCTCAATTTCTAACTCTCAAAAGGTTGCTCTCTTAGCTGAGAAAAGAGGGGGTATTTATAGACCCTAAGAGGATTCAAATTTGAACTCCAAATTTAAATTACTTTTGGGTCCTCCGGTGCTTGCGGTGCCATCGCCTGTCAGTGGCAATGCCACAGCCTGTCAGTGGTGGTGCCACCGCTTGTCAATTGTCAGATTGACAGAGACTGGGCGGTGCCATCGCTTGGGCTTGCTGCCCAGCGACGGTACCATTGCCCAGCCCGACGGTGCCATCGCCTGGGCTCTTGGGCTCTAGGCGGTGCCACCACCCTAGCCTGGGCAATGCCACCGCCTAGCCTGGCCTCTCGGGTGCTAGGCGGTGCCACCGCCTAGCCTTTTAGCAAGGTTGAATGACCCCAAATTTTTGACCCAAATCAGCCCAATAAGGGCCCGGTTGGCCCCTACTAGGTTTAAATAGGATTATTTCCTAATCCTTATCCTAATTACGTGCTAACTACGAAATTGAAATATAATTCTAAGCAATTTAAATCGACATTCTTCAAGTCTTCTTCCGGTGAGCTTTCCGACGAACTTCCGGTGGACTTCTGACACTCCTTCGAATTTCTTCCGGTGGACTCCCAACAGGCTCCTGGATTCTTATGATGAGTTCAACGAGTCTTTGGCAAGCTTCCGAACCTTCTTGGTGATCTTCGCGAACCTCCGATGATCTTTCCGGTGAACTTTTAAAACCTTCGGTAAGTCCTTGATTCTATCTCGGTTGGTTCTAACAACACTTCCAACGATCCTTCGGACTTCCGGTGAACTCTCGAACTCCTAGCGAACTTGACCTCGGTAAATCGCTTTATGTTTTCATCCTATCGTAGTTAATCTTGCACATTTATCTCAACAATATGGATTAGAATAAATAATTCAATTGTCTTGCACATTTATCTCAACAATATGGATTAGAACAAATAATTCACCAATTGACTTCATCATCAAAATCTAAGATTCAACAAAAAGTATAATAGTCATATGTGCCCTGCAAACCAATCACATGAGTGATGACACTTGTGACTTGATATGCACTTTTTCTATTTGCGTACTATTAGGCGTTTTATCACTTTATCTTGCGTGTTGCATATATTATGATATCTTTTAATCTGTGCAATGGGAATCGAATCGTGATGAGATAATGATAATGAGACCAATTCACCTTTAAACACAAACCCTAAATTATCCTGGTCATAGGTTACTCGAGAAGGACATCGAGATAATCGGATAAACTAGTGTGCTATATACCTGTCCATATGATGGAGGTGGTTGGTCTCATAGCTATTCGTATGGGGACACTAAGGGTACAGTGCAGGTGCTTATTGGGGAATGAGTTCACTTATTGATTTGCCTACGGAATGCTGGATGGTTATTGATATCTCATGTCAGACAGTGATTTTGTAGTCCCAATAGTGTATCTGGTCCTCAGACTTGAGACACCAAGGATATCCTATATAAGTACTCCACTCTTTGATACCAGACTTATAGATTTGAAAAGTTATTAGGAGTGGTAACCAATCTTACGAGGTCTATTGAGTGTCAATAGAGGATTATCCGCTCTCGGTATCATGAGAGGAATGTCTCATATATTCTTGCTTGAACAAAGCCTTGGCTAAGGTTATTCAGATTGAGAGAGAAAAAGTTCTCTGGGAGAATTCGACAAGAGCAAGACTCGAGAAGAGACCATATGGGCCTGACAACACCATGCCCGATATAGGGTCTCTGGGATATTAGATGGATCAGGGACTATAGATACAAGTAACTGAGGACAGATAGATCCAAAGAATTGGATTCTCTTGTATCGTCTAGGGGCTACGGCGTAGTGGCCTAGTACGTCCGCAGTCGATGAGTTGGGTAAATTATTATAGAGATAATAATTCACTAAGTCAGAAGGAGTTCTGACAAGTATAACTCACGGCCAACTCGATATTGGGCCTAGAGGGTCACACACATATGGTAGGTATTGCAACGAGTAGAGGTACAGATATGAGATATCTGTTGGAGCTCCTAACTTATTGGATATCCATTAAGCCCTTGAATTATTGGATCCTAAGATGAGATCCAATAATTGCTAATAAGAGATTAGTAGGTAGAGACCTACTAATCCAAGAGGCTTGGGTAATTGGATGAAGATCCAATACCCAAACAGGGCAAGATCCTTTAGGATTTACAAGGGGCCTCTATAAATAGGAGGGAACCAAAGCTCTATAGGCTGAGGGTTTCTTTTGGTAGCCACCTTTTGTTCTCCTCTCCCCAGAGAGGTGCATCATTGCAGTCCCTACCGTGTGCATACTGCTAGAGAGGAGGACGCTTGACCTCCTTCATCCTTCTTATAGATATACAAGGATTCAGGGATATACGATCTCCCTAGGTATTTTCTTTTACACATGCAGTTTTCATGGATTTGTTTCGATGCACCGATCTTCGCACAACGATAGAAACTTTCTACTGAAAATCTGGGTGTTTTTGTTTTTTGTTCTTCCACTACGCATGAGATGTCACCCCCAGATGGATTTCCCAATAGTGGTATCAGAGCTAGCTTATTCGTGTGAAGATCGGATCTTAAATTACGTGTGTTGTGATTTAGAATAATTTTTTCATCAAAATCGTTAGCACAAAAGTGGTGAGGAAGGGCAGCAACTATTACTGCCCTTGTTGTGCTCACACAGAGGTGAAGAGGTTGCTTGCAGCCTTGCTACGTGCACCAGCGTCAGCGGTGGCTGCGGGCACAGGGCTTGTAGGCAGGTGGCCGTCGGCCCACCCACAGCAGCAGCCCCTGTGGGGCAGCTTGTCTGCAAGGGCGAGCGACGCCCGCAGGGGCAACGCTGCCTGCGACGGCCTGCGGACGCTGCCCCACGGACAGAAGAGCCAGCTAGGGTGGCGCGCGCCCGTTGTGGCAGCCTCGCCCTCCCAAGGCATAGAGCCTGCAGGGGTGCCCGCCTACGGGCGAACAGCCTATAGTGGTCCCCGCAGTGGCGCGGCGCATGCTAATGGGAGGCGGCGCTCGCCCGCAAGGGGTAGCACCGCCCGTGGGTGAGCCACCCGCGGGTAGAGGCCAGCGCGCTCGTCGCATAGTGGTCGCCGCTGGTAGGGTGGTGGCGGCCACATCGCAGCAAAGCAAGGAGAGGAATTAGGGCTTTCTAGGCAAAAAACAGTTTGCCCCTAGGAATTTATAAAATTTTAATTTTGTCCTTTTTGATCGAAAGACCAAAATACTCTTCAGAATTCTAAAAATTCCCTATATATCCCCATTTTCAGAAAAATATTAGTTTTTTAAATATTTAATTAACTATTATTATTTATCTAGTAGTCCTATAAAATAATAAATACATGTGATGTATGATGTGGACAGATGATCATGGACCTGTGATGTGGTGTGTACATGTGATTATTATTATTGGGGCCTACGAGCTTCTATTTTTCTCGTTTATTATCAGGCCTACGTGCTTGTATTTATGTTGTAATTACATGAAGAGGCATAGCGATGGCGGGACCCACGAGGTTGAGATAGACGATCCGACACATGGAGATGCGTTGAGATGCCAATGGAACTAACGAAGCGAGAAGGATGATCACAGGGCATGGAGATATGCTGAAGCACATATAGATCTTGATATGAGTGATTAGGCCCACTAGCTCGGGCCTGATCACATTAGTATATGGTCCATGATCATCTGGTGTGATTGCTCATATGATGTGTGATTGATTATACACCTACTAGATATGTATATATATATATGCATACGATGTATATATGTATATTAAATATGTATGTGTGTGACACATTATGTTAGGAGACCAAATCAAAATCCTCTCTATTAATAATATTAAGTCGGTAAACGTGAGGCAATTAGATTGACTCACGTCGCCTTCCCATCGTTATAGGTAGGAACCGATTTCCGGTGTAGGTTAAGTTGGTCGAGTCTCTCGAGACTCACCGATATCACATTTTGCTATCTTATCTATGACATAGAGATACCACCGATGACTTGAGGATATGGTATACTTGGTCGAGTCTCTTGAGAGTATATCACCGAATCAGACTCATCTTGTAATGATGGTGATGAATTAACCGAACATCATGGTTGGTTGAGTCCCTCGAGGCCATGGTGGTTTGGAGGCTAAACAGGACGGGAATCATAAGGAGTTGTGATTGGCAAGAGTTGTCTACCTTTACAGGCTTAACATTATTGGTCGAGTCCCTCGAGGTTACGTTAAGACACCGATTGGATCCCGATCCCCACTAAAGATCCGCCGGGGGTCCCCGATTCATATACCGGAGGATATTGTGTGTCTCGCGAAAAATTAGTAGGAGTACATTAAGATAGAAGTCCTCATCTTAACTATTTAATTTTTTTAAAGTCTGTATATTATTTATTTCTGCTACATCTTTAATTTTAGAAAAATATCGCTTTCAAATTCTTTACCTGGCATACTTGATGCCAACCGCCTCACTAGTCTAAATTATACGGATTGGCTCCATAATCTGAGAATCATTCTCACGGTAGAGAAAATCACGTACGTCCTTGATATAGTAATCCCTATGCCTGACGAAGGGGCAAGCGAGGATGAGATCGCTCATTATGTGAAGTACATAGATGATTTCGCTCTTGGTTAGTATTATATGTTGGCCTTTATGATTACTGAGTTACAGAGGCAATATGAAAATATGGATGCTAATTTCATACTCCTACATCTCCGCAAACTATTTGAGGAACAGGGAAGAACTCAACGATATGAGATATGAAAGAGTCTTTTCCGTACCAGGATGATAAAGGGGACACTAGTTCCGAACCATGTCCTTAAGATGATTGAGTGGATCGAAAAACTCATAGGTCTAGGAATGGTCCTTGAGGATAACCTATATGTGGATCTTGTACTTCAGTCCCTACCAGATTCCTTTTCTCAATTCATAATGAATTTTAATATGAACAAACTTAAGGTGACCCTCCCAGAGCTCCTCAATATGTTAAGAGAAGCAGAGAGCACCATCAAGAAAGAGAAGTCAGTTCTCTATGCTGGTGAGACCAGAATGAAAAGGAAGGCTGAGAAGTCCCTTAAGAAGGGCAAGGGCAAGGGTAAAATGGGTAAGACAAAAGTTGCTAAGAAAGACCCAACAAAGAATAAAGGTCAATGTTTCCACTATGGCAAAGATGGACACTGGAAGAGGAACTACAAAGAGTACCTTGCAAAGAGGACAAAACAGAAGGTTGGAGAAGCTTCAGGTAAATTCATGATCAGTCTCCATTTGTCAGAATCTTATGATAACACATGGGTATTGGATACTGGGAGTGCTTATTATATCTGCAATTTATTACAGATTCTAGCAGGACCTAAGAGATTGAAAAGACGTGAGATAGACCTTAAGATGGGCAATGGAGCAAAGGTTGCTGCAGTGACTGTTGGCAAGGTCACCTTACATATGTCTGGTGGAGCTATTATTGCATTAGATGCATGCTATTATGTTCCTTCTATTATCAAAAATATTATTTCTATTTCATATTTGACAATTAGTGGATATAAATTAGTTTTTAAGAATAATGGTTATTCAATAATATTAGATAATGAGATCATCACGAGAGGAACATTGCATAATGGTTTATTTATGCTAGATACAACTACACATATCATGAGTATAAGTGAGTCTAAGAGGAAATGAGAAGAGGTGAACAATGCATATCTATGGCGTTGTAGGCTAGGTCACATCCATGAGGGAAGGATTCAAAAGTTGCTGAAGAATGTATATCTAGATCCATTTAACTATGAGTCATATGCGGCTTGTGAACCTTGCCTTTATGGAAAGATGGCCAACTTTCCATTTTGTGGAACTTGAGAGAGAACCACTAAGTTACTGGAACTCATACATAGTGATATATGTAGTACCATGTCGACTCATGCCATAGGTGGTTACTCCTACTTCATTACTTTCATTAATGATTTCTCAAGATACGGACATGTGTACTTGATGAAGTTTAAGTCTGAGGCTTTTGAGAAATTTAGAGAATATAAGAATGAAGTGGAGAACCACACAAGAAAGAGTATTAAAACTCTTTGATTAGATCGAGGAGGTGAGTACTTGAGTACAAATTTTACCTAGTTCCTCAAAGACCATGGGATTTTATCCCAATGGACACCTCCTTATACACCGCAGCTTAATGGTGTATCAGAAAGGAGGAATCGCACATTGTTAGACATGGTGCGTTCTATGATATGTTTCGTCGACCTACCCATCTCATTTTGGGGATATGCCCTAGAGACCACAGCTTACCTTCTAAACAAAATTCCAACTAAGTCAGTAATGTCTACTCCATATGAGATATGGAATGGGAAGAAGCTCAATCTAAATATTATTAAGATTTGGTGCTGCTTTGCCCACGTCAAGAGACACAACCTCGATAAGTTGGAATCCAGGATGGAATGGTACAAGTTCGTGGGATACCCCAAGAAAACTTATGGGTATTATTTCTATCACTCTGAGGACCAAAAGGTATTTGTAGCCAAGAGAGCAGTGTTCCTTGAGAAGGAACACATTCTTGGTGGAGATAGTGGGAGCACGATAGAGTTGAGCGTGATTGGAGAACCTAGCTCAAGCACAATTCCACAGTTAGAATATGTTCAGATACTTAGCACACAAATTCTAACTTTACGTAGGTCTGGTAGAGTATCCCATCCTCCTGAGAGATATGTGGGACATATCATAGGAGAGGATGTTGAAAATATTGATCCTCAGACCTACAAGGATGTTATTATGAATATAGACTCCAGGAAATAGCAAGAAGCCATGAATTTAGAAATGGATTCTATGTACTCCAACAAGGTTTGGAACCTAGTTGATACACCCAAGGGTATTGTACCTATTGGCTGCAAGTGAATCTTCAAAAAGAAGATTGGAGTAGATGGAAAGGTAAAGACTTATAAAGCAAGGCTAGTGACTAAGGGTATCGTCAAAGGCAAATTGTTGACTATGACGAAACTTTCTCACCTATAGCCATGCTAAAATCCATTCGAATTCTATTAGTTATTGCAGCACACTATGATTATGAGATCTGGTAGATAGATGTCAAAACCACATTCTTCAATGGCAACCTTAAGGAGGAGGTGAATATGATATAACTTGAGAGATTCGTGTCTAGGGATAACCTAAACAAAGTGTGCAGGTTGCTTAGGTCCATCTATGGACTGAAGCTAGCATCCCAAAGTTGGAACATAAGATTTCATGAGAAGATTAGATCTTATGACTTCGTTAAGAATGAAGATAAGCCTTGTGTATATAGGAAGTTAAGTGGGAGCTCCATCACCTTTTTGGTATTATATGTGGATGATATCTTGATCATTGGGAATGATATAGGAATGCTCTCCACAGTAAAGACTTAGCTATCTAGGCACTTCTCCATGAAGGACTTAGGGGAAGCATCTTGCATATTGGGGATATAGATCTATAGAGAGATCCCAGAGGATGCTTGGCTTATCCCAGTCTAGGTACATAGACACCATTGTCAAAAGGCTTGGCATGAAAAATTCCAAGAGAGGTCTCATACCAATGAGACATGGAATATCACCTTCTAGAAGTATGTCCCCAAAGAATCCTGAAGAAAGGGCGCACATGGATATGATACCATATGCCTCAGTGATAGGATCTATCGTGTATGTTATACTATGTACCAGGCTTGATATAACACATGCTTTGAGTGTCACGAGCAGGTATTAGGCAGATCTAGGCTTGGAGCACTGGAAAATAGTAAAATATATCCTTAAGTACTTGAGAAGGACTAAGGATCTTTTACTGGTATATGGATGTAGTAGCCTCAGGGTTGAGGGCTACACGGACTCGAGCTTCCAGTCCGATGTCGATGATAGCAAGTGTAATTCAGAGTGTGTGTTCACCTTGAATGGAGGAGTAGTATGTTGGCAGAGTTTCAAGCAAGATACTATTGCTGACTCGACCACAAAGGCGGAATACATTGCTACGGCAAAGATAACAAAGGAGGGAGTCTGGATGAAGAAGTTCATCACAGACCTAAGAGTCATCCCGAGCAGCGAGGAGCTGATTCCCTTATATTGTGACAACAATAGGGAAATTGCTCAAGTGAAGGAACCTAGGTCTCATCAAAAGTCAAAGCTTGTTCTGAGGAGGTTCCACTTGATAAGAGAGATTGTCGCCCAAAAAGATGTAGTAGTAGAAAGAGTTCCATCCGAAGATAACATTGCAGATCCATTGACAAAGCCACTGACTCAAATTGTCTTTGAGTGCCACAGATGTCTGATGGGGATCAGACATGTTGGTGATTGGCTTTAGATTAAGTAGGAGATTGCTAGTTTTATATACCCTGCAAGCTAATCACATGAGTGATGGCACTTGTGACTTGATATGTACTTTTTCTCTTTACATATTATTAGGTGTTTTATCACTTTATCTTACGTGTTTTATATATTGTGATGTCCTTGGATCTATGAAATGGGTATCGGATCATGATGAGATCACGATAATGAGACCGATTCACCTTTAAACACAAACCCTAAATTATCCTGGTCATAGGTTACTTGAGAAGAACATCGAGATAACTGGATAGATTGGTGTGCTATATACCCATCCATATGATGGAGGTGGTTGGTCTCAAAGCTACTTATGTGGGGACACTAAGGGTACAATGCAAGTGCTCATTGGGGAATGAGTTGACTGATTGATCCGCCTACAGAATGCTGGATGATTATTGATACCTCATGTCAGACAGTGATTCCGTAGTCCCAATAGTGTATCTAGTCCTTAGACTTGAAACACCAAGGATGTCTTACATGAGTACTCCACTCTTTGATACCAGACTTATAGGTTTTGAAAGTTCCAGATCTAGTATAGTTGGTTATTGAGAGTGGTAGCCAACCTTACGAGGGCTATTGAGTGTCAATAGAGGATCATCTGCTCTCGGTATTATGAGAGGAATATCCTATATATTCTTGCTTGAACAAATCCTTAGCCGAGGTTATTCAGATTAAGAGAGAAAAAGTTCTCCCAAGAGAATCCGACAAGAGCAAGACTCGAGAAGAGACTGTATGGGCCTGACAGCACTATGCCCGATATAGGGACTTTGGGATATTAGATGGATTAGGAACTATAGATACATGGTAATTGAGGACAGATAGGTCCAAAGGATTGGATTCCCTTGTATCGTTTGGGGGCTGCGGCATAGTTGCCTAGTATGTTCGCAGTCGATGAGTTGGGTAAATTATTATAGAGATAATAATTCACTAAGTCAGAAGGAGTTCTGACAAGTATGACTTATGGCCAGCTCAATATTCAGCCTAGAGGGTCACACACATATGGTAAGTGTTGCGACGAGTAGAGGTACGAATATGAGATATCCGCTGGAGCCCCTATCTTATTGGATATCTATTAAGCCCTTGAATTATTGGATCCTAAGATGAGATCCAATAATTTCTAATAAGAGATTATTAGGTAGAGACCCATTAATCTAAGAGGCTTGGGTAATTGGATGGAGATCTAATACCCAACAGGGCAAGATCCATTAGGGTTTACAAGGGGCCTCTATAAATAAGAGGGAATCAAAGCTCTATAGGTTGAGGGTTTCTTTTGGTAGCCACCTTCTATTCTCCTCTCCCGAGAGAGGTGCATCATCGCAGTCCCTACCGTGTGGATAACGCTAGAGAGGAGGACACTTAACCTCCTTCATCCTTCCTACAGATCTGCAAGGATTCAGGGATATACAATCTCCCTAGGTATTTTCTTTTACACATGCAGTTTTCGCGGATTTGTTTTGATGCACCGATCTTCGCCCGACGATAGAAACTTTCTATGGGAAATTTGGGTGTTTTTATTTTCTGTTCTTCCATTGCGCATGCGATGTCGCCCCGAGATGGATTTTCTAACAAAGTATGTAGGATTAACTATGATAGTGATGAAGACATAAAGCAAAATGATATACCGAAGTCAAGTGCGATTGAACTATTGGAAGTTCGAGAGTCCACTGAAAGTCTGAAGATTCATCGGAAGTGCTGCCAGAACTAGCCGAGAATTAATTAGGGCCTTGCCAATAGATTATCGGAAGTTCACCGGAAGGTTCGTCGGAAGTTGATGGAGCTCACCGAGAAAGATCGGAGCTTTACTAAAGGAGACTCGTCGGAACACACCAAGATCATCGTAAAGTTCGGGAGCTTGCTGGAAGTCCATCGAAAGATGTCTGAGGGTTCATCAAAAGTCCGTCAGAAGTTTGCCAAAAGCTTACTGGAAGAAGACTTGATATGTCGGTTTATGTTTTTACTTAGTGTGTCTTTAATTTCATAGTTAGCCAGTAATTAGGGTTAGGACTAGGAGTTAATCCTATAACCCTGGTAGGGGCCAATTGGGCCCATAAAATTAACTAAATTGTGTTAGATTCAAAGCCTATCTGGAAGTGCTGTACCTTGTCTAGTGGTGGCACCACCTGATTGGGGCGGTAAAACTGCCCAGGGTTCAGATTCCTAGAAGCTTTAGGTGGTACCACCACCTAGGTCAGTGATAATACTATCGGTGGTTATTAATTGTCAAGTGGTGGTACCACCTATTAGGTGATGGTACCACCCCACCATAGTGCTCGAGGCTTTGCCCTAGCGATAGTACCGCTAGACTGGGTAGTGGTACCGCCCAATGTCAGGGTCAACTGACGGTGGTATTGCCAGTGATAGGCGATGGTATCGTCAACTCTCGAAATTCGGGATGTGACCTCTTTTGGCTCCAATTCTGAAGCCAATTGAGCCTATAAATATCCCTTACTTCTCAGCTAGTAAAGCACATTGAGAAGTAATAAGAACTAAGTCAAAACTATAGCAAAATAGCCTTGAAAATTTAGAGTGTTCACCTCCTAAATTCTTAAGTATAAAAATTCTGTAAAAAGGGTGTTTGATCTTCTCCTTCAAGAAGGATTGATAGTGGAAGCTGGCAACCTCATCGGAGGAGGGTTAGGGAGTGGATGTAGGTCAATTTGATTGAACCACTATAAATCTCTATGTTCTTCTCTTGGTGTGTAAGTTTTAATTGTTGCATTCAATTCTTTACTTTACTACACTCGTTCATTCTCTCATTCTCTACTCTCTTATGTATTCACTCGAATTAATCTTCTTTGCCAAAATTATTTTCATCGGACAAAACTTCTCAATGCACAATATTTTTCTGGAATTAGTTTAAATCATTGATTTTTATCCGCTACACTAATTCACCACCCCTCACCCCCTCTCTCCCCCCCCCCCTCTTAGTGCCACTCTTAATCCTAACACATCATACTTCTCCCCCTTTGTCATCAACAAAAAGGAGAAGTTGCATCTAGCTAGTTTTTTGAAATATATAACTTTTACAATATACTAGCTAGAAATTTAGCAAGATTTACATTACTTTAAACATGCAAGCGAATAAGTTTTAAATGTACATGTTTGCAATTCTTGTTTCTTGAGATAGTAACTCCTTGCTTCTCTTTATGATATTCCAAGCTAACAACTTCTGTTTCTTCTCTTTTGAGAAGTGTAAGCAAGTTTTGCCTTAGGAAGCTAGCAAATTTTTGAGAAAGTGAAGTTAAGCAAAATTTTTGTCTCTCTTGAGATATCAATTTTTGCTTCTCGATGTTCAAGCTAGCAAGTTTGCTTCTTCTTTTGTAAGCTAGCAATTTGTTTTCTTTGAGCTAGCTATCTTTCTTTTCCTTGTGATGCACAAACTAGTAAACTATCTCCCCCTTTATCTTTGTCAAAAAGAAAAGAGGAATACAATGAGATAATTTTATTTTTTACGATAACTTTTCATATCATTTAAAAAATTTGCATCAATCAATATTTCAATTATCACATATTGCATACAAGCCAAAGAAGTCGTGTCATTTCTATGTCATGAAGGAAATGATATCAAAGGTCAAGAAAAAATCAAGAAGAACATGATTCATTTGATAAATTTTTTAATAAAGTGAAAGAATCATACGAGAATGCCTTGTGATAGATCTTGATTCATATAAAAAAATCTTAAGTTATAAGTTCGAGAAATTAAGAGACAAGCCATATTTCATTTGCTTAATTCTCTTTTGATAAAATGGAAGAATCATGATATATGATCTTGATTTATGAAGAGTTTCAAGCTATAATTATCAAGATCATGATTTCTTTATAGCAAAATGAAACTTTTGAAAATACGATTCATGCATAAAAAAAAGTTATAATTTCGGAAAATCATGATTCGTTTAGAAGGTTCTCCTCTTTAGTAAATAGTAAAAGGAAACATAGGAGAACAAAATGAATTAAGTGAGATAGAAGCATAAAAAATGATGCATATTTAAAATACATCTTAAGTCGTAAATGCAAATCAAGCATTTGTCAAATCCGAAATCATCATCAAAATCACACTCAAGAAATTCATAAATAACAAGCATAGATTCATGAATTTCTTATTAAAAATTTGATAAGATTGAGATAGAGAATTGCATTTAGTTTTTATAAGTTTCTATTTATGTGATTTGCTTCTTATAAGCATGTCTTTGCCTTTACTACTAAATAAAAATAAGTATCAATGTTTAAGAGCGAAAGGCAAACTTCGTCATAAAGATTATCAAGCATGATACCAAAACTTTCAAGCATGATTCCATAAAGCATCTTCAAAATCATTTTAATTCCAATAATCTTTATTTTATTATTGTTAGTTGTGATTAGATATTTTCCTTCTTACATGATTCTAGTTTAGTGTGAGAAATCAATAGTCATTCTCAAATTTTTGCCAAAATCATATATCATCGTATAAATCTGAAAAACAAGTTTCATAAAAAAACAACATCAATACCAAAAATATAGCACATTAAACATAAGACATCTTCAAAAGATTCAATAATACATTTTCCTTTATGTGTTTCAATTTAAGTGATTTATTTCATATAAGCATGTTCAAATTTATCATGCAAGGGCCAAGCATCATGTTTAAAACCGAAACACATGTTTCGTCATCAAGACCAAAAATATAACACATCATCTTAAAAAAGAAATTTCATCATAAAAAATGATTAAGACCAAAAATACATTATTCCATAACATAGGATTACTTCAAATCCTCATGCATGATACCATAATATAAAATCATTGCATCATCAAAATTATTAAGTATGATTTTATAAAGTATGTTCAAATTTGCTATACAAATACCAAGCATCATGTTTGAAATGGAAGCAATACAAAATCATCAAGATACATATGATTGCTTCTTGAATCATATATAGATTTAATCTTATTTGGTGTGTAAGCATTATCATAAAACATGTAATCATCATTTATATTTTTAATTTTCAAAAGATCACTAGAGAGAAAAGCATGATAAGTTTTTGTAAATTTTTTTTTATTTCCTATAAGCTAAATTAAGCAACTCATGAAAAGATCAAGTAATTTTATAATAAAGTAAAGGAGTTTTGGTTAAGTTGCTTACCTTGTTGTCGAAAGCCATCAAAACATAATTCACCATCTCGCCCTCGAATGTACTTGATTTGTCCTTGAGTTCTTTCTTCTTCTTTGACATCTTCTTCTGTTCAAGTTCATTTTTGTTCTTTAATTCTTATTTTATGAATTTTTTAAATTTTATTATTATGAGTTCAAGGTCATCATCACTTGAGCTTTCGCTCGAGTGGTCTTCTATAGTTCGAAGTGCCAAATCCTTCTTATCCTTTAGAAGGTGGTTCTCAAGTTTATCATGTTCCGAGAAGTTCATTTCATAAGTCATTAAAGACTTTATGAGTTCTTCCAATGAAAAATTGTTTAAGTCTTTTGCCTCTTGAATAGTAGTTACTTTAGGATTCTAACTCTTTGGAAGGGATCTTAAAATCTTGTTTATAAGTTCAAAACTTGAAAAAGTTTTATCAAGAGTTTTTAAACTATTGATGACATCCGTAAAATGGGTGTACATATCACCAATAGTTTAACTTGGTGCCATTCGAAAAAGTTCAAAATCATACATCAAAATATTTATTTTCAAGTCTTCAACTCTACTTGTGCCTTCGTATTTGATTTTAAGTATGTGCCAAATGTCATGTGCAGTTTCGCAAATCAAAATCTAATTTAACTCATTTTTATCCAATGCACAAAACAAGGCATTCAAAGCCTTTGCATTCAAGAAAAATAATTTTTTCTCAAAATCCATCCATTCATTCATAGGTTTAGAGGGTGTTTGAAAATTATTTTCAATGATATTTCATAATCCAAATTCAAAGAAAAAAAGAAAACTCTCATTCGGGTTTTCTAATAAGTGTAGTCTGTCCCATTGAACATGGGAGAACGAACGATAGAAAAACCCTTTTGAAAACCAAAAAGAGCCATTTCTATTAGGTATTAATCCAAATAAGAAATACTAAGGCTCTGATACCAATTGTTAGGATCGAGTCCAACACTAAGAGGGGGGGGGGGTGAATTAGTGCAGCGGTTAAAAACGTTCGATTTATACGATTTTAAAAAACTTCGTATGATGAAAGCCTTATCGATGAAAACTAATTTCGATTGTGCTTTAACTTAAAAAGATTCATAAGTGAAAGAGGGCAGTAATGAGGAGCATGAAATAATAAACAATAGAATAGATAGAGAGGTATACCAATTTTATAGTGGTTCGGCCATCCGGCCTATGTCCACTCTCGATTCCTCTTTCGTCAAGGCCACCGACTTTCACTATCAGTCTTCTTTCAATCGGGCAAAGACTAACTACCCTTACAACTTAATTCTCCTTTTGATAGATTTAGGAGAAAATCTTTACAACCCTTATAGCCCCACTCACCTCTCTCTTAGACTTAACCAAATTGTAAAGTACAGAGGAAGTAATTTTCACACTATTACAATCTCTCATTTTTTTTTCAATTGGTGTGTGTTCTAAACATAGATGAGAGGGATATTTATAGGCCTCAAGGGGAATTAGAGACAAATTTGAATCACCTTGATTTTCAGGGTGCTGGCGGTACCACCACCAATTGACTCTAACACTGGATGGTACCACCGCCCAAGCAGAGTCTTGGCTATTGGACCTAGGCGGTACCACTGCCCAAGCTGCCTAACACTAGGCAGTGGTACCACCCAGACTTAGCCTTGGAGGCTAAGCCTTTAAGCGATTCCACCACCAACCCTAGTAGTACCACTGCTTGATATGGTACCAAGTTACTATTTAGGCCTTTCACTTGGCCCAACATAGCCTTGATTTGGGCCTAGTTGGTCCCTACTTGAGTTGGTCCAATTCCAACCCAATTAGACCTAATCCTACTTCTATCTAAATAATTATTGCAAAGCTTTGAATCTATTCATTATCTGGCATATTATTGATCCATCGACGCTTCGTCTAATTCTTCGGCACATCGTCCTCTCTTATAGCATGTTGCCTAATCAACAGTTGTCTTCCGTAACTTTGATCTCCTTGGTATAACTTCGCTCTTCTTGGCTTGATGCCCAAATCCTTTGTCCAAAGCCTTTTGTCGATACGTCGACCGATCCTTTGGCTCGACATTTAATTTTTTGACCCATTTTTCTCCGGCCCAACATCGATTCTTCCTGCTTCAATTATCTTATTCTGATTGAAAATAGTCTAACATCACTTAAAATATAGTTAGATCATAATCATAATTAATTGGTTTCATCATCAAAATCTAAGATTCAACATGGTCGACATATCAGCAAAAGTCTTTGGACGATGAGTTTGGGTATCGGGTCAAGAAGAGCGGATATTGCACTGAGATCGGAGTTATAGGGTCAACATGCCGATTAGGCAATAGGCGGTAAGAGAGGATGATGCACCAAAGGATCGGACAAAGCACTGAAGGATTGGACAAAGCACCAATGAACCAATGACATACTAGACAATATAAGATTCATGCTTATAATTATTGGGTCTCATATTTTGATGATGAAATTAATTGATTATATTTTGTTGTCTAATTATGTTTTGAGTGATGCAAGTCTACTCTCGATTAGAATTAGATAGCTGACACAGGATAAATCAGTATTGTGCTGAAGGAAATCATATCAAGAGATTGGACGTCGAGTCGGAGGTCTAGTCGACAATCGGCAGAAGGCTTGGGATAAAGATATTAGGTATCAGGCCAAGAAGAGTGGGGTTGTGATAAGGATATCGGGGTTACAGAGGTCAACCTCTGATTGGGCAACAAGCTGCAAGAGAGGACTATGTGCTGAAAAACCGGACAAAGTACCGGCCAATGACGTGTCAGGCAACAGGAGGTTGATTCATGTAACTAACTAGATTGAAGTAGAGGTAAGGTTTATGTGTGCAGGATTAACTTCGATAACGATGAAGACATAAAGCGAAATAAAGTGCTGGAGTCAAGTATGATCGAGTCATTAGGAGTTTGAGAGTTCGTCGGAAGTCCGAAGATTCATCAGAGTGCTACCAGAATTGGCCAAGAATGAGTCAGAAGCTTGATGAAGGGTTCATCGAAAGTTCATCAGAAACACTCATCGGAGGTTCATTAAGCTCACCGAGAAAAATTAGGGCTTGCCAAAGAAGACTCATGGGAACTCGCCAAGATCGTCGTGAAGTCTAGGAGCTTGCTAGGAGTCCATAGAATGGTGTCTGAGGGTTCGTCAGAAGATCACCTGAAGTTTGCCGGATGAAGCCTTGACTTGTTGGATTGTATTTTACTTAGGAAATATCTTTAATTTCATAGTTAGCACATAATTAGGTTTAAATTTGAGAGGTAATCCCATTAACCCTATTAGGGGCCAATTGGGCCCGGATTAGAACGGGTTTAGGTCAGATTTAAGGTCCAACCAAGAGTGCTGGACCTTGTCTAGCGGTGGTACTACTAGACTGGGGCGGTGGAACCGCTTGGGTTGAGCTCCCCAAGTTGTATTGGGTAGTGATATCGCCCAATGATAGAGTACCTGGGCTGTGGTACCGCCTAGTACATTGATAAAGTCAGTGTGTCTAAGCGGTGGTACTGTCAGACTGGCGGTGGTACTGTCTAATGTTAGGGTTAAACTAGAGGTGGTACCGCCAGTGACAGGTGGTGGTATCGCCAATGCCCAAAAAACCCAGGATGAAAAAGTTGTTAGCTCTAAGTTTAAATAAGATTGGAGCCTATAAATACCTCTCCCATCCCTGAGTTGAAGACATAAGCACACACACTTTGAAAGTAGAAAAACACTATTCAAATCTCTCCAGAAATCCCCTTCTCTAGTCCTTACTTGTATTCAAGTTAAAAGAGATGAGAGAGTGCTCGTAAGGGTTATCTCCTAAGCCTGTTAAAAGGAGAGAGCACTATAAAAGAGCTTGTCTTCGCCCGTTAGAAGGAAGACAACTAGCGAAAAGTTGATGGCCTCAAGAGATGAGGAATCGGGAGTGGACGTAGGTCATATGACCGAACCACTATAAAATCGAGTTTACATTTCTATTCTTATTTATCTTTGCTACAAGCCTTTACCTTACTATAATTACTCAAATCCTTCTCATTCTTATGAATGTGTTCAATCTTTACATTTTTCTAATATGCATAATCGAAATCAATTTTCATCGAAACATGTTTTTATTGTATAAAGTTTTCAAAATCATTTTAAATTGCTGAAATTTATTGTAATCTTAACTGTTGCACTAATTCACCCCCCCCCCTCTTAGTGCCATTCCCATTCCCTAACAATTGGTATCAGAGTGTCGTTATTTCTTTTCTAGATTAACACTTACGAGAAATGGCTCTTCATGAGTTTCAAGAGGGTTTTTCGATTGTTCGTCCTCCGTTGTTTAACGGATCGGACTACACTTATTGGAAAACTCAAATGAGAGTTTTCTTGATTTCTTTGGATTTAAATTTGTAGAATATTATTGAAAATGACTTTCAACTTTCCTCTAAGCCGATGAACAAATGGTCAGATTTAGAGAGAAAATCTTTTTCATTAAATGCAAAGGCTTTGAATGTCTTATTTTGCTCTTTGAATAAAAATGAGTTTAATCAGATTTTAACTTGCAAAAATGGCTTTTGATATTTGGCATACACTTGAAATCATGCACAAGGGCACTAGTAGAGTCAAAGACTCAAAAGTAAACCTCTTATTGTATGATTTTGAGCTCTTTCGAATGGAACCAAGCGAGACTATCGGTGACATGTACACCCATTTCATAGATGTCATTAATAGTCTAAAAGCTCTTGGTAAATCCTTTTTAGATTTTGATCTCGTAAATAAGATTTTAAGATCCTTTCCAAAAAGGTGAGATCCAAACTAACCGCCGTATAAAAAGCTAAAAATCTAAATGACTTGCCTATTGAAGAACTCATTGGCTCTTTAATGACATATGAAATAAGTTTCTTGGAACACAACAAACATGAGAACCACCTTCTAAAAAATAGGAAGGTAATTGCACTTAGAACAAAAATATGCCACTTGAGTGATGACTCAAGTGATGAGGATAATGTTGAGGATCTTGAACTTTTGACGTTAAAATTTAAAAGGTTCATTAAACAAGAATTGAAAAATACAAATGAGCTTAAAAAGAACACAACCTCTTGCTATGAATGCAAGAAACTAGAATGCTCCAAGGATGAGTATACAAAAGTGAAGAAGAGGAAAGCTCGCAAAGAAGAATCAAGTGACGAAACGATGAACCAGGCTTTGATGGCTTTCATTAATGATGTAAGTAACTCACCCGAAATACTTTTACCTTATTTTGAAATTACATGATGTTTTTCATAAGTGCTTGATTTAGATAGTAGAAAATAAAAATTGTTTTCAAAAATATATCATGTTTTTCTTTTACATGTTTTTGAAAATTAAAATGATACTTGTATGATAAAGAAACAAAATGTTACATGATAATGTTTGTACACCTAAGATTAATCCGTGATTGTATATCTTGATGATTTCATTTTTTTAATGATTTTATGGTATCATGCAATGAGAATTTGAAGTAATGTTGATTTGAAACTCTAAGTTTTGGATTAACGGGTTTTTGGTCTAATCGTTTTCATGACGAATTAAGATGACATTTTCATGACAAATTAAGATGATGTAATGCATGTACATCTAAAAAGATAAATTCCATATATGCTTTCCATATCAGTTTTCAATTTTAAACATGATACATATCTATATATGAATTTCTTGAAAGTCTTTTGATAATAGATGTTTGTATCATGCTTATGATTTGAAAACTTCTATCTTGGATTAATGGGTTTTAATCATTTTTATGATGAAATTTTTAGATGATGCATGTCTTCATGAAATCAATTGCAAAACTAAAAGATCTAACCCACATTGCTATCAATAATTTTTCTCAAATGAAAGAAACATGGCTTTGATAATGATTTTGAATTTATATGATGCTTGGCTTTTGTGTGAAAATGTGAACATGCTTATACGAGGTCAATCAAATTAAAGTAAAACACATAAAAATGAAAAATACACTATCATGATGTTTTATGTTTGATATGTTTGGTTTTGATAGTTTTGATGACAAAACATGTATTTCAAATTTATACGATGATAGTTTTTGTATAAAAGTTTGAACATAATTACATAAAATAAAACACATAAAAAGGAGAATATATTATCATGATAAATTGAAGATGACGTATAATTGACTTGTTATATTCTGAATGGTTTTTATGATGAAATTTTTAGATGATGTGATATTTTTTAATGAAAATTATGTTTCGATTTTTGAACTTGATACACATTTTTTTTTTCAAAAGGACTTGGGCATGCTTACATGTAATCAATCTACATTGGTCTTAATAAAATTCCCGAATGAAAGATTTTGATAATAATTTCGGATTTATATGATGATTCATGGCTTTCGAATAAAAATTTGAACATACCTTATAAAATCATCCTTGATAATGATAAAATGAAAATATTAAAAGGATATTATCATACTTGAAAGTTGTGGAATCATGCTTGATGATTTATTTTATGAATTTTGCCTTTTACTCTTGAATATGATACTCGTTTTTATTAAAGGCAAGGGCATGCTTATATGAAATAAATCATAAAAAAATGCTTGTTCCTTGAAATTTTTCTATCTCTAGAATCTTCGATTTTTGGATAAAAGACAAATGATGAATCCATGTATGCTTTATAAATCTCATGAATTTCTTGAATATGATTTTGATGATATGTTTGGAGTTGATAAATTGAACTAGAATGAGATTTTTTTTTCAAAATGATTCATGACTTCTAAACTTTCAGAATCACAACCTTATTTTGTTAGAATCATGACTTGAGTAATGATTCAAACTTGAATGAGCCTTACCATAGTCACGATCTTGATTTTTTGGAACTATATATTTGAATTTTTATAAAATGTGATCTTGATATCTTGATACTTGAGTTTTCAAATATAATCTTGATGAGAATTCTGTTCATAAATCATGTTCTTATATGATTCTTTCACAAATGAGATGATTTAATGAATCATGACTTGATCTTTGATATTGATATGTTTTTATCATGATTCCTTTATATTGATTGTATACTCCTTATCATGAATTGAAAATTGATGCTAAGAGAATATTTATAATTCATGATCTTGATCTCTCAGATTTACAACTTGAACTGTTTTTGAATCAAGATCCTTTTAAGAAAATTTTTATCTATATCATGATCTTGATGACTTATGCTTAAATAGAAAACCTTTTAAATGAATCATGATCTTTATACTTAATGCCTATAATTCTTTAAGAATTCTTTACGTTACTTGTTAAAAAGGAGAGTTATTGAAATGATTCATGGACTTCTTGGATTTATAACTTTTGGTATTCATGAATTGATCCTTGTCAATTTTACATTGATATCCTTCATTACATGATTCCTTTGTAATTTTGCCTTGAATGCATCATGAGTTGATTGAAAGATTTATGTGAAATTTTTATTGATGGAAACTTGTAATTGATGTAAAATGTTTATATCAAAATTATTCCTCCCTTTTTTTCAACAATGACAAAGGGGGAGTTATCTTGCTAGCTTGTATATCAGAAGAGAAAGTGGCAAACATAGCTAGTTGGTACTTGCAAAAAGGCAAAGCTTATACTTCTCAAGATGGGACGAAAGAAATTACAAAGTTACATTATTATTTTTTAAACTCATGAGCTTGCATATTTAAAATGTTGTAAATTTTATAAAAATTACTAGCTCATTGTAAACAAAAAGTTGATAGCTTACAAAGGTAAAATTTAGTTGTAAAAAAGAAGAATTGAAAGGGAGCTAGCTTGCGTATCGTAAAGTATGCTAGCTTGTTTATCATTATTGTCCGTCATATTATTATTTATTTATGACTCCCTTGAATTCATAACTTGATATGTTGAAAATTTATGATGCAAATTTATTATTTTGTCATGATCAAAGCATTGATGTAAAAAACTATTCGTATTCCTCCACTTCCTTTTGACAATGACAAAGAGGTAGCAAGAATTATTATCTCAAAAGAAGGAAAAAGGCAAAACTTAGAAAATTTACAATCTTACACTTGTCATGCTTCTATGCTTGTATGTTATAATGAAAAGATAGCTTTCACATTTAAAGTGATGTAATTTTTTGCAAAAAAATTACTTGCTAGTAAAGGAAAGCTAGTTGCACTTCTCTAAAGAAAAGGAACAATTTCTACCTTGCAATCTCAAGAGGAGAAAGTGCAAACTTGCACAAGAAGCTAGTATTGAACTGCCATGATTATACATACTTAAAAACTTACCATAATTGAATGTTTTAAAGTGATGTATGTTGAACATCTAGATTGATAGCTAGTATGATTGTAAAACTTGTATATCTTTTAAACTAGCTATGATGCAACTTCTCTTTTTTGTTGATGACAAAGGGGGAGAAGTAGATTAATGATTTCATACAAATATATGTTGTATTGAATATTTTTATATATTTGCATGATGTTTTTGATAATATATGATGAATGTTAGTTGGATTTGGCATAATCTAAGGTTTCTATTAATATGGCACATTGATAGGAGTTTGTTTAAACTCCAGGGAGTTAAGGTTAACTCCGTCATCAATTAGTTGTTATCATAAAAAGGGGGAGGCTGTTGGGTCTTAGATTTTAATGATAAAACTAATTGATTATATTTTATTGTTTAACTGTAGTTTGAGTGATGCAAGTTTAATCTCGATCAGAATTAGACAGTTGACAGAGGATAAATCAGGGTTGTGCCGGAGGAAATCACGTCAAGAGATTGAACATCAAGCTGGAGATCTGATCGACAATTGGCAGAAGGCTTCAGACAAAGATATTGGGTATTAGGCTAAGAAGAGTAGTGTTGTGCCAAGGATATCAGGGTTACGGAGGTCAACCACAAATTGGGCAATAGGCCGCATGAGAGGATGATGCGTTGAAGAACCGGATGAAGCGCTGAGTAATGACATGCCAAGCAACAGGAGGTTGATTCGTGTAATTAACTAGATCGAAGTAGAGTTAAGGTTTATGCGTGCAGGATTAACTACGATAACGATGAAGATATAAAGTGAAACAAAGTGCCGAAGTTAAGTATGATTGAGCTATTGGGAGTTCGAGAGTTTGTCGGAAGTCCGAAGATTCATTAGAGTGCTGTCGGAATTGGCCGAGAGTGAGTTAGTAGCTTGATGAAGGGTTCGTCAAAAATTTGCTAGAAAGACTCGATGAAGGTTTGCGGAGCTCACCGAGAAAGATTGGAGCTTGCCAAAGAAGATTCATCAGAACTCACCAAGATCATCGTGAAGTCCAAGAGCTTGTTGGGAGTCCATAGAATGGTGTCCGAGGGTTCATCAGAAGATCGCCTAAAGTTCGCCGAATGAAGCCTTGACTTGCAGGATTGTATTTTACTTAAGAAACATCTTTAATTTCATAGTTAGTATATAATTAGGATTAGATTTGGGAGGTAATCCCATTAACCCTATTAGGGGCCAATTGGGCCCAGATTAGGATTGGTTTGGGCTAGATTCAAAGCCCAACCATAAGTGTTGGACCTTGTCTAGCGGTGGCATCGCCAGATTGGGGCGATGGAACCGCCAGACTAGGGTGGTGGAACTACCTAGGTTCAGTTTCCCAGGTTGTATGGGGTGATAGTACCGCCCAATGATAGAGTACCTAGGTGGTGGTATTGCCTAGTACACTGATAATGTCAATGTGTGGTACCGCCCAGTGTCAAAGTCAAATTGGTGGTGGGACCACCAATACTCGAAAAACCTGAGATGGGAAAGTTTTAGCTCCAAGTTTGAATCAGATTGGAGCCTATAAAAACCTCTCTCATCCCTAGGTTGAAGACACAAGCACACACACTTTGAAAGTAGAAAAATGCTATTCAAATCTCTCTAGAAATCCCCTTATCTAGTCCTTGCTAGTATTCAAGTTAAAAGAGAGGAGAGAGTGCTTATAAGGGTTACCTCCTAAGCCCGTCAAAAGGAGAGAGTGCTGTAAGAGAGCTTGTCTTCGCCCATTAGAAGAAAGATAACTAGTAGAAAGCCGATGGCCTCAAGAGAAGAGGAATTGGGAGTGGACGTAGGTTGTATGACCAAACCACAATAAAATTAGGTTTACATTTCTATTCTTGTTTATCTTTGCTGCAAGCCTTTACCTTATTGCAATTACTCGAATCCTTCTCATTCTATAAACATCTTCAAGCTTTACATCTTTCCAATATGCACAATCAAAATCGGTTTCCATTAAAATGTATTTTTATCGTACGAAGTTTCTGAAGTCATTTTAAATGGTTGAAATTTTTCATAATCTTAACCGCTGCACTAATTCACCTCCCCCCTCTCTCTTAGTGTCGTTCTCAATCCCCAACAGTAATAATTTATCTAGATCAAAGTAGTTTAGGAGGCTAATTAAGTTAGTTTTAATATAATTAGGCTAACTTAATTAGGGGCCCATTGGGCCTAAGTTAGGGCTGCATTGAGCCAAGAGAAAGGCACCACTAGAATAGGCATGGAACCGTTGGTGGCTCAGTCTCCGAGAAATAGTTTCCAAGACATAGTCTCAAAGACTGTGTCAAGTGGTGGTACCACTAGATTAGGTAGTGGTACCACCTAGTGTCAAGTGATGGTACCGCCAAACTGGGTGGTGGTACTACTAGTATCCGGAAGACTTAGGATGAGGTTTTAGCTCTAAGTTTAAATCCATTTGGGACCTATAAATATCTCTCTTATCCCTGCTTAGGATACATATGAACTGAGAATAAAAAGAGGAAAAATTTTATTGTAATTGTGTGAAAATCCCTCCCCTCTAGCTCTAAGTTTTGGTTAAGTTTAAGAAAGGAGTGAGTGGGGATTGTAAAGGTTGTCTCCTAAACCTGTAAAAAGAAGAAAGGGCTGTAAGAGGGTAGTTGATCTTCGCCCATTGAAGGAAGACTGTTAGTGGACACCAATGGCCTTGAGTGAAGAGGAATCGGGAGTGGACATAGGTTGGGATGACCGAATCACTATAAAATTAGTTTGCACATGTTCCTTTGTTGTTTACTTTCACTACAAACTGCTCTACTCATTCATTGCTCTCTTACGTACGCTTTCAAGTTAAACATCTTTTCGATACAGCTTTTAATTGAAATAAATCTTTAAATCATCAAAAATTTTCATAAATCAAATATTTTTATCATAAGTACTAATTCACCCCCTTCTCTTAGTGTCAACTTGATTCTAATAGTCCGCACACGCCAAATAGGGGTTGTTGGCTAAGGAGAAGAGGGAGAGGAGAATATATGGTAGCCAAGAGAAACCTAGCCTATGGGCCTTTAGTTTCTTCCTATTTATAGAGGTCTCCTGTCAACTTAACCCTTATGGATCCTTCCCTATTGGGTACTAGATCTCTATCCAACTACCAAAACCTCTTAGATTAGTGGATCTCTATCCAATAATCTCTTATTAGTTCTTATTGGATCTTATCCATGGGATCCAATAATTCGGTGGCTTATTAGTTATCCCATAAGATAGGGGCTTCAACGGATATCTCATATCCGAATCTCTACCCATCACAACACCTACTAAATGTGTGATCCTCTAGGCGTAATATCGAGCTGGCCATGAGTCATGCATGTTAGAACTCCTTCCGACTTAGTGAATTATTATCTCTATAATAATTCATTCAACTTATCGATTGTGGATGTACTAGGTCACTACACCATAGTCCCTAAATGATACAGGGGAATTCAATTCTTTAGATATATCTGTCTTTAGTTATCATGTACATATATTCTTTCATTCATCTAATATCCTAGAGATTGTATATTGAGCATGGTGTTGTCAAGCCCATATAGTTTCTACTTAAGTCTCGCTCTAATCAAATTCTCACGGAGAACTCTTTCTGTGGATGTATGTTGCAGTTTAGGCTTGTTTTATGACTATTTTGGGTGCTATTTGGGGGTGTGGTTTGATAGAGTTTTAGGGCTGTGATGGTAGTGGATGAAGATTGGGAAGAGGGTTTTAGATCTATAGTAGATGGTAGCAAAGGTTTGATAGAAATCGGTAGAAGTTGCTATAGATATGTGATGTCTCGTAATAGCAGAATTATCGTTGAAGAAATAATGGTTTCTCAACAAATTTTTTGGCAAAAACCCTGAGATTTAAGGAGGGGATTTAAAAGTAAATTCTTGGTTTAGATAATAGCAATGATGATAACTTAGATCAAGAAAATTTTGGTAGCAATTCGGTAGAAGTTACTACAGATATGTGCTGTCTCACAAGAGTAGAATTATCGTCGAAGAAATAGTAGTTTCTCAACGAAATTTCTAGCAAAAATCTTGAGATTTGAGGAGGGGATTTAATAGCAAATTTTTGGTTTAGATAATAGTGATGATGACAAATTGGATCAAAAAAAATTCAGCAGCATAACAGCAAGGAAATTAGTGCAAGTTACGATAGCAGAATTCTCATCGAAAAATTTCAACGGTTTGCGACGAAAATTTACAACAACACAAGAATGTTTTAGAGATGAATTCCACAATAGATTAATCATAGATGAAAGCCAAGATGATCTATGAAGTGCACAAGAAATTTTATTCAAAAAGGATAACAAATAGATTAGTTTAAATGCAGCAATATACGGCTGAAATTTTCTGTAACAATCCTTCATTCGCAAAGATGATAACTTTTGCGATGAAAGGAATTCACAGTAAAGGATAGATAGCAATACTTCTTTTTGGTATTTTAAATAGAAAATTATAGCAGCAAAATGTATTGGTGATAGGAGAATACCAGATCTCTGATGCAATTGGAGGTGGCGGTAGTAGATTGATTTGATCTATGGTAGAAGATGACGGTTGAGACGACGACATCAAGAGCAATTGTGGGAATTGCTTGGTTGATGGTGGATGGCAGGGATGGTAGCAAAAATAGCAAGATCACTGCTCTGATACCAGATGATGGAACCCTAGAGAAATTATATGTAGATTGATCTTTAAGGAGGATCAACCCTTGGAATGCTATAGGGGTTCCACCCTCCAAGTAGTTGGCCTTGTGGCTACAAAGTAGATTAGTCTTTTCTTATTAAAAAGAGGTGGAGGCTATATGCTTATATAGGACTCCAAACCCTAGCCCTAAGGGCTACTTCCTAAGTGAACTATCCATTTTACCCTCAACCTTAGTCAACCGGCCTAGCAAAGGGGGGGTGACGGCTAAGAAGCCCAAAGGCCCAAATGTAAACCCTAGCCACTCTTCTTTATAGGATAGAGGTGGCTAGGTGGGGTTTATTACACTCTCATAGGGTTTTTATTAGTTGCTACTTGGTTAAGTAGGACCCAACCCTACTAGGGTCCTATCACTAGACCTCCTCCTCCATGTCTTCAAGAGGTTCAATCAATAGAAGGTGGCCCCTTTTGCAGCGATGATCATGGTTCCATGGCTCATCGCAATGCCAACAAAGACCCTTTGCTGATCGGTCACGTAGTTTTTCTCTTGTCAATTTTTTTAGTAGCAAAGGACGGCCGGGAGCAGAAGGAGATTTATATGCCATGGGCCTAAGTAAGATTCTCATCCTCCGAGAATCTTGGTTGAGCCGTTCTTCTTGTATTTGGGCGAAAGAAATCACAGCCGTCATGGTATAGGGTTACCATGCCTTAACCTCCACTTTTATCTCTGGCTTGAGTCCTTCGATGAATGTTCCTAACAATTGATGGTTAGTCCAATCATGAGCAAGGTAGGATAGCTTCTCAAACTTGGTTTGGTACTCTTGAATCGTAGAGGTTTGTCGAATTTTTGCGAGTTGGCCGTCGTTATTTTCATACTCCGTAGGTTCAAAATGGTTCGGCAATACGTTCTTAAATTAATTTCATGTTGGAGGCCCATAATTGTATTCCAACCAATTGTACCATTGAATAGCATCTCCTTCAAGGTAGATGACAGCAATTTCCACCATAGCATCATCTGATGTTCGGTAGTAGCGAAAGTAATGTTCGACTTACGAAATCCTCCCCGCCGAGTCTCCTTCTTCCCATCGCGGGAAGTCCACCCTCATGCATGGCTGAAGCATGTCCGAGAGCTGTCCCTCCTTCTCTTGAGCCTCTCCGAACTCTCTCCTCACTGAAATTTGATTGGACTTAGTGGTTGTCCAATTCTAAATTCTATAAATAAAGTACGTAATTTGTCCTCCAAGCATGATTCAAGTCGTGATTCAATCTGAGCTTCAAATTTGGCATCAATTGGATCTTAAGAAGCCATATCATATGCCTCTAGATCAGAGATGTCCTTATCTTTTTTCTATTGATGGGTTAATGGCATGGGGTGGTGGAAGGTTCAGATAATAGATCGGTGATAGAAGAGTTCAGCTATAACGGTTTACTGTATTGGGCTATGATTTTTAAAGCTATTAGGGTTATTAAAATAGGTTATGACAACTGTATCTTAGGGCTAGAGGGATTCCCTAAAGAGGTATTGGTTGGTGGCAGCAAGGTGGTTAGGGTTTGGTAGGTTACGGAGAAGAAAAAGGATAAAGGTGCAGCACCAGATTTTACGTTGAAAAAATTCCAACAATAAGGATGTAATTTTTTTCAGCAATTCTCAATAGAGATTCAAGTAAAACTCAAAAGTAATCTACTAGTAAGGGAGAGGGTAAGGGAGAGGTAATGCTGTTAAAAATTTTGTAGAAGAAAATGACAACAAGAGGTTTAGTAAAATTGAGGATCACATAAAAGTACTGTAGCATATTTTTATGTCTAAAGTGTAGCAGATTGGACGTAAAAGATCAATAGTTTATATTGAGAATTTTTCGATGAAACTAAAGGGGAATCCACTATTAGGAAGTGTCAAAGCCATTATAAAAATTTTGTAGAGATTTGGATAGAAGAAACACAGTAGCAAGATAAAAAAGACAATGCTTATACGGTTGGAATTCTTCAATGCATCTTTCGTCGTAGAGATGAAAACTTTGCAATGAAAAGTTTATGCAGCAATATAGGAATGATTTTTTTAGATTTTTTTGAATAAGAATAACTAAATTGCAGGCGCAGTAAGGTAGGAAACCAGAACCTGATGCAATTCATGGGGAGATCAAAGGATGATCTGCGGTGGTGGAGATGACGGTAGAATTCGGTAATGATCTTTTAAGCAATCGTGGGAATTCCTTTGGACAACTATGGAGAGCTGATGGGTGGCTATGGAAGGGTAGTGAGATGCTAAGAACGTTGCTCTGATACCAAGTGGTAGAACCCTTGCGGATTCTAAGCTTGGGTTGATCTCTTTAGGGGATCGGTCTCCTTGGAACTCTATAGGGGTTCCTTCCTCCAAGTTGCTACTCAAAGACTGCTAAAAGGATGATCTATTTATGATAAAAAGAGGGTGAATACATGGCTGTTTATAGGGTTTCTAAATCTCAACTCCTAATAGAACTCCTACTCAAGACCCCTACTTCTAATCAACTCCTACTTCTAATAGGACTCATTCTTTAAGAAGTAACCTCCAAACTAATCCTAACCTAGCTAGCCTTTTCACCTCTTTAATAGGGGTTGGCTAGATAAGATTTACGTAAATGCCCTTAGGAATCTCCCAATGAAATTGAATTAGGAATCTCCTAGCTAGAGTCCTAATTCTATAGAATTAGGACTCTCCTAGCTAGAGTCCTAACACTTTACCTCCATACTCTAAGTGTGAACACTAAGTGATAATTAAGAAGGAGAACTTACTATTTAAAGAAACCTTGGATAAATTTAAGGTCGGTAGCAAGGGCTTGGACATGATCCTTGCAAACAAGGGTCATGTTGGAAAGAAAAGTGGAATTGGATTTGTGAGTGGATCTCACCGAAATCCTACCACCTTCATTAAAGGACCTACACTACATATATCATCTCACTCAAAGTGTAACTTTTATTACAAACCTGGACATATTATTTACAAATGTCCGTTTAAGAAACTTAGCACATATAACTTGATATGGGTTCCTAAAGGAACTATAAGGAACTCAATGAATAATGACAAATTAGTAGATCAATTTTTGAGGCACCCAAGTTCAAATGGGTACCTAAAATCATCCTCTTTTATAGATACATTCACCCACATAAACTAGGAGTAAGAGATGATACCTTGATAATGGATGCTCAAGGTGTTGAATCTTGGATTTTGATGATGAAGTCAATTGGTGAATTATTTGTTCTAATCCATATTATCGAGATAAGTGTGCAAGATTAACTATGATAGGATGAAAACATAAAGCAATTTACCTAAGTCAAGCTTGCTAGGAGTTCAAGAGTTCACCGAAAGTCCGAAGGATCGTCGGAAGTATTACCGGAATCAACCGAGATAGAATCAGAGACTTGCGAAAGGTTTTAGAAGTTCACCGGAAAGATCGTCGGAGGTTCGCAGAGATCACTGAGAAAGTTCAAAAGCTTGCCAAAGACTCGCTGAACTCACCATAAAATCCGGGAGCCTACTGGTAGTCCGTCGGAAGAAATCCGAAGGAGTGTCGAAAGTCCACCATAAATTCACCGGAAAGCTTGCCGGAAGAGAAGACTTGAAGAATATCAATTTAAATCACTTAGAATTATGTTTCAATTCATAGTTAGCATATAATTAGGGCAAGGATTAAGAAATAATCTTTTTTTAACCTAGTAGGAGCCAACCAGGCCCTTATTGGGCTGATTTGGGTCGAAAATATGGCCTATTCAGCTTTGCTGAAAGGCCCGGGCGGTGGCACCGCCCGGGACCAAGAGCTGGATGGTGGCACCGCCCAGGCTAGGGTGGTGGCACTGCCGGGCTAGGCGATGGTACCATCGCTGGGCAGCAAGCCCAGGCGGTGGCACCACCTAGTACTCTATTAGTCTGACAACTGATAGATGGTGGCACCGCAACTAACAAGCAGTGGCACCACCAGCACCAAGAAACCCAAAAGTAATTCAAATTTGGAGCCTAAATTTGAATCCTCTTAGGGTTTATAAATACCCCTCTTTTCTCAGCTGAAAGAGCACCCTTTAATAGGTGGTGGCACCGCCAGCACCGAGAAACCCAAAAGTAATTCAAATTTGGAGCCTAAATTTGAATCCTCTTGGGGTCTATAAATACCCCTCTTTTCTCAGCTGAAAGAGCACCCTTTTGAGAGTTAGAAATTGAGCAAAAGCTATAGAAAAGCTTTGTTTTTGATAGCTTAAGTGTTCACCTCCCTTTCTTTACAAAAATCTGTAAAAGTGTGAACCACTTGTAAGAAGGTTATAAGAGGGGTATTTGGTCCTTCCCCTTCAAAGTGACTTACTAGTGGAAGTTGGGAGCCTCATCGAAGAAGGCTTCGAAAGTAGATGTAGGTCATTTGACCGAACCACTATACATCACGGTGTTCCTTGAATGTGTGAGTGTTTAAATTTCTGAATCATTTCTTTACTTAGCTGCAAATCGTTCAGTCTTCATCTCCTTTACTCATCTATTTTAACTAAGTCATTTTTCGTTGAATTGAAATCTCCATACGAACTAGCTATTTACGAAATTGATTTCAAACTCACCAGTTTTAATCCACTACATTAATTCATCCCCCCCCCTCTTAGTGCCACTCCAATCCTAACAATTAGTATCAGAGTAAGATTCACTCTCATATTTGGTTTAAAACCCAAGAGAGATGGCTTACTCTAGCATGCAAGAGGGTCACTCTATTATATGTCCGCCTATGTTTAATGGGCCAGATTACACATATCGGAAGACTCGTATGAGGATCTTTCTTATTTCTATGCACTTTGAGCTTTGGAATATCATCAAAAATGGATTTCAAAAATCTTCTCTTCTGATGAGCGAATGGAATAAATCGGAGAAGAAGATTTTTTCTTTAAATGTAAAGGCTATGAATGCCTTATTTTGTGCACTTGATAAAAATGAGTTTAATCATATTTTGATTTGTGAATCGGCTTTTAATATTTGGCACACTCTTGAGATCACTCATGAAGGCACTAGCCGAGTGAAAGAGACCAAAATCAATATTCTTGTACATTTTTATGAGCTTTTTCGAATGAAACCAAGTGAGTCCATCAGAGACATGTACACTCACTTCACGGATGTCATCAACAGACTCAAGGCACTTGGTAAAGATTTTTCTAATTTTGAACTAGTAACAAAAAGTTTAAGATCCCTTCTAAAGAGTTGGGATCCAAAGGTTACGGCCATTCAAGAGGCCAAAGACCTTAAAACTTTTCCTATCAAAGAACTCATAGGGTCTTTAATGACCTATGAAATGACATGCCATGCTCATGATGAGCTAGAGAACCCCCTTCCAAATAACAGGAAGGATATGACATTAAGAACACAAGAAGACCACTTGAAAGGAACATCAAGTGATGGGGACTTTGATGAAGACATTGCACTCTTAACTAGAAAATTTAAAAAATTTATTAAAAAAGATAAATTTAAAAATGAATTCAAAAATAAACTTGAACCAAAAAAGGACCAAGTCATATGTTACGAATGCAAGAAGCTGGGGCACATAAAAAATGAATGCCCCTAAGCCAAGAAGAAGCAACTAAAAAAGAAGAAGGCATTGAAGGCTACATGGGATGATTCAAGTGACTCTAAGGATGAAGAAGCAAGTAACAAAGAGGAGGCCAACTTCGCGTTAATGGCCTTAGGAGAAGAGATTAGTGAGTTATTTAATGAAGAGTTATCTTTCAATGAACTTTCTATTGCTTTTCATGAATTATTTGATGAATGTAGAACTATTAGTAAGAAGTGCAATTTATTAAAGAACGAGCATGCTTTAATACAAGATAAGTTTGATAGTCTCCAAACTCTTTCTTTACCCCCATCCTCTAAGTGTGAATACTTAGAAGCAATCAAAAATAAGAACTTGCTACTTAAAGACACCCTAAACAAGTTTAAAGTCAGTAGCAAGGGCTTGGACATAATCCTTGCAAACAAGGGTCACGTCAAAAATAGAAGTGGAATTAGATTTGTGAGTGGATCTCACCAAAATCCTACCATCTTCATTAAAGGACCCACATTATATGTATCACCTCATTTAAAATATAATTTTTGTTGTAAATCCGGACATGTTGTTTATAAATGTCTATTTAGGAAAATTAGTCCACATAAATTGATATGGGTTCCTAAAAGAACCATAAATAATTCTATGCTAAATGACAAAGTTATTAGATCAATATTTGAGGCACCCAAAATCAAATGGGTACCTAAAAATTATCCTCTTTTGTAGAACCATTCACTATCACAAGCTAAGAGCAAGAGATGGTATCTTGATAGTGGATGCTCAAGGCAGATGACCGGAGATTTATCTCAATTCTCTATGCTCACTAGCAAAGAAGAAGGGTATGTCACCTTCGGAGACAACAACAAGGGTAAAATTATTGGCAAGGGAACCATAGGTAACAAATCAAAATTTTTAATTGATAATGTGTTATTGGTAGATGGTTTAAAGCATAATCTTTTGAGTGTTAGTCAATTATGTGATAAGAGATATGTTGTGAAATTTGAATCTAATGCTTGTATTATTGAAAAATCACACAACAATACATCTATGATTGCACTAAAACAAAATAATATCTGCACCATCAATATTGATGATCTTAGTAGTGATATGTGTTTTTCGGTGTTGAATAATGACGCTTGGCTTTGGCATAGGAGATTAGGTCATGCTAGCATGAAGCTAATCAATCAAATCACATCCAAAGCACTTATAAGAGACATTCCCAATGTTAATTTTATTAAAGATAAATTATGTGATGCTTGTTAACTAGGAAAACAAATTAAAACTAGCTTCAAGCCAAAGAATCAAATAAGTATCTCTAGACCATTAAAATTGATCCATATAGATTTATTTGGACCAATTGACACAACAAGCCTAGAAGGAAGCAGATATGCCTTTGTAATTATAGATGACTATAGTAGATACACTTGGACCTATTTCTTAGCTCACAAAAGTGATTGTTTTAAATGTTTTTCTAAATTTTGTAAACTTACTCAAAATGAAAAGGGTTTCATGATTTCATCCATTCGGTGTAATCATAGTGGTGAATTCTAAAACCATAACTTCTAAAATTTTTGTGAATCAAATGGGTACAACCACAACTTCTCTACTCCAAGGAATCCTCAACAAAATGGAGTAGTAGAAAGAAAGAATAGAAATTTATAAGAAATGATAAAAACCATGTTAAATGAATATAGTTTACCCAAATACTTTTGGGCTGAAGCCATTAATATGGCTTGTTATATCATAAATAGGGTTCTAGTAAGACTATCTCTATCCAAGACTCCTTATGAATTATAGAATAACAAAAAACCTATTGTTTCTTATTTTAAAGTTTTTTGTTACAAATGCTTTATTTTAAATGAAAAGGATGCTTTAGGAAAATTCGATGCTAAATCTGATGAAGGCATCTTTCTTTGTTACTCTTCCATTTCTAAAGCTTTTCGTATTTTTAACAAAAGAACGTTAGTTATAGAAGAGTCTATTCATGTAGTTTTTAATGAAAATTTTGAATTTAAGAAAAAAGATTTTGATGATGATTTTAGTTTTGATGGTTTGAATTTAAATGAACCCTCTCCTCAAAATAGCAACTTGGATGCATCTTCTTCCCAAATTTTCTTACCGAAGGAATGGAAGTATGTAGATGCCCATCCCAAGGAGTTAATTATAGGAGACACATCAAAAGGGTTCAAACTCATTTTTCTTTTAAACATTTTTGTGCCCATACCACTTTTCTTTCTCAAATTAAACCTAAGTGCATTAATGATGCCTTAAAAGCTGATTCTTGGGTTATCGCAATGCAAGAAGAATTGAATCAATTTGAGAGGAATGAGGTATGGAAGCTTGTTTCTAGACCTAGTGACCATTTAGTTATTGGTACTAAATGGGTCTTTAGAAACAAGTAAGATGAATGTGGTATCATGGTTAGAAACAAGGCTAGACTACTAGCCAAAGGTTTCAACCAAGAAGAAGGTATTGATTACGAAGAGACCTTCACTCCTATGGCAAGATTAGAAGCCATTAGGATGCTCCTTACCTATGCTAGTATGAATAATTTTAAGCTTTTTCAAATGGATGTCAAAAGTGCTTTCTTAAATGGCTTTATTTCTGAAGAAGTGTATGTTGAACAACCACTTGGATTTGAAAACTCTCTTCTTCCCAATCATGTGTTTAAACTAACTAAGGCTCTCTATGGATTAAAACAAGCCCCTAGGGCTTGGTATGAGAGACTTAATTCTTTCTTAATTTCAAATAATTTTACTAAAGGCAAGGTTGATACTACATTATTTATCAAATATTTTAAAAATAATTTTTTTATTGTTCAAATTTATGTTGATGATATTATTTTTGGTTTTTCGGATGAATCACTATGCAAATCATTTGCCAAGTATATGAGTCATGAATTTGAAATGAGCCTAATAGGAGAATTAACCTTCTTTTTATGATTGCAAGTTAAACAACTTAGTGATGGTATATTTCTTAATCAAATATACTTTAGAATTATTAAAACGATTTAACATGGATGGTTCAAAAGCCATCAACACTCTAATGAGTACTTCTACTAAGTTAGACTTAGATGAAAATGGAGAAAATTTTGATCAAAAAACATATAGGGGAATGATAGGAAGCTTACTTTACCTCACCACAACTAGACTAGATATCATGTTTAGTGTAGATCTATGTGCAAGATTCCAAGCTAACCCTAAGTTATCTCACCTCAAAACTGTTAAAAGAATCCTTAGGTATCTTAAAGGAACTCCTAATCTAGGATTATGGTATCTAAAATCTGATAACTTTGATTTAAAAGCCTATGCAGATGTAGATTTTGGTGGATATAGAATAGATAGAAAGAGCACATCCGGAACATGCCAATTTTTAGGATATGCACTTGTTTGTTGGACCTCCAAGAAACAAAATTTGGTTACACTATCTACGGCAGAAGCCGAATACATGCAAGTGCATGTTGTGCACAAGTTGTTTAGATAAAAAACACATTAGAAGACTATGGAATTTATTTAAAGAATATTCCCATAAAATGTGATAATACAAGCACTATTTGTCTAACCAAAAATCCAATTCAACACTCTAGAGCTAAGCATATTAACATTAGGCATCACTTTATATAAGATCATGTCAATAATAATAATATCATTCTAGAATTTATTGATACAAAACACTAATTAGTGGGCATCTTCACAAAACCCCTAAATGAAGAACAATTTGACTTCATTAGAAGAGAATTAGGCATGCTGAATTATTCTAATACATGATATTATATGTTTCTTTTCCGAAATTTTCCAACTTTGGTTTTGATTGTATCATCTTAATATTATCTCTTCATTTTTGAATGACATCTTTACAATATCATCTTGACATTTTGATGAAAGCTCTCATTGTTATCTTCCTATTTTGATTCTCCTCTTCAATTGATAAATTTTTGAGTTGTGTCATGACTTTTGATGAAATGATTAAATTTTTAGTTTTGATAGTTTCACATTGATATTATATTTTCACATTTTGATGACGTCTTTATATCATGGAGCTCACATTTTTATCTTTCGATCATAATTTTGATGAAAGCTATCATGATGTTGTTTTCCTCTTTCTTTAAATAGTGGATACTAATGATGTAGTAAAAACTGATTTTTACCCTCCTTTAAGTATGACTAAAGATATTTCATGACTTGCATTTTATATGAAGCTTAACATATGCATAAATTAATGTCATGAATTATGCAAAATTAAGTTCTTAAATGTCCATTTTCGATTTTTATTCTTGTGCTAATCGACATGATTCAAGATTTTATGACTTCCTCCTCATGAATCACTACAAGAATGCCACGTCGAATTTTTTCCTTCAAATTTTTGATATTGATATATTTCATTCGTTGAAGTTTTATGAATTTCGACATCTCATTCTCATGGAGTTTATCTTAAAATATGAAATCTTTGATGAATGACTTTAATGATCTATCCTTTCACAATTCTATGCTTGAATTATCAATCAAAAATTGAGTCTTAAATTTTTCATGTATGAATTCTTCGTGAGCATTTTGAAACTCTAATGTTTTTTTTTTATCTCATGAACATGAATAAAAATGATCCAAATATTTTTCGAATTTATCCATCAAGGATGACATATTTTGCATTATATTCAACTCATTTATCATATGCTTGATAATTGACCACTCATTTTTTTATGGTATGATACCTTGTGGTGGCTACTTCACCTCCTTTTTGTTGATGACAAAGGGGGAGAAGAATGTGTAAATTGATGACATATGAAAATAACTTGATAAAATGTCTTGCATAGTATTAAGAAGATTGAATTCAAGTGTTTTGAGATTGATATCATATCATGTTTAAAAATTGGGTTCTTTTTATTGATATGATAAGCTAATATTTCATTTGATATCATGCCTTGATCTTGTGCACTTCATTGATATCATTTGATCCTTGTGGTAATTCAATTTGTGATTAGTTTCTCTTGTCGAAATGATGAATGTCTATCATTCGACTAGAAAATGCATAACATGCCATGACATTGTAAAAAATACAAAGTTTCGTATTTATGGATGAAAGATCATGCTTGTTAAGCATGACGGTAAGTTTAATGAATGAAACTTATCGGGTTTGGGATGAATTCAAGAAGATTGAATTCAAGTGTTTTTACCTTCTCATAATATTGCATATAGATAGGGGGAGTTAAGATTAACTCCATCATCAATTGATTGTCATAATCAAAAAGGGGGAGATTGTTAAATTTCGAATTTTGATGATGAAGTCAATTGGTGAATTATTTGTTCTAATCCATATTGTTGAGATAAGTGTGCAGGATTAACTACGATAGGATGAAAACATAAAATGATTTATCGAGGTCAAGCTCGTTGGGAACGAGTGTTCACCTCCCTCTCTTTGCAAAAATCTGTAAGAGTGTGAACCATTTGTAAGAAGGTTGTAAGAGGGGTATTTGGTCCTTTCCCTTCAAAGTGACTTGCTAATGGAAGTTGGGAGCCTCATCGAAGAAGGCTTCGAAAGTGGATGTAGATCATTTGACCGAACCACTATACATCACGGTGTTCCATGAATGTGTGAGTGTTTAAATTTTTGAATTATTTCTTTACTTAGCTACAAATCGTTCGGTCTTTATCTCTTTTACTCAAGCTACTTTAACTAAGTCATTTTTCGTTGAATTGAAATCTCCATACGAACTAGCTATTTACGAAATCGATTTCAAACTTACTAGTTTTAATCCGTTGCACTAATTCACCCCCCCCCCTCTTAGTGTCACTCCAATCCTAACACAAGGCACATAACCGGAGATCCATCTCAATTTTCTAAACTCACTAGCCAATACGAAGGGTGTGTCACCTTTGGAGATAACAACAAGAGTAAAATCATTGGCAAGGGAACCATAGGTAATAAATTAAGCTTTTTAATTGACGATGTGTTGTTAGTAGATGGCTTAAAGCATAATCTTTTAAGCATTAGTCAATTGTGTGATAAAGGATATATTGTAAAGTTTGAATCTAATGCTTGCATTATTGAAAAATCGCATAACACATCTATGATTGTACTAAAACAAAATAATGTCTACACCATAAACATTGATGATCTTAGTAATGAAATGTGCTTTTCGGCTTTGAATGATGATGCTTGGCTTTGGCATAGGAGATTAGGTCATGCTAGCATGAAACTAATCTCTCAAATCACATCTAAAAAACTTATAAGAGGCATTCCCAATATTAAGTTTATTAAAGATAAAGTGTGTGATGCTTGCTAACTAGGAAAAACAAATAAAAAGTAGTTTCAAACCAAAGAATCAAATAAGTACCTCTAGACTATTGCTATTGATCCATATGGATTTATTTTGATCAATTTACACAACAAGCCTAGGAGGTAGTAAATATATCTTTGTAATTTTAGACAACTATAGTAGATACATTTGGACATATTTCTTGGCTCACAAAAGTGATTACTTTAAATATTTTTCTAAATTTTGTAAACTTATTCAAAATGAAAAGGGTTTTATAATTTCATCGATTTGGAGTGATCACGATGGTGAATTTCAAAACTGTGACTTTCAAAATTTTTATAAATCTAATGTATATAACCATAATTTCTCTACTCCAAGGAATCCTCAACAAAATAGAGTAGTAAAAAGAAAGAATATAAATTTACAAGAAATGACAAGAACCATATTGAATGAACATAGTTTACCAAAATATTTTTTGGGGCCGAAGCCATTAATATGGCTTGCTATGTTATAAATAGCGTTCTAATAGGACCATCACTCTCCAAAACTCCTTATGAATTATGAAATAAAAAAAACTAAATATTTTTTATTTTAAAGTTTTCGGTTACAAATGCTTTATCTTGAATGAAAAGGATGCCTTAGGAAAGTTTGATGTAAAATCCGATGAAGGTATCTTTCTTGGTTACTCTTCCATTTCAAAAGCTTTTTATGTTTTTAATAAAAGAACCTTGGTTATAGAAGAATCTATTCATGTTGTTTTCAATGAAGTTTTCGAATTGAAGGAAAATAATTTTGATGATGATCTTGATTTTAATGGTTTAAATTTGAATGAAACATCTCTAAATAATAACTTGGATGCATCTTCTTCCTAAATTTCGTTACCTAAGGAATGAAAATATATAGATGCCCATCCAAAGGAGCTAATTATAGGAGACACATCAAAAGGAGTTCAAACTCATTCTTCTTTTAAGAATTTTTGTGCCAACGTCGTTTTTCTTTCTAAAATTGAACCTACGTGTATTGATGAAGCCTTGAAAGATGATTCTTGGGTAATTGCAATGTAAGAGAAATTAAACCAATTTAAGAGAAATGAGGTGTGGAAGCTTATTCCTAGACCCTAGTGACCATTTAGTTATTGGTACTAAATAGGTCTTTAGAAACAAGTAAAATGAATTTAGTATTATGGTTAGAAACAAGGCTAGATTAGTGGCCAAGGGTTTCAACCAAGAAGAAGGTATCAATTACGAAGAAACCTTCACTCCTGTGGCAAGATTAGAAGCCATAAGGATGTTCCTTGCCTATTCTAGTAGTAATAATTTTAAGTTATTTCAAATGGTTGTTAAAAGTGCTTTCTTAAATGACTTCATTTCTGAAGAAGTGCATATTGGACAACCATCCGGATTTGAAAACTCATTTTTTCCTAATCATATGTTTAAATTGACTGAGGCTCTCTATGGATTAAAACAAGCCCTAAGGGCTTGGTACGAAAGACTTAACTCTTCTTATTTCAAATAATTTCACTAAAGGCAAGGTCAATACTATATTATTTATTAAAGACTTAACTCTTCTTATTTATTAAATTTTTTTATTATTCAAATTTATGTTGATGATATTATCTTTGGTTCTACAAATGAATTGCTATGTGAATCATTTGCCAAGTGTATGAGTTATGAGTTTGAAATGAGTCTAATGGGTAAACTAACCTTCTTTTTAGGATTACAAATTAAGCAACACAGTGATGATATATTTCTTAATCAAACTAAATATACATTAGATTTGTTAAAATGATTTAACATGGATGGTTCAAAGGCTATAAATACTCCTATGAGCACCTCCACTAAGTTAGACATGGATGAAAATGGAGAAAGTTTTGATAAAAAAATATATAGGGGAATGATAGGTAGTTTACTTTACCTCACCATAACTAGACCCGATATCATATTTAGTGTAGAACTTTATACTAGATTTCAAGCTAATCTTAAGTTATCTCATCTTAAAGCTATTAAAAGAATCCTTAGATATCTTAAAGGAACTCCTAACCTAGGATTATGACATCCAAAATTCGATAACTTTGATTTCATAGCTTATGTGGATGCAGATTTTGCCGGATGTAGAATAGATAGAAAAAGCACATCTAAAATATGTCAATTTTTAGGACATGTACTAGTTTCTTATAATTTCAAGAAACAAAACTTGGTTGCACTATTAATGGTCGAAGTCGAATACATAGCTGCAAGTGCATATTGTGCACAAGTTGTTTGGATTAAAAATAAATTAGAAGACTAGAGAATTCATTTAAAGAATATTTTCATAAAATGTGATAACACAAATGATATTTGTTTAACCAAAAATCTTATTCAACATTCTAGAACTAAGCATATTGACATTATGCTTCACTTTATACGAGATCATGTCAATAACAATGATCTCACTCTAGAATTTATTGATACAAAACACCAATTAGCGGACATCTTCACAAAACCTTTAAATGAAGAATAATTTGACTTCATTAGAAAAGAATTAGGCATGCTAAATTATCCTAATGCATGAGGTTGTTGTATGTTTCTTTCCAAAATTTTTTAACTTCGTATTATCCTTTTCGATTTTCATGGCCTTGATATTATCTTTTCCAATCTTATGACATCATTTTGAATTTGTATTTTGAATGAAGCTTTCACTTCTAATCTTGAATTGATACTCTTGTTTCATCTACTAAAGAATTTTAGCATCATTTACATGACTCTCGATTGATGATTTTTAATTGATATCAAGCCCTTTTAATGACTTGGTCAAATTGATTCTATCGATTTTATCTTCCCTCTACTTCTATTGGAATGAATGAATAGATTTCATTATTTATTTTTCTTACACTTTCATATCATTTGAAGTTTGATAATTTTGCCTTCATGACACATGCAACTATTCTTTTATACATATCCTTATGTCATGAACTTTACATGAAAAGGAGAAGCTCTCAAAATTTTTATTGCTTGAATACTCTCTTTGGATTTCATGTGAATTTGATGAATTCTTAACTCTTGTGAAAATTTCTACGTCTTGAGCTTTTATGACTTGATTGGTTACTTTCCACTTAATGAATGAAAATGCTAAGTTAGCCATTTATGAAATTTTTTATGATGATGTGTTCCACTTCATAAATTTTTCATGGAAATGCTAAGTTGGCTTTTATGAATTTTTAAAGTATGCAAACATCATTATGACTCCTATCATGAGTTTTGAGCTCGAATGATCTCTCTTTTCTTCCTCATGAATTTTTCTTCAATGAATGTCATGAGCTCTTGATGATAGTTTTATGAATTTTGGCTTCAATGATCTATCTTTTCCACTTTACGATTTTATTTCTATGACTTGAATTTTCAATCAAATTGCCTCTTGAACTTTTCATCTCAATCTTTCTTGAATGAACATTTATAATTCTTATCATGAGTTTTATGAATTTTATGTTCAAATGATCTCTTTTCTGCCTTACTAATTTCATTCGGTAGAAACGATTCTTGTATACCTTTTTTAATGACTTGAATGATTCACATTTATACTTCAAGAATTATTATGCAGAATTAACTCTTAATTTTTTATGTATGAATTTTTCATGAGCTCTTAAAAACTCTTAATGAACGAATTTTCAATGAATTTTCAAGGCTCATTTCCTTTTTGTTGATGACAAAGGGGAGAGAAAAATGTGGCAAGTTGAATTGATGACTTGATGGAATGATAAATGCTTTGTATGTATCATACTACAATGTATCACAATTGCTATGCTTTCTATCGTAGAATGCTTGCTATCAATAAAAGCATCGCAATGTATTACAATTATATGTAGTGTATAGCAAATGACTATAGCGAATCACAATTGTATTGGAATGTATTGCAAGCATCGCAAATGGGTCATGTATGCTTAAAATGTTAATTTTTGTAAGATCGTTATCGTATCATGTTTAAATTTTGTATCTTTCATTGATATGATAAGTTATCATTTTGTTTGAATGATGTATCGTAAAATGATATCATGCTTTGGATTTGTAAATTTTATTTTGATATCATTTGATTCTTGCTACATTTCAAAATTATAGTTGGTATCATTTATCGAAATAATGATTGTCTATCATCATTCAACATTGAACTTGGAAATGGATGTCATACCTTGACATCATTTTCCAATTGTAAAAAATATGAAGTTTCGTATTTATGGATGAATGATCATGCTTGTTGAGCATGATGATAAGTTCAATGAATGCAACTTATCGGTTTTGGCTTGAATTCAAGGGGTTTGAATTTAAGTGTTTCCTTTCTCAAAATATAGCATATATATAGGGGGAGTTAAGGTTAACTCTGTCATTAATTGATTGTCATCATCAAAAAGGGGGAGATGGTTGAATCTCGGATTTTGATAATGAAGTCAATTGATAGATTATTTGATCTAATCCATATTATTGAGATAAGTGTATAGGATTAACTACGATACCAATGAAGACATAAAGTAAATTATCGAAGTCAAGTACGTTGGGAGTCCAAGAGTCCATCGAAACTCCGAAGGTTTATTGGAAGTGCTATCGGAACTAGCCAAGAATGAATCGAGGATATGCCAAAGGAGTGTCAGAAGTTCGCTAGAAGGATTGTTAGAGGTTTGTGGAGCTCACCGAAATATTCGGAAGCTTGCCAAATAGACTCGCTGGAACTCACCGTAAAGTCCGGGAGCCTACTAGGAGTCCACCGAAAGATTATCCGAGGGTTCATCGAAAGTCCATCAGAAATTCGTCGAAAGCTCGCCGGAAGAAGACTCGATGTCGTCGGATTGTATTTTGCTAAGAATATGTTTTTAATTTCATAGTTAGCATATAATTATGATTAGGATTAGGTAATAATCCTTTAACCCTGGTAGGGGCCAACTAGGCCCAAAATTTAAATGGATTGGGCCAAATTCAAGGCCCATCCAAAGTTTGCTAGACCTGTTTGGTGGTGGCACCGCTAAACTGGGGTGGTGGCATCACCCTGGGAATAGGTTCCTAGGTGCTCTGGGAGATGGTACTACCCTAGGTCAGCGATAGTACCGTTGACAGTTATTACCCGTCAGCAGTGGTACTTGTTAGGATCTAGAGCGGCACTAAGAGGAGGGGTGAATTAGTGCAGTGGATAAAAACTGTAACTTTAAAGTGATTTCAAAAAAGGTTATGTATTGAGAAGTTTCGGTCCGACGAAAAAAATTTTGGCAAAGCAAATGTTTCGATTGAATATAAAAGATAGTTGAGAGAAGGAGATTGAGAGATTGCCGCAAAGTAAAAATTGAAATGCAATAATTTAAAAACTCACACCAAGAAAAGTACGTAGCAATTTATAGTGGTTCGATCAAATGACCTATGTCTACTTCCAAAATCTCCTCCGATGAGTTCCCAACTTCCACTATCAATTCTTCTTGAAGGGGAAAGACCAAGCACCCCTTTTACAGACTTTTGCAAGTAGTTCACTATTAGGACTCTAGCTAGGAGAGTCCTAATTTAATTTCATTGAAGGGGGCAAACATGTAAATCCTAAGGGCATTCATTTAAATCCTATCTAGCTGACCCCTATTAAAGAGATGAAGAGGCCGACTAGGTTAGGATTAGTTTGGAGGTTGCTTCTTAGAGAAGCATTAGGAGTTGATTAGAAGTAGGGGTCTTGAATAAGAGTCCTATTAGGAGTTAAGGTTTAGAAGCCTTATAAATAGTCATATATTCACCCTCTTTTTTGGATGAATAGATCAATCCATTTAGTAGCCTTTCAGTAGCAACTTGGAGGATGGAACCCCTATAGAGTTCCAAGGAGGCTGATCCCCTAAAGAGATCAACCCCAAGCTTAGAATCCATAAGGGTTCTAACACTTGATTTTAGAGTAGCATTCTTGGTGTCTCGCTACCCTTCCATAGCCATCCATCAACCCTCCATAGCTGCCCAAAGTAATTCCCACACTTGCTTAAAAGATCATCATTGAATTCCGCCATTATCTCCACCACCACGGATCATCATTTGATCTCCTTATGAATTGCAACAGGTTCTGGTTTCCTACCTTATTACTTTTGCAACTTAGTTATCCTTATTCAAAAAATCTAAAAAAATTATTCCTATATTGCTGCATAAACTTTTCGTCGTAAAGTTTTCATCTCTACGACGAAAGATGTACTGTAGAATTCCAGCCGCATAGCACTTTTTTTTTTATCTTGCTATTGTGATTTTTCTATCCAAATCTCTATGAAATTTTTATGATAGCTTTAACACTTCCTAACAGCATATTTCCCTTTGGTTTCATTAAAAAATTCTTAATATAAACCACTGATCTTTTACATCCAATCTGCTACACTTTAGATGTAAAAATTTGCTATAGTACCTTTCCGTGATCCTCAATTTTACTAAACCTCTTACTATTGTTTTCTCTTACAAAATTTTTAACAGCATTACCTCTCCCTTATCAGTAGATTCCCTTTGAGTTTTACTTGAATCTCTATTGAGAATTATTGAAAATAATTACATCTTTACTACTAGAATTTTTTCGGTGAAAAATTTGGTGCTGCACCTTTGTCCGTTTTCTTCTCCGTAACCTACTAAACCCTAGCCACCTTGCTGCCACCAACCAAGATGTCTTTAGGGCATCTCTCTAGCCTTAAAATGCAGCCATCATAACCTATTTTCATAACCCTAACAGTATCAAAAACTATAGCCCAAAATAGTAAACCATTACAGCCAAACCCTTCTATCATCGATCTATTGTCCGAACCGTCTACCACCCCATGCCATCAACCCATCAATAGAAAAAAGACAAGGACATATTTGATCTACAGGCATATGCTATGGCTTCTCAAGATCCAATTGATGCCAAATTTGAAGTATTGGAATCACGCTTGGAGGATAAATTGTGCACTTTGTTTACAGAATTCAGAATTGGACAACCATTGAGTCCAACCAAATTTCAGCAAGGAGAGAGTTTAGAGAGGCCTCCAGAGAAGGAGGGATAGCCCTCGGACATACTTCAGCCATGCATGAGGGTGGAATTCCTGCGATAGGAAGGAGACCCGGCGGGGTGGATTTCGCACATTGAACGTTACTTTCACTACTACCAAATGTCAGATGATGCTATGGTGGAAAATACTATCATCCACCTTGAAGGAGATACTATTCAATGGTATAATTGACTGGAATTCAATCATGGGGCTCCAACGTGGAATCAATTTAACAACACACTACGGAACTGTTTTGGACCTATAGAGTATGAAAATATCGACGACCAACTCATAAAGATTCGACAAACATCTACGATTCAAAAGTACCAAACCAAGTTTGAGAAGCTATCCTACCTTGTTCATGATTGGACTAACCATCAATTGTTAGGAACATTCATCGAAGGACTAAAGCCAGAGATAAAAGGGTAGGTTAAGGCACGGTAACCCCGTATCGTGACGGTTGTAATTTCTTTTGCCCGTATATAAGAAGAACGGCTCAACCAAGATGCTTAAGGAAGAGAACCTCTCCTAAGCCCATGGCATATAAACCTTCTTCTGCTCCCAACCATCCTTCGTTGCCAAAAAAATTGACAAGAGAAGAACTACGTAACCGATCAGCAAAGGGTCTTTGTTGGCATTGCGACGAGCCATGGAAAGGGGCCGCCTCCTACTGATTGAACCTCTTGAAGATATGGAGGAGGTCTAGGTGCATAAGGAAGAGGTCATAGATGAAGAACAATGGCCAGTTGATATTACGATGTATGCCCTTGCCGGTTATGCCAACCCACAAACAATGAAAGTGGGAGAACTTCTGAAGCAACAACTAATCACCGTTCTTATTGACACCGGAGCACTAATAATTTTATGAATAGTATGGTTGCTATCTGGATGGCTTTACCTATTGAGAATTGCAATAGGTTTGACATTAAGGTCGCCGACAGATGAATTTTGAAGTGTGATCGTAGGTGCCCGTGGGTGAAACTATTACTGCAAGACCAAAAGATAATTGCAGAATTCTTTCTCCTCCCTCTTGATGATTATGAGGCCGTGCTCAGCTTCAAATGGCTGACAATATTGAGTGATGTTTTTTAAAATTTTTTGAATCTAATTATGAAATTTTACAGTAAGGGGAAACAGATGATACTACGTGGGAAATGTGGGGGTGACGTAACGATGATTTGCACACAACGAATGGAGAAAGTTTTGCACAAATTATATAGTAGCTTTTTAGTATAACTTGAGCAGCAATCTAAGGGAGAGCCAACTAAATTTGAAGACCCAAACCTACTTCCCTTGCTTGCTAAATTTTTAAATATATTTGACGAACCATGTAGCCTATCTCCTACCCGCCGGCATGATTATTGTATACTGATTCTTCCGAGCAAACCTCCAGAAAATACTTAGCCATGTCAGTATCCACATCTCTAGAATGATGAAATAGAAAAGATTATAAAAGAGATGCTCGAAACAGGAGTTATTTGGCCAAGTTGCTGCCCCTACTCTTCACCGGTGCTCCTCGTACGAAAGAAGGACGGAACATGGTAAATGTGTGTTGATTACCGAGCTCTCAATGGCATAACCATCAAGGACAAGTACCCTATTCCAATAGTAGATGAATTGCTTGATGAATTAAAGGGAGCATGAGTCTTCACAAAGCTAGACCTTCAATCTGGGTATCATCAAATATGAGTGTGCGAAGAAGATATGCCGAAAATCGTCTTTCGAACGCATAATGGCCACTACAAATTTCTGGTAATCCCTTTTGATCTCACCAATGCTCCCTTCACCTTCTAGAGCCTTATAAATGATATTTTTTGAAATTATTTTCATAAGTTTATGCTGATTTTCTTCGACGATATCCTTATTTACTGCCCTTCTCTTGAAAGTCATTTTCAGCACTTACAACTTGTTTTGACGATTTTGTGAGAATATATTCTTTTTATCCAAAAATTAAAGTACAACTTTCTTCAATAGAAGGTAAAATATTTTGAGCATATCATATTAGAGGAAGGTGTGGCGGTGGACTCCTCCAAAATTGAAGCAATGCAAAACAGGCCGACCCTAAGGAACATAAAATCGTTGTGTGGATTTCTCAATTTAATAGGCTACTACTGCAAGTTCGTGAAAAACTATAGAAAGACCAGTGCACCCTTTACTTCTTTGCTGAAAAAAGATATTTTCTAATGGTCGGACAAAGCCACCACTACCTTCGATGGACTTAAAGCTGTAATGTCAACAACGCCTATACTATCGCTACCCGACTTGGCAAGACTTTTGTTATTGAAGCCGATGCCTCCAGAGTTGGAATTGGTGTTGTACTAATGCAAGATGGTCGCCCTCTCACTTATTCCAGTAAGGCGTTATCTCCTTCTCATCTCAAGATAACTATTTACGACAAGGAGATGCTCGTGACTGTGTATACGGTGGCCAAATGAAGACCGTACTTGATCGGGCGATGCTTTCAAATCAAGACCGACCATAAAAGCCTAAAATATTTCTTAGAACAAAAGATATCTTCCCCCAAGTAGCAAAAATAGATAACAAAGCTTCTTGGATATGATTATGAAATAACTTACAAAAAGGGAGAATGTTGTTGCAGATGTGCTTTCACGGCTACCCGAGCAAGCTGAATTTTCGACCGTTTCACTTCCGACCAATGACTTCCTTGAGGATATTAGGAGAGAATGACAAGATGATCTAGAGACCAGTAAGATCATAAAAAAAATTAGAGAAAGTACCAAGCTCCGTGGCTCATTATAGTTGGGACTCAAAAGACTTATGCGATAAGAGACGCATTGTACTTGTGCCAAATTCTACTTACATAAAGATCATCCTTCAAGAGATACATTCCCCACCTACATCTGGGCACTCCAGGTTCCTTAGAACCTATAAGAGAATTAAGTAAAATTTTTATTGGGTAGAGATGAAAAATATTATTACTGAATTTGTAGCACAATATGATGTATGTCAACGACATAAAGGCAAGACAATGGCAAGTCTCGGAAAGCTGCAACCTCTGCCCATCCCAGAGTCAATATGGACTGATATATCAATGGACTTCATCGAAGGGCTTCCCTTATCACAAAAAAAATATACAATTCTTGTCATGATTGATTGTCTTACAAAGTATGCTCACTTTTGCACTATTTGTAGTCCTTATACTACTTCTAGTATTGCTCGAATCATTATTGAGAATATTATAAAATTACATGGGATGCCAAGATCTATTATAAGTGATCATGATAGGGTCTTCACGAGCAAATTTTGGATAGAGTTATTTCAGATGCTGGGCACTAAATTGAAGATGAGTATGGCATATCACCCACAAACCGATGGCCAGACTGATGTGATGAATAGGTGCTTGGAGACATACCTCAAATGCTTCACTAATGACTGGCCAAAAGAGTAGATAAGGTGGCTTTCCTAAGCTAAGTGGTGGTATAATACAACTTATCATTCATCCACAAAATGTACTCCCTATGAGGCTATGTATGGCTGACCTCCCCCTGTAATCCCAAAATATGTGTTGGGAACCTCTAAAGTAGAACAATTAGGTAGGGAACTATAGGACAGAGACAAAATACTAAAGTTGTTAAAAGATAATCTCACTATAGCCCAAGTAAGGATAAAACAGTAATATGATCAACACAAAGGTGACAGAGAATTTTCAATAGGAGATTGTGTCTTCCTACGGCTCCAGCCATACAAGTAAACATCAATCCAGACCAGAGCATCCATGAAGCTTTCACCTCAGTTCTATGGACCCTACCAGATTTTGGAGTGCATTAGAGCAGTAGCATACAGATTGGACTTACCTGCCAACTCTCGAATCCATCCAGTCTTCCATGTGTTATGTTTGAAGCTTAAGTTGGGACAAAACGAGATAGCCCAAAGCCACCTACCAAATATGACTACCCAAGGAGAGCTCTAGACCCAACTGAGTGTCATTATTGATCGACGGATTGTGAGTCGACGATGATGACTCACTACTAAAGTGCTAATACAATGGGCGAACCTTCCAACAAAAGATGTCACTTGGGAGAACTATGATGACTTGAAGATTAAATTTCCAGAATTCATAGAGTGTCAGCCTTGAAGACAAGGCTAATTTGAAGAGGGCGATCTGTTAGGACTCTAGCTAGGAGAGTCCTAATTTAGTTTCATTGAAGGGGACAAACATGTAAATCCTAAGGGCATTCATGTAAATCCAATCTAGCCGACCCTGATTAAAGAGGTGAAGAGCCAGCTAGGTTAGGATTAGTTTAGAGGTTACTTCTTAGAGAAGTATTAGGAGTTGATTAGAAGTAGGGGTCTTAAGTGGGAGTCCTATTAGTAGTTAGGGTTTAGAAGCCCCATAAATAACCATGTATTCACTGTCTTTTCTAGATGAATAGATCAATCCGTTTAGTAGCCTTTGAGTAGCAACTTGAAGGAAGAAACCCCTATAGAGTTCCAAGGAGGTTGATCCCCTAAAGAGATCAACCCCAAGCTTATAATCTATAAGGGTTCTAACATTCACACTCTCTTACAGACTTTTACAAGTGAGGCTTTGGGAGGTGAACACTTAAGCTTTTGAATACAAACTTTGCTAGAGTTTTGACTTAGTTTTTATCACTTCTCAACGTGCTTAGCTAGTTGAGAAGTAAGGGATATTTATAGGCTTAATTGGCTTTAAAATTGAAGCTAAAAAGAGTTATATCCTAGATTTTCGATTACTAGTGGTACCACCGCCAATTGACCCTGCTCTGTCAGTGTATTGGGTTATACCACCACCTAGTCTGGTGGTACTACTACCTGATAGGGTCCTCGGACTCTATGGAGGGGCAGTACCACCACCTGCCAAGCGGTACCACTATTGATAGGTAATAACTATAAGTGGTACCACCGCTGTCGTAGGGCAGTACCACTGCCCAGACCACTTGGGAACCTGTTTCCGAGGTGGTGCCACCACCCTAGTCTGGCAATGCCACCACTAGACATGGTTTAGCACTACTGAATAGGCCTTGAATTTGGCCTAGTTCAATCCAATTAAGGCCTAATTGGCCCCTACAAGGGTTGATTAGGATTATCACCTAATCCTAATCCTAATTATATGCTAACTATGAAATTAAAACATATTTATAAGAAAATTATAATCTAGTGATGTCAAGTCTTTTTCCAGTGAGCTTCCAGCAAACTTCCGGCAGACTTCCGATACACTCTCGGATATCTTCCGACGGACTCCCAACAGGCTTCCGAATTTTTTGGCGAGTTTTGATGAATATTTTGGCAAGCTTTCAAACTTTCTCGGTGAGCTCCATGAACCTCCAATGAACCTTCCGATGAACTTCTAAAACCTTTGGCAAGTTTCCAATTCATTCTCAGCCAATTCCGGTAGCACTTCCGATGATCCTTTGTACTTCCGACGGACTCTCGAACTCCCAACGTACTTGACTCTGACAATTTACTTTATGTCTTTATTGCTATCATTGTTAATCCTACACACTTATCTCATTAATATGGATTAGATCAAATAACCTATCAATTGACTTCATCATCAAAATTCGAGATTCAATAATCTCCTCCTTTTTTATGATGACAATCAATTGATGACGGTGTTAATCTCAACTCCCCCTATCTATATGCCATATTTTGAGAAAGAAAACACTTGAATTCAAACCCCTTGAATTCAAGCTGAAACTGATAAGTTGCATTCGTTGAACTTATCATCATGCTCAACAAACATGATCTTTCATAAGTATGAAACTTTGTATTTTTCTCAGTTTGAAAATGATGTCAAGGTATGACATTCATTTTCTAGTTCAATGTTAAAAGATGATGGACAATTATCATGATACCAACTATAATTTTGAAATATAGCAAGGATCAAATGATATCTAAATAAAATGCACAAATCCAAATCATGATATCATTTTATAATACATCATCGAATGAAATGATAACTTATCATATCAATGAAAGATATCAAATTTAAACATGATATGATAACGATCTTACAAAAATTAACATTTTAAGCATGTATGAGCCATTTGTGATGCATGTGATACATTCCATACAATTTGCGATACGTTGTGATGCTTTTAAAGATAGCAATCAATTTTCGATATAAAGCATGACAATTACAATACGATACATACAAGGCATTTATCATTGCATCAAGTCATCAATTCAACTTATTACATTTTTCTCCCCCTTTATCATCAACAAAAAGGAAATGGGCCTTGATGCCAAATATTATGATTGGATTTTTTATGAAAAATAACAAAAAGAGAAGGATAAAGCCATCATGAAAAGCGATTCGTTCATTCTTATTGAAAGTTCATGTCTATAAAATTGTAAGATAGATCATTGAGGCCAAAATTCACGAGAATTTCTAAGAGCTCATGAAAGATTCATACATGAATAATTAAGAGTTAATTCTACATAATAATTCTTGAAGCATAAAAGTGAATCATTTAAGTTATTAAAAGTATACAAGAATCGTTTCTACCAATTGAAATTAGTGAGGTAGAAAAGAGATCACTTGAACATAAAATTCATAAAACTCATGATAAGAAGTATGAATGTTCATTCAAGAAAGATTGAGATGAAAAGTTCAAGAGGCAATTTGATTTAAAATTCAAGCCATAAAATCATTAAGTGAAAAGATAGATCATTGAAGCCAAGACTTTCATCAAACATTTCATCAAGAGCTCATCACATTCATTCAAGAAAAATTCATGAGGAAGAAAAAAGAGATCATTTAATCTCAAAACTCATGAAAAGAGTCATGATGATGTTTTGACACCTAAAAAAAATCATCCAAAAATTTTATAAAGGGCTACCTTGGCATTCTCATAATGAGGAATTCATGAAGGCTAACTTGGCATTATCATTCATCAAGTTGAAAATAACCAATCAAGCCATTTAAAGCTCAAGACGTAGAATTTTACACAAGAGTTAAAGAGTCATCAAATTTGCATGAATGAAATTCGAAGAGAGTATTCAAGAAATAAAAACTTGAGAGCTTCTTCTTGATGCAAAGTTCATAAAGATTATGCATAGTTGCATGTGTCATAAAGACAAAATCAACAAACTTCGAATGATACGAAAGTGTGTAAAATCATGAAATCTATTTATTCATGCCAATAGAAGTAGAGGGAGTATAAAATCAATAGAATCAATTTTACCAAGTCATTAAAAGGGCATGATATTAATTATCGATCATCAATGGAGAATGGTGCTAAAAATCATTAATCAAAGAAGCAAGAGTATCAATGCAAGATCGGAGAGGGATAAAAATGAGAGCTCTATTCAAAATATGATATCAAAAAGATGTCATCCAAAATCCGAAAAGATAACATCAATATGAGTTCATGAAAACCGAAGTTGAAAATTTTCGAAAAAGAAATATATAACACCTTCATGTATTAGGACAATATAGCATGCCTAACTCTCTTCTAATGAAGTCAAATTATTCTTCATTTAAATATTTTGTGAAGATGTCCGCTAACTAGTATTTTGTATCAATAAATTCTAGAGTAACATCATTATTATTGACATGATCTCGTATAAAGTGATGTCTAATGTCAATATGCTTAGTTCTAGAGTGTTGAATGAGATTTTTGGTTAAACAAATAGCACTTGTGTTATCACATTTTATGAAAATATTCTTTAAATGAATTTCATAGTCTTCTAATATATTTTTCATCCAAACAACTTGTGTACAATATGCACTTGCGGCTATGTATTTGGCTTTGATCATAGATAGTGCAACTGAGTTTTATTTCTTAGAAGTCCAAGAAACAAGTACATGTCTTAAAAATTGGTATGTTTCGGATATGCTTTTTCTTTCTATTCTATATCCACCAAAATCTGCATCCGCATAGGCTATTAAATCAAAGTTATCAGATTTTGGATACCATAATCCTAGGTTAGGAGTTCCTTTAAGATATCTAAGGATTCTTTTAACAGTTTTAAGATGAGATAACTTAGGATTAGCTTAAAATCTAGCATAAAATCCTACACTAAACATGATATCGGGTCTAGTTTCGATGAGGTAGAGTAAACTACCTATCATTCCCCTATATATTTTTTGATCAAAATTTTCTCTACTTTCATCCATGTCTAACTTAGTAGAGGTACTCATAAGAGTACTTATGACCTTTGAACCATCCATGTTAAATTATTTTAATAATTCTAATGTATATTTAGTTTGATTAAGAAATATACCATCACTAAGTTGTTTAATTTATAATCTTAAAAAAAAGGTTAGTTCACCCATTAGACTTATTTCAAACTCATGACTCATACACTTAGCAAACGATTCACATAGTGATTCGTTAGTAGAACCAAAGATAATATCATCAACATAAATTTGAATAATAAGAAAATTATTTTTAAAATGCTTAATAAATAATATAGTATTGACCTTGTCTTTAGTAAATTTATTTGAAATAAGAAAAGAGCTAAGTCTCTCATACCAAGCCCTTAGGGCTTGTTTTAACCCATAGAGAGCCTTAGTCAATTTAAACACATGATTAGGAAAAATAGAGTTTTCAAAACTAGGTGATTGTTCAACAAACACTTCTTCAGAAATAAAGCCATTTAAGAAAGCACTTTTGACATTCATTTGAAACAACTTAAATTATTACTACTAACATAGGCAAGGAGCATCCTTGTGGCTTCTAATCTTGCCATAGGAGTGAAGGTCTCTTCGTAATCGATACATTCTTCTTGGTTGAAACTCTTGCCCACTAATCTAGCCTTGTTTCTAACCACGATACCGAATTCATCTTGCTCATTTCTAAATACCCATTTCGCACCTATAACTAAATGGTTACTAGGTCTAGGAACAAGCTTCCATACCTCATTCCTCTCAAATTGGTTCAATTCCTCTTGCATTGTGATAACCCAAGAGTCATCTTTCAAGATATCATCAATGCACTTAGGTTCAATTTGAGAAAGAAAAGCGATGTTGGCACAAAAATTCTTAAAAGGAAAATGAGTTTGAATTTCTTTCGTTGTATCTCCTATAATTAGCTCCTTTGGATGGGCATCTACATACTTCTATTCCTTAGGTAAGGAAATATGGGAAGAAGATGCATCCAAGTTACTTTTGGAGGAGAGGTTTCATTCAAATTTAAAAAATTAAAATCAAGATCATCATCAAAATTATTTTTCTTAAATTCAAAAACTTCATTGAAAACAATATGAATAGATTCTTCTATAACTAAGGTTCTTTTATTAAAAACATGTAAGCTTTAGAAATCGAAGAGCAAGTAAGAAAGATGCCTTCATCGGATTTTGCATCAAACTTTCTTAAGGCATCATTTTCATTTAAGATAAAGCATTTGCAATCGAAAACTTTAAAATAAGAAATGTTTGGATTTTTGTTATTCCATAATTCATAAGGAGTTTTGGAGAGAGATAGTCTTATTAGAACCCTATTCATGACATAGCAAGCTGCATTAATGGCTTCAACCCAAAAGTATTTGGGTACACTATGTTCATTTAACATGGTTCTTGCTAAATCTTGTAAATTTCTATTCTTTTTTTCTAGTATATTTTGTTAAGGATTTCTTGGAGTAAAAAATTGTGGTTATGTCTATTAGATTCATAATAATTTTGGAAGTCACAATTTTGAAATTCACTATCGTGATCACTCCAAATCAATGAAATCATAAAATCCTTTTCATTTTGAGCAAGTTTACAAAATTTAGAAAAATATTTAAAGCAATCATTTTTGTGAGCCAAGAAATAGGTCCAAGTGTATTTACTATAGTCGTCTATAATTACAAAAGAATATTTGCTACTTCCTAGGCTCGTTGTGTCAGTTGGTCCAAATAAATCCATATGGATCAATTACAATGGTCTAGAGGTGCTTATTTGATTCTTTGGTTTGAAACTACTTTTTATTTGTTTTTCTAGTTGATAAGTATCACACACTTTATCTTTAATGAACTTAACATTGGGAATGCCTCTTACAAGTTCTTTAGATGTGATTTGAGAGATTAGTTTCATGCTAGTATGACATAATCTCCTATGCCAAAGCCAAGCATCATCATTCAAAGCTGAAAAGCATATTTCATTGCTAAGATCATCAATGTTTATAGTATAGATATTATTTTATTTTAGTGCAATCATAGATGTGTTGTTATGTGATTTTTCAATAATGCAAGCATTAGATTCAAATTTTATAATATATCGTTTATCACACAATTGACTAATGCTCAAAATATTATGCTTTAAGCCATCTACCAACAACACATCATCAATTAAAAAGCTTGATTTTACCCTTGCCAATGATTTTACCCTTGCCAATCATTACCTATGATTCCCTTACCAATGATTTTACCCTTCTTGTTATCTCCGAAGGTGACATACCCTTCGTCTTGGCTAGTGAGGTTAGAAAATTATGATGGATCTCCCGTCATGTGCCTTGAGCATCCACTATCAAGGTACCATCTCTTGCTCCTAGCTTGTGTGAGTGAATGTGTCTACAAAAGAGAATGGTTTTAAGATATCCATTTGAACTTGGGTGCCTCAAAAATTGATCTACTAATCTTGTCATTATTTATTGAGTTTCTTATAGTTCCTTTAGGAACCCATATCAAGTTATGTGAGCTAAGTTTCTTAAACAGACATTTGTAAACAACATGTCTGGGTTTGTAACAAAAGTTACATTTTAAGTGTGATGATACATATAGTGTAGGTCTTTTAATGAAGGTGGTTAGATTTCGATGAGATCCACTCACAAATCCAATTCCACTTCTTTTTTCGACATGACCCTTGTTTGTAAGGATCATGTCGAAGCCCTCGATACCGACCTTAAACTTATTTAAGGTCTCTTTAAGTAGCAAGTTCTCCTTTTTAATTATCTCTAAGTGTTCACACTTAGAGCATGGAGGTAAAGACGGAGTATCAAGTTTAAAACATCATGTTTTTCGACTAAGAGAGCATGCTCCTTTTTCAACAAATTAAACTTTTTACTAATAGTTCTACATTCATCAAATAATTCATGAAAGACATTTGAAAGATCATCAAAAGATAAATTTTCATTAACTAAATCACATACCTCTTCTCTGAAATCCATTAAAGCGAAGTTGGCCACCTCCTTGTTACTAACTTCTTCATCTTCAGAGCTACTTGAGTCATCCCATGTTGCATTTAGAGTCTTCTTCTTCTTTGGTTGCTTCTTCTTAGCTTGAGGGCATTCACTTTTGAAGTGCCCCAGCTGATGGGGAAATAAAAAGGAGGATAGGCAATAAACAATAACTTTTGTCTATGAACAAATACTAGCAGGCCGTAACACAGCGGAATTAAACAGAAATCACAATCAAATAGAACACCAAGATTTACGTGGAAAACCCCTTCAACGTGAAGGGTAAAAACCATGGGGCAAACCAGAGAAAATCCACTATAGAAATAATGAATGTACAATTCTCGAATCTCTTGCCCAAAACCCAAGCAACAATCACAAGAGAATAACTGGGATACAAGGATCACGTCACTGTGCACAATATCCAAAACCTCGCTCAAGCAATCACAGAAAAACTCACTGTAGATCTGATCTAACCTGAGATGAGAAACTATTTGGATGAGTGAGAACAATTTCTGAGTTTTCCTTGTCTTCTTCCCTTTCTTTTTCTCTTGTTTTTCTGCCCTTTTCTCCTCTCTTTGAATCCCTAATATTGCTGCCAAGTTGCTACCCTTTGCTGCGATATTTGATCTACTAATTTCGTAGCCACCTAGCCCCTATATATAATTAGAGATTAGGTTAGGGTTAGGGTTAATAAGAGAAGGGTTATGGGCCATGGGTTGCTAAAGCCCATATGGGCTGAACTGGGCTCTCAGCCCAACAACCTCCCCCTTCAGCCCATAAGGGAGGCTATCCCATGACTCAGTGTAAATCCATGCCGACCAACTGTCGACACATCTCCTGCCTCTCTTCCTGCATAGCAACTAGCCACATTTTTTTATGCTCACTTTCAACTGCTTCCTGGTAACTCTCTGGTTCACCTGCATCAGTAAGCATAACATACTCATCTATAGAGTATCTTCGGAAGGTCGACGTTGTCTAGAAGATCTTCTCAATTGAGGTTCTGCGGGAAGCTGCTCCTCAACTTCTTCTTGCTCAACATGTCCTGTAGGTAGATTAATATCTGGCTGTATACCATCTTCCTGCACATCTCTCCCATCACCCCGATATACTAGAGGAACAAACTGGGTCACAATCGCTAATCCTTCTGCAGAAGTCTTGGTGGTGCCTTCTTCTTCAAATCCTCAAGGGTTTGATCCTCAAAGAAGACCACATCTCGCTTCTAAACACCTTCGCTTTTCGGATCCCAAAGCCTGTAACCAAATTGATCATGTGAGTAGCCAAGAAAAATACATTCTTTTGTCTTACCATCCACTTGGACCTTTCATTATCGGAATATGTGCAAATGCACGACAACCAAATACTCTCAAATGCTTATAGGAAACATCTTTCCTCGACCAAACATGCTCTGCAACATCAGTATCTAGGGCTGTACAGGGAGATAAGTTGATCACATCAACTGTAGTCCTCATAGCTTCATCCCAAATTCTTTTGGGTAGCTTTGCTTGTGAAAGCATACATCTAATTTTTCCATGATGGTGCGGTTCATCCTCTCTGCAATTGCATTATGCTGAGGTGTACCAGGAACTGTCATCTCATGCTGGATGCCATGTGACCTGCAATAATCATCAAACAATCCTGTATACTCACCACCATTATCTGATCTTATGCATTTCAACTGTCTTTCTGTCTCCCTTTCAACTCTGGCATGAAACTCTTTGAAGACACCAATAACCTGATCCTTGGTCTTCAAAGCATAGGCCCAAACTTTCCTGGAATAGTCATCTATAAAACTAACAAAGTAAAGTGCACCACTGATGCCAGGAACATTAATAGAACCATTAGGAGTTTTTGTCCTCAAAGGACCACATACATCTGTATAAACACGGTCCAAGGCATGCATTTTTCTAGACAAAGCAGGACTAGCAAATGAAACTCTATGTTGTTTACCAGCTAAACAATCGATACAAGGGTTCAAACGTATACCTCTGAGGTCAGGCAATACCTCTCTCTTGGAAAGAGCTTGCAGTCCTTTCTCGCTCATGTGTCCCAATCGCCTATGCCACAACTCCATGCTGAAGTCTTTCTCTATGGCATTTAACTGTTCACCACAAGCTTTAGCCTGCAACCTGTACAAAGTGTGACATTTCTTTCCATTAGCTATAACAAGAGAACCCTTACTGAGTTTCCACGCCTTTGTGAAACCTGCTATCATAGTCTTCATCATCTAATCTTCCAACTGAAATTAGATTCAACCTCAAGTCAACCACATGCCTCATATCCTTAAGCACCAATTTGCATCCAAGATTGGTCTTTATATGGATGTCACCCATGCCAATGATGTCTGCTGTGTCATGGTTGCCCATCTTGACAACACCAAAATTTCCAGACCTGTACGTAGTAAAAAACTCCCTCCGTGGTGTAGCATGATAAGAAGCTCCTGTGTCAATTATCCACTTGAGATCCTGACACACACAAGAAAAAATATCATCAGATGGAGATAAAATCAAATAATCACCAACCTGCACTATAGCTGTGGTATTTTCTTTTGACTCTGTAGACTCCACTTCTTTTCCTTTTTTCTTGCTCTTCTTAGGCTGCTTACACTAATTCTTATAATGTCCTTTCTCACCACAGTTATAACAAACAATATCTTTCCTTGATCTTGACTTGCTTCTACCTATGCGTGAACTGCTTCTATCTTTAGACCTTGACCTTCCTCTGTTCTCTGAGATAAGTGCCTGTGAATCAATCTAAAATACTGCTGAGGTCTTTCTTCTCAACTCCTCATTCAACAAATTGCTTGTTACTTGACTCATGGTAACAATACCATCTGGCGCAGAATTACTGAGGGAAACCACCAGTGTCTCCCAACTTTACGGCAATGGCGAGAAGTAACAATGCCGCAACTCATCATCAAGAGACATTTTCATAGAAGATAAGCGGTTAGTAATACTCTGTATTTCATTCAAATGCTCAAGCAATAGAAGCACCCTCTTTATATTTTAGGTTCACAAGTTTTACGATCAAAAAGCTTTGTTGCCCATTGTTTTCTTTCATAGAGACCTTCTAACTTTTTCCAAAGAGAATATGCAGAACTTTCAGTAGAAACATGATGAAAGACACTATCATCGAGCCCTTGTCGAATAAACCCAACTATTTTTCGATCTAATCTCTTCCACTCATCATCTGTCATAGTTGTGGGTTTTTCACTATCCCCTTGCAAAGGTCCATACAAATCTTTGCAATACAAAAGATCTTCCATTCTTGGTTTCCATATCATCCAATTGTTTCCGTTCAAACTAATCATGCGAGAAACATTACCAGCCTCTATGTTCAAATACAAAAGTTAAATCACCAAAACCTTGCTCTGATACCAGTTGATGGGGAAATAAAAAGGAGGATAGGCAATAAACAATAACTTTTGTCTATGAACAAATACTAGCAGGCCGTAACACAGCGGAATTAAACAGAAATCACAATCAAATAGAACACCAAGATTTACGTGGAAAACCCCTTCAACGTGAAGGGTAAAAACCACGGGGCAAACCAGAGAAAATCCACTATAGAAATAATGAATGTACAATTCTCGAATCTCTTGCCCAAAACCCAAGCAACAATCACAAGAGAATAACTGGGATACAAGGATCACGTCACTGTGCATAATATCCAAAACCTCGCTCAAGCAATCACTGAAAAACTCACTGTAGATCTGATCTAACCTGAGATGAGAAACTGTTTGGATGAGTGAGAACAATTTCTGAGTTTTCCTTGTCTTCTTCCCTTTCTTTTTCTCTTGTTTTTCTGCCCTTTTCTCCTCTCTTTGAATCCCTAATATTGCTGCCAAGTTGCTGCCCTTTGCTGCGATATTTGATCTACTAATTTCGTAGCCACCTAGCCCCTATATATAATTAGAGATTAGGTTAGGGTTAGGGTTAATAAGAGAAGGGTTATGGGCCATGGGTTGCTAAAGCCCATATGGGCTGAACTGGGCTCTCAGCCCAACACCAGCTTCTTGCATTCATAGTATATTATTTGTTCCTTTTTAGGTTCAAGTTTATTTTTAGAATCGTTTTTAAATTTATTCCTTCTTATAATTTTTTGAATTTTTGAGTCAAGAGTGTAAGTTCATCATCAAGGTCCTTATCACTTGAAGATTCTTTCAAGTGGTCTTCTTATGTTCTCAATACCATATCCTTCCTATTCTTTGGAAGGGGGTTCTCGAGCTCATCATGAGCATGACATGTTATTTTATAGATTATCAATGACCCAATGAGTTCTTCGAGAGGAAAATTTTTTAGGTCCTTAGCTTCTTGAATGGCCGTAACTTTTGGATCCCAGCTTTTTGGGAGGAATTTTAAGATTTTAGTTACAAGTTCAAAATTAAAAAAACCTTTCTCAAGTGCTTTGAGTCCATTGACGACATCCATAAAATAGGTGTACATGTCTTTGATGGACTCACTTAGTTTCATCTAAAATAATTCATAAGAATATACCAAAGGATTGATTTTAGACTCTTTCACTCGGCTAGTGCCTTTATGAGTGATTTCAAGAGTATGCCAAATATCAAAAGTCGATTCACAAATTGAAACATGATTAAACTCGTTTTTATCAAGAGCGCAAAACAAGGCATTCATAGCCTTTGCATTAAGAGCAAAAACCAGTACTCAAAAATCCGGGATGTGACTCTTTTTTGCTCCAATTATGAATCCAGATTAGCCTATAAATATCCCTTAATTCTCAATTGGCTAAGCACATTGAGAAATGATAAGAATTGAGTCAAAACTCTAGCAAAATTACTTTTGAAAGTTTGAGTGTTCACCTCACAAAGTCTCATTTATAAAAGTCCTATAAGAGAGTGTGAAACACTTATAAAAGTCTGTAAGATGAGTGTTTGGTCCTTCTCCTTCAAGAAGAATTGATAGTGAAAGCCATAAACCTTATCGGAGGAGGTTTCAGATCGAACCACTATTAATCATTGCGTACTTCTCTTGGTGTGAGTTTTTAAATTATTGCATTTCAATTTTTACTTGGCTGTAATCTCTCAATCTCCTTCTCTCAACTCTCTTTTGTATTCAATTGAAACATTCACTTTGCCGAAATCATTTTCATTGGATCGAAACTTTTCAACGCATAACTCTTTTTGGAATTGACTTGAATTTATGATTTTTATCCACTGCACTAATTCACCCCCTCCCCCCTCTCTTAGTACCACTCTAGATCCTAACAAGGATATCATCCACATATAGCACCAAAAAGGTGATAGCACTCTCACTTACCTTTCTATATACACAAGGTTCATCTTCGTTCTTAATGAAGTTATAAGATCTAATTGTCGCAGTAAAACTTATGTTCCAACTTTGGAAAGCTTACTTCAGTCCATAGATAGACCTAAGAAACCTGCACACCTTATATGGACTATCCTTAGATACAAATCCCTTAGGCTGTATCATATATACCTCCTCCTCAATGTTGCCATTGAAGAATATGGTTTTCATGTCCATTTGCTAGATCTCATAATCATAGTATACTGTAATCGCTAATAGAATTCAGATAGATTTAGAATGGCTACAAGAAAAGGTTTAATCATAGTTAATACCTTACCTTTGACGATACCCTTAGCCACTAGCCTTGCTTTATAGGTCTCTATCTTTTCATTTACTCCGATCTTCTTCTTAAAGATCTAATTGTAGCTAATGGTTACGATACCCTTGAGTGCATTAACTAGGTTCCAAACCTTGTTGGAGTACATGGAATCCATCTCTAAATTCATAGCTTCTTGCCACTTCCCTAAGTCTATACTCGTAATAGCCTCATTGTAGGTCCGAGGATCAATATTCTCAATATCCTCTCCTATGATATGTCTCACATATCTCTCAAGAGGATGGGATACTCTACTAGACCTATGTAAAGTCAAAACTTATGTGCTGGTACATAAACAGACTCGGACTGCGAAATGGTGCTTGAACTAGGTTCTCCAACCTCACTCAACTCTATCATACTTCCAATGTCTTCACTAAGAATGTGTTCCTTCTCAAGGAACACTGCTCTCTTAGCTACAAAGACTTTTTAGTCCTCAAGATGATAAAAATAATACCCACAAGTTTCCATGGGGTATCCTATGAATTTGCACCATTCCATCCTGGATTCTAACTTGTCAGGGTTGTATCTCTTAACGTGGGCAAGACAACCTCAAATCTTAACAACTTTTAGATCGGACTTCTTCTTTTTCTATATCTTATATGGTGTAGACACTATCGACTTAGTTGGAACTCTGTTCAGAAGGTAAGCTATAGACTCTAGGGCATATCCCCAAAATGAGATAGGTTGGTCGGTGAAACTCATCATGTATTGCACTATATCTAACAGTGTGATTCCTCCTTTTAGATACATTATTGAGTTGAGGTGTATAAAGAGGTGTCCATCAGGACAGGTTCCCATGGTCCTTGAGGAATTGGGTGAACTTTGTACTCAAGTACTCACCTCCTTGATTTGATCGAAGAGTCTTGATACTCTTTCTAGTTTAATTTTCTATTTTATTCTTATATTCTTTAAATTTCTCAAAGGCTTTAGACTTGTACTTCATCAAGCACACATGTCCATACCTAGAGAAATCATCAAATGAAAGTAATAGAGTAGGAATAACCATCTATGACTTGAGTTGACAGAAAGCCTCATACATCACTATATATGAGTTCCAGCAACTTAGTGGCTCTCTCTTTAATTTAACTAAATGGAGAGTTGGTCATCTTTCCATAAAGGTAAAGTTCGCAAGTCGCATATGACTCATAGTCGAATAAATTTAGGTATCCATCCATCAGCAACTTTTGAATCGTTCCCTCATGGATATGACATAACCTACAATGCCATAAATATACACTATTCACCTTATCTTAGTTTCTTTTGGACTCACTAACATTCATGATTTGTGGAGTAGTATCTAGCATAAATAAACTATTATACAATGTTCCTGTAGTGATGATCTTATCATATAATATTACTAAATAATCATTATTCTCAAAATCTAATTTATATCTACTAACTATCAAACATGAAATGGAAATAATATTTTTGATAGTAGATGGAATAAAATAGCATGCATCTAATACAATAATAGCTAAATGTAGGGTGACCTCGCCAATAGCCAGTATGACAACTTTTACTTCATTACCCATCTTGAGGTCTATCTTATCTCTTACTAATCTCCTAAGTCTTATCAAAATCTACAACAAATTGTAGATGTAATAAGCACTATTGGTATCCAATACCCATGTGTTATCATAAGTATCTAACAAATGGAGATTGATCATGAATGTATCCAAAACTTCTCCAAGCTTTTGTTTCGCCTTCTCTACAAGGTACTCTTTATAGTTTCTCTTCCAGTGCCTATTTTTGCCATAGTGGAAGTACTAACCTTTGTCTTTTGCGAGGTCCTTCTTAGCAACCTTTGCTTTACCCGGTCTACCCTTACCCTTGCCCTTCTTAAGAGACTTTTTTGTCTTTTTTTTTGGTCTACTAGCATAGAGAACTAGCTTCTCTTTATTGATGGTACTATTTGCTTCCCTCAACATATTGAGGAGCTCTAAGAGAGTTACCTCAAGTTTGTTCATATTAAAATTTATAATGAACTGTGAAGAGGAATCTGGTAGGGACTAAAGCATAAGATCCATACTGGTTATCTTCTAGGACCATTCCTAGACTTGTGAATTTCTCTATCTACTCAATCATCATAAAGACATGGTTCTAAACCGGTGTCCCAGTCATCCTAGTACAAAAGAGAATCTTCGATATCTCATATTGCTGAGTTCTTCCTTGTTTCTCAAACAATTTACGAAGATGTAGGAGAATAGATTTGGCATCCATCTTTTCATGCTGCCTCTGTAACTTAAGAGTCATGGAGCCTAACATGTAGCACTTAGCAAGTGTGGAGTCATATAGGTACTTCACGTAGCGAGTGATCTCATTCTCGCTTGCCCCTTTCTCGTATGAAGGCATCAACTGTGTCAAGGACATACATAATTTTCTCTACCGTGAGAATGATTCTCAAGTTGCAGAGCCAATCCATGTAATTTAGGCCAATGAGGTGGTTGACATCAAGTATGCTATGTAAGGGATTTTAAAGTGACATTTTCTGAAAATAAAGATGCAACATAAATAAATAACATGTAGATTTTATAAAAATAAATAATTAAGATATGGTCTTCTATCTTAATCTACTCCTACTATTTTCTCATGAAACACAACTCCCTTTAGTATGTGAATCGAAGACCCCCGACAGATCTCTAGTGGAGATTGAAATCCAATCAGTGTCTTAACGTAACCTCGAGAGACTCGACCAATCACCCTAAGCCCGAAAAGATAGGCAACTCTTGCTAGTCACAACTTGTGATTCCCATCATATTCTGCCTCTAAACTATCATAGCCTCAAGAGACTCGACCAACCATAATATTTGGTTAAGTTATCACCATCGTTACAAGATGAGTTTGATTCGATGATTTGCCCTTGAGGGACTCGACCATATTTTCAGGTCACCGGTGACATCTCTATATCGTAGGCAAGATATTGAATCACGATATAGATGAGCCTCGAGGGACTCAACCTACATCGGGAATCAATTCTTACCTATAATGATATAAGGTCATATAGGATAATCTAATTGCTTCACGTTTACTGATTGAATATTATAGAAATAGGGGATTTTTTATTCGATCTCCTAATATGACGTGTCACATACATATATATTTAATATATATCTACATAGTATACAAATATATATATATACATATCTAGTAGGTGTATAAGTAATCATACATCACATGAGCAATCACACTAGATAATCATGGACCACATCTTAATATGATCAAGCCCGAGCTAATGGGCTCAATCACTTACATCAAGATCTATGTATGCAGCAGTGCATCTCAATGCCTTGTGATCATCCATTTTATCCTCATTAGTTCCGTTAGTATCTCGATGCATCTCCATGTTAGGACCATATCGGCACTAAGAGAGGGAGGGGGTGGGTGAATTAGTGCTTTCAAAAAATTTCACCGATTTAGAAAAAAAAAACTTCATTCGATGAAAACCAATATCGAAAGTGAGCTTAACTTAGAGTAAGTGTAAAGTGAAGTGAGTAGTTAAGTAAGCAATAAAAGTAAAAAGCAAGGAAAAGAGCATACTAGATTTATAGTGGTTTGGTTATCGCAACCTACGTCCACTCCCGATTCCTCCTCCGTTGAGGCCATCGACTTTCACTAACGATCTTCTTTCAATAGGCGAAGATCAACTATCCTTTTACAATACTTTCTCCTTTTCATAAGTTTAGGAGAGAACTTTTACAAGTCTCACACCTCCCTTAGATAGAATTCTAAGTTTAGAAAAGAGGAGAGGAACTCTCAAAGGATTATAACATAATTTTCTCACTTAGAGTCACAAGTTTTTATTCATAGTTGTTCTATGACCAAGTAGGGATGAGTAGGGTATTTATAGGCTTCAAATGACTTAAAAAATAGAGCCAAAAAAGGTCTTATCTCGAGTTCTCGAGGTATTGGCATACTATCGCTAGTTTTGGGTGGTACTATTGCTTAACACCCTTACACTAGCAGTATTACTATAAGTCTGAGCGGTACGACCACTTGACATAGCCTAGAAGACTTGTCAGGCCGGTACCACTACCGAGTTAGTGCTTGGGAGACCGAGGTTCTGGCGGTGCCACTGCTTGATCCAACTTTAGGTCACTGAATAGGTTTCCCAATAAGCCCAAATCAGTCCAAATTTAGGCTCAATTGATCCCTAATTGAGTTAGCATGGTTATACCAAAAACTAGCTCAATTTAAGACCTAAATATGATAATTAAGACCTAAACAATTAAAAGATAAGAATCTAAGTTGTTCGACATGTCATTAGTTTATCCGAACTCCTGACAAACTTTCGACGTGTCATCCGAACCTTTAATGTATCGCTTGATCCATTAGTATGTTGACTCCCGCAACATCCAATCTTGGTATAACATCTTATTCTTCCAGCTCAATGCCTGATTTCTGGCTCTGGCTCAACGTCTAATTCTTCCAGCTCAATGTTTGATTTTTGACTCTAGCTCAATGTCTGATTCTTCTTACTTTAATTGTTTTACTTTTTATGATCGAAGTTAGTCCTATATCACTTTTCTTAAAGTATAGATTAGATCGTGAACTCATTAATTGATTTCATTATCAAAATCTGGGATTCAATAATCTCCCTCTTTTTGATGATGACAACCAATTGATGATAGAGTTTAATCAGACTCCCCCTATCTATATGCTATATCAAGATAAGCTTAAATTCAAATAAATGATAACCTTCTAATTCAAGTTAAAATGATTTTAATTAATTGCAATGCATTATATCAACATAAACATTATTATCATCATAAGTTAAAGTATTATATGCATACTTCCAAATCATCACGCATAATTTCAAAATCATCAAGTATGATACAAAAACATTTACATTCATTAGGCATGATACAAAGACATTTACATTCATCATTATTTTCAACTCATTCATCATTTCTTCTCCCTCTTTATTATCAACAAAAAGGAGAAAAATGTAGCTATCAAGTTTTTGAAATATGCAAGTTTTACATCACTTTAGAATATAGAAGCTAGCAAGTTTTGGAGATGTGAAAGTTAGCAATATTTGCTTCTACTTGAAATGTGCAAGTGAGTAATTATTACTTCTTTTTTGAGATGTGTAAGTTTGCAAGTTTTGCATCTTGAGATGGACAAGCTAGCACTTTTGCTTCTTTTGAGATGTGCAATTTTCTTTCTCTCCTTTGTCATTAAAAAAAAGGAGAAGAGTTTCAACGGTACCATTTCAATGGTACAAAAATTTCAATCATCACATGAAAAATAAAAGATCAAATCATGAATAACTAGAGCCTATATATCAAATCTCTTCATTTGTAAATAAAAAGAGGAAGGAATCATAGGAAATAATTATCACATGAAAAATGAAAGATTTATGAATATCAAAGATCCATGAATCAAAGCTTTTCTTTTGTAAATAGCAAGAGGAAGGAATCATAGGAAACGATCATCATACTAAAAGATCAAATTGTGAATACCGAAAGTCCATGAATCAAATCTCTTCTTTTGTAAAAAGAGGGAATCATAGAAAATGATCTTAATTTGAAAGGAAAACATAAATCATGAAAATCGAGAAATCAAGATAATGATCCAAAATATATAAGAAGAGTTCATGCATTTTGAAAATTTAAATGGCTAATTTTTTTCTAATAAAATTAAATTATTTTTTATGATTTTGTAAAAATATCTGCTAATTGATGTTTTGTATCAATAAACTCTAAAGATATATCATGATCATTAGCATGATCTCTAATAAAATAATGTCTAATATCAATATGTTTAGTTCTAGAATGTTAAATAAGATTCTTTATTAAACATATTACACTAATGTTATCGCATTTTATAGGGATATTTTTCAAGTTAATTTCATAATCTTCTAAAGTGTTTTACATCTAAATGACTTGTGCACGACATACACTACTGCTATATACTCAACTTCGGCTGTATATAATGCAATCGAATTTTATTTCTTAGAAGACCCAAAGACAAGTACATGGCCTAGGAGTTGACATATTTCAGATGTGCTTTTTCTATCTATTCTATATCCTGTAAAGTCCGAATCGACATATGTAGTCAAATTAAAATTTTTAGATTTTGGGTATCATAATCCGAGATTGGGAGTTCCTTTTAAGTATCTAAAAATCCTTTTAACTGATTTATAATGAGATTACTTGGGATTAGATTGAAATTTAACACAAAATCCAATACTAAACATAATATTGGGTCTTTTTCCAAAAGGCTTTCTTTAAACCATAGAGAGCCTTAGATAACTTGTAAACATAATTTGGAAAAAGAGCATTTTCAAATCTGGGTGGTTGTTCTGTTGAGAAATCTAAGGGTGACATCACATGTGTAGCGAAAGGACAGAAAACAAAAATCCTAGATTTTCACGAAAAGGGTTCGTCGTCATGTGAAGATTGGTGCATAAAAACCCAAGAAATCAAAAACTCCTTATATAAAAGAGATAGTACCTAAGTAGATCGCATATCCCTGAATTCCAATAGATCTGTGGAAGAGGATGAAAAAGGTCAAGCGTCCTCCTCTCTAGCGGTGATCCATATGATAGGGGCTACAAAGATGCTCCTCTCTGAGAGAGGAGAATAAGAGGTGGTAACTAGGAAGTCCTAGCCTATGGGCCTATGGTTCCCTCCTATTTATAGAGGTCTCATATCATCTTAACCCTAATGGATCTTGCCCTATTTGGGCATTGGATCTCCATCCAATTACTCAAGCCTCTAAGATTAGCAGGTCTCTACCCAATAATCTATTATTAACTCTTATTGGATCTTATCCATGGGATCCAATAATTCAGGGGCTTCTTGTATATCTAATAAGATAGGGGCTGACAGATATCTCATATCCAAACCTTTACTCATCGTAAACCTATCATATGTGTGTAATGACCCTCTAGGCCTAATATCGAACTAGTCATAAGTTATACTTATCGAAACTCCTTCTGACTCAGTAAATTATTATCTCCATAATAATTCACTCGACTCATCGATTACGGATGTACTAGGCTACTATGCCATAGTTCCTAAATGATATAAGGGAATCTAATCCTTTAGACCTATCTGTCCTTAGTTATTATGTATCTGTAATCCCTCATCCATCTAATATCTCAGATACTATATTCCGGGCATGGTGCTGTCAGGCCCATATGGTTTTCACTCAAGTCTCGCTCTGATCGGATTCTCTCGGAGAACTCTTTCTCTCTCAATCTGAGTGACCGTAGCTAGGGATTTATTTGAGCAAGAATATATATGATATTTCTTTCATGATACTAAGAGTACATAATCTTTTATTGACACTCAATTGTCTTCATAAGATTAGCTATCATTCCTGAGAACCAGTTATATCATATCTAAAACTTCCAAATCTCTAAGTCCAACATCAAAAAATAAAGTACTCATACAAGGTATCTTTTGTGTCTCAAGTCTAAGGACCAGACACATAACTAAGCCTACGGAATTGCTATTTGACATCAAGTATTATTAACCATCTAGCATTTTGTAAGCGAATTAATTAGTGAACTCATTCTCCAATGAGCACTTGCACTATATCCTTAGTGTCCCCACATGAGTAGCTATGAGACCAACCACCTCCATTATATAGATGGGTATATAGCACACCAGTCTATCCGATTATCTTGATGTCTCTCAAATAACTTATGATCGAGATTATTTAGGGTCTATGTTTAAAAGCGAATTGGTCTCATTATCATGATCTCATCATGATCCGATTCCCATTGCATAGATCCAAGGACATCATAAAATACATCTAGATAATTAAGAAAATGCTAGTAATTATAAGTAAAGAAATTGATGCAGCGTGTCACAGGTGTCATCACTCACGTGATTAACTTATAGGGCACCTATAACTAACAATCTCCCACTTGACCTAAAACCAATTACCTATATGTTTGATCCCCATCAGACTTCTGTGATGCTCAAATATAATCTGAGTCAATGACTTTATCAGTGGATCTACGATGTTATCTTCGGATAGAACTCTTTCTACTATTACATCTTTTCGAGTCATGGTCACTCTAATAAGTTAGAACCTCCTTAGAATACTTTTGATGAGACTCGAGTTTCCTCATTTGAGTAATCACTCTATAGTTATCACAATATAAGGGAATTGGCTCTTCACTACCTAACATAACTCTTAGATCTGTGATGAACTTCTTCATCCAAACTCCCTCCTTTGCTACCTCTATCACAACAATGTACTCTACCTCTGTGGTTAAGTCAACAGTAGTCTCTTGCTTATAAGTCTTCTAGTATATTGCTCCTCCATTCAGGGTGAACACATACCCTGAATTAGACTTACTATCATCGATATTGGATTGGAAGCTAGAGTCTATGTAGCCCTCAACCCTGAGGGTACTTTCTCCATATACTAGTGAAAGATCCTTAGTCCTTCTTAAGTACTTAAGGATACACTTTACTACTTTTCAGTGCTCGAAGCCTAGATTCACTTGATACCTGCTCATGACACTTAGAGCCTACGCTATATCAAGCCTGATATATAGCATAGTATACATGATAGACCCTATCATATATACATGATAGGGACATACTTCTAGAAAGCGATATCCCATGTCTCATCAGTATAGGACCTCTCTTGGAGTTTTTCATACCAAACTTTTTGACAATAGTGTCTATGTACTTAGATTGGGACAAGCCAAGGATTCTCTTGGATCTATCTTTATAGATTTGAATCCCCAATATGTAGGATGCTTCTCCTAAGTCCTTTATGGAGAAATGTCTAGATAGCTAAGTCTTTACTGTGAAGAGCATTCCTACATTATTTCTAATGATTATGATGTCATCCACAAATAGTACCAAAAAGGTGATAGCACTCCCACTTACCTTTCTATATACATAAGATTCATCTTCGTTTGTAACGAAGTCATAAGATCTAATCACCTCATCAAATCTTGTGTTTCAATTTTAGAAAGCTTGCTTAAGTCCATAGATGGACTAAGCAACCTGCACATCTTATCTGGACTGTCCTTGGACATGAATCTCTCAAGCTGTATCATATACACCTCCTCATCAAGGTTGCTGTTGATGAATATGGTTTTCATATCCATCTACTAGATCTCATAATCATAGTGTACTGTAATAGCTAATAGAATTTGGATGGATTTTAGCATGGCTATGGGTAAGAAGGTTTCATCATAGTCAACACCTTACCTTTGACGATACCCCTTAGCCACTAGCCTTGCTTTATAGGTCTCTACCTTTTCATCTACTCTGATCTTCTTCTTGAAGATCCAATTATAACCAATAGGTATGATACCCTCAGTTGTATCAACTAGGTTCCAAACCTTATTAGAGTACATAAAATCCATTTTGAATTCATGACTTCTTGCTACTTCCTAAAGTTTATACTCATAATAGCCTCCTCGTAGGCCTAAGGATTAATATCCTCAACATCCTCTTCTCTAATATGTCCCATATATCTCTCAAGAGGATAGGATATTCTTCTGAACCTATGTAAAGTTAGAACTTATGTACTAGATACCAAAACAAACTCTAGCTATGAAATGATGCTTAAGCTAGGTTCTCTAACCTCGCTCAACTCTATCACGCTCCTATTGTCTCCACTAAGAATGTGTTCCTTCTCAAGGAATATTGCTCTCTTGGCTACAAAGAACTTTTGGTCCTCGGGATGATAGAAATAATACCCACAAGTTTCCTTAGGGTTAACAGGACCCTAGCAAGGTTGGGTTCTACCCAACCAAGTAGCAGTTAATAAAAACCCTATGAGATTGTAATAAACCCCACCTAGCTACCTCTATCCTATAAAGAAGAGTGGCTAGGGTTAATATTTGGGGCCTTAGGGCTTCCTAGTCGCCGCCCTCTTTACTGGGCAGGTCAGCTAGGGTTGAGGACAAAAGGGATAATTTACTTAGGAAGCAGCCTCCTAGGGCTAGGGTTTAGAGCCCTATATAAGCATGTAGCCTCCACCTCTTTTGAATAACAAAGATCAATCTATAATTTTGGCTATCTGGCCGACTTCTAGGAGGAACTCCTATAGCATTCCAAGGGTTGATCCTCAAAGATCAATCTACATAGAATTCCTCTAGGGTTTTATCATCTGGTATTAAAGCAGCAATCTTACTACTTTTGCTGCCACCCCTGTCGCCGACCATCAGCTAAGCAATTCCCATAATTGCTCTTGACGTCGCCATCTCCACCATCATCTTCTGTTATAGATCAAATCAGTCTGCTACCGCCACCTCCAATTACATCAGAGATCTGGTATTCTCCTATCACCAATACCTTTTACTGCTATAATTTTCCATTCAAAATATCAAAAAGAAGTCTTTTTATCTATCCCTTATTGTGAATTCCTTTCATCATAAAAGTTATCATCTTTGCAAATGAAAGATTGCTACAGAAAATTTCAGCCGCATATTGTAGCCTTTAAATCAATCTATTTGCTATCCTTTTTTAACAAAATTTCTTATACATTTCATAGATCGTCTTGGTTTTCATTTGTGATTGATCTATTATGAAATTCAAACATTCTTGTGTTGTTGCAAATTTTTGTCATAAATCGTTGGAATTTTTTGATGAGAATTTTACTATTATAACTTGCACCAATTTCCTTGCTGTTATGCTATAGAAATTTCCTTGATCTAATTTGTCATCATTGCTATTATCTTAATCGAGATTTTGCTATCAAATCTTCTCCTCAAATCTCTAGATTTTTGTTGGAAATTTTATTGAGAAACTACTATTTCTTCAATGATAATTCTGCTCTTATAAGACGACACCTATCTATAGCAACTTCTATCGATTTCTATCAAACCTTTATTGCCATCTACCACAAATCTAAAACCCTTTTCCCTAACCATCATCCATTACCATCACAGCCCTAAAACTCCACCAAATCGCACCCAAAATAGCCACAAAATAAGCCTAAACTGCATCCTACATCCACCAATCCACCAACCCTTTCGGCCACCACGTCTCTCAATCGATACATGCCTTTAACCTGATAACAAAAGAGAGATCTTAACATTATAGATTTGGATGCATATACTATGGCATCTGAGGAGGAAATCAATGCTAAATTTGAACCCTTCGAGATGCGAATGGAGGATAAGATTCGGACTCTCTTTGCCGAACTCTGTTTGGGCTGACCACCAAGCCTGAAGAAATCACATCAAGGAGAGAGCTCTAACTGAAGAGATGACTTCCAGGAGAGGGAAGGCTCTATGACTGATCCCTACTATCCACGCATGAGGGTGGACTTCCCTAGAAGGTGATAGGACCCTAGTAGGGTTAGGTCCTACTCAACCAAGTAGCAGCTAATAAAAACCCTATGAGTGTAATAAATCCCACCTAGCCACCTCTATCCTATAAAGAAGAGAGGCTAGGGTTTATATTTGGACTTTTGGGCCTCTTAGCCACCGCCCCCCTTGTTACTAGGCTGGTCGGCTAAAGGTGAGGGTGAATTGAGTAGTTCACTTAGGAAGCAGCCCCTAAGGCTAGGGTTTGGAGCTCTATATAAGCTTGTAACCTCCACCTCTTTGGAATAAGAAATATCAATCTATAATTACAGCCACCAGGCTACTTGGAGGGTAGAACCCCTATAGCGTTCCAAGGGTTGATCCTCCTCAAAGATCAATCTTCATAGAATTCCTTTGGGGTTCTATCATATGGTAGGGTTAGGCTCTGATACCATACCTCTAGTATCAGAGCAGCGATCTTGCTACTTTTGCTACCATCCCTATCGCTCACTATCAGCCAAGCAATTTCCACAATTGCTCTTGATGTTGTCGTCTCCACCGTCATCTCCTGACGTAGATCAATTCAATCTACAATCGCCACCTCCAATTGCATCAGAGATTTGATATTTTTCTATCACCAATACCCCTTACTGCTGTAATTTTTCATTTAAAATACCAAAAAGAAGTTTTTCTATCTATCCCTTGCCTGTGAATTCCTTGCGTCGCAAAAGTTACCATCTTTGCGAATGAAGGATCACTGCAGAAAATTTCAGCCGCGTGTTGCTACCTTTAATCGATCTAATTGTTATCCTTTTTGAACAAAATTTCTTATGCACCTTATATATCATCTTGGCTCCCATCCATGATTGATCTATCATGGAATTCATCAAAAAAAAATTCGTGTTTCTGCAATCTCTCGTCGCAAATTGCTAAAATTTTTCGACGAGAATTCTACTATCGCAACTTGCACCAATTTCTTTACTATTTTGCTGCTGAAATTTCTTGATCCAATTTGTTATCCTTGCTATTATCTAAACTAAAATTCTACCGTCAAACCCCCTCCTCAAATCCCTGAGTTTTTGCTGGAAATTTTGTCGAGAAACTGCTATTTCTTCGACAACAATTCTGCTCTTACGAGACAGCGCATATAGGCAGCAATTTCCATTGATTTTTGTCAAATCCTTGCTGTGATCTACCACAGATCTAAAACCTTCTTCCCTAACCTTCATCCACTACCATCACAGCCCAAAAACTCCATCAAACCGTAGCCCCAAATTGCACCCAAAGCAGTCATAAAATAAGCCGAAATCGCAGCCTACATCCACCAATCCATCAACCCTGTCAGCCACCACTTCTCTCAACCAATACATGCCTTTAACTCGACAACAAAAAAGATATCTTAATATTACAGATTTGGAGACATATGCTATGGCATCCGAGGAGACAATTGATGCTAAATTCTAAGCCTTCGAGACACAAATGGAGAAGATTCGGACTCTCTTTGCCGAACTTAGTTTGGGTCGACCACCGAGCCCAAAGAAATCACATCAAGGAGAAAGCTCTGATCGAAGAGATGACCTCCAAGAGAGGGGAGGCTCTATGACCAATCCCCATTATCCATGCATGAGGGTGGACTTCCCTAGATAGGAAGAAGGAGACCCGATTAGTTGGATCTTGCGTGCGGAGCGATATTTCCGGTACCATAAAATCGCAGATGCATCTATGGTAGAAATTACGGCTATATATCTTGAAAGGGATGCCATACAATGGTTTGATTGGTTTGAACACACTCATGGAGTCTTCTCATGGTGAGAATTTAAAGAAGGACTGCTGATCCATTTCGGACTAACCGATTACGAGAACATCGACGGACAACTAGCAAAGATCTGACAAACCTCCACCATCCAGGAGTATCAAACCATGTTTGAAATGTTATCTAATCAAACTCATGATTGGTTTAAAAAATAGTTATTGGGGACATTTATTGAGGGCTTGAAGCCAAAGATCTGGGGAGAAGTTAAAGAGCGATAACCGTACATGCTTATGGCAGCCATCTCTTTCGCACGACTTCAGGAGGAGCGATTGAACCACAAAGCCTAGAGGACTAAGGTCACTCCCCAGCCAGTAATATCAAAGCCCTCAGCCCCCCCTACTATCAACTGAGCTCCTGCACCAAAAAGACCGATCTGCCAAGGGGTTATGTTGGCATTATGACGAGCCGTGGAGCCACGAGCATCGCTATAAAAAAGGGAGACTTTTTATGATTGAACCAATGGAAGAAGAGATTAGTGAATAGCCATAAGAGAAACTTGAACATAAGGATGAAGATGTGGAAGAAGAGCTACAATCGACCAACTTTATGGTACATGCGCTAGCCGGCTACTCAAATCCACAAATGATGAAAGTTGGAGGCCTGCTCAAACAACAACCGATCACCGTTCTCATCGATACAGGCAGCACTAATAACTTTCTAAATAGTAAGGTTGCTACTCGGATGGTGCTCCACATCAAAGGTTGCAGCAAGTTCGACGTAAAGGTCGCCGATGGCCGAATCCTAAAATGCGACCAAAGATGCCCGTAGGTGAAACTATTACTACAGGGCCAAGAAATTATTGCCGACTTCTTTCTCCTACCAATTGATGATTATGAGGCTGTGCTGGGCATAGAATAGCTGATGACACTAGGTGACATCTCTTGGAACTTTTCCAAATTGATTATGAAATTCTATTGCAAAGGCAAACAGGTCACCCTACGCGGGAAGCGTGGAAGCAACGTAACCACCGTTTCAACCCAATGAATGGAGAAAGTTTTACACAAGATAAATGGTGGCTTTCTTATGCATCTCCAGTAGCAACCAGAGGGGGAGAAAACAGAAATCAAAGATCAAAATCTCACCCAACTGCTTGTTGAATTTGATGATGTTTTTGCTGAACCACGCGGTCTTCCTCCTACTCGGCAACATGACCATCGAATTTGAATCCTTTCGGGCAAACCACCAGCAAACACTTGGCCTTACCACTATTCCCACCTCCAGAAGGATGAAATTGAGAAGATAGGAGATGCTCGAAATAGGGGTAATTCGGCCAAGCTACAGCCCCTACTCCTCACTGGTGCTACTTGTGCGCAAGAAAGACGGAACTTAGCGAATGTGCATTGACTACCAAGCTCTAAATGACATCACCATCAAGGATAAGTACCCAATAACAGTAGTGGATGAACTTCTTGATGAATTAAAAGGAGCTTGAGTCTTCACGAAGTTGGACCTCCGATCCGATTACCACCAAATTCGGGTATGTGAAGGTGACATCCCAAAAACTGCTTTCCGCACTCATAATGGCTATTATGAATTCTTAGTAATGCCCTTTGGATTCACTAATGCTCCTTCAACATTCTAAAGTCTCATGAATGATATTTTTCGGAGCTTTCTTCATAAATTTGTGCTGGTATTTTTTGATGATATTTTCATTTACAGCCGTTCTCTTGAGACTCACTTTCAGCACTTGCGATTTGTTCTGACGATCCTTCGGAAGAATACTCTTTTTGTTAAGCTATCAAAGTGCAGCTTTCTCCAACAAAAAGTAGAGTACCTTGGACACATAATATCAGAAGGAGTGGCCATAGACCCAACAAAAATCGAAGCGATGCAAGGCTGGCCGAAACCTACAAATGTAAAATTGCTGCGTGGGTTCTTTGGACTAACGGGCTACTACCGAAAATTCGTGAAGGACTATGGGAAGATCAATACCCCTCTCACTTCTCTACTAAAAAAAGATGTCTTCCAATGGTCGAACAAAGCCTCCGCTGCCTTCGATAGACTTAAGGCAGCCATAACGACGACACCGGTGCTAGCGCTACCAAATTTCAACCGACCCTTCATCATTAAGGCCGATGCATCTAGAGTTGGAATTAGAGCCGTTCTCATGCAAGATGGTCGGCCACTCGCATACACCAACAAGGCATTGTCTCCCTCCCATCAAAAATGTCTATCTATGATAAGGAGATGCTCACCATTGTACATGTAGTAACAAAGTGGAGACCCTACCTGATTGGCTGGCAATTTCAGATTAAAACTGACAATAGAAGCCTCAAGTACTTTTTAGAGCAGAAGATATCATCCCTGGAGCAGCAAAAATGGGTAACCAAACTTCTAAGATTTGATTATAAAATTATTTACAAAAAGGGGAAAGAAAATGTTGTTGCAGATGCGCTCTTACAGCTACCTGAGCAAGTTGAATTTTAAGCCGTCTCTCTTCCTACCACCGACTTTCTTGAGGACATTAGGGAGGAATGGAAGAATGATCCAGAAACCAGCAACATCATCAAAAAATTAGAGGATCCAAGCGCAATAGCTCATTATACTTGGGATTCGAGGAATCTATGCTACAAAGGTCGTATTGTGCTTATACCAAACTCCCCTTGCATCAAAGTCATTCTGCACGAAATGCACTCTACACCTTCAGCAGGGCACTCCGGATTTCTAAAAACCTACAAAAGAGTGAAGCAAAACTTTTATTGGAGAGGGATGAAAAAAATTATTTCTGAATACGTAGCACAATGTGATGTATGTCAACAGCAAAATGGTAAAATAGTGACGAGTCCAGGGAAACTACAACCACTACCCATACCAAACTCAGTGTGGACTGATATCTCTATGGACTTCATCGAAGGGCTACCACATTCCAAAGGTAAAAGCACAATCCTTGTAGTGGTTGATCGACTTATGAAATATGCTCATTTTTGTGTTGTGTGAAATCCCTACACTACTATTAGTATTGCTCAGATTTTCACAAAAAATATTGTTAAACTGCATGGGATGCTAAGGTCTATTGTAAGTGATCATGATAAGGTCTTCACTAGTAAATTTTGGACTGAGTTATTTTAATTGTAGGGCACCAAACTCAAGATGAGCACAACATATCATCCACAAACTAATGGGCAAACAAAAGTGGTGAACAGGTGTTTAGAGACGTACCTTCGATGTTTCGCCAGTGATCGGCCAAACGAGTGGACGAAATGGCTCCCCTAGGTCGAATGGTGGTACAATACTACATATCATTCATCTACAAAATGTACCCCATATGAAGCATTATATGGTTGGTCGACTCCTGTGATTCCAAAATATGTAATTGGCTTGACTAAGGTAGATCAGGTCGACCAAGATTTAATTGACAGAGACAAACTCCTACAGCTGCTAAAGGATAATCTCTCTACCACTCAAGCCAAAATGAAGTAGCAAGTTGGCACACGAAGAAGCGAAAGAGAATTTTTAGTAGAAGATTGGGTTTATCTTCGCCTACAGCCATACAAATAACTATCCATCAACACACGAGCATCTATGAAGCTATCTCCATGTTTTTATGGGCCCTATCAGATCGTAGAGCATATTGGAGCTGTGGTGTACAGACTTAAATTGCCTGAGGATGACAAAATTCACCTTGTCTTCCACGTGTCATGCTTGAAGCCCAAGTTGGGAGAACACGAGTTACCCTAGATTCAACTGTCCAATACCACTAATGATGGATATATCCAAGCCCAGCCGCAAGCCATTCTCGACCGTAGAATTATCATGCATCACTGACGTCCCTCTACTGAAGTACTAGTGCATTGGAATAATTTACCACTCAAAGATGCCACATGGGAATCATATGAGGAGCTGAGACCCGGTTCCCTAAATTCATGGAACCTCAGCCTTGAGGACAAGGCTGATTAGAAGAGGGCAGGCTTGATAGGACCTTAGTAGGGTTGGGTCCTACTCAACTAAGTAGCAGCTAATAAAAACCTTGTGAGTGTAATAAATCCTACCTAGTCGCCTCTATCCTATAAAGAAGAGAGGCTAGGGTTTATACTTGGGCTATTGGGCCTCTTAGCTACCGCCCCCCTTGTTACTGGGTCGGTCGGCTAAAGGCAAGGGTAAATTGGGTAGTTCACTTAGGAAGCAACCCCTAGGGCTAGGGTTTGGAGCTCTATATAAGCTTGTAGCCTCCACCTCTTTAGAACAAGGAATATCAATCTATAATTACAACCATCAGGCTACTTGGAGGGTGGAACCCCTATAGCATTCCAAGGGTTGATCCCTCTCAAAGATCAATCTTCATAGAATTCCTCTGATGTTCTATCAAAAGGGAAGAAGAAGACCCGATTGGTTGGATCTTACGCGCGGAGCGATATTTTCGGTACTACAAAATCGTAGAAGCATCTATGGTAGAAATTACGACTATATATCTTGAAGGGGATGTCATATAGTAGTTTAATTGGTTTGAACACACTCATTGAGTTTTCTCATGTGATAATTTAAAGGACTACTAATCTGCTTTGGACCAACCGATTACGAGAACATTGATGGACAACTAGCAAAGATCCAACAAACCTCCACCATTCAGGAGTATCAAACTAGGTTTGAAAGGTTACCTAATCAAACTCATGATTGGTCTAAAAAATAGCTATTGGAGACCTTTATTGAGGGCTTGAAGCCAGCGATCCAGGGAGAAGTTAAAGCATGACAACCATACATGCATATGGCAGCCATCTCTTTCGCACGACATCAAGAGGAGCAATTGAACCATGAAGCCCAGAGGACTGGGGTCACTCCCTGACTAGCAATATCAAAGCCCTCAGCCCCTCCCCCCCCCTCCCCTACTATTAACTGAGCCCCTGCACTAAAAAAGTTGACAAGAGAAGGGCTTTGGGAGCGATATGCAAAGGGGTTATGTTGGCATTGCGATGAGCCGTGGAGCCATGAGCATCGCTGTAAAAAAGGGAGACTTCTTGTAATTGAACTAGTGGAAGAAGAGGTTATTGAATATCTAGAAGAGAGCCTTGAATATGAAGAAGAAGATACGAAAGAAAAGCCACAACCGACTAACTTTATGGTACACATGCTAGCCAGCTACTCAAATCCGCAAACGATGAAAGTTGGAGGCCTTCTCAAACAACAACCGATCACTGTTCTCATCGACACAGGTAGCACTAACAACTTCCTAAATAGTAAGGTTGCTGCTCAGATGGCTCTCCATATCGAAGGTTCCAATAAGTTCGATGTAAAGGTTGCCGATAGCCGAATCCTAAAGTGTGACCAAAGATGCCCATAGGTGAAACTATTACTGCAAGACCAAAAAATTATCACCGACTTCTTCCTCCTGCCAATTGATGATTATGAGGTCATGCTTGGCATAGAATGGTTGACGATGCTAGGTGACATCTCTTGAAACTTTTATAAATTGATTATGAAATTCTACTGTAAAGGCAAATAGGTCACCCTACGTGGGAAGCGCGGAAGTAACATAACCACCGTTTTGACCCAATGAATGGAGAAAGTTTTACATAAGATAAATGGTGGTTTTTTTATACATCTCCAACAGCAACCAGAGGGGAAGAAAATAGAAATTGAAGATCAAAATCTCACTCAATTGCTTGCTGAATTTGTCGATATTTTTGTAGAACCGTGCGGTCTTCCTCCTACTCCGTAACATGACAACCAAATTCCAATTCTTCCAAGCAAACCACCAGTGAACACTTGGTTGTACCACTATCTTCACCTCTAGAAGGATGAAATTGAAAAGATTGTAAAGGAGATGCTTGAAACAGGGGTGATTCGACCAAGCTACAGCCCTTATTCCTCAACGGTGCTACTTGTACGCAAAAAGGACTGAATTTGATGGATGTGCATCAACTATCGAGCTTTAAATGGCATCACCATCAAGGACAAGTATCCAATACTAGTAGTGGATAAACTTCTTGATGAGTTAAAAGGAGCTCGAGTCTTCATGAAGTTGGACTTTCGATCCGGTTAGTACCAAATTCAGCTATGTGAAGATGACATTCCAAAAACTATATTTCGCACATATAATGGCCATTGTGAATTCTTGGTAATGCCTTTTGGATTCACTAATGCTCCTTCAACCTTCCAAAGTCTTATAAATGATATTTTTCGGAGCTTTCTTCATAAATTTATGCTAGTATTTTTTGATGATATTCTCATTTACAGCCCTTCTCTTGAGACTCACTTTCAGCACTTGTAGTTTGTTTTGACGATCGTTTAGGAGAATGCTCTTTTTTTTAAGTAATCAAAGTATAGCTTTCTCCAACAAAAAGTAGAGTACCTTGGGCACATAATATCAGAAGGAGTGGCGATAGACCCAACAAAAATTGAAGTAATACAAGGTTGGCCAAAACCTACAAACATGAAATTATTGTGTGGGTTCCTTAACGGGCTACTACCAAAAATTTGTGAAGGACTATGGGAAGTTCAGTGCACCCCTCACTTCTCTACTGAAAAAAGATGTCTTCCAATGGTCGGACAAAGCCTCTGCTACCTTCGACAAACTTAAGGCAGCCATGATGACGATGCCGATGCTAGCGCTACCAGATTTCAGCCGACCCTTCATCCTTGAGGTTGACACAACTAGAGTCAGAATTGGAGTCATTTTCATATAAGATGATAAATCACTCGCATACACTAGCAAGACGTTATCTCCCTCCCATCAAAAAGTATCAATATATGATAAGGAGATGCTCACCATTGTGCACGCACTAATGAGATGGAGACCCTACCTGACCGATCGATGATTTCAAATTAAAACTGCCTATAGAAGCCTCACTTACTTTTTGGAGCAGAAGATATCATCTCTTGAGTAGCAAAAATGGGTAACCAAACTTCTAGGATTTGATTATGAAATTATTTACAAAAAGGGGAAAGAAAATATTGTTGCAAATGCACTCTCACAGCTACTTGAGCAAGCTAAATTTTCAGCCATCTACCTTCCTATGACCGGCTTCCTCAAGGATATTAGAAAGGAATGGAAGAAGGATCCAAAGACCAGCAACATCATAAAAAAATTGGAGGATGATCCAAGCGTAATAGCCCACTACACTTGGGATTCGAGGGATCTACACTACAAAGGTCGCATTGTACTTATACTCGACTCCCCTTGCATCAAAATCATCTTACCTGATATACACTCCACACCTTCAGTAGGGCACTCCAAATTTCTATGAACCTATAAAAGAGTGAAGCAAAATTTTTATTGGAGAGGGATGAAAACAATTATTTCTAAATATGTGGCATAATATGATGTATTTAAAAGCAAAAGGGTAAAATAATGGCGAGTCTAGGGAAGCTACAACCACTACCCATATCAGACTCGATGTGGATTAACATCTCCATGGACTTCATCGAAGGGCTGCCACCTTCCAAAGGTAAAAGCACAATCCTCGTGGTGGTTGATCGACTTACGAAATATGTTCATTTTTATACTGTGCGAAGTCCTTACACTACTGCTAGTATTGCTTAGATTTTCATGAAAAATATTATTAAACTATATAGGATGCCAAGGTCCATTGTAAGTGATCGTGATAGGGTCTTCACTAGTAAATTTTGGATCGAGTTATTTCAGTTATAGGGCACCAAACTCAAGATGAGCACAACATATCATCCACAAGCTAACAGCCAAATAGAGGTGGTGAATAGGTGTTTAGAGACATACCTTCATTGTTTCGCTAATGATCAATCAAAGGAGTAGACGAAATGGCTCCCCTAGGTTGAATGGTGGTATAATACTACGTATCATTCATTTACAAAATGTACCCCATATGAAGCACTGGTCGGCCAGCCCCTGTGATCCAAAGTATGTAATTGGCTCAGCCAAAGTAGATCAGATCGACTAAGATTTAATTGATAGGGACAAACTCCTACAGTTGCTAAAGGATAATCTCTCTACTGCTCAAGCTAGAATGAAGCAGTAAGCCGACACACAGAGAATTTTCAATAGGAGATTGGGTTTATCTTTGCCTACAGCCATACAAGCAACTATCCATCAACACACGAGCCTCCATGAAGCTATCTCCATGCTTTTATGGGCCCTATCAAATCACAGAGCATATTAGAGTTGTGGCGTATAAACTTAAATTGCTTGAGGATGCTAAAATTCAATCTGTCTTCCATGTGTCATGCCTGAAGCCCAATTGGCAGAACATGAGTCACCCCAAATTCAACTACCCAACACCACTAATGATGGAGATATTCAAGCCCAACCACAAGCCATCGTCGATCGCTGAATCGTGATGCATCGTTGATGTCCCTCTACTAAAGTATTAGTGCATTGAAATAATTTACCACTTGAAGATGCCACATGGAAATTATATGAGGAGCTAAAGACCCGATTCCCTGAGTTCATGGAACCTCAGCTTTGAGGACAAGGTTGATTTGAAGAGGGTGAGCTTGATAGGACCCTAGCAGAATTGGGTCTTACTCAACCAAGTAGTAGCTAATAAAAACCATGTGAGATTGTAATTAACCCCACCTAGCCATCTCTATCATATAAAGAAGAGTGGCTAGGGTTTATATTTGGGGCCTTAAGGCTTCCTAGTCATTGCCCCCTTTACTAGGCAGGTCGGCTAGGGTTGAGGGGAAAAGGGATAATTTACTTAGGAAGCAGTGCCCTAGGGCTAGGGTTTGGAGCCCTATATAAGCATGTGGCCTCTACCTCCTTTGAATAACAAAGATCAATCTACAATTTCAACTATCTAGCCGACTTCTAGGAGGGTGGAACCCCTATAGCGTTCCAAGGGTTGATCTCTCTCAAAGATCAATCTATATAAAATTCTTTTGGGGTTCTATCAGGTATCCTACGAACTTACACCATTCTGCCTTGGATTCTAACTTATCAGGATTATGTCTCTTAATATGGGCAAGGCAGCCAAAACTCTTAACAACCTTAAGATCGAGCTTCTTTCCTTTTCATATCTCATATAGTATAAATACTACCGACTTAGTTGGAACTCCATTCAGATGATAAGTCGGTGAAAATCATCATCAACTGCACCATGTCTAACAGTGTGTGTTTTCTCCTTTCAAATATACCATTAAGGTAGGGGATTTAGAGAAGTGTCCATTAGGATGAAACCCCATGATCCTTGAGAAACTAGGTGAACTCTGTACTCAAGTACTCACCTCCTCGATTTGATCAAAGAGTCTTAATAGTCTTTCCAATCTGGTTCTCTACTTTATTCTAATATTTCATGAATTTCTCAAAAGCTTCAGACTTGTACTTTAGTAAGTACACATGTTCGTACCTAGAGAAATTGTTAATGAAAGTAATGAAGTAGGAGTAATCACCTATGGCCTGAGTTGACAGGAGACCACATACATCGTTATGTATGAGTTCTAGTAACTCAGTGGCTCTCTCTCCAATTCTATTAAATGAAGAGTTGGTCATCTTTCCATAAAGGTAAGGTTCACAAGTCATATATAACTCATAGTCGAATAGATCTAGGTATCCATCCTTCAATAACTTTTGAATCCTTCCCTCATAGTTATGAACTAGCCTATAATGCCACAAGTATACATTGTTCACCTCATTTTATTTCCTCTTAGATACACTTATTCATGATATATGGAGCAATATCTGGCATAAATAAGCCATTATGCAATGTTCCTCTAGTGATAATCTTATCATCCAATATTGAACAACCATGATTCTTAAAAATAATTTATATCTATTAACTATCAAATATAAAATAAAAATAATATTTTTGATAATAGAGGGAACAAAATAGCATATATCCAATGCAATAATAGCTCCACCAGGTAGATGTAGGGTGACCTCGCCAACAGCCACTACAGCAACTTTTGCTCCATTGCTCATCTTAAGGTTTATCTCGCCTCTCGCTAATCTCTTAGGTCTTGCCAGTATTGAATCTCAGGTTTTGATGATGAAATCAATTGATAAATTATTAATCTAATCTATATGTTGAGGAAAGTATTGCAGGATTAACTACTATCATGAATAAGGCATAAAGCAAATGTTGTGCCCGAGTCAAAGATCGAACGATTCGTTGGGAGTCCGCCGAGAGCTCGTCGGGAGTTCGCCAAGAAGTTCATTAGGAGTTTTGCCAGAGTTTGTCAAAAAGTTCATCGGGAGCTCGCCGAAAAGTTCATTGGGAATTCACCGAGAAGCTTATCAGGAGTTCACCAAAGCTGATCGAGAAGTTCATCAAAAGCTTATCAAGAAGCTCGTTGGAGTTTGTCAAGAAGATCATCAATAGTTCAAGAGCTTGTCGGGAGTCCATTGGATGATCGTCGATAGTCCATCGGAAGTCCATCGGAAGATCACCAAAAGCTTACCAGGATTTTACTGAAAGAACATTTGACCTATTGGACATAATTTGCTTAGTTAATGTCTTAAATTATTGTAGTTAGGGCTCAATTTGAGTTAGGATTGGAAGGTAATCCCACTAACTCAGTTAGAGCCTAATTAGGCATAAATAAAGATTGGTTTGGGCTAGACTGATAACCCAAATAGTAACCTGGATCCTGTCTAGTAGTGGCACCCCCAAAACTGGGTGATGGAACCGCCGAGGGCTTAGTCTCCTAAGAGGTCTGGGCGGTGGTACCTGTTGAATCTCGGATTTTGATGATGAAACTAATTGAGTATGATTTGGGGTCTAACTGCATGTTGAGTTACGTAGGTCTACTATCGATCAGGATTAGACAATTGACACTGGAGGAATTGATGTTGCACCGGAGGTGATCACGTTAGGATATTGGATGTCGAGCCGGAGGTTCGGTCGACTATCGGCAAGAGGCTTCGTACGTCGGGCATCGGGCCAAGAAGAGCATGTTGCGCCAAGGATATCGAGATTGCGGAGGTCAATCACCGATTGGGCAATGGACCGCAAGAGAGGACGATGTGCCGAAGGATCGGATGAAGCACCGACCAATGATGTGCCGGGCAACTGAATGTCAATTTGTGTTGTAATAATTGTCTAGATCAAAGTAGAGTGTTTGTTTTTTGTGTGTAGGAGCAACTACGATAAGGATGAAGATGTAAAGCGAAACAAAGGGTCGAAGTCAAGTGCGATGGATCATTGGGAGTTCGAGTGTTCGATGGAAGTCTGAAGATTCGTTGGGAGTGTTGCCAAAACTGGCCGAGAACGAGTAGGGAGCTTGCCGAAGGGTTTACGAAAGTTCGCCGGGAGGTTTGTCGGAAGTTCGCGGAGCTTGCCAAGAAAGATCGGAGCTTGCCAAAGAAGCTTGGGGGAACTCGCCAAAATCATCGTGGAGTCCGAGAGCTTGCCGGGAGTCCACAGGATGGTTTCCGAGGGATCGTTAGAAGACCGTCGGAAGTTCGCTGGAAGCTCGACGGAAGAAGACTTGACTTGCGGACTTTGTAACAGCTTCGGAATGTCTTTAAGTTCGTAGTTTGCACATGAGTAGGGCAAGGATTTAGAAAAAATCCTAACTAAATTCAGTGGGGGCCAACCGGGCCTCTACTGGGCTGAGTTGGGCCTTAAATAGGGCCCATTCAGCCTTGGCTGAATGGGCCAGGCGATTGAACCGCCTAGCCTGGGGCGGTAGCACCGCCGGCCATCAGAAAGGTGAGCTCCCGACTCATCGTGAGCAGCGCCGCCATGTGCAGCGCGCCATTCTTTATGTGACGAGCACCGCTTGGTGGGCGGTAGCACCGCCCGCCATTCTTGTAATAAGCGATAGCACTACCTGACTAGGGCGGTAGCACCGCCTGGGTGTGTCAGTCTGCTAGGACTGACAGCACCAAAAAACTCAAAAGATTCAAATTTTTGGCTCCAAGTTTGGGCTCCAAATTTGAATCACTTTGAGGCTTATAAATACCCCTTCTTTCTCAGCTGAAAAAAAGTACCCTTTGAGAGCTAGATTTTGAAAATAAGTCTTGGGAAAGTCTTATTCTTCATTTACTTAAGTGTTCACCTCATTTCCTTCTTCTTGTGAAATCTTGTAAGAGTGTGAACCTCTTGTAAAGGGTTGTAAGAGGGGTATTTGGTCCTTCCCCTATAAAAGGATTTGCTAGTGGAAGTTGGGAGCCTTATCGGAGAAGGCTTCGGAAGTGGATGTAGGTCACTTTGACCGAACCACTATACATTGCTACGTCTTGATTATGTGAGTGTTTAAATTTCTGTTTTACTTTGCTGCAAACCTTTACTTTACTTGCTCCACTTCCTTTTTATCTTTGTACGCATGCTTTAAAGTTAGAACGCAAAAATCGGTTTCAAACGAAACGTTGCTTTCATCGTACGAAGTTTCCAAAGCTTGTTTTAAATCGCTGAAAAATCCATCGTTTTATCCGCTGCACTAATTCACCCCCCCCTCTTAGTGTCGCTTGATCCTTAACAGTACCATCGGTAGTAATGCTACCAGGCGATGGTACCTCCCAGGCAGGTAGTGGTACCACCTCGGTCCAGTAGCCAAGACTCTGTGTCACGGACAAATTGTAAATGGCTTGTTCAATGTAATGCTTATGCATGTTTATGTCTTTTCGATTTGTTCTAACTTTGCATAGAATGTAAAGGGCTGGCCAAAGGCTAAATAGCCCCATTTGAATGAGTTTGGTGGTCGTTTTAGGTTTGTACATAATGATGGTGTCATGTGGACACTTGTACTAGATTTCGGTCTGTAGTGGACCAATTTTATACCTTTGTTGTGCAACCGTTCTAAGCTTGTGATGTATATGGTTGGAATTTGCATTGGCTCTAAAGTGTTTGCTGAAAGGGTGGCTTATGGATCTCGTGTGAAGCACTTTCTCTGTCCCGTCTTCTCTTTTGCAGATCCTAAGGGATCGTAGGAGACTTCGGGGAGGCTGACCTTTACAGATTGACATGCAATGGTGCCGCATGGCTTAGGAAAAACTAGCTAAGTCCGTGACAGATGGTATCAGAGTGGGACAAGCCCACTTAGAAACACTTGGCATGCAAACGTGGGGGACCTAGCGGGGCTGCGTTGAGGGCAGCCAACATGCGCGACCGTTTGAAAAACGGACATGGAGTTGTAAGGGAAGGAGTCACTCAGAGGAGTGAGCATCCGAGAATGGCATTCAGAAGAATAGCCAACTCTTCGCGCAAAGAGGCACCATGAGGATAAACAAGCTGAGAAGAATTACGTAGCGTACAAAGGTTGGGATGGCTAATGTTACAAATCTTTTACTTTCTAAGCTTTGGATAATGCTTTGGATAATGTTATGAAGTTATCTAGTAGGGAGTCGGTTACTGATTCGGTTAGGAGTCGGTTAATAAGAGTCCAAGTCCTGGGGGACTCTATGTGGGACTCTATAAATAGGAATGTAACTATTTCTTTCAAACAAGGAGAAAGGTAATGAAGAATTATTTAGTCTTTTGGCTAAACTAAGGAGAACGATCCCCTCGAAGCAATCAAAGGAGGCCGATCCCCTTGAAGCGATCAAGGAGGCCGATCCCCTTGAAGCGATCAAGGAGGCCGATCCCCTTGAAGCGATCAAGGAGGCCGATCCCCTCAAAGCAATCATTTATCCCCTTTTCCCCCACTTCTTCCGCTTCTCCTCTACTTCTTTCGCCTTTTCTATGATAAAACCCTAAGGGGTTTTATCATTTGGTATCAAAGCAATGATTCTTGATGTTTTCACTGTAACTTTGCATCACTTTACCGCAGCCACGATCACCCAAAAAAAAGAAAAAAAAGGAGCTCTTCCCACGACCATCGCAAGTGTTGGCTGCCATCGCAAACTCCTCAACCGCCACAACTGTGGGAGCTGCCCACGACCAGTACCGACTTCCCACGACGCTACTGCCTTCTCCCCACGACACTACTACCTTTTTCCCATGAACGTTGCCTTCCAACATCAACGTTGCCACCATCCAGCCCTCGGCACCTGCAGTAATACCACACGTAGTAATAGAAATAGGGAATGGCTACCGACAACTCAGTTAAGGCCTAAATTGAAGCATTTGAAATCAGAATTGAAAATCGACCGTAGGAGACTCTTAACGAATTCAAAAGAAGCCTGTTAGAGAACTTTAGTAAGTTTTAACAAGATGGACAGCTCGTTAAAATTCGTTAGACTTCTACAGTTTTAGAATATCAAGACAGATTCCAACGATTGTCAAATCAAGTCACAAATTAGTCTGAATGACAACTAGTTGATACCTTTATTCAAGGGCTTAATCTAGATATCAGATATTAAGTTAAGGCTCGGCAGCCCCATACTATGATGGCTGCAATTTCATTTACACGTCTAGTTGAGAAAAAAAATCAACCGAGAAAATCATCGATGCAGAAGTGACTACAAACAAATGATCAATGAGCCACCTAGTAAAGAGCACCAATGTAAACAAGAGCAACCTCTGGTGATTGAACCAATTAGAGAGGAATCAGAAGCTGATAAAGTTGACTTTGATAATGAAGGTATGAATTTTGATAAAGATGTTGAACCTATTACACATCAGTGCATGCATTAGCTGACTATTATAACCCACAAACTATGAAAACTGAAGGAATTTTGAAACATCAACATATTACTGTCCTGATTGATACTGGTAGCACTAACAATTTCATGGACAGTAAGGTTGCTGACCAATTAGCCTATCATATTGAAGATTGTGACAAATTCGAAGTAAAGATCATTGATGGATGACCTTTGACTTGTGACAACAAATGTTCAAAGATCAAATTATTTATACAGGGCCAAAAACTGTTGTGGGATTTCTTTTTGCTATCCTTAGAAGACTTCGAAATGGTGATCCTAAAAGGAAGACAAAGAAGTAAGGCCACAGTTGCTACTAGCCATTGGATGAAGAGGGTTCTCCAAAAGACTTTAAAGACTACTACACTAAAAGGCCAACCTGTTGCTCACACCATCAAGTGGTGGTTGTACTTACTTGATCAGTGAGTTGTAATGCACCACAGATACCTTATGTCGAATTTGATGCCGCTCAGCCTTAAGGACAAGGCTAATTTGACGAGGGCGGAATTGTTACGAATCTTTTACTTTCTAAGTTTTGGATAATGTTATGGAGTTATCTAGTAGGGACTCAGTTACTGATTCGGTTAGGACTCAGTTATGAAGTCGGTTAATAAGAGTCCAAGTCCTGGGGGACTCTATGTGGGACTCTATACATAGGGATGTAACTATTTCTTTCAAACAAGGAGAATGGTAATGAAGAATTATTTAGTCTTTTGGCTAAACTAAGGAGGTCAATCCCCTCGAAGCGATCAAATGAGGCTGATCCCCTCGAAGCGATCAAGGAGCCGATCCCCTCGAAGCGATCATTTATCCCCTTTTCCCCCACTTCTTCCGCTTCTCCTCCACTTCTTTCATCTTTTCCACGATAAAACCCTAAGGGGTCTTATCAGCTGAGTTCGAGCAGTGGCTCGACGTTGGCACCCAAACTTGATGGTGCTCGAGGCAAGTGGGGTGCTTAGCAAAGGATGAGACCATGCAAAGTGGAGGGGGTTGTTCAATGATCGAAAGAGTTGTGCAAAGCTCACAGAGGTGAGGGGAGTTGCAAACTCAAGGAATTCGATACTCATGCAAGGGCTTGCATGCAGACGATAGACTGTCCATGGCCATCCTAAGGCAGCTGAAGATCAGTGCCATGGAGCATTGAAACTTTCTCTTCAGCATGTGCAGGATACTTTCGTAAGAGGCTGAAGTGTGTAGTAGGTTCAGCATGTTGCTAGACCCAGAGGGGCGCAGTAGGAGCTGTATTAGTGAAGAGTCACAATCTAGTAGGTGCGTTTGTAGAGGCAGAATAGTGCACGGTTTGTTCAGCAAAGGCGGAGTGGTCCAAGGGGATTATCGTCTCTAAACCTTCTAGAGGGAAAGAGACGAAGAGAGAAGTTACTCCAATGGGGCAAATATCTAGGAGGGATAAGTCCCGGTTCTCTAGAGGGAGAATCATGTGCAATGAACTGTATCGGTTGAGGAGTACCTCAAGACAAAGCTCGATGGATTGAGCAAGTAATGAGGAGTCATTGCATGATCTCGCAAGTGGCAATGTGTTGGTGGACGCATAGTGAGATCAAGTAGGGGAGCGACCCAAGGCAACACAAAGTGAAGGCACACTTGGAGTCGATAGGGAGATCGGACTCAACAAAGGGCTGACCCATGGAATGGTGGGCATGAGGGCCACCATTAACGCAATGCAAATCGAGAAGCGGAGCAACTTAGGGGTAACTTGGTGGTGTACCCAAGCCATATGAAGAGAGTTGGCATAGAAGATAGAACGTGGAGCAGAGGCTTGGAGCTTTTCTTAGACAGAGGTCAAGAGCATGGACTCTTGTAGAGATAAGAGTAGGATCATGTCGTTCCATGGGTTCTTTATTCTGATAGAGTAGACTCATCTTGCATGGTGTCAAAGACGAAGGGAGCTTCGAGGCACATATACTTGATCTCGGTGAAGCATTTTATAGAGGAACTAAGGTGACGTAGCTTGCAGAGGCGAAGTTACTGTTAGAAGACCTTGGCACGGGGCAAGAGGATGCAGAGGCAGATATCTTGAAGAATATGTCACAGTGTTGCTATTCGAGTTGTCATGAGGAAAGCGGTGCACAGTGGAGATTGTGCTGGTAGGGGCAGAGTCCCAGGATCCAGACAATGGTGCACCAATTTTAGCGAAGTCAGGGGACTTCAGAAGAGCTGTTAGGCGATGGACTATCCTAGAGCTAGGCTTCGTCCGAGTATGACCCGAGAGCGGGTGGACTAAGGTCGATTACCAAAAAAGCGAACAGAATCGAAAGTGGTAGAGGCCCTACGATGTGTTGGTGGAGTCTACACATGGAGAGATCGTAGTTCAAGTTCATACCATAGGGATCAGAATACAAGGAGATGTCACCAAGAGGCGACATGATGTAGCAGATCGTGGTGGAATGGTTCGTGGCAAGGCGACACCCACAGTGAGTCCTGTGAGGGACCAGGTTATACGGAGGTATGATCGAGAGTGCGACTGGGAGCTCCACTTCGGTGAACAACACAATGGCAAGAAGTGCTATGGATTCAAGCAGTGAATGCCATGGTACCGCAGAGGTGGGACTTCCGTGCGTGCATCGAATGTTGTATTGAATGGAAGCCTTGGATATCAGCTTATGGGGGCTGTGCACTATCAAGGAAGAAGTTCAGATGTAAGTACCAGTGAGTCCCATGGGGGGGACTGGATCATACAGAGGTATAATCGGAGCGGCTGAAGAGTTGGACTGATTCAGAGCTCACATTCGCTTAAGGGAGCCTGGCAAGTTAGAGGACAAGGCCGAGTAAGCGAACGTTACGACCAATGAAGCTAATGAGAATAGAAGTGATGCAAGCCTTGCAACATGATGGCGGAGGCCATACATGGGGGTTACAGTTTATCTTTCCATCGACCAAGAGGAACTACTCAGAGAACATAGAGGTGTTGAAGTAGGTGGTCGAAAAAGGGCGAGGAAGCAATGATGAGTCTAGAGGGACTTAGCTACCTAAAACCAAGCATCGATTAGAATGAGGGTGGATTTAGAGGAGTGCTGCAGTGCCGCAGAGGTGGATCTACCGATCATGAAGAAGGGACGCAGATGCAAGATAACGGATAGTAGTGCCATGGGCATTGCAGTGTCATGGTACCGCAAAGGCGGGACTTCCGGAGAGTCATTGATCCCTTGCTCTTATAGAGGGAGAGCGCTTGGTCGTGATATGGGCTGTGGAGGAGGGGAATGCATTAGCAAACTCTATGTATCATGACAAGGCTGAAGGGCAGAGGCCAGAGAACTTCATAAGACCAATGTCAATGGACTTCTCATTGAGATTGCCGTAAGTGAAGGACTTCGGGTCGATGCAAGAGTGCAGGACCAAGGAACGAAGTAGGCAGTACACGGTGCTGTACCTTTACTACTAAGAGGAGTAGGCGACAGGAATGATGGAAAAGGCGGTATAATCCTAGAGGCGACCAAATTTATCAGAGACTTGCTCCAAGTTGGAGTGATAACTTCTTGCATTCCAAAAGTTCAATAGCATTGAGAAGGTGAATCACAGTAGCTGACTTAGCACAAGGATTGCAAACACTTCAAGTGCTTCAGAAGTGTGAGTTAAGAACAGGCGAAGTCTAATAACTAGCTTGATGCACGAAGTACAACCTCGAGGAAGTGGGCGAAGTCACATAACCTTTGCCTTCTCAACTCTCAAGAGAATGGGTGAAACCAAGTACTCCAACTCTCTTAGTTATCTAGCAGAGGAGCTTTGCACAGATTTGAAGACCCTTCGAAGAGACTAATGGAAGACAACAGTTGTCAAGTCCTCACCAATAATGATCAGTGCTACTTAGAGTAGATTATCTGCTTCATTTCCCAACTGAATGTCAATCTTCAATCGAAAGCGGAAGTGATGTGAACCTACTTGGACGAGACAACTAGGTAGAAGAAGATTCGATGGAAAAATTTTATGGAGGAAGGACCTGAAAACCTCAAAGGTTACGAAGTGATACTTGTTAAAGCTCCAACAAGCATCTATCCAGTTCAAGAGATAAGAAGAATTTGAAGACTAGCGTATATCAAAGATGGTCTTTTCCTTCATTAGATGAATCCGTAAGAATCAGTAAGGATCAGCACAACTCTACCAACCCCACACCAACGTCAGAGTCATTGGCGAGTTGAAGCAGCATGGCGGATTAAAGTTCGAGGACTCAACAATAATAAGCAAAGAACAACTGGGAGCCAAGGGGCACATTGTAGCAGCAGCAGGATATTGAAGATCCAGTAAAGGCAAGGAGTTACAGCATCAATGAAGGCTTCGACGAGGATGTCGAAGGAATAAGTGTGGGAGAATATCATAGACAAATTGTAAATAGCTTGTTCAGTGTAATGCTTATGCATGTCCATGTCTTTTCGGTTTGTTCTAACTTTGCAAAGAATGTAAAGGGCTGGTCAAAGGCTAAATGGCCCCATTTGAATGAGTTTGGTTGCCGTTTCAGGCTTGTATATAATGATGGTTTCATGTGGACACTTATACTAAATTTCGATCTGTAGTGGACCAATTTTATACCTTTGTTGTGCAACCATTCTGAGCTTGTGATGTATATGGTTGGAATTTGCATTGGCTCTAAAATGTTTGTTGAAAGGGTGGCTTGTGGATCCCATGTGAAGCACTTTCTCTGTCTCATCTTCTCTTTTGCAGGTCATAAAAGATCGTAGGAGACTTCGGAGAGGTTGACCTTTGCGCACTGACATGCAATGGTGACGCACGGCTTAGGCAAAACCAGCTAAGTCCATGTCTGGCGAGAGTATCACCAGATTGGATGGTGGTACTGCCCAATGTCAAAAAGTACTAGCGGTGGTACTACCCAGCACAGGCGATGGTACCATTAATACCCTGAAAATCCGAGATGAGACCATTTTTGGCTTCATTTTTTAAGCTAATTGAGACCTATAAATACCCCACACTTTTTTGCTTGTGAACACAGAAAAGTGAACAAAAAAAACTGAGATCTTAGTGAAAACACTGTTGTAATTTTGAGAGTTCACCTCCATTGGTTCAAACTTAAAATTCTGTATAAGAAGAAGTGAGCGAATTATAAAAAGGTTGACTCCTAAACCTGTTAAAAGGAGAAGAGATCTATAAAAGGGGTGATTGATCTTCGCCCATTGAAGGAAGATGAATAATGGAAGTCATTGACCTTGACGGAGGAGGAATCAGAAGTGGACGTAGGTCACAACGATCAAACCACTATAAATCCAATGTGTTCTTTCTATTATGGCTTACTTTCATTACTTAGCTACTTTCTATATTTCACATTTATTTCAAGTCATTATCTTCTCGATATGATTTCATTGATATGTTTTTATCAACTTGAAAAGATTTCGAATCGCAACCGTCTTTAACATACACACTAATTCACCCCACCCCCCCTCTTAGTGTCGTATTGATCCTAACAATTATTGCATTAGATGCATGTTATTTTATTCCTTCTATTATTAAAAATATTATTTCTATTTTATGTCTGATAGTTAGTTAATATAAATTAGTTTTTCAGAATAATAGTTGTTCAATATTATTAGATGATAAGATCATCACGAGAGGAACATCACATAATAGTTTGTTTATGCTAGACACTTCTCCACATATCATGAATGTAAGTGAGTCTAAGAGGAAATAAGATGAGGTGAACAATGGATATCTATGGCATTGTAGGCTAGGTCATATCTATAAGGGAAGGATTCAAAAGTTGTTAAAGAATGGATATCTATATCTATTCAACTATGAGTTTTATACGACTTGCGAACCTTATCTTCATGGAAAGATGACCAACTCTCCATTTAGTGGAACTGGAGAGGGAGCCACTAAATTATTGAAACTCATACATAGTGATGTATGTGGTCCCATGTCAGCTCATGTCATAGGTGGTTACTCCTACTTCATTATTTTTATTGATGATTTCTTAAGGTATGGACATATGTACTTAATGAAGTATAAGTCCGAAGCCTTTGAGAAATTCAGAGAGTATAAGAATGAAGTAGAGAACCAGATTAGAAAGAGTATTAAGACTCTTATATCAAATCAAGGAGGTGAGTACTTGAGTATAGAGGTCACCCAATTCCTCAAGGACTGTGGAATTTTGTCCCAATGGACACCTCCTTATACACCCCAACTTAATGGTATATCTGAAAGGAGGAATCACACACTATTAGATATAGTGCGTTCCATAATGAGTTTCACTAACTACCCATCTCATTCAGGGGATATGCCCTAGAGTCCATAGCTTACATTCTAAATAGAATTTCAACAAAGTCGATAGAGTCGACACCATCTGAGATATGAAAAGAGAAGAAGCCCGATCTTAAGGTTGTTAAGATTTGGGGCTGTCCTGCCCACATTAAGAGATACAACCCCGATAAGTTAGAATCCAAGACAGAACGATGCAAGTTTATAGGATACCCCAAGGAAACTTGAGAGTATTATTTCTATCACCTCGAGGACCAAAAGGTCTTTATAGCCAAGAGAGTAGTGTTCCTTGATAAGGAATATATTCTTGGTGGAGATAATGGGAGTGTGATAGAGTTGAGCGAGTTTGGAGAACCAAGTTCAAGCACCATTCCATAGCTAGATCCATTCAGGTACCTAGTACACAAGTTCTGACTTTACGTAGATCTGGTAGAGTATCTCATCCTTCTAAAAGATATGTGGGACATATCATAGAATAGGATATTAAGGATATTGATCCTCAAACCTACGATAAGGTTATTATGAGTATAGACTCTAAGAAGTGGCAAGAAGCCATGAATTTAGAGATGGATTCCATATCCTCCAATAAGGTTTGGAACCTAGTTGGTACGCCTGAGGGTATCGTACCCATTGGTTGTAAGTGGATCTTCAAAAAGAAGATCGGAGTAGATTGAAATGTAGAGACCTATAATGCAAAGCAAGTGGCTGAGGGGTATTATCAAAGGTAAGGTATTGACCATGACGAAACCTTCTCACCTGTAGTCATACTAAAATTCATTCGAATTCTATTGGCTATTGCAGCATACTATGATAATGAGATCTAGCAGATGGACGTGAAAATCACGTTCCATAATGGCAACATCAAGAAGAAGGTGTATATGATATAGCCTAAGGGATTCATGTCCAAGGATAATCTAGATAAAGTATACAGGTTACTTAGGTCCATCTATGGACTGAAGCAAGCTTCCCAAAGTTAAAACATAAGATTTGATGAGGTGATCAGATCTTATGACTTCGTTAAGAACAAAGATTAGCCTTGTGTGTATGGGAAGGTGAGTGAGAGTGCTATCATCTTTTTGGTGTTGTATGTGGATGACATCCTGATATTAGGAATAATGTAGGAATGCTCTTTGTAGTAAAGGTTTAGCTATCTAGACACTTCTCCATGAAGGACTTAGGGGAAGCATCCTACATATTGGGGATTTGGATCTATAGAGATAGATCCAAGAGGATACTTGGTTTATCCTAGTCTAGGTACATAGACACCATTATCAAAAGGTTTGGCTTGAAAAATTCTAAATAAGTCTTATACTAATGAAACATAGGATATCGTTTTCTAGGAGTATATCCCCAAAGACTCTTGAAGAAATGACAGACATAGATAGGATACCCTATACCTCAGTGATACGGTTTATCATGTATGCTATGCTATGTATCAGGCCTAATATAGTGCATGCTCTAAGTGTCATAAGCAGGTATTAAGCGGATCTAGGCTTGGAGCATTGAAAAGCTGTTAGGATCTGAGTGGCACTAAGAAGGGGGGGCGTGAATTAGTGCAGTGGATCAAACCCGTAAATTTTAAATTGATTTTAAAAATTATTATTAGAAGAGAAATTTTGATCCAATGAAAATGATTCCAATAGAATGATTCAAGTGAATGCTATCGAAAATAGCGAGGAGATCGATATATTTGCAACTAAGTAAAGAACAAAATACAATAATTAAAACTCCACATTCAGAGTAGTACATAGTGATGTATAGTGGTTCGGTCAAATGATCTACGTCCACTTTCGAAACCTCCTCCGATGAGGTTCCCAACTTCCACTATTAAATCTTCTTGAAGAGGATGGACCAAGCACCCCTCTTACAAACTTTTACAAGTGGTTCATACTCTTACAGAATTTTGACAAAGTATAAATATGAAAGTGAACACTCAACCAATCGAATATAATTTAGCTATAGCTTTAACTTAGATTTTATCACTTCTCAAAGGTACTCGGCCAATTGAGAAGAGAGGGGTATTTATAGACTCAATTGGCTTCAAAAATGGAGCCAAAAAGAGTTACATTCCTAATTTTTGAGTATTGGCAGTACCATCGCCTGGCATTAACGGTACCATCGCCTATTGACCCTGCTCTATCAGTGTACTGGGCCATACCACCGCTCAATCTGGCAGTACCACCGCTTGACAGGGTCCTCGGACTCTATGGACTAGCAATACCACCGTCTGTCAAGCGGTACTACCATTGATTGGTAATAATTGTCAGTGGTACTGCTACCCAGACTACCTGGGGACCTATTCCTAGGGCAGTGCCACTACCCTAGTCTAGTAGTGCCACCGCCAGACCTAGTCCAGCACTATTGAATGAGCCCTGAATCCGGATCAATTCAACCCAATTACGGCCCAGTTGGCCCCTACTAGGGTTAATCAGGATTATCACCTAATCTTAACCCTAATTACATGCTAACTACAAAATTGAAAACATATTCTAGGTAAAAACTAAACTAGCACGTCGAGTTTTCTTCCAATGAGCTTCCGACGAACTTCGAGTGGACTTCCGATACACCCTCGAATTTCTTCCGGCAGACTCCCAGCAGGCTCCTAGACTTTATGGTGAGTTCCTTGAATCTTTAGCAAGCTTTCGAACCTTTTCGGTGAGCTCCGCGAACCTCTGACGATCTTTTCAGTGAACTTTTGAAACTTTTAGCAAGTTCCCGATTCTTTCTCGGTTGGTTCCGGCAATACTTCTGATGATCCTTCGGACTTCCAGCGAACTCTTGAACTCCCAACATACTTGACTCCAACAATTCTCTTTATATCTTCATTGCTATCATAGTTAATCCTACACACTTATCTCAATAATATGGATTAGTTCAAATAACTTATTAATTGACTTCATCATCAAAATCTAAGATTCAACAATCTCCCCCTTTTTTATGATGATAATCAATTGATGATGGAGTTAATCTTAACTCCCCCTATCTATATGCCATATTATGAGAAGAAAACACTTGAATTCAATCTCCTTGAATTCAAGCTAAAACCGATAAGTTTCATCCATTTGAACTTATCATCATGTTTAACAAGCATGACCTTTCATTCATAAATTTGAAACTTCCTAGTTTTCACATTTTGAAAACAATGTCAAGGTATTACACTCAATTTCAAGTCAAATGATGATAGACATTTATCACTTCAACAAATGATACTAATCATAATTTGAAATATAATAAAGATCACATGATATCAATATAAAGTACACAATTGCAAGGTATGATATCATTTTTTGATACATCATCAAATGGGATGATATTTTATCATATCAATGAAAGATACCAAATTTTAAACATGATATGATAACAATCTTTCAAAAAAATTACATGTTAAGCATGTATGAACCATTTGTGATACATATGATATATTGCGATATGCTACAAATTTTATTACAATGTTTTTAAAGTTAGCAACCAACTTTTGATACAAAGCATGGCAAAAGTGATCATATTGCAATACAAAAGATATAAGACATTTATCATTCCATGAAGTCATTGCGATACGATACGATACGATACATATGTTATTTATCAAGTCATCAATTTATTTACCATATTCTTCCCAATACGATACATGTATTTATCAAGTCATCAATTTATTTTGTCACATTCTTCTCCCCCTTTGTCATCAACAAAAAGGTAGTGAAATTTGATTATGAATAAAGGTAATCATGATAAAGTATCATAATGCTAGTCATTTATCAAACATGTCAAAAATTATAAAGGTAGTCATCAAACACATATGATACATGAGGCTAAAATTTGCTTAAAAAATGAGTTAAACATCATGCAAAATGTGTCATCCGAGATGGATAAACCCGAAAAAAATGTTTTGATCATTTTTATTCATGGCTATGAAATCCGAAAAATGACCATTGAGGCCAAAAAGCATAAGAATTTCTAAGTGCTCATGAAAGATTCATACACAAAAAAAAAATTCAAGACTCATCTTTGATTGAAAATTCAAGCATAAAATTGTAAAGTGGAAAGATACATCATTGAAGCTAAATCATTTATCAAACATAGTATCAAGAGCTTTATGTCATCAAAAAATACGTGAGAGACAGAGAGAGATCATCTTAGTTCATAAAAAGGTTTAACTTGGTATTACAAATTCATAAAGTGAAACACATTAGCATCACAAGTTTTATAAAGAAGGATTCAATGTGGCATTCTTATAAGAATTCATGAGATGGAAGATAAATAATCAAATCGTAAAAGCTCAAGACTTAGAGATTAGCACATGAATAAAGTCTGAAGAGAGTCTAATAAATACTTAAGAGCCTAATCTTTAAGTTTCATAACATTAAGTTGCATATGTCAAGCTTTAAATGATATTATAAAGATGTCATCCAAAATCCAAAAATAATAACAAGTTGAGATTATGAAAACTGAAGTTGAAAATTTTCAAAAAGAAGCATACAACATCTTGTATTAGGATAATCTCATATGAGATTTCAAAGGTGTGCCAAAATAGCATAGAGGTTTACAAAACAAGAGTTAAAAGCTTCATTACAACAACTATTTCTTAGGTGAAATACCAAAGTGCCTATACAAGTGATCTAACTTCTAATTCATCTATCGTACTTCACTTAAAATTTTAGCTTACTGTGATTTGATTTGATTTATCTCTATCATGATTGGATCTTCAAAAGATAGAGCAGGAGCTGGTTCTGATGGTGTTATACCAAAGGGATTAGGAGGAGAAGATTCATTACCCCTAAAAACTAGTGTTATAGGTTCTTCTACTAAAGGGAGAGCTAGATTAGTCCTTTTAGGCTACCTAGTCCATATTCCATTCTTAAATATGCACCTTAGTCTCTTAAGTAGATTTCTGTTAATTGTATTGTATCTATCCACTTTTATTACCTCTTCGTCGGGTGATATTTTAATATTATATGCATGTAGCATTCTAGTGATTAATCCCCTATATGGTAACATTAAGTCTTTAGATATTATTTCCAACATATTTTGCTAGATCATGTATCCAAAATAATAATTTTATCCGGTCGTTAAATAGTACATGGTACCTAACTCCATTTGACTAATCTCATCGTGGTGATGCTATTTAAGAATTATGATACTTATGATAATGTGATGGAAGATCTTAAAACTAAATAATAACAAATGCTCATAGCTTTTAGGGACTATGGCTAGGTTAGGATTTCTAAAAATAATCCCTAAAACATCGGAGTAGGTTATCCGATTGCATCCAAATCCCACTGTCCTCTAAAGTAGCAACCCCTATCTTTTTCAAAGATTCCAATTAAGTCACAAATTATGTTATCTGTAATTGAAATTTGGTTTCCTAAAAAGTAGGTTGACATGTTATCATCATTGTCTAAGCTCAAATTAGCATAAAACAACCTAACTAATCTAGAATAAATTGGTTCGTTGATTTGTAAAATTGATAAGACATCTAAATCGGCAAACTACCGAATGGGTTCTAAGTTTCCTAGTTTACCTAAATCAACATGTTTTCCCTTATGCACGGTTCTTGCTTCAAAACTAGGGTACCTAAGGGCTATTTCATTAGAGCTAAAAAGTGATGGGTCATGTGAATCTCCTTCCCTTCTCTTCCCTTTGTCTCTAGATGATCTCCTAAGAGCCATTTTTCTAAACATGATGATAGTACAAGGAAATTTTAAAGAACCAGCCATGTATTGAAAAATCAAAGAAGAAGTGTCAAATGTTATCTTAGATGAGGTTTCTTGAGAAATAGAGGTCTTGATTCAAGATAGAACCCTCTCTTGGCCTTCTTGAGTGAGAAGATGAAGTTTAGAGAGGAGGGGAAGAGTTTTTTAGAGTGGTTCCAATAGTTGGGGGCGGTTCCACCATCGGCCCTAAGTCCCCTTTATAAAAGGTGGCTCTCAGGTAGTGCTATTGCTAACTTAGCAGTGCCACCACCTGGGAACAGAATGCCCAAGCGGTGTTATCACCAGTCCTGGTGGTGCCACTGTTGGCACCCTGACTTAGACATTTTTAGGAGGGCTGCAACACCTTATTTTTGATCAATTTGATTTGTTATTTCTTATTTATCATTTATCTTATAAATCTCTAATTTGATCATCATATATTTTGATAGAATGATGTCATTGTATCACTTCCAATCATGTAAAAAAAAATTATTAAGCACAATGACTCATCAAATTATAAAATGTTGTAATCAAGGGACATCAGAAACTTTCTCATCAAGTGGATCGAGAGAGAATGATAACATAAATATAAAAAATTTTAAATGATAAATGGAAGAAGATTTATGAAAGTTACAAGGACTTGTGTATCAAAATCAACAACGATCAATTTGTAACATCGTGAAGAAGGTAAAACTCAATCAAAAGATGTCTTTATCACATTATCTTAAGTTAAACATCCAAAATGTAAAGATCAAGTGAAGGAATTTTTTAAGTTATGAAATATCGATCCATTGCGTTACTCATCATATATTATTTCAAGATAAGTAAATAAAATTGGCAAGACATCTAAATTGGCAAACTACCGAATGGGTTCTAAGTTTCCTAGTTCACCTAAATCAACATGTTTTCCCTTATGCACGGTTCTTGCTTCAAAACTAGGGTACCTAAGGGCTATTTCATTAGAGCTAAAAAGTGATAGGTCATGTGAATCTCCTTCCCTTCTCTTCCCTTTGTCTCTAGATGATCTCCTAAGAGCCATTTTTCTAAACATGATGATAGAACAAGGAAATTTTAAAGAACCAGCCATGTATTGAAAAATCAAAGAAGAAGTGTCAAATGTTATCTTAGATGAGGTTTCTTGAGAAATAGAGGTCTTGATTCAAGATAGAACCCTCTCATGGCCTTCTTGAGTGAGAAGATGAAGTTTAGAGAGGAGGGGAAGAGTTTTTTAGAGTGGTTCCAATAGTTGGGGGCGGTTCCACCGTCGGCCCTAAGTCCCCTTTATAAAAGGTGGCTCTCAGGTAGTGCTATTGCTAACTTAGCAGTGACACCACCTGGGAACAGAATGCCCAAGCTGTGCTATCACTAGTCCTGGCGGTGCCACTGTTGGCACCCTGACTTAGACATTTTTAGGAGGGCTGCAACACCTTATTTTTGATCAATTTGATTTGTTATTTCTTATTTATCATTTATCTTATAAATCTCTAATTTGATCATCATATATTTGATAGAATGATGTCATTGTATCACTTCCAATCATGCAAAAAAAAATTATTAAGCACAATGACTCATCAAATTATAAAATGTTGTAATCAAGGGACATCAGAAACTTTCTCATCAAGTGGATCGAGAGAGAATGATAACATAAATATAGAAAATTTTAAATGATAAATGAAAAAATATTTGTGAAAGTTACAAGGACTTGTGTATCAAAATCAACAACGATCAATTTGTAACATCGTGAAGAAGGTAAAACTCAATCAAAAGATGTCTTTATCACATTATCTTAAGTTAAACATCCGAAATGTAAAGATCAAGTGAAAGAATTTTTTAAGTTATGAAATATCGATCCATTGCGTTACTCATCATATATTATTTCAAGATAATATAAGGATCGTCAAACATGATTCAAAGCATAAATCACTAAAATTATATCCAAAATATATTTTAGGGAGAATACAATGCAATCATAATTATTGATCATTAAACGAGAATGTGATTTATGCATTAGGAGAATCAAGTGTTTTCAAACAAGTCATGAATTTAATGAAGTTGTGATTCCAAAATTCATCAACTCTAAATCCATCATTAAAATTGTGTACGGGATTCTCCAAATAAGTCAATTTATAGATTTTGAGTAGAGAATGGGACTATAGTGATGTTCAAGGAAGATATATGAAAACCTAGTATCACATCATTTTTAATAAAAGGATTTCAAGTTGTAAGGTGACATAAATGTTTTTACCGAAATCAATTTTCAAGAGACTTAATGGAAGTTATAGTGCATAGCCAAAAAATTACGACACTCAAGGATCTTTTATTACCCAAGCTAGTGAGCTTGATAACGATTAAGAATTGTATTACAACCGGCTCTTAACTTGTGTAGGTGAAAGTGTCTACAAAAGAGGATGGTTTTTAGATATTCATTTAAACTTGGGTGCCTCAAATATTGATCTACTAATCTTGTCATTATTCATTGAGTTTCTTATCGTTCCTTTAGGAATCCATATTAACCTTTATGGGTTAAGTTTTTTATATGGACATTTGTAGGCAACATGTCCGGATTTGCAACAAAAGTTGCATTTCAAATGAGATGATACATGTAGTGTGTCCTTTAATGAAGGTGGTTGGAGTTCAGTGAGATCCACTCACAAATCCAATTCCACTTCTTTTTCCAACATGACCCTTGTTTGCAAGGATCACATCTAAGCCCTTGCTACCGACCGTAAACTTGTTTAGGGTCTCTTTAAGTAGTAGGTTTTCATTTTTGATTGCCTCTAAGTGTTCACACTTGGAGCATGGGGTTAAAGAGGGAGTATCGAGTTCAAGACTTTCAAGTTTATCTAGTAAGATAGCATGCTCCTTTTTCAATAAATTAAACTTTTTACTAATAGTTCTACACTCATCAAATAATTCATGAAAAGCAATTGAAAGTTCGTCGAAAGATAAATCTTCATTAAATAACTCACATACCTCATCTCCTAAAGCCATCAATGTGAAGTTGGCCTCCTCTTCATTTCTTGCTTCTTCATCTTCGGAGCTACTTGAGTTGTCCCATGTTGCCTTTAGAGCTTTCTTCCTCTTTGGTTGCTTTTTCTTGGCATGGGGGCATTAACTTTTGAAGTGCCCGGCTTCTTGTATTCGTAACATATAACTTGGTCCTTTTTGGGTTCAAGTTTGTATTTGGTATCATTTTTAAATGTATTCTTTCTTATAAATTTTTTAAATTTCTAAGTTAAGAGTGAAAGTTCATCATCAAGGTCATCATCACTTGAAGATTCCTTCAAATGGTCTTCTTATGTTCTTAATGTCATATCCTTCTTGTTCTTTGGAAGGGGGTTCTCTAGTTCATTATGAGCATGGCATGTCATTTCGTAAGTCATTAAAGACCCAATGAGTTCTTCGAGAGGAAAATTTTTAAGGTCCTTGGCCTCTTGAATGGCCATAACTTTCAGATCCCAGCTCTTTGGAAGGGATCTTAAAATTTTATTATAAGTTCAAAATTAGAAAAACCTTTACCAAGTGCTTTAAGTTCATTGATAATATTCATGAAACGGGTGTACATGTCTCCGATGGACTCACTTGGTTTCATCTGAAACAATTTGTAAGAATGGACCAAAAGATTGATTTTAGACTCTTTCACTCGGCTAGTGCCTTCATGAGTGATTTCAAAAGTGTGCTAAATATTAAAAACTGATTCACAAATCGTAACACGATTAAATACATTTTTATCAAATGCACAAAACAAGGCATTCATAGCCATTGTATTTAGAGCAAAAACCTTCTTCTCTGATTCATTCCATTCGTTCATCGGAAGAGAAGATTTTTGAAATCCATTTTCAATGATATTCCAAAGTTCAAAATCTATGAAAATTAAAAAAATCTTCATACGAGTCTTTCAATAGGTGTAATCCGACCCATTAAACATAGGCGGACATGTAATGGAATGACCCTCTTGCATGCCAGAATAAGCCATCTCTCTTAGGTTTAAACCAAATAAGAGTGACCAAGCTATGATACCAATTGTTATGATCTGAGCAGTACTGGGGGGGGTGAATTAATGTAGCGGAAAAAACCCTTAAATTTAAAACCGATTTTGGAAATAGTTGTTAGAAGAGAAATTTTGATCCAACGAAAATGATTCCAATAGAATGATTCAAGCGAATGCCATCAAAAGTTGAGAGAAAGAGATCGATAGATTTGCAGCTAAATAAAAAACAAGATGCAATAATTAAAACTCATATATTCAGAGTAGTACGTAGCGATGTATAGTGCTTCAGTCAAATAACCTATGTCCACTTTCAAAACCTCCTCAGATGAGGTTCCCAACTTTCACTATCAAATCTTCTTGAAGAGGAAGGACCAAGCACTCCTCTTACAAACTTTTACAGGTGGTTTATACTCTTATAGAATTTTGACAAAGTAAAAAAGTGGAGGTGAACACTCAAGTTATCGAATACAATTTAGCTATAGCTTTGACTTAGTTTTTATCACTTCTTAAAGGTACTCAGCCAGCTAAGAAGAGAGGGATATTTATAGACTCAATTGGCTTCAAAAATGGAGCCAAAAAGAGTCATATCCAGGATTTTCGAGTACTAGCGATACCATCGCTTGGCAATGGCAGTACCACCACCTATTGACCTTGCTCTATCAATGTACCAAGCGGTACCACCACTCAGTTTAGTGGTATCACCGCTTGATAAGGTTCTTAGACTCTGTGGACTAGCGGTACCATCATTGACAGGTAATAATTGTCAGTGGTACCATCACTGACTTGGGGTGGTACCACCGACCAAACAACCTAGGACCTATTTCCAGGGTGGTGCCACCACCCTGTCTAGCGATGCCACCGCCAGACCTAGTCCAGCACTGTTGAATGGGCCCTGAATCTGACCCAATTCAGCCCAATTAAGGGTTAATTAGGATTATCACCTAATCCTAATCCTAATTACATGCTAACTATAAAATTAAAAACATATTCTAAGAAAAAACAAAACTGGCACGTTGAGTTTTCTTCCGACAAACTTTTGACGAACTTCCGATATACCCTTGGATTTCTTCCGACAGACTCCCAGCAGGCTCCCAGACTTTATGGCGAGTTCCTCAAATCTTTGGCAAGCTTTCGAACCTTCTTGGTGAGCTCCGTGAATCTCCGACAATCTTTCCGACAAACTTTCAAAATCTTTGACAAGTCTCCGATTCTTTCTCGACTAGTTCCGGTAGCACTTCCGATGATCCTTCGAACTTTCAACAGGCTCTTGAACTCTCAACATACTTGACTCCAGCAATTCGCTTTATGTCTTCATTGCTATCGTAGTTAATCCTATACACTTATCTCAATAATATGGATTAGATCAAATAACTTATCAATTGACTTCATCATCAAAATCTGAGATTCAACAAAAGCAGTAAAGTATATCCTTAAGTACCTAAGAAGGACTAAGGATCTTTTACTAGTATATGGAGAAAGTAATCTCAGGGTTGAGGGCTACACAAACTCGAACTTCTAGTTTGATATCGATGATAATAAGTCTAATTAAGGATATGTGTTCACCCTGAATGGAGGAGTAGTGTACTGGAAGAGTTCCAAGTAAGACATTACTGTTGACTCGACCATAGAGGCGGAGTACATTGCTGTGATAGAGGCAGCATAGGAAGAAGTCTAGATAAATAAGTTCATCATAGATCTGGGAGTCGTGCCAGGTAGTAAGGAGCCGATTCTCTTATATTGCGACAATAACAGAGCGATTGCTAAAGCGAAGGAACCTAGTGTTGAATCTTAGATTTTGATAATGAAATCAATTAATGAATTATAGATCTAATCCATGTGTTAAGAAAAGTGATACAGGATGAACTACGATCATGAAAAAGGTATAAAATAGAAAAATCAGACGTTGGGCCAGAGTCAAAGATTGGATGATGCATCGGGAGTTTGCCAAGAGTTCATTGAAAGTTCACCAAAAGCTTGCTAGGAGTTCATTGGGAGTTCATTAAAAGCTCGCTGAAAGCTCATCGGGAGTTCAATGAGAGTTTGTTGAAAGCTCACCGAAAGCTTGCTGAGAGTTCGCTAGGAGTTTGCTGATAGTTCGCTAAAAGTTCACCAGGAGTTCACTGAAAGCTCACTGAGAGTTCGTCGGGAGTTCGCCGAGAGTTTGTCGAGAGTTTGCCGGAAGTTCGCTAGGAGTTCGTCGAGAGTTCACCGGAAGCTTACCGGAAGATCATCGAAAGTTCACCGAGAATTCACCAAAAGAACAATTGACATACCAAACAACTGAAATTGCTTGGTTTTAACCTTAATTATCGTAGTTAGGACTTAATTTGAGTTAGGTTTGGCAAGTAATCCCACTAGCTTAATTAGGAGACAATTGAGCATGAATTAGGACTAGTTTGTGCTGGATTGATGGCCCATTCTGTGACTTGGAGCCACATCAGTCAGTGGCACTGCCAGGGTTGGTGGTGGAACCATTTGAGGCTTGACATCCCAGGCTGAGTCTGGGAGGTGGTACCGCCCAGCCAGGTAGTGGTACTGGTAGAGCTCAATCTCTGAGACTTTGCCAAGCGGTAGTATCACCCAAAACTGGTGGTGGTACCACTTGTACACTGAGAACCTGAGATTAGATATTTTTTGTTTTATTTTTGAAGCTAGTTAGGGTCTATAAATACCCTCTCATCCCTACTCAAAAACACAATAATCTTGAATGCAAATTAGTATGAAACACTATTGTAATTCCTTAAGAATCCCCTTTCTCTAACTCTAAGTCTTGAATTTGGTTTGAGAGAAGGGTGAGTGAAATATAAATGTTGTCTCCTAAACTGTTGAAAAGGAGAAAAGGGTTACAAGAGGATAGTTGATCTTCACTCATTGAAAGAAGACCATTAGTGGACGCCGGTGGCCACGACAAAGGAGAAATCAGGAAGTGGACGTAGGTCACGATGACCGAACTACTATAAATCCAATGTGATCTCTTCTTTACTGCTTTCTTTTTATATTACTTACTGATTAGGCTACACAATCCACTTTATACCTTTTTCTAAGTTCAAATAGTTTCCCGATATAAGTTTTGATTGAAACGAAGTTTTTTGAATTGCCAATGTTTTCTTACATATGCATTCAAACCCCCCCTCTCCTCCTCTTAGTGCCAATTTCAGTCCTAACAGTTGGTATCAAAGCTATGTTTATTTTTTATTTGGTTTAACATCTAAGAGAAATGACTTTTATCAATAATCAAGAGGGTCTTTCTATTACTTGTCTTCCTACATTCAATGGGACAAACTACATATATTAGAAAACTAGAATGAGAATTTTCTTGCTCTCTATGGATTTTGATTTATAGAATATTGTCAAAAGCAATTTTAAAAAGTCTTCCAACCCAGTGAATGAATGGAAGATTTGGATAAGAAGACTTTCTCTTTAAATGCTAAAGCAATGAACACTTTGTTTTTTGCTCTTGATAAAAATAAGTTTAATCAGGTTACTATATGTAAAACTACTCATGAGATTTGGCACACACTCGAAGTCACACACGAAGGCACAAATAGGGTTAAAGAGTCAAAAATAAATCTTTTGGTTCATAGCTATGAGTTGTTTCGTATGAAACTAAGCGAGATCATTGGAGACATGTATACCGGTTTTACGATATCATCAATGGTCTAAAAGTAATTGATAAAAGTTTTTTTAATTTTGAACTTGTTAATAAAATACTTGATAGGATTTGAGCGACACTAAGAGGGGGGGTGAATTAGTACAGTGGATGAAACCCGTAAATTTGAAATTGATTTCAGAAATAGTTGTTAGAAGAGAAATTTCGATCCAACGAAAACGATTTCAGCAGAATGCTATCAGATGTAGAGAGAAGGAGATCGATAGATTTGCAGCTAAGTAAAGAACATGATGTAATAATTAAAACTCATACATTTAGAGTAGTACACACCGATATATAGTGGTTCGGTCAAATAACCTACGTTCACTTCCGAAGCCTCCTCCGATGAGATTCTCATCTTCCACTATCAAATCTTCTTGAAGAGGAAGGATCAAGCACCCCTCTTACAAACTTTTACAGGTGGTTCACACTCTTATAGAATTTTGACAAAGTAAAAAAGTGAAGGTGAACACTCAAGCTATCGAATATAATTTAACTATAGCTTTGACTCAATTTTTATCATTTCTCAAAGGTACTCAGCCAGCTGAGAAGAGAGGGATATTTATAGACTCAATTGGCTTCAAAAATAGAGCCAAAAAGAGTCACATCTCAGATTTTCGAGTACTAGTGGTACCACCTCCTGGCACTGGTGGTACCACCGCTTGGAGATTCTCGCGATTGTGTATGCAGTAGCCAAATGAAGACTGTACTTGATCAAGTGATACTTTCAAATCAGGACCGACCATAAAAACCTAAAATATTTCTTGGAGCAGAAGATATCTTCCCCTGAGTGGCAAAAATGGGTAACAAAGCTTCTTGGATATGATTATAAAATAACTTACAAAAGGGGGAAAGAGAATGTTGTTGCATATGCACTTTCGTGGCTACCCGAGCAAGTTGAATTTTCGACCGTTTCACTTTCAACCAGCAACTTCCCTGAGGATATTAGGAGGGAATGGCAAGATGATCCGAAGATCAGAGCATCTATGAAGCTTTCACCTCGGTTCTATGGATCCTACTTGATTTTGGAGCACATCAAAGTAGTAGCATACAGATTAGACTTACCCGCCAGCCCTCAAACCCATCTAGTCTTCCATGTGTCATGTTTGAAGCTCAAGTTGGGACAAAACAAGATAGCTCAAAGCCATCTACCAAATATAACTACTCAAGGAGAGCTCCAGACTCAACCAAGCGCCATTATTGATCGACGGATCGTGACTCGATGACGACGACCCGCTATTGAAGTGCTAATATAGTGGGCGAACCTACCAACAGAAGATGCCACTTGGGAGAACTATGATAACTTGAATATCAAACTCTCAGAATTCATGGAGCGTCAGCCTCGAGGACAAGGCTGATTTGAAGAGGGTGAGTCTATTAGGACTCTAGCTAGGAGAGTCCTAATTTGTTGGGACTCTAGTTAAGAGAGTCCTAATTTAGTTTTATTGATAAGGGCATTCATGTAAATCCTATCTAGCCGACCCCTATTAAAGAGGTGAAGAGGCCGGCTAGGATAGGGTTAGGTTGCTTCTTAGAAAAGGAGTCCTATTAGAAATAGGAGTCCTATTAGAAAAAGAGTTCTATTAGAAGTAGAAGTCCTACTAGAGAAGAAGTCCTATTAGAAGTAGGAGTCCTATTAGAGAAAGAGTCTTATTAGAAGTAGGAGTCCTACTAGAGAAGAAGTCCTATTAGAAGGAGTCTTATTAGAAGTAGGAGTCCTATTATAGAAGAAGTCCTAATTAGGAGTTGGTTAGAAGTAGGAGTCTTGAGTAAGATTCCTATTAGGAGTTGGGGCTTAGAAGCCTTATAAATAGTCATGTATTCATCCTCTTTTCATCAATGAATAGATCAATCTTTTAGCAGCTTTTGAGCAGCAACTTAGAGGAAGGAACCCCTATAGAGTTCCAAGGAGATCGATCCCCTATAGAGATCAACCCCAAGCTTAGAATCCGCAAGGGTTCTAACACCCGGGTGATTGCATTCATAGCTAGTTATTATATTTTTTTAAGTTCATTTTTATTCTTTGATTCTTGTATTATAAACTTTTTAAATTTTATTATTAGGGGTTCAAGGTCATCATCATCATCATCACTTGAGTTTTATCCTAAGTGGTCTTCTTTTATTCTAAGTATCAATCCTTCTCATTATTTGGAAGGTTGTTCTCATGTTCATCATATTCTAAACAAGTCATTTCATAGGTCATTAAAAACCCGATAAGTTCTTCAAGCAAAAAATTATTCAAGTCTTTTATCTCTTGTATTGCTATTAATTTCGGATCCCAACTCTTTGGAAGGAATCTTAGTATTTTGTTAATAAGTTCAAAATTAAAAAAAATTTACTAAGTGCTTTTAAACCATTAATGATATCCATAAACCGGGTGTATATATCTCCAATGGTTTCATTTGGTTTCATTCAAAATAATTTAAAAGTATGCATCAAAAAATTAATTTTAGAATCTTTAACTCTACTTGTGCCTTCATATGTGACTTTGAGTGTGTGACAAATATCATACGTAGTTTCACATATAGAAACTCAATTAAATTCATTTTTATCTAGAGCACAAAACAAAGCATTCATCGCTTTAATATTAAAAAAAATCTTATTTTTCAAATCATTCCATTCGTTCATTAGTTTGAAAGACTTTTCAAAATTACTTTCAATAATATTTCATAAATTAAAATCCATAGAATGTAAGAAAATTCTTATTCGTGTTTTCTGATACGTGTAGTCCGTCCTATTAAACATAGGAGAATGAGTGACAGAAAGACTCTCTTGATTGTCGGTAAAAGCCATCTCTCTTGGGTTTTAAACCAAATAGAGAGAAACTTTGCTCTAATATCAACTGTTAAGACTAAAATTGGCTAAGAGGGCGGGTGAATTAGTGGTTTTAGAAAATTATGATGATTCAAAAAACTTTAATAATTTAGAAATGCTTGATTCAATGAAACTATATCGAAAATGATATCGAAGTGTGCTTGACTTAGAGTAAATGTAATAAGCAGTTAAAATAGAAAAATAATAGTAATGAAGAGCAGAAAGAAGATGCATATGTATACTAAATTTGTAGTGGTTCGGTTGTCCCGACCTACATCTACTCCCGATTCCTCTTCCGTTGAGGCCACTAGCTTTCACTATTGATCTTCTTTTAATAGACGAAGATCAATTACCCTCTTATAACTATCTTCTCTTTTCACAGGTTTAGGAGATAACCTTTACAAGCCACTCACCCCTCTCTTAAATTGAAATCAATACTTAGAGCTAGAGGAGGAAAATTCTCACAAGATTATAATAGTATTTTCCTAATTTTTGTTTTCAGTTCTTGGGTTCACTAAGCAGGGATGAGTGGGGTATTTATAGGTCTCAAATGGATTCAAATTTAGAGCCAAAATGGTCTCATCCTGGGTCTTTGGGTACTAGCAGTACCACTACCAGTACTGGGCGGTACCACCACCTACAACTGGTCTGAGAGTGCCACTGCTTGACCTAATTTTTGGGTCACTGAATGAGCCTTCCTCTTGGCCCAAAATAGCCTCAATTCTAGCTCAATTAGGGGCTAATTGAGTTGGCATAGTTACATCTAAAACCATCGTAATTATAATTATAACTATTTTAATCTAGACACAATTGATTACAAATAAGAATACTAAGTTATCGAACATGTCATTGGTTCATCCGGTACTTTGTCCGAACCTTCGATGCATTATCCTCTCTTGTGGCATATTGCCCAATCGGCATAGTGACCTCCATAACATCTGATCTCCTTGGCATAATTTTTTATCCTTCTAGCCCAATACTTGAACTCATAGTATGAAGCCTTCTACCAACACGTCGACTAGTCCATCGTCTAATCTTTTGACATATTTAATTTCGACCCAACCTCTAATTCCATTACTTTAATTGATTTATTTTTCTCTGATTGAAGCTAGTCCTATGTCACTCAAATGTATATTACATCATAACTTTATCAATTAATATCATTATCAAAATCTGATATTCAATAAGTATGTCCCTAAAAACTCCTAAAGAAAGGACAGATATGGATAAGATACCCTATGCCTCAATGATAGAATATATCATGTATGCTATACTATATACCAGACCTGATATAGCACATTCTCTAAGTGTTACGAGAAGATATTAGGTAGATCTAGGTTTGAAACACTAGACGATAGTAAAGTGTATCCTTAAGTACTTGAGAAGGACTAAGGATCTTTTATTAGTATACAAAGGAAGTAGCCTTAGGGTTAAGGGCTACACAGACTCAAGTTTTCAGTCTGATATTGATGATAGTAAGTCTAACTCTATGTATATATATAACCTGAATGGAGGAGCGGTATGCTGGAAGAGTTTTAAGCAAAACTCTACCGTTGACTCAACCACAGAGGTGGAGTATATTATTACGGCTGAAGCAACAAAGGAGGGAGTTTGGATAAAGAAGTTCATCACAGATCTAGGAGTCGTGCCAAACATCAAGGAGTCGATTCCCTTATATTGTGATAACAATAGGGTGATTGCTCAAACGAAGGAACCCAGGTTTTATCAGAAGTCCAAACACATTCTGAGGAGGTTCCACCTTATTAGAGAGATCCTGGCTCGAGGAGATATAGCAATGGAAAGAGTTCCATCCGAAGATAATATTGCACATCCACTAATAAAGTCGTTGTCTTAGATTGTATTTGAGCAACATAAAAATATGATGGGATCAGACACATAGGCAGTTGACTTTAGGTCAAATGGGACATTACTAGTCATAGGTACCCTGCAAGCCAATCATATGAGTGATGGCATGTATGACATGCAACATAGTCTTTTTTATTATTATTTATTAGTATTTTTTCACTTTATATTACTTGTTACATATATTATGATATACATGGATCTATGCAATAGGAATCAAATTATGATGAGATCACAATAATAAAACTGATTCATGTTTAAACATAAACCCTAAAAATCCAGGTCATATGTTACTCAAGAGGGATATTAAAATAACCAGATAGATCGATGTGTTATATGCCTACCCATATGATAGAGACAAATGGTCTTATAGCTGCTTGTGTCAGGACACTAGGGATACAGTGCAAATGCTCATTGTAGAATGAGTTCACTAATTGATCCACTCACGAAATGTTGGATGGTTAATGATACCTCATTGTTAAATAGTGATTCCATTGTCTTATTTGTGTATCTGGTCCTTAGACTTAAGACACCAAGAATGTCCTGTATGAGTACTCTACTAGAAGTTTTAGATCTAGTATAATTGGTCATCGGGAGTGGCAACCAATCTTACGAGGAAAATTGAGTGTTGATAGAGGATTATTTACTCTCAATATCACGAGAGAAATATCCTATATGTTCTTGCTTAGGCAAATCCCTAGCCAGGGTCATTCGGATTGAGAGAGAAGTTCTTCGAGAGAATTTGAGTAGGAAGAGAGTCAAGTAGATTTCATATAAGCCTGACAGCATCATGCCTAATATATGGTCTTTAAGATATTATATAGATAATGAACTATAGATATCTAATACTTGAGGATAGATAGGTTCAATGGATTGGATCTCCCTATATCATCTCGGGACTATGGTATAGTGGCCCAGTATATCTATAGTCGATTAGTCAAGTAAATTATTATGAAGATAATAATTCACTTAGTCTGAAGAAGTTCTAACAAATACAACTCAAGGCCAATTTGATATTAAACATAGAGAGTCACACACATGTGGTAAGTGTTACGATGAGTAGAGGTTCGGATATGAGATATTTGTTAGATCCCTATCTTATTGGATATCTAATAAGCCCTTGAATTATTAGATCTTCTGGGAGAGACCCAATAAGAGCCAATAAGATATTCTTGGATAAAGATCTATTAATTCAAGAAGCCTGGACAGTTAGATGGAGATCTAGTAGCCAAAATGGTAGGATCCATTAGGGTTAAGTTGATAAGAACTTCTATAAATATGAGAAAACTAAAAGCGCATAGGCCAGACCCATTTTAACTACCACCTTCTATTCTCCTTTCTCCCTCTCCTCTTTAGCTGATTGCTTTAGCTTGGGGAGTGTGGACAGCAAGAAGGGCCGACCCTTCTTGATTATGTGGTGCACGTGGAGAGGAAGATCGTGTAGCAATTTAAATAGCGTCTTCACTGCATCTTGTCAGGTTCAGAGCGGCACTAAGAGGGGGGGTGAATTAGTACAGCGGATTAAAACTTGACCTTTTAAAAGTCGATTCCGGAGATTCGTTTAGAAACTTGATATAACTAAAGAGACTTTAACTTGAAGTAATTCAGGTGAAGAAAGTCAGATGTAGGGAGAAGAATTCCGATCAATTTTGTAGCTAAGAAATTTATGAAACAGAAATTCAAACACTCACACAATAAATGTACGCAGCGATGTATAGTGGTTCGGTCAAATGATCTACGTCCACTCTTGAAGCCTCCTCCAATGAGGCTCCCAACTTCCACTACCAAATCTCTTGAAGGGGAAGGACCAAACACCCCTTTACAAACTTTTATCAGAGGTTTCCTCACTTTACAGAATTTTTACAAGGAGAAGAAAGGAGGTGAACACTTGAGCAATTGAAAGCAGGAATTTGCTATAGCTTAGACTCAATTCTAACATTGCAAAAGGTACCCCAACCAGCTGGAAGTAAAGGGGTATTTATAGAGCCTTTTGGGATTCAAAAATCCCACTCAAAGAGGGGTCTCATCCGAAATTTTGAACTGTAGGCGGTACTACCGCCTGGCACTGGCGGTACTACCGCTTGACACACCTTTGCATGTGTCAGTGTGCTGGCGGTACTATCGCCTGGCACTGGCGGTACTACCTCCTGACACTGGCGGTACTACCTCCTGACATAGGTGGTTACAACCACCTATCAGGTGGTACCACCGCCTACCTAGGGCGGTGCTACCGCCTGGCCTATGGTCAATAGGCGGTGCTACAGCCCAGGTCCGGCAGTGCTACCGTCGACCCTTGCCAAAAACTGTATGGGCCTAACCTTCGACCCAATACAGCCCAATAAAGGCCCAATTGGCCCAATACAAATCTAGACAGGATTAACACCTAGTCTATACTCTAATTAAGTGCTAACTATGAACTTTTAAAGCTAAATTAAACCGACACCATCAAGTTATCTTCCGAAGAGCTTTCCGGCGATCTTCCGGCGGACTTCCGACACTCCCTCGGATTTCTTCTAGCAAACTCCCAACAGGCTCCCGGATTCTATGGCGAGTTCAACGAGCCTTTAGCACCCTTCCAAACCTTCTCGGTGATCTCCGCGAACCTCTGACGATCTTTCTAGCGAACTTCCGAAACCTTCGGCAAATCCCCGATTTCATCTCGGTTGGCTCCGGCAACACTTCCGATGATCCTTCGGTCTTCCAATGGACTCTTGAACTTCCAACAACTTGACTCCGGTAATTTTCTCTATCATAGTTAATCCTGCACACTTATCTCAAAAATAGATTAGATCAAATAACCATCAATTGACTTTATCATCAAAATCCAAGATTCAACAATCTTTCCCTTTTTTATGATGACAATCAATTAATGACGGAGTTATTCTTAACTCCCCCTATCTATATGTCATATAACGAGAAAGTAAAAACATTTGAATTCAATCTCTTGAATTCAACCAAAACCGATAAGTTACTTGCGTTGAACTTATCATCATGCTCAATCAACATGAGGTTTCATTCGTAAGCAATATCAAAACATGACATTTAATTTCAAGTCAAAAGATGATAAACATTTATCATTTCGTCAAAAGATACCAAAAATTTTGAGATTACAACAAAGATCTCATGATTGAAAAAGCGTGACACCATATCAGATAAATCATGAGATGAAAACTTGTCATATCAATCGAAAGATGCCTTTTGATAAACATGATATAGTAAGAATCTTTCAACTATAAAATTCAATTGCAATGTGATGTATTGCATTATGGGTTCATTGCAATGTTTTTTAAGGATTGCAACCCGTTTTTGACACAAAGCATGGAAAGAGCAATTGAATTGCAATAACAAATCTTATGAGACATTTTTCATTTCATTTACACTATATAAGTCATTTTTCAATACAATACATGATATTTATCAAATCATCAAATTATTTTGCTCATAAAGGCCACATTCAATATGTCATTAATTTCACATTTTTCTCCCCCTTTGTCATCAACAAAAAGGAGATGAATAAACTTAATGAAAGGGTGAAACTTGATAAAAAAAATGACATAAGTGAGAGGAGTCATAAAGTCTTTTTTTTAATACAATGCATGATATTTATCAAGTCATCAATTTTTTGCCAAAATATGTATAAGGATACATCATTGAAGCCAATCATCAAACATATCCAAGAAAATTCATGATAAGATTCAACTTGTTATTTTTATGAAGGAAGAAGATATGAAATCATAAAAACTTGATTAGCACATGAATAAATATTTAAGAGCTTGATTTTTATACAGAATTCATGACATTAATTTATGCATATGTCAAGCTTATATAATCCATTTAGTCATCACAAAAAAAGGTGAAGATAGTATGAAGTTATACATACATCATTGAAAGACATGATTTTTATTAAAAGTATAAAGGTGAAACTATCAAAATCAAAGTTTAAACGTTTTGGAAATCATGCACTATTAAATATTAGCACAAATTTATCATGCCTAATTCTCTTCTAATGAAGTCAAATTATTCTTCATTTAAGGGCTTTGTGAAAATGTCCGCTAATTGGTGTTTTGTATCAATAAATTCTAGAGTTACATCATTATTAGCGACATGATCTCATATAAAGTAATGCCTAATATCAATGTACTTAGTTCATGAGTGTTGAATGGGATTTTTGGTTAGACAAATAGCACTTGTGTTATTGTATTTCATTGAAATATTTTTTAAATTAATTTCATAATCTTCTAAAGTATTTTTCATCCAAACAACTTGTGCACAACATGCACTTGTAGCTATATATTCAGCTTCCGCCATAGATAGTACAACAGAATTTTATTTCTTGGATGTCCAAGAAACAAGTGCATATCCTAGAAATTAGCATGTTCTGGATGTGCTTTTTCTATCGATTCTACATCCGCCAAAATCGGCATCTGCATAAGCTTTTAAATCAAGGTTATTAGATTTTGGATACCATAATCCTAGATTAAGAGTTCCTTTAAGATACCTAAGGATTCTTTTAATAGCTTTAAGGTGAGATAACTTAGGATTAACTTGGAATCTTGCACATAGACCTATACTAAATATGATATCAGGTCTAGTTGCAGTGAGATAGAGTAAGCTACCTATCATTCCCCTATATGTTTTTTGATCAAAATTTTCTCCATTTTCATCCAAGTCTAACTTGCTAGAAGTACTCATTGGAGTGTTGATGGCTTTAGAACTATCCATGTTAAATGATTTTAACAATTCAAATGTATACTTGGTTTGATTAAGAAATATTCCATCACTTAGTTGTTTAATTTATAATCCTAAAAAGAAGTTTAACTCACCCATTAGACTCATTTCAAATTCATGACTCATACACTTAGCAAATGATTCACATTGTGATTCATCCGAAGAACCAAAAATGATATCATCAACATAAATTTGAACAATAAAAAAATTATTTTTAAAATGTTTAATAAACAATGTAGTATCAACATTGCCTTTAGTAAAATTATTTGAAATTAAGAAAGAACTAAGCCTCTTATACCAAGCCCTACGGGCTTGTTTCAATCCATAGAGAGCTTTAATTAATTTAAACACATGATTAGGAAGAAGAGAGTTTTTAAAACCGGGTGGTTGTTCAACATAAACTTCTTAAGAAATAAAACCATTCAAAAAAGCACTTTTGACATCCATTTGAAAAAGCTTAAAATTATTACTACTAGCATAGGCAAGGAGCATCCTAATGGCTTCTAATCTAGCCATAGGAGCGAAGGTTTCTTCGTAATCGATATCTTCTTTTTGGTTGAAACCTTTGGCCACTAATCTAGCCTTGTTTCTAACCATGATACAATATTCATCTTGCTTGTTTCTAAAGATCCATTTAGTACCGATAACTAAATGGTCACTTAGTCTAGGAACAAGCTTCCATACCTCATTTTTCTCAAATTGGTTTAATTCCTCTTGCATTGCGATAACCCAAGAATTATCTTTCAAGGCTTCGTCAATGCTTTTAGGCTCAATTTGAGAAAGAAAAGCAGCATGAGCATAAAAATTTTTAAATGAAGAACGTGTTTGAACCCCTTTCGATGTGTCTCCTATGATTAACTCCTTGGGATGGGCATCTACATACTTCCATTCCTTAGGTAAGGAGAATTCGGAAGAAGATGCTTCCAAGTTGCTATTTTGAGGAGAGGGTTCATTTAAATTCAGATTATCAAAACCAAAATCATCATCAAAATCTTTTTTCTTAAATTCAAAAATTTCATTAAAAACTACATAAATAGACTCTTCTATAACTAATATTCTTTTGTTAAAAATACGAAAAGCTTTGGAAACAGAAGAGTAGCCAAGAAAGATGCCTTCATCAGATTTAGCATTGAATTTTCCTAAAGCATCCTTTTCATTTAAAATAAAGTATTTGTAACCAAAAACATTAAAGTAAGAAACATTAGGTTTTTTGTCATTCCATAATTCATAAGGAGTCTTGGATAGAGATGGTCTTATTAGAACCCTATTCATGATATAGCAAGTCGTATTAACGGCTTTGGCCAAAAATATTTGGGTAAACTATGTTCATTTAACATGGTTCTTGCCATTTCTTATAAATTTCTATTCTTTCTTTCTACTACTCCATTTTGTTGAGGATTTCTTAGAGTAGAGAAGTTGTGGTTATACCCATTTGATTCACAAAAATTTTGGAAGTCACAGTTTTGGAATTCACCACCGTGATCACTCTGAATTGATGAAATCATGAAACCCTTTTCATTTTGAGTAAGTTTACAGAATTTAGAGAAACATTTAAAAGAATCACTTTTGTGAGCTAAGAAATAGGTCCACGTGAATCTACTATAGTCATCTACAATCACAAAGGCATATTTGCTACCTCCCAGGCTTGTTGTGTCAATTGGTCTAAACAAATCCATATGGATCAATTGTAATGGTCTAGAGGTACTTATTTGATTTTTTGGCTTAAAGCTAGTTTTGATTTGTTTCCCTAGTTGACAAGGATCACATACTTTATCTTTAATGAACTTAACCTTAGGAATGCCTCTTACAAGATTTTTAGATGTGATTTGAGAGATTAGTTTCATGCTAGCATGACCTAATCTTCTATGCCAAAGCCAAACATCATTATTCAAAGCCAAAAAACATATTTCACTACTAAGATCATCAAGATTAATAGTGTAGACATTATTTTACTTGATTGCAATTATAGATGTATTGTTGTGTGGTTTTTTGACGATGCAAGCATTAGATTCAAATCTTACAATATAACCATTATCACATAATTGACTAATGCTCAAGAGATTATGTTTTAAACCATCTAATAATAATATATTATCAATTAAAAAGGTTGATTTGTTACCTATAGTACCCTTGCCAATGATTTTACCCTTGTTGTTGTTTCCGAAGGTGACAAACCCTTTGTCTTGGCTAGAGAGCTTAGAGAATTGAGATAGATCTCCGATCATGTGCCTTGAGCATCCACTATCAAGGTACCATCTCTTGCTCCTAGCTTGTGTGGGTGTTTTTGTCTACAAGAAAGAATGATTTTTAGGTACCCATTTTGACTTGGGTGCCTCAAAAACTGATCTACTAAATTTATCATTATTTAATGAGTTCCTAATTGATTCTTTAGGAACTCATACTAATTTATTTGGGCTAAGTTTCCTATATGGACATTTGTAAACAACATGTCCGGATTTGCAACAAAAATTACATTTCAAATGAGAGGATACATGTAATGTTGGCCCTTTAATGAATATGGTTTGAGTTCGGTGAGATCCACTCACGAATCCAATTCCACATCTATTTCTGACATGTCCCTTGTTAGCAAGGATCATGTCTAAGCTCTTGCTACTGACCTTAAATTTGTTTAAGGTCTCTTTGAGTAGCAAGTTCTCCTTTTTGATTGCTTCTAAGTGATTACACTTAGAGCATGGGAGTAGAGGGAGAGAATCATGCTCAAGACTTTTAAACTTATCTAGCAATAAAGCATGTTCCTTTTTTAAAGAATTGAAGCTTTTTGTAATAGTTCTACATTCATCAGATAATTCATGGAAAGCAATTAAAAGCTCATCGAAAGATAAATCTTCATTAAGTAAATCACTTACCTCTTCTCCCAAAGCCATTAGAGCAAAGTTGGCCTCCTCTTTGATGCTTGCTTCTTCATCCTCGGAATCACTCGAGTCATCCCATGTAGCCTTCAATGCCTTCTTCTTCTTGAGTTCCTTCTTCTTGGCTTGGGGGCATTCATTTTTGAAGTGCCCCGGCTTCTTGTATTCATAATATATGACTTGGTCCTTTTTTTATTCAAGTTTGTTCTTGAATTCATTTTTAAATTTGCCCTTTTTAATGAATTTTTTAAATTTTCTAGTTAAGAGTGCAATGTCCTCGTCAAAGTCCTCATCACTTGATGTTCCTTTCAAGTGGTCTTCTTGAGTTCTTAATTCCATATCCTTCTTGTTCTTTTGAAGGGGGTTCTCTAGCTCATCATGAGCATGGCATGTCATTTCATAAGTCATTAAAGATCCTATGAGTTCTTCGATAGGAAAAGTTTTAAGGTCCTTGGCCTCTTGAATAGCCGTAACCTTTGGATCCCAACATTTCGAAAGGGATCTTAAAATTTTTATTACTAATTCAAAATTAGAAAAATCTTTACCAAGTGCCTTGAGTCCATTAATGACATCCATAAAGCAGGTGTACATGTCTCCAATGGACTCACTTTGTTTCATTCGAAAAAGCTCGTAAGAATGCACAAGAATGTATTTTGGACTCTTTCACTTGGCTAGTACCTTCATGAGTGATCTCAAGAGTTCGCCAAATATCAAAAGCCGATTCACAAATTGATACGCGATTAAATTCGTTTTTGTCTAGTGCACAAAACAAGGCATTCATAGCCTTGGCATTTAAAGCAAATACCTTCTTCTCCGACTCATTCCATTTGCTCATCGGAAGAGAAGATTTTTAAAAACCATTTTCAACGATATTCCAAAGCTCAAAATCCATAGAAATAAGAAAAATCCTCATACAAGTCTTTCAATACGTATAATCCGACCCATTAAACATAGGTGGATGAGTAATGGAGTGACCCTCTTGCATATCAAAAAATGTCATCTCTCTTGGGTTTTAGACCAAATATGAGAGTGAACCTCGCTTTGATACCAATTGTTAGGTTCGGAGTGGCACTAAGAGGGGGGGGTGAATTAGTGCAGCGGATTAAAACTTGACCTTTTAAAAGTCGATTCCGGAGATTCGTATAGAAACTTAATATAACTAAAGAGACTTTAACTTGAAGTAATTCAGGTGAAGAAAGTCAGAAGTAGGGAGAAGAATTCCGATCAATTTTGCAGCTAAGAAATTTATGAAATAGAAATTCAAATACTCACACAGCAAATGTACGCAGCGATGTATAGTGGTTCAGTCAAATGACCTACGTCCACTCTTGAAGCCTCCTCCAATGAGGCTCCCAACTTCCACTACCAAATCTCTTGAAGAGGAAGGACCAAACACCCCTTTACAGCTTTTTACCAGAGGTTCCCTCACTTTACAGAATTTTTACAAGGAGAAGAAAGGAGGTGAACACTTGAGCAATTGAAAGCAGGAATTTGCTATAGCTTAGACTCAATTCTAACACTGCAAAAGGTACCCCAACCAGCTAGAAGTAAAGGAGTATTTATAGAGCTTTTTGGGATTCAAAAATCCCACTCAAAGAGGTCTCGTCCGAAATTTTAGACTGCAGGCGGTACTACCGCCTGGCACTGGCGGTACTACCGCCTGACACACCTATGCATGTGTCAGTGTGCTGGCGGTACTATCGCTGCATCAAGTGATACTATCGCCTGGCACTGGCGGTACTACCGCCTGACATAGGTGGTTGCAACCACCTATCATGCAATACCACCGCCTGCTTGGGGCAGTGCTACCACCTGGCCTACGGTCAATAGGTGGTGCTACCGCCTAGGTCCAGCGGTGCTACCGCCGGCCCTTGCTAGAAACTGTATGGGCCTAACCTTCGGCCTAATACAACCCAATAAAGGCTCAATTGGCCCAATACAGGTCTAGACATGATTAACACCTAGTCTATACCCTAATTAAGTGCTAACTATAAACTTTTAAAGCCAAATTAAACCGACACCATCAAGTTATCTTCCGAAGAGCTTTCCGGTGATCTTCCGACGGACTTCCAACACTCCCTCGGATTCCTTCCGGTGGACTCCCAACAGGCTCCCGGATTCTATGACGAGTTCAACGAGTCTTTGGTACCCTTCCGAACCTTCTCGATGATCTTCGCGAACCTCCGACGATCTTTCCGGCGAACTTCCGAAACCTTCGACAAGTCCCCGATTTCATCTCGATTGGTTCCGACAGCACTTTCGATGATCCTTCGGACTTCCGATGGACTCTTAAACTTCCAGCAACTTGACTCCGGTAATTTGCTCTATCATAATTAATCCTGCACACTTATCTCAAAAATAGATTAGATCAAATAACCATCAATTGACTTCGTCATCAAAATTCGAGATTCAACACATCTACCATGTAAATCGCTACTAGAGAGGAGGACAGTTAACCTCCATCTAGTCCTATAGATCTAAAAATTTTCAAGGATATACGATCTCCCTAGATAATAAATCTCCCTTAATACACGCAGTTTTTGGTTTTGTGTTTGATTTTACACATGAATATTCGCACGATGATAAGAATCTTTTTCTTTTTGAAATCTAAAATTTTTTTTTTATTCTTCCATTGCACATGTGATACTCTAAGTTTCCCAACAATGATAACTTGATTATTGGTAGCTCCTACATGTTGTCCAGACTGTCTACTTTTACCCCTCTTAAGGTCTATAATGTGATGCCCAATAAGCAGATAATGCAGCACTAATTTGTCACTTTTAATTCTTTGCCTGTTATAATTTCTTGTCTAATTTTTTCACCGCCAAAGCTCAATTGAGTACTTCAGCATATATTGGTAAAATTAGTATAACAACAAGCTTTCTAATTGATGGACAAAGTTCCCTCTCAATGTGACAAGCTCTTTTACGTTCATTAAAGGTAATATATGGAGATAACTAATCTAAATTAGTGAAATAATGACCATACTCTATCAGTATTCTGCTCCCCCTAATGAAAGTTAAGGAATTTTTGTTACCTCTCAAAGTGAATTGAATTAAGGAAAAACTATTTTGCATTCTTAAATTACTTCACATTACCTCCTACCTCCAACATCTTTCCTTTTAAAGTCTACTAAGTGTCTACCTTCCTTTCTAAAATGAAAAAAAAGCAAAAAAGCACATTTTGATTCTCCTTGTATTTGATAACTTCAAATATTTTCTCCATTTGATAAATCCAATATTCAGGAAAGATTAGATATGGTTTGTCATTAAAAACATGTGTTTTCAATCTCTTAAAGTGATCCAAGATGTTATCTTCACCCTATTGAGCTTCATCATGCTCCTCTTGATGCTCAAAGTAGCCTCTAATAGCATTAAGGGCTCTATGTATATCATACAGAGTATTAAAAGATATTGCATTATGAGGTGCCTTCTGTGATGTTAGGAAGTTAGCACATAATCAGTGATAAGAGTATATGAGGACTGAGTATACTCTAATATATATAAAACTTCTAAGTTATAGTTTGCTCGAACACCTCTGAATGTACAAGTCGATAGCATTACGACCATAAGTACCCTGAGCTACAGGACTATTATTCTTTTGAATTAACTTAATTACTCCTATAATAGGATAAAAGATAATCATCAATCAAAATTAATCCTAGGACCCAAACACCTACAAGCTCTAAACTATGCTTAGATACCATAATAAGTGTCACATCTCGAAATTTTTTTTCATAGGATTACAATATCTTTCCACAGGTACATGAAGAGCCAATAAATAATAAATATTTATTATAATTTATTATTTATAAAATATAAATAAAAAGTAGCCATGGGCTTTATTGAGAAGCATATTACTATCCACTCAATAGTAAAGTCCAATTGAATCTGCCTAACATTAGAAAAAGGTCTATCTCCGGTGGAATCTAATCTAGTGCTACTAAGAGGTTGTACTGAAAATTAAAAATAAAATAAATTTTTTTAATAATACTAAGTGAGTACTCTTATAAGTCAAGCGTAAAATAAATATATGTATAAAAATTAATCATTCTATTGGCATATATTAAATAAAGTACTCCTCTAAATAGAGACACTTACATGATAATAAAGAGTCTTCAAAATATAAATGTAAATATTCAAATAAATCATATAGAATGATTCATATATATATAAAGTTATAGATGAATCTCCGCTAAATGAATTCGTGATATTTCTTTGTTCAAGGTCGTCTTTGTTCACATATATTATCGCATTACATAGGTTTCATGGACATTCAAATTACACCACAGATTTCGGCTGGTCCACATTCCAAATATCTTCACTTCGACTCTCAAATGATACATAGCTATCATCATAAATGTAATGATGAATAGAGGCCACATACATTGACCTTGCTGATTTGGACCAGCTTTGATCGAGGAATGAGATGTGATGAAGCATACATTTCAAGCACATCGACCACATGCGAAATGCCGCCATGGAAGATGTTGGAAGTTGGTTTCTACGGTTCATGTCATGCTACATGCAAATGGCTAAAATTGTTCTTCCATATTTAGGCTATTGCATTTTGATACCGATATTTAGCTCATATAGCACTTCCGGTGGAGCTTCATCCCCTCCATCGTTCTAAAGACTTTCTTGATGCAATCCGATACAGAAAAAATCCAATTCGCGGATAGCTACTACCGCTAGTATTATATTACAGCATATATATGACTCATGCCTTCAGATTTGGACCTTTGAAGAGCAACAAGGTTACGTACTCCTCGAGCATGGGCAGCTTATGCTCCTCGTTGTAGCTGTACATCAACTTCACCATGCGTGCCGTGTTGAGGCATGCTGTTACAAAGTCCTGAGAGAAGGAGCTCGATGACAAGCTTTCCTTATTGAGCTCCTCCCATGCTTTACATATCCTCCCATGCTTTACATATCATCTGCATCACATGTTCTCGTGCACTTTCGACCGAGCACCGTGGGTTCTCTTTCATGAAGCACTCCAAGTATGACGCATCGAATCCTTCTTGTTTCTCGTCCTAAAACACAGCAGCAAACTCCTCCATCTCATGTTATAACGAGAAGCAATGTTAAGTTTGTGGAAACTAGACATCAGTTCTGTATACCTTGGCACTTCCCAGATCATCCCACATTCGAAGAATTGTTGCAGGAGATGATATCAGCTTGGGATAACTCTCTGCAGAATCCATCACACCTCCTCCCAAAAGAACGTTTAAGTGTGTCTACACAAGCAGCACGCCGCAGCTGATGACGTCGTTCCTCATCTAGTCATCTGCAGGTGGGACTGTTAGATAATGTGATCCTATTTAATTAGATAAGATATATTAAAGATATAATTGGATTCTGATTATGATTATTGGCTAATAGAAAGGAAGTCCAATCAAAGTGGGATTCTTTAGGAGATGTCCTTGATGGGAGAAAATCTTCTAATATCTTATTCTAGACCCTCTGCTCTCGCCTATAAATAGACAGGACCTCAGGGGACTTAAGGTGTCAGAAGCAACATAGAAGCATCTAAGAGTTGCGTAAAGATTAACAACACAGATGCATCTAAGAGTTGTATAAAAGAAAATATTTCACAGACATAGATTGAGAGATTACAGTCTCTCTCTCAATCTCCCTGAGCCATCAATTACAGTGGTCCTGTAAAAGGATAGGAAGAGAGGAGAAGGAGTCTAGTTCTCCTTGCAGATTGGTGGAGGCGTTGGATCTAAGGAAGGTATTCAGATCTTTCCTCCTTTCTTTGCGAATGGTATCAAATGTACACATCGTAAAAACAGATCTATTGTTCTTTGATTTCGATCCTAGCATTAAAGTTTTTCCGTATTACAGAAGCATGATTAAAGAGTTTATGCTTACAATTGGTATCAGAGACTAGGTTCTTGAAATCAAAATTTTAGATCTGTTGTATTTCTGATTTACGATGTTTGATCCGAATTCTGTCAAATCTGTATTCCTATCGATTTTGGTTTATTATCGTGGTTTATCGTCTGCTTGTCGGCGATATTAAGGAAACAACAACGATCTGCCGACCTTGCTGCGTACGGCCGTAAGGGCTATCGACGACTGTACGGTAGCAGCCATGGGGCTGCAGATCGGTCGCATGAGGGCGGTTGCCCCATGCGGGCACAGCCACACCCAAGCGGTGCTCGCGCAAGTAGCGACCGTGCACGCGGGTAGAGGCCAACCGCCAGACGGCGGTCGCATGGCGCAGCACGTGCGCAGATAGGCCGCGCAGGCACAACCGTAAGCGGTCGCACCAGTGGCAACCGCACGCGCTGCAGCAGCAAAGCCGCGCGTGGGCACGCGCGCAGCGCGAAGAACCGCGCGCATGAGCATGGCCGCGCCGGTGGTAGCCTCGTGCAGGCATAGCTGCACCGACAGCAGCCTCGCGCGGGCAGCGGGGGTAGCCGCAATCGCCACCGACCGTTTTGGCGCAAATCAGCCGCTAAGCATGTGAAGCGCCGCTTTCGGCGGCGGCATATGAAATGCGAGACAAGCGCGGCGCAAGGAAGAAAGGGTTTTTGGCAAAAATTACAGTTTTATTCTTGGGTTAGGGTTTTGCCCTTCTATATTTTATTAATACTTTTAGTATTTTGACAATTTTGCCCTTTATTAGTATGAAAAATCACAATTTAATCCTATCAATATATTTACAATTTTGTATTTATGAAATTGAGAATTTTTTGATTTATATTATCAATTATTAAAATTGATCAAAAATAATTAAATTTGATCATTATTGTATTTTGAATTTGATTTTGATCAAATTTAGAAAGGATTAAATTTTGATCAATATTTGATTTTGATCGACTAGTTTAATTGGGCTAATTGTTAACCCAATTATGGGCTTACCCAATTAAATAAGATTGATTGGCATAATAGTTCTTTTATAATTTTCTCATATGAATTATTGATTGTATTTTATAAATAAAATCCAATTATTGCTCTTGGATATTTATTTAATTATTCATATGTATTTATTTGAAATTATGAAATGGCAGTTATCTTTCACATAAAAGTTTTTCATGATTTATGTGTTATCATGATTATAGTTATCATATGAGTTTTCTTTATGCTGATCAATATATATGAATTATTGATTACAAGTTAAAAAATAATATCCAATTATTGTTCTTAGATATTTGTTTAATTATTCATATGTATATATTTGAAATTGTGAAATGATAGTTAATTTTCACATAAAGGCTTTTCATGATTTATGTGTTATCATGATTATAGTTATCATATGAATTTTATTTATGCTCATTAATATTCAATAATCATTATGGTTGTTCTTGTATTATTGAATTGTTTAGCATAAATTGAATTAAAAAATTTAATGAATGTTATTTGTAATTCATCTTCTTAAGTTTTATCTGACTAGTAGCTGCCAAAGTGGCCTGGGATGATAAACTTATGAGATATGAATTACAATAAAAGTTTTATCATTTATAGGATATTTTAGATTGTATTTTATATTTATGTATTGGTCTTGCAGCCACCAAAGTAACCTAGACCAATAATTTATAAAATATATTATGGAATTGATCCTAAATGATATTAAAGAAATTTGATAAATATTATTTGTAATTTATTTTCTTAAGTTTTATCTGATCAGTAGCTGCCAAAGTAGCTTAGGATGATAGACTTATGGGATATAAATTACAATAAAGTCTTATCATTCATAGAACATTTTAGATTGTATTTTATATTTTTGTATTGGTCTTGCAGTCACCAAAGTGACCTAGACCAATAATCTATAAAATACATTATCAGATTGGTCCTAAATGACATTAAAGAAAAATAATATTCACAATGGCACACATAATTAGGAGATTTAGATAATCCCAAAAGAGAATCTATTTTGAATAATTATGTGATGGGGTAGGATGATACTGTTTTGGATATCCTTGCAGTTTAGTATTTTATACCCAAAGGTATTAACATTATTCCATAAGGATGGTATCAATCCTCTATAAATGATTATATATGTGAACAATAAATATGTCAATATTGAAAATAAAATATTGATGATATCAATAGTTCAACATTCATTATAAAGCTCAAAGCATTGATATTATATTATTACAGTGGTACTTCCTTCATTGCATTTTTATAAATGTCTCTATATTTTCTGGAATAAATGGCTTGAGCATATACAAGTTATATAAATGAGTGAGACCTTGATCAGATTATTTGAAGGGAACACGGACTTATTTACTGAAAGTTCCTTGAAATAAATAATTAAGGTGACTGATCAGAAAAGGTCTGAAAAACTCAATTTGATGATATTTAGACTTCAATATAGTTTACAACTAGCGCATAAGAATATTTAAGGATCAACATAAATTTTCTAATAAGTCATGAGTTGACACTCAATGAAAGAACTGACTAAGAATGAAAATATTTGAGGAATTAAAGATTACCTCCTCAATATAATTGACAAAGTTGTAAGCCAAGACTTAGAAAATTTAAGTTCTACTCAAGGAGTGGGTAACAATAAAATAAGAATGAAGCATAAACCACCTGAGTTTATAATTACTATATAAACTCATAAAAAAATTTCTTCATAATAAAGTGGTACTTGTATAACAATGAAAGTTATATGAAGAAAAATTATAAGATTTGATTTAAAATGAAAAATTATAAATATAACTTTTATGTGGTTCAAATCAAATATTATAGAAATTATTTTTGTAATACTTGGTGGATTAATTTGATGCTTTATGTTACCAATAATAGAGATTTATTTTAATATTTAAAAGAAAAAGGAATAAAAATCAAAGGAGATTGAAATATTCATCATTACAGGGAATCATCTTAAAGTGAAAGCGATAGTAGTTTGTATTTATTGCCTACGCCTAAAGATGATTTATTTAATGAATCTTGAGGATTCGTGTTATATTCTTATAATTCTGGGAATTTGGATTCTTTACCTAGAATTGTTAGAATATTGTTTCTCCTTTGATAGTTGTGAACTCAATATGATTCAATAAAAGTTAACATTTGGATTCTGTATAATGGTCTATACAGAATTAATATGAATCTTGAGTTTACAACGATCCTATAATTAAATATTAAAAATAAAATAAAAGTTCATAAACTCCTTGAGATTATGCTTACATTTGCGAGTCACTCTATATTTTTGTCTCATTAAAGAGAGACATTTTATCACCATAACCTATTGAGATATGATTTTATATATATCTAATTCATGTAAAGTCTCAGGCCATTGACACTCTTAAAGTGTGCATAAAAGAGGTCGAGAGACAATTAGATAGAAAAGTTAAAATCATCATATCTGATAGGGGTGATGGATTTTATGATGAATCCAATTAAATTTTAATCCTTTTACTAGATTCTTGGAAAATCAAGGTATTCAGTATAATTTACCAGATGCATCACAGCAGAACATAATTACTGAAAGGTATAATCGTACACTTATAAATATGATTAGGAGCATGATGTATTATTCTTTTATACCCAAATCAATATGAGAAGAAGCTTTAAGGATAACTATGTATATCTTAAATGGGGTTTCTAAGAAACCTAACTTAAGATATTTACATATTTAGGATTATCCTGTAGAGATAAGGATCTTCAACTCACATAAAAAAAAATTAAAGTTAATAATTATTTTTGAATATTTTGTTATTTATTCAAAAAAAGATTAAAAAAAGGGTATATATCTTATTGCTCTAATCATAGTACGAGGATGGTTAAATCTAGTAATATAAGGTTCTTATAAAATAGCGAATTAGTGACAGTAAAAATCTCAAAATTTAATTTTGATATAGCGGAGATACATGTTGATACTCCTTTATTATTCGAGAGATTTTTGTTACTCAAATTATTAAATAATTTGATAAAGGTGAACAATAAAATAACATTACCAAACTCCCACGTTATATTAATATCGCTAATAATGATCTTATAGAATAACCACAATTGACAGTTTTGAAAGTTTTTCAATAGGAAAGGAATCCTGTCATTTATGATTATGTGGTATATCTATAAGAATTATATTTTGATATAGGAATCAGAATAGATCCCTTATTGTTTTCACAAGTCATGAAAGGTAACGATTCTGAAAAAATAATATGATACAATATAAGAAGAGTTAAAATCAATAACCAGAATGGTGTTTGATGAATTCGTCGAATTATCCAATAATTGTAAAAGAGTCTGTTATACAAATATGACTCAAAGGACAATGTCGAACGATATAATGGTCAGACTTTTAGTTTTTATATGTTATAGATTTTACTCATAAAGAATGTATCAATTATAATGAGACATACAGTTATTAAAGAAACTCGTTAAGAATCGTTATGACATTAGTGACTCATTATAAATTTGAGTTATATCATAATGATATGAAAACAAATTTTTGATTAAGGATCTAGTTTTATATGGATTACTCTGAATGACTCGCAGAGTAAATAAAAGAAATATATAATTTGGTATGCAAATTCAGGAATCTATTTATGATCTTAAACAAGCTTCTAGACAATGATATATAAAGTTTCCTAATATCATTGATTTCTTCAGATTTAAGAAAAATATTGTTAATCAGTATTTATATCTGAAGATCAGTGGGAGCAAGTTTATTATATTGATCATATATGTGGATAATATTTTGCATTGCCAATAGTGACTTGGCTTATTATACTAAATCAAGAAATTATCACTAAGAATTTAAGACGGTTGATATGAATGAGACATCTTATATTATTAGTATTGAAATACTTAGGGATATATCTCAATGATTATTAAGACTGTCTCAGAAAGGATATATTAACCAGGTCTTGAGATGATTTAATATACAACTTTATTCAACAAATCATAAAAGTAAAATTTTAGTCAAAATTGAGTGCTTTAAAATGACTTGAAAAGAATCAGATAAAGAAAATATTCTTTATATATGCGCAGTTGAAAGTCTATGCTCAAGCCTATGTCAGAACAGATATCAGTTTTTGCAGTTAGAATACTGGGTAGATATTTGAGTTATCCAGAAGTGAAAAATATTAAAGGACTGCAAAGAAAAGTAATAAGATATCTAGAATGGACGAAGGATTATATGCTCACATATATGAAATTATATCAGCTTGAAATGATGGTGTTTTTCAAATGCTGATTCTATAAATTGCCTCAATAACAAGAAGTCCACCTTATGGTTAAGTTCTATATCAATTAGAGAGGTAATTTATTATGAAAGTTGATTTTGTGGTATGCTTTGAGGCCACTAATCAAACTTTATAACTGTAAAATTTTATCTCAGGACTTGGTGTGGTCAGACTCAATTATCAAGTTGCTGAAGATATTTTATGATATCGTAGTAGTTTTCTTCTCTAAGAATGACAAGTACTATTGCATTTCTATGCATTATGGTAGAAAGTACTTGATGGTTAGAGAAGACGAGTCCAGAAACAACTAATGTCAATTAATTACTTGAGTTCCACTATATTGATTGCTGATCTATTTACTTAGGACTTACAGCCTAAGGTGTTTTGAAAGAACATGTTCTTATGATTGGGTTTGTGAGCAACCCATAAAGGATATGGTGATGCATATTTGAGTGGATATTGTAATTGATATTTTTACTTACGTACTTAAAGTTATTTGTTTCTGCTATCCTGTTCACAGTTATGTATGTACATATTATGGTTGAATGTGATAACAGGATTGTCTTGACAAGACAAATTACAGGGGTCATTATGGACTGCATTAGGAAAGGCTAATAGTATTATAGTACATAGAAGAAAGTGTGGCATTGATGACATACAACCGCTATGACTCGCATTACTAGTCACAATTAATATAGTATTATTATATTCATTGGACTTATTAGCCTGTTTTTAAATTCGCGCGCGTATAAATAGTTTTCAAAATTTCAGAATCCAATTATGCAAAATTGTTTTCAAATAAATTTTATTTATTTATTTTTATTTTGAATATCTTTTATATATTATCAATTAATGGACCAAGTGGGAGAATGTTAGATAATGTGGCCCTATTTAATTAGATAAGATATATTAAAGATATGATTGGATTCTAATTATGATTATTGGCTAATAAAAAGGAAGTCCAATCAAAGTGAGATTCTTTAGGAGATGCTCTTGATGGGAGGAAATCTTCTAATATCTTATCCTAGACCCTCTGCTCTCGTTTATAAATAGACAGAACCTCAAGGGACTTAAGGTGTCAAAAGCAACACAGAAGCATCTAAGAGTTGCATAAAGATTAGCAACACAGATGCATCTAAGAGTTGCATAAAAGAAAATATTTCACAAACATAGATTGAGGGATTACAGTCTCTCTCTCAATCTCCCTGAGCCATCAATTACAGTGGTCCTGTGAAAGGATAGGAAGAGATGAGAAGGAGTCTAGTTCTCCTTGCAGATTGACGGAGGCGTTGGATCTAAGGAAGGTATTCAGATCTTTCCTTCTTTCTTTGCGGATGGCATCAAAGGTACACATCGTAAAAATAGATCTATTGTTCTTTGATTTCGATCCTAGCATTAAAGTTTTTCTACATTACAGAAGCATGATTAAAGAGTTTATGCTTATAGGGACATGATCCCTCGCAAACCACATTGCTTCCTTCATAAATGCATTGCTTAATTCAATCCACTGCAAATTATGAATACAAGCTTCATGTCATTAAGAAGAATAATAATCAAATAATACAAAGAAAAATGTTTGTGAATCATAATATCGACTTTAGGATGTTGATTGGGTTCCACCCATGCTCCTCAAAGATCATTTCTACAATCTCATTAGTGGTCTTGTACAGTGCGTCGTTGCATATTCTCATGTAAGATGGAAGTGAATCGACGGCGGACACTTCCCATCTGTAAGTTCGATGTGACAAAAGTGTAACTCCACGGACGTTGATATCAAGACATACATAAATGCATGAGAAGACTGTAACGCTTACTTGTTGATGGCATCCGTGAAGAGACGAAGCTCATCAAGTGATCCGTTTAGATCGAAGATGTCATCGATAAGATAGACGAAGGCGATGACTTTGGTCAAGGCAAGTCTGTGTTGGGAGAACTTGGGATTGGGAAGGCTGGTCATTGACCACACGTACCACTTCAAGGATTGGTCTCGGGCAAACCTTAGCTCTTGTGCTAACCCCGTGTTTCTCCACCAACTATAACACATCAAGTGAGAAAGGAACCAATTACCAACGACGAGACATGCGAATGGGACACATGAACCGATCGACTTTGACAAAGAGATATAAAAGAAGGATTATAGAAACTAAATTTAAGATTTTCAAAAAAGAGATATGTTATATGTATGAGAATAAAAGGATATATGAAGGATATTCTATAGAAGTTTTCCTTAAGAAAAGATCTGTTATATGTATGAGAGAATACAAGGATAGATTTGGGCCGGATATTGGACATTGTCGGCCATGATGAAGCTCAATAAAGGAAAAGCTCATTGGTTGGAGCCTTGTTCATATGATGATTTGCAGTATATAAAGTAATCTAATTACCAATCTGTTTTATCATTTGGGTATGATTTATGGACTGGTTTCTTACTTTATTATTATTTTTTCATGTTCTGGAAACTATGATGATGACTCTATTATCCATTTACATGACAAGTTTTGCATTTTATAAAATCCTCGTTAGACCCTTATGTAAGACTTTATTTCGTGTTTGATACATACAACACAAAAAATAATAATAATAAATAAATACACCATACACTTAACATGTCTGCATTAAAAAAATTACCTTGTGATTTCTTTCAACTCCTGTTTATGCAAAGACTGAATCAGAATGAAATCCATCCTTGCTAGTTCTTGAATGATTCTTCTGATTCCTTTGTCTTGATGGTGATGATCAAGATATTGTCTGGCTTTATACCTCTGCAAACTCATATGATATGGATAATCCAATGTCTGCTGAATGAATCTGGCATCGTTTGGTTCCAAGCATGCCATGGAAGATTTAAGATGCTCACTTGCAAACGTGTTGGCTCTGTAAAGCATTTCTTCACCAGTATTCAAATAGGATGCTTCATACAAGTTTATCATTCCATCGGTCTCTTTCCTAAGGGATGTCGAGAAGTTTCCTTTGCCATCCAAGAAGATAGAAAATATATCTAAAAGGAAAAAGATTTTAGCATAATCTAATTTTGCAACATGTGATGTGTTATGAAGAATCAATTCGTATTTATGACTTACAAGATGAGAATCCTAATATCTAACTTCTTCAATTATTTTTGCATTTCATTGTCAAATGATGTCATCTTTAGAGAATATTTCTAAGTTGAAAGATCAGTTATTACATGGTAAAATATTATTATTATTATTATTATTATTATTATTATTATTATTATTATTATTATTATTATTATTATTATTATTATTATTATTATTATTATTATTATTATTATTATTATTATTATTATTATTATATGTCATAATTATTGATAAACAACAAAAGAGTATCGGAAAAACTTACCAGAAGATATAGGGTGCCGAGCTTGTCGTGATAATCGAAATAAAAGAGTAACTTTCACAAAGTTGTGTACACCATCATCAATAATACTGAAATAATTATTGCAAAAGTAATCTATTTTTGATTTGATCTCTTCATTGAAATGATAGTCAATACCTAATCTCTGAAGGAAATCAATCATTAACATTGTATCTAATTGATCCTTGGTCTCGTGGAATACCCTGCTCACTTCCTCTAAACAGTTCTTATGCCTTTGACATACAAGCTCCTGCATCATAAAATACAAAACAAAGTGAGAGACATATCAATCGCACAAATCCTAAGTTGTCTCTAAATTTAGATTAAGATGCTATGTGTGAAAACACTAATCAGCATGTTTATCTATCATATCTATCATATTTTGGTTGTTGCGCTGTAGGACCGCTCCTTTTATTTCGAGTCATACAAAAGGAATAATTCTGATGTTGATGTTTTGCTTAGAAATAAGAAATGCTAGTGTTAGTGGAAACAACTTTATGCCGTTTTCCTTGAGTTAGGCTCGAATGCGATTGAGATCTCGATCTTGCCCTTGGATGGCAAAGGAAACTCCTCGACATCATGGTTGGTTGGAAGTGGGTCAGAAGAACTCTGCCCGACCCCTCCGACGATCAAGTCAGTTAAGATTGTTTTAGAGTGTGTTCGTTGGTTGAGAAGAAGAAAGACCTCCACTCATACGCTCATTTGCCTGGGCTTATATGGACCAAGTTGTTGTTCTTTAATGTGCTTGTGATGTTGCGTCACTGATTGTGTCTGACAGTGCATCGAGGACCTGTCCCCCACCAAGATGGTGATGTGTCTCGGCGACCGTGCGGCCTGCGAGAGGCAGATGATGTCATATTTGTCGGTCAACCCTGGCTACAGTCTGTTGTGAGCGGGACAGGAGATGTCATCTAGCGCAAGCGATGTGGGCTTATGTCACGTCCCATTTATTACCCACATCATTCTCCCCCCCCCCCCCGAAGGAAGCCCTGCCACGATGCTCGTTCAGGGGTCCGAGGCTAGCTTCAAACCGTGAGGATTGTCAGGTGGGCTTTTGATCTGTGTGGGGAATGCCTTGCAGTGGACATTCATCGACTCGTCATCCAGGGGGAGGCATGACCGAGGTGTTTGACTATGGTGGTCAAGTCGAGAAGTGGGCACTGTGAGGCTGCGGCCGAAGTACACGGCTCCGGCGGGGGTACCGCGCAGAGGTGTGCGTAGCGGGCAGGCTGCGACCGAGGTACACGGCTCAGGCGAGCGTACTGCACAGAGGCGGGCGTATCACGCAGAGGTGTATACAACGGGCAGGCTACGGCCGAGGTACACAGCTCAAGTGGGCGTACCGCGCAGAGGTGTACGCAGCGGACAGGCTACGGCCGAGGTACACGGCTCAGGCGGGCGTACCGCGCAGAGGCGGGCGTACCGCGCAGAGGTGTACGCAGCGGGCAGGCTGCGGCCGAGGTACACGGCTTAGGCGGGCATACCGTGCAAAGGCGAGCGTACCGTGCAAAGGTGTACACAGCGGGCAAGCTGCAGCCGAGGTACACGGCTCAGGCGGGCATACCTCGCAGAGGCAGGCATACTACACAGGGGTGTACACAGCGGGCAGGCTACGGTCGAGGTACACGGCTCAGGCGGGTGTACCGCGCAGAGGCGGGCGTACCGCACAGAGGTGTACGCAGCGGGCAGGCTATGGCCGAGGTACACGGCTCAAGCAGGCGTACCGCGTAGAGGTGTACGCAGCGGGCAGGCTGCGGTCGAGGTACACAGATCAGGCAGGCGTACCGCGCAGAGGCGGGCATACCACGCAGAGGCGGGCGCACCGTGCAGAGGCGGGCGCTCCACGTAGAGGTGTACGTAGCGGGCAGGCTACGGCCGAGGTACACGGCTCAGGCAAGCGTACCGCACAGAGGTATACGCAGCGGGTAGGTTGCAGCCGAGGTACACGGATCAGGCGGGCGTACAGCGCAGAGGTGTACGCAGCGGGCAGGCTGCGACCGAGGTACACAGATCAGGCGAGCGTACCACGCAGAGGCGGGTGTACCACGTAGAGGTGTATGCAGCAGGCTTTGTCTGACCGAGTGGCATGGCTCGGGCTTTCTGGCCGAGCGGCATGGCTCGGCCTTTCTGGCTGAGCGGCATGGCTCGGGCTTTGTGGCCGGGCAGCTACTTGGTGCAGCAATGAACCAGCAATAAACCATGCAAATGGTGTAGTAATGAACCAGCAATAAACCATGCAGATGGTTGGCCGAGATAGTACTTGGGTGATCATGATCCCGCAGGTCACGCTTGTTGCGGGGCTAGAGATCCCATGGTTGCTGGCTTGCGTGAAGCCTTAAGGGCTAGCCTCTTGCGTCGTTTGACCTTTCCAGAGATGGCACTTGTAAAGGGTTCTTGGGAATCAGGATCGAGGTGACTACGTGCTTCTGCCTGCCATGCCTTCCTACGGGCTGCCACGTTAGGCCTCATTTATGGCAGGGCATCCCTTGGTCTTCCCGAAGCGACGCGCCCTGGGGGCTGTCACGTTTGTGGGCTGTCGCCCAGGGTTTTTGGTGGGAGTTTCCCTATAAGTAATGTGTGGTTGCTTTACCGCACGCCCTTATCTCTCGAGCTGATCCTTTCAGATCTCATTGATTCCGTTACCTGGTCGTCTCCTCCGATTTCTCCAACCGACCTCGTTCGCGTCAGCCTCTCCATTTTCCTTCTGAAGGTCAGTACACATGGCCTCTTCCTCTTCCTCACCTGCTTCCACTCCTTCCCCTGCTTCCTCCTCCACCTTTTCTGCTGGACAAAACCCCTCACCGTGGGGTCACGGCTCGCCTTCGGACGAGAAGGTGGCGCAGGCCCTTGAGGCCTTGCGGTCTCCTCATAATCTTGACTCCTCCGTGAGTGAATCGCAGCTCTCCGACCTTCGGGGTCATTTTGGTATCCCGGGGGACTACGTCCTTGTGGCCCCAGAGGCAGGACAGCGGGAGTATGATGCCATTCCCGAGAGCTTCACGCTATCCGTGGATGCCTTGGAAGCGGGATTACGCTTTCCCCTACACCCGATCAGCGTCTCTTGCATCTCTAGGTGGCGTATTTCGCCATTGCAAATGGCACCCAATTGCTGGCGGGGTTTGGTGGCGTTCTTGGGGGAATGCCACTATGCCAGCATTATCCCATCCCTAAATCTATTCTTGTCTTGCTTCCGCCTCTCCAAAGGACTGGAGGGGTATTATCTTTCCGCCCGACCGGGCTTTAGGGTAGGTGGTGCCCCTTCTAGTAACAAGGGGTGGAAGGGGCGATTTTTCTTTATGAGTTGCGTACAGGACTGGGGCTTCGGGCTCCAGTGGTCGGCTCATACTATTGACAACACTACTTCAAGCCTAAGTGATGACGAGCTTAGGGACCTCCAGCGGCTGAAGGAGATCCTTCCTTCCTCTACCGCCAACCAAGACATAACTGAGTCATGGCTGATCGAGGCGGGCCTTAGCCTGATGCCTCAGGGTATGCCTGCAATGTGCAGCCTAGGATTCCTCGAGTTTTTGTGGGTACTAACTGATGTCCATTTGCAGGTATGGTGAACCTCATATCAGTCCGTGGCGGATGGCTTTCGTCAACCCCATCCACGCGCGTGGCAGCCGAACCAAAGACCGGCACTAGAGAGGCACCGGTGGAGGTCGAGGCAGATCAGCCACAAAAGAAGATCAAAGTCCTTGCCTCTAAGCGGCCTGCGGTGGCGGCAACACAGCCGGAGGAGGCTGACGTGGAGCTGGTGGAGCGGGCGGAGGCGGGCCCCAAGCGAGGCGAGGGTGAGCCTGGCCGGGAGGGCGCAGGAAAGAAGCCTCGGCTCCCCTCGGTCCGCGAGCTGTGTCGACTACCGACCGTCGCCAAGGATGAGCCTTTTCAGGCTCAGGCGATGGGAGACCAGGCGGTGGGGGCGGCGGATGGCCCCCTGCTGGCTCGTTGGGAGAACCTATCCGTCGTGGATAGGGTGTGGGCTGACGGTGACACTGCAGTCGTGTTCCTTCGAGGAGGGCTTCACCCCGGGATGGCTCGGGAGCTGTACACCCTGCCCTCCGAGGCTCTCCTCGGCAAGTCCGCCAAGTCACTGGTGTGGGTAAGTATTACGCCCTAGGCTTCTCACCGCCATCGGAGTGCGCCCATTCTGACACTTCTTGCTTACAGAGCCAGCACTATGTCGCGACGCTGATGGACCGGGTGCGGGACGCCGGCCGGATCATTAGCGGGCTGGGCAACCACAATATCGAGTTGCGCCGGCAACTCGAGGAGGCCCACGCGGCGGTGGGTCCCGAAGCGATAGTGGTCGCAGAGAAGCGCGCGTCCGACTTGGACGCAGAGGTGACTCGCCTCAAGGCCGAGCTTCAAATGGCCAAGGAGGGGCACGACAACCTCCATAAACTCTTCTGGGTGGAGCGAACCGAGCTTCGCCTGCTGAGGGACAAGGCACTCAAGCTCACCAAGCGGCTGGAGGTGGCGGGTGCCGAGGCGAAGTCCGCCTCTAAGGCCCTGGCCGAGGAGACCCATCAGCGGCCGGAGTGGGATAGCTAGCTGATCGAGGACTACAAGAAGTCCGAGGGCTTTCAACTCGGGTTGACCCGATCAGGGCAGGTTACTTATGAATACGGGTACTGGATCGCCCTGGCTGGGTTCCGGGCACGCCACCCCGACCTTGAGGTCGCGGAGGACCCCTTTTCCTCCTTCCCCGAGGACTCGGGGATGGAGATGCCTGAGGAGGTCCCTTTTGATGATAGCCTGGAACCCCTGAAGGGTCAGCTACCATGAATTTTTTCTAAGGGGCCGGTCTGTAAGTCAGGGTTGTCTGGTCTTGTAACTCGACTCCAGTTTAATGAAAAATCATTTTGCCAAAAGGTTTCTCGTGTTGCTTTCCTCTAATTTTCTAAACGAAAAACTTCTTAAGGTTATGTATATTCCATGTTCTTGGCAAGGTGTGGTCGTCCATCATCGCAAGCCGATAAGTCCCTGCTCGGATGACTCCTATGACCCGATAAGGTCCTTCCCAATTGGGAGTGAGTTTACCGTGTGCCCGAGTCGGGTTGCTTACCTCGACCCTACGCAACACCAGGTCATCGAACTTGACAGGTCGGGGGCGTACCCTGCGGTTGTAAATCCTGGCGATGGCTCTCTTGTAAGAAAGGGCCTTCAGGTGCGCGTCGACTCGCCGCTCCTCGAGCAGATCCAGTCCTGCTCGGAGCCCCTCGGCTGAGGTTACCTCTTCATATCTCTCCGTCCGAGGGGTTGGGATGACCACCTCGGGAGGCAAGACAGCCTCGGTGCCGAACGTGAGGCTATAGGGGGATTCTCCGGTTGCGATTTTGGGAGTGGTGCGTAGAGACCATAGGATGCTCAGGAGCTCGTCTACCCAAGCGGAGCAAGCTGCGAGGGTCCTTCTTCTGAGACCGTCCAAGATGGGTCGGTTTGTCACAAGGCTGTTTGTCTGAGGGTGGGCCACCGAGCTGAACCTCAGCTGAATCTAGCTGAATCTTGTAGCTCACACAAAATTCCTTGAATCGAGCACTGGTGAACTGAGTCCCATTGTTGGTGACGATAGCCTTGGGAAGGCCGAACCGAGTCACGATGTTTCTCCATACGAACTTCTCCATCTGGCGCTCCGTAATCGCCGCCAGTGGCTTGGCTTCAACCCACTTAGTAAAGTAATCTACACCAACGATGATGTATCTCTACTGCCCGGAGGCCAGGGGGAATGGTCGAAGAAGGTCCATCCCCCACTACGCGAAAGGCCACGTGTAGTCCACAGGTGTGAGCGGGACCATAGGTTGCCGAGGCGTCCGAGCGTGCCTCTGGCACGCGTCGCATCGTTGAACGTAGGTCTGGGCATCTCGGCACATAGTGGGCCAGTAGTAGCCCTGGCGGAGTATTTTCAATGCCAAGGTGTGACTGCCTATGTGTTCTCCACAAATCCCCTCATGGACCTCGGCGAGGACTGACTGTGCCTCGTCGGGATCCAAGCACCGTAAGAGAGGGCGCGAGAACAACCTCTTATAGAGCCGACCATTAACTTCGCAGTACCAGGCCCGGGTGCGGCACAAACGCCGAGCCGCGGCTTCATCGTCGGGCAATATACCGTGCCGCATAAATTGTAGCATCTCCTGCACCCACGTCATCGGTGCATCGGTCGTCGTCACTGCGGTAACTATGATTGTACGGAAGGGGAGTTCCTCGACGTCGGGCTTATCCTCAGGGCCCAACTTCGAAGCTAGCTTGGCGAGCGCATCCGCCCGCTCGTTCTGGCCCCTCGGTATCCTAGATAATGAAAAACTGGTGAAGTTGGTGATCAAGCTCTTTACCTCCACCAGGTATTTCGACATTGTGGGATCACGGGCCTCGTATCCGCCGTTGAGGTGTTCGGCCATGAGTTGCGAGTCGGTGTGGACATGTAGGGCATCCACCTGCATCTCGGCGGCCAATCTGAGTCCAGCCAGAAGAGCCTCGTACTCTGCCTCGTTGTTTGTGGCTTTGAAGCCGAAACGGAGGGAACACTCGAACAAGCGCCTGTTAGGGGCCTGTAACACTAGCCCGGCCCCTGCACCCTTTAAGCCCGATGCCCCATCCACATGCAGGACCCATCCTACATCGGCCAGCTTGGGATCATTGCCTTTGGGTCGGATCATCTCTGAGATAAAGTCTGCCACCGCTTGGGCCTTGATGGCGGTCGATCGGGTGAGCCTGGAAGTAAGGGCGCAACTTTCGAGCCGTCAGTACGAGGGTCTGTGCCAGCCTCTCAATCGGCAGGTATCGCTCCTCAGGACCACTCAAAACGTGACTAGTGTAATAGATCGACATCTGCTCCTTTGGGGTCTCCTTGATTAGAATAGAGCTAACCGCCTGTGGGGAGGTGGCTAGGTAAATGCTGAGCTTCTCCCCGGGGGAGACGGAAGCGAGGCGAGGAAGGTCAGATAGGTGCTGCTTCACGCAGCTGAAGGCTTCCTCACAGTCTGCAGTCCATTCGAATTTTTTTGGGTTCTTCAGGGCACAAAAGAAGGGGAGGCATCGATCACCCAACTGAGAGAGGAACTGAGATAAAGTGGCGAGCCTCCCATTCAGCCTTTGCAACTCCTTAACCGTCCGCGGTGCCTACATGTTGATAATCGCCTGGACCTTCTCCGGGTTTGCGTCGATTCCTCTTTCATGTATAATGAACCCAAGGAATTTGCCCGAGCCGATGCCAAACGCGCACTTTGACGGGTTGAGGCGCAAGCCATACTTCCGAAGCGTGGAGAATGCCTCTGCCAAATCAGCTAAATGGGTTGTGGCTATACGACTCTTCACGATCATGTCATCAATGTAAACCTCCATGTTTCGCCCAATCTGCGGGGTGAACATCTTGTTTATGGTTCTCTGGTACGTGGCTCCGGCGTTCTTCAGCTCGAAGGGCATGACCCGATAGAAGTATACTCCCTGATCGGTGAGGAAGGCCGTATGCTCCTGATCCTCGGGCGCCATCCTGATTTGGTTGTAGCCGGAGAAGGCATCCATGAACGATAGGCGGGCATGACCCGAGGTGGCGTCAATCAGCTGATCGATCCTCGAGAGGGGGTAGCAATCCTTCGGGCACGCACGATTAAGATCGGTGTAGTCAATGCACATCCTCCAGTTCCCATTGGGTTTTTTCACGAGGACTACATTAGAGAGCCACTGCGAGTACTTGACTTCTTCCACAAAGCCTGCTGCTAGGAGGTGCTCCACCTCCCTTCGGACAGCTAGTTGCCGCTCGAGGGCAAGCCGTCGGGGCTTCTGCTTTACGAGGCGCACCTCAGGTGAGATGTTCAAATGGTGTTGGGCGACCTTGTGGTCGACTCCTGGCATATCCGCTAGGGACCAGGCAAAGACGTCTGCATTCTCTTGTAGGAAGTTGACGAGCTATCTCCGTTCCTACTCTGGGAGCTCTGATCCGACCTGAACCGTTTGGTCCGGGCGACCCTCACGTAAGGGCATGCTGATGGTTGGCTCCATTGGCTCGGGATGCAGGGCCGGCTTCTTCGCGTCCCGGGGGTCCTCCATGGGTGGGCCAGCCCTTGGCCGCTTGTGCAACGAGATCACTGTCAAGTCGCACCGCCTGGACTCAAGGGGACTTCCCCTGGCTTCACCGACCCCAGCACGGGTCGGGAACTTTACCGTCCGGTGGTAGGTGGATACGACCGCTCTAAATTTGTTGAGGGTCGGTCTCCCGAGTATCACATTGTATGCAGTGGGCAAGTCAATGACTAAGAACGCCATTATCACCGTCTTTATCTTCGGCAGGTCTCCCAAAGTCAGGGGTAAGGTGACTGACCCCAACGGTGAAATTGAATCGCCAGTGAATCCGGTGAGCGCGGAGCTTATTGGCTCCAAGGCGTCTCTGGCTAGGCCGAGCTTCTCAAAAGCATCGAAATAGAGTACGTCGGTCGAGTTTCCTGTGTCGATCATGATTCTTCTGACTTGGGCGTTGGCAATCCTAGCAGTTATTACCAACGCGTCCTCATGCTCGGATTGCCCTGGCTCCTCGGCCGGGAAGGTGACCTCAAGGCCAGGCCCCTGTCTGGAGCTCCCGCCAACGGCCGCCCAGGCGTAGGCCTTTCGCCCGGCCATGCTATTTCCCCCGGCGGCAGGGCCACCGGTTATTGTTAGGGATCGAGCGGCACTAAGAAGGGGGGGTGAATTAGTGCAGTGGATAAAACGATAGATTTTTCAGCAATTTAAAACAAGCTTCGGAAACTTCGTACGATGAAAGCAACGTTTCGTTTGAACCCGGAAAGATTACGTTTTAACTTTAAAACATGCGTACGAAGATGAAAAGGAAGTGGAGTAAGTAAAGTAAAGGCTTGCAGCAAAGTAAAGAGATAAAACAGAAATTTAAACACTCACACAATCAAGACGCAGCGATGTATAGTGGTTCGGTCAAAGTGACCTACATCCACTTCCGAAGCCTTCTCCGATGAGGCTCCCTTCTTCCACTACCAAATCCTTTGAAGGGGAAGGATCAAATACCCCTCTTACAACCCTTTACAAGTGGTTCACACTCTTACAAGATTTCACAAGAAGAATGAGGTGAACACTTAGCAAGAATAAGACTTTTCAAGACTTAAAACTAAGATTCTAACTTCTCAAAATGGTGCCCTTTCAGCTGAGAAAGGGGGGTATTTATAGATCCAAAATGGATTCAAAATTGGGCTCCAAATTTGAAATCAAATTTGAAATTCCCTATCAGAGGCGGTACTACGCTGTCACCATCCAGATCGACATCAGACAAGCGATGCTATCGCTTGGAGCAGGCGGTACTACCGCCACTGACCAAAGTGGCCAGGCGGTACTACCGCTCCAGGCTGGGCGGTAGTATCGCCCAGCACACGGCTACCAGGCGGTGCTACCGCTTGGCACAAGCGGTGCTACCGCCTGGCATAGGCGGTTCTATCGCCTGGCATAGGCGGTTCTATCGCCTGGCCCATTCAGCTTTGCTGAATGGGCCTTGTTCAAGGCCCAAAAGGCCCAGTAAGGGCCCGGTTGGCCCCTACCTGGGTTAAAGGATTAACCCCTAATCCTAACCCAAATTGATGTGCTAACTACGAAATTAAAGACATTCCTAAGCTATTACAAAGTCCGCAAGTCAAGTTTTCTTCCGGCGAACTTCCGGCGGTCTTCCGACGATCCCTCGGAAACCATCCTGCGGACTCCCGACAACCTCTCGGACTCCACGATGATTTTGGCAAGTTCCCCCAAGCTTCTTTGGCAAGCTCCGATCTTTCTTGGCAAGCTCCGTGAACTTCCGACGAATCTTCGGACTTCCGTCAAACTCTCAAACTCCCAACGATCCATCGCACTTGACTTCGGCCCTTGGTTTCGCTTTACGTCTTCATCCCTTTCGTAGTTACTCCTACACACAAACAATAAACACTCTACTTCGATCTAGATAGTTATTACAACGCGAATTGACATTCAGTTGCCCGGCACATCATTGGTCGACGCTTCGTTCGATCCTTCGGCACATCGCCCTCTCTAGCGGCTTGTTGCCCAATCGACGGTTGACCTCCGCAACCTCGATATCCATGGCGCAACTCCGCACTTCTTGGCCCGATGCCCGACGTACGAAGCCTCTTGCCAATAGTCGACCGAACCTCCGGCGCGACATCAATTCCTCTAGCGTCAACTGTCTAATCCTGATCGATAGTAGACCTGCGTAACTCAACACGCAATTAGACCACAAATCACACTCAATTAGTTTCATCATCAAAATCCGAGATTCAACAATCTCCCCCTTTTTGATGATGACAACTAATTGATGACCGACGAGTTAACAAAACTCCCGGAGTTTAACACAAACTCCCCCTATCAATATGCCATTGATAGAATCCTTGGATTATCCCAAATCCAAGTAACATGTATCATATATGTAGTGAGAAAACAACAAACCATCATGCAAATATATAAAATATTCAATCAATGCATGAAGTCATCAATCTACTTCTCCCCCTATGTCATCAACAAAAAGGAGAAGTAACATTATAGCTAGTTTTCAGGGATATGCAAATATTACAAACATACTAGCTATTAATCACATCATACAACATTTAGGTATCGCATGTTTATCATGATAAGCAAGATAGTACTTGTCGTGATGATGGCAAGTTTTTCTATGTTCCTTTGAGAAGTACAAGCAAATTGTACATTTTCTTGACTTCTTTTGCGATATGCATGCAATTTTATAATTTCTTTCTTCTCTTTTGAGAAGAGCAAGCTTGCAAGTTTTGCTTTCTTTGCATGCTAGGACTTTTGCATTCATTTGTAAAAGCCTTCTCCCCCTTTATCAATATCAAAAAGGAAAGGAGGATTAATACTACAAATAATCTTGCATGAGATTCAACAATAATTTGTAACAAAGATGCAAGTAATTTTGTTGAAAAAAAAAGTGAAGTTGAGCAAGATTTTTGCCTCTCTTGAGATAGCAACTTTTTGCTTCTCAATGTTTAAGCTAGCAAATTTTTCTTTTTTGATACACAAGTTAACAATTTTTCTCCCCCTTTATCAATATCAAAAAGAAGGGAGGAACCAATGAGAAAATTGCATCAATCAATATATCAATCATCACATGATGCATACGAGATGATATTGAGACATGAGAAATCATGTCATGAAGGATATCAATATGTAAATTCAACAAGAATCAAAACCAAAAGATATCATCCATGATTCATAATTTTCTTTTTAGCAAGATCAAAATTCATATTTATCAATTTTTTAATTCAAGATAAATATCATACAACCAAGAATCATGATATATAAAAGCATATCAATCTCATAGATCAAGTCATGATTCATAATTTATCATAAAGAAAATTAATTTTCAATCATTGTACAAGGCAAAGAAATCATATCACTTCTAGGATCATGAAATATATGACATCAAGGCTCATGATCCATTTGAAAAGATATAGCATAAAGAGTAACTTGATTCATGTATAAGATTTTTCATCAAGATCACATTTCATAAGAATCAAGATATCAAGATCACAAATTCATAAAAATTTAAGTATTGAATTCCGAGAAATCAAAAGACAAGATACAAACGATCTTGATTTATAAAGAGTTTCAAGTCATAGTTGTCAAGATCATGATTTCACTAAAATTTCTTTATAGCAAAATGAAATCTTTTTAAAACTTGATTCAAGCATTAAATATTTCTTAACAAGTCATAATTCCAAAAGATTCAAGAATCGTTAAAAGAAAAATCATTCAAGCTCAATTTATCAACTCAAGACTCATAATCAAATTATTATTTTTGAGATTCATAACATGAATAAAGTCATTACCGTATCATCAAAATCCCATTCGTAGTTCTAATGATTTACAAAATATCATAAACGAATTTATCACTTGTTTTTCAAAAACTTTAGAGATGGAAAGATTTCAAGAATCATGCATTAATATTTCATATGAGCATGCCTTTGTCTTTTTTTATATCGAATAAAAAATAAGCATAAATATTCAAGACATAAAGGCTAAATCTCATAACACAAATTATCAAGCATATTCATTTGGAAGGTTCTCCCTTTTAGTAAGTAAAAAGGAATTATAGGAGAACAAAATGAATTAAGCGAGATAGGGCATGATTCATATTTAAAATGTATCTTATGTCATAAATACAAATCAAGCATTTTAAATCTAAAATCATCCTCAAAAATCATATTCAATAAATTCATACATGATAAGCATAGATTTATTGAAGAATCGAAAAGATAGAGGATTGTATTTCGTTCTTGTAAATTTCTATTCATATGATTTGCTTCTTATAAGCATGCCTTTGCCTTAAAACAAAATGTCAACATTCAAGATAGAAAGATAAATTTCATCATAATGATCATTAAGTCAAATCACATTAAGTATATGGTATTTTCTAAAAGATTTGATTCAAAAAGATTCACATGGATTCATCAAAATCGAAAGCCAAACTTTATCATAAAAATTGTCAAGGCAAAAATACAACATATTATTCCAAGACATGAGATTCAATTTATCATGATAATATGTTTCATGTTTCAAAAGATAAGTATCAAATTTTAAAATCGAAACATGAGTTTGCCATCAAGATATGATATCACAAGGTCATTAAGCATGATAACAAACTTCTAATATTTTCATTTCAATGATGATTTCATAATGTATGTTCAAATATTTATACGGAAGCCATCATTGTATAAATTCAAAATACAAGTTTGTCATTAAACCCATTAAGATCAAATGCATCAAAATCTTTCATTCAAAAATTTTAATAAGAGCAACATAAATTGATTACATGTGAGCATGTATCAAAATTTTTATGAAAACATGTATCAAAATAAAACACAAGCTTAGTCATAAAATCGTTAAGACCAAATACATAAAAATGATAGCACACTTTCAATTTTTATGTTAAAAGGCCATGTTCAAATTTTTGCCAAAATCATGCATCTATTTATAAATTCGAAAAATATGTTTCATCATCACAATATGACACTTTATTACTTCAAAAGCTCATGCATGATATAAAATCGTCAAGCATCATGTTTAGAGACAATGTAAACCATCAAGATACTCATGCATGATTTAATCCTAAGCATTATCACAAATCTTACAATCGTCATTCATATTTTTACTTTTCAAAAATACTATAAAGAAAAGCATAGTATAATTTCGATTTTTTTTTTAAAACACAAGAAAAGCATAAAAAAATCCTACTAACTAAGTTAAGCATTCATGGAAATCATCAAGTAATTTCAAAATAATTCAAGGAAGTTAAGTTACTTACCTCATTGTCGAAGCCCATTAAAGCATAGTTTGCTTCTTCTTTCCTTGATTCTTCTTGGTGAGTCTTCCTTCTTCTTCATTGGTCTCTTCCTCCGTTTAAGTTCATTGTTGATTTTAGATTTTTGTTTAATGAACTTATTAAGATCGATTAAAGGTTCAAAGTCCTCTTCAATGTCCTCATCACTTGAGTCATCACTCAAGTGGCATATCATAGTTCGGAGTTCAAAAACCTTCTTGTTCTTTAGAAGGTGGTTCATGTGTTCATCATGTTCATCATATTCATCATGTTCCATTTCATAGGTCTTTAAAGACCCAATGAGTTCATCAATAGAATAATTATTTAGATCCTTTGATTCTTGAATCGCCGTTATTTTAGGATCCCACTATTTTGAAAGGGATCTTAAGATCTTGTTAGTGAGTTCAAAATCCGAAAAACTTTTACCAAGACTTTTCAAGCTATTGACGACATCCGTGAAGCGGGTGTACATGTCGTTGATAGATTCGCTTAGTGTCATTTGGAAGAGCTCAAAATCATGCAACAAGAGGTTTACTTTCGAGTCTTTAGCTCTACTAGTTCCCTCATGCGTGATTTCAAGTGTTTGCCATATATCAAAAGCTGTTTCGTAAGAAGAAATTCGATTGAACTCATTTTTGTTCAAAGCACAAAATAAGGCATTCATAGCCTTTGCATTCAAAGAAAAAGATTTTCTCTCTAAGTCCAACCATTCGTTCATCGGTTTAGAGGGAAGTTGAAAGCCGTTTTCGATGATGCTCCACAAATCCAAATCCATTGAAAGCATGAAAACTCTCATTCGAGTTTTTCAATAAGTGTAGTCTGATCTGTTAAAGAACGGTGGACGAAAAACCGAAAAGCCCTCTTGAAAACCATTTAGAGCCATTTCTCACGGGTGTAAATCCGAAAGAGAAAGAACGTGGCTCTGATACCAATTGTTAGGGATCGAGCGGCACTAAGAGGGGGGGTGAATTAGTGCAGCGGATAAAACGATAGATTTTTCAGCGATTTAAAACAAGCTTCGGAAACTTCGTACGATGAAAGCAACGTTTCGTTTGAACCCGGAAAGATTGCGTTTTAACTTTAAAGCATGCGTACGAAGATGAAAAGGAAGTGGAGTAAGTAAAGTAAAGGCTTGCAGCAAAGTAAAGAGATAAAACAGAAATTTAAACACTCACACAATCAAGACGTAGCGATGTATAGTGGTTCGGTCAAAGTGACCTACATCCACTTCCAAGCCTTCTCCGATGAGGCTCCCTTCTTCCACTACCAAATCCTTTGAAGGGGAAGGATCAAATACCCCTCTTACAACCCTTTACAAGTGGTTCACACTCTTACAAGATTTCACAAGAAGAATGAGGTGAACACTTAGCAAGAATAAGACTTTTCAAGACTTAAAACTAAGATTCTAACTTCTCAAAAGGGTGCCCTTTCAGCTGAGAAAGGGGGGGTATTTATAGATCCAAAATGGATTCAAAATTGGGCTCCAAATTTGAAATCAAATTTGAAATTCCCTATCAGAGGCGGTACTACACTGTCGATCACCTGGATCGACATCAGACAAGCGATGCTATCGCTTGGAGCAGGCGGTACTACCGCCGCTGACCAAAGTGGCCAGGCGGTACTACCGCTCCAGGCTGGGCGGTAGTACCGCCCAGCACACGGCTGCCAGGCGGTGCTACCGCCTGGCCCATTCAGCTTTGCTGAATGGGCCTTGTTCAAGGCCCAAAAGGCCTAGTAAGGGCCCGGTTGGCCCCTACCTGGGTTAAAGGATTAACCCCTAATCCTAACCCAAATTGATGTGCTAACTACGAAATTAAAGACATTCTTGAGCTATTACAAAGTTCGTAAGTCAAGTCTTCTTCCGGCGAGCTTCCGGCGAACTTTCGGCGGTCTTCCGACGATCCCTCGGAAACCATCCTGCGGACTCTCGACAACCTCTCGGACTCCACGATGATTTTGGTGAGTTCCCCCGAGCTTCTTTGGCAAGCTCCGATCTTTCTTGGCAAGCTCCGTGAACTTCCGACGAATCTTTGGACTTCCGTCAAACTCTCAAACTCCCAACGATCCATCGCACTTGACTTCGGCCCTTGGTTTTGCTTTACGTCTTCATCCCTTTCGTAGTTACTCCTGCATACAAACAACAAACACTCTACTTCGATCTAGACAGTTATTACAACGCGAATTGACATTCAGTTGCCCGGCACATCATTGGTCGGCGCTTCGTCCGATCCTTCGGCACATCGCCCTCTCTAGCAGCTTATTGCCTAATCGACGGTTGACCTCCGCAACCTTGATATCCATGGCGCAACTCCATACTTCTTGGCCCGATGCTCGACGTATGAAGCCTCCTACCGATAGTCGACCGAACCTCCAGCTCGACATCTAATATCCTGACGTGATCACCTCTAGCGCGATGTCAATTCCTCCAGCGTCAACTGTCTAATCCTGATCGATAGTAGACCTGCGTAACTCAACACACAGTTAGACCACAAATCACACTCAATTAGTTTCATCATCAAAATCTGAGATTCAATAGTTATTACGTCAATCTGCCACTCGATGGGGCCCTCGGGGCACGACGACAGATTCTCGACCTGGCGGAGATAGCGGCCCAGGTGCCCCCTGCGGATGAGCTCCTCAATCTGTCGGCACAGGTCATGGCACTCCTCGGTGTCATGCCCGTGCTGTTGGTGGAAACGGTAATATCTAGACTAATCTCGTAGTCCGAGGGGACTCCTCATCGGGGTGGGCAGTTTGAGCATCCCCTTTTCCTTTATCTAGAGGAATATTTCTATCTGGGACGGACCAAGTGTGGAACGGGGGAACCTCAGGACCCGCGGGTCGGGTCGGCCCAACCTGCTCCTTGGCGTGGGAGCCGACTGCTCCCGTGGGGTTTCGGGCCGAGGTCTCTTACACTCTTCGCGCTTCCCAGCTATCCAGGTTTCCGTCGCAATAAATTGATTGGCTCGCTGGAGCATCTCTGGAACTGTAATCGGGGGATGCTCCACGAGGGACCAGAAGAACCTGGAGGGTCGCAACCCGATCATGAATGCTTGCATCAACAAAGAGGGGTGAGTATCGGGTAGCTTCCGAATCTCCGTGGAGAAACGATTCACAAAGTGAGAGAGTGGCTCCTCGTCCTTTTGGTTGAGTCCTAGGAGCAAGGCGACGGATGGCTTCGGCCGTGCATATGCTGAAAAGTTGAGCTCGAAGTCTTTTGCGAGCTGGTCAAAGGACGAGAACGATCCGGCCTTAAGACCGCTATACCACGCTCGGGCTGGTCCCCTCAGCGTGGTGGGGAATGCCCGGCACATCAAGGTGTCCGATGTGCCGTAGAGCACCATTTGGGCATGGAAGGTGGCCACGTGGTCCGCCGGGTCGGTAGCACCGTCATATGCATCGAGGGAGGGGAGACCGAAGTTTGGGGGAATCGGCTGATCCTGTATCTCGGGGGTGAACAACGATCCCCCATACATGCCCTCCCCAAGCTCTTCCTTGACTCTGCGACTTCCTCTCAGCACTCGCCGAGCCATTTGGCCGACGAGACTTAATCGGGCTCGGGGAGTCGGCCAAGTCTGAGGATAATACCACGGGATCGGGATGGTTGCCCTGGCTATAGTCAGCTATGAGCGGGACAGGAGACGTCATCTGGCACAAGCGATGTGGGCTTACGTCACGTTCCATTTATTACCCACATCAACTAGTATCACGGTAAACGTATTCTTGTGTGATCAGGATTTTGATTTAAAACATTATTCTTGTTTGTTCATTGTAATTTTCTGATGTAGATTAAATATTCCAAAAAAATCATATCCTTATCCACTCTACATGGTTATTGATGGATACCTGATTTATAATCCTATTCTTCAATACAAATTAAATATATGAATACACCATGAACCTGATTCATCACTAACAAATATGTTAGATAATAGTCGAAACTTTCTAACCTTGATATGTGAATAAACAAACACCGAAACATATTAATTATATATATATAATGCGTGTGTATGTGAACAAACATCGAAACATATATATATATATATATATATATATATGTGTGTGTGTGTGTGTGTATGAGAGAGAGAGAGAGTGAGAGAGAACATAGAGACACTAACTTCATAATCCTTGGGTGTTGTGGTTGTAAGTATAAAAAATCTTTAATCATACTTCTGTAATGTGGAAAACTTTAATGCTAGGATCGAAATCAAATAACAATAGATCTGTTTTTACGATGTGTACCTTTAATGCCATCCGCAAAGAAAGGAGGAAAGATCTGAATACCTTTCTTAGATCCAATGCCTACGCCAATCTGCAAGGAGAACTAGACTCCTTCTCCTCTCTTCCTATCCTTTCACAGGACCACTATAATTGATGGCTCAGGGAGATTGAGAGGGAGACTGTAATCTCTCAATATATGTCTGTGAAATATTTTTCTTTTATGCAACTCCTAGATGCATCTATGTTGTTAATCTTTACGCAACTCTTAGATGCTTCTGTGTTGCTTCTCACGCTTTAAGTCCCCTGAGGTCTTGTCTATTTATAAGCGAGAGCAAAGGGTCTAGGATAAGATATTAGAAGATTTCCTCCCATCAAGGGCATCTCCTAAAGAATCCCACTTTGATTAGACTTCCTTTCTATTAGCCAATAACCATAATCAGAATCCAATCATATCCTTAATATATCTTATCTAATTAAATAGGGCGACATTATCTAACATTCTCCCACTTGGCCCATTAATTCATAAGATACAAAAGATATTCAAAATCAAAATAAATAAACAAAATTTATTTGAAAATAATTTTGCATAATTGGATTCTGAAATTTTGAAAACTATTTATACGCGCGCGAATTTAAAAATAGGCTAATAAGTCTAATGAATATAATAATACTACATTAAGTCTGACTAGTAATGCGAGTCATAGCGGTTGTATGTCATCAATGCCACACTTCCTTCTATGTACTACAACACTATTAGCCTTTCCTAATGCAGTCCATAATGACCCCTATAATTTGTCTTGTCAAGACAATCCTGTTATCACATTCAACCATAATATATACATACATAACTGTGAACAGGATAGCAGAAACAAATAACTTTAAGTACGTAAGTAAAAATATCAATTACAATGTCCACTCAAATATGCATCACCATATCCTTTATGGGTTGCTCACAAACCCAATCATAAGAACATGTTCTTTCAAAACATCTTAGGCTGTAAGTTCAAAGTAAATGGATCAGTAATCAATACAGTGGAACTCAAGTAATTAATTGACATTAGATGTTTCTGGACTCATCTTCTCTAACCATCAAGTACTTTTTACCATAATGCATAGAAATGCAATAGTACTTGTTATTCTTAGAGAAGAAAACTACTACGATATCACAAAATATCTTCAGCGACTTGACAATTGAGTCTGACCACACTAAGTCCTAAGATAAAATTTCGCAGTTATAAAGTTTGATTAGTGGCCTCAAAGCATACCACAAAATCAACTTTCATAATAAATTACCTCTCTAATTAATATAGATCTTAACCATAAGGTGGACTTCCTGTTATTGAGGCAATTTATAAAATCAGCATTTGAAAAATACCATCATTTCAAGCTAATATAATTTTATACATATGAGCATATAATCCTTCGTCCCTTCCAGATATCTTATAACTTTTCTTTACAGTCCTTTAATATTTTTTTACTTCTGGATAACTCAAATATCTACCCAGTATTCTAACTGCAAAAAACTGATATCTGTTCTGACATAGGCTTGAGCATAGACTTTCAACTGTGCATATAAAGAATATTTCCTTTATTTGATTCTTTTCAAGTTATTTTAAAGCACTCAATTTTGACTAAAATTTTACTTTTATGATTTGTTGAATAAAGTTGTATATTAAATCATCTCAAGACCTGGTTAATATATCCTTTCTAAGACTGTCTTAATAATCATTGAGATATATCCCTGAATATCTCAATACTAATAATATAAGATGTCTCATTCATATCAACCGTCTTAAATTCTTAGTGATAATTTCTTGGTTTAGTATAATAAACCAAGTCACTATTGGCAATGCAAAATATTATCCACATATATGATCAATATAATAAACTTGCTCTCACTGATCCTCAAATATAAATACTGATTAATAGTATTTTTCTTAAATCTGAAGAAATCAATGATATTAAGAAACTTTATATATCATTGTCTAGAAGCTTATTTAAGATCATAAATAGATTCCTGAATTTGCATACCAAATTATATATTTCTTTCATTTTCTCTGCGAGTCATTCAGAATAACTTATGGAAAACTAGATCCTTAATCAAAAATTTATTTTCATATCATTATGATATAACTCAAATTCATAATGAGTCACTAATATCATGACGATTCTTAACGAGCTCATTTAAAAATTAAATGTCTCGTTATGATACATTCTTTATGAGTAAAATTTATAACCATATTGAAAACTAAAAGTCTGACCATTATATCGTTCGACATTGTCCATTGAGTCATATTTATATAACAAACTCTTTTACAATTATTGGATAATTCGATGAATTCATCAGACACCATTCTGGTTATTGATTTTAACTCTTCTTATATTGTCTCATATTACTTTTCAGAATCGTTACCTTTCATGACCTGTGAAAATAATAAGGGATCTATTCTGATTCCTATATCAAAATATAATTCTTATAGATATACCACACAATCATAAATGACAGGATTTCTTTCCCATTGAAAAAATTTCAAGACTGTCAATTGTGGTTATTCTATAAGACCATTATCAGCGATATCAATATAATGTGGGAGTTTGGTAATGTTATTTTGTTGTTCACCTTTATCAGATTATTTAATAATTTGAGTAACAACAATCTCTCGAATAATAAAGGAGTATCAACATGTATCTCCTCTATACCAAAATTAAATTTCAAGATTTTTACTCCCACTGATTCGCTATTTTATAGGAACCTTATATTACCAGATTTAACCATCATCGTATTATGATTAGAGCAATAAGACATATGCCCTTTTTAAAACTTTTCTGAATAAATAATAAAATATTCAAAAATAATTATTAACTTTAATTTTCTTTTATGTGAGTTGAAGATCCTTATCTCTATAGGACAATCCAAAATATGTAAATATCTTAAGTTAGGTTTCCTAGAAACCCCATTTAAGATATATATAGTTGTCCTTAGAACTTTTTCTCACATAAATTTGGGTATAAAAGAATAATACATCATACTCTTAATCATATTTATAAATGTACGATTATACCTTTCAGCAATTATGTTTTACTATGACACATCTGGTAAATTATACTGAATATCTTGATTTTCCAAGATTCTAGTAAAAGAACTAGAATGATAATTGGATCCATCATAAATGTCATAAAATCCATCACCCCTATTAGATATGATGATTTTAACTTTTCTATCTAATTGTCTCTCGACCTCTTTTATGCACATTTTAAGAGTGTCAATGGCCTGAGACTTTACATGAATTAGATATATAAAATCATATCTCAATAGGTTATCTATATGGTGATAAAATATCTCTCTTTAATGAGACAAAAATATAAAATAACTCGCAGATGTAAGCATAATCTCAAGGAGTTTATGAACTTTTATTTTATTTTAATATTTAATTATAGGATCATTGTAAACTCAAGATTCATGTTAATTCTATATAGACCATTATACAAAATCCAAAAGTTAACTTTTATTAAATCATATTGAGTTCATAATTATCAAAGGAGAAATAATATTCTAACAATTCTAGGTAAAGAATCCAAATTTCCCAGAATTATAAGAATATAACATGAATCCTCAAGATTTATCAAATAAATCATCTTTAGGCATAGGCGATAAATACAAACTGCTATCGCCTCACTTTAAGATGATTCCCTGTAATGATGAATATTTCAATCTCCTTTTTTTATTCCTTTTTTTAAAATATTAAAATAAATCTCTATTATTGGTAACATACATTGAAGTATCAAATTAATCCACCAAGTATTAGAAAAATAATTTATATAATATTTGATTTGAACCACATAACTTTTCATTTCAAATTAAATCTTATAATTCTTCTTCATATAACTTTCATTGTTACACAAGCAACGTTTTATTATGAAGAAATTCCTTTATGAGTTTATATAGTAATTATAAACTCAAGTGGCTTATGCTTCATCTTTATTTTATTGTTACCCACTCCTTGAGTAGAACTCAAATATTCTAAGTCTTGGCTTACAACTTTGTCAATTATATTGAGGAGATAATCTTTAATTCCTTAAATACTTTCATTTTTAGTCAGTTCTTTCATTGAGGTGTCAACTCATGATTTATCAGAAAATTTATGTTGATCCTTCAATATTCTCATGCGCTAGTTGTAAACTGTACTGAAGTCTAAGTATCATCAAATTGAGTTTTTCAGGCCTTTCTTGATCAGTCCCCTTAATTATTTATTCCACAAAGCTTTCAATAAATAAATCTGTGTTCCCTTTAAATAATCTGATCAAGGTCTCACTCATTTAATATAATTTGTATATACTCAAGCCATTTATTCCAGAAAATATATTTCAAAAAATATAGGGACACTTCTAAAAATATAATGAAGGAAATAACACTATAATAATGTAACATCAATATTTTACTTTTAATATTGACATATCTATTGTTCACACATATAATCATTTATGGAGGACTGATACCATCCTTGTGGAATAGTATTAATACCTTTGGGTATAAAACACTAAACTGCAAGAATATCTAAAACAGTATCATCCTACCCCATCACATAATTATTCAAAATAGATTTTCCTTTGGGATTATCTAAATCTCCTAATTATGTGTGTCATTGTGAATATTATTTTTCTTTAATGTCATTTAGGACCAATCCCATAATGTATTTTATAGATTATTGGTCTAGGTCACTTTGGTGACTGCAAGACCAATACAAAAATATAAAATATAATCTAAAATGTCCTATGAATGATAAGACTTTATTGTAATTCATATCTCATAAGTCTATCATCTCAGGCTACTTTGGCAGCTACTGATCAGATAAAACTTAAGAAAATAAATTACAAATAATATTTATCAAATTTCCTTAATATCATTTAGGATCAATTTCATAATGTATTTTATAAATTATTAGTCTAGGTCACTTTGGAGGCTACAAGACCAATACAAAAATATAAAATATAATCTAAAATATCCTATAAATGATAAAACTTTTATTGTAATTCATATATCATAAGCTTATCATCCCAAGCCACTTTGGCAGCTACTGGTCAGATAAAACTTAGGAAAATGAATTACAAATAATATTCACTAATTTTTTTTAATTCAATTTATGCTAAACAATTCAATAATACAACAACAACCATAATGATTATTGAATATTCATGAGCATAAATAAAATTCATATAATAACTATAATCATGATAACACATAAATCATGAAAAGCCTTTATGTCATTTCACAATTTCAAATATATACATATGAATAATCAAACAAATATCCAAGAATAATAATTGGATATTATTTATAACTTGCAATTAATAATACATATATATTGATTAGCATAACGAAAAACTCATATGATAATAATCATGATAAAACATAAATTATGAAAAGTCTTTATGTGAAAGATAACTATGATTTCATAATTTCAAATATATATGTGAGTAACCAAAGAAATATCCAAAGACAATAATTAGATTTTAATTTACCACATGTAATCAATAAATCATATGAGAAAAACTATAAAAGGAACAATAATTTATAATTTTTTTAATATATAAAATATCAAATTAAACTAATCAATTTTATTTAATTTGGGCAAACCCAGAATCGAGCTTGATATTAGCCCAATTAAATAAATCGATCAAAATCAAAAAAATTGATCAAAATTTAATCTTTTCTAAATTTGATCAAAATTAAATTTAATCCCTTTAGGGTAAAATCGTAAATATGATGCCATGACATATAATATAATTACGCAATTTATAAAGGGCAGAACTATCAAAATAATAATAAAATTCAGAAGGGCAAAATTGTAATTTGATAAAAACCCTAACTCAAGGGCAAAACTATAATTTTGCCAAGCGCTTTTCTTCCTGCGCTGCGGTGTGCATTTCCGCTGCCAAAGCGCCACTGCGCATGCATGGTGGTTGCTTAACGGTCGATCGCCACGCGCGCATGCGGCTGCGCCAAAATGGTCGGCGGCGATTTGCGGCCGCTGCTGCCATGATTGCTGCAAGACGGCTGCGGCCGGCGCGCGCATCCACAGGTGGTCGCCGCCTCGCGCGCCAATTTCGTAGTCTGGTAGCTACGGTGCAGTCGCCGGCGGCCCTTATGGCCATACGTAGCGAGGTCAGCAACGGTGCTGCACAGCGACCGTCGCTGTTTCCTAAACATCGCCGGCAAGCAGACGATAAAATAATACGACGATAAACCAAAATCGATAGGAATACAGATTTGGCAGAATTCGAATCAAATATCGTAAATAAAAAACAACAGATCTAAAGTTTTGATTTTAAGAACCTAGCTCTGATACCAATTATAAGCATAAAAAAAATTTTAATCATGCTTCTTTAATGCGGAAAACTTTAATGCTAGGATCGAAATCAAATAACAATAGATTTATTTTTACGATGTGTACCTTTAATGCCATCCGCAAAGAGAGGAAAGATCTGAATACCTTTCTTAGATCCAATGCCTACGCCAATCTGTAAGGAGAACTAGACTCCTTCTCCTCTCTTCCTATCCTTTCACAGGACCACTGTAATTGATGGCTTAGGGAGATTGAGAGGGAGACTGTAATCTCTCAATCTATGTCTGTGAAATATTTTTCTTTTATACAACTCCTAGATGCATCTGTGTTGCTAATCTTTACGCAACTCTTAGATGCTTCTGTGTTGCTTCTCACGCTTTAAGTCCCCTGAGGTCCTGTCTATTTATAGGCGAGAGTAGAGGGTCTAGGATAAGATATTAGAAGATTTCCTACCATCAAGGGTATCTCCTAAAGAATCCTACTTTTATTGCACTTCCTTTCTATTAGCCAATAACCATAATCAGAATCCAATCATATCCTTAATATATCTTATCTAATTAAATAGGGCCATATTATCTAACAGTGGTCTCCAGCAATAACTATTGCTTGGGAGATGGATGATGAGGAGGAGGAAGATGAAGGCTAGAGGAGAAGGAGATGGGAGCAACGTCGCCCCTGTTGGTGCCCAAGGAGCAGAACCACTAGGGACGATGGAGGGTGGGCATGGGCCTTGAAGCACTACAGAGATGATGAGGCTTTTACATCGTCACCATGTCTGTTGCTTTGGGTTATGTCGCATTTATAGTGAAGCTGAACTCCATGCATCTCCTTCCTCTTATACTACCTACCATGTTAGATAGGAATTCCGAGAAACAACAAGCTAGCGAAGCCACGAAACCAACTAGAGTTGTTAGACATATATATCTGTCGTGCAACACGTGAGATCTTAAGCGGAAGAGGAGCAAGAGGAAGACAACAAAGACCTCTTACATTGTTGTGGTAACGTTGATGAAGACAACAAAGAACTCTTACATTGTCGTGGTAACGTTGATGAACATGATAAGAAGTTATCATCTCAAATCTGAGTAACAATAATCTAAATTCGAATAAGGAAATGATTTCAGTTAGATTCAAACACACGCCTTTAATGGATCGATGCTAATGGAAACCAAACTACAAAAGAATATTGCTTCGTTTACATGATAACAAAGCAAATGTGGATGAATCTCCACCGCATGCACTCTATGACATTATTTGTTTGTTCGAAATGGCATTGGCCACACAACGAAACACTAGTTGACAATGCTTTTACAAATCTTCATCACAACACGTGTACATGTGAATCGCTACCACATGAACTCTTGATTTTTCCTGGTTCGATTTTGATCAGATTTGATCGAGGCATCAGATGGGATAAAGCATTAATATCTAAAACCCCGATGGGAACAATATTATTTATCCTTCTTATTTCCTCATAGTTTCATTCAATAATCAAAATTACTTTAATGTAAAAATGGTTGAAATATATTTAAAAATATATTTAAAAAATCAGATTTGGTAAGAGAATAAATCTCATAATTATCGTGAGTCACATGTATTCCGTATGTGAAAATTGCTGATGCTACTTGCAAATGTCGTGACTCTCGTTTTTGTTCAGCTTTTGTCGTTGTCAAGTACTATCAGTTCAACTACTCCATATATTAGATATAGAAAGTCATAGTTTGAGACTTGGATGGAAAATCAAATCCAATGTATGTTGTAACAGTTATACTTATTCATTTTAGGTCAAAGGATTAGAAATGGTCATGATAACAAATATCAAAGTCATAATACTTTTTTATACATATTATCTCCGATTAAATAAAGATAAAAAATATTAAATGATACAAATTTAGTTGAATATCTATTGGTTCAAAGAAACCGGTTAACACAGCACCTCTTCTTTCAAATAACAAGGAGAATATTTATATATCAAGATAAAGGGATTTGTGGATTTTTTTTAAAAATAAAAAAAATATTATATTAAATAATATATATGATGCTCATATATAGATGTAAAGTTAAGATCCATCATTTTTATGATAATGATTAATTAATCAGATATCTAAACAGAGATGAGATTTATGGAGTTAGAGTTTTTAAAAAATATATAAAATAAATATATATTACAAACATATATAATAAAATTTGTTAATTCGAATCTAAGACATATTAATCATCTCAAATGTCTGGACAAAGGTATAAAGGTTGGATAATACATTTATTTATTTATTTATTTATTTATTTATTATTATTATTATTATTATTATTATTATTTTGATTTAGGAAACAAGAGCAATAAATGTTGTCCCATCTACGGTGGAATTAGGAGATGTGTCAGAATCCACACATCAATCATTTCAACATTTGATCAATAAATTATAATAAAACTTTAATATGTGGCACATAATTCTGCACGTCGTAGTCCATTGAATCAAAATTAAAATTCTCAAGCCAAATAATAGTTAAAGCAATAATAGCGATAGCATTGAGGACACATGAACATTGAATCATGGTTATCAAATTTAGACCAGTTACTGACTTTGTCAGATTGGTTTAACCACATTATTAATTATAGAATATCTAAAAGTAAAATATAACTTATAAAGATATGACAAATACAAAAAACTGTAATATCCAAATGTTGATCTGAACACCTAAATGTAAATATAAAAGTTACTAGGTACTAAATTATAAAAGAGTTCAAAAAAGAAAAGAAAGAAATAGGCAATGAGAGGATTTGGTAGGAGTGAGAAGGAAGCAAATGAGGAGTAAGAAGGAAATGAGACAGGAGAAGCGCAAAGAAGAGAAGGACAGAAAAGAAGAAATAGTAATAAAATAAAAATAAAAAAAATTATTGAGGATTTATTTTAAATTCGTTCTGAAAAATTGTATTAGTTATGTTTTTAAGTATTTAAGATTTTTTAATAATTGGATTAATAAATATGATTATTGATTAGTTAATTTTAACCATCTAAATTAATAAGAATGCTAATGATATTAAATCATTCGATGGTATTTAATTTAATGTTAAAGATAATAAAACCATACATGTACTAGAGGGATATCTAATTGTGCTTTGAAAATTGATAAAACCCTTATGGATATATATGGTTGTGCACCAAACCAAAAATATGATATTCCAAAATGAATTCGTATATTCTACATAAAATATTTACTTATGATAATTTTTGTTAGTACGTGAGTCACATTACTTAGCTACTTGTTGCTTATATGATTTTTTTAAAAATTTTATCTTATTTTTGAAATTTGATGAGTAGCTCATTATGAATATGATTGGAAGAACAATTTAAGGATTTTCAACATCTTTTTAAACTTCGGTTTGTTTTGTGTATATGTTATTTAAATATAGATATAGTGAAATCTTGAGGATGTTTTTGACTCCATTGAGCAAATAATATCATGAAAATTATTGGCTTGTATTCATATAGGAAACTTATAAATTTGTAGCAATGTATTTGTTGAAAATTTTGAAAGGCTCATATGTCATGCTGGAAAATCTCTCATGAAAAGATGATGAGCATCAAGAATTCAGAGAGTGATAATAGAGGAGAATGGTAAACCATTCAAAATTCAAAAACACTTATTGAATATGAAAACTTACGGAAACAAAGTGATGTCCTTTCTTCCTTCCATCCTATGTTCTATCCCACTCTGCCTTATGTCCAACCAAAAAGCTCAGATCCTTATCGTCTTGACTCCTCTTCTCTACAAAGATCATCGTGGGACTCTATTCTCGCCTTCAAACCGTTCTTCTCGATGGACACTTTGGGTTCTTTCATCAACGCATCAAAACTTCAATGCAAGATTTTGTACTTTTTGATTATGATAAACTATAGTGGTGGAAACCTTAGAGTTCTTGCTTGAGCAGTAAGTTCCTTCGTAGGCCCCTCCATTACAAATTGTACAAAGTTTTCTTCCTAACATTTGGTCTCTATCAAAATCATTCAGTTTGATATGGAAGTAGGATTCTTCTTATTTTATTTTTATTATGATTCTAATGCTTTGAAAGTTATGATCTTACAATGATCCTTGGAATCTCCGAGGAGATATTTTTCAACTCATCTTTTAAAAGCCAAGATAACTATAATAGACATTGTCCCTATTTATATTCGTCTTTTTAGTCTCATGATGAAATTGAAATATTAGAATGAGAAATATCTTTTTAACCTAACTTTTCTTCTTGGTCATATTGAATTTTAAATTTTAATGATAAAATTAATTAATAAATTTGATGAACTAATATGTTTTAAGATAAATGATACAGCAAATACTTTGATTACAAACTCAAACCACTAAAGAACTAAATGCTAGGCTAGAGATATGGACATTGTATTGGAAGATTATCATGTCAAAAATTAAACGTCGAGTAAGAAGTTTGGTTAATATGCCGAAGAATAGACTTTGTTCTAAAGGTTTGAATATCATGTCGGAAGGATCAAATATCATACTAGAAGATCGGATGTCCTAACGGAGTTAACATACCGAAAGATTAGGCAAAATATCCGATGATAGGACAATGTGTCGAAGGTTCGGATGAAGTATTGAAAGATCAAGTGACACATTGGAAGAGTAGACAACATGCTAAAAGCTTTGAAGATGTGTTAGATGAGTAGTTGATTTGTTAAAGAGCTAATTTAAGTTAGTATTAGGCTAAAACAAAATTCACTTGAAAACTATTAGGTTTAATGTTGGGCCAAATTGGGCCTACTAAAGGCCTAACAAGTAGCCTAAACTAGTATGGGATAATGGTACTATTATGCTAAAGTAATGACACCACTTGAGTCACCTGACAAGTACCATTTATGTTTTATCAAAATTTTTAATGATGGTATCGCTTATGATAGTAGTAGTATCAACTAAGGTGGTGATGATATTATTTAAAATTTAATTTTTTTTATTGTAGGACAATTAAAGTCCATATTTATATCTTTGATTTAAATACTATGATGATAATGAAGTCTTTTGGTGCTCATATATGCTTAACTTAGGCTTCATTAATTAAGCATCCATTCCTAATATTGTGAGGCATTATAGCTCTCTCTTTTAGCATTGTTTGAGTTTCTTCTTCTCTTTTGAATATATTTGTGATAGAGAGGGTCAAAAGTAAGAGATCTCTTGTAAAAAAAAAGAGTATGAAAGTTCTCTACTAACCTTAAAAAAGGTTATAATAAGGATAATTATTTTTTATTGGTTGAAAATAAAATTGATAGTAAAAATCGATAACCTCAAAAGAAAAGAAATCAGGAGTGAACATAGTTTAGGAAGGTTGAATCACTATAAATTGATTTATATTTTTTTCTCTTGTTTGTGACTTTTACTCGTGAACATTTATTTTACTTGTTACTATTACTTCCATTCAATTTTTGATTAATTATCTTTCTAATATGAGTTTTTCTAATTTGATTGCATTACATTTTAAAGTCAGTTATAATTTTAAAATTATATTTAATTTTAAAGACTGAATTTGCTATATGCATTAATTCACACCCTCCACCTTCTTTGTTGCATTAAGATCGTAATAGATCATCATCTTAAAATTAATCCTTTTTCAATATATTATAATCTATGTAGAAATTAAGATACTTAAATCGGTAAACCTCAATTTAGCATATTTCAATCGTTACATATGAAAACTTACTCTCTCACTGTTATCGATATAAACGACTTAGCCAAAAGACTGATATATGTCCTCGTACCTCTAAAAACACTCTTTAACTTTTTCTTTTACTTTCTTGGATGGAGCTCAGCCTATTGTGGTTGAGTCTCAACTAAGTTTGGTAGCTGAAAATTATTTAGAAGATCTAACATTTGGGCCTTGAATTAGAGTTCAACATCGTTCATCTGAATATAAATCTTCGATGATGGTATCGATGCTAAAGAAGAGGACAAAATCGTCATATAGCTCAGCACATTGAAAACTCGTGATGGAGTCGGTGATTTCCTACCCTAATGTCTTCTTGGTAATAATGCCTATATCATCTCAATCCACGTGTCCTTTAGACGATGCTACTTAGCCCACTATAATTGTGACGATTTCCCACTTACATGTTTGTTGCTGTGGAAATTGTGCCGCAACTTCAGTTGCATGCTTTTGTTGAGGATAATTACCCTACTAATGAGATGTTGGTTTCCGATGCGTCTCCTCCCATTCTTTCCAAAATAATAATAATAATAATTAATAAATAAATAAATTGAGGCCAGTCTGAACATTATAAGTCACGTGGCCTCTCCTGTTCAAACTATTAAATCCAACATTTTCAATTTTGATTCTGATCTTGGGGGCTCAACTTCTGCATCTGCTTCGAATAGGATATACGAAAACGTTAGGCATCCGCATCCTTCTTTAAAACTCATTACTTCTTCAAACCTTAATCTCTCACTTTCTACTGGGATCAATATGCAAGTTGATTATATAACCCATTAGCTATTATTCTTATCTTTATGGAACTTACTATTCTAGATTCTGGATCTCTCGAAGCTAAAAGGATGGCTGAAAGAGTGCTATTCGCTATCTAGGCTCAAGGTTCCTTCACTGATCCTCCTGTTCATCATAACAATACCAATGATACCTCTATAACACATCTGCATACTTTTCAAAAAGATGTCAGCTTCGAAACTCCACTATGAAGTCTCTATTGAAAGGTATCAATGGTGTTTTTCAGGGTAAGAAAAACAAAACTTAAAACATCTTACTCCATTTCTGAGGCTGGTTTGTTATCGTCTATAGGTGCTAATGGTGGCACAAAATTTCTCTTTACCTGCTTCTCCTAAATGAAATTATTTAGTTAAAACTGTTGTGGCACAAGGAGAAAACCCATGAGGAAATTTCTCTCTTATGTTTGTAGAACATAAAAGCCTGATCTTTTTTCTTTTTTTTTTTTTTTTTTTTTTGTTGCAAGATAGTTCATGCTACTGTAGAACTATCAGAAAAAGCTATTTAAAAGTTTTAGAAGACAATGGTGAGGAGACTTTCAACCGGCAGTAGGTGCTTCTAGTGGAATTATTCTTGCTTGGTTTTCTGATATTGTACATTTATAGGTGATATCCAAATAATCTCAGTTCATTCAATTTTATAATAATAAACCTTGGCTTTTAACTGCTGTTTATGCTAGTACCTTTATTTTTGTTTACCGCAATAAGCTTTGGGATCATTTTCCTACTTTAAATCTTTCTGATATGCCTTGGTGTATTATAGGAGACTTTAATTGTATTTCACATTCACATGATAAATTAGGTGGTAGATAATTTTCTACTAATGCTTCTACTCGTGCTTTTAAAGATTTCATTAGTAATTGTAATCTTACTTATTGGGGATTTATTTGATATAAATATATCTCGTGCAATAATATACATGGTTCTACTCATATCTCTATTAGATTAGATAGCGTATTTGGTAATCCCTTATGGTTTATTACTTATGGTAATTCTTTTGCGTATCAGCTTTTGCAAACTTGTTTTGATCATGCACCACTTAAAGACCAATGTAATGAGTTTTTGTTTTAACAGAAATAAGATGTTTAGATTCCAAAATTTTTTGATACAATATTCTGAGTTTCATGATCTAGCTTCTCCTGTTTGGAATAACCAAAATACTATTAGTGAAGCCCCTTCAGATTTTTATTCTAAACTTCGTAAGGTTCGTAGAATTTTTTCTAAATAGAATAGAAATAACTTAGGCATGCTTAATCTAAATTGGAAATCACTTAAAAAACTACCAATCATTTGTACTATTATATCTTTCCTCCCTTCATAATTTTCAAAAGACCATTATTAAGCAATTAAATCTTTAACGGTGGGCTAAAGCTAAATATCATTGGATTAATGATGATGATAAGAATATTAAATATTTTCATAATTTGATAATTCAGTGTAAGCGTAAGAATTTCATTAGAGATATTTAAGATAGCAATAACAATATTATTAAAGATACTAAACCACTTCTTGACCTCTTCTATAATCACTATTTTGATCTTTGAAATACTAGTAATGACCATTCTATTCGTCACGATTCTCATAATACTCCTAAAATCTGTAATTGTGATAAAGATTCATTAATTACTATTTTTACTATTGATATATTTACCAGTGAACTTTATAAATTATATTGGTATATCATTTTTCTGTATTTACTAAAGCTTTTTTATTCCTTTTATGATCACGGTTTTATTCTTCCATCTTGGGCTAGGTCTCATCTAACATTCGTTCCTAAAATTAAAAATCCCACTCTTATAACTCACTTTTGGCCAATTGCATTGTCCAACATTAATTATGTAATTTTGGTAAAATTTTTAGCCAACCGTCTTAAACCTTTACTTAATACATTAATTAGTGATGATCAATCTGCATTTATTCGGAGGCACAGTATTCATGATTATATTCTAATTATCTAGGAATCTGTTCATTCAATGCACCTCTAAAGTTAAAAATCTTATTGTAGTAATTAAATTAAATCTTAGAAAATCTTTTTATAGACTTTCTTGGAATGTCATTCTCAAAACTCTTTCCTTGATAAATTTTTCTACTAAATATATTGATTGGATTCAAGCTTTTGTTCAATCATCATGTTTCTCTTATCTTATTAATGAAAAATTTTTATCTACTTTTAATAGTCTGGTGTTCATCAAGAAGACCCATTATCCCCTCATTTATATATTTTAGTTACTCAATTTTAACTTAATTAATTAATAAAGGTATTCGGTATAAGAAACTTACCCCTCTTAGCTTTGCTCCTAACTACAAGCTTAGTCATATAATTTTTATGGATGACATTTTATTATGCTTTCGTGCTAAGAAGTCTTGCAATACTCCTAAAAATATCTTTCAATATTATGAATCTCTTGCTAATCAACATATAAATCCCTTAAAATCTGAAATATTCTTTCTTAAACATATTTTTAGATCTGCAAAATCTAATATTTTCTCTTGGTTAGGCTTTCAAGAAAGAACATTTCCCTTTAAATACCTTGAAGTTATCATTGCACCATGAAGGATTTCCTCTTACTGCTTATGATGACATTCTTTAAAAAATAAAGTCTAAATTAGCTACTTGGCAGAATTTGCATCTCTGTCAGGCTGTTAGACTAGTTTTTATTAAATAAATCCTTCAATACATATTCATACTTTGAGTGTTACCTTGGTTTAGCACTCTATCTTAAAGAAAATTGAAACTTTAAGCAAAAATTTATTTTGGCAAAACAAACTTAATAGCAAGGGTCTTCACCTAATTAAATAGAACACTATCACGTCTCCTACTAACTCAAAGTGGCCTTAATATTCATGGTATTAGATGTTTTAAATGTATTTTACCAGCCTCTCCCGTATAATCAGATATCTAAACAATGATGGCACTCTATGGTTTAATATCATTCATGCTAAATATTATTTCATAAATCCTTAAAATATTCCTAAATATAACCGCTGCAGTTGGAGTCCAACTGAAATATATTTATAGAATCCTTGATTACTTTGTGTGAAGGTTTTTTTTTTAAAGATAAACAGGTAATGGTGCTAACACATCTATCCTTCAAGATGCTTAATGTATCATTACATTACGAACTTGCCTTTCTTAATTATGCATTATTACCTACGGTGCAAAGGTTGATGCGTTTATTCAATCTAGTAGCCAGAATAATCAGTAAATTTGGTTGATTTGCGTACGCTTGATTTGGTTGATGTCAATAAAGCTATTGAGGTTACTCAGTATCCTAGTGATGACACTTGGATAATGAAAGGAACACCCTTCTAGAGGAGCATTTACTCTTCCAAGGGATTTAAGATCCGATACTATACATTGTTGGCATGGCTGGTAAGATTATGGAAACTTCTTATTACTCTCTCTCTATTGATAGAATATCGAAGATTCATATGAATATTGTTTCTATTTGTCCTTTTTGCAAAACCACTTCTCAATGAATTGAACACCTTTTCTTTTAATGTTCTTTTTCTAATCAACTCTGGGTTTAGTAATAAGAAAACCTTAAGTTTACTTTCGAATTCAAATCTACCTGGATTTAGGGTGATTAGCTTAAAGAGGGTTTAAACCTGAGAATGGGAAGAATTATTTAGACGGTCATTCAAAATCAACTATGGTTCATTTGAAAAATAAGGAATAATACTCGTTTTTTAACTCAACTCCTACTAAGTGAGATAGAGCTTAGGCTTTAGCTCGTATTGGCTATTATGCCAGAATTGTTATTAGAAGATATTAAGAAATACTCTTCAGTTGAAATGGTAAAAACCACCTGTAAACTGATAATATAAGATAAGTACTGATGACTTTACTTGTTTGCAAGATGGAGAGGAGGATTCATCGCTCAAGATCACCAAGTCATTTTCCATGATTGTCATATCTCATATTTATAAAATATAATAAATTATCATTTTATTAATCGTAATTTATAGAATACACTCCCCCTTTTTTTCACCAATGAATTTAATTTTTTATCTTTATAATAATAAATATCCTATTAACTAGAAAAAGACTACATCTTCTTAGTAGAGTCACGAGTCTCTCCCAGCTTTAGATCTATTGTAAAGTTGTAGATTATACTGAAAATAAATATAAGATAAAAATATATCAGCAACCACATATGCTGGTAGGATCCTCGAAAAAATCATAAAAATAATCTTTAACATTCATAAAACAAATGTCAATAATTTAATAAAGAATAATATATCGATTCATCATAAAACTTATGCATCAGAAAAATGATGATAATTTCTTAAGCAAAATCACACATCAGCCACATGTAACACATACATAACAACTAGATAATAAAGGTGTACATCACACCCAATGGTGCACTCTCCCAATAGTGGATGGAGAGGCATTCTCCACAGGATGGATTTCTCCTAACAACGGATGGAGATAATCCATATCGCACTCCCAATAGCGTATGGGGTGGTATCCCTCACCTGCCTAAGTGGGGACACGTTCCTCCCAACAGCGGATGGAGGAACCGTCTAACCATCATGTTTGATGGTTCGCTAATCTCCGAAGGGAATCGCCATACCTACCCTCTATAGGGATACACAAACATCCATGATCATTCATTTACATTTATTCATTCATTCATTCATACATGCATCTAAGAAATAGTATAATCAAATATTATAAGAGACTTTGTTTTATGTACTATCTAGTAGACTATGTCCATTGGTGGCTCCATACTGTGATGAGCTTGCAGCTTCTTTCACAGGTTGCATTTTCAATGTTGACTATTAGCTTAGTTACATATAGTACATGATAACAATCATCTTAATATCATAAACTTAAGAAAAGTAGAAAACCAATAATCCTTTTCAAATAACATCTTCAAATAAAACCTTTAAATTCATCAAATCATAAAAGGTTAAAACATCAATATCTCAATAGTCCTCAATCAACAAAAATCCTAATTGGAATAGCTCAATTGATTTAAACCAAATTCAATTCAATTATGACATAACAAAACCAATCTCAAATCCTTATAGAACCGATCTGGAATCACCCTAGGCTGGTCTAATTTAGATTTGATTGATCTCAATTAGGTCAAGTAGGTCCGAATTGATCAAGTTAGTTTGAAATCACCCTAAACTGACCTTAACCGATCAAACCTATCTAATTTAGACAAAAGAGCTTAAACTAATAAAGGAAGAAGAAATCAGACTACATCATATAGTGCTAACCTAAACTGAATCAACCCACCTGAGTCTTGGATGGGTTATATGCGCTAAACATGCTTGTCCTAAGAATTAGGTTAAGTTAAGGTACAACGAGCTAGGTTGAGGAGCGACGATGTATCTAATATCAATCGCATTGCTAGGCATGCTTAACTTAATGGACTATACTAAGCCTCACTCATAAGTTGGGTTGAGCCTTACCACTAAATTGGGTCATGCTTGGCTCGCGAGTCGGGTCATGCCTAGACACATGATTTAGGGTCGTGTTTGACCATATGGAATAAGTCGTACCTAGCCACATAAGTTGGTCTATGCTTGGTCACATGAATGGGTCGTACATGGCCATATGGACTGGATTATATCTGGCAACATGGCTGGGTCATGCTTGGCTACATGGGTTAAGTCATATCTTACCACATAGGTTGGCTCCTACCTGACCACATAAGCTAGGTCATGCCTAGTCACATGGGTTGACTGTACCTAGCCACATGGGCTGGGTTGTACATAATCACATGGGCTAAGTCGATTTAATTTGATAGATCAACTTCACTTAAGTCAGACTCTAATTAGACTCCTCTTATCAAATTAGATTTCAAAAATCTAAATTATCATATAATAACTCAAATTCATGAATTAAAGAATTTATATTCATAATCTTAAATTTAAAACTAATTAAATCATACAAATTTATACATATTTCTTAAAATATAAACATATCTAATTAAATAAATTAGAACCGTTAATCTAAAGGTAAGAATTTTAATAGTTAAATCAATATTAAAACTTACTTAAACTTAAGAGATCAATATCCATCAAATAATCATTCCAAAATCATAAATCAATTATCATTATTTTTAAATCATAAAATTTTGAAAGTTTAAATCTTATTATGCATCATAAAATTATAACAATCCCAATATCAAATTTTAAAACATAAATCAAAGCTAATAAAAAAAAGATAAAGGATCCTACCTCTCCTCGGCTATCCTTTCCTCGAGATCATCTCCTCGGGAAGCCCTCTCCTCAATCCTCCAATTGTGATGCTCGGTGAGGAATGGGAGAAGAGGAGACCCCTTATATAGAAAAAGATGATATCTCTCCAAAAAGGCCAATAAGTATTTAATTTTATATTAATTTTATTTTTATTTTACTTTCACGTATAAAGATAGAAACATAATATTTATTTATAATGATTCATACTTAGAAATGGAATGTATACTATTTACTTCCTAAAAATCACATTACTTATTAAGAAATAAATCAATCAATAATCTAATTAATTAGTAAGATTCCTAACTTATCCACATGATTATGAAAATCAAATTTAATTATTTTCTTAACTATAATACACAAACATGAAAGTTAATAATAAAGTAATACATTATTTATAGTAATTAATTTATATTAAGGGAGAAATCATCGGTGATTACATTTCTCCCCCATTTAATAGAAATTTGGCCTCCAATTTTGATTAAAAATAATATTAATCAATATAGTGAGCTCTTGAAATACTATGTCAAAAGACAAATTTAAAAAATATTTAGATTAAATATACCACTCAAAGACTTTAAATTAAAAGATTTTTTAATATATATTTTTTTAACATAAAATATATGACAAATTAATGAAATTCATCGAATAATTTTGATTTTAGATTACTCATAATAAGTATATCAAATTCTATATCTAATAAATTAATAAAATTTTTAAGTTTTAAAAGTTAATTGATTGTTGACAAAAATATAAGTTGAGGTGTAACTCAAAAGCAATTGAAATGTTGAAAATTTATCAAACTATTCAACATATATTCTTTTATAATTTCAAATGATTTATATTTTATATATGTCAAAGAAATTACATTATATTTAATTCTCATTTGATTCCATCATTGCCTTAAATAACATCTGATAATTAATTTGATATTAAGTCAAAATTCTATTTAAATTAATTACTCATACAATCAATGCATGATCAAATTTATTCAACTATAAAGGCACATATTTTATTAATGTCAAGAGTAATTTCTACAAATCATTCTAACATATGTCAAATCTAATATCAATTTTAAGAATAATATATGATAACAAAAATTATAAATATAAAATCTTTTTAATTTATATTTTTAAAAGATCTTATAAAATTTTTTACACTTAAAATTATCAAAACTTTTATATCCAAGAGAATAACTAAAACTTATTATAATCTTCAATTAGTAAAATTAGATATGTTAACTATAATAAAATTGAAAAAGATAATTAATCATCGATCCTAAAACCACACAATAAGTGACAAATATATTTTATTAAATTCATCCTATTCATGATTATAGATAAAATAATATTCCAGAACAAAGTGTAATAAAAATAATATGTCAAACTATAATAGAAATTATGCCAAATTTTATTCATGTATAATCTACTTTCAATTTATAACAAAATTATATGAATAAATTTTAGGTCCCCAACATAAAAATGATATGTTCAAGATAATAAATATTATAAGACTTGTGTAATAAACCAAATTTATTTTTTTTATAAAATAACAATCTAAAAATATTTTACGGTTAACATAAGCATCATTTAACATTTCTAGTCAAATTGTCAAATTATTTTTATTTTAAGTATAAATCTAATATGTGCATCTTCATTAATAACTAAGCCAATTAATATTGTTTATTTATCATATATATCTCAAAAAAATTCTATAATCAAATTAACAATTCTTATCTATTTTTCAAAAAGGAGATAAGAGTGTTGTGATAAAAATCATATTCAAAATGTAAAACTTTATGAGAGTCTTTAAGATAAACTAATACACTATTTATTTTAACTTAGAGAAAATTAAATTTTTTCCCTTTTACTCAATAATCCTATTACAAGTAATTTAACGAGATCATTTTTGTGTGATATCTTTAATCAATCAATTATTTATCAAAAAAATATATTTGGCTCAATAAAATAATCCTAAACTTCTAAAATCATGCTTTTGTTGAATTACTATGTAACTCTCAAGATCTACATCTCAAAAACTAATTAGGACATCTAATATTCTAATCCTAGGATCTCATATTCCAACGGGTCCTCAAAATCATTGCTCTGATACCATTAAAATTATCACATCCTAGATTTATAAAATATAATAAATTATTATTTTATTATTCATAATTTATAGAATACACTCCCTTTTTTCATCATTAAATTTATTTTTTTATCTTTACAATAAAAAATATTCTATAAACTAGAAAAAGACTATATCTTCTTAGTAGAGTCACGAGTCTCTTCCACCCAAGCTTAAGATCTATTATAAAGTTGTAGATTATATTGAAAATAAATATAAGATAAAAACATATCAACAACCACACATGCTAGTAGGACCCTCGAAAAAATTATAAAAATAATCTTTAACATTCATAAAACAAATGTCAATATTTTAATAAAGAATAATATATCGATTCATCATAAAACTTATGCATCAGAAAAATGATGATAATTTCTTAAGCAAAATCACACATTAGCCACACACAACACATACATAACAACTAGATAATAAAGGCGTACATCGTACCCAATGGTGCACTCTCCCAATAGCGGATGGAGAGATATTCTCCATGGGATGAATTTCTCCCAATAGCAAATGGAGATAATCCATATCGTACTCCCAACAGTGGATGAAGTGGTATCCCTCACCCACCTAAGTGAGGACACGTTCCTCTCAATAGTGAATAGAAGAGCTATCTAACCATCACGTTTGACGGTCCGCTAATCTCTGAAGGGAATCGTCATACCAACCCTCGGTAGGGATACACAAACATTCATAATCATTCATTTACATTCATTCATTCATTCACACATGCACCAAGAAATAGTATAATCAAATATTATAAGAGACTATGCTTTATGTACTATCTATTAGACTATGTCCATTGGTGGCTCCACACTATGATGGGCCCGTAGCTTCTTTCACAGGTTGCACTTCCAATGTGGACCATTAGCCTAGTTACATATAGTATATGATAACAATCATCTTAATATCATAAACTTAAGAAAAATAGAAAACCAATAATTCTTTTCAAATAATATTTTCAAATAAAACCTTTAAATTCATCAAATCATAAAAGGTTAAAACATCAATACCTCAATAGTCCTCAATCAACAAAAACCCTAATTAGAATAGCTCAATTGACTTAAACCAAATTCAATTTAATTATGACATAATAAAACTAATCTCAAATCCTTATAGAACCGGTCTGGAATCACCCTAGACTAGTCTAATTTAGATTTAATTGATCTCGATTAAGTCAAATAGGTTCGAATTGATCAAGTTAGTTTGGAATTACCCTAAACTGACCTTAACCGATCAAACCTATCTGATTTAGTCAAAAGAGCTCAAACCAATAAAGGAAGAGAAAATTAGACTGTATCATATAGTGCTAGCCCAAACTGAACCAACCCATTTGAGTCTTGGATGGGTCATATGCACTAAACATGCTTGTCCCAAGAAATTGGTTAAGTTGAGGTACAACGAGCTAAACCGAGGAGCGACGATGTGTCTAATGCCAATCACATCGCTAGGCATGTTTAACTTAATAGGCTAGGCTAAGCCTCACTAATAAGTTGGGTTGAGCCTTACCACTAAACTAGGCCATGCTTGGCTCGTGAGTCGAGTCATGCCTGAACATATAATTTAGGGTCGTGTTTGACCATATGGACTAAGTCGTACCTAGCCACATTAGTTGGTCTTTGCTTGGCCACATGATTGGGTCATACATGGCCACATGGACTGGATTATATCTGGTCACATGAGTTAAGTTATACCTTACCACATGGACTAGCTCCTACCCGACCACATAAGCTAGGTCATGCCTAGTCACATGGGCTGACTGTACCTAGCCACATGGGCTGGGTCTTATATAACCACATAAGCTAAGTCGATTTAATTTGACAGATCAACTTCACTCAAGTTAAATCCTAATTAAACTTCTCTTATCAAATTAGATTTCAAAAATCTAAATTATCACATAATACTCAAATCCATGAATTAAAGAATTTAAATTCATAATCTTAAATTGAAAACTAATTAAATCATACAAATTTATAAATAATTCTTTAAATACAAGCATATCTAATTAAATATATTAGAACCATTAATCTAAAAGTAAGAATTTTAAAAGTTAAATCAATATTAAAATTTACTTAAACTTAAGAGACCAATATCCATCGAATAATCATTCCAAAATCATAAATCAATTATCATTATTTATAAATCATAAAATTTTGAAAATTTGAATCTTATTATGCATCATAAAATTATAACAATCCCAACATCAAATTTTAAAACATAAATTAAAGCTAATAAAAAAGAGATAGAGGGTCCTACCTCTTCTCGGCTATAATTTCCTCGAGATCATTTTTTCGGAAAATCCTCTTCTCAATCCTCCCATTATCATGCTCGGTGAGAAATGAGGGAATAGGAGAAGATAAGATCTCTCCAAAAAGATAAGTAAATATTTAATTTTATATTAATTTTATTTTTATTTTACTTTCACATACAAGATAGAAACATAATATATATTTATAATGGTTCACGCTTAGAAATGGAATGTATACTATTTACTTCCTAAAAATTACATCACTTATTAGGAAACAAATCAATCAATAATCTAATTAATTAGTAAGATTCCTAACTTATCCATATGATTAAGAGAATCAAATTTAATTATTTTTTTAACTATAATACACAAACATGAAAGTTAATAATAAAATAATATATTATTTATAGTAATTAATTTATGTTAAGAGAAAAATATTACACAAATTAAGCAAACGCAATAGAGCTGAGCGTCTGCTATCAACAATGGGGTTAAAAAAGCCAAATTGAGGCCAATTCTCTTACTTTAGCATATTTGCTACAATCAGATGCTAAATATCCATGGATTGTAAAGCACTTAATAGCTGACATCAAACAGCTTATATTGCAACTTCTATAATCCGGTAGCACAATGGATTGCTAAGAAAGCTAGAATAGATAAAGCAACTACAGTATGGACAAATCAGTTCCCCAAGAATTGGCTGTAACTCTCCAAAGTATAATTTTTGGTAGAGCTGTGAAGCTTTAATATTTTTTTTTTTAAATTATAATATCTTAAACCCTGGATCTTAGGCCTCTTTCTTTATCTCAATTATAGGTCAAAGGTATTACTTGAGTTCTTTATTCATAGATGGTGAACTCAAGATCTTGACTCCAACAATGATAAAAAAAATTCTATCTTAACTAAAACTCATAAAATCTTATCTAATTATAAAGTTTAACATGTTGAATCTCGGATTTTGATGATAAAATCAATTGGTGAAATATTTGTTCTAATCTATATTGTCAAAAATAAGTGTGCATCAACTACGATGGGTCAGAAATATAAAGTGATTTGCCGAGGTCAATTCCGTCGGGTGTTCAAGAGTTCATCGGAAGTTCGAAGGATCGTCGGAAGTGTTGCCGAAACCAACCAAGATCGAATCAGGGACTTGTCGAAGTTTTCAGAAGTTCATCGCAAAGATCGTTGAAGGTTCGTGGAACTTTGCCGAGAAGGTTCGGAAGCTTGTCGAAGACTCGTTGAGCGTGCCATACAAGCCGGGAGTATGCTGGGAATCCGTCGGAAGAAATCCGAGGGAAATATCGGAGGACCGCTGAAGTCTCATCGTAAAGCTCGCCGGAATAAGACTTGAAGAATGTCGGTTTAAATCACTGTTAATTATATTTTAATTTCGTAGTTGGCACGTACTTAGGGCAAGGATTTAGAATTAATCCTGCTCTAAATTGGTAGGGGCCAACCGGGCCCTTACTGGGCTTTTTAGGCCTTGAACAAGGCCCATTCAAAGAAAGTGAATGGGCTAGCGTAGCACCGCTTTGGCAGTTTGTGTCTTTGGGTGGTGCTACCGCCACTGAAGCGATAGTACCACCCGGCTATAGTATATAGTGGCGGTAGTATCGCTGCCTACTCCAAAGCGTAGCACCGCTGTGTATCTTGTTAGTCTGACGACGACCAGGCGGTAGCACCGCCAAAGACCGAACTCATTTGATTTCAAATTTGGAGCCCAAATTTGAAACCATTTTGGATCTATAAATACCCCCCCTTTCTCAGCTGAAAGGGTAACCCTTTTGAGAGTTAGAATCTTGAGTTTAAATCTTTGAATAGTCTTGAAAAGCCTTGTCTCTTGCTAAGTGTTCACCTCCTCCTTCTTCTTGAGAAATCTTGTAAGAGTGTGAACCTCTTGTAAAGGGTTGTAAAAAGGGGTATTTGGTTCTTCCCCTTCAAAGGATTTGCTAGTGGAAGTACGGAGCCTTATCGTGAAGGCTTCAAGAGTGGATGTAGGTCATTTGACCGAACCACTATATATCATTGTGTTCATGAATGTGTGAGTGTTTACATTTCTGAATCATTTTATTACTTAGCTGCAAATTGCTTAGTTCATTGCTATTTCCTTTACTCAAGCAACTTCTTACAAGTTCTCTTTCATCGAATCGAAATCTTCCTACGAACTTGTCTTTGTACGAAGTCGGCTTCAAAGTTACGTTTTTAATCCACTGCACTAATTCACCCCCCCCTCTCTTAGTACCTTTTCGATCCTAACAATTGGTATCAGAGCAAGGTTTACTCTCATATTGGTTTAAAACCCAAGAGAGATGGCCTACTCCGGTATGCAAGAGGGTCACTCTATTACTCGTCTGCCTATGTTTAATGGGTCGGATTATACGTATTGGAAGACTCGTATGAGGATTTTTCTCATTTCTATGGACTTCGAACTTTGGAACATTATTGAAAATGGCTTTGCAAAATCTTCTCTTCCGATGAGTGAGTGGAATGAGTCGGAAAGGAAGATTTTTGCTCTCAACACAAAGGCTATGAATGCCTTATTTTGTGCGCTTGATAAGAATGAGTTTAATCGGGTTTCTATTTGTGAATCGGCATTTGATATTTGGCGCACTATTGAAATCACTCATGAAGGCACTAGCCGAGTGAAAGAGTCCAAAATCAACATTCTTGTGCATTCTTATGAACTTTTTCGGATGAAACCAAATGAGTCCATTGGAGACATGTACACCCGCTTTACGGATGTCATCAATGGACTTAAAGCTCTTGGTAAAGGTTTTTCTAATTTTGAGTTGGTAACTAAAATTTTAAGATCCCTTCCAAAGAGTTGGGATCCAAAGGTTACGACCATTTAAGAGGCCAAGGATCTTAAAATATTTTCGCTTGAAGAACTTATTGGGTCTCTAATGACCTACGAGATGACATGCCATGCTCATGAAGAGCTTGAGAACCCCCTTCCAAAGAATAGGAAGGATATGGCACTTAGAACACAAGAAGATCACTTGAAAGGAACATCAAGTGATGAGGACAGTGACAATGACATTGCACTTTTAACTCGAAAGTTTAAGAAATTTATAAGAAAGAACAAATTTAAAAATGACATAAAAAATAAATTTGAACACAAAAAGGACAAAGTTATTTACTACGAATGCAAGAAGCCGAGACACTTCAAGAATGAATGCCCTCAAGCCAAGAAGAAGCAATTCAAGGAGAAGAAAACTTTGAAGGCCACGTGGGATGATTCAAGTGACTCCGAGGTTGAAGAAGCTAGCAACAAAGAGGAGGCCAACTTCGCGCTAATGGCATTAGGAGAAGAGGTTAGTGAGTTATTTAATGAAGAGTTATCTTTCGATAAACTTTCTATCACTTTTCATGAGTTATTTGATGAATGTAGAACTCTTAGTGTGAAGTTCAATTTGCTTAAGAAAGAGCATGCTTTATTACAAAATAAATTCAATAGTCTCCAAACCCCTTCTCTACCCCCATGCTCTAAGTGTGAACACTTGGAAGTAACAAAAAGGGAGAACTTGCTACTCAAAGAGACCCTAAACAAGTTTAAGGTCGGTAGCAAGGGCTTGGACATGATCCTTGCTAACAAGGGTCACGTCGGAAATAGGAGTGGAATCAGATTTGTGAGTGGATCTCACCAAAATCCCACCATCTTCATTAAAGGACCTACATTGCATGTATCACCCCATTTGAAATGTAATTTTTGTGATAAAACAGGACATGTTGCTTACAAATGTCCATTCAAGAAATTTAGTCCACAAAAATTGATATGGGTTCCTAAAGGAACCATAAACAACTCAATGTTGAATTACAAATTAAGTAGATCAATTTGTAAGGCACCTAAAATCAAATGGGTACCTAAAAACCATCCTCTTTTGTAGACAAACTCACAAGCTAGGAGCAAGAAATGGTATCTTGATAGTGGATGCTTAAGGCACATGACCGGAGATCCATCTTATTTCTCTATGCTCACTAGCAAAGAAGAAGGGTATGTCACCTTCGGAGACAACAACAAGGGTAAAATCATTGGCAAGGGGACCATAGGTAACAAATCAAGTTTTTCAATTGATGATGTGTTGCTAGTTGATGGTTTAAAATATAATCTTTTAAGCATTAGTCAATTATGCGATAAAGGTTATGTTGTTAGATTTGAATCTAATGTTTGCATTATTGAAAAACCAAACAATGACATATCCATGATTGTTTTAAAACAAAACAATGTCTACACCATAAATATTGATGAATTAAGTAATGAAATGTGTTTTTCAGTTTTGAATGATGATGCTTGGCTTTGGCATAGGAGATTAGGCCATGCAAGCATGAAACTAATTTCTAAGATTTCATCTAGAGAGTTAGTAAGAGGTATCCCAAACATGAAATTTATCAAGGACAAGGTATGTGATGCATGTCAACTAGGAAAATAAATAAAAACTAGTTTCAAATCAAAAAATCAAATTAGCACCACTAGACCATTGTAATTGATCCATTTGGACTTATTTGGACCAATTGACATAACAAGCCTAGGAGGTAGCAAATATGCCTTTATAATTGTGGATGACTATAGTAGATATACTTGACCTATTTCTTGGCTCAAAAAGTGATTGTTTCAAATGTTTCTCTAAATTTTGTAAAGTCACTCAAAATGAAAAAGGTTTTATGATTTCATCGATTCAAAGTGATCATAGAGGTGAATTTCAAAATTATGACTTCCAAAATTTTTATGAAATAAACGGATATAACCATAACTTCTCTACTCCAAGAAATCCACAACAAAATGAAGTAGTGGAAAGGAAAAATAGAAGTTTGCAAGAAATAGCTATAACCATGTTAAATGAATACAATTTACCAAAATATTTTTGGGCCGAAGCCGTGAATACGGCTTGGTATGTTATGAATAGAGTTCTAGTGAGACCATCCCTATCTAAAACTCCATATGAATTATGGAATGATAAAAAACCCAATGTTTCTTATTTTAAAGTTTTTGGTTGTAAATATTTTATTTTAAATGAAAATGATGCCTTAGGAAAATTCGATGCAAAATCCAATGAAGGCATATTTCTTGGTTATTCTTTCGTTTCTAAGGCTTTTCGTGTTTTCAACAAAAGAACCTTAGTTATAGAAGAATCTATTCATGTGGTTTTTAATGAAATTTTTGAATTTAAGAAGAAAGATTTTGATGATGATTTTGGCTTTGATAATTTGAATTTGAATGAACCCTCTCCTCAAAATGACAACTTGGATGCATCTTCTTCCCAAACTTCCTTACCCAAGGAATGGAAGTATGTAGATACTCATCCCAAGGAGTTAATTATAGGAGATGCATCGAAAGGGGTTCAAACTCGCTCTTCTTTCAAAGATTTTTGTGCCCATGCCGCTTTTCTTTCTCAAGTTGAACCAAAATGCATTGATGATGCCTTGAAAGATGATTCTTGGGTTATCGCAATGCAAGAAGAATTGAATCAATTTGAGAGGAATGAGGTATGGAAGCTTGTTCCTAGACTTAATGACCACTTAGTTATTAGTACTAAGTGGGTCTTTAGAAACAAGTAAGATGAATGTGGTATCGTGGTTAGAAACAAGGCTAGACTAGTGGCCAAAGGTTTCAACTAAGAAGAAGGTATCGATTACGAAGAGACCTTCGCTCCGGTGGCAAGATTAGAAGCCATTAGGATGCTCCTTGCCTATGCTAGTAGTAATGATTTCAAATTATTTCAAATGGATGTCAAAAGTACATTCTTAAATGGTTTTATTTTCGAAGAAGTGTATGTCGAATAACCACCCGGATTTGAAAATTCTCTTCTCCCTAACCATGTGTTTAAGCTAACTAAGGTGTTATATGGTCTAAAACAAGCCCCTAGGGCTTGGTATGAGAGGCTTAGTTCTTTTTTAATTTCAAATGATTTCACTAAAGGCAAGGTTGATACTACATTGTTTATTAAACATTTTGAAAATAATTTTCTTATTGTTCAAATTTATGTTGATGATATTATTTTTGGTTCTTCTAATAAATCACTATGTGAATCATTTGCCAAGAATATGAGTGATGAATTTGAGATGAGCCTAATGGGAGAACTAAATTTCTTTTTAGGATTGTAAATTAAGCAACTAAGTGATGGTATATTTCTAAATCAATCAAAGTATACATTAGAATTGTTAAAATGATTTAACATGGATAGATCAAAAGACATTAGCACTCCTATGAGCACCTCCACTAAGTTAGATATAGATGAAAAAGGAGAAAGTTTTGATAAAAAACATATAGGGGCATGATAGGTAGCTTGCTTTATCTCATCAGAACTGCACGACATCATGTTTAGTGTGGGGTTATGTGCAAGATTCCAAGCTAATCCTAAGCTATCTCACTTCAAAGCCGTTAAGAGAATCCTTAGATATCTTAAAGGGACTCCGAATCTTGGATTATGGTATCCAAAATCCGATAACTTTGATTTGAAAGCTTATGCAGAAGCGGATTTTGGTGGATGTAAAATAGATAGAAAAAGTACATCCGAAACATGCCAATTTTTAGGACATGCACTTGTTTCTTGGACTTCCAAGAAACAAAATTCAGTTGCACTATCTACGGCAGAAGCCGAATACATAACTGCAAGTACATGCTGTGCACAGGTTATTTAGATGAAAAATAAGCTAGAAGACTATGGAATTTATTTAAAGAATATTTCTATAAAATTTGATAACACGAGTTATATCTGTCTAACTAAAAATCCGATTCAACACTCTCGAACTAAGCACATTAACATTAGGCATCATTTTATACGTGATCATGTTAGTAGTAAAGATGTCACCTTTGAATTTATTGATACAAATCATCAATTAGCAGATATTTTTACAAAACCCTTAAATGAGGAACAATTTGATTTTATTAGAAGGGAATTAGACATGTTAAATTGTCCTAATAAATGAGCTTTATTGTATGAGATTTTTCTTTGAAATTTTGGTTTTCGTCGATTTGACTTCCTCTCGAATTTCTTTTTGAAATTTCGGATTTCTTTTTTACATCATCCCATCTTTAAAATCTCTGAAACAAATTCAGAATAATTTTTTTTTTAAAAAAAATATTTTGTGGGGCCAGCGGTAGCACCGCCTGGGTATTCGACTCCCAGGCAGTAGCATCGCTTGGTTGGCGGTAGTACCGCCTGAACACCCCCATATTAAAGGGGGTGTTAGGGTCGGCGGTAGAACTGACCGAAAACTCTCTCCCTTTCATTCTTCTCCCTCCTAACCACCTATAAGCCTTCTCCTCTCCATTCTTCCTCCTCCTAAAGGGCAATCAAAGGTATTTTTGTGATCCAAGCTCCTCACTTCTCTATAAAACACAAACAAGGTAATAGCTGAAATTTTCTCTTCTACTCACAATTGCTTATCTTTTCCTTATTATTTCCTTTTGTTTGTTCATCATGAATAGATATAGACATGGCTCCTAAGAAATCAACAAGAGGGAAAGCGAAAAGGTTGGAAGGAGATTCATTTGACCCAATCCTTTTTAGATCTAATGAGGTAGCCTTAAGATACCCAAATTTTGATTGTAAAACCATACATAAGGGTAAACATGTTGATCTAGGTGAACTAGGAAACCTAGAACCTATTAGATGGTTTGCTAATCCAAATGCTCTACCTATCTTGCAAATTAATGAACCAATCTACCCTACGTTGGTTAAGCTATTTTATGCTAACATGATTATTAAAGTTGATGTTTTGTCCACCTATGTGTTAGGAACCACAATTCAGATTTCTGATCGTATCATATGTGAGTTACTTGGAATTGAAGAAACGAATAGAGGATGTTATTTTAGAGGACAATGGGATATGGATGCAATCGGAGCAACCCACTCCGAAGCCTTAGAAATGATTTTTGCTAATCCTAACCTAGGCATTATCCCTAAAAGCTGCGAGCACTTATTACCTTTTAACTCGAAATTACTTCATCACATTATGATGAGCATTCTACTTCCGAAGTAGTTTCATCCTGATGAAATGAGTATGTTGGAACTGAGTACGATGTATTGGATTATGACTAGACAAAACAACTGCTTTGGTTATTTAATTAGACAACATATGATAGAAATTTTCTCTAGAGATTCGATGTTGTCGTATAGTGGGTTGATCACTAGACTCATTGTTGCCCATGACATTTGTGTGTCACCCAACGAGGAAGTAATGAAAGTTGATAGATATAACACAATTAATAGAAGTCTCCTGAAGCGGCTTAGATGCACCTTTAGAGATGGCATATGGATTAGGCAACCTAGAAGGGTTGATATAGTTCCTCCACTAGTAGAGCAACCTGAAACACCAATTTTTAGGGGAAATGAATCTCCTCCGCCTAGTCCCGTTGATCTAGCACCGTCTGAGCCAGCTCTTGCTCCATCTACTGAAGATCCGATCATGCGTGCCTTGAATCAAATCACATCACAACAAACTAAAATTTTGAAGGAAGTGCAACAAATGAACCACAAAATAGATCACTTGTATAGGCATCTTGGCGTTCCACCTCCGGAGTAGCTGTTGTTTTCTTTTTAAACACTTGTCCTGTTATACTTATGACTACTATGGATGATGTTGTAACTTTCATTTCATCTACTCAGCTTTTGCGTGAACTTTTTTTTTCAATTTGATCGTAATTTTAACTTGATACCTTCTTCCTTGTAACTACTATGGATTACACTTTTATATCATTTTATGACGTGATACTTTCCTCGAATGGTTTCTTGCTCTCTCCATGACAATGAATGGTTTCTTCACCTTCATTATTTTTGTTGATGACAAAGGGGGAGAAAAATATAAATTGCTATGATGGAGTAATTGTTGCAATGTTGGAATAAAATGTTTAAAGTGAAATATGAATCAATTGTATCGCATTGCAAATGCTTAAGAACTCTTATTCTTGAGATAAGCTACTTTTTCATGTGATATCATGACTTGATATTAAAACACTCTTTTGGATATCACTTGATCTTTATCATGTTTGAATTAATATTTCTGGTTATTATAGGTGTAAATACTTTGACATTGTTTAAAATACATTGCTTTGAGTATTTATGCCTAAGCTTGCTTATTAAGCTTTATGTTGAATGAAATCTATTCGATTTGGCTTAAATTCAAAAGATTGAATTTAAGTGCTTTTTACCTTCTAATGATATGGCATATAGATAGGGAGAGTTGAGTTTAACTCCATCATCAATTGATTGTCATCATCAAAAAGGGGGAGATTGTTGAATCTCGGATTTTGATGATAAAATCAATTGGTGAAATATTTGTTCTAATCTATATTGTCAAAGATAAGTGTGCAAGATTAACTACGATGGGTCAGAAACATAAAGTGATTTGCCAAGGTCAAGTCCGTCGGGTGTTCAAGAGTTCATCGGAAGTCCGAAGGATCGTCGGAAGTGTTGCCGGAACCAATCAAGATCGAATCAGGGACTTGCCGAAGTTTTCGAAAGTTCCTCGCAAAGATCGTTGAAGGTTCGCAGAACTTTGCTGAGAAGGTTCGGAAGCTTGTCGAAGACTCGTTGAGCGTGCCATACAAGCCGGGAGCATGCTGGGAATCTGCCGGAAGAAATTCGAGGGAAATATCGGAGGACCGCCGAAGTCTCATCGTAAAGCTCACCGGAATAAGACTTGAAGAATGTCAGTTTAAATCACTGTTAATTATGTTTTAATTTCGTAGTTGGCAGGTACTTAGGGCAAGAATTTCGAATTAATCATGCTCTAAATTGGTAGGGGCCAACCGGGCCCTTACTGGGCTTTTTGGGCCTTGAACAAGGCCCATTCAGCTTTTGCTGAATGGGCCAGGCGGTAACACCGCTTGGCAGCCATGTGTTGGGTGGTGCTACTGTCCAGCCTGGTGCAGTAGTACCGCCCAGCTACAGTATACAGTGGCGGTAGTATCGCCTGCTCCAGGCGGTAGCACCACCTGTGCACTTTCAGTCTGACGACTAACAGGCGGTAGCACCACCTCTGACAGGTGGTAGCATCGCCAGCACCGGAAACTCCAATTTGATTTCAAATTTGGAGCCCAAATTTGAAACCATTTTGGATCTATAAATACCTCCCTTTCTCAGCTGAAAGAGTAACCCTTTTGAGAGTTAGAATTTTGAGTTAAGTCTTTGAATAGTCTTGAAAAGCCTTGTCTCTTGCTAAGTGTTCACCTCCTTCTTCTTCTTGAGAAATCTTGTAAGAGTGTGAACTTCTTATAAAGGGTTGTAAAAAGGGGTATTTGGTCCTTCCCCTTCAAAGGATTTGCTAGTGGAAGTACGGAGCCTCATCGTGAAGGCTTCAAGAGTGGATGTAGGTTATTTGACCGAACCACTATACATCATTGTGTTCATAAATATGTGAATATTTATATTTTTGAATCATTTTATTACTTAGCTATAAATTGCTTAGTTCCTTGCTATTTCCTTTACTCAAGCAACTTCTTACGAGTTCTCTTTCATCTAATCCAATCCTTTCAAAGCAAAAGTTTGTCATAAGCACAATGTATATGATAAATCTCTTGCATGATGCAAACGTTAACCTGTATGCATCTATTCTTGTTGCATCACACCTGTTCATAGTTAATCAATTTATGCACAAAAGACTTGGTTCTTATGATGCATCCCAACCTACGAGTCAAGTTTCTGTAAATGAACCTTAGATGGCAGATGGCTGCATGTATGAGAAGGAGATTGATTTTTGTTAATGAAAACATTGAGTTTTCTCTGAGGTATTTCTCACGAATTGTTCCTTGTCTTTTTCATTTGCTCCCTGCTTATGATACAATCTAGAAGTTTTTCTCAGGAAATCAGGTTTGATTTGAAATCTTTTTTCACTGTTTTTTTGTTAGCTTTACTTTTTTCCTTCTTTTATTTGTCTTCCTTTATTTCCATTTTTTTGTTAACACAATTTAATCAGATTTCGAGACAGAACTAGTCTGCCCTGTCTGCCATAAGCCTTATTCTTTAGTCGTAGTAGACAATCTTATTGATTCATCCCTCATCTTGAATTTACTGTTCCAATCTAGGGTCTAAATTTCCTATTATCTGGATTAGCAGAATCGGCATGCTCATGTCCTTCCTCTTTATGTCTGCACTGGTCATCATGCTTCGGGCATATTCTAGATTGTCATTTAGCATATTATTGTATGCAGAAAGCTTTGACCCTTATAACTTTTCTCTTATCCAGCATTCCAGCTAACTGGCTTCTAGGTTGGCAAGTCCTGCTTCTTGCCTAAATCGACATTAGTTTAACATTGGGCACTGTTTGATTATCTTCCATAAACCATAATGATCTAGAGCTTTGCTCAGTATGTTAAACTGTGTTGTCCTTGAAGTCATATATGATAATGCTGTTTCCCCTACAGTTGTTCTTTGGAGATGAGATAGACATTCACGCAAACAAATTGTGATTATAATTGTAAATATACTGACACTTGGATCAGGTATTGGTTCTATCATTGAAACATTATTAGTTACCTTTAAGTAATACTTGGTATTTGGTCTTAGCATTCATTTGTTTTGGCGAGAAATAAGTATAGCCTGTCAACCTGAGTACAAGCACTTGCACAGGGTAATAATTCGTTGTCTCAGAGTTTGGTCATTACATGGTTCACATCCAATTTAGAATATGGCAGTTGGTTAATTAATTTGAAGTGCCAATCAATTGGTCTTTAGTCAATCTTGAGAGACACATTGATATAAGAATATTTTACAGTATGTGACAGCATGAATGTTGAGTGTATTGCCCTTCCCATGTAGAGTTAAAAAATACTTATACAAGTCATACGCATCAAGTATTTCTTCCTTAGCTCACATATGCAATTATCCTTTAGATTTCAGATCTCAACCTTGGCAATAAAGCTTGGTGTCAGGAACATAGCATTCCTTGGTTCAGGTCTCCTATTAGCAAATTACCTTGGTGCTATTCTTGTCACAATTTATATGCCTGAGGTGAACACATTATCCAAAATCCTTTTTGCAAGTCTTGGTTCCTTGTTAACTCAGTGCTTCATTAATTCTAATATTTGTCCACCTCATCGTTATATGGTTTCAAAACTGGCTTGTGTCATTGTAACTGTTGTTGGCAAAAATGAAAGATCTGTTGTACTTTTCATTCAGGATTTGGTTGTATTAACCAAGTGCTTCAGTGCAACCAGCCATGATCGAACTTGTCTTTATACGAAGTCGGCTTCAAAGTTACGTTTTTAATCTGCTGCACTGATTCACCCCCCCCCCCCTCTTAGTGCCTTTTCGATTCTAACATAACATTAGTATCTTTTCCTTGGCTGAAGCGTTATATAAAATATAACAAAAAAATTACGATGCTAAGAGTTATGATTTGAAGTTTAAGATCACAGCCAAAGTCTTGATTAGTTTTGAGGCTTTCTTCATTTTTTTTCTATTCTTATTTGTAGTGGCAAACATTCTTAATTATGGAATTACTCGATTAATGACTGACTATTATAATGATAGAACCCTAGAGAAATTTTATGTAGATTGATCTTTGAGGGGGATTAACCATCGGAACGCTATAGGGGTTCCACCCTCCTAGAAGTTGGCCAAATGACTGTAATTATAGATGAATCTTGTTATTCCAAAAAGATAGAGGCTACATGCTTATATAGGGCTTTAAACCCTAGCCCTAGGGGCTACTTCCTAAGTGAACTATCCATTTTGCCCTCAACCTTAATCGACCAGCCCAATAAAGGGTGGCGACGGCTAAAAAGCCCAAAGGTCCAATGTGTAAACCCTAGTCACTCTTCTTTACAGTATAGAGGTGGCTAGGTAGGGTTTATTATACTCTCACGGAGTTTTTATTAGCTGCTACTTGATTGAGTAGGACCCTACTCTACTAGGGTCCTATCAAGCCCACCCTCTTTAAATTAGCTTTATCCTCAAGACTGAGATTCCATGAACTCAGGGAACCGGATCTTCAGCTCCTCATATGATTCCCATGTGGCATCTTCGAGTAGTAAATTATTCCAATGCACTAGTACTTTAGTAGAGGGACGTCGGCAACGCATCATGATTCTGTGGTCGAGGATGACTTGTGATTGGGTTTGAATATCTCCATCATTAGTGGTGTTGGGCAATTGGATTTGGGGTGACTTTTGTTCTCCCAACTTGGGCTTCAAGCATGACATGTGGAAGACAGGGTAAATTTTGGCATCCTCAAGTAATTTAAGTCTGTATACCATGGCTCCAATACGCTCTGTGATCTGATAGGGCCCATAAAAACATGGAGATAGTTTCATAGAGGCTTGTGTGTTGATGGATAGTTGCTTGTATAGTTGTAGGCAAAGATAAACTTAATCTCCTACTGAAAATTCACTTTCACTTCGTCGTGTGTCAGCTTGTTATTTCATTCTAACTTGAGTGGTAGAGAGATTATCCTTTAGCAACTATAGGAATTTGTCCCTGTCAATTCAATCTTGGTCGACCTGATCTACCTTGGCTAAGCTAATTACATATTTTGGAATCACAGGGGCTAGTCGACCATACAATGCTTCATATAGGGTACATTTTATAGATGAATGATACGTAGTATTATACCACCATTCGGCCCAGGGAAGCCATTTCGTCCACTCCTTTGGCCGATCATTGGTGAAACATCGAAGGTACGTCTCTAAACACCTATTCACTACCTCTGTTTGGTCGTCAGTTTATGGATTATATGTTGTGCTCATCTTGAGTTTGGTGCCCTACAACTAAAATAACTTGGTCCAAAATTTACTAGTGAAGACCCTGTCATGATCACTTACAATGGACTTTGGCATCCCATGCAGTTTAACAATATTTTCTGTGAAAATCTGAGTAATACTAACAGTAGTGTAGGGATTTTGCATAGTACAAATATGAGCATATTTCGTAAGTCGATCAACTACCACGAGGATTGTGCTTTTACCTTTGGAAGGTGGCAGCCCTTCGATGAAGTCCATGGAGATGTCAGTCCACATCGAGTCTGGTATGGATAGTTGTTGTAGTTTCCCTAGACTCACTACTATTTCACCCTTTTATTGTTGACAAACATCACATTGTGCCACATATTCAGAAATAATTTTTTTCATCCCTCTCCAATAAAAATTTTTCTTCACTCTTTTGTAGGTTCTCAGAAATCTAGAGTGCCCTACTGAAGGTGTGGAGTACATTTCATGCAGAATGACTTTGATGCAAGAGGAGTTGGGTATAAATATAATACGATCTTTGTAGCGTAGATCCCTTAAATCTCAAGTATAGTGAGCTATTGCACTTGGATCCTCCAATTTTTTAATGATGTTGTTAGTATCCAGATCCTTCTTCCATTCCTCCCTAATGTCCTCAAGGAAGCCAGTAGTAGGAAGAGAGATGGCTAAAAATTTAGCTTACTCAGGTAGCCGTGAGAGTGCATCTATAACAACATTTTCTTTCCCCTTTTTGTAAATAATTTCATAATCAAAACCTAGACATTTGGTTATCCATTTTTGCTACTTCGGGGATGATATCTTCTGCTCCAAAAAGTACTTAAGGCTTCTATGGTCAGTTTTAATTTGAAATCATCGACCGATCAGGTAGGGTCTCTACTTCGTTACTGTGTGTATAATGACGAACATCTCCTTATTATAAATAAATATTTTTTGATGGGAGGGAGACAACGCCTTACTGGTGTATGCAAGTGGTCGACCATCTTGCATGAGAATGGCTCCAATTCTGACTCCAGATGCGTCAACCTCAATTATGAAGGTTCGATTGAAATCTGGTAGCACTAGCACCGGTGTTGTCGTCATGGCTACCTTAAGTTTGTCGAAGGCAACGGAGGCTTTATCCAACCATTGGAATATATATTTTTTTAGTAGAGAAGTGAGGGGGGGGTACTGATCTTCCCATAGTCCTTCACGAATTGTTGGTAGTAGCCCGTTAGTCCAAGGAACCCGCGTAATAATTTCACGTAAGTAGGTTTTGACCAGCTCTACATTGCTTCGATTTTTGTTGGGTCTACTGTCACTCCTTCTTCTGATATTATATATCCAAGGTACTCTACTTTTTATTGGAGAAAACTGCACTTTGATAGCTTAACAAAATAAGAATTCTCTCAAAGGATCGTCAGAATAAACCGCAAGTGCTAAAAGTGAGTATCGAGAAAATGGCTGTAAATGAGAATATCATTAAAAAATACCAGCACAAATTTACGAAGAAAGCTTCAAAAATTATCATTCATGAGACTTTGGAAGGTTTAAAGAGTATTAGTGAGTCCAAAAGGTATTACCAGGAATTCATAATAGCTGTTATGTGTGCGAAAAGCAGTTTTTGGAATGTCGTCTTCACATACCCGAATTTGGTGGTAACCGGATCAGAGGTCCAACTTCGTGAAAACTTTAGCTCCTTTTAACTCATCAAGAAGTTCATCCACCACTGGTATTGGGTACTTATCCTTGACGGTGATACCATTTAGAGCTCGGCAGTCGATGCACACCCGCCAAGTTCCGTCCTTCTTGCGTACAAGTAGCATCGGTGAGGAATAGGAGCTGCAGCTTGGCCGAATCACCCCTGTTTCAAGCATCTCCTTTATAATCTTCTCAATTTCATCCTTCTGGAGGTGAGGATAGTGATACGACCGAGTGTTCGATGGTGGTTTGCCCAGAAGAATTAGAATTCGGTGGTCATGTTGTCGAGTAGGAGGAAGATCGCACGGTTCAGCAAAAACGTCATCAAATTTAGTGAGAAATTAGGTGAGATTTTGATCTTCAATTTCTATTTTCTTCCCCTCTGGTTGCTGTTGGAGATGCATCAAAAATCCACCATTTATCTAATGTAAAACTTTCTCCATTTGTTGGGTTGAAACATTGGTTACGTTACTTTCGCACTTCCTGCGTAAGATGACATGTTTGCCTTTACGGTAAAATTTCATAATTAATTTGGAAAAATTCTAAGAGATATCACCTAGCATCGTTAGCCATTCTATGCCTAACACAGTCTCATAATTATCAATTGGTAGGAGGAAAAAATCAGCGATAATTTCTTGGTCTTACAGTAATAGTGTCACCTGCGGGCATCTTTGGTCGCACTTGAGGATTCAGCTGTCAATGATATTTACGTCGAACTTGCTGCAACCTTCGATGTGGAGCACCATCTGAGTAGCAACCTTACTATTTAAGAAGTTATTAGTGCTGCCCGTGTCGATGAGAATAGTGATCGGTTGTTGTTTGAGAAGGCCTCCAACTTTCATCGTTAGCGGATTTGAGTAGCCAGCTAGCGCGTGTACCATAAAGTTGGTCGGTTGTGGCTCTTCTTTTACATCTTCTTCATCATGTTCAAGACTCTCTTCTGGGTGTTCAATGACCTCTTTTTCCACTGGTTCAATCACAAGAAGTCTCCCTTTTTTACAGCGATGCTCACGGCTCCACGGCTCGTTACAATGCTAACATAACCCCTTTGTAGATTGCTCTCGAAGCTCTTCTCTTGTCAACTTTTTTAGTGCAGAGGCTTGGCTGATAGTAGGGGGGCTGAGGGCTTTGATATTGCTGGTCGGGGAGTGACCCTAGTCCTCTGAGCTTCGTGGTTCAATCGCTCCTCTTGAAGTCGTGCGAAAGAGATGGCTACCATAAGCGTGTACGGTTGTCGCACTTTAACTTCTCCCCAGATCTCTGGCTTCAAGCCCTCAATAAACATCCCCAATAGCTATTTTTCAGACCAATCATGAGTTTGATTAGATAACCTTTCAAACCTGGTTTGATATTCTTGGATGGTGGAGGTTTGTCGGATCATTGCTAGTTATCCGTCAATGTACTCATAATCGGTTGGTCTAAAGCGGATCAGTAGTCCTTCTTTGAATTGTCACCATGAGAGGACTCCATGAGTGTGTTCAAACCAATCAATCCACTGTATGACATCTCTTTCAAGATGTATAACCATAATTTCCACCATAGATGCGTCAGCGATTTGGGGTACCAAAAATACCGCTTCGCGCATGAGATCCAACCAACCAGGTCTCCTTCTTCCCATCTAGGAAAGTCCACCCTCATGTTGCTAGTTATAGGTGCCCTACAAGCCAATTACATGAGTGATGATACTTATAACATGCTACATCAATCTCTTTACTTATGATTATTGATATTTTCTCACATTATCTGGATGTATATTGTGATGTCATTGGATCTGTACAATAGGAATCAGATCGTGATGAGATCACGATAATGAGACTGATTCACCTTTAAACATAGACCCTAAATAATCTCGATCATAGGTTTCTCAAGAGAGACATCGAGATAACCGGACAGACTAGTGTGCTGTATATCTGTTCATATGATGGAGGTGGCTGGTCTCATAGCTACTTATATAGGGACACTAAGGGCACAGTATAGGTGCTCATTGGAGAATGAGTTCACTGATTGATTCGCTTATAAAATACTGGATGGTTATTGATACCTCACGTCAGATAACGATTCTGTAGTCCCAGTAGTGTATCTGGTCCTTGTTGGTTATAGGTGCCCTATAAGCCAATCATGTGAGTGGTGGCACCTGTGACATGTTACGTCGATCTCTTCGCATATTATTGTTGGTATTTTCTCATATTATCTAGATGAATATTGTGATGTCCATGGATCTGTGCAATGGGAATTAGATCGTGATGAGATTATGATAATGAGACCGATATACCTTTAAACACAGATCATAAATCATCCTGATCATAGGTTACTCGATGAGGACATCGAGATAACCGGATAGACTGATGCGCTGTATACTTGTCTATATGATGGAGGTGACTGATCTCATAGTTGCTTGTGTGGGGATACTAGAGGTACAGTGCAGGTGCTCATTGGAAAATGAGTTCACTGATTGATCCGCTTGCAGAATGCTGTACGGTTAATGATACCTAATGTCAGACAACGATTTCGTAGTCCTAGTAGTGTGTCCGGTCCTTAGACTTGAGGCACTAAAGATGCCTTGTTTGAGTACTCCATTCTTTAATACCGGACTTATAGGTTTGGAGAGCTCCAAATCTAGTATAGCCAGTTCTCGGGAATGATAGCCAACCTTACGAAGGCAATTGCATGTCAATAAAGGATCATCTACTCTCAATATCGTGAGAGATATATCCCGCGTGTGCTCGCTCAAGCAAAATCTCTGGCCAAGGTCTTCAAGAGAATCCGATTAAAGCGAGACACGAACAGGATTCCGTATTGGCCTGACTCTACCATACCCAATATACAGTCTCTGGGATATTAGATGGATGAGGGACTATAGATACATGGTAACTGAGGACAGATAGGTCCGATGGATTATATCCCCCTGTACCATCTGGGGACTATGGCGTAGTGGCCTAGTATGTCCATAGTCGATGAGTTGAGTAAATTATTATGGAGATAATAATTCACTATATCTGAAGGTATTCTGAGTCAGAAGGAGTTCTGACAGGAACAACCCACGGCCAGCTTGGTATCGGGCCTAAAGGGTCACACACATAAGGTGGATGTTGCGATGAGTAGAGGTACGGATATGAGATATCTACGAAGCCCCTAGTTTGGATCATATGGATGAGATCCAATTTGGTAATTGGATGAGATCCAATTAAATGATTGGATAAGATCCAATTGGATGAGATCAAATTGGATCATGTGGATAAGATCCAATGAGATCCAACTAGATAAAGATCTAGTGTGAACAGGATCTGTTAAAGATAAGCTTCCTCCACCTCTATAAATAGGAGGAACCTCCTAGTTCATAGGCTAAGAGCTCTTAGTAGTCATCCTCCTATTCTCCTCAGTCTCCTCTCCTCCTCCTTGGCTCCGGCAGCCTTGTGGTGCACGTGGAGAGAGATCCGCGGTGATTTGAGGAGTGTCGTTGCTGCGTCCGCTATGTGGATTACTGCTAGAGAGGAGTACGCTAGTGCTCCTTTATCCTCTATATCGAATCTAGAATTTTCGAGGATATACGATCTCCCTAGGTAATGCCTCTGACATGATACATGCAGATTTTTCGGATTTGCGATTTATGCGCACCAATCGTCGCATGATGGCCAAGTACGTAACTATGGGAAATCTGATCTTGTTTTTGTTTTCCGCTATGCATGAGATGCCGAATCTCCCGATTTCCCAACAGTCCATAGACTTGAGACACCAAGGAAGTCCTGTATGAGTACTCCACTCTTTGATACTAGACTTATAGGTTTGGAAGTTTCATATCTAGTACAACCGGTTATTGGGAGTGGTAGCCAACCTTACGAGGGTTATCGAGTGTCAATAGAGGATCATCCACTCTCGATATTATTAGAGAAATATCTCATGTGTTCTTGCTTAGGCAAATCCCTGCCAGGGTCATTCGGATTGAGAGAGAAAGAGTTCTTCGGGAGAATCCGATTAGAGCGAGACTCGATTGAAAATCGTATGGGCCTGAGAGCACCATGCGCGATATACGGTCTCTAGGATATTAGATGGATGAGGGATTATATGTATATGGTAACTGAGGATAGATAAGTCCAAAGGATTGGATTCCCTTGTATTGTTTGGGGACTACGGCGTAGTGGCCTAGTACGTCTGCAATCGATGAGTCGAGTGAATTATTATAGAAATAATAATTCACTGAGTAAGAAGGAGTTCTGATAGGTATGACTCATGGCCAGCTCAATATTGGGCCTAGAGGATCACACACATATGGTAGGTGTTGCGACGAGTAGAGGTTCAGATATGAGATATTCGCCGAAGCCCCTATCTTATTGGCTATTCAATAAGCCCTTGTATTATTAGATCCCATGAATAGGATCTAATAAGAGCTAGATTATTGGATAGAGACCCACTGATCTAAGAGGCTTGGGTAATTAAATAGAGATCCAATACTCAATAGGCCTGGATCCATTAGGGTCGACAGGGGGCCTCTATAAATAGGAGGGAACCAAAGGCCCATAGGCTAGGTTTTTTTCATGGTAGCCACCTTCTATTCTCCTCTCCCCAGAGAGGAGCATCATTGCAGACTCTACCGTGTGGATACCGCTAGAGAGAAGGATGCTTTACCTCCTTCATCCTCTCCTATGAATCTACAAGAATCTCAGGGATATACGATCTCCTTAAGTACTATTATTTCTTTACACACGTAGTTTTCAGATTCGCAGATTTGTTTTTGACGCACCAATCTTCGCACGACGACGGAACCTTTTGTGAAAATCTAAGGTGTTTTGTTTTTTGTTCTTCTGCTGCGCATGAGATGTCGCCCCATTGGATTTCCCAACAATGGTATTAGAGCTAGGTTGTTCATATGAAAATTAGATTTTAACTGCATATGTTATGTTTTAGATGTGCTTTTGACATCAAAATTATTGACACAACAACAAAAAAGGGGTGGCAACTGTTGCTACCTCACAGAATGGCCAAAGGCTGCTTGTAGCCTTGGCCACCGCCGGCGGTTTACATGCAGCTGACCGACGGGCTACAGGCCGCAAGCAGGCAACGCCTGCTTGCGGGTATCTACCTGCAAGGGCCAATGCCCGCTTAAAGCGATGCGCTTCGCAAGGGCAACGCGCTGCTTGCGCCGTGCTGTGGGCAAAAGCGCGCGATAAATGGGGCGCTGGTAGGCGCTGAGCTCGCGGGGGTAGCGGCGCCTACCAGGGCTGCGACTGCAAGATGGCGACAATGCCCGCAAAAGGGGCGTCGGCCCGCACGGGAAATAGTTGTCGGGGCAGCATCTACCCACAGCGGCGCCACCCGCGGGCACACCGACCGTGGGCGAGCTGCTCGTAGGCATGGGCGACGCCCCACCCCCTTCGAGTGCATGCGCGCGCCGCCGGTGTGGTGGCGATGATCAGAGCTGCAACACAACGTGCAGCAAGGGAGTGATTAGGGTTTTCGGATAAAAGATAGTTTTGGCCTTAGGAATCTCTGAAATTCTTATTTTGTCCTTTCTAGCCAAATGACCAAAATCCCCTTCAGAATTTAAAAAATTTCTTGTATGTCTCTAATGTCAAAAAAAATATTAGTTAATTAAAAAGTTTAATTAACTATGATTATTTATCTAGTAGTCCTATATAATAACATATACATGTGATGTATGATGTGGACAGATGATCATAGATCGTGTGATGTGATGTATGTGTATGATGTGATCATTATTATTCTTGGGGCCTGCGAGCCTCTATTTTTCTCATTTATTATCGGGTCTACGTGCTTGTGATTATATTGTAATTATACGAGGAGGTGTAGCGAGAGCAGGACCCATGAGATCGAGACGGATGATCCGACGCATGGAGATGCGTTGAGATGCCGACGGAACCGACAAAGCAAGATGGACGATCATAGGGCATGGAGATGCATCGAAGCACACATAGATCTTGATGTGAGTGATTGGGCCCACTGGCTCGGGCTTAATCACATTAGGATGTGGCCCATGATCATATGGTGTGATTACTCATGTGATGTGTGATTGGTTATACACCTATTATATATATATATATTTGCATGCGATGTAGATATATATTAAATATGTATATGTGTGACATATTATATTAGGAGACCAAATCAAAAATTTCCTCTATTAATATTATTAAGTCAGTAAACATGAGGCAATTAGATTGACCCACGTGGCCTTCCATCATTATAAGTAGGAACCGATTCCCAATGTATGTTGAGTTGGTCGAGTCCCTTGAGACTCACCTATATCACGATTCGCTATCTTATCTACGATATAAAGATGTCACCGGTGACCTAAGGACATGGTATGCTTGGTCGAGTCCCTCGAGGTTATATCATCGAATCAGACTCATCTTGTAAGTGATGGCTTAACCAAACATTATGGTTGGTCAAGTCCCTCGAGGCCATAGTGGTTCGAAGGCCGAACCGGACAGGAATCACAAGGAGTTGTGATCGGTAAGAGTTGTCTAACTTTTGGGCTTAGTGTGATTGGTCGAGTCTCTCGAGGTTACACTAAGATGCTGATTAGATCTCGATTCCTACAAGAAGTCTGCCGGAGGCTTCCGTTTCACATGCTAAGGGTGTCGCATGACTCGCTAGAAAAATAGTGGGAGTACATCAAGATAGAAGTCTATATCTTGATTATTTATACTTCTATAAAATCTGCATGTTATTTATTTATGCTACATCTTTATTTTTTTTAAATGTCGCTATTAGACTCTCTACATGGCATACTTGATGCCAACCGTCTCACTGGTTAAAATTATATGGATTGGCTCCACAAGCTGAGAATCGTTCTCATGATGAAAAAAATCACGTATGTTCTTGATATAGTGATACCTATGCCCAAGGACGGGGCAAGCAAGGATGAGATCACTCGCTACGTGAAGTACGCAAATGACTCCACTCTTGCTCAGTATTACATGTTGGGCTCCATGACTCCCGAGTTATAGAGACAACATAAAAGGATGGATGGCAGATCTATATTCCTGCATCTCCATAAATTATTTGAGGAATAGGGAAGAACTTAACGATATGAGATATCAAAGAATCTCTTCCATGCCAGGATAACTGAGAGGACATTGGTTCAAAACCATATCCTTAAGATGATTGAGTAGATAGAGACACTCTCAAGTCTAGGAATGGTCCTAGAGGATAACTTGTGTGTGGATCTTGTGCTTCTGTCCCTACTCGATTCCTTTTCACCGTTCTCTATGCTGGTAATGTTAAATCTTGAATTTTGATGATAAAGTCAATTGATGGGTTATTCGATCTAATCCATATTATTGAGATAAGTGTACAGGATTAACTACGATAGCATGAAGATATAAAGCAAATTATCAGAGTCAAGTTGCTGGGAGTTCGAGGGTCCATCGGAAGTCCGAAGGATTGTTGGAAGTGCTGCCAGAACCAACCAAGAAAGAATCGAGGACTTGTCGAAAGTTTTGGAAGTTCACCGGAAAGATCTTCGGAGGTTTGTGGAGTTCACCAAGAAGCCTGGCAAAGATTCGTCGAACTTGCCATAAGTCCAGGAGCCTGCTGGGGGTTTGTTAGAAAAAATCTGATGGTGCGTCAGAAGTCTGTCGGAAGTTCACCGGAGGCTCACCGGAAGAAAACTCGAAGCTGCCAGTTTTGTCTTTACTTAGAATTATGTTTCAATTGCATAATTAGCACGTAATTAGGGTAAGAATTACGTAATAATCCTATTTAACCCTTATAGGGGCCAATTGGACCTTATCTGGGCTGATTTGGATAGAAGGGCTCATTTAGTCTTACTGGAATAGTCAGGTGGTGGCACTGCCAGACCTAGGCGATGGTACTGCCCCAGGTCAGTGGTGGTACCACCAACTTTAATACCTGGCAGGCGATGGTACCACCCCAAGTTAGCGGTAGTATCGCTGGCAGTTATTACCTACCAGCGGTGGTACCGCTTGGAAGGCGGTGGTACCACCAGACCACAGAGCCCGAGGACTCTGTCAAGTAGTGGTACTATCAATGCCAAGCGGTGGTACAGCCAGTACTCAGTAAACCTAGGATGTGACTCTTTTTGGCTCTATTTTTAAAAGCTAATTGAGTCTATAAATGTCCCTTTTTTTCAGTTGAGAAAGTACCTTTTGATAAGTTGAAAACTAAGTCAAAGCTATAGCAAAGTATTATTTCAATAGCTTAAATGTCCACCTCCCTCTTTCTTTGTGAAAAATCTATAAGAGAGTGAACCACTTATAAAAGTTTGTAAGAGGGGTATTTGATCCTTCCCCTTCAAGAGATTTGATATTGGAAGTTGGGAGCCTCATCGGAGGAGGCTTCGAAAGTGTTTGTAGGTCTTTCGATCGAACCATTATATATCGCTGCATACTTTGGTTGTGAGTTTTAAATATTATGTATCTTTTCTTTACTTAGCTGTAAATCGCTTGGTTTTCTTCTCCCTACCCTCAATTGCATTCACTCAACCATTTTAGCTAAATTTCATCGGATCAAAATTCTCATACGAATCAACTATCTCTGAAATCGGTTTCAAGATTATGAGTTTTAATCTGCTACACTAATTCACCCCTCCCCCCCTCTTAGTATCACTCAGATCCTAACATGTAAGACCAGACAGAAAAGGAAGATAGAGAAGTCCCTTGAGAAGGGCAAAGGGCAAGGGCAGATCGGGTAAAGTAAAGGTTGCTAAGAAGACCCGGAAGAGGACAAAAGCCAATGCTTCCACTATAGCAAAGACGAGCATTGGAAGAGGAACTGCAAAGAGTATATTGCAGATAAGGCGAAACAAAAGCTTAGAGAAGTTTCAGATATGCATTCATGATTAGTCTCTATCTATCAAACTCATATGATAATACATAGGTATTCAATACCGATAGCATTTATCATATTTACAATTCGTTGTAGATTCTGGCAAGACCTAAGAGATTGATAAGAGGCAAGATGTACCTCAAAATGGGCAATGAAGCAAAAATTGCTACTATTGCTATTAGCGAAATCACCCTACATCTGTTTGGTGGAGCTACTATTGCATTAGATGCATGCTATTTTGTTTCCTTTATTATCAAAAACCTTATTTCCATTTTGTGTTTGACATTGAATGGTTATAAAGTAGCTTTTTTAGAACAATAGTCCTTAAATTATTAAGGATGATGAAATCATCACGAGAGGAACATTGCATAATGGTTTGATTATGCTAGACACTACTCCATGTATCATGAATGTAAGTGTGTCCAAGAGGAAACGAGATAAGGTGAACAATACATACCTATGACATTATAAGCTAGGTTATATCCATGAGGGAAGGATTCAAAAGTTGTTGACAGATTGATACCTAAATCTATTTAATTATGAGTCATATGCGACTTGCACACCTTGCTTTTATGGAAAGATGATCAACTCTCCATTTAGTGGAACTAGAGAGAGTCACTGAGTTGTTGGTACTAATAGATGGTGATGTATGTAGTCCCATGTCAACTCAGACCATAAGTGGTTATTCTTATTTCATTATTTTCACTAACGATTTCTCTAGGTACGGACATATGTACTTAATGAAGTATAAGTTCGAAGCCTTCGAGAAATTCAGGAAGTATGAGAATGAAGTAGAGGTTCAGACTGGAAAGAGTATCAAGACTCTTCGGTCAGATCGAGGAGGTGAGTACTTGAGTATAGAGTTCACCTAATTCCTCAAGGACTAAAGGATTTTATCCTAATGGACACCTCCTTATACATCCTAGCTCAATGGTATATTCGAAAGGAGGAATCGCACACTGTTAGACATGGTGTAGTCCATGATGAGTTTCGTCCACCTACCCGTCTCATTTTGGGGATATGCCCTAGAGTCCGTAACTTACCTTTTGAACAGAGTTCCAACTAAGCGGTAGTGTCTACACCATAAGAGATATGGAAAGGGAAGCCTGATCTTAAGGTTGTTAAGATTTGGGGCTGGCCTACCCACGTTAAGAGACACATACTCGATAAGATAGAATCTAGGACAGAATGGTGTAAGTACATGGGATACCCCAAAAAAACTTATGGGTATTATTTCTATCACCCTATCTTTATAGCTAAGAGAGTAGTGTTCTTTGAGAAGGAACACATTTTTGGAGACAGTGGGAGCCTGATAGAGTTGAGTGAGGTTGGAGAACCTAGCTCAAGCATCATTCTATAGCCAGAATTTGTTCAGGTACCTAGCACACAAGTTCCAACTTTACGTAGGTGCGGTAGAGTATCCCATCCTCCTAAGAGTATGTGAGACATATTAGAGGAACATATGTCGAGGATATTGATCCTCAAACCTATGAGGAGCCTATTATGAGTATAGACTCAGGGAAGTGGCAAGAAATCATGAATTCAAAGATGGATTCCATGTACTCCAACTAGGATTGGAACCTAATTGATGCACCCGAGGGTATCGTACCCATTGGCTGCAAGTGGATCTTCAAGAAAAAGATTGGAGTAAATGGAAAGGTAGAGACCTGTAAAGTAAGGCTAGTGGCTAGGGGTTCTTATTAAAGCCAAGGTGTTGACTATGACGAAACCTTCTTACTTACAACCATGCTAAAATCCATCCGAATTCTATTGGCTATTGTAGCACACCTTGATTATGAGATCTGGCAGATGGACATGAAAATTATGTTCCTCAACGGCAATCTCAAGGAGGAGGTGTATATGATATAGCCTAAGGGATTTGTATCTAAGGACAATCCAGATAAGGTATACAGGTTGCTTCAATCCAACTACGGATTAAAGCAAGCTTTCCAAAGTTAGAACATAAGATTTGATGAGGTGATAAAATCTTATGACTTCGTTAAGAACGAAGATGAGCCTTGTGCATATAAGAAGATAAGTGGGAGCATTATCACCTTTTTGGTGCTGTATGTGGGTGATATCCTAATCATTGAGAATGATGTAGGAATGCTCTCCATGCTAAAAGTTTAGCTATCTAGACACTTCTCCACGAAGGACTTAGGGGAAGCATCCTACTTATTGGGGATTCAGATCTATAGAGATAGATATAAGTAGATGCTTAGCTTATCTCAGTCCAGGTCCATAAACACCATTGTCAAAAGGTTTGACATAGAAAATTTCAAGAGAGGTCTTATACTGATGAGACATAGGGTATCACTTTCTAGGAGTATATCCCCAAAGGCTCCAAGAAAGGGCACACATGGATAAGATACCCTATGCCTCAATGATAGGGTCTATCATGTATGTTATGCTCTGTACTAAGCTTGATATAGCGCATGCTCTAAGTGTCACGAGCAAGTATCAGGCAGATCCAAGCTTAGAGCACTAGAAAGCAGTAAAGAGTATCTTTAAGTACTTAAGGAGAGCTAAGGATCTTTTACTGGTATATAGAGAAAGTAGCCTCAAGGTTGAGGGCTGCATGGACTCGACCTTCCAGTCCGATGTTAATGATGACAAGCCAATTCAGAGCATGTGTTTATCCTGAATGAAGGAGCAATATGCTAGAAGAGTTTCAAGCAAGATACTACTGTTGACTCGACCATAGAGGCGAAGTACATTTCTACAATAGAGGTAGTAAATGAGAGAGTCTGGATGAAGCAGTTCATCATAGATTTGGGAGTTATGCAGAGAAGCGAGGAACTGAGTCCCTTATATTTCGATAACTATGGGGTGATTACTCAAATAAGGGAACCTGGGTCTTATCAGAAGTGTTCTGAGGAGGTTCCAACTTATTAGAGAGATCGTGGCCCGAAAAGATGTAGTAGTGGAAATAATTCCATCTGAAGATAACATTATAGATCCATTGATAAACCCATTGACTTAGACTATTTTTTAGTGTCACAGAGGTCTGATGGGGATCAGACATGTAGGTAATTGGCTTTTGGTCAAGTGGGAGATTGCTAGTTATAGGTGCCCTACAAGCCAATTACGTGAGTGATGACACCTATAACATACTATGCCAATCTCTTTGTTTATGATTATTGATATTTTCTCACATTATGTGGATGTATATTGTGATATCATTCGATCTGTGCAATGGGAATCGAATCGTGATGAGATCATAATAATGAGACCGATTCACCTTTAAACATAAACTCTAAATAATTCCGGTCATAAGTTACTCGAGAGGGACATCGAGATAATCAGACAGACTAGTATGCTGTATACTCGTCCATATGATGGAGGTGGTTGATCTCATAACTACTTGTGTGGGGACACTAAGAGTACAGTACAAGTGCTTATTGGAGAATTAGTTCACTGATTGATCCGCTTACGGAATGCTTGATGGCTATTGATACCTCATGTCTGACAGCAATTCCATAGTCCCAATAGTGTATCTGGTCCTTAAACTTGAGATACCAAGGAAGTCCTATATGAGTACTCCACTCTTTGATACCGGACTTATAGGTTTGGAAGTTTCAAATCTAGTACAACCGATTATTGGGAGTGGCAGCCAACCTTACGAGGGTTATTGAGTATCAATAGAGGATCATCCACTCTCGGTATTATGAGATAAATATCTCATGTGTTCTTGTTTAGGCAAATCCCTAGCCAGGGTCATTTGGATTGAGAGAGAGAAAGAGTTCTCCAGGAGAATCCGATTAGAGCGAGACTCGATTGGAAATCGTATGGGCCTGATAGCACTATGCCCGATATATGATTTCTGGGATATTAGATGGATGAGGGACTATAGGTATATGGTAACTAAAGACAAATAGGTCCAAAGAATTAGATTTTCTTGTATCGTCTGGGGACTATAGTGCAGTGGCCTAGTACATCTACAATCGATAAGTTGAGTGAATTATTATAGAGATAATAATTCACTAAGTCAGAAGGAGTTTTGATAGGTATGACTCACAACTAGCTTAATATTGGGCCTAGAAGGTCACAGACATATGATAGGTGTTGCGATGAGTATAGGTTCGGATATTCATGAGATATCCGTCGGAGCCCCTATCTTATTGGATATCCAATAAGCCCATGTATTATTGGATCCCATGGATGAGATCCAATAAGAGCTAGATTATTGGGTAGAGACCCATTGATCTAAGAGGCTTGAGTAATTTGATAAAGATCCAATACCCAATAGGGCTGGATCCATTAGGGTTGATAGGGGGTCTCTATAATTAGAGGGAACTAAAGGCCCATAGGCTGAATTTTTTGTTGGTAGCCACCTTCTATTCTCCTCTCCCCAGAGAGGAGCATCGTTGTAGAATCTACCATGTGAATACCGCTAGAAAGGAGGATGCTAGACCTCTTTCATCCTCCCCTATGGATCTGTAGGAATCTCAGGGATATACGATCTCCCTATGTATTATCGTTTCTTTTACACATGCAGTTTTTGGATTTACGGATTTATTTTTGATGCATCGATCTTCGTATGATGACGGAACCTTTTACGGAAATCTAGGGTGTTTTGTTTTCTATTCTTCCGCTACGCATGAGATGTCGCCCCATTGGATTTCCCAACACATGCGTGGATAGTAGGGATCGGTCATAGAGCCTCCCCTCTCCTGGAAGTCATCTCTTCGATCAGAGCTCTCTCCTTGATGTGATTTCTTCAGGCTCGATGGTCGACCCAAACTGAGTTCAGCAAAGAGAGTTCGAATCTTATCCTCTATTCGCATCTCGAAGGCTTCGAATTTAGTATTGATTGCCTCCTCAGATGTTATAGTATATGCCTCTCTCTTTTGCTAAGATCTCTCTTTTGTTATTGGGTTAAAGGCATGTATCGGTTGAGAGAAATTGTGGTCGAAAGGGTTGGTGAATTGGTGGATGTAGGCTATTGTTTAGGCTTATTTTGTGGCCATTTTGGGTACGGTTTGATGAGTTTTAGGGCTATGATAGTAGTGGATGAAGGTTGGGAATAGAGTTTTAGATCTGCGGTAGATGGCAGCAAGGGTTTGATAGAAATCGATGAAAGTTACTGCAAATATATGCTGTCTTGTAAGAGCAAAATTATCGTCAAAGAAACAGCGAATTCTTAACGAAATTTTTAGAAAAAAATTGAGAGATTTAAGGAGGAGATTTGATAGCAAAATCTCAATTTAGATAATAGTAATGATGATAAATTGGATCAAGAAAATTTTGACAACATAATAGCAAAGAAATCGGTACAAGTTATGAAAACAAAATTCTCGTTGCAAAATTTTAGCGGATTGCGATGAAAATTTACAACACAAGAACGTTTCATAGATGAATTTTATGATAGATTGATCACAAATGAAAGCCAATATGATCTATGAAGTGCACAAGAAATTTCATTCAAAAAGGATAGCAAATAGATCGGTTTAAAGGCAACAATATGCAGTTAAAATTTTCTACAACAATCCTTCATTCACAAAGATGATAACTTTTACGATGAAAAGAATTCGTAGCAAAGGATAGATAGTAATACTTCTTTTTAATATTTTGAATAAAAATTTCCAACAGCAAAAGGTATTGGTGATAGGAGAATACCATATCTCTGATGTAATTGGAAGTGACGATAGTACATTGATTTGATCTATGGTAGAAGATGACGATGGAGACGGCGACGTCAAGAGCAATTGTGGGAATTGCTTGGTTGATGGTGGGCAGCAGGGATAGCAGCAAAAGTAGCAAGATCGCTGCTTTGATACCAGATGATAGAACTCCAAAGGAATTCTATGTAGATTGATCTTTGATGGGGATCAACCCTTGAACGCTATAAGGGTTTCACCCTCTTAGAAGTTGGCCAAATAGCTACAATTATAAATGAATCTTGTTATTCCCAAAAGATGGAGGCTACATGCTTATATAGGGCTCCAAACCCTAACCCTAAGGGTTGCTTCCTAAGTGAACTACCCATTTTGCCTTCAACCTTAGCCAATCGGCCTAGTAAAGAGGGACGGCGGCTAAGAAGCCCAAAGGTCCAATGTAAACCCTAGCCACTTTTTTTTATAAAATAGATGCAATTAAGTGAGGTTTATTACGCTCTCATAAGGTTTTTATTAACTACTACTTGATTGAGTATGACCCAATCCTACTAGGGTCCTATCATATAAATAGCATACGAACTCATATCAAGGGTAATTTTAACTTCCGGCTGTCTAGTTGAATCCATTAGTAATTACGATCAATTATAAATTGTTAAATGTGATTCTTTTCTGGCATATTAGACTTGATAGTGGAATCCACATCTGATTGTCACTCATCAAACTGTAGACATAGCTGATTAAAACAGTGACCCAAACTAGGTTTTGGTGGGTAGAGATTTTTTTCCTTGTATTTTTTTTGGTGAAATATGTTTTATCATTACTTTCATTTCAATTTCATTTTGATGCATTCAGAGGAAGAGAAATGAGGTTAACGATGCTGCCACAACCGTGTCATTCTACTGCTTTTATTTTAATGAGTTGTAAGAATTATTTTGACATCACTTTTGCTTGTGAAGTGAATATTTAAATCTTCTCAAGATATTACTCATTCAGTGGTGCGAATAAAAATGACCCACTTGATTGTTTACATCTGAAAGATAGATTTGTTAATGGCATTTCGGGTGATGTTTATAGGGAAACCCGTCTAAGTATTGGCACGTTCTTTCTTTTGATTGATATTTTTATTTGTGAAAAAAATTGATAAACAAATTTAATTGATCATTAAGGACTTCGTTAATGCTCTAAAAATATCATAGCATGTGTATTTTATTGCTTAACTGGTATATGATAAAGAGGGAAAAAGACACTGATAATTTTCAAGATTCTTCAAATTTTGTGAGATGGAGTAGATGAAGACTTTAGATTTATGTTTCAATTAATTCAAAAGAGGGTTTGTTTTATTTTGTGTTATGATAATCTTTTGGTGGATGTAAGAAAATCTTGTGTGTGCAATTTTAAGATTATAGTTTTATTTGATGTGAATTTTCTTGATTGTTATTTGGAATCTTTTTTTTTTTTTAACAAAATCAGCAACAGAACTTTTATTTCTACAACATTTAATCTAAAAAAATGGCTTCCATTATGGGGGTCTTCAACAATCACCAACAATCACCAACCAACCACTAAAGATTTCTCTTATGGGGGTCTTCAAATCTTTATTTATTAACATAATATACTCGCCACTTGCCCAAGATTTATCTTAAGATTTATAATTTTTAAGCCAAGTCAACTTATAGCTCAAAATTGAACTCACTGGCTTAATGGTTTCAATTCTATATAACAATTAGCATAGCCTCATGGATGCAATAAAAAGAGAGATTAAATACAATCCAATATATTCCCGAGTTTTATGAGACTAATCATTGGAGTTATCGTTGCATTCTTACTGAATTTGATGCACAATTTCATAAATATTCAGCTGGATGGATATAATGCCAATTCTTTTCCCCCCTAATCTTGATGATTTGGCCATTATTTCTTTAGCATTATGCTCATATACACTTCCAATGTGTTTCTAAAACATCTACAGCCTTTAATTAATAATCTACTCCTCCTAACACTTCGCATCTTATATCTTATTTAATATACAAAACCCTTTTATTTGCCATGGACGAAATGAAGAAGAAACATTTAAGATAATACAAATATGTGCTAAGAATATTAGTGGTTAGAAGTTGTTACTGTAAAAGATAATGTAACGAATATTAAATAATTGGAATTCTATGATTCGTTGTTATACCTCCCATAAGATGGATTTATTTATTTTCTTTGTGGCCAATGAATTCTACACTTGAATAGTTGTCTTCTTAAAGTAATCAATCATGACATATGCCCTATTAAACTGAAACAATCTATGGCGTGTAATTCAACTGCAATTATTGCTATTCTTTTATCCATAGAACACGGTATCTTCCTAAATGAAAAGGAAAGAAACTAATAAATAAGGCCTTCCATGTTCGAGCCATTTTGGAGGGCGACAATGTTTAAGTACTCTGCGTAGGTTCCCTGCTTCAATGCATTGACTTCAATTGAAGAGTTTGCAGATGGATCTTGACATCCTCCACAGCCATGACAGCAAAAGACAAGCACTGATCACCTTCTCCATCGCCACCCTCTTCACCACCATCCTCTACTTCGTATGTCTTAGGAAGAGAAGGTCGAACCTCCCGCCGGGTCCCCGAGGCCTTCCTGTCCTCGGCAACCTCCCCTTCCTCGACCCCGACCTTCACCGCTGGTTCGCCGACCTCGGACGCGTCCATGGCCCCGTCATGCGCGTCCGGCTCGGTGCCAAACCTTGCGTCGTCCTTAGCTCCGCTTCGGTCGCCCGTGAAGTGTTCCGCAACCACGACGTGACCTTCGCCAACCACGACGTGACCTTCGCCAACCACGACGTTCCCGCTGCCGCACGCACCGCGTCCTACGGCGGCAGCGACCTCGCGAGGGCCGCCTACGGGCCACACTGGCGGGCGCTGCGCAAGGTGTGCGTGCGCGAGCTACTGAGCGCCCGCCGCGTCGACGCGGTCGGCCCGCTGCGGCGCCGCGAGGTGCGGAGGATGGTGGCGGAGGTGCACTCCAGGGCCGGCGAGGCGGTGGAGGTGCGGGAGGTGATGTTCGTGGCGTCGCTCAACCTTCTCATGAGCATGGTGTGGGGAGGCAGTCTGGAAGGGGAGGAGAGGCAGAGGGTGGGCCGGGAGTTCCGGCGGGTGTCGGACGCCTTCATGGAGCTCATGTCGAGGCCGAACGTGTCGGACTTCTTCCCCGCCCTGGCACGGTTCGACTTGCAAGGGGTGGAGAAGAGGATGAGAGGGCTCGTGGAGTGGCTCGACAGGGTGTTCGACCCTATCATCGATTGTAAGTTGAGAGAGATGAAGGAGAGCAGAGGAGGAGAAGGGTGCAAAGATTTCTTACAGGTGCTGTTGGAGCTGCTCGAGAAAGAAGACACCAAGGTGCCGCTTACTCTAGTGAACATCAAAGCCTTGATCATGGTCAGCTTCACTTCTCTCTAAGATCGATTTTCTCTTCTTACAACTTTAGATGGACCCATATAACCATGACCAACTCCTCGTCATTGCTGGTAGGACTTGCTCGGAGGTGGCACAGACACGACCTCAGCCACAGTCGAGTGGGCCATGGCCGAGTTGCTGCACAACCCTGCGCTAATGGCGAAGGCTCAACACGAGCTGGATGAAGTAGTAGGGAAGGAAGGACCGGTAGAAGAATCACACATACCCCATCTAAGTTACCTGCACGCGGTGGTCAAAGAGGCGCTGCGCCTCCACCCTCCTCTCCCTCTCCTGGTGCCTCACTCCCCCAGCCAAACCACCACGGTGGGCGGATTCACCATCCCCAGAGGCACTGCAGTGTTGATCAACGTCTGGGCCATACAAAGAGACCCCTCCAACTGGACCAACCCACTGGAGTTCATCCCTGAGAGGTTCTTGGGAGGAGATGGAGGAGCAGATTATGGTGGCAACAACTTCGGCTACATCCCTTTCGGATCAGGGAAGAGGATTTGTGTTGGCATCTCCCTTGCGGAGAAGATGCTGATGAACACACTGGCTTCACTCCTGCACTCATTTGACTGGCATTTGCCTCAGGAAGCCAAGATCGGTCTCGTGGAGAAGTTTGGGCTTGTGCTGCGGAAATCTGAGCCACTTGTGGCCATACCCAAACCAAGATTATCCAACCAACATCTCTATACTTGATGTATTGTTCTTAGCAACAGTGTGTCAAGGCTTTGTATCACTTGTTTTGATCTACAAGTTAAAGAAACCTTACTTGGTAAATGACCAGAAATGAATGAGATAGAGGCTATACAGTCAGGTCAACCGTGTGCAAGATCTTAGTTTAATGAGCCACCTCGCTTTTTATTCATGCCAGTGTTCCGCAAGTTGTGAGGCCGATAATGGTCCACCGAGGTATTCAAATATGAAGCCTTTCTGAAAAGTGAAATCAAAGAGAAAAAATGTTAGACTCTGGAAAACTGTCCATCTCACTCCTTTGGATCTCAATTGTTCATCTATTCTGAATAAAAAATAAAATAAATATCAATTATTGATATGATCGAATCAGATGGATGGCAAAAAAAATGAAAAACAAAATTGAGATGAATAATTCTGAGCTGGCCTCCAAATCTTTCTTATGATTTGTGTTTCGACTTTAGCCTGTCTGCATCTAATACCATCACAGTCTCCCAGTAGTTGGCTACCACGAACTTGATGACATGTTGACACTACGTTCATTTTCACAGGCGGGTTCGCGTTGTTATTATTATATTTCACATCATGACATAGCAATAGATCCGACGATAAGATTGATGTGACACGCAAATTTATAGCATTGGGAATATCTTCCTTCGCCGCCATTCTGACGTTAGAAGCCGGCTTCTAGCGACACTGTCTGTCGTGCTGCATGCAAATTGCCAATGTTTGGGATCGTCGGAGTTTCCGTGGCTCACAAAGAGTATTGGTACCAATAATTCCACGCTTCACATGGTCAACGCATGCAAAATGTGATGGTAGGTTATTCAAGCTGTCCCATGTGATTATTTTTGGATATGTTTTGTTTTGATGATTCATTTTCGAGGACAGCTGTTGAAGTTCTTCGATATGAATTTTTTATTCAGACAATTTAATATCCCTAAAAGTTTTTTTTTTTTTTTGGTGAAGTCTCATCATCTCAGTTGATAATGAGATGCACATCATTGGGTTCTGCACAGGGCAAGGGGAGGTTTGAAATCCATCACTAACAAATGGTTTGTGGTTTTGTTCATTAAATTGTTGTCATTATGTGGCTAACAAGTGGTTGATGTTCTTTGTTAGCATATTAAATTTAAACTTTAGGTGGAAATAGCTGTTCGATTAGTGTTAAGATGACTTTGGAGACATTGATATCTAGAGAGAGATTGAGAGTGATGGGAATCAACACCACACTAACATAAATCTTTATATTCTGTTCTTTTGGTCTCTCTTTTTTAATAATTCATCGAAGTTCTATTTTTTTTAAAAAAAATATCCAAGTTCTATCATCTTTCATTTTATTTTTCAAAAATTACTTGCGTAAAATGAAAACTACAAAACTTTATTTTTTTTGGCTCTCCTTTGGATTTAGTAACTTCGATTATAAGGATACTAATATGATAATATTATGATATCTTATTAGAGATGGATTAGAAAGGTACTAATATGATAATATTATGATCTATAATTGGAGAGCCATGGTTTCAGATGATCCATGAGATATTATTATCTGATTTAAGGTCGACTTTAAGATCAATCTATAACACCTCAAGAAAAGAATATTAGAAACCTTTAAATTTTTTACCAGTGTGAGACTGAAGATTATTAGAAACATATCCCTGTTTTGATGGAAAGCCATGAAGATTATCGATAATGAGATTGATCTAATTTGGGGTGTCTCATAAATATATTTCATCAAACATGAAAGCCGCCATGATTCCGTCAATGTTTAATTTTATAGTAGGCTATATAGTATACATCACAGATTCACATGGACTCATAGGACAATAACAAACTAACCTGTCTAATGAACCAAAGCATGGCTATGCAGTTTTTGAGCTTTTAATCTAGCCGAGTTTATTAACACCAAATGCTTAGGTATGGCAAAGTTAGCGATTGGATATAAAGGCATCACCACCAAATTGCTTTGGCTAATGCTAGATTTAGCGAACAAAATCCTGTCACAATAAAGTTTGCTGAATAATATTGGAGTTAATACATGCAATCTGAGTTTTTTTTTAAAAAGAACAAATTTCACTCTCACAAAATGCCACTCATACATACAAACTCGAACCAACGAGTAAATCTGATTCAACTCTGACTATTTTTATTATATATCATACATGCTTGCAGAAGTAAAGGTATTGAGAATTGTGAACAGCTCAAGAATTACATGATGCCATAAGATGCTACTCTTTTTAACTTTTTATATGAAAAGATGTGGCATTAGGGGCCATTACTTGTTCAGTATGTAAAAGAAACTTAATCAAATAAGCAGCTCTAAAAACTTAAAAAAAATATCCATTAAACATTCATTCTCTTTATCCACTTGGACTCAACTTGCATCACATGTCAACATATTTTCTCTTACACAATCTTGTAATACATTCCAAAACTTCAATTACACACTAAATTCTAGAAAACAAATGCAACAAACGTACTCAAGAGAAAATAAATATTAACTAACGGTGAATCTGTGGTAGAGGATAGTCAATAAATAAATATAAGCACAAGAACATGTAGGAACAAAAAAAATCAACTGGTTCTATGATAACTGTATCACATCAGTAGCATATGGTTCCACCAATATTGGTCAGAATATTATGCACATAATTGCATCGTGCAGGAACATAAAAGCAACTGGATCTTGATAATGGTGTTGAAAAGCAAGTAGACTACTACAAATCAAAATTTGAACATAGGGAGTGCTAACTTCCAATAACAACAGAGAACATACATAAAATCCAACAATCCATTTGTAAAACCAGACATGAAAGTAATGATGCTGATAGAGTGGTGATCTATCTCCCTATAAGCAATACAAGCTCTACCTACAGAGAATATCAAAATAACGAAATGATGAGGTACTGGAGAATTAACAAGCTTTATGCATGGAGAGTTATAATATGTACATGAACACAGGATGAGGTCACTACATCCATAGAAAAGCAGTAAAAATAGTATTTTGAGAACTAAGATATTCAGCAGGTACATAACTAAGAGAAAATTCTATCTTGCCTCATGAGTTGACACTATTTTATTTCTATCAAAAGATAGCATACTAAATGCTGGATGTTAAGAACAAATCAGTATAGATTGTGGTAAGTTAACACTATCTCATTTCTATCTAAACATAGCATGTTAAACCCCTGATGTTAAGAACGTATCAGTATATATCGTGATATATGTGGGATTGTGTTGATCCTTGCCACAGGCCTATGACTAAATATTCATTTTTTCTAACTTACGGTACCATTCTGACTCAAATTACATCTCTAATTAGATATTCTGGTTTTCTTGTTCTCCAAATGGTCAGTCATACCAAATAAAGCCTTTTATTCCTCCACCTTGTTTACTGAATTTTCACTTGCATAATATATGTGCAACCTCACAATGGATAAATAATTCCTCAGCAAAGTCATCTACAAAACCATCAATCACCCAGAAGAAAGAATCAAAAGAAGATGCAACATGAATGCATGGTTTGATGGAGAAAACAAAAGCAACAGTTAGTGTCACAATCTGGAGCAATTCAAACACAACAACACTTCCACGAATTGGCTCAACACATTATGTGATTCCATTTTCAGTCTAAGAAATCCATATCTACTTTCCACTCTTGTTAAAAATTCAAGTTTCTTTAAGGATAAACACCCTCTAATCACCTCTCAGATTATCAAAGATCTCCTGAACTTCAGCTACCATCCTCAAGCCTTCAAGAATGATCCCAGCAATCTAACAAAAAAACAGATTGCTATGGCCTTAAAATTTTTCAAAATTGGTCCAGTGTTTCATGTAATCCTCCATGAATCTTCCATTAAAAATATAATTAATATGAAAATCACACTTATCTATCATTTCAGAGACTCATAAAATCATCCTTAAGTTTTGTCATGGAAAGGTGATTACACTAATTGTTCTACGTTACTCCACATCTTCCTGCTATCTTCCCACACCTAAACTCTGCAACTAAGAAGTTTTGCATTAGCCTATTCAATAAAAAAAACCTAACATCTGCAGAACATCCATATGCAGAACAGAAAAATACTTGAGAAAATGGTTGTTGTTTTAGGGGAAAAAAGGGAGAGAGAGTAATAGCAGTGAGGATAAAAGAAAAATGCACAAGGCAAACGTAAAAAATAAGACTTGAAAGCTAGAATAGATCCACTAGAAAGAATATCGTTGCCATCAGTTCCAGTAGCCTCTGTTGCATGCTTAATCCAAGACTGATGTTGAGTACAGCTGCTTGATATTAATGCAAGCACAAAAAATTGCTCTTATGAGGTGCCAAGATATAAAAAAACTTCAAACGCTGAATTAGCTAACACTTTCTAAGTGCTAGAATACATTGATTTCAATAGGCGCTCGGGCGCTCGCCTAAGCACTCGGGCGAGGCGAGGCCCGAGCGCCTCGCTTCATTTCCAAGCGCCACACTTCAAAGAGGCGCCGCCTGGGCGCTAGCCCGAGCCCAAGCGTCGGGCGTTTCGGGCGAGCGCCGGGGTTAAACCGGGCGATCGAACCAGCGTTAACACACTGGTTCGGTTTGCTTTAGTTGGTTCAATCGAACCAACTAAAGCACCTTTCTCTCGCGTCTTCCCCAACCCTAACCTTGCTTACCGCTCCCGCTACCGTTGCTCGCTACTACAGCTGCCGCTGCCACTGTCTTCGCTCGTCGCTCCCGCTGCTCGCTGCTACCGCTACCGCTGCTCGCTGCTACAACTATCGCTGCCACTGTCTTCGCTCGTCGCTCCCGCTGCTCACTGCTATCGCTGCCACTATCGTCGCTCCCGCTCCTGCTCCCGCTGCTACCGCTGCCACTGTCGCCGCTCTCGCTCTCGCTACCGCTGTTGGCCGCTACCACTGCCGTTGCCATTGTCGCCGCTCGCCGCTCCCGCTGCCATTGTCGCCGCCGCCGCTTCCTCGCATTTGCCAGTAAATCTGCATTGCATTGCCAATATATCGTTAATAAAGATGTTAACAAAGATATCCGCTAATCGTTAATAGTATTTTTTATTTATTAGATTAATAATATATTATTTTGATTTTAATACTATTATTTTTATTTATTTAAAATTATTATTAATTTTTATTTAAATAATTATATTTATTAATTATATTTTATATTTTATATTTTATATTTTAACGTCTTGCTTCGCTCGAGCGAGCGCTTAGGCGAGCAGTTAGCGCCTTGGGCGTTTTTCGACCTTGGCGTCTTTTGACGTCTAGCGTTTGTTAAATCATTGCTAGAATATAATAAGAACTATGCACTGCAACATCAACCAACCACCAGATTTACCAAGATAATGCCACATTTCGATTTCTAAAATCAAACCACCATTCACAGATAGTGCATTCTAACATGCCAAATGGAAATTCATCCATTGCCGTACAAATGCAGCTTCGTGGATGCAGCACAGAAGATGCTTCCAATGAGATCTACAATAGATGAATAAATATCCTCTAACTAGGTGCCATTCATACCCTATATCAAACCATTGATATAGATGTCATTGATATCTATCACATAGCCTCTCTTTACCAACAGATCTTTGCCAAAACTAAAACAGATTTCTAGTCAATAACAGGTCAATAAGTATTAAACAGATAAGCATTTGCACATCTAAGACAAAGTTTCACCTTTGTATACCCTAATCATCCCCATGCTCGCTCGATGCTGCCATCGTCATCATCTACCCATTTCCAGAAATGTCTCCTAACAAAAATTGCCTTCTCCATTGCCTCAGTGCCCTCCCCGTTCTCTTCAGTCGAGAATTCGCGCTCCTCCGGCAGTCCCTCCACCTCGGCATCAACATAGTGCAAGACGTATCGTGCCGGAAGGCCTGGGTACGAGGCGGAAGTCCTCTCTTCAACCCTCATATTGTATGACCCCGGCACAATCTTCACGACATCCTTCCCCAATTCCTCACGCACTGCACGGGCGACCGCCTCCTCCACGGGTTCCCCGGGCATCATCTTCTCCGAGAGGGGCCGGCAGCGGTGGCGTATAGTGCCGTCGGACAGGAGCTGGTGCGATTCAACAAGGACGGCGCCGCGAGAGTTGCGGATCCTCACGGCAGCCACTTTGACAACGCGGAGGAGGGTAGAGGAGCCATCTTCGCCGCCTCTTGTCTCATCCTGGGAGTGGGGGAGGAGAAGGAGCGAGGCCTCGCCGTGGAAGATCTCGAGCCAGAGATTATGAAGAGATTTGGTGCCGGGGGAGGCGCCCCACGAGGCCAAAGCGTCGGAGGGGAGGCGGGGTCGGATCCAATCATTGAGCGACTCCGGCGAGGAAAAGGAGAGGGACGGCGGGGGGGAGTCAGCGCGTCTCATCGTCACCGCGTGGTAGGGGCCCCGATGGCGGCGGGAGACAGGGGCGGAAGTGGATAAGGGTGGCCTGAACAAGCAGAGGACGGAGAAAGACGCTGCGGCGGCAAAGAAGAGGAGATTAGGAGGAGAGGGGAAGGGGAAGGCAGAGAGGAGGGCGGCGGTGAAACCAGCGGTGACGAGAGAAGGAAGTGGGCGCATCAGGCGGCCGCTACCGGCGCGTGACTCCCAAACTGCATCGGTTGTGGCTCAAGGTGGTCAGCCGTAGACCGACGTCGCCCGATTTAGTGGATTTTCTAAGGCTGGAAATCCTCCAATCCCGGGCCGGCCTTCCCGGATTCGGACCAAATCAACCTTTCATGGCCCAAATTTAATGACAGTCTGAATCATGATGTCATGCAATTTAATTTAAAAGATTATATTCCTTAAATTTGATGACTTGCGTATGGTATTGTAAATTAATATTATTAACATGTGAGCTTTGAAGTCACTGACTTGAGGACTTTTACGAATCTCCAAGCAGAAAGTCCCAGATGGGGGGGAGGATAGACTTCATGCTTGCTTTTTGATCAGAACCGTCCGATTCATGCAAATAAATGACGTCATATGGCTCACCGGGGACCACTCTCTTCCGTCAAAGCAACACGGAAAACAGAGAGCACCTCCCGATGGTTTTGTGGACCCGGCGCTGCTTTCTGTGGAGCGGACCTCTCGATTACAAGAGCTCCAGACGTGTGTTTGCTTGAGGGTTCGTGGGCTCCGAAGACGGTTTTCCCCCTTTATCCACCCCCTCGTGTTCGGATGGCCCTCCTCCTCGCATGCCGGACACCGACGGTCATCTCACCGGCCCCTCCTGTCCCTCGACCTCCATGACACCCTCTATCGCTGGAGCATCGCGGATGACCCTCGTGGATATCTTCCGGTGCCGCACGCCCTCCATCTCTGGGCTTAAACGGTGGCGTAAAGATGGCTGTCTGCCTGCCGCTTGGCTGGTGGCCTGAGCGCTTGCCATCGTGGTAGAGCAAGTCGCCACGGTTGGGCTCTCTACCGGGGGAAGCACGAGAAGGACCCCGTGACACGGTGGCGGTCCAGCGTCGTGTGGATCATCAGGATCTGCGCCCGGTGCGTCCTCTTCTCGTTTGCGTGAAAGATTCCTTGGTTGTTGGGTCGTGATGCTAATGGTCACCGGAAATCATGGTTTGTGAAGTCGATGGCATTAGGGTTTCTTGGTTCTTGATATTGGTTTTTTTGGTTCTTGACGATAGTGGCTTTAGTTTGACAAAGCTTGATCAAGGGACCCAAGCTTGGTCAAGAATCCCAAGCTTATCTTGTCTCCCTTTTGCAAAATTTTCCTGCCTTCTCGGCACATAAGACATTGGGCTATCTTGAATCGTGTGTGTGGTGTGAAATTACGCCTCGAGTGTTATCGTTTTAAGCTTCTTTTGTAATAATTTTTCAATCTGTTTGGGTCTGGGCAGTCCCTTCCGTGTCTCGTGTCTTCTCTATGTTTGAAGATAGGATTATTGCACCGTTCTTCAGAAATCAGGAGGGTCGCCGCGGGTGGCGGTAACAAGGTTCTGAAGTCATTGCGCTGATGTCTTACGAATCTCCACGCTGATGGTCCCATGATTGGTCGGCGAAAGAATCCCTCCTTGCTTTTTGATCGATCAGAACCGTCCGAATTGGATGACGTCATGACATCCTAGATGGCGTCACCCCGCTCTATTCTGTCAAAGGGAGCTCACCTGTACCGAGCGCGGAATGGAACCGAGACTGTGTCCCAGTTGTGGGCCCCCAAACAAAAGTTGCTGATCTGTGTTCCCTGGCTCGCCCAAGAGAGGTGACTTTCATGCGGCTCACTTTCTTTTTCCGCTTCTCAACCGGCCTTTCTTCTTTTCGGTGGCTTTCGTCCTCCCCCTGGCTGATATAGACGGCGATCTCGCCTGTCCCTCCTCTCCCTCGACCTTAATGACTTCCACTATGCCGGAGCGCCACTGGCGCTGCCGCTGATGATCCTTCCGGTACCATGCGCTCGCCGCCTGTGCCTGCCGATTGCCGCCTCTCGGCTGGTGCTCTTGGCGCTGGCGATCGTGGCGGAGCACGTCGCCACAGTTGGTCTATCTGCGGGGGGAAGGACAAGGGGAGCCTCGATCCACGGTAGCGGTGCAGCGCTGTGTAGATCATCAGGATCTCCGCCAGGTGCGTCCATTTCTCGTTTGCATGAAATATGATTCATTGGTTTTTGGATCATAATGCTAAAGATCGCCGAATCATGGTTAGTGAGTCTGAGTGCATTAGGGTTTCTTGGTTCTTGAGGCTAATGCATGATTCTTTAAAACTGGGGGATGGGTTTAGTTTGAAAAAGCTCGACCAAAAGACTCGACCTTTGTTCGAGAATCCCTAGTTGATGTGGATTCGAAGGTTTCATTGTATGATCATGGGCCCAAGCTTGTCCTGTTTACCTCCTTGCTAAGTTTTCCTGCATTCTCGATATTTGGACGTTCTTGAATTACGTATTTTATATGTGAACCCATGAAATTCCTATTTTCATACAAAGTTCCCTGTACGATTTTTGTAAATATGCACCTAAACTTACCAAATATTGTTTCGTAAATCTTCCATCAAGACCATATCAAATTATTCTATTTGCTTTTAGTTTATCTTCTTTTGTAATCATTTTCCTCCCTGTTTCGGTCTTTGCATTCTCTTCCATATCTAGTTTCTTCTCATCGTTTCCTTTTTTTGCTTATCTATTCTTTTAATGAAAGAAGAACTGATCATGCAAGGTTCCTCTTTTGGACATAACTAATTGTTAGAGTTCATAGAGGAACGAACATATCTTGTTGCAGGATATATCTTTGTTCTGAAGGTGGACCAACAGTACACAAACCTAGGTATCAGATGAGGTCAACTAGGAACTACCAAAAGTAATAACATGACTTAACAGTAGTGTATGCCAAAGCTCTTTAATCTTTAGGCTATACATAATTCTTTTCATCCTGTGGTAGGAAATACAAGTGGCTTTATCAGATTATTTCATCTTTCAGGATATACACATTTTCTCTCTTTGTGGTAGGAAATAAAGAGCAAGGTTATTGTAATGGTTGGATGCTGTATGTGCATGGTACTTACTTTTAGTTATTATCAACTTTTTAATATCATTATGTGCTGTGCGTGGTGCTTTTCTTTAATCATTACCAACTTATTAATATCATTATGTCCGGTGCATGGCACTTTCTTTTAGTTATTATCAATTTTTTAACATCAGTATGTGCAATTATTAGGTGCTTTGCAAATTGTTCATGATTACTGTTTAAGGAAGAGAGAAACATATGTGAAGTGTGCTTCCCTCGAGAGGATTTATGGTACTCCAGTTTTGTTCCACACTAGATGTCATAAAATAATTGAATTAATTTATAGATCTAGATAATTCTACTGCCATTATCTTGGGTTTAAGCATTTCGAGTTTGATCAGTTGGTTGGACTTATCAAGATCAAGTTAATAGTTCAATTCTATTGGTGAGGTCGTGAAAAATAGGCTCAGAATGGATTAGTATTTTTGGTGAAGGGCCCAGACGGGAAAGAGTTATCCATAGCAAGGCTTGAAGGCACATCACAACATGGAGCAACTATCAAGTTAGACCTCGTGTACCATAGTAATGCGTGATTTTGAGCAACGAAGTAAGATTTGATATAACGAATCTTAAGTGAGTGAGATTGTGATATATAGTTTGATTTCACAGTGGACATTGAAAGAGAATTGAATCGCTTTGTTGGGCTAGATGGGTGCTAATAATATTAACTCGAGCTGAAGAATTTTGTGTAGATGGTTCAAGTCTATAAGTTAATAGGTCAGTTACCCATAGTGGCAAGGAACAATAGAATTGAGGCAACTCTCTGTATGTACACCATTAACATGCGTACTTTCAGAATATATGGACAAACTGCACACTTTGTAATTGCTCCTTTATGTTATATGGGGTACTACTTTGACCAATAGGGTCAAACTATAATTAGACACAAGAAACTAAACAAATGCATCCATTGTGCAAGGTTGGATCCAAGTTGCTAGGCTTTACACTAAATCAGTTTTAGACAAATCAAAGCCATTTTCCAAATTGTGGGAGAGATAGTCACCATAAAGATAAACAGGAGCAAGTTGGGAAAGAGTAAGGAAAGATGGCATCCACTTTTGAGCATTGGTGAGCATCACTAGAGTGTTTGTATGAAATAAAATAAGACATATGGAGAAAGGTAATTAAAAATAAAACATTGAGTTGGAAAATCGTTGATTTAAATTAGGTTTCCAAAGTATGAAATTTTGTGGCAGAGTATGATGAGTTGGCTCATCAATATAAATGCTTAGTCATAATCATCCTTGTATATTCAAGTTGATGATGCAAATCAAACCTAACTTAGGAGCAAGGTATGCAATACCGATTTGTACCGCCAGCACGGGGGTAATGCACGTCCAACAGGATACCGCACGCGGACCATCTGTATCGGTCGGTACGATTTTTTTTTTTTAAAAATTTTTTTTAAAAATTTTTTAATAAAAAAATTTTTAATAAAAATATTTTTAATAAAAATATTTTTAATAAAAAAAAATAAAAAAATATTTTTTAAAAAGTTTTTTAATAAAAAGCTTTTAAGCGACGCTCGCGAGGCTCGAGGCGTCGGCGCGCGAAAGCCTCGGCGACATCCCGAGGCTCCAAATTAAAAAAAAATTAACTTTGGCGACGTCGCCTCAAGCGCGCGTCGTCGTCGCCCGTTGACACCTCGGGCGACGTTGCCGAGGGCGACGTCGTCGGAAGAAAAAAAAATCTATTTATATATATATAATATTTATAATTATAAATATATATATCGAGCGGTACATTTCGAAATGTACCGCCGCAAATTTCCATCGCATCGTGTGAGAAACGTCGAAACTCCGGTATGGTACGGTATTACAGACCCTGCTTAGGAGTATACAACACATGCCCAAGCTTTGCTCAAGGCCATGTTGTACATTGTTATTTTCTGCATGGCTTACCGTTGCACCTTTATGTGAATATTGTCAGACAGGTATAGTTTTTTTAAATTGATTAAGTACAAAACAACTTTAATATAATTTCATATGCTTATAGGAAAAAGTGTAAATGAAGTTATTTTGGTTCCATAGCTTGTGGGGAACAGAATTGTGAGAACTCGCAAATTCCATGTTTGATGTCTCTACGTTAGTGGTCATGAACATTTTCTTTGTCCAATTTCTACTTATTTTTTTATTACATTTTTCATTGTAGGGCTTTGAATTATTTGCTAAGAAACGTTGAAATAAATGCTTAAAAAAGTACAGGATTGGATTTTGCCTTTTTATCTAATTCATCTTTATTATAAATGGTCAGTTGTGTCCGTTACTTTATCATATATTATTGGATTAATTGGAAGGAAAGGCTTGCTTCAAGGAGCAGTTTGTAGTCATGGCACATACACTCAGATAATATTTTTCTTTAACTATTTTCAACTATGGTTACTTCCAAATTACATGACAAATTACCATCCTTGGAACTATTACTAGAGAGATGCCGTTGGACATATTTTCTTTTGCCCTAGAAGCCTTTCTTATATTGTAGCTTTGTTTGTGTGATTTAGCCGTTTTTTATGCTTTACATAACATACTTTGAATGAAATTATATTAACATGTTTCCTGCGTTAGATATGTTGATAGGTTCTCAACACAATCAAGAAAGCTCACACTTCATGTGATAAAGGTACAAATACTGGATCTTTTAGATCAATGCTCTCATTTGTTTCATCAAGTTTTTATCTCCTGCAATTGTACTTTTGTGTTCAGATGATATGCCTTATTGGATTCACTTATGCCAACTTACTAAAATTACATGTATAAATTATTATGAGATATGGCCTTGCTGCTGTTAAAAAGTACATTTTTGCACTAGTAAGTAGAAAATTGAGCATAATGTGTATCATCAACAAGGTTGTCACGGTGATGCAGTTTTTTTCGAAGATCATAGCTAATTTCTGTGGGCTAGTGGTAAACTTAAATGTCTACAAGCTAAATATCACCTCATGAACAATCTTACTCTGCTTTTTCTTAAGGTTAATGGTTCTCTTTTATAAAAGTCACGTGACGTATATGTCCATTGATGGAAATCAGAGCTGTTACTACAGCCATCTTAGGGTAAACAAAAATACGAGGTTGGTTTGCAACAGATTTCAAAAAATTGTTTCTTGATCTAACATCTCAAAATACCAGTGGCAATATTGCTCTTAAACCATAGGTATTGTTATTGTATGTCTATCTAGGTGCAATTTAAGATTTTCTTGACTAACCTTTTTTAGATTTTGAAACAGCGACATCTCATTGGTTTTAGGGATATTCTTTTGGTCTCTTAATTGCCATATATTTTTTAATTATAAGCTTTATGAGAATTCTTATATGTATATTCTAGATTACTCTTGTTCCTACTAGGAAGAATATTTTCACTTATTGTTATTAAATTCTTAAGATGTTCAATGATTAGACAAGTTATGCTGAAGTGATATTTGCAAAATTCAAAATTATTAATTGATATCTTAAAATGCATTTACTTCTAGTGATATATTTGTCAATCTCTAATTTATGTTGTTGATATAGTTAGATTTGATAGTCAATTAGAACTTGACATATGAAACCTAGTCAATCATGGATAGTCAATCGAACGTATAGCTGAGTTGATTATGTTTGTCCATCTAAGCAATGATGTGGTGCTACAAGAGTGTGCCTACTCAACGAGGCAATGATGCGTCCCTTCATAAACATGCCTAGTCATTATAATGTCCAAAAGGAAATATTTCTCACGATTGTCCTAGGTTGTGTATCCCCAACTAATATCTCGATCAGTCATATATGCCCAATCAATTAGGTGTTGATGTAGTATAATCTAAGCATGACGAGTGAGTGAGACACTGATGTGGCACCATGAAATATTCTTCACTAATGTCCTGGGCATTCTTAGCTTGGGGTCTATAAAGGGAGGACCTCTTCAGGTATATAGACACTCCAAACTCACTCAATTAAACTCACTTTCTTGAACTCTTGCTGACTTAAGCATCGTAAAGAATTTGCGGAGCACATGCTCGGCATAGATTTGTAAGATCTTTTAGCTTGATAGGAGCTTGGGAGGAGTTTGCTACCAAGGGGATGACACTACATTTGATGTTCTTAGGGAGCGTCTGGCTTTTAATCACGACACATTCAGAAAGTAGACTAGGTCGGGTCAATATCACCTCCTTGGGTTGACGACCAAAACCATCACCAACAGATGCTTACTGGTAATATAATGCATACAAAAAGGTAAAAAATTTACCAATTTAAGATCAGGAAGACGTTTAATGTTTGAGCTTCCTTGTTCTGATATATGATCTGATTTGTGATGTCATATCATATACATTTGCTGATGCAACAAATGTATCCATCTCTTGAACTTTTCTCCCAAAAGCATACCTAGATCTATAACGATCTTTTCTGCGTTCACAACAAGTGCGCCTCTGACAAACTTCATGATTCCATATCTAGCATGGATGCTACAGCCAAACTCATTTAATTGTCCCAGGAGTAAATTGGTTTCCCTCTTACTCGTCACATGTAGTACCCCTTGAATAGTATGAATTATGTTTATCTTGATGGTGTCAATAGTAGCAATTCCCGAGGCATAATTATCCAAAAATATACAGCCTCTTAAGATAGGTTCTTATTGTTATATACATTTTCTTCTGAAGGTCATGTGATAGGTTCTGTTGTATTCACTAGCTGGATATTAACAAACTGTTATCTGCCTTCCAAAACTATAGAGCTCTTGTTTAATACTTCACCATCATCTGAGATGCTTGCTACACATCCTACGACCCAGCGATAAATTATTCTTTTTACAAAGGATAGGTAGTGAAGGCGGGATTAGATCCTAGGACCCTGCGATAAATTATTAATGTCTTTACCGTCTAACCTAACTAAAATCTTAAAAAATATATCAGTTGAGGTTACGAATTTTCAACCTTTAGTAAGAGGAAGAGGGTTTGGTACACCACCACCAAACTAATGTTTAAGGTGTAATTACAAGATCATTTGGCAATGTTTAAGGTGTAATTTTGAATAAGCTGCTTAACAAAAAACAGTCAAACAAAATATTTGAACCACAATGCCTTTGTATTGCTTGCACTGAATTAGAACGTATCCATAGGTCCACATTGCCTTTTGAAGCAATGTATTTGATCCCTTCCAGTAGAGCTTTGCATTCAGCTTGCAGAACACTTTGGGCAAGGGAGTAAGATTTGCCAGCCTTAAGGATTCTTCCTTCCCCTGTCTTTGAGGATGAAGCCTAGACCTACAACTTCAGTAGAGGAGGTGAAAGAAGCATTGCATTCAAATATATAGTGGAAGCCGAAGGAACAGTGACAAGATTATCAGAATCGGTTGATCCTCATCCCCCTCTGCACCATGTATGGCATTAACAACTATATTAGTAAGGACTGACTTACCCACTTGGGGAGTGGAGGTTCCTCTTTCAACCCTAAACCTTATAAACAACCTTGTTAATCGGTTTGTCTTGAAAAGATGAGGGGCTTTTGAAAGTATCAAAGTACTTCATACGTCTCCTATTTCATGTTGAAGAGGTTACATATTTTATGTCTAGTTTGGAAGGAAGTAGACTTAGGGAAATAGATAAGTGATTTTGTTGTGTTAACCTTGAGGTTAGAGAATGCAAAATATGAGTCAAGGGCATTAAGAAGGTTTCTATAGGTTTTATCACTAGTTGTAATGATATCGTCGGCAAAGATAAGATGTGAAATTTTTTGCATTAATAACAATGTGAGAGTTTATAGTAGTGAATGGGGATGGCATTAATAATAGCATTAATAAGGATCGACTTACCCACTTGGGAGTGGAGGTTCTTCTCAACCCTGAACCTTACAAACAAACTTATTAATCGGTCTGTCTTGAAAAGACAAGGGGATTCTGAAAGTACCCAAGTACTTCATACGTCAGGTCCCCTCTTTCATATTGGAGATGTTATATATTTTATGTCTAGTTTGAAAGGAAGTAGACTTGGGAAAATAGATAAGCGATTTGGTTGTATTGACCTTGAGGTTGGAGAATATAGAATATGAGCCAAGGGCATTGAGAAGGTTTCTATAGGTTTTGTCATTAGTTCTAACAATAAGAATGATGCGATTGATAAACATAAAATATGAAATCTTGAATCCTCTGAAAGAGAAAGGTGAAATTAATTTTATACACAAAAGTCATTGATGAAAAAGGTGAGAATTTGTTGAATAATGATAAATAGGTAAGGAGAGATAGGGTCACCCTAACCATTTTAAAACTCCTCTCCAACTAGTTAGAATTTTGACCATTGAAGAGACGAGAGAAGCTAGGTGAGGTCAGGCAAGCTTTGATCCAATTAACGAACCTAGGGGAGAAGTCCATATAGTTCAAGGTCGAGAGGATGGCTTCCCTAGAGACCTTATCAAAAGCTTTCTTTAGGTTAATTTTTTTGAGGAGGATCAAAGGGGTTTTCCCCTTGGACCTATACATAGAATAGATAAGTTTGTTAAAGATGATGATGTTATCATAGATGTTGCTACCTTGGATGAATTCAGATTGGTTTGAGTCTCAAGCGATTAGTCTTAAGTTTATAATTTTGGAAGGGATGAAATCAATCCTGTGAAAAGCATTAAATGCATCAAAGATATGATTTTTAAAGCCATGAGGATTAGGACTTTTCCCTTTCCCAATCCAATTAAGAGTGTCAAGAATTTCAGTACGAGTAAAGAGGGGGATGTGAGGTTGTTGGAGAGATGGTCCTGGACTTGAGTAAAATTGGCAATGGTTACCTCTAAGAGGTGTTCCTTCTTCTCATGGTGGCCACCTGATGAAATTACTCTTTTTAGTTAAGTTGGCAATGGTTACATCTATACCTTGTTTGCTGTCCTTTTATCTTCCTCACGAACCTATAAACTTTGGGCTTATTACTTTTTTCAAAATAAGTGCTTCGGGAAAGTTCTCTCTTTTCCCTCGTATTCTTCACAAGAATTCTATAGCTACACCCTGTGTGTATCTAATGTTATCTAAATCTACGTTCATCTGTGGCTCGTAGCTTTATGTGAAATTACTGTTTCTCATTTAGGGCCAGCATGTTTACGTTTCATTAGATCTTTTTTTATTACTGTTTCTGTTTTCACGCGCGAATTAGTTCTGTAAATCATTTTCTTCCCCTCTTCTGATTTCCTTAGTGAAAACATTGAAGCATCAACGATTAACCCCTCTGTTGTGGATAAGTTTTCTCTTGCAATCATGAAGTTGGAAAACATTCAGTTTGGAAAGCTTGTTCATTTGCCAACTGCAGTGGAGAACTAGACAGCTGATTTTGTACGAAACAGGAAACGCTGACCTCTGTGCGCATTACTACTACTGTTGTGGGTCGATGACATCATTCTGATTCAAGTAGTGCTGATCAACTTTATGCCATCTGTGAGATCGACGATGATGATCAATACCAATATTTTATCCTTTTTTTTTTCTAATTGTGATAATTGAGAAATTGAAGCCCCACCCTATTCGTGAGGTGTACTAAAATGATGTAGTCTTTTTTTTATCCTTTTTTTTTTTTTTTACCGTTAGGCTGGAATGAAATCAAAAACGGATGTCAAAATGATGTTCGAGTGTTCTCAAGCAAGAAAAAATGTATTTAGACTTTTTAGGACTTATTGCAAACAATGTCCATATTTACACCAAAACTTTAGGAAGGGTACAAATTACATGTCACATGACAATGCATTTCTCTTTGGTTTTTGAGTCGCTTTTCTGTGCAGCGCCAGCGTTTCTGGAGACCTGCGGAACTTGCAAACCCCTTTTAATCTAAATATACCAGTCAACCAAATACGTCACTTCAAAAGCAGAAGCAGAAACACTTCATGGGGGCAGTAAAAACAGATACCACTCAGCTTCGGTAACATGAGAGAACCGACGCAACATGACCCAAAGCAGTACGACTCGATGCTATGACACAACCAAGAATAGTTACTTGGAGATGGTGACAATAATCTCATAACACACTTCCAACGTGAGACAAGTAATTTACCATTTTTAATCCGCAATTGCAAATTGTCCTACTAACACTACCAACCTTTACCAAATATTAAAAGCTATATGCAGTTTGGAACATAATCAAGTGAAAAGAAACCTACGATATGAGGTTGAAAAGCACAAACCTGAGGACCAGTGACAAGCCGTGAACGACCAGCAATAGATGACTGTTGAGAATGTTGTTGTTGCTGTTGCTGCTGCTGCTGCTGCTGCTGCTGCTGCTGCTGTTCAAACTCCTGCTGTTGAAGTGCTATTGCCAGTTGCAAATCAGAACTGCAAGGTCATACATAAATAAAGGATTAGTGTAAACATAGAAGAAATAATACAGCCAGTTGGATGGTCATTTCATTCAATTAAAAACCATGAAGAAATTAAGATTGCAGTATCAATAATCAACACTAACAAGGGTCACCCACCGAGGACTTCTCAAGATTGAAGGAGATTTTTAATACCATGAACTAATTACAAGTCATCCACCTGAGTTGACTGGAAACATTATAAAGTTAGTTTGTTAACTAGTCCAATATGGTCACAAGACATTTAGTATTTGTTGTCAGTACTTGTTACTCATATAATTTTAAGTTTTTATTTGATAATCAATCTCATTAAGGCCAACAAGAAATTTGATAATTTTGGAGTTTCAGCCACTTTCAGCTGATCTAAAGCATCTTTGTGAAAAATTGTCAGTTCAAGATTAGTTTCCCCAATTTTCAGGATTTTCATAATTTCAGGTGTGTGCAGTCCACTCATGACAGATTTTGATGTGGTTCACTAGTTTCATCTGAAGACAATATTAAATAATATATCATTTTAATGTTTTGATCTATGTCACTTATATCGTGTAAGATAAGCACTGATGAGCAATGGCTCGCATGAAATATGAACCAGAGGTATGCAACACTAAACCATGCCTAAAGCACTTCAATCGTTTGTTAAAAGCATTTAAGTGATTAATCCATGACTTTAACACAATGACAAACATTTTAAGGCATTCGTTGAATGAAATCATGCACGTGTTACATTTAATGCTGATAATTCCAACATCAATATCAGCTCAATTTGCAAAATGTGGTTACATTACATCCAGAAACCTAGAATTCAAATAACTTTCTAATGTGGTTACTATAAGTTGCTTCAAATAACTTTCTAATTTATGTGAATAAATTTTAAGCCTTTGAGCATGCTGTCGTTCATGTAAACATGAGAGAGAGAAACAGACAAGGTTGAAAGAGAAAATATAAGACTTATGCTATTGTTTTTAACATGGCCTTGAGAAACATAAACATTGATGTGAAACCATATTAAAAGGAAAAGGCACATGAGTAAAGAATTCTAACATATGGATTTCCTGTCTAACTAATTATATCATTCCATAAAATCGTCAACTCATGGCTACAAGAAATTGATTGAATGTAATTGCTTCATTTTCAAAAATTGCTTTGCCAATATAACAAAACATAAAACTAGAGCTTTGCCCTAGTATCTTGGCAAAAAGTTCCCCCCACACTCGTTATCATTGACAAATGTCATATGAAATTCTTGTGAATCAACTACCATATATATTTATATATAATGGCTACTACCATCAATTCCATATATATTTAATGCTTTGGGTTTCTCAATAGTATAAAACTCAAAAACCTAAAATAAGTTGCTACTTTTTGACAGTAAAATCCGCTCATACAAGTCAACCAAGTCCTACAAATCAGAATAAAAAAGAGAGTGTAAATGCATGTATCCACCCATCCATCACAAATGAATAACATCAACAGAATAAACCAAAAAAGATATTCACAGTAAAAATGCACAGTTATATGATATAAATTTGCAATTTTGACATAGATACCCTTAAAGTTGCTGTGGTCTCAGTTAGTGTAGGAGTTCCATGGAGATTTCCAGTGAAACTCTGATATATTAGCCAAACACCCTCAAAATCTCATCATCCAAACACCATTCTCCAAATCCCATGATTTAAGTTCCCAAGTCCATTGGCAATTTGATTTCTTAAACTAAACTCTCCATATCCCACCATACAAATTCTGGGATTCATTATCCAATGGTATCATGGGCAATTCTGGGATTCTCAGCTGCTTAAAATTTCCTATTAAGAAATTGCTACTTAGGATTTGGACACTAATTGGAACTTTTGATAAATATCAATGGGACCTAAAGGCAGGGTTTTTAACACCGTTCCGTACCACCCGGTACATCCAATACGTACTTGTCCGCCAGCTAGCCAGCACGCGGACCGCTCACTACCAAGTGGCATCAACCTAGCTACGGCGAGGCGAGGAAGAAGAGGGCGTTCGAAGAAGAGAGAAAAGCATCGCGGAGTCACTGATGCACCATCACTAGCATCTCGATGAACCTGACCCTATCAAACCTTGACGCGAACTTGTCTTCCACGCCCTTTCATGATCCGACACCACCCTCCCTCGACGATCCCGATCCAGGAGAGTTGTACCTCTTTGGAGGAGGAGGGGGGAGGGGGTGAGCGGGGTTTGGGGGACTAGAGGTGTAGGGATCAGGGGAGGCAGTGGCAAGAGCAGTGGAAGAGGTGGCCACAAGGAAGGCGACGAAGACCCCGACCTTCTTCATCTTCGAACAGTCTCCTTCGTCCATTTCCACCACACGAAGAACCTTCTGATGTCATCTTTCTCCGTACCTCCCTGACATCGAAGGTCGCAGACAAGGCAACGAGAAAGACAAGGCAACTGCTCGGTACATCGTATCTTCTTTATATCTTTTTTATATATTAATTTTTTATTTTTTATACATTTAATATTACTCATTACTAAAATTAATTTTTATATTTTTTTAGACATACCGCTCGATACACCAGTATGGTATAAAATTTCAATCCTTGCCTAAAAGTTTCATGCTTCCTAACAACTTTAAAAGAAGTACTTCCGAATAAGCAACCATGCACATAACAAACTATAACATACCCAAAAATAATAATAATAGATAAATTAAATACAAAAAATATGGAAAATTACAATTTCTATGCTTGTGAGATAACCTTTGTTCACTTAACCAAGTTAGTGTTGAAATCACAACAGTGGATGCAGCGAAGACTAGGTATGTTACCCTTCCTGTCACCTACCTGTAGTCTTAGAGACTGGAAAGAAACACAAAATCCCTAGGGGGTATTCCAGATGCTCTTTGAGCATGTCAGGGTGAATAAAAATAAATCTAGATGGAGTAAAAGCCCTCCTTAAGAGGCATTTCTTCCTTCCCCTTCAATCATTTGTTATTTTAATCTTTTAAAAAAGTTTGTGTTTCTTTTGCTTATATCTGCTAACAACCCCTTTTGATGATTGAAAACCTGATAACATTTCAAGTATCAAGAAGAGCAATCACAGTGACATCATGTCACAGTTGTGAGGATTCTTTGAAGGATTAGCAACTTTGGAGAGGGTTTTATGAGTTCTTTAAGTTCAATTCAACAATGAAGTTTTCTAAGTAGAGTGGTACTCCTGAGGAAGGGGAATCCATGTCTAAATATGGGAAAAGAGACGACATTTGAACATGAAGCAATGACAGTAAAAGAAAGTCCTAGATCCAGTATAAGAGAGAAAGGAGCAAGAATTATTGTATACTACTTTCTTCATAAATGCTATTTGTTGTCATTGGACTCAGCTTCTTGTTCAGATAGATTCATGGTAGGAAGACATTGTCCCTCCCTTGAGTCACTAAGGTCTCGTGATAAATCTATCCATTTGCAAGTAATGTAATAAGGTTGTGATCCAGGTTTAGTTTAGAACTATATGCTTTAGTTGCTAGGTTATCCTTGATCGCCATTTAAATTTATATCAATAAACTTCTATTAATAATCAGCAGGCTTCAACTCAATTCTTGTCTTCACATAAAGATCGAAGCATACACAGTAAATCATAAGACATAAAACAGTTAGAGATTAGTTATTTTTAAATGATCTTTCCTGAACTTCATGAGTTCAGTTCCCCATGATCTTACTATATATGATCACAATAAGTGATTGCTAAGCTGCAGAACATAGCATGCTCCACAGCTGGTGACAATAGTATCTACTCCAAAACCATTTCCAGTAGCTGGTGAAGGCAGTGTACCTTGAAATTGTGAACATTGTGGTTGATCATGAAGTGCTCAGGAGGGATGCACAATCAAGAAATCACAGAAGAAGCTTATAGAATAAGCACTTACTGGGACTTATTCTGCAAGATGCAATTGCTCCAAATTCTAAATTTACTTACCTCCTCGATTGTAAGTATGAATAATTCTAAACAGATGGAACACTTGTTCTCCAAACCAAGTATTCTAATCGCAAGAGATACAAGAAATACCATGTGGTATGTACTGGTCTGATCAGAGACCAGGTTGTAAACCGGGTGATTCTGATCAGTGACTTCAGATAAAGCAAAGATAGGCAGCTGAACTGATCCTAATATATATAACAGACTGATATCATGATGTAACACCTACAATTACTGATCTAAACCTTCTTTAATTTAAACAAAACCTGTCAAAACTCTAACATAACAAGTTGTGATTCTTCATAGGAGAAACAGGTTGAGACGACAGCGATAACATGTGGAGTGGAGACGAGGAAGAGAGTGAGATGCAGGAGGCTAGGGCCAGGTCTCTTCTCACTTGTTCAAAGACAGCACCAACAAGGAAAGCAAGCGATGGAGGAAAAAGCTAGAGGAAGAAGACAATAATCACATGGCATGTTCCTTCCCCCCTTCTCTTTTCCTATTTTACTGAATTTCATCATATTTTTATTTTAAATTTTATTTTATTTCCCAATCAGATGGTATGCCAGTACCATACTAATCTGACCAGTGGTTAAGATATTGCCATTAAAACCAACTCCTTGCTCCAGATGATAGGTGGACAATGGAAAGGATGACCTCTGCTGGTTTAAATGATACAGCTTAAAAAGTACATGTGAGCCAAGAAAGAATTTAGCATCTCATAGGTTGTAAAACTCTAACTGACAGTATCTATCCATAAGGGTGTAGCATAGTTATCCCTACAAGATTTCTACAATAAAGAAAATTAAAGCATAAACATTATAACTACTTAAAACTACATATCAATTTTTCTCTAGTGATGACCTCACTCCTCTGCTTATATAGGCCATAAGCCATATAAAAGAATAAACCTAAAGTACTAATACAAATTTACTAATCCTGGTAATTAAACCAAACTTAAAATAAAGGAATCAAAGCTAGCTTCATGTTTCTAACAATTCAATAAATGTTGCCCCTTCAGACAACCAAGATCATGTCATATAACTAATACGAACTCCAATACTATAGGAATAAAAAGAGTTAAAATTACAGTTATACCCAATAGTAGCAAATGGTAGAAAATGATACCCTAGTTAAATTAACTAATATTGATCTGTATTGGATCTTAGACTTCAATACTTTTCTACAAATACATAAAGCATCACCAAGTAAAATTTCAAAAGGAAACCAGCTCAATTTCCTCATGCAACTTATAAACAACATATGCTACTACAGACATCTAAGAGATGTATTTTCAAACAAAACTAAATTTAAAAGTACAAATACATACTTAAAAGCCGAACTTGAGGGACCTGTGCTCTCAAGTGCTGCCAGATAATCCTGCAAATTGAGAAAACAATTAATCACATATATATTCCAAGATTCTGATCTACTGACAGTGCTAATACATACAGCTGTACTCGTCATAGCACTTTGTTCATTCCATGAGTCACGGGCTTGATTGTCAGCCTTAAATTCCATAAAATTACCAGTCATGAAAACTGTGTCCCCATTGACCTTAAGGATACAAACAGAAGAAATCAACAAAAAACCTTTGTACAGACCATAATGAATTCAGACAAAATACTTTGAATCAAAATTTGTTAAGCTAAGGTAACATTAATGAGCAAAGCACATTACATCAAAGAAAAAAAAGGAAGCTGTAAGCACGCATCAACCAAACATCAAATAGAGCATACCTCATTCAGCTTTTCCCAAACCAAATCTGGCTGGTTCATATAACCTTGATCAGTAGCCAATAGATACAGTTCACCATTGAACTACACAAGTACAAATTTTGTAAGAGATCCCTCATTATGGATTAAATAAATAAGAATTTCACAATCTTATCCTGTTCCGAGTAAAATGTACGTATTCGATACAAATCAAAGAAATTAAAGAGCAGACATACATGGTCCACTTTATCATTTTACCTTGAACATAGTGCTGAAATGATTATTTCGGAAGAAAACACAGAGTTCTCTCTCCTTAAGACCTTCTTGCAAACAGAATAGGCTGCAAAAACAGAGTTTTTGAACAATATAAACTCCAATCACATTTACGTTGCATAAGAAAATAACATGCACATCAAAAAGCGATGACACTTCACCCGTAAATTGTCAATTGGCTTGCATTATGTTCCAGAAAATTCTTTATAAGTTGCCCTATAAACAAATACAACAGATAATTTTCAAGGATTGTTAGTCAGCATTAGAGGAGTCATAAGAAACCCCAATACTAAACAAGAAGCTTTCAGTAAGGCCCAGAAATTGTCTTACAATGCTTGTGAGCAACCTCATCACTTGTATTTGCAGGGTGCCTATTCTCTTCTGTTTGTTCAGCCTGTTCAGCAAGAACCATTTCACCTTCATAGACTGGTTCCCGATCAGCATAGATAGGAAGTCCAGATTCAAGGATACATTCTTCTCCTTCATATATCGGCTCACCCCCAGGACATGAAGTGACAACCTCAGAAACATTTGAAAGCTCTTCAATTCCATTTGAGGATTGCAAATTGAACAGTGAAGCTTTGTTTAAAATATTAGTGGAATTTTCATGAAGTTGAGTGTTGCAAGTGTCTCCAGAGCAAGCTTTTGAGATAGACTCATCATTTGCTGAAACAATCATCAGGTCCTCGTAACTGCAATACCTGTCTGAACCACCATTATCAGGAGACTGGAAATTTGCGGCCTGGTTGGGCATTACCATATCAATTTCCTCTGATTTATTAGATATATCATAAATTACAGATCCTTCATGGCCTGTCTGACTCGTATCGTTCCCAGCAACAACATTGGAAAGCACAGAACCATCTTCTGCAAACACAACACCCTTGCAATCAGTAGATGCATTGCATTCTTGCAATGCAAAGGAATCTGAGTGGTTGCTTTTGTTACAATCATCTCTGGCTTGTTCCCCAAAAGTATCAGCACAATTTCCAGCACAAGATCTCTTATCATTTGCATCTAAACCAAGAGATGAATCACTCAAACCACTAACAGATGATACGGAAGCACTAACGGGATTTGAAACTTCAGCCCTTGAGAGATTTAAGACCCTCATCAGCTCCTCTTCTTCTTGGATATCACCTTTCCCTTTTCTTTGATCGTCAGGGACTGGAACCTGATGATCATCAAATGATCTACCTCTTGAAAGGTTTGGTGAGGGAACTCCTAGGGTAGCAGTTGTAGCTGCAGCAAAATCAACACAATCTTCTTCTTCTTCACCCCTACTATCTCCTTCAGATCTTTTTGTTTCAAAAGCAACAAGCTCAGCAACTAGAGTATTGTAAGACTTTGACCCAATTGCAGCTGCACTATCAGTGTCCTGAGATACAGCATAGATAAGTTAAATGCCTTTGCTAGCGATTCATCTATACTAACAAAGGCTAAACTAGTCAGCATAACAACTGTATGCTCAGCTTAGAGCCCAAATATTGACAACTAAATACCAAAAATAAGTGTCGATTTATTTGAACAAAAGAGGTATAGAATTAATAGGGCAAGTGCTCGAATATAGGGTGAAAGTTTTTAAATTAAAAAAATCAAGTGCAAAGAAAAAAGGGATGAATACGAGAAATAGAAAACTTATAAACTCAGTAAAACAAAAAATGATCAAAGTTGAATAGCACCATAGATTCAATATAAAAGAACAGGTACAAGAAACAATGTAGTGAATATCAATGCCGAAGCATTGCAAGCTTAAGTGTAAGCAAGAGGAATAATGGCTTATATTAAGAGGACATGTAACAACCACAAACATCTTGGAGAACAAAGACCCTTCTTGACATATTCTAAGCATTGGTAGAGATATTAAATTTAACTTTTTGTAGAATACACAATCTCTCATATCTTTAGAAGGTAACACTGTTGCTAGGCTTGCTAATTTTGCCATCAATCATTGGAACAGAATATTGAATTGTCGATTGCTCCTATCTGCAGTTTTTGCTATGTTCCGACAAGAGGGGCTTTAGATGTATGCATATAGTTAAGTAAAATATTTACCTTTTATTGAAAGAAAAGGTTAATGTGGATTCTATTTTGTCCAACTGTCCAATATATGTTTTACTTCTCATGCTCAACCACAAACAGTTTGGAATCCTCAATAACTTATGATTTGACAAAAGAACAACTTGTGAGCAGCTTGTTGTTTTTGAGTAGTCGAACTATGATCCGCCATGCTACTTCAACTCGCCAATGACTCTGACTCTGGTGTGAGGTCGGCTGAATTATGTTGATTCCTGTTGACTCCTACAGATTCTTCAGATGAAGGAAAAGACCATCCTTGGTATACGATAGTCTCACAAATGCCTCTTGTCGCTTGAACTTGTTGGTTGCTTATTAGAGCTTTAACAAGCATCGCCTCGTAGTCTTTGAAGTTTTCAAGTCCTTCAGCAAAATTTACCCATCGAATCTTCTTTCACTTAGTTGTCACTTCCAAGTAAGTTGCATCACTTCCACTATCGATTGGCATTCTGTTGGGAAATGAAGTGGACAATCTACTCTCAGTAGCATTGATCACCATTGGTGAGGATTTGACAACTGTTGTCTTCTATTAGGTTCCTTCGAAAGGTCTTTGAACTTGTGCAGAGCTCCTCTATTGGATAAATAAAAGAACTGGGGTACTCGGTTCTGCTCATTCTCTTGAGAGTTGAGAAGGCAAAGGTTACTTGACTTCGCTCGCCTCCTCAAGGGTTGTACTTCGTGCATCGAGCTGGTTACTAGCCTTCGACCGCTCTTAGCTCACACTTCTGAAACATTCGAAGTGTTTGTACTCCTTGCGTTGAGTTAGCTACTGTGATTCACTTTTTCAATGCCATTGAACTTCTGGAATGTAAGAAATTATCACTCCAACCTGGAGCAAGTCTGTGATACTTATGGTCGCCTTTGGGATTGTATCATCTTCTCCCTCATTTCTACCGCCTACTCCTCTAAGCAGCAAAGGTACAGCACCGCATACTATCTGCTTCGTTCCTTGGTCATGCACTCTTGTATCGACCCGAAGTCTTTTAACTTTCGGCTATCTTGATGAGAAGTTCATTAACACCGATCTTACAAAGTTCCCTGGCCTCTACCCTTCAGCCTTGTCTTAGTGCTTGGAGTTTGCCTCTGCATTCTCCACCTCCTCGGCCCATTTCACAACCAAGCGCTCTCCCTCCATAAGAGCAAGGGATCGATGTCTCCACGGAAGTCCCACCTCTGCGGTACCATGGCGCTGCCATGCCCATGGCACTACTAGCCGTTGCCTTACATTTGCATCCCTTTCTTCGCGATCGGTAGATCCGCCCCTGTGGTATTGTGGCACTCCTTTGAGTCCACCTTTATTCTAACCGATGCTTGGTTTTGGATAACTAAGTCCCTCTGGACTCATCGTCACTTCCTCACCCCTTTTCGACCACTTGCTTCAACACCTCTGTGTTCTCTGAGTAGTTCCCCTTGGTTGATGGAAAGACAGACTGCAACTCCCATGCATGGCCTTCGCCATCATGTTGTAGGGCTTGCGTCGATTCTGTTCTCCTTAGCTTCCTTGGTAGCAACGTTCGCTTACTCGGCCTTGTCCTCTGACTTGTCGGGCTCCCTTAAGCGAATGTGAACTCTAGAGCAGTCTCACTCTCCAACCGCTCCAATCATACCTCTGCATGATCAAGTCCCCCCCTCCGTAGGACTCACTAGTACTTCTCTCTCGGTGGTACACAGCCCCCATATGCTGATGACCAAGGCTTTCATTCAATGCAAAATTTGATGCACGTACGGAAGACCCGCCTCTGCGATACCATGGCATTCCCACCTTGAATCCATCGCCCTTCTTGTCGTCGTGTTATTCACCGAAGTGGAGCTCCCAGTAGCTCCCGATCATACCTCCGTATGACCCAGTCCCTCACGGGACTTGTATGTGTCATCTTGCCTCGAACTGTTCCACCACGATCCACTGCACTATGTCGCCTCCTTGTCACGGACAAAATTGTAAATGGTTTGTTTGGTGTAACACTTATGTGTGTCCGTGTCCCTTTTGGTTTGTTATTACTTGTAAAGGGCTTGCCAAAGGCTAAATGCCCAATTTGAGTGAGTTTGGCAGCCATTGTCGGCTTGTACAGAAAGTTTGTGTCATGTGGACACTTGTACTAGATTCGATCTGTAGTGGACCAATTTTATGCCTTTGTTGTGCAACTGTTCTGAGCTTGTAATATCCATGGTTGGAATGTGCATCGGCTATAAAGTGTTTGCTAAAAGAGTGGCTTGCGGATCCCGTGTGAAGCGCTTTCTCTGTCCCGTCTTCTCTTTCGTTGGTCCTAAGGGATTGTAGGAGATTTCGAGGAGGCTGACCTTTGCGGTGATACGCATTGGTGCCGCACGGCTTAGGCAAAACCAGCTAAGTCCGTGACAGATGGTATCAGAGCGGGACAAGCCCACTTACAAACACTTAGCATGCAAACGTGGGGGACCTAGCGAGGCACCATGAGGACAACAAGCTAAGAAGAATTGCGAAGCGCACAAAGGTCGGGATGGTCGAGTTCGAGCAGTGGCTCGACGTTAACACCCAACCTTGATGGTGCTCGAGGCAAGCGGAGTGCTTGGCAAAGGATGAGACCGCTGCAAAGGTGGAGTGGGTTGTTCAACGATCGAAAGAGTTGTAAACTCATGGAATTCGATACTCATGCATGGCCTTGCATGCGGACGATGGATTGTTCGCGGTCATTCCAAGCGGCGATCAGAAGGTCGACGCCACGGAGCATTAAAACTTTCTCTTCGGCATGTGCAGGATACTTTCATAAGAGGTGAAGTGTGCAAAGAGTTCAAGCATTTTGCTAGACCAGAGGGGTGCGGTCATAGTGTATTGGTGAAGTGTCACAATCTAGCAAATGCATTTGCAAAGCGTAACTGGGCGCGTTTGTTCGGCAGAGGCGTAAGTAGTCCAAGAGGATGGTGGTCTCCAAAACTTTCAAAGGAAGAATGCTAAAAGAGAAGTTGCTCCAACGAGGCAGATACCAGGAGGGATAAGCCTCTGCTCTGCAGTAGAATCATGTGCAATGAACCGCATTAGTTAAGTACCTCAAGACGAAGCTCGATGGATCGAGTGAGCGGTAAGGAGTCATTGCATGATCTCGCAAGTGGTGATGTGTTGGTGGACGCATAGCGAGATCAAGTGGGGGAGCAACCCAGGCAACACAAAGTGAAGGCACACTTGGAGCCGATAGTGAGATCGGACTCAACAGAGGGCTAACCCGTGGAATGGTTGGCGTGAGGGCCACCATTAACGCAATGCAAATCGAGAAGCGGAATAACTTGTGGGTAACTTGTTGAGGTACCCAAACCGCATGAAGGGAGTTGGCAAAGAAGATAGAACGTGGAGCGGAGGCGTGGAGCTTTCCTTAGACAAGTCAAGGACATGGACTCTTGCAGAGACAAGAGTAGGATCATGTCATTCCATGAGTTTTCTATTCTGATGAAGCAGACTCATCTTGTATGGTGCCAAAGACGAAGAGAACTTCGAGGCATATGCACCTTGTCTCGGTGAAGCATTTGACGGAGGAACTAAGGCGATACAACTTGCAGTGGCAAAGTTGGAGTTAGAAGGCCTTGGCACGGGGCAAGAGGATGTAGAGGCAGATACTCTTGAAGAATATGCCATAGTGTTGCTATTCAAGTTGCCACGAGGAAAGCGGTGCGCAGCAATGAGATTGTCTTTGGTAGGGCGAGTCCCGTGATCCGCATAATGGTGCACCTATTTCAAATAAGTCGGGACTTCGAGGAGCCGCTAGGCGATGGATTGTCCTAGAGCTAGGCTTCGTCCGAGTGTGACCCGAGAGTGGGTGGACGAAGGTCGACGCAAAGGAGCGAACAGAATCGGCCGGGCGAAGGCCCTACGATGCGTTGGCGGAGTCCACACATGGAGATATCGCAGATTCGAGTTCATACCACAGGATCGAATCGTAAGGAGATGTCATCAAAGCGGCGATGACATGATGCAATGGATCGGGTGGAATGGTTCGTGGCAAGTCGACACACACGGTGAGTCCCACGGGGGACTAAATCATGCGCAGAGGTATGATCGGGAGCGCGACTAGAGCTCCAAGTCGGTGAACAACACGACAAGAAGAAGAGCTATGGATTCAAGCGGTGAATGCCATGGTACCGCAGAGGCGGGTCTTCCGTGCGTGCACCGAATGTTGCATGAATGGAAGCCTGGACATCACTTTGGGGCCGTGTGCCCTATCGAGGAAGAAGTTCGGGATGCAAGTACCGTTAGTCCCACGTGAGGACCGGATCACGCAGAGGTATGATCGGAGCTGAAGAGTGGAATCGCCGAGCTCACATTCGCTAAGGGAGCCCGGCAAGTCGAGGACAAGGCCGAGTAAGCGGCGTTGCGACCAACGGCTAAGGAGAATGAAGCGGTCAGCAAACCTCGCAACATGATGGCAGAGGCCATGATGGGAGTTGCAGTCTGTCTTTCCATCGACCAAGTAGAACTACTCAGAGAATACAGAGGTGTTGAAGCAGATGATCGAAAAGGGCGAGGAAGCAATGATGAGTCCAGAGGGACTCAGCTACCCAAGATCAGTCATCGGTTAAAAGGAAGGTGAACTCAGAGGAGTGCCGCATTGCCGCAGAGGCAGATCTACCGATCACGAAGAAGGGATGCAGATGCGAGGCAACAGATAGTAGCGCCATGGACATTGTAGTGTCATGGTACCGCAGAGGCGGGACTTCCGGGAGTCATTAATCCCTGCTCTCAGAGGAAGAGCGCTGTCGTGATATGGCCGTGGAGGAGGAGAATGCTTTGGCAAACTCCATGTACCAAGACAAGGCTGAAGGACAGAAGCCAGAGAACTTCGTAAGACCAGTGTCAACAGACTTTCCATCAAGATAGCCGTGAGTGAAGGACTTCGGGTCGATGCAAAAGTGCATGACCAAGGATCGGAGCAGCAAGACGTGCGTGATGTCTTTGTGCACTTTGCTACTCAGAGGAGTCGGCGACAGAAATGATGGAGAAGGCGGTACAATCCCAAAGGCAACCAAATCTTATCGGAGACTTACTCCAAGTTGGAGTGATACCTTCTTGCATTCCAGAAGTTCAAGGGCAATGAGAAGGCGAATCATAGTAGTTGACTCAGCGCAAGGATTACAAACACTTCAAGTGCTTCGGAAGTGTGAGCTAAGAGCAGGCGAAGTCTAGTAACCCACTTGATGCACTAAGTACAACCTCGAGGAGGCGGGCGAAGTCAAGTAACCTTTGTCTTCTCAACTCTCAAGAGAACGGGCGAAACCAAGTACCCACTCTCTTAGTTATCTGGCAGAGGAGCTCTGCACAAATTCAAGACCCTTCAAGTAACTAATGGAAGACAACTAAGTGGAAGAAGATTCGATGGGCAAATTTTCATGAGGAAGGACGAAAACTTTAAAGGTCATGAGGCGATGCTCATTAAAGCTCCAACAAGCATCTATCCATTCAAGAGACAAGAAGAATTTCAAGACTCGGCACATATCAAAGATGGTCTTTTCCTTCATCGATAATCCGCAAGACTCAAGAAGGATCAAGACAACTTCGCCGACCCCACACCGAGTCGAGTTATTGGCGAGTTGAAGCAAGATGGCGGATTAAAGTTCGACGACTCAACCACAAGTGGAGAACAATTGGGAGCCAAGAGGCGATCGCAAATAGGAGCGTAAGATCAAGATCCAACAAAGAAAAGAAGTTGCATGCAAGAAAGGCTTCGACGAGGACGTCGAAGGAATAAGTGGGGAGAATGTCACGGACAAAATTGTAAATGGCTTGTTTTGTAACACTTATGTGTGTCCGTGTCCCTTTGGTTTGTTATTACTTCAGTAAAGGGCTTGCAAAGGCTAAATGCCCATTTGAGTGAGTTTGGCGACCATTGTCGGCCATGCAGTAAAGTTTGTGTCATATGGACACTTGTACTAGATTCTGGCCTCAGTAGTGGACCAATTTTATGCCTTTGTTGTGTAAATGCGTTTCGAGCTTGTAATATCCATGGTTGGAATGTGCATCGACTATAAAGTGTTTGCTAAAAGAGTGGCTTGCGGATCCCGTGTGAAGCGCTTTCTCTGTCCCGTCTTCTCTTTCGTTGGTCTTAAGGGATTGTAGGAGATTTTGGGGAGGCTGACCTATGCGGTGATACGCATTGGTGCCGCACAGCTTAGGCAAAACCAGCTAAGTCCGTGACATCCTGGTGACATCTCTGACTTCGCTGAAATTGGTACACTATTGTCTGGATCCTGGGCCTCTGCCCCTACCAGCACAATCTCCATTGCGCACGGCTCTCCTAATGACAACTCGAACGGCAGCACTATGGCATATTCTTCAAGAGTACCCGCCTCTGCGTCCTCTTACCCCGTGCCAAGGCCTTCTGATACCAACTTCGCCTCTGTAAGTTGCATCGCCTTAGTTACTCCGTCAAATGCTTCACCGAGATAAGGTGCATGTGCCTCGAAGCTCCCTTCGTCTTTGGCACCATGCAAGATGAGTCTGCTCCATCAGAATAAGGGACCCATGGAACAACATGATACTGCTCCTGCCTCTACAAGAGTTTATGTCCTTGACCTCTGTCCAAGGAAAGCTTCATGTCTTCACTCTATGTTTCATCTTCTATACCAACTCCCTTCAAACGGCTTGGGTACATCACCAAGTTACCCCAAGTTGCTCCGTTCCTCGATTTGCATTGAGTTAATAGCGGCTCTCGTGCCCACTATTCCACGGGTCAGCCTTCTGTTGAGTCTAATCTCCATAGCGGCTCCAAGTGTGTCTTCATTTTGTGTTGCCTTGGATCGCTCCCCCACTTGATTTCGCTATGCGTCCACCAACGCATTACCTCTTGCGAGATCATGCGACAACTCTTTGTCGCTCGCTCGGTCCGTTGAGCTTTGTAGAGTTGTTGTCTCGAGATACTCCTCAACATGTGCGGTCCGTTGCACATGATTCTCCCTCTAGAAAACCGGGACTTATCCCTCCTAGATATCTGTCCCGTTGGAACAACTTCTCTCTTCGCATCCTTCCCTCTGGAAGTTTCAGAGACCACCATCCTCTTGGACTACTCCACCTTGCGGAACAAACTATGTATTGTTTTGCCCCCACAAACGCACTTGCTAGATTACGACTCTTCGCCAATACAGCTCCTACTGCACCCCTCAAGGCCTAGCAACATGTTGAACCTACTGCACACTTCAGCCTCCTACGAACGTATCATTCCCATGCCGAAGAGAAAGTTTCAATGCTCCATGGCGCTGAGTTTCGATCGCCTTGGGATGGCCACGGACAATCCATCATCCGCAGCAAGCCCTTGCATGAGTATTGAATTCCTTGAGTTAGCAATTCCCCTCGCCTCTGTGAGCTTTGCACAACTCTTTCGATCGCTGAGCAACCCATCCCACCTTGCACGATCTCATCCTTTACCAGGCGCCCCGCTTGCCTTGAGCACCGTCAAGTTTGGTTGTCAACGTCGAGCCATTGCTCAAACTCAGTCATCCCAACCTTTGTGCGCTACGCATTCTTTCTAGCTTGTTTGTCCTCGTGGTGCCTCTTACGCGAAGGGTTGGTCATTCCTCTGAATGTCATTCTTGGATGTCCGCTCATTTAAGCGACTTCTTTCCCTATAACTCCATGTCCGTTTCCCCCAAACGATTGCGCATGCTGGCTGCCCTCAACACAACCCCTTTAGGTCCCCCACGTTTGCATGCTAAGTGTTTAACAACATTAAAAATATATAGAAATATCATATTACTATGTTTAGTATACCTCCAATCTTTTGTCATATTTGATCACATCATATATCCATTATTGTGCTATCATTATTGATTCGGTACATATTTCTAGCCATCACATCCAAATTGTATCTACATCCACCCCATCTAGAATTCTATATACGCCAATTGTCATATTTGATTAGGATTTCATTTTGAACAAATAGTGTCAACATCTAGTGTATGTATATCAAATACACATACCAATATATTCATATCTGCTCATTAGAAGTGGCTACAAATTTGTGTGTTTTTCACTACTTGTTCCATATTATATCCGTTTTCATCCTTGATGATAAAGATGCAAGTAACAACAGCTATGAAAAGAAGTGATTCTTTAAATAAAAGATACCCGTTGATAGATAATGGACCATATTAGGCATGATGCGTCCCACAAATAAAGTGAGTAACCAAACCATAAATAATAGAAAAGAAATGATTAATACACAATCTATGCTATGTACACTGGAAGAGGCCTGATAAACAAAAGAAGAATACTAATAAAGAGAACAATCACAATTGGTATGTAGGAACAAAAAGCACTTGAGAAGGTCCAAGATCTTTCAATCTCCCAAAAGTTGATATCACTTAGGTATTTTTAACAAAAATGTAAATCAAGTTATCTTCAAATGTAAGAGATTAGAAACAGGGAAGTAAATTCAAAGGATTAGTCAAGAATTTAGAACAGGCAAAGAACTGCATATAGACCAAAACTATGAGAACCACAACAATTAGAATGTAGCAGCACAGGAAAAAAGATTGCCCTTGTATGTTTGTCCCCTCCAAAAAAATAAGAAAGTTTTACCAAGTTATCTTATAATTTTTATATAGATTTTTTTGGTTCAAGAGTAGCATAGATATCATGCTTGTTCTTTATGTAAACAAACAGCCACATAACTTGGTTATTCCATGTATACCATGTGCTTGGTCACACAAGGAATATCCCTAATGTAACTTTCTTAATGCACATCAGACATGCTATAAACAAATATTAAGAAGTTGAACTTGAGAAAATCATTTTATACAAACATGATTTAATGCCAGATACTGGTCTTAATTTTACCAAACTTGAACTTTTGATAAAGAACAGGAGGCACCATATCTACTTAATCAGATAACTCTCCAGCATGTACACAAAATCAAAGCAAAAGCAAGTCAAGTACATCTCTCATGAGTTGTAGAACTTTGAACTGCAATACAATTCATTTTAAAGCTTGCAATTCAAGGTCTTAATTTTAAAAATAAAAAAAAGGGAATAGAACCAAGATCTCTGGATATATCAATCAAAGATAATGTCTACTAGCATTCACATCCAGAAAATGTACAAAAAAATGTACACCAGTTCACTGATAAATAGCACTTAGATCTACACATTCATAAAACATTTTTCAAAATAAAATTTCAAAATTACTTATGTTAACTGCTTAGTAAACTAACAACTCCTTCAAGGATCCCCAGAGAATCAATGAGCTAGAAATATTTATTTTTTCTTCACCTAGTATTGTCAAATCTATGAAGCAGAAATCCAAACATACAAAAATGGAGACAGTAAAGTCAACAACACAAAAGAAAATGCAATAAAAAGCAAAGTATAAGAAATGAGAAAGTGAATCGAGAATATTTGGTAGTATGCTTACAGAAAAATCTGGAATAGTAAACAAAGATAACCTTCAACCATCAACAATAATATGCCACTTGCATTTATGGTGCACGAAAAGCTCACCAGAGGTTAAATGTTCAAGATTCTAATGCAAAGGTATACACTCCACTTCCACACATCATGGCAGCAGACCAAAATAACAAATGCAAAGGCATGCACTCAACATAGCCCAAGCACAAACAAAAATGATGCACATGTTGCTGAACTCAGAATCCAATACAGTAGTATCTTTAATATAGTTATCCTTTCTTCCCAAAGACATTCTGGTGATTTCGTAATTAAAATTAAATCTGATGATGTGCTCTTCTATATTTCACGCAATTTAATTTGATTTATGTTAAAATTAGCTTACAAAAGATCAAAACTTGTTAACATCGACTTTAAGCAGATCAAATCAAAATTTTCCATTTACTGAACACTCCACTAGGTAGTTTTTATTTTTACAATTTTAATTGAATAAGAAATAAGGAAACTTATAGTCTGATATTAGGATTCAATATAACAAGAAGGTACGATGATGATGGGTATCCCTCCACATTCTGAATCAACAACAATGATGGGGTTTCCTGTTACAATGTATCTGTTGCACCAAAAAGGCACCTCTCAGATGTTTGTGTTACTCCACCATATCCATCAGGCAAAATCGATAATATGAAGCATTTGATACATGTACTTTTCTGTGTCAAACATACATGAACTACTAAAAATTTGACCAACCTGTAATTAATGGATATTGAACCTAAAGAAAAAAAAAAGCATTAACATGTTTACTTGAAAAAGAGACTTGCACTGCAAAGCATGAAAAAAGATAATACATGATAATAGATTCAGTATGAAATCAAATAACAAGAATAACTGAAATGAGACAAGAATAAGAAAATGTTATGCAGAGTAATTCAAAATATCTAGGAAAGATGGTCCTGCATGAGTAATTTCAAAACAAAAAAAATCATATCTATTGCAAAATTTGTCGATGATCAACTTATAGGGATTTGAAATGGTTTACTCATAACGTGAGAACATGACACTGTTACACTATCATGACATGAGTCAGAATAACATAGCACTAAATTGCAAATAAGCTATTCTATGGATGACATTCAAACTGTAGATGAACACAACAGATAACGAAAAAAGCCATCAGGTGATTAAACATTTTAAGCATAGCATTTTTTCTAGCATATATTTTTCTGAAAACGAATGTCATCAAACCATTATGTCCAGCAGAAAGGAACCATAGTTTTTTAGGTGTATAGCAAAAAGACATAGGTAAGCAAATAACTCACAGCAAACAACAAAATACCAACATGGACCAGAGTGGCATGGAAGGTTACCTGGGGATCAACAATCCAGCCATGATACAGACCAATATCTAGGAGATCAAATATGGCACATTCCCGGGTAAACTCAAAATCATTAATCCTACATAATCAAATACAACTAGTAACATGTGATTTCATAAATTTCACATCATAATTTTTCATAAAAAAATAATACAGATAAAAACACAAGGGTTACAATTTCATATGGTCAGTAAGAACCAAAACTGAGGGCAACATGGGAACGCACTTCCTAAAATGCAGATTTACATCGATCCCGGTCGCAAGACGAGGCAATAGGTCAATTGCATCAGAAATGTTCTGCCGCTGATTGGTGACATAACCATCATCCTTGTCCTGAATGCAAGAATCAAAAGAATCGTTACACCACGACACAACTACAAACCAAGATTCTTGTAGCTGAAAATGGAAGATACAAACCTGCACGTTGCTGTTGGAATCGATCAATCTTTCAGCAACAAGAGAGAGCAACTTCTGCAGCGAGACCTCCGACGCCTCCAAGCTCAAACTGAGATTATTCCTCAGCAGCAAAACATTACCTACAAACGGCAAGAAACCATACCCGGATCAAACATCCCAAGAACCATCAAATTAGGTCAATCAGACAAGAAACTTCCAAGAAAGTCAAAGCAACGCCGCATTCGATCGCTTGCGGAGGAACCGGAGGGGGAGGGGAAAGGGCTTACAGATTGCGAGGAGAGGACAGGGGCCGTTGTCGTTCTGGAGCACGATTGGAGTAGCGCGGCCGAGAAACTGGACGACCTTGGTCTTGTAAAGGATCTCCTCCGCCCCCTTCCGCTGCTCCTCCGCCTCCATCACCAGCGCCTCGATTTCCTCCTCGGATCACCGGCCGAATCCCTAGCCCTTCCTCTCCACCAACTAATCCGTACAGCGGAGAAGGATCGAAACAACAAGAAGCAACAACAGCTCCGAGGGATTAAATATGGAAACCAGAACCCTCTCTCTCTCTCTCTCTCTCTTCCTCCCACTTCTTTTTCCTTCATCTCGGAGCTGCGGGGAGGGGTAATTAATTATAGAAGGGGAATTTTGCAGCTCGCATCTGGCCGACGCGATCGTGGCCGTCGGATGCAAGCAGTTCGTGACGCTTTGCGACCGACGGCTGTCATCCAACCGTCGAATCATTGACGAAAGCGAAGGGTGATCTGGGTGTGGCATGCCGAGGATATTAAAAATCCTTGCCTCCCTATTCTAATCGGACGGGTCATAGGAGAAGCACAAGAAGGAAGCGTAGATGGTACGCTCAAGATGAGACTTTGACAATGGCAGTTAGAGGTATGCTTGGAGAAGATCCTCGCTTCTCTTCGCTGTTATGCTTACGTTGCGAGTTTTTGCCCTTCTTTTGCAGCTTCCAGAATTGTTAGTCGTCGACCGGAGAAGAGGCTCTTTTTATTGTCGCATACAGTGGTGGCTACTCCAATCAAAATTCGACATGTGAATATCCGAATCGTCAACATGTTACTACTCAAACAAGTCATCCGAACCAGTTCTGGGCCGGTCCCGTTGTTAAATTTGGACCAAAAAAATCATAATTTAAAATATAAACCGGTTCATTTTTAATTAAAAATAATTTAAAAAAGAAAAAAATATAATTTAAAATAAAAAATCGTATTTTTTAAATAGTAAATTATCGATTTGAATCTATGAATAGCCTATTTTGATTCTCAAAAATCAGGGATCGTAATTAAATCATCCAGGTCTAGTACTCATTCATTATGATGAACTATTAGATTGATTTAATTTTGTTCCAACCTGATTTGAATCGAATCGTGATTATGATTAGTCCAAACACCTAAAAAAGTTATTTAATAAATGTGACCATTTTAACACCTTTTTTATATATTTTTATTTATGATAATTGCATAATTTCTATCCACAATGTGGTTAAGCATATTATACACGGAGAGATTATCATTATGCTATTGGTTTGAGTCACGCCCTAACGTTACATGCATCAACACGTTCAAGTTCTGGCTTTTGGCAACAGCTCATGCACTTATTTTCCTTTTTATAATGAGTCTAACATTTGTACATGTAATTCTTTTAGTTCCGAATATAGATATTAAATTTTATAAAGCTCAATGACAAAAGAAATTTTAAGAATTTAAAGATTCTTAATAATAGTATCCTAAAAATTTAAGAAATTCTAATACAATAGTTAAAGTTTACTTTTTTTTTATAAATATCTTATGGATGTATAGATTTTGGTGGGAGAGAATATGATAAGAGGAATATTTTGAGTGCTCATGGGTTTCTCTGATATATCTAAAGAAAGTATTCTTTAGGATTTCTAAAGAAGATGAGCGATATGTATAATTAATTTTTTTGAGATTTATATTAGAAGATATATATAAAAAAAATTTATGCTTGAGCGAAGATAACTCAAGAATCTTATAAAAAAAATTATATTATAAAAAATTTAATTTTCTCTATAAATATAAGTAAAAGTTATCGAATTCCATTAAATATAACATCGACTTTTGATATATACTTGATTATTGATTTTTGTTTTTTAATTTTATAAATCTTTTCTCTTTGCACGATAGTTTCAATCTTATCCAATTAAAATAACGTAATTTATTGTTACTTAGCAGCCAAGGCAAGTGACATCTTCTATTATTAAAATGCATACCAACTAAGGCAGGTGGCATCTTCATGTTTTCAATTTCGTAATAAGGATAGATTAAAATAGTAAATAAATAAGATAGTAAAGAAGAAATTAAAGTTTAATTTCTAAGCAAATGTACTGCTACTTCACAAGAGACTACTATGTTCTCTTAACATCTAAACAATAGGATGGGAAAAGTTCTTCTATGTTGGTGATTAAATTTGATGCAGAGCTGATTATTTAGATCTTAAATATGGAACTATTGAATTGTATAAGGAGTATTTTGGGTTTAACTGTATGTTTTCAAGCATATAAAATTTTTGTTTTTTTTTTGGGAAAGAAACATGAGTATTAACTGGTTAACAGGTTTTATCCCTTTCTTCCTGTCCTTTTCCTTTTGTATTCGTGGGATCTCATGATCAATAGCACATCATCAACTTTTTAATGCTCCGATGAAGATGGCTTAGTGTGTGTTAAACCTTCACAGTAAAGCGATCAGGGTTTGATTGGTAGTTCAGCTCATCGATCAAGTCTTCTCAGGTTCCAACTGGAGTAGGCCTTTTTAGCAGAAGTTTTGCTTGAGGTTAGATGATGGAGCTTCAGCTGAAAGCATGTAGGTTGCGGTATGCATGCACACCTGCAAAGCCAATGTTCACACTAGGAACAAGCCTTTTCACTTGGGTGTTTCATTGCTAACTAGCTGCTGCTAAAGCACAGAGATGTCCGCTGAACCGGTGCAGAGGGTCTGATGATGACTACTGGGGAATGTCATTATTTCACAGTGTGTAGTTCACAATGGTTATTAACCCTGTGAGACTGCTTCCCTAAGGACCAGACTTACGAAAGATCATTTATATAATTTTTTATAGCCGAATAAAAACTTGGAGATTTACAAAGCAACGAAGAATTATTCATATGCATAAGAATCTTGAAGTACAATTCAGCAATGAAATGGTAGTTGGATCAATCTAATTTAATTTGGATTCATGTGCATAAAAAATCTTTAAGTGAGGGGTCTTAAATGTTTATCTGATATCGATCTATATGAAGATTAAGGTTAATATTGGATAGGGTTTATGATTCCTTTGATGTTTAAGTTAATAATAAAAAGAAACAGTAGGTGGCGTGGGTAAACAATGAAACTCTATTATTATGACATGATGAATTTTTTATAATCGATCTAGTTTGAAGAAATATTTTATAATATGAGTAGAATATTTTTAGGATATTTTATATTTAACTAATATGTAAATGATAAATTGTCACATGTCAAACACGACAATAAACATTTCTTCGATCAAATTCATACTTTTCTTTCTCTAACCCGTTCAAAACTTTTGGTTTTTAGCCAATGATATATCCTTGTATTTTGAATGAACAAATCACAAGTCCAGCAATATCTCAGTGAGTGCTCCAACTTGACCAGTCTACCAAGAAATTACTAAATGGTTTATCAACTTCCAATACTGGACATATTGCAATTTGCTCTAATAACTCTTAAGAAAACTGGAAGATAATTTGCAGCGGAGATTCAAATGGTAGGAGATGTTTTCCTGCTGAAGACATTGAAGGATTCCTCATCAGACATTTGGGAGGGAAGCAATGTTGCTTTAAGTTAATATTATTGAGGCCAGTATTAAAGATCTCAATATATTTACGTTTAGTCAAAGCGGCTCAAACTTGAAATGATAAAATGATATATTTACGTTACGGTTAGCAAGCACTTCTGATAACCTAATAGAATTTAAATAACTTGAAAAAAAAATAATATAAGCATGGAAAAATTTCCTTGTTAATTAGGATTTAATTATTTCATAGATATCTTATGTATCGCTTTTCTGGGTTGAATTTTGTACAAATAATACTATGGGAATTCATAACAAAGTTTTGTTATAAGATATCAGTTAATGTCACATAGCTGCTGTCATTGATTCTATATTTTATTTTACTATATTTACAATACATTTCATAAAGATGAGAACATTTCCTCCATCATTGCATTTTGAGCTGTCACCATGTTCCTTCTTCCTAAAAAATTGTATTCAATAAAAAAATATAAAATGTGTCGTTGTAATGGTGGTTGCTCGTTCATTCTCTTTCGTAGAAACACGCGTGACAATATTCCACCGTGATACAATGCTATATTAATAAGAATTATAATTGAATATATGCGACCATCCATCAGTTTGGTGATGTATAGCCAATTCGGATCATAAATCATATAAGTCACACATTACTAGCTGTCTTCCGAGATCATAATATATGAAAGAATTCAGATCCGTCGGAGTAAAAATATGGCAGTGAAGCTCTCTCTAAGTTTTCTGCAAAGGATCATGACAAAGATACTAGACCAATAAAGTATCGACAAAAGTCAATTATCAATCACCTCGACAAAAACTACATCGATGGATGGTATCTAGAACTATCTTAAGATTTAGAGGCTGTAAGCATGGTATTATATTATGGATGATGTCCTCTACAAATGGTCCTTATCACGACTACTCCTCGGTTGTCTCCATTTTACCGAAGCCTCCTAAGTACTATTCGATACCCATGAGGGAGTACACATTGGGGCAAGGTCTCATCTTGAAAATTTTTCGATAAGCCCCAGTTGCCAAAGACCATGGGCAATTGGCTGATGCTCGGGTCATCGACCCAAACACCGAGGATAATATTGTAAAAATTTTAGAGTCCATGAGCCTCTACCTTCACCTTGTAGTCGTCATTTTCCTAGAGTCCAAGCCATAGTCTCATTGGCTCATAGGTTATCAACTTCAAATGATACTCTAGGGTAGCCTCTATCCTTGCCTCCTCTACCCCCCACTACATGGTCTTGTCCCACCATCGTAGGTTTATCGCATCCATCGAGAACTTGCATTCCATCTCGCCCATCGGAGCTTGAAGTTGGGTTGACTCATTCTTTGCCTAAGATTTCTCAGTGATCGTACCATCTCATTCCTTCTTGAAAAGTTTAACTTCTTGAAGAAGATTCCCTATGGCGACCATCAAATCCTAAGCACGATCAATGATAGAAGTCATAAGTTATTGATACTGGATGAAATATGCTAGTAATAAGTACCTTACAAACTAATCACGTGAGTGATGACACGTGTGACTTGACATGTACTCTTTTTGCTTATTTGATATTTTATCACTTTATCTTTCATGTTGCATATATTGTGATGTCCATGGATCTATGCAATGAGAGTCTGATAGTGATGAGATCATGATAATGAAACCAATTCACCTTTAAATATAGACCCTAAAAAATCTCAATCATAGGTTACTCGAGAAGGACATTAAGATAACCGGACAGATTGGTGTGCTGTATACCTTTCTATATGATAGAGGTAGCTAGTCTCATAGCTGCTTATATGGGGATACTAAGAATACAGTGTAGGTGTTCAATAGAGAATGAGTTCACTAATTGATCTGCCCACGGAATGCTAGATGGTTGATGATACCTTATTGTTAGACATCGATTCGGTAGTCCTAATAGTGTATCTGGTCCTTAAATTTGAGACTCCAAGGATGCCTTGTATGAGTACTTCACTCTTTGATATCAAACTTATAGGATTAAAAGTTTCAGATATAATACAGTCGATCATTGGGAGTAGTAGCCAACTTTATGAGGGCTATTGAGTGTCGATAGAGGATCATCTGCTCTCGGTATTATACGAGAAAAATCTCATATGTATTTGCTCAAATAAATCCTTAGCCAAGGTTATTCAGATTGAGAGAGAAAGTATTCTCCGAGGGAATCCGATTAGAGCAAGACTCGATGAGAGACTGTATAGGCTTGACAGCATCATGCCCGATATAGGGTCTCTATGATATTAGATGGATGAGGGACTATAAGATTTATGGTTACTAATGATAGATAGGTCCAAAGGATTAGATTCCCCTGTATTGTCTAGGGACTACGGCGTAGTGGCCTAGTACGTCCGTAGTCGATGAGTCGAGTGAATTATTATGAAAATAATAATTCATTGAGCTAGAAGGAGTTCTGATAAGTATGACTTATAGTCAGCTCGATATTGTGCCTAGAGGGTCACATACATATGGTAGGTGTTACGACGAGTAGTGGTTCGAATATGAGATATCCGTCGGAGCCCCTATCTTATGAGGATATCCATTAAGCCCCTGAATTATTGGATCCTATAGAAGAGATCCAATAAGAGCTAATAAGAGATCATTGGGTAGAGACCCACTAAACTAAGAGGCTTGGGTAATTGGATGGAGATCCAATACCTAATAGGACAGGATCTATTAGGGTTAAGTTGATAGAGGACTTCTATAAATAGGAGGGAGCCAAACGTCCACAGGCTAAGGGTTTTTTGGTAGCCACCTCCTATTTTCCTCCCCCTCTCCTCAGCTAGCAGCCCTAGTTTGGGGCATGTGGATAGCAAGAAGGGCCGTCTCCTTCTTGATTACATAGTGCGAGCAGCGAGGAGATTTGAGTAGCGATTTGAGGAGCGTCATCATAGCCCCTACCATATGAATTATTACTAGAGAGGAGAACACTTAAACTCCTTCATCCAGCCCCATAGATCTACAAGAATTCAAGGATATATGATCTCCCTAGGTAATTCTCTTATGTGTAGTTTTTTGGTTTCACGGGTTTTGCGTACCAACTTTTGCACGACGATAAGAACCTCTTTTTTTAAAAAAAATTTATAATTTTTATTTATGTTCTTTCGCTTTGCATATGATGTCATTGTAGATTTTTCAACAATGGTATTAAAGCTAAGTTGCTCATGCAAAAGATTAGCTTTTAAACTACATGTGTTGTGTTCAATCGCGTAAGAATTATTTTACACGATTGTTGTGAATTTTGTCCTAGATAATCAAATTTGTACTATAACCTTTTCTTCGTTATAAAGTGTTTTACAGAGACATTTTGATGTCAAATATGATTCCATAAAAAGGAAGAAAGGGCAGCAACTATTGTTGCTAGATTGGCCAAAGGCTGCTTGCAGCCTTGGCTGAGAGCTTTTCTTACTGATCTCGGCCTGGCCAAAAGTAGCAGGAATGAGAGCAGCAAGGCTGCTCTCAACCTGTTGCATAGCAGCCCCTACAACTAAATTTCCTAGCTGCAAGGGGCAACCTTGACGGCTAAGGTTTCTTAGCTATAGGGGTTGCCCTAGCGACCAGGTTACTTAGCTGCCCAAGGCTGCACTGCAGCCAGGGTTTCCTAGCCACAAGAGACTCCTTTGTGGCTAGGGTTTCCTAGCCATACAAGGCAGTCTTGTGGTCTAGGATTCCTAGCCATAAGGGAGTCTTTAGTGGTTGAGATCTCCTAACCACATAAGGGACTTCCTACCATATAGGTATACCCTATGGTACCTAAAAGGATAGTAAAGTAATTAATTAAATAATTTAATTAATTATAATTAACTAGTAGTCCTACATGATAATGATGTGTACATGTGATATATGATGTGTTAGGATTGGAGAGCACTAAGAGGGAGGGGGTCAATTAGTGCAACGGATTAAAACTCGTAAGTTTAAAATCGATTTTGTAAATAGCTAGTTCGTATGAAGATTTTGATTCGATGAAAGATGACTTGGTTAAAGTAGCTTGAGTAAAGGAGATGAAGACCAAACAATTTGCAGCTAAGTAGAGAAATGATTCAGAAATTTAAACACTCACACATTCAAGGAACACCACGATGTATAGTGGTTCGGTCAAATGACCTACATCCACTTCTGAAGCCTTCTTCGATGAGGCTTCCAATTTCTACTAGCAAGTTACTTTGAAGGGGAAGGACCAAATACCCCTCTTACAATCCTTTTACAAGAGGTTCACACTCTTACAGATTTTTCAAAGAGAAAGAGGGAGGTGAACACTAGCTATCGAAAACAAGACTTTGCCAAAGCTTTTGCTCAATTTCTAACTCTCAAAAGGGTGCTCTTTCTGCTGAGAAAGGAAGGGTATTTATAGACCCCAAGAGGATTCAAATTTGGACTCCAAATTTGAATTAGTTTTGGGTTTCCCGGTGCTAGCTGTGCCATCACCTGTCAATGGCGATGCCACCGCCTATCAGTTGTCAGACTGACAATGCACTGGACGGTTCCACTGCCCAAGGCAGCGATGCCACCACCTAGTCTCTCGGGTGCTAGGCGGTGCCACCACCCAGCTTTCGGCCACTGGGCGGTGCCACTGCCCAGCACTTTTCAGAACATTGGTTTGGGCCTTAAACTCGGCCCAAATCGATCCAAAACAAGGCCCAATGGGCCCCTTCTTTGGGTTATAAGATTAACAGCTAATCCTAACCCAAATTATATACTTAACTATGAAATTAAAACATAATTCTAAGTGATTTAAACTGACATTCTTCAAGTCTTCTTCCGGCGAGCTTTCTGGCGAAATTCCGGTGGACTTCCGATACTCCTTCGGATTTTTTCCGGTGGACTCCTAACAAGCTCCCAGATTCCATGGCGAGTTCAATGAGTTTTCGACAAGCTTTCGAACCTTCTTAGTGATCTCTGTGAACCTCCGATGATTTTTCCGGTGAACTTCCGAAACCTTCGGCAAGTTTCTGATTCTATCTTGGTTGGTTCCAGCAGCACTTTCGACAATCCTTCCGGTGACCTCTTAAACTCCCAGCGAACTTGACCTCGGTAAATCACTTTATGTTTTCATCCCATCGTAGTTAATCCTACACACTTATCTTGACAATATGGATTAGAACAAATAATTCACCAATTTACTTCATCATCAAAATCCGAGATTCAATAATCTCCCCTTTTTGATAATAATAATCAATTGATGATAGAGTTAAACTTAACTCCCCCTATCTATATGTTATATCATGAGAAGTTAAAAACACTTGAATTTAATCTTTTGAATTCAAGCCGAAACCGATAAGTTTTATTTATCGTCAAGCTTAATAAACATGATTTTTCATCCATAAATATGAAACTTCATATTTTTTACAATGTCATGGTATGATATGTATTTTCTAGTCGAATAATAGACATTCATCATTTCGACAAGAGAAACTAATCACAAATTGAAATAACACAAGGATCAAATGATATTAATGAGGTGCACAAAGTCAAGGCATGATATCAAATGAAATAATAGCTTAAAAAATTTAAGCATTTGAGATATATTACGATACATTGTAATGCTTCATAGCAATTAATTATTGATTTCAAAGCATAGCAAAAGCAATTTGCAATATGAACCTTGTAAGTTATTGTGATGAGATACAATACATATAAGTCATTTTTTATTCCAACATATTGCTACATATAAGTCATTTGTCGTCAATTTCACATTTTTTCCCCCTTTGTCATCAACAAAAAGGAGGTGAAGTAGCCATCATAAGATAATATAAAAAAAATGAGTGGGCAATTTTCAAGCATATGATAAATGAGTCAAACATAATACAAAATATGACATCCTTGACGGAGAAATCCGAAAAATATTTGGATCATTTTTATTCATGTTCATGAGATCCAAAAGAAAACATTAGAGTGTCAAAATGCTCATGAAGAATTCATACATGAAGAATATAAGACTCAATTTTTTGATTAAGAATTCAAGCATAGAATTATGAAAGGATAAATCATTAAAGTCATTCATCAAGGATTTCATATTTTAAGGTAAACTCAGAATGAGATGTCAAAACTCATAAAACTTCAACGATTGAAATATATCAATATCAAAAATTTGAAGGAAAAACTTCGACGTGGTATTCTTGTAGTGATTCATGAGGAGGAAGTCATAAAACCTTGAATCATAACGATTAGCACAAGAATAAAAATTGAAAATGAATATTTAAGAACTTAATTTTGCACAAATAATGATATTAATTTATGCATATGTTAATCTTCATATAAAATTCAAGTCATGAAATATCTTTAGTCATACTTAAAGGAGGGTATAAAATCAATTTTTACTATATCATTAGTGTCCACTATTTAAAGGAGGAAAACAACATCATGATAGCTTTCATCACGATTATGATCGAAAGATAAAAATGAGAGCTCCATGATATAAAGATGTCATCAAAATGCAAAAATATAATATCAATGTGAACTATCAAAACTGAAAATTTAATCATTTCATCAAAAGTTATAACTCAAAAATTCATCAATAGGAAGATCAAAATGCCAAGATGATATTGTAAAGATGTCATTAAAAAATGAAGAGGTGATATTAAGATGATACAATCAAAACCGAAGTTGGAAAATTTCAGAAAAGAAACATACAACATCATGTATTTGAACAATTTAGCATGTCTAATTCTCTTCTAATGAAGTCAAATTATTCTTCATTTAGGGGTTTTGTGAAGATATCCACTAATTGGTGTTTTGTATCAATAAATTCTAGAATGATATTATTATTATTGACATGATATCATATAAAGTGATGCCTAATGTCAATATGCTTAGTTCTTGAGAGTTGAATTGGATTTTTGGTTAGAGAAATAGCGCTTATATTATCATATTTTATGATAATGTTCTTTAAATAAATTATATAGTCTTATAAGGTATTTTTCATCCAAATAACTTGTGCATAACATGCACGTGCGGCTATGTATTCGGCTTCTGCCGTAGATAGTGCAACCGAATTTTGTCTCTTGGAAGTCCAAGAAACAAGTGCATGTCCTAAAAATTAGCATGTTCTAGATGTGCTCTTTCTATCTATTCTACATCCACCAAAATCCGCATCCGTATAGGCTTTTAAATCAAAGTTATTGGATTTTGGATACCATAATCCTAGATTAGGAGTTCCTTTAAGATACCTAAGGATTCTTTTAACAGCTTTAAGGTGAGATAAGTTAGGATTAGCTTGGAATCTTACACATAGACCTACACTAAACATGATATCTGGTCTAGTTGCGGTGAGGTAAAGTAAGCTACCTATCATTCCCCTTTATATTTTTTGATTAAAATTTTCTCCACTTTCATCCAAGTCTAACTTGGTGGAAGTACTCATTGGAGTGTTGATGGCTTTTGAACCATCTATGTTAAATCATTTTAACAAATCTAATGTATACTTTATTTAATTAAGAAATATACCATCACTAAGTTATTTAACTTGTAATCCTAAAAAGAAGGTTAATTCTCTAATTAGGTTCATTTCAAATTTATGACTCATACACTTGGCAAATGATTCACATAGTGATTCATTCGAAGAACCGAAAATAATATCATCAACATAAATTTGAACAATAAGAAAATTATTTTTAAAATATTTAATAAATAATGTAGTATTAAGTATTAACCTTGCCTTTAGTAAAATTATTTGAAATTAAGAAAGAGCTAAGCCTCTCATACCAAGCCCTAGGGGCTTGTTTTAATCCATAAAGAGCCTTAGTTAGTTTAAACACATGATTGGGAAGAAAAGAATTTTCAAATCCAGGTGGTTGTTCAACATATATTTCTTCGGAAATAAAACCATTTAAGAAAGCACTTTTGACATCTATTTGAAAAAGCTTAAAATTATTACTACTAGCATAGGCAATGAGCATCCTAATGACTTATAATCTTACCACAGAAGTGAAGGTCTCTTCATAATCGATACCTTCTTCTTGGTTGAAATCTTTAGCTACTAGTCTAGCCTTGTTTCTAACCACGATACCACATTCATCTTGCTTGTTTCTAAAGACCCATTTAGTACTAATAACCAAATGGTCACTAGGTTTAGGAACAAGCTTCCATACCTCATTCCTTTCAAATTGATTCAATTCTTCTTGTATTGTGATAACTCAAGAATAATCTTTCAAGGCATCATCAATGCACTTAAGTTCAATTTGAGAAAGAAAAGTGGCATGGGCACAAAAATTTTTAAAAGAAGAACGAGTTTGAACCCCTTTCGATGTGTCTCCTATAATTAACTCCTTGGGATGGACATCTACATACTTCCATTCCTTAGGTAAGAAAATTTGGGAAGAAGATGCATCCAAGTTACTATTTTGAGGAGAGAGTTTATTTAAATTCAAACCATCAAAACCAAAATCATCATTGATGTGGGTAATAAATGGAATGTGACGTTAGCCCGTACCATGTGCATCCGGATGATGCCTTCTGTCTCCATTGCAGCCGGTTATAGCCCGTGTTGACCGACAGGGGTGACGCCACCCGTTCCGCACAGGACGCACAGCCATCGAGGCACGTCACCATCCCGCAGGGGTCAGGTCCTCGGCACGCTGTCAAACATAATCAGGGATGTAGCATCACAATTACAACCGGGGGAGCAGTCTGGCCCATAAAAACCCAAGTAGATGAACGTAAGAAGGGGGGACGAGCACTCAGAAAAGAAGGGAGATCCTTTCGGGGTAATTTGTGCTAACTTGATCGTCGGAGGGGTCGGGCAGAGCTCCCCCCGACCCGACCTTTCTTTCAGGAGAGAAGACGGGGCGCCCGGCGTCGAACGCATCCCGAAGCCTTCCTCCTCGACCGGTGGACGCTACCCCTTTGTCACCCCCAACCGGCTTGAAGCCTGGACCAACAGATCCCCGCACATCCGGACCCGAACCAGGCCACTTTGGTCTCGAGGCCACGGCGTAAAGTTGAATACCCCCATCAGTTTAGTGCTAGAAGGAGGGCCCGAATGGCAGGGGATCAGCAGACCAATCAAGACGAGTGTGATGGTGAGGGGTTTTACCCGACGGGGGTCCCCCTCGAACGTCCCCACCCCGATGAACCAAGGGTGGACAACCCCACCACAACCTCGGAATGTTATTGGCAGTTGTTCAACAACCCGGGTTTGCTTCCGCCCGACAGCACCTCGGTCGTCCCGCCGCCCGTGACTGCCGAAGCCTTCCAGGACCTGACTCACCAGGTCCGAGCCATTGCAGAGATGGTGTAGACCCTTGTCCCGCTCCTTTCTCGACTGACGAACCCGCCAGAGGTCCAGCAGCGCCAGCAGCCTGAGCCCCCCGCTCAAGCTTACATAATGCCCTCGGTCTTCCCCGCCTCGCCGTCGGCCCGACCGGCTCCAGGTAGAGAACGAGCCGCGGGAATCCTCGACGGCCGACTCGAACTCAAGGTGGTATCCTCGGACTCGGCCGATTCTTTCCAAGCCCAGCTCCGCTTCGTCAGTCAGTGACTGGACAAAGTACAAAGGGAGGATCGTAAATCAAAAGAGGAGCAGAGGGAGGACCCCTGCCGGGGGTCCCCATTCGTGATGGAAATACAAGAGCAATCGGTGCCACCGAACTTTCGACTTCCTTCTATCGATGCGTACGACAGCGTCACTGATCCGGCGGACCACGTTGTTACCTTTCGAGCCTAGATGGCGTTGTATAGGACCGTTGACGCCCTGATGTGCCGGGCGTTCCCCACGACTTTAAGAGGGCCAGCCCGCGCCTGGTATAATGCTCTCAAAGGTGGGACAATCGCCTCTTTCGATCAGCTAGCCAGAGAATTTGAGCTCCACTTCCTGACACAAGCTCGGCCGAAGCCCTCTGTCGCCCTCCTCCTCGGACTGAATCAAAGGGAGGGCGAATCTCTCGCCCACTTTGTGAATCATTTCACTACTAAAATCCGGGGCCTGCCGGACGCTCACCCTTCCTTGCTAATGCAGGCATTCATGGTGGGATTGCGCCCCTCCAGGTTTTTCTAGTCTCTCGTCAAGCGCCCCCCAACGCGGTGTCGGAAATGCTTCAGCGGGCCTACCAGTACATCTCGGCGGAAGCCTGGATGACCGAGAGGCAGGAGGAGCTCAAGAGGGGCCGGTCGGAACTACCCCGAGGTCACCAACCCGCGCAACCAAGACGCAGGATGGACCGGCCTGACCCGCCCGTCTCGGCGCCTCTGCTTCCCGCTTTGGGTACGTCCCGAACATAGGTATTTCTCTAAATAAAGGAGAAGGGGATGCTTAGACCCCCGGCCCTGATGACAAGTCTGCGGCAACTGGTGGACCAGACTCGGTACTGTCGTTTCCATCGACAGCATGGATACGATACCGAGGAATGTCGTGAGTTGAAGCAACAGATCGAGGAGCTGATTCGCAGGGGACACTTGGATCGGTACCTCCGGCGGAATGAGGAGTCGTCCCCCCGCCCTGAGGGGCTGTCGAGCGACACATAGATGTGATCACTGGCGGCCCGGCGTCTGGAGGGGTCAGCACATTCAGGCGAAAGGCATATGCCCATGCCGTTTCGACCGAGGAGCTCAGACACGCTCCTGAGCCGGAAATCATGTTCCCGGCCGAACGGCCTGAGCAACCCGAACACGACAACGCGTTGGTGATTTCCGCTAGGATGGCCAACGCGCAAGTGAAGAGGATTATGATCGACACGGGAAGCTCCGACGACATACTGATAGAACCCCAGAGGAATTCTATGGAGATTGATCTTTGAGGGGGATCAACCCTTGGAACGCTATAGGGGTTCCACCCTCCAAGTAGCCTGGTGGCTGCAATTGTAGATTGATCTTTCTTATTCCAAAGAGGTGGAGGCTACAAGCTTATATAGAGCTTCAAACCCTAGCCCTAGGGGTTGCTTCATAAGTGAACTACCCAATTTGCCCTCAATCTTAGTGGGCCGGCCCAGTAATAAGTGGGCGACGGCTAAGAAGCCCAAAGACCCAAATATAAACCATAGCCTCTCTTCTTTATAGGATAGAGGTGGCTAGGTAGGGTTTATTACATTCTCACAGGGTTTTTATTAGCTGCTACACGGTTGAGTAGGACCTTACCCTGCTAGGGTCCTATCAAGCCCGCCCTCTTCAAATCAGTCTTATCCTCAAGGCTGGGGTTCCATGAACTCAGGGAACCAGGACTTCAGCTCCTCATATGATTCCCATGTGGCATCTTCGAGTGGTAAATTAGTCCAATGTACTAGTACTTCAGTAGAGGGATGTCGATGACGTATCACGACTCTATGGTCGAGGATGGCTTGTGGTTGGGCTTGAATATTTCCTTCATCAGTGGTGTTGGGCAGTTGGATCTGGGGTGTCTCGTGTTCTCCCAACTTGGGCTTCAAGCATGACACGTGGAAGACAGGGTGAATTTTGGCATCTTCAGGTAATTTAAGTCTGTACGCCATAGCTCCAATACGCTCTATAATCTGATAGGGCCCATAAAAACGTGGAGATAGCTTCATGGAGGCTCGTGTGTTGATAGATTGTTGCTTGTATGGTTGTAGGCGAAGATAAACCCAGTCTCCTACTAAAAATTCTCTTTCACTTCTTCGTGTGTCAGCTTGCTGCTTCATTCTAGCTTGAGCGGTAGAGAGATTATCCTTTAGCAGCTGTAGGAGTTTGTCCCTGTCCATTAAATCTTGGTCGACCTGATCTACCTTAGCTGAGCCAATTACATACTTTGGAATCACAGGGGTCGGCCAACCATATAATGCTTCATATAGGGTACATTTTGTAGATGAATGATATGTAGTATTGTACCACCATTCGGCCCAGGGGAGCCATTTCGTCTACTCCTTTAGTCGATCACTAGCGAAACACCAAATGTATGTCTCTAAACATCTGTTCACCACTTCTGTTTGGCCATCAGTTTGTGGATGATATGCAGTGCTCATCTTGAGTTTGGTGCCCTGTAACTGAAATAACTCGGTCCAAAATTTACTAGTGAAGACCCTGTCACGATCACTTATGATGGACCTTGGCATCCCATGTAGTTTGACAATATTTTCTATGAAAATCTGAGCAATACTAACAGTAGTGTAGGGATTTCACACAGCACAAAAATAAGCATATTTCGTAAGTCGATCAACCACCACAAGGATTGTGCTTTTACCTTTGGAAGGTGGCAGCCCTTCGATGAAGTCCATGGAGATGTCAGTCCACACCGAGTCTGGTATGGGTAGTGGTTGTAGTTTCCCTGGACTCGCCACTGTTTCACCTTTTTGCTGTTGACATACATCACATTATGCTACGTATTCAGAAATAATTTTTTTCATCCCTTTCCAATAAAAGTTTTGCTTCACTCTTTTGTAGGTTCTTAGAAATCCGGAGTGCCTTGCTAAAGGTGTGGAGTGCATTTCGTGCAGAATGACTTTGATGCAAGGGGAGTTTGGTATAAGCACAATACGACCTTTATAGCGTAGATCCCTCGAATCCCAAGTATAGTGAGCTATTGTGCTTGGATCCTCCTCCAATTTTTTGATAATGTTGCTAGTTTCTGGATCCTTCTTCCATTCCTCCCCCTCTGGTTACTATTGGAGATGCATAAGAAAGCCACCATTTATCTTGTGTAAAATTTTCTCCATTCGTTGGGTTGAAATGGTGGTTACGTTGCTTCCACGCCTCAGAGTAGGGTGACCATTTACCTTTGCAATAGAATTTCATAATCAATTTGGAAAAGTTCCAAGAGACATCACCTAGTATCGTCAGCCATTCTATGCCCAGCACAGCCTCATAATCATCAATTGGTAGGAGGAAGAAGTTGGCAACAATTTCTTGGCCCTGCAGTAATAGTTTCACTTGTGGGCATCTTTGGTCGCATTTTAGGATTCGGCCGTCGGCAACCTTTACGTCGAACTTGCTGCAACCTTTGATATAGAGCGCCATCCGAGCAGCAACTTTACTATTTAGAAAATTATTAGTACTGCCTGTATCGATGAGAACGGTGATTGGTTGTTGTTTGAGCAGGCCTCCAACTTTCATCGTTTGCGGATTTGAGTAGCCGGCTAGCGCATGTACCATAAAGTCGGTTGATTGTGGCTCTTCTTCCACATCTTCATCCTCATGTTTAAGACTCTCTTCTGACTCTTCACTGATCTCTTCTTCCACTGGTTCAATCACAAGAAGTCTCCCTTTTTTACAGCGATGCTCGCGGCTCCACGGCTCGTCATAATGCCAACTAACCCCTTGGCAGATTGGTCTCGAAGCTCTTCTCTTGTCAACCTTTTTGGTACAAGAGCTCGACTGATAGTAGGGGGGGCTGAGGGATTTGATATTGCTGGTTGAGGAACGACCCTAGTCCTCCGGGCTTCGTGGTTCAATCGCTCCTCCCGAAGTAAATGGCGAAATAGATGGCGCCATAAGCGTATACGGTTGTCGTGCTTTAACTTCTCCCCAGATCTCCGGCTTCAAGCCCTCAATAAATGTCCCCAATAACTATTTTTCAGACCAATCATGAGTTTGATTAGATAACCTTTCAAACCTGGTTTGATACTCCTGGATGGTGAAGGTTTGTCGGATCTTTGCTAGTTGTCCGTCGATGTTCTCGTAATCGGTTGGTCCGAAGCGGATCAGCAGTCCTTCTTTGAATTGTCACCATGGAAGGACTCCATGAGTGTATTCAAACCAATCAAACCATTGTATGACATCCCCTTCAAGATGTATAGCTGTAAATTTTACCATAGATGCGTCCGCGGTTTTGTGATACCGAAAATATCACTCCGCGCGCGAGATCCAACCAATCGGGTCTCCTTCTTCCCATCTAGGGAAGTCCACCCTCATGCGTGGATAGTAGGGATCGGTCATAGAGCCTCCCTTCTCTTGGGAGTCATCTCTTCGGTCAGAGCTCTCTCCTTGATGAGATTTCTTTGGGCTCGGTGTTTGACCCAAACTGAGTTCGGCAAAGAGAGCCCGAATCTTATCCTCCATTCGCGTCTCGATGGCTTCGAATTTAGCATTTATCGCCTCCTCGGATGCTATAGTATATGCCTCCAGATCTGTAATATTAAGATCTCTCTTTTGTTGCCGGGTTAAAGGCATGAATTTTTTGAGGAAGTGGTGGCTGAAAGGGTTTGTGGATCGGTGGATGTAGGCTACGGTTTAGGCTCGTTTTGTGGCTATTTTGGGTGCTATTTGGGGCTACGATTTGATGGAGTTTTGGGCTGAGATGGTAGTGGATAAAAGTTAGGGAAGAGGGTTTTAGATCTGTGGTAGATCACAGTAAACATTTGACAAAAATTAGTGGTAATTGCTGCCTATGTGCGCTGCATCGTAAGAGCAGAATTATCGTCGAAGAAATAGTGATTTCTCGACGAAATTTCCAACGAAAACTCAGGGATTTGAGGAGGAGGTTTGACGGTAGATTCTTAGTTTAGAAAGCAACAAGGATAACAAATTGGATCAAGAAATTTTGGCAGCAAAGCAGTAAAGAAATCGGTGCAAGTTGCGATAGCAGAATTCTCGTCGAAAAATTTCAGCAGTTTGCGACGAGAGATTGCAGCAACACACAAATTGTTTTTTGATGAATTCTACAATAGATCAATCATGGATGGGAGCCAAGATGATCTATGAGGTGCACAAAAAATTTCGTTCAAAAAGGATAACAATTAGATCGGTTAAAGGCAGCAACACGCGGCTGAAATTTTCTACAACGATCCTTCGTTCGCAAAGATGGTAAATTTTGCGACGCAAGGAATTCACAGGCAAGGGATTGATAGAAAAACTTCTTTTTGATATTTTAGATAAAAAATTATAGCAGCAAAAGGTATTGGTGGTAGAAAAATACCAGATCTCTGATGCAATTAGAGGTGGCGACTGTAGATTGATTTGATCTACGTCAATAGATGACGGTGGAGACGACAACGTCAAGAGCAATTGTGGGAATTGCTTGGCTAATGGTGGGCAGCAGGGATGGCAGCAAAAGCTGCAAGATCGCTGCTCTGATACTAGATGATAGAACCCCAGAGGAATTCTACGGAGATTGATCTTTGAGGGGGATCAACCCTTGGAACGCTATAGGGGTTCCACCCTCCAAGTAGCCTGGTGGCTGCAATTGTAGATTGATCTTTCTTATTTCATAGAGGTGGAGACTACAAGCTTATACAGAGCTCCAAACCCTAGCCCTAGGGGTTGCTTCATAAGTGAACTACCCAATTTGTCCTCAACCATAGCGGGCCGGCCCAGTAACAAGGGGGCGACGGCTAAGAAGCCCAAAGACCCAAATATAAACCATAGCCTCTCTTCTTTATAGGATAGAGGTAGCTAGGTGGGGTTTATTACATTCTCACAGGGTTTTTATTAGCTGCTACATGGTTGAGTAGGATCTTACCCTGCTAGGGTTCTATCAAGCCCGCCCTCTTCAAATCAGCCTTGTCCTCAAGGCTGGGGTTCCATGAACTTAGGGAACCGGGACTTCAGCTCCTCATATGATTCCCATGTGGCATCTTCGAGTGGTAAATTAGTCCAATGTACTAGTACTTCAGTAGAGGGATGTCGATGACGCATCACGACTCTATGGTCGAGGATGGCTTGTGGTTGGGCTTGAATATTTCCATCATCAGTGGTGTTGGGCAGTTGGATCTGGGGTGTCTCGTGTTCTCCCAACTTGGGCTTCAAGCATGACACGTGGAAGACAGGTGAATTTTGGCATCTTGTGTAATTTAAGTCATGACGCCACGGCTCCAATACGCTCTATAATCGATAGGGCCCATAAAACGTGGAGATAGCTTCATGGAGGCTCGTGTGTTAATGGATAGTTGCTTGTATGGTTGTAGGCGAAGATAAACCCAGTCTCCTACTAAAAATTCTCTTTCACTTCTTCGTGTGTCAGCTTGCTGCTTCATTCTAGCTTGAGCGGTAGAGAGATTATCCTTTAGCAGCTATAGGAGTTTGTCCCTGTTAATTAAATCTTGGTCGACCTGATCTACCTTAGCCGAGCCAATTACATACTTTGGAATCATAGGGGCTGGCCGACCATATAATGCTTCATACAGGGTACATTTTGTAGATGAATGATATGTAGTATTGTACCACCATTCGGCCTAGGGGAGCCATTTCATCCACTCCTTTGGTCGATCACTAGCGAAACACCGAATGTATGTCTCTAAACATCTGTTCACCACTTCTGTTTGGCCATCAGTTTGTGGATGATATGCAGTGCTCATCTTGAGTTTGGTGCCCTGTAACTGAAATAACTCGGTCCAAAATTTACTAGTGAAGACCCTGTCACGATCACTTACGATGGACCTTGGCATCCCATGTAGTTTGACAATATTTTCTATGAAAATCTGAGCAATACTAACAGTAGTGTAGGGATTTCACACAGCATAAAAATAAGCATATTTCGTAAGTCGATCAACCACCACAAGGATTGTGCTTTTACCTTTGGAAGGTGGCAGCCCTTCGATGAAGTCCATGGAGATGTCAGTCCACACCGAGTCTGGTATGGGTAGTGGTTGTAGTTTCCTTGGACTCGCCACTGTTTCACCTTTTTGCTGTTGACATACATCACATTGTGCTACGTATTCAGAAATAATTTTTTTCATCCCTTTCCAATAAAAGTTTTGCTTCACTCTTTTGTAGGTTCTTAGAAATCCGGAGTGCCTTGCTAAAGGTGTGGAGTGCATTTCGTGCAGAATGACTTTGATGCAAGGGGAGTTTGGTATAAGCACAATCGACCTTTATAGCGTAGATCCCTCGAATCCCAAGTATAGTGAGCTATTAGGCTTGGATCCTCCTCCAATTTTTTGATGATGTTGCTAGTTTCTGGATCCTTCTTCCATTCCTCCCCCTCTGGTTACTGCTGGAGATGCATAAGAAAGCCACCATTTATCTTGTGTAAAACTTTCTCCATTCGTTGGGTTGAAATGGTGGTTACGTTGCTTCCGTGCTTCCCGCGTAGGGTGACCTGTTTACCTTTGCAATAGAATTTCATAATCAATTTGGAAAAGTTCCAAGAGACATCACCTAGTGTCGTCAGTCATTCTATGCCCAGCACAGCCTCATAATCATCAATTGGTAAGAGAAAGAAGTTGGCAACAATTTCTTGGCCTGCATAATAGTTTCACTCAGGCATCTTTGGTCGCATTTTAGGATTCAATTGGCGTCGGCAACCTTTACGTCGAACTTGCTGCAACCTTTGATATAGAGCGCCATCCGAGCAGCAACCTTACTATTTAGAAAATTATTAGTACTGCCTGTATCGATGAGAACGGTGATTGGTTGTTGTTTGAGCAGGCCTCCAACTTTCATCGTTTGCGGATTTGAGTAGCCGGCTAGCGCATGTACCATAAAGTCGGTTGATTGTGGCTCTTCTTCCACATCTTCATCCTCATGTTCAAGACTCTCTTCTGGCTGTTCACTGATCTCTTCTTCCACTGGTTCAATCCCAAGAAGTCTCCCTTTTTTACAGCGATGCTCGCGGCTCCACGGCTCGTCACAATGCCAACATAACCCCTTGGCAGATTGGTCTCGAAGCTCTTCTCTTGTCAACCTCTTTGGTACTGGAGCTCTACTGATAGTAGGGGGGGCTGAGGGATTCGATATTGCTGGTTGAGGAACGACCCTAGTCCTCCGGGCTTCGTGGTTCAATCACTCCTCCTGAAGTCGTGCGAAAGAGATGCTGCCATAAGCGTGTACGGTTGTCGTGCTTTAACTTCTCCCCGGATCTCCGGCTTCAAGCCCTCAATAAATGTCCCCAATAACTATTTTTCAGACCAATCATGAGTTTGATTAGATAACCTTTCAAACCTGGTTTGATACTCCTGGATGGTGAAGGTTTGTCGGATCTTTGCTAGTTGTCCATCGATGTTCTCGTAATCGGTTGGTCCGAAGCGGATCAGCAGTCCTTCTTTGAATTATCGCCATGAGAGGACTCCATGAGTGTATTCAAACCAATCAAACTATTGTATGACATCCCCTTCAAGATGTATAGATGCAATTTCTATCATAGATGCGAAAATACCGAAAATATCGCTCCGCGTCTGAGATCCAACCAATCGGGTCTCCTTCTTCCCATCTAGGGAAGTCCACCCTCATGCGTGGATAGTAGGGATCGGTCATAGAGCCTCCCTTTTCTTGGGAGTCATCTCTTCGGTCAGAGCTCTCTCCTTGATGAGATTTCTTTGGGCTCGGTGTTCGACCCAAACTGAGTTCGGCAAAGAGAGCCCGAATCTTATCCTCCATTCGCGTCTCGATGGCTTCGAATTTAGCATTTATCGCCTCCTCGGATGCCATAGTATATGCCTCCAGATCTATAATATCAAGATCTCTCTTTTGTTGCCGGGTTAAAGGCATGAATTGTTTGAGGGAAGTGGTGGCCGCAAGGGTTTGTGGGTCGGTGGATGTAGGCTACGGTTTAGGCTTGTTTTGTGGCTGTTTTGGGTGCTGTTTGGGGCTACGATTTGATGGAGTTTTCGGCTGAGATGGTAGTGGATAAAAGTTAGGGAAGAGGGTTTTAGATCTGTGGTAGATCGCAGCAAAGATTTGACAAAAATCAGTGGCAATTGCTGCCTATGTGTGCTACCTCGTAAGAGTAGAATTGTCGTCGAAGAAATAGCGATTTCTCGACGAAATTTCCAGCGAAAACTCAGGGATTTGAGGAGGGGGTTTGACGGTAGAATCTTAGTTTAGATAGCAACAAGGATAACAAATTAGATCAAGAAATTTTGGCAGCAAAGTAGTAAAGAAATCGGTGCAAGTTGCGATAGCATAATTCTCGTCGAAAAATTTCAGTAGTTTGCGACGAGAGATTGCAGCAACACACGAATTTTTTTTTTGATGAATTCTACAAAAGATGAATCATGGATGGGAGCCAAGATGATCTATGAGGTGCACAAAAAATTTCGTTCAAAAAGGATAACAATTAGATCGGTTAAAAAAGACAATATGTGGTGAAATTTTTCATAGCGATCCTTCGTTCGCAAAGATGGTAACTTTTGCGACGCAAGGAATTCACAGGCAAGGGATTGATAGAAAAACTTCTTTTTGATATTTTAGATGAAAAATTGTAGCAGCAAAAGGTATTGGTGGTAGAAAAATACCAGATCTCTGATGCAATTAGAGGTGGTGACTGTAGATTGATTTGATCTATGTCAAGAGATGATGGTGGAGATGACGATGTCAAGAGCAATTGTGGGAATTGCTTAGCTAATGGTGGGCGGCAGGGATGGCAGCAAAAGCAGCAAGATCGCTGCTCTGATACCAGATGATAGAACCCCAGAGGAATTCTATGGAGATTGATCTTTGAGGGAGATCAACCCTTGGAACGCTATAGGGGTTCCACCATCCAAGTAGCCTGGTGGCTGCAATTGTAGATTGATCTTTCTTATTCTAAAGAGGTGGAGGCTACAAGCTTATATAGAGCTCCAAAACCTAGCCCTAGGGGTTGCTTCATAAGTGAACTACCTAATTTGCCCTCAACCTTAGTGGGCCGGCCTAGTAACAAGTGGGCGACGGCTAAGAAGCCCAAAGACCCAAATATAAGCCCTAGCCTCTCTTCTTTATAGGATAGAGGTGGCTAGGTGGGGTTTATTACATTCTCACAGGGTTTTTATTAGCTGCTACATGGTTGAGTAGGATCTTACCCTGCTAGGGTCCTATCAAGCTCGCCCTCTTCAAATCAGCCTTGTCCTCAAGGCTGGGGTTCCATGAACTCAGGGAACCAGGACTTCAGCTCCTCATATGATTCCCATGTGGCATCTTCGAGTGGTAAATTAGTCCAATGTACTAGTACTTTAGTAGAGGGATGTCGACGACGCATCATGACTCTACGGTCGAGGATGGCTGTGGTTGGGCTTGAATATTTCCATCATCAGTGGTGTTGGGCAGTTGGATCTGGGGTGTCTCGTGTTCTCCCAACTTGGGCTTCAAGCATGACACGTGGAAGACAGGGTGAATTTTGGCATCTTCAGGTAATTTAAGTCTGTACGCCACAGCTCCAATACGCTCTATAATCTGATAGGGCCCATAAAAACGTGGAGATAGCTTCATGGAGGCTCGTGTGTTAATGGATAGTTGCTTGTATGGTTGTAGGCGAAGATAAACCCAGTCTCCTACTAAAAATTCTCTTTCACTTCTTCGTGTGTCAGCTTGCTGCTTCATTCTAGCTTGAGCGGTAGAGAGATTATCCTTTAGCAGCCTATAGGAGTTTGTCCTGTTAATTAAATCTTGGTCGACTGATCTACCTTAGCCGAGCCAATTACATACTTTGGAATCATAGGGGCTGGCCGACCATATAATGCTTCATACAGGGTACATTTTGTAGATGAATGATATGTAGTATTGTACCACCATTCGGCCTAGGGGAGCCATTTCATCCACTCCTTTGGTCGATCACTAGCTAAACACCGAATGTATGTCTCTAAACATCTGTTCACCACTGTTTGGCCATCGGTTTGTGGATGATATGCAAGTGCTCATCTTGAGTTTGGTGCCCATGAATGAAATAACTCGGTCCAAAATTTACTAGTGAAGACCCTATCACGATCACTTACGATGGACCTTGGCATCCCATGTAGTTTGACAATATTTTCTATGAAAATCTGAGCAATACTAACAGTAGTGTAGGGATTTCACACAGCATAAAAATAAGCATATTTCGTAAGTCGATCAACCACCACAAGGATTGTGCTTTTACCTTTGGAAGGTGGCAGCCCTTCGATGAAGTCCATGGAGATGTCAGTCCACACCGAGTCTGGTATGGGTAGTGGTTGTAGTTTCCCTGGACTCGCCACTGTTTCACCTTTTTGCTGTTGACATACATCACATTGTGCTACGTATTCAGAAATAATTTTTTTCATCCCTTTCCAATAAAAGTTTTGCTTCACTCTTTTGAAGGTTCTTAGAAATCTGGAGTGCCTTGCTAAAGGTGTGGAGTGCATTTCGTGCAGAATGACTTTGATGCAAGGGGAGTTTGGTATAAGCACAATACGACCTTTATAGCGTAGATCCCTCGAATCCCAAGTATAGTGAGCTATTGCGCTTGGATCCTCCTCCATTTTTTTGATGATGTTGCTAGTTTCTGGATCCTTCTTTCATTCCTCCCCCTCTGGTTGCTGCTGGAGATGCATAAGAAAGCCACCATTTATCTTGTGTAAAACTTTCTCCATTCGTTGGGTTGAAATGGTGGTTACATTGCTTCCGTGCTTCCCGCGTAGGGTGACCTGTTTACCTTTGCAATAGAATTTCATAATCAATTTGGAAAAGTTCCAAGAGACATCACCTAGTGTCGTCAGCCATTCTATGCCTAGCACAGCCTCATAATCATCAATTGGTAGGAGAAAGAAGTTGGCAACAATTTCTTGGCCCTGCAGTAATAGTTTCACCTGTGGGCATCTTTGGTCGCATTTTAGGATTCGACCGTCGGCAACCTTTACGTCGAACTTGCTGCAACCTTTGATATAGAGCGCCATCCGAGCAGCAACCTTACTATTTAGAAAATTATTAGTACTGCCTGTATCGATGAGAACGGTGATTGGTTGTTGTTTGAGCAGGCCTCTAACTTTCATCGTTTGCGGATTTGAGTAGTCGGCTAGCGCATGTACCATAAAGTCGGTTGATTGTGGCTCTTCTTCCACATCTTCATCCTCATGTTCAAGACTCTCTTCTGGCTGTTCACTGATCTCTTCTTCCACTGGTTCAATCACAAGAACTCTCCCTTTTTTACAGCGATGCTCGCGGCTCCACGGCTCGTCACAATGCCAACATAACCCCTTGGCAGATTGGTCTCGAAGCTCTTCTCTTGTCAACCTCTTTGGTACTGGAGCTCTACTGATAGTAGGGGGGGCTGAGGGATTCGATATTGCTGGTTGAGGAACGACCCTAGTCCTCCGGGCTTCGTGGTTCAATCACTCCTCCTGAAGTCGTGCGAAAGAGATGCTGCCATAAGCGTGTACGGTTGTCGTGCTTTAACTTCTCCCCGGATCTCTGGCTTCAAGCCCTCAATAAATGTCCCAAATAACTATTTTTCAGACCAATCATGAGTTTGATTAGATAACCTTTCAAACCTGGTTTGATACTCCTGGATGGTGGAGGTTTGTCGGATCTTTGCTAGTTGTCCGTCGATGTTCTCGTAATCGGTTGGTCCGAAGCGGATCAGCAGTCCTTCTTTGAATTGTCGCCATGAGAGGACTCCATGAGTGTATTCAAACCAATCAAACTATTGTATGACATCCCCTTCAAGATGTATAGATGCAATTTCTATCATAGATGCGAAAATACCGAAAATATCGCTCCGCGTGCGAGATCCAACCAATCGGGTCTCCTTCTTCCCATCTAGGGAAGTCCACCCTCATGCGTGGATAGTAGGGATCGGTTATAGAGCCTCCCTTCTCTTGGGAGTCATCTCTTCGGTCAGAGCTCTCTCCTTGATGAGATTTCTTTGGGCTCGGTGTTCGACCCAAACTGAGTTCGGCAAAGAGAGCCCGAATCTTATCCTCCATTCGCGTCTCGATGGCTTCGAATTTAGCATTTATCGCCTCCTCGGATGCCATAGTATATGCCTCCAGATCTATAATATTAAGATCTCTCTTTTGTTGCTGGGTTAAAGGCATGAATTGTTTGAGGGAAGTGGTGGCCGAAAGGGTTTGTGGATCGGTGGATGTAGGCTACGGTTTAGGCTTGTTTTGTGGCTGTTTTGGGTGTTGTTTGGGGCTATGATTTGATGGAGTTTTAGGTTGAGATGATAGTGGATAAAGGTTAGGGAAGAGGGTTTTAGATCTGTGGTAGATCGTAGCAAAGATTTGACAAAAATCAGTGGCAATTGCTGCCTATGTGCGCTGCCTCATAAGAGCAGAATTGTCATCGAAGAAATAGCGATTTCTCGATGAAATTTCCAGCGAAAACTTAGGGATTTTAGGAGGGGGTTTAACGGTAGAATCTTAGTTTAGATAGCAACAAGGATAACAAATTGGATCAAGAAATTTTGGCAGCAAAGCAGTAAAGAAATCGGTGCAAGTTGAGATAGCAGAATTCTCGTCGAAAAATTTTAGCAGTTTGCGACGAGAGATTGCAGCAACACACGAATTTTTTTTGATGAATTCTACAAAAGATCAATCTTGGATGGGAGCCAAGATGATCTATGAGGTGCACAAAAAATTTCGTTCAAAAAGGATAACAATTAGATCGGTTAAAGGCAGCAACGCGCGGTTGAAATTTTCTGCCGCGATCCTTCATTCGCAAAGATAGTAAATTTTACGACCCAAGGAATTCGCAGGCAAGGGATTGATAGAAAAACTTATTTTTGATATTTTAGATGAAAAATTGCAGCAGCAAAAGGTATTGGTGGTAGAAAAATACCAGGTCTCTGATGCAATTAGATGTGGCGACTGTAGATTGATTTGATCTACGTCAAGAGATGATGGTGGAGATGACGACGTCAAGAGCAATTGTGGGAATTGCTTGGCTAATGGTGGGCGGCAGGGATGGCAGCAAAAGCTGCAAGATCGCTGCTCTGATACTAGATGATAGAACCCCAGAGGAATTCTACGGAGATTGATCTTTGAGGGGGATCAACCCTTGGAACGCTATAGGGGTTCCACCCTCCAAGTAGCCTGGTGGCTGCAATTGTAGATTGATCTTTCTTATTCCAAAGAGGTGGAGGCTACAAGCTTATATAGAGCTCCAAACCCTAGCCCTAGGGGTTGCTTCATAAGTGAACTACCCAATTTGCCCTCAATCTTAGTGGGCCGGCCTAGTAATAAGTGGGCGACGGCTAAGAAGCCCAAAGACCCAAATATAAACCATAGCCTCTCTTCTTTATAGGATAGAGGTGGCTAGGTAGGGTTTATTACATTCTCACAGGGTTTTTATTAGCTGCTACACGGTTGAGTAGAACCTTACCCTGCTAGGGTCCTATCAAGCCCGCCCTCTTCAAATCAGCCTTGTCCTCAAGGCTGGGGTTCCATGAACTCAGGGAACCAGGACTTCAGCTCCTTATATGATTCCCATGTGGCATCTTCGAGTGGTAAATTAGTCCAATGTACTAGTACTTCAGTAGAGGGATGTCGATGACGTATCACGACTCTATGGTCGAGGATGGCTTGTGGTTGGGCTTGAATATTTCCTTCATCAGTGGTGTTGGGCAGTTGGATCTGGGGTGTCTCGTGTTCTCCCAACTTGGGCTTCAAGCATGACACGTGGAAGACAGGGGTGAATTTTGGCATCTTCAGGTAATTTAAGTCATGACGCCATAGCTCCAATACGCTCTATAACGATAGGGCCCATAAAAACGTGGAGATAGCTTCATGGAGGCTCGTGTGTTGATGGATAGTTGCTTGTATGGTTGTAGGCGAAGATAAACCCAGTCTCCTACTAAAAATTCTCTTTCACTTCTTCGTGTGTCACACTTGTCGCTTCATTCTAGCTTGAGCGGTAGAGAGATTATCCTTTAGCAAATTTGTAGGAGTTTGTCCCTATCCATTAAATCTTGGTCGACTGATCTACCTTAGTGAGCCAATTACATACTTTGGAATCACAGGGGTCGGCCGACCATATAATGCTTCATATAGGGTACATTTTGTAGATGAATGATATGTAGTATTGTACCACCATTCGGCCCAGGGGAGCCATTTCGTCTATTCCTTTAGTCGATCACTAGCGAAACACCAAATGTATGTCTCTTAACATCTGTTCACCACTTCTGTTTGGCCATCAGTTTGTGGATGATATACAAGTGCTCATCTTGAGTTTGGTGCCCCAGAATCGAAATAACTCGGTCCAAAATTTACTAGTGAAGACCCTGTCACGATCACTTATGATGGACCTTGGCATCCCATGTAGTTTGACAATATTTTCTATGAAAATCTGAGCAATACTAACAGTAGTGTAGGGATTTCACACAGCACAAAAATAAGCATATTTCGTAAGTCGATCAACCACCACAAGGATTGTGCTTTTACCTTTGGAAGGTGGCAGCCCTTCGATGAAGTCCATGGAGATGTCAGTCCACACCGAGTCTGGTATGGGTAGTGGTTGTAGTTTCCCTGGACTCGCCACTGTTTCACCTTTTTCTGTTGACATACATCACATTATGCTACGTATTCAGAAATAATTTTTTCATCCCTTTCCAATAAAAGTTTTGCTTCACTCTTTTGTAGGTTCTTAGAAATCCGAGTGCCTTGCTAAAGGTGTGGAGTGCATTTCGTGCAGAATGACTTTGATGCAAGGGAGTTTGGTATAAGCACAATCGACCTTTATAGCGTAGATCCTCGAATCCCAAGTATAGTGAGCTATTAGGCTTGGATCCTCCTCCAATTTTTGATGATGTTGCTAGTTTCGGATCCTTCTTCCATTCCTCCCCCTCTGGTTACTATTGGAGATGCATAAGAAAGCCACCATTTATCTTGTGTAAAATTTTCTCCATTCGTTGGGTTGAAATGGTGGTTACGTTGCTTCCGCGCTTCCCGCGTAGGGTGACCTGTTTACCTTTGCAATAGAATTTCATAATCAATTTGGAAAAGTTCCAAGAGACATCACCTAGTGTCGTCAGCCATTCTATGCCCAGCACAGCCTCATAATCATCAATTGGTAAGAGAAAGAAGTTGGCAACAATTTCTTGGCCCTGCAGTAATAGTTTCACCTGTGGGCATCTTTGGTCGCATTTTAGGATTCAGCCGTCGGCAACCTTTACGTCGAACTTGCTGCAACCTTTGATATAGAGCGCCATCCGAGCAGCAACCTTACTATTTAGAAAATTATTAGTACTGCCTGTATCGATGAGAACGGTGATTGGTTGTTGTTTGAGCAGGCCTCCAACTTTCATCGTTTGCGGATTTGAGTAGCCGGCTAGCGCATGTACCATAAAGTCGGTTGATTGTGGCTCTTCTTCCACATCTTCATCCTCATGTTTAAGACTCTCTTCTGACTCTTCACTGATCTCTTCTTCCACTGGTTCAATCACAAGAAGTCTCCCTTTTTTACAACGATGCTCGCGTCTCCACGGCTCGTCATAATGCCAACTAACCCCTTGGCAGATTGGTCTCGAAGCTCTTCTCTTGTCAACCTTTTTGGTACAGGAGCTCGACTGATAGTAGGGGGGCTGAGGGATTTGATATTGCTGATTGAGGAATGACCCTAGTCCTCCGGGCTTCGTGGTTCAATCGCTCCTCCTGAAGTCGTGCGAAATAGATGGCTGCCATAAGCGTATACGGTTGTCGTGCTTTAACTTCTCCCCAGATCTCTGGCTTCAAGCCCTCAATAAATGTCCCCAATAACTATTTTTTAGACCAATCATGAGTTTGATTAGATAACCTTTCAAACCTGGTTTGATACTCCTGGATGGTGAAGGTTTGTCGGATCTTTGCTAGTTGTCCGTCGATGTTCTCGTAATCGGTTGGTCCGAAGCGGATCAGCAGTCCTTCTTTGAATTGTCACCATGGGAGGACTCCATGAGTGTATTCAAACCAATCAAACCATTGTATGACATCCCCTTCAAGATGTATAGCTGTAATTTTTACCATAGATGCGTCCGCGGTTTTGTGATACCGAAAATATTACTCCGCGCGCGAGATCCAACCAATCGGGTCTCCTTCTTCCCATCTAGGGAAGTCCACCCTCATGCGTGGATAGTAGGGATCGGTCATAGAGCCTCCCTTCTCTTGGGAGTCATCTCTTCGGTCAGAGCTCTCTCCTTGATGAGATTTCTTTGAGCTCGGTGTTTGACCCAAACTGAGTTCGGCAAAGAGAGCCCAAATCTTATCCTCCATTCGCGTCTCGATGGCTTCGAATTTAGCATTTATCGCCTCCTCGGATGCCATAGTATATGCCTCCAGATCTGTAATATTAAGATCTCTCTTTTGTTGCTGGGTTAAAGGCATGAATTTTTTGAGGAAGTGGTGGCTGAAAGGGTTTGTGGATCGGTGGATGTAGGCTACGGTTTAGGCTCATTTTGTGGCTATTTTGGGTGCTGTTTGGGGCTACGATTTGATGGAGTTTTGGGCTGAGATGGTAGTGGATAAAAGTTAGGGAAGAGGGTTTTAGATCTGTGGTAGATCACAGTAAACATTTGACAAAAATCAGTGGCAATTGCTGCCTATGTGCGCTGCCTCGTAAGAGCAGAATTGTCGTCGAAGAAATAGTGATTTCTCGACAAAATTTTCAGCGAAAACTCAGGGATTTGAGGAGGAGGTTTGATGGTAGATTCTTAGTTTAGAAAGCAACAAGGATATCAAATTGGATCAAGAAATTTTGGCAGCAAAGCAGTAAAGAAATCGGTGCAAGTTGCGATAGCAGAATTCTCGTCGAAAAATTTCAGCAGTTTGCGACGAGAGATTGCAGCAACACACAAATTGTTTTTTGATGAATTCTATAATAGATCAATCATGGATGGGAGCCAAGATGATCTATGAGGTGCACAAAAAATTTCGTTCAAAAAGGATAACAATTAGATCGGTTAAAGGCAGCAACACGCGGCTGAAATTTTCTGCAGCGATCCTTCGTTCGCAAAGATGGTAAATTTTGCGACGCAAGGAATTTGCAGGCAAGGGATTGATAGAAAAACTTCTTTTTGATATTTTAGATGAAAAATTATAGCAGCAAAAGGTATTGGTGGTAGAAAAATACCAGATCTCTGATGCAATTAGAGGTGGCGACTGTAGATTGATTTGATCTACGTCAATAGATAACGGTGGAGACGACAACGTCAAGAGCAATTGTAGGAATTGCTTGGCTAATAGTGGGCGGCAGGGATGGTAGCAAAAGCAGCAAGATCGCTGCTCTGATACCAGATGACAGAACCCGAGAGGAATTCTATGGAGATTGATCTTTGAGGGGGATCAACCCTTGGAACGCTATAGGGGTTCCACCCTCCAAGTAGCCTGGTGGTTGCAATTGTAGATTGATCTTTCTTATTCCAAAGAGGTGGAGGCTACAAGCTTATATAGAGCTCCAAACCATAGCCCTAGGGGCTGCTTCCTAAGTGAACTACCCAATTTTCCCTCAACCTTAGCGGGCCGGCCCAGTAACAAGAGGGCGGCGGCTAAGAAGCCTAAAGACCCAAATATAAACCCTAGCCTCTCTTCTTTATAGGATAGAGGCGGCTAGGTGGGGTTTATTACATTCTCACAGGGTTTTTATTAGCTGCTATATGGTTGAGTAGGACCTTACCTTGCTAGGGTCCTATCACATACTCTACCTAGACGCCTTCCAGAAGCTCGGGTTGTCCAGAGACACCATGGAGCCCATGCACTCGGCACTCACTGGGTTTACCGGGGATTCGGTTTCACCGTTAGGGGCAGTCACACTGCCCTTGACCCTCGGGGATGTGCCGAAGATGAAGATGGTGATGGCGACTTTCCTAGTAGTCGACCTACCTACTACCTATAACGTAATTTTTGGGGCGACCTACCTTCAATAAATTCAGGGCGGTCGTCTCGACTTACCACCGAACCATAAAGTTCCTGACCCGCGCCGGAGTCAATGAAGTCCGGGGAATCCTCCGCGACTCCAGACAATGCTATCTGACGGCGGTCTTCCTACATAAAAGGGGGAGGCCCGACCATCCGTTGACAGACCCCCGAGAGACGAAGAGGACAGCCCAGCATCCCGAGCCGACAAAGCCCACCATCGACGTGCCCCTGTTAGGGAGTCGTCCCGATCGGACGATCAAAGTTGGCTCGGGACTTCCAGAGTAGGAGCAGACTCAGCTCATCAACCTCCTCCGGGAGAATGCCGATGTCTTCGCCTGGTCGCCAACCGATATGCCGGGCATCGACCCAAAAGTATCCCAGCACCACTTGTGCATCTCTCCTAATGCCCGACCAGTGAAGAAGAAGCCTCGGCGACTTGCTCCCGAGCGGTAGCTGGCTGTCCGAGAGGAGGTGGAACGACTCCTGGCTGCAGATTTCATCGAGGAGGTCAAATACCCATGATGGTTGTTAAATATAGTCCTCGTTAAGAAATCTAATGGTAGCTGGAGGATGTGCGTTGACTACACCGATCTCAACCGTGCATGTCCAAAGGATTGCTACCCCCTTCCGAGGATCGACCAGTTGGTCGACGCCACCACCAGACGCTCGTTTTTCATTTATGGACGCCTTCTCCGGCTACAACCAGATTCGGATGGCGCCTGAGGATCGGGAATACACGGCTTTCCTCATTAGCCAGGGGATCTATTTCTATAAGGTTATGCCGTTCGGATTGAAGAACGCTGGAGCCACCTACCAGAGGACCATGAACAAGATGTTTGCATCTTAGATAGGGAGAAGTCTGGAAATCTATGTCAACGACATGATCGTAAAGAGCCGCACAGGCCCGATTCATCTGACGGATCTGGCCGAGACGTTTGCCATACTGAGAAAGTACGACATGCGCCTCAACCCTGCCAAATGCGCCTTCGGTGTCAGCTCGGGCAAGTTTCTCGGGTTCATCGTGCATGAAAGGGGAATCGATGCGAACCCCGAGAAGGTCCGAGCCATCGTTGACATGCAAGCACCCCGGACGGTCAAGAGCCTTCAGTGCCTCAATGGGAGGTTCGTTGCATTGTCATGGTTCTTGTCCCAATCGGGCGACCGATGCCTCCCCTTCTTCCGAGCTCTGAAGAATCCGAAGGACTTCGAACGGACGACAGAATGCAAGGAAGCCTTCGTGCATTTGAAACAACATCTGGCCGCTCTTCCCCGCCTCACCTCGGTCTCCCCCCGAGAGAGCCTCAGCATCTACCTAGCCGCCTCCCAGCACGCGGTGAGCTCCGTACTAGTCAAGGAGGACTCTGGAGAACAGCTACTAGTCTATTATCTAAGTCATATCCTGAAAGGGCCCGAAGAGCGGTATCCGCCCATCGAGAAGCTGGCGCTAGCGCTCGTGTTGGCAGCTCGGAAGTTACGCCCATATTTTCAGACCCACCCGATCGAGGTAATCACTGACCAACCTCTTCAACAAGTTTTATCAAAGTTTGACGTGGCAGGTCACCTCCTCAAATGGTCGGTGGAACTAGCGGAGTCTGACTTACGGTACAAGTCGAGAACCGCCATCAAAGCACAGGCTGTGGCTGACTTCATATCGGAGCTGACCCGCCCTGAGGATGGGGATTCCGAACAGACCAAAGCGGAATGGGTCTTGCGAGTAGACGGGTCATCCAGCCCGATGGGTGTGGGAGCAGGGCTAGTTTTGCAAGCCCCCGACGGGCGCACGTTCGAGCGCTCCCTCCGCTTCGGCTTCGTGGCCACCTACAATGAGACGGAATACAAAGCGCTCCTGGCGGGTCTCAGATTGGCCGCCGAGATGCAAGTGGGCATAGTGCGCATTCTCATCGACTCGCAGCTAGTCGCCGAGCAGCTTGGCGGTAGATACGAAGCCCGGGACCCGACCATGGCAAAATACCTGGCGGAGGTAAGAACCCTTGCCGCCAGCTTCGTTCGTTTTACATTATCCAGAGTGCCTAGAGGTCAGAACGAGCGAGCAGATGCACTCACAAAGTTGGCTTCAAGATCGACCCCCGAAGAGAGGGCCAAAGTCGAGGACCTTCCCTTCCGCGCCGTTGCCACCGTCGTGGTGGTCGAGCCCGATGCCCTGACAATGTGGGTTCAGGAAATGCTGCAATATAAGCGCGACGGCACGCTCCCTCCTGACGAGGCTGCAGCCCGACGTCTGCGTCGTACCCAGGCCTGGTGCTGCGAGATTGGCGGTCGACTATACAGGAGGTCGTTCTCACGCCCTCTCCTACGTTGCTTGGACCCCGAAAAGGCTAAATCAGTTCTAGCCGAGGTCCATGAGGGAATTTACGGAGAGCACATAGGCGGCCGTACCTTGGCGTTCAAGGTGCTCCGTCAGGGCTATTATTGGCCCACCCTGTACCAGGACGCGAGGGCCTACGCGAAACGGTGCGATGCGTGTCAGTGACACGCGTGAGCTCCTCAGCACCCGGCGGTCCCGCTCACCCGCATGGATTGCGCGTGGCCCTTCGCTCAGTTAGGGATAGACCTCCTCAGGCCTTTCCCCCCGGCATCGGGGCAACGGAGATACATCATTATCGGCGTAGACTACTTCACCAAATGGGTCGAGGCTGAGCCACTAGCGGCGATCACAGAGCCCCAGGTGGAGCGATTCATGTGGAGAAACATTGTGACCCGGTTCGGATTGCCCAGGGTCATTGTTATTGATAACGGAACTCAGTTCGCCAACACCCGATTTAAGGAGTTCTGCACGAGCCACCAGATACAACTAAGGTTCAGCTCGGTGGCTCATCCCCAAACTAATGGCCTGGCAGAGGTAACTAATCGGTCAATCTTGGACGGACTCAGGAGGAGGACCCTCGCGGCCTGATCTAACTGGGTCGATGAGCTACCGAGTATTCTATGGTCCTTACGAACAACACCCAAAACGACGATCGGAGAGTCTCCATACAGTCTGTCGTTTGGCACTGAGGCTGTCTTACCAGCTGAGGTGATCATTCTCACTCCCCGACTAGAAGCCTTTGAGGAAGCAGCGTCAGCCGACGGGCTACGAGCCGGGTTGGATCTGCTCGAAGAGCGTAGAGCCGACGCACACCTGAAAGCCCTCTCTTATAGAAGGGCCGTCGCCAGAAGTTACAACAGGAAAGTCCGCCCCCGACCAATCAGTTTAGGCGACTTGGTCCTGCGCAAGTCTGAGGTGAGCGACCTGACCCGGGCACACGGCAAACTCTCTTCCCGGTGGGAAGGACCCTACTGCGTCATTGAGGTCGTCCGAGCGGGAACGTTCCGACTCGAGACGGTGTCAGGTAACCTATTATCGAGGCCCTGGAACGTTCAGAACCTTAGAAAATATTTTGTGTAAGTGTCACGATGATGAAGGCAAGACAAACGAGAATTGGGAGAAAAATCTTTGTTTATTTCAGTAGGAACGAGGTTACAAGACCCGACCGACTTACAGACTGACCGACCCCCTAGAGAAGGCTATAAAATCTACAAGACTACTTTAGGTCTTCGGGGCCTCTAAGCTGTCATCGAAAGGGACCTCCTCGGGCATGCTCACCTCCAGATCTTCGGGATAGGAGGTAAAGGGATCCTCCTCCATCTCGAGACCTGGATGGCGCACTCGGAAGTGGGCCAGAGCTATCCGGTATCCATATTCATAAGATACCTGCCCCGTTCGAGTCAGCCCGAGTTGGAACCCCTCAGACCTCTTGTAAGCCTCGAGAAGCTCCTTGTCCTTCTCTGGATAAAGACACCTCTCCTCGGCAAGGGCCTCGCAGGCTGTTGTCGCCGCGGCCTCCTTCTCCTACAGCTTTTTGCTTAGGGTGGATGCCTCCGTTTTCAACAGATGGATTTCGGTCCGGTCCACCCGTAGCGACTTCTGCAGTCCTTTATTGGCCTCTCCTGCCGCCTGGAGCTCAGAGGTGAGGTGAGCCACTTTCGCTTCTAGATTGGACGCCCTCTTCTCGGCAGCCGCGACCGCCTCGGGTCCCATCCCCGCCTGGAGTTCTTCAAACTGTTGGCGTAGCTCGGCGTTATGATCAGTCAACCCGCCAATGATCCGACCGACGTCTCGTACCCGGTCCATCAGGGTTGTTGCGTAGTGGAAGCCCTACAGAAGCGGGGTCAGGGTCGATGATATTTAGGAATATTCGTAAGTAAGGAGGGCGATACTTACCCACATCAGGGACTTGGCTGATTTGCCAAGCAGAACCTCCGAGGCCTGGGTGTACAGATCCTGAGCCATGTCGGGATGAAGTGCACCCCGAAGGAACGCAGTGGAGGATTCTCCTCCAGCCCATACTCTGTCCCCTCGGGACAGACCGCCCCATCGGGCGACCAGCGGATCCCCCGCTTCCCCCGCCGGAAGCTCACCCATCGCCCGAGCCAGTAGGGGCTCGTCCTTGCCTGGGGAAAGGCGGCACAAATCTTGCACCGCCGGAAGTCGGAGATCCTTCCCCCTCACCTCCCAATTGGGGCTGGACTCCTCTCGTTGTGATCTCACCCCCGCTCAGTCCGCCTGCTCGGCGACCGCTCCACTCGAGCGGCCTGTGGCCGCCTCTGACCCCTTAGAGGTGAGGGTCTTCAGCCTCTTGCGCGGACGGGTGGCTTCAACCTCCAGGGGGGTGTCCTTGGTGCCAGGTCTCGCATCAGCCGTCGAATGTCGGGGGGAAACCGTCGAGGATCGCCCATCGTGGAGTGATTGGAGGTTCATCATTTCTGCAAAAACCCAGATGACGGTTAGCACTGATGATGATCCGTAATACCCTAACACCCAAGACGTACCCTGAGATGACGGACTCAGACCCGCTTCGACCAGCCATCGTTCGGTCATACTCCGAATAGCTCGTGAAGAGGGAAGAATCCCATTGAGCCTCCCCAGGTCCTCGTGCTCTTAGTCACTAAGGTCCGGGGCTGTGTTATCGATTGCCCTCGCAGACCATCGGACCCCAAAACCCCAGTCCTTCTAGTAGGTCACGAAAAAGAAGCGCCCCTTTCACCCTTTGTTGTTGGAAGGAGCCCCGCCGACCCGGAAGCCCGCTCGGGCAGAAAGGAAGTAGCCCCCTGACCCTTTGGAGAGGCAAAAACAGGACAAAAAGAGGTTTCAGGTTAGGGTGATGTTGGCGTAATGGCATTCCTCTAGGAAAGCCACCAAGTAGCGCCAGGAGTTCGGCGCCACCTACGATGGCGAGATGCGCCACTAGGAGATGCAGGCTACGATGACAGGGTGGAGAGGAAGACGCAGCCCCACCTCAAGGGCGTCTAGGGTCAATGCGAAACTCTTAGGAATCGGGTCATAAGCTCACTGCCCCGGTTCAGGAGCTAAGAGGACATAATCCTCCGGGATGCTGTAGCGCTCCCAGAGGTTTCTTAGGGATGACTCGCTCACAGTGGAGTCGAGGTCGTGCGGCCACATCAATGCCTCAAGAGCCCTAGCCGCCTCCCTGTCAGAAGACTGGCCGGGGGACGTCGGAGGCACCCCCTTGTTGGCATTGCCGGAGGACGGAGAGGCAGAAGAAGGAGAAGAGGAGGCCATTCTCATTGACCTTGGGAAGGAATGGAGGAAGGGCCGACTTGAAGGAAGGAGAGGACGTTGGAGTCAAGGGAGGGGAGGCGAGACCCGGGATGGAAGACCCACGCAGCGAGAAATGAGAGGAAAGCTAGACAAGTGCTGTTTAAGGGAAAACTCCCGCCAGAAGCGGCGTCCTTTCGTCTCCTGAAGATGGGCGATAGCCCCACTTCCGCACCTACCTGCAACCCGCGTCACGTCAAGAAGGCCAAAGGACGTCCCCCCATAAATGAAGGCCACACGTGGTAACTCAGGAGCGGGTGAGTTGGACGGCAGAGTGTAGGCGCTTCGACTTCGATGTCTACAGGACCCGATGAGTCAACCTACGAGCCCCTACATCAAGCAAAGGAATTTCTCAATTGTTCGCACCAGGTGAGTTGGGACCGGTGGCCCACATCTTGCTAAGTAGCCACTCGGTCGTCGACCGCCCAAGTACTTCTCTGCGCGGTCCACCTACCTGAGTACGTACCTCAGCTGTCGATCGCCCGAGTACTTCTCTGTGCGACCCACTTGCCTCAGTACGTACCTCGGCCATCGACCGCCCGAGTACTTCTCCGTGCGGCCCACCTGCCAGAGTACGTACCTCGGTCGTCGACTGCCCGAGTACTTCTCTGCATGGCCCACTTACCTGAGCACGTACCTCGACCGTCGACCGCCCGAGTACTTCTCTGCTCGGCCCACCTGCCTGAGCATGCGCCTTGGTCGCCGACTGCCCAAGTACTTCTCTGTGCAGTCCGCTCACTTGAGCATGTACCTCGGCCCCTGACCGCCCGAGTACTCCTCTGCATAGTCCGCCCGAGTACTTCTCTGCGTAGTTCGCCTGCTTGAGCATGTACCTCAGCCCCCGACTGTCCGAGTACTTCTCTGCGTAGTCCACCCGCTTGAGCATGCACCTCGGACGTCGACCGCCCGAGTACTTCTCCGCGCAGTCCGCCTGCCTAAACTATGCCTCGGCTATAAAACCCGAGCTGAGTCTCAGCCGCAAAGCCCGAGCAACACCTCGGCCGCAAAACCCGAGCTGAGTCTCGGCCGCAAAGCTTGAGCTATGCCTCGGCCATAAAGCCCGAGCTGAGCCTCGGCCGCAAAGCCCGAGCAATGCCTCGGTCACAAAACCCGAGCTGAGCCTCAGTCGGAAAGCCCGAGCAATGCCTCGGCCATAAAGCCCGAGCTGAGCCTCGGTCGCAAAGCCGAGCAACGTCATCATCCCGCAGGGGTCAGGTCCTCGACACTTTGTCAAACGCAATCAGGGATGTAGCATCACAATTACAGTCGAGGGAGCAGTCTGGCCCATGAAAACCCAGGTAGATGAACGTAAGAAGGGGGGACGAGCACTCAGAAAAGAGGGGAGATCCTTTCAGGGTAATCTGTGCTAACTTGATCGTCGGAGGGGTCGGGCGGAGCTCCCCCCGACTCAACCTTTCTTTCAGGAACGAAGACGGGGCACCCGGCGTCGAACGCATCCCGAAGCCTTCCTCCTCAACCGGTGGACACTACCCCTTCATCGCCCCCAACCGGCTTGAAGCCCGGACCGACGGATCCCCGCACATCCGGACCCGAACCAGGCCACTTTGGTCCCGAGGCCACGGCGTAAAGTTGAATACCCCCATCAATCATCAAAATCTTTTTTCTTAAATTCAGAAATTTTATTAAAAACTACATGAATAAACTCTTCTATAACTAACGTTCTTTTGTTAAAAACACGAAAAGCTTTAGAAATGGAAGAGTAACCAAGAAAGATGCCTTCGGATTTAGCATCGAATTTTCTTAAAGCATCCTTTACATTTAAAATAAAGCATTTGCAACCAAAAACTTTAAAATAAGAAACAATAGGTTTTTTATTATTTCATAATTCATAAGAAGTCTTGGATAGAGATGGTCTTACTAGAACCCTATTCATGATATAGCAAGCCGTATTAACGGCTTCAGCCTAAAAGTATTTGGGTAAACTATGTTCATTTAACATGGTTCTTGTCATTTCTTATAAATTTCTATTCTTTCTTTCTACTACTCCATTTTGTTGAGGATTTCTTGGAGTAGAGAAGTTGTGGTTATACCCGTTAGATTCATAAAAATTTTAAAAGCCATGGTTTTGGAATTCTCCACCATGATCACTTCGAATCGATGAAATCATGAAACCCTTTTCGTTTTGAGTAAGTTTACAAAATTTAAAAAAAATATTTAAAGAAATCATTTTTGTGAGCCGAGAAATAAGTCCAAGTATATCTATTATAGTTATCTACAATGACAAATACATATTTGCTATCTCCTAGACTTGTTATATCGATTGGTCCAAATAAATCCATATGGATCAATTGTAATGGTCTAGAGGTGCTTATTTGATTCTTTGATTTGAAGCTACTTTTTATTTGTTTTCCTAGTTAACATGCATCACATACTTTGTCCTTAACAAACTTGATATTTGGAATTCCTCGTACTAGTTCTTTAGAAGAAATTTTAGATATTAGTTTCATGCTTGCATGGCTTAATCTCCTATGCCAAAGTCAAGCATCATCATTTAGAACGGAAAAGCACATTTCATTACTAAGTTCTTCGATGTTAATGGTGTAAACATTATTTTGCTTTAACGCAATCATGGATGTGTTATTGTTTAGTTTTTCAATGATGTAAGCATTAGATTCAAATCTAACAATATAACCTTTATTGTATAATTGACTAATGCTCAAAAGATTATGTTTTAATCCATCAACTAGTAATACATCATCAATTGAAAAACTTGATTTGTTACCTATGATTCCCTTGCCAATGATTTTACCCTTGTTGTTGTCTCCAAAGGTGACATACCCTTCTTCTTTGCTAGTGAGCATAGAGAATTGAGATGGATCTCCGATCATGTGCCTTGAGCATCCACTATCAAGATACCATCTCTTGCTCCTAGCTTATGATGGTGAATGGTTGTACAAAAGAGGATGGTTTTTAGGTACCCATTTGATTTTGGGTGCCTCAAATATTGATCTACTAACTTTGTCATTTAGCATTGAATTATTTATGGTTCCTTTAGGAACCCATATCAATTTATGTAGACTAATTTTCCTAAATGGATATTTGTAAACAACATGTCCAGATTTACAACAAAAATTATATTTTAAATGAGGTGAAACATGTAATGTGGATCCTTTAATGAAGATGGTAGGATTTCGTTGAGATCCACTCACAAATCCAATTTCACTTCTATTGTCAAACATGACCCTTGTTTGTAAGGATCATGTCCAAGCCCTTGCTACCGATCTTAAACTTGTTTAGAGTCTCTTTAAGTAGCAAGTTCTCATTTTTTATTACTTCTAAGTGCTCACACTTAGAGTATGGGGGTGAAGAAGGAGTTTAGAGACTATCAAACTTATCTTGTAATAAAGCATGCTCTTTCTTTAATAAATTTAAATTTTTACTAATAGTTCTACATTCATCAAATAATTCATGAAAAGTGATAGAAAGTTCATCAAATGATAACTCTTCATTAAATAACTCACTAACCTCTTCTCCTAAAGCCATTAGCACGAAGTTGGCCTCCTCTTTGTTGCTTGCTTTTTCATCCTCGGAGTCACTTGAGTCATCCCATGTAGCCTTTGTTAGGATCGGAGGGGGGGTGAATTAGTGCAGCGGATTAAAAACATAAGTTAAAACATGATTTCGTAAATGGCTAGTTCGTATGAAAACTTCGATGCGACGAAAGATAACTTGACTGAAGTTGCTTAAGTAAAGGTGCTGAAAAACTGAAAGATTTGCAGCCAAGTAAAGGAATGATTCAAAACTTTAAACACTCACACATTCAAGAACACCACAATGTATAGTGGTTCGGTCAAGTGACCTACATCCACTTCCGAAGTCTTCTCCGATGAGGCTCCCAACTTCCACTAGTAAATTCTTTGAAGGGGAAGGACCAAACACCTCTGTTACAACCCTTTTACAAGAAGTTCACACTCTTACAGATTTTTCAAGGAGAAAGAAGGAGGTGAACACAAGCTATTGAAAACAAGACGTTTTAAGACTTTAGCTCAATTTCTAACTCTCAAAAGGTTACCCTTTCAGCTGAGAAAGGGGGGGGGGGTATTTATAGATCCAAAGAGGATTCAAATTTGAGCTCCAAATATGAATTCAGTTTGGGTTTCCCGGTGTTGGTGGTGCTATCGCCTGTCAGAGGCGGTGCCATCGCCTGTCAGTTGTCAGACTGACAGTGCACAGGCGGTACCACCGCCCAAGGCAGGCGGTGCTATCGTCGGTGCCTTCAGGCGCTGGGCAGTACCACCGCCCAGCACTCGGCTGCCAGGCGGTTCCACCGCTTGGCCCATTCAGCAAAGTTGAATGGGCTCTGTTTTAGGCCCAAATTGACCTAGTAAGAGCCTGGTTGGCCCCTACTAGGTTTGAGCAAGATTAATTCGAAATCCTTACCCTAATTACGTGCCAACTATGAATTTGAAATATAATTAACAGTGATTTGAACCGACATTCTTCATGTCTTATTCCGGCGAGCTTTACGATGAGATTCCGGTGGTCTTCCGATACTTTCCTCGGATTTCTTCCGGCGGATTCTCAGCATGCTCCCGGATTGTATGGCGAGCTCAACGAGTCTTCGGCAAGCTTCCGAACCTTCTCGGTAAACTCCATGAACCTTCGACGATCTTTGCGGCGAACTTCTGAAAACTTCGGTAAGTCCCTGATTCGATCTCGGTTGGTTCCGACAACACTTCCAATGATTCTTCGGACTTCCGATGAACTCTTGAACACCCGACGGACTTGACCTCGGTAAATCGCTTTTATGTTTCTATCCCATCGTAGTTAATCCTGCACAATTATCTCGATAATATAAATCAGAACAAATATTTCACCAATTGATTTTATCATCAAAATCCGAGATTCAATAATCTCTCTCTTTTTGATGATGACAATCAATTGATGATGGAGTTACTCTTAACTCCCCCTATCTATATGCCATATCATGAGAAGGTAAAAACACTTGAATTCAATCTTTTGAAATCAAGCCAAATCTGATATATTTCATTTAACATAAAGCTTAATAAACAAGCTTAAGCATAAATATGAAAACTTCGTATTTTAAACAATGTCAAGGTATTACACCTATAATGACAAGAAATATTAATTCAAACATAACAAGGATCAAGTGATATCCAAAAGAGTGTTCAATATCAAGGCATGATATCAAATGAAGAAACTGCATATTAAGAAGATTTACATTTTGAGCATTTGTGATGCAATACGATTGATTTCACTTTAAACATTTACTCCATCATAACAACAATTACTCCATCATAGTAATTTACATTTTTCTCCCCCTTTGTCATCAACAAAAATAATGGAGATGGAGAAATCATTCATTACTTCGAAGAAAAAAAATCCTCATTTATCAAGCCATGAGTGGGAGATTACAAAATTCGATCAATTATTGAGCCATGGAGGGAGCATGAAATCATCCGAGGAAGATATCAAGTCATAAAGTAATATGAAAGTGTCATCCAAAAAATTACGATCGAAACAAAAAATTCATTCAAAAGCCGAGTAGATGAAATGAAAGTAACATCATACAACATCATCCATAGCAATCATAAGCATAACATGACAAGTGTTAAAAAAAAAGTTATTCCGGAGGGGGAACTCCAAAATGCCTATACAAGTGATCTATTTTACGGTTCATCTGTTGCACGTCCTTCAAAATTTCAGCTTGTTGTATGTTGATTTGAGTTTGTTGTGATGTGATTTGATTTAAAGCAAGCATGATCGGATCTTTAATAGATGGAGTAGGAGCTGGCTCGATGATGCTGGATCAAAGGGACTAGGCGAAGGAGATTCACTTCCCCTAAAAATCAGTATTTCAGGTCGTTCTACTGGTGGGGGTACTAGATCAATCCTTCTAGATTGCCTAATCCATAGGTCATATCTAAAAGTGCATCTAAGTCGCTTTAGGAGACTTCTGTTTATTGTGTTATATCTATCAACCTGCATTATTTCCTCATCGGGTGACACGCAAATGTCATGGGCAATAATTAATCTAGTGATCAACCCACCATATGACAACATTAAGTCTCTAGAGAAAATTTCTATCATATGTTGTCTAATCAAATAACCAAAGCAGTTGTTTTGTCTAGTCATGATCCAATACATCGTACTTAGTTCTAACATACTAATCTCATCAAGGTGAAACTGTTTCGGAAGTAGAATGCTTATAATGATGTGATGAAGTAATTTTGAATTAAAAGGTAATAAGTGCTCGCAGCTTTTATGAATGATGCCTAGGTTAGGATTAGTAAAGATCGTCTCTAAGGCTTCGGAGTGGGTTGCTCCGATTGCATCCATGTCCCATTGGCCTTTAAAATAACATCCTATATTCTTTTCTTCAATTCTAGGTAGCTCACATATGGTACGATCAGAAATCTGAATTGTGGTTCCTAAAATATAGGTAGTCAAAACATCATCTTCAATACTTATGTTAGCATAAAATAGCTTAACCAACCTAGGGTAGATTGGTTCATTAATTTGCAAGATAGGTAAAATATTTAGATCGGCAAACCATCTAATAGGTTCTAGATTTCCTAGTTCACCTAGATCAACATGTTTTCCCTTATGTATGACTTTAGAATCAAAATTTGAGTATCTTAAAGCTACCTTATTAGATCTAAAGAGGATTGGGTCAAATGAATCTCCTTCCAACCTTTTTCCCTTTGCCTCTTGATGATTTTTTAGGAGCCATATCTATTCATGATGAAGGAAACAAAAGGAAACAATAAGGAAAAGACAAGTAAATGTGAAGAGAAGAGAAAATTATAAATTTTTACCTTCTTTGAGTTTCCTAGGGAGGTAAGGAGCTTGAATCAAGAGAAAGCCTTTGTTAGCCCTTTTGGAGGAAGAAGAAATGGAGAGGAGAGACTTAGAGGGGTTAGAGGAGGAAGAGGGGCTGAAAAAAAAGGGTTGGGGTCGGTTCTACTGTCGACCCTAACATCTCCTTAAGTATGGGGATATTCAGGCGGTACTACCGCCAACCAAGCAGTGCTACCACCTAGGAGCCGACTACCTAGGCGGTACTACCGTCGGTTCTGACGGTGCCACCACTGGCATACAAATTTTTTTTTAAATTCATATTTTTTGTTTTCATGAGTTGAATTGAGATAAGATGTTAACTTAGATCACTCTTTGAAATAGAAAATTAGAATGAGGGAGGCAAATCCGCAAAAGCCGAATTTTCATAAAATCCATGAAAGCCAAAAGAAAATATATATAATGCTGCTCATTCTCAAGGATAATTTAACATGCCTATTTCCCTTCTAATGAAGTCAAATTGTTCTTCATTTAAGGGTTTCATAAAAATATCCGCTAATTGATGTTTTGTATTAATAAATTCAAGAGTGACATCGTTATTGTTAACATGATCTTGTATAAAGTGATGTCTTATGTCAATATACTTAGTTCTAGAGTATTGAATAGGATTTTTGGTTAGACAAATAGCACTTGTATTATCACATTTTATGAGAATATTATTTAAATGAATTCCATAATCTTCTAGTGTATTTTTCATCCAAATGACTTGTGCACAACATGCACTTGCGGCTATGTATTCGGCTTCCGCCATAGATAGTGCAACTGAATTTTATTTCTTGGAAGTCCAAGAAACAAGTGCATGTCCTAAAAATTGGCATGTTCTGGATGTGCTCTTTCTATCTATTCTACATCCACTAAAATCCGCATCTGCATAGGCTTTTAAATCAAAGTTATCAGATTTTGGATACCATAATCCTAGATTAGGAGTACCTTTAAGATATCTAAGAATTCTTTTAATGGCTTTAAGGTGAGACAACTTAGGATTAGCTTGAAATCTCGCACAAAGTCCTACGCTAAACATGATATCTGGTCTAGTTGCGGTAAGATAGAGCAAGCTACCTATCATTCCCCTATATGTCTTTTGATCAAAATTTTCTTCGCTTTCATCCAAATCTAACTTAGTGGAAGTACTCATAGGAGTATTTATGGCTTTTGAACCATCCATGTTAAATCTTTTTAACAATTCTAATATATATTTGGATTGACTAAGGAATATGCCATTACCAAGTTTTTTAATTTGTAATCCAAGAAAGAAGGTTAATTCTCCCATTAGACTCATTTCAAATTCATGACTCATATACTTGGCAAAAGATTTACATAGTGATTCATCCGAAGAACCAAAAATAATATCGTCAACATAAATTTGAACAATAAGAAAATTATTTTCAAAATATTTGATAAACAATGTAGTATCAACCTTGTCTTTTGTAAAATTATTTAAAATAAGAAATGAGCTAAGCCTTTCATACTAAGCTTTAGGAGCTTGTTTTAGCCCATAGAGAGCCTTAGTTAATTTAAACACATGATTAGGAAGAAGAGAATTTTCGAATCCGGGAGGTTGTTCAACATATACTTCTTCAGAAATAAAGCCATTTAAAAAAGTACTTTTGACATCCATTTGAAATAGTTTAAAGTCATTACTACTAGCATAGGTAAGGAGCATCCTGATGGCTTCTAATCTTGCCACAGGAGCGAAGGTCTCTTTATAATCAATACCTTCTTCTTGGTTGAAACCTTTGGCCACTAATCTAGCCTTGTTTCTAACCACAATACAATATTCATCTTGCTTGTTTCTAAAGACCCATTTAGTACCAATAACTAAATGGTCATCAGGTCTAGGAACAAGCTTCCATACCTCATTCCTCTCAAATTGATTTAACTCTTCTTGCATTGTGATGACCCAAGAATCATCTTTCAAGGCATCATCAATGTATTTTGGTTCAATTTGAGAAAGGAAAGCAGCATGGGCACAAAAATTTTTAAATGAAGAACGAGTTTGAACCCCTTTAGATATATCTCCTATAATTAACTCCTTAGGATGGGCATCTACATACTTCCATTCCTTGGGTAAGAAAATTTGGGAAGAAGATGCATCCAAGTTGTCATTTTGAGGAGAGGGTTCATTCAAATTCAAATCATCTAAACTAAGATCATCATCACAATCTTTTTTCTTAAATTCGAGAAATTCATTAAAAACAACATGAATAGATTCTTCTATAACTAAAGTTCTTTTGTTAAAAACCCAAAAAACTTTAGAAATAGAACAGTAACCAAGAAAGATGCCTTCATCAGATTTAGCATCAAATTTTCCTAAGACATCCTTTTCATTCAAGATAAAGCATTTGCAACCGAAAACTTTAAAGTAAGAGATATTGGGTTTTTTATTATTCCATAATTCATTTGGAGTCTTAGATAGAGATGGTCTTACTAGAACTCTATTCATGACATAGCAAGCCATGTTCACGACTTCGGCACAAAAATATTTGGGTAAATTATATTCATTTAACATGGTTCTAACCATTTCTTATAAATTTTTATTTTTCCTTTCCACTACTCCATTTTGTTGAGGATTCCTCGGAGTAGAGAAGTTATGGTTATATCCGTTTATTTCACAAAAATTTTAGAAGTCATGGTTTTGAAATTCCCTACCGTGATCACTCCGAATTGATGAAATCATGAAACCTTTTTCATTTTGAATGAGTTTACAAAATTTTGAGAAACATTTGAAACAATCACTTTTGTGAGCCAAGAAATAGGTCCAAGTGTATCTACTATAGTCATCCATAATTACGAAGGCATATTTGCTACCTCCTAGGCTTGTTATGTCAATTGGTCCAAATAAGTCCAAATGGATCAATTACAATGGTCTAGTAGTGCTAATTTGATTTTTTGATTTGAAACTAGTTTTTATTTATTTTCCTAATTGACACACACCACATACTTTGTCCTTGACAAACTTTATATTGGGAATTCCTCGTACTAACTCTCTAGATGAAATCTTAGATATTAGTTTCATGCTTGCATAACCTAATCTCCTATGCCAAAGCCAAGCATTATCATTCAGAACCGAAAAACACATTTCATTACTTTGTTCATCAATATTAATGGTGTCGATATTATTTTGTTTTAAAGCAATCATGGATATGTTATTATTTGGTTTTTCAATGATACAAACATTAGATTCAAATCTAACAACATAACCTTTATCACATAATTGACTAATGCTTAAAAGATTATGTTTTAAACCATCAACTAGCAACACGTCATCAATTAAAAAACTCGATTTGTTACCTATGGTTTCCTTACCAATGATTTTACCTTTGTTGTTGTCTCCGAAGGTGACATACCCTTCTTCTTTGCTAGTGAGCATAGAGAAATGAGATGGATCTCCGGTCATGTGCCTTGAGCATCCACTATCAAGATACCATCTCTTGCTCCTAGCTTGTGAGTTTGTCTACAAAAGAGGATGGTTTTTAGGTACCCATTTGATTTTGGGTGCCGCACAAATTGATTTACTTATTTTGTAATTGAACATTGAATTGTTCATGGTTCCTTTAGGAACCCATATCAATTTTTGTAGACTAATTTTCTTGAATGGACATTTGTAAACAACATGTCTAATTTTACCACAAAAATTATATTTCAAATGGGGTGATACATGTAATGTGGGTCCTTTAATGAAGGTGGTAGGATTTCGGTGAGATCCACTCACAAATCCGATTTCACTTCTATTTATGACGTGGCCCTTGTTAGCAAGGATCATGTCCAAGCCCTTGCTACCGACCTTAAACTTGTTTAGGGTCTTTTTGAGTAGCAAATTCTTATTTTTTATTGCTTCTAAATATTCACACTTAGAGCATGGGGGTAGAGAAGGAGTTTGGAGACTATTAAACTTATTTTGTAATAAAGCATGCTCTTTCTTTAGTAAATTAAACTTCTTACTAATAGTTCTATATTCATCAAATAACTCATGAAAAGTGATAGAAAGTTTATCGAAAGATAATTCTTCATTAAATAACTCACTAACTTCTTTTTCTAAAGCCATTAGCGCGAAGTTGGCCTCCTCTTTGATGCTTGCTTCTTTAACCTCGGAGTCACTTGAATCATCCCATGTAGCCTTCAATGCTTTCTTCTTCTTTGGTTGCTTCTTCTTGGCTTGGGGGCATTCATATTTTAAGTGCCCCGGCTTCTTGCACTCGTAGCAAATGACTTTGTCCTTTTTATGTTCAAGTTTATTTTTTTGTGTCATTTTTAAATTTATTTTTTTTTATAAATTTTTTAAAATTTTGAGTTAAAAGTGCAATATCATTGTTACTGTCCTCATCACTTGATGTTCCTTTCAAGTGGTCTTCTTATGTTCTTAGTGTCATATCCTTCCTGTTCTTTGGAAGGGGGTTCTCGAGCTCTTCATGAGCATGACACGTCATTTAGTAGGTCATTAGAGACCCAATAAGTTCTTCGAGAGGAAAAGTCTAAAGATCCTTGGCCTCTTGAATGGTCGTAACTTTTGGATCCCAACTCTTTGGAAGGGATCTTAAAATCTTAGTTACAAGTTCAAAGTTAGAAAAACCTTTACCAAGTGCTTTAAGTCCATTGATGACATCCGTAAAGCGGGTGTACATGTCTCCGATGGATTCACTTGGTTTCATTTGGAAAAGTTCATAAGAATGCACAAGAATATTGATTTTGGACTCTTTCACTCGGCTAGTGCCTTCATGAGTGATCTCAAGAGTACGCCAAATATCAAAAGCCGATTCACAAATCGATACGCGATTAAATTCATTTTTGTCTAGTGCATAAAACAAGGCGTTCATAGCCTTTGCGTTTAAAGCAAAAACCTTCTTCTCCGACTCATTCCATTCGCTCATCGGAAGAGAAGATTTTTGAAACCCATTTTCAACAATATTCCAAAGCTCAAAATCCATAGAAATAAGAAAGATTCTTATACGAGTCTTCCAATATGTATAATCCGACCCATTGAACAGAGGCGAACGAGTAATGGAGTGACCCTCTTGCATGCCGGAATATGTCATCTCTCTTGGGTTTTAAACCAAATATGAGAGTGAACCTTGCTTTGATACCAACTGTTAGGATCGGAGAGGCACTAAGAGGGGGGGTGAATTAGTGCAGCGAATTAAAAATGTAAGTTAAAACACGATTTTGTAAATGGCTAGTTCGTATGAAAACTTCGATGCGACGAAAGATAACTTGATTGAAATTGCTTAAGTAAAGGTGCTGAAAAACTGAAAGATTTGCAGCCAAGTAAAGGAATGATTCAAAACTTTAAACACTCACGCATTCAAGAACACCATAATGTATAGTGGTTCGGTCAAGTGACCTACATCCACTTCCGAAGCCTTCTCCGATGAGGCTCCCAACTTCCACTAGCAAATCCTTTGAAGGGGAAGGACCAAACACCCCTCTTACAACCCTTTTACAAGAAGTTTACACTCTTACAGATTTTTCAAGGAGAAAGAAGGAGGTGAACACAAGCTATTGAAAATAAGACTTTTCAAGACTTTAGCTCAATTTCTAACTCTCAAAAGATTACCCTTTCAGCTGAGAAAGGGGGGGAGGGGGGTATTTATAAATCCAAAGAGGATTCAAATTTGAGCTCCAAATTTGAATTCAGTTTAGGTTTCGATCTTTGGCGGTGCTATCGCTGTCGAGGCAAGCGATGCCACTGCTTTGTCGATCGTTAGATCGACAATGCACAGGCAGTACCATCACCCAAGGCAGGCGGTGCTACCGCCGGTGCCTTCAGGCGCTGGGTGGTACTACCGCCCTAGGCTGGGCAGTACCACCACCCAGCACTCGGTTGCCAGGTGGTTCCACCGCCTGGCCTATTCAGTAAAGCTGAATGGGCTCTGTTTTAGGCCCAAATTGACCCAGTAAGAGCCCAGTTGGCCTCTACTAGGTTTGAGCTGGATTAATTCGAAATTCTTGCCCTAATTACGTGCTAACTGCAAAATTGAAACATAATTAATAGTGATTTGAACCGATATTCTTCAAGTCTTATTCCGGTGAGCTTTACGTTGAGATTCCGATGGTCTTTCGATACTTCCCTCGGATTTCTTCCGGCGGATTCTCAGCATGCTCCCGGATTGTATAGCGAGCTCAACGAGTCTTCGGCAAGCTTCCGAACCTTCTCGGCAAACTCCATGAACCTTCGACGATCTTTACGGCGAACTTCCGAAAACTTCAATAAGTCCCTGATTCGATCTCGGTTGGTTCCGGCAACACTTCCGACGATCCTTTGGACTTCCGATGAACTCTTGAACACCCGATAGACTTGACCTCGATAAATCACTTTTATGTTTCTATCCCATCGTAGTTAATCCTGCATACTTATCTCGACAATATAGATCAGAACAAATATTTCACCAATTGATTTCATCATCAAAATCCGAGATTCAACAGCCTTTAATGCCTTCTTCTTCTTAAGTTGCTTCTTCTTAACTTAGGGGCATTCATATTTGAAGTGTCCCGGTTTCTTCCATTCATAACATATGACTTGGTCCTTTTTTGGTTCAAGTTTATTTTTAGTTTTATTTTTAAATTTACCCTTTTTAATGAATTTTTTAAATTTTCTAGTTAAGAGTGCAATGTCTTCGTCAAAGTCATCATCACTTGATATTCCTTTCAAATGATCTTCTTGTGTTCTTAATGTCATATCCTTCCTATTCTTTGGAAGGGGGTTCTCTAGCTCATCATAAGCATGACATGTCATTTCATAGGTCATTAGAGACCTGATAAGTTCTTCAAGAGGAAATGCTTTAAGATCCTTGGCCTCTTGAATAACCGTAACTTTTGGATTCTAACTCTTTGGAAGGGATCTTAAAATTTTAGTTACAAGTTCAAAATTAGAAAAACCTTTACCAAGTGCTTTGAGTCCATTGATGACATCCGTGAAGTGGGTGTACATGTCTCTGATGGACTCACTTAGTTTCATTTGGAAAAGTTCGTAAGAATGCACAAGAATATTTATTTTGGACTCTTTCACTCGGCTAGTGCCTTCATGAGTGATCTCAAGAGTACGCCAAATATCAAAAGCCGATTCATATATCGAAATGCGATTAAATTCATTTTTGTCGAGAGCGCAAAATAAGACATTCATAGCCTTTGCGTTTAAAGCAAAAGTCTTCTTTTCCGATTCATTCCATTCGCTCGTCGGAAGAGAAGATTTTTGAAAACCATTTTCGATGATGCTCCAAAGCTCAAAATCCATGGAAATAAGAAAGATCCTTATACGAGTCTTCCAATATGTGTAATTCGACCAATTAAATATAGGCGGACGTGTAATGGAGTGACCCTCTTGTATGCCGGAATAGGCTATCTCTCTTGGGTTTTAAACCAAATATAAGAGGGAACTTTGCTTTGATACCAATTGTTAGGATCGGACAGGCACTAAGAGGGGGGGGGTGAATTAGTGCAGCAGATTAAAACTCGTAAGTTTAAAACCGATTTTATAAATAGCTAGTTCGTATGAAGATTTTGATTCGACGAAAGATGACTTAGTTAAAGTAGCTTGAGTAAAGGAGATGAAGACCGAACGATTTGCAGCTAAGTAGAGAAATGATTCAAAAATTTAAACACTCACACATTCAAGGAACACCACGATGTATAGTGGTTCGGTCAAATGACCTACATCCACTTCCGAAGCCTTCTTCGATGAGGCTCTCAACTTTCACTAGCAAGTCACTTTGAAGGGGAAGGCCCAAATACCCCTCTTACAATCCTTTTACAAGAGGTTCACACTCTTATAGATTTTTTAAAGAGAAAGAGGGAGGTGAACACTAGCTATCGAAAACAAGACTTTGCCAAAGCTTTTGCTCAATTTCTAACTCTCAAAAGAGTGCTCTTTCTACTAAGATAGGAGGGGTATTTATAGACCCAAAGAGGATTCAAATTTAGGCTCCAAATTTGAATTACTTTTGGTTTTCAGTCTTTGGCGGTGCCACCACTTTGTCGATTAATCGAGGCCCGATAATGCATTGGGTGATTCCACCGCCCAAGGCAACGGTGCCACCGCCCAGTCTCTCGGGTGATGGGCGGTGCCACCACCCCAGGCTGGGCAGTACCATCGCCTAGCTTTCGGCCATTGGGCGGTGCCACCGCCCAGCACTTTTCAGCACATTGGTTTGGGCCTTAAACTCAGCCCAACCGATCGAAAACAAGGCCCAATGGACCCCTACTTTGGGTTATAGAATTAACACCTAATCCTAACCTAAATTATATGCTTAACTATGAAATTGAAATATAATTCTAAGTGATTTAAACTGACATTCTTCAAGTCTTCTTCTGGTGAGCTTTCTAGCGAAATTTCGGTGGACTTCCGACACTCCTTCGGATTTCTTTCGGCGGACTCCCAACAAGCTCCTGGATTCCATGGTGAGTTCAATGAGTCTTCGGTAAGCTTTCGAACATTCCCGGTATCTCCGCGAACCTCTGACGATTTTTTTGGTGAACTTTCGAAACCTTCGGCAAGTCCCTGATTCTATCTCGGTTGGTTCCGACAGTACTTTCGACGATCCTTCTGGTGACCTCTTGAACTCCTAGCTTACTTGACCTCAGTAAATCATTTTATGTTTTCATTCCATCATAGTTAATTCTGCACACTTATCTCGATAATATGGATTAGAACAAATAATTCACCAATTGACTTCATTATCAAAATCCGAGATTCAACATGATGTGGATGGATGATCATGAACTGTGTGATATGTATGTATATGTGATTATTATTATTGGGGCCTGCGAGCCTCTCCATTTTTTATTATTTATTATCGGGCTTGTGTGCCTATAATTAAATTATAATTATATAAGGAGGTGTGGTGAAAGCGTGGAAGCGATAGCGGGACCTACGAGGGTGAAATGGATGATCGCGATATATGGAGATGCGTCGAGATGCCGACAGAACCGACAAGGATGAGATGGATGATCACAGGGCATGGAAATGTACCATTAGACACATAAATTTTGATATGAGTGATTGAGTCCACTAGCTCGAGCTTGATCATATTAGGATGTGGCCTATGATCATCTGGTATGATTGCTCATATGATATGTGATTATATACACACCTACTAGATATATATATATTTATATACGATGTAGATATATATTAAATATATATGTATATAACACGTTATACATACGAGACCAAATAAAAAAAACCCCTCTCTCAATAATATTAAGTCGGTAAACGTGAGATAATTAGATTAATCCACATGACCTTCCATCATTATAGGTAGGAACCGATTTTTGATGTAGGTTGAGTTGGTCGAGTCCCTCGAGACTCACTTATATCGCGACTCGCTATCTTGCCTATGACATGGTATGCTTGGTCGAGTCTCTCGGGGGCATATTATCGAATCAGACTCATCTTATAACGATGGTGATGACTTAACCAAGCAGTATGGTTGATCGAGTCCCTCGAAGCCATTATGGTTCAGAGGCCAAACAGGATGGGAATAACAAGGAGTTGTGATTGACAAGAGTTGCATACCTTTATGGGCTTAACGTGATTAGTCGAGTCCCTCGATGTTATATTAAGACGTCGATTGGATCTCAATCTCTATTAGAGATTCGTCAGGGTTCTCCGATTCACATATCGGAGGGAGTTATGTGTTTTGCGAGAAAATAGTGGGAGTAGATTAAGATAGAAGTCCTTATCTTAATTATTTAATTTTTACAAAATCTACATGTTATTTATTTTTGTTACATATTTATTTTCAAAAAAATATCGCTTTCGAATCCTTTACATTGCATACTTGATGCCAACTGTCTCACTAGTCCAAATTATACGGATTAACTTCACAACTTGAGAATCATTCTCATGGCGAAGAAAATTACGTACATAATTGATACAATGATCCCTATGAGCGATGAAGGGGCAAGCGAGGATAAGATCGCCTCCATGTTTGTGTATTATGGTCCAAATTATCATAAATAATGTATTACTTTATTATTAACTTCCATGTTTGAGTATTATAGTAAGGAAATAATTAAATTTGATTTCCTTAATCACATGGATAAGTTAGGAATCTTACTAATCAATTAAATTATTTATTGATTTATTTCCTAATAAGTGATGAGATTTTTAGGAAATAAATAGTATATATTCTATTTCTAAGTGTGAACTATTATAAATTAATATTATGTTTCTATCTTTGTGTATGAAAGTAAAATAAAAATAAATTTAATATAAAATTAAATATTTACTTATCTTTTGGAGAGATCTCATCTTCTTCTATATAAGAGGGCTCCTCTTCCCTCATTCCTCACTGAGCATGACAATGGGAGGATTGAGGAGAGGGCTTCCCGAGGAGATCGATCTCGAGGAAAAGATAGCCGAGGAGAGGTAGGATCCTTTATTTTTTTAATTAGCTTTGATTTATATTTTAAAATCTGATATTGGGATTGTTATAATTTTATAATACATAATAATGTTTTAATTTCGAATTTTATGATTTATAAATAATAATAATTGATTTATGATATTAAAATGATTATTTGATGGATATTCATCGCTTAAATTTAAGTGAGTTTTAATATTGATTTAACTATTAAAATTTTTATTTTTAGATTAATGGTTCTAATGTATTTAATTAGATATATTTATATTTTAAAAATTATGTGTGAATTTCTATGATTTAATTAGTTTTAAATTTAAGATTATAGATTTAAATTCTTTAATTCATGGATTTGAGTTATTCTTGATAATTTAGATTTTTGAATTATAGTTTGATAAGAGGATTTTAATTAGGGTCTGACTTGAGTTAAGTTGATTTGTCAGACTAGATCGACTCAGCCCATGTGGCTAGATACAATTAGCCCATGTGACTAGACATGACCTAGTCCATGTGGCCAGATAGGAGCCAGCCCATGTGGTAAGATATAACCTAATACATGTGGCTAGGCTTGATCCAGCCATATGGCTAGGTATGATCCAATCCATATGGCCTTATACGTCCTAGCCCATGTGGTAAGGTATGACCTAATCATGTGGTCAAGCATAGACCAACTCATGTAGCTAGGTATAACTCAGTTCATATGGTCAGATACGACCCCAAATCATGTGTCTAAGCATGATCCAACTCGCGAGCCAAGTATGGCCCAATTCAGTGGTAATACTTAGCCCAACTTATGAGCAAGGCTTAGCCTAGTCCATGAAGTTAAGCTTGCCCAGCGATGCGATTGGCGTTAAACACATCATCGCTCCTCTATATAGCCCATTGTACCTCAATTTAACTTATTACTTGGGACAAGCATGTGCAACGCATATGACTCATCCAAGACTTAGGTGAGTTGGTTCAGTTTAGGCTAGCACTATATGACATAGTCCAATTTTCTCTTCCTTTATTGGTTTGAGCTCTTTAATTGACTAAATCAGATAGGTTTGATCGGTTAAAGTTAGTTTAGGGTGATTCCAGACTAACTTGACCAGTTCAATCCTACTTGACCTAATCAAGATCAATCAAATCTAAATTAGATTAGTCTAGGGTGATTCCAGATTAGTTCTATAAGGATTTAAGATTGATTCTATTAAGTCATAATTGAATTGAACATGGTTTAAGTCAATTGAGCTATTCCAATTAAGGTTTTGGTTGATTGAGGACTATTGAGAGATTGATGTTTAAAGCCCTTATGATTTGATGAATTTAACAGTTTTCTTTGAAGATGTCATTTGAAAATGATTATTAGTTTCCTACTTTTCTTAAGTTTATGATATTGATATAATTGTACCATGTAGTAGATGTAACTAGGCTAATGGTCTATATTGGAAGTACAACCTGTGAAAGAAGCTGTGGGCCCATCACAGTGCAGAGTCACCAATAGACATAGTCTAGTAGATCATACATAAAGCATGGTCTCTTATAATATTTGATCATACTATTTCTTGGATGGATGTGTGGATGAATGAGTGAATGTAAATAAATGATCATGGATGTTTATGTATCCCTGCCGAGGCAGGTATGGTGATTCCTTTCGGGGATTAGCGAACCATCAGATGTGATGGTTAGATGGTTCTTCCATCCGCTGTTGGGAGGAATCTATCCCATGGAGTATGCCACTCCATCCGCTGTTGGGAGAGTGCATCATCGGGTGTCATGTACGCATTTGTTATCCAGTTATCTTATATGTGTTGCATGTGGCTGATGCATGATTTTGCTTAAGAAATTATCATTGTTTTTCAGATGTTTAAGTTTTATGATGAATTGATATATTATTATTTCTTATTAAATTATTGATATTTATTTTATGAATGTTAGATTATTTTTATGATTTTTTTTAGATTCCTACTAACATGTGTGGTTATTGATATATTTTTATCTTATATTTATTTTTAGCATAATCTATAATTTTGTAATAGATATGAAGCTTGGGTGGAAGAGATTTGTGACCTTACCAAGAAGATGTGATCTTTTTTTGTTAATAAAATATTTACTATTGTAAAGGTAAGGATTTGAATTCAAGGACGAAAGAAAAAAAGGAGTGTATTATATAAAATATGAATAATAAAATGATGATTTATTATATTTTATAAATCTGGGATGTGATAGTCTCAATTTGTCAGAATCTTATGATAACGCATAGGTATTAGATACCGGGAGTGTTTATTACATCTGTAATTCGTTGTAGGTTCTAGCAGGACCTAGGAGATTGGAGAGATGTGAGATGGACCTTAAGATGGGCAATGGAGCAAAAGTTGCTGTAGTGGCTATTGGCAAGGTCACCCTACATTTGCTTAGTGGAGCTATTATTGCATTAAATGTATGTTATTATGTTCTTTCTATTATCAAAAATATTATTTTTATTTCATATTTAATAGTTAATGGATATAAATTAGTTTTTGAGAATAATAGTTATTTAATATTATTAGATGATAAGATTATCACGAGAGGAACGTTGTATAATGGTTTGTTTATGCTAAACATAGCTCTAGATATCATGAGTGTAAGTGAGTCTAAGAAGAAATGAGAGGAGGTGAACTGTAGATATTTGTGGCATTGTAGGCTAGGTCACATCCATGAGGGAAGGATCCAAAAGTTATCAAAGAATAGATACCTAGATCCATTCGACTATAAGTCATATGCGACTTACGAATCTTGCCTTCGTGGAAAGATGATCAACTCTCCATTTAGTAGAACTAGAGAGAGGGCCACTAAGTTGCTAGAACTTATACATAGTGATGTATATAGTCCCATGTTAACTCATGCCATAGGTTGTTACTCATTCTTTATTATTTTTATTGATGATTTCTTAATATATGGACATATGTACTTAATGAAGTATAAGTTTGAGACCTTCGAGAAATTCAAGGAGTATAAGAAAAAAGTAGAGAACCAGACTGAAAAGAGTATCAAAACTTTTCGATCAGATTGAGGAGAAGAGTACTTGAGTACAGAATTCACCCAGTTCCTCAAGAACCATGGGATACTATCCTAGTGGATGCCTCCTTATACACTACAGTTTAATGGTGTATTCAAAAGAAGGAATCATACAGTGTTAAACATAGAGCAATCCATGATAAGTTTCGTTGACCTACCCATCTTATTCTGCGGATACGCCCTAGAGACTGCAACTTACCTTCTGAACAGAATTCCAACTAAGTTAGTGGTGTCTACTACTAGTTATAAGTACCCTATAAGCCAATCACATGAGTAATGACACTTGTAATATGCTGCATCAATCTCTTTGCTTATCATTACTGGTATTTTCTCATATTATCTATATGTATATTGTGATGTCCTTGGATCTGTGCAATGGAAATCAAATCATGATGAGATCACAATAATGAGATCGATTCACCTTTAAACACAGATCATAAATAATCCTGGTCATAGGTTACTCAAGAGGGACATTAAGATAACCGGACAGACTAGTGTGCTGTATACCCGTCCATATGATGGAGGTGGCTGGTCTCATAGCTACTCATGTGGCGACACTAAGATTATAGTGCAGATGCTCGTTGGAGAATGAGTTCACTGATTGATCCGCTTACGGAATGCTAGATAGTTATTGATACCTCACGTTAAATAGCGATTTCGTAGTCCCAATAGTGTATCTGATTCTTAGAATTGAAACACTAAGGATGTCTTGTATGAGTACTCCACTCTTTAATACCAGACTTATAAGTTTGAAAGTTTCAGATCTAATACAATCAGATATTGGGAGTGATAGCCAACTATACGAGGGCTATTAAGTGTCAATAGAGGATCATCCACTCTCGGTATCATGAGAGGAATATCTCATATGTTCTTGCTCAGGCAAATCCTTGGCTAGGATCATTCGGATTGAGAGAGAAAGAGTTCTTCGGGGAATCCGATTAGAGCGAGACTCGATTGGAAACCATATAGGCCTGACAACACCATGTCCAATATAGTCTCTAGGATATTAGATGGATAAGGGACTATAGGTACATGGTGATTGAGGACAGATATGTCCAAAGGATTGGATTCCCTTGTATTGTTTGGGGACTACGACGTAGTGGCCTAGTACGTCCGCAGTCGATGAGTCGAGTAAATTATTATGGAGATAATAATTCATTGAGTCAGAAAGAGTTCTGATAAGTATAACTCATGGCCAGCTTGATATTGGGTCTAGAGGGTTATACATATATGGTAGGTATTGTGAAAATTAGATGTTCAAATATAAGATATCCGCTGGAGCTCTTATCTTATTGGATATCCAAGAAACCCCTGTATTATTAGATCCCATGGATGAGATCCTATAAGAGCTATATTATTGGGTAGACCCATTAATCTAAGAGGTTTGGGTAATTAGATGGAGATCCAGTACCCAATAGGGTAGGATCCATTAGGGTTTACAAGGGACCTCTGTAAATAGGAGGGAACTAAAGGTCCATAGGCTAGGGTTTTTGATGGGTACCTCCTATTCTCCTTTCTTTAGAGAGGAGCATCTTCGCAGCCCTATTATGTGGATCACCGCTAGAGAGGAGAATGTCTGACCTCCTTCATCCTTCCCCATAGATTTGTAGGAATCTTAAGGATATACGATCTACATAGGTACTATCTTTTTTACATACGTAGTTTTCGGATTTGCGGATTTGTTTTTATGCATCAAACTTTGCACGACGACGGAACCGTTTTGCGAAAATTCAGGATTTTTGTTTTCTATTCTTCCGCTGCGCATGTGATGTCGCTCTTGGATTTTCCAACAATGGTATTAGTGCCAGGTTGTTCGTGCGAAGAACGGATTTTAACTATATGTGTTGTGATTTAGAAAAGCTTTTAGTGTCAAAATTATTGGCGCAAAAGTCGAGGAAGGGCAACAATTGTTGTTGCCCTTACTGTGCTCACACAGCAACCAAAAGGCTGCTTGCAGCCTTGCTACAAATAGCGGTGGTGTCTGCGAGCAAGGGGCCTGCAGGCAGGTTGCAGGCGATGCCCGCAGGCGAGCAATGGTAGGTAGTTGGTGGCCCACCCATAGTGGCAGCTGTTGCGGGGTAGCTAGCCCACAAGGGCGGGCGGCACCGAGGGCGGCGGCCTACGAGCGAGCCCCATCGCCGGCCCTTGTGTGTGGGGGCAGTGCCCACCTGCGATGCCCGTAAGGGCTATCGATGACTACCGCCACAGTCACACCACCCCCAAGGGCTACGGGCGACTACCGCCGTAGGCACACCGCCCGCAGTGGTGCTCGCCCTGCCAGCGGGTGAGCCACCCATAGGCGTGCGCCCATAAAGGCGACGCTAGCGCGAGCGGGTGTCGCCCGCGGATAGATCGCTTGCGGGTGGTGCGCCCACGGGCAGGGGCCACCGCGCCCCCCTGCATGGCCACCGCTGATAGGGTGGCGACGACTGCAACAGCAAATGCAATAGAGAAGAGGAGGGAATTAGGTCTTCGGGCAAAAGATAGTTTTGCCCCTAGGAATTTTTAAAATTTTAATTTTTTTCCTTCTGACTGAATGACCAAAACACCCTTCAGAATTTAGAAAATTTCCTATATGTCTATGTTTTCATAAAAATATTAGTTAATTAAAAAAATTAAATTAACTATTATTATTTATTTAGTAGTCCAATATAATAACATGTACATGTGATGTATGATATAGACAGATGATCATGGAACGTGTGATGTAATGTATGTGTATGATATGATCATTATTATTATTGGAGCCTGCGAGCCTCTATTTCTCATTTATTGTCAAGCCTACGTGCCTATAATTATGTTGTAATTACACGAGGAGGCGTAGCGAGATGGACGATCTGATGCATGGAGATGCATTGAGATGCCAACGGAACTGACGAAGTGAGATGGATGATCACAAGACATGGAGATGTATCGATGCACACATAGATCTTGATGTGAGTGATTAGGCCTACTGGCCTTGATCACATTAGGATGTGGTCCATGATCATCTGGTGTAATTGCTCATATGATATGTGATTGGTTATACATTTACTATATATATATATATTTGCATGTGATGTAGATATATATTAAATATGTATATGTATGACACGTCATAGCAGGAGACTAAATCAAAAATCCCCTTTCAATAATATTAAGTCGATAAATGTGAGGTAATTAGATTAACTCACGTGGCCTTCCATCGTTATAGGTAGGAATCGATTCTTGGTATAGGTTGAGTTAGTCGAGTCCCTCGAGAGTCACCTATATCGCGATTCACTATCTTATCTACAATATAGAGATGTCACCGGTGATTTGAGGACATGTTATGCTTGGTCGAATCCTTCGAGGGTGTATCATCGAATCAGACTCATCTTATAACGATGGTGATAACTTAACCAAACATTATGGTTGGTTGAGTCCCTTGAGGCCTTGGTGGCTTAGAGGCCGAATAGGACGGGAATCACAAGGAGTTGTGATCGGCAAGAGTTGCCTACCTTTCGAGCTCAATGTGATTGGTCGAGTCCCTCGAGATTACACTAAGATGCTGATTGGATCTTGATCCTCACTAGAAGTTTGTCGGAGACTTCCATTTCACATGCTGAGGGTGTCACGTGGCTCTCTAGAAAAATAGTGGGAGCATGTCAAGATAGAAGTCCATATCTTGATTATTTATATTTCTATAAAGTCTACATGTTATTTATTTTTTGCTGCATCTTTATTTTTTAGAAAATATCGCTATTAGACTCTCTATGTGGCATATTTGATGCCAACTACCTCACTCGTCTAAATTATACGGATTGGCTCCGTAACCTGAGAATAGTTCTCACAGTGGAGAAAATTACATATGTCCTTGATATAGTGATGTCTACACCCAAGAAAGGGGCAAGTGAGGTTGAGATCGCTTGCTAAGTGAAGTACACAGATAACTCCACTCTTTCTCAGTATTATATGTTGGGCTCTATGACTCCCGAGTTACAAAGACAATATGAAAAGATGGATGTTAGATCCATACTCCTGCATTTCTATAAATTATTTAAGAAATAGGGAAGGACTCAACGATATGAGATATCGAAAAGACCCTTCTACGCTAGGATTACTGAGAGGATACTTGTTCAGAACTATGTCCTTAGAATGATTGAGTGGATAGAGAAATGTTGGGACTTAGATTTTGATTATGAAACTAATTGATTATATTTTATTATCTAACTACATTTTGAGTAACGTAGGTCTACTATCGATCAGAATTAGATAGTTGAAACAGGATGAATCAGCATTGCACTAGAGGAAATCATGTCAGGAGATTGAACATCAAGTCGGAGGTCTGGTCGATAATCGGTAGAAGGCTTCAGATAAAGATATCGGACATCGAGCCAAGAAGAGCGGTGGTGCACCAAGGATATCAAGGTTACGGAGGTCAGTCGCCAATTGGGCAACATGCCACAAGAGAGGATGATGTGCCAAAGAATCGGACGAAGCACCGACCAATGACATGCCAGGCAATAGGAGGTTGATTCGTGTAATTGACTAGATCAAAATAGAGTTAAGATTTATTTAGTGTGCAAGATTAACTACGATAATGATGAAGACATTAAGCGAAACAAAGTATCTGAGTCAAGTATGATAGAATCATTGGGAGTTTGAGAGTTCGATGGATGTTTGAAGATTCGTCGGAAGTGTTATCGGAACTAGCCGAGAATGAGTAGGGAGCTTGCCGAAGGGTTTACGGAAGTTCGCCGAAAGGTTCGTTGGAAGTTTGTGGAGCTCGCTGCGAAAGATCGGAGCTTGTTGAAGAAGCTTCTCAGAACTCACCAAGACCATCGTGAAGTCCAGGAGCTTGTCGGGAGTCCGCAGAATGGTGTCCGAGGGTTTGTCGAAAGATCGCCAGAAGTTCACCGAAAGAAGACTTGATGTGCCAGACTTTGATTTATGTAGAAAATATGTTAAATTTCATAATTAGCACGTAATTAGAGTTAGGACTAGGTGTTAATCCTATAACCCTGGTAGGGGCCAACTGGGCCCTTTAATGGACTGGTTAGGGCTGGATTCAAGGCCCAACCAGGAGTGCTAGAGGTGGTGACACCATCAGACTGGGGCGGTGGAACCACTTGGGTTCAACTCCCCAGGTTATACTGGGCAGTGGTACCGCCCAGTACACTAACTGTGGTAGTGTGTCAAGCAGTAGATAGCCTAGTGTTAGGGTCAAACTGGCGGTAGTACCGCCAGTACCCGATAAACCCGGGATAGAAAGGTTTTTGGCTCCAAGTTTGAATCAGATTGGAGCCTATAAATATCCCTCCCATCCCTGGGTTGAACACACAAGCATAAAGATTTTAAAAGGAACAAAATGCTATAAAAATCCTTCTAAACATCCGTCCTCTAGTTCTCATTTGTATTCCACCAAAAGAGAGGATTAAAGTGCTTGTAAGGGTTACCTTCTAAGCCCGTCAAAAGGAGAGAGAGCTATAAGAAAATTGGTCTTCCCCCGTTGGAAGGAAGACAACTAGTGGAAAAGCCGGTGGCCTCAAGAGAAGAGGAATCGGGAGTGGATGTAGGTCGTATGACCGAACCACTATAAAAATTAGATTTGTATTAACTTATTATTCTTTATATTTTAGCAAACCTTATTTACTTACTACTGCACTTCCTCTTCATCTTCTTACGTACGTCTTCAAATTAAATGCAATCGAAACGCTTTTAATCGAAACATTGCTTTTAATCGTATGTAGTTTTTCAAGTTTTTGAAATCATTTAAATTGGCCGAATTTGTTGTACTTAACCATTGCACTAATTCAATCTCCCCCCCCCCCTAGTGCCTCTCTAGATCCCAATAATTAAATTTTATTAAATCAAAGATCTTAATAATTATAACATGAAGTTCTTTATATATCAAGATCGTTTATCATGCTTCTTTCGGTTATCAAAAGAATTTTTTTTAAATAAAATATAACTTATCTTTTGATTTCTCAGAACTTAATACTTGAATTTTTATGAATTCATGATCTTGATAGTTGATAATTGAATTTTTATACATAATGTGATCTTGGTATCATGATACTTGGAATTTGTTTTTGTGAAATCTTGATGAGAATTTTTATGCATGAATTAAGTTGTTCTCTTTGCTATTTTCTACAAAATGAATCATGATTGATATCATTGCTATTGTACCTCCTATGATTCATGTTGTAGTGAAAGAATTCATAAATCATGATACAATGAGAATTATTATGCAATAATCAAGTGCTCATGTGATTCTTTGCTAAAGAAAACATTTACAATTTATGATCTTGATAATTATAACTTGAAACTTTTTAAATCAATATCGTATGCCATGATTATTTCATTTATTAAAAGAGAATTTTCCAAATGAAATATGACTTATCTCTTGATTTCTCGGAACTATATAATTGAAAATTTTTTTTGAACTTGATGACTTGATATGTTACTTGATTTCTTGATGACTTCTTGATGATTCATGACTTTTATTTTTAAACTTTCGGAATCAGAACTTTATGTTGTTAGAATCATGAATTATTTGGTTTGAATGCATGAATCAATGATTTTTATTTAATACTCAAAATTTTCCTTTGATCTTGATGACTTGGTGCATGAATCATATTCTCATATGATTATTTCACGAATGAGATAATATGAATCATGTCTTGATCTTGATCTTGCTAAAAAGAATACTTGTGAACCATGAATGACATCCTTTGGTATTGATCTTTGTTGATTTTTCATATTGATACCCTTCATGACATGATTTCTTTATATTTTTGAATTGTATGCATCATGTGATAACTAATATATATTTTGATGCAAATGTATTTGAAAGTGAATGTAAAGAAAACTTTGTATTCCCTACTTTCTTTTTGACAATGATCAAGGAGGAGATAGTTTGCTATCATGTACTTCGCGAAATAAAGCAAAGATTGATAGCTTGCACATTTCAAAAGTTGTTATCCTAAACATCATAAAGAGAAGCAAAGAAGTGCTATCTCAATAGAAGCAAAAATACAAAACTTAGATAATTTCTAATCTTACATTTATCATGCTTCTATGCTTGTATGTTATAATGAAAAGTTAGCTTGCATGTTTAAAGTGATGACATTTTTGCAAAAACTTGCTTGCTAGCAAAGGAAAGCTAGTTGCACTTCTCAAAAGAAAAGGAACAATTGCTACCTTGCAATCTCAAGAGAAGCAAAGTGCAGACTTGCACAAGAAGCAAGTATTGAATTGCCATGATTACACATCTTTAAAAGCTTGTCATAATTGAATGTTTTAAAGTGATGTATGTTGAACATCTAGATTGATAGCTAGTATGATTCTAAAACTTACATATCTTTCTCCTTTTTTTTTTTACGACATAGGGAGAGAAGCAAATTGATGAGTTCATGCAATATAATGTTAATTGAATATTTTATATATTTGTATGATGGTTTGATATTTTTCATAACATGTGATGAATGTTACTTAGATTTAAAATAATCCAAGGTTTCTATCAATATGACATATTGATAGGGGGAGTTGGTTAAACTCCGAAGAGTCAATGTTAACTCCATCATCAATTAGTTGTTATCATCAAAAAGAGGGAGACTGTTGGGTATCGGATTTTGATGATAAAACTAATTGATTATATTTTGTTATCTAATTATGTTTTGAGTAACGCAGGTCTACTATCGATCAGAATTAGACCCTTAACACAGGATAAATCAGCATTGTGCCGGAGGAAATCATGTTAGGAGATTGGACGTTGAGCTGGAGGTCCGGTCGACAATCGGTAGAAGGCTTCGGACAAAGATATCAGGCATCGGGCCAAGAAGAGTAGTGTTGTGCCAAAGATATCGGGGTTGCGGAGGTCAATCATCGATTGGGTAATAAGCTATAAGAGAGGATTATGCACTGAAGAACTAAACGAAGTGCTGACCAATGACGTGCAGGGCAACAGGAGGTTGATTCGTGTAATTGATTAGATCGAAGTAGAGTTAAGATTTACTTAGTGTACAGGATTAACCACGATAACGATGAAGACATTAAGTGAAACAAAGTGTTAGAGTCAAGTACAATGGAATCGTTGGAAGTTCGAGAGTTCGACGAAAGCTCAAAGATTCATCGGGAGTGCTGCCAGAACTAGCCAAGAATGAGTAGGGAGCTTGCCGAAAGGTTTTCGGAAGCTCGCCAGAAGGTTCGTCGGAAGTTTGTGGAGCTCGCTGAGAAAGATCGGAGTTTGCCGAAGAAGCTCGTCAGAACTCGCCAAGATCGTTGTGAAGTCTAGGAGCTTGCTGAGAGTCTACAGAATGGTGTCCGAGGGTTTGTCGGAAGTTCGTCAGAAGTTCGCCAGAAGAAGACTTGATGTGTCGGACTTTGATTTATATAGAAAATATCTTTAATTTCATAATTAGCACATAATTAGGGTTAGGATTAGATGTTAATCCTATAACCCTGGTAGGGGCCAACTAGGCCCTTTAATAAACTGGTTTGGGCTGGATTCAAGGCCCAACCAGGAGTGCTGGACCTTATCTGGTAGTGGCATCACCTGGGTTCAACTCCTTAGGTTGTACTGGGCAGTGATATCATCTAGTGTTAGAGCACCTAGGCAGTGGTACCGCTCAGTACACTGACCGTGGCAATGTGTCAAGCAGTAGTACCACCTAGTATCAGGGTAAAACCGGTGGTGGTACCGCCAATGATAAGCGGTGGTACTGCTAGTACCCGGTAAACCCAGGATAGGAAGATTTTTAGTTCCAAGTTTGAATCAGATTGGAGCCTATAAATACCCCTCCTATCCCTAGGTTGAACACACAAGCACAGAGATTTTGAAAGGAACAAAACACTATAAAAATCCTTCTAAACATCCCTCTTATAGTTCTTATTTATATTCCACCGAAAGAGAGGAGTGAAGTACTTATAAGGGTTACCTCCTAAGCCCATCAAAAGGAGAGAGCATTGTAAGGGAATTGGTCTTTGCCTGTTGGAAGGAAGACAATTAGTGGAAAAGTCAGTGGCCTCAAGAGAAGAGGAATCGGGAGTGGATGTAGGTCGTATGACGGAGCCACTATAAAAATCGGGTTTGCATTTACTTATTGTTCTTTATATTTCAACAAACCTTATTTACTTACTACTCCACTTCCTTTTCATCTTCTTACGTACGTCTTCAAGTTAAATATAATCGAAATACTTTTAATCAAAACATTATTTTTAATTGTACGAAGTTTTCTAAGTTTTCAAAATCATTTAAATTAGCTGAATTTATCATACTTAACCACTGCACTAATTCACCCCCCTCTTAGTGCCACTCTAAATCCCAACAAGAAACTCATAGTTCTAGGAATGGTCCTAGAGGATAACCTATATGTGGATCTTGTGCTTCAATCCCTACTAGATTCCTTTTCATAGTTCTCTATACTAGTAAGATCAGAAAGAAAAGGAAGACATAGAAGTTCCTTGAGAAGGGCAAGGGCAAGGACAGACCGAGTAAAGCAAAAGTTGCTAAGAAGACCCGCAAAAGGATAAAGGCTAGTGCTTCCACTATGGCAAAGACGAATACTAGAAGAAGAACTGCAATGACTATATTGTAGAGAAGGTGAAAAGAAGCTTAAAGAAGCTTCAGGTATGTATTCATGATTGGTCTCTATTTGTCATACTTATATGATAACAAATGAGTATTAGATACCGACAGTGTTTATCATATCTATAATTCGTTGCAGGTTCTGGCAAGACATAAGAGATTGATTAGAGGCAAGATGGACCTCAAGATGAGCAATGAAGTAAGAGTTGCTACTATTGCTATTAGCTAGGCCACCCTACATCTTCCTGGTGGAGCTACTATTGTATTAGATGCATGTTATTTTGTTCTCTCGATCATCAAAAATATTATTTTCATTTCATATTTGACATTGAATGATTATAAAGTAGTTTTTGGGAACAATAGTTGTTCATTTATTAAGGATAATGAGATCATTACGAAAGGAATATTGCATAATAGTTTGATTATGCTAGACACTACTCCATACATCATGAATATAAGTGTGTCCATGAAGAAATAATTTAAAAGTTGGGATAAATACATAGATCCATTTGACTATGAGTCATATGTGACTTGTGAACCTTACTTTCATGGAAAGATGACCAACTCTCCATTTAGTGGAACTGGAGAGAAAGCCATTGAGTTGTTGGAACTCATACATAGTGATGTATGTGGTCCCATGTCAACTCAGGCCATAGGTGGTTATTCTAACTTCATTATTTTCATTGATGATTTCTCTAAGTACGGACATGTGTACTTGATGAAGTACAAATCCGAAACCTTCGAGAAATTCAAGGAGCATTCGAATGAAGTAGAGGTTCAGACTGGACAGAGAATCAAGACTCTTCGATCAGATTGAGGAGATAAGTACTTGAGTATAGAGTTCACTTAATTCCTCAAGGACCATGGGATTCTGTCCTAATGAACATCTCCTTATATACCCTAGCTTAATGGTGTATTTGAAAAAGGAATCACGCACTGTTAGACATGATGCAGTGCATGATGAGTTTTGCTGACCTACCCATATCATTCTAGGGATACGCCCTAGAGTTCGCAACTTACCTTCTGAATAAAGTTCCAACTAAATTGACAGTGTCTACAACATATGAGATATAAAAAGGAAAATCTGATCTTAAAATTATTAAGATTTGAGGCTGCCCTACTGTCACGGACAAAATTGTAAACGGCTTGTTCATGTAATGCTGAAGCTTGTCCGTGTACCTTTTGGTTTGTCATATAATGTAAAGCTTGTAAAGGGCTTGCCCAAAGGCAAAATGCCCCTATTTGAGTGAGTTTGATAGCCATTGTAGGCTTGTACATAAAGTACGCGTCGAGGGAATACTTGTAATAGAAATCGGTCTGTAGTGGACCAATTTTATACCTTTGTTGTGCAACTGTTCTGAGCTTGTAATATCTATGGTTGGAATGTGCATCGGCTATAAAGTGTTTGCTAAAAGAGTGGCTTGCGGATCCCGTGTGAAGCGCTTTCTCTGTCCCGTCTTCTCTTTCGTTGGTCCTAAGGGATTGTAGGAGATTTCGGGGAGGCTGACCTTTGCGGTGATACGCATTGGTGCCGCACGGCTTAGGCAAAACCAGCTAAGTCTGTGACACTACCCACGTTAAGAGACACAAGCTCGGCAAGATAGAATCCAAGATGGAATGGTGTAAATTCGTAGGATACCCCAAGAAAACTTATAGGTATTATTTCTATCACCCCAAGGACCAAAGAGTCTTTGTAACCAAGAGAGTAATGTTCTTTGAGAAGGAACACATTCTTGGTGGAGACAGTGGGAGCGTGATAGAGTTGAGCAAAGTTGGAGAACCTAGTTCAAGCACCATTCCACAACTAGAGTCTATTCAGATACCTAGCACACAAGTTCTGACTTTACATAGCTTCGATAGAGTATCATATCTTCCTGAAAGATATGCGGGACATATTAGAGGAGAGAATATTAAGGATATTGATCCTCAAACCTACGAGGAGGCTATTATGAGTATAGACTCCAGGAAATAGTAAGAAGCCATAAATTTAGATATGGATTCTATGTACTCCAACAAGTTTAGATCTTAGTTGATGCACCCGAGGTTATTGTACTCATTGGCTGTAAGTGAATCTTTAAGAAGAAAATCAGAGTAGATAAAAAGGTAGAGACCTATAAAGTAAGGCTAGTGGCTAAGGGGTATTATCAAAGGGAAAGTGTTGACTATGACGAAACCTTCTCACTCATAGCCATACTAAAATTCATCTGAATTATATTGGCTACTGCAACACACTATGATTATAAGATCTGGTAAATGGATGTGAAAACCGCGTTCCTCAATGACAACCTCGAGGAGGAGGTATATATGATACTGCTTGAGTGATTCATATTCAAGGACAGTCCAGATAAGGTGTGCAGATTGCTTAGATCCATCTATGGATTGAAACAAGCTTCCCAAAGTTGGAACATAAGATTTGATGAGACGATCAGATCTTATGACTTTGTTAAGAACACATATGAGTCTTGTATGTGCAAGAAGGTAAGTGAGAGTGCTATCACCTTTTTTGTGTTGTTTGTGGATAACATCCAAATCATTTGGAATGATGTAGGAATGCTCTTCACAGTGAAGGCTTGGCTATCTAGACACTTGTCCATGAAGGACTTAGGGGAAGCATCCTACATATTGGGGATTCGAATTTATAGAGATAGATCTAAGTGGATGCTTGGCTTGTCCTGGTCCTAGTACATAGACACTGTTGTCAAAAGGTTTGACATGAAAAATTTCAAAAGAAGTCTCATAGCGATGAGATATAGGCTATCACTTTCTAAGAGTATGTCCCCAAACACTCTTGAAGAAAGGGCAAACATAGATAGGATACCCTATGCCTCAACGATAAGGTCTATCATGTATACTATGCTATGTATCATGCCTGATATAGCGTATGCTCTGAGTGTCATAGTAAGTTTCAAGCGGATCCAAGCTTGGAGCATTGAAAAATAGTAAAGTGTCTCATTAAGTATTTGAAAAGGACTAAGGATCTTTTATTGGTATTTGGAGAAAATAGCCTCAGGGTTGAGGGCTATACAGACTCAAGCTTCCAGTATGATGTCGATGATGGCAAGTCTAATTCAGGATATATGTTCACCTTGAATGGAGGAGCAGTATGTTAGAAAAGTTCCAACAATATACTACTATTGACTCGACCATAAAGGTAGAGTATATTGCTACGGGAGAGGCAGTAAAGGAGGGAGTCTGGATGAAGCAGTTTATCACATATCTAGGAGTTGTGCCGAGCAGCGAAGAGCTGATTCTCATATATTGCAACAACTATGAGGCGATTACTCAAATAAGGGAACCGAGTCTCATTAGAAGTATTCTAAGGAGGTTCCAACTTATTAGAGAGATCATGGTCCAAAGAGATGTAGTAGTGGAAAGAGTTCCATCCGAAGATAACATTACAAATCTACTGACAAAGCCTTTATCTCAAATTATCTTTGAGCATCACAGAGGTCTGATGGGGATTAGACATATAGGTGATTGGCTTAGGTCAAGTGGGAGATTGCTAGTTATAAGTGCCATGCAAGCCAATCACGTGAGTGATGGCACCTGTAACACACTACGTCAATCTCTTTGTTTATGATTACTAATATTTTCTCACATTATCTGTATGTATATTGTGATGTCCTTGGATCTGTGCAATAGGAATTGGATCATGATAATGAGACCGATTCACCTTTAAATACAGACCCTAAATAATCCTAGTTGTAGGAATCTCAATGATATATGATCTCCCTAGGTATTATCTTTTTATATATGCAGTTTTTGGATTTGCAGATTTATTTTTACACACCGATCTTTGCACGATGACGGAACCTTTTCGTGGAAATCTAGGATGTTTTGTTTTCTATTCTTCCGCTGCACATGTGATGTTGCCCTTGGATTTCTCAACATTTACTTCATATGAAATATAGAAAGGGAAGAAGCTTGATCTTAAGGTCATTATGATTTGGGGCTACCCTGCCCATGTCAAGAAACATAACCCCGACAAGTTGGAATTCAGGACGGAATGGTGCAAGTTCATGAGATACCCCAAGGAAACTTGTAGGTATTATTTCTATCACCTCGAGGACCAAAATTTCTTTGTAGTCAAGAGAGCAGTATTCCTTGAGAAGGAACACATTCTTGATGGAGACAGTGGGAGCGTGATAAAGTTGAGTGAGGTTGGAGAACCTAACTCAAGTACCATTCCACAATCAGAGTCTATATAGGTACCTTGCACACAAGTTCCAACTTTACATATGTCCGATAGAGTATCCCATCTTTCTAAAAGATATGTGGGATATATCAGAAGAGAGAATATTGAGGATATTGATCTTAAGACTTATGAGGAGACTATTATGAGTATAGACTCTAGGAAATGGTAAAAAGCAATGAATTCAAATATTGATTTTATGTACTTCAACAAGGTTTAGAACCTAGCAGATGCACTTGAGGGTATTGTACCCATTGGTTGCAAATGGATCTTAAAAAAGAAAATTGGAGTAGATGGAAAGGTATAGACCTATAAAGCAAGGCTAGGCTAAGGGGTATCATCAAAGGCAAAGTGTTGACTATGACAAAACCTTCTCACCCATAGTAATGCTAAAATCCATCCAAATTCTAATAGCTATTGCAACACACTATGATTATGAGATATGACAAATGGACCTAAAAATCACATTCCTCAATAGCAACCTCGAGGAGGAGGTGTATATGATATAGCCTGAGGGATTCGTGTCTAAGGATAGTCCAGATAAGGTATGTAGATTGCTTAGGTCTATATGTGGACTAAAGTAAGTTTCTCGAAGTTGGAATATAAGATTTGATGAGACGATCAAATCTTATAACTTCGTTAAAAATGAAGATAAGCTATGTGTGTACAAAAAGGTAAGTGGGAGCGCTATCACCTTTTTAGTGTCGTATATGGATGACATTCTAATCACTGAGAATGATGTAGAAATGCTCTCCATAATAAAAGCTTAGCTTTCTAGACACTTCTCCATGAAGGACTTAGGGGAAGCATATTACATATTGGGAATTCAAATCTATAGAGATAGATCTAAGTGGATGCTTGGCTTATCCCAATTCAGGTACGTAGACACCATTGTCAAGAGGTTTGATATAAAAAATTTCAAGAGAGGTCTCACACCAATGAAATATGGAATATCACTTTCTAGGAGTATATCCCCAAAGACTCATGAAGAAAAGGGCATACATGGATATGATACCCTATGCCTCAGTGATAGGGTCTATCATATATGTTATACTATGTATCAGGCCTGATATAGTGCATGCTTTGAGTGTCATGAGCAGGTATCAGACATATATAGGCTTGGAGTACTAGAAAGCAGTAAAGTATATCCTTAAGTACTTGATAATGACTAAGGATCTTTTATTAGTATATAAAGGCAGTAGCTTTAGGGTTGAGGGCTATACAGACTCGAGCTTCTAATCCGATGTCGATGATGCTAGTCAATCACGTGAGTGATGACACTTGTAACATGCTGCGTCAATCTCTTTGCTTATGATTATTGATATTTTCTCACATTATCTGGATGTATATTGCGATGTCCATGGATATGTGCAATGAAAATCAGATCATGATGAGATTACGATAATGAGATCAATTCACCTTTAAACACATATCCTAAATAATCTCGGTCATAGGTTACTCGAGAGAGATATCGAGATAATCGAACAAACTAGTGTGCTATATACCCATCCATATGATGGAGGTGGCTGGTCTTATAGCTACTCGTGTGGGGATACTAAGGATACAGTGCAGGTGCTCATTGGAAAATGAGTTCACTAATTGATCCGCTTACAGAATGTTGGATGGTTATTGATACCTTATGTCTGACAACGATTTCGTAGTCCTAATAGTGTATCTGGTCCTTAGACTTAAAACACCAAAGATGTCTTATATGAGTACTCCACTCTTTGATACTAGACTTATAGGTTTGGAAGTTTCAGATCTAGTACAACTGGTTATTGGGAGTGGCAGCCAACCTTACGAGGGCAATTGAGTGTCAATAAAGGATCATCCACTCTCGGTATCATGAGAGAAATATCTCATATGTTCTTGCTCATGCAAATCCTCGGCCAGGGTGTAACATCCCTCGTATTTTTTTCTCGTTTCTAAATTTTGTATAAGAGTTTAATTATAATATTACTACCCATCTTAAATTATGTAGATGAGCCTAAATAAATCTTAAATCCTATTTATAAAATATGAGGACTTGTTTGTAAAATTCTAAGGACCTATTTGTAAATACGAGAAATGTTTAACAATTCTTTAGTACTAAATAGTTTTATATTGAAAGTTATTGCTGGGGACCAAAATATGAATCTTAGTAATTGGAGGTGATTTGTGAAAGATTCATATTAAGTTAAAAAAAAGAAAAAAGAGGAAGACATGTGTCATTAGCTAACCTAATGAAGGGCCACATGTGTTTATTCAATGGATGACACCTAAGCTTCCCTCATGCATGCTTGCCATCTTGCAAATCTTTGCATGAGCCAAACCTAAGTGATTAGAGGAGAAAACTTGCTACCAACATAGAAGAGAAGGAGAAGGAATTGAAGGAGAAGGAATTAAAGGAGAAGAAGAACTTTTGTCTTAGCTCAAGGTTTTGCATCAACTCTCCATAGTTGGGAATCAAACTTTTGTAAGGCAAGTATTCTAACCCCATCCTAGAGAAAATTTTAATTTATATTTTCATCTTGATTCTGAGATAATTAGAAGATTGTGGCTTCATGTAAGATATCTATGTCGCTTATACATCAAATGTTGAATCTAGAATTTTTCGGATTTTGATCTTTCAATACTCTTGTGACCATAACTTTTTACATCAAATTCTGATTTCGGAAAAACCTCTTTCACACGAAATTAGACTTATAGATATTTCATTTGATAAAAAATTGAAAGATTCGGAGTTAGTTTTCCTGTCCAAACATATGAATGAATAGACCTCATGTATTCGGTAAAATAGATACTGCAACTTCTGACCTTCTATTATTGAATTATTCATAACTCTCTGGTAAATATTCTAAATTATGCAAAATTTGATTTTTTGGAAACTAGATTCGTATATCTTTCTTTTAACACCTGATTTGAAAATTTTGAAGTATATTTTCCTATAAAAACATCTATTTAAATTGATTCTACCAATTCTGCAAAATAGAGATGATAAATTCTAACCTTTCTTTACTCTATTTGTTGTAACTTCCTGTTAGGAACTCAAAAATTTACAAATCTAAGTTCATCTGAAAATAGATTGATACAGCTTTCCAATGACACCTATTTTGAGCAAATTGAAGTATAATTAGTTACTCAAACAATTCATGAAATGTACCACTCAAATTCTACCAGAATTGAAATTTTGTTTAGTTTTGCCTATTCAAGTTTCATCCTATTGGAAATTTAATTTTTGCTAAATTCTTCTTCAATTGAGCTTTATAATAGTCCTTTGAAATTCTTGTATTATTCATCCTGAAGTTATTTGTATACCTAAAATCTATTATGTAATGTTTATGTTAGCACTACCTTGTTTTGTAAAGGCACACACATATTTTCGTTGTTCCGTATGTGCTTCCGATATATGCTAATGTTATTGTTCATACTACCCTTTTGAACTCTGGTGTTTTGTGGGATTATTTGGACCTTTGCTAGAAATGGTAAAGGAATTATTTGGACCTTTGCTAGAAATGATAAAGGGATTATTTGGACCTTTTCTAGAAATGGTAAAGGGTGTATGCTTAGAGCCTGCGATGCTCAGCCGGCCCCCTCTGGCTTTATCCAGACGTGGATGTATGACGCTCCCAGATGTGAGAGATTCTATTTGAGATCCCACTGCACCCTCTATGTTTCTGATATGATATCCAAAGCACTGTTTGTGTTTATATATTCGCTTTGGATGAGAATGAAATGAATGCACGTCAGATATGACATTTGAGCTTCTGTTTCTAATTTATTCTTCTGATATGCTCTGAGATATCTCATATGTCATTGTTATCCTTCGAAATATATTTTGAAACCATTTCATAAGCTATTTAATATGTTCAAAAATGTTTCATCTGTTCTTGATTTGCATCGAAACATTTCCTACGTCATTGTTATGTTTCAAAATATTTTATTTGCTTTGATTTGCTTCGAAACATTTCATATGCTATTGATATGCTCCGTAATGTCTTATATGTCATTTGATTTACTCCAAAATACTATTTACATCCTTTGATATATTCCAATTACTCCATTTGTTATTGAACCAAATAGGTTTGAATAAGAGGGTATTTTCGATTCAGTATCCGATAAGATGATAAATACGTTTTCTTGTATCTTGCTTTGTATTTTGATTATTATATTTTTTTAAAACTATTATTTTTCACCATGGATATGTTAGTCACTTGCTGAGCTCTGTTATGCTCAATCTGATTGCTATAACTTTTTTTTTCAAGCTAGCTTATCAGTCTCTGAAATATTTAAATTGGGTTGAGGAAGGGAATGTTAGAAGATTTTGGCTTGAGCTTTAATGAATTATAGGTTTTATTGTATAAATATATTTTGTGTTTAAGGAAATGTCGACGATAAATCTAAACTTATGTATTCATTAAAAGTTAAAGGACCTCTCATGTTAGGATTTGGAATGTTCAGTTTAAATTGTATAATGATATGAACATGTGGTAAATGTTGGTTTGGTAATTGTATGGATTCCTACACTTGTGAATTTATGATATGGATGTTGTTTAGTTAAGTTAGTTTTGGACTTTATGAATCAATGAATGAAATAGAGTATGATTTATGAAACAGTACAGGTTTACGAATTATGAATTTAAGGGTTTAATTATTGATTTGAACGGTTCTTAGTATCCTCAAATTGTTAGAATGGATCCTGGATTGAATTGTTCTTAAAATTTTAATGTTATAAATTTTTAAGACAGGGTCACACCTCTTGAACAGAGATTAAAAAATTTGGGGGGAGTGACACAGGGTCATTCGAATTGAGAGAGAAAGTGTTCTATAAGAAAATCCGATTAGAGCGAGACTCGATTGGAAATCATATGGGCCTAACAGTACCACACCCACTATATGGTTTCTGGGATATTAGATGAATAAGAGACTATAGGCACATGAAAATTGAGAACAGATAAGTCCAAAAGATTGGATTCCCCTATATCGTCTAGGGACTCCGACGTAGTGGCATAGTACATCCGTAGTCGATAAGTCGAGTGAATTATTATGGAGATAATAATTCATTGAGTCAAAAGGAGTTTTGATAGGTATGACTCACGGCCAACTCGATATTGGACCTAAAGGGTCACACATATATGGTAGGTGTTGCGATGAGTAGAGGTTCGGATATGAGATATCCGTAAGAGCTCCTATCTTATTGGATATCCAATAAGCCCCTATATTATTGGATCCGAAGGATGAGATCCAATAAGAGCTAGATTATTGAGTAGAGACCCATTAATCTAAGAGGCTTGGATAATTAGATAGAGATCCAATACCCAATAGGGTTGGATCCATTAGGGTTGACAGGGGGCCTCAATAAATATGAGGGAACCAAAGGCTCATAAGTTGGGGTTTTCTTGGTGGCCACCTCCTGTTCTCCTTTATCTAAAGAGGAGCATCGTCGCAGTCCCTACTGTGTGGATACCGCTAAAGAGGAAGACGCTTAACCTCCTTTATCCTCCCCTATGGATCTACATGAATCTAAGGGATATACGATCTCCCTAGGTACTATCGTTTCTTTTACACACGTAGTTTTCGGAATCGCGGATTTGTTTTTGACACACCGATCTTCGCACGATGACGGAACCTTTCATGAAAATCTAGGATTTTTGTTTTCTGTTCTTTCGCTGCGCATGAGATGTCGCCCCCTGGATTTACCAACAGATGATAGCAAGTCTAATTCAGGGTATGTGTTCACTCTAAATAGAGGAGCAGTGTGTTATAAGAGTTCTAAGCAAGACACTACTGTTGACTCGACCATAGAGGTGAAGTATATTGTTACAACAGAGACAACAAATGATTGCGTTTGGATGAAGAAGTTTATCACAGATCTATGAGTTGTGCCGAGCAGTGAGGAGTCAATTCCTTTATATTGCAATAATGGGGTAATTACTCAAGCGAACAAACCCAAGTCTCATCAAAAGTCAAAGTACGTTTTGCGGAGGTTCCACTTGTAAAAGAGATTATTACTCGAAGAGATGTAGTAGTAGAAAGAGTTCCATCCGAAGATAACATTACAGATCCACTAACGAAGTCATTATCTCATATTGTCTTTAAGCATCATAAGGGTTTGATGGGGATCAGACACGTAGGTGATTAGCTTTATGTCAAATGAGGAATTGCTAGTCATAAGTGCATTAAAAGCCAATCACGTGAATGATGACATGTGTGACTTAACATGCACTCTTTTTGCTTATTTGGTATTTTATCACATTATCTTGCATGTTGCATATATTATGATGTCCATGGATCAATGCAATGAGAGTCGAATCGTGATAAAATCATGATAATGAGATCGATTCACATTTAAACACAAACAATAAATAATCTCGATCATAAGTAACTCGAGGACATCGAGATAATCGAATAAACTAATGCGTTATACACCCATCCGTATGATAGAGACAACTGGTCTCATAGCTACTCGTGTGAAGACACTAAGGATATAGTGTAGGTACTCATTGGAGAATGAGTTCACTAATTGATCCGCTTACGGAATACTGGATGATTGATGATACCTTATTGTCAGATAGTGATTCCATAGTCTTAGTAGTCTATCTAATCCTTGGACTTAAGACACCAAGGATATCCTGTATGAGTACTCTACTATTTGATACCGAACTTATAGGTTTGGAAGTTCCAAATCTAGTAGTTAGTCATTGGGAGTGATAGCCAATATTACGATGGTTATTGAGTGTCGATAGAGAATTATCCGCTCTCGGTATCATAGAGGGGATATCTCATATGTTCTTGCTTAAACAAATCCTTGGCCAAAGTTGTTTAGATTGAAAGAGAATATTCTCCAAGAGAATCCGATTATAGCAAGACTCGATAAGAGACAATATGAACCTCATAACACCATATCCGGTATAGGGCTTTTAGGATATTAGATGAATGAGAAACTATAAGTACATGATAATTGAGGACAAATAAGTCTAAAGGATTGAATTCCTTTGTATCGTCTAAGGACTGTGACGTAATGACCTAGTACATCCGTAATCGATGAGTCGAGATAATAATTTAGAGCCAAAAGAAATTCTAATAAATATAATCGTGACTAGCTCAATATTTGACATAATGGATCACACACATATGATAAGTATTATGACGAGTAAAGGATTAGATATGAGATATCCACCGGAACTCCTATCTTATCATATATCTGTTAAACCCCTAAATTATTTGATATTATAAAAGAGATCTAATAAGAATTAAAAAGAACCTATTGAGTAAATATTTATTAATCTAAAAGATTTAAATAATTAGATTAAGATCTAATATCTAATATAATTAAAATACTTGAATAATTATTAATTTAAAAGACTTGGATAATTAAATTAAAATTTTACCCTTGTGGTCAAAGGTAAACTCATCTTGCAGACGTATAGGTCATAAGACGAGATGCATCTTGCAGCTGTATACACGTTGAAGAATACGCACTTTTCTCTCAAATATTAGAAGCAATTTTCAGCGTATCTGACTCATTGAAGAAATCATTTATATCCTTACTTTCACCACTAAATTCAGATGGTGTTGGTTATAACATCGGCAGTAGCTAAAATAAGAGTTTACTGGTGGATGAATTTGATCCTAAGACCCCATATGATGATAAAAGGGAGAGGAAGCAGGAGCTTAACCTGCATGGCACACTTACAGGTACTTGATAAACCGTCCTCCCCGCTCGTTATCTTCCTCTCTCTTCTACTTCTGCTGGAGTCATTTGGCTTGATGAAAGAACTTCCAAGGCAATGTTATAAGTTGTTCACTATACTACCATGGCCAGATCTCCACCTAATAATCACACAGATGATGAATTGAGAAGAAAACACAATAATAGGCAGGCAAAAAGGCGCTTTTTCTCCTCTGAGGAACCCTATTATCACACGCAGTAGAGAACGCAGGCCGGTCATGCAGCCTCATGCTTGCAGAGCGCCGCAGGAGTAGGGTTGCCCATCACATACCATTAACATTGTAGTGTACGCTTTGGTCAGGTCTAATCAGACGTCAATCATATAAGAGCAGCACTCCTCACAAAAAGCAGCAGAAAAGCTTCTTCACATAACCCTCGGCAGCCCAGCTGCAGAGCAGCATGAGGGTACGTACGTCCCTCCATCTCACGCTTCCTCACACTCCAACCTTCCCATCCCATTAATGGGAACAGGTCCTACCGCACCCTCCTTTTGGGGCCTCTTTTCCCACGCCATCATTTCATCTTCTTCCCCACTAAAACAAATCACAGATCCAGAGAACAGAGAACACCACTAAAGCTAAGATATCTGCACTAACTGAAACGCGAAGACACTGCAGACACCAAAACAAGCCACATACTACACTACCTTTCTATCGCAATACTGTTGGAAATATTACAGATTACTTTGGACAACGATCTATGGCTGTTTATGTTTGCATGCCTTTCTATCCCTCCAAGCCTGTGTTGGATGGACAAATAGAAAGGCAGCCAGAAACCCTAGCCATTACGTTCATGTTTGCTTCGCTCTTCATGCCTTGGGGTCGGCATGAAGGGGAAGTTCTCGCCGGCCCAAGAACTGATACGACGGCTGACAGTATCCATTGCGAGGCGGGACGAAGCACACCGGAAGGAAGTCGTCACTCCCGCACACAAAAGTTGAATTCCTGAACTGCTTCTGCAGCGCCGGCAAACCCTGTGCCCAAGAATGATCGAAATAATAGGCGTCAGACACTACAACTGAGTGTAAAAGTGAGTTTGTAGGGTATGACATAGCCGTGTTAAATGGAGATGATTAATACTTATATCATCATTTCACTCTAAGGCGCCATATAATTATTATCTTCTGGTGCTATATGGGATTAAGAATCAGAAAAATAAACATTGAAATCACCTGAATTCTGGCGTATGTGACCTCACATATCTTGCGAGAGCCATGGAACTTCCAGTCGTAGTTGTGGAGAAAGTTGTACAGCCTCCACGCAGCGACTGCACTGGTGAAGTTGACGAAGGCATAGCCCATGTTGCTGCCAGTACTAGTAACATTTTCCCCGATAATATAACCAAGGAATCAGGCAATTAATCCACTAAGATAAGGAAGACCAAACGAAAACTGGAAGAAAGCAACCACAAGAACCGAGAAACAAATATACATGCGCTTTTCACTTGAACCAGGAAACCCTAGTTAAGGCAGTGCAAACCGCAGTGAGCAAGAAAACAGCGTGGAAACGTACGTGAAATCTATAGGCAGATACAAGAAATCGAACTCAGAAAATGTGGCTGATGAGATTTCTCCACCTCCCGACTCCGAGAGCTTCTCAGCACCATCTTTGCTTAACTTCTGGTTCTCTTCGTAGCAGTGCTTATCCAATATGCCTAATAGCTTCTCCTTGCTACCAAAAGAAAGAGAGAGTTCCCAAGTTGACAGAAAGGAAATTGTGTTGATTACAGATAGGTTAGTAAAGAGAGTATGTTATTAGGATCATAGAATACAACGTACGTGAATTTGTTGGGCAAGTTCTTGATCATGACCGTGGTTTTTCCGTCATACAGTAACTCACTTGCACCACGCACAAGCTCCTTGAACTCGAATTCCACACTCCCCTTCTTATTCAGCGCCTGAACCCTTCTGCGCTCACTTCTCCTCGGCGCGACAGTTTTCCTTCTGTAGACAAAGGAACCACCGCCTCCAGAACCCTTGAAGCCCATCCGAGCTTTGTCAGCAGCTCTACAACCGCCCTTCTCCACCTCTTCCTTCACCTTAGTTTGTGGAACAGGGTTTTCTTCTGGCTTCCCCTCACTCTCCTCGCTGAGAAGCGTCGGAGTAGCCCTCTCGTGAGCTTTCGGGCCATGGAGGGGCATCGGTGGGATCTGACCACAAGCAAACACTTTCCAGCTCGTACGGTAAGCGCTGTGCGGAAGAGCATGAGGAGGAAGAGAGTAGTAACAAAAAGGAAATGGATTCATCGGAGGGGCAGCACCGCAGAATCCAGTAGTAGTCTGAACCGGAGGTTGGTTGAACGCAAGGCAAGAGGGTTGCGTATCAGAAGGGTGATGATATCCAGCAGGAATAGGAGAGGAGTAATAGCTTCCAAATGGAGAGAAGAAGGAAGATGGAATGTAAACCGGCGCATGAGGGTTGAGGGGGGCAGCCATCTGCGAGGAAGGAGAGGAGGCAGAAAGCGCAGGGGGTTCCGGAGAACAGATAACAATGACTGCTTTAACACCCAGACGTTAATGCGCAGCAGGAGAGGACTCATGATTGCTGTCAGGTGGGGACAAGGGGTGGGAGAGCAGAAGAGAACAAAAGGGTGGGTTTATCGAGCCACATTACGGGACGAGATGACTTCGAGAAGGGCTGAGGGAGATCTGGTGAATCTAATCGGGTCATCTCCACCCCGCGGAGTTCCACTCCTGTTCTCTTCCCTGTTTTGGATTTGGCACCACCAGTGCTCGAGACGCGATTCCTTAGCTCGACCAGAGTTGCATTTCCTAGGAGGTTCGCAGCGTTGGGATCTGCGACGGGGTGTATGCGATGACACTCTGGCCGAGATGCCAGGGGAGGAGGGGGGAAGGTGGCCACACCTGGCGAGCTGTGGTTGGAGAGTGAGCGGTCTACGGTCGTCTCTCTGGTGCAAAGAATCCTGTTTTCTTTTGCAAGATAATGGATTGCATGCGCCTCGGGGATTGAGAGTAGTTGCACACCAAAATATTTTCCTTGTTTAGCTGCCACCCTACGATGATGGACCTATTAGATTTTGTGTCATGGATAATTATAATTTAAGATAGATAGTTAAATTTGATGATCTATAATCAATTATTTCCTGAATTTTTTTTATTGCATTGAAGTATATGCACCACTGTCCCATCAAGAAAATGGATTTTAATTCATCAATGACTGATTTTCCTAGAAAATAAGCATTTTTTAAAAAAATATTAAATAATATTTTTAATTAAAAAATATTTTTAAAATTTTTTTTATCAAAATTACAGTGTTTTATTTGATTCATTTATAATACTTTTAAATATATTAAAAATATTATTAATATTATTAAAAAATATAATAAGTAACATCATTTCGTGGCTCTATAATTGTCATTGTTCATAAGCTATTATAATATCATATATCTAGACTTTAGATAGTTTAATTGAGATTAAAAGTTTCTTCAGATTTACAATGCTTTCAAATAGATCATACAGTATTTTTAAATAATATTTTTAAGTAGATTTTACATTGTTTTTGTTGTCGTAACTAAAACATTATAACAAGTCAAAAACATCATAACAAATAAAAAAATAATATAATATAAATACTTTTAAAATTAAAAACATCATTTGAAAAAAAGGTAAAATGAGAAGGACCAATTGAGAAATACCTAAAATACGGGTATTTTCTGAAAAAATGTACTTTATTCATTCTTGATAATTAGTTTACATATTTAACCTTTCAAAATAATTATTTAGATGATAGCTTTAGGGAGATGAACTAATAGTTTTGGAACAATGGAAAAAGTGCACATTATTAGGTTGTATTAAGTTGTATGATTTAAGACATTAGATCGAATTGAATCAAAATCGTATTTGATAACTTAGTTGGGTTTAATGGTACTGGCTGGATTTATATTTTCTCTTATCAAAATCAACGAAACATCTAGTTTTAGATTTGGTTTTTGAAAAAGGGCTTATATGCATATTATTAGAAGGCGCATTAATTAGTGCAAGCTTTAAAATAACTAAGGCCAAAATATATTTAGTTTTTACATTAAATGCACTGTTAATGTGTTTATAACGTAAATACTTAATTATATTTATAATTTAAAAGTTGATAAGTTCCACATATAGACTTCAAAATATTATTATTAATTTAAAAGTTTAAGACTTTTTTTTATAAGCAATTGAATATTTGACGAACAATAAAACTATATGATCGCTAGATCATATAGAGTTGTCGGCCATCTCACCATTACAGTCAACTATACCCACCATGCAGCTTTCCAAATTGGAAGGTTGCATAATTTATGTTTGCATATATTTCTCTAAAGTTACACATAACGCACCTTTATGGACATTATATTTTGTATCGAAAAACTTGCATTTATTTCTCCATAAATTATTTTTTTGATATTGTTTAAAAATCGTAAAAATTTTAGTAATATATTATATTTTAGTATATTTCTATTTTTTAAGTGATTAATAACTCAACAGGGCATATGCCAATGGAAAGGGGTATATAAAAATTTTATGGACAAATTGTCAGAGAAAGCCCTCATTTTGGCTTTTATTGGGATGTGCTCCTTTTTATTTTCTTTCGTTATTTTTCTTTAATCCTGAATCTGCGCTTCACATAACTCCATAGCCTCCTGTTTTCGAATTGTTCAATTTCACTCAATTATAAATTTTTATATAGGTTTATATTTTTTTAGATTCTAAAAATACTATAATCCTATTCAAAACCAATATAGAAATCAATTTTTTTAATGTTTTTATTCTCAAACCGATAAGGTATTTGTTTGAAATCATGTGTTTGTATTGTAGTTTGTATCATTAATTTTGAGTTATAATATTTTATATAGTCTTATAATATATTTATTGTTGAATCTCTCATTTTGATTATGAAATCAATTAGTAAATTATTTAATCTAATCTATATATTGATAAAAGATTACAGGATTAATTATGATAAAGGCATAAAACAAAATAAAGTGTCGGAGTCCAGTTCGATTAATTCGTTGAGAGTTCAAGAATTCATCGGAAATCCTAACATTCATCGGGAATACTATCGAAATTGGCCAAGAATGCATCGGAAGCTTACCGAAGGGTTTGTCAGAAGTTCGCGAAGCTCGTCAAGAAGATCAAAGCTTGCTAACGAAGCTCATCAGAACTCGCTAAGAAGATCATCATGAAATCCAAGAGTCTGCTGGAAGATGTCCGAGGGTTCATCGGAAGTCCACCGGAAGCTCGCCGAAAGAAACCTAGACTTACCGGACGTGTTTTGTTCAGTGTATGTCTTAATTATTATAGTTAGCACGTATTAGGGTTAAATTTGGGAGGTAATTCAACTAACTCTGTTAGGGGCCAATTAGGCCCGTAATTGGACTATTTTGGGTTGGACTAAGGCCCAAACAGTGTTGCTGATCCCTATTTGATGGTGGCACTACCAGACTAGAGCGGTGGAACCGCCCAAGGCTTAGCCTCCTAAGAGCTTGGGCAATGGTATCACCTAAACTTGGCGGTGGTATCATTGGCAGTTAATAACTGCTAAGCGGTGGTATCGCCCTATTCCGGTACCCAAGACTTTGTTCTAACAGTAGTATCGCCAGACTGAGTAGTGGTACTGTCAGACTGTGCGATGGTACTGCCCAATGTCAAAGTCAATTGGCGGTGGTACCGCTAGGACCCCGAAAATCCGGGATGAGACATTTTTTTGCTCCATTTTTTAAGCTAACTGAGGCCTATAATTATCCCTTACTTCTCAATTGGTTGAGTATAGAGAAATGATAAGAACTGAACCGAAACTATAGTGAAATAACTTACAAAAAGTAAAGAGTTCACCTCTATTTTCTCAAGTGTTAAAGTTTATAAAAAGAGAGTGAGATACTTGTAAAAGTTCTATAAATGGATGATTGATTTTTTCCCTCCAAGAAAGATTAATAATGAAAGCCAGTGATCTCATCGGAGGAGGTATCAGGAGTTGATGTAGGTCGGACGATTGAACCACTATAAAATTGGCGTGTTCTTCTCTCAGTGCGTACTTTACTTTTGCTGCATTCTATTTTACTTCATTGCAAACTATCTAATCTCCTCTTCTCTACTCACTTACGATCTTATTTGAATCATACGACTTTCCGAAATGGTTTTCGTCGAATAAAATATTTTTATCGTACGAAGTTTTTCGAAATTGCTTAAACCGTTTATTTTATCTCCTGCACTAATTCACCCCCCCTCCTCCCGTTCTTAGTGTCGTTCTTGATCCTAACAATTGATATCAGAGCAAGGACTCTTATTTTGGTTTTAAACCTAAGATAGATGACATTTGCCAACAACTAAGAGGGTCACTCAATCACACGTCCACCCATGTTCAATGGGACGGATTGCACCTATTGAAAAACTTGGATGAGAAATTTTCTTATTTCTATAGATTTTGAATTGTGGAACATTATCGAAAATAGTTTTCAAAAGTCTTCTCTTCCGATGAACAATTAGAATAAGTTAAAGAAAAAAATTTTCTCTTTAAATGACAAGGCTATGAATGCCTTGTTTTACGTTTTAGATAAGAATGAGTTCAATTGAGTTTTTATTATAAAACGATTTTCATATTTGGTACACCCTCGAAGTCACACATGAAGGCACTAGTAGAGTAAAGGAGCCCAAAATAAATCTTTTAGTTTATGCTTACAAATTGTTTAAGATGAAACCAAGTGAGTCCATTGGAGATATGTACATCCAGTTTACGAATGTCGTCAATGGACTAAAAGCACTTGGTAAAAGTTTTTATAACTTTGAACTTGTAAATAAATTTTAAGATCCCTTCTAAAAAGTTGGGACCCCACAGTAACGACCATTCAAGAGGTCAAGGACTTGAATAATTTTCCTCTCAAAGAAATTATTGGGTTGTTAATGACCTATGAGATAACTTGCAACACTTATGAAGAGCTTGAGAACTTCCTTCCAAAGAACAAGAAAGAAATAACACTAAGACCTCATGAAGATCACTTGAAAGAAAGTTCAAGTGATGAGGACTATGATGATGATTTGGCACTCTTGACACAAAAGTTCAAAAAATTCATAAGAAGAAATAAAGCTAAAAATGACTCTAAAAATAAAATTGAACCCAAGAAAGAACAAGTCATATGCTACGAATACAAGAAGTTGGGACATTTTAAAAGTGAATGTTCCTAAGCAAAAAAGAAATAATCAAAGAAGAAGAAGGCACTCAAAGCAACGTGGGATGATTCAAGCGACTCCGAAGATCGCCAACTATGCTCTAATAGCCATCGGAGAAGAGGTAAGTAGTTTATTAGATGAAAAATTTTAACTTTCGATGAACTTTTGAATGCTTTTCATGATTTGTTTGATGAATGTAGAATAATTAGTAAGAAGTTTAATTCGTTGAAAAAGAAACATGCCCTTTTAAATAATGAATTTGAAAATCATAAACGTGACACTCTTTCATTGCCTCAATGCACTAAGTGTGAATACTTAGAGACACTTGAGAAGAAAATTTTGCTACTCAAAGAAACTCTAGAAAAGTTTAAGGTTGATAGCAAGTTCTTGAATATGATCTTTGCCAATAAGGGTCATGTTCATAAAAGAGGTGGAATCAGATTTGTGAGTGGCTTTCACTGAAATCCAACCACCTTTGTCAAAGGCCTTACCTTACATATATCACCCTACACCAAATATAACTTTTATTGCAAACCCAGACATGTTGCTTATAAATGCCCATTTAGGAAATATAGTCCACACAAACTAATTTGGGTTCCTAAAGGAACCGTAAAGAACTCAATGCAAAATGACAAATTGAATAGATCGATTGAGAAGACCATAGAGATAACAAGAGTAACATCATTGGTAAGGGAACCATAGGTAACAAATCAAACTTTTTGATTGAAGATGTGTTGTTTGTAGATAGCTTAAAATATAATCTTTTGAGTATTAGTTAATTATGTGATAAAGGATACATCATTAGATTTGAATCCAATACTTGCATTATTAAAAAATGAAAAACCACACAAAAACACATCTATGATTGCCCTAAAATAAAATAATATATACATTATTAACATTAATGATCTTTGTAATAAAATATGTATTTCGATTTTAAATGACAATGCTTGACTTTGGCATAGGAGATTAGGTTATGCTAGCATGAAACTAATCTCTTAAATCTCATCTAGAGAACTTGTAAGAGGTATTCCTAACATTAAGTTTGTCAAAGACAAAATATGTGATGCATGTCAACTAGAAAAATAAATAAAAAGTAGTTTCAAATCAAAGAATCAAACTAGTGCATCTAAATCATTGCAATTGATCCACATGGATTTGTTTGGACCAATTGATACAACAAGCCTAGGAGGTAGCAAGTATGCCTTTGTAATTATAGATGATTATAGTTAGATACACTTAGACATACTTCTTGGTATACAAAAGTGATTGTTTTAAATATTTTTTGAAGTTTTATAAATTTGTTCAAAATGAAAAAGACCTTACGATTTCATCGATTTGAAGTGATCACAATGGTGAATTTCAAAACCGTGATTTTTAAAATTTTTGTGAATCTAATGGATACTCTGAAAAATCCTCAGCAAAATGTAGTAGAAAGAAAAAATAGAAATTTACAAGAAATGACAAGAACCATATTGAACGAACATAGCCTACCTAAATATTTTTAGGCCGAAGCCGTTAATACGACATGCTATTATGAATAGGGTTCTAGTAAGACCATTACTTTTCAAAACTCCTTATGAATTGTAGAATAACAAAAAACCCAACATTTCGTACTTTAAAGTTTTTGGTTGTAAATGTTTTATCTTGAATGAAAAAAAATATCTTAGGAAAGTTTATTGAAAAATTCGACGAAGGCATTTTTCTTGGTTATTTCTCTATTTTAAAAGTCTTTCGTGTTTTTAATAAAAGAACTTTGATTATAGAAGAATCCATTTATGTTGTCTTTAATGAAGTTTCCGAATTTAAGAAAATCGATTTTGATGATAATGTTGATTTTGATGCTTTAAAGTTGAATGAAATCTCTTCTCTCACTAGCAACTTGGATGCATCTTCTTTTGAAATATCTTTACCTAAGAAATGGAAGTATGTTGATGCTAATCCTAAGAAGCTAATAATAGGAGACACATTAAAGGGTGTTCAAACTCATTCTTCTTTTAAAATTTTTTATGCCAATGTCTCTTTTCTTTCTCAAATTGAACTTAAATATATTGACAAGATCTTGAAAGATGATTCATGGGTTATCACAATGCAAGAGGAATTAAACCAATTTGAGAGAAATGAAGTGTAGAAGCTTGTTCCTAGACCTAGTGACTATTTAGTTATTAGTACTAAATGGGTCTTTAGAAACAAGCAAGATGAATTTGGTGTCATGGTTAAAAACAAGGCAAGATTAGTGACCAAGGGTTTCAACTAAGAAGAATGTATCGATTATGAAGAAACATTCACTCCTATGACAAAATTAGAAACCATAAGGATGCTCCTTTCCTGTTCTAATAGTAATAATTTTAAGTTATTTCAAATGAATGTCAAAAGTATTTTTTTAAACGACTTTATTTTCGAAGAAGTGTACGTCGAACAATCGTCTGAATTTGAGAACTTTCTTTTTCCTAATCATGAGTTTAAGTTAACTAAGACTCTTTATGGATTAAAACAAGCCCCAAGGGCTTGGTGGTATGAGAGACTTAGCTCATTTCTTATTCAAAAATAATTTCTCTAAAGGCAAGGTCGATACTACATTGTTTATTAAAAATTTTAAAAATAATTTTCTTGTTGTTCAAATTTATATTGATGATATTATTTTTGGTTTGACAAATGAGTCCTTTTGCAAATCATTTGCCAAGAGTATGAGCCAAGAGTTTGAAATGAGTTTAATAGGTGAATTAATTTTTTTTTTAGGTTTAAAAATCAAACAACATAGTAATGGTATTTTTCTTAGTCAAACCAAATATGCATTAGAATTACTAAAATAGTTTAATATGGATAGATCAAAGGCTATCAATACACCAATGGATACCTCCACTAAGTTAGACATGAATAAAAGTGAAGAAAGCTTTGATAAAAAAACTTATAGGAGTATGATAGGTAGTTTATTATACCTCACCGTAACTAGACCAGATATCATGTTTAGTGCAGGACTTTGTACTAGATTTCAATCTAATCCTACGTTATCATATTTTAAAGCTATTTAAATAATTCTTAGATATCTTAAAGGAACCCCTAATGTAGGTTTTTGGTATCCAAAATCTGAAAACTTTGAATGAGTTGCTTATACTGATGTCGATTTCATCGGATGTAAAATAGATAGAAAAAGTAGAACTAGAACATATCAATTTTTGGGCCATGCACTTGTCTCTTAGTCTTCCAAGAAACAAAATTCGGTTGCACTATCCACAACTGAAGCCGAATATATAGCAGCAAGTGCATGTTGTGCACAAGTTGTATAGATGAAAAATACATTAGAAGACTATGACATTCACTTAAAGAATATTCCCATAAAATGTGATAACACAAGTACAATATGTTTAACAAAAAATCTCATTCAATACTCTAGAACTTAATATATTGACATTAGACATCACTTTATACGAGATCACATAAATAATCATGATATAACCTTGGAATTTATTGATCTGAACATCAATTAGCCGATATTTTTACAAAACCCTTAAATGAAGAATAATTTGATTTTAGTATAAGGGAATTATGCATGCTAAATTGTCCAAATGCACGAGTTTGTTGTATGCCTTTTCCGGAATTTCTCGATTTCGTATCATCTTCCTCCTATCTTGGTTTTTTTTTGTAAATGGAGTTTTTATCGAATCGTTTTCCTCCTATTTTAGTATCAAGCTCATTCATGATTTTTATAACTCTTGATACCCTTGCTCCCCACTTAATTATTTTTGTTACTCTTGATAATCCTCCCCTTATTCATGAATTTTTATTTACGCATTTTATTTCATTCATGGATTCTACGCATTTTAGCTCTTGATGAACTCAATTTTCGTTAGCTTGAACGGATTGCTTTCATGATTCACTGACTTCTTCTCTTTTCACATTTTTTTATTTCATGAGATTTTGATGAAAAGTAGAAGTTTTTATGAATTTTTTAAATACTCTCTTTTCCTTCTACTTCTTGAATTCAATACGGGTTTCATTCACATCTTTAGCTCTTAATGTGAATTTAATATGGATTTCTTAAATATCATGAATGATGTATGAATTTTTATGTATAGAAATATCATTTACATCATTCATGACTGATGTCATAAGCTCTTATGAATTTTTAATAGCTTCAACAATCTCCTATTCTTATACTTCACAAATTTTATTTGATGAAAATACAGAATTAGCTCTTATTGTGAATCTCTTTCTTTCTATGTCATGAATTTTCAATAGCATGAACATATTGTTTCCCTTTGTAATATTCATGAAATTTTAATATCTCGATTTTTCTTGATAAATGCACTATTCATGGATTTTTTTCTTTTTTTCCCTTTCAAAAAATAACCTATTGCAACAAGTAAAATCTGCTTGCTTAAAACAATTACCTATTTCCTTTTTGTTAATGACAAAAGGGGGAGAAAGTGGTAAATTGATGAAAAAAATTTATATGTATGATATGTATGTGTGAAATATACTTTGTATTGCAAATGTGTAAAATGTATCGTATGTATCATAAATACTTGAAATGTGATTGGTATCATCAAATGCATTGCAAATACTTGAAATATATCAAGACGTATCGCATGTATCGTAAATGCATCGTATGCATCGCAAATGATTGAAATGTCTCATGTTAATCATCGTATCAAAATAATGAATGTCTATCATTTTGATTTGATATGAACTTATCATGCTTATTTATCCTATTTGAAATTGACATCATGCCTCGATACGATAAATTATCATTTGGTATCAAACTTCAAGTTTGTATCATGCTTAATCTCTTGCTTGCAATTGGTATCATGCCTCGAAATGATGAATTGTTTGTTGGTTGTAAGTGCCCTACAATCTAATTACGTGAGTGATAGCATCTGTGACATGTTACGTCGATCTCTTCGTATATTATTGGTATTTTCTCATATTATCTGGATGAATATTGTGATGTCCATGGATCTATACAATGAGAATCGGATTGTGATGAGATCACGATAATGAGACCGATATACCTTTAAACACATATCCTAAATTATCCTGGTCATAGGTTACTCGATGAGCACATTGAGATAACCGGATAGATTGGTGTACTGTATACTCGTCTATATGATGGAGACGACTGGTCTCATAGTCACTTATGTGGGGACACTAGAGATACAATACAGGTGCTCATTGGAGAATGAGTTCACTGATTGATCTGCTTGCAAAATGCTGTATGGTTAATGATACCTAATGTCAGATAGTGATTCCGCAGTCCTAGTAGTGTGTCTGATCCTTAGACTTGAGACACCAAAGATGCCTTGTGTGAATACTCCATTCTTTGATGCTGGACTTACAGGTTTGGAAAGTTCAAGATCTGGTATAGCCGATTCTCGGGAAAGATAGCCAATTTTACGAAGGCAATTGCATGTCAATAGAGGATCATCCACTCTCAGTATCATGAGAGATATATCCCGCATGTGCTCACTTAGGCAAAATCCCTGGCGAGGGTCATTTGGATTGAGAAAGAAGGAGTTCTTGGGGAGAATCTGATTAAAGTGAGACTCGAATAGGATTCCATATGGGCTTGACTTTACCATGCCTAATACACGGTCTCTAGGATATTAGATGGATGAGGGACTATAGATACATGGTAACTAAGGGGATATAATCCATCGGACCTATTTGTCCTCGGTTACCATGTATCTATAGTCCCTCATCCATCTATATCCCAAAGACCATATATTAGGCATGGTAAAGTCAGTCCCATACAGAATTTTGTTCGAGTCTTACTCTAATCGAATTCTTCCGGAGAACTCCTCTCTCAATTTGAATGACCCTGGCCAAGAATTTTGCCTAAGCGAGCACACGCGGGATATACCTCTCATGATATTGAGAGTGGATGATCCTCTATTGGCATGCAATTACCTTCGTATGGTTGGTTACCATCCCCAAGAACCAACTATACCAGATCTTGAGCTTTCTAAACTTATAAGTCCGGCGTCAAAGAATGGAGTACTCACACAAGACATCTTTGGTATCTTAAGTCTAAGGACCAGATACACTATTGGGACTATGGAATCGCTGTCTGACATTAGGTATCATTAACCATATAGCATTCTGTAAGTGGATCAATCAGTGAACTCATTCTCCAATGAGTACCTGCGTTGTACCTCTAGTATCCCCACACAAGCGACTATGAGACCAGTCGACTACATTATATAGACGAGTATACAACGCACTAGTCTATTTGGTTATCTCGATGTCCTCATCGAGTAACCTATGACCAGGATGATTTAGGATATGTGTTTAAAGGTATATCTGTCTCATTATCGTGATCTCATCATGATCCGATTCCCATTGCACAAATTCATGGACATCACAATATTCATCCAGATAATGTGAGAAAATGTCAATAATAATATGCAAAGAGATCGACATAACATGTCATAGGTGTCAACATTCATATGATTGGCTTGTAGGGCACCTATAACTAATAATCTCCCACTTGACTTAAAGTCAATCACCTACGTGTCTGATTCCCATCAGACTCTTGTGACTCTTAAATATAATCTGAGTTAGCGGCTTTGTCAGTGGATCTGTAATGTTATCTTCAAATGGAACTCTTTCCACTACTACATCTCCTCGGGCCATAATCTCTCTGATTAAGTGGAACCTCCTCAGAACATGCTTAGACTTTTGATGAGACCTGGGTTCCTTTGCCTGAGCGATCGCCCCATTATTATCGCCATATATGGGAATTGGTTCCACGCTGCTTGATACGATTCCCAAATTTGTGATGAACTTATTCATCCAAACACCCTCTTTTGCTGCCTTTGTCGCAGCAATGTATTCTACCTCTGTAGGACTTAACTATCTAGATAGTCAAGCATTTACTGTAGAGAGTATTCCTATATCATTCCCAATAATTAGAATATCATCCACATATAACACCAAGAAGGTGATAGCACTCCCACTTACCTTCCTATACACACAAGGCTCATCTTCATTCTTAACGAAGTCATAAGATCTGATCACCTCATCAAACCTTATGTTCCAACTTCGAGAAGCTTGCTTTAGTCCATAAATGAACTTAAGCAATCTGCACACCTTATCTGGACTTTGCTTGGATATGAACCCCTCAGGCTGTATTATATACACTTCTTGAGGTTGCCATTGAGAAATATAGTTTTCACGTCCATTTGTCAGATCTTATAGTCATAATATACTGCAACAGCTAATAGAATTCGGATAGATTTCAACATAGCTATGAGTGTAAAGGTTTCATTATAGTCAACACCATGCTTCTTACGATACCCCATAGCCATTAACCTTGTCTTATAGGTCTCCACCTTTCTATCTATCTCGATCTTCTTCTTGAAGATCCATTTGCAGCCAATAGATATGATACCCTCAGGTGCATTAATAAGGTTCCAAACCTTGTTGGAGTACATGGATTCCATCTCAGAATTCATGGCTTCTTGCCACTTCCCGAAGTCTATACTCATAATAGCTTCCTTGTAGGTCTAAGGATCAATGTCTTGAATGTCCTCTCCACTAATATGTCCCACATATCTTTCAGGAGAGTGTAACACTCTACCAGTCCTACGCAAAATTGGAACTTATGTGTTAGGTACCTAAATAGACTCGATCTCTAGAATGGTGCCTGATCTAGGTTCTCCAACCTCACTCAATTCTATCATGCTCCTATTGTTTTCGCCAAGAATATGTTCCTTCTCAAGAAACACTACTCTCTTGGTAACAAAGACCTTTTGGTCCTTAGGGTGATAGAAATAATAACCACAAGTTTCCTTGGGGTATCCCATGAACTTGCACCATTCCATCCTGGATTCCAACTTATCGGGGTCGTGTCTTTTAACGTGGGCAGGGCAGTCCCAAATCTTAACAACCTTAAGATCGGACTTCTTCCCTCTTCATATCTCATATGGTGTAGACATTATCAATCTAGATGGAACTCTGTTAAGAAGGTGAATTGTGATCTGTAGGGCATATCCCCAAAATGAGATGGGTAGCTCAGCGAAACTCATCATGGACCACACTATATCTAATAATGTGCGATTCCTCCTTTTTGATACATCATTGAGCTATGGTATATAAGGAAGTGTCCATTGGGACAAAATCCCATGGTCCTTGAGGAATTGAGTGAATTCTATATTTAGGTATTCTCCTCCTCGATCTGATCGAAGAGTTTTAATACTCTTTCCAGTCTGGTTCTCTACTTCATTCTTATACTTCCTGAATTTCTTGAAGGCTTTAGATTTATACTTCATCAAGTACATATGTTCATACCTAGAGAAATCATCATACATCACTATGTATGAGTTCTAGTAACTCAATAGTTCTCTCTTCAGTTCCACTAAATGGAGAGTTGGTTAATTTTTCACGAAGGCAAGGCTCGCAAGTTGTATATGACTCGTAGTTAAATGGATCTAAGTATCCATTTTTAATAGCTTTTGAATCCTTCCCTCATGGATATGACCTAGCCTACAATGCCACAAATATGCATTGTTCACCTCTTCTCGTTTCCTCTTGGCTATGCTTACATTCATAATGTGTGAAGTAGTATTTAGCATAAACAAACTATTATGCAATGTCCCTCTAGTAATGATCTTACTATTCTTACTGATTGAATAATAATTATTCTCAAAAAGCACTTTATAATCATTTAATATCAAACATGAAATGGAAATAATATTTTTAATAATAAAGGGAACAAAATAACATGCATCTAATACAATAATAGCTCCATCAGGCAGGTGTAGAGTGACCTCGCCGATAGCAACATCAGCAACTCTTGCTCCATTACCCATCTTGAGGTCCATCTCGCCTTTTGCCAATCTCCTATGCTTTGTCAGAATCTGCAACAAATTACAAATATGATAAGCACTACCAGTATTCAATACCCATGTATTATCATAAGAATTTGACACATGGAGATTGATCATGAAAGTATCTGAAGCTTTTCCAAGCTTCTGTTTTTCTTTTTCTGCAAGATAAACCTTGCAGTTCCTCTTCCAATGCCCATCTTGACTATAGTGGAAGCACTGGCCTTTGTCCTTTGCTGGGTTAATTTTGACAACCTTTGCCTTATCCCATTTGCCTTTGCCCTTACCCTTCTCAAGGGTCTTCCCAGCCTTCCTCTTCCTTTTGGTCTCACCAACATAGAGAACTAATTTCTCTTTCTTGATAGTGCTCTCTGCCTCCCTCAACATATTAAGGACTTAAAGAAAGATACCTCAAGTTTATTCATATTATAATTCATGCTGAACTGAGAAAAGAAATCTGGTAGGGACTGAAGTATAAGATCAACACATAGGTTATCATCTAGGACCATTCCTAGACCTGTGAGTTTTTCAATCCGCTCTATCATCTTCAAGATATGGTTCTGAACCGGTGTCCCCTCAGTCATCTTGGCATGGAAGAGACTCTTGGATATCTCATATCGTTGAGTTCTTCCATGTTCCTCAAATAATTTGCAGAGGTGCAGGAGTATGGAATGAGCATCCATGTTTTCATATTGTCTTTGTAACTCAGGAGTCATAGAGGCTAATATATAACACTGGGCGAGAGTGGAATCATCTATATACTTCGCATATTGGGCAAATTCTTTTTGAGGAGCTTCTATCTCAGGTTGGGACATGACCGTATCCAGGACATATATGATTTTCTTTGCTGTAAGAACTATTCTTAGGTTGCGGAGCCAATCTGTATAATTTGGACCAGTGAGGCGGTTGGCATCAAGTATGCCACGTAGAGGGTTTGATGACGACATATTTTTGATAAAAAGGAGATATAACATAAGTAAATAACGCATAGATTTTGTAAAAATAAACAATCAAGATATGGACTTCTATCTTGACATGCTTCCACTAATTTTTCTAGTGAGTCACATGAAACCCTCATGCACGTGAAATGGAAGTCTCTGATAGACTTCTAGTGGGGATCGGGATCCAATCGGCATCTTAGTGCAAACTCGAGGGACTTGACCAATCACACTAAGCCCAAAAGGTAGACAACTCTTGCCAATCATAACTCCTTATGATTCCCATCATATTTGGCCTCCGAGTCACCATGGCCTCGAGGGACTCGACCAACCATGATGTCCAGTTAAGTCATCACCATCGTTACAAGATAAGTCTGATTTGGTGATATGCCCTCGAGGGATTCGACCAAGCATACCATGTCCTCAGGTCACTGGTGACATCTCTATGTCAAAGACAAGATAGCGAGACGCGAAATAGGTGAGCCTCGAGGGACTCGACCAACTCAGCCTACATCAGGAATTGGTTCTTGCCCCTAACCATGGAAGGCTACATGGGTCAATCTTATTGCCTCACGCTTACCGACTTAATATTATCATAGGAGGGGTTTTAGGTTCCGTCTCGTGATATGACGTGTCACACACATATATATTTAATATATTTACATCGCATGTATATATATATAATATATAATATATATATATACTTATCTAGTAGGTGTATAGCATTCACATGCACAAGTACACCAGATGATCATGGACTTCAATCTAATATAATTAGGCCTGAGCCTGTAGGCCTAATCATTTACATCAGGATCTATGTGCATATCAGTGCATCTCTATGCATGATGATCATCCATCTCATCATCGTCGGATCTGTCGATACCTCAATGCATCTCCATACATCGTGATCGTCTGAATCGACCTCAAGGGTCCCGCTACCACCTCCAGGCTTTCGTCGTGCCTCTGATAATTATAACATAATTACAGGCACACAAGCCCAACAATCAATAAAAATGAAGGCTCGCAGGCTTCAATAATCACATACACACATCACAAAGTCCATGATCATTTTCTCACATTATACATCGCATGTACACATTATGTAGGATTACTAGATAAATAATAATAGTTACTTAAACCTTTTAAATAATTAAAATTCTAAAATCAGGGACATGTAGGGAATTTTTAAAAATATCAAGGGTATTTTCATAATTTTTTCGAGACACGCCTTGGAATTTCAAAAATTAACAGGGTCAAAATTATCTTTTGCCCCAGATCTCCCCAAATAGAGTTGGCGACTGCAACTTCATGTGGCCGCAGCCTCCCTGCTTCGACCACCGCATGGCAGGTGTGCGGCAGCCGTAATTTCTTACGATCGTCGCTTGCTAAGCGTGCGGTAGCCCTCGGCATGCGTGCGGTAGCCCTCGACATGTGCGGCACCGCCTTGGGTGTTGCCGCCTCTGCGCAAAGGCGGTTGCCGCCTCTCTTTACGGCGCCTCCTCATGCTGGCGGTGCGTAGCCGCCTCGCAGAGGCGGTCGCTGCCTTTGCCCCTTCGCAACAGCTTGCGCAGGGGCGGTGGCCGCGGGCTGTGCAGCCCCACCTCACGTAGTAGTTGTCACCTGCAGCCGCCCTGCACATGCAACGGTTGCTGCCTTGCACAAGCAACAGGCAGCCACCGGGCTACTGCTATCTTGCGCACACTAGCGACCGTAACCCCTTGTGACTACTGCCTTGGGCACGCAGGCAGCTTCCAATATTAAATGATGATAAACAACCATCATTTCCAACTATGATACGCACTTCAAATATGAAATTTAGCAAGATTCAAATTTTAAGTTTGATAAAAGATGATAATGTTGGAAAATCGTGGGGAGTCGACATCTCATGCGCAGCAGAAAACAAAAATAAGACTAGATTTTCCATAGTTACGTACTTGGTCATCGTGCGATGATTGGTGTACAAAAATCATAAATCCAAAAAATCCGCATGTATCATGTCAGAAGCATTACTTGGGGAGATCGTATATCCCTGAAAATTTCAGATCCGATGAAGAGGATGAAGGAGCACTAGCATACTCCTCTCTAGCGGTAATCCACACAGCGGACACAACAATGATGCTCCTCAGATCACCGCGAGATCTCTCTCCATGTGCACCACAAGGTTACTGGAGTCAAGGAGGAGGAGAGGAGACTAAGGAGAATATGCAAATGACTACCAAGAACTCTCAGCCTATGAACCAAGAGGTTCCTTTTATTTATAGAGGTGGAGGAAGTTTATCCGTAACAGATCCTGTTCACACTAAATCTCTATCCAATTGGATCTCATTAGATCTTATCTATAGGATCCATTTTGATCTCATCTAATTGGATCTTATCCAATCTTTTAATTGGATCTCATCTAATTATCCAATTGGATCTCATCCATAGGATCCAAACTAGGGGCTTCGTAGATATCTCATATACGCACCTCTACTCGTCGCAATATCCACTTTATGTGTGTGACCCTCTAGGCTCCATACCGAGCTGGCTATGAGTCGCTCCCGTCAGAACTCCTTCTAATTTAGAACTCTTTCTGATATAGTGAATTATAATCTCCATAATAATTCACTCGCCTCATTGACTATGGATGTACTAGGCCACTACACCATAGTCCCCAAACAGTATAAGGGAATATAATCCATCGGACCTGTCTGTCCTCAATTGTATCTATAGTCCCTCATCCATCTGTATCCCAGAGACCGTATATTGGGCATGGTAAAGTCAGGCCCATACGAAATCTTATTCAATTCTCGCTCTAATCAGATTCTCTCGGAGAACTTATTCTCTCTCAATCCGAATGACCCTAGCTAGGGATTTTTCCTGAGTGAGCACACGCGAGATATATCTCTCATGATACCAAGAGTGGATAATCCTCTATTGACATGCAATTGCCTTCGTATGGTTGGCTACCATCCCCGAGAACCAACTATACCAGATCTTGAACTTTCCAAACCTATAAGTCCAACGTCAAAGAATGGAGTACTCACACAAGGCATCTTTGGTGTCTCAAGTCTAAGGACCAAACACACTACTAGGACTAAGGAATCGTTGTTTGACATTAGGTATCATTAACCATATAGCATTCTGTAAACGGATCAATCAGTGAACTCATTCTCCAATGAGCACCTGCACTCTACCTTTAATGTCCCCACACAAGCGACTATGAGACCAGTCACCTCCATCGTATATATGAATATATAGTACACCAGTCTATCCGGTTATCTCGATGTCCTCATCGAGTAACCTATGACTAGGATAATTTAGGATCTGTGTTTAAAGGTATATCGATCTCATTATCGTGATCTCATCGCGATCCGATTCCCATTGCATAGATCCATGGACATCACAATATTCATCCAGATAATATGAGAAAATACCAATAATAATATGTGAAGAGATCGACGTAATACGTCACAGGTGTCACCACTTACATGATTGGCTTGTAGGGCACTTATAACCAATAGTAAAGTGTATCCTCGAGTACTTGAGAAGGACTAAGGATCTTTTACTAGTATATGGAGGAGGTAGTCTCCAGATTAAGGGTTACACGGACTAGAGTTTCCAGTCCGATGTTGATGATAGTAAGTCAAATTCAGGGCATGTGTTCTCCCTGAATGGAGCAACAGTAAGCTAGAAGAGTTCTAAATAAGATACTACTGCTGACTCGACTACAGAGTCAGAATACATTATTGTGGTAGAAGCAGCAAAAGAGGATGTCTGGATGAAGAAGTTCATCATGGATTTGGGAATCGTATCGAGCAGCATGACATTGATTCCCATATATTGCAACAACAATAGGGCAATTGCTCAAGCAAAGGAACCTAGGTCTCATCAGAAGTCTAAGCATATTTTGAGGAGGTTCCACTTGATCAAAGAGATCGTGGCCCGAGAAGATGTTACAGTGGAAGGAGTTACATCCAAAGATAATATTGCAGATCCACTGACAAAGCCGTTGACTCAGATTATATTTGAGTGTCACATGAGTCTGATGGGGATCAGACACGTAGGTGATTGGCTTTAGGTCAAGTGGGAGATTGTTGGTTATAGGTGCCCTACAAGCCAATCACGTGAGTGATGGCACCTGTGACATGTTACGTTGATCTCTTTGCATATTATTAGTATTTTCTCACATTATCTAAATAAATATTGTGATGTCTATGGATCTGTGTAATGGAAATCGGATCATGATAAGATCATGATAATGAGACCGATATACTTTTAAACATAGATCCTAAATCATCCTAGTCATAGGTTACTTGATGAGGACATCGAGATAACCGGATAGACTAGTATATTATATACTCGTCTATATGATGGAAGCGACTGGTCTCATCATCGTTTGTGTGGGGACACTAGAGGTACAGTGCAGGTGCTCATTGGAGAATGAGTTTACTGATTGATCCGCTTACAGAATGATGTATGGTTAATGATACCTAACGTCAGGCAGCGATTCCGTAGTCCCAGTAGTGTGTTTGGTCTTTAGACTCAAGGCATCAAAGATATATTGTTTGAGTACTTCATTCTTTGACGTCAGACTTACAGGTTTGGAGAGCTCCAGATCTGGTATAGCTGGTTCTTGAGAATATTAGCCAACCTTACGAAGGCAATTGCATGTCAATAGAGGATCATCCACTCTTGGTATCGTGAGAGATATATCCCGCGTGTGCTCACTCAGGCAAAATCCCTAGCCAGGGTCGTTTAGATTGAGAGAGAAGGAGTTCTTCGGGAGACTCCGATTAGAGCAAGACTCGAATAGGATTTCATATGGGCTTGACTTTACCATGCCCAATATATGGTCTCTGGGATATTAGATGGATGAGGAACTATAGATACATGGTAACTGAGGACAAACATGTCTGATGGATTAGATTCCCTTGTACTGTTTGGGGACTATGACGTAGTGGCCTAGTACATCCATAGTCGATGAGTTGAATGAATTATTATGGAGATAATAATTCACTATATCAGAAGGTGTTCTGAGTCAGAAGGAGTTCTAATAGGAGCGACTCACGACCAGCTCGGTATCGGGCCTAGAGGGTCACACACATAAGGTAGATGTTGCGACGAGTAGAGGTGCAGATATGAGATATAATTGAAGCTCCTAGTTTAGATCCTGTGGATGAGATCTAATTGGGTAATTAGATGAGATCCAATTAAATGATTGGATAATATCCAATTGGATGAGATAAAATTGGATTCGGTGGATATGATCCAATTGGATAGAGATCTAGTATGAACAGGATCTGTTAAGATAAGCTTCCTCCACCTCTATAAATAGGAAGAACCTCCTAGTTTATAGGCTGAGAGCTCTTGGTAGCCATCCTCCTATTCTCCTTAGTCTCCTCTCCTCCTCCTTGGCTTCAGCAGCCTTATGGTGCACGTGGAGAGAGATCCCGCGGTGATCTGAGGAGCATTGTTGCTACGTCCGCTGTGTGGATTACTGCTAGAGAGGAGTACACTAGTGCTCCTTTATCCTCTTCATTGGATCTAGAATTTTTGGGGATATACGATCTCCCTAGGTAATGCTTCTGACATAATACATGCGGATTTTTCGGATTTACGATTTTTTACATACCAATCGTCACACAACGACCAAGTACGTAACTATGGAAAATTTGAACTTGTTTTGTTTTCTGCTGCGCATGAGATGCCGACTCCCTATGATTTCCCAGCATTGTCATCTTTTATCAAACTTAAAATTTGAATCTTACTAAATTTCATATTTGAAGTGCGTATCATAGTTGGAAATGATGGTTGTTTATCATTTTTTTTTGTTGGATTTAAAAATGGATGTCATGCCTTGACATCATCTTTGTAATGTGATAAATATGTGGTATTGTATTTTGAGATGAAAAATCATGATTGGTATCATGTTGTGCATGTCGATAAGTTTAAATATATGTAACTTATCGGTTTAGTGCTTGAATTCAAAGGCTTTGAATTCAAGTATCTTTTCTCAAGTATAGCATATAGATAGGGGAATTTAAGGTTAACTCCATCATCAATTGGCTATCATTATCAAAAAGGGAGAGATTGTTAAATCTCAAATTTTGATAATGAAATCAATTGGTAAATTATTTGATTTAATCTATATGTTGAGAAAAGAGTGCAGGATTAACTACATAAAGGCATGAAGCAAAACGAAGTGTTAGAGTCAAGTTCGATTGATTCGTTGAGAGTCTGAGAGTTCGTCGGAAGTCCGAACATTCATCGGGAATGCTGTCGGAATTGGTCGAGAATGTGTAAGGAGCTTACCGAAGGGTTTGTCAGAAGTTCGTCAGAAGTTTACGGAGCTCGTCGAGAAGATCGAAGCTTGCCAAAGAAGCTCATCAGAACTCGCCAAGAAGATTGTCGTGAAATCCAGGAGCTTGTCGGGAGTCCACTAGAAGATGTCCGAGAGTTCGTCAAAAGTCCACCGGAAGTTCGCCGGATGAAACCTAGACTTACCGAACGTGTTTTGTTTTGTGTATGCTTTAATTATTATCGTTAGCACGTAATTAGAGTTAAGTTTGAGAGGTAATCCCGCTAACCCTGTTAGGGGCCAATTAGGCCCGTAATTGGACTATTTTAGGCCAGACTCAAGGCTCAAAGAGTGTTGCTGAACCTTGTCTAGCTGTGGCACCGTTAGACTGGGGCGATGGAACCGGCCAGGGCTCAATCTCCCAAGAGCTTGGGTGGTGGTACTGTCGACAGTTAATAATTGCTAGGCGGTGGTACCATCGGTAGTTAATAATTGCTAAGCAGTGGTACCACTAGTCAGGCGATGGTACCGCCCCATTCCAGTACCCCAGACTCTATTTTAGCAGTAGTACCACCAGACTGGGCAATGGTACTGCCTAGTGTTAGAGTCAACTTGTGGTGGTACCGTCAGGACCCCGAAAATCTGGGATTGGACCTTTTTTTACTCTATTTTTCAAGTTAATTGAGGCCTATAAATACCCCTTACTTCTCAGCTGGTTGAGTACAAAGAAGTGATAAGAACTGAATCGAAACTATAGTGAAATAGCTTACAAAAAGTTGAGAGTTCACCTACACTATCTCAAGTATAAAAGTTTGTAAAAGGAGAGTGAGCCACTTATAAAACTTCTGTAAATGGATGATTGATCTTTGCCCTTCAAGAAAGATTAATAGTGGAAGCCGATGACCTCATCGAAGGAGGTATCAAGAGTAGACATAGGTCGGACGACCGAACCACTATAAAATTAGCATGTTCTTCTCTTAGTGAGTACTTTACTTTTGTTGTATTCTATTTTACTTCATTGCAAACTATCCAATCTCCTCTTCTCTACTCACTTACGATCTTATTTGAATCATACGATTTTCTGAAATGGTTTTTGTCGAACAAAATATTTTTATCGTACGAAGTTTTTCAAAATCACTTAAACCGTTCCTTTTATCCACAGCACTAATTCATCCCCCCTCCTCTTAGTGTCGTTCTTGATCATAACATTTATATGGGTGGTAAAAACATAACCCTATTTAATGACACTCTAATAGACATAACAGTTATTTTTATTTTGTATATTTTGCTAGAAAGATAGCAAATATTAACATAAATTGATAAAGAATCTAATCAAATAATTTACAAATGGAATTAAATAAAAATACTAGCAAAAATCCAAGGCGTGATTCCCTATGCAAAAATATTTTTTCAATTTTCGTGTAAGTTTTGTTGAGAAAGAAAACCATCCTAAGATATAATTGGGATTTTAATCTCTTACATGCATGATCATAGAAATGATCGAAGATTATATTAGCACTAATGAGAATCATAATTAAATTAAAAAATAAATAAGAAATCTAAAAGTGAAAGGTTATGATAAAGAGTGAGCAGCATCCATCCAATTTTCATTGTGAATCATGATTTAAATAAGAAATTTTAGAATGATTAAACACAATAAATTCTCGATATGTGGCCCATGGGAAGGGATCGGAGATAGTGGCGCATAACAGAAATCTCCATAAAATAAAAAATAGATTAGATAAGTTTTTTTTTAAATTCTAATAATCTCCCATAAAATTTCAAAATAAAAATTAAGCTCTTTAAAAGAAATAAGCAAGATATCATTGGTGCATATACTATGTGATCAGTGAGGTGTCTTCAAAAGACTTAATCTCTTGTAATGATTAAATAATTCATATAAAGGAAACAAATTGAACCAGATCTTGAACTATATTTGTTTGATCGGGTTTTAACTAATTCACACATAATATAGTATATATCTTTATGGGTTTATGCATTAATAACCATACATGAATATTTTATTTATGAGAGTTTCTAAGAATGGTTCAAATCCTTAGTTATAGCTATTTATAGATTCTCTAATATAGGAGAGTTCCTTCCAAAAATATGTATAACGTTATATCCCATAAAAAATAATATATTGGATCTCTTCGAGAGAACGATACATTTCCTATACCTTAAATTAGAAGTACGAATTAACATAGAGATGAAATGGAGTGATACTCTTTTCTATATAATGCATTTAATGCGTCATATTATCATAATTATTGTTCAACCAATCAACTTATTATTACCATATTAAACTCAGATCCCCTATCACAAATGTTAGATTGAAGGCCTATTATAAATTTAATTTAACCCCTTCGACCCATTATAGTCTTATACGTCAATTGTCAATATTATGTTCTTTTGGATAAAAAGATTTTAAATATTACACAACATAATTTTTTAGAGAAACTTAAATCTATGAAATATTGTGCTATGATCTACGAAACTTAAGATAAGAAAATATGCACCTATTATGTTTTCTTGTATAACTGAATACATGTAGAAGGTTTCGCAAAGAAAACCAGAAGAACATCATGACATATGATCGAAAAATGCAGAGTGTAAAGACTCACAAAGTTAGGAGTGTACATAAGATAAGCATTGTATCCATATCAAAAATGAAAATGAGTAATATATTTGAACTTGCATTAGGTGCATTTAACCAAGACAAAAAAAAAAAAAGGAAAAAACCAGATCGAAACAACTTTGTCATAGCATGCAAGTAGCCTATGGCATTGAAGTGTCAAAATTATATATCCCAACAAGAATAGATTAGCATGACTAACGCATAATAATAGTGATGTTAATCTTCAATAAAGAATAATGCACCATCAATTTTTACATGATATTAATGTGATTTTGGTATTGAAGAAGTGATGCAAGCAGCAAAACACTGCAGTAGTTTATCTACTATTGATCTTCAAATATATTATTGATTGAGGATATAAGGAATCAAATATATTGCTCTATATATGTCTGTTCTTAATATAAGTTTCCTACAATACATTTTCCTTTTAGTGCAATTTAGGGAGTATTACTTCCTTGTCAAACTCCTTAACTGTCATATATGATGAGTGATAAAGAACAATTAAACTATCTTAGCTTTCAATTTTCTCATCATAGTATGCTATATTAATAAGCACATTTGGGCATAGTAGATGTACTATTCAACGTAGTAAACATTGAAGTATTAAATTGTTTAGTTGGTAAAGATTTCAATAGTTCATAAATTATTTGTTAGGATTTAGAGTGACTCTAAAGGGGGGTGTGGGGGGTGTGAATTAGTATAGCGGTTAAGAATGATAAATTTCAATGATTTAAAATATTTTTGGAAACTTCGAACGATAAAAACGTGTTTCGATGAAAACTGATTTCGATTACACGTATGGAAAGATGTAAAGCTTGAAGTCATTCATAAGAATGAGAAGGATTCGAGTAATTATAGTAAGGTAAAGGCTTACAGTAAAGATAAACAAGAATAAAAGTACAAACCTGATTTTATAATGGTTTGGTCATACAACCTATGTCCACTCCCGATTCCTCTTTTTTTGAGATAATCAAATTTCCACTAGCTGTCTTTCTTCCAAGGGACGAAGACAAACTCCCTTATAACACCTATCCTTTTGATGGGCTTAGGAGATAACCCTTACAAGCACTTCACTCCTCTCTTTTGGTGGAATATAAATAAGAACTAGAGGAGGGATGTTTAGAAGGATTTTTAAACATTTTGTTCCTTTCAAAATCTCTGTGCTTGTGTATTCAACCTAGGGATGAGAGAGGTATTTATAGGCTTCAATCTGATTCAAACTTAGAGCTAAAAACCTTCCCATCCCGGATTTACCGGGTACTGGCGGTACCACCACCAGTTTGACCCTGACACTAGGTGGTACCACCACTAGGTCTGGCGGTACTACCGCTTGACACACTACCACGGTCAATATACTATGCGGTACTACCGCCCAATACTGCTAATCATATGTGCCCTGCAATCCAATCACATGAGTAATGAAACTTGTGACTTGATCTGCTACATCTTTAATTTCAGAAAAATATCGCTTTTAAATTCTTTACATGACATACTTGATGCCAACCGCCTCACTGATCCAAATTATACAAATTGGCTTCGCAATCTGAGAATCATTCTCACGGCGGAGAAAATTGTGTACGTCCTTGATACAGTGATCCCTATGCCCAAGGAAGGGGCAAGCGAGGATAAGATCGCTCATTATGTGAAGTGCATAGATGATTCCACTCTTGCTCAGTGTTATATGTTGGCCTCTATGATTACTGAGTTACAAAGATAATATAAAAATATGGATGCTAATTCCATACTCTTACATCTCCGTAAATTATTTAAGGAATAGGAAAGAACTCAGTGATATGAGATATCAAAGAGTCTTTTCCATGCTAGGATGATTGAGGGGACATTGGTTCAGAACCATGTCCTTAAGATGATTGAGTGGATCGAGAAACTCACAGGTTTAGAAATGGTCCTAGAGGATAATCTATGTGTGGATCTTATGCTTCAGTCCCTACCAGATTCCTTTTCTCAATTCATAATGAATTTTAATATGAACAAACTTGAGGTGATCCTCCCAGAGCTCCTCAATATGTTGAGAGAAGCAGAGAGAACCATCAAGAAAGAGAAGCCAGTTCTCTATGCTAGTGAGACCAGAAAGAAAAGGAAGGCTGAGAAGTCCCTTAAGAAGGGTAAGGGCAAGGGCAAAATGGGTAAGACAAAGGTTGCCAAGAAAGATCCAACAAAGGACAAAGGCTAGTGCTTCTATTGTGGCAAAGATGGGCAATGGAAGAGGAATTACAAAGAGTACCTTGTAGAGAGGGCAAAACAAAAGCTTGGAGAAGCTTCAGGTATATTTATGATCAGTCTCCATTTATCAGAATCTTATGATAACACATGGGTATTAGATACCGGGAGTGCTTATCATATCTGCAATTCGTTGTAGGTTCTAGCAGGACCTAGAAGATTGAACAGAGGCAAGATGGACCTTAAAATGAGCAATGGAGCAAAGGTTGCTGTAGTGGCTATTGACAAGGTCACTTTACATCTGCTTGGTGGAGCTATTATTGCATTAAATGCATGCTATTATGTTCCTTCTATTATCAAAAATATTATTTTCATTTCATGTTTGACAGTTAACGGATATAAATTAGTTTTTGAGAACAATGGTAGTTCAATAATATTAGATGATGAGATCATCACGAGAGGAACATTGCATAATGGTTTATTTATGCTAGATACAGCTCAACATATCATGAGTGTAAGTGAGTCTAAGAGGAAACGAGAAGAGATGAACAATGTATAACTGTGACATTGTAGGCTAGGTCATATCCATGAGGGAAGGATTCAAAAGTTACTGAAGAATGGATATCTAGATCCATTTGACTATAAGTCATATGTGACTTGTGAACCTTGTTTTCGAGGAAAGATGACCAACTCTCCATTTAGTGGAACTAGAGAGAGAGCCACTGAGTTACTGAAACTCATACATAGCGATGTATGTGGTCCCATGTTGACTCATGCCATAGGTGGTTACTCATATATTATTTTCACTGATGATTTCTCAAGATATGGACATATGTACTTGATGAAGTGCAAGTCTGAGGCTTTTGAAAAATTCAAAGAATATAAGAATGAAGTAGAGAACCAGATAGGAAAGAGTATTAAAACCCTTTGATCAGATCGAGGAGGTGAGTACTTGAGTACAAAGTTCACCCAGTTCCTCAAAGACCATGGGATTTTATCCTAATGGACACCTCCTTATACACCGCAGCTTAATGGTGTATCAGAAAGGAGGAATCGCACACTGTTAGACATGGTGCATTCCATGATGAGTTTCGTTGACCTACCCATCTCATTCTGGGGATATGCCCTAGAGACCGCAGCTTATCTTCTGAACAAAATTTCAACTAAGTTAGTAATGTCTACTCCATATGAGATATGGAATGGGAAGAAGCCTGATCTTAAGGTTGTTAAGATTTGGGGCTGCCCTACCTACGTCAAAAGACACAACCCCGACAAGTTGGAATCTAGGACGGAACGGTACAAGGTCATGGGATACCCCAAAGAAGCTTGTGGGTATTATTTCTATCACCCTAAGGACTAAAAGTTCTTTGTAGCCAAGAGAACAGTGTTTCTTGAGAAGAAACACATTCTTAGTGGAGATAGTGGGAGCATGATAGAGTTGAGCGAGGTTAGAGAACCTAGTTCAAGCACCATTCCATAGCCAGAGTCTGTTCAGGTACCTAGTACACAAGTTCCAACTTTATGTAGGTTCGATAGAGTATCTCATCCTCCTGAGAGATATGTGGGACATATCAGAAGAGAGGATATTAAGGATCCTAAGACGTACGAGGAGGCTATTATGAGCATAGACTCCGGGAAATGACAAGAAGCTATGAATTCAGAAATGGATTCTATGTACTCCAACAAGGTTTAGAACCTAGTTGATGCACCTAAGGGTATTGTATCCATTGTCTACAAGTGGATCTTCGAAAAGAAGATTGGAGTAGATGGAAAGATAGAGACATATAAAGCAAGGCTAGTGGCTAAGGGGTATCGTCAAAGGCAAGGTGTTGACTATGACGAAACTTTCTCACCTGTAGCTATGCTAAAATCCATTCAAATTCTATTAACTATTGCAGCACACTATGATTATGAGATCTGACAGATGGATGTCAAAATCATATTCCTCAAAGGCAACCTCGAGGAGGAGGTGTATATGATACAGCCTGAGGGATTCGTGTCTAGGGATAACCCAAACAAAGTGTGCAGGTTGCTTAGGTCCATCTATGGACTGAAGCAAGCTTCCCGAAGTTGGAACATAAGATTTGATGAAGCGATCAAATCTTATGACTTCGTTAAGAACTAAGATGAGCCTTGTATATACAGGAAGGTAAGTGGGAGCACCATCACCTTTTTGGTATTATATGTGGATGATATCCTGATCATTGGTAAATGATATAGGAATACTCTCTATAGTAAAGGCTTGGCTATCTATGCACTTCTCCATAAAGGAATTAGGGGAAGCATCCTACGTATTTGGGATACAGATCTATAGAGATAGATCTAAGAGGATGCTAGGCTTGTTCTAGTCCAAGTACATAAACACTATTATCAAAAGGTTTGGCATGAAAAATTCCAAGAGAGGTCTCATACCAATAAGACATGGAATATCACTTTCTAGGAGTATGTCCCCAAAGACTATTGAAGATAGGGTACACATAGATATGATACTATATGCCTCAGCGATATGATCTATCATGTATGTTATGCTATGTACTAGGCCTGATATAGCACATGCTATGAGTGTCATGAGCAGGTATCAGGCAGATCTAGGCTTGGAGCACTGAAAAATAATAAAATGTATCATTAAGTACTTGAGAAGGACTACGGATCTTTTACTGGTATATGGAGATAGTAGCCTCAGGGTTGAGGGCTACACGGACTCGAGCTTCCAGTCCAATGTCGATGATAGTAAGTCTAATTCAGGGTATGTGTTCACCCTGAATAGAGGAGTAGTATGCTGGAAGAGTTTCAAGCAAGACACTACCGCTAACTTGACCACAGAGGTGGAATACATTATTGCGGCAGAGGCAGCAAAGGAGGGAGTTTGGATGAAGAAGTTCATCACAGACCTAGGAGTCATCCCGAGTAGCGAGGAGCCGATTCTCTTATATTGCGACAACGGGGCAATTGCTCAAGCGAAGGAACCTAGGTCTCATTAGAAGTCAAAGCATATTCTGAGGAGGTTCCACTTGATAAGAGAGATTATCGCCCGAAAAGATATAGTAGTGGAAAGAGTTCCATCCGAAGATAACATTGCAGATCCACTGATAAAGCCATTGACTCAGATTATCTTTGAGCATCACAGAGGTCTGATGGGGATCAGACATGTTGGTGATTGGGTTTAGGTCAAGTGACAGATTGCTAGTTATATGTGCCTTGCAAGCCAATCACATGAGTGATGACACTTGTGACTTGATATGTACTCTTTCTCTTTGCTTATTATTAGGTATTTTATCACTTTATCTTGCATGTTGCATATATTGTGATGTCCTTAGATCTGTGTAATGAGAATTAGATCATGATGAGATCACAATAATGAGACCGATTCACCTTTAAACATAGACTCTAAATAATCCTAGTCATAGGTTATTCGAGAGGGACATCGAGATAACTGGATAGACTGGTATGCTATATATCCGTCCATATGATGGAGGTGGCTGATCTCATAGATACTCATTTGGGGACACTAAGGGTACAGTACAAGTGCTCATTGGGGAATGAGTTCATTGATTGATCTGCCTACGGAATGCTGGATGATTATTAATACCTCACTTCAGACAACGATTCCGTAGTCCTAGTAGTGTATCTAGCCCTTAGACTTGAGACATCAAGGATGTCTTGTATGAGTGCTCCACTCTTTGATACCAGACTTATAGGTTTTGAAAGTTCCAGATCTAATATAGCCAGTTATTAGGAGTTGTAACTAACTTTACGAGGGCTATTGAGTATCAATAGAGGATCATCCGCTCTCGGTATCATGAGAGGAATATCTCATGTATTCTTGCTTAAACAAATCCTTGGCCAAGGTTATTCGGATTGAGAGAGAAAGAGTTCTCCGGGAAAATCCGACAAGAGCAAGACTCGAGAAGGTACCGTATAGGCCTGACAGCACCATGCCCGATATAGGGTCTCTGGGATATTAGTTGGATAAGAGACTATAGATATATGGTAACTAAGGACAGATAGGTCCAAAGGATTGGATTCCCCTGTATCGTTTGGGGACTGTGGCGTAGTGGCCTAGTACGTCCGTAGTCGATGAGTTGGGTGAATTATTATAGAGATAATAATTCACTAAGTTAGAAGGAGTTCTGACAAGTATGACTCATGACCAGCTCGATATTAGGCCTAGAGGGTCACACACATATGGTAGATGTTACGACGAGTAGAGGTTCGGATATGAGATATCCATTGGAGCCCCTATCTTATTGGATATCCATTAAGCCCCTGAATTATTGGATCCTCAGATGAGATCCAATAATTGCTAATAAAAGATTATTGGGTAGAGACCCACTAATCCAAGAGGCTTGGATAATTGGATGGAGATCTAATACCCAATAGGGCAAGATCCATTAGGGTTTACAAGGAGCCTCTATAAATAGGAGGGAACCAAAACTCCATAGGTTGGGGGTTCTTTTGGTAGCCACCTTCTGTTCTCCTCTCCCCAAAGAGGTGCATCATCGTAGTCCCTACCATGTGGATACCGCTAGAGAGAAGGACGCTTAACCTTCTTCATCCTCTCCTATAGATCTGTAGAGATTCAGGGATATACGATCTCCCTATGTACTTTCTTTTTCACATACAGTTTTCGCGGATTTGTTTTTGATGCACCGATCTTTATACGATGACGGAACTTTTCTATGGGAAATCTAATATTTTTGTTTTTCTATTCTTCCGCTACGCATGAGATGTCGCCCCCTTGTGGATTTCCCAACAAATACATCCTAGGGAGTTGGACCTAGGGTGGTGCCATTGCCCCAGTCTGGTAGTGCTGTTGCCCTAGTCTAGCGGTGCCACCGCTAGACAAGGTCCAGCACTTTTGGTTGGGCCTTAAATCTAGCCCAAACTAGTCCATTACCGGGCCTAGTTGGCCCTTACTATGGTTATATGATTAATACTTAATCATAACCCTAATTACATGCTAACTATAAAATTAAAGATATTTCCTAAAATAATATGAAGTCCGGCACATCAAGTCTTCCTTCGGCAAGTTTCCGGCAAACTTTCAACGGTCTTCTAATGAACCCTCAGATATCATTTTGCGGACTCTCGGCAAGCTCCTAGATTTCACGATGATCTTGAAGAGTTCCGATGAGCTTCTTCGGCAAGCTCTGATCTTTCTCGGCGAGCTCCACGAACTTCCGACGAATCTTTTCGGTGAACTTTCGAAAACCCTTCGGCAAGCTCCCTACTCATTCTTGGCTAGTTCCGGCAGTACTCCCGATGAATCTTCGGACTTCCGTCGAACACTTGAACTCCTAACAATTTCATCGTAATTGACTTCGGCACTTTGTTTCGCTTTGTGTCTTTATCGTTATCGTAGTTAATCCTACACACTAAGTAATTCTTAACCCTACTTCGATCTAAACAATTATTATACAAATCAATATCTTGTTGCCTGACACGTCATTGGTCGGCGCTTCGTCCAATTCTTCGGCATACCATCCTCTCTTGTGGCCTGTTACCTAATCGGCGATTAACTTCCATAACCCTGATCTCTTTAGCATAACACCACTCTTCTTGGCCCGATGCCCGATGTTTGAAGCCTTCTACCGATTGTCGACCGGACCTTCGGCTTAACATCCAATATCCTGATGTGATTTTCTTCGGTACAACGTCGATTACTCTTGTGTCAACTATCTAATCCTGATCGATAGTAGACCTACGTCACTCAATATGCAGTTAGACAATAAAATATTATCAATTAGTTTCCTCATCAAAATTCGAGATTCAATATTATTATCATATAAAAGTATAAAAAATAATGATGGTTCTTGTGATCAAGGTTATTTATTACAGCTATGTTACAATCATAAACTTACGTGGAAGCTAAAACATAACACATACACGGGAAGGTACAAAACCTAACTGATTTATTTAAATATGATATTTATATGTAAAAAAGGGAAGGTGTACATGTAGTTCAAATAAAATTTACATATGAAGAGGTCATTACAGTTTCAGACAATAAAGAAAAGCAGATCTAAAAGGGATCCTTTATTTTAATTTAAGAGTTAACAATACAACCATATATATCATTCAAGATATATTTTATCATTTAGGATTTAGATGTCATTGACTACTTCGCACTTCATCCGCTATGGACAAGACTAATTTGAAAGGAAAAAAGGATAAACATAAAATAATCACACATAATGTATAATACCAATTATGAAGCACACTAACATGATAAGAGGAGCAGCAAAACTTAATAGTAATATATTGACCAAAATTCTACATAAACTCATAATACTAGGGAAACATAAAGTAATTGTCTTCCTCTGAATCGATCAAATTCTATACTAATGTATTAATGACTTGTAGTACTTGCTTTTTTTGTGATTTGTTACATTTACCATGAACTAATTGTTATCAGGATAAAAAAAAATAAGTAAAAAAAAATTAAACATATAAAAAAGTGTCATTTAAGTTAAAACTTAATAGCTATGAGAATCATGAACAATGAATTTGCATATATATACAAATATGTACTAGATAAAGAATATTTGGTTGATAATGCTATCATTTTTCATTAAAGAATCATTGCCCGGAAGCTTAAGTAGGTTGCTACGAAAATTTGTATTAAATTTCTTTATTAATATTGTAGCATCTAAGAAAGTGGCAAGTTGACTTACCTTATCTCATGAACGATAATATGAGGGGAAATTTAGGAGCATCAGGCAAGTTAATCCCAATTGTCTTCTTTTGTTCCTTGAGATGAAACTTGCACCCAGACTGTCTCTTTCAAGCCACATCTCCATAAGCGAAACAATTCACTCATGTTTTCGAAAGCAAGGAAAAGCTTGAGATCACTTGTCAATGCTGAAACATCTCTCCATAGGGACCAGACAGAAGCTTCACCCTCGAGACGAGCAAAAATGTGACCCTCAAGGTGTCCACCTTAGATATGTTTTATAGTGCATATAAAACACTAATAATCTCCATCCACTACAGCAAACACAAAGTCGAATGAGTCTTGAAAGGTATGCTAATATAATTTGGAAGTATTCATTCTATGTAGTAGTCAGTTCATTTCTACCAGAGAGTGAACTCGCAACTTATATTTGCAGAGTCAAAGAAATCATGACATATTACCGCGCCTAAACAAAAGGAAAAGATAATGAGTATAAAAGATCATTGTAAAGAATGTGAGCTACTGGATTGTTATATTGAAGTCTGTCTCCAGCAATACATGACAAATGTAAGGAAATTTTAAGTAGAAAATCAATTAGTTTGGAACCCATGTCATAATACTACTACATGCTCATAATTAAAGGAGACTTGCAACATAGAACTATTAATTTGAACAACTAATTTAAACGGTTCCAACATAAAGAAAAAGTAAAAAAAAAAGAGCATGGTAAATAATACCGAAAATCTAAGTAGAATATGAATAAGTTATCTAGATATGTAGCTGAACAAGCACATCTTGATCATCTTCAAGATATCAGATGTAATAATTATTGCCATCGGGTAGGACCAACTTTGTTTCTCCAATACAAGAGCTATTGTCATACAACAGTGAATCAAAAGGATTAAAGAAGAGTATGGCTTTAACACCACCTATTATCAATTACATTGTGATACACATTTGGCCATCATTAGTTACTCTAGCAAGTGGAGGAAAACAATGTGTTAAACATGCATTAAATCTGTCTCATCAATTTTGACGACGTATTCCCCACCGTACCCATCAGTTGAGAAATACAATCTCTCTTCCTGCATGAAGAAGAAACAGCAAAGGAGGCACGCATGATTTTGCAAGCAACAGTGCTGTTTAGGGATTTAGAATTCCTAACCTGATAAACAATAGTTGCAAGGAAAACAAAAATATGTAGTTGAGCAAAACAAAAAAAAGTAAGAACTGCTGGGTATGAAGAGACGTCAAAATCCAGTAATGTCAAGAATAACTTTTCCACAAACATTTATGTTAGACTAGCAAATTAATCCTTACTGTTTCAGAAAAGCTTGTGGATGTAAACTAATAAAACAACTTGATTTTAATATTAGTTAATCAGTAAAAGGTGTTTAGTGAGAACAATTGGAATTTACCTGCAGGTCGATGACCGATTACGAATTTACCCTTTTGCATATACTCACAGATCCTGCTTCTTTTAGCAAGCAAATGACACATTCATGGTTGTAGCTAGCTTCCTCGTAGGAAATGCTGACATATTTGAGAGAGCGCATCGACGGAATTTGAGTCATTTACCCGTGCATCCTCGATGACAAAGAATGTCTGAGATTGTTAGCACATTACTAAGTATAAACATAGTTTGATATAAACAATCTAATCAGAATTTTCTTTTTTTTTTTTTTTTTTTTGTTGAGACTTCTAATATATTTTTATTTTCAAACCAAAAAGAATGCCCATTTAAAAACCTCACAAAGGATAATAGGTTGATTTGTATTGTACTTTTGAGTGTTTAGTCCTCGGTTAGAATGTTTCGTAATATATTGTGGCACGGTACCAAAAGCATCATATGTAATTCGAAAACTAAGATCGATATATGCAAAGCATAAACTCTCTTTAGCTTATCGTATTAAGGGATATAAAAAAAAAAGTGGAGGCATTGATAGAAGAAACATAAAGGGAGATGAGAAAAACCCAAAATGAGAGATTTTTTTTACAAGAATTCATCCAAATTATAATATTTGTTATTTCCAATTCTAAACTTTCACTCGCTCATATAAATTCTTTTCCATTTTCTTTTTCTCATATCTTACTTGCACAATCCAAGAAGTTGAATCTCATCAAGCAATTGTGATGTTAGCTGTGCTGTAATAATAGAGAAAGGCTAACCAGAGTAGCACCCATGTTCTTGGATAAACCATGTCATACCAGACCAGACGTCCAAATGGAAATATTGGAAGTGAAGCAGTTCATGGCTCTTTTTTCTTTCAATTTCTTTTGTTGTAGACTTGATCAAAATATCGACTCCAATACGAATTACCATTTCTCTCCAGAAGTTGAATGCATGGCAGTTGTCGGCAAACAATGAGCACTAGCAGAGGAACAGAATAGTCTGCTTAAACAACAGTTGCAAACAAAACCTAATTCCAAATAATTTACTCCCGACAATGTCTTCAAAATAATCAAAAAGAGTTAAGTATGATAAGCTTGTTCAGATATACTAATTTTGCATCCATTGGAAGCTGAGGCCTAAGAAGATTAATCCATGACATGCTCAGACACAATGTAGGCCTCATCATCAAGCATCAGAACCTACACATTCTTTGTTGAAAGAACGTGTCACATGATATATTGGTCATTCATGACACATTAATTCATCAGTATTAACCGAAGCATCCCAACTGGTAGATAACACAGATTACTCTCTGTTTAGGTTGCAGAAGACACTGCTTCAGTATTGTTGCTGACACATGATGTGCACATCCATTGATGAATCGCTAAAAAGAGTTCCATCAAGTATAGCTTCAAAATACTCGAGCGAACACCACGGTTATATCCTACCCTGTCAAGCCACAAAAGACAACTGAAGCATCATAACTAGTAAGATAACACATATTACTCTTTGTTGAGTTAGCAGAAGACACTACCCCAGTATCGTTGTTAACACATGATGTGCACATCTACTGATCAAATCCAACACTACTTTCAAAATAGAAGCAAATAAGAGTTCACTCTGGTATAATCAATTCCGAACCAGGCTGTCAAGGTATCCGACAAGGAATCCTCTTTCACCTTATACGTTTATCATAACTCAGTAGATCTTCTTATCCCTCATCTCCTCTGAGATTCTGAAAGACAATATTATGCCCTTTAACCTCAAAGGAAACAACAAAATATCCTACGTGATCTTTGCTGATGATCTATTACTCGCTTTTCGTGCTAACCTCAAATTATGCTTTCACACATAGAAAATTCTTAACACCTTTACTATCACTGATCTCAAGGTTAACTATGATAAATTAATCATTTACTTTCCAAAATACTGTTCAACTTTTGCTAAACACTCCATTTGCTCTGCCATTGGCATTCGGGAGGGGAATTAGTTATTCAAATACATTGGCATATATCTTTTCCTCGGAAGGCTAGGGAAATAATACCAACAATCCTTGGTACATGAATCTTCTCTCTAGAGCCAGCAAAGCTGTCCTTATCAACGTAGTCATTAACTTTTGGCCTATTATATCTTCCTAAACTTGTGAGTCTCTAACAAAATTCTTAACAAAATCTCATACTTAACTAGAAACTTTCTTTGGAACAATAGTACTAATCATCGCAACTTAACACCTCATTGGTTGGGACATACTTACCAAACTAAAAGATAGCGATGGCCTTGGGGTTAGGGACCTCATCACTATAAAAAAAAAAAAAAAAAAAAAAAAAAAGAGCAATGTGTGCGAAATATCTTATGTGAATTTTAAACAGGGAGAATAAGCTGAGTGATTATTTTCACTTGTTAGTATGATACCTTAAATCTCTCAGATCCCGACCCACCCAAAAGAGCCTCTAGGATGGCTCGCTCTATCTTTAATCTTGCCAAATTATTCAATACTAGTTTCCGTATCTTTATTGGCCCTAAGACCTCTATCTCCTATTGGGAGAACCCCTGGTTAGATCATACACCTTTCTCCAAGTGGCATTCATTTATCCATGTTTATAGCATGCATCTTATATATAGTGTGGCAGATCTCATGTATAACGATTCTTGCTATGAAACCTTGTTGCAATCTTTGTTTTATGGATCCTCAATTGAAAGAATCTGAGCCATTTACCTCCCACATCAGCTCAACGATGACAGATGGGTCTGGAGCCATAGCCCATATGGAAGCTTGAGAATGACAATTCAAACTAGAGAGGAGAATTGGTGGGGTTGGAAGGCATCTTGACAATTGAAAATGACTCCTAAAGTCAAAACTTTTTTTATCTGAAAATTTCTTTGGAGATGCCTCCCCATCTTCTCTTGGCTTGCTAACTTTATTGACTTACTAGGTTGATCTGTGCTTTTTTGTACAACTTGCATTTTGATTCCCTTCTACCCATCTTCTTCACTTGTGTTTTTGGAACTCCACGCAATCTAAACTTTATTATTGCCTAAAAAGACTTCACAACAAGCACCTTGGGGAATGGTTTGAGGGAGGGGGATAGCCACTCCTCAGCCAAGCTTACCAGTGGATAACACAGCTTACTTACCTTCTGGTTACGCAGAAGTTACTGCTAAGGCATAGTGGATGACACATTATGTGTCGTGAACTCAAATTCATCAGTACTCACCTGGAAAGATCACCGAAGCATCATAACTAGTTGATAGCAAAGAAAATTATATGTTTAATTAGCACAGGATGCTACTTCTTGAGCATTATTACTAACACATGATGTGCACGTCCACCGATCAATCCAGCACTGGTTTCACATAAGAGTTCCATCAATCATAGATTCATAATACATGAGTGAACGCCACAGTTAAAAGTTTCACCTCCTCAAACCATGCAAGACAACTGAAGCATAGCCAGTGGATAACACAGCACACTTATTATCTGTTTAGCAGAAGATACTGTGGATAACACATTGTGGGCGCCATGAACTTAACCCAGACGAAGGTCATGGGAGCCGTATCTCATGCCATGAAGGTTCGGCTGGCTTGGCTGAACTCGGAACGAGTACATGTGAGCTCCGCCATTGGCGAGCGCAAGAGCACCTTCGTAACTGGTAGGCTCATCTTCAATGAATCCGTAAACTGGGTGGTCATCTCGCATCTCCTGAGCGCACCAGAGATCACATTAGATGACGCTTTGGACAAACAAAAGAGGAGTGAGTCTACAGATGTTGAGTTATGAATAGAGGTATACCAGTTCATGCAGTAAGTTCCTGTGAGCTTCTTGGGAGTTCTTCAGCTGCATTCAACGTTACGACACAGTAAGTTAGTATCCATTTGTACTAAGTAGACAAAATACTATTAAGCTGGCAGCTAATTTGTTAGTAAATGGAAGTTTGATATATTACATTGAAATTTTTTTGTCACTCCATTTTAAGGCTTTAAATTAGGCATTCATGTTGAATCTTTTTATTGTTATTTTTTTATATTGACAATTATGGAAATGCGAATAACATAATCAAATCTAAAAAAATTATTAATATATGGTTTTAGAAAAAAAAATAATGCAACAAAAGGAATGAGAACATACAGTGCTTAGCAAACATGAAATAAGAAACTATATCGGATGTATCGATCACGCTTTATTGATAGCAAAAGCTTTTGCAAATATGAAAAGAAGAGAAAAGAGCACATACTATGCATGGATACATGGAAAAAATGACATCTATTTGGATATATTGGAGAAATAAACTCATATGTATAAATGTAAAGGGAAGGTGATGCTCGACTATACAAGACCATGAATGGATTCATGTCATTCACAGAGTGATACAAGGCATTTAAGACCAATTTGCACACAAGAACAGTAATCAAGCTTTAAGCTTCTTGTTAAGACAACTTCTCAGTAAGTCTCTTTGTTGCGTTTAGTATCTTTAGTTCTGCATCTGTGTTTGGGTGGTTTGTTGTAAATTTAATCCTCTAAGAGTAACATAACTTGTGCCAAAAGTTGCAACAAAAATTATCTTATGATATTAAACAACAAAATGTGGCATTCTATGTAGCTATATTGTGTTTGGGTGGTGTCAGGGTCTTCCATACGTATATTCGCCATGTTCTCTTGCAAAATTTGCTATTGCAGTTATTTCAAAAAGCTTATTAGATTAATAATTGATCAAAATTTTATTTCTTTTCTTAATATATCATAAAATTTTCAATAAGAATAAACCGGATACAAATTCTATGGAAAATCAATATACATAGTCTTATCATTATATATAGAGAAATTTGACTCATCATCTAGTTCACAAAGAAACGACGTGCTATCATAAACCTCTTAATATAAACCACATGTTCATCAAATATTCATAGGTGCCACAATGCATCAAAGTGTCAACAAGAAAACAAAATGCCAACACCTCAACAATGAATTCAATATATAGTCCATAAGATTGTATTGTTAACCGGAAAGAAGAAGAAAGATTTAAAAAAAAAAAAAAAGGAAAACACTGAACTCAACTTTCATTCATCATCTTTAAAGTTAAATATCGATATTTAAAGTTTGTGAGATTGATAAATTGAGATATTGATGAATATACTTTTTAGTTGTTAGTAGCTCTTTTCTTCTCCTATACTACCCTTTCTGTTTAAAACCTAACATACTTCTCCAAAAATTTCCAGCACCAATTTCATCATCCTTTAGATCTCGCTATGTTCGACTTCCAATAAGCTGCAACTTTGTTTCTGTAGAGTTGCCACCACTTAATGTGCCAACAAAGTATGAGATTTGTGCCTACAGCTCTATACAAAGTGACACACTATCAGCTGACAACCTGCCTACAGCTCTTCCAATTGCCACCCCTGAGTCCTACCAACCAACCATTAGATGCTCGAAAACTTGTCTCTATAACTCATTGAGTTGGCAAGATAGTTATGAGCAATAAACTCAATGACATTGAGATATTAGATATTCGTTTCACAATCAGTTTAACTTTGATGTTGTTGCATGATCCTTTTGATGCAAAATTCGTGATGTTCAAATTATCTTCGTGGTGTTCAGATTAACTCTAATTTGGTTTAACAATGACTGTGTAAAATGGTTTCAGAGGATGCCAGCGAGATGATCAATAATGTGTAACCTTGGTGAATGAATCAACCACATAAGAATTAAACCTTGATTAGGCATGTTGCTGAGGGCTTGGTTCTTCACTAGTTTATCATAGCCAATTGTTGAAAAAGAACAATTCACTATATGTTTATTTTACCAATATGCTATAGTAACATGACATATTTTGGTATATATAAGCATGAAAGAGAACAATTTTGCATATTTTGCATGAAAAATAAAGAACATATTTTGCATGTGTTGCTGAAGGCTTAGTTCTTCACTAGTTTATCATAGCCAATTGTTGATAAAGAACAATTCACTATATGTTTATTTTACCAATATGCTATAGTAACATGACATTTTGGTGTATATAAGCATGAAAAAGAACAATTTTGCATATTTTGCATGAAAAATAAAGAACATATTTTGCATGTGTTGCTGAAGGCTTAGTTCTTCACTAGTTTATCATAGCCAATTGTTGATAAAGAACAATTCACTATATGTTTATTTTACCAATATGCTATAGTAACATGACATTTTGGTATATATAAGCATGAAAAAGAACAATTTTGTATATTTTACATGAAAAATAAAGAACATATTTTGCATGTGTTGCTGAAGGCTTAGTCTTTCACTAGTTTATCATAGCCAATTGTTGATAAAGAACAATTCACTATATGTTTATTTTACCAATATGCTATAGTAACATGACATATTTTGGTATATATTTTGCATGAAAAAGAAAACTTTTGCATATTTTGCATGTGTTGCTGAAGGCTTAGTTCTTCACTAGTTTATCATAGCCAATTGTTGATAAAGAACAATTCACTATCTGTTTATTTTACCAATATGCTATAGTAACATGACATTTTGGTGTATATAAGCATGAAAATAGGTAGGATATGGATCAGATGCTAGATACTTATATTTATATCCTCCTCCACTCAGGGCATATGAATATGATTACAGATGTTAGACAAATAGCAAAGTGTGAAATGTAATCAAATCAAATATTTGATTTAAAATTTAAATGTTATTACCTTACATGCTAGTATAAATTAGGAAAAGATAATCCTATTTCCTTGTTTGCTATTACGAATTAGGAAATACTTATTAAGCATTCCAAATAAGATGAGATCATATTTGTCAGTATATTAAATGAAAATAAATTATATTAAATAAATACAAAAATTTAGAAAATTTTCCTTTAATGGAGGTTCACCTCCTCCTATTTAAGGGGAGGGATTTCTCTCCTTCGTTCCTCGTCGAGCAGAACTCAACAGCAGGAGGAACGAGGAATTTCATCTTGCTAAAAAGAGGTAGGTTCTCCCTACTTTTCTTAAAATTAAAAGTTTTTGTTTAGATTCTATGTTGAAATTTTTTATTGATATTAGTTTGAATTAAAATACTTTACCCTTTCGTACCTTTTAAAAGTTTTCATTTTTAAACATTATGAAATTGTATATGTTTTATGATATTGAGTTCTTAAGAATGTTATTTCATTTTATTACAGTTACCTTCTAATCTTATTCAGATTTAAATATAATATGAGTAGTTCAAAAAAAAAAGAAATTCTTAATCCTTTAGATGTTAAAATTTTTATTAGAATATGTTATTTAAAATTTTTATCCTTTTTAGATTTGAAATGTTATTATTTGATCATGTTGAAATTATTCATATGATTTCTAGTTCTTATTGAATTAAAAATATTATTTTCTCATGTTGAAGCTTATCCTATCATTTATTTAATATATTATTATGTTTTGATGTATTATTATCAGTAGTGAATATATATTGTTGTAATTTAAAATTATGAAATTGGATAAGATTGGGTTAAAATAGCTTGCAGGCCAGGCCCCACCCATGGGTCGGGCTCTAGCCCACAGGTTAACCCAGTCCAGCCCAATGTGGGCAGTCATGGGCTGAGGTTGGCCCAACCTGGTGTGATGCATGTACAGTCATGTACAGTGCACATGATCGATATTTGGGTCGGCTCAACCTAGTCCAATATTATGTAATTATTGGATTTAAGCCCAATTATTGATTGAACTAAACCAGACTTGATTAGTCTAGATCAATTCAGGGTGGTTCCGAATTAATTTAACCTTTCAAGTCAGTTTAACCTAAATTGAACCTAATCTAGTATAAATTATACTAGTCTAGGGTGGTTCCAAACCAGTTAAATGAGGATTGGAGATCGATCCAATTAGGTCCTAATGAATCGAGTTTGATTAGACCGATTTAACTAGGGTTCAAGTTAATTGGGGGCTATTTGGTATTATTGATATTGATAATATTGAAAATTTTGAATTTGTTGTTTCATCCAGAATAGACATGATTAATATGAGATTATATTTCCCTGCCAAGAGCAGGAAGGGCGATTCCCTTCAGGGATTAGCATGTCGTCAGACGTGACGGTTGGACGGTTCCTCCATCCGCTGTTGGGAGGAACGCATCCCCACTTTGGCAGGTGAGGGACGCTACTCTATCCGCTATTGGGAGTGTGATATGAGTTTGTCTCCATCCGCTGTTGGGAGAGGCTTTAGCCTCTCCATCCACTGTTGGGAGAGTGCTCCTTCGGGTATTTGATATATGCCAATGGGATGATGGATTTTTTATTATGCATTTATTGACTTTTGGGGTTCCTACTCAGCGTTGCTGAATTTTTTTTGTTTTTAATTTTCAGAGCAGCCTTCCACTAGCACTGAATCAGATCCCAGTGGAGAGCGGACCTTTCTCTACCGTTAGGTAGAGCCACTTGAATAATTCTCGGAATTAACATCACTATGTTTACTTTTTACTCATGAATTGAGGAAATAAATAGACTGTAATAAATGTTTATGATGATGAATAAAGTGATGTTTACTTATTTGGCTCTATATGTGTGGGAAGATATAATCCTAGAAAAAAAAATCTAGGAAGTGACATCTTTTTATGGTATCAGAGCCAGGTTTAGGGCTTGTAGGTATTTGAGTCTCTTGATTTATTTTGATCAATGATTATCTTGACCTATTATAGGAGTAATGGAATATGATCATTATTTCACTGAACTAGCTCAGTTTTCTCCACATATTGCCCTTAATGAAAATCAAAGAGCTCGTCATTTTGAGAGAAGACTTCGATCATCAATTAGAAAGTCTATTACAGTATTGATTTTACCAACCTATGCTGAAGTGTTAAATCGAGCTCTAGTGGTGGAGAAATTGGATAATGAACTACAACAAGCAAAGGACCGAAAGAGACCTTTTAATGTTGCACCATCTGCGTATGGGAGATCTCATTCTGGACCTTCAAAGAAAGGCAAGGGCAAACAGCTTGGGCATCAACAGGCAGGAGCTCCTAGTAATCAAATCATTATAAGATGCTACTTTTGTGGAAAGACAGACCATGTTTCCACCTCATGCCCCACGGGATAGCGTGTATGCTTTTACTATCAACAACCGGGACACATGTCAAAGGATTGCCCTCGAAAGCAATAACGCCGAGCTCCACCCCAAACAGTTAGGCAACAACAACTAAGACCTAGAGAGGGAGGTCAGGCGAGGGTCTATGCATTGACCCATCAAGATGCTGAAGCCTCAGGATCTATTATTAAAGGTATCATCACACTTTGTGGTACACCTGCATCTGTGCTTATCGATTCAGGTTCTACGTATTCTTTTATATCGCCATATTTTGCTAGGAAATTACATAAGAATCCTGAACCAATGCATAATATGTTAATGGTAGCAACACCAGTTGGAAACTCCTTGATAGCTGATCAGATATATAGAAATTGTATTATTACTATTGAAAGTCACGATTTGCTAGTAGATCTTATTCTACTAGAATTTCAAGATTTCGATGCTATCTTGGGTATGGACTAGCTTTCAGCATACCATGCAAGTGTCGATTGTTTTCAGAAGACCGTTACTTTCTCACCTCTAGATCAACCATCTTTCAAGTTCATTGGGATTCAGGAAAAGCTCCCTCCTATCATATCAGCCTTGAGTGCTACCCAACTATTATTGAAGGGATGTCAGGGGTACTTGGCCTTCATTTCTGGAGAAGAATCTAAGAAGCCAGTATTAGAGGACATCCCCATTGTATGGGATTTTCCAGATGTTTTTCCTGACGATCTACCTGTACTACCACCAAATAGGCAAATTGAATTTACAATTGATCTTCTACCTAGCACCGCACCTGTTTCTAAGCCCCCATATAGAATGACACCAATTGAGTTGGAAGAGTTAAAGAAACAAATCCAGGAGCTTTTAGATAATGATTTTATTCGACCCAATGTATCACCTTGGGGTGCCCCTATCCTATTTACGAAGAGAGATATAGCAGAGTTTGTTTCTAAATGTCTTATATGTCAACAGGTGAAGGCAGAACATCGAGTACCTGCTGGAAAATTACAAAGGATTTCAATTCCGGAATGGAAGTGGGAGTAAGTCACTATGGATTTCGTAACAGGATTACCCAAGACCGCGAAAGGATATGATGGAATTTGGGTAATAGTAGATAGACTTACTAAATCTGCTCACTTCCTCCCTGTTAACAAGAAATATTCATTAGATAAATTAGCATGTTTATATATTAAAGAGATTATTCGATATCATGGGGTGACAGTTAGTATTATCTCAGATAGAGATTCAAGGTTCACCTCTAAGTTTTGGGGAAGTCTACAAAAATCTTTGGGTACACAGTTAAAGTTTAGTACAGCATTTCACCCCCAAACTGATGGCCAATCTGAAAGGACAATACAAACTCTTGAAGACCTCTTAAGAGCATGTACTTTAGACTTTGGTGGAAGTTGGGATATGCACTTACACCTAGTTGAGTTTTCTTATAATAATAGTTACTATTCGAGTATACAGATGACCCCGTTTGAAGCTCTTTATGGGAGAAAGTGCAGATCACCTGTATATTGGGATGAGGTAGGAGAACAAAAACTTTTGGAACCTCAATTGATTCAAAAAGATGCTGATAATATTCGAATTATATGTCAAAGATTATTAATAGCTCAAAGTCGCCAGAAAAGTTATGCAGATCGAAGACGAAGAGATCTAGAGTTTAAAGTTGGCGAACACGTCTTCTTAAAAGTGTCGCCAACCAAGGGAGTTATGAGGTTTGGTCAAAAAGGAAAGTTAGCCCCTAGATTTATAGACCCATTTGAGGTCTTACAAAAGGTCAGGCTTGTGACGTATAGATTGGCATTGCCTCCGGTTTTGGCTAGCTTCCATGATGTATTCCACGTGTCTATACTTCGAAGATATATCAGGGATCCATCACATGTCATATCTTCCCAACCTTTACAATTGAGAAATGATGCCACTTTTGCAGAACAACTAATCCAGATCATGGAAAGGAAAGAACATGTTCTAAGAAATAAAGTTATACCTTTGGTAAAGATTTGTTGGCAACACCATTCAGACCAAGAGGCAACGTAGGAAAGAGAAGAAGATATGCGAGAGCAGTATCCTCATCTATTCTTTTGAGGTAAGTAAAATTTGGGGACCAAATTTCTTATAGGTGGGGAGAAATGTAATCAAATCAAATATTTGATTTAAGATTTAAATGTTATTTCCTTACATGCTAGTATAAATTAGGGAAAGATAATCCTATTTCCTTGTTTGCTATTACGAATTAGGAAATACTTATTAAGCATTCCAAATAAGATGAGATCATATTTGTCAGTATATTAAATGAAAATAATTTATATTAAATAAATATGAAAATTTAGAAAATTTTCCTTTAATGGAGGTTCACCTCCTCCTATTTAAGGGGAGGAATTTCTCTCCTTCGTTCCTCGCTGAGCAGAACTCAACAGCGGGAGGAACGAGAAATTTCATCTTGCTAAAAAGAGGTAGGTTCTCCCTATTTTTCTTAAAATTAAAAATTTTTGTTTAGATTCTATGTTGAAATTTTTGATTGATATTAGTTTGAATTAAAATACTTTATCCTTTGGTACCTTTTAAAAGTTTTCATTTTTAAACATTATGAAATTGTATATGTTTTATGATATTGAGTTCTCAAGAATGTTATTTCATTTTATTACAGTTACCTTCTAATCTTATTCAGATTTAAATATAATATGAGTAGTTCAAAAAAAAAATCTTAATCCTTTAGATGTTAAAATTTTTATTAGAATATGTTATTTAAAATTTTTATCCTTTTTAGATTTGAAATGTAATTATTTGATCATGTTGAAATTATTCATATGATTTCTAGTTCTTATTGAATTAAAAATATTGTTTTCTCATGTTGAAGCTTATCCTATCATTTATTTAATATGTTATTATGTTTTGATGTATTATTATCAGTAGTGAATATATATTGTTGTAATTCAAAATTATGAAATTGGATAGGATTGTATTAAAACAGCTTGCAGGCCAGGCCCCACCCATGGGTCGAGCTCTAGCCCACAGGTTACTCTAGTCCAGCCCAATGTGGGCAGTCATGGGCTGAGGTTAGCCCAACCTGGCGTGATGCATGTACAGTCATGTACAGTGCACATGACCGATATTTGGGTCGGCTCAACCTAGTCCAATATTATGTAATTATTGGATTTAAGCCTAATTATTGATTGAACTAAACCAGACTTGATTAGTCTAGATCAATTCAGGGTGGTTCCGAATTGATTTAACCTTTCAAGTCAGTTTAACTTAAATTGAACCTAATCTAGTCCAAATTATACTAGTTTAGGGTGGTTCTAGACCAGTTAAATGAGGATTGGAGATCGGTCCAGTTAGGTCCTAATGAATCGAGTTTGATTAGACCGATTTAACTAGGGTTCAAGTCAATTGGGGGCTATTTGGTATTATTGATATTGATAATATTGAAAAGAGATGTTTTGAATGTGTTGTTTCATCCCGAATAGATATGATTAATATGAGATTATATTTTCCTGCCAAGAGCAGGAAGGGCGATTCCCTTCGGGGATTAGCGTGTCGTTAGACGTGATGGCTGGACGGTTCCTCCATCTGCTGTTGGGAGAAACGCGTCCCCACTTTGGCGGGTGAGGGACGCCACTCCATCCGCTATTGGGAGTGTGATATGAGTTTGTCTCCATCTGCTGTTGGGAGAATCACAAACTCATCCCGTAGGATAAAGCCTCTCCATCCGCTGTTGGGAGAGTGCTCCTTCGGGTATTTGATATACGCCAATGGGATGATGGATTTTTGATTATGCATTTATTGACTTTTGGGGTTCCTACTCAGCGTTGTTGAATTTTCTTTGTTTTTGATTTTCAGAGCAGCCTTCCACTAGCTCTGAATCAAATCCTAGTGGAGAGCGGACCTTTCTCTACCGTTAGGTAGAGCCACTTGAATAATTCTCCGAATTAACATCACTATGTTTACTTTTTACTCATGAATTGAGAAAATAAATAGACTGTAATAAATGTTTATGATGATGAATAAAGTGATGTTTACTTATTTGGCTCTGTATGTGTGGGAAGATATACTCCTGGAAAAAAAAAAAATCCAGGATGTGACAATATTTATCCAATATGGATGAAGAATGCAACTGGATAGGCTAACTTATTAATAAGATTTTGAAAATACATGAATGCATAAAAAAATGTATACAAAGAAGGCTATATGAAGACAAATACTAAGTTTAATTGACGCAATAATTTAAACAAGCATGCTGTCATGTACAAACTTGTAAATGAATACAAACAAAATTGAAAACTAAAAGAAACACAGTTTATAATAAACAAGAAGCACTATTGTGATAAGCATGTTAATATGGATGTTGATGAAAGCCTTTAAAGACTAAAATATATTGTATGAAAAAAGACAAACTTATTTTGATGTCATATTTGAATTCAAGCAATGCAACATATTTAACATAAGAGGGAATGCTAACCATGGAATTCAGACACTTGTGTTGAAGCTCTAACAACACTTGTGCTGAACTCCACATAAGTTTTCAGTCCTAGAGGAAGGTCAGTTATGTGAAGCTTGTCATATGATTCCAATTTCCACTACGTAGGACTCTAGTTCATACTGTGATCATACAGTAATTACTTCTTAGAATGATCATATGGCCATGAGATATATTCGATCGGAAATTCTTTTTGCTACCAATACTTGATGCTTAGTTTCTAGCTAGTTTCTCCTTGATAGATGTTTTACTTTTATAGCTGAGATGTAGATCCTCCGACAAAATTAGGCTTTTTCTGTATCTTTAAAACCCCCGGCTAAGATAAATGTTGCGTTAATCCTCTAGTTGCGTGAGATTATATTGTAACACAATCAACCATTTCCCCCACTTTAGCTATTGAATATTGAGTCAAAGCCACCTAATTACCTTACGTTTTCATCTAATGGAATAGTGTACTCGCGCAAACAATTGGCAATATTTGGTATATGGTATGATTTGTTGTATCGATGCGTATCACTTGATAATATCAGTATATACCAGTCCGATAGGATCTTAATATATGAACCACTTTGTGCAAGGTGATATTGGTCACTTGATCCCGTATCAGGTGATACAGGATTTGTATCGAATGATAATAGTTAAAATTCGATCGTTATCAACCTATATCGATCGACCTCAATTGGATTTTGATCGTTTCCAATGTATAAGTCAGTAATAATTGGATTTCAACTATTATCGATTAAGGACTGAGATTGTCTTATTTCAAATAGTCAATTTAACTACTTGAGACCTAGAAAAGAGTTTTTAAACCCTTTCCTCTCTCCTCTTTTAACTCATTTTACTCTCTTAATCTTTCACAAACTTGTTTTTTACTCACATCTCTCTTTCTTATTCTCAATTTTTTTAATCTCTTAACTCAACAAACTATGATTTATGATTGGATCAAATTTAGAAGACTAATTTAAAAATATTAAGAGAAAAAAATACTCTAACCAAGAAGTATGTATTTTCTTACTAGATTTTTATTGATTTATGAGATACTTAAGTCTATTCTATATTATGCATGACTTAATATTTAATATGTTATTTGATATATTTTTAATTATGGAATAATATTAATTAAGGAATAATATTAATTAAGGAATAATTAAAGTCTTTCATATTAAAATTAGTATGTTTAATATTAATTTTTTAAATTAGATAGTTAATAGGTTAAATCTTTATATTTTATGTATATTAAAGATTGGATCATATGTTTGTGATAGTATAATAGATTTAATTAGATTTTAATTAAAATTTTAATATTATGATTAGTGGTTTTAATGATGATTTAATCAAAATTCGATCAATATTGGATCAATTTATATTTTTATTAAATTATAATAAATTTATATTTATTTTTAATTTAAAAAATCTAATCTATTTTTTTTATTTTTTTAGATATTCTTTTAAAAAAATTATGCTTTTGAGCATGCCATCCGTATATCTCAGTACATACTGTACCATGTAGGGATAGATATATTGGTATAGACCGAAATTATAATCTTTGGTATACATAAATAAAAACTAGTTTATTCTTCGTATATATCATATTACTCATAAGATTTGTGGCTTAAAGCTTCAAAATTTTACTCTCTAATAGATAAGAATGGACAAGTGATAAGTTCAACCAAGACTGATTTAGATACCGATCTATAATCAATATGTTTCTCACGACTACCAGTCCAACAGGTTGAATTTTTGAGGTAAACAAACCATGCAAGTAAGACAGCAACAAGAATCATAATTAATCTATGATTATTCACAATAACTAAGAGGGAAACAGAAAATTATGTCAATATATAGGTTTTTCTTTTTGGTCTGTTAGAAAATTAATCTATAACTGAAATAAGTTAAAAAAAAAAAAGCCTACTCTTAGTGCCATAATCAAGTTGAAAGTAAGCTTATAAAAGTTCAATAGAAATTTTGCCCTATTATGTGCACATTCAGATAAGTAGGGACTGTTTATGTTGATGCTATTTTGGTTCTGAAGGATGAAGACAACATACCTTCTTCTTGTAGGTATCTGTTTGAGTACTGATCACATGATACTGCCATCGAAAAGGAAATCAAGTATTAGATTGCAGTTTTTATGTTCTTTTGTGGTGTCAAATGCCATGCTTTTAAGAATATATGAAGACTTGGAAGTACATGATTGTTCTTTTTATACAAAAAACCTTAGAAGTAAAAAGCGGTAACTAAACTTTAAAATTGAAAAAAAACCTAAATGAGATCAAAAGCAGTTACAATAAGATATATATTTATATATGTGTGTATATATATATATGTATATATATATATATATTTATATTCCAACGCATGTGAAACTTCAAAGTTCTCAGAAATGCAGAAAAGTGAAGCACGTACAATAATTCTCCCCGGATGAAACAATCACATGAAGAGTTAAAACCATATACTCTATCTTTCTGTAGTATATCATGGAAAATCTACGAGTAGAACAAGTATTGCAAGAGATATGCCGTAGATGACTGTGTTCTTACTTTCCTATTGCGAACAACCTTCAAAGCTTCATCCAAATTTTGCTCAAGACCGCGCAGTTCCTCTATGTCCATCCCATCCAAGTCTTCACCCATTCTTTGCCTTTTTGTAGCATCAAACATCATCGCTTTGGTGCTCATATATATGCAACTAGAAATAGTGTTCCTTTGGAGAAAGTGAAAGGAAAAAGAGAAGGGACCTTATTTCTCTACGCAGGTTGCGGTTGATCTGCTTCAGATGGTTGAGATTGTTTTGCATTCTCTAATTCCACCCCAAAAGAAAGAAAGAAGCATGTGAGGCATGAGACCTTGATCATGAGTGAGAGCATATACAGACATGGAACTCGGAGATGAATGTAGTTCTTGCCTCGTATTGTGCACTCCACAGGTTGATTCCGGAGACCTGCTGGTAGCGATCAAATATCTTCTTGGTGCTGATCATGGCAGTGAGCTGTGACATGAGGCAGGGAAAGCAAAGCAAGAAAGAGAAGCTCTACATGGAAAGAAGAAGAAAAGAAAGAGGCAGAGGCAGGAGGAGGTTGGTTGATGTACTCGGTGGAAGGGCTGCAGTACTCGGAGAACTTGCCGGTGCTGGAGAACATGATGATGGAAACCTCAGCATCACATAACACAGTCAGCTCCTTTGCCTTCTTCATGATCCCTGTCCTCCTCTTGGAGTATGTGACCTGCCTATTGGTTGGGTTCTCTATCTTCTTTATCTCTATCTTCCCCCTCCCCATCTCTCTCTCTCTCTCTCTCTCTCTCTCGCGTTGCACTATGATCTCCCCTTCTTCTGAAACAACACAATGAAGACAAAGGGATGAAGAAGAGATGAGGAGGGGCTCAAAAAGAGGCCATAAAGCTGCTGAGGGGAGGTGGTGGGTGGGTGGTGTGGAGCAAGAGAAAAAGAAGGAAGAGGTTTCCATTTGAGGGAAGGAGTGCAAAAGCCAGAGTTCCCATAGATGGGGCCAGTGTTTCCAAGTCTGTGAAAGACTTGTAGGCAACTGATAGCATGTGATGTCCTGCCACTTCTAAGAATCAGTCACTTTTCCTTGTCTCACACTTCCCCAGGAATCTCTCGTAATTTTCCATGTAGCTGCAAGTATGCAAGATGGTAATCAAATCAAACAATGATCTTTATAGTATCTATATACTTGGCTTTTTTTTATTTCCCCATCGGCACACTCAACTTCACCGGTATTTTCCATCACCTGCATCCCGCCCACGCCCCGCCCCCCCCTCTCTCTCTCTCTCTCTCTGTAAATGTTCCAAGGATAGGAGATTTACAGGCTTTCTTCTGCTGGTCATAAACTCTCGAACAAACAAAAGCCCTTGTGTGGTACTTGTAAAGGAACAGCAGAGGCAATGCTACTCTTTTTTTATCGCCTTTGTTTCGAGAATGAGTCGGCTGAGTGTCTCCCTCTTGTCAGCCAAACTCTACGGGATTGGGGGGGTGCCTAATGCGAGAAGAGCAATGCTTGTGTGTCAAGTCACAGGGGTCATGTCCCATCCACACAGATGAAACTTGACAACCATTAACGAAGCTCAAAGTTGCTGACAGTCACCTCCTTTCTTACGAACCCCCCGCGCAGTTCTCCGGATGTAATGTTGCCATCAAGATTTCTTTCACAGAATCTAATTGAGCAAAGGGAGATTAGTGTGAGCAGGAAATCATATTCTTGGTGAAGACTGCAACAGCTGCTGATTCTCTTTTCATTCCAATCGTTTTATGATAATACCCCATTTTCATCAATTGGTGTAGTCAAAATTCTAGAGCTATTGTTATTAGTTCATTTTTTAATGACCAAACTATTGATCTTTCATTGATGCTGAAATTTTGGGGTTTCTGAAACACAAACTATCAGATATACACTCTGCCTTGAGATCAAGAAAGTACTTCTTTGTCTGACATCCAAAATGCTTGAAAACTGGCTAGCCAACCATAACATATTATTCAGACTATAGGATATTTGTTATGGGTCTCTATGGTGTCACCCTCAGTAAAAGTCTTGTTTTGTCTTTCTGGCTCATTGCCTGTGATGAGCATAACCTACCCTACTTTTAGGGCTCATCAGAAGGAAAACAGTTTATAAATCCAGTAGGACAGATTGTAAATTCACCAATTGGAAAATGTGAGTTATTAAATCAAGTAAAGCACTGTAATGCAGCCTCAAATGGTTCACTTTTCTATGTACCAAAGATGCATTGACTTTTAAAACATCACATGTAACATCAGAACCCAACCACTGACTCTGATATTATCCATACAAGACCACAGATGTAGCCACTTTAATTAAAAGCATGACTGACATGAGCTCTCTCCTCATCATAGAATGAAAGGATACTACCTAATAGCTTCCAAGAGAAGTGACCCCATCCACATTTTGTAGGCTCAAAATACAAAAAGCTTCAGTTGTCATATAAACTGCCTCTCATAAGACAACTTATAGATGTATCATATCCATTAACGTGACTTAACCTTCAATTCTAGAATCAACATTTACTTTGAACTCTCTCACTGGAAACCTGCTGATTTTGCCCGCATATTATACAAAAATAAAAAAAATCATACTCCTGATTTTTGGACCGAATTACAATTGGCGGACTGTGATAACTTTAAACCAAATATTGAAGGGATATTCCTGGTTTAATAATTATTAGCCATCTATTGAAACAAAATACATACAAAGGAAATTGATCCATGCATTGCAAATTCATATTTATAGATATTAATTAAGCAGTTATATAATCTTTATACAATCAACACTAAGAGGTTCTTGCTTTTTCTGCCTTGAGCTACAGAAACTATGGCTAATTCCTCCATAACTCATTTTTGGAATCTGAAGATGCTATAATTCTAAAGTTGTCACGGCTCAAAACAATTGTAGAAGAGTTTTTTTATCCTTGTTGGAAGTTCTAGCTATTGAGAAGATACTTGTACATGCAATTAGTCTATTAGACCCTTCCATGCTGCAAATGGAATATGATCCACATGTCACATGTATCACTTGTAAGGTAGCTTGCAAGTCCAAATTGCATTTAGATATCCTCTTCACCTTGTATTTCAATTTGCAGGCAATCAAATGCCCCTGTAGATTAAAGGTTGGTTCCCATAAAAGTATTTTAAACGAATACCAATCATGCAATGTGCTTCAATGGGTGACGAACAATATTCCCTTGACACTTTCCACAAACACCAAATCATATTTCACCATGTTTTCTCCATCCAATTAATCTTCTCATTTGATATTAATGCTAGTTAGTTTGTTAGTTAACATGATTACTTTAAATTATAACACAGATCATGAAATTTAGTAGGAATGTAATTATGATCTGTTTCGTTTAATTTATTATGGAAGGCACCTGCAATCTGAGTTAAGAAGCTTAGATTCCCCCTTTCTGTATGAGAGCATTATATGGAGGCTGCTGGGCTCACTTGCAGTATCTGTGATGATGTTGTATAGATTTTTTAAGCCTTAATATATGTTGAGAAATTTAGGACGACATCACATGTGCAGTAAAAAAAATAAAAAATAAAAAATTTAAATTTTTATAGAAAATAAGGTTTTTATCGTCGTGCGAAGATTAATGCATAAAAATTCACAAAATTGAAAACTGCACATATAAGAAGGATATATTACTTAGAAAGATCGTATATCCCTAAAATCCTATAAATTTGTGGAAGAAGATAAAAGAGATCAAATGTTCTCCTCTCTAATGGTGATCCACACTGTAGAGGCTATAAAGATGCTCTTGAAATTACTACATAAATCTTCTAACTGCGTGTACCACGCAATCAAGAATGGGCCGATCCTTCTTACTATCCACATACCCCAACTAGGGGCTGTTGGCTGAGGAGAAAAGAGAGAGAGGAGAATAGGAGGTGGCAACTAAAAGAGCCTTAGCATTTGGGTCTTTGCTTCCCTCCTATTTATAGAGGTCCCCTATCAATTATAATGAATCATGTCCTATTGGGTATTGGATCTTTATCTAATTACTCAAGCCTCTTAGGTTAGTTGATCTCTACCCAATAAATTTTTATAGGCTCTTATTGGATTTTATCCATAAAATCCAATAATTCAAGGGCTTACTAGATATACAATAAGATAGAGGCTCCAACGGATATCTCATATCCGAATCTCTACTCGCCACAGCACCTACCAAATGTGTGTGACCCTCTATGCCCAATATCAAACTGGTTGTGAGTCATACCTGTCAAAATTATTTTTGCTAACTCATCGACTATGGACATACTAAGCCACTATGCCATAGTCCTAAGATGATACAAGGGAAATACAATCCATTAGACCTATCTATTATCAGTTACCATATATCTGTAATTTCTCATCCATCTAATATCTCAGAGACCATATACTGGGCATGGTGTTGTCAAGCCTATACAGTTTCCACTCGAGTCTCACTTAAATTGGATTCTTTTCGAGAACTTTTTCTCTCTCAATCCGAATGACTCTAGCTAGGGATTTGCTTGAATAAGAATATATGAGATATTTCTCTCATGACATAAAGAGCAGATGATTCTTTATCGACACTCAATTGCCCTTGTAAGGTTGGCTGCCACTCTCGATGACTAGTTGTGTTAGATTTGAAACTTACAAACCTATAAGTTCAGTATCAAAGAATGAAATACTCATATAGAACATTCTTAGTGTCTCAAGTCTAAGAACCAGACACAACTATGATGACAGAATCACTATCTAACAATGAGATATTATCAATTATCTAGTATTCCATGAGCGGATCAATCAGTGAACTCATTCTCCAATGAGCACTTACACTGTATCCCTAGTGTCCCCATATGAGTAGTTATGAGACCAGCCACCTCCATCATATGGATAGGTATATATTATACCAGCTTATTTGGTTATCTCGATATCTCTCTCGAATAACTTATAATCAGAATTATTTAGGATCTATATTTAAAGGTAAATCGATCTCATTATTATAATCTCATCATGATTCGATTTTCATTACACAGATCTATGGACATCACAATACATGTAACGGACAATATAAAGTGAAAAAATATTAAATAAATAATAAGCAAAAAGAGTGTGTATTATGTCATGCATGCCATCACTTATGTGATTGGCTTGCAAGGCACCTATGACTAGTAATCTCCCACTTGACTTAAAGCCAATCACATCATGTTTTATCCTCATCAGACTCCTGTGATGCTCAAAGATAATCTCTGAGACAATGGCTTCGTAAGTGGATCTACAATGTTATCTTCGGATAGAACTCATTCCACTGGTACATTTCGTTAGGCCATAATCTCTTTGATCAAGTGGAATCTCCTCAAAATGTTCTTAGATTTCTGATGAGACCTAGGTTCTTTTGCTTGAGTAATTACCCCGTTGTTGTTACAATATAAGAGAATCGATTCCTCACTGTTCGGTACGACTCTGAGATCTGTGATAAACTTTTTAATCCGGACTCCCTTCTTCACTGTCTCTACTATAACAATGTATTCTACCTCTGTGGTCGAGTCAGTAGTAGTATCTTGCTTGGAACTCTTCCAGTATGTTGCTCCTCCATTCAGAGTGAGCATATACTCTGAATTAGACTTGCTATCATCGATATCAGACTGGAAACTTGAGTCCATGTAGCCCTCAACCTAGAGACTACCTCCTCTGTATACCAGTAAAGATCCTTAGTCCTTCTTAAGTATTTAGGGATGCACTTTACTATTTTCAAGTGCTTCAAGTCTGGATCCATCCGATACTTGCTCGTGACACTCAGAGCATATACTATATCAGGCCTGGTATATAGCATATCAAACATGATAGATCATATAGCTGAGGTATAGTGTATCATATCAATGTCTGTCCTTTCTTTGGGAGTCTTTGGGGACATACTCTTTGTAAGTGATATCCCATGTCCCATCCGTATGAGACATCTCTTATAATTTTTCATCTCAAACCTTTTAACAATGGTGTCTATGTACCTGGACTGAGATAAACTAAGTATCCTCTTGGATTTATCTCTATAGATTCAAATCCTGAAGATGTAGGATGCCTCCCCTAAGTCCTTTATGGAGAAGTATCTAGATAGTTAAGCCTTTACTGTAGATACCATTCCTACATTCCCAATGATCATAATGTCATCCATATATAACACTAAGAAAGTGATCGCATTCTCACTTACTTTCTTGTACACACATGACTCATCTTTGTTCTTAACAAAGTCATAAAATCTAATCGTCTCATCAAATCTTATATTCCAACTTCGGGAAGCTTGCTTTAGTCCATAGATGGATTTAAGCAACTTGTATACCTTATCTAGATTATCTTTAGGCACGAATCCCTTAAGCTGTATCATATATACCTCCTCCTCGAGGTTGCCATTAAGGAATACGATTTTTATATCCATTTGTCAAATCTCATAATCATAGTGTGTTACAATAGCTAATAGAATTTAGATGAATTTTAGCATGGCTATGGAGGAGAAGGTTTTTACATAGTCAAATTCTTACCTTTAACAATGCCCCTTAGCCACTAGCCTTGCTTTATAGGTCTCCACCTTTCTATCTACTCTGATCTTCTTCTTGAAGATACTTGCAACCAATGGGTATGTTGCCCTCAGATGCATCAACTAAGTTTCAAATCTTGTTGGAGTACATGGAATCTATTTCAGAATTTATGACTTGCCACTTTTTAGAGTCTATACTCATAATAACCTCCTCATAGGTCTGAAGATCAATATTCTCAACATTCATTCTTTTGAAATATCTTAAATATCTCTCATGAGGATGAGGTACTATTAGGATCTGAGCGACATTAAGAGGGCGGGGGGTGAATTAGTGTAGCGGATTAAAACTCGTAAACTTGAAACCGATTTCGGAGATAATTGATTCGTATGGAAATTTAGATCTGATGAAAAAAGGATTTAGCTAAAATAGTTCGAGTGAATGCAATTGAGAGTAAGGAGAAGAAAATCGAGTGATTTGCAGCTAAGTAAAGATAAGATGCAGAATATTTAAAAACTCACAACCAAAGTACGCAACGATGTATAGTGGTTCGGTCAAAAGACCTACGTCCATTTTCGAAGCCTCCTTCAATGAGGCTCCCAACTTTCACTATCAAATCTCTTGAAGAGAAAGGACCAAATATCCCTCTTACAAACTTTTACAAGTGGTTCACTCTCTTATAGATTTTTCGCAAGGAAAGAGGGAGGTGAACACTTAAGCTATTGAAATAAGACTTTGCTATAGTTTTGACTTAGTTTTCAACTTCTCAAAAGGTGCTTTCTCAGCTAAGAAAAGAGGGGTATTTATCGACTCAATTGACTTTCAAAATTGGAGTAAAAAAGAGTCCCATCCTGGGTACTGGCGGTACCATCGCCTGGCATTGGCAGTACCACTACCTGACAGAGTCCTCGGGCTCTGTGGTCTAGCGGTACCACCGCCTGCCAAACGGTACCACTGTTGGCAGGTAATAACTGCTAGCGGTACTATTGCTGACCTGGGGTGGTACCACCGCTTGCTAGGTATTAAAGTCGACAGTACCACCACTGACCTAGGGCGGTACCACTACCTAGGTCTGGCGGTGCCACCACTAACTATTCCAGCAAGGCTGAATGGGCCCTAACTTCGGTCCAAATCAACCCAAATAAGACCCAATTGGCCCTTACCAGGGTTAAATAGGATTATTACCTAATTCTTATCCTAATTATATGCTAACTACGAAATTGAAATATAATTCTAAGCAATTTTGAACCGATAGTGTCAAGTCTTCTTCCGGTGAGCTTTCCAACGAACTTATGGCGGACTTCCGACACTCTCTCGGATTTCTTCCGATGAACTCTTAGCAGGCTCCCGGACTTGTGGTGAGTTTGACGAATCTTGGGCAAGCTTCCGAACCTTCTCGGCGATCTCCGCATCCAACCATCTTTCCGACGAACTTCCGAAACCTTCGGCAAGTCCCTGATTTTTTCTCGGTTTGTTCCGACAGCACTTCCGATGATCCTTCGGATTTCCGATGGACTCTTAAACTCCCAACAACTTTACTTTGATAATTTGCTTTATGTCTTCAAGCTATCGTAGTTTATCCTGCACACTTATCTCAATAATATGGATTAGATTAAATAACCTATCAATTGATTATATCATCAAAATCCGAGATTCAACAATCTTTCCCTTTTTGATGATGATAATCAATTGATGACAGAGATAATCTTAACTCCCCCTATCTATATGTCATATTATGAGAAAGAAAATGCTTGAATTCAATCTCTTTGAATTCAAACCGAAACCGATAAGTTTCATCCATTGAACTTATCATCATGCTTAACAAGCATATTCTTTCATCTATAAATATGAAACTTAATATTTTTCACAATGTCATAACACCTATTTTTAAGTTGAATGATATACATTCATCATTTCAACAAGAGATACCAATTATAGTTTAAAATATAATATGTATCAAATGATATCGATATAAAAAACTATAAATGTAAGGCATGATATCATTAAGCGATATATCATCAAATGATAACTTATTATATCAATAAAAGATACCAATTATTAAACATGATATGATAGCAAATTTTTTTTAAAGAAGCATTTGCGATATATGTGATACATTATGATACGATACAAATTTTATTGCGATGCTTTTAAAGATATCAACTAATTTTTAATTATAAAGTATGGCAAAAGCAATTAAATTTTAAAATAAAACATATAAGACATTTTCATTCCATCATATTGCAATACACAACATATAAGTCATTTGTTAATTTATTTATCATATTCTTCTCAATACGATGCATGCAAGACATTTTATATATGACGCATGCAAGACGTTTTATCAAGTCATTTGCACATATCATCAATTTATTTGCACATTCTTCTCCCCCTTTGTCATCAACAAAAAAGAGATAAATTTGATAAAAATGATCATCATAAGGTATCATCATACATATCATTTATCAATCATATCAAACACACATGATATGTCATCCTTGACGAATAAATTCAAAAAATATTTTGATCATTTTTGTTCATGTTTATGAAATCTAAAAAAAGATAAATCATCAAAGATTCATTCATGAAGGAGGATGTAAGGCTTAAGATGTGATTTTAAAAATTCAAGAATAAAATAATAAAGTGGAAGGATAAATCATTCATTAAACATCTCATATCAATTTTAAGGTAAAATCTGTGAAAAAGAGATGTCAAAATTCATAAAGCTTCAATATGGCATTTATGAATCAACATCAAAAATTTCATAAAAAGATTCAACATGGCATTCTTATAAAGATTCATGAGGGGAAGACATTAAGTTTTAAAGCTTCAAATTGTAAAAATTTGAAATGAACATTTAAGAGCTTGATTTTTTGTTAAACCAAATCCATGACATTAAATATCTTTAGTCATGCTTAAAGGTGGTGGAGGAAGCATAAAATCAATTTTACTACATCATTAAGATCCATCATTCAAAGGAGGAAAGCAACATCATGATACCAAATCATCCAAAACTTTTACAATATCATGAAGGCTTTAAAAATATTACGATCGAAAATGATAGCTTCATTAAAATATTACAATCGAAGGATAAAAATGAGTGTAAATATATCATTTAAAATAATATCAAGGTTGAGATTTATCAAAACCGATTTTACCATTTCATTAAAAGGTATGACATAACTCAAAAATTCATTAATCAAAGAGGAGAATCAAAATATTACGATCGAAGGACAAAAATGAGAACTTCACTCAAAAGATGATATTGTAAAGATGTCATCCGAAAACAAGAAGATAATATCAAGATGAGACAATGAAAGCCAAAGTTGAGAAATTTCGAAAAAAATATATATAATATCATATATTAGAATAATTTAGCATGCCTAACTCTCTTCTAATGAAGTCAAATTATTCTTCATTTAGGGGTTTTGTGAAGATGTCCGCTAATTGGTATTTTGTATCAATAAATTCTAGAGTGACATCATTATTATTGATATGATCTCATATAAAATGATACCTAATGTGAATGTGCTTAGTTCTAAAGTGTTGAATAGGATTCTTGGTTAAACAAATAGCACTTGTGTTATCATATTTTATGGGAATATTGTTTAAATGAATTCCATAGTCTTTTAAAATATTTTTCATCCAAACAACTTGTGCACAACATGCGCTAGCTGCTATGTATTCGGCTTCCGCCGTGGATAGTGCAATCGAATTTTGTTTCTTGGAAGTCCAAGAAACAAGTGCATGTCCTAAAAATTGGCATATTCCGGATGTCCTTTTTCTATCTATTCTATATCAACCAAAATTCGCATTCGCATAGGCTTTTAAATCAAAGTCATCGGATTTTGGATACCATAATCCTAGGTTAGGGGTTCCTTTAAGATATCTAAGGATTCTTTTAATGGCTTTAAGGTGAGATAGCTTAGGATTAGTTTGGAATCTTGCACATAGACCTACACTAAACATAATATTCAGTCTAGTTACGGTGAGGTAAAGTAAGCTACCTATCATTCCCCTATATGTTTTCTGATCAAAATTTTCTCTACTTTCATCCAAATCTAATTTAGTAGAAGTGCTCATAGGAGTGCTTATAGCTTTTGAACCATCAATGTTAAATCGTTTTAACAATTCTAATGTATACTTTGTTTGATTAACAAATATACCATCACTAAGTTGTTTAATTTATAATCCTAAAAAGAATGTTAATTCACCCATTAGACTCATTTTAAATTCATGACTCATATACTTGGCAAATGATTCACATAGTGATTCATTCGAAGAACCAAAAATAATATCATCAACATATATTTGAACAATAAGAAAATTATTTTTAAAATATTTAAACAACAATGTAGTATCAACCTTGCTTTTAGTAAAATTATTTAAAATAAGAAAGGAACTAAGCCTCTCATACCAAGCTCTAGGGGCTTGTTTTAACCCATAGAGAGCCTTAGTTAATTTAAACACATGATTAGGAAGAAGAGAGTTTTCAAATCCAGGTGGTTGTTCAACAAACACTTTTTGGAAATAAAGCTATTTAAGAAAGCACTTTTGACATTCATTTGAAAAAGCTTAAAATTATTACTACTAGCATAGGCAAGGAGTATCCTAATGGCTTCCAATCTTACCACATGAGCGAAGGTTTCTTCGTAATCGATACCTTCTTCTTGGTTAAAACCTTTGGTCATTAATCTAGCCTTGTTTCTAACTACGATACCACATTCATCTTACTTGTTTCTAAAGACCCATTTAGTACCAATAACTAAATGGTCACTAGGTCTAAGAACAAGCTTCCATACCTCATTCCTCTCAAATTGATTCAATTCTTCTTGCATTGTGATAACCCAAGAATCATCTTTCAAGGCATCATCAATGCACTTAGGTTCAATTTGAGAAAGAAAAGTGGTATGGGCACAAAAATTTTTAAAAGAGGAATAAGTTTGAACCCCTTTTGATGTGTCTCCTATAATTAGCTCCTTAGGATGGGCATCTACATATTTCCATTCCTTAGGTAAGAAAAATTCAGAAGAAGATACATCCAAGTTGCTATTTTGAGGAGAGGGTTCATTTAAATTTAAACCATCAAAACCAAGATCATCATCAAAATCATTTTTCTTAAATTCAGAAACTTCATTAAAAACTACATGAATAGACTCTTCTATAACTAACGTTCTTTTGTTAAAAACACGAAAAGCTTTAGAAACGGAAGAGTAACTAAGAAAGATGCCTTCATCGGGTTTGGCATCGAATTTTCCTAAGGCATCCTTTTCATTCAAGATAAAACATTTACAATCGAAAACTTTAAAGTAAGAAACATTAGGTTTTTTGTTATTCCATAATTCATATGGAATCTTGTATAGAGATGGTCTTACTAGAACTCTATTCATGACATAAAAGTCATATTAATGACTTCGGCCCAAAAGTATTTGGGTAAACTATGTTCATTTAATATGGTTCTTGCCATTTCTTGTAAATTTTTATTTTTTCTTACCACTACTCCATTTTGTTGAGGATTCCTCGGAGTAGAGAAGTTGTGGTTATATCCATTAGATTCACAAAAATTTTGGAAGTCACGGATTTGGAATTTACCACCGTGATCACTTCGAATTGATGAAATCATGAAACCCTTTTCGTTTCGAGTAAGTTTACAAAATTTAGAGAAACATTTGAAATAATCACTTTTGTGAGCCAAGAAATACGTCCAAGTGTATCTACTATAGTCATCTACAATTATAAAGGCATATTTGCTACCTCTTAGGCTCGTTGTGTCAATTGGTCCAAATAAGTTCATATGGATCAATTGTAATGGTCTAGAGGTGCTAATTTGATTTTTTTGGTTTGAAACTACTTTTTATTTGTTTTCCTAATTGATAAGCATCATACACTTTGTCCTTGAAAAACTTGATATTAGGAATTCCTCGTACTAGTTCTCTAGATGAAATTTTAGATATTGGTTTCATGCTTGCATGGCCTAATCTCCTATGCCAAAGCCAAGCATCATCATTTAAAACGAAAAAGTATATTTCATTACTAAGTTCATCAATGTTAATGGTGCAGACATTATTTTATTTTAACGCAATCATAGATATGTTATTGTTTGGTTTCTCAATGATGCAAGTATTAGATTTAAATCTAACGATGTAACCTTTATCACATAATTGACTAATGCTCAAAAGATTATATTTTAATCCATCAACTAGTAACACATCATTAATTGAAAAACTTGATTTGTTATCTATGGTTCTCTTGCCAATGATTTTACCCTTGTTGTTATCTCCGAAGGTGACATACCCTTTTTCTTTGCTAGTGAGCATAGAGAATTAAGATGGATCTCCAGTCATGTGCCCTGAGCATCCACTATCAAGATACCATCTCTTGCTCTAGCTTGTGATGGTGAGTATGTCTACAAAAAAAGATGATTTTTAGGTACCCATTTGATTTTGGGTGCCTCAAAAATTGATCTACTAACTTTGTTATTTAGCATTGAATTATTTATGGTTCCTTTAGGAACCCATATCAATTTATGTGGACTAATTTTCTTAAACGGATATTTGTAAACAATATATCCAGATTTACAATAAAAATTATATTTCAAATGAGGTGATACATGTAATGTGGGTCCTTTAATGAAGGTGGTAGGATTTTGGTGAGATCCACTAACAAATCCAATTCCACTTCTATTTGCGACGTGACCCTTGTTTGCAAGGATCATGTCCAAACCCTTGCTACTGACCTTAAACTTGTTTAGGGTCTCTTTAAGTAGCAAGTTCTCATTTTTTATTACTTCTAAGTATTCACACTTAGAGTATGGAGGTGAAGAGAGAGTTTGAAGACTATCAAGTTTATCTAGTAATAAAGCATGCTCTTTCTTTAATAAATTGAACTTCTTATTAATAGTTCTACACTCATCAAATAATTCATGAAAAGCTATTGAAAGTTCGTTGAAAGATAAATCTTCATTAATAAACTCACATACCTAATCTCCTAAAGCTATTAGCACGAAGTTGGCCTCCTCTTTGTTGCTTGCTTTTTCGTTTTCGGAGTCACTTGAGTTATCCTACGTTGCTTTTAGAGCTTTCTTCCTCTTCGGTTACTTCTTCTTGGCTTGGGGGCATTCATTTTTGAATTGCCCCGGCTTCTTACATTCGTAACATATGACTTGGTCCTTTTTTGGTTCAAGTTTATTTTTAGTGTTATTTTTTAATTTATTTCTTCTTATGAATTTTTTAAATTTTCGAGTCAAGAGTGCAATGTCTTCGTCAAAGTCATCATCACTTGATGTTCCTTTCAAGTGGTGTTCTTGTATTCTTAATGTCATATCCTTCCTATTCTTTGGAAGGGGGTTCTCGAGCTCTTCATGAGCATGACATGTCATTTTGTAGGTCATTAGAGACCCAATAAGTTCTTCGAGAGGAAAAATTTTAAGGTCCTTGGCCTCTTGAATGGTTGCAACTTTTGAATCCCAACTCTTTGGAAGGGACCTTAAAATTTTAGTTATAAGTTCAAAATTAGAAAAACCTTTACCAAGTGCTTTGAGTCCATTGATGACATCCGTGAAGTGGGTGTACATGTCTTTGATGGACTCACTTGATTTCATTCGAAAAAGTTCGTAAGAATGCACAAGAATGTTGATTTTGGACTCTTTCACTCGGCTAGTGCCTTCATGAGTGATCTCAAAAGTACGCCAAATATCAAAAGCTGATTTACAAATTGAAACACAATTAAACCCATTTTTATCAAGTGTACAAAATAAGGCATTCATAGCCTTTGCATTTAAAGCAAAAACCTTCTTCTCCGATTTATTCCATTCAATCATCGAAAGAGAAGATTTTTGAAATCTATTTTCAATGATATTCCAAAGTTCAAAGTCCATGGAAATAAGAAAGATCCTCATACGAGTCTTCCAATACGTGTAATCCGACCCATTGAACATGGGTGGACGTGTAATTGAATGATCCTCTTGCATGTCGGAATAAGCCATCTCTCTTGGGTTTTAAACCAATTGAGAGTGACCAGGCTTTAATACCAATTATTAGGATCTGAGCGACACTAAGAGGGGGGGGGGGGTGAATTAGTGTAGTGGATTAAAACTCATAAACTTGAAACCGATTTCGAAGATAGTTGATTTGTTTAGAAATTTTGATCCGACGAAAAAAAGATTTAGCTAAAATAGTTCGAGTGAATGCAATTAAGGGTAGGGAGAAGAAAACTAAGCAATTTGCAGCTAAGTAAAGATAAGATACAAAATATTTAAAAACTCACAAACCAAAGTACGTAGTGATGTATAGTGGTTCGGTCAAAAGACCTACGTCCACTTTCGAAGCCTCCTCTGATGAGGCTCCCAACTTCCACTATCAAATCTCTTGAAGGGGAAGGACCAAATACCCCTCTTGCAAACTTTTACAAGTGGTTCACTCTCTTATAGATTTTTTACAAGGAAAGAGGGAGGTGAACACTTAAGTTATTAAAACAAGTCTTTGCTATAGCTTTGACTTAGTTTTCAACTTCTTAAAAGGTGCTTTCTCAGTTGAGAAAAGAGGGGTATTTATAGATTTAATTGACTTTCAAAAATGGAGCTAAAAAGAGTCTCATCCCTAGTTTACCGGGTACTAGCGGTACTACCGTCTGGCATTGGCGATACCACCGCCTGATAGAGTCCTCAGGCTCTATGGTCTGGCGGTACCACTGCTTGCCAAGCGATACCACTATTGGCAGGTAATAACTGTTAGCAATACTACCACTGACCTGGGGTGGTGCCATCGCTTGAGTCTGGTGGTGCCACCGCCAGACTATTCCAGCAAGGTTGAATGGGCCCTAACTTCAGCCCAAATCAACCCAAATAAAGCCCAATTGGCCCTTACTAGGGTTAAACAAGATTATTACCTAATCCTTACTCTAATTATGTGTTAACTACAAAATTGAAACATAATTCTAAGCAGTTTTGAACTGACAGTATCAAGTCTTCCTCCGATGAGCTTTCCGACGAACTTTCGACGGACTTCCGACACTCCCTCGGATTTCTTCCAACGGACTCCTAGTAGGTTCCCAGACTTATGGCGAGTTTGATGAATCTTGGGTAAGCTTCTGAACCTTCTTGATGATCTCTATGAACCTCCAACGATCTTTCGACGAACTTCTGAAACCTTCGGCAAGTCCCCAATTCTTTCTCGGTCGGTTCCGACAATACTTCTGATAATCCTTCGGACTTCCAGTGGACTCTCGAACTCCCAACAACTTGACTCCGGTAATTTGCTTTATGTCTTCAAACTATCGTAGTTAATCCTATACACTTATCTCAATAATATGGATTAGATCAGATAACCCATCAATTGACTACATCATCAAAATTCGAGATTCAATAGGTACTCTACCAGATCTACGTAAAATTGGAACTTGTATGTTAGGTACCTGAATAGACTCTAACTGTGGAATGATGCTTGAGTTAGATTCTCTAATTTCACTCAACTCTATCACGCTCCCATTATCTCCACTAAGAATGTGTTTCTTCTCAAGGAACACTGCTCTCTTGACTACAAAGACCTTTTGGTCCTCAGGGTGATAGAAATAATACTTATAAGTTTTCTTGGGGTATCCCATGAACTTGCACCGTTCTATCCTAGATTTCAACTTATCGGGGCTGTGTCTCTTAATATGGGTAGGGTAGCCCCAAATCTTAATAATCTTAAGATCGGACTTCTTCCCTTTCCATATCTCATATGGTGTTGATACTACCGATTTAGTTAAAACTTTATTCAAAAGGTAAGCCGCAAATTCTAGGACATCTCTCCAGAATGAGATGAGTAGGTCAGCGAAACTCATCATAGATTACACCATATCTAACAGTATACGATTCCTTCTTTTGGATACACCATTGAGTTGAAGTGCATAAGGAGGTATCTAGTGGGATAGAATCTCATGGTCTTTGAGAAACTGGTTGAACTCTGTACTCAAGAACTCATCTCCTCAATCTGATCGAAGAGCCTTGATACTCTTTCCTGTCTAGTTCTCTACCTCATTCTTATATTTCCTAAATTTCTCAAAAGCCTTATACTTGTATTTCATCAAGTACATATGTCCATACATAGAGAAGTCATCAGTGAATGTAATGAAGTAAGAATAACCTCCTATGACTTAAGTTGACATGGGACCACATACATCACTATGTATGAGTTCCAACAACTCAGTGGCTCTCTTTCTCTAGTTCCACTAAATAGAGAGTTGGTCAACTTTCCACGAAGGCAAGACTCACAAGTTACATATGACTCATATAGTCGAATGGATCAAAGTATCTATCCTTCAGCAACTTTTGAATCCTTCTCTCATGGATGTAAACTAGCCTACAGTGTCATAAGCTGTTCACCTCATCTCATTTCCTCTTGGACACAACTTATATTCATGATATATGGAGCAATGTATAGCATAAATAAATCATTATGCAATGTTCCTCTAGTGATGATCTTATCATCTAATATTACTGAACAACCATTGTTCTCAAAAACTAATTTATATCCACTAACTATCAAACATGAAATAAAAATAATATTTTTGATAATAAAAGGAACAAAGTAACATGCATCCAATACAATAGTAGCTCCACCAAGCAGATATAAGGTGACATCACCAATAGCCACTATAATAATTTTTGCTCTATTGTCCATCTTGAGGTTCATCTCACCTTTCGCTAATCTCCTAGGTTCTACCAGAACCTGCAACGAATTATAGATATGATAAACATTATCGGTATCCTACACTCATGTATTATCATGAATGTACTTGAAACTTCTCCAAGCTTCTATTTCGCCTTCTTTGTAAGATACTCTTTATAATTCCTCTACTAGTTATATGTGCCCTATAAGCCAATCATGTGAGTAATGGTATATGTAACACATTGTGTCAATCTCTTTGCTTATGATTATTGATTTTTTTTAATATTATTTAGATGTATATTGTGATGTCCTTGGATTTGTGCAATGGGAATCGGATCATGATGAGATCACGATAATGAGACCAATTCACCTTTAAACACAGACCCTCAATAATCCCGATCATAGGTTACTCAAGAAGGATATCGAGATAACCAAACAAACTGGTATACTGTATACCTGTCTATATAATGGAGGTGGTTAGTCTCATGGCTACTCATGTAAGGACACTAAGTATACAACGTAGGTGCTCATTGGAGAATAAGTTCACTGATTGATCCGCTTATAGAATGTTGGATGGTTAATGATACCTGTTATCAAAAAACGATTCCATAGTCCCAATAGTGTATCTAGTCCTTAGACTTGAGATACAAAAGATGTCTTATATAAGTATTCCACTCTTTGATACCAAACTTATAGGTTTGGAAGTTCCAGATCTAGCTAGTACAGCTAGTTATTGGGAGTGATAACCAATTTATAAGAGCTATTGAGTGTCGATAGAGGATCAACCGCTCTCGGTATCATGAGAGGAATATCTCATATGTTCTTGCTTAAATAAATCCTTGGCCAAGGTTGTTTGGATTGAGGTAGAAAGAGTTCTCTAGGAGAATCCGATTAGAGCGAGACTCGAGAAGAGACCGTATAGGCCTAACAGCACCATGCCTGGTATAGGGTCTCTGGGATATTAGATGGAAGAGAGACTATATGTACATGGTAACTGAGGACAGATAGGTCCAAAGGATTAAATTCTCTTGTATCATCTAGGAACTATGGCATAGTGGCCTAGTATGCCTATAGTCGATGAGTTAAGTGAATTATTATTGAGATAATAATTCACTGAGCCAAAACAAGTTCTGACAAGTATAACTTACGGCCAGCTCAATATTGGGCCTAGAGGATCACACATATATGGTAGGTGTTGTGACGAGTAGAGGTTCGAATATAAGATATCCGTCAGAGCCCCTATCTTATTCGATATCCGTTAAGCCCTTGAATTATTAGATCTTATAGATGAGATCCAGTAAGAGCTAATAAGATATTATTGGGTAGAGACTCACTAATCTAAGAGGCTTGGGTAATTGGATGGAGATCCAATACCAATAAGATAAGATCTATTAGGGTTAAGTTGATAGGGGATCTCTATAAATAGGAGAGAACCAAAGGCTCATAGGCTAGGGTTTTTGGTAGCCACCTCCTATTCTCCTCCCCCTCTCCTCCTCAACCAGTAGCCCTAGTTTGGAACATGTGGATAGCAAGAAGGGTTGGCCCCTTTTTGATTGCATAGTACATGCAACGAGGAGATTTGAGCAGCGATTTGAGGAGCATCGTCATAGCCTCTACCGTATCGATTATCACTAGAGAGGAGGATATTTGAACTCCTTCATTCAGTCTTATAGATCTATAGGAATTTAGGGATATACGATCTCCCTATGCAATTCTCTTACACGTAGTTTTTCAGTTTCATAAGTTTTGCACACCAACTTTGCACGATGATAAGAACCTCTTTTTTCGTGGGAAATCGATTATTTTTATTTTTGTTCTTCCACTGCACATATGATATCATCGCAGATTTTCCAACAGTGGTATCAGAGCTAGGTTGCTCATGTAAAAGATTAACTTTTAAACTGCAAGTGTTGTGTTCAATCATGTAAGAATTATTTTATGCGATTACTATGAATTTTTGTCATAGATATCAAATCTATGTTGTAATTTTTTTTCTCTATTATGAGGTATTTTACAGAGGGCTTTTGATGTCAAATATGTTGGCACAAAAGATGAAGAAAGGATAGCAACTATTGATGTCCCTTAGATTGGCCAAAGGCTGCTTGCAGCCTTGCCCGAGATCTTTTCTTGCTGCTCTCTGTTAGGGATCAAGAATGACACTAAGAGGGGAGGGGGAGTGAATTAGTGCAGTGGTAAATTACAATAAATTCAATGATTTTATAAAACCCCATATGATAAAAATCATGTTTTGTATTATCAAAGTAGTATCGGTGAAATCATATCGAAAAAGCTCTAACTTAAAGATGTTTGCAGAGATGAGAAAGTAGAGCAGTAGTAGAGATGGTTTGTAGTAAGGATAAACAACAAGAAATAAATGCAAACCCAATTTTTATAGTGGTTTGGTCATCCGACCTACGTCCACTCCCGATTCCTCTTTGCTTGAGGCCACCAGCTTTCCACTAGTTATCTTCCTTCTAATGGGCGAAGACAAAGTCCCTTACAATACCTTCTCCTTTTGACGGGCTTAGGAGATAACCCTTACAAGCACTCCACTTCTCTCTTTAGGTGGAATACAAATGAGAACTAGAGGAGGGATTTCTAAAGTGATTTGAATAGCATTTTTTTACTTTCAAATTCTCTATGCTTGTATATTCAACCCAAGGATGAGAAGGGTATTTATAGGCTCCAATTGGATTCAAACTTGGAGCTAAAAATCATCCCATCCCAGATCTACCAGGTTATGATGGTACCACCACTAGTGCTGGGTGGTACCACCACCCAATACACCATAACACTAGGTGGTATCACCGCCCAGACAACTTGGAAGACCAAGCCTTGGGCGGTGCCATCACCCCAGTCTGGCGGTTCTACTGCCAGACAAGGTTCAGCAACCCTGTTTGGGTCTTGAGTCCAGCCTAAACTTATCTAGGTACAGGCCCAATTAGCCCCTGATTAGATTGGCCTAATTATAACCCAATTAACCTAATCCTACTTTGATCTAGATAATTATTACAACGTGAATCATAAGCATTCTATTGCCCGACACATCATTGGTCGATGCTTCATCCGGTTCTTTGGCGCATCATCCTCTTTTGCAGCTTGTTATCTAATTGGCAGCTGACCTCCACATCCCTAATCTCTTTGGTGTAATTTCACTCTTCTTGGCCTGATGCCCGATTTCTTTGTCCGAAGCCTTTTGTCGATCGTCGATCAGACCTCTGGTTCAACGTCCAATCTCCTAACATGTTCTCATCCAGTACAACATTGATTCATCCTACATCAATTGTCTAATGCTGATCGAGAGTAGACCTGCGTTGCTCAAAATGTAGTTAGATAAATAAAACACAATCAATTAGTTTCATCATTAAAATATGAGATTTAACAATCTCTCCCTTTTTGATGATGACAACTAATTGATGATGGAGTTAACCTTAACTCCCGAAATTTAAATAAACTCCCCCTATCAATATTCGCTATCAATATTCCATATTGATAGAAAATTCAAAATTCAAAAATTTTGAATCAATCATCATGCAAAATCATAATGTTCAATACAAAATATAATGCATGATATCATCAATGTACTTCTCCCCCTTTGTCATCAACAAAAAGGAGAAGTTGCATCTAGCAAGATTAATAGATGTGCAAATTTTACAACATTCAAGCTAAAATTATAGCATACATCACTTTAAAGCATTCTATCATAATAAGTTTCAAGTTCATGCAAGTATAGCAATTTTTCATCACTTGCTTCTTATGTAAGATTGCACTTTGCTTCTCTTGAGATTGTAAGTGTTAGAACCCTTATGGATTCTAAGCTTGGGGTTGATCTCTTTAAGAGATCGGCCTCCTTGGAGCTCTATAGGGGTTCCTTCCCCCAAGTTGTTGCTCAAAGGCTGCTAAAAGAATTAATCTATTCATGAAGAAAAGAGGGAGAATACATGGCTATTTATAGGGCTTCTAAACCCCAACTCCTAATAGGACTCCTACTTAAGACCCCTACTTCTAATCAATTCCTAATGCTTTCTAAGAAGCAACCTCCAAACTAATCTTAACCTAGCCAGCCTCTTCACCTCTTTAATAGGGGGTCGGCTAGATAGGATTTACATGAATGCCCTTAGGATTTACATGTTGCCCCCTTCAATGAAACTAAATTAGGACTCTCCAAGCTAGAGTCCTAACAGACTCGTCCTCTTCAAATCAGCCTTGTCCTTGAGGCTGACGCTCCATGAATTCTAAAAATTTGATCTTCTAGTCGTTATAGTTCTCTCAAGTGGCATCTTCTGCTGGTAGGTTCGCCCACTGTATTAGCACTTCAGTAGTGGGTCGTCGTCATCGAGTCATGATCCGTCGATCAATAATGACATTCGGTCGGGTCTGGAGCTCTCCTTGGGTAGTCATATTTAGTAGGTGGCTTTGGGCTGTCTTGTTTTGTCTCAACTTGAGCTTCAAACACGATATATGGAAGACTGGATAGATTCGGGAGCTGGCGGGTAAGTCCAATCTATATGCTACTACTTTGATGCACTCCAAAATTTCATAGGGTCCATAGAACCGAGGTGAAAGCTTCATGGATGCTCTGGTTTGGATTGATGTTTGTTTATATGGCTGGAGGCGTAGGAAGACCTAATCTTCTACTGAAAATTCTCTTTCACCTTTGTGTTAATCATATTATTATTTTATCTTTACTTGTGCTATAGTGAGATTATCTTTTAGTAATTGCAGCATTTTATCTCTGTCCTATAGTTCCTTGTCTACTTGTTCTACTTTAGAGGTACCCAACACATATTTTGGGATTACAGGGGGAGGTCAGCCATACATAGCCTCATAGGGAGTACATTTTGTGGATGAATGATAGGTTATATTATACCACCACTCGACCCAGGGAAGCCACTGTCCACTCTTTTGGTCGATCACTGGTAAAACATTTCAGGTATGTCTCCAAGCACCTATTTACTACTTCAGTCTAGTCATCGGTTTGTGGGTGATGTCGTACTCATCTTCAACTTGGTACCTTGCATCTAGAATAACTCTGTCCAAAATTTGCTCGTGAAGACCCTATCACAATCACTTACAACATATCTCAGCATCCCATATAATTTTACAATATTCTCCATAAAGATTCGAGTAATACTAGAAGTAGTGTAAGGATTACGAATAGCGCAAAAGTGAGCATACTTTATAAGGCGATCAACCACGATAAGAATTGTATCTTTTCCTTGTGATGAGGGAAGCCCTTTGATGAAGTCCATTGATATATCAGTCCATACTGAGTCCGGGATGGGTAGAGGTTGCAGTTTTTCGGGACTTACCACTATCTCGCCTTTATGTCATTGACATACATTACATTGTGCTACAAATTCAGCAATAATATTTTTTATCCCTACCCAATAAAAAATTTTCTTAATTTTCTTATAGATTCTAAGGAACTCGGAGTGCCCGGCCGTAAGTGTGGAATGCATCTCTTGAAGGATGGTCTTTATGCAAGTAGAATTTGACACAAGCACAATGCATCACTTATAACGCAAGTCTTTTAAGTCCCAATTATAACGATCCATAGAGCTTGGTGCTTCCTCCAATTTTTTTATGATCTTACTGGTCTTCGGATCATCTTGTCATTCCCTCTTAATATCCTCAAGAAGTCATTGGTCGGATATGAAATGACCAAAAATTTAGCTTGCTTGGGTAACCGCAAAAGCACATCTGCAATAATATTCTCTTTCTCCTTTTTGTAAGTTATTTCATAATCATATCCAAGAAGTTTTATTACCCATTTTTGTTGCTTGGGGGAAGATATCTTCTACTCTAAGAAATATTTTAGGCTTTTATGGTCGTTCTTGATTTGAAAGCTTTATTATCCATTTGGCCACTGCATGCACAATCACGAGCATCTCCTTGTCATAAATAGTCATCTTGAGATAAGGAGATAACACCTTACTGGTATAAGCGAGGGAGCAATCATCTTGTATTAGTATAACATCAATTCCGACTCTGGAGGTATCGGCTTCAATAACAAAAGTCTTACCGAAGTCGGGTAGCGCTAGTATGGGCGTTGTCGACATTGCGACTTTAAGTTTGTCGAAGGCAGTGGTGGCTTTGTACGACCATTGGAAAGCATCTTTTTTTAGTAAGGAAGTAAGGAGTGTATTGATTTTTCCATAGTTTTTTACGAACTTATGGTAGTAGCTTGTTAAATCGAGAAAGTCGTACAGTGATTTTATGTTCCTCGGGGTCGGCCAGTTCTGCATTGCTTCAATTTTGGAGGGGTCCATCGCCACACCTTCCTCTGATGTGATATGCCCAAAATATTTCACCTTCTATTGAAGAAAGCTGCACTTCAATTTTTTGACAAAAAAAACATGTTCTCGTAAAATCGTTAAAATAAGTCGTAAGTGCTGAAAATGACTTTCAAGAGAATGACTGTAAATAAGGATATCGTCGAAGAAAATCAACACAAACTTACGAAGATAACTCTGGAAAATATCATTCATAAGGCTTTGGAAGGTGGAGGGAGCATTGGTGAGACCAAAGGGCATTACCAGAAATTCGTAGTGGTTGTTGTGCGTTCGAAAGGCGGTTTTCAGTATGTCTTCTTCGCACACTCGTATTTGATGATGCCCGGATTAAAGGTCCAGCTTTATGAAAACTCATGCCCCCTTTAATTCATCAAGCAATTCATCTACTACTAGAATAAGGTACTTATCCTTGACGGTTATGCCATTGAGAGCTCGGTAATCAATGCACATTCGCTATGTCCCATCCTTCTTTTGTACAAGGAGCACCAGTGAAGAGTAGGGGCTGCAACTCGGTCGAATAACTACTGTTTCGAGCATCTCTTTTACAATCCTTTCTATTTCATCTTTCTGGTGATGTGGATATCGATATGACCGAGTATTTATTGGAGGTTTACTCGGAAGAATTGGTATACGATGATCATACCGACGAGTAGGAGGTAGGCTGCGCGATTCGTCAAATATATCTGAAAATTCAACAAGCAAGGGAAGTAGGTTTATGTTTTCAAATTTGGTTGGCTCTCTTTTAGATTGCTGCTCAAGTTGTACCAAAAAGCCGTTGTATGCTTTATGCAAAACTTTCTCCATTTGTTATGTGCAAATTATCGTTACGTCGTGCCTCACAATTCCCGCGCAATATCACTTGTTTCCCCTTACTATAAAATTTCATAATTAGTTTCAAAAAATCCAAGAAACATCACCCAATGTCGTCAGCCATTCAATGCCAAGTACAGCCTCATAATCATCAAGAGAGAGGAGGAAGAATCTATAATTATCTCTTGGTCCTACAACAATAGTTTCACTCACGAGCACCTATGATCATACTTCAAAATTCATCCGTCAGTGACCTTAACGTCAAACCTGCTGCAATTCTCAATAGGTAAGGCCATCCAAACAGCAACCTTGCTGTTCATAAAATTATTAATGCTCCTGGTGTTAATAAGAATGGTGATCGGTTGTTGCTTCAGTAGTCCTCCCACTTTCATCGTTTGAGGGTTCGCGTAACTGGCAAGGGCATGCATCGTAATATCAACCGGCTACTGTTCTTCATCCATGACCTCTTCCTTATGCTTTTAGACCTCCTCCTCCATATCTTCAAAAGGTTCAATTAGTAGCAATGATCGTGGTTCCACAGCTCATCGTAATGCCAACAAAGACCCTTTGTTGATCGGTCACATAGTTCTTCTCTTGTCAATTTTTTTAGTAGTGAAGGATGGCTAGAGTAGAAAGAGGTTTATATGCCACAGGCCTAGGAGAGGTTTTCATCCTCCGAGCATCTTGGTTGAGCCGTTCTTCTTGTATTTGGGTGAAAGAATTCACAGTCATCATGGTACGGGGCTATCACGCTTTAACCTCCCCTTTTATCTCTAGCTTTAGTCCTTCAATGAATGTTCCTAACAATTGACGGTTAGTTCAATTATTAGCAAGGTAGGATAGTTTCTCAAACTTGGTTTGGTACTCTTAAATCGTAGAGGTTTGTCGAATCTGTGTGAGTTGGCCATCGATATTTTCATACTGCGTAGGTCCAAAATGGTTCAGTAGTGCATTCTTAAATTGATTCCACGTCGGAACCCCATGATTATATTCTAGCCAATTGTACTATTGAATAGCATTTCCTTCAAGGTGGATGATAGCAATTTCCATCATAGCATCATCCGACATTTGGTAGTAGCAAAAGTAACGTTTGACGCGCGAAATCCACCCCGCCGGGTCTCCATTTTCCCATTGCAGGAACTCCACCCTTATGCGTGGCTGAAGCATATCTGAGGGCTGTCCCTCCTTCTCTGGAGGCCTCTATGAACTCTCTCATCACTGAAATTTGATTGGACTCGGTGGTTGTCCAATTCTGAATTCTGCAAACAAAGCGTACAATTTGTATTCCAAGTATGATTCAAGCCATGATTCAATCCGAGATTCCAATGCTTCAAATTTGACATCAATTGGATATTAAAAAGCCATAACATATGTCTGTAGATCAGAGATATCCTTGTCTTTTTTTTTGTTTATGGGTTACTGGCATAAGGTTCGGACAATAAATCGATGATAGAAGGGTTCGGCTATAATGATTTACTATTTTGGGCTATGGTTTTTGATGCTGTTAGGGTTATGAAAATAGGTTATGATAACTGCATCTTAAGGCTAGAGGGATGCCCTAAAGACATCTTGGTTGGTGGTAGCAAGATGGCTAGGGTTTGGTAGGTTACGGAGAAGAAAAAGGACAAAGGTGCAGCACCAAATTTTTTCATCGAAAAAATTCCAATAGTAAAGATGTAATTTTTTCCAGCAATTCTCAATAGAGATTCAAGTAAAACTCAAAAGAAATCTACTGGTAAGGGAGAGGTAATGCTATTAAAAATTTTATAGAAGGAAACGACAATAAGAGGTTTGGCAAAATTAAGGATCACAGAAAGGTACTACAGTAAATTTTTACGTCTAAAGTATAGCAGCTTGGACGTAAAAAATCAGTGGTTTATATTGAGAATTTTTCAACAAAACCAAAGGCAAATCTGCTATTAGGAAGTGTCAAAGCCGTCATAAAAATTTTGTAGAGATTTGGATAGAAAAAATATAGTAGCAAGATCAAAAAAATAGTATTATATAGTTAAAATTCTACAGTGCATCTTTCATCGTAGAGATGAAAACTTTACGATGAAAAGTTTATACAGCAATATAGGAATAATTTTTTTAAATTTTTTGAATAAGGATAACTAAATTGCAGTAGTAGTAAGGTAGAAAACTAGAACATGTTGTAATTCACAGGGAGATCAAAGGATGATCCGCGCTGGTAGAGATGATGAAATTTGACGATGATCTTTTAAGCAATTGTGGGAATTACTTTGGATGGCTGTGGAGGGCTGATGGATGACTGTGGAAGGGCAGTGAGACATCAAGAATGTTGCTCTAATACCAAGTGTTAGAACCCTTATGGATTCTAAGCTTGGGATTTATCTCTTTAGGGGATCGGCCTCCTTGGAACTCTATAGGGGTTCCTTCCTCCAAGTTGCTACTCAAAGGCTGCTAAAAGGATTGATCTATACATGAAGAAAAGAGGGTAAATACATGGCTATTTATAGGGCTTCTAAACCCCAATTCCCAATAGGATTCCTACTCATGACCCCTACTTCTAATCAACTCCTAATGCTTTTCTAAGAAGCAACCTCCAAACTAATCCTACCCTAGTCGGCCTCTTCACCTCTTTAATAGGGGTCGACTAGATAAGATTTACATGAATACCCTTAGGATTTATATGTTTGCCCCCTTCAATGAAACTAAATTAGGACTTTTCTAGGTAGAGTCATAACAGTAAGGTAGCAATTTTTGTAATGTTCAAGATAGTAAGTTTTCTACTCTTGAGATTGCAAGCTGTCTTTCTTTGTAAGTTCTAGCTAGCTATATTTCTTTCTCTTGTGATGCATAAGCTAGCAAGCTAACTCCCCCTTTATCATTGTCAAAAAGAAGGAAGGAAGGAATACAATAATACAAAAATTTGCTTTATATCCATTTTTAAGTTATGACAAAAGAGGTATTAAAGAAGACTTGTATAAATATTTCAATCATAACAATCAAGTCTTGAATTGTAATTTATCATTCAACCTAGCATATTTTCTCTCCCCCTTAGTCAATGTCAAAAAGAAGGAAGGAAATATAATAATATATAAACTTTTCACATAAAAAATTACATCAATCAATATTTCAATCATCACATGATACATATAAGACAACAATGCAAGAAAATCATGTCATGAAGGATATAAATATAAAAAATCAATAAGGATCAATTCATGAATACCAAAAGATATCATTCATGATTCATCAATATTCTTTTAAGATCAAGGTCAAGATTCATTTGATAATAAATAACAAAAAGAGTAACTTGATTCATACATAAGAATTTTCATCAAGATTTTATAGGAACCAATTCCAAGTATCAAGATATCAAGATTACAAAACAAAAGTTTCAATTATCAAGATATCAAGATCATAACTTGGATTGTTTTCCTCTTTAGTAAGTGGTAAAAAAAAACAATCATAGAGAAAAGGATTTCGATTTCAAGTCATAAGTCTGAGAAATCAAAATAGAAGTCATGAATCATTTTGAAAATCTCATTCTAATCAATTTGTCAACTCCAAACACATCATCAAAATCACATTCAAGAAATTCATGAGATTCACAAAACATACATGGATTCATCATTTGTCTTTTATCGAAAAATCGAAAACTCTAGAGATAGAAAAATTTCAAGAAATATGTATTTTCTTTTTATGATTTACTTCATATAAGCATATCTTTGCCTTTAATAAAAACAAGTTTCAAGAGAAATCATTAAGACCAAAAGCATGATACACACATTTAATTTCAAAACATTCATCTTGATTATTTTCATGAGATTCACAAGCTTCATGGAGTGAATTCAAAAATGCATTTTCATTTCATACAATTTGATATCACATAGGAATTTTTAAATTTTTTCCAAAATCATGTATCATCCAAAAAGCAAGTTTCGTCATAAAAACCATCAAGTTCAAATATAACACAAAGCATCTTCAAATGAAAGATTATGATAGTACGTTTTTCGTTTTTATGTGTTTCATTTCATATGAATTGTTTTTCGTATAAAAGACATGCATCATGTTTAAAACCAAAAGCCAATTCAAAATCATCAAGATACACATACATTTTCATTTTCAAAAACACTAGCATGATATATTTTTTAAAATAATTTTTATTTCCTACTAACTAAATTAAGCAATTCATGAAAAATATCAAGTAATCTCATAATAAGTTAAAAGCACCTTGGGTGAGTTACTTACCTCATTGTCGAGAACCGTCAAAGCATAGTTTGTCGTTTCACCTTCGGATGCACTTGATTATTCTTGAAGCTCTTCCTTCTTCTTTGGCCTCTTTTTCTTTTCTTTTGTGTGCTCACCTTTGGAGCTCTTCGGCTTCTTGTGTTCATAGCAAGAGTTGGTATTCTTTTTAAGTTCATTTGTATTTTTTAATTCTTATTTAATAAACTTTTTAAATTTTAATGTTTCAAGGTCCTCAATATTATCCTCATCACTTGAGTTATTACTTGAGTTATCACTCAAGTGGCATTCTCTTGTTCAAAGTGCTAAATCCTTCTTGTTCTTTGGAAGGTGATTCATATGTTTATCAAGTTCCAAAAAGCTCATTTCATAGGTCATCAATGAGCCAATTAGTTCTTCCAATGTAAATTCATTTAGATCTTTAGTTTCTTGTATCACTGTTACTTTAGGATCCCACCTTTTTGGAAGGGATCTTAAGATCTTGTTAGTGAGTTCAAAATTCAAAAAACATTTACCAAGACTTTTCAAACTATTGACAACATCCGTGAAATTGGGTGTACATATCGCCGATAGTCTTGCTTAGTGTTATTCGGAAAAGCTTAAAACCATGCATTAAGGGATTTACTTTCAAGTCTTTGACTCTACTAGTGCCCTCATGTGTGATTTCAAGTGTGTGCTAAATATCGAAGGCCGATTCGCAAGAAGAAATCCGATTGAATTCAGTTTTATCTAAGGCATAAAATAAGGCATTCATAGCCTTTGCATTTAACGAAAAAGATTTTTTCTCTAAATCCGACCATTTGTTCATCGGTTTAGAGAGAGTTTGAAAATAGTTTTCAATAATATACCATAAATCCAAATTTAAAGAAAGCAAGAAAACTCTTATTCGAGTTCTCCAATAGGTATAGTCCGATCCATTAAAGAAGGGAGGACGAACAATCGAAAAACCCTCTTGAAAGCCGTAAAGAGCCATTTCTCGTGGGTGTGAATTCGAAAGAAAAACGACATGGCTCTGATACCACTTGTTGGGGATCGAGAACGACACTAAGAGGGGGGGAGGGGGGGGGTGAATTAGTGCAGCGATAAATTATGACAAATTCAATGATTTCGTAAAACCTCATACGATAAAAATTATATTTCGTATTATAAAAGCGATATCGGTGAAATCATATCGAAAAAGCTCTAACTTAAAGTTGTTTATAGATATGAGAAAGTAGAGCAGCAGTAGAGATGGTTTGTAGTAAGGATAAACAATAAGAAATAATTGCAAACCCGATTTTTATAGTGGTTCGGTCATTCAACTTACGTCCACTCCCGATTCCTCTTTGCTTGAGGTTACTGGCTTTCCACTAGTTATCTTCCTTCCAATGAGTGAAGACAAAGTCCCTTACAGTAACTTCTCCTTTTGATGAGCTTTGGAGATAACCCTTATAAGTACTTCACTCCTCTCTTTAGGTGGAATATAAATAAGAACTAGAGAAGGGATTTTTAAAGTGATATAAATTGTGTTTTTCTAGTTTCAAATTCTTTGTGCTTGTATATTTAACCCAGGGATGAGAGGGCTACTTATAGACTTTAATTATATTCAAACTCAGAGCCAAAAATCATCCCATCCTGGGTCTACCGAGTTCTGGCGATACCACCACCAGTGCTGGGTGGTACCACCACCTAGTACACCCTAACACTGGGCAGTATCATCACCCAGATAACTTGGGAGATCGAGCCCTGGGCGGTGCCACCGCCAGATAAGGTTTAGTAACCCTGTTTGGGCCTTGAGTCTGACCCAAACCTGTCTGGGTATGGGCCCAATTGGCCCATAATTGGATTGGCCTAATCGTAACCCAATTAACCTAATCCTACTTCGATCTAGACAATTATTGCAATGTGAATCGTAAGCATTCTATTACCTGGCACATCAATGGTTGGTGTTTCATTCGGTTCTTCAACGCATCGTCCTCTCTTATGGCTTGTTGCCCAATCGATAGTTGACCTCCACAGCCCCATTCTCCTTGGCACAACTCATCTCTTCTTGGCCCGATGCCCAATTTCTTTTTCCGAAGCCTTCTACCGATTGTCGATCAGACCTTCGACTCGACGTCTAATCTCTTGACGTGTTCTCATTCAGCGTAACACTGATTTATCCTGCATCAATTATCTAATGCTGATTGAGAGTAGACTTGCATGACTCAAAACATAATTAGATAAATAAAACATGATCAATTAGTTTCACCATCAAAATTCAAGATTCAACACTATCGACCTAGCCAAAAGCAATAGGAATAAGAACAACAAGGTTGCTCTCGACCTGCTACATGGCAGCCCCTGCAACTAGGTTTCCTAGATACAAGGGGCACCCCTAGCAGCTAGGGTATCATGGCCGTAGGGGTTGTCCTAGCGGCCAGGACTCCTGGTCGTATGGGGCAAGCTGGCGGCCAGATTTCCTAGCCGCCCAAGGCTACCCTACAATCAGGGTTTCCTAGCTGCAAGGGACTCCTTGGTAGCTAGAGTTTCCTAACCATACAAGGCAGCCTTGTGGCCTATGATTCCTGGCCACAAGGGAGTCCTTAGTGGCTGAGATCTCCTAGCCACAGAAAAGATTTCTTACCTTATGGGGATATCCTCTGGTAGGATACCCTAAAGGACAGCAAAGTAATTAATTAAATAATTTAATTAATTATAATTATTATTATCTAGTAGTCCTACATGATGATGATATATACATGTGATGTATGATGTGGACGGATGATCATGGACCATGTGATATGTGCGTACATGTGATTATTATTATTGGGGCTTACGAGCCTCTATTTTTTTCTCATTTATTATCAGGCTTGTATGCCTGTAATTAAGTTATAATTACATGAGAATGTGTGATGAAAGCGTGGAAGCGATAGTGGACCCACGAGGGTGAATCGGATGATTGCGACGTATGGAGATGTGTCGAGATGCCGACGGAACCGATGAGGATGAGATGGATGATCACAAGGCATGCAGATACACCATTGCAAACATAGATCTTGATGTGAGTGATTGGGCCCACTGGCTTAGGCTTGATCACATTAGGATGTGGTCCATGATCATCTAGTGTGATTGTTCATATGATGTGTGATTATATATACACATACTATATATATATATATATATATATATATATATATGCATGTGATGTAGATATATATTAAATATGTATGTATGTGACATGTCATAGGAGACCAAATTAAAAAAAATCTCCTCTCTTAATAATATTAAGTCGATAAATATGAGATAATTAGATTGATCCACGTGGCCTTCCATCGTTATAGGTAGGAATCGATTCCCAGTATGGATTGAGTTAGTTGAGTCCCTCGAGGCTCACCTATATCGCGATTCGCTATCTTGCCTACGACATAGAGATGTCATCGGTGACCTGAGCATATGATATGCTTGGTTCAGTCCCTCAAGGGCATATTATCAAATCAAACTCATCTTATAACAATGGTGAAGACTTAACCAAACATCATAGTTGGTTGAGCCCCTCGAGGCCATGGTGGTTCAGAAGTCGAACAGGACAGGAATCATAAAGAGTCATGATTCGCAAGAGTTGCCTACCTTTATGGGTTTAATGTGATTGGTCGAGTCCCTCGAGGCTATGTTAAGACGTCGATTGAATCCTGATTCGCAAGAGGTCTTCGATTCATATACCAGAGGGAGTTATGTGTTTCATGAGAAAATAGTGGGAGTAGATTAAGATAGAAGTTCTTATCTTAATTGTTTAATTTTTATAAAATCTGTATATTATTTATTTCTGCTACATCTTTATTTTCAGAAAAATATTGCTTTCAAATCTTTTACGTGGCATACTTGATGTCAATTGCCTCACTAGTCCAAACTATACGGATTGGCTCCGTAACTTATGAATAGTTCTCACGACGGAGAAAATTATGTACATCCTTGATATAGTAATCCCTACACCCGATGAAGGGGCAAGTGAGGATGAGATCACTCGCTATGTGAAGTACATAGATGGTTCCACTCTTGTTCAGTGTTACATGTTGGCCTCTATGACTCTTAAGTTACAGAGACATCATGAAAATATAGATGTCAATTCCATACTCCTACATCTCCATAAACTATTTAAGATACAGGAAAGAACTCAATGATGTGAGATATCGAAGAGTCTCTTTCGTACTAGGATGACTGAGGGGATATTGGTTCAGAACCATGTCCTTAAGATGATTGAGTGGATAGAGAAACTCATAGGTCTAGGAATGGTTCTAGAGGATAACTATATGTGGATCTTGTGCTTCAGTCTGTTGGGCTAATAGCCCAAATTCAACCCATATGGACTTTATCAACCCACAGCCCATCTCTTTCCTCCTAAACCCTATCTTAACTTAAACTCTAGTTTAAATAGGGGCTAATGGTGGTTGCGAAAATTGAGGAGAAAACTGCAGCAAAGGGCAGAAACTTCATAGCAGTAAAATAGATTCAAAGAGAGGAGAAAAGGGCATAAAAACAAGAGAAAAAGAAAGGGAAGAAGTCAAAGAAAACACAGAAATTGTTCTCATTCATCCAAACAGTTTCTTATCTCAGGTTAGATCAGATCTACAGTGAATTTTTACTGTGATTGCTTGGGGAGGTTTTGGATATTGTGCACAGTGACGTGATCCTTATATCCCAATTATTCTCTTGTGATTGTTGCTTGGGTTTTGGGCAAGAGATTCAAGAATTGTACATTCATTATTTCTATAGTGGATTTTCTCTGATTTGTCCTGTGGTTTTTACCCTTCACGTTGAAGGGGTTTTCCACGTAAATCTTGGTATTCTATTTGATTGTGATTTCCGTTTAATTCTGTTGTGTGTTACGGCCTGCTAGTATTTGTTCATATATAAAAGTTCTTCTTTGTTTATTGCCTCTTTTTTATCCTATCAACTGGTATCAGAGCAAGGTTTTGGTGATTTAATTTTTGTGTTTGAACATGGAGGCTGGTAGTGTTTCTCACATGATTAGTTTAAACGGAAACAATTGGATGATATGGAAACCAAGAATGGAAGATCTCTTATATTGCAAAGATTTATATGGACCTTTGCAAGGGGATAGTGAAAAACCTATAACTATGACAGATGATGAGTGTAAGAGATTAGATTGAAAAACGGTTAGGTTTATTAGACAATGGCTCGATGATAGTATCTTTCACCATGTTTCTACTGAAAGTTCTGTATATTCTCTTTGAAAAAAGTTGGAAGGTCTCTATGAAAGAAAAATAGCTAGCAATAAAGCTTTTTTGATCAGAAAACTTATGAACCTGAAATATAAAGAGGGTGCTTCTATTACTAAGCATTTAAATGAAATGCAGAGTATTACTAACTAGTTATCTTCTATGAAAATGTTTCTTGATGATGAGTTGCAGACATTGTTACTTCTCAGTTCATTGCCAGAAAGTTGGAAGACACTGGTGGTTTCCCTCAGTAATTCTGTGCCAGATAGTATTATTACCATGAGTCAAGTAATAAGCAGTTTGTTGAATGAGGAGTTGAGAAGAAAGAACTCAGCAGTATCTCAAATTGATTCACAGACACTTATCTCAGAGAACAGAGGAAGGTCAAGGTCTAAAGATAGAAGTAGTTCACGCATAGGTAGAAGCAAGTCAAGATCAAGAAAAGATATTATTTGCTATAACTATGGTGAGAAAGGACATTATAAGAATCAATGTAAGCAACCTAAGAAAAGTAAAAAAAAGGAAAAAGAAGTGGAGTCTATAGAGTCAAAAGAGAATACCACAGCTACAATGCAGGTTGGTGATTATTTGATTTTGTCCCCTTCTGATGATATTTTTTCTTGTGTGTGTCAGGATCTCAAGTGGATAATTGACACAGGAGCTTCTTATCATGCTACACTATGGAGGGAGTTCTTTACTACCTACAGGCCTAGAAATTTTGGTATTGTCAAGATGGGCAACCATGGCACAGCAGACATCATTGGCATGAGTGTCATTCACATAGAACCAACCTTAGATGCAAGTTGGTGCTTAAGGAAGTGAGACATGTAGTTAACTTGAGGCTGAATTTAATCTTAGTTGGAAGACTAGATGATGAAGACTATGATAGCAGGTTTCACAAAGGGCAATGGAAACTCAATAAGGGTTCTCTTGTTATAGCTAGTGGAAAGAAATGTCATACTTTGTACAGGTTGTAGGCCAAAGCTTGTGGTGAACAACTGAATGCTACAGAGAAAGACTTTAGCATGGAGTTGTGGCATAGGTGATTGGGACACATGAGTGAGAATGGACTGCAAGCTTTTTCCAAGAGAGAGGTATTGCTTGACCTCAGAGGTACACGTCTGAACTCTTGTATTGATTGTTTAGCTGGTAAATAATATAGAGTTTCATTTGCTAGTCCTGCTTTGTCTAGAAAAATGCATGCCTTGGATCGTGTTTATACAGATGTATGTGGTTCTTTGAGGACAAAAACTCCTAGTGGTTCTACTAATGTTCCTGGCATTAGTGGTGCACTTTATTTTGTTATTTTTATAGATGACTTTTCCAGGAAAGTTTGGGCTTATGCTTTGAAGACCAAAGATCAGGTTATTAGTGTCTTTAAAGAGTTTCATGCCAGAGTTGAAAAGGAGACAGAAAGATAATTAAAATGCATAAGATCAGATAATGGTGGTGAGTATACAGGATTGTTTGATGATTATTGCAAGTCACATGACATTCAACAAAAGATGATAGTTCCTGGTACACCTCAGCATAATGCAATTGTAGAGAGGATGAATCGTACCATCATGGAAAAGATCAGATGTATGCTTTCACAGGTAAAGCTACCCAAAAGGTTTTGAGATAAGGCTTTGAGGACTATAGTTGATGTGATCAACTTATCTCCCTGTACAGCCCTAGATACTGATGTTGCAGAGCATGTATGGTCAGGAAAAGATGTTTCCTATAGGCATTTGAGAGTGTTTGGTTGTCGTGTATTTACACATGTTCCAGACAATGAAAGGTCCAAGTTGGATGGTAAGACAAAAGAATGTATTTTTCTTGGCTACTCACATGATCAATTTGGTTATAGGCTTTGGGATCCAGAAAAGCAGAAGGTGTTTAGAAGCAGAGATGTGGTCTTCTTTGATGATCAAACCCTTGAGGATTTGAAGAATGAGGCACCAGCCAAGACTTATGCAGAAGGATTAGCAGATTGTGACCCAGTTATTCCTCCAGTATATCAGGGTGATGGGGGAGATGTGTAGGAAGATGGTGTAGAACCAGATGTTAATCTACCTGCAGGACATGTTGAGCAAAAAGAAGTTGAGGAGCAGCTTCCCATAGAACCTCAATTGAGAAGATCTTCTAGACAACGCTAGCTTTTCAGAAGATACTCTGCAGATGAGTATGTGATACTTACTGATGCAGGTGAATCAGAGAGTTACCAGGAAGCAGTTGAAAGTGAGCAGAATAAAATGTGGCTAGTTGTTATGCAGGAAGAGATGGATGCTCTACAGAAGAATCATACATATGATTTGGTGCAACTTCCATAGGGAATGAAGGCCTTGAAGAACAAGTGGGTTTTCAGGTTGAAGACTCAAGAATATTGTTCTCAACTAAAGTACAAAGCCAGATTGGTTATCAAAGACTTTGGTCAAAAGAAAGGTATTGACTTTAAAGAGATTTTTTCTCCTGTTGTTAAAATATCTTCTATTCGTGTTGCTCTAGGTATTGCTGCTAGCTAGGACTTGGAGGTGGAGCAGTTAGATGTGAAGACAGCTTTCCTTCATGGTGATTTGGAGGAGGAAATTTATATGGAGCAACCAGAAGGTTTCAAAGTCAAAGGTAAAGAAAATTTTGTATGCAAGTTAAGAAAGAGTTTATATGAATTGAAGCAAGCTCCAAGACAGTAGTACAAAAAGTTTGATTTATTTATGATTGAAAATGGATACAAAAGAACGGCTTCAGATCATTGTGTGTACATCAAACGGTTTGGTGAGGATTTTATTATTCTCTTACTTTATGTTGATGATATGCTTATCTTTGGGAAAGATATGTATACAATTGACAGGTTAAAGAAGGAACTAAGTGAGTCCTTTGCAATGAAGGACATGGTGCTAGTAAAGCAAATACTAGGCATGTAGATTTCTCGTGATAGGAAAAACAAGAAGATTTGGTTATCACAGGAGAAGTATATTGAGAAGGTATTAGAAAGGTTCAGTATGAGCAATGCAAAGCCAATTGGTTCTCCTCTTTCAAGTCACTTCAAGTTGTGCTCAGAACAGAGTCCGTCAAGTGATAAAGAGAAGGAGAAAATACAAAAGGTTCCTTATGCTTCAGTAGTTGGAAGTTTAATGTATGCAATGGTATGTACGAGGCTGGACATCGCATATGCAGTGGGTGTTACTAGTAAATTTCTTGCAAATCCAGGTAAAGAGCACTGGGCAGCAGTGAAGTGGATCTTGAGATATCTCAGAGGAAACTCTAAGGTTTGTTTAAGCTTTGGAGGTGGACCACCTGTGCTAACGGGTTACACAGATGCAGATATGGCTAGAGATATTGATACAAGGAAATCCACATCAGGTTTTGTACTTACTTTTGTAGGGGGAGCTGTGTTATGACAATCCAGATTGCAAAGGTGTATTGCTCTCTCCACCATAGAGGCAGAATATATTGCTGCTACAGAGGTTTGCAAAGAAATATTATAGATGAAAGAATTCTTACAAGAATTAGGGTTGAAACAGGAAAACTATGTGGTGTATTGTGACAGCCAGAGTGCTATCTAATTATGTAAGAACCCACATTTCATTCTAAGTCAAAGCATATAGATGTCAGATATCACTGGATTCGAAATGTACTTGAAGAGAAGCAGTTGCAACTTCAGAAAATTCATACAGATGATAATGGAGTAGACATGTTGACAAAGATCTTACCAAAAGAGAGGCAGGAGATGTGCCGACAGTTGGTTGGCATGGATTTACATTGAGGAGCAAAAGGGACAGCCTCTCTTATGGGCTGAAGGGGGAGGTTGTTGGGCTGACAGCTCAAATTCAGCCCATATGGACTTTATCAGCCCACAGCCCATCTCTTTCCTCCTAAATCCTATCTTAACCTAAACTTTAGTTTAAATAGGGGCTAATGGTGGCTGCGAAAAGTGAGGAGAAAACTACAACAAAGGGCAAAAACTTCGCAACAGTAAAGTGGATTCAAAGAGAGGAGAAAAGAGTAGAAAAATAAGAGAAAAAGAAAGGGAAGAAGTCAAAGAAAACGCAGAAATTGTTCTCATTCATCCAAATAGTTTCTCATCTCAGGTTAGATCAGATCTACAGTGAATTTTTACTGTGATTGCTTGGGGAGGTTTTGGATATTGTGCACAGTAACGTGATCCTTGTATCCTAGTTATTCTCTTGTGATTGTTGCTTGGGTTTTGGGCAAGAGATTCGAGAATTGTACATTTATTATTTATATAGTGGATTTTCTCTTATTTGCCCCGTGGTTTTTACCCTTCACATTGAAGGGGTTTTCCACGTAAATCTTGGTATTCTGTTTGATTATGATTTCCATTTAATTCCATTGTGTGTTACGGCCTACTAGTATTTGTTCATATACAAAAGTTCTTCCTTGTTTGTTGCCTCTTTTTATCCCATCACAATCCTTACCAGATTCCTTTTCTCACTTCATAATGAATTTCAATATGAACAAGCTTGATGTGACTCTCCTAGAGCTCCTCAATATATTGGGAGAAGCAGAAAGCTCCATCAAGAAAGAAAAGCTAGTTCTCTATGCTAGTGAGACTAGAATGAAAAGAAAAGCTGAGAAGTCACTTAAGACGGGCAAGGGCAAGGGCAAACATGGTAAGGCAAAGGTTACTAGGAAAGACCAAACAAAGGATAAAGGCTAGTGCTTCCACTATTGCAAAGATGGGTATTGGAAGAGGAACTACAAAGAGTACCTTATAGAGAGGGCGAAACAAAAGCTTGGAGAAGCTTCAGGTATATTCATGATCAGTCTCTATTTATCATAATCTTAACACATGGGTATTGAATATCGGAAGTGCTTATCATATCTATAATTCTTTACAGATTTTGACAAGATCTAGGAGATTGAAGAGAGGCGAGATGGACCTCAAGATAGGCAATGGATCAAAAGTTGTTGCAGTAGTTGTTGGCGAGGTCACCTGCATTTGCTTGGTGGAGCTATTATTATATTAGATACATACTATTATGTTCCTTCTATTATCAAAAATATTATTTTCATTTCATGTTTGACAGTTAATAGATATAAATTAATTTTTTAAAATAATAATTGTTCAATATTATTAGATTTTAAGATCATCACAATAGAAACATTGTATAATAGTTTGTTTATGCTAGACACAGCTCCATACATCATGAGTGTTAGTGAGTCTAAGAGGAAACAAGAAGAGGTGAACAGTGCATATCTGTGGCATTGTAGACTAGGTCACATTCATGAGGGAAGGATTCAAAAGTTACTAAAGGATAGATATTTAGATCCATTCGACTATGAGTCATATGCGACTTATGAACCTTGCCTTCATGGAAAGATGACCAACTCTCTATTTAGTGGAACCAGAGAGAGAGCTACTAAGTTGCTGGAACTTATACATAGTGATGTATGTGGTCCCATGTCAACTTATGTCATAGGTGGTTCCTTGTACTTCATTACTTTTACTAACGATTTCTTAAGGTACGGATATGTATACTTGATGAGTACAAGTCTGAGACATTCGAGAAATTCAAGGAATATAAGAATGAAGTGGAGAATCAGACTGGAAAGAGTATGAAAACTCTTCGATCAGATTAAGGAGGTAAGTACTTGAGTACAAAGTTTACCCAGTTCCTCAAGGACTATGGGATTCTATCCTAATGGACACCTCCTTATACACCACAACTCAATGGTGTATTTGAAAGGAGGAATCATACACTGTTAGACATGGTGTGATCCATGATGAGTTTCATTAACCTACCCATCTCATTCTGGTGATATGCCCTAGAGACCGTAGCTTATCTTCTGACCACAATTCTAACTAAGTCGGTAGTGTCTACTCTATATGAGATATGAAAAAAGAAGAAGTCTTATCTTAAGGTTGTTAAGATTTAGGGCTACCCTACCCACGTCAAGAGACACAATCCCAATAAGTTAGAATCTAGGATGGATTAATGCAAGTTTGTGGGATACCCCAAGGAAACTTATGGGTATTATTTCTATCACTCCGAGGATCAAAAAGTCTTTGTAGCCAAGAGAGCAGTGTTCCTTGAGAAGGAACACATTCTTTATGGAGACAATGGGAGGATGATAGAGTTGAGCGAGGTTGGAGAACTTAGTTCAAGCACCATTTCACAGCTAGGGTCTATTCAGGTACCTAGCACACAAGTTTCAACTTTACGTAGGTCCGGTAGAGTATTCCATCCTCCTAGGAGATATGTGGGACATATTAGAAGAGAGGATGTTATGGATATTGATCCTCAGACCTACGAGGAGGCTATTATGAGTATAGACTCCAGGAAGTGGCAAGAAGTCATGAATTCAGAGATGGATTCCATGTACTTCAACAAGGTTTGAAACCTGGTTGATGCACCCTAAGGTATTGTACCCATTGGTTATAAGTGGATATTTAAAAAGAAGATTGGAGTAGATGGAAAGATAGAGACCTATAAAGTAAGGCTAGTGGCTAAGGGGTATCGTCAAAGGCAATGTGTTAATTATGACGAATCTTTCTCACTCGTAGCCATGTTAAAATCCATTCGAATTCTATTGGTTATTGCAGTACACTATGATTATGAGATTTGGCAAATGGATATTTAAAAAGAAGATTGGAGTAGATGGAAAGATAGAGACCTATAAAGTAAGGCTAGTGGCTAAGGGGTATCGTCAAAGGCAATGTGTTAACTATGACGAATCTTTCTCACTCGTAGCCATGCTAAAATCCATTCGAATTCTATTGGTTATTGTAGTACACTATGATTATGAGATTTGGCAAATGGACGTGAAAAGTGTATTCCTCAATAGTAACCTCGAGGAGAAGGTATATATGATACAGCCTGAGGGATTCATATCCAGGGATAGTCCAGATAAAGTGTGCAGGTTGCTTAGGTCCATCTATGGACTAAAGCAAGCTTTCCGAAGTTGGAACATAAGATTTGATAAGGCGATCAGACCTTAGACTTTATTAAGAATGAAGACGAGCCTTGTATATACAAGAAGATAAGTAGGAGCACTATCACCTTTTGGGTATTGTATGTGGATAACATCCTAATCATTGGGAATAATATAGGAATGCGCTTCATAATAAAGGCTTGGCTTTCTAGACATTTCTTTATGAAGGACTTATGAGAAACGTCCTACATATTGGATATTCGGATCTATAGAGATAGATCTAAGTAGATGCTTAGCTTATCCTAGTCCAGATACGTAGACACCATTGTCAAAAGATTTGGCATGAAAAATTCCAAGAGATGTCTCATACTAATGAGACATGGAATATCACTTTCAAGGAATATGTCCCCAAGGACTCCTAAAAAATGGGTAGACATGAATAAGATACCCTATGCCTTAAAGATAGGGTCTATCATGTATGCTATGCTATGTACCAGGCCTGATATAGCGCATGCTCTGAGTGTCACGAGCAGGTATCAAGCAGATCCAGGCTTGGAGCATTGAAAAGTAGTAAAGTGTATCCTTAAGTACTTAAGAAGGACTAAGGATCTTTTATTAGTATATGGAGACAGTAACCCCAGGGTTGAGGGCTACACAAACTCGAGCTTTTAGTCTGATGTCGATGATAGTAAGTCTAATTCAGAGTATGTGTTCACATTGAATAGAGGAGTAGTGTGCTGGAAGAGTTCCAAGTAAGATACTACTACTGATTCGACCATAGAGGCGGAGTACATTGCTACGGTAGATACATCAAAAGAGGTACTTTGGATAAAGAAGTTCATCATAAATCTAGGAGTCGTGTTGAGCAGCGAGGAGTTGATTCCCTTATATTGTGATAACTATAGGGCGATTGCTCAAATGAGGAAACCTGGGTCTCATTAGAAGTGTTCTGAGGAGGTTCCAACTTATTAGAGAGATCGTAGCCATAAGAGATGTAGAAGTGGAAAGTGTTCCATCCAAAGATAATATCGCAGATCTACTAACAAAGCCATTGACTCAGATTATCTTTAAGCATCATAGAGATCTGATGGGGATCAAACACATAGGTGATTGGCTTTAGGTCAAGTGGGAGATTGCTAGTTATAGGTGCCCTATAAGCTAATCACGTGAGTGATGGCACTTGTAACACACTACGCCAATCTCTTTGCTTATGATTATTGATTTTTTTTATATTATTTGGATATATATTGTGATATCCTTAGATATGTGCAATGGAAATCGGATCATGATGAGATCATGATAATGAGACCGATTCACCTTTAAACACATATCCTAAATAATCCCGATCATAGGTTACTCAAAAGGGACATCGAGATAACCGGACAGAATAGTGTGTTTGTTGTATACTCACTCGTGTGGGGGTACTAAGGATACAGCGCAGGTGCTCATTGGAGAATGAGTTCACTGATTGATCCGCTTATGGTATGCTGGTTGGTTAATAATACCTGTTGTCAGACAACGATTCCATAGTCCTAGTAGTATATCTGGTCCTTAGACTTGAGATACTAAAGATGTTCTGTATAAGTACTCCACTCTTTGATATCAGACTTATAGGTTTGAAAGTTTTATATCTAGTACAACTAGTTATTGGGAGTGGTAATGTACCTTACGAGGACTATTGAGTATCGATAGAGGTCATCCGCTCTTAGTATCATGAGAAAAATATCTCATATTCTTGCTCAAACAAATCCTTAGCCAAAGTTGTTCGGATTGAGAGAAAAAGAGTTCTTCGGGAGAATCCGATTAGAACGAGACTCGAGGAGAAACCGTATGGCCTTAATGGCACTATGCCCAATATATGGTCTTTGGGGTATTAGATGGATGAGAGACTATAGATACATTATAACTGAGGATAGATAGGTCCAAAGGATTAGATTCCCTGTATTGTTTAGGGACTATGGCGTAGTGGTCTAGTACATTCGCAGTCGATAAGTCAAGTAAATTATTATGGAGATAATAATTTACTAAGCTAAAATGAGTTCTGACAAGTATGGCTCACGACCGGCTTAATATTGGGCCGAGAGGATCACATACATATGGTAGGTGTTGCAATGAGTAGAGGTTCGGATATGAGATATCCGTCGGAGCCCCTATCTTATTAGATATGCGTTAAGCCCCTGAATTATTGGATCCTATAGATGAGATCCAATAAGAACTAATAATAGATTAGTGGGTAGAGACCCACTAATCTAAGAGGCTTAGGTAATTGGATGGAGATCCAATACCCAAAAGGGCAAGATCCATATGGTTAAGTTGACAAGGGACCTCTATAAATAGGAGGGAACTAAAGGCTTATAGGCTAGGATTTTTGGTAGCCACCTCCTATTCTCCTCCCCCTCTCCTCCACAGCTAGTAGCCCGAGTTTGAGGTATGTGGGCAGCAAGAAGGGCTGACCCCTTCTTGATTTTATAGTACGCGCAGCGAGGAGATTTGAGTAGTGATTTGAGGAGCATCGTCGTAGCCCTTGTAGTGTGGATTATCGTTAGAGAGGAGGACATTTGAACTCGTTCATCCAGTCTCACAGATCTATAGGAATTCAGAGATATATGATCTCCCTAGGTAATTCTCTTACGCGTAGTTTTTCAATTTCACGGGTTTTGTACACAAACTTTTGCTCGACGATAAGAACTTCTTTTCTATGGAAAATCTATGATTTTTTGTTTCTATTCTTCCACTGCATATATGATGTCGCTGCAGATTTCCCAACATCCTCTTATAGTGCCCATCTTTGCCGTAGTGGAAGCACTAGCCTTTGTCCTTTGTTGGGTCCTTCTTAGCAACCTTTACTTTACTCAGTTTGCCCTTGCCCTTTTTAAAGGACTTCTTTGCTTTTCTTTTCTTTTTAATCTCACCAGTAAAGAGAACTAGCTTCTCTTTCTTGATAGTGCTCTCAGCCTCCCTCAACATATACAGGAGCTTAAGGAGAGTCACCTCAAGCTTGTTCATATTAAAATTTATAATAAACTGAGAAAAAAAATCTAGTATGGACTAAAGTATAAGATCCACACACACGTTATCTTTTAGGACCATTCCTAGACCCGTAAGCTTCTCTATCCACTTAATTATCTTAAGGACATGGTTCTGAACAAGTGTCCCCTCAGCTATCCTAGTGAAGAAGAGACTCTTGGATATCTCATATCACTGAGTTCTCTCTTATTCCTCAAACAATTTACGAAGATGCAGGAGAATGGATCTATCATTTATTTTTTCATGCTGCCTCTATAACTCAGGAGTCATGGAACCCAATATGTAGTACTAAGCAAGAGTGGAGTCATCTATGTACTTCATGTTGTGAGTAATCTCATCCTCACTTGCCTCTTCCTCGGGTGTATGCATCATGTATCAAGGACGTATGTGATTTTCTCTATCGTGAGAATGATTCTCAAGTTGTCGAGTCAATTCATGTAATTTAGACCAGTTAGGTAGTTGATATCAAGTATGCTACATAAGGGATTTGAAAGCAATATTTTTTAAAAATAAAGATACAACAAAAATAAATAACATATAGATTTTACAGAAATAAACAATCAAAATAAGAACTTCTATCTTAATCTACTCCCACTATTTTCTTACGAATCACACAACTCCCTTCGGTATATGAATCAGAGACCCCGACAAATCTCTAATAGGGATCGGGTTCCAATCGGTATCTTAATGTAACCTCGAGAGACTCGACCAATCACGCTAAGCTCAGAAAGCTAGACAACTCTTGCTGATCACAACTCCTTGTGATTCCCATCCTATTCAGTCTTTGAGCCATCATGGCCTCGAGGGACTCGACCAACTATGATGTTCGGTTAAGACATCACCATCATTACAAGATGAGTCTAATTCGATGATATACCCTTGAGGGACTCAACTAAGCATATCATATCCTCACGTCACTGGTGGCATCTCTATGTCGTAGGCAAGATCTTGAATCACAATATAGGTGAGTCTTGAGGGACTCGACTAACTCAACTTACATTAGAAATCGATTTCTCCCCATAACGATGGAAGGCCGCGTGGGTCAATCTAATTATTTTACATTTATCGACTTAATATTATAGAAAGAGGAGATTTTTTATTCGATCTTCATGATATATCATACACATAAATATTTAATATATATCTACATCGAATATAAATGTATATATGTATCTAGTAGGTGTATGAACAATCATATTAGATGATCATGGACCATAGTCTAATGTGATCAGGCCTGAGCTAGTGGGCCCAATCACTCACATCAGGACGTGTGCATCAGTGTATCTCCATGCTATGTGATCGTCCATCTTATTTTTGTCAATTTCGTTGGCATCTCGATGTATCTTCATGCGTCGTGATCGTCCATCTCAATCTTGTGAGTCTCGTTATCACCTCACACTTCTATCGTGTCTCCTCGTATAATTACAATATAATCACAGGCACACAAGCCTGATAATAAATATGAAAAAATGAATACTCATAAGCCCCAATAATAATAATCATATCATATGTACATACACATCACACGGTCTATGATCATCCGTCCACATTACACATCACATGTACATATCACCATATAGGACTACTAGATAAGAATAAATAATTAAACTATTTAATTAATTATTCTATAGTATTTTAGAAACACTACCATAGGATGCCCTTATGGCAGGTAGTCCCTTATGTGGCTAGGAAACCTTAGCCACTAAGGACTCCCCTATGGCCAAGAATCCTAGACCATAGGGTTGCCTTGTGTGGTTAGGAAACCCTATGATAGGACCCTAGTAGGGTTGGGTCATACTCAACCAAGTAGCAGCTAATAAAAACCCTATGAGTGTAATAAATCCCACCTAGCCGCCTCTATCCTATAAAAAAGAGAGGCTAGGGTTTATATTTGGGCTATTGGGCCTCTTAGCCGCCGCCACCTTTATTACTAGGTCAGTCGGCTAAAGTTGAGGGTAAATTGGGTAGTTCACTTAGGAAGCAGCCCCTAGGGCTAGGGTTTAGAGCTCTATATAAGCTTGTAGCCTCCACCTCTTTGGAATAAAAAATATCAATCTACAATTGCAGCCACTAGGCTACTTGAAGAGTGGAACCCCTATAGCGTTCCAAGGGTTGATCCCCCTCAAAGATCAATCTTCATAGAATTCCTTTGGGGTTCTATCATATGGTATCAGAGTAGCGATCTTGCTACTTTTGCTGCCATCCCTACTGCCCACCATCAGCTAAGCAATTCTCACAATTGCTCTTGACATCGTCGTCTCCACCGTCATCTCCTGACGTAGATCAATTCAATCTACTGTTGCCACCTCCAATTACATCAGAGATCTGGTATTTTTCTACCACCAATGCCCTTTGCTGCTGTAATTTTTCATCTAAAATACCAAAGAGAAGTTTTTCTATCTATACCGTGCCTGCAAATTCCTTGCATCGCAAAAGTTACCATCTTTGCGAACGAAGGATTGCTGTAGAAAATTTCAGTCGCGTGTTGCTGCCTTTAACTGATCTAATTGTTATCCTTTTTGAACAAAATTTCTTGTGCACCTCATAGATCATCTTGGCTCCCATCCATGATTGATCTATCTTGGAATTCATCTTAAAAAAAATTTCATGTGTTGCTGCAATCTCTCATCGCAAACTGCTGAAATTTTTTGACGAGAATTCTATTATCGCAATTTGCACCAATTTCTTTACTGTTATGCTGCAGAAATTTCTTGATCCAATTTGTCATCCTTGCTGTTATTTAAACTAAGATTCTACCGTCAAACCCTCTCCTCAAATCCCTGAGTTTTCACTAGAAATTTTATCGAGAAACCACTATTTCTTCGACGACAATTCTGCTCTTACGAGACAGCATATATCGGCAGTAATTTCCACTGATTTTTGTCAAATCTTTGCTGCGATCTATCATAGATCTAAAACCTGCTTCTCTAACCTTCATCCACTACTATCACAACCCAAAACTCCATTAAACTGCAGCCCCAAACTGCACCCAAAACAGTCACAAAATAAGTCTAAACCGCAACCTACATCCACCAATCCACCAATCCTTTCAGCCACCGCTTCTCTCAACCAATACATGCCTTTAACTCGACAGCAAAAAAGAGATCTTAATATTACAGATTTGGAGACATATGCTATGGCATTTGAGGAGGAAATTGATGCTAAATTCGAAGCCTTTGAGACACGAATGGAGGAGAAGATTCGAACTCTCTTTGCCGAACTCAGTTTGGGTCGACCATCGAGCCTAAAGAAATCACATCAAGAAAAGAGCTCTGATCGAAGAGATGACCTCCAGGAGAGGGGAGACTCTATGATCGATCCTTACTATTCACGCATGAGGGTGGACTTCCCTAGATGGGAAGAAGGAGACCTGATTGGTTGGATCTCGCATGCGAAGCGATATTTTAGGTACCACAAAACCACAGATACATCTATGATAGAAATTACAGCTATACATCTTGAAGGGGATGCCATACAATAGTTTGATTGGTTTGAACACACTCATGGAGTCCTCTCATGGTGACAATTTATTAGGACTCTAGCTATGAGAGTCCTAATTTAGTTTCATTTATAAGGGCATTCATGTAAATCCTATCTAGCCAACCCCTATTAAAGAGGTGAAGAGGCCGGCTAAGTTAGGGTTACGTTGCTTCTTAGAAAAGGAGTCCTATTAGAGAAAGAGTCCTATTAGAAGTAGGAGTTCTATTAGGAAAAGAGTCCTATTAAAAGTAGGAGTCCTATTAGGAAAAGAGTCATACTAGAAGTAGGAGTCCTATTAGGAAAAGAGTCCTATTAGAAGTAGAAGTCCTATTAGGGAAAAAGTCCTATTAGAATTAGGAATCCTACTAGAGAAGGAGTCCTAATTAGAAGTTGGTTAGAAGTAGGAGTCCTCAGTAAGAGTCCTATTAGGAGTTGGGGCTTAGAAGCCCTATAAATAGTCATGTATTCATCATCTTTTAATCAATGAAGAGATCAATCTTTTAGTAGCCTTTGAGCAGCAACTTAGAGGAAGGAACCCCTATAGAGTTCCAAGGAGGCTGATCCCCTATAGAGATCAACCCCAAGCTTAGAATCCATGGAGGGTTCTAACACTTGGTATCAGAGCAGCGTTCTTGGCATCTCGCTACCCTTCCACAGCCATCCACCAGCCCTCCACAACCGCACAAAGCAATTCCCACAATTGCTTAGAAGATCATCGCTGAATTCCGCCGTCATCTCCACCACCGCAGATCATCCTTTGAAATTCCCATGAATTGCAACAGGTTCTGGTTATCTACCTTACTGCTGCTGCAATTTAGTTATCCTTATTCAAAAAATCCAAAAAATTCGTTCCTATATTGCTGCATAAACTTTTCGTCGTAAAGTTTTCATCTCTACAACGAAAGTCGCACTGCAGAATTTCAGCCGCATAGCACTGTCTTTTTGATCTTGCTACTGCATTTTTTCTATCCAAATCTCTATAAAATTTTTACTACGAATTTGACACTTCCTAACAGTAGTTTTCCCTTTGGTTTTGTCAAAAAATTCTCAATATAAACCACTTATCTTTTATGTCCAAACTGCTGCACTTTAGACGTAAAAATCTGCTATAATACCTCTCCGTGATTCTCAATTTTGCCAAACCTCTTGCTGTCGTTTCTTCCTACAAATTTTTTTACAGTATTACCTCTTCCTTATCAGTAGATCCCCTTTGAGTTTTACTTGAATCTCTTTTGAAAATTTCTGAAAAAAATTACATCTTTACTGCTGGAATTTTTTCAGCGAAAAATCTGGTATTGCACCTTTGTCCTTTTTTCTTCTCTGTAACCTACCAAACCCTAGCCACCTTGCTGCCACAAGCCAAGAGGTCTTTAGGGCATCTCTCTAGCCTCAAGACACAGCCATCATAACCTAGTTTCATAACCCTAATAGCATCAAAAACCATAGCCCAAAATAGTAAACCATTACAGCCGAACCCTTCAATCACCGATCTATTGTCCGAACCTTCCACCACCCCATGCCATTAACCCGTCAACAAAAAAAAGGACAAGGGCATCTCTGATCTACAGACATATGCTATGGCTTCTCAAGATCCAATTGATGCCAAATTTGAAGCATGGGAATCTTGGATTGAATCACGGCTTGAATCGTGCTTGGAAGACAAATTACGCGCTTTGTTTGCAGAATTCAGAATTGGACAACCATCGAGTCCAACCAAACTGCAGCAAGGAGAGAATTTAGAAAGGACCCCAGAGAAGGAGGAACAGCCCTCAGACATGCTTCAGCCACGCATGAGGGTGGACTTCCCACGATGGGAAGAAGGAGACCAGTGAGGGTGGATTTGAGGCGTGTGACGTTACTTTTCGCTACTACCGAACGTCGGATAATGCTATGGTGGAGATTGCTGTCATCCACCTTGAAGAAGATGCTATTCAATGGTACAATTGGCTGGAATATAATCATGGGGCTCCGACATGGAATCAATTTAAGAATGCACTGCTGAACCGTTTCAGACCTATGGAGTATGAAAATATCGACGACCAACTCACAAAGATTCGACAAACCTCTATGATTCAAAAGTACCAAACCAGGTTTGAGAAGATATCCTACCTTGCTCATGATTAGACTGACCACCAATTGTTAGGAACATTTATCGAAGGACTCAAGCCAGAGATAAAAGGGGAAGTTAAGGCGCGACAGCCCCATACCATGATGGCTGTGATTTCTTTTGCCCGAATATAAGAAGAACGACTCAACCAAGATGCTCAGAGGATGAGAACCACTCCTAGAACCTCAACATATAAACTCCCTTCTACTCCCAGCCATCCTTCGCTGCCCAAAAAATTGACAAGAGAAGAACTACGTGACCGATCAACAAAGGGTCTTTGTTGGCATTGCGACGAGCCGTGGAACCGCGATCATCGCTGCAAAAGGGGCCACCTCCTATTGATTGAACCTCTTGAAGACATGGAGGAGGAGGTCCAGGAGCATGAGGAAGAGGTCACAGATGAAGAACAGCAGCCAATTGATATTATGATGCATGCCCTTTCCGGTTACGCGAACCCGCAAACAATGAAAGTGGGAGGATTTCTGAAGCAACAACCGATCACCATTCTTATTGGCACCGGGAGCATTAATAATTTTATGAACAGCAAGGTTGCTGTCTGGATAGCCTTACCTATTGAGAATTGCAGCAGGTTCGATGTTAAAGTCGCAGATGGATGAATTTTGAAGTGTGATCGTAAGTGCCCATGGGTGAAACTGTTGCTCTAGGACCAAGAGATAATTGCATATTTTTTCCGCCTCTCTCTCGATGATTATGAGGCCATGCTTAGCATCGAATGGTTGATGACATTAGGTGATGTTTCCTGAAATTTTTTAAAATTAATTATGAAATTTTACAGCAAGGGGAAACAGGTGATACTATACGAGAAACGTGAGGGCGACGTAACGATAATTTGCACACAACGAATGGAGAAAGTTTTGCACAAAGCATGTAGTAGCTTTTTAGTACAACTTGAGCAGCAATCTAAGGGAGAGCCAACCAAATTTGAAGATCCAAACCTACTTCCCTTGCTTGCTGAATTTTCAGATATATTTGACGAACCACGCAGCCTACCTCCTAACCGCCGACACGATCATCATATACCGATTCTTCCAGGGAAACCTTCAGCAAATACTCGACCATATCTGTATCCACATCTCCAAAAAGATGAAATAGAAAGGATTGTAAAAGAGATGCTTGAAATAGGAGTTATTCGGCCAAGTTGCAGCCCCTACTCTTCACCAGTGCTCCTTGTACGAAAGAAAGACGGAACATGGCAAATGTGCGTTGATTACCGAGCTCTCAACGACATAACCGTTAAGGACAAGTATCCTATTCCAGTAGTAGATGAATTTCTTGATGAATTAAAGGGAGCATGAGTCTTCACAAAGTTGGACCTTCGATCCGGGTATCATCAAATACGAGTGTACGAAGAAGACATACCGAAAACTGCCTTTCAAACGCACAACGGTCACTATGAATTTCTGGTAATGCCCTTTGGTCTCACCAATGCTCCCTCCACCTTCTAGAGCCTTATGAATGATATTTTCCTGAGTTATCTTCGAAAGTTTGTGCTAGTTTTCTTTGACGATATCCTTATTTATAGCCCTTCTCTTGAAAGTCATATTCAGCACTTATGACTTGTTTTGACAATTTTGCGAGAACATGTTCTTTTTGTCAAAAAAATGAAGTGTAGATTTCTTCAACAAAAGGTGGAATATCTTAGGCATATCATATCAGGGGAAGGGGTGGTAGTGGACCCCTCCAAAATTGAAGCAATGCAGAACTGGCCAACCCCGAGGAACATAAAATCACTATGCGACTTTCTCGGTTTAATAGGTTACTACCATAAGTTCATCAAAGACTATGGAAAGATTAGTGTACCCCTTACTTCCTTGCTGAAAAAAGATGCTTTCTAGTGGTCGGACAAAGCCACCACCGCCTTCGACGAACTTAAAGTCGTAATGATAACAACGCCAGTACTAGTATTACCCGACTTCGATAAGATTTTTATTATTAAAGCTGATGCCTTTGGAGCAGGAATTGGTGCTGTACTAATGCAAGATGGCCGACCCCTCGCTTATACTAGTAAGGCGTTATCTCTTTCCCATCTCAAGATGACTATTTATGACAAGGAGATGCTCGCGATTGTGCATGCGGTGTCCAAATGGAGACTGTACTTAATTGGGCGACGCTTTCACGTCAAGACCGACCATAAAAGCCTAAAATATTTCTTGGAGTAGAAGATATCTTCCCCTGAGCAGCAAAAATGGGTAACAAAGCTTCTTGGATATGATTATGAAATAACTTACAAAAAGGGAAAATATAATGTTGTTGCAGATGCGCTTTCACGGCTACCCGAGCAAGCTGAATTTTTAGCTGTTTCACTTCCGACCAGCGACTTCCTTGAGGATATTAGGAGGGAATGGCAAGATAATCCGGAAACGAGTAAAATCATAAAAAAATTAAAGGAAGCACCAAGCTCTATGGCTTATTACAGTTGGGACTCAAAGGACTTGCGATATAAAGGACGCATTGTGCTTGTGCCAAATTCTACTTGCATAAAGACCATCCTTCAAGAGATGCATTCCACACCTGCAGCACAAGCAAGGATGAAACAATAATATGATCAACACAAAGGCGAAAGAGAATTTTTAGTAGGAGATTGGGTCTTCCTACGGCTCCAGCCATACAAGTAAACATCAATCTAACCAGAGTGTCTATAAAGCTTTCACCTCGGTTCTATGGACCCTACTAGATTTTAGAGCGTATCGGAGTAGTAGCATACAGATTGGACTTACCCACCAGCTCCCGAATCCATCCAATCTTCTATGTATCGTGTTTGAAGCTCAAGTTGGGACAACACGAGATAGCCCAAAGCCATCTACCAAATATAACTACCCAAGGAGAGCTCCAGACCCAACCAAGTGCCATTATTGATCGACGGATCGTGACTCGATGATGACGACCTGCTACTGAAGTGTTAATACAGTGGGCAAACCTACCAGCAGAAGATGCCACTTGGGAGAACTATGACAACATGAAGATCAAATTCTCAGAATTTATGGAACGTCAGCCTCGAGGACAAGGCTGATTTGAAGAGGGTGGATCTGTTAGGACTCTAGCTATGAGAGTCCTAATTTAGTTTTATTAATAAGGGTATTCATGTAAATCCTATCTAGCCGACCCTTATTAAAGAGGTGAAGAGGCCGGCTAGGTTAGGGTTAGGTTGCTTCTTAGAAAATGAGTCCTATTAGAGAAAAAGTCCTATTAGAAGTAGGAGTTCTATTAGGAAAAGAGTCCTATTAGAAGTAGGAGTCCTATTAGGAAAAGAGTCCTATTAGAAGTAGGAGTCCTATTAGGAAAAGAGTCCTATTAGGAAAAGAGTCCTATTAGGGAAAAAGTCCTATTAGAATTAGGAATCCTACTAGAGAATGAGTCCTAATTAGAAGTTGGTTAGAAGTAGGAGTCTTGAGTAAGAGTCCTATTAAGAGTTGGGGCTTAGAAGCCCTATAAATAGCCATGTATTCATCCTCTTTTAATCAATGAAGAGATCAATCTTTTAGTAGCCTTTGAGCAGCAACTTAGGGGAAGGAACCCTATAGAGTTCCAAGGAGGCCGATCCCCTATAGAGATCAACCCCAAGCTTAGAATCTGCAGAGGGTTCTAACACAATTCAAAGAAGGACTACTGATCCACTTCGGACCGACTGATTATGAGAACATCGACAGACAACTAGCGAAGATCCGACAAACCTCCACCATTCAGGAGTATCAAACCAGGTTTGAAAGGTTATCTAATCAAACTTGTGATTGGTCAGAAAAATAGTTATTAGAAACATTTATTGAGGGCTTGAAGCCGAAGATCCGGAGAGAAGTTAAAGCGCGACAACCGTACACGCTTATGGCAGCCATCTCTTTCGCACGACTTCAGGAGGACCGATTGAACCATGAAGCCTGGAGGACTAGGGTCGCTCCCCGACCAGCAATATCGAAACCCTCAGCCCCCCCTACTATTAGCCGAGCTCCTGTACCAAAAAGGTTGACAAGAGAAGAGCTTCGAGACCGATCTGCCAAGGGGTTATGTTGGCATTGTGACAAGCCGTGGAGCTGCGAGTATCATTGTAAAAAAGGGAGACTTCTTGTGATTGAACCAGTGGAAGAAGATATCAGTGAATAGCTAGAAGAGAGTCTTGAACATGAGGAAGAACATATGGAAGAAGAGTTACAATCGACCGACTTTATGGTACATGCGCTAGTCGGCTACTCAAATCTACAAACGATGAAAGTTGGAGGCCTGCTCAAACAACAACCGATCACCATTCTTATCGATACGGGCAGCACTAATAACTTTCTAAATAGTAAGGTTGCTGCTTGGATGGTGCTCCACATCGAAGGTTGTAGTAAGTTCGACGTAAAGGTCGCCGACAGTTGAATCCTAAAATGCGACTAAAGATGCCCGCAAGTGAAACTATTACTGTAGAACCAAGAAATTATTGCCGACTTCTTCCTCCTACCAATTGATGATTATCAGGCTGTGCTGGGCATAGAATGGCTGACGACGCTAGGTAACATCTCTTGAAACTTTTCCAAATTGATTATGAAATTCTATTGCAAAGGCAAACAGGTCACCCTACGCGGGAAGTGCGGAAGCAACGTAACCACCATTTCAACCCAATGAATGGAGAAAGTTTTATACAAGATAAATGGTGGCTTTCTTATGCATCTCCAGCAGCAACCAGAGGGGAAGAAAACAGAAATTAAAGATCAAAATCTCACCCAACTGCTTGTTGAATTTGACGATGTTTTTGCTAAACCGCGTGGTCTTCCTCCTACTCGGCAACATGACCATCGAATTCCAATCCTTCCGGGTAAACCACCAGCAAACACTCAACCTTACCATTATCCTCACCTCCAGAAGGATGAAATTGAGAAGATCATGAATGAAATGCTCGAAACAGGGGTGATTCGGCCAAGCTGTAGCCCCTACTCCTCACCGGTGCTACTTGTGCACAAGAAAGATGGAACTTGGCGGATGTGCATCGACTACTGAGCTCTAAATGACATCACCGTTAAGGATACGTACCCAATACCAGTGGTGGATGAACTTCTTGATGAATTAAAAGGAGCTCAAGTCTTCACGAAGTTGGACCTCCGATCCGATTACCACCAAATTCGGGTATGTGAAGGCGACATCCCAAAAACTATTTTTCGCACTCATAACGGCCATTATGAATTCTTAGTAATGCCCTTTGGACTCACTAATGCTCCTTCAACCTTCTAAAGTCTTATGAACAATATTTTTCAAAGCTTTCTTTGCAAATTTGTGCTGGTATTTTTCGATGATATTCTCATTTACAGCCCTTCTCTTGAGACTCACTTTCAACACTTACGAATTGTTCTGACGATCCTTCGGGAGAATACTATTTTTGTTCAGCTATCAAAGTGTAGCTTTCTCTAACAAAAAGTAGAGTACCTTGGGCATATAATATTAGAAGAAGGAGTTGCCATAGACCCAACAAAAATCGAAGCAATGCAAGGCTAGCCAATACCTACAAATGTGAAATTGCTGTGTGGATTCCTTAGACTAACGGGCTACTACCAAAAATTTGTGAAGGACTATGAGAAGATTAGTGCCTCCCTCACTTCTCTACTGAAAAAAGATGCATTCCAATGGTCGAACAAAGCCTCCACTGCCTTCGACAGACTTAAGGCAGCCATGACGACGACACCAGTGCTAGCGCTACCAGATTTCAACCGACCCTTCATCATTGAGGTCGATGCATCTGGAGTTGGAATTAGAGCCATTCTCATGAAAGGTGGTCGACCACTCGCATACACCAGCAAGGCATTGTCTCCCTCCCATCAAAAAATGTCTATCTATGATAAGGAGATACTCGCCATTGTGCATGCAATAACAAAGTGGAGACCCTACCTGATTGGCCGACGATTTCAGATTAAAACTGACCATAGAAGCCTTAAGTACTTTTTAGAGCAAAAGATATCATCCTCGGAGTAGCAAAAATGGGTAACTAAACTTCTAGGATTTGATTATAAAATTATTTACAAAAAGGGGAAAGAAAACGTTGTTACAGATGCACTCTCACGGCTCCCTCAGCAAGCTAAATTTTCAGCCATCTCTCTTCCTACCACTAGCTTCCTCGAGGGCATTAGGGAGGAATGGAAGAAGGATCTAGAAACCAGCAACATCATAAAAAAATTAGATGAGGATCCAAGTGCAATAGCTTACTATACTTGGGATTCGAGGGATCTACGCTATAAAGGTCGTATTGTGCTTATACCAAACTCCCCTTGCATCAAAGTCATTCTGCACGAAATGCACTCCACACCTTCAACAGGGCACTCCAGATTTCTAAGAACCTACAAAAGAGTGAAGCAAAACTTTTATTGAAAAGGGATAAAAAAATTATTTCTGAATACGTAGCATAATGTGATGTATGTCAATAGCAAAAAGGTGAAACAGTGGCGAGTCTAGGGAAACTACAACCACTACCCATACCAGACTCGGTGTAGACTGACATCTCCATTGACTTCATCGAAGGGTTGCCACCTTCCAAAGGTAAAAGTACAATCCTTGTGGTGGTTGATCGACTTATGAAATATGCTCACTTTTGTGCTGTGTGAAATCCCTACACTACTGTTAGTATTGCTTAGATTTTCATAGAAAATATTGTTAAACTGCATGGGATGCTAAGGTCCATTGTAAGTGATCATGACAGGGTCTTCACTAGTAAATTTTGGACCAAGTTATTTCAGTTGCAGGACACCAAACTCAAGATGAGCACAACATATCATCCACAAACTGACGGCCAAACAGAAGTGGTGAACAGGTGTTTAGAGACATACCTTCGGTGTTTTGCTAGTGATCGACCAAAGGAGAGGACGAAATGGCTCCCCTGGGCTGAATGGTGGTACAATACTACATATCATTCATCTACAAAATGTATCCCATATGAAGCATTATATGGTCGATCGGCTCCTGTGATTCCAAAGTATGTAATTGGCTCGACTAAGGTAGATCAGGTCGACCAAGATTTAATTGATAGGGACAAACTCCTATAACTACTAAAGTATAATCTCTCTACTGCTCAAGCTAGAATGAAGCAGCAAGCTGATACACGAAGAAGTGAAAGAGAATTTTTAGTAGGAGACTGGGTTTATCTTCGCCTACAGCAATACAAGCAACTATCCATCAACACACGAGCCTCCATGAAGCTATCTCCACGTTTTTATGGGCCCTATCAGATCGTAGAGCGTATTGGAGCTATAGCATATAGACTTAAATTGCTTAAGGATGTCAAAATTCACCATGTTTTTCACGTGTCATGTTTGAAGCCCAAGTTAGGAGAACACGAGTCACCCCAGATTCAACTGCCCAATACCACTAATGATGGATATATCCAAGCCCAACCGCAAGCCATTCTCGACCATAGAATCATCATGCGTCGCCGACGTCCCTCTACTGAAGTACTAGTGCATTGGAATAATTTACCACCCGAAGATGCCACATGGGAATCATATGAGGAGCTGAAGACCCGGTTCCATGAATTCATGGAACCTCCGCCTTGAGGACAAGGCTGATTGGAAGAGGGCGGGATTGATAGGACCCTAGCAGGGTTGAGTCCTACTCAACCAAGTAGCAGCTAATAAAAATCCTGTGAGTGTAATAAATCCCACCTAGCCGCCTCTATCCTATAAAGAAGAGAGGCTAGGGTTTATATTTGGGCTATTGGCCTCTTAGCTGCTGCCCCCCTTGTTACTGGGCCGGTCGGCTAAAGTTGAGGGTAAATTAGGTAGTTCACTTAGGAAGCAGCCCCTAGGACTAGAGTTTAGAGCTCTATATAAGCTTGTAGCCTCCACCTCTTTGGAATAAGAAATATCAATCTATAATTGTAGCCACCAGACTACTTGGAGGGTGGAACCCCTATAGCGTTCCAAGGGTTGATCTCCCTCAAAGATCAATCTTCATAGAATTCCTCTGGGGTTCTATCATCAGAGCAGCGATCTTGCTCTGATACAAGATGATAGAACCCAAGATGATAAAGGCTTCAAATTTAGCATCAATTGCCTCCTCGGATGTTATAGCATATGTCTCCAAATCTGTAATATTAAGATCTCTTTTTTGCTGTCGAGTTAAAGGCATATATTGGTTGAGAGAAGCGGTGGCTGAAAGGGTTGGTGGATTAGTGGATGTAGGCTGTGGTTTAGGCTTGTTTTGTGGCTGTTTTGGGCGTAGTTTGGGGCTACAGTTTGATGGAGTTTTGGGCTGTGATGGTAGTGAAGGTTAGGGAAGAGGGTTTTAGATTTGTGGTAGATCACAGCAAAGATATGACAAAAATCAGTGGAAATTGCTGCCGATATGCGTTGTCTCGTAAGAGCAGAATTATCGTCGAAGAATTAGTAGCTTCTCGATGAAATTTCCAACGAAAACTTAGGGATTTGAGGAGAGGGTTTGACGGTAGAATCTTAGTTTAAATAACAGCAAGGATGACAAATTGGATCAAGAAATTTCTGCAGCATAATAGTAAAGAAATCGGTGCAAGTTGTGATAGCGGAATTCTCAATGAAAAATTTCAGCAGTTTGCGACGAGAGATTGTAGCAACACATGAATTTTTTTAAAGATGAATTTCATGATAGATCAATCACGGATGGGAGCCAAGATGATCTATGAGGTACACAAGAAATTTTATTCAAAAAGGATAACAATTAGATCAGTTAAAGGCAGCAACACACGGTTGAAATTTTTTACAACAATCCTTCGTTCGTAAAGATGTAACTTTTACGACACAAGGAATTTGTAGGCAAGGGATAGATAGAAAAACTTCTTTTTGATATTTTAGATAAAAAAATTACACCAGCAAAGGGTATTGGTGGTAGAAAAATATCAGATCTCTGATACAATTAGAGGTGGCGACAGTAGATTGAATTGATCTATGTCAGGAGATGACGGTGGAGACGACGACGTCAAGAGCAATTGTGGGAATTTCTTGGCTGATGGTGGGCAGCAGGGATGGCAGCGAAAGCAGTAAGATCACTACTCTGATACCAGATGATAGAACCCCAGAGGAATTCTATGAAGATTGATCTTTGAGGGGGATCAACCCTTGGAACGCTATAGGGGTTCCACCCTCCAAGTAGCCTGGTGACCGCAATTGTACATTGATATTTCTTATTCCAAAGAGGTGGAGGCTACAAACTTATATAGAGCTCTAAACCCTAGCCCTAGGGACTGCTTCCTAAGTGAACTACCCAATTTACCCTCAATTTTAGCCGACCGGCCCAGTAACAAGGGGGGTAGTGGCTAAGAGGCCCAATAGCCCAAATATAAACCCTATCCTCTCTTCTTTATAGGATAGAGGTGGCTAGGTGGGATTTATTATACTCACAGGATTTTTATTAGCTACTACTTGGTTGAGTAGGACCCAACCTTGCCAGGGTCCTATCACCCTAGCCACCAAGGAGCCTTTTGCAGCCAGGAAACCCTGGCTGCAGAGCAACCTTGGGCGGCCAAGAAACCTGACTACTTGCTTGCCCTATGTGACTAAGAATCTTGGCTGCCAAGGTAACCCCTATGGCCAGGAAACCCTAGTTGTAGGGGCAACCTTCTCCCAGTTTGGCCAAGCCGAGAGCAGCAACGTATGCTCTCGACCAAGGCAACAAGCAACCTTTGACCAAACCACAGGGCAGCAATAGTTGCTGCCCTTTTCCCTTTATTCTGTGATAATAAATTTAGTGACAAAACATTAATCTAAAGCATCTTTTAATAGAGAGAAGACATGTAGTTCAAATCTCAAAAACTACAACAAAAGTTACAACAATCACGTAAAAACAATTCTACGCGATTAAATACAATACATGCAATTTAAAACCCAATCTTTTGTACGAACAGCCTGGCTCTAATACCACTATTGAAAAATCTAGTGCGACATCATATGAACAATAAAAGAATAAAAAATAAAAATTCTAGATTTCTATAGAAAATAAGGTTCTTATCGTCGTGTGAAGATTGGTACGTAAAAATCCATAGAATCGAAAATTGCGCATATAAGAAAGATGTGTTACTTAGGGAGATCGTATATCTCTAAAATCCTATAGATCTATGGGAGAGGATGAAAGAGGTCAAGTGTCCTTCTCTCTAGCGGTAATCCATATAGCAGGGGCTATGAAGACGTTCCTCAAATCACTACACAAATCTCCTCGCTGTGTGCACCATGCAATCAAGAAGAGGCCAGTCCTTTTTGCCATCCACATGCCCCAACTAAGGGCTACTGGCTAAGGAGAAGAGAGGGAGAGGAGAATAGGATGTGGCAGCTAAAAGAGTCTTAGCCTAAGGGTCTTTGGTTCCCTCCTATTTATAGAGGTCCTCTATCAACTTTACCCTAATGGATTCTGCCCTATTGGGTACTGGATCTCCATCCAATTACCCAAGCCTCTTAGATTAGTGGATCTCTACCCAATAATCTCTCATAGGCTCTTATTGGATCTCATCCATAAGATCCAATAATTCAGGAGCTTATTAGATATCCAATAAGATAGGGGCTCCAACGGATATCTCATATTTGAACATCTTTTCATCGTAGTACCTACCAAATGTGTATAACCCTCTAGGCCTAATATCAAGCTGGCCATAAGTCATACTATCAGAACTCTTTCTGCCTTAGTAAATTATTATCTCCATAATAATTCACTCGACTCATCGACTATAGATGTACTAGGCCACTACACCGTAGTCCCTAGACAATACAAGAGAATCCAATCCATTAGACCTGTCTGTTCTTAGTTACTATATATCTATAATCCCTTATCCATCTAATATCTCAAAGATCATATACCAGGCATGGTGCTGTTAGGCCCATACGGTTTCTACATGAGTCTCGCTCTAATCGGATTCTCCGAGAGAACTCTTTCTCTCTTAATCCAAATGATCCTGGCTAGAGATTTATCTGTGCAAGAATATATGAGATATTTCTCTTATAACTATTAGAGATCGAGCGACACTAAGAGGGGGGGGGGTGAATTAGTGTAGCGGATAAAATGATAACTTTTCTGTGATTTAAAACAAGTTCGGAAACTTTCCTACGATGAAAACAACATTTCGATTAAAACGATTTCGATTGCGTTTTAACTTGAAAGCATATTGAAGAAGATGAAGAGGAAGTGAAGCAAGTAAAGTAAAGGCTTGCAGCAATGTAAAGAAATGATTCCAAAATTTAAACACTCACACATTCAAGAACACCACGATGTATAGTGGTTCGGTCAAATGACCTACATCCACTCTTGAAGCCTTCACCGATGAGGCTCCCCTCTTCTACTAGCAAATCCTTTTGAAGGGGAAGGACCAAATACCCCTCTTACAACCCTTTTACAAGAGGTTGACACTCTTATAAGTTTTCACAAAGAGAAGGAAATAAGGTGAACACTTAAGCAAATGAAGAACAAGACTTTCCCAAGACTTATTTGCTCAAAATCTAACTCTAAAGGGTTACCCTTTTAGCTGAGAAAGGAGGGGTATTTATAGACTCAAAGATGGTTCGAATTTGGGCTCCAAATTTGAACTCAATTTGAGTTTCCCGATGCTGGAGCGGTGCTACCGCCTGTCAGAGGCGGTTCTACCGCCTGTCAGAGGCGGTTCTACCGCCTGTCAGTCTGGCACACTGACACAACAGGGACTGTGCTACCGCCAGCCTGGGGCGGTTCCACCGCCCAGCTCTTGGCCTCTGGGCAGTGCCACCGCCCAGCTTGGGGCGGTTCAACCGCCCAGGTCATTTTTCAGCAAAGTGGTTTCGGCCGAAACCGATCCAAACGAAGTCCGAATTGGCTCAAATTTGGTTTATAGGATTAACACCTAATCCTAAACCAAATTATGTGCTAACTATAAATTTTAAAGACATTTTTAAGCTATTTCAAAGTCCATAAGATAAGACTTCTTTCGGTGAGCTTTCGGCGAACTTCCGACGGTCTTTCGATGAACCCTCGGAAACTATTCTGCAGACTCCTGGTAAGCTCCCGAACTTCATGATGATCTTGGCGAGTTCCATCGAGCTTCTTTGGCAAGCTCCGATCTTTCTTGGCAAGCTCCACGAACTTTCAATGAACCTTCTGACGAACTTCCGAAAACCCTTCGGCAAGCTCCCTACTCGTTCTCGGTCGATTCCGGCAACTACTCCCAATAAATCTTCGGACTTTCATCGAACTCTCGAACTCCCAATGATACATCCCACTTGTCTTCTAGCACTTTGTTTCATTTTATATTTTTATCTTCATCATAGTTAATCCTGCACACAAATAAATAAACACTTTACTTTGATCTAGACAATTATTACGACACGAATTGACATTCAGTTGCCCAGCACGTCATTGGTCGGTGCTTCGTCCGATCCTTTGGCACATCGTCCTCTTTTGCGGTCTGTTGCCCAATCAGCAGATGACCTCCGCAACCCTGATATCCTTGGCGCAACATGCATCTTGGCCCGATGCCCGACGTACGAAGCCTTCAGCCAATTATCGATCGAACCTCCGGCATGACATCCAATATCCTGACGTGATCACCTCCGACACAACATCAATTCCTCTAGCGTCAACTGTCTAATCTTGATCGATAGTAGACCTGTGTAGCTTAAAAAGCAGTTAAACAATAAATCACAATCAATTAATTTCATCATCAAAATTCGAGATTCAACAATAACACCGAGAGTGGTTAATCCTCTATCGATACTCAAATACCCTCATAAGATTGGTTGTCACTTTCGATGATCGATTGTGCTAGATCTGGAACTTCTAAATCTATAAGTTTGATATCAAACTTCTAAATCTATAAGTTTGATATCAAAGAGTGGAGTACTCATACAAGACATCCTTGGTATCTCAAGTCTAAAGACTAGACACACAACTAGGATGACGGAATCGCTATTTGACAATGAGGTATCATCAACCATCCAACATTCTATGAGCAGATCAATCAATAAACTCATTCTCCAATGAGTACCTACATTGTATCCCTAGTGTCTCCATGCAAGCAACTATGAGACCAACCACCTCCATCATATGGATGTGTACATAGTATACTAGTCTATTCGGTTATCTCAATGTCCCTCACAAGTAACCTATGATATGGATTAATTAGAGTCTATGTTTAAAAGCGAATTGATCTCATTATCATGATCTCATTATGATCTAATTCCCATTATACAGATCCATGGATATCATAATACATGCAATAGGTAATATAAAGTGAAAAAAATATCAAATAAATAATAAGTAAAAAGAGTACGTATCATATCCCATATGTTATCACTCACGTGATTGACTTGTACGATACCTATGACCAACAATATATATGGAGATTATCTCACTAATTTTTTATTTAATTTGTTCATTGAATGAGAAAGCTATAATTGTACTTTGACATCCCAATGGTAGCTGTTATTCCTTGTAACACTATTTGGTAGAGGGTATAAGCCACAAGATCAAGTTAGTTGTACCTTGAGAAGTGAAAAAACTCAAATCTAATTTTTTTACTCAACCTTAAAGAATTAGAATTACTAAATTTTGTTTGATTTAACTGAAAAAGAATGAAACAAATTTTTTTTTTTGGTTTGCTAATAATGATTTCATAGTGCACACAAGCCTAGTAGACATGATTGAATAGATTAACTTGTACTATGAGAAATCAGCAACTTGTTTTCCATAGATGCTCATTCATCCTTATCATGATATAACATCAAGTTAAACCAATTATTATTAGCATATAAATGAATGGATCATATAAAATTTTGTTATTACACATAAATCTAATTTTTTAAAAGTATCTTAATTTTTTAAATATATAAAATAATAAGTCTGAGTCAAACAAATGAAGAATAACATATATGAGATTATTTTATAAAGCAAGACATGTAAATAAAGCATAAAAATAACATATATGAGATTATTTTATATAAAACACCATATGTAATTAATCATGTTAAGGTATGTTAAAGCATATATGGTATGCTTTCATAAGATTTTGTAAGGTTTTGAAATTATTGATCACCGATTAAATAAGATAGTACTAGAGTATATTATGATTTTGAATTTTATATATGTCCCTCTTTCTAATATTTAGTTAAAAATATTCATGCATGTTAAGTCGATTTTTAGTTATCTGAACTGAACGCTGATTCATGTTAGGGATCGAGCGGTATTAAGAGGGGGGGGGTGAATTAGTGCAGTGGATAAAACGATCACTTTTCAGCGATTTAAAACAAGCTTCGGAAACTTCGTACGATGAAAGCAACGTTTCGTTTGAACCCTGAAAGATTACATTTTAACTTTAAAGCGTACGTAATAAGATGAAGATGAAGTTGAGTAAATAAGACAGCAAGTGGAAAGGATTTGCAGCAAAGAAAATAGCAAGAACGTAAATGCAAACTAGATTTTTATAGTGATTCGGTCATCCGACCTACGTCCACTCCCGATTCCTCTTGCTTGAGGCCATCGGCTTTCCACTAGCTATCCTCCTTCCAATGGGTGAGGATGAACTTCCTTACAACTCCTCTCATTTTGATGGGCTTAGGAGATAACCCTTACAAAGCCTTTTACCTCTCTTAGACTAGAACACACTTCAAACTAAGAGGGAAGATTTTGAACACTTTCAAGAGAGTTTTCCCCCTTCTATTTTTCAGTTCTAGCCTTGTTTCATCCAAGAATGTGGGGGGTATTTATAGGCCTCAAAGTGATTCAAATTTGGGCTCCAAATTGGAATTCATTTTGAGTTTCCGATGTCGTGGGTGCTCACACACTGCTGTGTCGAGGCCCGACACTGGAGGGGCGGTACTACCGCCCCAGCCAGGTGATGCTACCGCCCCAACCAAGCGGTACTACCGCCCCAGCCAGGCGGTGCTACCACCTGGCTTTCCAAGCACTGGGCGGTGCTACCGCCCAACACGTGGCTGTTGGTTCGGTTTGGGCCAAAAACTTTTGGCCCAACCTTGTCCAAATCATGGCCCAATGGCCCCTACTTTGGGTTTATAGGATTAACACATAATTCTAACCCAAATTAATATGCTAACTACGAAATTAAAGACATTCCTAAGCTATTACAAAGTCTGCAAGTCAAGTCTTCTTCCGGCGAGCTTCCGGCGAACTTAGGTGGTCTTCCGACGATCCCTCGGAAACCATTCTGCGGACTCTCGGCAAGCTCTCGGACTCCACGATGATTTTGGCGAGTTCCCCAGAGCTTCTTTGGCAAGCTCCGATCTTTCTTGGCAAGCTCCGCGAACTTCCGACGAACCTTCCGGCAAACTTCCGAAAAATCTTTCGGCAAGCTCCCTACTCGTTCTCGGCCGGTTCCGGCAGCACTCTCAATGAATCTTCGGACTTCCATCGAACACTCAAACTCCCAATGATCCATCGCACTTGACTTCGGCCCTTTGTTACGCTTTACGTCTTCATCCTTATCGTAGTTACTCCTGCATAAACAAACACCAAACACCCTACTTCGATCTAGACAGTTACTACAACACGAATTGACATTCAGTTGCCCGGCACGTCATTGGTCGGCACTTCGTCCGATCCTTCGGCATATCGCCCTCTCTTGCAGCTTGTTGCCCAATCGACGGTTGACCTCCGCAACCCCGATATCCATGGTACAACTCTACACTTCTTGGCCCGATGCCCGACGTCCGAAGCCTCCTGCCGATAGTCGACCAAACCTCCGGCTCGACATCCAATATTCTAACGTGATCACCTCCGGCACAACGTCAATTCCTCCAACTTCAACTGTCTAATCCTGATCGATAGTAGACCTACGTAACTCAACACACAGTTAAACAATAAAACACACTCAATTAGTTTTATCATCAAAATTCGAGATTCAACAATCTCTCCCTTTTTGATAATGACAACTAATTGATGACTTACGGAGTTAACCATAACTCCCCGGAGTTTAACACAAACTCCCCCTATCAATATGCTATTGATAGAACCCTTGGATTATCCCAAATCCAAGTAACATGTATCATTCATGTAGTGAGAAATATAAATCCATCATGTAAATATATAAAATATTCAAGCATCATTACATTGCATGAAGTCATCAATCTACTTCTCCCCTATGTCATCAACAAAAAGGAGAAGTAGCATCATAGCTAGTTTACAAGATATGCAAATTTCTTACAATACACTAGCTATTTATCACATCATACAATATTTTTGCAATACAACATCAAATAATACCATTCAATCATAGCAAGTTTCAAGGATGGGTAATGATAGTAATTTTCACTTGCTTCTTGAGATGTGTAAGTTTGCACCTTGTTTCTCACGATAGCAATATTTGCATCCTTTGATATAACAATTCTTAGCTTCTCATGAAGTTGCAAAATAGGAATCAAGATGGCAAATTTTTGTAATGTTCGAGCTAAAAACTTTCTCCCCCTTTGTTAGCATCAAAAAGAAAGGGAGGATCAAATACTTCAAATAATCTTGCATGAGATTCAACAATAATTTGTAATAAAAATATAAGCAATTTTGAAGAAGTAAAATTGAGCAAGATTTTTGCTTCTCTTGAGATAGCAACTTTTTGCTTCTCAATATTCAAGCTAGCAAGATTTTCTCTTTTAATGCACAAGCTAGCAATTTTCTTCCTCTTGAATGAGCTAGCAAATTAATCATGCAAGCTAGCAATAAATCTTCTCCTCCTTTGATTTTATCAAAAAGAAGGGAAGAATATAATTCTTTTCCCTTTACATGAATGCTTCCATCATGACAAAATAACAAATTTCCATCATGAATTTTTAACATATCAAGTCATGAATTCAAGGGAGTCATAAACAAATCATGGTATGAGAGAAATTTATGACAAGCAAGCGAGCAATAATGATAAGCTAGCATACTTTGCAATACGCAAACTAGCTCCCTTTCAATTTTTTTTCTTTTGCACCTGAGTTTCCCTTTTGTAAGTCATCAACTTTTTGTTTGCAATGAGCTAGTAATTTTTATAAAATTTATAACATTTTAAACATGCAAGCTCATGAGTTAAAAAATAATGCAACTTTATAATTTCTTTCTTCTCATTTTGAGAAGTGCAAGTTTTGCCTTTTGCAAGTTCTAGCTAGCTATGTTTGTCATTTTCACTTGTGATACATAAGCTAGCAAGCTAACTCCCCCTTTGTCACTATCGAAAAGAAGGGATGAATAATATTTCAATGAAATAATTTAGCACCAATCAATATTTCAATTTTTTCATGATGCATACAAAACATAGATGCAAAGAATTCATGAAAGATATCAATATGAAATATCAATAAGGATCAACACCAAAAGACATCATTCATGATTCATCATAAAGCAAATTTCATTTATGTCAAATATTTAATTTTCCACACAAGGCATAGAAATCTTGTCATTTCTATATTATGAAATATATGATAATAAGGCTCATAATTCATTTAAAAAGATATAGCACAAAGAGCAACTTGATTCATGCATAAGAATTCCAAGTATCAAGTATTAAGATATCAAGACTTGGATTGTGATAAAGCTCACTCAAGTTCAAATCATCAAAATCATTAACATAGTTTATGAGATTCACAAAAAAAACATAAATTTGAATTGTTCTCCTCTTTGGTAAATGATAAAAAGAAGCAATCATTTTCAAGATTCAAAATGCTAGCAATTTGCATTAATCATGACAAGTGATACATCAAAAGTTTACATCATTATTTCAATCAACAAGTCATGAAGCATACAAAGTAGTATTGAAACATGAGAAAAAAGTTCAAATTATCAAATTATAATCAATTCATCGAAATCACTTCTATAATTTACGAGATTCTTAAGATATCATGAAATCATTAATCTCAATAAGATAGTAAATATAATTTCTTATGTTTCATCATACAAGTATGTCTTTTGCCTTTATATGCCAAATCAAAATATTCAAAACCGGAAGACAAACTTCATTATAAAAATTGTCAAAACAACACATTGTTTCAAGACATGAGATTTAATTTATCATGATAATGTGTTTCATTTTGTTTCAAACAAGTGTGCTCATGTTTCAAAAGATGAGTATCAAATTTAAGACCAAAACATGAGTTTGTCATCAAGATATGATATCACAAAGTCATTAAGCATGATAACAAACTTTTAGTATTTTCATTTCAATGATGATTTCATAATGTATGTTCAAACATTTATATGGAACCCATCATTGTAGAAATTCAAAACATAAGTTTGTCATTAAATCCATCAAGATCATATGCATCAAACATCATGATAGTACATTTTCTCATCTTTATGAGTTTTAATTTAAGTGATTTGATCTTTCATAAGAATGTTCAAATTTTTCATATGAAAATGTCATGCATCATATTCAAAAACGAAAATATTATCAAAATCATTTTAATTCTTTCTTACATTAGTTATAACAATATGATCGATGCTCAAATTTTTTGGTAAAATCATGCATCATTTTATAAATCTGAAAAATAATTTTTGTCATGAAAATCATCAAGTCCAAATGTAATACAAGGCAACATTAAAATCACATTTCTTTCATTTGAAAAATTTATGGGTTAGGTCTTTATAATTGATTTCATGAAGACATGTATCATCTAAAAATTTCATCATAAAAAGGGTCAAGACCCATTAATCCAAGATGGAAGTTTTTTAAATCAACATCACTTCAACAACTCATGTATGATATAAAATCATCAAGCATCATGTTTAGAGACAATGTAAACCATCAAGATACTCATGCATAGGTTGATTCTATTAGGTGTCTAAACATTATCACAAATCATATAATCATCATTCATATTTTTACTTTTCAAAAATACTATAAAGAAAAGCATAGTAAAATTTTTAAAATATTTTTTTTAATTTCTAAAAACACAAGAAAAGCATGAAAAAATTTCTACTAACTAAGTTAAGCATTCGTGGAAAGCATCATATAATTTCAAAATAAGGTAGAAGCAACTTGGGTGAGTTTCTTACCTCATTGTCAAAAACCGTCAAAGCCCATTTTGCCTCTTCTCTACTTGATTCTTCTTTGCAACCCTTCTTCTTTTTCTTTGGCCTCCTTCTCCGTTCAAGTTCATTTGTGCTTTTTAATTTTTGTTTAATGAACTTGTTAACATTCATTGTTATGTGTTCAATGTCCTCATTGTCCTCATCACTTGAGTCATCACTCAAGTGGCAATCATTTGTCCGATGGTCCAAATCTTTCTTGTTCTTTAGAAGGTGGTTCATATGTTCATCATATTCCAAATGTTCGAAGAATTTCATTTCATATGTCATTAGTGAACTGATTAGTTCTTCCAATGAAAAATCATTTAAATTTTTAGTCTCTTGTATTGCGGTTACTTTTGGATCCCAACTCTTTGGGAGGGATCTTAAAATCTTGTTAGTGAGTTCAAAGTTCAAAAAATATTTACCAAGACTTTTCAAGCTATTGACGACATCCGTGAAGCGGGTGTGCATATCGCCGATAGTTTCGCTTGGTGTCATTCGGAATAGCTCAAAATCATGTAATAAGAGGTTTACTTTCGAGTCTTTAACTCTACTAGTTCCCTCGTGTGTGATTTCAAGCGTTCGCCAAATATCGAAAGTCGTTTCGCACATTGAAATCCGATTGAACTCGTTCTTATCTAAAGCGTAAAATAAGGCATTCATAGCCTTTGCGTTTAAAGAAAAAGACCTTTTCTCCAAATCCGACCATTCGTTCATCGGTTTAGAGGAAGGTTGAAAGCCATTTTCGATGATGTTCCACAAATCCAAATTCATTGAAAGTATGAAAACTCTCATTCGAGTTTTCCAATATGTGTAGTCCGAACCGTTAAAGAACGGTGGACGAAAAACCGAAAAACCCTCTTGAAAACCATTTAGAGCCATTTCTCATGGGTGTAAATCTGAAAGAGAAAGAACGTGGCTCTGATACCAATTGTTAGGGATCGAGCTGCACTAAGAGGGGGGGGTGAATTAGTATAGCGGATAAAACGATCACTTTTCAGCGATTTAAAACAAGCTTCAGAAACTTCGTACGATGAAAGCAACGTTTCGTTTGAACCAGGAAAGATTACATTTTAACTTTAAAGCGTATGTAATAAGATGAAGATGAAGTTGAGTAAATAAGATAGCAAGTGGAAAGGATTTGCAGCAAAGTAAATAGCAAGAACGTAAATGCAAACCAGATTTTTATAGTGGTTCGGTCATCCGACCTACGTCCACTCCCGATTCCTCTCGCTTGAGGCCACCGGCTTTCCACTAGCTATCCTCCTTCCAATGGGCGAGGATGAACTCTCTTATAACTCCTCTCCTTTTGATGGGCTTAGAAGATAACCCTTACAAAGCCTTTCACCCTCTCTTGGACTAGAACACACTTCAAACTAAGAGGGAAGATTTTGAACACTTTCAAGAGAGTTTTCCCCCTTCTATTTTTCAGTTCTAGCCTTGTTTCATCCAAGAATGTGGGGGGTATTTATAGGCCTCAAAGTGATTCAAATTTGGGCTCCAAATTGGAATTCATTTTGAGTTTCCCGGTGTCAGGTGGTGCTATCGCCTGTCAGAGGCGGTGCTATCGCCTGTCAGAGGCGGTGCTACCGCCTGCACAGTGTCAGACTGACACAGCAAGGGCGGTACTACCACCCCAGCCAGGCGATGCTACCGCCCCAACCAAGCGGTGCTATTGCCTAGCTTTCTAAGCACTAGGCGGTGCTACCGCCCAGCACGTGGCTGTTGGTTCGGTTTGGGCCAAAAACTTTTGGCCCAACCTTGTCCAAATCAAGGCCCAATGGCCCCTACTTTGGGTTTATAGGATTAACACCTAATCCTAACCCAAATTAATGTGCTAACTACGAAATTAAAGACATTCCTAAGCTATTACAAACTCCGCAAGTCAAGTCTTCTTCCGGCGAGCTTCCGGCGAACTTCCGGCGGTCTTCCGACGATCCCTCGGAAACCATCCTGCGGACTCCCGGCAAGCTCTCGGACTCCACGATGATTTTAGCGAGTTCCCTGGAGCTTCTTTGGCAAGCTCTGATCTTTCTTGGCAAGCTCCACGAACTTCCGACGAACCTTCCGGCGAACTTCCAAAAAACCCTTCGGCAAGCTCCCTACTCGTTCTCGGTCGGTTCCGGCAGCACTCCCAACGAATCTTCGAACTTCCATCGAACACTCGAACTCCCAATGATCCATCGCACTTGACTTCGGTCCTTTGTTTCGCTTTACGTCTTCATCCTTATCATAGTTACTCCTGTACAAACAAACACCAAACACCCTACTTCGATCTAGACAGTTACTACAACACGAATTGACATTCGATTTGCCCTAAGACGCGTCATTGGTGGCGCCGTCGATCCCGGCACATCACCCTCTCTTGCGGCTTGTTGCCCAATCGATGGTTGACCTCCGCAACCCTGATATCCATGGCGTAACTCCACACTTCTTGACCCGATGCCCGACGTCCGAAGCCTCCTGTCGATAGTCGACCGAACCTCCGGCTCGACATCCAATATCCTAACGTGATCACCTCCGGCGCAACGTCAATTCCTCCAGCATCAATTGTCTAATCCTAATCGATAGTAGACCTGCATAACTCAACACGCAGTTAAACAATAAAACCCACATAATTAGTTTCATCATCAAAATCCGAGATTCAACAATTTAGAGTTAACCTGGTTTATTTTTTAAGCCAATCTCAATATGAACTACTTTATGGATTGCTCGAACCTTGTAAAATTGTATCGGGGGTACTCCTGACAATGCTCCTGAGATGCTTAAGTCAATAAACAAGTTAGATGTAGATGTTTAGTATTGTACCTACGAGTCTCCTTTTATAGTGGATGTTTAGAGTGGTCACATCTATCTATTGCGTAATATATGGGATTGTAGGAGCGAGCAATTCAATCATAGTTATCAAAAGACTACGCTAACCTCAGGATTGTGTAGCTTTCCAACACGTGGAATTAATCGAGCATGTCCAATATATTTCACTCTAGGGAGCCTATATGATGTTGAGGTAGAGCTAATGTATCAACCACGTAGAACCAAGGCCAAGTGACTCCATAATATCGGCCATGTGGAGTTAAGGTGTCGGCTGCAAGGTCAATGTGTCAGCCACGTGAGGCGGAGATGATGACTAGATAACTCTTCTATGTTGACCATATGGAATAGAGGTGTTAGCCAAGTGATTCCTCCATGTCGACCACGTAGAGCCAAAATGTCAACCTTATAGAGTTGACATGTCAAGTATGTGGTGTCGACACATTAGCAATGTCAATTTTCCCATAACACATATCCCTGTCAAGAAGTAGTGCTTGATGTACTAGTCATATGTGCCATGTAAGCCAATCACATGAGTGATAGCACTTGTGACTTGATATGCACTCTTTCTCTTTGCTTATTATTAGGTATTTTATCACTTTATCTTGTGTGTTGCATATATTGTGATATCCTTAGATCTGTGCAATGGGAATCAGATCGTGATGAGATTACGATAATGAGACCGATTCACCTTTAAACACAGACCCTAAATAATCCTGGTCATAGGTTACTCGAGAGGGATATCGAAATAACCGGATAGACTGGTGTGCTGTATACCCATCCATATGATGGAGGTGGCTGGTCTCATAGCTACTCGTGTGGGGACACTGAGGGTACAGTGCTAGTGCTCATTGGGGATGAGTTCACTGATTGATCCACTTACGAAATGCTGGATGGTTATTGATACTATTGAATCTCAGATTTTGATGATGAAATCAATTGGTGAAATATTTATTCTGATCTATATTATCGAGATAAGTGTGCAGGATTAACTACGATGGGATGAAAACATAAAGCGATTTACCGAAGTCATGTCCGTCGGGAGTTCAAGAGTTCATCGGAAGTCCGAAGGATCATCAGTAGTGTTGCCGGAACCAATCGAGATCGAATCAGGGACTTACCGAAGTTTTCAAAAGTTCACCGCAAAGATCATCGAAGGTTCATGGAGTTTACCGAGAATGTTTGGAAGCTTGCCGAAGACTCGTTGAGCTCGCCATATAATCTGGGAGCATGCTGGGAGTCCGTCGGAAAAAATCCGAAGGAAGAATCGGAAGTCCACCAGAATCTCGTCGTAAGGCTTGCCGGAAGAAGACTTGAAGAATGTCGATTTAAATCACTTAGAATTATGTTTTAATTTCGTAGTTGGCATGTAATTAGGGTAAGGATTTGGGAATAATCCTGTTCAAATCTAGTAGGGGCCAACCAAGCTCTTATTGGGTCAATTTGGGCCTAAAATAGGGCCCATTCAGCTTTGCTGAATGGGCCAAGCGATAGAACCGCCTGTGCTAGGCAATGGAACCACCCACCAGCCAGGTGCCAGGTGGTGGTACTGCCCAGCCTGGGACGGTAGTACCACCTAGCCTGGGACGGTAGTACCGCCCAGCGCTTGTGTGCAGCGGCGGTAGTATCGCCTGCCTTGGGCGGTGGAACCACCTATGCACTATCGGTCGACAATCGACAAAGGTAGCACCGCCAAAGACATCAGAAACCCAAACTGAATTTAAATTTGAAGCTCAAATTTAAATCCTCTTTGGATCTATAAATACCCCCTTCTCAGCTGAAAGGGTAACCCTTTGAGAGTTATAATTTGAGCAAGAGTCTTAGCAAAAGTCTTGTTTGTGATAGCTTATGTTCACCTCCTTCTTCCTCTTTGAAAAATCTGTAAGAGTGTGAACTTCTTGTAAAAGAGTTGTAAGAGTGGTGTTTGGTCCTTCCCCTTCAAAAGGATTGCTAGTGGAAGTTAGGAGCCTCATCGGAGAAGGCTTCGGAAGTGGTTGTAGGTCACTTGACCGAACCACTATACATCGTGGCATTCTTGAATGTGTGAATGTTTAAATTTCTGAATCATTCCTTTTACTTAGCTGCAAATCATTTAGTTTTTCATCACCTTTACTCAAGCAATTTCAACCAAGTCATCTTTCATCGAATCGAAATTTTCGTACGAACTAGCTACTTACGAAATCGGTTTCAAACTTACAGTTTTAATCCGCTGCACTAATTCACCCCCCCCGCCTCTTAGTGCCTCTCCGATCCTAACAATTGGTATCAGAGCAAGGTTCACTCTCACATTTGGTTTAAAACCCAAGAGAGATGGCCTATTCCAGCATGCAAGAGGGTCACTCCATTACTCGTCCGCCTATGTTCAATGGGTCGGATTATACATATTGGAAGACTCATATGAGAATCTTTCTTATTTCTATGGATTTTGAGCTTTGGAATATTATTGAAAATGGGTTTTAAAAATCTTCTCTTCCGATGAATGAATGGAATGAGTCAGAGAAGAAGGTTTTTGCTTTAAACGCAAAGGCTATGAATGCCTTATTTTGTGCACTAGATAAAAATAAATTTAATCATGTATCGATTTGTGAATCGGCTTTTGATATTTGGCGTACTCTTGATATCACTCATGAAGGCACTAGCCGAGTGAAAGAGCCCAAAATCAATATTCTTGTGCATTCTTATGAACTTTTCCGAATGAAACCAAGGATGTCATCAATAGACTCAAAGCACTTGGTAAAGGTTTTTCTAACTTTGAACTTATAACTAAGATTTTAAGATCCCTTCCAAAGAGTTGGGATCCAAAAGTTATGACCATTCAAGAGGCCAAGGATCTTAAGACTTTTCCTCTTGAAGAACTAATTGAGCCTCTAATGACCTACAAAATGATGTTGATGTGCCATGCTCATGAAGAGCTCGAGAACCCCTTTCCAAAGAACATGAAGGATATGGCACTACGAACATAAGAAGACCACTTGAAAGGAACATCAAGTGATGAGGACAGTGACAATGACATTACACTTTTAACTAGAAATTTTAAAAAATTATAAGAAAGAACAAATTTAAAAATGACATAAAAAACAAACTTGAACACAAAAAGGACCAAGTTATTTGCTACGAGTGCAAGAAGCCAAGGCACTTCAAATATGAATGCCCCCAAGCCAAGAAAAAGCAACCAAAGAAGAAAAAAGCATTGAAAGCTACATGGTATGATTCAAGTGGTTCCGAGGTTGAAGAAGCAAGCAACAAAGAGGAGGCTAATTTCGCGCTAATGGCTTAGGAGAAGAGGTTAGTGAGTTATTTAATAAAGAATTATCTTTCGATGAACTTTCTATCGCTTTTCATGAGTTATTTGATGAATGTAAAACTATTAGTAAGAAGTTTAATTTACTAAAAAAGGAACATGCTTTATTGCTAGATAAATTTAAAAGTCTTGAGCATGATTCTCTCCCTCTACTCCCATGCTCTAAGTGTAATCACTTAGAAGCAATTGAAAAGGAGAACTTGCTACTCAAAGAGACCCTAAACAAGTTTAAGGTCGGTAGCAAGTGCTTAAACATGATCCTTGCAAATAAGAGTCACGTCAGAAATAGATGTGGAATTGGATTTGTGAGTCAATCTCATCGAACTCAAACCACCTTCATTAAAGGGCCAACATTACATGTATCCTCTCATTTGAAATGTAATTTTCGTTGCAAATCCGGACATATTATTTACAAATGTCTGTTTAAGAAAATTAGTCCACACAAATTGATATGGGTTCCTAAAAGAACCATAAATAATTCAATGCTAAATGAAAAAGTTAGTATATCAATATTTAAGGCACCCAAAATCAAATGGGTACCTAAAAACCATTTTCTTTTGTAGACACATTCACCATCACAAGCTAGAAGCAAGAGATGATATCTTGATAGTGGATGCTCAAGTCACATGACCAGAGATCCATCTCAATTATCTATGCTCACTAGCAAAGAAGAAGGGTATGTCACCTTCGGAGACAACAACAAGGGTAAAATCATTGGCAAAGGAACTATATGTAACAAATCAAGTTTTTCAATAGATGATGTGTTGTTAGTTGATGGACTAAAACATAATCTCTTGAGCATTAGTCAATTATGCGATAAAGGTTATATTGTTAGATTTGAATCTAATGTTTGCATCATTGAAAAACCAAACAATGACATATCCGTGATTGCTTTAAAATAAAATAATGTCTAGACCATTAATATTAATGAACTAAGTAATGAAATGTGTTTTTCAGCTTTGAATGATGATGCTTGGCTTTGGCATAGGAGATTAAGTCATGCAAGCATGAAACTAATATCTAAGATTTCATCTAGAGAGTTAGTACGAGGGATTCCCAATATGAAGTTTGTAAAGGACAAAGTATATGATACGTGTCAACTAGAAAAACAAATAAAAACTAGTTTCAAATCAAAAAATCAAATTAGCACCACTAGACCATTGCAATTGATCCATTTGGACTTATTTGGACCAATTGACATAACAAGCCTAGGAGGTAGCAAATACGCCTTCGTAATTGTGGATGACTATAGTAGATACACTTGAACCTATTTCTTGGCTCACAAAAGTGATTGTTTCAAATGTTTCTCAAAATTTTGTAAACTCACTCAAAATGAAAAAGGTTTCATGATTTCATTAATTCAGAGTGATCTCGGTGGTGAATTTCAAAACCATGACTTCCAAAATTTTTGTAAAATAAACGGATATAACCATAACTTCTCTACTCCGAGGAATCCTCAACAAAATGGAGTAGTGGAAAGGAAAAATAAAAATTTACAAGAAATGGCTAGAACCATGTTAAATGAATATAATTTACCCAAATATTTTTGAGCCGAAGCCGTGAACACGGCTTGCTATGTCATGAATAGAGTTCTAGTAAGACCATCTCTATCTACGACTCCATATGAATTATGGAATAATAAAAAATCCAATATCTCTTACTTTAAAGTTTTCGGTTGCAAATGTTTTATCTTGAATGAAAAGGATGCCTTAGGAAAATTTGATGCTAAATCCGATGAAGGCATCTTTCTTGGTTACTCTTCTATTTCTAAAGCTTTTCAGGTTTTCAACAAAAGAACTTTAGTTATAAAAGAATCTATTCATGTTATTTTTAATGAATTTCTCAAATTTAAGAAAAAAGATTTTGATGATGATCTTGGTTTAGATGATTTGAATTTGAATGAACCCTCTCCTCAAAATGACAACTTGGATGCATCTTCTTCCCAAATTTCCTTACCCAAGGACTGGAAGTATGTAGATGCCCATCCCAAGGAGTTAATTATAGGATATACATCTAAAGGGGTTCAAACTCGCTCTTCATTTAAAATTTTTGTGCCCATGCCGCTTTCCTTTCTTAAATTAAACCAAAATGCATTGATGATGCATTGAAAGATAATTCTTGGGTCATCGCAATGCAATAAGAGTTAAATCAATTTAAGAGGAATGAGGTATGGAAGCTTGTTTCTAGACTTAATGACCATTTAGTTATTGGTACTAAATGGGTCTTTAGAAACAAGCAAGATGAATACGGTATCATGGTTAGAAACAAGGCTAGATTAGTGGCCAGAGGTTTCAACCAAGAAGAAGGTATTGATTATGAAGAGACCTTCGCTCCTGTGGCAAGATTAGAAGCCATCAGGATGCTCCTTGCCTATGCTAGTAGTAATGATTTTAAACTATTTCAAATGGATGTAAAAAGTGCTTTCTTAAATAGCTTTATTTCTGAAGAAGTATATGTTGAACAACCTCCCGGATTCGAAAATTCTCTTCTTCCTAATCATGTGTTTAAATTAACTAAGGCTCTCTATGGACTAAAACAAGCTCTTAGAGCTTGGTATGAAAAGCTTAGTTCCTTTCTTATTTAAAATAATTTTACAAAAGGCAAGGTTGATACTACATTATTTATCAAACATTTTGAAAATAATTTTTTTATTATTCAAATTTATATTGATGATATTATTTTTGGTTCTTCGGATGAATCACTATGTGAATCTTTTGCCAAGTGTATAAGTCATGAATTTGAAATGAGTCTAATGGGAGAATTAACCTTCTTTCTTGGATTACAAATTAAATAACTTAGTAATGGCATATTCCTTAATCAATCCAAATATACATTAGAATTATTAAAAAGATTTAACATGGATGGTTCAAAAGCCATAAATACTCCTATGAGTACTTCCACTAAGTTAGATTTGGATGAAGATGGAGAAAATTTTGATCAAAAGACATATAGGGGAATGATAGGTAGCTTGCTTTATCTTACCGCAACTAGACCAGATATCATGTTTAGCGTAGGACTTTGTACGAGATTTCAAGCTGATCCTAAGCTGTCTCATCTTAAAGCCGTTAAAAGAATTCTTAGATATCTTAAAGGTACTCCTAATCTAAGATTATGGTATCCAAAATCTAATAACATTGATTTAATAGCTTATGCGGATGCCGATTTTGGCGGATGTAGAATAGATAGAAAAAGTACATCCGGAACATGTCAATTATTAGGACATGCACTTGTTTCCTGGACTTCTAAGAAACAAAACTCGGTTACTTTATCTACAGCCGAAGCTGAATACATAGCTGCAAGTGCATGTTGTGCTCAAGTCATTTGGATGAAAAATACATTAAAAGATTATGGAATTCATTTAAATAACATTCCCATAAAATGTGATAATACAAGTGCCATTTGTCTAACCAAAAATCCTATTCAATACTCTAGAACTAAGCATATCGACATAAGACATCACTTTATACGTGATCATGTCAATAATAATAATGTCATTCTAGAATTTGTTGATACAAAATACCAATTAGCAGATATTTTTGCAAAACCCCTAAATGAAGAACAATTTGACTTCATTAGAAGAGAATTAGGCATGCTAATTTATTCTAATACATGATTTTGTATGTTTCTTTTTCGAAAATTTTCAACTTTGATTTTGATTATATCATCTTAATATCACCTCTTCATTGTTGAATGACATCTTTACAATATCATCTTGGCACTTTGACCTTCCTATTGGTGAATTTTTTAAGTTATGACTTTTGATGAAATGATTAAATTTTCAGCCTTATAGTTTCACATTGATATTATATTTTTGCATTTTGATGACATCTTTATATCATTTGATCTTAATCTTGATAAAAGCTATCATGATGTTGTTTTTTCCTCCCTCTTTAAATAGTGGTATTCTTAAATGTTCATTTTTTATTTTTTGTGCTAATCGATATGATTCAAGGTTTTATAACTTCCTCCTTATGAATCACTACAAGAATATTTCATTCATTGAAGCTTTTCCTTCAAATTTTTGATATTGACATATTTCATTTGTTAAAGTTTTATGAGTTTTGACATCTCATTATTATGAAGTTTACCTTGAAACATGAAATTCTTGATGAATGACTTTAATGATCTATCCTTTCACAATTCTATGAATTCTCAATCAAAAATGAGTCTTATATTCTTCATGTATGAATTTTTCATGAGCATTTTGATACTCTAATGTTTTCTTTTGGATCTCATGAACATGAATAAAAATGATCCAAACATTTTTCGGATTTCTCCGTCAAGGATGACATATTTTGCATTATGTTCAACTCATTTATCATATGCTTGATAATTGACCACTCATTTTTGTAGTATAATACCTTGTGGTGGCTACTTCACCTCCTTTTTGTTGATAACAAAGGGGGAGAAAAATGTAAAATTGCTATGATGATGGAGAAAATGTTGCTATGATGAAGTAAATGCTTAAAATGAATTAATTGTATCGCATCACAAATGCTTAAAATGTAAATTTCTTTGAGATAAGCGATTTCTTCATTTGATATCATGCCTTAATATTGAACACTCTTTTAGATATCTCTTGATCCTTGAATTAATAATTCTTGTCATTATAGGTGTAATACCTTGATATTGTTTAAAATACGAAGTTTTCGTATTTATGCTTAAGCTTGATGATTAAATGAAATTTATCGGTTTCGGCTTGAATTCAAAAAATTGAATTCAAGTGCTTTTACTTTCTCATGATATGGCATATAGATAGGGGGAGTTAAGAGTAATTCCATCATCAATTGATTGTCATCATCAAAAAGGGGGAGATTGTTGTATCTCGGATTTTGATGATGAAATCAATTGGTGAAATATTTGTTCTGATCTATATTATCGAGATAAGTGTGCAGGATTAACTACGATGGGATACAAACATAAAGCAATTTACCGAAGTCAAGTCCATCTGGAGTTCAAGAGTTCATCGGAAGTCCGAAGGATCGTCGGTAGTGTTGCCGGAACCAACCGAGATCGAATTAGGAACTTACCAAAGTTTTTGAAAGTTCGCCGCAAAGATCGTCGAAGGTTCATGGAGTTTACCGAGAAGGTTTGGAAGCTTACCGAAGACTCGTTGAGCTCGCCATACAATCCGGGAGCATGCTGGGAGTCCACCGGAAAAAATCCGAAGGAAGAATCGGAAGTCCACCGGAATCTCATCGTCAGGCTCCCTGGAAGAAGACTTGAAGAATGTCAGTTTAAATCACTTAGAATTATGTTTTAATTTTATAGTTGGCATGTAATTAGGGCAAGAATTTGGAAATAATCATGTTTAAACCTAGTAGGGGCCAATCGGGCTCTTATTGGGTCAATTTGGGCCTAAAATAGGGCCCATTCGACTTTGCTGAATGGGCCAGGCGGTAGAACCGCTTGTGCCAGGCAGTGGAACTGCCCACCAACCAGGCACCAGGTGGTGGTACCGCCTAGCATGGGGCGATAGTACCGCTCAGCACCTGTGTGCAGCGGCGATAGTACCGCCTACCTTGGGCGGTGGAACCGCTTGTGCACTGTCAGTCTGACAACTGATAGGCAGTAGCACCGCCCCTGATAGGTGGTAGCACCGCTAGCACCGGGAAACCCAAACTGAATTCAAATTTGGAGCTCAAATTTGAATCCTCTTTGGATCTATAAATACCCCCCTTCTTAGCTGAAAGGGTAACCCTTTGAGAGTTATAATTTGAGCAAGAGTCTTAGCAAAAGTCTTGTTTATAATAGCTTGTGTTCACCTCCTTCTTCCTCTTTGAAAAATCTATAAGAGTCTGAACTTCTTGTAAAAGGGTTGTAAGAGGGGTGTTTGGTCCTTTCCCTTCAAAAGGATTGCTAGTGGAAGTTGGGAGCCTCATCAGAGAAGGCTTCGGAAGTGGATGTAGGTCACTTGACCGAACCACTATATATCATGGTATTCTTGAATGTGTGAGTGTTTAAATTTCTGAATCATTCCTTTTACTTAGTTGCAAATCATTTAGTTTTTCATCACCTTTACTCAAGCAACTTCAACCAAGTCATCTTTCGTCGAATCAAAATTTTCGTACGAACTAGCTACTTACGAAATCGGTTTCAAACTTACGGTTTTAATCCGCTGCACTAATTCACCCCCCCCCTCCTCTTAGTGCCTCTCCGATCCTAACAGATACCTCATGTCAAACAGTGATTCTATAGTCCCAGTAGTGTATCTGGTCCTTAGACTTAAGACACCAAGGATGTCCTGTATGAGTACTCCACTCTTTGATACCAGACTTATAGGTTTGAAAAGTTTCAGATCTGGTACAACTGGTTATTGGGGGTGGTAGCCAAACTTACGAGGGCTATTAAGTGTCAATAGAGAATCATCCGCCCTTGGTATCATGAGAGGAATATCCCATGTATTCTTGCTTAAACAAATCCTTAGCCAAGGTTATTCGGATTGAGAGAGAAAGATTTCTCCGAGAGAATCTGACAAGAACAAGACTCGAGGAGAGATCGTATGGGCCTGATAGCACCATGCCCAGTATAGAGTCTCTAGGATATTAGTTGGTTGAGGGAAGATAGATACATGATAACTGAGGACGGATAGGTCCAAAGGATTGGATTACCATGTATCGTCTGGGGGCAGCGGCGTAGTGGCCTAGTACGTCCGCAGTCGATAAGTCGGGTGAATTATTATAGAGATAATAATTCACTAAGTCAGAAGGAGTTCTGACAAGTATGACTCATGGCCAACTCGATATTGAGCCTAGAGGGTCACACACATATGGTAGGTGTTGCGACGAGTAGAGGTTCGGATATGAGATATCTGCTGGAGCCCCTATCTTATTAGATATCCATTAAGCCTCTGAATTATTGGATCATAAGATGAGATCCAATAATTACTAATAAGAGATTATTGGGTATAGACCCACTAATCCAAGAGGCTTGGGTAATTGGATGGAGATCCAATTCACAACAAGGCAAGATCCATTAGGGTTTACAAGGGGCCTCTATAAATAGGAGGGAACCAAAGCTCTATAGGCTGGGGGTTCGTTTTGGTGGCCACCCTCTATTCTCCTCTCCCAAGAGAGAAGCATCGTTCCAATCCCTACCGTATGGATACTGCTAGAGAGGAGGACGCTTGACCTTCTTCATCCTCTCCTACAGATCTGTAGGGATTCAGGGATATACGATCTCCCTAGGTACTTTCTTTTACACTTGTAGTTTTCACGGATTTATTTTTGACGCACCGATCTTCGCATGACAACGGAACCTTTCATGGAAATCTATGGTTTTTGTTTTTTGTTCTTCCGCTGCGTATGAGATGTCGCCCCATAGGATTTCCCAATAGTGGTATCAGAGCCAAGTTGTTCGTGCAAAGATCGGATTTTAACTGCGTGCGTTGTGTTTTGTCGTCAAAATCGTTGGCGCAAAAGGCGAGGAAGGGCAGCAATTGTTATTGCCCTTGTTGCGCTCGCACAGTTGTAAAGAGGCTGTTTGCAGCCTTGCTACCTGCACCAACGGCGGCGGCAGCTACGGGCACAGGGCCTGCAAACAGGTGGCTATCGGCCCACCCGCAGCAGCAGCTCCTGTGGGGTGGCCTGTCCGCAAGGGCGGGTGGCGCCCGCCGGGGCAACGCTGCCTGCGGTGGCCTGAGGGCACTCCCCCATGGGTAGAACAGCCCGCAGGGGTGGCGCGTGCCCACTTTGGCGGCCTTGCCCGCAGGGGTAGCGCGCGCCCGCCGTGGCGGCCTCGCCCGCAGGGGCGATCGCCGCCAGGGGCACAGAGCCCCGCAGGGCACTCGCCAGGGCGACCACCCGCAGGGCAGCGCTGTAAGGCGGGGCAGCGCTTCGTGGCGAGCCGCTCATGGCGAGGCCAACGCGCTCGTTGCGCAATGGCCGCCGCCAAGCGAGCCACCCGCGTGGCAGAGGCGATCGCTCACCAGCGATGATGGCCGCTAGCAAAGGTGGCAAGCGGGCCACATCGCAGAAAGCAGGGAGAGGAATTAGGGCTTTCTGGGCAAAAAAAATAGTTTTGCCCCTGGGAATTTCATAAATTCTAATTTTATCCTTTTTGATCGAATGACCAAAATACCCTTTGGAATTCTAAAAATTCCTTAAATATCCCCGTTCTTAGAAAAATATTAGTTAATTAAAATATTTAATTAACTATTATTATTTATCTAATAGTCCTATAAAATAACATATACATGTGATGTATGATATGGACAGATGATCATGGGCCTGTGATGTGATGTGTGTGCATGTGTGATAGGACCCTAGCAGGGTTGGGTCCTACTCAACCATGTAGTATCTAATAAAAACCCTGTGAGAGTGTAATAAACCCCACCTAGCTGCCTCTATCCTATAAAGAAGAGAGGTTATGGTTTATATTTGGGTCTTTGGGCTTCTTAGCCGCCGCCCCCTTGTTACTGGGCCGGCCCGCTAAGGTCGAGGGCAAATTGGGTAGTTCACTTAGGAAGCAGCCCCTAGGGCTAGGGTTTGGAGCTCTATATAAGCTTGTAGCCTCCACCTCTTTGGAATAAAAAAGATCAATCTAGAATTGCAGCCACTAGGGTACTTGGAGGGTGGAACCCCTATAGTGTTCCAAGGGTTGATCCCCCTCAAAGATCAATCTCCATAGAATTTCTTTGGGGTTTTATCATCTGGAATCAGAGCAGCGATCTTACTACTTTTGCTGCCATCCCTGCTGCCCACCATCAGCTAAGCAATTCCCACAATTGTTCTTGATGTCGTCATCTCCATCGTCATCTCTTGACGTAGATCAATTCAATCTACAGTCGCCACCTCCAATTGCATCAGAGATCTGGTATTTTTCTACCACCAATACCTTTTGCTGCTGTAATTTTTCATCTAAAATATCAAAAAGAATTTTTTCTATCAATCCCTTGCCTGCGAATTCCCTTGCGTCGCAAAAGTTACCATCTTTGCGAATGAAGGATCGTTGTAGAAAATTCCAACCGTGTGCTGCCTTTAACCGATCTAATTGTTATCCTTTTTTAACAAAATTTTTTGTGCACCTCATAGATCATCTTGGCTCTCATCCGTGATTGATCTATTATGGAATTTATCAAAAAAAATTCGTGTGTTGCTGCAATCTCTCATCGTAAACTGCTGAAATTTTTCGACGAGAATTCTGCTATCACAACTTACACCGATTTCTTTACTGCTTTGCTGCCAAAATTTCTTGATCCAATTTGTTATCCTTGTTGCTATCTAAACTAAGATTCTACCATCAAACCCCTGAGTTTACATTGGAAATTTCGTCGAGAAACCGCTATTTCTTCAACGACAATTCTGCTCTTACGAGACAGCGCATATAGGCAGCAATTGCCACTGATTTTTGTCAAATCTTTACTGTAATCTACCACAGATCTAAAATCCTCTTCCCTAACCTTCATCCACTACCATCACAGCCCAAAAACTTCATCAAACCACAGCCCCAAACTGCACCCAAAACAGCCACAAAATAAGCCTAAACCGCGGCCTACATTCACCAATCCACCAATCCTTTCAACCACCACTTCTCTCAACCAATACATGTCTTTAACCCGACAGCAAAAAAGAGATCTTAATATTACAGATTTGGAGACATATGCTATGGCATCCGAGGAGGCAATTGATGCTAAATTCGAAGCCTTCGAGACACGAATGGAGGAGAAAATTCGGACTCTCTTTGCCGAACTTAGTTTGGGTCGACTGTTGGAAAATCCATCGAGGGGGAGCGACATCACATGCGCAGCGGAAGAACAGAAAACAAAACACCCCAGATTTCCCATAGAAAGTTCCCGTCGTCGTGCGAAGATCGGTGCATCAAAAGCAAATCCGCAGAAACTGCACATGTAAAAAAAGATACCTAGGGAGATCATATATACCTGAATTCCTGCAGATCTGTGGGAGAGGATGAAGGAAGTCAAGTGTCCTCTTTAGCGGTATCCACACAGCAGGGATTGCGACGATGCTCCTCTCTCTCTGGGGGGAGGAGAACAGGAGGTGGCTACCAAAAGAAACCTGTAGCCTATAGAGCTTTGGTCTCCTCCTATTTATAGAGGCCCCTCCCTAAAAAACCCTAATGGATCTTTTGCCCTATTAGGTATTGGATCTCCATCCAATTACCCAAGCCTCTTGGATTAGTGGGCCTCTACCCAATAATCTCTTATTAGCAATTATTGGATTTCATCTCAGTATCCAATAATTCAAGGGCTTAATGGATATCCAATAAGATAGGGGGTTCAGCGGATATCTCATATCCGAACCTCTACTCGTCGCAACACCTACCATATGTGTGTGACCCTCTAGGCCCAATATCGAGCTGGCCGTGAGTCATACTTGTCAGAACTCCTTCTGACTTAGTGAATTATTATCTCTATAATAATTCACCCAACTCATCGACCGTGGACGTACTAGGCCACTACGCCGCGGCCCCCAGACGATACAGGAGAATCCAATCCTTTGGAACTATCTGTCCTCAGTTACCATGTATCTATAATCTCTCATCCATCTAATATCCCAGAGACCCTATACCGGGCATGGTGCTATCAGGCCCATACGGTCTCTCCTCGTGTCTTGCTCTTATCGGATTCTCCCGGAGAACTCTTTCTCTCAATCCGAATGACCTTAGCCAAGGATTTGTTCGAGCAAGAACACATGGGATATTTCTCTCATGATACCGAGAGCGGATGATCCTCTATTGACACTCAATAGCCCTCGTAAGGTTGGCTACCACTCCCAATGACTGGCTGTACTAGATATGGAGCTCTCCAAACCTATAAGTCCGGTATCAAAGAGTGGAGTACTCATACAAGAAATCCTTGGTGTCTCAATTCTAAGGACCAGATACACTACTGGGACTACGGAATCGTCGTCTGACGTGAGGTATCAATAACCATCTAGCATTCCGTAGACAGATCAATCAGTGAACTCATTCTCCAATAAGCACCTGTACTGTACCCTTAGTGTCCCCACACGAGTAGTTATGAGACCAGCTACCTCCATCATATGAACGGGTATATAGCACACCAGTCTATCCGGTTATCTCGATGTCCTTCTCGAGTAACCTATGACCAGGATAATTTAGGGTCTGTGTTTAAAGGTGAATCGATCTCATTATCGTGATCTCATCACGATCCGATTCCCATTGCATAGATCTAGGGACATCACAATATACATCTAGATAATATGAGATAATGCCAATAATTATAAGCAAAGAGATTGACGCAGCGTGTTACAGGTGCAATCACTCATGTGATTGGCTTGTAGGGCACTTATAACTAGCAATCTCCTACTTGACCTAAAGCCAATCACCAATATGTCTGATCCCCATCAGACCTCTGTGATGCTCAAAGACATTCTGAGTCAATGGCTTTGTTAGTGGATCTGCAATGTTATCTTCGGATGGAACTCTTTCCATTACTACATCTCTTCGGGCCACGATCTCTCTAATAAGTTGGAACCTCCTCAGAACACTTCTGATGAGACCCGGGTTCTCTTATTTGAGTAATCGTCCTGTATTTGTCGTAATATAAAGGAATTATATCCTCGTTGCTCGACATGACTCCTAGGTCTGTGATGAACCTCTTCATCCAGACTCCCTCCTTTGTTGCCTCTATCGCAGCAATGTATTCCGCCTCTGTGGTTGAGTCAGCAGTAGTGTCTTGCTTGGAACTCTTCCAGCATACTGCTACTCCATTCAGGGTGAACGCATACCCTAAATTAGACTTGCTATCATCGATATCGGACTAGAAGCTTGAGTCCGTGTAGCCCTCAACCTTGAGGCTACTACCTCCATATACTAGTAAAAGATACTTAGTCCTTCTCAAGTACTTAAGGATACATTTTACTGCTTTCTAGTGCTCCAAGCCTGGATCTGCCTAATATCTGCTCATGACACTCCGAGCATGCGCTATATCAAGCCTGGTACATAGCATAGCATACATGATAGATCCTATCGCTGATGCATATGGCATCATATCCATGTGTGCCCTTTCTTCAGGAGTCTTTTGGGACATACTCCTAGAAAGTGATAATTCATGTCTCATTAGTATGAGACCTCTCTTGAAATTTTCTATGCCATACCTTTTGACAATGGTGTCTATGTACCTGGATTGGGACAAGCCAAGCATCCTCTTGGATCTATCTCTATAGATCCATATCCCCAATATGCAGGATGCTTCCCCTAAGTCCTTCATGGAAAAGTGCTTAGATAACCAAGTCTTTACTATAGAGAGCATTCCTACATCATTCTCAATGATCAGGATGTCATCCACATATAATACCAAAAAGGTGATAGTGCTCCCACTTAATTTCCTGTACACACAAGGTTCATCTTCGTTCTTAACGAAGTCATAAGATCTGATCGCCTCATCAAATCTTATGTTCCAACTTCGGGAAGCTTGCTTCAATCCATAAATGGACCTAAGCAACTTGCACACCTTATCTGGGTTATCCTTAGACACGAATCCCTCAGGCTATATCATATACACCTCCTTTTCGATATTACCATTGAGGAATACGGTTTTGACGTCCATCTACCAGATCTCATAATCATAGTGTGCTGCAATAGCCAATAGAATTCGAATGGATTTTAGCATGGCTACAGGTGAGAAAGTTTCGTCATAGTCAACACCTTGCCTTTGACGATACCCCTTAGCCACTAGCCTTGCTTTATAGGTCTCTACCTGTCCATCTACTCCAATCTTCTTTTTGAAGATCCACTTGAAACTAATGGGTACAATACCCTCGGGTGCATCAACTAGGTTCCAAACCTTGTTGGAGTACATGGAATCCATTTATGAATTCATGACTTCTTGCCATATCACGGAGTTTATGCTCATAATAGCCTCCTCGTAGGTCTGAGGATCAATATCCTTAACATCCTCTCTTCTGATATGTCCCACATATCTCTCAGGAGGATGGGATACTCTATCTGACCTACGTAAAGTTGGAACTTATGTGTTAGGTATCTGAACAGATTCTGGAATGGTGCTTGAGCTAGGTTCTCCAACCTCGCTCAACTCTATCATGTTCCCACTGTCTCCATCAAGAATGTGTTCTTTCTTAAGGAACACTGCTCTCTTGGCTACAAAGACCTTTCGGTCCTCAGGATAATAGAAATAATACCCATAAGTTTCCTTGGGGTATCCCACGAACTTGCACCGTTCCATCCTGGATTCCAACTTGTCAGGGTTGTGTCTCTTAACGTGGGCAGGGCAGCCCCAAATCTTAACAACTTTAAGATCGAGCTTCTTCCCATTCCGTATCTCATATGGAGTAGACATCACTGATTTAGTTGGAATTCTGTTCAGAAGGTAAGCTATGGCCTCTAGGGCATATCCCCAGAATGAGATGGGTAGATCGGCGAAACACATCATGGAACGCACCATATCTAATAATGTGCGATTCCTCCTTTCTGATACACCATTAAGCTGTGGTGTATAAGGAGGTGTCCATTGGGATAAAATCCCATAGTCTTTGGGGAACTGGGTGAACTCTGTACTCAAGTACTCACCTCCTCGATCTAATCAAAGTGTGTTAATACTCTTTCCTATATGGTTCTCCACTTCTCATTTCCTCTTAGACTCTTACACTCATGATATGTGGAGCTGTATCTAGCATAAATAAACCATTATGTAATGTTCCTTTCATGATGATCTGATCATCTAATATTATTGAACAATTATTGTTCTCAAAAACTAATTTATATCCAACAACTGTCAAACATGAAATGGAAATAATGTTTTTGATGATAGAAGGAACATAATAGCATGCATCTAATGCAATAATAGCTCCACCAGGCATATGTAAGGTGACCTTGCCAACAGCCAATGCAGCAACCTTTGCTCCATTGCCCATCTTAAGGTCCATCTCGCCTTTGTTCAATCTCCTAGGTTCTGCCAGAACCTGCAACGAATTACAAATATGATAAGCACTCCCGATATCTAATACCCATGTGTTATCACAAGATTCTGACAAATGGAGACTGATCATGAATGTACCTGAAGCTTCTACAAGCTTCTGTTTCGCCCTCTCTGTAAGGTACTCTTTGCAGTTCCTCTTCCAGTGCCCATCTTTGTCGTAGTGGAAGCACTGACCTTTGTTCTTTGTTGGGTCTTTCTTAGTAACCTTTGCCTTACCCATTTTGCCCTTGCCCTTGCCCTTCTTAAGGGTCTTCTCAGCCTTCCTTTTCTTTCTGGTCTCACTAGTGTAAAGAACCAGCTTCTCTTTCTTGATGGTGCTCTCTGCTTCTCTCAACATATTGAAAAGCTCTGAGAGGGTCACCTCAAGTTTGTTCATATTAAAATTTATTATGAACTAAGAAAAGGAATCTGGTAGGGACTGAAGTACAAGATCCACACATAGGTTATCCTCTAGGACCATTCCTAGACCTGTGAGTTTCTCGATCCACTCAATCATCATAAGGACATGGTTCTGAATCGGTGTCCCCTTAGTCATCCTAGCACGGAAAAGACTCTTTGATATCTTATATCACTGAGTTCTTCTCTGTTCCTCAAACAGTTTGCGGAGATGTAGGAGTATGGAATTAGCATCCATATTTTCATGTTATCTCAGTAACTTAGTAGTCATAGAGGCCAACATGTAACACTAAGCAAGAGTGGAATCATCTAAGTACTTCACATAACGAGCGATCTCATCCTCGCTTGCCCCTTCGTTGAGCGTAGGGATCACTGTATCAAGGACATACGTGATTTTCTCCGCCGTGAGAACAATTCTCAGATTGCGAAGCCAATCCATATAATTTAGACCAGTGAGGCGGTTGGCATCAAGTATGCCATGTAAAGGATTTGAAAGCGATATTTTTTTGAAATAAAAGATGTAGCAAAAATAAATAACATGTAGACTTTGCAGAAATTTAAACAATTAAGATAAGGACTTCTATCTTAATATATTCCCACTAATTTTTCGCAAGACACACAACACCCTCCGGTATGTGAATTAGAGACCCCCGACGGATCTCTAGTGGGGATCAGGATCCAATCGGCGTCTTAACATAACCTCGAGGGACTCGACCAATCACGTTAAGCTCGTAAAGGTGGGCAACTCTTGCCAATCACAACTCCTTGTGATTCCCGTCCTGTTCGGCCTCCGAATCACCATGGCCTCAAGGGACTCGACCAACCATGATGTTCGGTTTAAGTCATTAACATCGTTACCAGATGAGTCTGATTAAGTGATATACTCTCGAGGGACTCGACTAAGCATACCATGTCCTCAGGTCACCTCTGATATCTCTATGTCGTAGATAAGATGGCGAGACACGATATAGGTGAGTTTCGAGAGACTCGACCAACTCAACCTACACCGGGAATCGGCTCCTAGCTATAACGATGAAAGGCCACGTGGGTTAATCTTATTGCCTCACGTTTACCAACTTAATATTATTAATGGAGAGGATTTTTTATTTGGTCTCCTAACATAATGTGTCACACACATATGTATTTAATATATATATCTACATCGCATGCAAATATATATATACGTATCTAGTAGGTGTATAACTAATCACACATCAAATGAGCAATTACACCAGATGATCATAGACTATATCCTAATGTGATCAGGCCCGAGCCAGTGGGCCTAATCACTCACATCAAGATCTATGTGTACTTCGGCGTATCTCTATGCCCTGTGATCGTCCATCTCGCTTCGTCGGATCCGTCGGCATCTCAACGCATCTCCATGCGTCGGATCGTCCGTCTCGGCCTCGTGAGTCACGCTACCGCTGCGCCTCCTCTGATAATTATAACATAATTACAAGCACGCAGGCCCAATAATAAATGAGAAAAATAGAGGCTCGCAGACCCTAATAATAATAATAATCACATGTACACACATCACATCACAAGTCCATGATCATCTGTTCACATCATACATTACATGTATATGTTATTTTATAGGACTACTAGATAAATAATAATAGTTAATTAAACTATTTAATTAACTAATATTTCTGAAAATAGAAACATAGAGGGAATTTTCTGAATGCCCAAGGGTATTTTTATAATTCTGTCAAAAAGGGCAAAATCTGAAATTTCTGAAATTCGAGGGGTAAAACCTTCTTTTGCCCTAAAACCCTAATCCCTATACCCTGCTGCGTTTGCGGCTGCGGTGCGCCCACCGCCACCCAGGCGACGGCGGCGCCGCAGGTGGGCGCCGCTGGCGCAAGCGCCACCCATGGGGCAGCACCCGCAGGCGTTGCCCCGCAGGCAACCAGCCGGCGCCCCAGCGGCGCTGCCCGCAGACGCGGGCGCAGTGCCCGCCGATGCTGTCCTGCAGGCGCAGCCCTCACAGCGCTGCCCGCGGCATGCGCGCGCCCGCCCCAATGGCGATAGTCCACTTTGTGCCCTTGTGGGCAAAGCCGCAGAGTTGTCTGCGCGGCGACCGCCGGCCGAACATTTGCTTTGCCGCCACGCAAGCAACCTTGCGGCCGTTGCACGAACACAGCAAGGGCAGCAAGAGTTGCTGCCCTTCCTCGCCCTTTGCGCCAATGATTTTAGTGACGTAACATGTTCTAGATCACAACACACGTAGTTTAAGATCCGATCTTCGCACGAACAACCTGGCTCTGATACCACTGTTGGGAAATCCATCAAGGGGGAGCGACATCACATGCGCAGCGGAAGAACAGAAAACAAAACACCCCAGATTTCCCGTAGAAAGTTCCCGTCGTTGTGCGAAGATCGATGCATCAAAAGCAAATCCGCGGAAACTACACATGTAAAAGAATATACCTAGGGAGATCGTATATCCCTAAATTCCTGCAGATCTGTGGGAGAGGATGAAGGAAGTCAAGTGTCCTCCTCTCTAGCGGTATCCACACAGCAGGGATTGCGACGATGCTCCTCTCTCTCTAGGGGGAGGAGAACAGGAGGTCGGTACCAAAAGAAACCCCCAGCCTATAGAGCTTTGGTCCCCTCCTATTTATAGAGGCCCCTCCCTGAAAAACCCTAATGGATCTTTTGCCCTATGGGGTATTGGATCTCCATCCAATTACCCAAGCCTCTTGGATTAGTGGGCCTCTACCCAATAATCTCTTATTAGCAATTATTGGATCTCATCTCAAGATCTAATAATTCAGGGGCTTAATGGAATCCAATAAGATAGGGGGTTCAACGGATATTTTATATCCGAACCTCTACTCGTCGTAACACCTACTATATGTGTGTGACCCTCTAGGCCCAATATCGAGCTGGCCATGAGTCATACTTGTCAGAACTCCTTATGACTTAGTAAATTATTATCTCTATAATAATTCACCCAACTCATCGACCGCAGGACGTACTAGGCCACTCGCCAGTGGCCCCAGGACGATCTGAGGGAATCCAATCCTTTGGACCTATCTATCCTCAGTTACCATGTATCTATAATCTCTCATCCATCTAATATCCCAGAGATCTTATACCGGGCATGGTGCTGTCAGGCCCATACGGTCTCTCCTCGAGTCTTGCTCTTGTTGGATTCTCCCGGAGAACTCTTTCTCTCTCAATCCGAATGACCTTGGCCAAGGATTTGTTCGAGCAAGAACACATGGGATATTCCTCTCATGATATCGAGAGCGGGTGATCCTCTATTGACACTCAATAGCCCTCGTAAGTTGGCTACCACTCCTAATGACCGGTTGTACTAGATATGAAGCTTTCCAAACCTATAAGTCCGGTATCATAGAGTGGAGTACTCATACAGGACATCCTTGGTGTCTCAAGTCTAAGGACCAGATACACTACTGGGACTACGGAATCACTATCTGACGTGAGGTATCAATAACCATCCAGCATTCCGTAGGCGGATCAATCAGTGAACTCATTCTTTAATGAGCACCTACACTGTACCCTTAGTATCCCCACACGAGTAGCTATGAGACCAGCTACCTCCATCATATGAACGGATATATAGCACACTAGTCTATCCGGTTATCTCGATGTCCTTCTCGAGTAACCTATGACCAAGATAATTTAGGGTCTGTGTTTAAAGGTGAATCAATCTCATTATCGTGATCTCATCATGATCCGATTCTCATTGCACAGATCCAGGGACATCACAATATACATCTAGATAATGTGATATAATGCCAATAATCATAAGCAAAGAGATTGACGCGGCGTGTTACAAGTACAATCACTCATGTGATTGGCTTGTAGGGCACCTATAACTAGCATCGACCACCGAGCCCAAAGAAATCACATCAAGGAGAGAGCTCTAATCGAAGAGATGACCTCCAGGAGAGGGGAGTCTCTATGACCGATCCCCACTATCCACGCATGAGGGTGGACTTCCCTAGATGGGAAGGAGACCCGATTGGTTGGATCTCGCGCGTGAAGCGATATTTTCGGCACCACAAAACCGCAGATGGATCTATGGTAGAAATTGCAGCTATACATCTTGAAGGGGATGCCATACAATGGTTTGATTGGTTTGAATACACTCATGGAGTCCTCTCATGGCGACAATTCAAAGAAGGACTACTGATCCGTTTCGGACCAACCGATTACAAGAACATCGATGGACAACTAGCAAAGATCCGACAAACCCCCACCATCCAAGAGTATCAAACTAGGTTTGAAAGGTTATCTAATCAAACTCATGATTGGTCTAAAAAATAGTTATTGGGGACATTTATTGAGGGCTTGAAGCTGGAGATCCAGGGAGAAGTTAAAGAGCGACAACCGTACACGCTTATGGCAGCCATCTCTTTCGCACGACTTCAGGAGGAGCGATTGAACCACGAAGCCTTGAGCACTAGGGTTGCTCCCCGACTAGCAATATCGAAGCCCTCAGCCCCCCCTACTATCAGCCAAGCTCCTGCACCAAAAAGATCGATAAGAGAAGAGCTTCGAGACCAATCTGCCAAGGGGTTATGTTGGCATTATGATGAGCCGTGGAGCCGCAAGCATCGCTGCAAAAAGGGGAGACTTCTTATGATTGAACCAGTGGAAGAAGAGATCAGTGAATAGCCAGAAGAGAGTCTTGAACATGAGGATGAAGATGTGGAAGAAGAGCCACAAACAACCGACTTTATGATACATGCGCTAGCCGGCTACTCAAATCTACAAACGATGAAAGTTGGAGGCCTGCTCAAACAACAACCGATCATCGTTCTCATTGATACAGGCAGTACTAATAACTTTCTAAATAGTAAGGTTGCTGCTTGGATGGTGCTCCACATCGAAGGTTGTAGCAAGTTCGACGTAAAGGTCACCGACGGCCGAATCCTAAAATGCGAACAAAGATGCCCGCAAATGAAACTATTACTGCAAGACCAAGAAATTATTGCCGACTTCTTCCTCCTACCAATTGATGATTATGAGGCTGTGCTGGGCATAGAATTGCTGACGATACTAGGTGATGTCTCTTGGAACTTTTCTAAATTGATTATGAAATTCTATTGCAAAGGCAAACAGGTCACCCTACGCGGGAAGCGCGGAAGCAATGTAACCACCGTTTCAACCCAATGAATGGAGAAAGTTTTACACAAGATAAATGGTGACTTTCTTATGCATCTCCAGCAGCAACCAGAGGGGGAGAAAACAGAAATTAAAGATCAAAATATCACCCAATTGCTTATTAAATTTGACGATATTTTTGCTGAACCACACGGTCTTCCTCCTACTCGGCAACATGACCATCGAATTCCAATCCTTTCGGGCAAACCACTAGCAAACACTCAGCCTTACCGCTATCCTCACCTCCAGAAAGATGAAATTGAGAAGATCGTGAAGGAAATGTTCGAAACAGGGGTGATTCGACCAAGCTGCAGCCCCTACTCCTCACCAGTGCTACTTGTGCGCAAGAAAGACGGAACTTGGTGGATGTGCATCGACTACCGAGCTCTAAATGACATCACCGTCAAGGATAAGTACCCAATACCAGTGGTGGATGAACTTCTTAATGAATTAAAAGGAGCTCGAGTCTTCACGAAGTTGGACCTTCGATCCGGTTACCACCAAATTCGGGTATGTGAAGGCGACATCCCAAAAACTGCTTTCCGCACTCATAATGACCATTATGAATTCTTAGTAATGCCATTTGGACTCACTAATGCTCTTTCAACCTTCCAAAGTCTCATGAACGATATTTTTTGGAGCTTTCTTCACAAATTTATGCTGATATTTTTTGATGATATTCTCATTTACAGCCCTTCTCTTGAGACTCACTTTCAACACTTACGAATAGTTTTGACGATCCTTCGGGAGAATACTCTTTTTGTTAAGCTATCAAAGTGTAGCTTTCTCCAGGAAAAAGTAGAGTACCTTGGGCATATAATATCAAAAGAAGGAGTGGCCATAGACCCAACAAAAATTGAAGCAATGCAAGGCTGGCCGAAACCTACAAATGTGAAATTGCTACGTGGGTTCCTTGGACTAACAGGCTACTACCGAAAATTCGTGAAGGACAATGGGAAGATTAGTGCCCCCCTCACTTCTCTACTAAAAAAAGATGTCTTCCTATGGTCGAACAAAGCCTCCACTGCCTTCGACAGACATAAGGCAGCCATGACGATGACACCGGTGCTAGCGCTACCAGATTTTAGCCGACCCTTCATCATTGAGGCCGATGCATCGGGAGTTGGAATTGGAGTCGTTCTCATGCAAGATGGTCGACCACTCGCATACACTAGCAAGGCGTTGTCTCCCTCCCATCAAAAAATGTCTATCTATGATAAGGAGATGCTTGCCATTATGCACGCAGTAACAAAGTGTAGACCCTACCTGATTGGCCGACGATTTTAGATTAAAACTGACCATAGAAGCCTTAAGTACTTTTTGGAGCAGAAGATATCATCACCGGAGCAGAAAAAATGGGTAACCAAACTTCTTGGATTTTATTATGAAATTATTTATAAAAAGGGGAAAGAAAACGTTGTTGCAGATGCACTCTCACGGCTCCCTCAACAAGCTAAATTTTTTGCCATCTCTCTTCCTACCACCGGCTTCCTCGAGGCCATTAGGGAGGAATGGAAGAAGGATCTAGAAACCAACAATATAATAAAAAATTAGAGGAGGATCCAAGCGCAATAGCTCACTATACTTGGGATTCGAGGGATCTACGCTATAAAGGTCATATTATGCTTATACCAAACTCCCCTTGCATCAAAGTCATTTTGCATGAAATGCACTCCACACCTTCAGTAGGGCACTCCGGATTTCTAAGAACCTACAAAAGAGTGAAGCAAAACTTTTATTGGAAAGGGATGAAAAAAATTATTTCTGAATACGTAGCACAATGTGATGTATGTCAACAGTAAAAAGGTGAAACAGTGGCGAGTCCAGGGAAACTGCAACCACTATCCATACCTGACTCGGTGTGGACTGATATCTCCATGGACTTCATCGAAGGGCTGCCACCTTCCAAAGGTAAAAGTACAATCCTTGTGGTGGTTGATCGACTTACGAAATATGCTCATTTTTGTGCTGTGCGAAATCCCTACACTGCTGTTAGTATTATTCAAATTTTCATAGAAAATATTGTTAAACTGCATGGGATGCCAAGGTCGATTATAAGTGATCATGATAGGGTCTTCACTAGTAAATTTTGGACCGAGTTATTTCAGTTACAGGGCACCAAACTTAAGATGAGCACTGCATATCATCCACAAACTGACGGCCAAATAGAAGTGGTGAACAGGTGTTTAGAGACATACCTTCGATGTTTTGCCAATGATCGGCCAAAGGAGTGGACGAAATGGCTCCCCTGGGCTGAATGGTGGTACAATACTACATATAATTCATCTACAAAATGTACCCCATATGAAGCTATCTCCACGTTTTTATGGGCCCTATCAGATCATAGAACGTATTAGAGCTATGGCGTACAGACTTAAATTACCTGAAGATGCCAAAATTCACTCTGTCTTCCACGTGTCATGCTTGAAGCCCAAGTTGGGAGAACACGAGACACCCCAGATCCAACTGCCCAACACCACTGATGATAGAAATATTCAAGCCCAACCACAAGCCATCCTCGACCGCAGAGTCGTGATGCATCGTCGACGTCCCTCTACTGAAGTACTAGTACATTAGACTAATTTACCACTCGAAGATGCCACATGGAAATCACATGAGGAGTTGAAGACCCGGTTCCCTGAGTTCATGGAACCCCAGCCTTGAGGACAAGGCTGATTCGAAGAGGGCAGGCTTAATAGGACCCTAGCAGGGTTGGGTCCTACTCAACCATGTAGCATCTAATAAAAACCCTGTGAGAGTGTAATAAACCCCACCTAGCTGCCTTTATCCTATAAAGAAGAGAGGCTAGGGTTTATATTTGGGTCTTTGGGCTTCTTAGCCGCTGCCCCCCTTGTTACTGGGCCGGCCCGCTAAGGTTGAGGGCAAATTGGGTAGTTCACGTAGGAAGCAGCCCCTACGGCTAGGGTTTGGAGCTCTATATAAGCTTGTAGCCTCCACCTCTTTGGAATAAGAAAGTTCAATCTAGAATTGCAGCCACTAGGCTACTTGGAGGGTGGAACCCCCATAGCGTTTCAAGGGTTGATCCCCCTCAAAGATCAATCTTTATAGAATTCCTCTAGGGTTCTATCAATGTGATTATTATTATTGGGGCCTACGAGCCTCTATTTTTCTCGTTTATTATGGGCATACATGCCTATAATTATGTTGTAATTACATGAAGAGATGAAGCGGTAGCGGGACCCACGAGGTCAAGACAGACAATCTGACGTATGGAGATGTGTTGAGATGTTGACGGAACCGATGAAGCGAAAAGGACGATCACAGGACATGGAGATGCATCGAAGCACACATAAATCTTGATGTGAGTGATTGGGCTCACTGGCTTAGGCCTGATCACATTAGGATGTGGTCCATGATCATCTGGTGTGATTGATCATGTGATGTGTGATTGATTATACACCTACTAGATATGTATATATATTTGCATGCAATGTAGATATATATTAAATATGCATGTGTGTAACATATTTTGTTAGGAGACCAAATCAAAATCCTCTCTATTAATAATATTAAGTCGGTAAACGTGAGGTAATTAGATTGACCCACATGGCCTTTCATCATTATAGGTAGGAACCGATTCCTGGTGTAGGTTGAGTTGGTCGAGTCCCTCAAGACTCACCTATATCGTGTTTCGCTATCTTATCTACGACATAGAGATTGTTGGGAAATCCGTTAGGGGATCGACATCACATGCGTAGCGGAAGAACAGAAAATAAAAAAAATCCCAGATTTTCAGTAGAAAGTTTCTATCGTCGTTCGAAGATCGGTGCGTCAAAAACAAATCCGTAAAAAACTACACATGTAAACGAAAGTACCTAGGTAGATCGTATATCCCTGAATCCCTACAAATCTATAGGAGAGGATGAAGGAGGTCAAGCGTCCTCCTCTTTAGCGGTATCCACATGACAAGAACCGCGACGATGCACCTCTCTCTCTAGGGAGAGGAGAACAGGAGGTGGCTACCAAAAGAAACCCTCAGCCTATAGAGCTTTGGTTCCCTCCTATTTATAGAGGCCCCCTGAAAACCCTAATGGATCTTTTGCCCTATTAGGTATTGGATCTCCATCCAATTACCCAAGCCTCTTGGATTAGTGGGTCTCTACCCAATAATCTCTTATTAGCAATTATTGGATCTCATCTCAGGATTTAATAATTCAGGGGCTTCATGGAAATCCAATAAGATAGGAGGTTCAGCGGATATCTCATATCTGAACCTCTACTCATCGCAACACCTACCATATGTGTATGATCCTCTAGGCACAATATCGAGCTGGCCGTAAGTCATACTTGTCAGAACTTCTTCTGACTTAGTGAATTATTATCTCTATAATAATTCACCCAACTCATCGATTGCGGACGTACCAGGCCACTACGCCACGGCCCCCAGACGATATAAGGGAATCCAATCCTTTGGACATATTTGTCCTCAGTTACCATGTATCTATAGTCCCTCATCCATCCAATATCCCAGAGACCCTATACCGGGCATGGTGCTGTCAGGCCCATACGGTCTCTTCTCGAATCTTGCTCTTGTCGGATTCTCTCGGAGAACTCTTTCTCTCTCAATTCGAATAACCTTGGCTAAGGATTTGTTCGAGCAAGAACACATGGGATATTCCTCTCATGATACCGAGAGCGGATGATCCTCTATTGACACTTAATAGCTCTCATAAGGTTGGCTACCACTCCTAATAACCAGCTGTACTAGATCTGGAACTTTCCAAACCTATAAGTCTGGTATCAAAGAGTGGAGTACTCATACAGAATATCTTTGGTGTCTCAAGTCTAAGGACCAGATACACTACTAGGACTACGGAATCGCTGTCTGACGTGAGGTATCAATAACCATCCAGCATTCCGTAGGCGGATCAATCAGTGAACTCATTCCCCAATGAGCACCAGCACTATACCCTTAGTGTCCCCACATGATTAGCTATGAGACTAGCTACCTCCATCATATGGACGGGTATACAGCACACTAGTCTATCCGGTTGTCTTGATGTCCTTCTCGAGTAACCTATGACCAGGATAATTCATGGTCTATGTTTAAAGGTGAATCGGTCTCATTATCGTGATCTCATCACGATCCTATTCCCATTGTACAGATCTAAGGACATCACAATATATGCAACACGCAAGATAAAGTGATAAAATACCTAATAAGTGATAAAATACCTAATAAGCAAAGAGAAAAAGTGCATATCAAGTCACAAGTGTCATCACTCATGTGATTGGCTTGCAGGGCACATATACTAGCAATCTCTCACTTGACCTAAAGCCAATCACCAACATATCTGATCCCCATCAGACCTCTGTGACACTCAAAAACAATATGAGTCAATGACTTTGTCAGTGGATATGCAATGTTATCTTTGGATGGAACTCTTTCCATTGCTGCATCTCTTCGGGTCATAATCTCTCTAATAAGTTGGAACCTCCTCAGAACACTTCTGATGAGACCCGGGTTCCCTTGTTTGAGTAATCATCCCGTATTTGTCATAATATAAATGAATCAGCTCCTCGCTGCTTGGGATGACTCCTAGATCTGTGATGAACATCTTCATCCAGACTCCCTCCTTTGCTACCTCTGCCGTAGTAATGTATTCCGCCTCTGTGGTTGAGTCAGCAATAGTGTCTTGCTTGGAACTCTTCCAGCATACTGCTCCTCCATTCACGGTGAACACATACCCTGAATTAGACTTGCTATCATCGACATCGGACTGGAAGCTCGAGTCTATGTAGCCCTCAATCCTGAGGCTACTACCTCCATATACCAGTAAAAGATCCTTAGTCCTTCTCAAGTACTTAAGGATACTTTTTACTGCTTTCTAGTGCTCCAAGCCTGGATCTACCTGATATCTGCTCATGACACTCAGAGCATGCGCTATATCAGGCCTGGTACATAGTATAGCACCCGTGATAGATCCTATCGCTGATGCATATGGTATCATATCTATGTGTGCCCTTTCTTTAGGAATTTTTGGGAGACATACTCCTAGAAAGTGATATTCCATGTCTCACTAGTATGAGACCTCTCTTGGAATTTTCTATGCCAAACCTTTTGACAATGGTGTCTATGTACCTTGATTGGGATAAGTCAAGCATCCTCTTGGATCTATCTCTATAGATCCGTATCCCCAATATGCAAGATGCTTTCCCTAAGTCCTTCATGGAGAAGTGCCTAGATAACCAAGTCTTTACTATGGAGAGCATTCCTACATCATTCCCAATGATCAGGATGTCATCCACATATAATACCAAAAGGGTGATTGTGCTCCCACTTACTTTCTTGTATACACAAGTGTCATCTTGATTCTTAACGAAGTCATAAGATCTGATTGCCTCATCAAATCTTATGTTCCAACTTCGAGAAGTTTGCTTCAATTCATATATGGACCTAAGCAACCTACACACCTTATCTGGGTTATCCCTAGACATGAATCCCTCAGACTGTATCATATACATCTCCTCCTCGACGTTACCATTGAGGAATATGGTTTTGACGTCCATCTGCCAGATCTCATAATCATAGTGTGTTGCAATAGCTAATAGAATTCGAATGGATTTTAGCATGGCTACAAGTGAGAAAGTTTCGTCATAGTCAACATCTTGCTTTTGACGATACCCCTTAGCCACTAGCCTTGCTTTATAGGTCTCTACCTTTCCATCTACTCCAATCTTCTTTTTGAAGATCCACTTGCAGCTAATGGGTACAATACCCTCGGGTGCATTAACTATGTTCCAAACCTTATTGGAGTACATGGAATCTATTTCTAAATTCATGGCTTCTTGCCATTTCCTAGAGTTTATGCTCATAATAGCCTCCTCGTAGGTTTGAGGATCAATATTCTCAATATCCTCTCTTCTGATATGTCTAACATATCTCTCAGGAGGATGAGATACTCTATCAGACCTACGTAAAGTTGGAACTTGTGTGTTAGGTATCTGAACAGATTCTGGAATGGTGCTTGAGCTAGGTTCTCCAACCTCGCTCAACTCTATCATGCTCCCACTATCTCCACCAAGAATGTGTTCCTTCTCAAGAAACACTGCTCTCTTGGCTACAAAAAAACTTTTGGTCCTCAGGGTGATAGAAGTAATACCCACAAGTTTCCTTGGGGTATCCCACGAACTTGCACCGTTCCATTCTGGATTCCAACTTGTTAGGGTTGTGTCACTTAACATTGGCAAGGTAGCCCCAAATCTTAACAATCTTAAGATCAGGCATCTTCTCATTCCATATCTCATATGGAGTAGACATCACTGACTTAGTTGAAGTTCTGTTCAGAAGGTAAGCTGCGGTCTCTAGGGCATATCCCCAGAATGAGATGGGTAGGTCGGCAAAACACATCATAGAACGCACCATGTCTAACAGTGTGCGATTCCTCCTTTTTGATACACCATTAAGCTATGGTGTATAAGGAGGTGTCTATTGGGATAAGATCCCATAGACTTTGAGGAACTGGGCGAACTCTATACTTAAGTACTCACCTCCTCGATCTGATCGAAGGGTTTTAATACTCTTTCTTGTTTGGTTCTCCACTTCATTTTTATATTTCTTGAATTTCTCAAAAGCTTCAGACTTGTACTTCATCAAGTACACATGTCTGTATCTTAAGAAATCATTAGTGAAAATAATGAAGTAGGAGTAACTACCTATGGCATGAGTCAACATGGGACCGCATACATCACTATGTATGAGTTCTAGTAACTCAGTGGCTCTCTCTCCAGTTCCACTAAATGGAGAGTTGGTCATCTTTCCCCGAAGGCAAGGTTCACATATCGCATATGACTCATAGTCAAATGGATCTGGATATCCATCTTTTAGCAACTTTTGAATTCTTCCCTCGTGGATGTGACCTAGCCTACAATGCCAAAGATATGCATTGTTCACCTCTTCTCATTTCCTCTTAGACTCACTTACACTCATGATATGTGGAGCTGTATCTAGCATAAATAAACTATTATGCAATGTTCCTCTCGTGATGATCTGATCATCTAATATTATTGAACAATCATTGTTCTCAAAAACTAATTTATATCCAATAACTGTCAAATACGAATTGAAAATAATATTTTTGATAATAGAAGGAATATAATAGCATACATCTAATGCAATAATAGCTCCGCCAAGCAGATGTAGGGTGACCTTGCCAACAGCCACTACAGCAACCTTTGCTCCATTGCCTATCTTAAGGTCCATCATGCCTCTGTTCAATCTCCTAGGTCCTGCCAGAACCTGCAACGAATTACAAATATGATAAGCACTTTCGGTATCCAATACCCATGTGTTATCGAAAGATTCTGACAAATGGAGACTGATCATGAATGTACCTGAAACTTCTGCAAGCTTCTGTTTCGCCCTCTCTGCAAGGTACTCTTTGCAGTTCCTCTTCCAGTGCCCATCTTTGCCGCACTGGAAGTACTAGCCTTTGTCCTTTGTTGGGTCTTTCTTGGCAACCTTTGCCTTACCCATTTTGCCCTTGCCCTTGCCCTTCTTAAGGGTCTTCTCAGCCTTCCTTTTCTTTTTGGTTCACCAGCATAGAGAACTGGCTTCTCTTTCTTGATGGTGCTCTCTGCTTCTCTCAACATATTGTGGAGTCTGGGAGGGTCACCTCAAGTTTATTCATATTAAAATTCATTATGAACTGAGAAAAGGAATCTGGTAGGGATTGAAGCACAAGATCCACACACAGGTTATCCTCTAGGACCATTCCCAAACCTGTGAGTTTCTCGATCCACTCAATCATCTTAAGGACATGGTTCTGAACCAGTGTCCCCTCAGTCATCCTGGCATAGAAAAGACTCCTTGATATCTTATATCATTGAATTCTTCCCTGTTCCTCAAACAGTTTACGGAGATGCAGGAGTATGGAATTAGCATCCATATTTTCATGCTGTCTCTATAACTCAGTAGTCATAGAGGCCAACATATAACACTAAGCAAGAGTGGAATCATCTAAGTACTTCACATAACGAGCAATCTCATCCTCGCTTGCCCCTTCATCGGGCATTGGGATCACTGTATTAAGGACATATGCGATTTTCTCCGCCATGAGAATGATTCTCAGATTGCGAAGCCAATCCATATAGTTTGGACCAGTGAGGCGGTTGGCATCAAGTATGCCACGTAAATGATTTCAAAGCGATATTTTTCTGAAATAAAAGATGTAGCAAAAATAAATAACATGTAGACTTTGCAGAAATTTAAACAATTAAGATAAAGACTTCTATCTTAATGTATTCCCACTAATTTTTCGCGAGACACACAACACCCTCCGGTATGTGAATCGGAGACCCCCGGCGGATCTCTAGTGGGGATCAGGATCCAATCGACGTCTTAACGTAACCTCGAGGGACTCGACCAATCACGTTAAGCCCGTAAAGGTGGGCAACTCTTGCTAATCACAACTCCTTATGATTCCTGTCCTGTTCGACCTTCGAACCACCATGGCCTCGAGCGACTCGACTAACCATGATGTTCGGTTAAGTCATCACCATCGTTACAAGATGAGTCTGATTCGGTGATATACTTTCAAGGGACTTGACCAAGCATACCATGTCCTCAAGTCACCGGTGACATCTCTATGTCATAGATAAGATAGCAAGATGCGATATAGGTGAGTCTCGAGGGACTCGACCAACTCAATCTACACCGGGAATCGGTTCCTAGCTATAACGATGGAAGGCCACGTGGGTCAATCTAATTACGTCACGTTTACCGACTTAATATTATTAATGGAGAGGATTTTTTATTTGGTCTCCTAACATAATGTATCACACATATACATATTTAATATATATATATATATCTACATTGCATGCAAATATATATATACATATCTAGTATGTGTATATCTAATCACACATCACATGAGCAATCACACCAGATGATCATGGACCACATCCTAATGTGATCAGGCCTAAGACAGTGGGCCTAATCACTCACATCAAGATCTATGTGTACTTCGGCGCATCTCTATGCCCTTTGATCGTCCATCTCGCTTCGTCGGATCCGTCAGCATCTCAACGTATCTCCATGCGTCGGATCGTCCGTCTTAGCCTCGTGAGTCACGCTACCGCTGCGCCTCCTCATATAATTACAACATAATTACAGGCATGCAGGCTCGACAATAAATGAGAAAAGAATAGAGGCTCGCAGGCCCCAATAATAATAATCATATGTACACACATCACATCACAGGTCCATGATCATCTGTCCACATCATACATCACATGTATATATTATTTTATAGGACTACTAGATAAAAATAATAGTTAATTAAACTATTTAATTTTCTAAAATCAGGAACATAAAGAAAATTTTTTGAATTCCTAGGGGTATTTCGATAATTTGGCTAAAAGGGTATTTTGGTAATTTTATCAAAAGGGGTAGAATCTAGAATTTCTAAAATTTCGAGGGGCAAAACCATCTTTTGCCCTAAAACCCTAACTCCTCACCCCTAGCTGCCTGTGTTGCGGCTACGGCTGCCGCCACCTTGCCGGCGATGGCCCCTGCGCTCGGAGAGGGCACCGGGGTGGCGGCGCTTGCCGTCCATGTGGGCGGCGCCACCGCTGCCCTGCGGATGCAGCGCCCGCAAGCGCTGCCCCGCGGCGCTATCCCGCGGGCGCAGCATGTGCCGGTGCTGCCCCGCGGATAGCCCGCCGGCACCCTACGACGGCAAACTGAGCCGGCCGGTGGCGGATTGCTACCTATGCAGTAAAGAAGGTGCAAGCAGACCTGCGGCGCACGAACACAACAAGGGCAGCAACAGTTGTTGCCCTTCCTGGCCCTTTTATGCCAACGATTTTGTCGTCAAAAGCATATCCAAAACACAACACACGCAGTTTAAGATCCGATCTTCGCACGAACAACCTGGCTCTAATACCACTGTTGCGGAAGAGCAGAAAACAAAAAAACCCCAGATTTCCCATAGAATGTTTCCGTCATTGTGCAAAGATCGGTGCGTCAAAAATAAATCTGTAAAAAACTACACGTGTAAAAGAAAGTACCGAGGGAGATCGTATATCCCTGAATCCCTGCAGATCGGTAGGAGAGGATGAAGGAGGTCAAGTATACTCCTCTCTAGCGGTATCCAAACGATAGGAACCCTCAGCCTATAGAGCTTTGGTTCCCTCCTATTTATAGAGGCCCCTTGAAAACCCTAATGGATCTTTTGCCCTATTAGGTATTGGATCTCCATCCAATTACCCAAGCCTCTTGGATTAGTGGGCCTCTACCAAATAATCTCTTATTAGCAATTATTGGATCTCATCTCAAGATCCAATAATTCAGGGGCTTAATGGATATCCAATAAGATAGGGGGTTCAGCGGATATCTTATATCCGAACCTCTACTCGTCGCAACACCTACCATATGTGTGTGACCCTCTAGGCCCAATATCGAACTGGCCGTGAGTCATACTTGTCGAACTCCTTCGACTTAGTGAATTATTATCTCTATAATAATTCACCCAACTCATCGATCATGACGTTCTAGGCCACTACGCCGCGGCCCCCAGACGATACAGGGGAATCCAATCCTTTGGAACTATCTGTCCTCAGTTACCATGTATCTATAATCTCTCATCCATCTAATATCCCAGAGACCCTATACCGGGCATGGTGCTATCAGGCCCATACGGTCTCTCCTCGTGTCTTGCTCTTATCGGATTCTCCCGGAGAACTCTTTCTCTCAATCCGAATGACCTTAGCCAAGGATTTGTTCGAGCAAGAACACATGGGATATTTCTCTCATGATACCGAGAGCGGATGATCCTCTATTGACACTCAATAGCCCTCGTAAGGTTGGCTACCACTCCCAATAACCGGTTGTACTAGATCTAGAACTTTCCAAACCTATAAGTCCGGTATCAAAGAGTGGAGTACTCATACAGGACATCCTTGGTGTCTCAAGTCCAAGGACCAGATACACTATTGGGACTACGAAATCGTTGTCTGACGTGAGGTATCAATAACCATCCAACATTCCGTAGGCGGATCAATCAGTGAACTCATTCTCCAATGAGCACCAGCACTATACCCTTAGTGTCCCCACATGAGTAGCTATGAGACCAGCTACCTCCATCATATGGATAGGTATACAGCACACCAGTCTATCTAGTTATCTCGATGTCCTTCTCGAGTAACCTATGACCAAGATAATTCAGGGTCTTTGTTTAAAGGTGAATCGGTCTCATTATCGTGATCTCATCACGATCTGATTCCCATTGCACAGATCCAAGGACATCACAATATATGCAACATGCAAAATAAAGTGATAAAACGCCTAATAATAAGCAAAGAGAAAAAGTGCATATCAAGTCACAAGTGCCATCACTCATGTGATTGGCTTGCAGAGCACATATGACTAGTAGAGATGTCATCGGTGACCTAAGGACATGGTATGTTTAGTCGAGTCCCTCAAGAGTATATCACCGAATCAGACTCATCTTGTAACATTAGTGATAACTTAACTTAATATCATGGTTAGTCGAGTCCCTCGAGGCCATGGTGGTTCGGAGGCTGAACAGGACAGAAATCACAAGGAGTTGTGATTGGCAAGAGTTGCCTACCTTTATGGGCTTAACATGATTGGTCGAGTCCCTCGAGGTTACGTTAAAACGCCGATTGGATCTCGATACCCACTAGAGATCCGCCAGGGATTTCCGATTCACATACCGGAGGGTGTTGTGTGTCTCATGAAAAATTAGTGGGAGTACATTAAGATAGAAGTCCTTATCTTAACTGTTTAATTTTTGTAAAGTCAACATGTTATTTATTTCTACTAGATCTTTAATTTTAGAATAATGTCGCTTTCAAATCCTTTACGTGGCATACTTGATGCCAACCGCCTCACTGGTCCAAATTATATGGATTGGCTTCGCAATCTGAGAATCGTTCTCACAGTGGAGGACCATTTTTCGTAATTTGAGAAAAATGTCATGGACATATCTAGTTTTCCTTAAGCCATGCGGCACCAATGCATGTCAGTCCGCAAAGGTCAGCCTCCCCAAAATCTCCTACGATCCCTTAGAACCTACAAAAGAGAAGACAGGACAAAGAAAACGCTTCACACAGGATCCACAAGCAAACCTTTCAGCAAATACTTTATAGCCAATGCATATTCCACCCATGGATATCACAAACTTAGAATGGTTACATAACAAATATATAAAATTGGTCCACTGCGGATCGAAATATAGTACAAGTGTCCACCTGATGCAAACTTTATGTACAAGCTGACAATGGCTGCCAAACTCACTCAAATGGAGCATTTAGCCTTTGGCAAACCCTTTACAAGCTAGAACAAACTGAAAATTGTTAGGATCGGAGAGGCACTAAGAGGGGGGGTGAATTAGTGCAGCGGATTAAAACTCGTAAGTTTTAAACTGATTTCATAAATAGCTAGTCGTATTGAGATTTTGATTCGACCAAGATGACTTAGTTGAAGTAGCTTGAGTAAAGGAGATGAAAACCAAATGATTTGTAGCTAAGTATAGAAACGATTCAGAAATTTAAACACTCACACATTCAAGAACACCACGATGTATAGTGGTTCGATCAAGTGACCTACATCCACTTTCGAAGCCTTCTCCGATAAGGCTCTCAACTTCCACTAGCAAATCTTATTGAAGGGGAAGGACCAAACACCCCTCTTACAACATTTTTACAAGTGGTTCACACTCTTACAGATTTTTTAAAGAGAAAGAGGGAAGTGAACACTAGCTATCGAAAACAAGGCTTTGCTAAAGCTTTTGCTCAATTCTAACTCTCAAAAAGGGTGCTCTTTCAGCTGAGAAAGGAGGGGTATTTATAGACCCAAAGAGAATTCAAATTTGAGCTTCAAATTTGAATTTATTTTGGGTTTCTTAGTGTTGGCGGTGCCACCGCCTGTCAATGTGGTGCCATCGCTTGTCAGTGTCAGACTGACAATGTACTGGATGGTTCCACCGCCCAAGGCAGCGGTGCCACCTCCCAATCTCTTGGGTGTTTGGTGGTGCCACCGCCCAGCCTGGGCGGTGTCATCGCTCGGACCATTCGACAAAGCTGAATGGGCCTTATTCTCGGCCCAAATCAACTCAATAAGGGCCCGGTTGGCCCTTACAAAGTTTAGATAGGATTATTTCCTAATCCTTACCCTAATTACATGCTAACTACTAAATTAAAATATAATTCTAAGCAATTTAAATCGACATTCTTCAAGTCTTCTTCTGGCGAGCTTTCCGACGAATTTCCGATAGACTTCCGACACTCCTTCGGATTTATTCCGACGGACTCCCAACAAGCTCCCGGATTTTGTGGTGAGCTCAACGAGTCTTTGGTAAGCTTCCGAACCTTCTCAGTAATCTCCGCGAACCTCCGACGATCTTTCCGGTGAACTTTCGAAACCTTCGACAAGTCCCTGATTCTATCTCGGTTGGTTCCAGCAACACTTCCGACGATCCTTCGGACTTCCGATGAACTCTCAAACTCCTAATGAGCTTGACCTCGGTAAATTGCTCTATGTTTTTATCCTATAGTAGTTAATCCTACACACTTATCTCAACAATATGGATTAGAACAAATAATTCAGCAATTGACTTCATCATTAAAATCCGAGATTCAACAATCTCCCCCTTTTTGATAATGACAATCAATTGATGATGGAGTTAATCTTAACTCCCCCTATCTATATGCCTTATAATGAGAAGGTAACAACACTTGAATTCAATCTTCTTGAATTCATTCAGAACCCGATAAGTTTCATTCATTAAACTTATTGTCATGCTTAACAAGCATGAATTTTAATCCATAAATATGAAACTTCATATTTTTCACAATGTCATGGCATGATATGTATTTTCTAGTCGAATGATAGACATTCATCATTTTGACAAGAGAAACTAATCACAAATTGAAATAACACAAGAATCAAATGATATCAATGAAGTGCACAAGATCAAGGCATGATATCAAATGAAATAATAGCTTATCTCAAGAAAATTTATATTTTAAGCATTTGAGATATATTGCAATATATTGTGATGCTTTTAAGCATATTAATAATTTTTTATTTCAAAGCATGACAAAAGTAATGTACAATATGAACCATATAAGTTATTGCGAGGTGATATGATACATGAAGCCATTTTTCATTCCAACATATTGCTACATATAAATCATTTGTCATCAATTTCATATTTTTCTCCCCCTTTGTCATCAATAAAAAGGAGGTGAAGTAGCCACCATAAGGTATCATACCACAAAAAAAATGAGTGGTCAATTATCAAGCATATGATAAATGAGTTGAACATAATACATGAATAAATCCGAAAATTGTTTGGATAATTTTTATTCATGTTCATGAGATCCGAAATAAACATTAGAGTTTCAAAAAGCTCTTGAAGAATTCATACATAAAAAATTTAAGACTCAATTTTTTATTGAGAATTCAAGAATAGAATTGTGAAAGGATTGATCATTAAAGTCATTCATCAAATATTTCATACTTTAAGGTAAACTCCATGAGAATGAGATGTCAAAGTTTATAAAACTTCAACGAATGAAATATATCAATATCAAAATTTTGAAGAAAAAAATTCGACGTGGCATTCTTGTAGTGATTCATGAGGAGGAAGTCATAAAACCTTGAATCATATCGATTTACACAAGAATAAAAATTGAAAATGAACATTTAAGAACTTAATTTAGCATAATTCATGATATTAATTTATGTATATATTAAGCTTCATATAAAATGCAAGTCATGAAATATCTTTAGTCATACTTAAATTAGTTTTTACTACATCATTACTATTTAAAGAAAGAGGAAAACTCCATTATGATAGCTTTCATCAAGATTATGATCGAAAGAGAAAAAATGAGAGCTTCATTATATAAAGATGTCATCAAAATGCGAAAATATAATATCAATGTGAAACTATCAAAACTGAAAATTTAATCATTTCATCAAAAGTCATGACATAACTCATCAAATGAAGAGGAGAATCAAAATAGGCAGATCAAAATGCCAAGATGACATTGTAAATATGTCATTCAAAAATGAAGAGATAATATTAAGATGATACAATCAAAACCAAAGTTGGAAAATTTCGGAAAAAAAACATATAACATCATGTATGAGAACAATTTAGCATACCTAATTCTCTTCTAATGAAGTCAAATTGTTCTTCATTTAGGGGTTTTGTAAAGATGTCCGCTAATTGGTGTTTTGTATCAATAAATTCTAGAATGACATTATTATTATTGACATGATCTCGTATAAAGTGATGCCTAATGTCAATGTGCTTAGTTCTAGAGTGTTGAATAGGATTTTTGGTTAGTCAAATAGCACTTATATTATCACATTTTATGGGAATGTTCTTTAAATAAATTCCAGTCTTCTAACGTATTTTTCATTCAAACAACTTGTGCACAACATTTACTTGCAGCTATGTAATCGACTTCCGCCGTAGATAGTGCAACCGAATTTTGTTTCTTGGAAGTCTAAGAAACAAGTGCATGTCTTAAAAATTGGCATGTTCCGGATCTGCTCTTTCTATCTATTCTACATCCACCAAAATCCGCATCTGCATAGGTTTTTAAATCAAAGTTATCGGATTTTGGATACCATAATCCTAGATTAGGAGTTCCTTTAAGATACCTAAGGATCCTTTTAACAGCCTTAAGGTGAGATAACTTAGGATTAGCTTGGAATCTTGCATATAAACCTACACTAAATATGATATCTGTTCTAGTTGCGGTGAGGTAAAGTAAGCTACCTATCATTCCCCTATATGTTTTTTTATCAAAATTTTCTCCACTTTCATCTAAATCTAACTTAGTGGAAGTACTCATAGGAGTGTTTATAGCTTTTGAACCATCTATGTTAAATCATTTTAACAATTCTAATGTATATTTATATTGATTAAGAAATATATCATTACTAAGTTGTTTAATTTGTAATCCTAAAAAGAAGGTTAATTCTCCCATTATGCTCATTTCAAATTCATGACTCATACACTTGGCAAATGATTCACATAGTGATTCATCCGAAGAACCAAAAATAATATCATCAATATAAATTTTAACAATAAGAAAATTATTTTCAAAATATTTGATAAACAATGTAGTATCAACTTTGCCTTTAGTAAAATTATTTAAAATGAGAAAGGAACTAAGCCTTTCATACCAAGCTCTAGGAGCTTGTTTTAGTCCATAGAGAGTCTTAGTTAATTTAAACACATGATTAGGAAGAAGAGAATTTTCAAATCCGGAAGGTTGTTCAATATACACTTCTTCGGAAATAAAGCCATTTAAGAAAGCACTTTTAACATCCATTTGAAATAGTTTAAAATCATTACTACTAGCATAGGCAAGGAGCATCCTAATGGCTTCTAATCTTGCCACAAGAGCGAATGTCTTTTCATAATCGATACCTTCTTCTTGGTTGAAATCTTTGGCCACTAGTCTAGCATTGTTTCTAACCACGATACCGCATTCATCTTGCTTGTTTCTAAAGACCCATTTAGTACTAATAACTAAATGGTCACTAGGTCTAGGAACAAGCTTCCATACCTCATTCCTTTCAAATTGATTCAATTGTTCTTACATTGCGATAACCCAAGAATCATCTTTCAAGGCATCGTCAATGCACTTAGGTTCAATTTGAGAAAGAAAAACGGTATGGGCATAAAATTTTTAAGAGAAGAACGAGTTTGAACCCCTTTTGATGTGTCTCCTATAATTAACTCCTTGGGATGGGCATCTACATACTTCCATTCCTTAGGTAAGGAAATTTTGGAAGAAGATGCATCCAAGTTGCTATTTTGAGGAGAGGGTTCATTTAAATTCAAACCATCAAAATCAAAATCAAAATCATCATCAAAATCTTTTTTCTTAAATTTAAAAAATTCATTAAAAACTATATGAATAGACTCTTCTATAACTAAGGTTCTTTTGTTGAAAACCCAAAAAGCTTTAGAAATAGAAGAGTAACCAAGAAAAATGCCTTTATCAGATTTAGCATCGAATTTTCCTATAGCATCCTTTTCATTCAAAATAAAGCATTTGCAATCGAAAACTTTAAAGTAAGAAACATTGGGTTTTTTATTATTCTATAATTCATATGGAGTCTTAGATAGAGATGGTCTTACTAGAACTCTATTCATGATATAGCAAGCTGTGTTCACGGCTTCGGCCCAAAAATATTTGGGTAAATTATATTCATTTAACATGGTTCTGGCCATTTCTTATAAATTTTTATTTTTTTCTTTCCACTACTCCATTTTGTTGAGGATTCTTCGGAGTAGAGAAGTTATGGTTATATCCATTTGTTTCACAAAAATTTTGGAAGTCACGGCTTTGAAATTCATCACCATGATCACTCCGAATTGATGAAATCATGAAACCTTTTTTGTTTCGGGTAAGTTTACAAAATTTAGAAAAATATTTGAAACAATCACTTTTGTGAGCTAAGAAATAGGTCCAAATGTATCTACTATAGTTATCCACAATTACGAAAGCATATTTGCTACCTCCTAGGCTTGTTATGTCAATTGGTCCAAATAAGTCCAAATGGATCAATTGCAATGGTCTAGTGGTGCTAATTTGATTTTTTTAGTTTGAAACTAGTTTTTATTTGTTTTCCTAGTTGACACGCATCACATACTTTGTCCTTGACAAACTTCATATTGGGAATCCCTCGTACTAACTCTCTAGATGAAATCTTAGATATTAGTTTCATGCTTGCATGGCCTAATCTACTATGCCAAAACCAAGCATCATCATTCAAAATCGAAAAACACATTTCATTACTTAGTTCATCAATATTAATGGTGTAGACATTATTTTGTTTTAAAGCAATCATGGATATGTTATTATTTGGTTTTTCAATGATGCACACATTAGATTCAAATCTAATAATATAACCTTTATCGCATAATTGACTAATGCTTAAAAGATTATGTTTTAGTCCATCAACTAGCAACACATCATCAATTGAAAAACTTGATTTGTTACCTATGGTTCCCTTGCCAATGATTTTACCCTTATTGTTGTCTCCGAAGGTGATATACCCTTCTTCTTTGCTAGTGAGCATAGAGAAATGAGATGGATCTCCGGTCATGTGCCTTGAGCATCCACTATCGAGATACCATCTTTTGCTCCTAGCTTGTGAGTTTGTCTACAAAAGAGGATGATTTTTAGGTACTTATTTGATTTTGGGTGTCCTATAAATTGATCTACTAATTTTGTAATTTAATATTGAATTGTTTATGGTTCCTTTAGAACCCATATCAATTTTTGTGGACTAATTTTCTTAAACGGACATTTGTAAACAACATGTCCAATTTTACCATAAAAATTACATTTCAAATAGGGTGATACATGCAATGTGGGTCCTTTAATGAAGGTGGTGGGATTTTGATGAGATCCACTCACAAATCCAATTTCACTTCTATTTTCGACATGACCCTTGTCTGCAAGGATCATGTCCAAGCCCTTGCTATCGACCTTAAATTTGTTTAGGGTCTCTTTGAGTAGCAAGTTCTCATTTTTTTATTACTTCTAAGTATTCACACTTAGAGTATGGGGGTAAAGGAGTTTGGAGATTATCGAACTTATGTTGTAATAAAGCATGCTCTTTCTTTAATAAATTGAACTTCTTACTAATAGTTCTACATTCATCAAATAATTCATGAAAAGCGATAGAAAGTTCATCGAAAGATAACTTTTTATTAAATAACTCACTAACCTTTTCTCCTAAGGCCATTAGCGCGAAGTTGGCCACCTCTTTGTTGCTTGCTTCTTCATCTTCGGAGTCACTTGAATCATCCCGTGTAGCCTTCAATGCTTTCTTCTTCTTTGGTTGCTTCTTCTTGGCTTGGGGGCATTCATTTTTAAAGTGCCCCAGCCTCTTGCACTCGTAGCAAATGACTTGGTCTTTTTTATGTTTAAGTTTATTTTTTTATTTTTAAATTTGTTATTTCTTATAAATTTTTAAAATTTTTGAGTTAAAAGTGTAATGTCATTGTCACTGTCCTCATCACTTGATGTTCCTTTCAAGTTGTCTTCTTGTGTTCTTAGTGTCATATCCTTCTTGTTCTTTGGAAGGGGGTTCTCGAGCCCTTCATGAGCATGGCACGTCATTTCGTAGGTTATTAGAGACCCAATAATTTTTTCGAGAGGAAAAGTTTTAAGATCCTTGGCCTCTTGAATGGTCGTAACTTTTGGATCCCAACTCTTTGGAAGGGATCTTAAAATTTTAGTTACAAGTTCAAAATTAGAAAAACCTTTACCAAGTGCTTTGAGTCCATTGATGACATTCGTGAAGCGGGTGTACATGTCTCCGATGGACTCACTTGGTTTCATTCAGAAAAGTTCATAGGAATGCACAAGAATGTTGATTTTGGACTCTTTCACTCGGCTAGTGCCTTCATGAGTGATCTCAAGAGTACGCCAAATATCAAAAGCCGATTCACAAATCAAAACATAATTAAATTCATTTTTGTCGAGAGTGCAAAACAAGGCATTCATAGCCTTTGCGTTTAAAGCAAAAGTCTTCTTCTCCGATTTATTTCATTCGCTCGTCGAAAGAGAAGATTTTTTAAAACCATTTTCGATTATGCTCCAAGCTCAAAATCCATGGAAATAAGAAAGATCCTCATACGAGTCATCCTATATATGTAATCCGACCTATTAAACATAGGCCGACGTGTAATGGAGTGACCCTCTTGCATGCCGGAATAAGCCATCTCTCTTCGATTTTAAACCAAATATGAGAGTAAACCTCGCTCTGATACCAATTGTTAGGATCAGAGAGGCACTAAGAGGGGGGGTGAATTAGTTCAGTGGATTAAAAATCGTAAGTTTGAAATCGATTTCGTAAATAGCTAGTTCGTATTGAGATTTCGATTCGACGAAGATGACTTAGTTAAAGTAGCTTAAGTAAAGGAGATGAAAATCGAATGATTTGCAGCTAAATATAGAAATGATTCAAAAATTTAAACACTCACACATTCAAGAACACCACGATATATAGTGGTTCGGTCAAGTGACCTACATCTACTTTCGAAGCCTTCTCCGATGAGGCTCCTAACTTCCACTAGCAAATCTTATTGAAGGGGAAGGGCCAAACACTCCTCTTACAACCCTTTTACAAGTGGTTCACACTCTTATAGATTTTTCAAAGAGAAAGCGGGAGGCGAACACTAGCTATCGAAAATAAGGCTTTGTCAAAACTTTTGTTCAATTCTAACTCTCAAAAAGGGTGCTCTTTTAGCTGAGAAAGGAGGGGTATTTATAGACCTAAAGATGATTCAAATTTAGGCTCTAAATTTGAATTTATTTTGGGTTTCTCGGTGCTGGCAGTGCCACCGCCTGTCAGTGGCAGTGCTACCGCTTGTCAGTGTCAAACTGACAATGTACTAGGCGGTGCCACCACCCGAACCATTCAGCAAAGCTGAATGGCTCTTATTCTCGGCCCAAACCAACCCAATAAGGGCTCGATTGGCTCTTACAAAGTTTAGACAGGATTATTTCCTAATCCTTGCCCTAATTACATGCTAACTACTAAATTGAAACAAAATTCTAAGCAATTTAAACTGACATTCTTCAAGTCTTCTTCCGGCGAGCTTTCCGATGAATTTTCGGTGGACTTCCGACACTCCTTCGGATTTATTGCAGCGGACTCCTAGCAAGCACCTGGATTTTGTAGTGAGTTTAACGAGTCTTTGGCAAGCTTCCGAACCTTCTCGGTGATCTCTGCGAACCTCCAACGATCTTTCCAGTGAACTTCCAAAACCTTCGACAAGTCCCTAATTCTATCTCGGTTGGTTCTGGCAACACTTCTGACAATCCTTCGAACTTCCGGTGAACTCTCGAACTCCCAGCGAGCTTGACCTCGGTAAATCGCTTTATATTTTCATCCTATAGTAGTTAATCCTGCACACTTATCTCAGAAATATGGATTAGAACAAATAATTCACCAATTAACTTCATCATCAAAATCCGAGATTCAACAAAAAGGACACGGACACGCATAAGCATTACACTGAACAAGCCATTTACAATTTGTCTGTGACATTCTCCCCCACTTATTCCTTCGACGTCCTCGTTGAAGCCTTCATTAACATTGCAACTCCTTGCCTTTGCTAGATATTTAATCTTGTGCTCCTACTATGATGTGCCCCTTGGCTCCCAATTGTTCTTTGCTTATTGTTAAGTCATTGAACTTTAATCCGCTATGCTGCTTCAACTTGCCAATGACTCTGACTCTGGTGTGGGGTTAGCAGAGTTGTGCTGATCCTTGTTGGTTCTTGCGGATTCATCTAATGAAGAAAAAGACCATCTTTGATATGTGCCAGTCTTCAAATTCTTCTTATCTCTTGAATTGGATAGATACTTGTTGGAGCTTTAACGAGCATCGCCTCGCAACCTTTGAAGTTTTCAGGTCCTTCCTCCGTAAAATTTTCCCATCAAATCTTCTTCCACTTAGTTGTCTCGTCCAAGTAGGTTCGCATCACTTCCGCTTTCGATTGGCATTCAGTTGGAAAATGAAGCGGACAATCTACTCCCAATAGCACTGATCACCATTGGTGAGGACTTGACAACTGTTGTCTTCCATTTGTCTTTTCGAAGGGTCTTCAAATCTATGCAGAACTCCTCTGCTGGATAACTAAGAGAGCTAGGGTACTCGATTTTGCCCATTCTCTTAAGAGTTGAGAAGGCAAAGGTTACTTGACTATGCCCGCTTCCTCGAGGTTGTACTTCGTGCGTTGAGCTGGTTACTAGAATTCACCTGCTCTTAACTCACACTTTCGAAGCACTTGAAGTGTTTGCAATCCTTGCGCTGAGTCAGCTACTATGATTCACCTTCTCAATGCCATTGAACTTTTGGAATGCAAGAAGTTATCACTCCAACTTGGAGCAAGTCTCTAATAGATTTGGTCGCCTTTGGGATTGTACCGCCTTCTCCATCATTTCTACCGCCTACTCCTCTGAGTAGCAAAGGTACAGCATCACGTACTACCTACTCCGATTCTTGGTCATGCACTCTTGTATCGACCTGAAGTCCTTCACTTACGGCTATCTTGATGAGAAGTTCATTGACATCAGTTTTATGAAGTTCCCTGGCCTTTGCCCTTCAGTTTTGTCTTGGTACTTAGAGTTTGACTCTATATTCTCTACCTCCTCGGCCTACCTCATGACCAAGCACTCTCCCTCTATGAGAGCAAGGGATCGATGACTCCTCGGAAGTCCCGGCTCTATGGTACCATTACACTGCAATGCCCATGGCACTACTATCTATTATCTCGCATCTACGTCCCTTCTTCACGATCGATAGATCTGCCTCTGTGGCACTGTGACACTCCTTTGTGTCCACCTTCATTCTAACTGACGCTTGATTTTGGGCAGTTGAGTCCCTCTGGACTCGTCATTGCTTCCTCGCCCTTTTTTTGACCACCTGCTTCAACACCTTTATGTTCTCTGAGCAGTTCCACTTGGTCGATAGAAAAATAGACTACAACTCTCATGTATGGCCTCCGCCATTATGTTGCAGGGTTTGCACCACTTCTGTTCTCCTTAGCTTCATTGGTCGCAACGTTCGTTTACTCGGCCTTGTCCTCTGACTTGCCGGGCTCCCTTAAGTGAATGTGAGCTCTGAAGCAGTCCAACTCTTCAGCCACTCTGATCATACATCTGCATGATCCAGTCCTCCTATGGGACTCACTGGTACTTGCATCTGAACTTCTTCCTCGATATTGCAGAGCCCCCATAAGCTGATGTCTAAGGCTTCCATTCAATGCAACCTTCAATGCACACACGGAAGACCCGCCTCTATAGTACCATGGCATTCCTTTCTTGAATCCATAGCCCTTCTTGCCGTTATGTCGCTCACCAAGGTGGAGCTCCCAGTCGCACTCCCGATCATACCTCTGCATGATCCAGTCCCCCCATATGACTTACTGGTTCTTACATCTGAACTTCTTTCTCGATAATGCATAACCCCTATAAGCTAATACCCAAGGCTTCCATTCAATGTAGCATTCGATGCACGCATGGAAGACCCACCTCTGCGGTACTATGGCATTCCCTGCTTGAATCCATAGCTCTTCTTGCCATCATGTCACTCACCGAAGTAGAGCTCCCAGTCGCGCTCCCGATCATACCTCTACATGATCTAGTCCCCCCGTGGGACTTACCATGTGTGTCGTATTGCCACGAACCATTCCATCATGATCTGCTACATCATGTCACCTCCTAATGACATCTCCTTGTATTCTGATCCCTATGGTATGAACTCAAACTGCGATCTATCCGTATGTGGACTCTGCCAACACATCACAGGACCTTTGCCACCTTTGATTCTGTTCGCTCCTTTGACAATCAACCTTCATCCACCCGCTCTCGGGTCACATTCGGACGAAGCCTAGATCTAGGATAGTCTATCGCATAGCAGCTCCTTTGAAGTCCCCTGACTTCACTAAAATTAGTGCACCATTGTCTGGATCCTAGGCCTATGCCCCTACCAGCATAATCTCCGCTATGCACCGCTTTCCTCATGGCAACTCGAATAGCAACACTATGGCATATTCTTCAAGAGTACCTACCTCTACATCCTTTTGCCCCATGCCAAGGCCTTCTGACACCAAATTCACCTCTGCAAGTGGTATCGCCTTAGTTCCTCTGTCAAATGCTTCACCGAGATAAAGTGCATGTGTCTCAAAGTTCCCTTCGTCTTTGGCACCATGCAATCTGCTCTATCAGAATAAGAAACCCATGGAACAACGTGATCCTGCTCTTGCCTCTACAAGAGTTCATGTCCTTGACCTCTATCTAAGGAAAGCTCCAAGCCTCCACTCTATGTTCTATCTTCTATGCCAACTCCCTTCATGCGGCTTGGGTACATTACCAAGTTACCCCCAAGTTGCTCCGCTTCTCGATTAGCATTAATGGTGGCCCTCACGCCCACCATTCCACTGGTCAGCCCTCTGTTGAGTCTGATCTCCCTATCGGCTCCAAGTGTGCTTTTACTTTGTGTTGCCTTGGGTTGCTCCCCCACTTAATCTCGTTATATGTCCACCAACGCATTACCTCCTGCGAGATCATGCGATGACTCCTCGACGCTCGCTCAGTCTGTTGAGAAAGCTCAACGGACTTCTCTCTCCCTCTGGAGAACCAGGATTTATTCCTCCTGGATATCTGCCCCATTGGAGCGGCTTCTCTCTTCGTATCCTTCCCTCTAGAAGTTGTGAAGATCACCATCCCCTTGGACTACTTCGTCTTACTGACCAAACGGTGCACTATTCTACCTCCGTAAATGCATCTGCTCAATTGCGACTCTTTGCCAATATAGCTCCACTGCACCCCTCTCGGTCTAGCAATATGCTGAACCTACTACACACTTCAGCCTCTTACGAATGTATCCTGCTCATGCTGAAGAGAAAGTTTCAATGCTCCATGGCGTCGACCTTCGATCGCCTTGAGATGGCCATGGGCAATCCATCGCCTGCATACAAGCCCTTGTATGAGTATCGAATTCCTTGAGTTTGCAACTCCCCTCACCTCTGTGAGCTTTGCACAACTCCTTCGATCGTTGAACAACCCATTCCACCTTGCACGGTTTCATCCTTTACCAAGCACCCCGTTTGCCTCGAGCACCATCAAGTTTGGATGCCAACGTCGAGCCATTGCTCGAACTTAGCCATCCCAACCTTTGTGCGCTATGTAATTCTTCTTAGCTTGTCTATCCTCGTGGTGCCTCTTGCACGAAGGGTTGGTCATTCCTCTGAATGTCATCCTCAGATGCTCGCTCCTCTAAGCAACTCCTTCCCCTACAACTCCATGTCTGTTTTCAAACGGTCGCGTATGTTGGTTGCCCTCAACACAGCCCCGCTAGGTCCCCCACACTTACATACTATGTGTTTCTATGCGTGCTTGTCCTGCTCTGATACCATCTATCATGGACTTAGCTAGTTTTACTTAAGCCATGCGGCACCATTTCGTGTCAGTCTACAAAGGTCAGCCTCCCCAAAATCTCCTACGATCCATTAGGACCTACAAAAGAGAATACAGGACAGAGAAAGCACTTCACACGGGATCCATAAGCAAACTTTTCAACAAACATTTTATAGCCAATGCAAATTCCACCCATGGATATCACAAGCTTAGAATGGTTGCACAACAAAGGTATAAAATTGATCCACTACAGACCGAATTGTAGTACAAGTGTCCATCTAATGCAAACTTTATGTACAAGCCGACAATGGCTACCAAACTCACTCAAATGGGCCATTTACCTTTAGCAACCCTTTACAAGCTAGAACAAACCGAAAAGGACATGGACACACATAAGCATTATACCAAACAAGCCATTTACAATTTATCCATGACACGTTAAGACGTCGATTGGATCCCGATCCCCACTAGAGATCCGTCGGGGGTCTCCAATTCACATACCAGAGGATGTTATATGTCTCACGAAAAATTAATGGGAGTATATTAAGATAGAAGTCCTTATCTTAATTGTTTAATTTTTACAAAGTCTGCATGTTATTTATTTCTACTACATCTTTAATTTCAGAAAAATATCGCTTTCAAATCCTTTATGTGGCATACTTGATGCCAACCGCCTCACTAGTCCAAATTATACGGATTGGCTTTGTAATCTGAGAATCGTTCTCACGATGGAGAAAATCATATACGTCCTTGATACAGTGATCCCTACACCCGATAAAGGGGCAAGCGAGGATGAGATCACTCGTTTTGTGAAGTACATAGATAATTCTGCCCTTGCTTAGTATTATATGTTGGCCTCTATGACTACTGAGTTACATAGACAATATGAAAATATGGATGCTAATTTCACACTCCTATATCTCCATAAACTGTTTGAGGAATAGGGAAGAACTCAGTGATATGAGATATCAAAAAGTCTTTTTTGTGCCAGGATGACTGAGGGGACACCGGTTCAAAACCATGTCCTTAAGATAATTGAGTGGATCGAGAAACTCACAAATCTAGGAATGGTCCTAGAGGATAACCTGTGTGTGGATCTTATGCTTCAGTCTATACCAGATTCCTTTTCTCAGTTCATAATAAATTTTAATATGAACAAACTTGAGGTGACCCTCCTAGAACTCCTCAATATGTTGAGAGAAGAAGAGAGTACTATCAAGAAAGAGAAGCTAGTTCTCTATATTGGTGAGACTAGAAAGAAAAGGAAGGCTGAGAAGACCCTTAAAAAGGGTAAGAGCAAGGGTAAAATAGGTAAGGTAAAGATTACCAAGAAAGACCTAACAAAGGACAAAAGCTAGTGTTTCCACTGCGGTAAAAATGGGTGCCAGAAGAGGAACTACAAAGAGTATCTTGCAGAGAGGGTGAAACAGAAGCTTGGAGAAGCTTCAGGTATATTCATGATCAGTCTTCATTTGTCAGAATCTTATGATAACACATGGGTATTGGATACCGAGAGTGCTTATCATATCTGTAATTCGTTATAGGTTCTGGCATGACCTAGGAGATTGAAGAGAGGTGAGATAGACCTTAAGATGGGCACTGGAGCAAAGGTTGCTATAGTGGCTGTTAACATTTGCTTAGTGGAGCTATCATTGCATTAGATGCATACTATTATGTTCCTTCTATTATCAAAAATATTATTTCCATTTTATGTTTGATAATTAGTAGATATAAATTAGTTTTTGAGAATAATGGTTGTTCAATAATATTAGATGATGACATCATCACGAGAGGAACATTGCATAATGATTTATTTATGCTAGATACATATCTACACATCATGAGTATAAGTGAGTCTAAGAGGAAACGAGAAGAGGTGAACAATGCATATTTGTGGTATTGCAGGCTAGGTCACATCCATTAGGGAAGGATTCAAAAGTTGCTGAAGAATAGATATCTAGATCCATTTGACTATGAGTCATATGCGACTTGTGAACCTTGCCTTCGGGGAAAGATGACCAACTCTCCATTTAGTGAAACTAGAGAGTGTGCCACTAAGTTACTGGAACTCATACATAGTGATGTATGTGGTCCTATGTCGACTCATGTCATAGATAGTTACTCCTACTTCATTACTTTCACTAATGATTTCTCAAGATACGGACATGTGTACTTGATAAAGTACAAGTCTAAGGCTTTTGAGAAATTCAGAGAATATAAGAATGAAGTGGAGAATCAGACTGGAAATAATATTAAAACCCTTCGATCAGATCGAGGAGATGAATACTTGAGTACAGATTTCACCCAGTTTCTCAAAGACCATAGGATTTTATCTCAATGGATACCTCCTTATACACCACAACTTAATGGTGTATTAGAAAGGAGGAATCGCATGTTGTTAGACATGGTGCGTTCCATGATGAATTTCGCCGACCTACCCATCTCATTCTGGGGATATGCCTAAGAGACTACAGCTTATATTCTGAACAGAATTTCAACTAAGTCAGTAGTATCTACTCTATATGAGATATGGAATGGAAAGAAGCCCGATCTTAAGGTTATTAAGATTTGGGGCTGCCCTACCCACATCAAGAGATACAACCCTGATAAGTTGGAATCCAGGATGGAACGGTGCAAGTTCATGGGATACCCTAAGGAAACTTGTGGGTATTATTTCTATCACCCTGAGGACCAAAAGGTCTTTGTAGCCAAGAGAGCAGTGTTCCTTGAGAAGGAATATATTCTTGGTAGAGACAGTGGGAGCATGATAGAGTTGAGCGAGGTTGGAGAACCTAGCTCAAGCACCATTCCACAGCCAGAATCTATTTAGATACCTAGCACACAAGTTTCAACTTTACATAGGTCCGATAAAGTATCACATCCTCCTGAGAGATATGTAAGACATATCAGAGGAGAGGATGTTGAGGATATTGATCCTTAGACCTATGAGGAGGCTATTATGAGCATAGACTCCGGGAAATGGCAAGAAGCCATGAATTCAGAAATGGATTTCATGTACTCCAACAAGGTTTGGAACCTAGTTGATGCACCTGAGGGTATTGTGCCCATTGGTTGTAAGTGGATCTTCAAAAAGAATATTGGAGTAGATGAAAAGGTAGAGACCTATAAAGCAAGGTTAGTATCTAAGGGGTATTGTCAAAGGCAAGGTGTTGACTATAATAAAACTTTCTTATTTGTAACCATGCTAAAATCCATTCGAATATTATTGGCTATTGCAGCACACTATGATTATGAGATCTGGCAGATGGACGTCAAAACCATATTCCTCAATGGCAACCTCGAGGAGGAGGTGTATATGATACAGCCTAAGGGATTCATGTCCAGCGATAACCCAGATAAGGTGTGCAGGTTGCTTAGGTCCATTTATGAACTGAAGCAAGCTTCCCGAAGTTAGAACATAAGATTTGATGAGGCGATCAGATCTTATGACTTCATTGAGAACGGAGACGAGCCTTGTGTGTACAGGAAGGTAAGTGGGAGCACTATTACCTTTTTGGTATTATATGTGGATGACATCCTAATCATCGGGAATGATGTAGAAATGCTCTCCATAGTAAAGGTCTGGCTATCTAGGCACTTCTCTATGAAGTACTTAGGGGAAGCATCCTACGTATTGGGGATACGGATCTATAGAGATAGATCCAAGAGGATGCTTGGCTTGTCCCAATCTAGGTACATAGACACCATTGTCAAAAGGTTTGATATGGAAAATTCTAAGAGAGGTCTCATACCAATGAGACATGGAATATCACTTACTAAGAATACGTCTCCAAAAACTCCTGAAGAAAGGGCACACATGGATAGGATACTATATGCATTAGTGATAGGATCTATCATATATGTTATGTTATGTACTAAGCCTGATATAGCACATGCTCTGAGTGTCACGAGCAGGTATCAGGCAGATCCAGGCTTGGAGCACTGGAAAATGGTAAAATGTATCCTTAAGTACTTGAGAAGAACTAAGGATCTTTTACTGGTATATGGAGGTAGTAGCCTCAAGGTTGAGGGCTACACGGGCTCGAGCTTCCAGTCCGATGTCGATGATAGCAAGTTGAATTTAGGGTATGTGTTCACCTTGAATTAAGGAGTAGTATGCTGGAAGAGTTCTAAGCAAGACACTACTGATGACTCGACCGTAGAGGCGGAATACATTACTGCGGCAAAGGCAGCAAAGGAGGGAGTCTGGATAAAGAAGTTCATCACAAATTTAGGAGTCATATCGAGCAGCGAGGAGCTGATTCCCTTATATTACGACAAATACAAGGTAATTACTCAAATAAGAGAAACCAGGTCTCATTAGAAGTGTTTTGAGGAGGTTTTTGCTTATTAGAGAGATCGTGGCCCGAAGAGATGTAGTAGTGGAAAGAGTTCCATCCGAAGATAACATTGCAGATCCACTAACAAAGCTATTAACTCAAATTGTCTTTGAGCGTCACAGAGGTCTGATAGAGATCAGACATGTTATTGATTGGCTTTAGGTCAAGTAGGAGATTGCTAGTCATATATGCCCTGCAAGCTAATCACATGAGTAATGGCATTTATGACTTGATATGCACTCTTTCTCTTTGCTTATTATTAGGTATTTTATCACTTTATCTTGTGTGTTGTATATATTGTGATATCCTTCGATCTGTACAATGGAAATCGGATCATTATGAGATCACGATAATGAGACCGATTCACCTTTAAACACGGACCCTAAATAATCCTTGTCATAGGCTATTCGAGAGAGATATCGAGATAACTTGATAGACTGGTGTGCTGTATACCCATCCATATAATGGAGGTAGCTGGTCTCATAGCTACTTGTGTGGGGACATTAAGGGTACAGTGTAGGTGCTCATTGGGGAATGAGTTTATTGATTGATCCACTTACGGAATACTAGATGGTTATTGATATCTCACATTAGACAGCGATTCCGTAGTCCCAGTAGTGTATCTAGTCCTTAGACTTGAGACACCAAGGATGTCCTATATGAGTACTCCACTCATTGATACCAGACTTATATGTTTGGAAAGTTTCAGATCTAGTACTGCCGTTTATTAGGAGTGGTAGCCAACCTTACGAGGACTATTGAGTGTCAATAGAGGATCATTCACTCTCGGTATCATGAGAGAAATATCTCATATATTCTTGCTCGAATAAATCCTTAGCCAAGGTTATTCGGATTGAGAGAGAAAGAGTTCTCCGGGAGAATCCGACAAGAGCAAGACTCGAGGAGAGACCGTATGGGCCTGACAGCATGATAGGACCCTAGCAGGGTTAGGTCCTACTCAACTATGTAGTAGCTAATAAAAACTCTGTGAGAATGTAATAAACCCCACCTAGCCACCTCTATCCTATAAAGAAGAGAGGCTAGGGTTTATATTTGGGTCTTTGAGCTTCTTAGCCGCCGCCCCCCTTGTTACTGGGCCGGCCCGCTAAGGTTGAGGGTAAATTGGGTAGTTCACTTAGGAAGCAGCCCCTAGGGCTAGGGTTTGGAGCTCTATATAAGCTTGTAGCCTCCACCTCTTTGATATAAGAAAGATCAATCTACAATTACAGCCACCAGGCTACTTGGAGGGTGGAACCCCTATAGCGTTCCAAGGGTTGATCCCCCTCAAAGATCAATCTCCATAGAATTCCTCTAGGGTTCTATCATCTGGTATCAGAGCAGCAATCTTGCTGCTTTTGCTGCCATCCCTGTCGCCTACCGTTAGCCAAGCAATTCCCACAATTGCTCTTGACGTCGTCGTCTCCACCGTCATCTCTTGATGTAGATCAAATCAATCTACAGTCGCCACCTCTAATTGCATCAGAGATCTGGTATTTTTCTACCACCAATACCTTTTGCTGCTGCAATTTTTCATCCAAAATATCAAAAAGAAGTTTTTCGATCGATCCCTTGCTGCGAATTCCTTGCGTCGTAAAAGTTACCATCTTTGCGAACGAAGGATTGCTGCAGAAAATTTCAACCGTGTTGCTGCCTTTAACCGATCTAATCGTTATCCTTTTTGAACGAAATTTTTTGTGCACCTCATAGATCATCTTGGCTCCCATCCGTGATTGATCTATTGTGGAATTCATCACAAAAACAAATTCGTGTGATGCTGCAATCTCTCGTCACAAACTGCTGAAATTTTTTGACGAGAATTCTGCTATCGCAACTTGCACCGATTTCTTTACTGTTTTGCTACTGAAATTTCTTGATCCAATTTGTTATCCTTGTTGCTATCTAAACTAAGATTCTACCATCAAACCCCCTCCTCAAACCCCTGAGTTTTCGCTAGAAATTTCGTCGAGAAACCGCTATTTATTCGATGATAATTTTGCTCTTACGAGACAGCGCATATAGGCAGCAATTTCTACTGATTTTTGTCAAATCTTTGCTGTGAGCTATCACAGATCTAAAACCCTCTTCCCTAACCTTCATCCACTACCATCTTAGCCCAAAACTCCATCAAATCGTAGCCCCAAATAGCACCCAAAACAGCCACAAAACAAGCCTAAACTGCAGCCTATATTCACCAATCCACCAACCCTTTCAACCACCACTTCTCTCAACCAATACATGCCTTTAACTCGACAGCAAAAAAGAGATCTTAATATTACAGATTTGGAGACATATGCTATGGCATCCGAGGAGGCAATTGATGCTAAATTTGAAGCCTTCGAGACACGAATGGAGGAGAAGATTCGGACTCTCTTTGCCGAACTTAGTTTGGGTCGACCACCGATCCCAAAGAAATCACATCAAGGGGAGAGCTCTAATCGAAGAGAAGACCTCTAGGAGAAGGAAGGCTCTATGACCAATCCCCACTATCCACGCATGAGGGTGGACTTCCCTAGATGGGAAGAAGGAGACCCGATTGGTTGGATCTCGCGCGCGGAGCGATATTTTCGGTACCACAAAACCGTCGATGCATCTATGGTTGAAATTGCAGCTATACATCTTGAAGGAGATGTCATACAATGGTTTGATTGGTTTGAACATACTCATGGAGTCCTCTCATGGCGACAATTCAAAGAAGGACTGCTGATCCGTTTCGGACCAACCGATTACGAGAACATCGACGGACAACTAGCAAAGATCCGACAAACCTCCACCATCTAGGAGTATCAAACTAGGTTTGAAAGGTTATCTAATCAAACTCGTGATTGGTCTGAAAAACAGTTATTGGGGACATTTATTGAGGGCTTGAAGCCGGAGATCCGGGGAGAAGTTAAAGCGCGACAACCGTACACGCTTATGGCAGCCATCTCTTTCGCACGACTTCAGGAGGAGCGATTGAACCATGAAGCTCGAAGGACTAGGGTCGCTCCCCGACTAGCAATATTGAAGCCCTCAGCCCCCCCTATTATCAGCCGAGCTCCTGCACCAAAAAGGTTGACAAGAGAAGAGCTTCGAGACCGATCTGCCAAGGGGTTATGTTGGCATTGTGACGAGCCGTGGAGCCGCGAGCATCGCTGTAAAAAGGGGAGACTTCTTGTGATTGAACCAGTGGAAGAAGAGATCAGTGAATAGCCAGAAGAGAGTCTTGAACATGAGGATGAAGATATGGAAGAAGAGCCACAATCGGTCGACTTCATGGTACATGCACTAGCCGGCTACTCAAATCCGTAAACGATGAAAGTTGGAGGCCTGCTCAAACAACAACCGATCACCGTTCTCATCGATACAGGTAGCACTAATAACTTTCTAAACAGTAAGGTTGCTGTCAGATGGCGCTCCACATCGAAGGTTGCAGCAAGTTCGACGTAAAGGTTGTCGACGGTCGAATCCTAAAATGCGACCAAAAATGCCCACAGGTGAAACTATTACTGCAGGGCCAAGAAATTGTTGCTGACTTCTTCCTCCTACCAATTGATGATTATGAGGCTGTCTTTGGGCATAGAATGGTCGACGACACTAGGTGATGTCTCTTGGAACTTTTCCAAATTGATTATGAAATTCTATTGCAAAGGTAAACAGGTCACCCACGCGGGAAGCGCGGAAGCAACGTAACCACCGTTTCAACCCAACGAATGGAGAAAGTTTTACACAAGATAAATGGTGGCTTTCTTATGCATCTCCAGCAGTAACCAGAGGGGGAGGAATGGAAGAAAGATCCAGAAACCAGCAACATCATCAAAAAATTGGAGGAGGATCCAAGCGCAATAGCTCACTATACTTGGGATTCGAGGGATCTACGCTATAAAGGTCGTATTGTGCTTATACCAAACTCCCCTTGCATCAAAGTCATTCTGCACGAAATGCACTCCACACCTTTAGCAAGGCACTCCGGATTTCTAAGAACCTACAAAAGAGTGAAGCAAAACTTTTATTGGAAAGGGATGAAAAAAATTATTTCTGAATACGTAGCACAATGTGATGTATGTCATTAGCAAAAAGGTGAAACAGTGGCGAGTCCAGGGAAACTACAACAACTACCCATACCAGACTCGGTGTGGACTGACATCTCCATGGATTTCATCGAAGGGCTGCCACCTTCCAAAGGTAAAAGCACAATCCTTGTGGTGGTTGATCGTCTTACGAAATATGCTCATTTTTGTGCTGTGCGAAATCCCTACACTGCTATTAGTATTGCTCAGATTTTCATAGAAAATATTATCAAACTACATGGGATGCCAAGGTCCATCGTAAGTGATCGTGACAGGGCCTTCACTAGTAAATTTTAGACCGAGTTATTTTAGTTACAGGGCACCAAACTTAAGATGAGCACTGTATATCATCCACAAACTGACGGTCAAACAGAAGTGGTGAACAGATGTTTAGAGACATACATTCGGTGTTTCGCTAGTGATCGACCAATGGAGTGGATGAAATGGCTCCCCTAGGCCGAATGGTGGTACAATACTATATATCATTCATCTACAAAATGTACCCTATATGAAGCATTATATAGTCGACCGGCCCTTGTGATTCCAAAGTATGTAATTGGCTCAACTAAGGTAGATCAGGTCGATCAAGATTTAATTGACAGGGACAAACTCCTACAGCTGCTAAAGGATAATCTCTCTACCGCTCAAGCTAGAATGAAGCAGTAAGCTGACACACGAAGAAGTGAAAGAGAATTTTTAGTAGGAGACTGGGTTTATCTTCGCCTACAACCATATAAGCAACTATCCATCAACACACGAGCCTCCATGAAGCTATCTCCACATTTTTATGGGCCCTGTCAGATCATAGAGCGTATTGGAGCTGTGGCGTCTGATGACTTAAATTACGAAGATGCCAAAATTCACCCTGTCTTCCACGTGTCATGCTTGAAGCCCAAGTTGGGAGAACACGAGACACCCAGATCCAAGCGCCCAACACCACTGATGATGGAAATATTCAAGCCCAACCACAAGCCATCCTCGACCGCAGAGTCGTGATACGTCGTCGACGTCCCTCTACTGAAGTACTAGTACATTGGACTAATTTACCACTCGAAGATGCCACATGGGAATCATATGAGGAGCTGAAGTCTTGGTTCCCTGAGTTCATGGAACCCCAGCCTTGAGGACAAGGCTGATTTGAAGAGGGCGGGCTTGATAGGACCCTAGCAGGGTTAGGTCCTACTCAACCATGTAGCAGCTAATAAAAACCCTGTGAGAATGTAATAAACCCCACCTAGCCGCCTCTATCCTATAAAGAAGAGAGGCTAGAGTTTATATTTGGGTCTTTGGGCTTCTTAGCCGCCGCCCCCCTTGTTACTGGGCCGGCCCGCTAAGGTTGAGGGTAAATTAGGTAGTTCACTTAGGAAGCAGCCCCTAGGGCTAGGGTTTGGAGCTCTATATAAGCTTGTAGCCTCCACCTCTTTGATATAAGAAAAATCAATCTACAATTGCAGCCACTAGGCTACTTGGAGGGTGGAACCCCTATAGCGTTCCAAGGGTTGATCCCCCTCAAAGATCAATCTCCATAGAATTCCTCTGGGGTTCTATCACAGCACCATGCCCGGTATAGGGTCTCTAGGATATTAGTTGGATGAGGATTATAAATACATGGTAACTGAGGACAGATAGGTCTAAAGGATTGGATTCCCCTGTATCGTCTGAGGGCTACGACATAGTGGCCTAGTACGTCCACAGTCGATAAGTCGGGTGAATTATTATAGAGATAATAATTCACTAAGTCAGAAGGAGTTCTGACAAGTATGACTCATGGCCAGCTCGATATTGGGCCTAGAGGGTCACACACATATGGTAGGTGTTGCGACGATAGAGGTTCGAATATGAGATATCCGCTAGAGCCCTTATCTTATTGGATATCCATTAAGCCCCTAAATTATTGGATCATAAGATGAGATCCAATAATTACTAATAAGAGATTATTGGGTATAAACCTACTAATCCAAGAGGCTTGGGTAATTAGATGGAGATTCAATATTCAAAAGGATAAGATCCATTAGGGTTTACAGGGGGCCTCTATAAATAGGAGGGAACTAAAGCTCTATAGGCTGGGGGTTCTTTTTTGTGGCCACCTTCTATTCTCCTCTCCCAAGAGAGAAGCATCGTTGTAGTCCCTGCCGTGTGGATATTGCTAGAGAGGAAGACACTTGACCTTCTTCATCCTCTCCTATAGATCTGCAGGGATTCATAGATATACGATCTCCCTAGGTACTTTCTTTTACACATGTAGTTTTTACGGATTTATTTTTGACACACCGATCTTCACACGATGACGGAACCTTTCATGAAAATCCAAGATTTTTATTTTTTGTTCTTCTACTGCGTATGAGATGTCGTCCCATAGGATTTCCCAACATGATGGGCATTAACTATTGGCACCATAGGTTAGGGGATCCTATGTAGCTAGTGGAAATAAAGTCACTTGAGGTGGCACTCAACGATTATCAATCGTCACGAGCCTAATTAGGTTAGGGCGATAGCACATGATGGGCCAACTAGGACTCATGTGGTGGCACACAATAGGCCAATGAAACTGAGCACAATCATGCATAGTGAGCCGATAAGGTCAGGCGTGATGGTGTAGTCATGTGCCATGCATGTCGCCATTCTCAATGGGTGGGAGAATCTAGGTGATTTGATAGCCAATCATGCACCATAATTGCCTACGAGCTGATGTGGCAACACCTTAGGTTTCCATGTGATGGTGGTGCAAATTCTGGTGGATTTAATGCTACTTCCATGATGATCTAAATGACCCTCAAATTGTTCGTATCTCATCACATGAGCCCTAGCACTTCGAATAGAGCCATGTGGTCCCTCTCTTCAAGGTGCCTAGGAGCTGAATGGGTGGCTGGGTAGGGGAAGCATTGCCCTCGGCCCCTATAAATGGTAATCTAGATGACACTTGTGTTAGGAAACCTAGGGCAGTATCACATACGCAGTGAAAGAATAGAAAATAAAAATCTCAAGAGTAAAGTACTCATACAAGATATTCTTGGTATCTCAAGTCTAAGGACTAGATACACAAGTGAGATGATGGAATCGCTATCGGACAATGAGGTATCATTAACCATCCAACATTTTGTTAGTGGATTAATTAGTGAACTTATTCTCTAATGAGCACCTACACTATATCTCTAGTGTCCCCACATAAGCAGCTATGAGATTAACCACCTCCATCATATGGATGGGTACATAACACACTAGTCTATCTAATTATCTCGATATCCCTCTTGAGCAACCTATGATTACGATTATTTAAGGTCTATGTTTAAAGACGAATCGATCTCATTATCATAATCTCATCATGATCTAATTCTCATTTCACATATCCATGAACATCATAATACATGCAACAGGCAACATAAAGTGAGAAAATTATAAATAAATAAATAATAATAAGCAAAAAGAGTGTGTAGTGTATCACATGTGTCATCACTCACATGATTGGCTTACATAATACCTATGACTAGTAACTTACACCTCACATTTGCTCACATCTCTGATCTCCTTAGATGATAACTCGAACTTTCGACATCCAAGCAACTAAGGTCCATGATGTCACCTTCTTCAACTTTTTCCTCCAACTTCACATACTCAAATAGGTTACTAATTCTATCATCACCCTCAGAATCCAAATCAAGGGACTCTACCATAGGTGGTGGAGGCACAACACAAGATGGCTTTGCCTTCGAGGGTGTATTTTCCATCGAGGAGGTCGACTCGGCTCCCATTGAGGATGAAATTATTGAATCTCAAATTTTGATAATGAAACTAATTGATAGAGTATATAATCTAATCTACGTTTTGAGTGACATAAGATTAGCTTCGATCAATAAGAGACAAATTGATTAAAGTAAGAGGAATCAAACGTCGGGCTGGAGTGAAACATGTCAAAAGATTGGACGTCGAGTCAGGGGATCGGTCGACATATCGACTGAAGGTTTTGTGCCATTAGTTTGAGCATCGGGTCAAGAAAAGCAAACATTACACCAAAGAGATCAGAGTTGCGAGGTCAACATGCCGATTGGGCAATAGGCTACAAGAGAAGACGATGTACCGAAAGATCAAATGAAGTGCCGATGAACCAATGACATGCCGGACAACATAAGATTCATGCTTATAATAATTTATCTAGATCAAAGTAGTTTAGGGACTAATTGAATTAGTTTTGAATATAATTAGGCTAACTCAATTAGGGGCCCATCTTGCCTAAGTTGGGACTATTTTGGGCCAAGAAAAAGGCTCACAATCAATGACCCAAAAGGTAGATCAAGCAGTGGCACTACCAGAATAAGCGATGGAACCATCTGTAGCTCAATCTTTGAAACACAATCTCCAAGACTATCAAGCAATGGTACCGCCAAATTAGGTGGTGGTACCACCGGACTGGGCGGTGGTACCGCTAGTCCTCCGAAATCTTGGGATGTTTGAAATTTTGGCTCTATTTTTGAAGTCATTTGGGGTCTATAAATACCCAACGCTTTCCTTCTTAGTAATGCAAGAAAGTAGAATAAAACTCTATGATTCTAAAGTTGTAAACCATATTAGAAAAGTTAAGTTCCCTCCTCCATATACTTAGGTTTTAAGGGAAAGTGTGAGGGAATACTTATAAAAGGGGTTATAAAGGTTATCTCCTAAACCTGTGAAAAGGAGAAGAGGGTTGTAAGAGATTAGTTGGTCTTTGCTCATTGAAATAAGACTATTAGTGGATGCCAATGGCCTCAACGAAGGAGGAATCAGGAAGTGTCTATAGGTTACGACGATCGAACCACTATAAACTCGGTGTACAATTTCTATTTTGCTTTTCATTATCATTATTATTACTTTTTGAGTTAATTACTTAGTTCACTTATTCTAAGTTCAAATGGTTTTTTTATATAAGTTTTAATCGAAACGAAGTTTTTCGAATTGCCAATATTTTCTTATATATGCACTAATTCACCCCCCTAGTGCCAATTTTGGTCCTAACAGTTAGTATCAAAGCATGTTTTTCTCATTTGGTTTAAAATCCAAAAAAAATAATTTTTTTTTTACTTTCAAGAGGGTGAATCTATCACTCATCCTCTTATGTTCAATAGGACAGACTACACATATTAAAAAACTCGAATAAGAGTTTTTTTACTTTCTTTGAACCTTAATTTATGGATTATTATCGAATATGATTTTCAAACACCCTCTAAACCTATGAATAAATGAAATGATTTTGAGAAAAAATTATTTATATTAAATGCCAAAGCTACAAATGCTTTGTTTTGTACTTTGGACAAAATTGAGTTTAATCGTATTTCGACTTGTGAAACTGCTTATGACATTTGGCACACTCTTGAAATCACATATGAAGACACAAGTAGAGTTAAAGAATAAAAAATTAATCTTTTAATGTATGATTTTAAATTATTTCGAATGAAACCAAGCAAAACTATTGGTGATATGTATATTCATTTTACGGATGCTATCAATAGTTTAAAATGTTTAGATAAATATTTTTCTAATCTTGAACTTGTAAATAAGATTCTAAGATCCCTTCCAAAAAGTTGAGATCCCAAAGTAATAGCAATACAAGAGATAAAGAACTTAAATAATTTTCTACTGGAAGAACTTGTCAGTTCATTCATTAATGATATATAAAATGATCTATTTGGCACATGACGAATATGAGAACAATCTTCCAAAGAACATGAAGATTATTGCACTTAAAACAAAAGAAGACCATTCGAACGAAAGCTAAGTGAAGATAACTTTTAACTTCTCACTATAAAATTTAAAAAATTCATAAAACAAGAATTAAAGAATAAAAATAAACTAAAAAAGGACACAACCACTTGCTATGAACACAATCGGTTAGGATACTTTAAAAGAACATGTCGACAACAAAAAAAGAAAAAGACACTCAAGGTGACTTGGGATAAATCAAGTACATCCAAAGACAAAGAGCAAACCAACAACAAGGTAAGTGACTCAACCAAAGCTCCTTTACTTTACTATAAAATTACTTGATACTTTTCATTAGTTTCTTGATGATTTTAATTTAGTTAATAAGAAATATAAAATACCAAAATAAAAAAAATGATCATGCTTTTCTTTCTTGTGATTTTAATTTTTTTATAAAAAAAGGAGCATGACTATTGTATATTAATTCCTTGCACTAAGTATAAAGAGTTAGACTCACTTAAAAAGAAAAATATATTATCATGATAAATCAAATCTTTTGTTTGAAGATGCCTTATGTTTAATGTGTTATATTTTTGGTCTTGATGATTTTTATGATGAAATTTATTTTTTGGTCTTAAATGTTGATGCATGTTTTATTTGGTATAAAAGACAAAGGCATGCTTATATGAAATCAATCACATGAATTGAAGCTAAAAAAATTTTCTTGAAAATTTTGCTATCTCTATCTTTTCAATTTTTCAACAAGTGATTCTTAGTGATGAATCTATCTTATGAATCTCTTGAACTTGAAAAATAATTTTGATGATGATTTCAAATTTAACAAACACTTGATTGATTCATGTTTATGACTTGAGATATATTTTATATGCATCATTTTCGATGTTTCTATCTTTTTCATTCATTTTGTTCTCATATGTTTCTATCTTCTAAGAAAAATTTTATCCAAACAAATTTTGATTCTTGACATTTATGATTCTATTCGTCATTTACTAAAGAGAAAAATTATCCAAATGAATCATGATTGTTCTTTTGACTTCTTGAAATTACAACTTGAAAGTTTTCTATGAATCAAGATTTTTCCTTTCACTAAAGAAAAGATTCATCCAAACGAATCTTGATTCTTTCATTTGATATTTATGAATTGAGATTTATTATGAATCAAGATTTTTCATTAATTATCCTCCTATGATTCTTCTTTGTATTTACTAAAGAAGAGATTTATTCAAAATAACTATGATATATCCTTTGACTTATTGATGTTCATGACTTGATCTTTGATGATTGAAATATTGATGTAAACTTATCATTGTTATTAATATTTACCATGATTTGAAAATTGATATAAAGGGAAAAGAATGACAACTTTATATTATTCCCTTCTTTTTGACAATGACAAAGGGGGAGAAAATATTGCTAGCTTGTATACTTCAAAGAGAAAATTTGCTAGCTTGCACATTTCAAGAAGAAAGGATTGCTAATTTGCACACTTCAAGAAGAAGCAAAAATTGCTAAACTTACATATCTCAATAAAGATAAAATTACTAGCTTACAAAAAAAAAAGATAAAATTTACTTGCACTTCTCAAAAGAGAAGAAAGAATTTACTAACTTATGCATCTCAAGAAATGTAAGAATTGCAACTAGCATATCTTTAAAACTTATTAGCTTGCATGTTCTAAAATGATGTAAAACTTGCTAGTTGTACTTCTCCTTTTTGTTGATGACAAATGGGAGAAGTTATGATGAATGATCATGCATAGAATGATGTATTTAACATTTTGATTATGTATGATTTTATGATAACATGTTGCTTGGATTTATGATTTTTTGAATTCAAAGTTTCTTTTTCGTTTCTATCAATATGACATATTGATAGGGGAAGTTTGGCTTAAACTCCGTCATTAATTGGTTGTCCTCATCAAAAAGGGAGAGATTGTTGAATCTTAGGTTTTGATGATGAAATCAATTGATAGAGTTTATAATCTAATCTGTGTTTTAAGTGATGCAGGACTAGCTTCGATCAAGGAGAGGCAAATTGATTAAAGCAGAAGGAAACAAACGTTAGACCAAAGTGGAACATGTCAAAAAATTGAACGTCGAGCCAGAGGATCAATCAAGATATTGGTAGAAGGCTTCATGTCATAAGTTCGAGCATCGGGCTAAGAAAAGTGGACATTACGCCAAGGAGATTGAAGTTGTGGTGTCAACATGTCGATTGGGCAATAGGCTGCAAGAGAGGACGATACGCTAAAGGATCAGACAAAATATCGATGAACCAATAACATGTCGGACAACATAAGATTCATGCTTGTAATAATTTATCTAGATAGAAGTAGTTCATGGGGCTAATTGAGTTAGTTTTGAATATAATTAGACTAACTCAATTAGGGGCCCATTGGGCTTAAGTTGGGACTATTTTGGGCCAAAAGAAAGGCCTAATCAATAACCCAAAAGGTGAGTCAAGCAGTGGCACTACCAGAACAAGTGGTGGAACCGTCGATGGCTCAGTCTCCGAGACACAATCTTCAAGACTGTCAAGCAGTGGTACCACCTAGTGTCAGAGCAGACCGACCAATAGTACTACCAGTACCCCGAAATCTCAGGGTGTTTGAAATTTTAACTCTATTTTTGAAGTTATTTGGGGTCTATAAATACCTCACACTTTTCTACTTGGCAATGCAAGAAAGTAGAACAAAACTTTGTGATTCTAAAGCTATAAACCCTATTAGAAAAGTTGAGTTTCCTCCTCCATATACTTAGAGGTTGTTTTAAGGGTGAGTGTGAGGGAAAACTTGTAAAAGGGGTTATAAAAGTTATCTTCTAAACCTATGAAATGGAGAAAATGGTTGTAAGAGAGTAGTTGGTCTTCGCTCATTGAAGGAAGACCATTAGTAGACGCCGGTAGCCTTGACGAAGGAGGAATCAAGAAGTGGATGTAGGTCATGACGACCGAACCACTATAAACTCGGTGTGTAATTTTTGTTCTGCTTTTCATTATCATTACTATTACTTTCTGAGTTAATTACTTAGTTCACTTATTCTAAGTTCAAACAATTTTTTGATACAAGTTTTAATCGAAATGAAGTTTTTTCGAATCACCAATGTTTCTTACATGTGCACTAATTCACTCCCCCCCTAGTGCCAATTTTGATCGTAATAGAAATTTCTATCATTGACACCAAGGATAGTGATGGAATTGGTGACCTATTTGAGTCCATGGAACTAGAGGAAAAAGTCGAAGGCAACAACATTACAAACCTTAGTTGCTTGGAGGTTGAGAGCTCGAGTTGTCGCCCGAGGAGGTTTGAGATGCGAGTAAATGTATGGTGCAAATATCAACTGAGCCACTATTTATAGGGATTGAGAGCAATGCTTCCCCTACCCGACCACTCATTCAACTCTTAAGAGCCTTGAAGAGAGGGGCCACATGGCTCAATTTGAAGGGCTAGGAGAAAGATCTGAAATGCTTATGAGTCATTCAGATCAGCATAGCAATCTTGTCGAACCTTCCATAATCCACACCACCACCTCATGGAAGCTTGAGGTGTTTCCACATCGACCTGATTTTAGGTAGTTATGATAAGTTAATAGCTCTCAAATCATTCCCAGATATGCCCAAGTTCACCCACCCACCAAGCTCATGACTGATAATCACCATGCCACCTCAAGCAACTTTGTTTCCATTGGCCATATAGGATTCTCTAACCTAAGGTGTCGATAGTAAATGCCCACTAAGTACTACTTCTCGACCTGAGTTCATTAGGCTCCTTAGCTCGAGAAATATGAGGCATGTGTTATGAGAAAAATGACATGGTTGATGTGTCGACATCATGTACCCACATGTCAGCTCTATAAGGCCAACACCTTAGCTCCACGTGGCAGAAGAGTCACCTAATTGACACGTTGGCTCTATGTGACAGACACCTTGACTCTACCTTAGCATCGCATGGGCATCCAGTGGAGTAGAATCAACTAGATGTGCACGATTTAGATATTGGAAGAATATTATTGGGAGTACCTTAACATAATTCTATAAAGTTTTTTGAACGACGCGTGGAGTTCAGATCAGCCCAAGAAAAGAACCAGATTGCTTCAGAATTTAACTTAACTCAAACAATAAAAAAAATGTGACTAACAAGATAATATATGTTCTTCATTTGTACTCACAATATGCAGTGAGATTTCATTCATTCATTCATTCATTCATATATATATATATATATATATATATCATTCATAAAACTAAATCTGACTATGTTAAAACATACGTTGAACCTGTAAACGAAACTCGATGAAACGTCGTTAAAGATGGAAAAGAAACCCCCACGTAATACTGAAAAAAGAAATACTCATGTTAAGCCCTGATTCCTAATTCAAGATCCTTCAAAATAACTTACAACTCCTGCTAAACTGGAATTCATGTTGATGGGACATGTGTCATAGAGTATACATATAGATAGTGATTTTACAGGCATAGTTTGCAGATGATGTCATCAGTTAAATCTACGTACAGAAGGGAACAGCCAGTAACGCTCGATGAGAAAGGCGGAACCAGTCCGACCCTTGTACAAAACTTCAAAGCTATTAGTCGAAGTTGCAGCACCTTTCAATGCCTTAAAGAGAAGGCATGGCAGTCAGCAACACATCTCACAGAAGATGTGAGACTCCTCCGTTGTACCATGAACATCATTTAGATGTGGAATCAAGGGTTAAGGTTATGAACTCCAAAACCTTTCCTCATCTACTGCATTAACTGTTCAGAAATGAGTCAGAAACTATATATGTGAACACTAAAACAGCCGCTTAAGTTCATAATGTTGAGCTAATACATACAGATGATGCCTTTAATCTTGTGGACTGTTTAATCAAAGCTTTCGCCTCTGATGGTGACAAATCAAGGCAACTGTGTGTGCAGGTCAAATCTAGATGGTGGACTTGCGTGCATTATCTTGCTTGCCCTACCTTATTTGAGCTTGCATCCAATCTGCACTATTGTCTACCGAAAGCCAACGTCTTGTGGGATGGAATTACTGATGGTAGGAAGACTGAACGCCATTACTGCTGCAGTCCCATCAGTACTCTGCTTGTTTATTGCATGCATGGCTCGGCCCTTTTCTTGACCCCACTGTTGGGAAAGTAGCAGTAGAGTTACACGATGGTGCCTGTTGTGCACCTCTTTGTTACCAGGGAAGCCCTTAGAGTACGTGGAAGACGAAGAAGCATGAGGAAGTCCCACGCCTTTTTCTTTGCTGTTTCTTCTGATTGCTACATGCATGGTGTTTGGTATCAAGGAATTGGAACTTGCAGTTACCAAAGAAATCAAATTCTCTGATTCAAGTCACTCCAAATATGTCAACAACGCATTAATTCCACAATCTCAGGTACTCACACAAAGAGATTCGTTCAAAGAGATTACAATCAATCTGATTACAATTATTCTTTTATTGGAATATGGTATTTGAAACCTTTGTGTTTTCTGTTTTATGCATTAGAATTTTGTTCATGTATCTCACTGTATATCCAATGTTTATCTACATGTTCCAGTGTGAGGCGGCTAGTTTGATACCTGTGTAGGGTCTTTGCTAAGTTTTTATTTTGATAAGCAGTAAACAATTCACTTACCAAAGTAAAAATATTGTTATTAAGCAAATGATTGTCTTCCGATTCTAATACATTAGGTAATTACTTGATTGATGTTTTTGACTGTCATTGAGTTTCTTAAAATGAACCATTCACTTTCTTTTTCCATATATTTGTTAACAATTATATCATTATAAAGATAAATATATTTACAAAATAAGATTGCCATGAATTAGAGTCACGTGGAATATATGCAAGTTATCATTACATTTGGAATATATATATATATATATATTTATATATATATATATATTGCTACATAACTCTAACACTAATAATAAAAGATAGATTTTACTAAATTGAATTAAGATATTAGTGGAACTCAGTCCTCATACCAAAGAAGCCATCAATACCCAATAAGTAAACCATGCTCGTTCCAACAATGAAGAAGATTAGAGTCCATATAGCTCAGACTCTTTTAACTTTGGTGGTGGCTTCAAGCCCCACCATGGCATCGTACTCTGTCGGCATTACCCATATCGATGTGATTGGCTTAAATATTTGTGATGTATCATAGGAACTACCATTCAGATGCAATCGTTAGTCATAGTCTTATCTATTATATATATACAACATGCTATGTTATTATTTTTATTAAGAACTATTGCATGCATTAGCAATTATTTTATCTCTTTTGAATATACTTTCACACATCTTCATCACTAAAGAATGTATAGATCTATGCATGTATGCACATATAAATATAGCATGCCACAGCTTAGAAAAAAAAAAGATAAATAAAAATTAAGTCACACTACAGTATTAAATATATAAAAAAAGTAAAGATATTATAAACCACAGATCAACAATTTAATATATTCTCAGTTTTAATTGTAAGATCAACCAACCTAGGAGCTTGTATGTTAGTTTATAAAGTCTAATTAAATATATCGTACCAGCATATAAAAAAAAAGTAAGAAATATAAGAAAAAGAAACACGAAAGATATGATCAATTGACTGTAAAAATTGTTAAAATAATTCAAGCACCATATGTCTTTCTCATTAACAAAGAGAGCGAGAACACGATGAAACTATTACGTCAAGAAGTTGAAAGAGTATCAAGAGCATAAAAAAGAATAAATGCGTGAAAAAAACAGTGGTTATCTTTCAGAGTGAAAAAAATTCTCTCATTGCCAATTGGATGAGAACAATGAAGATTTAGGGATTGCTATAGTAATCTCGTAAAAAGGCAGTATAAAAGTTTCGCTAGTAGATGGAAAAATACTTTAATTATTAGAACTTATAAGATATTTTTTTGAATTAAATATTAACTAAAATAAAGAGACAAAACTTAACTAAAACTTATTACCACGTGTCAAAAAAAGACTAACATAGATTACCACGTGGCAAACAATAACTTTTAATTTTTTCTATGATTTCAAAAGAATTTCTAAGCAAACATCATTAGTAATACAGTAAATTACCATAATATTCAAAGGATAAATATACAATTTTTTTACTTTTTTTTCTACAATTTTTTGTTGGGATAGAAATATGAAAACCAATCAGAACATTTTTATACACACACATACACACACACACATATATATATATATATATATATATATATATATATATATATATATATACATATATATATACATATATATATACATATATATATATACATATATGTATATATTGTATATTGTATATGTATATAAATATATATGTGTATACACATATATGTATATACATATATTGTATATGTATATAAATATATATAAGTATATACATATATGTATACATGTACATATATGTATATACATGTTTTATATATATATATACATATATGCATATATATATATATATATACATACATATATGCATATATATATATATGTATGTATATATATATGCATATATGTATATATATATGTATTTATATATACATATATATATATATGTTGAATCTCAGATTTTGATGATGAAACTAATTGATTGTGATTTGTAGTCTAACTGTGTTTTGATAAGGAGAAGAAGGAGGTCGGACGACTGAACCACTATAAATCGGTTTGCATTTAATTTCTCGTAACTTAATTTGCTGCAAACCATTTTCATATGCTGTCTTACTTACTCAACTTCCTCTTCATCTTCTTATGTATACTTTAAAGTTAAAATGCAATCGAATCAGTTTCAAATGAAATGTTTCTTTCATCGTACGAAGTTTTCGAACTTGTTTAAATTACTGAAAATCTATCATTCTTTACCGCTACACTAATTCACCCCCCCCCACGCCAACTCTTAGTGCCGCTCAATCCCTAACAATTGGTATCAGAGCCACGTTCTTTCTCTTTCGGATTCACACCCATGAGAAATGGCTCTTAATGGCTTTCAAGAGGGCTTTTCGGTTGTACGTCCACCGTTCTTTAACGGATCGGACTACACTTATTGGAAAACTCGAATGAGAGTTTTCATACTTTCAATGGATTTGGATTTGTGGAACATCATCGAAAATGGCTTTCAACTTTCCTCTAAACCGATGAACGAATGGTCGAACTAAGAGAAAAAAATCTTTTTCTTTAAATGCAAAGGCTATGAATACCTTATTTTGCGCTTTGGACAAGAACGAGTTCAATCGGATTTCTACGTGCGAAACGGCTTTTGAAATTTGGAAAACACTTGAAATCATGCACGAGGGAACTAGTAGAGTCAAAGACTCGAAAGTAAACCTCTTATTGCATGATTTTGAGCTTTTTCGAATGAAACCAAGTGAGACTATCAATGACATGTTCTTTCATTTCTCGGATGTCATCAATAGTCTATTTATCAATGACTATCAATGACATGATAATAAGTGTTTATCAAAAATCTATTTATCATGTTGTAATATCTAAAAAGTTGATAATCACTTCATTCATGTTATGAATCTCGAAAATGATTTTGATAATTTGATTATGAGTTTTGAGTTAACAAAATGAGTTTGAATAATTTTATGACTCATCTCTTGATCTCTCGTAATCATGACTTTGAATTATTGACTTGAGATATTTTATGTGAATTGAAATACTTTTCTCTATAATTACTTCCTTTTATCATTTACTAAAGAGGAAAACAACCCAAGCCTTGATATCTCAATATTTGATACTTGAAATTTTTTTTTTTTATGATCTTACCTCATGGATCTTGATCTTGATTTAAAACTCAAAATCTTCTTTTGATGTTGATGACTTGATGTCCCTTATGCATGAAACAAATTGTTCTCTTTGCTATTTGCTATCAAATGAATCATGAGCCTTGACATCATATCTTTCATGTCTTATGTGATGATTGAAAATTTGATGAAAAAGAATTGTACTTAATGATTGAATCATTGATTTATTCTTTTATCATGGCTTAAAAATGAATGAAAAGAAAATATGTTAGCACTTGTATTCATGACTTGATCCTTGATATTGATATGCTTCTATATATTATGATTCTTGGTTATATAACATTTATCTTAAATTGAAATTGATACATTTATCTTGATCTTGCCAAAAAAAGAAAGTATTGAATCATGAATGGTATCTCTTGGTTTTGATCCTTGTTGAATTTACATATTGATATCCTTCATGACATGATTTCTTGTCTTGTATGCATCTTGTGATGATTGATATATTGATTGATGTAAATTTATAATTGATCATTGGTTTCTCCCTTTCTTTCGATAATGATAAAAGGGGGAGTTAAATTGCTAGCTTGTGCATCAAAAGAGAAAAAAATTTGCTAGCCTAAACATTGAGAAGCAAAAAGTTGCTATCTCAAGAGAGGCAAAAATCTTGCTCAACTTCACTTTTTCAACAAAATTGCTTGCATTTTTATTACAAATTATTATTGAATCTCATGCAAGATTATTTGAAGTATTTGATTCTTCCTTTCTTTTTTACATTGATAAAGGGGGAGAATGCTTTTGCTAGCTTGCACACTTTGAATAAAAAATTTGTTAGCTCAATCATTGTAATAAAGGAACTTGCTACCTTACAAAAAAAAGCAAAGTGCAAATTTGCACAAGAAGCAAGTGTTGAATTGCTATACTTGGACATCTTTAAAAATCTTGTCATGATTGTATGCTTAAATGTTGAATGTTGATGTAAATTTAGCTAGTATGAATGTAAAACTTATATATCTTTTAAACTAGCTATGATGAAACTTCTCCTTTATGTTGATGACATAGGGAGAGAAGTAGATTGATGACTTCATGCATTGAATTGAATATTTTTACATGATATTTTAAATATTTCTCTTAATTGTGATGAATGTTGCTTAGATTTGGGATAATCCAAGTGTTCTATCAATGGCATATTGATAGGAGGAGTTTGATTAAACTCCGGGGAGTTAAGGTTAACTCTGTTAGTCATCAATTAGTTGTTATCATCAAAAAAGAGGAGATTGTTGAATCTCGGATTTTGATGATGAAACTAATAGATTATGATTTGTGGTCTAACTACGTTTTGAGTTATGCAGATCTACTATCGATCGGGATTAGACAATTGACGCTGGAGGAATTGACGTTGCGTCGGAAGTGATCACGTCAGGATATTGGATGTTGAGTTGAAGGTTCGGTCGACAATCGACAGAAGGCTTCGTACTGTCACGGACTTAGCTGGTTTTGCCTAAGCCGTGCGGCACCAATGCGTATCACCGCAAAGGTCAGCCTCCCCGAAATCTCCTACAATCCCTTAGGACCTGCAAAAGAGAAGACGGAGAGAAAGCGCTTCACACGGGATCCACAAGCCACTCTTTTAGCAAACACTTTATAGACAATGCACATTCCAACCATGGATATTACAAGCTCAGAACAGTTGCACAACAAAGGTATAGATTTGGTCCACTACAGACCGAATTCTAGTACAAGTGTCCACATGACACAAACTTTCTGTACAAGCCGATAATGGCTGCCAAACTCACTCAAATGGGGCGTTTAGCCTTTGGCAAGCCCTTTACAAGTAATAACAAACCAAAAGGGACACGGACAAGCATAAGCATTACACCGAACAAGCCGTTTACAATTTTGTCCGTGACATTCTCCCCCACTTAATCCTTCGACGTCCTCGTCGAAGCCTTTCTTTGACGCTGCAACTTCTTTTCTTTGTTGGATCTTCGATCTTCTGCTCCTGCTGCGATGCGCCCCTTGGCTCCCATTTGTTCTCCGCTTGTTGTTGAGTCGTCGAACTTTAATTCGTCGTGCTGCTTCAACTCGTCAATGACTCTGACTTTGGTGTGGGGTTGGCAGAGTTGTACTGATCCTTGTTGGTTCTTGCGGATACCTCTGATGAAGGTAAAAGACCATCACTGATATGCGCCAGTCTTCAAATTCTTCTTGTCTCTTGAACTGGATAGATGCTTGTTGGAGCTTTAACGAGCATCGCCTCACAACCTTTGAAATTTTCAGGTCCTTCCTCCGTAAAATTTGCCCATCGAATCTTCTTCCACTTAGTTGTCTTCGAAGGGTCTTCAAATCTGTGCAGAGCTCCTCTGCTGGATAACTAAGAGAGCTGGGGTACTCGGTTTCACCCATTCTCTTGAGAGTTGAGAAGGCAAAGGTTACTTGTCTTCGCCCGCCTCCTCGAGTTTGTACTTCGTGCTTCAAGCTGGTTACTAGACTTCTTTGCGCTCACTCACACTTAGAAGCACTTGAAGTGTTTGCAATCCTTGCGCTGAGTCAGCTACTGGGATTCACCTTCTCATTGCCATTGAACTTCTGGAATGCAAGAAGTTATCACTCCAACTTGGAGTAAGTCTCCGATAAGATTTGGTCGCCTTTGGGGTTGTACCGCCTTCTCCATCATTTCTGTCGCCGACTCCTTTGAGTAGCAAAGGTACAGCACCGCGTACTGTCTACTTCGATCCTTGGTCATGCACTCTTACATAGACCCGAAGTCCTTCACTCACGGCTATCTTGATGGAAAGTCTGTTGACATTGGTCTTACGAAGTTCTCTGGCTTCAGCCTTGTCTTGGTACATGGAGTTTGCCAAAGCATTCTCCTCCTCCACGGCCCATATCACGACCAAGTGCCCTCCCTCTAAGAGAGCAAGGGATTGATGACTCCCGGAAGTCCCGCCTCACGGTACCATGGCATTGCGCGCCCATGGCACTACTATCCGTTGTCTCGCATCTGCATCCCTTCGTGATCGGTAGATCCGCCTCTGTGCATTTGTGACACTCCTCGAGTTCACCTTCAATCTAACCAGATGATTGATCTTGGGTAGGTGAGTCCCTCCGACTCGTCATTGCTTCCTCGCCCTTTTCGACCATCGCTTCAACACCCTCGTGTTCTCGGAGCGTTCTACTTGGTCGATGGAAAGACAGATCGCAACTCCCATGTATGGCCACCGCCACACATGTTGCAGGACTTGCACCAGTCTGTTCTCCTTAGCTTCATTGGCTGCAATGTTCGCTTACTCGGCCTTGTCCTCGACTTGCTTTGGGCTCCCTTAGCGAATGTGAGCTCAAGTAGTTCCACTCTTCAGCTCCGATCGATCATACCTCGGCATGATCCAGTCCCCACATGGGACTCACTGGTACTTGCATCTGAACTTCTTCCTCGACAAGGCACAGCCCCCATAAGCTGATGTCCAAGGCTTCCATTCAATACAACATTCGGTGCACGCACGGAAGACCCGCCTCTGCGGTACCATGGCATTCACTGCTTGAATCCATAGCTCTTCTTACCGTCGTGTTGTTCACCAACTTGGAGCTCCTTGTCGCGCTCCCGGTCATATCTCCAGATGACCATGTCCCTCACGAGACACACTGTGTGTGTCGACTTGCCGCGAACTTTTCCACCACAATCTGCTGCATCATGTCGCCGCCTGGTGACATCTCCCTGCATACTGATCCCTGTGGTATGAACTCGAACTGCGATATCTCCATGTGTGGACTCCGCCAACACATCGCAGGGCCTTCACCATCTTCGATTCTGTTCGATCCTGTGGCAATCGACCTTCGTCCACCCACTCTCGGGTCACACTCGGACGAAGCCTAGCTCTAGGACAGTCCATCGCCTAGCAGCTCCTCTGAAGTCCCCTGACTTCGCTGAAATTGGTGCACCACTATGCCGGATCTTGGGACTCGCTCTACCAAAGACAATCTCGCTGCGCACCGCTTTCATCATGACAACTTGAATAGCAACACTGTGGCATATTCTTCAAGAGTAGCTGTCTCTGCATCCTCTTGCCCCGTGCTAAGGCCTTTTGACACCAACTTTGCCTCAGCAAACTGCGTCACCTTAGAATCTCCACCAAGTGCTTCATCGAGATAAGATGTATGTGCCTCAAAGCTCCCTTCGTCTTTGGCACCATGCAAGATGAGTTTGCTCCATCTGAATATGAAACCCATGGAACGACATGATCCGATTCTTGCCTCGGCAAGAGTCCATGTCCTTGACCTCGTGTAAGGAAAGCACCAAGCCTCCGCTCCATGTTCCGTCTTCAAAGCCAACTCCCTTCACGCGATTTGGGTACTTCACCAAGTTTTCCCAAGTTGCTCGCTTCTCGATTAGCATTGGATTAATGGTGGCCCTCACGCCCACCATTCCACGGGTCAGCCCTCTATTGAGTCCGAACTCACTGTCGGCTCTTAGTGTGCCTTCACTTTGTGTTGCCCTGGGTTGCTCCCCCACTTGATCTCACTATGCGTCCACCAACGCATTGCCACTTGCAAGATCATGCGGTGACTCCTCACCGCTCACTCGATCCATCGAGCTCTGTCTTGAGGTACTCCTCAAGCGATTCATTGCACCGCATTCACATTCGGAGAGCGGGACTTATCCTCATGGATATCCGCCCCGTTGGAGCAACATCTCTCTTCGCATCCTTCCTCTGGAAGTTTTGGAGGCCACCGCCCCTTTGGACTACTCCGCCTTTGCTTTGAACAAATCGTGCGCCCAATTCTACCTTCGCAAATGCACTTGCTAGATAGTGACACCTCACCAATACAGCTCGCATGACCGCACCCCTCACGGGTCTAGCAACATGTGCACTGCTGTTGCACATTTCAGCTTCATACGAAAGTATCCCGCACATGCCGAAGAGAAAGTTTCAATGCTCCAATGCACGGACCTTCACCGCCTTGGGATGGCCACTGACGATCCATCGTCGCATGCAAGACCTTACATGAGTATCGAATTCCTTGAGTTTGTAACTTTCCTCACCTCTCGTGAGCTTTGCACAACTCTTTCGATCATTGAGCAACCTTCGCAACTTGCACGGTCTCATCCTTTGCCAAGCACCCCACTTGCCTCGAGCACCGCCAAGTTTGGGTGTCAATGTCGAGCCACCGCCGAACTCACCATCCCCACCTTTGTGCGCTCCGCAATTCTTCTTAGCTTGTTGTCCTCGTGGTGCTGACAAGGTACCCACGTTTGCATGCTAAGTGTTTCTAAGTGAGCTTGTCCCGCTCTGATACCAACTATCACGGACTTAGCTGGTTTTGCCTAAGCCGTGCGGCACCAATGCGTATCACCGCAAAGGTCAGCCTCCCCGAAATCTCCTACAATCCCTTAGGACCTGCAAAAGAGAAGACGGGATAGAGAAAGCGCTTCACACGGGATCCACAAGCCGCTCTTTTAGCAAACACTTTATAGACAATGCACATTCCAACCATGGATATTACAAGCTCAGAACAGTTGCACAACAAAGGTATAAAATTGGTCCACTACAGACCGAATTCTAGTACAAGTGTCCACATGACACAAACTTTCTATACAAGCCGATAATGGCTGCCAAACTCACTCAAATGGGGCGTTTAGCCTTTGGCAAGCCCTTTACAAGTAATAACAAACCAAAAGGGACACGGACAAGCATAAGCATTACACCGAACAAGCCGTTTACAATTTTGTCCGTGATAGTACGTCAAGCATCGGGCCAAGAAGAGCGGAATTATGCCATGGATATCGAGGTTACAGAGGTCAACCGTCGATTGGGCAATAAGCCACAAGAGATGACGATGTACCGAAGGATCAGACGAAGCACCGATCAATGACGTGCCGGGCAACTGAATGTCAATTCAC